>CM060932.1:265785110-268475666 GCA_030765085.1 Allium cepa
CCGAACTTTCTCCTCAACCTCAGCCTCCACTGCGTGGACTTTTCCACAGCCGCATCCCGCTCGCCTTAAAGTACCATAGCTTGGTCACATGCCTCCTGTGCTGAGATGTTGGCGGCATCCCTCTCTTTAATGATTTCCGTTAAGCTCATTAAGCTTTTTGAGGGCCGCATCCCGCTCGGCAGTGACGGTAGTGTTCCTATGCCCTATTTTCTTCACCAAGGCGTAGTGTGATTGCGTCATCCTTTCCATGGCCGAGTTGGCATCATCGACCTTTTTAAGGGCCTCCATTTTAGATTTCCCAGATGACTCGGCTTTAGTATTGAGCACCTGGACGATACGGTCTTTCTGAGCAAGCTCCTTATCCAACTTCTCAATGACAGCGGCCCGCTCAAAAGCCAACTTCGATGCTTTTTTCGCGGCCTTCCCCCACTCCTTGTATTGGGAGTAATGTCATGGACGTAGTCGTGCACTGTGTTCTCAACCTCCGTTGGAATTCTCCTTAGGTGTGGGGGAAAATGTAACCGTCAAAGCAAATGTCGGGAAAATCCTTCTTCAATTGAGCAAGTTTAATTGCCCATTCCCTTGTAGGCTCGGTAAGGACCTGCTCTGCAATTATGGGGGCCGCTATTTCAATTCTATGGTGTTGAATTTCAGGCCTTCAAACGTGAGAAGATGGCTTGTGCCGTGAAATCTCCGGAGGACGTGAGATGTAAACAGGAGGTTGTATAGGATTTCTAAGAGGGGGGAATGAGATTGGGATCGGTGCCTGCACTCCCTATCTCTATCATATCGCTCTTGACTATAGTACCCACGGTCGTAGTCCCTATCCGCCTCTCTTCTACGTGACTCATAATATGTTGAAGATCGGCGAGCTTTTCAAGACTACCTAACAAAGAGTCTCGGCCGTACACTGTATCTGCGAAGTAAAAGAGGAATAAAGTTAGTGATCTTCCAAAGTAAACGGCTTACGGTCAGGAATTGTGTAGTGTCGTGAAGTGTGTATGTATGTGCAACCCTTCGACCAACCGAAAATGTCAGCCACACTAGTTGAAGGAGACCCGCTTAAGTCTAAAGCCTACTGAAACTCCTCCAATCCGGCATCGTGTTGGAATGACACATAATCCGGAATCAGAATATCGGCGAGCCCTTCAAAAAGATTTTCCTCCTGCGAAGGAGGAGCCTCTGAAATGTTAATCCCGGGAACGGGCAAAGACACAACCATAGATTTCCGTCTACCGGATTTGAAACGTTTGAAGGCGGCCGCCTTGACTTTTCTTTTTCCTTTGGATCCGAAGGCCCGGCCAAAAGTTCGCCATCAGTGGGCATTCTCTCTGGATCAACCTCTTCGATTATAACAACTCCGGGCATCTTACGCTTAGCTGGCCCTTAGCGTTCCCTCGAGCCTTATACTCTGGTTTCGCTCAATCAATCCAACAATTCTCAAATTCCTATTTGTCAGAACCGAGTCAATGTTCCTCTCTTCTCTCGGAACTTCTTGAAGAATTCGAACCATCTCTTTGAAATGAGAACCCTCGGGTCGTGGAATCACAGCGGTAAAAGAAAAAGAGATATAAGTTTGACATCAATCATGATTATCTTATTAGCTACTTGAGAAGACTGCGATACTTACGTTTGAATAACCATCAACTGGAAAACCCTGGGGGGCATCGAACATAAAACCATTCAGTTTTGAAGTAACTTAGCCTGGTCTAAGACCCCGTTACTACTTGACAATTTCTTACTGCTTCCAGGAACGTGAAAGAAGGGCTATCTCCTCGGCTTTTAATGTTAAATATATATCTAATCTCGATCGGGATTGGTGGTCGAAAGAGATGCTTCATGAACACGATGAATAAGCTGTTCAACAGAGCGTACCCATTGGGACGTAGTTGAGATGGTGCGATCCCTAGAAAAGATAGTACTTCCCTAATGTATTGGTTGAATGAGGGAAGTGTTCCAGCTGCGCATGCATGATGATGGAATGCGATGAACCCTTCCGGTGGATAGCGCGGTCTATCATCCGGACCCGGCAATAGTGCATCATCCTGCGACATGCCATGCCTTAAACATATTTGTCCCAACATGTCTTCGGAAACATTAAATGGAATGGGATCTGGCTGGTTACCAATGAAAGAGGCACTAGGTGCTCATCCGAAGTTGGATCTATGACTTTGGTCGCGATGGCCGGTATCTCGATTATTGGAGGAAATGAACTTTGAACTTCCTGCTGCTGTGAGCTTGAAGGTTCCATAACTAACTAACTTATGAGAAATCATCATTAGATGATAATAAGTCTGTACTTTCCCCGGTGTGAAGTGCATGAATGTGTTGTGCAGTGCAGTGCTACAAATTACTTGAGATATTCTACAGAGTTAAAGAAAACATTCGAACGACGAGACTTCGAAATTTAACTAGAGTGACCATCATCGCTGACCGTCACAACCGCACCATCCAGACTTAGGAGACCGATTCGAGTTATAGTTTGGTAAGATTTTGTTGAGTTACAGTTCCATCGACAAGCTTCGAAGGGCGGTCAAACATGCAGTTCAACAGTTAAGTCCAAATATGCAAGAATGAAGCTTGTCAGAGTCATATGTTCGGTTGAAGTTCGTATCAATCAAAATGCAAGTTTGAATCAACCACCCAAAGTCTCGTTCCTATCGATCACCTGATGAAACTATTTCGAATCGAACACCTTAAGGCCAGATCATATCAATTCGAACCCCTTATCTCGTATCGATCGCAGCCTGTGTTCTCGTATCGATCAGCAGAACCAATACTTCGTATCGATCGAAACTCGGTAGTTTCGTATCGATCAGAAAACATCTATTTCGTATCGATAATTCAACTCCTATTTTATATCGATCAATATCATTTCGAAGTAAACGATGCTATGATCGATACGAAACCCAAGGTGTGATAACGGTACAAGATTTCCCATTGAGATCGATACGAAACCGGACATTTTCTTCCTCAATCGTTACGAAACTAAGGCTAAACACCTGCCCACTAAGTATTTCGTATCCATTCTCGCTTCTTCTTCTCCGATCGAAACAAGCGCCATTAACCCTTCCGTAACCTCACTTTGACCCAACTCCAGTATCAATCATGCCGAAATCGGCCATGACTTGGGACGAACTGGCATTAAAGCTCAAGTCTCATCGTTTTAGAGTAATTTTAATCAGTCAATTACCTAGTTTGAAGGATCGGCTTGAAAGGTTAATGAGTTATTTTAATTTGGGGATGAAGGCACCTTCTCTGTTTGAAGTTCTCCATCGATACGAAGGCAAAAGGAAAACGAGAGAAAGTGAAAAAAAATTCTAAGTCCAAATAGTATTTATATGGACCCAGGGACAAGAGAGAAACGATTCATCTCCCAGTCGTCGCGACGGGTTCCAACCGGTGTCACCCAACATCAATACGAGCTTGTTATTCGTATCCAACGACTCGTGCTTCATCGACACGTAGTTTGCAACAAAGGTTTTTCTAGAGCATCAGGTTCCATCGATACGAAGCACTGCATGTGTCTGCTGTTTTCGGCTCCATGCAGGTGCATCGATACGAACTGTACTATTCGTATCCATCATGATGCAACCCATGATGGCATGTATCGATCGATACGAATAGACCCTAAACCCCACTACAATGGAGTCCACCGAAACTCGTATCTATCGATGTGAATATCCATTTTGTATCCGTCATTATGAATTACATCGAGACATAAACTGTCTTTCAACCTTTTACATCAATTCAGGAGAGGATCGATACGAAAGAACATTCCAAAACATCTGCCAAACATTGTCACAACTCGAATTTCACATCAGTTCAGGAGAGGATCGATATGGAGTTTGAAGCGGGAAAACTGGCAATGACTCGTGAACGTACGACGTTAACGAGAATCAGATTAACATATATACATGTATGTCGGACTAATATTCAATTTTCAAAATCCACAGGAATTGAATACTCATCTGATGACGATTACAACGACAAAGAGCTAATCACTATCATACAACAATCAGTTACAACAGTATAGGGTACAATAGTTGGTAATCAATAGTTCACATTACTGAGGAAATCAGTCAAAGATTATGACTTTCAACGAAAAGGCGATAACTGTTCAAAAGGAAGATTGCAGCTTTCAAAGCATATCATGTTCACAAAAGACGTACTTTAGAGGGTAAATGTTATCCCGCCTTTTGGCAAGGTCATGACACCAAGGGCAGTCCATCCTGAAAATCGGTTATTCGCAAGCTCGCTATGGATATCAGTGAATTTTGTCCAGTCCGGATCAAGCTACAATTGACAAGACACGACAAGAAAAGCCATTAAAGCCAACATTCCAAATTTCAAGTCAATCTGAGTTAGTATGCTCAAGTTATGATCGATACGAGTCAAGAAAATCAGCATAACCGTCTATTCGTATCGATCCTATTCGTATCCATTGGGCAACCAGAGGAACTCCTTCTTCGTATCGATCTATCTCGCATCCATTCACTATGCATAGTTTCGAATCGATCGGGTCATGTCCAACATATCGCATCGATCAGTTTGTATCCATCAAGTATCCATCGGTTCATATCCATCACGAACACTCTGCTTCGTATCCACTTGGCTTGGTTTTACTTTGCATCCATCACATTTTCTCGGCTTTGCATCCATCACTCGGAGTTAATTCATATCGATTCCAATTGCATAGTTCGTATCGATTGATTAACGATCGATATGAATGGTCCATCGAACGATCGATACGAAGTAGTATCTTCTATCAATACGAAATAGCCTCCAAATATCGGTATGAAGTGACCACCAGCCAATGATGCGAAGTAACCTGAGAACATCGATGTGAATGGAGCCACAAATGATCGACATGAAATCAATGTTTTCCATCGATACGAAATGAAACACAAACCATCGAGGCGAACAAGGCAGAAGCCTTGGAACGACACGATCAAATCGGTATAAAAAGGTGGATCGATCCGAAGAGTGCATGCCCCGTCAACCTGCTAGCACGTGCTTGGATCGATTCGAATAGATCGATACGAAGGCATCGATTCGAACGCGACAGCCTTCATAAAAATGCAAATTTGCATCGATCATAACTCGAGATCCACAAGTTCAAATGCTATAAAATTTTCATAGAAGCTTACGCACAACCCAAGGAAGGTCCATGCCAAGTTTCGACTCGATTGGATGAAATCTCGATCGATATGAAATTCATTCGTATCGATCACGGATCGAGCCGAAACTTCACTGGATCGATCGCGTGGGCCCACCCACGTGCCAGAAGAAGTCTTCCGAGATCTAACCAAGATATCAGCCTCCTACGCCTATAAATAGAGCCCAGGGCCTATAGGAAAGGGGTCTTTTTACTCTCCAACATCCAGACTCTGCCGAATTCAACTTTGCACTCCATTGCTACTACTATACTCGAATTTCAGAACTGTAATTCGTTGTAATCCACTGTAATCGATTGTAATCATCAAAAGAATATCAATAAAGTCATCAAACTTCATAGTGGACGTAGGCGATATGCCGAACCACTCTAAATTGCTGTGTTTATGTGCGTTTTCATACTTGTTTTTGGAGTGTTTGTTAGATAATCCACATTTTACATTTCTATTCTTCATTTTTATCTCTTCAAACACTTCTAAAGAGTGTTGTACCCATTTTCAGTACAAACAAACCGAACCCTATGTGTTTTATTTTAAAGCTATGCAATAAGTCATAAAACGTCATACAAGTCCATATCTATCAATTACATAAGCCATTTGCTTTCCAAAGCAAGAATCAACAATACATATCACAATATAAATTCAATTCAAACACATAAAATAATTTAAAAAACATTATATATACTTCAAATTCATTCAAATGGTTAGTTAGTTCTCCCTTGAAAAAAAACAATCAAGTACAAGCTTCTACTTCCTACCTCAACCTTGCAAACACCAAAAGTTCCTACCACAACCTTTGCCCATAGCCTAGGCTATGTGACATCTCTAATTTTAAATGACATTATTCAGAAGATTTGATTAGATAAATTAAATAGAACAATGTAAAGATTAGATTGATAAGGAGATTAAGATTTGAAAAGTAAAATATAGGTCGTGCTTAAGTAAATAAAAATTTAAAAGAATGGGTTTATGGAAATGGTTTTATAAGTTAACGAACAAGAGAATAAGGCAAGGATATTATGGGAAATTGCCATCCACCATAACCTCTAAACTCTTATTCCTATTTTAATTCCATACATTCATAATTCAAAAACATAAGAAAAAGGGAGCTCAAAGCCGACCACAACCTAGGGGAAAAGGAGATTAAAAATATACTAAAGCTTAGCAATCAAGCAAAGGAGGAATAAACAAGATCAAATCTCAAGCTCTTATCCAAAGAAAGGTGAATAATTATCAAAACCATCTCATTTTCGCTTTTAAAGAGCATTTGATTTCAGGTTTTAAGTTTAAAAACTTTATGATGATTTTAATGATGATATGCTTGGATGACATGATATGTTTGATTCAAACAAGTATGTTTGATAAAAGTTTTATTCAATTTTAAGGCTAAAATCGTATTTATTGAGTTTCGAATGCCATAAGGATTTAATAAGTTATGTAAAACATTATTTTGGAGATGGATTTAAATTTTCGTAATTATACAAGCTATGGATAACTTATTATGAATTTTTGAAGGAAGAAATAAATTATTGAGTTTCAAATTTTATTTCGACTATTATATGTAAGAATTTTGGGTATGAAATTTATATATGTTAGACAACATATTAAAGATGAATTGTGATGATTTTTTGGTATTTTTCCTAAGTGACTTACTATGGAAATTAAATTAATTAAATTGGAGGACTTAAATGTCTTAATTGTTTGTTAAAGGTAATGACTTCTTTGTTAATTATTTTTAATTAACTCTGGATGAATTCGATAGTCTTTTAGAAAAGATTTTTTGTAAAGTTTGTGGCAACCAATTATATTTTTACAAATAGGCAAGTTAGTTGAAAAGCGTTTACTTAAAAATGGCAACAAAACAGTTTTGCACAGATTTACTGCTTCGCCACTTCCGTTTGCTACCTTTCGACCCCACACCTCCGCCCCCAACAAAGTCGAAACCCATACACATGGTATTAATGCTTTGGTATGTAATGGATTGGAGAAAGGCGGAATGTATAGAGTCGAAACCATGTTTTCAAAAGGGTTGAGGCCATTTTAAATAACTTTCGAAGGTCTTTGTGTTGCTACAAAAAAGATGCCGCTTGCCTTGGTTTTAATGGATGCTTTCGAAAGGGGTGAATATCTTTTATATAGCTTTTGAAGGGGTTGCCTCATTTTTTTAAAGGGTAGCTTTCGAATGAGTTGCTGTGTATTACGTTTTAAAGAGAAGATTTTGAAAGGTAGTTTTGAACCAAGTCAAAACCTTACTGCCATCTTCATACCTTTCGAATAGGTTGAAAGTTTTCAATGGGTTTGAAAGGCAAGCGTTTGTTTATAGATATAACAAGCCTCTTCCCCATGCTTCGAAAGGGATCCAGTAGCCGTTTAAACTAAAGGTTTCGAAGGCGATTGCTTCAAAGCTATCCTTCTAATTGTTTTACTTAAAAGATTAAAGATTTTGAAAGGATGGTTCCGAAGCCATCTGTTTTCCCCAAACTCTTCTACTTGAAGGATAATGGTTTCGCAAGGGGTACTTTCGCTTATATTCACTTTGACCCAAAAGATTAAACCCAATGGTTTTGAAAGAGGTACTTTCAAATGGTTTTGAAGCTATGATTCTATAAGTTGGAAAGATATGCTTTAATACTTTCGAATGGAATATTTTGATGGTTCCAAAAGGATGGTATTGAAAGAGATATTTTAAGTGTTTAAAGGCATATGTTTAAGTGCTTTGAAAAGAATGTTTGAATGCTTTCAAAAGATATATTCTAATGGTTTCTAAAGTAAAGGTCTAAGGTTTCAAAAGCCTTAGTTTTCAAAACAAAGAACGCAATCTCATTTTTAAAGGAAAACCCATGGAAATATAAAAGAGATTTGAAATGGCTTTTATTTTGGAGAAGCATTCCTTGATAAAAATAATGAGTTAAAGGGATTAAACATATTTCATGTGGAAATGATTTCAAGGATATTAAACCATAAATGTTGGTATTGTTATTTTATTGTACTTGCTTCTTCTATAAACATATCCACTGTATAATGGGCCTATACTGTATTTTGGGGAGAAAGGGCAGAATAACCAGCTAGGTTGACCCAGTAGTGAACATAAATTGAGTTAACTCCAGTATGAGTAGAATAGCATCCAGGAGGTCAGGTAGACCAGAACATAGGATGCCCAAAGAATGATCAAAGAAGTTGTCAGTTTAGACAGGCTCATAGTAAACATATGGAAACTATGTTTGGAAAGAGTTATTGGCAGATGCAAATAGGTTCATAGTGTCCTCATTGAAACTATATCCAAATAAAGTTATTGACAGAAGTCAATAGGTTCATAGTCAACCCATAAAAACTATAATATGAAATAAGTTATTGAAGATACCAATAGGTTCAGGGAGAACCCATGAAATAATTGAATGAAGTTATTGGTAGGGACCAATAGGTTCGTAGTGATCCCATGAAAAATATGAAACCGGATAGTTAGTCCTTAAGATTTTAGAAAGGTTATTAGTCATCCCATGAAAATTAAAAGGTTCTTAGTGATCCCACGAAAACTATGAGATCAGACAAGTAGTCCATAAGCTTTGAATAGATTATTAGTTAGCCCATGAAAACTAATAGGTTACTAATAGGTTAATAGCGACCCTAGAAACTATCACTGAGATAGATAGTAAAATGAATGGGGATGGGAAATCCAAAATATATTGCTTGTTTGAATATCATCATGATATTTTAAATTGCTAAGTTTTAACCATTGTGGATGCAGGTGCAAAGTATATGATTATTATAAATTTTTAGGTAAGATACTAGTGAAAAGAAAACTCATTCCGCTAAACGACGTGGCCTTACTGGATATCTAAATGGTTCAAGATGGTAGGTTATTATTCATACCAGGCTTTATGTATGACTTGAATTTTATGTTTTCCCTTTAAACTCTTAGGTGCTTAATTAATTTTGAATGGTTTGAGAATTGAGGTTTCCAGGTTCTTCTTTAGATGAATAAGCTTACGGAGATGTGCAAGAGGAAAGCTAGCTAATAGGGGTTCCTTACCATTTGATTTCGCTATGTTTTGAAGTAAAGGCTTAATTGCCTATGTATAGGCTCTAATCATCCAAGGTGATATCTTCATATGTCGCTCTTGGCGTATTTTGTAATAATTGTATTTTCTATGAACATAGGTCTCGAATTAGAGATTATGTAACGAATTTGAAATATGATTTGAAATGGAATGGGAATTTTTTTTAATGGCCTTAAAAAATTATTTATATCCATGTGTTTCTGTAATATCAATGTATCTAACATTACTGCATTTAGTCATCGAGAATTAATAACTATGGATGACTGCAGCATCCGTAGCCGTTAGTTTTGGGCCTCCAAGTAGGGGATGTTATAGGCTATTTGCCTCCATCAATGCTCATGGCCTATGATGGTGGAGATTGTTGTTCTCCAAATATTCTACTTCCAAGTTGTTAGAAAGCGATGCAATGTTGTTGCAAGCTTATAGAAAGAGTTTGGGTTTGTTTTGAGTTGATTTTCTTTAATTTGTTTTAGGAATTTTATGAAGAGAAAGAGATGTGAAAAACTAGTTTATAATGCTAAAATTTTGAAAAGGATTCAAGAGACAAGATACACTGATGTAGACTTGAAGGGATGTGATTACCCCCTCCCCTCACCTCTTTGGCCAACTCAAACAAGGCTCACCCACCATTGTGCCATTGAGAAAGTCCTCTCTACTTATTAATCCCTTCTTAAATCACTTCTCCTTATCTCTATCAAGAAGCTTCTAAAATAAATTAAATTCTTCATGAAACAAAGTGTTTTTATTAGTTCCTAATGTCTTCATATGTTAATTAGACAAGTATAAAGAGTAAGTACAACTTATATTGAATAAAAATTTGTAAACGCGTGTATGGATAAACGATATCGATAGAGTATTTCAATCAGATTTAAATGGATTAAATACTTTACGAGTTTGAAATTTTTCTAGGCCCATTACCTCCTTGATATGGTCAGCCAAAATAGGGGAGAGGATATCTTTTCAATTTTGAAATGAAGGGGCAATGAAGAAATTAAAAAAAAACAGAAATATACCATATTTTAATAATCTTTATTGCCTCCTTTATATCATTCTTTCATTCAGACTTTTTCTCTACCTCTCCTATCATGTCATGGCCAAAATTTCATGGGGAATTGGATAAAAAATTTCAAAATCAAATAACAAATAAGAATAATAATATGGTTCTTATCTCTTGATTCTTCCAAGATCTAGAGACTAATTCAATGGAGTCTGAGTTTTTGATTCATCGTTTCAAGTTGTGTTTCGTAAGCAACATCCAAGGTAGTTCTTCAACTAATTTATATATACATGTTTTATCATTCATATGTTTGGATTTTGTAAGATTTATCATATGTTCAATTGATCCTTCTTAAATTCTCTATCATCTCAATTGATTATGTGACAACTGTATTATTTTATTTAAGGTCCACATTTGTTATTCGTCCCTTTATTATATATATGTTTATTTAAAATTGACTTGATTTGATTATTTATCACCTTTTTTATTAGTTGTTAGTCTATGTAATTTTTGGATCTATTTGCTCATATAACGAATTTACATGTGCCTAATTTGTCCAATTTGTTTTCTTTTGATTTGGTGTTTTTGTTTCAAAAAAGAGAAATTTGAAAGTTAATTTTGATTTAGATCTATTTTAACTTGTACATAATTTACATATATAATTTTAAGTGAGCTATTTATGCTAACTATTTATTATTCCCTGAAGATTAATTTCTATAATTATATGGTTAACTTTTGGATATAAACATTTGAATATTATTCGTGCAAGAATGAAAGATTTTGGGTTTAGAATTTACAAGTGAACTTTTATGCAATTTTAAATATTTTTTTCTTTCTTCTAAATTTATTGTTTTTAAAAATACTTTTCTAATCCCTAGCTTTATTTCTAAATTAAAGCCTATCTTAAACTTTGTACTTTTAAATCTAACTTATTTACGTATATGTTTATGTGTGTGTAGAGTATAAGTACAATATTCACAAATATATGTTGTTTTGAATCTAATAAGGTAAATTGCAATTTTGCATAAATACATGGAATTATACATGTGTTTTTTTTATTAAAATTTAGAAATAAGATCTTGTATAATTATGTAACCATTTAGGTTGAACCTTTCCTTAATTAAAATAAGATTTATTAATGTTAATTTTAGATTTTAATTACATAAATTTGTCTAATGTGACTTTAATACAAAAAAAATTAAATGAAAATCATAGACGACAAAGACATATGTAAAGGAGAAATGGATCCATTGCGATGTAAATCCCAGCATTACATACGCGTCCATTAGCTATGCACACTTCTTGTATGTTGCACTTACAAAGTATATACTGTTTGTACATTTTGATTTACTCACATTTTTTGCCATGTTTAAATTGATCATTAATGACATTTAATGAATCATTAATCTAATTAGAGAGAGAAATGAAAGTTTTCTCTCTCAAATTAAAGCTATTTCTTCCCTTAATTAATTGCATAGGTTTTAGACAAGGAAGCAAAAGGTTTCCTTCTCAAATTAATTTTAATGATTAATTATTACACACATGGGTATATTTGATACACTCATACATTTAAATTTACATCAAATTCAAACTCTTTCAAACTAATAAAATAAAATAAAAGATTTTATGTAAAGTACTTTTTAGGTTGGATCTAAAATTTCTTTAGACTACCAATAGTAAAATTTTGAAATCTACCTATTTCACCTGCTTTCGACAAACCTGGTTCCAACATGGAAGACATCGCGAACTCCCACCAACTTCATAAGCAACTTCACCTTTTATGCTAACTTACATACTCTTTCTAACATTGGAGAAGGCCATACAAATCTCGATGCAAACTTTCCTGAATTGCCAACTTCATAACATATCTTAATTGCGAGATATTTACAAAAGCATGTCGCCTACTGTTCCGATCCTGTGCGTATCTTGCCAGCATATGATTTCTACCTATCTTATGCAGCTTGCGTTCTCCCATGGATCAAATCTATTTTCTCCGAAGTCTCTCTAATCATGTATAACCTAAGAATTATAATATTTATAGTCTACTACCAGTAAGATGGAGATCTATATGCCTCCTAGAAAATGCTTTGAACGGTGTAATTCCAAAACTTTCTGGATAACTGTTATTATAAGCAAACTCTACTAATGACAAGTGTCTTCCCAAAAACCTCCATAGTCTAAAATACACATCCATAATATATCTTCCAACACTCGATTCGTCTGCTTGGTCTGTCCATCCATTTGTGGGTGATAATTTGTACTTAAGTGAAATTTAGTGCCCAAAGCCTTTTACAGACTCCTCCGAAATTTATTAGTAAAAAGTCGATCCCAATAATTGACATTAATAGAAGAAGTTCCATGTAGCCTAACTACCACTCTCACATATATGGTTGCTAAAGATTTGGCTATCCTCATTCTCTTAATTAAAATAAAATGTGCACGTTTGGTAAGTCGATCGATAATAACCAAAACACCCTCATTTCCCCTTCCGCACTTAGGTAGACCACCAAGAAAATCCATAGGGATGCTTTCCCATTTCCACCATGGAATATTCAAAGGCTATAATAATCCACCATGCTTTTTCTGCTACACCTTTACCCTTTGAAATATCACACATTTTGAAACAAACTCCGCTACTTGTCATTTTATACCTAGATAGTGAAATACCCTACTCATATCTCGATACATTTTGTCACATTTGGTATGAATCATCATCCTAGAATGATCAGACTCATCCAATACCAGGTACAACAACTCCATAATAAGTGGAACACACAACCTACCATCCACAACCTATCTCTAGAATCAATGGAATAATTATCTCGTTGACTCGAATTCTCACTTCTATTTAACTTCTTAAAAATACCCAGCAACTCCGCTTCTTAATTCTAACCTAAATCGATATGTTTCATAAGTGAAGGTTGAACATCTAAAGCACCTAATAAACCTAG
Source organism: Allium cepa (assembly GCA_030765085.1). Classification (NCBI taxonomy): domain Eukaryota; kingdom Viridiplantae; phylum Streptophyta; class Magnoliopsida; order Asparagales; family Amaryllidaceae; genus Allium; species Allium cepa. Next base: position 265,798,291 of record CM060932.1, read on the forward strand.
TGCTAAATTTGACAAAGGTTGAAAATCAAATGTAAAAATAACCACCAAGTGCTTCCACTTCAATAACGCGGAGCCTAGCATCTTGTGTCTCCTTCTCAAGGCATTTGCTACAACATTACCTTTGCTTAGAGTGTATGTGATATCGAAATCATACGATGCCAAGAAATCTATCCACCTCTTCTATCTTAAATTCAAATTTTTTTACAAGAAAGTTTTTTAGGGATTTATGATTTGTAAACAACTCAAATAATTCCCCTAAAAGGTAATGCCTTCAAGATTTGAGAGCAAAAACAAAAGTTACCGGCTGAACACCATGAGTTTGATAATTTTCTCGTGTAGCTTCAAATTTCAATTAGCTTAATGAACCACACCACCCTCCCGAATCAAAAAGTGCCCAATCATATATTACAAGCGTCGATATGAATAGTAACCGGTTTTGAACCATTAATAAGTACTAGAATAGGTGCACTTTTAGATTGATAAAAGCATGCTTGTACTCTTAGTAACATGAGAGAACTAATTCTTCTTTGCTAAGCGTATCAATGGTGTAGAAATCTTTATGAAGTCTTTAATAAACTTCATGTAATAGCCAACCAAACCAAGAAAACTTCTTGCCTCTATAGCATTTTTTGGGACATGCCAATCTTGGACTGAAGAAACTTTACTTAGATCGATTGAAAGTTCATACTCGAAAATAACATGACCAAGAAAGTAATCTTCACTACACCAAAAGTGAAATCAGAAATTTTTGCTTCAATTTATGCCTATGCAGATGAGAATTTCTCTCAATTTAAATGTATGCTCTTCTTTGTTTTTCGGATAAACAAGTATAACATCTACAAGTACCACCATAAACTATTTAGCAATCCTCTGAAGACTTGACTCATAAGGTTGACAAAATACGATGATGCATTGGTCAATCTAAACTGCATGACTAACCATCCATGAAGTCTGTTAGGTTTACATAAGTTGTGACGACCCACATCCTTGACCCTCGAAGATCGACACTAATGCATCCCCGGTATTCATGAGTCACAAATTCAAGTATTAGAGAGGTAGATAATCATGGAATGAAAGAAAATAAAGATAGAAAATAGAGCAAACAGAATATCACCTCACATTAAAACAACTTATAATTTTACATATGGAAGATACATACAATCACTCCAAGGGATTTATCAGAGTTATGACATGTGCTAACCCAGCCAGGATAGTTAAAACGGTCCATCCTTACAGGTGCTGGTAGATACATAATAAAGATACAGAGGAATATAGACAACTTCTTCAGAAGACCCAAAATGCTCCATGCTCCATACTCTATTCCAAAATACTTCAAGCTTTCCTAACTACTAGGCCGCTCGGGAAAATTAGGGCATCCAGAGTTTAAGGGAAAGGAAGATAAACTCAGGGTCAGTCATGGGATTGATGTGAGAAGCTCAAAAATATGGATGTTTTTGAAAACAAAAGGGTATCTCAAAAGACCATGCCACACATAAACACAGAATATGATTTTACCTTATGATAACTAAAACATTAGCTATGCAAAGTTAATTGATATTATTTTTAATGATTTTTTTGAAAACATTTGCATATAAACTTATGAATCTTAGCCGAAATTGTTGCATTATTAAATTCTAGCATATTAGCTACAAAGTAAGTTCTATAATCAAAATCTTACAAGGCTCGTTCAGAGAATGAATTCCATACAATGACATGGTGAGTGACTACCTTCCGTACAGTATACCGTTAGAGAGATATACCTATGTCCAAATACCGAATGCCTATACCAACATCGAACCAGCCTACCCCTTACTAGATAGTACCGAATATGATATCACCTAGGTGGTTACCGACCTTTAGTGGGATCTCGAAGCATGCACCACATACTCGACATATAGAGAGTAATCTAGAAAGGTGATGATTGTCTCTTAATAGGCGCGACCCACATAGCTCTGCCTCATCTACCCTGCTTTAGCCATTTCCGGTTGATGAGGCATGAGATAACATTTCATCCTTCACTTAGCACATTCCACTTTGAATGCCATATTGTCATTCCTTAATCACACAACTGATTTCTACAAACGTATAACTCCTAAGCTAGTACGTCTCAGGAAAGGGTGTTAAGCTAAGAGAAGTTTCCTTCTTCGCCACCAACCCGACGATACGTTCATAGAGATCACTCAATGTAATTATAAGTACAATGTCACATACAAGTTGTCCAGGAACAGGATAAACCGAAGGCACTCACCATTGTTGTCCGGCCTTTTGGTTTGGTTATATTCAGACTGACTGGACAAGTTAGACTGGATGATCATCGAGGAAGATGACCTGGAGAGATGATTATTAGGCTCAGAGATCAAGGGCAGGTAATGATATGAAGTTGTGAAGTGGCAATCAACTGAGACCAAGAGACAGACTCTCCATAATATTCTAAGTATGGAATAATGCCTCCCCTAGGCGAGGGTTCAGTGCCTATCTCTTTCCCTACGGAATTGGTCCATATCCAAAAAAATTGTCCCAAACTTGGCAAGATAGTTACTGAGTGACAAGGAAGGCTCATGAGGCTACATTTCAACTTTAAAATTTCAAATCATTTGGAGTTCGTATGCTCAAGTTATGGTCAAATTACTTCACTTATTAAAAAGGATCGGTATAAAAGGGATCGTCCATATTCAGCTTTCACTACATATTGAAATAATGATTGTTCAATAACACAAAATATGCAGATGTCATTAACATGAAACTTAGAGTATAAGATAATTAGAACATGTAGAATGGCTCCATAGAGATCACATGGCATTTGGAGCATGTTGGAGGGATTAGTACCTATCCCTCCATAGGGATCAGCTATAATCAGCCTTCACAACATATTGTAACAAAGATTGATTAATAACTCGAGTTCTACAAGTCCAATTGACATGAAACTAGGAGGCTAAGAATAATAAAACATGGAGAAGCTTCTCTAGGGATCGTATGTATTTGGAAGAGATTGAAGGGATCAGTACCTATCCCTCTAAAGGGTTGGCAGAAATCAGAATTCAAGCAACACAACTTCATGGAAAATATAATATCACACAAAACGTACATCGAAATTGCACGAAATTTGGGGAGCAAACAACTAACATCATAGGGAATCCCTCATAGGGATCGCAGCCTATTTGGATGCACTATAAGGAATCGGTATCGATCCCTATTATTGGCCTCATTGGGTCTACAAATTTTTGGGTAGCCTCATCTTGGTCTTCCGAACCTTCTGCTAATTTCAGTCCGATCCGTGCATATCTTCCCCTATAAATATAGTAGGCATGACGTTAGAAAAGGGATCTTGCTTTCTCTACCGAGGCTCTACAATTTTTATTCCTTACTTTTGTACCAATGCATCCCAACTGATCCAAAAATTCTTGCAATAATAATCAGGTGGAAGATCAATAAAAATATGAATTGAACGTAGGCCAAGAATGCGGAACCATTGTAAAAATTCTGTGCGTTCGTTTATAATTTCTGCTCTATTTTAATTTTGTTCTTCATTTAATCTCTACTAGATTCTATTGGGTGTTGATGCCCATTTTTGGCGTTAACACCTACGACATCCTATCCGAAATTACTCTTTGATTAGTACCGGGAAGTCCTTGCATTGAAGATCTCAAATGGAGAACTACTGCCACATAAATATGATATGGGAAATTCCCGAGGGTCAGTGAAAAACAACCCTACATTTCATCTTCCAAATCATTTCCATGTCTTCACTTCGAATACGTAAATTGGATCGAAGTGGTTTTCGGATAAGTATTACTCAAATTTGATCCCGGTTCCTTTGAACCAATCATCGATTTAAAAAATAGGTCAAGTATATAGGTGAATATCATTTGATTTATTCATTCCTTTTTATCAAAAATATCTTTAGAGATATATAATATTATATCATTTTTTTTTTTGGTATATACAGAATCATTAAACCTCTCTTTATCTTTGGAAAACTATTTATTTAAATCTTAAGGAAGTTTTCTTAATTTCGTATCAAAATTTTGATTGAGTTGAAAACATGTTATCAAGATGATAATCCAAAACTAGTAAAAATTAAATGAAAATATTCTATAGAAATTATCTAATTCTACTCAGTATCAATTTCCATATTCAACAAGTACTATGGGCGGAATAACGGTGAAATCACCTTTTAAATTCCATGAATAGTACGAGTTCCCTCCTCGGAATTTGACACTAGGTATAAGAAGATTATCTCCATACAATCCAAGTTATTTAAATTTGGAAAATTTATGTCTTCTATACTTTGGGAAATTTTGATCCGAGTAAATCAAGTTTACTATCACCTCCTTCGGGCCAGTACCTGTCGCTAGGGAGAGCAGGCAATTGGTTTCCCAAACCCAAGCCTAAAGACAACCTCTCTGTCACCCATAAGATGGTCATGTTATTTTATCGACTTTAAATCTTTTGACATATTTACTTAATTTTTAATTATTTTAGAGCATTCGGGCTTTCCCTTCGATCTGTTCCATTCCTCAGTTGGATTTTCTATGACACTCACAAATGGAACAAATGTACTAGTAGTTTCTGCATACTCATGTTTAAACCTTGTAAGCATCTTTAAATTACTTAATTATTTATTTGAAAACATCTATAAAAGATTTGGAAAGGAGTTTCTAAGTTTAAATTCACATTTCAAAAGTAGTAAGAAGTGCTGCAAAAAGTGTATTAAAAGCTATATTGATCAAAATGACTTTTCTACCTTTTGAAAATTCATTTACATAACTTAAATCTCTTTTAAAACATTTTAAAACATTTATAGAATTTATTCCATATTTTTAAAGAATTTAAAAATATCATTTGAAAACATTCACTATGGCCTCCGAATTACCAAAACGCCATTTTATTTAAAACTTGATTTGCTCATATTTTAAAATCTACTAAACGAAATCTCAATCCTTTTCTTTTTTTTGAAACGTACGATTAAAAGAGTTTGGAAAATTCTTATTTCAAATAAATCTGTAACAACTCTGGTTTTGAGATTACCTTTCAATATTGAATTATAATGATAATTATAATTTAATATTATGAATTAAATTAAAATTTGAGAAATTAAATTGTTTACTTGGAATAAACAATGGAATTTGGAATTTAAAATGAGAAAATGAAGTTCCAAGCTTTATTTTTTTGTTTGGAGTGATAATAAATGGAATATGATTTATTTAAGTGGAAATGCGATAATTATATTAATTATTATCTATTTGCTTCTTTCAACAATTTAAAAAAAAGTAGGTATGGTTTGTTGAAATAAAAGCTGGAGATTGGGTTAAAAATAAGTTTTCGCCATAAATAATGTTTTGAAATGGTTTGAAATATTTTTCTAAGTGAGAAAATAATTTTTGTGGAATTTTGGAGTTAAAAACAATGTTTTATTCGTTTATTTGTGTAAATGGTGTATTTTTGTTAAATAAATTATTTTAATAATAAAAGTGTTTTAAAAATATAAATTAATCTTTTTATATGATAGAAATAATTTTATTTTGTTTGTATACAAGTTTTCATATTTTTCTTATGTGTAAATTGAGAGAAATGAATTTTATTTGTGTGTATATGTGATATGCACACATTTTATTGGTTAAATATTGATTTTATCCTTAAACCTCCTTATTTTTTTTTATTTTGGGTTCAATTTAAACCAATATCACATATCTTGGTAATAAGTGAGAAAGAGGAGCGTTGTACGTCCATTTCACAGTATCTTCTTCTTCCTTCAGCTGAAACAAAAGAAAATAAACTCATATTTACCAATTTCTCAAAAATCAAGCAATTCCTTCATTTTAATTCAACAAATTCAAGGCTTTTTACAATAGTGATAAATCAAAGGTAAACAACCCCAAACAACTGAATCTCATTACCAAATTCTTTTACAGTAAATGGGTTTCTAATTTTTACTGTAAATATTGTTTGCATGTTCTTCCTATCTCCTATACAGGTATTTAAAAGCTCCAATCTTGCCAAAAGGTTTCAAATTTGCTACAAAATCCGAACTTTTATAACAAATCAGCAAGATGAGTTGTATAATCTCACAATCTAGCAAAAACAATCGTGCCAGTGCTTGAATCTGTAGAAAATTCGTTTCTGTTTGCAATTTCCTGTAGTGAATTATTTTGCTTGTTATATTCAGTTTATGTTGCATGTTTGAACCCTTATATCTTGTGATTCTGGCAACAAAATGTTGCCAAATTTCTTGAATTCGGTAGCCTGCATGTTGAACTTCATCCTTGTAAAATTTCATTGCAAAATATTGCTATTTGATAAGTCAAATGTTGCTCAGAAAATCAGTTCGCGGGCAGGAATTCATCTAGACAAAAGTTCTTATGCTAGGTCGACTGCCACCCTCTCTAGGTCGACATGCAGGTCGACCCAGTGCCTCCTAGGTCGACCGTACGGTCGACCTAGGGACCGAGGAGGTCGACCTGGCAGGAGGCAAAATCTTGCCTTGTTTCTTCTTATATTTTGATGTTTTCGACTTCTTTTGCTTCATTTTCCAGCTATATTCGTGATGTTTTTATGGTGATTATAGGCCATGATGTCTATCGACAGACTAGCCAAATTTTGAAGATTTTAAAATCAAATTTTGAATTATTTTAAATTTAATTTGAATTTAACTTCGAATATCAGATTGAGTGATTTTCCTTGTTTTTATTCGTTTTCGAGCACGGTTTTCTCCGAATCTTTTTGAAATGATTTTTAAAATTAATGGACATTTCAAAATAATTACTATATAATATTTTGAAGCATTTTCATGTGTAAAATCTATTTATTCTCTATAATAAGGTAAATTTCAAGGATGGATTTCAAATTGATTTTGGAAATTGGTTTTCAAAGCTTGTTTTCCAAAGTAAATTATTTCATATATATAAATCACATGTTTTTGCACATTTCGAGCAAATGAGAAGGAGGAATAAACAGTTTGGTAAAATATGTGGTATGGGACACGTGCGTTTATCTCATCGGTTAATTCCTCACTTGTCAGTTTGATTGTTTTGACTTTTGGGTCGAGTTTACTGATTAGATGAGGTAAACTTTTACTGATTTAGGTGTAAAATTTACTAGCGATTAGTAAACTGTTTAGTGCGAGCGTGTGGTATGGGACACACGTTAACACCGTTCGGGTTCCTATCCAAAAGTTTGTGACACATTTGTCTAAGAGACATATAGGCCAGTACTGGACCTTCGGGTCATTTGTCCTTCGGGATTTTTGTCTAAGAGACGTTTGTCATTCCGACATATTTGTCCTTCAGGATGTTTTCCTTTGGGATGTTTGTCTAAGAGACATATTTATTTGTCCTTCGGGACGTTTGAGTAAAAGACGTGGCACCTTATTTTGAGATTTATCCTTCGGGACGTTTGTGTAAAAGACATGGCGCCTTATTTTGAGAGAGCAGTACTTGGCGGGTTTCGGCCATATGCACATGCTACATCTTTGAGATGATTTCATTGATGTTTGTGATTTCCCTAGTGTATCGCCTATTCCTTTGAACCATTCGACATACATACATACATACATACATACATACATACATACATACATACATACATATATACATATATTTGTGGCGATTACCTTTCGGGAATTTGAACTCTTAGGAGTTCTATTTTTAAGATTTGAGTTACCTACACTGGCGTTATATAAGATTTGCCTTTTTGGCGTTTACTTGAGATTTTATTCTCCTCTTTGGAGATATATTTTCCTTATGGCATATTTGAGATGGGATCTCTTTATGCATGTTTTGGGTTTGCCAGGATGGCGGATTTAGGTTTTCCCCTAAACCATATTTGATGTTTTATGAGTACTGATGATACGAGGCTCGCTACTTTTAGCGTTTTATGGGTTATTATATCTATTATGAAATTATATGTTTGTGTGATGATACCATATTATCACTGGAAGTAGTCATACATTTTAATTGTCCCTTCTCACTTGAGAATATTATCACATTATCCTTATGCTCATATTATTGCTTATCCTTGTAAACTGATTTTTTTAGCTAGACTGACCCGTGTATTTTATACTCGGGTCAGATCGAGGTGTTTCATGTTAGGTACATTTGGACTTAGCCTGTCCTGCATCCGCATGGACTACTCTGCTAGCTCCTTTTGTTATAGCTCTTTGTGCAGTCCTTTTTGGTTGCTACTCTGATATGTATATTCTTTTGACTCGCTTTTATATGGTGGATGCTATACCACTTGACATGTATCATTTTGTATACTCTGTGATGCATCTGTATATGTGTGTGTGTGTGTGTGTGTGTGTGTATGATGATCTACTGTTCTATGATGTATTTTGCATTCGAGTCATTGTATTTTGTTCTGATAGATCCTATAGCCACCTATGGCTTCGTATTAAATATTTATTGGATATGTCGATCCATTTGAGGTAGAAATAAATAAATAAATATGGCATAGTCGACGTATTCATTAGATATTTAAGACAAGGCTAGATGGTCGCTCCTATCCAGCCCTATTCTCTGCATAAGCAGACAGTATTATCCAGTAATACTCTTTGTTAATATGGGTCTCGGGGTGGGGCATCACGAAATCCGTATCTGAATCCATCCTATAAATGGATTTAACTTTTAATACGCAAAACCATTAATTGCCGTTATAAGATGCGCCTATTTTTGACTAGATTTTCAATATTTATTTAAACTTTGCCAAATTTTTTTAAATATTTATAAAACATTTCTAAACCTTATTAAACCATTTTTAAGAGGTTTAAACATTCCATATATACACCATTTCATTAAAAAAGGGAAAGTGATTTCCTTTGTGATTTTCGATGTGTACTAGACGTGACTTGTTAATACAATTAAACAACAATATTAAAGAACCAAACACGATGATCAAAGCATATTAAACATTCATTTGCAAACATCATATCATCAACCAAAATATAATATAAGTAAGAGTTTCTCACTTTGATTTTAATCGAAAAAGGGCTATAGCTTCGCTTCTCAGAAATTAAAGCTCACGATCCCTTGCACTGTTGCTTCTAGGTGGCTCGGCCTAGCCTTAGGATGGCTAGAGGAGCTCACGACCTAGGGTTGGGGAGGAGGAAGGCTTGGCCTTTGATGGTTGAGGGTGTAGCCGAGGTTAAAAGGAAGAAGAAGGGGTGGTTTTGTGATAGTTTTGAAGTGGTTTTAATGTACATGTGTGTGTGTGTGTGTGTGTGTATGTGTGTGTGTGTATTAATATATATAACTTTAATTTTCTTTTGCAAATAATTAGCCATTATTTTTTCATGGATAGAAGCCATGATAGTAGAGAGGATGCTTTAAGAAATTATGAAGAAAATGATGTGAAATGGAGAGGAGAAGGGGCGGTATTTATAGGGAAAGAAGTGGAAAATAAGTATCTAGCATATACCTCATCATACCTTACCCCCATATGCACCACCATCATCACCTCCCTCCTTGTTATGCACGACCTAAGTCCACTCCATCATGGTCAAGGCCATGTGCATGTACTTTGATGGTTAGTGTTGACTTTGGGTTAGCTTAAGAATTAAGAAAAAGGGGAAAATATCTTGGATATATATATACATACATACATATGTACGTGCGCTCATACGAATGATCACGTTCATGTGAATATATCTTCATGTATGTACTTGTATATGTGCATAAGTATGTCACATATCTCCACAACGTTGCACAACTTCTACACGTTGAATCGTTATGAATCTCGATTTTTTTTCTGATCATATTTTCACATTTTAGTTAATATACATATTTTTGTAAACAAAGTCTGAAAATAATATTTCTATTATTATATAATAATAATTGAAAAGGCTTATTTAATAATTATTATGATTATTAAATCATTTAAACCTCAATTTAAATTCAAAAATCAATTGTTTGGAAAAAGATGACGTCATTAATGATGTCATAAATATTTTTTATTTTCCATAAACAAATAAATTATTTTATTTCATATTTGCATTCATATATACAAATGAGTGTATGTATCCAGCTTGGCGCGTGATATCAAATATCCGAAGAGCTGTTTATTGATAAAACGATTTTTGGTTATTTTATCGATGTTTATCAAAGGTATTTATTTTATTTTTTTCAAAATAAATCACCAATATTATTTAAAAATAAAAACATCATCATTTATGTTTGAAAATCTTATTTTTGAATATTTTGATATTTTTATGAAGTGATGAATTTACAGGTCATTACGTACTTCCCCCTTAAAAGAATTTCGTCCCCGAAATTAAGGATAAGAAGAAGATAACTAAAAAACAAATACACACACACATATAACAAGATGATATATATATATATATATATATATATATATATATATGAGATATGGAAAGTGACTACACCATAGGTCGGTGAGTACACTACATCGATACAACACATAAATTAATCATTCAATCTGAACTTGGGACAAGCCTTCCTTATTCCGTCTTCTGTTTCCCAAGTGCATTATCAATTATTACAATCACCACTCCATCGAACTTTGACTAGTCTCACAACCTTTCCCCTTAATCATTTCTCATCATGATCCATGATTCGAATTGTTGTTTGATGATAGTTAAGTTTGGCTCAATTCCAAATCTTCTTGGGCAGCTTCTTCCACTATTTGTTCTGGGTCATACACATACTTTCGCAAATGAGTTATGTGAAAAAAATTGTGTATACATGACAATATTTCTGGTAATTTTACTCGATAAGCCAATGGGCCAATCCATTAAAGGGTAGGAAAAGGTCCAATGCACCGAGGTGCCAATTTTCCAGCTCTCCCAAATCTCACCACCCCTCACATCGGGGAGACTTTTAAGAACACGAAATCTCCAACTAAGAACTCTAGATTTCTTCATCATTGATCCACATAACTCTTCTACCTACTCTAGGCTTCTTTTATCTTCTTTTCGATCATGTATACCTTTTCTAAGGCTTCTCTAATATATCAGGACCTAGTACTAACTGATTTTCAGTTTCGATCCAACATGCCGGGGATCTACACAGAGAACCATATAAAGCTTCATAAGGTGCCTTGCCAATACTAGCCTGATAGCTGTTGTTATAGGAGAACTCCACAAGATGAAGATAATTTTCCCAAGAACCTTCGAAATCTAAAACGCAAGCTCTCAAAAGATCTTCCAATACTCGATTTACCCTTTAAGTTTGGCCATCAGTCTGGGGATGGTTTGTGGTTCTTATACTTAGCTTCATTCCCATATCTCTTTGCAATGCCTCCCAGAACTTAGTGGTAAAGATAGGGTCTCGATCACTAACTAGTCTACTTAGCACCACCATGTAAAATTTCCTCATATATTTCTACAAGACTTGCAGTAGTTCGTGCTGGCTTTACAGGGATAAAATGTGCGCTTTTGGTGAATCGATCTACAATAACCCAATGCCCTCATTTCCCATTCTTGATCGAGGTAAGCCATCAATGAAATCCATCGATATTTGGTCCCATTTCCAAGTTGGAATTTCAAAAGGTTGGAGTAGTCTAGTAGTCTTTTGTTGATCATTGATCTGTTGACAATTCACACATCTTCTAACATGGATGAAGATGTCCCATTTCATATTTCCCTACCAAAATGTCAGTTTTACGTTTTTGTACATTTTGTGAACTTCTGTGTGAATATTTAGTTTGGATTGATGGCATTCAGTCAATACTTCTTTTCTTAGGTTGTCAACATTGGGAACACAAATTCTCCCATTTAATCATAATAACCCTTGGTTATCGACTTCAAAGCTTGAATCATACCTTCTATGTATATCTTTAATAATCTTATTTAGACACCAATCTTCTCTTAGTTTGCTAGCAATTCTCTCTAGGAAAGTCTGGGTAACTATAAGATAAGCTATAGCGGCATGCTTCCTCCTTAACGCATCCTCTACTATGTTGGCTTTCCTAGGTGTATATAAGATATCCAGATCATAAGATTCAAGAAATTCTAGCTAACGCTACCGTATCATGTTCAAGTCCTTTTGGGAGAAAAGATACTTCAAAGATTTGTGTGAAGAGCTCAAAGTTTTCACCTTTTTAAAGAAGGAATATATTTACTAAGGTCAATTCAAAGTTTATCAAAATAAACTACGAGGAGTTCTTGCCCAATAAATAGTGCCTCCATATGTGAACACAATGGCTAATATCTCTAAGTCGTGCGTTGCATAGTTCCTCTCATGAGTCTTTAGTTGTCGACTCATATAAGCGATTACTTTCCTATGCTACATTAGAACCGCACCTATATCTTCTCCATAACAATTAGTATATACGGTTAAGCCGCTGCTTCTATTAGCAATAGCTAAGACTAAAGCGCCGGTCAATCTTCTCTTTAACTCAGTAAATGCTTCTTCACATTCTGGTATCCATTCAGATTTAACATTCTTCTTTGTTAACTTTGTAAGATGGGAGAATTTTTTTGAGAAATCCTAGATGAACCTCTGGTAATATTCTACCGATCCTAAAGAGATACAGACGTCTTTTGGAGTTTGTGATGTCTTTCAATCTTGGACTGCTACAACTTTCCTTGGATCAACTAAAAATCCTTCTCCTGATGCTACATACCCTAGGAATCTTATTTCTTTCTCCCAGAAATGGCACTTCTAGAATTTGACTTTAAACACATTCCTTCTTAATATCTCTAATACAAGCTCTAGATACCTCGCGTGTTGTTCTTCAGTCTTTAAATATATAAGAATATCGTCGATAAAGACTAACACGAACTTATTAAGCACATCTCTGGATATTCTATTCATGAGGTCTACAAAATAAGCAGGCACATTAGTTAACTCAAAAGGCATAACTAACTACTCATATAAGAAACATGGACCTCTAAATGCAGTTAAATAGACGCAGTCTTCTGCTATTCTAAGTTGATAGAATCCTAAGGCCAGATCCATTTTTGAGAATACCTGAGTACCATGAAGTTGATCAAACAAGTCATCTATACGAGCTAGAGGATACTTGTTCTTAATCGTTTGCTTGTTTAGGTCTCGATAGTCTACATAGAGCCTTGAGGAACCATTGAACTTGGCAAAAAAGACTACTATTGCTCCCTAATTTGAGTGACTTGGTCTTATCAATCCCTTTTTCAACAACTCATCGGTTTGTTCCCTCAATTCATCCATCTCTCTTGGAGCCATTCTTCGCTTTTGGTGAACAATAGGTCTTGTATCAGGAATCAAATCAATACGAAACTCAAATTCCCGATGTGGGGGAAAACTTTTTACCTCTTCAAAAACATCTGGAAACTTCTTAATAATCGGTATGGTCTCCAAATTTCTTTGGAGTGAATCAAGGGTGTACTAAAAACTATCCCTTACCGGACTAAGCTCATTACAAGATATTTATATAAATTTACCAAAGCTGGTCCATAAAGATACCGTTGTCTTAACACAATCAAGGACAACTTTATTCTTGGATAACCAATCCACAATACTTCTAATCCAATAAAATCGAGGACAGACATATCACATGAAAAACAATGAGAAAAGTAGGTAACTTGGACCTTTTCACAAGTCATATAAAGATTTGTTGTACCACCTATGGGATTTAACACACAGGTAGTGGTATCTACTATTTTTGTGGTAAGCTTAAATTTTTCTACCAATTCTTTGGAAATAAAACTACGAGAAGCCCCGGTATGAAACAGTACTTAACCATAATAGCTTCGACACAAATAGCACCCTCCAGAACTCATCTTTCCATTAACTCTTCCATGGCATAGGTCTTAGCTGACTGGACTATCTCCATAAATGGACAACCCATCATTATATGTCCTTGTTGGTGGCAATTAGAATAGAGTGCCTTTTCTTATTGCCTCTTCACTTTTTTTGATAATTTCCACACTTGGTACCAGTGAAATTCTTTTTCTTCTTTCCTCCTTCTTGCCTCTTCGCCTTTGGATTGAATTCCTTCTCACTAGGGTTGTTGCTACTATTGCTAATATTTAGTTTTGATGCTGGCTTCTCCTTATCAAGAAATTCATATCGCAAACCCATATCTACTAGGTTCATGAATGATCCCTTTAGGTGAGCAGTCATTTTTTATGAAACACTTTTCTCATCCCAGCCACAAACATTTCATTCTTCTTAAGTGGAGTATCAGTCCGGGCCCAAAGAGAGATAATTCATCAAACTTTCTTAAGTATTCTTCTATCGACATTTCTCCTTGCTTTAGATCCATAAAGCTTTTATAGAGACGTGACTTCCTAGCATTGGGTAGGTACCGTTCTTCAAAAACTTTCTTAAATCTTTCCCATGAAATACCATCTTATGATTCATTGATGGTCATTGACTCCCACCAAGCCAAAGGCCCATCCTGCAATTTCCAAGATGTCAGGAAGCGCTTTTGCTCATCCTTGATGCCTAATCCTTTAAAGATTCTCTCACATGAGCATAACCAAGCCTGAACTTCACTAATAGATTCTGTACCCCTGAGTGTTTTTCCGCCTAAGTTGGTAAAAGGTAGGCAGAAAATTGCAAGGTTAACTAGAGGTCGTACAGAAACTATCGTTTCTTCAACCCTTTTGTTTCCCTTTCCTCGTCCTTTTTTAGTACTCATTTCCTACAACCTGATTATAGTAAGGAAATATTTTTAGGATTATATGCAAGATTATCTTAGGGAACGACATAAAATTCAAATATACTTATTCATATTAGATTTTCAAAGGTGTGCTCTCTCGGACTAAACTCATTCTAGGGCATTTCTAAGCCTATCTCTAATGAATTTACCCCATCAATACTTAGTTATTCGCTCAACCATAAGCTTTGATACCAAATGTAATGACCCACCTCCTCGACCCTTGGAGATCGACACTAATACATCCTCGGTATTCATGTACCGCAAAGTTAAGTGTCGAAGAGGTAGATAATCATGGAGTGAAAGAAAATAAAGATAAAAAATAGAACAAACAGAATCTCACCTCGCATTGAAAATAACTTATAATTTACATATGGAAGATACATACATCACTCGAAGTGATTTATCAGAGTTACGACATGTACTAACTCAGCCGAGATAGTTATAGCGGTCTATCCTTACAAGTGTTGGTAGATACATAATACAGATATATCGGAATATAGATAACTTCTTTAGAAGACCCAAAATGATCTATGGTCCATGTTCTATTCCAAAATACTTCAAGATTTCCTAACTATTAGGCTACCCGAGAAAATTAAGGCACCTAGAGTTAAGGGAAAGGAAAATAAACTCCGGGTCAGTCATGAGACTAGTGTGATAAACTCAAAAATACGGATGTTTTTGAAAATAAAAAGGTATCTCATAAGAATACACCGAACATAAACATGGAAAGGTTTTTTTACCTTATGATAACTAATAAATTTGCTACACAAATTCATTTGATATTATTTTTAACGATTTTCTTTGAAAACATTTGCATATAAACTTATGAATCATAGGCGAAATTTACATTATTAAATTCCAACATATTAGCCACAAAGTAGGTTCTACAATCAAAATCTTACAAAGCTTGTTCAGAGAATGGTTTCCATATAATGATAAGGTGATGGACTGCCTTCCGTACAGTATACCTCTAGAGGGATATACTTAGGGTCTAAATACTAAACGCCTATAACAATATAGAACCAGCTTCCTACCCCTTCATTGGATAGTACCGAATATGACATCACCTCGGTCGTTACCGACCTTTAACAGGACCCCGAAGCATACATCACATACTCGACATATAGAGAGTAATCTAGAAAGGTGATGACCATCTCCTAATCGATGCGACCCACATAGCTCTGCTGCATCTACCCTTCTTTAGCCATTTTAGGTCGATGAGGCCTGAGGTAACGTTTTACCTTTCACTTGGCACATTCACTTTGAATTCCACATTGACATTCCTTAATCACACAAATGATTTCCACAAACGTATAACTCCTGAGCTTGTATGTCTCAAGAAAAGGTGTTAAGCTAAGAGATATTACCTTCTCTACCACTAAACAGATGATATGTTCATAGAGATTAAGCAACAGAATTATAAATGCAATGTAAGAAATTCATCCATTCAAGTTGTTCAAGAACATGACAAACCGAAGGTATTCTTCAACCACATCCTGTCGGGAATTACCCTAGGATTAGCACCAAGAAGTCCTTGCATTGAAGATCTCAAATGGAGAACTACTGCCACGTGAATATGACATGGGAAACTTCCCTCAAGGGTCAGCGACAAACAACCCTATGTTCCATCTTCCAAATCATTTCCACGTCTTCACTTAGTGAACGTAAATTGGTTCGAAGTGGTTTTCAGATAATAATTACTGAAATCCGACCCTAGTTCCTTTGAACCAATCATCGATAAAAAAAGAGGTAAAGTATATAGGTGAATATCATTTGATTAATTCATTCCTTTTTATGAAAAATATCCTTAGAGATATATAATTTTAAATCATTTCTTTTTGGTATATACGGAATTATTAAACCTCTCTTTATCTTTGGAAAACTATTTATTTAAATCTTAAAAAAGCTTTCTTAATTTCAAATCAAAATTTTGAATGAGTTGAAAACATGTTATCAGGATGTTAATCTAAAACATTAAATATTGAGTGAGAAGAATCTACAGAAATCATCCAATTCTACTCGATATCAATTTCCATATTCAATAAGTGCTATGGGTGGAATAACGACGAAATCACCTTTTAAATTCCACAAATAGTACGAGTTCCCTTTGTGGAATTTAAAACCAAGTATTAGAAGATTAACTCAATACAATACAAGTTATTTAAATTTGAATTTTTTATATCTTTTATACTTTGGAAAATTTTGATATGAGTAAATCAAATTTACGATCACCTCCGTCGGGCCAGTCTGCGTAGCTAGGAAGGGCAGGCAATTGGTTTCCCAAACCCAGGCCTAGAGACTACCTCCCTGTCACCCCTAAGGTGATCAAGTTATTTGATCGACTTTAAATATTTTGATATACCTAATTAACTTTTAATTATTTTAGAGCATCCAAGCTTTTCTTTCGATCTATTCCATTCCTCGGTAGAATTTCCTATGACACTCACAAATGGAACAAATGTACTAGTCGTTTTCGCATACTCATTTTAAAACCTCTTATCATATTCAAATTACTTAATTATTTATTTGAAAATATTTATAAAATATTTGGAAAGGAATTGTTAAGTTTAAATACATATTTCAAAATTTAGTAAAAAGTGTTGCGGAAAGTGCTGCAAAAAGTGTTTTAAAAGCTATATTGATCAAAACAACTTTTCTATCTTTTGAAATTCATTTATATAACTCAAATCTATTTTAAAACATTTTAAAATATTTATATAATTTATTTCATATTTTTTAAATTTTAAAAATATTATTTTAAAACCTTTCCTACTTTGGCCTCCGAACTGCCAAAGCGCTATTTTACATAAAACTTGATTTGCTCATATTTTAAAATCTACTAGACGAAATCTCAATCTTTTTTTTGTTGAAAAATATGATTACAAGAGTCCGAAAAATTCTTGTTTCAGAGAAATCAGTCTTTGAATCCATCTTATAAATGGATTTAACTTTTAAGACGAGAAATCGCGAATAGCGGTTACGCGACGCGCCTATTTTTGACTAAATTTTCGATATTTATTTGAACTTTAGCAAAACACTTTTAAATATTTATAAAAAATTTCTAAACCATATTAAACCATTTGTAAGAGGTTTAAACATTCCATATACACCATTTCATTAAATAAAGAAAGTGATTTCATTTGTGATTTTCGACGTGCATTAAACGTGACTTGTTAATACAATTAAATAATAATATTAAACAACCTAACACGATGATCAAAGCATATTAAACATACATTTACAAACATATCCAAAAGTATAGTATAAGTTAGAGTTTCTCACTTTGGTTTTGATCGAAAAAGGACTATAGTTCACTTCTTGAAAATTAAAGCTCATGATCCCTTGCACTATTGCTTCTAGGTGGCTCGGCCTAGCCTTAGGATGGCTAGAGGAACTTACGGCCATGGGTTAGGGAGAAGGAAGACTCGGCCTTTGATGGTGGAGGGTGTGGCCGAGGTTAGAAGGAGGAAGAAGCGGTGGTTTTATGATAGTTTTAAAATGGTTTTTATGTTTATATATATAGTATATAACTTTAATTTTCTTTTTCAAAATAATTAGCCATTATTTTTCCATAGATAGAAGCCATGAATGTATATAGGATGCTTTAGGGAATTATGAAGAAAATTACGTGAAATGGAGAAGAGAAGGGGTGGTATCTATAGGGGAGGAAGTGGAAAATAAATATCTAGCATATACCTTATCATACCTCACTCCTACATGCACCACCACCATCACCTCCCTCCTTGTTATGCATGGCCCAAGTCCACTCCATTATGGACAAGGCCATGTGCTTGTACTTTGATGGTTAGTGTTGACTTTCGGTTAGCTTAAGAATTAAGGTAAAGGGAAAAATATCTTGGATATTTTATACACACACATGTATATGTGTGCATATATGAATGATCATGTGCATGTGAATATATCTTCATGTATGTACATGTATATATGCATATGCATGTCACATATCTCCACAATGTTGCACAACTTCTACACTTTGAATGTTATGAATCTCGATTTTATTTTCCGGTCATATTTTCACAATTCAGTCAATATACATATATTCAGAAAAAAAGTTTGAAAATAATGTTTCTATTATTATATAATAATTAAAAGCGCTTATTTAATTATTATTATAATTATTAAATCATTTAAATTCAATTTAAATTCAAAAATCGATGTTTAGGAAAAGTGACGTCATTAATGATGTTATAATAAGTTTTAATTTTCCATAAACAAATAAATCATTTTGTTTCATATTTACATTCATGTATACAAATGAGTGTATATATCCACTTTGGCATGCGATGTCGGATGGCCGAAGAGTTGTTTATTGATAAAACAATTTTTGCTTATTTTATCAATGTTTACCAAAGTGTATTTAAAAAAAAATAAGATTGGCAATATTATTTAAAATTCAATACATCATCATTTATGTTTGAAAATCTTATTTTTGAATATTTTAAAATTTTCTTAAGTGATGAATTTACGTATCGTTACATAAGCAGTTTATTGAATACTGTCCTAGGCCGCATGTGTTGAATATGCGCTTTGCGCTATATGATTTTTGTTTGATGATAATAAACATATATACATTAACTTAAATGTATTTGTTAACGTACTATTTTATTTTTCACAGAAAAAATAAATATTTGCTGCATAAAAATAAATAACACAGTTTTTGAATTCAAATGAATATTTTATTCAAACAAATATTTATTACAACTTTGATAGTACAATTTCAAGCTCTCACTATACATATACAATTCTAATTACATCACATTTCACATTTACATATTCACCTCACTACATATCACTCACACTCGTATTTTTATCTACAACTGCATTCCAGTTTGAATCCAGCATCTGAGCAATCTGCAAAAATATTCACTAACGCAGTAAAATTGAAAAGAAAATATTTTTGCAATATAAATTAAAAGATGGATTTTGAAAATATAATTTGCCTCAGTTATTTGGGTTGTTCGTCATAATTTAAATTTGAATTCATCATACACGAACAACTTGTGACATACACAGTATATTACTGTATATGCCACAAGGCCGTGCACACCGATATATACACTTGATTGATTTACAGGGACAGGTGAGCACAGGTCAAACCCAAATATAAAGCCGGGTTCAACTCACGTGCAATAATATAAAAGTCACAATTCTCAGCACAAGGTCAAACCCGAGTTTTTGAAACTGGATTCAACTCAAGTGAAAGTTCAGAAATCAACATGAATGCAATGCAAAGACCACGGCTACAACTGGGCATAGCAACTGAATAGCAATAGTCTCAAGGCAACAAGAATATAAACCAGCATAAAACAAGCCCAAGTGACACAGTGAACATAATGCAACAAGCAATGCTCAAGTAAAGGAAGAAATGCCAACAACAAAGACCACATGCATGTACAACATCACACTATGTCACAGCAAACATGGACTGCAACAAGTCGATGCAAGAACATGACAGCAACTACAAAATGCAACAAATTGAATGCTGCACAAACTGCAAAGGCCGAAGCCATCATGAAACAGTGGAATCAACAAGGCAACAGTGCAGTTGCAACATAAGTGAACAACAATGTCGAGCTCAATAAAATCAGTAGCATGAAGACTGCATCAAAATGCAAGCACAAAAGCCACAACTCAAATTCAAATACCAACTGCAAATATCCAATATGCAACATGGTGAACAAGACGCAGTGCAGTGCAAATCAAACTCAACTCAACAATGAAAGTGTGCAAGTGCACATATGTAAAGAATAGACCAACATCAAAAGCTAGTTCAATGTGGAATGAATCAAGTGATGAAGCACACTAACATGCAACAGTATGGCTATATGCATGCATATGAATATACAACTACACAAGTGCAAAATGCAATAATGAAGAATATGGAGCTACAACAGCAATGCACTAAGCAATTGAAGCAGTTAAAACATGGAAACAAGAAAACATGAAGCAACTCAACAATCAACATAACGACCAAATGGCCAACATGAAACTACAAATGACCATGCCACAACTATGCACGGTCCAGTGCCAACAGCAAGCTACATGAAGATATAACTACATGCTACAGCAACAATGGACTCAACATCAAAGACCAAGCCGAAGTCAATGTTGAACCAGATCAAAATTCAAAGCCATAGAGAAAGTCACGAAATCAAGTCAATACCGTAAGTGTCAAGCTACCAGAAAGTATACAAAATTGAACAAGTCAGAATCAATCTTAAACATCAAAGCGAAATCGAACGGCCGATTGACAAATTCAACTAGATGTATACGAACGAAAAAATAGGAAATCAAATCCTATAAAAACCCCTCATCATCATCGGCATAATCATGAAGTTCGAATACGAAAATCAAACAGCAACAAAGCATAAATCACATACCGAATCAAAGTCGAACTTCATCAACTCGAAGTCGCCAGAGATAGCAACGCGAATCAATCGAGCAAGGGAACACCAACCAGAGATTCAATCAAATCCAATAGGCGCTTCGAAAGCCCTAATTTGAATCACGAACGAAAGCCCTAAATTGAATTAAAGGGACGAGGCCCTAAAATTGAAAAAGGAACAGCCGCCATCACGAACAAGGAAGAGACGGGCTAGAATATAAAAGAGGCCGGCCTATTGTTTTAAAAGGGAGAAATTTTTTATTTAAGGGTTTTGAATTTAATTAGGGTTATTTTTACTTTAAATTGTTTTTAGTTTGTATTTCTTTTTAAACCGTTTTAATTTTCTAGTCGTGTGACTAGGGTGCAAACTACGGTTTGTAGTTTGGGAATTTGCAACTCGGTAGTTGAGTTGTGGTCAAGGTTTTGAGCGTAGAGTTAGATTAGTCAATAGCGGTGTATAGCGAGTTTACGTGTGTAAGCGAGGGACTATCTAATTTCTAGTAGAAACCTTGGGGGCAGCACGTAGGCAGGGTTTTGCCGAAGCTGGGTAAATTCTGTGTTGTTCTGTTTTATTCTGTTATTTATATTCTGCGATATCTGTGCTGCTATTCTGTGATCTGAATTGAAATTAATTTATAAGCTTCCGCGATTAATTTTTAATAATTTACACTATCACCCTATTCACCCCCCCTCTAGGGTGAAATCGATCCTACAAGTGGTATCAGAGCGAGGTTTAGAAGTCAACATCTGTTTTAAAAATTCGATTTTTTTGAAAAAATCAGTTTTTGTTTTTAAAAATTTAAATTTTTAAAATGGCTTCTTTTAATAATGCTTTTGCAGAAGGTCAATCCATAGTTAGACCACCAATGTTCAATGGTGAATATGCTTATTGGAAAAATAGAATGCAAATTTTTCTGAAAACCATTGACGCTTGGAATATTGTTGAGACAGGTTATAGAATACCAACTATAACTGTAGATAATCAGGAAATAGAGAAACCAAAGGAACAATGGACAGAATTAGAAAATAAATTACAGAATACTAATGCTAAAGCTATGAATTCTATTATCTGTTCATTAGATCAATTTGAATTTAATCGTGTCTCACATTGTCTAACTGCGCAGGAAATATGGCACATACTAGAAGTGACTCACGAAGGAACATCTCAAGTCAAAGAATCTCGCCTTGCAATACTAAGCAGCGAATACGAGAACTTCAAAATGGCGAAGGAAGAAAATGTCAAAGAGATGTACGGACGACTCTCCAATATCGTATACAAATCAAAAGCTCTCGGAAAAACATACACCGAATTAAAAATAGTCCGGAAAATCCTCAGAGTCCTTCCACGAAGCTTTGAAGCAAAAGTAACTGCCATACAAGAATCGAAAGATTTAAAACAACTTAAAGTTGAGGAACTCATCGGAAATCTCACCACTTATGAGCTTGAAATGAAATTCAAAGAAGAGCGTGAAGGAGGTGACACTCAAAAGAAATCAATAGCTCTCAAAGGAACAACCGAAAGTGATGATGATAACGATGAAGATAATGGAGCAGCAGAATTGGAGCTGTTAATAAGGAAATTCAAAAAATGGAATCAAAAACATGGAAATTCAGCTCGAATTCAAAAAGCAAAAAGCAGAATAGCCAAAGCACTAGACTACTCAGAAGAACAAAAGTTTATTTGCTATAATTGCAACAAACCCGGCCATATCAAGCCCGATTGTCCACAAACTAAACTCAGCCATGGAAAGAAACAGAAAAAGAAAAGTTTTGCAGCCACTTGGGATGAAATAGACGAGAATGATCAAAGCACTGGCAGTGAAAGCGAAAAAGCAGAATTGTGTCTTCGAGGTGATACAACTGACAGTGACGATGACGAGCCAAGTGAGGTATCAAAACTTACCCATTCGGAGTTGCTTATATATTTTCATGAAATAAACGGGTGTTATGAACGACTTAGGGAAAAATATGCTAAACTTGAATCTCAAAAGAATACTTTGATAGAATGTAATGAACAACTTGACCAATTAGTTAAAACCTATCAGAGTAGGATCCCTAAGTGTGATAAGTGTCCAACATTCGAAGAGGAAATTAGAAAATCAGAAATCAATATAAAATCACTTGAAAATGAAATTCTGTTTTTAAAAGAAAATGAAAATACTAGGAGAGAAAATTCTATCAAAAAGTGCACTCAATTGTTGAACGAAAATAATTCTCTCAAAACACAAGTCCAACAATTATCAACGACTTTAGATAAATTTTCAAAAAGTGAAAAATCATTGAATATGCTATTGGGAAAGCAAACTGTTAATACGGTTAGACAGGGACTTGGATATAATAATTCGAAAACGGTTGAAAGCAATATTAATCAAGTTAATTCTATGTGCACAATTTGTAGAAAATATGGACACGATCACAATAATTGTTGGTATAGACCCAAACATGTGAAAACTATACCGATTTGGGTTCCAAAAGGCACAAATATAAAATCTCTCAAAGTGAAACAAATTTGGGTGCCGAAGGGAACGATTATAAATAGTTTTGGGTCTTCACAAAATTGTTTTTCGAAATTTTCTGCCACTAACAACCATGGACCTATAAAAACAAATAGGTCACATAAAACTTCTCCTGTGTAGGTGTGGTGGCAGGCTAAGGAACAACAACGGTGTTCTCTGGATTTTGGCTGTTCCAGAAACACAAGGGGCGACAAAGCAAAGTTCCTTAGCCTAGTATAATGGTGACAGAATCACAATGGACAACGACGGGAAATATCGTAAAGGTAAAGACAGGTAAAGGTATATTTATTTAAACGATATATTAAATGTGATAATCTGCACCATATTCTGAATCAAATCAGCCAATTATGCGATGATGATATGATGATGATATGATAATGATTTTGATTCTGACTTTATTCAAAACTGTTAGCCAATTATTTTCTTATGCCAAAAACACTATAAATTTCTCTAGAATTACTTGATATATAAGTTTGGGATAAAGATAGTGTTTTGATTGGATAATAATATTTTTGTTATAATATTGGCTAAATCTATATTCACGGTTCTTTTTATTTACATGGCTTCATCTTAAAATCCTAATGAATTCTATTTAATTATTGTGAAAAGGATTTTAAGAAACTTTATGAAATTGTTGAAACTTCAAGAAACTGTTTTGAAATGATTGTTGAATTACTCATGAAAATAACTGTTTATTCTCGGCTTCTAAAACTAACACGATGATATTTGTTCGATTGTTAACACGATTTCAAACTCAAAACCAAGAGAATTTCATTTGAAATTTGTTGGAAATAATTCTGAGATAGTTTGTTGAAATTTCACAATCTGGTCTTTGACATTCAACGAGTGAATTTTGAGTGAAATTGTAATTCAGATGCAAATTACACTGGTAATATAGTTGATAGAAAAATTACTAGTGGAACGTGATTATTTCCTGACACATTCATTTGCTGCATCGTTTTTCAAAGAGAAGGTCTGCATATTTTTCATTTGAAATATTTTTTTAATAGCAGAAAATTTTCTTATAAAACCCCTTCTAGAAAAACATTTTTGACCTTGTATCGGATTAGTTATTTAAGAAAACTTGATTTTATAACTATTTTTGAAATTGATTTTAAATAACTATATTAACTAATCTGACCCCCTACAAATTATCTGAAAAGATATATAGTGATTGAAAATAAGATGAGTATTGATATTAATCATATATTATGACTCGAGACAATATAATTAGTAAATTTCTTTAGAAATTTAGACAAGAGTTATAAAACTTTTTATTGGTAAAGATTCCATGACCATCTCTATATCTAACATATTTCTAACGACCATCACTCATCAAAATTCTATATAGTATGCCAATATGTGGTATTTTAAACGGGAAATCATTTGTGCTTCAATTTTAGCAATAAAATAAATATCCAAAGTGTTCACTCTCATTTAAAAGTCCTCACGGTTATGCATGGGTGAATTACTTGGATTTTTGATTATGTGCTTCCATGCTCATTTAAAAGTCCTCACGGTTATGCATGTATGGAACGCATATCAAAAGTAATTGGTTAAATAGACAAGTTGATTCTAATCCCATTTAAAAGTCCTCACGGTTATGCGTGGTTAGAAGATACTTGAATTCATTTTTAAAATAAATAAACATTGTGAATACTACTAATCTCATTTAAAAGTCCTAACGGTTATGCATGGTTAGTAGATATTCAAATTTCCTGAAATAAATATACCACAAATAGACACGACTATATGGTTTTATTTGATGAAATCATTCCTATCATTCTAAAGTGGAATATGCGTCAATTAAAGTATTTATGATTTTTGTTTGATTTTTTATCGAAATTTAATTTTTATATTCAATTGAGTTTTTAATGTTTAATTAATATTGATCACTATATCTCTACTTTTCTATTACTATTATTCTTTTGCTGATAACAAAAGGGGGAGAGAAAAGTTAAGATTTTGTAAAAAGGGAGAGAAAAGGTCAAAGAAGTTTTCAATATGCATATAGACTCATTTGCACATTTTATTTGTATGCATATACGTAGGGGGAGTCATATATGTAGGGGGAGTATCATATAAAAAGGAAGCATTCAAATAGGGGGAGCAATTGAAATCATCAAATACATTTAATATATTCAAAATCTTAAATATATGTTTGTTATCATCAAAAGGGGGAGATTGTTGAATATGCGCTTTGCGCTATATGATTTTTGTTTGATGATAATAAACATATATACATTAACTTAAATGTATTTGTTAACGTACTATTTTATTTTTCACAGAAAAAATAAATATTTGCTGCATAAAAATAAATAACACAGTTTTTGAATTCAAATGAATATTTTATTCAAACAAATATTTATTACAACTTTGATAGTACAATTTCAAGCTCTCACTATACATATACAATTCTAATTACATCACATTTCACATTTACATATTCACCTCACTACATATCACTCACACTCGTATTTTTATCTACAACTGCATTCCAGTTTGAATCCAGCATCTGAGCAATCTGCAAAAATATTCACTAACGCAGTAAAATTGAAAAGAAAATATTTTTGCAATATAAATTAAAAGATGGATTTTGAAAATATAATTTGCCTCAGTTATTTGGGTTGTTCGTCATAATTTAAATTTGAATTCATCATACACGAACAACTTGTGACATACACAGTATATTACTGTATATGCCACAAGGCCGTGCACACCGATATATACACTTGATTGATTTACAGGGACAGGTGAGCACAGGTCAAACCCAAATATAAAGCCGGGTTCAACTCACGTGCAATAATATAAAAGTCACAATTCTCAGCACAAGGTCAAACCCGAGTTTTTGAAACTGGATTCAACTCAAGTGAAAGTTCAGAAATCAACATGAATGCAATGCAAAGACCACGGCTACAACTGGGCATAGCAACTGAATAGCAATAGTCTCAAGGCAACAAGAATATAAACCAGCATAAAACAAGCCCAAGTGACACAGTGAACATAATGCAACAAGCAATGCTCAAGTAAAGGAAGAAATGCCAACAACAAAGACCACATGCATGTACAACATCACACTATGTCACAGCAAACATGGACTGCAACAAGTCGATGCAAGAACATGACAGCAACTACAAAATGCAACAAATTGAATGCTGCACAAACTGCAAAGGCCGAAGCCATCATGAAACAGTGGAATCAACAAGGCAACAGTGCAGTTGCAACATAAGTGAACAACAATGTCGAGCTCAATAAAATCAGTAGCATGAAGACTGCATCAAAATGCAAGCACAAAAGCCACAACTCAAATTCAAATACCAACTGCAAATATCCAATATGCAACATGGTGAACAAGACGCAGTGCAGTGCAAATCAAACTCAACTCAACAATGAAAGTGTGCAAGTGCACATATGTAAAGAATAGACCAACATCAAAAGCTAGTTCAATGTGGAATGAATCAAGTGATGAAGCACACTAACATGCAACAGTATGGCTATATGCATGCATATGAATATACAACTACACAAGTGCAAAATGCAATAATGAAGAATATGGAGCTACAACAGCAATGCACTAAGCAATTGAAGCAGTTAAAACATGGAAACAAGAAAACATGAAGCAACTCAACAATCAACATAACGACCAAATGGCCAACATGAAACTACAAATGACCATGCCACAACTATGCACGGTCCAGTGCCAACAGCAAGCTACATGAAGATATAACTACATGCTACAGCAACAATGGACTCAACATCAAAGACCAAGCCGAAGTCAATGTTGAACCAGATCAAAATTCAAAGCCATAGAGAAAGTCACGAAATCAAGTCAATACCGTAAGTGTCAAGCTACCAGAAAGTATACAAAATTGAACAAGTCAGAATCAATCTTAAACATCAAAGCGAAATCGAACGGCCGATTGACAAATTCAACTAGATGTATACGAACGAAAAAATAGGAAATCAAATCCTATAAAAACCCCTCATCATCATCGGCATAATCATGAAGTTCGAATACGAAAATCAAACAGCAACAAAGCATAAATCACATACCGAATCAAAGTCGAACTTCATCAACTCGAAGTCGCCAGAGATAGCAACGCGAATCAATCGAGCAAGGGAACACCAACCAGAGATTCAATCAAATCCAATAGGCGCTTCGAAAGCCCTAATTTGAATCACGAACGAAAGCCCTAAATTGAATTAAAGGGACGAGGCCCTAAAATTGAAAAAGGAACAGCCGCCATCACGAACAAGGAAGAGACGGGCTAGAATATAAAAGAGGCCGGCCTATTGTTTTAAAAGGGAGAAATTTTTTATTTAAGGGTTTTGAATTTAATTAGGGTTATTTTTACTTTAAATTGTTTTTAGTTTGTATTTCTTTTTAAACCGTTTTAATTTTCTAGTCGTGTGACTAGGGTGCAAACTACGGTTTGTAGTTTGGGAATTTGCAACTCGGTAGTTGAGTTGTGGTCAAGGTTTTGAGCGTAGAGTTAGATTAGTCAATAGCGGTGTATAGCGAGTTTACGTGTGTAAGCGAGGGACTATCTAATTTCTAGTAGAAACCTTGGGGGCAGCACGTAGGCAGGGTTTTGCCGAAGCTGGGTAAATTCTGTGTTGTTCTGTTTTATTCTGTTATTTATATTCTGCGATATCTGTGCTGCTATTCTGTGATCTGAATTGAAATTAATTTATAAGCTTCCGCGATTAATTTTTAATAATTTACACTATCACCCTATTCACCCCCCCTCTAGGGTGAAATCGATCCTACAGCATGCAACTGATGATATCTAATAGCCAAGTCAAGCCGAGAAAATATTCTTGCTCCAACTAACCAATCAAACAAATCACTAACACATTTAGTGGAAAACAATTCAGTTTCATCAACTTGTTTTGTTCATGATAGTTGATGCAAAGTCTTAAAAAAGCCTCTGCTTTGTTGGAACTAGTCCGGTCTATAGTGGGTGAAATAGCGAATTTCAGTTTTTCCCCTAAATGGATCTTTGTGGGCCTATGAGATCCAATATATGCAGTAGATCCAATCTAGACACTTAAATAAAATCATATTTTATTAAGCATTTTGTTTTATTCATTAAATCTATTTTAATCAAATTAATATTTATAAAGCATGAATATTTCATATGCAACATATTAAAGGTGTACCTGGTCAAGCTTATACATAAATGGATATTGGGATTTATATCCACTATTTATATACTTATATATATATATATATATATATATATATATATATCAGCAACCATAAGTAAATAAATGGATATATATATTATACATATGTATATAATTTTCAAAATTTTATTTAATATTTAGCTTAAAATAATTTCATAATATTTTGACTAATTCTCAAATTTGTGAATTTAAGTTTTAAACAAATATATAATTTGATTTGGTAAAGAAATATTTAAGTTTCAAATCTAGATCTAAGATATTTATTTAAAATTGAAAATATCTTATGTTTAATTTAATAAAATTATTATAAAATAAATATATTAAAATTAAGTTATTATGTATATCCAAAAATAATCCTACATTAACTTAATATAATTTATATGTATATATACTTTGAATGTTTTAAAATAAATAAATACTTTAATATATATATATATATATAGTTTGACCTAATTTTTTTTATAATTGATGAGAAGTATTATAAAATCAAGGTAATATCATATACTAAAACGACGATATAAAAAGCATATAATGAAGAATATGTAACAAAATGAATATACCTAAGAGATGTAGCCTCTAATTCACATGTTGATTCAGATCTTCTCCTAAATCTTCTAGATCCTTGTCCAAAGGTGCAACCTTTTGGGTGTCACCGTTAACTATGTTTTGTAGTTCGGGTTGCAATTAAGCTCAAATATGAGGGAGGTAGGATGAAGATGATTGCAGTCTCGAGTTGGAGAGATGGAGCAAAAGAAACAAAAATATGGTGGCTTAGGTTCACTTATATACGATATCTAGTAGAAATTATCTTCCACTGTCTCCTCTTACTAAGTCATGCCCCAAGACCTCCTCTCACTCCTCATCTTTTACCGACCTATACTTTGGTTAAGGATGGACCAAATGGACTTCAAACCCATTAGAAATTAACCATATTTAAATCCAGTTCAAATTATTATTGATATTATATATCGACATACTACATAACTTTTATATAGCACACAACTAACTACTAATAGTACCCAGAACTTTTATTAGATTACCCACTTACTAAATACAATGAAAATATTAAATACAACAATAATGGTTATTTTTAAATACTAATTAATTTATAAAACTTCTTAAAATAATTAAATCAAGTGGTGTTTCAGAAACTAAATAAAATTAATTTTTTGACTCATAGGTGTAAACTCAGTCAGCAATAAATATTTAAATAGTTCAAATGTTAATATCTACATTTCCCCTTAGCTAGTGGTATGCCAGTTTTAGCAAGCTCATCGCTTATAAGTCTCATTGGTATAATCTAATTTTACAATTGTAAGTGGCACCTTATATTAATAATTATTTACACACATTCTCTTCGTCGATACTATATCACTTTAGGATGTATAGAATTTGGTTTTGACCAAAATTCCAATATTACACATACTCAGCTCAGTTAGTTCATTAACAAAGTCCTTGGTTCAATAATTTTTTATATTATTGATCGTCTAGAGATTTTGACTTTGAGTCGTCTACAGTTGACTGTGATTCTAATCCCAGACAACTTTTTTTAAAGAAAAATGGGTGATCCTTCAAGAGGAGAAGAGCACTCATTACTAATCACATATACTAAGGAGATGAATTCTCTATTGGATAATGTTTCACTTCCAATGCTTCAACTCAGACCTAACTATTGCCGCTCGACGGTCCCCATGTCATAAATTAACCATAATGAAAGCGGAGTGTCCATATTGAAGTTTAACGATATCCTCAAGTCGAGAGAACTATGTACCATCGTCACTTTGCGATTTTTTTGTTTGACCATGTTATTAGCCAACAAGAAACTCTCAAATGGGACATTTCATAGTTATTGAATAATTATGAGTACATAACCCATAGTGCCTCCAACAACCATGAGAAATGTAATGCCTAACATTTGGAGAACGTTACATATTCTGGTCTAAACGGATGTATCGATGTCCTTAATTGAAACACTTGACCCAGAATATTTAAAATTAAATATTATTTGTATTGTGATTAATTGCTCACGATTATAAGTGTTTCAATTTCAATCATGTAATAATTTATTTAAGGACTTTCTCATAAATATACATAAGTTAATTACTTAATAATTGACATAATATAATAAACATATACAAGAAATTAAACATATTTTATTTCAAAAACTATTTATTAAAAGTGTTACATAATTTAAAAAATTGCCCTTATGGCATATCCCTAACTCTCTCAATCTCGCACTTGCAATTAGGGCCAACTATGGAATTTCAGTCTCATCCCTTCGATTAGAGTGCTAAGAACCGATCAAGCCAGTCCCTTCATGAATGGAACTGCTACATTATCCTTACAATATACACGTTAACCATCATTTCTCTATTACCGACAACCTCTCTTGTTAAGAGGAAATTTTGGAGTATGTGTCTCAATTTCTTATGAGCTCATAGTGAAAGTCTACGGGGTGGATCGTGTAATGTATATACAAGTATATGTGACAAAATATATGATGCAACTAAAACAATATTAATCTAAGTAAATATAGAATAAGCATACTAGGATTTTATACTGGTTCGGACCTCCCGTCCTATGCCCAGTACTAAAGCTCCCCTTCGGAATTCTACTATCAAACATCCTCGCTTTGCTCGGAGGAATAGGCTTGGTTATAATAAGTTGTACTTGTCAACTGTGTATTCTAATATAACACGGATGTTGACCGATTAGTACAATTGCTTCCAATATATCTCTAAGGAATATTATCTATGAGAAACTGTGTATATGGAAGAGTGAATACAAGTAAGAATTTCTAGAGTGCAGAGATCAAGAATAAAGTATAAAGTTAGAAAGCATAAGTAAGTAAGGTAAGTAAGTTGAGTGCTGTTCTTTTGATTCTTGATGCTATATATAGTTGTAGATAGATATCTTGAGTAGTTGCTTCCATTAACGAATGCTCTGAAGTTGCTTCAGTTGATGATGAAGAGTTGCGGCGAAGAGGAGCGAAGATGTCCATTCGTATGTGGCAGTTGAAGTTCATATCTGAAGCCCGAGTTTGAATTCAGACGTCTGGTATTTGTTTCAGACGTCTGATACTATGTATTTTTCGTATATAGTAGATTTTCAGATGTCTGAGAACTATTACCAAACGTCTGGTTTTTCCTGTAAGTTGTTCCAGAGAACCGATTTAGATGTCTGGCTTGTGCACCTAGACGTCCGATATTATGCATATCAGTTTTTGTGTTCTTGTTCTTATGCTTCTTTGTTCCTGTCGACCTGTAGTCTCTTATAGTGTCCTTTGAGCCTCTTTCTTGTCTTTCTAGTAATGTTGTTCTAGCAAGTACCTGTATATATAAATATATGTGTATATTCGATTTCCACTGTATAGTTGTTTTCATCGAAACCATAAATTTGATTTCCTAACAATCTCCCCCTTTTTGATGATGACAACTATACAATGTACTTATATATAATTTTATAAATCTCCCCCTGAATATGTGCTGTCCATTATTTATTGTGCTTTTTATTATTTCTCCCCTTTTGGAATTATCAAAAAGCATTAATGGTTTTTAATTGTAGACATCATGTTCATACTAATTAATATTTACCAATCATTGTAAGGTTACATGAATACACAAAGAAATAACACACCAAAAAGCAGTTTTCATTAATCATATTAATCGATTACATGCATAGATTTTTTTAATCATTTTTATACAATAGATGGAATCCTAAAAAAATCTAAGGATCTTTTAGGGAAGCTTTAGCTTGATCATCTCCTTTATCTTCATTCTTAGAAGAGCTGTCTTGTTTTTTAGGAGATGTTGGAGTGTGTTCGAGAGGTTCTTTTTCCTCGTCAAAAAGTTTGGAATATTTTGAAGGAGGAGGAGAAGGCATTGGAGTTGGCCAATTTTCTAAAGGTGGTGTAGGACCACGAACTCGTTGAAGAACCACACTTAGAACGGATAATGTAGTTGAAAGCGATGCTTCAACTGTGGCTAGGCGAGAAGCAAAAGATGTTTCAAAATTATCAATACGCTTAGCCATTAATTTTTGATTTCGAGATAGAATAAGTTGATTTTGGAGAGTTAAGTCGCAAAAACTCTCATTTGGATTTGTTCAATGCCAGTCTCCAAAATGTCGTCTTGGAACGAATAATCAAAAGGTGCAGGAGGAGGAGGAATATTCTCGCGATGTTGCTCTACCTCGTGTGATGGTTCAGGTTGTAGTTGGGGTATAGGCCTAGCTTGTCCGGCTTGACGACGTTGCGTCCACTCTTCAAATGATATAAAATTAGGAGTATTTTCTTGTAAGTGCATAAGAGAGAGAAACTTTGTGGAGGCGTACTTTGGAGAAATCTCTTCAAAAGTTGATAAGTAAGAAGGAATGTTGTGAGATCTCATAAGACGCATAATGTATGTAGGATAGATGATGGATGGGCGTGATCGAGTCCAATAATATTTGAGCTCGTCAAATATAAATTTCGCCCAATTAACCCTTGTTCCACGTAATATAACATATAGAGCCTTGTGCTCTAACTCTATGATTTGCTCATGACTACCAAGGCGAGGAATGATAGTGTTGATAATCATTCTAGTGGGAAGTCTCGCCTTAGGTCTTAAGTATTTTGATGCAAATCTAGGCATTTCATCTTCCCATATTTGATGCGTGATATTATCTCTCGGTTTGAGACGCATATCCGAAATGTTATATAATTCTTCTCCAGTGTCGGAACATCCGAGAGTTTGGCCTATGATCCCCGGAGTTAGTCTAATATTGTTGTCGTAAACACTTGACCACAACCAATTATCATATTTTTTGGTATTCCAAATGGCCGTGCCATCTAAATTAGCATAGAATAGGAATATCGCAAGTTGGTCCATTTGGATATTATTCGAGTTGAAGGAGATCAACTGATGTAACCCCACAATTTCGCATATTTCATCCAAGTCGTACATAGGAAATTTGAGAAAATTATGGAAAGGACCTGTATGAAGCTTTTTCTTATGAATGTCTTCATATCTTTTGATTGAATGTGGTACGCGATTCATCCATCTCTCAATTTGATCGTCAGAGCAAATTTATGGGTTGGATGAAGTAGCTTGGTCTTGTTTGTGCTTAGAGAATTTAGGGTTTTTCATTTTAGGAGCCATGAGATTCGAGCGTGCTTGGGGGAGAAAGCGACTTTGAGAATTAGGGAATCGACTTTGCAGTAGAAATGAAATGAAATGTAAGTGAGAAAGGTAAGAAAAAGACGTTATTAGGGTACTTAAGAGTGTCGATTGAATTTCAGATGTCTGGAAGGTGAATTAGATGTCTGATTTAACCTAGTTTGAAGACAGTAAATAGAATCAGACGTCTGGTTGTTGGTAGCAGGCATCTGAAATAGATCGATTTATAAATTTTGAAAGGCAGAGAGTCTTGTCAGACGTCTGGAAGTAAAATCAGACGTCTAAAATTGGCCTTGTTTTTATGTTGAGAAGACAGAAAGTATTTTCAGACGTCTGGAAGGTTATATCAAACGTCTGATATATGCACAATGTTAAAATATTGTGTGATAAAAGGGTGTTAGACATCTGATGGCATTGTTCA
Organism: Allium cepa; assembly: GCA_030765085.1. Classification (NCBI taxonomy): domain Eukaryota; kingdom Viridiplantae; phylum Streptophyta; class Magnoliopsida; order Asparagales; family Amaryllidaceae; genus Allium; species Allium cepa. The sequence continues at coordinate 265,832,578 of CM060932.1, forward strand.
GACGTATGAAATATTCAGTTTGTCTTAAAATAGCCTTATTTTGAAGGGTGTTGCTTATTTCTCGAGAGATTTATTTTAGTAAAACATAATGTTATTATTTGTGAAAAAATACAAATATACTTAGATCAGAAAATACAATGAGAATAAGAAAATTTATTTAGATGAAGATTGAGCATTGCGATCTTTAGAGGTGCTATCATTCCATGGCTTGAGTGGAGACCATATATTTGCATGTTCGTAGGTTCTCGGAGAACCAGAGAATCGCCTAGGTGAAGGATCCAAATGGTACGATAAATGTAGAAGGATCTAGAGAATTACAAGGAATCGGAAGTGGTTCATGTGCATCCTTTTTCCGTCAATTGCAACTACTTGCTCTAGAAAACTTAGTCGTCGCGTAGTGACCTTTTGTTCAAAGTATAATTCTAGTAGTAAATCTATTTGTTGCTTTTGGTAGTGTTGTATCTCATTGATTTTCTCCTTGTTGTTAGAAGAGACAAATAGAGATTGTTTGGACCTCTTTTTATCGGAAGTGAATCCCGTGTGGTAGGGGGACCACTTATAGGTCGGTTCTTGATCTGTTGTAGGAGTAGGAAGGCGATGAGGTGTATCCGCTAAACTATCCATTGTTGGTGTTGAGAAGGAGAGATGGTAGTTGTCGGAAGACATGCTTTTGTTTTCTTTTGTAAAAAGGAATATGAAGTCTACATATACTTTGCCTTTTGTTTGGTAAAAAGAAAGGCTATTTATACATAATTTTAAAGGTTATACATAGGTAATTTCAGATAACAAATTTCTAAAAAATTTGTTGGTTAGTGTTAAAAATTTTGATTTGTGGATAAATTTTTTTAGCCAAAAATAGAATGAATGAAAATGTAGTATTAGCTGAGAAGATCATTAAGAGAACATATTCTTAAATCACGTCGTAGTTTAACAACCGTTTGTTTATTTAGTGGTTTTGTAAAAGCATCTGCTATTTGATTTTTCATATTTACGTATTATAATTTAATAATTCCTTTGTCTACATTATTGCGTAAAAAATGATGTCGTATATCTATGTATTTAGTACGTGAGTGATTTATAGGGTTTTTTGATAAATTTATTGCACTTGTATTATCGCAATATGTTGGTGATTTATCGATAGCTTTGCCAAAATCCTTAAGCGTTTCTTGCATGTATATCACTTGTACACATGCTAGAGCCGCTGAAATATATTCAGCTTTGCAAGTGGATAAGGAAACACAATTTTTCTTTTTGCTAAACCATGAAACTAATGATTGTACGATAAAGTGACAAGTTCCGCTAGTACTCTTACGATCTGTTTTACATCCACCAAAATCCGCGTCGCTATATGAAACAAGTTCAAATGATGACCCCTTATGGTAAAACAAACCGTGATCTCTAGTACTAGATAGATATCGTAAGATACGTTTAACAGCTCTTTGGTGAGATTCTTTTGGTTTTTCTTGAAATCAGGCACAAAGACATACGCTCATCATAATGTCGGGTCGACTAGCCGTCAAATAAAGTAAGGAGCCAATCATATGATGATATAATTTTTTATTAAAAATCTTTTCCGTTATCATCTTTTCCCAAGTGAACATTAGTACTCATTGGTGTTGGTTTGCTTGAAGTTTTATCCATTTCAAAACGACATAATAGATCATTACAATATTTTTCTTGATGAATAAAGATACCATTTTCACGTTGTTTTATTTGTAAACCTAAAAAGAAATTTAATTCTCCCATGTGAGACATTTCAAATTCGTTTTTCATAATATTTGAAAATTGAGTACAAAGATTTTCGTTAGTTGAACCAAAATAATATCGTCTACATAAATTTGTACAACTAAGATGTCGTTATTTTCTCATTTAATAAATAAAGTCGTATCAAATATACCTATTTGGAAACCAAATGCAATTAAATGATTCTTAAGACGTTCGTACCAGGCACAAGGGGCTTGCTTTAAATCATATAAGGCTTTTTGTAATTTAAGAAAATGATCGGGATATTTTTCGTGAAAAAATAATGGAGGTTGTTCAACATATACGTTTTCTTTAATTAAACCATTTAAAAAAGCACTTTTGACATTTGTTTGAAACAATTTAAAATTGTGATGACTTGCAAAAGTAAGTAATATACGCATCACCTCGAGTCTTGCTATTGGAGCAAAAGTTTCATCGTAGTCGATACATTCTTCTTTATTATAACCCTGAGCGACTAAATGTGCTTTATTCCTAATTATATTTCCATTTTCATCTGCTTTGTTTTTAAATACCCATTTTATTCCAATAACTGATTGATTTTCTGGTCTTGGTACTAATTTCCAAACATTATCACATTCAAATTGATCTTATTCTTCTTGCATAGCTATTATCCAAAAATTATCATTTGAAGCTTCTTTATAATTTTTTGGTTCAAAATTTGACACAAACGCTATATGTCTTATTTGGCTAAGTTGATTTCTAGTTACTATAGAGTTAAGATCTCCAATGGTATTATCTTTTGAATGATCTTTCAGAATTCTAGAAGATGACACTAAAGTGTTATTTTGTGCATTTGTTTCATTATTAGAAGAGTTTGTTGTATTTGTTATTGGAATTGTTTATTCATCGTCATTAATATAATGGATAAGAAAATTTTCATCAAATGAAACATGTAAACTTTCTTCAATTGTGTTAGTACGTTTATTAAAAATTCTATACGCATTGCTACGATCTGAATATCCAACGAAGATTCCTTCATCGGCCTTTGGGTCGAATTTTCTCAAACTATCTTTTGTATTTAGTATAAAACATTTTGATCTGAAAGTATTAAAGTACGATACATTAGGTTTTCTTCCAAAAAATAATTCAAAACAAGTATGTTTAGTCATAGGTCGTATGGTTACTCGATTCAAAACATAACAAGCCGTAATAATAGCTTCAGCCCAAAAATGTTTTGATAATCCACTACTATTTAATAGTTTTCGTGCACATTCTTGTAACGTATGATTTTTTTTCTTTCTACTACACCATTTTGTTGACTTGTGTGGGGAAAAGAAAAATTATGACTTATGCCATTTTTATTACAAACATTAGTAAAAAGATCATTTTCGAATTCTGTACCGTGATCATTTCGAATATTCTTAATTTTCAAATCCATTTGAATTTTAATTCTTTTAGCAAAAAATTCAAACATACCAAATGTGTCACTTTTATGTTTTAAAAATAAAGTCCTTGTATATCTTGACAAATCATCAGGTTTTACGAAAACGTATTTGTTGTGATTTATAGATCGTACTTGAGTTGGACCAAATAAATCTAAATGTAATAATTTTAATGACTGTTTTGTAGAAATATTATTTTTAGATTTAAAAGAGCTTTTCTTTAGTTTATTGATTTGAAAATCTTCACATAAATTTTCTACTTTATAATTTATTTTAGGTAAACCTCTAACTAGCTCATATTTTGCTAATTTATTAATATATTTAAAATTAATATGATAGAATCATTTATGCCACAATCATGGATCATCATGTTTGCGGTTAAGCATAAGTTTGAATTTCGATTTATATTCAAATTTAAGACATAAATATTTTTGTTTCTAAAACCCTCAAAAATAAGTTGTTTGTTATTGCCAAAAAAACTACATCTATCTTTTTCGAAATTAATTTGAAAACCTTTATCACATAATTGACTAATGCTAAGTAGGTTGTGTTTTAAATTTTCTACTAACAAAATATTTTTAATAATAGGAGAGTTAGAAATACCAGAGTTGATGACTTCTCCGATGCCAACAACGTATCCTTTTGTGTTATCCCCAAAACGTCCATCGATGTATGTTATATTTGATAATGTTTTTGAGTTTTCGGTCATGTGCCTGGAGCATCCACTATCAAGTATCCATTTCTTCTCATTTTTTATTTTAGGTACCTGCAAAATAAAAGGTGATTTAATTGGTACTCATATACTTTGTTAGGGTCCTGATGTTAGGAGGAGCAGGTCGCATACCCAAGAAGGTTTGGTACCTTTATGAACATAATTTTTATTATAGACTACGTTGTCTAGAAAATTCTTAATATGTTTTTGTCTAATCAAATTATTATTTGTCTTAAGAATCCAAATTTTTATATTTTTGGTATTCGTATTTAACTTAGGTGATCTTTTAGTCTTTTGATAGGTAAAACTATATTTCTTAATATTATTCCCTTTTGTTTAGGAATATTTTTAAGTCCTATTCCATTTCTATTACCTGACTGTTTTGAAGTTTTGATAAGATTTTCCAAATCTTGTTTTTCTTTATTAAATTTTGAAACATTATTTGTAATTTTATCTAATTTTTATTTTAATTCTAAATTTTCAATTTTCAATGTTTCTATATTACACTTCAAGTTGGTATTTTATTTTACAAGTTATCATTTTCTAGTCTAATTTTTCAAAATCATTAGATATAGTCTCATTTTCAACTAAACTACTTTTTTTTTGAGATAATTCTAGTTCCTTCTCTAAAATAATTTTTTCATCTTTTAACATTCCTATTTCAAGTTCTAATCTATTTATTTTGACTAAGTGTTCTTTATTTAATTTTTTAATTTGTCTAAATTTATCATCTAATTCCATGCTAAGTTCTAACAATTCATCATAGCTAAGTTCAAGATATACCTCACTAGTTTGTGCCATAAAATATACATTGCTTTTTCTCCGTCACTATCGCTGTCACTGTCTGATGATGATGAAGAATTCGAGTCATCCCATGTTACTTTGAAAGCTTTCTTCTTTTTGAATGTTTCAAATTTGGTCTTCTTTTTATCATTGTTGAGCTTGGTACAATCTTTCTTCATATGTCCAAATTGATCACATTCATAGCATTGCTTGACGTTTGATTTGTTGAGCTTGATTTTCTTCCTTTCTGAAATCTGGTCATTTTCCTAAACTTCTTGAAAAAGTTTTAGTTTTTGGCAATAAATATGATTTCTTCTTCGTCTAAGTCAGTGTCTTTATTTGTTACTGGAAATGCTATGTTTTTCTTTTCAAATTTTGTTCTTTTCTTGCCTGCAAATTAGCTTCATAGGATATTAAATTTCCTATAAATTCTTCAACTAACAGTGTTGAGAGATCATTAGCTTCTTCGATAGCTAATACTTTTCTTTCCCACTCTGGAGTTAAAGAATTGAGTATTCTAGATATTAAATTAAAATATGTGAATTTGACTTCAAGTGTTATTAAATCGTGTTGGATAGTTTGGAATCTAGAGTACATGTCCACTATAGATTCATTTTGTTTCATTTTAAATGATGAAAATTGATTTTGTAATATTGAAATTTTAGTTTGTTCAACTTTTTTTATGCCTTCGTGTGTAACTTGTAAGGTACGTCAAATATCATATCCAGCATTACATAACATGACACGTGAAAATTCATTCTTATCTAATGAACAAAATAAAACATTCATAGCTTTGGAATTATTAGAAGCTGCAGTTTTTTGTGCATCATTCCATGTGTTGATAGCAGTGTTAGGTGCTTCATATTTATTTTGAGTGGCTGACCAAATTTCTAATCCATTAGCTTCCATGAAAATTCTCATACATGTTGACCAATATGCATAATTAGAACCATTAAAAAGTGAGGGATGTGTTGTGGATTGTCCTTCTTGAAAATACTTGTCATATCAAAGTGATTCAAATACGTATTACTGTACTTTGATCAAACCTTAGCTCTGATACCAATTGAAAGTCTACGGGGTGAATCGTGTAATGTATATGCAAGTATATGTGACAAAATATATGATGCAACTAAAACAATATTAATCTAAGTAAATAAAGAATAAGCACACCAGGATTTTATACTGGTTCGGACCTCCCTTCCTACGTCTAGTTTCGAAGCTTCCCTTCGAAATTCTACCATCAAACACCCTCGCTTCGCCCGGTGGAATAGGCTTGGTTACAATAAGTTGTTCTTGTCAAATGTGTGTTCTAATATAACATAGATGTCGACCGATTAGTACAATCGCTTCCAATATATCTCTAAGGAATATTATCTATGAGAAATTGTGTATATGGAAGAGTGAATACAAGTAAGATTTGCTAGAGTGCAGAGATCAAGAATAGAGTATAGAGTCAGAAAGCACAAAAGTAAGGTAAGAAAGTAGAGTGATGTTTTCTTGATTCTAGATACTATATATAGTTGCAAATAGATATCTTAAGTAGTTGCATCTATTAATGAATTATCTGAAATTGCTTCTATTGATGATGAAGGGCTGCGACGAAGAGAAGCGAAGATGTCCGTTCGTATGTGGTAGTTGAAGTTCATATCTGAAGCCCAAGTTTAAATTCAGACGTGTGGTATTTGTTTCAGACGTCTGATACTATATATTTTTTGCATATAGGAGATCTTCATTCCCATATGTATGAAATAATTCTTTATTATTTTTTAAATACTTAAGGATACATTTCACCGCTGTCTAATGGTTTTGTTTAAAGTTCAACCAGTATCGACTCATGCATTCTAATGCAGAAGCAATATCTAATCTAGTACATAACGTAGCTTACATAATCGATCTGATGGCTGATGCTTATGAAATCCTTTGCATAATCTCTTTCTCTTCATCGGTATGAGGAGCATCCTTCTTGGATATGACCTTTCCACGTTGTATTGAAACGTTTCTACTCTTGGAATTCAGCATACTAAACTGTTTTAGTATGGTGTCTGTGTACAAGGATTGGGATAATCCTAGCAACCTCTTGGATCTGTCTCTGTAGATCCTTATACCAAGTACATAGGCAGCTTCTCCTAAATCATTCGTGGATAAGTTCTTGGAAAACCAAACCTTGGCTGATTGCAATAAAAAAACAACATTGCCAATTAGCAGCCAATCATCAACATATAAGACAATAAGTACTATAACACTTCATTGTTCTTCTCAGTATATGCATGCTTCTTATGCATTTTGATAAAAAATGTTTGATGGCTTTATCAAAACACTTAGTCCAACTCCTTGAAGCTTGCTTAAGACTATTTATTGATCATAACAACTTACAAGCGTTTCCCTTGCTGCCATTCACCACGAAACCCTATAGTTGTGACATGTAAATTGTCTCTTCCAAATCACAATTAGGAACGTTATTTCCATGTCCATTTATCATATTTTGAATTTATAGAATGAAGCGGTAAAAAGTAACATCCGAATGGATTTAAGCATGGCTATAGGGGAAACCGTTTTATCATAGTCAACACCTTGAATACGACGGAAACCTTTCATGACTTTTCTTGCCTTATAAGTCTTTACCTATTCATTTGCGTTTATTTTCTTCTTAAAGATCCATTTGTTGCAAATGGTATTATCCTTGTAGGTACATTATCCATAGTCCATACTTTGTTCATGTACATGAAATCCATTTCGGATTTCATAGCCTCAAGCCATAATGTTGAGTCTTTACTCTGCAATGCTAGTCATAATATTAGAGAAGCATCATCTTTTAAGACACAATCCTCTTTCCCATTATCCATGAGAAAATCTAGCATCTCTTTGGGGTGTGAGATTCCCTATTAGACCTTCTAATAGGTTTCTTATTTCTGTGTAATGGTGAATTTTATTCTTCCATCGGTTCATTTTCCGTGTTAGTTACTAAGATCTCGTTCAAGTTCAAACTTTTATATTATTTTTATTTTGATGGAAATTCCTTTTCTAGAAAGTAACACGTCGAGAGACAATGACCTTTTGTTCCTACATATTATAGAAAATATATCCCATAGAATCTCTGGGAACCTTAATGTATGTTGGACAATCTCACAGCATCAAATTATTGGGTGAGTTTTCTTTCCATACTGCATCTTATATGGCGTCTTAGGCACATACTTAGTATGCATCAAATACAAAAATTTTACTATGGATTCCAACATATATCCCTTAGTCCATTTATCATTGATAAAACAATATCTAACGGGGTTTGATTCATTCTCTCTAAAAAAATCATTTTGTTACGAAGTATAGGGTGTAGTCATTTGAGAGACCCTATTATCTTTTGGTATTATTGGACTTCTTATTCAATTTACTTACCTCCTCGATCTGATTAAAATAATTTTTATAGTTCATATAATTTTCAACTTCGTTCTTATACATCTTTGAAATTTTCACATATACCAAAATTATTCTTCATAAGATATGCATATCCAAGTATTTAGAAATCATCAGTAAAAGTTACAAGGTAAATAGAATTATCCTTAGTCAATATAGGCATTGGGCCACATACATCAGTATGTATGAGACCCAAGAGTTCATTAACTCTTTCATTGCTCCCAATGAAGGGCAATTTAGTCATTTTCCCTTTGAGACATGACTCACATGCATCAAATGATTCATAATCAAATAATTTTAGAAAGGCTTTATTTCAGTTTTTGCGCTCTTTTGTCATTTATATGATCTAGCCTATAGTGCCATGAATAACCAGCTTTAATGTTGATGGCAGAAAAATTATTAACAACTCATGTATGATTGAAATTAACTACATAAATGTCATTATCTAAAACACCATTTTGGGCTTTATTTCCATCAAGCAATATGTTCATAAAATTATTATTACAATGAAAACTAAATCCAGTCTCATACAAATATACATAGATATTATCCAACAAATGAAGCTTTTAACATAATATAAATTAGTCAAAATCAAATCAAAACTATTAGGAAAAACTAAATGATAGCTTCCAAGAGAAGTTGCATCTAGAATAGATTCATTAGCAACTTGAAGTCTCGTTTCTCCTTTTGCCACATCCGTCAGCCCTTAAGTCCTTACAATGAACTATAGATATGAGTTCCATATCAAGTATCCAAAACCCAACGATATTTACTGACTACAAAATAATTTTGAATCACAAACAGAGCATTAAGAGCCAAGGAATCAGATTCCTTCTTATTCTCTTCGATTGTCTTTGGATATTCCAAATAATACTACTTTCACTGCCCCTTCGTATGACAAATGTGACATTTACCTTTGCTCGCAGCAGCATTTTTTCCTCCCTAATTACTGAGCTTACATTTCTTCGAACCTTTCGTAGAATTTGCCTTTCTCCTTGTACCGAACACCGCACCTTGATCCTTAAATGAGCCTTCGGCTGACCTCAACATATTGAGTAGCTTTATGAGGCCGATATTTAACAAATTCATATTGCAATTCAATATAAATGGCTCAAACAGTAGAGTCAATGAACCTAGGATCAAGTCCACTTGTATTTTATTACTTATTGTAACATTCAACTCATAAATCAATTAATATAGCCTTTCATCGGTATGATAAAGTTCTCAACACGACTGATCGTGCTCATCTTTGTATTAGACAATTTCTTAGTAATCTCATACCTTGTGGAACGATATTGTAGCCCAAAAAAAGCTTTGACGTTTTCAAATATTTTACGAATAGACATGTGTTTGCTCAAAAAATGGACAAACACCTCCACTCGATTTGTTGTAGAGCTGCGTATACTGAGTGTATAGTACAATGATATAATATACAACTGATTGTTTCTTGGAAGAGCAAATAATAGACAGAAAAGAAAAGTGAAGTAAACTTAAATGCATAAGAATTTATAGTGGTTCCTCCCGAACATACCTGCATCCACTGTCCATTTTCATTATTATCCTTATAAATCAATTATACAGTGATTAGAATAAGAACACAACAATCCAATATGAAAACAGCGCTCAAGAATTTTTTTTCCAACTATTTTGGTGCTGAAGTACCTTGCTAGTCCTAAAAATTATCTCTCATTGTTGTTGGAAGATTGGGAATTTATAGACGTGAAGATATAAGGAGGTCAGGAAAATAAAATAGGTAATTTTTTTATTTACCATGCTAGGTTTGGTTGTTTCCATATATAAAAGAAATAATCCAGAATTTCCATGTATACATTATATCAATCTCTTAAATACCCTATTTGGTTCGGCAAAGAGCGAGTGGTCTGGTGGATGGATCTAGACTTGTTCGGCTACATTTAGCTTTGAGCTTCTTCTTTCTGGTATTCTTTCAACCACCGAACAAACAATCTTGTGTAATAGTTCCACTATCAAACAAGGGATCTTGTTCACATGTTCCTACTATAGGATATAAATTTCTATTCGATAGTTAGCCTACAGGACATGAACTTATGTCTGATAGTTGTCTTACCAAATAGATGAAGATGGATTGTTTCTCATTATTTTCCCTTATGCTTCCACTTAGATTATTTTGCAAGCTTCATTCCTTCTTGTTTGGGACCCTTGAACATACCATACCCCTTATGCAATATACAATTTAACTACTCTTAAAAGTAGCTACACTTTATTTTCTACATACCCTACTTTATATTGTTGTTGCTCCATGTTCTCTGCATCTGCTCATCTCCACTTTGCATCAGCCTTCAGATTTGACCCCAGTCCCTTCCAAACATCAATTGTGATTTTGGATGTTCATGATCTTTTAAGGTAATGCTACTAAGTGCTAATTTAAGTGTTTAATATCAGATTTTGGGTATTGATTAGGTCCTCCCTCCATTTTGGGCTCAGTGATTTGATTTTAACCTTAATCTACAAGTAGAGCCTAGGAGGGTTCGTAAACATAATGCTAGTCTTAAGTTAAATGGTTGAATTAGAATTTTTAAGGTTTTCCTTGGCTATGATTCTTAGGTTTCTATGGTTTGGCACTGTAACGACCCGCTATTTTTAGGTACTCTAAATCAATGCTAAAAAACCATATGTGATTTCGAACACCGTAAGTGAAAGAACATTAGAGTAAATTTGAACAAAACTATCTCACTAGTAGATCGATATAATCTCATAGAGGAATAATAATATACACTATATCAAACATATACATAAAAGAAGAGCTACATTCTACATATGGCATGGTATAAGAACAAAACAGATATAGCAGTATAATCAGATATACTGTCTCAATACAACCTGAGTACTAGATGATACATCGAATACTGCACATTGCCTCATATACAAATAATGTTTGAAGTGCATAAAATAATATACTAGTAATTGGAGAGCATGACCCTGAAGATCACAATCTCATTCTCCCAAAGATACAGTAATCCTATTAACATGCCCACCCAATACCGGAGTCTATGCCTACTTCTTAGAGTAACCAAAAGTTGTCCAAGAGGAAAAATAGAGAAAATGAGAGTCCGATAGAAGTTTGTGAGGGGACTATCTCTAAGTATTGTATATACATGCAACATATATAAAACTAATAGACGCGAGCAAGGATTTAGGTGGTACTAATCATATATTGCCTTTCTCCATCCATAGACCAATAAGTCAGGATAATACATGATAGTGTTCTATTATTAATAGTATGTACTATAACAAGCCATGCTACTGAATATGGCTAACGAGTGTAGGGGTAATACTACACTTCATTAGCAATGGTGTCATAGATCAATCAATCCCTATCGAAGCAATTGAAATGCAAAATAAATAAAATGACTTAATAATGCTACATAACTAAGCATCTTTATCCCCAAAACCCCCCTAAGAATCGTATACAAGTAGCATCCAAGCTCAATGCCATGGAATATATTAAATCAATATTTATATGTCGAATTGCCACTGGTCATAAAAAAATACTTTGGTGCCAACTCATATAGTCGACTCCGAGTCACCACTTACTCATATAGGTTCTGTCTCAACACCTAGTGCTATAGACATTATATGACCCTTTCTAGAAAGGCATCCCAATCTCTCTCCGCTTCTGGTCTGGATCTCGTCTATAGGTCGCGCCATCTCTTTAATGCAATGGATTTCCTCACTAGTGTCCTTTCCGTCTAGTTATCTACACCGACGTATCGCAAACGTATGCCTTTGCTAAACCTTGTAGACCCTTGCCATAGATAAACATAACACTAAAGTATTGCCGTTCCATGCGGATCATTATTAGTTTTGGAAGTGCCTCGCACAACCTGGTTGCCCTAAGTTAGGCATACCAAAACAATAAGTAAATCATCCAAACCGTGCATCTATAATTATATATATATATATCTCATTTAAATCATATATTTATACATTTGTATAATATATTTCATCCACTAATCGATAACCCTGAGGCAGGCATATAAAAGTATACATATGCTTAAATCGAGTATCTCTCATGCACCAACCGGTAGCTGTAAGTCGGACGTACCGAAACTATATATAGCTTAAACTACACACACATATATATAATATTCCATGCACCTCCTAATTGCCTTAAGTTGGACATATCAAATGTATTTTATCACATAAACTATATGCAGGTGTGTGTATATATTTGGATTACATGTGCATACATGTGTGTATAACAACCAGTCCAACTATATGGAACTAATATACACATATCATACACATTTACATACACAAAGGTAATCAAAAACCAAAATTATAAGTCTATTATCTCAATATCAACAACAATTCACATATAAAATCATATAAACAATTTAAACAATAATCAATAAAGGAATAATTACGCATATCCAAATCGTGTGTTCGATGTATACCTAGGATCCTTAGAAACTGCCCAATGTAGAATTGATCCATACCAAACCTTAACATCTATATATGTACTATATACATCATTTTATATCGCTAAGGTCTTATAATACAATATAAGTGAATATCAGGATCTATACATTTATGTCAAATACAAGGAATGGTTCCCACTCACCTTATCAACATCTTCCAATAGCGTCAACACTATCTAAAGCTTCAATGTCCGTAGAAAATCTTGAGACAATCAAAATAGCAAAATTCACATCTTGATTTTACCTCGTATGCAAAAGATATGAATCACATAATATTCTGATATATAATATTTAATTAATTAACTAATTAGTTTAATTAATCCTTCATTAACTTAATTACCATTCCAAATTATTTTCCTAAACTCAAAATTTCCCACTCTCGTACATCGCTAAGTGAAATTCTCACCGCCACTTCCTCTCAGGAAAATTCGTCACCTTCAACCATCACCAACTAATCCCCTTCATCGCCAAGAGTCTAACACACCCCTCCTTGCTACCCGTGACTATCATCGACCAATCCCCCCAAACCCTCAAAACTATTGATCAAACTTTGTTCACTCCTACTTGACACCACGACCATCGATGGCGATCGCGGCCACGGTGAACTTCTCTCAACTGAGCCGCACACGATGGCGACCACCACTTTACCTCTTATGCATCTCAACTAAACCCGACCTTAAGTTACTGCCTCCTCCTTTGCACTAGCCTTATGCTACTGCTACCTCCTGCCATGCTTCATGCTTCTCTGGTCATGAGTGATGGGAAGAGTTCAATTTTCTTCAAGAGTGAAGGTGGGCTTATTTTTCTATTGACGTAGTTGTGAGAAGAAGATATTATAAAGGGGAAGGAGATATTAAAAAATGGAGAAGATATTTTATAAATGTAATTACTTTATTTAATTAATTAAATAATTTTAATTCATGCTTTGAGCGTGTATGACTTGCATGAGCATCCTATTGCAATGATTCTTCGACGTCGCACTTTATCTCATTTTTCACTTCACGATGGTATATAATATAGCACCATTCGTGATAGTCCCCAGATGCTATTTTCACATGATTCAAAGTCGGACTAGACTAAAAGTCCCTGTGCTTCGATACCAAAGTGACTGTGCTATGGGATCGAAATGTCAAACAATTGTGAACAATGTAAATGTAGTGGCAATGCGATATAAACTAAGTTATCTACTGATGCCGAATATGAGTATGAAAATAACTGGTGCAGAAAATAATAAGAGCAATAAAGTAAAATGACACAAGGAATTTTCATACTTTATTTGAACTCTCGTTCTACGTCTAGTTCCAGACTCCTTTTGGAATTAAAACTAGAAACCCTCACTTAACTCGGAGGAATAGGTTTACATCACCTGAGCAGCCGAACAGGACTTTTACCGCCTAAGCAACCGAATAGGACTTGATCGTCTGAGCAACTGAACAGGACTTGACCGCCTGAGCAACCGAACAGGACTTGACCTCCGGAGCAACAGAACAGGACTTTGATTACAAAGTAGATTTTCTTGACCTTGTTTGTTCTAATAACACGAATTTTTCACTTGTAGTACACCCTTCCTATAATCTTTCCCTCAATATGATGTGTGTAGTTGTGTGTATATGAAGATTAGGAAGTTTCAAATTGCTTTTAGAAATGTAGAATTGTGATTGTAAGCAATGAATGTATGAATTCAAGAGAGTAGTTAATTCATAAAATATGATTCAAGTATAAGCAAATGAGTGAAGTAATTTGATCTTGAAATTCATGCATATAAATAGTAGTTAAGAAGTTGCAGCTGTTGGTGAAGAGATCTCTATGAACAACTATGGCTGCAACTCTTCACGTAGGAGAAGGCTGTTCACGAAAGGAAGTGTCAGTTCAGAAAATATGGCAGTTATACAGTGGTCAGTCGACTGCCTTAGAATATCCAGTCGACTGCCTTAGAAGCATGTACATTTGAAAGTGCACAGATTCAGTCTTCTTACTGAATGTATTCAATCGACTGAATTTTTCTGTTAAATAAAAAATATCATAGCTCATTTGGTTAGAGCGCTTGCCTTTTAAACTAATGACCCGGGTTCGAGCCCTGCTTCATGCATTTTTCGAAAACTTGATTTTGATTAAAATATGCATGCAAGTTTATTTGAGTTTGATGATGATTCTTAAGGAAAGATTTTAATAAAGCAATAAATTAGACTTTATATACATATTTGATGACTCTTGATAAAATATATAACTATACGAACCATATTTTGAGTCGTTGAGTCTAGATGTTGTCGTAGTCGTAGATTCATGTATTGTTGTGTCATTGAGCAATCAAAACCTATGATCCAACATTCTCTCCCTTTATGATAATGACAACTCCATTTTCTACGGACGAATCTTCGACAAGATTTGTTGACTTATCTCTCCCCTTGAATATATTCCTGTAATTATGCTATAGATTTCTCCCCATGAATCTATGCTATATATTCCTGTAAATAATTAATCTTTTCTCTCCTTAATATGTTCTTGCATTGTTTATTCCTGCAAATAGTATTAGAGCAATATTTTTCTTCCCCTTTGTCATCGACAAAAAGGAGAGTTTATATGATGACAAAAATTATATCCCACATAAGTGTTAACATAGAACAATATAGAACAAAATAACTACTACTTATAATGTAAGGTATCAAAAAAAATTAACATTTAAAGCATGCGATACCCAAGGTTCTTATAATTTCCTAATTTTTAGGAAAACATACCCATTTGGGTGTGGTTTAACCTTTATAAATATAATTTTCATTATTAACTACCATATCAAAATAATCATCAAAGTATTTTTCTTTATTTTTCCAATCAACAGGAACCCAAAAACTTAGATAATTTTTATTCATATTTCCTGTCAATGATTTTGTACTTCTCAAGAAATTATAAACAATATTGGTCATAGCAGTATTTTAATTTCTATAAAAATTGGATTTAGACTTTACTCGTAATATAGTACTAGCACTAACATATTTACTATACATGAAAGCGTGTCTAATGCTACTTCTACGATCAGTTTTATTATATCCTAAACCACTTTTATCATGTAAAGGTCTAGAACTAGATAAAATCATGTTTAAATCGTTTTGACCTTTATTAAATTTTGTGACTATAGTATTAATTTTATCAAATATAGCTTTAAAGTCACAATTATTATTTTCAAATGAAATATTACTGTTTTTCAAAATATGAATTTGCTTGTTAATTCAGAATTCTCCTTTTTTAACGTACAGTTCTCATTTTCAAGAAGAAAAATTCGAGATTCTAAATTATCTAAAGATGATTGTAATAAATCATTTTGTCTTTTCAAATCCGTAATTGCTTTCGAAAAATTTTCTTTCTCTTTTTCAAAAATAGTATTTTGTTCATCTAGAAAATCTTTAAGAGCCTCAAGATTATTTTTCAAAATACCATGTTAATTCTCTAAATCTAATTTCTCATTTTTTAATTTCTCATTTTCAAGTTTGATTGATTTTAACTTTTCTAAAATAAGAAAATTAAGCTTCGAGGTCTTATCGCTTATACTACCTAATTCATTATTCTCATTTATTGAAATGTGTAAATCAAAAAGCACCTTTTTACTATCCTCATTGGTCATTGCTCTGATAGTTTTGCTTGTTGTATTTTGATCGGATCTTGTTCTGGACATTATTCTATGATGTCATGACGATCAATAGAATTCCGAGCTCTGATACCAAACGAAAGTCCCTGTGCTCCGATACCAAATGAAAGTGACTAGGCTATGGGATCGAAATGGCCAATAGTTGTTAACAATGTAAATGTAGTGGCAATGCATATAAACTAAGTTATCTACTGATGTCGAATATGAGTATAAAAATAACTAGTGCGGAAAATAATAATAGCGGTAAAATAAAATGACACCAGGAATTTTTATACCGGTTCAAACTCCCGTTCTACGTCCAGTTCCAGACTCCTTCTAGAATTAAAACTAGAAACCCTCATTTAACCCGGAGGAATAGGTTTACACCGCCTGAGCAACCGAACAGAACTTCTACCACCTAAGCATCCGAACAGGACTTGACCCCCTGAGCAACCGAACAGGACTTGACCGCCTGAGCAATAGAACAGGACTTTGATTACAAAGTAGATTGTCTTGACCTTGTGTTTTCTAATAACACGAATTTGTCACTTGTAGTAAACCCTTCCTATAATCTTTTCCTCAAGTATGATGTGTGTATTTGTGTGTATACGAAGATTAGGAAGTTTCAATTGCGTTTAGAAATATAGAATTGTGATCATAAGCAATGTATGTATGAATTCAAGAGAGTAATTAATTCATAAAATATGATTCAAGCATAAGCAAGTAGGTGAAGTAATTTGATCTTGAAACTCATGCATATATATAGTAGTTAAGAAGTTGCAACTGCTGGTGAAGAGATCTCTATGAACAACAATGGCTGCAACTCTTCACGTAGGAGAAGGCTGTTCACGAAAGGAAGTGTCTATTCAGAAGATATGGCAGTTATACAGTGGTCAGTCAACAATCTTAGAATATTCAGTCGATTGAATTTAAATCGTGCATGTTCATTTGAAAGTGCCCAGATTTAGTCGACTGACTGAATGTATTCAGTCGACTAACTGAATATATTCAGTCGACTGAATACTGTTGTTAAACAAAAAAAAATCATAGGTCATTTGGTTAGAGCACTTGCCTTTTAAACTAGCAACCCGGTTTGAGCCCCGCTCCATGCATTTTTTGAAAACTTGATTTTGATTAAAATATGCATGCAAGTTTATTTGAATGTGAATGATGATCCTTGAGGAAAGATTTTAACAAAGCAGTAAATTAGACTCTATATGCATATTTGATGACTGTTGATAAAATATATAACTATACGAACCATACTTTGAGTCGTTGAGTCTGAATGTTGTCATGGTCGTAGATTCATGAATTATTGTTTCATATCAGCAAATCAAAACCTATTATCCAACATAGCCATCTGATTGTTCGATTCCAAAAATTCTCCGACTGCATATTGCATATTGCTTTTCTCTTCCATGAAACATGAACTATCAACCCGGATTCCATCGAGCACGATTGTGTATATATATCCGTACAATACGTGTAGCTAGAAATAAATCCTGAAAATAGCGTAACATTGAATTTATCAATGCTTATACCTAAAACTCACCTAAACGAATATTCCAAACTCAAAGGAAGAAGTCTCAAGTTATAATTTTTCATCTTCATAAGTTAGCTTTTTGGATATTCGAATCTAATTAATTAATATTTAAATTAATTATTAAATATCTAGGCATTTAAAAAATATAGGTTATTTCATTATCCTTACATAAGAATTTCATCCCCGAAATCCTACAGCGTGGAGCAACATAACCCGACTATCCTAACAATTACTAACCTAAATCATTAATAACATCCGTCAATATTATCATTCAAGGTATTAACATAGTGACAGATAAGTTCTATGCTACTATATCACACATATCTATAACAACTAAGCCATCAGTCACTAGTACATATGTAAGGCAAATCATAACTATTATGCTAAGCTATAAACATTTAACTCTTAGCAAACCAACCTTTAGCCATATAAAAATATCAACAACATATCTTTGTACCATGTGTTTTATCGCACTCCCCAATTTATAACATATATCATTGCAAATAATTTAAATCATACCAAAAAATATAACCAATACACATTATAACATATACCTTATTTGTCATGTGTACATCTTTATGCAACTTAGTAGTAAGAAACTTACCATATAGAAGCGATTTAAAGCAAGCAAGCTTTCATATAGCCATGCCATTGCTTTCATGTACCTATTTTTTACTCAAAACATAGCATTATGAGTATGTCTCATATTTTATTTACAACCATACAAGTTCATACCAACATTCAACTAGAATTCTAATATATAACCCTTGTAAATAAAGAAAATTCATAAGAACATGTTTACTCTAAGTTAGTCCAACTATATACATCCATGATTGCACATTTCTAAACATGTATTACATGTATATACATCTACATATTTCCATGAATCCATTCACATTCGCCTAGAAGTTATCATATATAGAAGCATATCAAGTCACACTCATATTCAAATCCATATTCATACATACATACATACATGAAATATAACATGCTTTAAGAATTACTCCTTTTTATGTATTGATTTATCAAACTAAGCCTTTTTAGTATGCATCAAAATGGATAATATCCACTAAATATATTTTTAAACCCTTTAAACTCCATATATGTGTAGAAAGTGTATTCTTCATTTTTATTTACAGAATGGTCCAATATCTATATCAATACATACACATTGTGATGACTAAGAATTTTGAGTAATATCAATTTAATAATCGTATTTATAATTAAATTGATTTGATGATTTTATTATATAATTTGACAAGTTTATTCTTTTAAAAGCTAATAATATTATTATTTGGCAATATTTACTAATATATTTTTTCTAACAATTTAAATTTTGTAAGATTTATCTTTCAAAGCTAATCAAAATGTTTTCTATTTTATAACGCATATATATTGGTATATATTGTAAATAGGGAGTCTTTAAAATTAATAAAAGTCATGTTTTCAAATTGTAATATATATATATATATATATATATATATGTATGTATGTATGTATCTATATATTGTGATTTAAAATTGTGTTTTAAAATTTAATATAGTAATTTTCAAAACTAATGTTAAAAAGGTTTTCCATTTAAAATGTATGTATTTGTATATATTGAAATGGAAAAGTATTGATTTAAATTTAATAAAAAGTGTTTTCAAACTTTAAATATATACATAGTTTGTAATTTAGAAATTATAATTTAACATAATACTTTTCTAGTGATATTTGAAATTTAAATTTAAAACAACACATATTAAAAACATTTATATATAACTAACTTAAAAATCTATTAATACCCATATTAACTAATAACATCACCAATTTAACAAGTGTTAACAAATTAGATTATCTATTAACATTTGTAAGCAAAATAGCTAGCAAATAATACAAGTGTCAATCCTATTTTTTTATTTTTCGTTTATTTCAAAGTTTATAAAATCAAGATATTAATATATCCCTACATTGCCTTCTCTATTTCTTTTAACACTTCTCCTTCAAATCAAAAACTCAGCAAATTAAAATCTGGGAAATAAAACCAGATCAGAGAAGAATGTATAATTGAAAGCAAAAAATTACAAAACACAAATCATAGGCAAGATCTAATTTCAGATTTTCCATAAATCAAAGTAAAGATAAGTTTTTTTTTTCAAAACTGGAATCAAGCATGATAAGAAGCTACAGTTTCAGCCTGAAGCAGAAGTTCAACATCAACTTAAAAGTTTAAAACAAATAAAGTTATGATTGAAGATCAAGTTATAATCAACTGTCAGATTCAAGGCTTCCTCTGCCTTGCATGTGCAGGTGAGTAGAACACTTTAAAAAAAAATAGATTTAGATGTTGCATGTGATGATTTTGTGTGATGAAGTTGTGATATTGTTTGTATGCTTCCTTTCATCTGAATATTTGTATGAAGGTGCTTAGTTTCATGGGTGAATGTCTGCAAATATTTATACATGTGCTCTGTTATTAGTAACAGGCTAACCACCATCACAAAATAATACCTATCTCTATAAAATCAAAAATTGACTTTGATTATAGAAAAGAAAGTGTTAATAACAACGAGTTCTTGTTTTTAAAAATAATTTTAAGTTATTTTATCTGTTGAATATACCGTAAGTTTAAGGATTACAGTAAAAATAAGAAAATGGGTAAAAATATAATATGATAATTTATGTATCTAATTTTATAATCTGGATTGTGTATACGAATCGTGGAATTTGAAATAAACTTTGTAATTTTTAATGGTGTATAGGCCGAGATATTGCATGTTAATCGATCTATGGGGTTTGGCCATTTACCGGTGATCGGCGATGACCGGAGGTGCGAGTTTTGGCTCGGAGGAAGTTGAGGTATGGTAGATTGATGGGAAAATGTTGTTGGATTTTTCTTTTGGCCGTGTCGACCGATTTTTGACGAACTAGGGTTTTTGGGTGAGGTTCTGTTGAATGTAAAGGCGGGGTGTTTTCTTTTAAACCAAAGCATCGAGTTCGACCGCAAGTGTTGGTATGGCTGCAGGGGTCGTTGACGAGGCCGAAGTCAGAGGGATGTGAATTCTAGTTGCCGTGATCGTCGTGGCGATCCAGATCTGTGCCTTTGTGGTTGGGTTCTGTCATCGTTCGAAGGCACGATTTCGAGTCAAGTTGAAATTTCGATATCTGAATGGTCGTGAATGATGTCGAGGTCGTTATCGACTTGTCGGAAACCAGAATAATAGCCGGAGGAGGGGGGTGCTTCGGTACACGTGCACCGTGCACGTTTGAGTATCTGATGTTGAAGAAATTTTCGAGGAAGAAGCACATCACTCGGGTCGTGCTCGCGTGATTTGCTGTGTCGACTCGAAGATATGATGGGGAGACCTTGTTGTTTTGCTGCTGTGAGTTACTCGAGTGCTGCCTCGAGAATTTTTGGTTTTGGTTCGGAAACATTTTTGTTTCCAGTTTTGACAAGTCCAAATTTTAAAACTTAATGATTTCAAAATTTTTAAAGGCAAGTTTAAATAAAAGTTTTAACCTATATTTTTAAACGTATGAAATGTTTAGGTTTAGAAAATAATGTTTAAATCAAATATAAGTTTTAAAGTTTGGATTATTAAATTTAAGATTGTGTTTTTAAAAATAGTTTTGATTTGTTAAAATATTACATTTTGTTTTATATATTTTTTAAATCATTGATTCCTAAATGATTTTATAATGGTATAATTAAGTAATTAATTAAGATGAAGAATTTATTAAGGTTGTGATAAATTCAAGGTAATTAATTAGTGGAATTAATTAAAAGCTAATCACTAAATGAAATGGATAAAGTTTGATTAATAAATGTCAATAATAAAAAGTGTAATTACATAGTGAAGAAATTAGTAATGGTAATTACAGGGTGTAATAAATTGAAGTTTGAAAGTGGTTTTGGATTAATTACCTAGTGTAATTAATATGAAAAATAATTACTTAGTAGAAGTAATTAATAATTAATTACTTAGTTTAATTAATTTAAGAATGTACTAATAAAAAAATTATGGAAAGTTAATTAAGTGATGTAATTAATTAAGAGTAATTAATTACAGAATGAGATTAATCAACGGTGATTAATAAAAATAATTAATTAAAGATTAAGTATAATTACTTAAGGTAATTAATGAGGTGTAATTCCTTAGTGAAGTGATGAGTGGATAGTTACTAGATATAATAGGTTAAAAAGTGAATTATTTGATGCAAAGTAATTTAAAGGATAATTACCGGGCGAAAGGAATTAAGTGATAATTACTCAATGTAATTAAAGAATTAATTGATAATTAATCAAGGAGTTGGTTTAATTGATGGAGTAATTAAGGAAAGTTAATTTCTGATTGAGATTAATCAAGGCTGATTAATGGATGTATTTAAGTTAAAGGTTAATTATTAAATGAAATTTAAGAATAATTAACTAATGAGAGTAATTAGAGGATCATTAATTAATGTAATTAATGGAAGTGATCAATCTTGTTCATGTATGATTGAATGATGATAAGTACTTCGGATTGGTTGATATCTCTGATATGAATTACTGTGTGAGATGATATGTTGGATGGATAGTGATAATGTGATTATCTATCAATTATGAATTGCTAACGGTAATTAAAATTTAATTGTATTTAATTGAATAACTTAGGTTTTGATGACATCGGATTCGAAGAGACCGGAGTCGGGTATTAGTAAATACCCGAAATCACTTCGATTCTTTATAAATTGATATGTGAAATCAATAAGCCGGAATGAATGATTTAAGTGAATTGGACTATTTAATCTAAGTTTTTGGTACTTAGAAATTTGTGAATGAAATAAGTGATGTCTATAACAGATTGTGAATTTGTATATTGATGCGAGTTACCCCGGGTTTTAATTGAATTCTTTGTATTGGAATTTCTTGATAGATGAGTTTACTCACGCTGGTTTCCAGCCTGACCCGGGTGTTACTTTGATGTAATGCTCGGGTCAGACCGAGTATTATAAATTTTTAGGTTGGTACGTTCTGGAGCTCAGGAGGCGAGCTGGATGGCAAGAGTGTATAGAATATTTCCGCTGTAAAGTATAATATTGTTGGGTATCCGTGACATGATAATTGAGTATATTCAATGTCTGTATATATGTGATTCTGATGTATTAAAATGTAATCGACAGATATAATATTCTTTTGTAAACTGTTATTATTTATTATTATATTTTATCCGCTGCGAATGTGAGATGGTGGTGTTTCTGATCTTTTTCTTCTTCTTCTTCTTCTTCTATCTCCTTCTTCTTTTCTTCATAACTATCTGGGATTTTCGGGATCGAAAAATCTGGGTCGTTACACACATACTCGTGATTTCCTTAAAAACTTTCAAAATCAAATAACCCGATTCCTTCCTCATACATTCAAATAACTCTTATTTTTGAATATACCATCACATGTGTAGTACCAACAAACATAAAACCTCTTTCCAAGCTTCTTCGAAAATCTCTACATAACTCATTCTTTTTTAAATGAATCAATTCAGAATATTTTAAAATTATCCTACCTAGAATACACATATTTTGAAAACCATTTATATTCCAAATCAATTCAAAACAAATCCAGTTTATATAAAAATAGTTTCCTTTTTCACTAACTTTCCAAAAGACTTTCAACTAGTATTAAAATTATTAAGTGGTGATAACCACTTTACCATGTCATTTACATGATTTATTATAAACTATTTCAAGTTACTAATCAACTTAATGCTTATTAACTTTTCCAGATACCTGTTTTTAGCTTCAATAAAACAAGCCATTAATGTATATATGTTTCCCATCATTAACATATTCATCCATAGTCATCTCAAATAAAATAAAACAATCAATAAGCAACCATACCAGTGAATAACCAACAAAAAAAGTAAGCCATATATAAGCAAGAAACTAAATAAAAATTAAACAACAATTAAGCACAAGGAACCACCAAAAACCATTAATCATACTCTTAACAACCATGACATATCATAAAATGACAGTCGACAAACAAGCCTTAATTATGAAACAACAACTAGGCCATAGAAACAAAATACTTTACTCCCTGTTTTATGATCCGTTTTGCCTCACAACCATGCCTAAGTCGTGCAACTTCTCCTATGTGAGATTCATGCAAGACAAAGCATATCCTTCCTTGAAAAGGTAAGTTGACCCAATATTTTGGATTACTGATTCTTACGACTATCAAATAAATCCATCAATCCTTCCGCCAACTCTATAATCCCTCCAAATCAAACCCATTTTCCTAAGAAGGAAGCTTAAAAAGTTTCCATCACCAATTTAATTACTACAAATGCTTAACGTTTGATCAAATTTGAACACACTACGGTTGCACAATGAATAACAAGGAGAATTCACTAAGTGTACCATAATGCTCATTTGATCAAGTATTAGATCGTCGCTTAGAAGATTATCCTAGCAAAGAAAAAATGAATCAGGAAGTCTTCTTTCGAACTACCTCTAAGCAACTAGTTTTAATTTTCAACAAATTCTACTTAGCTAGAACCACCTTTTGTTGCTCTTGTCATATGGGTAACATCGTGAGGGTAGATTAGGAACCTTTGTGCATTGGTTCCCAAAAACCATGTATCACTAAAGTAAGGGTCCTATCTACTACAATATGATGTTTTCCTAGGCACAACTAAAATAGTCTCATAATCTATGATTCGAAAAATCAAAGCCTAACTCCATGATGTAAATTAACAATATGTAACAATCCAAAAGTCACTTGCTCGCTAATGCAAAAATGAATGGTAGTGCTCTCAGTTGAACTCAACTTAAAGTTAAGAAATCAAAACGATCTTCGGATGGACGACTAACCTAGTTTGATGCCCCATTATGAGTCAGTATCGAAAAAAAACTATCATGACACTACATGAACTACAAGGTCCAACAACTCTCTGAATCCCACCACATGCTCATTCGATCGTTCTTCGATTGCTCTACTTTAGCCCAATGGTTAAAAATCACAATATCTCCCTTTTCAAGTACGATAGCACCTTTAGTTCAAGTTCTCATTAAGGTGCATAATCCAACTTAGGCATTTTCCAAACCTCAATCACAAGGAAACCTCAAAACTAATGTAACTTTCCTAATCTTAGTGTGATTGCAACTTTGATTTCCCTAAGCATAGCAAAAAATCAAGGTCATCGGAAGCAAAGAATACAAATCATCTTGGCTATTATCGATGGAGATCTTTCTACAAAAAGAGATACTCCTAACGATCTCATAAGTGATGTGTAACATGAATCCATCTTTGTAGGGGTAACGACTCCTATATGAACACACCAACAACAAATTCTATACTACAAATGGATTCTTTTACTCATATCTTGGATTGCCTGCTCTCGAGAGCAACAACTCTTCTCTATCTGTGCATGAACGACTCAAATCTACATATACTGCTAAATCTTTGTTGTTATTACTAAAATCCTCTAACATCATCATTATTGACATCAAATGTCCCACTTCCCATGTCCCACATGACAGTACAACAAATAAAAGTCAAGAACACTGTAACTCTCATCGAACCAAAGTCGATGTTATTTAACCTCACCTTTGGGCAAATCTTACTAAGATTGGTTGATACTTTATGGAATTAGACACTACTACAGGTCTTTCTCCTATAAAGTCCCACAAGTTCAAGCCTTAATAAGAATCTACATATATGGTCATAGGTTCTCAGCCAAGTCTAAGTACAACCAATAAACTCCATACCATTATAAGCTAGCTATTTGGAACCTGGAAGCTTCTTACTTGACTTTACAAACCCAGATCTTAGTATGAGGAGTGCTACACTTAATCCACCATCTTCTATGCTTTTCATTAGCACACCCTGAACGTAGTCCCTAGACTCCATATTGCTACATATCATGGAGGACTGCTAACAGAGATTAAGAGTAACTAGGGAAAGTGTGGTGGATGCGTACAGTACTATATAATAAAGTATAACAAAACAAAAATATGCATTCTCAACGTTTTGTCCACAGATTATTTTATCACCTAAGTGACCTCACTATATGTATACGTCACTTCCTCAGGTATCCATATGACACTACTCGAGGAACCATGTCTACACGTATCTCATTCAGTTCACTCAAATACTCCTATGACATACTATAGTCTGAATCGTTCCACTAGTTACCTAATCAGATAACTTAAGCTCTGATACTAAGTGTAATGAATTGCTATTTAAGGTATCTGGAATAAATGCTAAATGACCATATATGATTCCAAACAAGTAAGCGATAGATGTTAGGGTAAATTTGAACAAAACTATCTCACTGGATATACCGATATAATTTCATAAAGAATTAATAATATACACTATATCAACATATACATTTTCATAAAATAAGAGAGACATTCTATATAACGCATGGTACGAGGAAAAATGGATATACCAATATAATCGGAATACACCATCTTAGTACAACTGAGTACCGAATGATACATCAAATACTATACATGGACACATATGTAAATATTGTATGAAGTGCTTAAAACAATAGACTGATAACTGGTGATCACGGCCTTAAAGACCATAGTCTCCATTCTCCTAAAGATCCAACCATCCAACTAACATGCCCACCAAATATCTGGTTCTATGCCTACGCATTAGAATAACCAAAATTTGTCTAGATGGAAATAGAGAAAATGAGTGCCACATAGAAGTTTTATTAGGGAACTATCTCTAAGTATTGATATGCATGCGAACCCATATACAACTAATAAACATAGGTAAGGATTTATAGGTAATACTAATCATACATCGATCTACTTTATTCATACACCAACAGGTCGAGATAATACATAATAGTGGTTCAATTATTAATACAGTACATACTGTAACAAGCTATACTACTGAATATGACAATTGAGTGTAAGGAAAATACTACACTTCATAAGCTATGTTGTCTGTAACAACCCATACCTTAATGGGCCCGAATTTTGAATAAATCGAAATGAAAGTCCATTAGAGCATGGATAGTTCGTCTTGGTAACTTGTAATAAACATAAATATCAGAGAGCGATCAATATAAACTAAAAATGGAATAGAAAAATATAATAAAACATATATACCAACTAAGGCTGCTCTCTTGGAATCAATTATTCCTAGGAGATTTAGTCGTCTTGTTAGTGTCGAGCATAAGAGAGAAGACTCCACTATCTGTAGTTCCTATCTTGCACCAGTAGCATGTCCTTCTAAATCTATCCTATGACTTGTAAGGAGGAGAGGCTTAGAACAACGTTCTTATGACTGAAAAATTACACACTTTACCCATAACATTAATTTATGCCGATTGATTTCCATTTAAGTGTTGTGTCTATTATTTATAGGTAATCCGTTTAATCCTATGTGCACGTACAATATATCCAACCTTCTTCGAGGTATAACTATAAATATATGCCTATACACATATATCTAAACGATGTACAACCAAAAAACCCCGACCACTTAATACTTCACAAATAGGTAAGGAGGAAGATTCAACAACCATTTAATACTATCCCCGAAGCAAGCTCTCACCATCGTAAGCGCTATTTAATCGGTCCTAATTATAGAGACCGACGACCCATATATACGGCTTTATAAATTAATTACCGTGTTACTAACGCAATCCAAAGACTCATCTAAGGGTTAATTAGCTCACTTCTGGCAATCAAACGACTAACTAACTAATTAAACTTTGAGGTCTATGTGTATCCCATATAGATTTTTACACTAGTTAGGAAGCAAAATCCATCAAGGCATAACCTGAGCCTTTACTACTAATCACTCTAGACCTTGGTGATCATAGCCTATATGTTATACCTATTACTCAGTACCATTCAAACAATAATACTGACATAGCCCATTGAACTAGTAAAAAAATAGGCTTATTGCCTCACCTCATTTGCTTCGATTGTATAAACAACTAAAGCAAAGAGAACCAATTACTTCGGTTCTTCCTTAACAACTAAAGCATTTGGTATGTGAGAAAAAATAGAAAATACAACTAATGCAGTTTGCTTCGGTTTTATTTTAGAACTGAAACTAGCGCACCGAAGCAATAAGTTTATTTGCTTTGGTTGTCTTTACAGCCGAAGCAATGGATTAATTTTCTTTAGTTCCTTTAAGAACCGAAGCAAATTTAATTTATTTTAACTCGATTCTAAAATTCTTTTTGGGCCCGAATTGCTCCGTTTCTTTTCTAATCTTCCCTTCTTCGTTCCTTTTCTACTCTCCCCCGCTTCATTCCCTTTCCCCTTCTCAAAAAAACTAAGCCCTAAAATCCCAATCTCTGTTCCTCATTTCCATCTAATTCTTCTCGCCGCTTTCTCAATCTACCTTGTGATGACTGCTCCGCCCTTGAGCACCGCCTCCTCATTCGATAATGCATCCCTTTCTGAACCTAAATTTCATTTTCCCGAAAGAAATCACGTTGCCCCATCCTTTGACTACGTTGTTGCCCCATCCTTCAGCTCTACTGTTGCCTCCTCCGATGTCTCCGCTGATGCCTCTTCACTGACTCCGCTACCGCCTGCCGACTCTGATGCTGCCCTATGCTCTGGTACCAATGACTTAGCTACTTTTCAACGAACGAACTCTTATTACTAAAATTGCTAGTATATACTCATAGAACAACAAATTTATTTAGCATTGGTTACTTAAAATACTTTTAAGTTTATTAGATAGAGTTTTCTTTATTAACCTGCTTGATTTACATAGAAACTCTATTTTACTTTAGTCATTTGATTTTTTTATTTCGATGAATATCCCATGATAAATGATGGTGTTAATACTTTACAAAAGATTATGAACGATGGTGTTAAAATGTATTATACACACAGATATATATATATATATATATATATATATATATATATGTATATGTATAACACACACACACACATACACACACACACACACATGTGTATATATATGTATACACACACGCACATATATAATAGTTATTTTAATATGTCAGACATTTAGTTTTATTGAATCCTCGTGTTACTGATTCTAACTTTGTATGAATATGTGTCCATAAATAAACTTTTAGTTTGATTACTGTATGCGGTGATTTCAGGATTTTTCGCTAATTATGAGTCCATCTCAATTCAAGTTGGTTATTAAATGATCATCCTGTAATTCTTAAATGCACAAAATAACATATTAATCCATACTGCTATATTGTATCAATGAGTGCCGGCTTCAATGCATATTCAGATTGCACTAAGCCTTTAACATTTTACTGTATAAACAGTTATGTATATAAAAAATTATGGTATAATTTAGAAGTTTATTTTAGGTTGCTGATTCCATAAAAACTTGAAATTGTGACTCTGATCAATATTGTATTGAATCCATGTCAGGGATACAACATAATAACTACTACTGATGTTATTTTAATATATGCAATTTTGTAGGTTCATCTTTGGCAGTAGTATTAAGTAAAAGAGAAGGCCTTTCTTTTCCTAATGATGTGTATCTACAAGGTACAGATCAACATCGTGGATGGTTTCAGAATACTCTTTTGACTAGCGTTTCCATAACAGGTAATCTAAAAATTGTTTATTTCTAAATTTTGTTTTCACTTTCTTCAAGGAATTATTTCCTCCGTCGCATATTAGAAAAGATTTTAGAGTTTTTCTTTTGTCCTAAAGTATAAGAAATGGAGTATGTAGTTGTAAATAAAAAACGAAAGAAAAGAAATGAAAAGTTGATGTTCTAAAAATCAATATTTTAATTTCTTAAATTAACTCATGGGAGTGCATGATTTTGTATTTACGTGAGATATTCAGTTTACCCATGTCTCACTCTGTAAATAGTATAGAATACATTTATACTATGCAGGTTGTTCATAGTATTAGATTGGATCAGATCAGATCATCAAAGTATGTACATAACATAACTTGGGCCGTTGACTAAAGTTTCTTAATTTAGGTTTCACAATTACCTGCTTATGTGATTAGTATACGATCATTTTCCAGTTTCATATCCAAACTTGAACTGTTACTTGGAGATATAAGAACTTTTTTTACATACACTAGATAGAATATCAACACAAGAAGTAACATAAAATTTTAAAATGTATGCACAGTTGATAAATGATATTTGAGCTACCAAACAGAACAAACAGTAACATCGGTATTAAACAAAGTCATAATAACAAATGAAAACATAGACCATCTGATAAAGAATGCAAGAAACTCCAAGAACTCTATCAGTAATGAAATACAAAAGTTATATAAATTCCCTTCCAGTTCAATGGATTACAAATATAATTATATAAGGTTTTGTCTTATCCCTTATATAATAGTGATTTTTATCTATTATAGGAAAGGCGCCTTACTCAAGTGTCGTTACACATGGATTCATATTAGATGAAAAGGGTTTAAAATGAGCAAGCCTTTGGGTAATGTCGTGGATTTAATGTACTCAAAACTTGATATTTGTATTAACACTTTTTTTACATTAATTATAGGATGGGTCTGGATATGAGCTAACGTCCTTCGTCTTGGGTTTCTAGCGTCGATTATGCTGTGGATGTATTGATTGGACCTCAAGTACTCTGCCAAATGTCTGACATTTATAGAAAACTTCGAGGAACATTACAGTTTCTTCTGTAAAATCTACATGACTAGAAAATATTTTCAAGTTGCCATATATATTATTTGTTATTATTATTTTTTGTAATAGAGGATGTCATCTATTATGAGCTTTTGTTATCGTGTTAATAACATTAATTTGATAAAGAACCACAGTTCATTAAAAAAAATAGATTACACCTCAATCTAATTAACATCATTAAAATCAAAGGACATTTTTTTGCATTTGGGGATAACTATATATCATAAAGCACAAATTATCACAGTGAAACAAAATTGCCTCAATTGTTCTGTAGTAGAATCAGTAAATCACTCTCCTTGCACATAAAAATTCAACTAAGTTAATTATTATGTTTCCATCCATTTTGCATAAGTGCATTTATCCATTAGATAGTCTAACAAAAAACTTACAAAACTTTAAGAAGTTTAGTATAAACTATTGGAAAATTATTTAACGCTGACAAGTATTAAACTAAGTATGTGCTTTTAGCAATTAAAACTTGAAACTTACAACGTATATGATTTTATTCTTTGGTCGTGTATTTTTTAGAATATTGTTACTTAAACATGAGGTAGACCGATATATATTTGGATAACTAAATTGGTACATGATGTGATATATTTCAAGCAAGCATTCTTTTGACTTTTTGTGGATTAATTCATAAAGTTCCCTGTATTAAACCTTGAAGTTAATGTGTGTGTGTGTGTGTGTATGATTTCAGATTTATCCATTGTAGGACTATATATATAGAAACACACACACAAAGATATATATATATATATATATATATATATATATGCTGTAAATAGGCACATGAATTGACAATCAACTTTTGGAATAAAATTGACTTTCCATTGAAAGTGGATACAAACTTCATCACTACTGCATGTTTGATATTTTATTGGTTTTGGCTATTTTCTATAGAATACAAATTAATCTTTAGTACAATAATAACAAAAAAAGTCAGCCATTATGCAGCGATTAATGGGTTAATGGGTCCTTATTGGATCCATCCTCCGGAGGACTATTCACGTCGCTTGTTCTTAATCTTGTCAGGGTGGATTCAAGGTGTCTGCACACCAAAACTTTTATGAACTTTTTTTGTTTTATTAAATACGAAAAGTAAACTCAAGATGATTTAAAAAAGAAACAGAGGAAAAAAAGCAGAAAACATTTTTTTCAACATATCAACATTCCCTTTACTAAAATGATTTCTTACAAGGATCAATAATATGTTGCAAAATTTGACCCAAAAAAGCACCTTCCATAAAATGAATACAACTTCTTTCATCCCCTATGAAAATGGAAGAACGCAACTCCTATATCTTCCAAAAAAGGTATTAGTTTCTTTAAAACTTTGATCATGACATTGACTATGCAAGCGACCGTTCACTTTTGGGCACCCAAGTCATTATATAATGATTTTTAAGAAATGCTTGTAGGTAGAGCAAAGTTGCATAGTGAGTTGGAGAGGCAAGCTACGCTACTTCAGTTTAAACAATATGCATTGGGAATATTGTGCCTGTAAATTTATCATTCATTATTTATTAATATGAATCAATTACTTATGTTTTTGCCTGTTTTTTGTATATGGACCAGAATTAGGTGCAATGGGAATACCAAACCTGAAATAGCAAGCTGGAGATAACTATTTTTTGCCTTCAGTTGTCATTTGCTTCGATCGTCACCAAACGATTGAAGCAAAAGTGTGTTATTTGTTTCGGTTGTTAAGAATCGATCGAAGCAAAAAAAACCACGTTAGCTTCGATGTACATTCTCATTCGCTTCAGTCATTTCCAAACAGCCAAAACATATAATGGTCTTTTGCTTCGGTCGTTTCCAAACGACCAGAGAAAAAGGCCATCATTTGCTTCAGTCCTTCAACCGATGCAACAATGACCTGTTGCGTCATCTTCAGTTGCTTTGGTCGTAGAATCAAAGCAACATTAGGGCAACGACTGAAGCAAATGACCTTTTTGGTAGTGGTGTCGACCTTCCACGGTCGAAATCTCATTTATACTAACCAAATGTGAGACGGGAAAATGCCCATTTCAGTTATTTAATACCTTTTATTTGAGATGAAGCAGACCCATTTCCCTAAAAGTACTAGGCCATTTAATACTTCAAATCCAAGGCGAATCCTTGGTATCCTTTTCCCTACCTATACGCAAACACATATCCCTTTCCCATGGGTCTTATAGTTGGAGATGTTCCACAACAGTGGTAAGTATCAACTGCTGGTAGCCTCTAGGTAAAGGGAAGACTTCTGTTATGTCATTCTAGTAACCTTACATCCCATCCCATTCTAAACAAAACAAATTATCCTAGGCCCACTAGTTCAAGTTTATCCTAAACGTATCGTTAAGGCTTTATAATTTCCCACTATCAATATTATACCGCCTCTTAATATTTAATTCCTATCTTATTCGCTTATTTCCTATATTTCATTAATATAATTATCCATAATAAATGGTCATTATTATTCTATTTGGACAATCTCTAATAACATTTATTGATTCTAATTCAACATATTATACTATTTCATTTCCCTATGTATGCCATATTAAATCCTTTAACCAGTCTCATTAAACATATTTATGTCCCTATTTAATTCCCGTAACTCCCTATTAACTGCACTTTTATTGCCTTATTAATTTTGGAGTTATTTTCTCTTTTCCATCGACACCTCTTCTTATAATTGCTACAATATTTATAACTAGACATCCTAATTAGAACCAATGTGAATATCGATGTATATTACGTTACATAAATATGTTTTTATTTCTAATCGGTAAGTGCAGTTATACATGTGTGTGTGTCTATATATATATGTATGTATATATATATACACACACTCCTATTTCTAACTATTAATTCCTAAACCGAAACATTTCTTTTCACCTTTTAATTTATCAGAGCTATCCTTCCAAAATGGATTACCATTGTGGAATATCTGTATGGACTATGGAGAAGAATATTTATATTTTGCACATCTCATTCCTTTTTGGTATATTCCTTATTAATTCAAATGACGCACTTTTTATACAATTGTGGAATTAGATAATTTATGTAAATTACATGGAAATAGATACAATTAAATTATACCCCTCCCCTAATGAATTAAAACAAATTAAGGAAATCAAAACTAATACTAACATTTACAACCTAACAATAAATTTGGAATGAAATTTACTACTTTATCAACATTCAAATTTAACAAATTTAAGGACCGATTAGTAAATTTCTGGATTAGGGTGTAAAAAACATTCATTTTCCAATTACCTATCTTATAGAATATGTAGGTAATATTTCTATACATTCATTTAAGCCTATAACTCATTAGATCTTATATAGGCATAATAATTAAATAAAACTAAATGATATAAATTTAAATATTATAAATAAATCATATAATTTCGCACTCACCTTTCAAGCCTTCCAAATCTTCCAAATCTGAATTCATCCATTTACTTGAGTCCTTTTCCATTCTAATCTAAAAGAATATGTATAATATGGTAAATCCATACTACTAGAATAACAGATCTGAGAATAGATTTAGGGTTAAGAGGAATATAAATTTATAGTTATGAAATTTACCTTTTCTTGTAGTATCAGTTGGCTCCTTCTCTTCTTCTCTTTTATTTCTTACCCTTCTCTAACATACATACATACATATATATATATGTATGTATGTATAATATTATGTTTTATAATTTCTGAACATAATGAAGAAGGAAAAATGGTAAAGTTTCGCTGCTTTGATTAGAAAATATGAGAAGTGAAGTGAAGGGTTAGGCTTGTATTTATAGGCGCTCAAATCGATCGTATCTATTAAATTCAAATAATTAAATCCAGGCCGTTTGGCCAATGTTCAATCCTTGCCGCCACTTAGGACCAGTGAACCGCTCCCCAATTGGCCGTCGACCGCTAAGTGTCGATCGGCCTAAGGAGGGGATCGACTGATGGGGTCCCACATTTAATTTTCTTTATTACCTATTTTCGTTTTTAATTATATTCGTTTAGAAAACTTCAAATGCTGATAACTTGTTCGTTTAAATCTGATCGTAAAACTCCAAATA
Source organism: Allium cepa (assembly GCA_030765085.1). Lineage (NCBI taxonomy): Eukaryota > Viridiplantae > Streptophyta > Magnoliopsida > Asparagales > Amaryllidaceae > Allium > Allium cepa. Next base: position 265,866,938 of record CM060932.1, read on the forward strand.
CGAAAGTTGCTCAGAAATCACCATGAACGGAAGGTGCATGTTTCATGACCAAAGTAGGACATTTGTCAAATTTAATTTTTGAGCCTTATTATTTATTAATCTATTTATTAATTATTGTTTATTTTACGGGATGTTACATTCTTCCCCTTACAATAAGTTTCGATTCGAAATTTTTTAACGGTTGAATCATGTAACGTTGTGCGCAACCATTTTAAGCTATCCAACCAATTAGGTACAACTAATTTTATAAGCTAAATGTGTACAAGTACATAGTGTATCACAACACATATGATATGCAAGCTGATTAATTCTAAATCGACGCCTCCTATATGAATGCATTCCTTTAAAAACATTTTTCAAAATATGGTGCAAATAACCTATATATACTGATCGTTCTATACGTATGCAATTTTTCAAAAATTAAATATCCTTTTTCACACAATAATTTCCATAAATCTACAAGTAGGAGTATAGTTCAACCAATTTTGCATCCAATCTCTACCATCGAACACCTAACACACAATTTCTAACATCCAAAATTTCAAAAATTCAGATTTCTAAATCTACATTCCTTTGTTAGAAAAGGAATTTAGAAGAAAACTTTACATTTCCACCTTTCTTTTTGATACCTATTTCGTCTTATCTTGAAATCTTCTCTTTTGACCTCAAATTTTATCTAGTTTTCTAAGTACAATTTGCATAAAGAGATTTATTTTTGGATTGTAAAACAGAATAATTCTAAGCGCAAGTTTTGTTTACTATCAACAAGGTATGGAAATAGAAATTCTAAAGCTAAATTAACTTTTTTCCTTGTTATTCTTATGTTTAGTATACTGTCACCCTTGTGGAACAGTAAAATTTATATTCATAACACGCCAACTTTCCCTACGCTAAGCATGTGGCTTTTAAAAATCAAAAAATTAAAATTGGAAAGTAGTCTGAAAATTAAACCTTCAAAAGCATTCAAACAATTTTTTTCTATTTTCAAAAGTATTTAAGCATAATTTTTCAAAAGCATTTAAACACAACTTTTCAAGACATTTATCTCTCCATCTTTGAAACAAATCAACCATATCTTGAAGTAATCAGAATTCAATCAATGAGTTGATGCATATGATTGACCCTAACATTGTGCAGTGAATCTTGAATTTGGAGAACCTTTCCTTTTACTCTAAAACAACAAACTACCTATGAGCATATTTATAAATTTTAGCCTTTAAAGCATAAGGATAGTGACCCGTGATTTTGCAGCAACCCTTCCCTACCCTGCACTTGCTAAAATTTAATACATATTTTTTCCAAAATTCTGGAATCTAAGCATTCATTATTTCTAGTTGCTAATCTAATTTTCTAATTCATACCATAAACTTTCGGCCTTAATTATACTTTATTGCTAGTTAAGTGTGCTTATAAGATTTCTTTATTTACACTATTTCCCTATACATATGTACATGTATGTGTACATATACGTATATATATATGTGTGTGTGTGTGTGTGTGTGTGTGTGTGTATGTATATATAGCGGTCAAAGCTCATCAAAAAAATTAACATATTAATAAAATAGAAACATATCTAATATCATACGCTTTTCCAATACCCTAAGGGAGACAAGTAGCATTACAATCCAAATAACCTAAAGGAAGTAATTGCTGGAAGCCGCTTTTCATTATTAACTGGTATTAATGATATTGTGGCCCTGTTACTTCTTACTCAATTAAGATGGGCATTTCTAGAATCTCATTCTACTATAACCCACTTGTCATAACTTAATCTAATTTCCTAATTCGTACTATAAACTTCCTGTCTTAATTATTTTTTGCTAGTTAAGTGTTCTTATGAGATTTCCTTATTTACACTGTATATGTTTGTGTGTGTATGTATGTGTGTGTATATAGCGACAAAAGCTCATCCAGAAAACCAATATAGTAAATAGGAACATACTGCATACCATATCGTATGAGATTCTAATACTCAAAAGGAGACAACTAGCGATTATAACCAAAATAACCTAAAAGAAACAATTGATGGAAGTTGTAACTGGTATTAATGATGTTATGATCTTATTACTTCTTACTCGGTTAAGATGGACATTTCTAGAATCTCAATCTATTATAACCTACATGTCATAACTTACCTCCCTAGCTCCTAATAAATAAGGTTCATCCATTACTTTAATTACACTTGATTATGGGGTAAATTGTGCATTCCTATACTGAAGTGGGTAAGAAATATTAACTGTGCATATTTCGAATAATTCATTGGATAATAGGCTTGCTGGATTAATTTTTCTACTACCTACCTTGCCTTTTATAACCTTGAATCAACTTACGTCCTTTATGTGTTTTTTCCCATCATATTACTCTATTTTTTAATCATATTACTATCTTCTTTCAATTAAAATCTCTTTATAGTACCCTCAAACTTTAGTATTTACTTTCCTTATTCTTGATCTTTCATGCGAGCTACTCTAGGATTCGTGAAATTGTACTTTGATACCACTCCCAATTATTTTAAGGTTCTTCTTGTGGGTTCCATATATCTCTAATAAAATGTTTCTAGGTTCATACAAATATTCCTTATATTCAACGGGGATCCCTTATTGCTACTCAATGGGCATCCATAGTTATTTTATTCATAGCCTAAACCTTTACCCCGTTTTGCCTATGTAGTCATTCTTATTTACTCCATATCAAAAGTTTGGTTTACGTTTCACTATTTCTTATAAACTAAAACTTAATAATCATAAAGTATCTAATCCGAAACCTTTACCTTTGAAAATATAAACTTAGGAACCTTTTTATCAAATTCATAAATTGTTTGGTTTCCAAAAAGGAGCCATGCAAATTTCCCTTTTCAAAGATTTTCTACATCAGAGATTTACTTCTTTAAAAATAGGGTTTTTAACTCAAAGCATTCAAAAATATCAACTATCACACAAAACCATTTTTCAAAAATATCTTTTATAACTTAAAAGTGAAAATTGGACATGACAAGTATAACTTCCTTTCTATTATTTTTCTGCTAGTCAAGCCATTTCCGCTTTCAACCTTAGTGGTGATTATAATAACACATGAGGATGGAACTTCTAAAAGATACATGCAGTTGTTGCATCTGTCTAAGCACCTATCTAAAACATAAGGGCAATAACTACACATATCTATGGAATTTATCCATTCTTCTTATCTTATTCCTATTGTTTTTCTCATATATTATTTCTAATTAGATTACTAATTCTATTATAAGTTCCTAACATTGGTTTTATCTAAATTTATTAATATTGCTACTTTTAAAAATTCTCCTACCTAAATCGCCTTCTACTATAAAACTCTTTTCCTCTTTTATTATTTTCCTTATTGACTTATTGCAGTGTGTTCGCCTCCTTCTTTAGCCATTTGGCTTTTCTTCAATAAAATGGAAAGAGAGATACTAATCTATTTTAGATGTTATCTCCATATTTTTGGGAATGTTCAACCTACCTTCACTATTGAGCATTTTTATCCTATTCCAATCAAGTACCATTTTCATTTATCAATCCCTTATAAAGAATTTTTAAAAAGGAACTTCTAAATTTACAAAAATAAGAAAAATCATCGAGCCAAACCTCTGCTCTACTTTTCAATTATTTCAAAGATGAATAAACCCTTTACAAAAAACCTTTAAATCGAAAACTTTTGACTCTACCAATTTTAAACTAAGAAATTCAAAATTTCTTTGCCATTTTGAAATAATAATTTCCCAATAAACCCTTTGAAAATCCATTCAAAACGTTTCAAAGAATTTAAAAGAAAATATTTTTATCAAATTCTTTCATATAGGGTCAGACTTAGAAATGGACTTCAAATGTCATTCTTTTCTACCCATTCCTAACTTATCTTCACTAAGAATATATCGAAAATTTGGCTATCATCTTATGGTGATTGGTGCATACCTTCTTGTGGGGACTTGCACAATCTTGCTTCACATTTTGCTTTTGGACGCTTGTAATATATAAGTTCTTGTCTCCCATTTTTCTGGATGACATATACATGTTCAACCGGTAATCCGTCAAAATCCACAGTCACAAGGGAACCTAGGCATAACAAAATAGTCAAGTACCATCTAGCTTTTGGAGTTTTCTATATGTTGAGGCTCATGCTCTTCTTAGTTAATGCCTTACGATAAAGCCAATACCCTATGTGGTAACTGAGGTAGGTCTGTAAATTTAACTCTATTTATTGGCCTAACTCACATTTGCCTCGTCCATGCTTTTAGAATATTGTCGCAACTACTTCAATAGTCGAAATTTATAGAGTTTGCCATATGATATATATATATATAAGTAAATATATAAATATGCACTCACAACGTATCCTAATTTCTATGATCGACTAACCTAAGCTCTAATATCAAATATAACACCCATACATTAATGGATCCAAAATTTTGACCAAATCGAAACCCAAGTCCATTAGGGTACCTATCGTTTGTTTTGGTAACCTATAATGAACATAAGCATATCAAAGAGCGATCAATATAAATTCGCAGTAGATTAGAAAAATATAATAGAACATATATACCGACTAAGGCTATTGCCTTTATTTCTTAGATATCTAGTCGCCTTGTCTGCACCAAGCATAAAAGAGAAGGCTCCACCATCTGCAGTTTCCGTCTTACACCAGTAGCATGTCTCTAATCCATCATGTGGGTTGTGATAAGGAGGGGCTAGAACAGTGTTTGGGTGATTGAAAAATTACATACTTTACCCATAATACTAGTTTATGCCGATTGATTTCCATTTAAGTGTTATGTCGATATTTATGGCTAATCCATTCAATCCAATGTGCGCGTACGATATGTCCAACATTCTCCAAGGTATAACTATATATACATCAATATACATACATACATATAAACGATGTACTACCTAAAAACCCCAGCCACTTAATACTTCTTAAAAAGGAAGGAGGGAGACCCAATGACTATTTAATACCACAACCCCACAATGGGCCCTCTACATCGTAAAGGGTAGTCAGTTGGTCATAATTACAGAGATCGATGACCCCTATATATGGTTTTATAATTTAATTGCCACGTTGCTATTGCATTCAAAGACACGTCTAAGGGTTAATTAGCCCACCATTGACAAACAAACAACTGAATAATTAATTTAATTTTGGGTTCTATAAGTATCTCATACGGATTCTACTCTAGTAGGAAGCGAAATCCATCAACGCATAACCCGAGTCTTTGCGGCTGATTTCCCGGGACCACTGGTGGTCATAGTTTATATTCCTGCTCCACTAACAATACCGGTTCAACAACTGACATAGCCCGTCGACCTTCCATAGCCGAAATACCATTTAGACTAACGTAATGTAAGTCAAGGAAAATGCCTCTTTCGGTTACTTAACTTCTTATCAGAGATGAAGCAGAACTCAATTCCCTAAAAGTACTGGGCCATTTAATACTTCAAATCTGAGGCGAACCCTTGATATACTTTCCCCTACCTATATGCAAGCGCATATCCCTTCCCAATCGGCCCTTTGGTTAGAGATGTCCTACTTCAGTAGTAAGTGTACATAACTGCTGGTAGCCTCTAGGTGAATGACAGACTTTTGTTGTGTAACTCTACCGACCTCGCATCCCAACCCATTCTAAACAAAACCAATTATCCTAGGACTACTAATTCATGCTTCTCCTAAACATATAATTAAGGATTTATAATTTCCCACTATGTAAATTATACCGCCTTTTAGTATTTATTTCCTGTCTTATTCACTTATTTCCTATATTCCATAAATGTCAATTGTCTGTAATAAATGATCATTATTACTCTATTTGGACAATCTCTGATAACATTTATTTTTTCGTTCTAATTCAATGTATTATGCCTATCCATTTCATCCTAATGCCATATTAAATCCTTTAATCGGTCCCACTAAACACAATTACATTCCCATTTAATTCTTTTAACTCCCTATTAACTGCTCATTTACTGCTTAGTTAATTTTGGAGTTACCGTCTCATTTTCATTTACACCTCCTAATCCTATAATTTGCTATGCAATTTATAACTAGATGTCCTAATTATAAGTAATGTGAATATCGACGTATATTATGCTATACAAATTTTTTTAATTGGTAAGCACCATTATACATGTATATATATATATATATTCTTATTTCTAACTATTATTTCCTAAACCAAAATATTCCTTTCCACGTTTTATTTTGTCAGAGTTATCCTTCCAAAAAGAGAGTTACCGTTAGAAAATTTTATACATGAACTAAAAATGAGATCTTTACATCATTTAAAATTACAAAGTATTAGCTCTTTTCTTTTATTAAAATAAACGATGCAAACTACAAAGAAGAATATTCGTACTTTACATGTCTCTTTCCTTTTTGGTATATTCCTTGTTAATTCACATAATGCACGTTTTATACAATTATGGAATTATATAATTTATAGAAATTACATTAAAATAGATACGATTAAAATGTACCCCCTCTCAATAAATTAAAACATAGAAATTTACATTCCATATCAAATTATAGTAATCTAAACTTAAACTAACATTTTATAGCCTAACTATAAATTTGGAATAAACTTTACAACTTTATCAACATTCAACTTTATCAAATTTTGGGAATAGCTTTAAAATTCCGTATTAAAGTGTAAATAACATCCTTTTCCAATTACCTATCTTACAGAATATGCATGCAATATCCTATAGATTCAATCCTTATAGTTGTTGACTCCGAGTCACTATCGACTTGTGTAGGTACATTCTCAACACTCAGTGATATGGACAACATGTGACCCACTAGAAAGGAATCCCACTCGCATAGGTTCCAACACCCAGTGATATAGACAACATGTGACCCACTCTAGAAAGATGTCCTACTTGTGTAGGCACATTCTCAAAACTTAGTGATGGTCCTAATCGTGTAGAAGTACCTACATGAGTTATCCATGTATCCAGGATGCTCATGCATATGGACAGGCATCCCAATCTCTCTTCGGCCATATAATACAGTGGTAGAGTCTCGGGATTCTATTTTCACACGATTCAAAGTCATATTGGCCATAAGATCATTCGATTATAGAAATTCTTCGACTGCGCAACTCGTATTTCTTTTCTCTTCCAAGAAACATGAACTGTCAACCAGGTTCCCACCAAGACCAACTTTTCATGTATATTCTCACAATACGAACAACTATAAATAAATCTCAAAAATGGCATAACATCCAAATTATCAATGCTTATAATTAAAACACACCAGAACGAATATTCCAAACTTAACGGAATAGGTCTCTGGTCGTAATTTTTTCATCTTCAAAATTTAAATTTTTGGACGTTCGATTGCAATTAATTAATTTTAAATTAGTTATTAAATCTCTAGGTTTTTTTTAAAATTTGGGATGTTGTCAGCATGGGGTTTAACTATCGAACAACGTTTTTAGGATGTGTCAGATAATAACATTAAGGGTTTTTGATTTCATAGGTTATTTATTTGATTTGGGTGCTTGGACATGTTTCATAAAATTTGGATTTAAATTGATTTTGTTTGGTTCGTTTGGGGTATATTGCTAGATGAAAACAAATATGGGTGTCTAGGCTATATTTTTGTAGTTATGGCCTTGGTTTCCTTGCTTGTAATCTAGGAGTTTCCCCATAGTTAGGCTACCATTCTAGATTATCATGTAGGAAAGTTTGGCTTGGTAATTTTTAAGATTTTGTTGATGTTAGTGTTTGGGATTGCCAGACAGGAATGATGGGGATCATTATATCGCCATAAGTTCAGCTGTTGAATCTATGAGTTACATTCACGTTGTATTCATTGAAGTTTCCTTTTGGGTTATCATTATCGGTTTGGCATCCTTGATTACCGAATGATTGATTTAGATAAATTTTAGCGGCATAGGTTACTCATAATCTAGCCATTAAACGAGCACTTAGGAGTTTTAGGTTGGCCATCTTTTTTTCTATTCATAGGTTCTTTCAATATTATGTTGCATTTATCATGGCTCACAGACACACGAAAGTTCAATGTAGTTTGTGAGACGGTTGATATATTGGAAAAGCATGTCGAATCATTATTGTACTCGACCATCAAGTGTCGTAGGAGCTCGAGCTCCTTCTTCATCTCTTCCTACCAAGCATATATCACCAGGGTCCATCGTCAACTAGCCCAGTTTGGCCTTCTCTCTGGTTCACGGATATGGTCCTTCATAGCTACTTGTGGATCCTATTGAGTCAGTTGACACTATCTCGTATTCTAGGAATTTTGACACTACATCCTCCACTCATGGATTGTCGAGGGGAGTTATGCTCTTACCCACGCCAAATCAACGGGCCCATGCTCTGCTTGAGGGATATATGGCTTACTCTAGCTACTGCTGCATAGCGAGAGCCCTACTTCCCCATCACTAATGGATCATATGATTTTTAGTATATTTGAAGAGCGCCTCATTACAACACTTAAATGGCAAGGTATCTTGACCAGCCTCAATGCCATGTTTATGCGGAACTTTTAGGCTCCACCAAATGCATGGACAAATTATGTTAATACATGTACTCAAGAGCAAGGCCAATGGCTCTCTTTTCCTTCATCTCAAGGCAAGTTGCAAGTTCAAGCCCATAGAGGTTTATATTCTAACTACAACATGTTCAAGCGGGAGCATTTCTTTATTAGGACGGTTCTCCTTGCTTTCACCGATGGCACTCAGGATGTAAGTTTCCTTAACCATTTGTTTATATTCTTTTCACTTTAGAGCCTTTATGATTTTTGTTATTCCTTTCCTTGGATGTTTCCATAGGTGTTGTAATGTTGCCATGGGCACATACTTATAGGAGATGCTTGAGAATTTGAAGAGAATTCCATTTGAGTCAAGAGAAGGCCCTTTTTGGTGATCGATGAGACCCTAAGGCGATATGACTGTTGGCTGAAGGTCATTCCAATGGGAAGGCCATAGCCCCTTCAATGTAAAGACCTATAAGAAAATGAAGAGGAAAAACTTCTTTGACCGATGAGATAAATGAGGGACAACCCTCTCAACCCTTCGTTCCTAACGTTAACTTGGCCTTGACCCCATCTGGTATTAAGATTATAGTGGATAGGGATGTTATGGATTCACAATTAGAGTCTTTCTAGTTTTGGCCTCATTGGTCGATTGAAGTCCCTCAGGGATTAGAAGGATGATGTCCTTGAGAGTACAACTTCTAAAAGGGAAGCTCACGTCCTCATGGTAATGAGGTCACCACCTCCGATTAGGGTAAAAGCCATTATCCCAGACTCCTCGTCACTGATCCACTATCCAAACTTGATGTTGAGAATGCCTTGTGAAAAACCTTTAGGTCGGAGAGTTAGGAAAAGTTCATTCTCGAGGACATTAATGTTTGCAATTATCTGTAAGATTCGGAGTTGGGGATCGAGTAGCAAAGATCCAGCAACAACTGGAAGTAGAAGAGGACCCTAAGGGTTCATTTAAACGCTATGTACACTTCACACCCACTTTACACGTGTTGCACAAATGGGCTTCCTTCGTTGTGATATTGTTCTAACATCCTAATCTTATCTTCTTTGCAAGGAGCATGAGTTCAAAAAAAGCAAGATCCAGTCTAGGTTTAAGCAGTTGAGTTGGATGAATGTAATATACTATATTTTGGAGTGCCATAATATGAGGAAATAAATAAATAAACAAATGGTTAATCAAATTAAAGTATGAGATAACAAAGAAAAGTAAATTTGAAAGGGTAAATGAATGAAGAAGTGTTAGGGATTTATTAAGACATGGCTAGAATGAGATTTTAGCCCAAAGCCTAAATTACCGACTCCTTAGAATCCAACTCCCTATTTATTCTCCTCCTATTTCATAAAACAAAAGAAAGTAAACAAAGCTTTGGCCGACCACCATTTTCGCAAAAGAGAAAAAAATTTAAAAGCTGGACGATCAAGCTTTCAACTTTCGGGAGAATGAAGATTAATGCAAGGTTTTATAATCAAGGTGAGTAAAATTTTCCCTAAAAACCAATTCTAACCCATTTATATTCAGATTTGATTTGGAATGAATTTTTTTAGTGATGATAAACATGCTTGAATAATTAAACATTATTTGGTTATGTTTAGAAATTTTAACAAAGTAAATTTATTCATGATTTAGGGAAAACATGATCTAACCTTAAGTAAACGATTTGAAAATGAGATTTGGTGTTTGTTATGATGAAATATAGATGGGTTATCAATTTCATAATTTTTGGAATTAATGTGGAATTTTCATAAATTTTAATAGTTGAGAAAATGGTTAATTTCAATTAATTAAATATTAAAAATAATAAGAGCAATTATTTTGATCTGAAATTTCGATATGAGGTGAAATATAATAGATTGGATTTTTGGTGAATTTTTTGTATTAATTTTTGATTTTATATAAATTGATTGGTGTAATAAATAATTAATTAATCATGGATAATTAATGAATTAGAAATTCAGCTAACAAGTTTCGATACGAAGACTGTGAAATAAGGAATTAGCCAATAAGAATTCGATATCATATTGGATTTGGTGTAAATTAAGTACTTAATAAGGCAACTAATTAGTTTTCAAGTTAGTTATGAGAACTTTGTTAATTCCTGAAATGATGGTTTTGATGACAACAACCTTAGGACTTGTTATAAAATATAAATACTAATATCTTTGTCTAGATATATGTATATGCAGGTACTGAGAATGAAGATTGTACAGTATAAAGATATAAGACCGACGAATTCGAGATTGAAGAAATCAAGGATGAAGACTCATGAGTATCAAGAGTTCAAGATATTGAGATAAGTAATAGAGTCTAGATTTATGTCAAAACTTCATAATAGCACTAAAATCTTTATTCAGATTTTAGTTGTTGAATGAAATCCACCTTTTCGCTTTAATAGTGGGATGGAACCCACGACCTCTTTAGTGGGATGGAACCCACGACCTTCTCTAGTGGAATGGAATCCACAAAATTTTCAAAATGACTTATTTTTAGATTTTTTTTTCAAAACTCTTTTAGAAAAGATATCTCTCTCAGTTAAATATTTTAGCCTAATTCAAAAACTATTTTTAATCATATTAATTTCAAAATCATTTCTTGTTTTTAAACTATCTCCTGGTTTTAATGTTTTAGTTTAATCTCAAAATATTTATATATTTAGTTTTTATTACTTTTATATTTCGTAAGATCACTTTCCAAAGGATTTTATAATCATAAAGTATATTCAAAATAGTTTACAAAGTTCTAAGATTGTTTCGACAAACTTTAGAAAGAAAATCTCTTTCAAAAAAAAAATCAATTTTCAAAAAATACTATGGGATGTCGACATGGTAGCTGTAGATTTTAAGAATTTTCAAAAGAAGTGTCTATTCGTCATAACCTTTCAGGAATGGACATGACCGTTATTCTCCTATATATACACCAGTAGTTTTCAACGAATTTTCACTTAAGATTTCTTCGTTTTCTCTCCTCTCTCTCTTTCATTCTTATTTTCAAACTTTCTTAACAAAACTCTGCTAAAATCCTAAGTGAATCAAACTCGATCGTCTCTAGTTTGATTCTCTGCCACTCACTCTCAAACATCTCAGTGCTATTCAGAGTTATTGGATCATTTGTAATCAAAGATCGAAAAATCGAAGTGTATCAAGTCTCTTTCTATTAAAGTGTGATTGGAAATGGTGTGATTGTGGCCCATAAATCAGTTGGGTGTGATTGTAGCCCGTAAATCAATTGGGTGATCTTGTTGCCTGGTTAAATCAAGAGAGTTTGCCCTGAACTCGGAGACAGGAAGGTGTATCTCATGGCCTTGAAATCGAGGTTGTAATATCGATATTATATTTGAAAAGAAATCTACACAAGAAATTGTGTGGGACTGGAGGAAGGGTGACTCCGAAGTAGTATAAAATTCCGATGTTTTCTTTCCTTTACTGTTTTTATTTACTATTTGCATCTGTGTTTGGTTCTATGATTGTCTCTATGTTTTTGAATTTCATCCGTTTTGGTTTCATTTTAAAAGATTTCAAAAAGATTCATAAAATTAATTAAACACTATTCACCCCCCTCTGCTGTTAGTTCTGCCTTAAGGTCTGTAATCCGCATTTTCCTACATTTGGTATTAGAGCGAGGTTTTCAAAGTTATCATAATCTGAATTTTGAAAAACTTTAAAATGGCAATTTTTAGAGATTCTATTAACACTAATTCAAAATTTTCCAAATCATCATTGTCTCATAAGTCTGCATATTGTTATCATAGAAAATCAACTTATCTACCGAATTGGTGTGTTATGCAGGAACAGATGTGTTACATGGCTTTTGAAGAATCAACACTCAATGGACAAATGTTGCAAATCAAGAAAAACAAATGGATACTTGATAGTGGATTTTCAAGACACATGAGTGGTAATCCGAAGATGCCGAATGGAAAAATTTATGAAGATGGAGGAATGGTCAACTTTGGAGACAATTCAAAAGGATATGTGATTGGCATCGGCAATTTCGGTAACTGTAAAACTCCTACTATTTCTAATGTTCTGTTAGTTAGGAATCTAAAATACAACTTACTTAGCATAAGTCAACTATGTAACAAGGGCTACAAAATTAAATTTAAAAAGGATAAGTGTCACATCGAAGATAATAAATCAAATTTTATCTTTGAAAGAACTAGAAAGAATATATTTATATTCTCAGTATGAAAATCTCAAATGATACACTATGTCTTTTGGCTAATACAAGTAACCCTTGGATTTGGCATAAAAGATTTGGGCATTTGAATTTCAAATTCTTATCTAGGCTTTCAAAACTTGATCTAGAAAGAGGTCTTCCTAAAATGGATTTTAAAGTAGATAGTATATGTGATGCTTGTCAATTAGGAAAACTTAGGAATAGTTCATTCAAATTGAAAGATATGATTTCAACTTCAAAACCTCTTCAGTTACTTCATTTAGATCTGTTTGGTCCATCTCAAAGTCATTCAATAAATCATGGTAAATATTTAATTGTAGATGATTATTCTAGATTTACGTGGACAATTTTTCTGAAACATAAAAGTGATGCTTTTGATATATTTAAAACTTTTGCAAAAAGAATTCAAAATCAACTTTCTTTAAAATCAAAACTATTCGTAGTGATCACGGTGGAGAATTTGAAAATGAAATTTTCTTAATTTCTGTAATCAAAAAGGAATAATTCATAATTTTTCTATTCCATGAACTCCACAACAAAATGGAATGGTAGAGCATAAAAATAGGATGATTCAAGAGTGTGCAAGAACTATGCTTTCAGATAGTAAATTACCAAGAAATTTTTGGGCTGAAGCAGTTGTTATAGCTTGTTACATTTTGAATAGGATTTTAATTAGACCTCTAACCAATAAAACACCATATGAACTTCTTTTCAATAAGAAACCAAAGGTATCTTATGTTAAAGTTTTTGGAAGTAAATGCTTTATTGTAATTACAAAGGACAATTTGGATAAATTTGATCCTAAATCCGACAAAGGAATCTTTATCGAATATTCTAATAGAAGTAAAGCATAAAGAGTTTTTAATATAAAAACTAACACCATTGAAGAAACAATGCATGTATCTTTGGATGAAAATTTCAAATATTTTTTTCAAATAAATGATGAATATGATTTTTTACTTTAAAAAATGAATCAAATGAAACAAATTGTGAAACTATTCATCCTAATAAAAGGATCAGGCTTCTAAAAGATCACCCTATAGAAAATATACTAGAAAATTGTTAGCACCAGAATTGGTCACTAACACCCTTGAGTAAGATTGTGTAGAGAGATTAATGAAGAAATTAAATTAAAAACAGAGGAGTATCACAATAGAATGCAGTTAGAACAATAAGAAATGAGAACACCGGATTTATAGTGGTTCGGCATAACTGCCTACGTCCACTGCTAATGTTATCTTTATTGCACTTCTCAAAGACTTGAATACAGATACAATTCATACACTAACAACTTGAATACAAGTTTTAACAGAAAAGAAACGAGTCTCTCAAATGGCAGAGTCTCCCTAGTGTTCTCGAAAAATGGTCCCTTTTCACTACGCCCCTGCCCCTCTATTTATAGACGTAGATAGGCCAGACTTCCTTCGTGGGCCCAGGAACAAGCTACTTTGGCCCATAGTAGGTGACTTCGGCGCACTGAGCCAGGCATGCCGAACGGCAGTTGCCGAGCCTTCTCGGTCAATCCAGTGGGAGTCTCGCCATCTATACGTAGCAGATTGTGATAGAACTCGAAGCAAGTGGCAATACGATTCGAAGCAAAGAAGTGTATGTGCACTACTCTGTTGTAGGATGAAGTAATCATGAGCCATCATAAAAGTTCACAATCCCAAGTCCGTTGCCTTATGCATGCCTAACCATCAAATTTGAATCACAGGCACCAGAACTCAACCGACCAAACTGTCATGGTTTTGCGCCTTTGACCGAGCGACATATGTCATGTTACCTCAACTCTTTTGACCGAAAGATGTGCAATGAACTACCTTGACCAAGCGGCATGTACATGACCGAACCACCTTCACCGAACGGGATTTGATAAAGCACCTTAGCCGTTCCATGCGCAGCTTTCCTCCCTTGACCGAGATGTGTTCTGGACTACACTGTCATGTTCATGTGGGCCAATCCATTTTATGCCGAGCCATCCTTCACCGAGGATCCAGACAGAACCGTCCCGCCTTTATCTTTACTGGCCGAACGAAACTAACATGTCGAGCGATGCTTATATTTCGAACCATGTATATTGGGCGGGCCATGCTCTCGTGCCAAACGACATGTATACAGGCCGAGCCATGTATATAGACGGGGCAATGCTTTTGTGACGAATGACATGTATACAGGCCGGGCCATGTATATAGGCCAGGCCGTGCTTTCGTACAGAACGACATGTATATATGTTGAACCTCTCAATTCGAGCCAGCCTTTTACATTTTCCAACCTTCCTCTGGCTCGAGTATCATTTTGATTTAATCAAAACCTCTACAATTAGTATCTAGAAGTTGGGCCAAGCAACCGGTAACATTTTCCCCCCAAAGCGTATTGTAAGAGTCATCTTGATGCACTTTGAACCATAAGCAATCCATACTCCCCACTCTCCTCCAACTATCAGGTGGGATCTGATTCTCCATTGCATTATCATCTGTGGTGTGGGTCGGTCGATGCACACACGCAGAACCGCTCGTTTGGCATATTCATTATTGCTCGACGAGATTGTTTACCGAACCACCGAGAAGCTTTGATCGGTCCACTGATTAATGCCTGTTCACCTCCCCTTCTTCATATAAAGGCCAACACTTCTCCTCTTCTTGCTTTCACTCTCACTTCAACTCTATAGGACCATTTAATTTACCTTCCCCCGAACTTTTGCTACCGCCTCAACCTTCCTCTCTCACCCTGAATCCAATACGTTTTCTCCACAACACCCCCGATAATGAGTCTAAACGAACTTCAATCCCAGAACTAATAGTTCCCTAAGCTTTGATTTATTCTCTTAGGTATGAATTTCTCATTCGATCGACTTTTTCGAATTAAGGGTTTTGTACGAGATTCAAATCCATGAATTTTCTTCAGATTACAAATGGTAGGAATCGTGTAGATGAGGAAGACGAATCTAAGGTTAGAACATGCCTTGGGTTGGAACTTGATATAGCCTTAACTGAGTTTGAGGCCATTGAGATGGAGAGGAGAAAGGAAAAGGGTACCGGTGGTTCCTAGGATGCCGGCTCCTGTTGGGCCACCGAGCGAGGGAGAAGGAAGTAGTAGCGGGTTGGTAGGAGTAAGTAAGTTAAGAAGGTGTTGGCTAAGTGTCAATGACGAGTTGTTAGGTTAGGTGGAAGTCTACTAGTCAATAGGTGGGGTGTAGTGTATGAGTGAGAGTGTCGTTCGGTGTGCAACTAGGAGAGAATTTAGGTGACACGAGGAAATGAGATGGAGGAGAGCGAATGGGTCAGTGTTCTCTGTTCTGGAGCGTCGTTCGATCATGAGGGAGAGCACGGGATGGTAGAGGATTAAGAAGGTGGATCAGTCAAAGTTCGAGTGAGGCCGTTCGGTAGCTTGTAGATGAGTCATTCGGTCTGTAGGCTTAGAGACACAATTGGCCTCAGTCCTTGAGTTTGGCATTGATAATTAAAGACCATCTCTGCTTGAACACAACATATGTCAAGATCGCATACTCCCATGCCTAACCGTAGAACAATGAACAATGGCAAGAACTTAAGCACGTAAGTATATATTGCCGATTTGGACTAACAACTTCATGGTTTTAACAAAATTTAAACATGTATCCAACTTAGCCAAAGAAAATAACATCCGTCAATGTATGATGTCAATGCCTAATTCTAGGATCCCTGCTACCAAACATAGGACAAGCCTTCAGGGACGGTCAGCGATGACGGTCTTCGAAGTCGATAGTTTAAGGCTCAATGGCATTTCACAACTCTTTAAATCTATAACTTTTTCACACTTATGCTCGAATGATCGCCCTAGTACACACCACAGGGGGGAATATTTCTATCGTTATTCTAATATTTATTATCTTTCAAGTATAGTTCAAATAGGTGTTTACCCAAATTCGGCGCTCATTGAGGATGTCTAGAAAGTCGAGCTTCGCCATAGTTTCAGATAAACCTAAGCCGAGTTCTCAGCAGGAAGTAGTGGGAACTTCGAATCCATCGACAACTCCTACAAAAGATATCCCGAACCCATCGGCGGCAACTATTGACCCGGTTCCTGATGTGATAGAGGAGCTGTTATTCTAGATAATCCTATTGACTTCCAGGCTTCAAAAATCAATGAAACCACTCTTCGCCAACTGTGTTCAATTCACGTAATCCCTTTCGACGACGTATTAGTTCCATCGAGATGAGATCGTCCTCACTTGCCCCCAGCTGGATATACAGCTTGCAACAAATTCATGTGTTGGGCCGGTAGCATGCCACCATTTAACTCCTTTCTCCATGAAGTGCTACAGTATATCAGGATCGCCCCGTCACAGCTACATCCCAATAGTCATGCATTCATCTATGGCACTTGTTGTTCTCTTTATAAGCGTTTTATCTAGGCTCCATACTCCCGGTGACATACGCTACATCTATCCCTTCAAGAGACGATCAGATATCCCATCTTTCATATTCCTTAAGCCTCACTCTAAGGGTCAGATATTGACGGAGGCATGGAGTAAATTCACCCAATATAAGCAGGAATGGTTTTATGTGCGCTGCGCCTTGGGCTTTGCGAAAAGATGGTTGGAAGGAAGTAAGCTTCATTTCCAAACTCGTTATTTACCTAAGGCATGAAGTGTATTTTTTTTCTAAACTTCCTTCGGTCTTTTTGCAGGCATCAGCTCAAGTCCCGAAGGTGCTGGGTATTCTGAGGTCGTCGAGGCCATTCGTGCTATTCCCATGGAAAACCGAAAATACTTGTTATTTCCAACGAGTCACTTACAAAGTTTGGATTGTTGGCGGAGGGTCATCGAACAAATCTTCCATCCGGTGCCACTATAACCGGATCCACGTCGAAGAAGGGTAAGGAACAGACCGGACCTTCAGTGCCTCCTACAAGTGGTGCCCTCGACATATCCGAAGAAGGTGAGATTAGAGAAACTGAGGTGCCAGAAGCGTCAGGTGAGAATATATGCCCTGCTTCGGAACCGGCGGTTGAGGCACCTGGCATTGATGAACCACCTCCTCCTTCAAAGGGGAAAAAGAAACTAGCTTACAAGCTGAAGAAGAAGATAGTGGGTGGAACCTAGAAAGTAACAATTAACCTAGTCAAGAAAGAGTCCTCTTGCAAACATCTTGAGGGTTCGCTTAAAGATCTTTCATACCTGACCATCCCCGATGATCTGGTGAATTATGGTTTTAACGACCCAGGAGATATGGGGCTTAATTCGCCCATGAGAGGCGATGTAGGCGGTTCAGCCGGTCGACATGGAGAGTCAACACCAATTAGTAAAGCAAAAGAAACTGGTCCGTCAGAGGGGAATCATTAGGGCACACATGGACACTTACACTTCACCCTGCACTTAAACTTCAGCCATCATGTTATTCTTGCTAACTCGTTCTCACTTAGTTTCTACTAAGTGATATGGGATGCTCTCACGGATTTGATTGCCTTCGTGGGTACTCTATTTTCTATCATTCCTACCGAGACTCAGGGTCCGGTAAATGCTGAGATAGAGATGACAACAGCGATAGAGACTATCATCCTCGAGATTCGTCATCAACTCGAAGAAAAATTTACAGCCATTTTTCATACCCCAATGATCCTCCTCCTCAACTAGAACAAAGCAGGGAGAAATCGGCTCAAAGGGGATCTCAATCTGAAGCTCCTCGTGACCAATACTCTGGTTCATCAAGCACTAGGCAAACTCATGAGCCTCACAGAAAATTCGTGGTTTCGGCTAAGCAAATTTCTTCAACCCCTGCACATGATCCATCGATAGCAGAAAAGCTAGCCGAGCTTAAAGCCATATTCCCAAAAATATGCTTCGATGGATTAAAATTTCTCCCTACAAACCATCCTATTCCAGGGTATGTTAAAAAAGTGCCATGGCTTGCAACAACGATGTTTACGTCCAACGTGACGCGTTCGCTCACTTGGCTGAAAAAGTTTCTGAAGTCTCGATGGAGCACAAACATGAAATTGATCTCCTGAAGCTTGAGGCCATTCGTGAAAAGACATCATCAAAGCTCAGGATGAAGAGTTTTCCTCATACAAATCTCAGCTTAAGGCCGCTCATAGGAATGCTAAAGATACTGCTAAGGCAGTCAATCGCCTGGAGGCTACCCACAAAAAAGAAATTGATGAAGCAGTTCAACGCTGTGGCGCCTTAGCCTTAGAGAAGGGCTCCGTTCAAAAAGAGAAAGATGTCCTCGCTCAACGAGTCAAAGAATTGGAGGAGCTACTTCTCTAAGAAAAGGAAGAAAAGATTGCCGCTCAAGAGAGTCGCAATGATATTTGTGATGAGATTGTTGCTACTCGGCTCCTAAAAACAAAGCAAGATGAGGAGCTCTCCAAGGTTGAAGCGCTAAAGAATGATGCCTGTGAGGAGGGCAAAAGAATGGCGCTCTCGGAAACCGATTCTTGCCTTGAGGCGGCTACTAAGGTTGGTAGGGAAGAAATTAAGTGCATGTTTGATCCACTCATAGCCGAGTACAATGCTCGAGTTCTCATGCATCGTGACTTAACATTTCTTGGCGAGGGCTACCACGAATCTTTGGCCGTAGCATGGGATACTTTAATAAAAGTTAAAAAGGTTGAGTTGGGAACTGAAGAGGTTGATGAGGATTACCTTATGAAAGAAGTGCTTCATGAGAATGAGCGCATTGACCTAACTACGACAAAGGCCCTCTACGGAAGGGACTCTTCCTCACCAAAGGGAAAAGATGAAGCTGCCGGTCTATCCAGGCCCGAGTTCTCGGTTCCTTCTCCTATTCAGCTGACTGGTCGCCCATCACTTGATCCCTTCAAGCAGCATATCGGCTATGACCCAGAAGAGCATGGACTTGATATCCACGTTGTGTCTCCTATTCCAGAGGGTGAAACTTCTCGAACAGTTGAGAGTTAGCCGAAAACTGGTATATAGCTTTTCTTCCTAGAGTTCAAAGGGCCATCGTTTTTGCCGAGTAGTGAATGTGTTCTAACACTTATCTCTTATGATTTCGTGGAGGCCATTCTGATCCCAAGCCAACTCCAAGGAGAAATGTCGCCACGGAGAAGAAGGAGAAAATGGGAGAGCAATTCAAATGGGAGAGACTCCCGGACCCGACGCTCAAGTGATCGAGGCGCTTAACGAAGACAAATCTGAAAATCCATCGCCCGTCGCAGAACATGATGAAGTTGAAATTACAGGCGCCTCCGAACACACTTTAAAACTGAGCATGGAGGAACAAGTCATCGAAGAGGGGAAGAAGAAAACTAAAATTAAGGCCGAGCCCTAAGTGGTTGAACTTGATGACCCAATGAACATGCCTTTGAAGGTTATTCTCCCCGGTGGGACTTCACCATTGGAAGCTCCTCTCCCTTCCCCGGGCACCGCTCCTTGGCAAGCAAGGCGTCCAAGAGAAAATGCCTAGGGGAGGAGTCTTTAGAGAAACCGAGGAAGGAAAAGAAGTCGAAAATGTAGCTATCATGCCTCATTCAACTCAAATAGGCCTAGATCATGTAATTATTTCTATTTATTTTCATAGCCGTTGTAGATAGACTTTTTGGTCCAAGTTCAGGAGAAGTAGTAGTGGAACTTTATTTTGGATTAACGAATAAAACTTTGTTTCTTTGCTTTCGATGTTTTTCGTTATCCAGCTTACTGTATAACTTGTAGTTGAAATTCAAAATCTTGTAAGTTACACAAGCTCCAGTTTACTTTCATATGACTCGAAATATTTTTGAATCGAAGATCCTCTAGTTCATGCTCTGGAGACTTAGAATACTTTTAGTCCGCACTTCCAGGACTTAGATACTTTTAAGTCATTTATACTTTAGTCCACATTCTGAAGACTAAGAGTACTCCTGTCCGCACTCTGGGGACTTAGAGATTTTAAGTCATTTATACTTCAGTTCGTACTCTGGGGACTCAGAGTACTCCAGTCCGTACTCTAGGCACTTAGAGGTTTTCAAGTCATTTATACTCTATTCCGCACTCTTGCGACTTAGAGTACTCCAATCTGCACTCTGGGGACTTAGAGATTTTTAAGTCGTTTACACTTTAGTCCCCACTTTGGGGACTCAGAGTACTCTAGTCCGCACTTTGGGGACTTAGAGATTTTTAATTTGTTTATACTCTAGTCCGCACTTTGGGGACTCAGAGTACTCCAGTCCACACTCAGGGACTTAGAGATTTTTAAATGTGCACGTTCATACGCCAGACAGAATAATGCAATTTAATTTTATCGCGGAATTACAACATACGAAAACATCAATAGTTCATGGAAAAGATTGCTTCAAGCCTTTATTAATGAAAACAAACTGAATTGTCTTATTACATGCCGAAAACTAAGAATAAAAAAATAAACATACACCGGAAATATTTGCAACTAAAATGCTAAAGAAATAGACTAAGTGTAATAACGTCGCAGATGCTTTCTATTTTATGCTAGGGGAGTGTCGCGCCATCAACGGTCGCTAGCTTGAAAGTTCCCTCTCCAAGCTTCCGTTCAATGACGTATGGGCCTTCCCATGTGGGATTCATGTGCGGTGGGATCGGAAAAATTCGCTTCAAAACGAAATTGCTAACATTAAAGATTCTCAGTCGGACTTTTTCATTATAATATCGAGTGACTCAATGCCTATATGCAGCTTCCCTTAATTCAGTTTCTTCGCATTTTTCATATACAAAGTCGAGTGATTCCAGCAAGAGATCCTAGTTCATCTTAGGGTCATAATGAGTTTCCCATTGTGAAGGAACTTCAAGTCCCACGGTATAACAGCTTCCGTGTCATATTCCAATGTGAATGGAGGGTGGCCAGTCATAGACTTGTGTGTGGTTCTGTAAGCCCAAAGTGTTGCTGGAAGCTCATCCACCCATTTGCCTCTAGCCATCTCCAAATGTTTTGTCAATATGGATTTGATTATTTTGTTTACGGCTTCTACTTGTCCATTGGCTTTTAGATGAGCAACTGCTGCAAACCTTTTCTTAATGCCATACTTTCGACAAATTTCGTTGAACTCCCTACTTTTTAACTGAATTTCCATTGTCCATAATGATAGTTCGCAGAAGGCCAAAACAGCATATGATGTTTCGCACAACAAAATTAACGACCTTTTTGGTGGTGATTGTAGCTAAGGGATCTGCTTTCGCCCGCTTGGAAAAGTAATCGACCACAACCACTGCGTATTTTGCACCACCTTTAGAGATAGGAAAGGATCCGATTATATCGATTCCCCATATTGCAAACGTCCAGGGACTTACCATTTGTGTGAATTCCATTGGCGGAGCTCTTGGGATTTTCGCATACTTTTGACATTTGTCACATCTTCTTACATAGTCCGCAGCATCTTGATTTATAGTTGGCTAATAATATCCATAGCGGAGGATCCTTTTTGCTAGTGTCTGCCCCCAGTATGGTCACCACATTCTCCTTCATGAACTTCCTTCAGGACTCGTTTTAT
Source organism: Allium cepa (assembly GCA_030765085.1). NCBI lineage: Eukaryota > Viridiplantae > Streptophyta > Magnoliopsida > Asparagales > Amaryllidaceae > Allium > Allium cepa. Next base: position 265,889,073 of record CM060932.1, read on the forward strand.
CTCACCGTGGACAATGCACCAAAGTAAGGGGACCGAGAATCCCTTCCGATACATTATTCCGTCCTGTATTGCATATCGCGAAGCTTTGCGAATGACATGTCGTCCTTCGTTCATTCTTTCGGGCAAGATCCCGTGTAGCAGGTATTGCTTGAATGGGATTATCCATGACTCCTTCTCGATTTCTCTCCCTAACACAAAATCTACCTCCATCTCATTTATACTCGAAGCACGTAAGATTTCGATGGGAACTAATCCCATCTGTTGTGCATCACCAGTACTCGCAAATTTTGCCGATGAATCGGCTTCCCCATTTTTCTCACGTGAGATGTGTGAAATATCGTAATATTCGAGGTCTGCCAACAGCTCTCGGAGCCGAGCAAGGTAAGGTGCAAGTCTTTGCTCCTTTGCTTGATAATCTCCCCACACCTGGTACACCACCAATTGCGAGTTGAAAAAGATTTCGATCGATTTTACACCAAGTTCCCTGCTCAGTTTCAAGCCAACAATCAATGCTTCATACTCGGATTCGTTATTTGTAGCTGGGAAATCGACCTTCAAAGCATAACAAATTGATCGATTTTCGAGAGTTACAAGAATTACACCAGCCCCAGAACAACGGTCATTGGATGCCCATCGATGTATAGTTTCCATCGAAGGGAGGGTATAACATCATCACTGTTTGGTTCATCTGATATGGTGAATTCTGCAATGAAGTCCACTAGCGCTTGCCCTCGCATGGCCCTTCATGGCAGGTAGGTAATATCGAACTAACTCAACTCAATATTCCATTTTAACAGGCTTCTAGAGGCTTCTGGTCGTTGGAGTACCTATCGTAAGGGTTGATCGACATAAACACTGATCGGGTGTGCTTGAAAGTATGGGCAAAACTTGCATGATGCAATCACCAAGCAGTAGGATAGCTTCTTGATTTTAGGACAATTTCTTTTTGCCCCTGTTAAACTTTTATTGACATAGTACACTGGCTTTTGAACTCGGTCCTACTTGCGAACCAAATCCGTACTTATGGCATGTTTGGACACGGCCAAGTATACATACAACACTTCATGGTCTATAGGCTTCGATAGCACCAAGAGACTTTCCAAATGCATTACCAGAGCTCGGAATGCATCCTCGCATTTGTGCGTCCACTTAAAATTTCTCTTTCCTTTCTTTATTACCTCGAAGAAGGGAATACACTTGTCCGTTGCTCTGCATATGAATTGAGTCAGCGCGACCACTTTTCCATTTAGGCTTTGTATCTGCTTTATAGTTCTGGGCACTAGTATGTCTCGAATAGCCTGAATCTTTTCTGGGTTAGCTTCAATTCCTCTTGCATTAACAATAAAACCCAAAAACTTTACTGACGCAATGCCAAAGGAACACTTCAGAGGATTTATTTTGATTCTGTAATACCTGAGTATATCAAACATTTCTGCCAAGTCTTGAATGTGGTCGTTTGACTACCGTGACTACATCATCCACATTGATTTCCATTTTCCATCCAATCTGGTCTTTAAACATCCGATTCACCGGACGTTGATAAGCTGCTCCCGCATTTTTCAATCTGAAAGGCATCGCTATATTACAATACAGAACAACGTCTGTGACCAAACCAGTGTGTTCTTGGTCTAAAATATGCATCCGGATTTGATTATATCCCGAATATGCGTCCATAAATGACAATAACTCGTGTCCTCCTATTGATTCGATCAGTTGATCGATTATGGGTAAAGGGAAAATATCCTTAGGGCATGCTTTGTTCAGATCTGAGTATACGCAGGTCCTCCATTTCCCATTTTCTTTTCTCACTGGCACGAGGTTAGATACCCATTCAGGGTAGAGGGCGTCGCGGATGCACCCATTGGCTTTGAGTTTGTCCACCTCCTTTTTGAGAGGAGCGGACCTCTTCGGGTCCATGCCTCTCCTTTTTTACTTTACTGGTACGTACCTTGGGTCAATGCTCAATATATGACTCGCAATGGCGGGAGAAATCTCGCATATATCGGAATGTGTCCAAGTAAAAAAATTCAGATTCGCTCGGAGGAAATTATTGAGATCCTCGGTCATTGAGGGGTTGAGTTGTGATCCAATCTTAAGTATCCGCGATGGGTCATCACGGCTAATTGGAATGTCAATCGTCAGTTCTGCCGGTGCTGCTTTTGCCTCAATGGGTTCCTCATCATTGTCTCTCGGATCTATGTCTGTATAGATCCGATCATGTTGCTCGAGCCAAGGCCCGGGCATTACTTGTCAATCTTCAATGACTCGGACGCGGGTGAAGCTATCCACAACCTTTCCTTTCTTTCTTCGTTGGGCGTCTCTCAGCTTAGCCACATAACACGCACGACCAGTCGCCTGATCACCGTGCACAACACCATCTCCTTTATCGGTCGGAAATTTCAAGGTTAAACACCATGAGGCCAAAGCTACCCTAAACTCTTCCAGGGCCGGTCAACCCAAAAACACATTATACGGAGAATCGACGTCCAAAACGACAAACGGCAGGATCCGCACCTCCTATGTTCACCTCCTCTAAGTTCAACCGGTAGTTCAGCAGAACCCACTGCATCAGTAGCTGCACCATTAAAGCCATAAATACGAGCTTTAGATAGTTTTAGATCCTTTGTCTCCATCTTCATCTGGTCATATACTTTTTTGAAGATAATGTTAACAGAACTTCCGCAGTCAATTAGTATTCTTCTCACAAATGCCGACCCAATAGTGGCCGAGATGACCATCAGATTAATGGTAGGCACCTCCACTTGATCAGCATCTCTGCTCCTGAACACTATATCATCGGTCATCATTCGCTGCTACTTAGCTAGGGCCCCATCCTCCGTGTTTGAACAACATTCAAAATCTGCATGCTTTAGGGAATTAGCATATCCTTCCATTTCTTGTCAATTCTTTTGTGTAGGGTGAGGCCCACCGACTATCGTGTTTATGACTAGTCCACCTACAGTCCGAGCAGGTTCCTTTGGATGGCGTGGAGCTTGCCCGTGATCGGGGTCTGATGTTCCTTGTGCTCCTTCCTATGGGTTCTTGGCAAATTCCTGTAACTTTTTCTATTGAATCGGCTTTTCCATAGCATCGTGGAGGTGCCTACACTCCTCGGTATTGCGCCCGTAAGTCTCATGCAAGCGGCAGTACTTCCCAGTCCACTTTTGTTCCTCAGTGGACTCTTTTAGGCATGGCTTTCGATATTGAAAAGTATTACAAGTCCATAGGTAAATATTTTCCAAAGATGCATTTAGAGGAGTGTATTCGTTGTAAGTTGGGATCATTGGTTTCCACATTCTTGCTTCCCTTCTATTTCAAGGATTCCCTCCTCCGGATCCTTTAGATTGCTCTGGCTTTTTTTGGACATTGACTTGGACCTTCCCCGAGTTATCACCAGATTGTTTTACAGCAATGTTGCTTTTCACAGTCTCTTTGGTAGGCCTTAGTGCATTATCTCGCCTCGTCCACCTGGCTTCCTCCGTTCTTATAAATTAATGTGCCTTTAAATAAAAACGTTCTAGAGTAGTCGGAGGTTTTCCTGCCAGTCAAGAACCAAACTCCGAATCCGGATCTACCCCTTGCATCACGGTCATTAAAATAGCATGGTCATTCGGGTTGCTGACTTCAGTGGCAACAACGTGAAATCTTTGTAAGTACTCCTTCAATGACTTACCTGGAGCCTGCATCACACTGGACAAGGACATCACATCCTTGGGACAAGTGGCATGAATCCTGAACTATTCCACAAATTTCGTCGCTAACTCATCGAAGTTGGATATAGACCGCGGAGGGAGTCGGGTGAACCACATGGTAGAGATTCCAAATAAAGTTATTGGGAAGCATCTGCACTTAGTTGCATCATTTGCCCTAGCCGATTCCATCATCCACTCATATCCCATTACATTCTATCAGGGATTAGTCTTTCCTTCATAGGCCGGAATAGTCGGCATGCTAAACTTCTTGGGGTACTCAGCTTGTAGGATAACATCCATGAATGAACTTCTCGTGAATGACTTGGATCAATGGACTTTTCGTGAATGACTTGGATCTCCTTTGGGGGATTTCTTCAATCCAGTTGCGACAAAAAGATCCTTATAACCTGAGAATGCTATTCTCAATGAAAGCACCAAAATGTTAGCACCAGAATTGGTCACTAACACCCTTGAGTAGGATTATGTAGAGAGATTAATGAAGAAAGTAAATTAAAATGGAGGAGTATCACAATAGAATGCAGTTAAAATAGTAAGAAATGAGAACACCATATTTGTAATGGTTCGGCGTAACTGCCTATGTCCACTGCTAATATTATCTTTATTGCTCTTCTCAAAGACTTGAATACAGATACAATCCATACAGCAACAACTTGAATACAAGTTTTAACAGAAAAGAAACGAGTCTTTCAAATAGCAAAGTCTCCCCAGTGTTCTCGAAAAAAGGTCCCTTTTCACTGTGCCCTTGCCCCTCTATTTATAGATGAAGATAGGCCGAACTTCCTTCGCGGGCCTAGGAACAAGGTACTTTGGCCCATAGTAGGTGACTTCTGCGCATCGAGCCAGACATGCCGAACGGCGATTACCGAGCCTCCTCGATCAGTCCAGTGGGAGTCTCACCATTTACATGACGCAGATTGTGATAGAACTCGAAGCAAGTGGAAATACGATTCAAAGCAAAGAAGTGTATGCGTGCCACTCTATTGTAGGATGAAGTGATCATGAGTCATCATAAAAGTCACTGTCCCAAGTCTGTTGCCCCATGCACCACCAAGTTCGAATCACAAGCACCGGAACTAAACCGAATAAACTATCTTGGTTCTGCGCCATTGTCCGAGCGACGTATGTCATGTTACCTCGACTCTTTTGACCGAACGATGTGCAACGAACTACCTTGACCGAGCGGCATGTACATGATCGAACCAGCTTTATCGAACGAGATTGAACAAAGCACCTTAGCCGTTTCATGCGCAGCTTTCCTCCCTTGACCGAACGATGTGTTCTGGACTACTCTATCATGTTCATGTGGGGTGATCCATTCTGTGCCGAGCCATCCTCTCCGAGCATCCAAACCGAACCATCCCGCCTTTATCTTCACTGGCCGAATGAAACTAACATACCGAGTGATGCTTACATGCCGAACCATGTATACTGGCTGGGACATGCTTTCATACCGAACGATATGTATACAGGTCAGGCCATGTATATAGGCGGGGCCATGCTTTCGTGTCGAATGACATGTATACAGGCCAGGCCATGTATATAGGTCGGGCCATGCTTTCGTGCCGAACGACATGTATATATGCTGAACCTCTCAATTCGAGCCAACCTTTTACATTTTCCAACCTTCCTCTGGCTTGAGTATCATTTTGATTCAATTAGAACCTCTACAATTAGTATCTAGTAGCCGGGCCAAGCAACTGGGTAATAGAAATATTGAATTTGTTGTTAGAACTAGAAATTAACTAAACAAGATGAGTAATGTAGCTTTTATATCAACTATTGAACACAAAAATCCAAAGGAAGCATCGTTGATGATTCATGGATTCTTGCTATGCAAGAAGAATTAAATCAATTCACCAAAAATGATGTATGGGAACTTTTTCTTAGACTCGAGGACAAAACTATAATAAGAACTAAATGGGTTTGTAAAAATAAAATGAATGAACAAGATGATGTCATTAGAAATAAAGCTCGGTTAGTTGCACAAGATTATTGTCAAGAAGAAGGAATAGACTTTGATGAAACCATTGCACCGGTAGCAAGATTAGAAGCCATTAGAATTTTACCTGCTTTCGCAAACCACAACAATTTCAAATTATTTCTAATGGATGTCAAAAGTGCCTTTTTAAATGGTTTTGTTGAAGAGGATGTTTATGTCGAACAACCTCCACTTTCTGAAGAAGAAATGTTTCCAACTCATGTTTACAAATTAAAGAAAGCTTTATATGGTCTGAAACAAGCTCCTAGAGCCTAGTATGAAAGACTAATATCTTACCAATTACAATCAAATTTTGAAATTAGTAGAGTAGATAATACTCTTTTTATTAAAAAAACAAAAATGTTATCCAATTAGTATAGATTTATGTAGATGATACCATTTTTGGATCAACAAACAATGAAATGAACAAAGAGTTTTCTGAAATAATGATGAAAAGTTTAAGATGAGTCATATGAGTGAACTTACTTTCTTTTTAGGATTTCAAGTAAAACAATTAGATAGTGGTATTTTCATTGATGAAAAGTATGATAGGAATCTACTTAGTGACATTGGTATGACCACTACGAGTGGAAAACCCACTCCTATGGAAAACAATGGTGTTGAATAAAGAAGACATGTCAAATATGTTGATCAAATACTATACATGGGAATGATTTGATCGCTACTCTATATAACTGTGAGTATGCCTGATATCATGCATAGTGTCTATCTTTGTGTAAGATACCAATCTCAACCCAAAGAAATCCATTTAAAAGCTGTTAAACGTATCCTAAGATATGTTCAACACACTTTAGACTATGTCCTATTTTACCCTAAAAATGATTCATTTGATTTAATCTCAAATTATGTTGCCGACTATGCTGGTTGTAAATCAGACCGAAAAGGAACAAGTGGAACTTGTCACTTTTTAGGACATTCTCTGGTTTCTTGGTTTGATAAAAAGAAAAATATTGTCTCACTATCAATAACCAAAGCAGAATATATCTCTACTACTTTACAACAGACCCTAAAGGATTTTGGATTAAATATTTCAAAATCCTCAATCTATTGTGACAATACAAGTGCAATAAATTTATCCAAAATCCTGCTCATCATGTCAGAACCAAACATATTGATATCATACATTATTTCCTCAGAGATAATATAAGTAAAGAGATTATTTCTCTCGAATTTATCAACATTGAGAATCAAATAGCTGATACTCTGACCAAACCCTTGAATCAATCAACCTTTACTAAATTAAGAAGAGAACTAGGTATTTGTTCTATAACTGAGATATAGAATATAGATATAGTAACGTATATATTTAAATAAATAGAGAAAAACAAAGTTGTCAAAATTTTCAAAGGGATGTCGACATACCCCTACCCCCCCTGTTGACATACAATGGTCAGATTTGAAATTTTGATTTTCCTCTAAAATCAGTTTGTGGTTATATAACCACAATATTTCGAATTCATCTGTCTTCTCACTTTATTTTCTCTGTAATAAACTTTTGAAAAATACAAAGTAATGGCCTCCTCTTTTATATCAAACCAAAATGCAACCATTTCCTTCCCTTCTCCAAATTCTGGTCCGTGCCAACGTACTACATTGGCTCGAGTAATGAAGATGGAGGAAATTATGAAGGATACTCTGCAAATGCTGACTGAATTACAAGTCATGCTAATAAGGATGGCAAAGGAACAAGAGAAACAAGACAAGATTCTTAGAAATTTACAAAAATTTATAAAATAGGATTTAGTTCCATAGTATTAGTTTAAGGGGGAGTTGTGTAGTTTAGGCTTAGTTTTTGTTGATGACAAAGGGGGAGAATCATAAAATAGGATAGTTAGGCTTAGATTACGGGGGAGCTAGTAGATTAAGGGGGAGTTGTTGGAATAAGGGGGAGTCAGAGTAGAATAAGAATTTGGTGGAGTATATTTTATAAACGTGGGTTGTCATCTTCGAAAAGGGAGAGATTGTTAGTTCTTGAGATGATGGTTTTGCTGACAACAACCTTAGGACTTGTTATAAAATATAAATACTAATATCTTTGTCCGGATATATGTATACGTAGGATATATATATATATATATATATATATATATATATGCAGGTACCGAAAATAAAGACTGTACAGTATAGAGATTTAAGACTGACGAATTCAATATTGAAGAAATCAAGATTAAAAATTCATGGGTATCAAGAGTTTAAGGTATTAAGATAAGCAATAGAGTCTAGATTTATGTTAAAACTTCATAATAGCACTAAAATCCTTATTCGGATTTTAATTATGGAATGAAATCCACCTTCTCGCTTTAATAGTAGGATGGAACCCATGACCTCTTTAGTGGGATGGAACCCACGGCCTTCTCTAGTGGAATGGAATCCACGAAATTTACAAAATAGCTTATTTTTAGATTTCTTTTCAACACTATCTTTTAAAAAAAAGACATCTCTCTTGGTTTAAATATTTTAGCTTAATTCAAAAACTATTTTTAATCATATTAATTTCAAAATCATTTCTTGTTTTTAAACTATCTCCTGATTTTAATGTTTTACTTTAATCTCAAAATATTTACATATTTAGTTTTTATTAATATTTCGTAAGATCACTTTCTAAAGATTTGTATAATCCTAAAGTATATTCAAAATAGTTTACAAAGTTCTAAGATTGTTTCAACAAACTTTAGAAATAAAATCTCTTTTAAAAAAATCAATTTTCAAAAAAATACTAGGGGATGTCGACATGCCTATACACCCTATGTCGACATGGTAGCCATAGATTTTAAAATTCAAATTTTCAAAAGATGTGTCTATTCGTCATTACCTTTCACGAATGGACATAACCGTTATTCTCCTATATATACCAGCAGTTTTCGACGAATTTTCACTTAAGATTTATTTTTTTTCTCTCCTCTTTCTCTTCCATTCTTATTTTCAAACTTTCTTAACAAAACTCTGCCAAAATTCTAAGTGAATCGATCTCGATCATCTCTAGTTTGATTCTCCGCCACTCTCTCTCAAAGTTCTCGGTGCTATTCAGAGTTATAGGATCATTTGTAATCAAAGATCGAAAAATCGAAGTGTATCAAGTCTCTTTCTATTAAAGTGTGATTGGAAACGGTGTGATTATGGCCTGTAAATCAATTGGTGTGATTGTAGCCCGTAAATCAATTAAGTGATCTTGTAGCCTGGTTAAATCAAGAGAGTACGCCCTGGACTCGGAGACAGGAGAGTGTGTCTCATGGCCTTGAAATCGAGGTTGTAATATCGACATAATATTTGAAAAGAAAAATGCACAAGAAATTGTTTGTGACTAGCTGTAGGGTAACTCCGAAGTAGTATAAAATTCCGGTATGTTCTTTCCTTTACTGCTTTTATTTATTATTTACATCCGTGTTTGGTTCTATGATTTTCTCTATGTTTGTGAACTGCATATGTTTGGGTTTAATTTGAAAAGATTTCAAAAAGATTCATAAAATTATTTAAACATTATCCACCCCCTTCTTGTGTTAATTCTGCCCTAAGATCTATAATCCGCATTTCCTACAAACTTCAACTTTCGTAAGTCTATAAGTAATTAACCTATGATAACACTTAGACTATCAACGAGCGATGGCCTACAAAAAATCTAAACATGTGAAAGCTAAGCGAAAGATTACCATATGATAGCCACTAATAAGTTCAACATGTAATTGCTCAATTAAACATTAACTTGTGAAGGTATAAAAGAATGTCAACTGACGATGGCTATGTTGGAATTAACATGCAATAGCTAAGTTGGAATCAACTTACGATAGCTACATTGGAATCAACATGACCAACTTGTGATAACTATATTAAAATCAACATGATCAACTTGCGAAGGCTATGGCGATGTCCACATGTGATGGCCTTTGAAGGCTTGACGCATAATAGCTAGGAAACTCAACTTTTGACATCTAAGATAGGTCAACATGTGATTGCTCTAAAAGACTCAACTTTCGATAACCAGGATAAATCAACATATGATGGCCCTAGGAGACTCAAATTTTGATAGTTGGGACAAAGTTAGCATGCGATGACCCTTAAAGACTCAATATGCGATAGCCAGGTAAAATAATAATGAAATGGTAAGTAAGGCTACAAAATCTCACATTTATTATGAGTTGGTGATTATGCATGTCTATAATATCACACTATTAGGAAGTATTATGTAGTTTGTTAAACCGAAATTTGGTTCAACGTTGAACATGTGTACACAAGGAATATGTTCGAAAAATTTCCAATAATACCCCTTGGTTTTATGGTAATTCACAAGTTTGTTTGAATCATAGTCCATAAGTTCAAAAGGTAAAATAAGTAAGTCCATATGTCAATAGGCAAGTTCATAAGTCAATAGGCAATATGCTTTAGTCATGTCCTTTATTCAATCATGAATATGTCACAAATGTGAAATATGGAATTATCTAATTATTCAAGTCCATATATTCACATGTCTTATGTCATCTCCTTCTTCGTCGGTCGTTTGGCATTACAATAGTTCTCAAGCTCTTGAAAGAGCTTAGAAAAGTTCTAGTCCAAAAGTGATTTATGCTTAGAAAGGAAAAGAAGTTAGTGGCCTCTTTCTATGAGATGGTGCATCTATATTTATAGTTGTTGGAAGGATGTAGGCTTGCTCAAATTGGCGATGTGGGACTTCATGGTGTCATGGGGCATGTAGTGAAATGTAAAGGCTTTTGAAGCTTTGTGAAGGAAAAAAAACACTAAATCCTATTGAATTTACTCTTGTAAATGATTTCATTCTCCTTTCTTTGCATGACCTTCAACATGCGTTAGCATTGATGCTGTTTAACATCAACAATCATGAGATACGACCTTGATTAATAGTTTATGACATGCTTTTAGGCAATATCCTACATGAATTTGATGGCATGTGTAGCATCTTGGCATCAGACACTTTGACTTGTGGCATGCTCGGTCTCATAGGTGGACGCATGCGGCATTAGTGCGTCTCGGTATTGATGGCTTCTGTTGTGATGATTGGCTCTCTCTATTCGTTGTTGGTGGCATTAGCTAAAAGCGACCTTAAGCATTGATTAGGAACAACATTGATATAGAGTAGTATTAATACAGAGCAGCTTCATCTAGTATAGTGTCGGGTTGATGAATGAAGACATCGACGAACATGAGTATTGGCATTGATAGCTTCTGTGGACACTAATGATGTTTGTCATCTATGTCCTATGTATAGATGTGCAACCTCTCTTTAGTATTGATGAATTATACTCTGGAAGATTTGTAATACCAGTAATGTCGTCATCGATCATGGATTGTTTTACTAGAGTAGGTCGGCAATAAGATTCCCTTAATAGCATACAATAGCAGCATCGACAATAGCCGATAAGTGACATCGATGAAGTATAATACTAATGAGTTGCGACATGGTTGAATAGCGATGTTGCATGGGATACGACATAGATTATTCCTTTATAACACTATATCAAAGAGATGCAACACTATAGGCCTTTAGCCTTGATCCCAACAACATCGTTTCTTTGTGACATCACCATTTATTTCATTTCCTTCGATGTTGAAATTATATGGATAACATTTGTCCTCTATTGTATAAAAGAAGCTTTTTACTCTTTAGGGTAAAACTAAGAATTCTTCTGCATCGTTCGATTCTTCATAAGGCTTTCTTTCTAATCATGTTTTCCCGCACAAACAATAATTTTCATTACTACCTGGTATTTAAATTCATAGTGATCCATTTTGGATTTTATCAGGCTATGAATTAACATTAAGTTGGGGAATTTCCCACATTTTTTATGTGAGTCGAGATTATTTTCAATATACTAATAATTTTCCAAATAGAGGCTTTGGAAATTATGTGATGATCTTAATAATAAATTAGAAAATTATCTGATAATGTTATATAAGGGAAAACTGGCAGTTCAGTTTGGCTAAAGGAAAAATATCTCGAATACAAATCCAGAAAACAATTTGGCAATAACAAAAGACCAAAAAAATTTGTTGATAATGATAGAAGGTCAAAAAATCCTTCAGATAATAATATAAGACCAAAAAATCTATTTGGCAATAATAGAAGATCAAAAATCCATCTGATAATTATAGAATACTTGAAATCCTCCCTAGGCAATAATAATACAAGACCGGAAATCCTTATCTGCTAACAATATTATAAGACTAGAAATCCTTATCTAGCAATAATAGCAGAAGACCTAAAATCCTTATCTGGCAAGAATAATATAAGGCCTGAAATTCTAATCTGGCAATAATAACAGAAGACAAGATATCCTTATCTGGAAATAATAACAGAAGACCGGAAATTCTTATCTGGCAATAATAACAGAAAACTAAAAATCCTTATCTGGCAATAATAAGAAAGGACCGAAAATCCTTATCTGGCTAAGATTTTTGATAGATTTTTCTCTAGAAGATTGATTAATTGGGGTGCTACTTGGCTCTGATTTTGATTTACTTGTTTGGCATCATCTTAGGTGATGATCTCTACTTAGATCAAACCCTATATCACCATCTTAGATGATGATTTGGGTCTGTTGGCCGATGCGTTTGGTTAGCCATCTTAAGCAGAACTAAAGACTTACCCGACCATCCTCTAGGAGGTGCTTCAATGTGGCCTTTGATGATGCACTGAAGGATGGTTCGATGCTTTTAATAGGCCAAATGTTTACCTATCCTCCCTCTAGGAGGCGCTTTAGTGAGGCCTTTAATGATGACGCTAAAGGCAGGTTTGGTGCTCTGGACAAGCCAAAGGCTTACCCATCCTTCCTATAGGAGGCGCTTTAGTGAGGCCTTTGATGATGGCACTAAAGGACGGTTTAGTGCTTTGGACTGACCAAAGGATTACCCATCCTCCCTCTAGAATGGGCTTCAGTGAGGGTTTTGATGACATCACCGAAGGCTTTTAGGCCCTTGATGGCCAAAGACCTTTGCAGGTCGGGTCTTTTGCCTTAGGAGAGTCTCACTCCTTCTCACGGGTGAGTTAGTAAATTCTTCTTCTTCAACTTTTTTATTCTTCTATTATTTGAAAATACAATGGAAACCGTTCAACATTCTATGTTCTTGCTACTATATTGTTGTATGCTCGGCATAGTTCATAGGTTTCAAATGAGATTACTTTGTGTACAATTAGGGGCCCTTTCCAATTTGGCCCGAGCGGTCCATTCACTTGATTCTTAGTATTTGCCATAACTCTTTGGAGCATTAGGTCTCCGTTTTGAAATAATCTTCCTCTTATTTTAGAATTGTAATACTTGGATATCCATCTTTGATGTTTGGGCATTTACTTGGCTGTTTCAGTCCATTGACCAAATTCAAGGATTTTGTTTTATCTCCTAACCGTTTGATGAAATTCAATCTTAACTTCAATTGAAAGCATTACTTATTATGAATAGGAAAATCATCCTATAGTGGTTTATATGTACAAAGTATGAGTGGTAGTTATCTCATCCAATTGCTTTGTAGTAAGAGCTTGGGGAGTTCTCCTTTAAGCGTGTAACTTTTTAGCGAGTTCATGCTTTTGGGGTAATTTTCGTTTTCATTGTACTTTGTGATTTCATTAGTAATTGACACTCTCGTTCTTCTAGATGAAAATCTCATAATTATTCGATACTTTTCATTGATCATATGCTAAATTCATCATGAATGCTTTTAGAATTCGGATAATAATTTTGTCTAAGTGAAAATCAAAATTACAAGTGTTTTGAAATTCAAAGAAAGTTGCAATTGAGCCATAATTAGACACCTTTTACCGCTTTGAAACCTTATTATCCTTTTTTAGATGATCTGTCTAGATCTAATTTATACCTTGTAGCTTGAAAATCACATTGTTGGATAGTGATTTTACTTTCGAGTTTTCGAGTTTCTTCCTTGCTTTGTCTCGATGTATCGATCATCTTGCCAATAATTTCTTGTCTTTTGATTTTTTTACCTGACTATGATAATCCATATAAAAAATCTTTTCTTGAATTTCTCCTTTCTCAATAAATTTCGTTCGATGGATTTGTTCCATATTAATTGCACATGGTCACGATTCTTGATGAATGATTTTCCGTTCTTCAAAAGTTATTTAGAGATTTTCTTTCCCAATATCCGAAGTTCAGAGGAAATTTTGCAAAAATTATATTCTCTCATTAGAAAAGTAAATCTCGAATCAAGCATTGAGCCGTCATGATTTATGAACCGATAGTCCTTTATATGAAAATAGATTCTTTTAATTCAAGTTTTATTGACAAAAATGGACAGTGGTGGTTTTGAAACTTTTCTAAAAGATGTGGCTTTCAATAATATTCACTTTAAAAATTTACAGATTTCTTTTGAAATATATATATATATATATATATATATATATATATATATATATATATTTCCAATTTATAGAGTAATTAGTAATATCTCCTTTGATTTACAAAAATATTTTCCAAAAGATGTGTATGGCAAAATCCTTTGAAAAAACTATCGGTGTATATTATTTCTCCTTTTGTAGGATATAAAATTGTGCCACCATAGGTTTCTCTTATTAAAAGGAAATATCTTGTTTGTTGGTTTGAAAAGTCATGATTCATGAACTGATAGACTCTATAGACAAGAACATACTCTTCTATAAGAATTCCCCTTTTCTCAAAGGTTTATGTCATTATATGAAGAATCAGAATTTTATACCTCATCATAAATTCATTGGCATAAGAAAGTCTCTTTTTCAATTTAAAATCATGCAAAATAAATATATATATACATATTTGGAAGTCACAACATATGAAATTACATATAAGAGACTTAAGATATAAGAAATTAATGTGTATAAGATCAACTAATGTAGGTGAATCCATTGGTGTAGCTGACATTCCTTGATGCCATCATTTGTGACACTAATCCATGAGTAAAATCTCTGGTAATTATGGATGTCATCCAATATCACTTGACGTGTCCTAGAATTCTCGGTACTTATGGCATCATTTGACCTATATGGTACCACTTATCCATACTGAAGTCCGGAATCCTAAAATCTTGTATACATCTTTCTTTCAGAAATTGGTATTTGTTTGAAACTCAGTTATATATGTACTCCGCATTTTGCTTGAGCTTTATCTCAATCCATATATAGTTTTCGATAGCATATGAATTCATTTGAAATATATATATATATATATATATTTGGAAGATTAATATGTATACAAAGTATTTTATTAAAAATCTTCAAATACTTGAGACTCATATGTGAAGCTATTACATATGTACGAAATTGTATACATTTAAAACTTAATGATACTTGCGTTTGAAACTTATATATTCAAAATTTTTGTTTGTATACAAAATTTACATGTATTCAAAATCTTGCATTATTCAAAGCTTTTATGATGTATTTGTTTAAAGCCATGTATACTCAAAACTGTAATTATATATATGCATAAAGCTATATATATTATAAACTAAATATATATATTTTTGGAAACTTTTATGTTTTCTATAGGTTAATATACATGAAACTCACGTATATAGTACGAAATTTGAAGTTTATCGTATTTGAAAAACCTTTTCGTACATTTAAAACCTTATGCATATTCAAAGCCATTTACGTGAAGCTTTTATATATACCATCTTATGTAGATTTGAAAACTGGAAACAATTTATATTCGACGCCGTACATCCTTGAAAGTATATACACTTGAAATATTTTGTACAAATATATATATATATATATATATATATATTTGAAATCTTATATATCCAAGGCTATACATACATATATCTTGGACTCTCTTTATATTAGTCTTTCTTTTCGAAACAATGCACGCTTGATAATATATAAGTCTTTTTATCTACAAAGCCTATAATGTATTTAAAATTATGTATTTATAAGATCTAATATGCACTTGAAACTTTGTGCTTCCTAAACACCAACATGTATTTAAAATCAAAGTTTGAAATTTATACCCATCTTCAAAGCTGAATATAGATAAGAGATTACATACATTTGAAAGCTAACATGTATTTGAGATCTACATAGGATTTTCAAAGTCTCCATCTTTCCAAAACTTGATTCCTTGTAGTTTTCGAAATTTATACATATTAATGGTGAAATTCGAAATGCATAAAAAAAATATTCACATATGAAACTGGTTGGTTTTTTATATTTGCACATTTGAATTTTTATTCAAATACAAAGATTGTATACATTCTTCTTCAACATTATTTATATTAAATCACATATTTAATAAAGCTTATGTATGAACTTCAAAAATCTTTAACTAGGATATGTACTTTGGATAGTATATGTTTAAAACTTGGACATAAACCTAAAAATTCAAAACCAGAGATGAAAAACTCTATACATTTCATATTACATATACCTTTGAAACTGCATTTCCAAAATCTCATTTACCCAGATAATATCATGTTCGAACATATATACATCCTTTGAAATCTTATATGTACGAAATTATATATATATATATATATATATATATATAATTGAGATCGAAAAAGGTTCAAAGCTTACATCAGATATCTTTTATGCTTAGACATATGAATACTATTAGTGTTTCAAAAGTGCTAACTATTAAAAATTACCTTTTTTAAAATCATTTATATAAGATGCACACACCTGAAACCTTATGTGTATAGGATAGTATTATGAATTTGGAGGCTTGCATATAACATATTTCAAAGCCTCAAATATACAAAAATGCTTATATTTTTAGAACCACCTATATCAAAATCGATCTCTTTAAAGTCAAATGATCACGGTATTCGTATGATTAGAATTCATATACGTTTGAAAACTCATGTATATTTCTGAAAACTCAATAAATAAAATTGTATACAATTTGAAGCTTCATATATACAGCTTTCATGCTTGAAAACCCATGTATGTGTTTAGAAATTTTATTTTTAGAAACTGTATAATATATATATATATATTTATTTATTTGTATGTGTGTGGGAATCGAATGTATATATGACACTAGAATCCTTTGATATGAATATGATTCACATTTTAACCCGTGAACATCTGAAAAGCTGCTATGTTAATTTTTTATACATTTAAAAACTTATTTATAACAGAGCATTTAGTTTCTAAAACTTGAAAAAATTGTATATGTTTTAAAATTCAATACGGCTTCATCATTTGAAAATTTATGTGCATGCATACGAATCTTTAGAATTTCAAATCGGATTTTCTATCAGAATATGAATGCTTTCCAAAAAATTTAACAGTCAAACTTTTACTCCCATACAATTTTGAAAATTTTAACTTAGAAATTGCTGACCTTTGAAATTTGGCTACCTTTGAAACCATACATCGAACCCAATAAAGTAAACATCTGAAATCTTTTGACCTAAATCTTGAGTAGAAGTCCCATACCTGGAACAATCTGTTTTGGGATCATATGTGACGACTTAAGACTAAACTTGAGATAAACCAGTGGCACTGATTATTGGCTAAGATATAGGCGGTGATGATTACCTTTGACATGGATTACGGTTAATATTGACATTGCAAATCTCGGCATCAATAGCTTCGGTATCTTTCCTCCATTTCAATTACCGCGACATCAAATATTTCAATCGTTCATAGTGGTTGGAAGAAGGTAAGCTTGCTCCAATTGGCGATGTGAGACTTTATGGAATGCAGTGAATTATGAAGGCTTTTGAAGCTTTATGAAGGAAAAAACAATAAATTCTCTTGAATTTGCCTTGTAAATGATTTCATTCTCCTTTCTTTGCATGACCTTTGACATGCTTTAGTATTGATGTCGTGTAACATCGATAACCCTGAGATATGGCCTTGATTAATAGTTTACGGCATGCTTTTAGGCAATATCCTCCATGAACTTGATGGTGTCTGTATCAGCTTGGCATCAGAATCCCTAACTTTCGACGTGCTCGGTCTCATAGGTGGAGGCATTCGACATCAATAACTCTTGGTATTGATGGCCTCGAATGTGATGATTGGCGCTTTCTATTATTTGTTGGCGGCATCAGCTAAAAGCGGCCTTAAGCATTAATGAGGAGTGGCGTTGATATAGAGCAGTATCAATATAAAGCGGCTTCAATTAGTATAGTGTCGGCATTGATAAACGAAGACATCAACGAACATGAAGTAATGGCATTAATATTCTATAGACACTGACAACGTTAGTCATCTATATCACATGCATATATGTGTGGCATCTCTTCATATTGATGAAATGCATCATGGAAGAGTAGCGATACCAATAATTTTATGACCGATTCTGGACACTGGAGCAGTGCCGGAAACAAGCTTGCCTTAATATCATATGTTAGTGGCATTGGCAACAGGAGATAAGCGACATCGATGAAGTTTGATACTAATGAGTTGTAACATAGTTGAATAGCGATGTTGCATGCGATACAACATAGATTATTCCATTATAACACTTTGTTGAAGAAACACGGTGGTGTATACCTTCAGCCTTGATCCTGATGACATCGATTTCTTTGTGACGTCACCATTTATTGCATTTCTTTCGATATTGAAATTATGGATAACATAATTGATGTTGATGGTCAGAATAGGGAGGGGAAAACCGTTCCGTGCTTTTGAGATGTTGTCTCATTATATGTTTGCTTGTTAGGGTAAAGTTTACTCATACTAGACCTTATGTTTGACCCATGTTTTTGTTAGTTTCCGTAAACTCATAGGTACTCATTCAAGTAGGCTAAGTTTATGGGTTTGACATGGAACTTTTGGAAGTACAAATAACGACTTCAATAACAAAGCAAGAGGCTTTTCCAGCCAATAAAATTATTTTCAAAATTCGATGTGTAAACCCAGAATTATAGCTGGTTAAACTTGTTGGCGTTTTCATATGACGGACATGGCACTACTCTATTTTCTTATTGTATTTTCCCTATGTGGGAATGAAAAGGGTTAATGATGATGTAATGAATTTTGTAAAACAACTTCATGTAATGGAAATTCATGTAGTTGTTCTGTTTACTTAATGTTTGCAAGATAATATTGAACTCACTTTGTTTCTTGAAATTGATTCTAATGATGAGATGCTACAATGACCCCCTGAAGAAGATTAAAATGGTGGCTTCCTCCTTTGGCTTAAGCCGCAATAGAGGTTAACTCAAACAAAGCTCAAGACTGGGGAGAAGGTGTCGTAGCATCCATCTAAGGTTCATGCTGATCGGATATATAAAGTGGTTCCCCAAAAAGATCTCACTCTCCCAGTAAATTGAGGTCCAGGATGTCTCCTCCTCCTTTTAAGTCTCCAAAGGCATCACCATTCACTCTTTCGGAGTCTGAGACCTCTAAGCAGGAAAAAATGGACAAGCAAGAGAGTGCCGAAGCTATTCAATAGACTTCTACTTCAGAAGCTGTTTTCAAATCCCAGAAAGAGGAAAAGGAGAAGAAAAAAGCCGCTATCATCACTGATCCCAATGATCCCAAATAGTGTGAATTCCAATAAATTTACAAGCCTAGGTGTTATTCGGGTTTTTAACCCAGCAGAATCCAACAAAAGTCGGAACAACTTGATCGAGTCAGAATATCTCCAAGGTCAACCGAAAGGACTAGAACAAGGAGTTTGAAGAAGTTGGAAGAAAAGGAAGAAAAATATTCTAAGGACATGGATCGCTAGAGATCCATAGCCAATGGATCACCAGTGATCCATAGCACCAACTCAGGAGTTCGCAAACAACGTTGACGTAAGACAACGAAGATATCTAGACACCAAAATCCAAAAATAGGCTAAGTGTATGGATCACCAGCGATCCATGTACTGTGGATCGCTAGCGACCCATGCATCAACACAAGGTTGTTGCGATTCATAGAAAATAGAGCAAAGGGGAAAACTAAGGAGTTGGCTCACTCATTAGCCGACACTATGGATCGCTACCGATCCATGGTTTTGGCTCAGCTCGTGACGCAAGCTCTAATGGACCTTCCTACGATCATATACGAGTGGTTGACGAGCAGGCCTGGCCCAGAAGCTCTCCAATCTCTATAAATATTCTCTTGTCTACAACATAAAGTGACCTTCTTGGGACTTGTAGCGGAAACTCTAGTAGAAGCTTTCTTCAATTTTGAGCTCCCTCATAACAGTCTTCAAAGGGGTTCACTGTGATTCCCCAGTGGATTCCAACTTTGGAGATTCAATCTAGCTAAGGATATTAAAGAGATTTATAATCAAATATATCTTGTAACATCAATCACTCTATAATAAAAACTATAAAGTGGACATAGGCTTCTTTAACAGCCGAACCACTATAAAAATCTTCTTGTCTCATTTCTATTTCTACTCTTTTACATTTATTTTCTATATTGTTTCTCTGTAAGAACGAGGCTAGTGCTTTCACACTCAATCCAGGGTGTTGATCCATTTTTTGAGTAAACATTGCGGCGCTTTCACTGAGAACCCCACTCGGGCTTAGATAGATATCTACTTTAGATTAGATAGCTTCAAAAGTTAGATCCTCAATCTCTGCTTAGAAGATTTTATATTGAGATCAATGGTGCCAGAAAGAAAGAGAACTACCTTTGGAAGTGTCGTAACATATACCATGAACTTCGGGGGCGTTGCCCCCGAACCCCCATCTGGGTCGTTCGAAGGGGATACAATCTATTGGAGGCAAAAGGAAATAATGGGTGGAGCTCTAAGAATCATGACGGAAGAAAACATTAACACTCCACCTATTGCAAAAGTGCCTGCTACAAACCCGAACTTAGTGGTGAAAACCCCACGGGCGAATATAATGATGACTCTCTTCGGCTCTGAAGATGACAAACAATTTGAGGAAGACAAATTGGATGAAAATGCTAACATGCAAAACACTAGAAGAAGATCCAAAACCCATGCTATAACACAGTACTAAGCAATGGACGAGGAAGTGCTACACAAACGGTTCTCCTAGAGGCAGGAGAACCAAGAAGATATGATACAACCCGAGATCGACCACCAGGCCAATCTCCCTTGGTATATTGTGACCACTCCCAATTGACCAGCTTCCAATCCCATCATAGAGCTCACATAGTCGAATCACGAATGGTCGTCGTTGAAAATCATTCCCAATTAAGGTTTTTAAAACATCTTTAAATAAGCAAGTTAAGGTTTTTAAAACATTTCCCCAATTATATTTCTCTTCAAGTCTCTTTATCCAAATAATGTTTTCAAATACTCATTTAAAAACTATTAGATTTACTTCAAACATTTTATATAAAATGATTGAAATACTATTAATAAAATAATAATAAATTTAAACCCAAAAAATATAATTGTAAATCAAATTAAAATAATATAAATTATCTTTAGAATGATACTATATATTATTAGCATCAAACAAATCATTATAAAGATAATTTAAGTTCAAATAAATATTATTAAAATAATATTAAATTAATCTTGAGACAATATTATTATAATAATAAATTTACATTTAAAATGATAATTAGCTTTAATTAAAACAGTTATCTTTAGTTGAAAGTAATTAGCTTTAAACAATACTCATATACTTTCAAAAACATTTCAAGTATAATAATAGATTAAAATAATTACTTTTAAATCATTGTAAACTGAAATTAGCTTGAATATAAAACTTCTCATATTTAAAAGGAGGCTCAGCAATTATTATGCTACTTAAATAAGCTACCATTTAACTTCATTAACTACACAAGTTAATTTTTGTTATCAACATCTATCATGGGTTAACACATCACTAAACAATCATTGTCAACGATTCTCTACCACAACAAGGTTTAACTTGAACGTATGCAATATTATAATCAATAGGGTCCATAATTCAAAAGTAAGCAACTAACATCCTATATAACAGGTATATTACAAAAATAGGACTAACGGGCATATATGATTAAAAGTTTAATCACTACGGTGAGAAATCTAGATTTCTACAATTGGCCTTACATTTCCAAATTTAGATGTCCATCGCTTTCAAAGGTGAATATTTAATCAACCAAATAATTTTAAATCAATCCAATTACAACATCAATATTTAACACTACTATAAATACTGATTTATCCAAAAAGGTAAGTTATACTCACCAGCATTCCAATTATTGCCAAGGCTCTGTTTTTTGTTTGAATTCGAATGACGTTCGAATTCAACGTTAAATTCCATAATATCCAATCACTACCAATCCAATTCCATAGCATAGTGTTCGTTATTACGAACCTAAGGCGACTGACCACGTTTTATTTGGACCTAAAATGAGAGAGATATTGAATTTACAATTTCCTAGAATTAAATAATATATTTAACTCACTAGTTATATTAGTTAATTATAATCAACCTAATTAATTTCCCCTAAAACATTGCTAGTACAAGGTAAATGATTTGGATTGTTTTGTGAAGGGTGAATTTAGTCCAACGTTTTAGGATATGTTACATCATACAAATGTTTTTTGGTTTGGTGATTATGAATCACCGAGCAAGTTAGTTGTTATTTTACTGTATATGTTTTGTGGTGATATTTATGAAGTATTGAACTTGGGTTGTCATTGCAACTAAAATTATATTGCTTGAATCAGATGTGACATGAGTTTCATATCATGTTCACTATGCTAGCATGTTAGCCATTTTCGATGTTCCTAGATACGGTATAGTAGTATGATGTGACATGGATTGGTATGTCTATACACCTTTCAACATTGAGTTATCTCAACCATGATACGGTAAAAGTAAAATAATTAGAATTTATGATCAGGAAAATAATTCGTTAATGGAATTGTATAAAGAAATGATTGAATTTGAATTCAAGATTGTAAATGATAACCTGGATTAAGTTGGTGCTGAGACCTTAAATGAAGGTGTTACCGATGACCAAAAAAGATGCTAGAAAAAGGATTATTAGTATGTTGGTTTAAAGAGAAGTACTAGAGTTTTATTTATGGATATTTTGAAGACTCCGCCATAAGTTGGTACTAAGTTTATAAGTGTTAGCATTATTGGCATTGCGGGATGAAGTAAATTAAGTTGTATGAATAAGCTTGGTTTGGAAATCGAGGAATGATAGACAATTTTGGCTTCACAAGTAAAGAATATTTCGGATTGAATTGGCATTGAGTTGGTATTGATATTATGTAAAGAAGGTACTATAAATATATGTATAATAAGAATTCTAAGCTATTTGGATAAGGGTGATTTGAAGGAACAAGAAAAAGATATCTTGATTTGCATGCATTAAGATGCAAAAGCTATTTTAGTGAAAACTAAGCTTTGGAAAATTGAATGTGGTGTAGAGTGAGGATTTGACCCGTCTCGTCCAGGAATTTTTATACTGGTTTGAACTCCCTTTCTACGTCCAGTCCCAGACTCCTTCTGGAATTATAGCTAGCAACCCTAACTTAACCCGAAGGAATATGTATTACACCGCCTGAGCAACCGAACAGGACTTTCTTATAGACTGGATTTAACTTGACTTTGTGTGTTCTGAATAACATGGATTTTTCACTTATAGTACACCCTTTCTATAATCTTTTCCTCAAGATTGATGTGTATTTTTTTGTGTGTATGAAGAATAAGAAGTTCAATATTGCTTGAAAAATATAGAAGTGAATATGTAAGCAATGATTGTACGAGAGATTGTAAATAATGAACTCAAGATTCCAAATTTCTATGGATAAAAAAGAGATTAGAAAATTAGGTTATCAGATCTAATTGAATCTTGAGTGTTTATATAGTGTGTGATAAGATGTGACTTCTAGAAATAGGTATCTGTTAGAAACTAAGGGATATAACCATCCAGGTGGAAGATACCCTCTGATGAAAAGAAGTGACATTTGTAAAAACTAAAAGTTGAAATTTTCAGTCGACCGAACATGCTTGATCAGTCGATTGAATTCAAAATGTGCACAAAAAATTGCACAAAGTCAATGGACTGACCTAGTGTGTTCAGTCGACTGGCTTATGGTTTTTCAAAAAAGTTTTACCATAGCTTCAGTCGACTGTTCTCAAGGGTCAGTCGACTCAGTGCTGTTATTTCAGTGCACTAAATTATTTTCGTGTGTGTGTATGAGGATTATAAAACGAATGCAAGTTTGCAAAAGAATTTGTGAGCGATGAACCTTGAGGATAGATTTTAACAAAGCTCTGAGTTAGACTTTATATATATATATATATATATATATATATATATACACAATTATTGACTCTGGTTAATATCAAAACGAACCATATTTGAGTCAGTGAGTCTGGATTTTTCGTAGTCGTAGATTCGTGAACTTTCGTATCTTCTCAGCATTCAAAACCTTATGATCCCACATTCTCCCCCTTCTTGATGATGACAACTCCATTTCCTTCGAGCGAATCTTCGACAAGATTTATTAAATTATCTTTCTCCTTGAATATGTGCCTGCAACTTTGATATAGTATTCTGCCCCTGACTCTAAGCTATATTTCTCGTAAATAATTCATATTTTCTCCCCCTTTGTCATCGACAAAAAGGAGAGCACTCAAAGTATAGAATATTAAAATACAAGTAATATGACATAGAAGTACATCTATATGATTAAACACATATCATATATAATATCAAGCACATTACATAGACAATGACATAATTACAGAGACATATAGCTTCATAGACAGACAGAGTACAATACCACATGTACCAATTTGTTTGAAAGCAAAACAAAAGTTCAATAATAGCAAGAGCAATTAAAAAGATCCTAACTCATCTCCGGCACTACCTGCATTCAAGCTCTCTTCATAGCCTTTGGTTTCTCTATCATCGGATTCGTCACCAACTTCTTCACCTTCTTCCTCTTCTTATTCTTCATTTGAAGTAAAGTTCTCCACTAGTCGTTTTCCATGAGATGTAGGCACTTGCACAGAGATTTAAGAAGGCTGGAAGCATGTGGTTGCTTCCTAAATATTCTTGATAAAATTCTTAATATGATTTAGCTTTTTGTTGACCTTGATGACGTTTTTATCAACTCTAGAAACACTTGATTCCATCCAAGTTAGCCGTTGATCAAGAAATCTTTGGTCATGAGCGATGATAATTACAGCTTCTTGTGGCCTTGCTTGAGGATCCACTTCTTGAATTTGATAGACTTTCCTTTTGGGTGGAGGAGGTTGGGATAATGATAAGGCTTGAAGATGGGGAGTTTGTTGACAAGTGGATGGTTGAGCTCGACTCGAGGCTAGGTTTTCAAGCCAATGTTCGTAAGTAATGATGGTGTGGTCAAGGTATTGTTTTGGTAGATTTATAAGACTAATAGTCTTGGTATTCATTTGATTAGGGTTAGGAGAGGAAGTAGTAGGTTGAAAATTTGAAGAGGGTGGACTAAAAGATGAAAAATTTGAGGTCTTTTTGAACGATTTTGAAGTAAAGGAACGGGTTAATGGCAGAGAGTTGAAAGATTTGAAGTAAAAAGTGAAATAGGTAAAAGTCAAAAATTGTTTTAGAAGTGGCTGGAGGAAGAGAAAGACCGGGTTACCCAGTATCAGTTGATTGAATTTTCAAAGTCAATCGACTGACCGATATATAAAAATTAAATTTTAAGGGGTCAGTCAACTGACTACAGAGGATCAGTTGACTTAACTCTTCCTGAGAGTTTTTAATGTAAAATAACCATATTTGGTCGGCTGTTTCGGTCGACTAACTGTAGGTAAAAAATATACTAAAACATAGGTTCAGTCGACTGATTGCACTCCTTCGGTCGACTGATTTTGTTGAATATGCAAGGTGAAACATTTTTGAGCATATGAAATGTATTTTTAAATAATAATTTTATAACAGAATAAAAGGTAGGATATATTATTCAATGCAAACAAAAATAGAAATAAAAAAGTACAATATACATAAAATAAATTAAGAGGATTTTGATGAGGAGGACGGAGTGTGGTAGTCATCCGGATCTACTTTCATATTCTCCAGAAGAGGTCGTAGTGCTGACCATCTTTTTTCGAATTCCCATAAATTTAGAGAGACATGGGGACGTTGAGGTGATGGCTCCCATCAATTAAGAAGTTGGTTGGTGAACCGTATTGTGCAATGACGAACCGTATAATTTTAGAGCCACTTGTTCAAGAAAGCTTAGGCGCTTCACATTCACCTTCTGTTTGTAGTAAAGTTCTCGTTGTAATTCGAGTGTCTCCTATTGGTAGTGATGGATGCCATCTATCTTTTCTTTGGTAGACGACATTCCAAAAAATAGAGAGCGTTTAGCTCTTTTACCAGGAAGGGTATAACTGGTGTGAGTGGAAGGTGGAACAATAGGGACGGGGTCATAAATTAGAGTAGGGGTTGGAAGATTTACCGATTCCGAGCTAATCGAAGTATAAGATGGTGAGGATGAAATAAAATTGTTTCAGAAGACATGATTATTAAACAAAGTAAAGAACTTGTGGAAAGAGATAATGATTTTACTTTTCTTTTAAATTAAAAGATGGTAAGAAGTTTTGGTAGAAGCCAGGAATTTATAACGAGAAAAGGTTAAAAATTGGTAAATAAATGAGTTTTTTCTATTTTTGGAAATGTGAACCATTTATTTAAGGAAAGCAGTAAGCTGTAATTCCTAAGAATAAGTGGTTGGAAACGAGTGGTCGGAACATAAAACTGAACATAGGTAAAAAAATTGGATCTATTTTAAGAGAAAAATATATTAACGAACAAATCCGAATAACGTGATTAGAGTAAAGGAATTGAAGTGTATCAAATACACAATTTTTGAAAAGAATATTATAAATCTTTTAATGAAATAATTCCTAATTCTCTTCTAAGTTTAATAAAAGAATTTTCATTCAACGGTTTGGTAAATATATCAGCCAATTGATTTTCAGAGGATATAAATTCTAATCTGACTAAATCCTTTTCAGTATTATCATGAAGAAAATGATGACGCATGTCTATATGTTTAGTTCGTGAGTGATTGACAGGATTTTTTGATAAGTTTATAGCACTTGTATTATCACAAAAATAGTAGATTTAGATAAATTCATTCCAAAATCTTGAAGTGTTTGTTGCATTTAAATGACTTGAGCACATGCTAAAGCAGTAGAGATGTATTCTGCTTCACAAGTCGAAAGTGAAACATAATTTTGTTTCTTAATAAACCATGAGACTAAGGATTGTCCTATGAAGTGACAAGTCCCACTTGTACTCTTACGATCCATCCGACATCTCCAAAGTCAACGTCGCTATATGAAGCTAACTCGAAAGGACATTCTTTCAGATAGAAAAATCCAAAATATTTGGTTTTACTTAGATAACACAATATTCATTTCACTGCTCGCATATGAGATTCTTTAGGATTTGCTTGAAATAGAACACATAAACAAACACTCATCATTATGTTAGGTCTACTAGCAGTAAGATAAAGTAATGATCCAATTATACTTCGATATAATTTTTGGTCGACACTTTACCATCTTCATCTCTATCGAGATGTATTGTTGTATTCATTGAAGTTGGTTTGGAAAAAGTATTTTCCATACTGAAGATTTTAATTAGATTATTCCAATATTTTTCTTGATTAATAAAGATACCATTTTCTAATTATTCAATCTGTAAACCAAGAAAATAAGATAGTTCTCCCATATATGACATTTCAATTTCTTTGGTCACTATTGTAGAAAATTTCTAACATAATTTTTCATTTGTAGAACCAAAAATAATATCATCTACATAAATTTGAATAATTAAAATATCCTTTTTAGTTCTTTTAATAAAAAGAAATTGATCAACCTTCCCAATTTCAAAACCAGAGTCTATTAGATAGCTCTTAAGACGTTCATACCAAGCACGGGGTGCTTTTTTTAGACCGTATAAGGTTATCGTAAGTTTATAGACGTGGTCAGGAAATTTTCATGTGTGAATAGAGGAGGTTATTCAACATTAACATTTTCTTTTATATAACCATTATAAAAAGCACTTTTAACATCCATTTGACAAAGTTTGAAATTATGAAAACACGCAAAGGACAATAAGATACATATTGCTTTAAGTCGTGCAACTGGAGCAAACATTTCTTCGTAGTCAATTCATTCTTCTTGATTATATCCTTGTACAACTAATCTAGCTTTATTCCTAGTTATATTACTTTGTTCATCTACTTTAGTTTTGAAGACCCATTTAGTACCAATGACTGATGGATTACTTGGACTAGGAACTAGTTCCCAAATTTAATTTCTTTCGAATTGGTTTAGCTCTTTTTGCATAGGTATAATCCAATATTCATCAATAGAGGCTTCTTTTACATTTTTTAGGTTCAATATTCGAAAGAAATGCCACATGGCCCATTTGATTGAGTTAATTTCTAATTCTAACATGTGAGTCAATTTCTCCTATGACATTTTCTACTGGGTGATCTCATAAAATCCTAAAAGGAGATCTTAATTCATTTTCATTATGAACAATGTTTTCAACTTCTTCAAAATTATAAACAATGTTTTCATCTTCTTTGAAACTATTTTGAGAAAACGTATTTGTGATCGTCTTAGGTATTATTTCATCATCCTCAAAGTTTTTATTAAATTTCAAATTTTCATCGAATGAAACATGAAGAGTCTCTTCGATTATTTTTGTTCTTTTATTTAAAATTCGATAAGCTTTGCTTCTTCCAAATATCCTACGAAGAATACTTCATTGGATTTTGGATCGAATTTTCCAAGCTGATCTTTTGTGTTTAAAATAAAACATTTTGAACCAAAAGTTTTAAAATAAGAAATATATGGTTTTCTTTGGTGAAAAAGTTCATATTGAGTATGCTTTGTTAGGGGTTGAATGGAAATACGATTTAAAACATAGCAAGCAGTTGCTACACCTTCTGCCTAGAAATGTTTTGGTAATGTGCTTTCATTTAATAAATTTCTTGTACATTCTTGTAATGTTCTATTTTTCCTTTCAACCATTCCATTTTGTTGTGGTATTCTAGGAAAGGAAAAATTACGGTAAATTCCTTTTTTATTACAAAAATGTTCAAAAGCTTCATTTTCAAATTCACCTCCCTGATCACTTCTAATATTTTTAATTTTTTAATTTTTGTGATTTTGAATTCTTTTTGCAAAGATCTTGAAATTTTCAAAAGTATGACTTTTATTTTTCAGTAAAATAGTCCAAGTATATCTTGAGAAATCATCTATTATAACAAACACATATTTACTATGGTTTATAGATTGAACTTGAGTTGGACCAAAGACATCCACATGCAATAGTTCTACTGGTTGTATAGTATAAATATGTTTTCTTTAATTTAAAGGATGATTTTGATAATTTTCCTAATTGGCAAGCATAACAAATAATGTTTACTTTAAAATTCATTTTTGGTAAACCTTTAACTGAATAATTTTTAGATAATTTATTTATATCTTTGAAATTAATACGACAAAATCTTTCGTACCATAACCTAGGATCATTTTCTTTGGTTATTAAATAATTTTTTTTATTGTAATTTACATTTATATTTAAAACATAGATATTTTTATCTCTAAAACCTTCAAAAATAAGATTTTTTGATCAAAAATGCTACACTCATTTTTAGAAAATCAAACATTAAATCCTTTTTCACATAATTGGATGATACTAACTAAATTGTTTTTTAAATTTTTAACTAACAAACATTTGTAATAATAGGTAAATTAGATATACCATTATTTCTCACATCGCCTTTGCCGATGACATGTCCTTCGGAATTATCTCTAAATGTGACAGAACCTCCATCCGAGTAGATAACATTTCTTAGCATCCCTTTGTTTCATGTCATGTGTTTTGAGCAACCACTATCTAGTATCCATTTTCCTCTTTTCTAGATGGTGTGGCCATAAAACATACGTTTTCTTATTCTGCATCACTGTCTGAGTCACTTTTGATGATGAAGATGATTATGGATCGTCTTAAGTGATAGAGAAAGCATTTTTCTTCAATCTGTCTTTCTTTTGCTTATGTTTGTCATTCTTTTTCTCAAGACAGTCTTTCTTGATGTGGCCTTTCTTATGACATTCATAACATTCTAGAGCAGATGATAATGGTTTGTTGGTGTTGTTATTATTGCTAAAACTGTTCTTGTTATTTCTGAATTTGTTGCTCTTTCTAAATTTCAAAAACTTTTTGAAATCTTTTAGCAATGAACGCCATATCTTCTTCATCCGAATCTAATTCATCCTTTTCTACCTGGAATGCTATATTCTTCTTACCTTGAGCCTGTACTCATTTTATCTGGAGATTAACTTCATAAGACATTAGATTTCGAATCAACTTCTCCGGTTTTATGGTCGAAATGTCGTTAGCTTCTTCGATTGCTAAGACTTTTCATTCCCACTCATCCATTAGTGAGTTGAGGATTTTTGAAACAATATCAAAATCTGTATATCTTTCTTCTAATGCTATCAAAGAATAATATACATCTTGAGATCTAGAGTACATTTCATTTATAGTCCCATCTTGCTTCTTTTTAAAATTCTGGAACTGATTTTTAAACATAGAGATTTTACTCTGTTTTACTTTGTTAGTACCTTCATGTGTAATTTTAAGTTTATGCCAAATTTCATGAGCATTTTTACATATTCTTATTCTATTAAATTCATTTTTGTCTAATGCACAATATAACATATTCATAGCTGTAACATTTGCGGCAGCGTCTAATTTTTGTATATTAGACCATGTTGAATATTCAATAGTAGGAATAGTATAATCAGATTGCATAATGTTCCAGGTTTCATAACTACTTACTTGTATATATAGATTCTCATTCTAGTAGCCCAATAGTTATAATTCATTCCATTATATAGAAGTGGTCATGTAGTAGATTGACCTTCTAGAAAGGCACTGTTAGTTACAGTGCCGGTGTTGTTTTCCATATTAAAACAATATCAAATGACTATGTTACGGTTATATGATGGCCTTGCTCTGATAACCAATGAATGTGACTGTGCTATAGGATCGAGTAATATGGAATATAATAGATAACTAGTGCGGAAAATAATAGCAGTAAAGTAAAAATGACACCATGAATTTTTTATACTAGTTCAAACTCCCGTTCTACGTCCAGTCCCAGGCTCCCTCTGGAATTATAGCTAGCAACCCTCACTTAACCCGAAGGAACATGTATTACACCGTCTGAGAAACCGAACAGGACTTGACCGCTTGAGCAACAAAATAGGACTTGACCGCTTGAGCAACTGAATAAGACTTTCTTACAGACTGGATTTAACTTGAATTTGTTTGTTCTGAATAATACAGATTTGTCACTTATAGTACACCCTTCCTATAATCTTTTCCTCAAGATTGATGTGTATGTTTTTGTGCCTACGAAGAATAGGAAGATCAATATTGCTTGAAAAATATAGAAGTGAATATGTAAGCAATGATTGTATGAGGGATTGTAAATAATGAACTCAAGACTGCAAAGTGCTATGGATCAAAAAGAGATTAGAAAATTATGTTATTAGATCTATGAATCTTGAGTATTTATATAGTGCGTGATGAGATGTGACTTTTGGAAATAGGTATCTATTAGAAACTAAGAGAAGTAACCATCCAGGAGGAAGATACCTTCTAATGAAAAGAAGTGACCTTTGGAAAAATTGACGGTTGAAGTTTTCAGTCGACTGAACATGCTTGGTCAGTCGACTGAATTACAAAAAATTGTATAGAGTCGGTCGACTGACCTAGTGTGCTCAGTCGACTGGCTTTTGGTATTTTAAAAAAAATTACGCAGCCTCAGTCGACTATTCTCAGGGGTCAGTCGACTGAGTGCTATTATTTCAGTGCACAAAATTATTTGTGTATATGTATATGAGGATTATAAAACGAACGCAAGTTTGTAAAAGAATTTGTGAGTGATGAAACTTGAGGATAGATTTTAACAAAGCTCTAAGCTATATTTCTGTATATACATATATACATTTATTGACTCTAGTTAATATCAAAACAAACCATATTTGAGTCAATGAGTCCGAATTTATCATAGTCGTAGATTCGTGAACTTTCGTATCTTTTCAGCATTCAAAATCTTATGATCCAACACTTGAAGCATCGACTTAAAGGTACATAGTTTATGTTGGAATCCAAGTGCAATATGAATAATTTATCATAGTCGATTACTTTAGACACACACAAAAATTTTAGGTTAGGATATCACTGAGGTTCGAGACTTTACTTGGATTTAGATTTTTTTTTATTATATCTAATGGTTGAATAATATAGGGTTGCTTTGTTTTGTTGCCTAAATGATGTTTGTCTTTATATTTTAGGACTTGGAATAGAATTTTAAAATTTATGGATTGAAGACATAGTACTTTGATATCATGTTTGTTGGATTAATCGAGAAGTGATTTCATAAGTGAAACGATACCGCTTAAATTGGATTAAAGATTTGTGGAGAAGTTAAGCTATTTTCACCAGGTTAAAACATTACCTGATTTCAAGTTTCTTAGAAGAATGAAATTTTCATATAGTGAAGACGAAATGATGTATATAATATTAGGATGATTGGATGTTATGTACGCGCATGTAAGGATTGTATGAGACCGCATGTCACATTCGGCCATGTTTATGCCAATATTACTGGTTATGGTGTATTTGGCATCGGTTTATCTGATTGTAGAAGTTATAGTTATTCACATACATTTGAGACCAGTATTTTGAAATGAGTATATATGTACTGGTAGTGAGACGTGGTAAGTTGAGTTGGGAAGAACGATCTAGTTATGAGTATGTGGAAAGTGGAGAATTCAATATTTTCACTTTACCTCTTATCTGGATGTTTTTCCATTTATTACTTATTAGTGTAGTTAATTTTGCTAGGTATAGTTATATGGTTTTAGTAGGTAATAGTTGCTTTGATAGGATACAATTGTAGGTTTACTAATTTAGTTGTCCTGGTTATGCAGTAGATTATATTGGTTGACCTTTGATTTTGCTACTATGTTTTGATTAAGTAGGACATTTTGTATCTTTTTTGCAGTATGATGCATTAAGTAACAGTTACGTATTTATATAAATCGTTTTCCTACGCTAGGATGTATTGTATCATGCCTGATTTGTCATGTCATTTGCACACATTCCAGGAGGTTGACTAGTTCAGGAGGCTGACTACTAGCTGCATTTTTTCGTTAACTTAGTAACACATATGTCATGACCAGGCATTCATATACACATATGTCGTTATTATGTTGATAAGTTATACCTCTCTAAGAAATTTTAGTGATAGAATTGTATGTGATATGTATGAATGATCGTTTAAAAAGTTCCTAGTGTGTGCATTGGTATGCTTGATCTTCAAAGGATGTTAGATTGTTTGATTTTCATGGAACGTTGGTAATTTCGAGAACGAAATTCATTTTAAATAGGGTAGTGTAATAACCTGTATTTTTAGATAGTTAAAAGTAAAAAAATTCAATAATTTTGACCTCAAGGGAAAAATCATCATTTCCTAAACATTTAAACTGAAAATGAAACTGACGTCATTGCGACCATCTCATCTTTTGATGCTTGCAGTATATTTGTTTTTTTGAATTGGAGTTGGATGACAGATATATTATAATATTTATATTTCAAAACTTTGAATTTAAAATGGTTTAAGTCCAACTTAATTTGAACGAAGACTTCTTTTTGGCTACAAATAGCAGGTTATTCATGAATTTTTAAATTTAAATCATCTCTCAGAATTTGCCTCTTCTTCCCCTCTCTCAAAAAACAGAAAGCCCCACTTTCAATTCAAACATCAAATTCTCTCCAAAACCATCACTAAATTTAACGACTCAAATACCAAATTAAAGAGCAAGTCGAGGCCTGTATTCTAATACCACTTAGGGTTGCAGGTACGTGAATTTGGAAGCAAATCAAATTCCGGACAACGAGCAATTTGGAGCATTTTGGATTTATGAGAGTGGTTTCACCTTCTCTAATAAATAACTAGTTAATCTCCGTTGATCCTTTGGTAATTTATGGATTAGGGATTCAAAATTAGGCTAAATCTGATACTGAGTTTGAACAGTAACTAATTATGATATTATATGAAAAAATGGTGATATTATTAAATAATAAATGAATACGATAGTTGTTGATATTGGCCAAACTAGTGAAAATAGGGATGGATGTTAGTAAACTATGCGAATTTTTGTTGGAACAAACAGATTAAATGAAACTAAAATGTATACTGTTAAATAGGAAAAATAGAGAATAAAAATTTGAAATTTATATCTATAGATATTATGTAAATCGTATATAGGTTGATATAGGCAAAAGAAGTGAAAAAATGAAAGTTTATATATATGTATGTATGTATATTATATGTAAAATATCTTGATTAATTATTGATAAATGGTATGAAACGATTTGAGAAGTATGTTTATACATTTGGTAAATAAGAACAAATTAAAATGAATTTAATTTGATTTATTATGGAGTATTCAACAAAATATTGTAGAATAATGTTTTTGAAAATGAGTTTTTATTGAAATATACATATAAAATGTATATGAAATTGTACAATTTTTTTTTACAAAATTCTATATGGCATTGCAGGTCATATTATAATTATACTTTGATTTTATAATGATTTTTAAAGGTATTTTTAAGTATAGATGTAGAAAGTATGATATTGTTAATTTCACAAACTAGTTTTATAAACACCGACTTTGGAAGAAATTTTGAAATGATTTCAACTAAAAATCTTTAATGAGATTGAAGTACAAAGGTGGTAGAGAAACATATAAAAATTTGGAAGAATCAAGATTAGATCAAAAATGAGAAAGGCAAATGAAAATCTAAAAAAATAATAGTGCACATGAGAATAACCCCGCTCTGAACCGTAGGTGCATCGATGGGGTGATCAAAGTGCACTAGTGGTGCTTTGTTGGATCAAATACACCTAGACTAGACAGGGTCAGGCTGTATAGAAGAGAGTGGTTCGATTTGGGGTTTTTCCAAGGGTTTCAGGGTAACGTTTAATGTAACAACCTATTGTCGACAAGTAATTAATTAAAATTATTAAGGGTGATTTAATCAATTAAAATAGATTTTTAGAGATTAAATGAGAATAATTTTGAAATTGATATAATAAATAGATTTAAAATGAAGTGGTAATTAAAATTAAAATAAGTTAAATATGGAAACAATATTTTCTAAAATTATAGAAAGAATAAATAATATTGATTTGAGCATGAAATAATTTTAGAAGTGGAAATTAAGGTTGAATTGAATTAATAAGTAAAATTTTAATAAACTAGGCTAATTATGATATTTTGAATAAATACTAAAAATGAAAAGACTTTGTGCAAAATAAATTCTATAATGTTGTGTAATCATTTAAATGATGTCAATATAATCTTTATTTCAGAATTATGGTTTGAGTTGAACCATAAATAAGTTGTAAAAGAAAAGATGAGAATGTTTTGTTATAATAATCTACATGAAGCCCACTTAGCCCAAGCTCATAAACCCAAGCCGAAGTCCATTATTTCCTTATCTAGACTTCTCTAACTCCAGATTTTTGATCTCTCCCCTCATAATTCCTTACGTATACTCCTCCTGAGGATATTCTTCCAACTTTCTTCTTCAGTAAACCAAATAATGAAACCCATCTTTTCTTCTATGTTCTAAAATCAAAGTAAATTACAATATAATCTTTTAAATTCCCAAATTCTTATATATGCATCCCAACATCATACTATACCTATAGTTACGAAGAAGTAAGTTTTTTGATCAAATTTTGAAGTTCTGGAAATAGCAAATGAGAAGAAAAACGAAGTATAAAGCAAGCAAGATCAAGGTGAGTATTTTACTCACTAATCTAAGTCTTCATATATCTAATATTGTTTGATTTCCATTTCATGTGTTAGTTTGGATAATTATGTGTTATTTTTACTCTTGAACATCATAAAACTTTGCAATGTCATGATTGTATTCAAATCAAACTGATCAAGTTAGTGCTTTAGGCAAGTCATAATTGCTCGATCGCCTTATGGTCAATTTCTAGCGATCGATCAATGAGCACGATTTTTGTTCTCTCCCGGTTTTTAAAATAATAGTAATAATATATAATACATAAATCTGTATACTTATAAACTTATAAATATAATTCGAGAATGAAATTTAAGTTTTTATTTAAAGAAAGCTTATATTATATTTAAATATTCATATATTATTAAAGTAATTATTATTTTGGCAAAGCCAACGGGTTTAAAAGGGCTCGTACCTTTATTTATAACATGTAAAAATTACAAGTATAAATGGAGAATTACGGAGACAAACAAAGGAAAGAAAACATAAAGAATAACCACAAAACAGTGCCTGACAGGATGACAACAAGCAGCACAAACATAACTCCAAGCGTAACTCCAAGAGCTTTAGGAAAACTACCAAGCAACATAAATAAACTCCAAGAAAACTACCAAGCAACTCCAAGCAAGGACCCAAAGCAACGAACAGCAGATAGCAAGAAGAGCCCGAAGTATCACAAAAAAGTCACCAAGCAAACTACCAAGCAGTGAACAAAAATTAAAAAACAGCAGCCTAGTTAAGTGACCAGGGAAAAAACAATTTAAAGATTAAACAGTTTGGAGATGAGGAGAACCAGTACATGTTTAGCCGCCAATTTCCCCACTAAACACCCTATCGTTTCTCTCCCTCCAAAGGTTGTACAAGACATTTTCAAGAAAACGCAGCAACTTTATTGATTTAAAGTTCTTCCATCTCATAGCCTTGAAAATGAAATACCATTCAAGAGAAGCATTTCTATTTGGTGTATGCAAATGCAACAGATTCAAAGATTTCTCCCAGACAAAATATGTATACTCACAGTCAAAGAAAAGATGTGAGATAGTTTCTTCCTCTCTACCACATAACAAACAAATATAAAATTGAACCAAACCCTTATCAAGAGTATGAAGGCCATTTCTAAGCACCTCCCATAAAAAAAAAAATTCCTTGGGGGGGGGGGGGGGGGGAGGGGGGGGGGATGATGATGTCCAAACCATGGTGTGACAGGCAAAATTGTGTAAAGGTTAGTTATGAACATATATAGGTACACAGTGTTTATTGCATGATCTTTGCTATTCCATAGGGCATGTAAATTTACAGTGCTAAAGGTATTGGTCTGAAGTATGTTTTAGACTTCTCAAACAAGGTAAGAGCTGGAATATGGCAAATTAATACCTCCATCAGTCCAAAAATTATCAACTGAAGTCTTCTCTGCTATACCTGTCATATATCTCAAATTATAATTAATCATATCAATAAGAATCAATCCTTATTTGGGCCAGGGGTCAAACCAGAAGGAAATATGCTTTCTAAACTTTATGCAGCTTTGAAAAATTGGAAGAAAAGAAGATCTACTGCGGAGAATACACCTCCAAGACCAGCTTCTGTCAGCTGGAATGTGTTGGGATTATTATTAATCTAAACATATTCATTTATTTGTTTTGTTTTAATTCTGAATAAACCAACGTGGCATTTGTTAACGTTGTACTGCAGACTTGGTCTTTGCGTTTGTTTAGGAAACGAATAAGCTGGAGATAAACTAGGTCACGTTGTCCTTTTCATTTTAATCTAACATCTGGTATCAGAGCCATAATTTCCTGTGAAGTATATCTGAGTTAACAGCTGATGGAGTCGAGCAAGAGTAAGGAAGGAACGTTTGGGTTGAGCTATCCAATGCTGACAAAGACAAATTACACCACTTGGGCCATAAAGATGAAGGTTTTTATGCATGCACATGGGGTATGGGAAGCAATAGAGCCGAAAGATCCTAAAGTCGTAGTCGAGGAGAAGATGGACAAACGAGCATTGGCTGTCATCTACCAAGGCATTGCTGATGACATGCTGTTGACAAATGCAGAGAGAAAAACGTCCAAGGTCACATTGTACTGCAGACTTGGTCTTTGCGTTTGTTTAGGAAACGAATAAGCTGGAGATAAACTAGGTCACGTTGTCCTGGTTTTTTAGATGCTCCGTTAGACAGTCTATTTGTACTCTCTATTCTATTTCTGTATTTGAAAATTCAAAGAAAAGCTTTCCATATTAGTAATCAAATTAATTTTGCTTCGTTAGTTTTCATTTTAATCTAACAGAATGCACATTGTCTAGAAGTTATTATACTTGATCAAATGGCTCCTAGTCCATGCAGCCCATAAATTTGTGCCATACCTAACAATTTTGTCAATGCGAGAGGAGAGAGCGGCATGGTTCCATAGCTTAATTTTCATAATATCTAGACCTCCATTTTGATAAGGGCAGCATACTGTTTTGTAATCAATAGGAATTAATTTCCTGGAATAGGAATTTCCATGCCACAGGAAATGATTCAGTGCAAAGTTGATCGTAGAAATAAGCTTGTAAGGCAGGATGAAGATTCTAGCAAAGTACATACACATGGAGGTGGTAATGGACTTGACAATGACAAGTCTACCCGCCAAAGACAGTTTGGAGCTAGGCCAAGAGGAAATCCTGGCAGTACTCTTCTCATAAAGTTGAAGGCATTGAACTACTCTAATTCTTGAAGAGCATAAGGGAGCACCCAGGTATTCTTTAGTATCATCAAATGGATTTAGTCCAGATAGAGTATATATGCCATCCATATCAATGATACATAAACCATCTATTTTAATTTTGGATTTGTCTTTATTGATAGACAAACCAGTCTTTTGTTTGAAATGCTCCAAGACATCCAAAACACCATTGATGGATTTAGTAGCGGGCTTAGTGAATAACATGAGATCATCTGCAAATAGTAAAGTAGTGATACCAATGGTCTTACAATAAGGATGGTATTCCAGCAGATTGTTAGATTCTGCAGTCTTTGTTAAATAAGTGAGTAATTCCATTACACACACAAAAAGATAAGGCGACATAGGGTCACCTTGTCTAATACCCCCGGTAGCATTAAAATATCCAAAAGTATTGCCGTTTAAGCCGAGAGAATAATTAACAATCGAAATACAAGTGCAGATCCAGGCCAAAAAAGGAGTAGGAAAATTCATTTTATGAAGTATGTAAATTATTGACTTCCACTGGACTATGTCATAAGCTTTCTAGATATCTTATTTTAGGACACACCTAGGAGAAATATTATTCCTGTTATAACCTCTCAACAGTTCATTAGAAAGCAATATATTATCAGTGATATCTCAAGAGGACAAGAAGGCGCTCTGGTTAGGAGAAATCACCTCAACAAGAACAGTTTTCATTCTTTCAGCCAAAATCCTAGAAATACTTTTGTATATAACATTGCAACATGTAATAGGCCTGAAATGCTTAACAGATTTAGGCTGTTGAGTTTTTGGAATAAGGGCAATCCTAGTGGAATTAATGCCAGAAATCATTCTATTATGTTTGAAGAAATTCTTGATTTCTTTGACTGCATCATAGCCTATTATATGCCATGTTACCTTAAAGAAATGGGCATTAAACCCATCAGGACCTGGAGAGTTACAAGATTTCATACCAAAAATGGAATTCTTAATATCATCCATAGTAACCTCCTTAGCAATATATCCTTGTTAATATCATAAATAGTAGGGAGAGAAGACCGAGCAAATTGATGCATGTGCATATTTGGACAGTTTGTGGAAGCAAGAGTGTCATAAAAGTAATCCAAAAAAGCTATTTGAATGGCATCAGGAGAAGAGCATAAGTTGTTATTTTTATCATGAATATTTGGAAAATTAGCACATGCCTGTTGAATTTTGGGGGAAGTATGGAAGGTATCAGTGTTTTTATCCCCATGAGCAATCCAATTAAGCTTTGTCTTCTGTTTGGCCATCTTGTTTTCATGGAGAAGAGATTTAGCCAGGTTTTGACTAATTATAGTTTCTTGAGCAGCAAGGTTCGCAAGAGTAACATTATCAGTGCATACTTGAATGTCCTTTTGCACCTGAATTAATTTTTCTCTAGCAGAAGACAAGCTATTACCATTCTCTAATGTAGCAAGTGCCCACTTTCTAAGGATTCCTTTAAGATGTCTAAGCTTAGCCTGCAAAACAAACATAGGGTTTCCAAAAACTTGAGTTTTCCAACAGTCAGTAACAATTTTAAAGAATTCAGGGTATTTAAACCAAATATTGGAAAATGAAAAAGAGGATTGTCTTCCCACAGTGACACTGTTCCATTCCATAATCAAAGGTGAGTGATCAAATAGGGATAAAGGAGGAATAAGAGTTCTTAGAGATAGCCATTTCAAAACAGAAGAAAAGTTTTGATATGATCTATCTAATTTGCAGTATGTCCTTTTACCAACTCTGTTAGAGTTATTTCAGGTAAAAAGGCAGCCATGAGCAGAAACATGGAGGAGATCAGAGACATATATAGCTTTATTGAGGGGTCTAAATTGCTGAAAGGACAAGGGAGAACCATCACTTTTGTCAGTAGAACATTGCATATAATTCCAATCCCCAATGCATAGCTATGGAGAATTGAAGGGTTGTAGAGACGAAAGTTTGTCAAGGAAAGATTGTCTGTAGACAGAGCTATTTTCAGCATATACAATAGTTAAGAAAAAAGAGGAAGAAGAAGGAATATGGATGACTTCAGAATGGATGAATTGCCTATGCACACATAAAGGGGTAATAGTGAAAACAGAAGAATTCCAGAAGATGAGAATCCTTCCAAAAGGGGGTTGAGCAAGGTTATGAATGAAATTCCAATAGTGATTAATAGTTGAGGCAGCTTTGATAGTGTTGACATGATTAAGCTTAGTTTCTGCCACTGTCATAAGATGAATTTTATAAGAGGAGATGAGATTTTTGATTTCAAGTTGTTAGGCTAAGGAGTTAGCTCTCCTAATATTCCAAAAGGCTATGTTATCAATCATCATGATTATAAGAGGTGGATGCCCTGGTTTTGACCCCAGAGATGGTCGAAGAAGAGATATTTGCAGTGGGAACCATTAATATTTGCTTCATAGAATACTAGACTCCTTTGTCTAAATCAAGGGAGGAAGGTTGCAAGTCTAAAACTATTTTGGGTCTTCCTCTTTGCTTCTTGGGGGAGGTTACAGTGGTAGTTATGTCAGAAGGAGGTTCAAGGCCAGATTCAACATGAGGAGGAATAGGGGGTATAGAAGCTTGTAAATCAGAAAAAATTAGATTAGGGAGAGAAATAGATGAATAATGGGAATTAGATGAAGTTTGCAAGTGGAGATGAGGAGTAGAATCAGTAAGGTAGGAGAGAGACAAATTATTTGAAGAGTGCTGCTTGACACTGTGCATATCAGTGTGCATGTTCTTGCATTTTGCATTGGGAGAGGAAAGGCCAGTAACATCCAAGGAACAATTCATGTTGGATGGGAGAGTGGACTCATTTTGAATTGGCAAAACAGGTTCAGATTCTTCAGATTCATCGTTTAATTGCTGGAGAATAGAAAAGGGATTATGTGTTGTTACAGGAACAGGTTCAATTGCCTGAAGGTTATCATTTGAGTAGATATAAACAATTGCCACTTCAGCAATTGTATCCTTTATATTTGTATCAGTAGTCTTTGCTTCAATATTCAGAACAATGATATCTTGTTCATTTTCTTCAACATGTATTTGAGCATCAACAACAGTATCATCACCAACGGTATCATTAACAACAGAATCACTAACCTCAGCTTCACCAACCTTACTAATTTTCCTCCAGAATTTTCGAACAGATTTAATTTTCCTTTTCTCTTTAACAAGGTGGTATTTATTCCTTTTTCTAACATAATCCTCCTTTATTTCAGAAGTTTTGCCAACATCATCAAAAACTGTAGACTTCATTACTTTATTTGTTTTCCTGTCTGACATAGTATTAACTTCTAAGACATTCTTAAGTTCATTCATCCTTTCACAATGAACTATAGAATGACAAAATATCTTACAATGAGTGCATATCAGGGGTTTCCATGAATATTCAAGAAGAATATTTGGACAAGAGTTATCACCTACAGCAATACATTCAGGCAGTTCATGATCAGATGAAATTTCAATTAAACATTTCGCATATTCAAACCTTCTTAATTTTTTCGTATTTTCATCAAAGCAAGTAAGCCTTCCAAGGTAGCATGCCAGCCAATTAACGCCCAAAAATGACCAAGTCAGAATGGGAATTCTGTAGAAATGAACCTTTATAGGAACTGAACGAATAGAAGCATGAACAAATGAAAAGGATGGGTTCCATTTGGATATAATAAATGTTTGGCCCCTTATAAAAATAGATCTTTCATTAGAATATGCATCTTGTCTTCCTCATTAGAGAATCTGAAATAGTAGTTTTGTTTATCAAAAAATATTTCATATGATCCTTTAAACTTCCAGGCCTTCTCCAAGTAGGTTTTAACTGCCATAAAGTTGACATTGATAGCCAGGAAGAAACCCACTAGGCAACCAGAACAAGCTTTTATACCTTCTGCAACAACATCCTAGGGTGGTTCAAGAGGGATGCCAGAGTAAGCAACATCAAAATGAATAGGAGAATAGGTACCAGCAGTTCTAGGTTTGGAAGTGAAGAGAGAAGATCAAGAGGAGCAAGGAAAGGAGACAGGTGGAACAGAGGGAGGAGCAAAAGAAGAGTTTGGAGGAGAAGCTATAAGAGGAAGAAAAGGATCAGCAGAAGCGACGGGAGGGGAGGAGGTTCGGGTGGAGTAGGCGGCAGGATGGGCGGGAGGGGATGGTAAAGGGAAATTGATTTTGATTTTTAATAATTATTTAAAAACCTTAATTAATTGCAAGAAAATATGAAAATCTTACTTAATGTTTAAGTATTTTGAAGTATATTCTGTGAATTATGGAATGTACAAATGTTTTAAAGATATTTATCATTTTTAGAATATAAAATTGATTTAAGGAGTTTTATTATATTTGTATAAATATAATCTCTTTTCTAATTTTTATTTAAATGTTTTGATTGATTATAATTTGTTAGTCCTTGAGATGATGGTTTTGATGACAACAATCTTAGAATAAGATTATAAAATATAAATACTAACATTATAGTTTAGCTATATATGTAATGCAGGATTTAACCATGCAGGTACCAAGAATGAAGACTATATGGTATAGAGATTCAAGACTGAAAATATCAAGATTGAAGACTCATGAGTATCAAGATTATCAAGATTTCAAGATAAGTAATTTAATTAGGAATTTTGTTAAAACTCCTAGAAAAAAACTGGCATCTTAAAATCCAATTTATTCGTGGAATGGAATCCACTTCGAGCCCGTTAAAGGGATGAAACCCTAAGTAGGATGAGACCTACGAAAAATCTAGTGAAACATTGTTTTTTATCCACTAACTTTTATTCAAAATCTTCCTTTTAAAAGAATCAAAAACATCTATCCTGGTTTTAATACTTTTAGCCTCAAAATAATCTTTATTTTCAAAATCAAATTATCCTTCGTTTTAAACTATCTTTTAATAATAATATATTTAATTTTTAATATTTATATTTCGATTTAAATATAAAATTATAGTAAAATTTTATATATACCAAAATATTATTCTCTATATTTACTTATGTATTTTAACTATAGTTAAGTATATTTATAAAGTTTAAAATAGTTTTAATATAAGGTAGAAGTTATTTTCAAAGAAAAACAAATCACCAAAATTTCCTTTGGCATGTTGACATACTCAAGTATCCCATGTCGACATGGTAGCAGTTGATTTCAAAATTTGAATTTCAAAAGAAGTGTCTATTCGTCATATCCCTTCACGAATGGACATGACTGTTGTTCTACTATAAATACGGGTGGTTTTGAACGAATTTGTAATCATATTTTTTTGGTTTTCACTTCTCTTCTTCTTCCACATTTCTTTATACATATTCTTACCATTACTCTACCGAAATCAACATTGAATCTAACTAGATCATTTTTGGTTTGATTCTCTATCACTGTCTCAACAAGATCTCAGTGCTATTCAGAGTTATAGACTTCTTTGTAATCAATTTAGCGAGAAAAGGTGTGATTGTAGCCTTGGAAATCAATTAAGAGAGAAAAGGTGTGATTACGGCATAGGAAATCAATCAAGTTAGAAAAGGTGTGATTGTAGCCTAGGAAATCAATTGAATGAACTTGTTGCCCCTGAAATCAAGTATCTCTACCCAGAGGATTGTGAATCTGGAGTGGTGTACCTCGTGGCCTTAAAATCGAGGGTGTAATTGTACAATTGCTTTTGAAAGAAAATCCGTACTTGTATGCAAGACTGGATGTAGGGTAACTCCGAACCAGTATAAAATCCGGTGTGTT
Organism: Allium cepa; assembly: GCA_030765085.1. Lineage (NCBI taxonomy): Eukaryota > Viridiplantae > Streptophyta > Magnoliopsida > Asparagales > Amaryllidaceae > Allium > Allium cepa. Next base: position 265,932,939 of record CM060932.1, read on the forward strand.
CTTTCCTTTTTTACCTTTACTTTATTTCTGCATCTGTGTTTGTTTCTGTGATCATATTTGTGTTTGAATATTGTATACTTTTGTGTTCAAATTAACAAAAACTCAAAAAGATTTAGTAATTCCTTAAAACACTATTCACCTTCCTCTAATGTTAATCCTAGCCTTAAGGTCCATATTCCGCAATTTCTCACATTTGGTATCAGAGCAAGGTTTTCAAAGTTTCATAATCTGATTTTTGAAAAAGTTTTTAAAATGGCTTTGTTTAAATTTTTTGTTAATACTAGTTTAGAAATATTCAGATCATCGTTGTCTCATGAGTCTGCATATAATCAATATTCAAATTCAAGTTGTCTACTAAGATTATTTGATGTGCAGGAAACATGCTTTATGGGGGTTGAGGAATCAATTCACAACGGGCAAATTGTGCAGATCAGAAAGAATAAATGGATACTCGATAGTAGATGCTCTAGACACATGACTGGCAATCCAGATATGCTGAATGATATAATATACAAAGACGGAGGACTGGTTAACTCTGGAGACAATTCAAAAGGGTATGTGATTGGCATCGGCAAAGTCGGTAACTCTGAAACTCCTATTATTACTAATGTTTTGCTAGTTAAGAATCTGAAACATAATCTGCTAAGTATAAGTCAACTTTGCGATAAAGGATATAAAATTAAATTTGAAAAAGATAAGTGTTACATTGAAGATAATAATTCGACCATGATATTTGAGGGAATTAGGAAAAGGAATATTTATATTCTTAGTATGAAAGTTTCAAATGATAACTTATGTCTTTTGGCAAATACAAGTGACCCTTGGATTTGGCATAAGAGATTTAGACATTTGAATTTCAAACTCTTATCTATACTGTCAAAACAAGATCTAGTAAGAGGTCTCCCTAAAATAAATTTAAAGTAGATAGTCTATGTGATGCATGTCAATTAGGAAAACTTAGAAAAGGTTCCTTTAAATTAAAAGATATGATTTCAACCTCAAAACCTCTTTAATTACTTCACATTGATTTATTTGGTCCATCTCAAATTCTGTTAATAAATCATAGTAAATATGTTTTTTGTAATTGTAGATGATTATTCTACATTTACATGTACAATATTTTTGAAACATAAAAGTGATACTTTTGAATGTTTTAAGAACTTTACAAAAAGGATTCAAAATCAACTTTCTCTAAAAATTATAACCATCCATAGTGATCACGGTGGTGAATTTGAAAATAAAAAGTTAGAGGAATTCTGCAATAAAAAGGGAATAACTCACAATTTTTCATTTTCAAGAACTCCACAACAAAACGGGGTAGTAGAACGTAAAAATAGGACGATTCAAGAGGGTGCGAGAACTATGCTTTTAGATAGTAGATTACCAAAGTAATTTTGGACAAAAGCAGTTGCTACCGCCTGTTATATTTAAAATAGAATTTTAATTAGACCTTTAACTGATAAGACATCTTATGAACTTCGTCACAGAAAGAAACCTAAGGTATCTTATTTTTGAATTTTTGGAAGTAAATGTTTTATTTTAAATACAAAAGATAACTTAGATAAATTTGATCCTAAATCCGACAAAGGTATCTTTATCGGATATTCTAATAGAAGTAAAATGTACAGAGTGTTTAATTTAAGAACTAACACCATCGAAGAAACAATGCTTGTTTCATTCGATGGAAGTCAAATTTCTTTTGAAGATACAAACGATGAGGAGGATTTAATCACTCAAAATCAAGAGTCAACTGAAACTAATAATGAAATTAATCATCCTAATAAAAAGACTAAACTTTTAAAAGATCATCCTATAGAAAATATACTAGGAGATATGCAATCTGTTGTTAAAACTAGAAACCAACTAAGTAAAATGAGCAACGTAGCCTTTATATCATCTATTGAACCCAAAAATCCAAAAGAAGCATCAACCGATGATTCATGGATTTTGGCTATGCAAAATGAACTAAATAAAATGACTAGAAATGATGTTTGGGAACTTGTTCCTAGACCTGAAAATAAAACTATAATTGGAACTAAATGGGTTTATAAAAATAAAATGAATGAACTAGGAGAGGTTGTTAGAAATAAAGCCCGGTTAGTCGCTTAAGGTTATTGTCAAGAAGAAGGAATAGATTTTGATGAAACATTTGCTCCCGCAGCAAGATTAGAAGCCATTAGGATTCTACTTGCTTTCGTAAATCATAATAATTTCAAATTATATCAAATGGATGTTAAAAGTGCCTTTTTAAATGGATTTGTAAAAGAGGAAGTGTATGTTGAACAACCACCACTTTTTGAAAATGAAAAATTACTAAATCATGTTTACAAACTTAAGAAAGCTCTATATGGTCTAAAACAAGCTCCTAGAGCCTGGTATGATAGACTAAGATCTTACTTATTACAATCAAATTTTGAAATTGGTAAAGTAGATAATACTCTTTTTATTAAAAGAAGTAAAAATGATATTCAACTAGTACAAGTCTACGTAGATGATATCATTTTTGGATCAACTCATTTTGAAATGAATAAAGAATTTTATAAAATAATGACAAAAGAGTTTGAGATGAGTCATATGGTTGAATTAAACTTCTTTCTACGATCACAAATAAAACAATTAGATAATGGTATCTTGTTTAGTCAAGAAAAATATGCTAATGACCTAGTTAGTAAATTTGTTTTGTCTACTGCAAGTGGAAAACCCACTCCCATGGCAACCAATGAGTACCTAAGTAAAGAAGATCTCTCGAAAGATGTAGATCAAAAATTATATAGAGGAATGATTGGATCACTACTCTATATCACTGCTAGTAGACATGATATCATGCATAGTGTTTGTCTCTGTGCAAGATATCAATCCCAACCTAAAGAGACCCACTTAAAATCCGTAAAACGTATCATAAGATATGTTAAATACACTTCTGATTATGGCTTATTTTATCCTAAAAATGATTCTTTTGACTTAATATCTTACTGTGATGCTGATTATGTTGGTTGTAAATCAGATTGAAAAGGTCGAGTGGAACTTGTCACTTTTTGGGGTATTCTTTGATTTCCTGGTTTAGTAAAAAGAAAAACACAGTTTCTTTATCAACAACCGAAGCAGAGTATATTTCTTCTACTTTATCATGTTCTCAAGTAATATATATACAACAAACTTTAAAAGATTTTGGTTTAAATTTCTCAAAATCACTAATTTATTTTGACAATACTAGTGCAATAAATTTATCCAAAAATGCTATTCATCATGCTCGAACTAAACATATTGATATCAGACACCATTTTCTTAGAGATAATATAAGTAAGGAAGTAACTACTCGCGATTACATCAATTCTGAGAATCAAATTGCTGATATCTTAACGAAACCATTAAATAAATCTATATTTACTAAATTAAGAAGAGAATTAGGTATTTGTTCAATAACTGAAATATAAATAACAAAGTATAATTAAAAATTAAATCAAAATAAATCAAATAGTAAAAATTTCAAGCACCACGTCGACATCCCCTCATGCCCATGTCGACATATAACGATTTTTTATTTTTGAAATTTTTCCCACCAAAATTCAAATAAGCGGTTATATATTCTTCTTATTTTCGAAATTTTTATCATTCCTTCTGTTTCCTTTCTGTTCTAACTTCTGAAATCAATAAAACTATGGCCTCCTCTTCCAAATCAAACAAAAATTCAACCTTTTCGTTCCCATCTCGTACTTCTGGACCGTTTCAACAAACTACGCTTGCACGAGTAACGAAAATGGAGGATTCTTTGAAGGATGCACTGCAACTAATGACTGAAATTCAAGTGGTGCAACTTAGAATGGCCAAAGAACAAGAACGGCAAGGCAAATCCTTATAAATTTGCAAAAATTTCTAATGGACAATCACACTAATCTGATCTTGATTGATGAAGAGTCTTCAGGAGATCAAGTGCAAGAGGACAGCAAGGAAGAAGAAAAAGAAGAATTCATGGAAGAAGAGCACGCTGAAGATGACGACAAAGTCATGTGCGTTGGCGAGGTGTGCTTTGAAAAAGATGGAAATCTTGTCGAACAACGTGGAAATTTCTGTTTCCACTATCCAAATTGTTCGGTTCATAGATCTCCCATTTTCAAGGACACGCATTAGTTTCTTTTCGTTCTTTCTTATTGTTGTATGTTTTTATCAACTTCTCTACGCAAACGCACATATAACAATATAATTAATAAATAATTTGTGTGCTTATATTTGATTTCTCATTATTATAAGTATTATCATAGATTCGTAGGAAAGTTAGTGGTTTAGGACTAAATTTTAGTTTTAGAATTAAGTGTTCATTATTTATGATAACACTATCATTATAATCACATAGTATTAGATTAAGAGGAGTTATATAGTTTCGAGTTAGTTTTTTTATGACAAAGGGGGAGAAGTATAAAATAGGATAGTTAGGCATAGATTAAGGGGGAGTCATTAGTTTTAGGGGGAGTTATTAGGATGGTTAAGCATAGATTAAGGGGGAGTTATTAGTTTTACAGTGAGTTATTAGGATAGAAGTAATATTTTATAAACAAAGGTTGTCATCATCAAAAAGGGAGAGATTGTTAGTCCTTGAGATGATGGTTTTGATGACAACAACCTTAGAATAAGATTATAAAATATAAATACTAACATTATAGTTTAGTTATATATGTACATGCAGGATTTAACCATGCAGGTACCAAGAATGAAAACTGTACAGTATAGAGATTCAAGATTGAAGATATCAATATTGAAGACTCACGAGTATCAAGATTATCAAGAGTTCAAGATTTCAAGAAAAGTAATTTAATTAGGAATTTTGTTAAAACTCCTAGAAAAGCACCAACATCTTAAAATCCAATTTATTTGTGGAATGGAATCCACTTCGAGCCCGTTAAAGGGATGGAACCCTAAGTTGGATGGAACCTACGAAAAATCTAGTGGAACAATGTTTTGTATCCGCTAACTTTTATTCAAAATGTTTTCAAAATATTGCTTTTAAAAGAATCAAAAACATCTATCTTGGTTTTAATACTTTTAGCCTCAAAATAATCTTTATTTTCAAAATCAAATTATCCTTGGTTTTAAACTATCTTTTAATAATAATATATTTAATTTTTAATATTTATATTTCGATTTAAATATAAAATTATAGTAAAATTTTATATATACCAAAATATTATTCTCTATATTTACTTATGTATTTAACTATAGTTAAGTATATTTATAAAGTTTAAAATAGTTTTAAAAACAAATCACCAAAATTTCCTTTGGCATGTCGACATACTTAACTACCCCATGTCGACATGGTAGCAGTTGATTTCAAAATTTCAACTTCAAAGAAGTGTCTATTCGTCATATCCCTTCACGAATGGACATGACTGTTGTTTTACTATAAATTGGGGTGGTTTTGAACGAATTTGTAATCATATTTTTCTGGTTTTCACTCATCTTCTTCTTCCACATTTCTTTATACATATTTTTACCATTACTCTACTGAAATCAACATTGAATCTAACTAGATCATTTCTGGTTTGATTCTCTATCACTATCTCAACAAGATCTCAGTGCTATTCAGAGTTATAGACTTCTTTGTAATCAATTTAGCGAGAAAAGGTGTGATTGTAGCCTTGGAAATCAATCAAGCAAGAAAAGGTGTGATTGTGGCCTTGGAAATCAATCAAGTTAGAAAAGATGTGATTGTAGCCTAGGAAATCAATTGGGTGAACTTGTTGCCCCTGAAATCAAGTATCTCTACCTATAGGATTGTGAATCTCGAGTGGTATACCTCGTGGCCTTGAAATCGAGGGTGTAGGGTAACTCTGAACCAGTATAAAATCTGGTATGTTCTTTCCTTTATTGCTTTTACTTTATTTCTACATCTGTGTTTGTTTCTATGATCATATCTGTGTCAGAATATTGTATACATTTGTGTTCAAATTAACAAAAACTCAAAAAGATTTAGTAATTCCTTAAAACACTATTCACCTCCCCTCTAGTGTTAATCCTAGCCCTAAGATCCGTATTCCGCAATTTCTCACATAATTCTATGTAACAAGGAAGCTTAATAGACAGAGTTATAATACCGTATAGTATGAGACTTTTGATAATATTTCTCCGGTTATTCTTTGTACCTGCTATATAGAATAATATTAAGGAGTGAGTGTGACTTTGAGCACTAAACAAATGAAACATGTGGTGGTATGGGATGTAGTTGTGATATTTATTTGGTTATTCTTTGCTTGTGGATAACACTTGTACAGGGATAAGCATGATGAGACTGTGATGTGGAGCTCTGTGGTGAGTTTGGCTTTGTAACTATTGCCGTGTTTTGGCATATTTATATGGTTGTGTGTCACCTAATGTATGTGTGTATAGATAGTTTCTATTTGTATATAATTGTCCAATTTACTTTATGATACCAGAGTGAACTAGACTAGGCCAATATCCATCATGGTAGCCTAATTGCGAGGTCACGCCTCAAATCCATGACACCATTATATATTTATATAGCTGTGTGCTATCGCTATGCGCGTTTGCCCTTGTGTAACCTAGGCTAGAAGTCTATTTCCATAGGGGCATATGTCGGGTCGTGATCGAGTTGAATCCTCGCATCGACGAGCATGCCAGTGGATTTTGTCACGATATAGAAGGGAGGTAACCGAAGACTATAGAAGTTGTGTTATACGGACACATGAGTAGATCTTGGGGCAAGCAGACATGTTATCAGTCTCCTATATGATTCTAATGTGTGGTAGATAGACACATATTACTTATACTCTTCATTAAATGATGAGTTGTGACTATACCTTAGATTATATCAAGTGTATGGACAATCCCCATATCTTACATCTTTATGATTAATGGGCAGACAGTTATATCCTTTTCAGGTAAACGACTTATTCAATATTGATTGAATATAGATGTCATTTATTATCTTTATAAGTTCGATGAACCTGTGAATGTCTGATCATACCGATTTAGGGCATTACCGTGTGCTAGCCAAATTGTTTTTGTTATTTCTGTGATTTGATGATGATATTTTATTATATGATAGTAGAGATATACTTAGGCATTGCTATGTGCTAGCCTGAATATACTTTAATAATATCTCGAGCATTAATGATTCTTGATTTTCATGATGATTCTGGGTATGGATTAATTCACTCATTTTATATATTTTTTCTATGATTTATTATTTGAAATGATTTTATATGAATGATGACATCTTTATGCTGTGTTTTGTGGTAGTTTTCATATTGTTATATTACTGTTGTGTATGATATCATTATTATACTATGTATATTCTATATCTGTACATGTGTTGACCTCTATATTTGGACAAAGCCTGACCCATGTGTTATTTATGTAGGCCGGTCCAAGACATTTCAGGTTAAGAGACGATGCGACTAGCTTGTGTTTTCTTGGCATAAAAGAGGCTAGTATTTAAAGAAGTTTATCATCTTGTATTGTATAGTGTCATGTATGTATATCCTTATGATGTATATTGGTCATACCTTTTATATTCTATATTATATATTATCGATGCAATGTTACCCTACGTTCTATATCATTTATTATATATTGTATATTGTTCTATCCTGGAGATGTACATAATTATTGCTTTTTGCTGACGTTGTGCACATATAAGTGAGTTTTATACGTGTCATTGAAATATCTACTAATGTTAATCCAACGGAATATTCATGTGTACCTCATATAGCATCATTCTCTACATTATCTAACAATATTACTTTGTAATACTCTTGGATAGTATGTGCACAAAGGTAAAATATTTTTTGGTACCAGAGCTAGTTCAGAACAATACATTGTATGTATGAGACACGAGTCATGGCCTTTGATGTGACTTAAAGTCCCCGCCCCCTTAGGAGTGTTGGTAGTTACCCTATAATAAGGGATAGTAAATATATGTGATAATTACTGAGGTAATCATTTGGGGACTAATTTGTTATTTTCTATATATATATATATATATACACACATACACACAGACATACATACATATAATATTTTCACTTTTTACTTTTCTGAAAAAATTAGTAGTAGTGGAAGAGTTAGTCGGACTAGTAGTGAAGGTGTTAGTGCCGAATATTAAACCTCTGGTGGCTTGAAATTTAGTAGTTGCATTTCGATTAATTGTTAATCAGACGGCGTAGCAGAAGCTAATGAGTTGTCTCCCCAGAGCACATTGATTTCTTGTGTCTTATGTATGCTTGATTGATGTTTGTTATAATAAATTTGTTAATTGTTGACAGGAATAATACTGAGTAGGAATCATTTTGTGGAAAATTAGAAACCTACTCAAATAGTGATAAATAAATCTCGTAATGTCTTCTATAGTAAAGTTGCCGCTGGGGAAATTGAGAATTATATTTTCATTTAAGATAGTATATTATTTATAAATATTAATTAGAAGAGAGAAATGGATATAATTTTGGCGCTTACTTTTTGTTATAAATGCATAAGTATAATGTTGTTTGCTATCTGATATTTTTGATATTTGATGTGTGATGCTTGAATTAATAAAATATTTATTTATTATTCTAAAGTATATTTGGAAAGCACTTGTAAATATTTCAATATAAGCAAGTATATGTTTAGATAAAGTTTCGAAAAATCGTCTAACTTATAGCTTATTGGATAATATTTTATGAAACTAAGCAAATGTTTTAAATTACAATTTTTTTTGGTTATATATATATACATGGATGTTCAATTTGGATATGTATTATTATTGAAAGGAATTTTCGAAGTAAAATTTGTGTTAGTCTACCCTTTAAATGGTTTAAGAATTCTGGTCGATACGTCTGACCAGCATTATCGATAAGGATTCCTAAACGTTTTATGTAGATTTTAATGTTTTGTAAAGATTTAAATGTTCTTAAAGGTTTAGAGTGTTTTGTAAGGACTAAATATTTTGTATAATACCGAAAACAATAGTTTGGATAGTAATAAAATCTTTTGGAAGGTGTGTTAAACTATATATAAAAAGAAATTGGTGCTTTCAAATAAAGTATGAGTAATAATATAATGTTTTGAAATTACTGGTGATAAATATTGGAGAAAGGCTTTGAAGATAAAGTGGAATTTCAAAAGAAGTGTTATGTGTTATATGTTTGGAATTTTTTTAATGTATAGTATTTTGGAAAATTGTATCAATTAGTTTGAAAATGCGTATATTATATTGGAAAGAAAAGTATTATATGCAAAAATTGGTAAATGTTTTGAGATGAGAAATTATTAGCTATTACTTTTATATAGTAATGGCTTATTTAAGATGATGAAGATGTTTTATAATTACATACTTATGTTGTATATGTTATGTTAAATTGTATATGAAGTTTTTGAGTGAATATGGTATAAAGTTTTTTAATGAATGTGTATGACTCAAATTGGTTTGTATGGATATTTTAATCTGAGTGAATGTGGAATATTTTAGAAAATATATAATTTACTAAAATTTAATACTTTGGGATTAAGTAATGTTATATAAAAAAATTCTGTATTATTATAAGTGTTAGTAAAGACTATATTAAATTATATAACATATGTTAAATACTAAAATAGATCTATAAAGTCAATACGAAAATAAACTTTAGAAATGTTTTTAAATTAAAGTTCGTCATAATAAAAAAATTAGAAAAAGAAAATTACCTTTGTATATGGGCATTACTAATTACTAAAGATAGAATTTGTAAGATTTTTATTTTAAGGTGAAATTTAATTTGGAAGGAAATTAAAAGTTGAACCGTAATAAGATTTTAATAATTTTTCATTTGAATGGAAAAGACGTTTTTGTGAAACAGATTTTTGTGATAATTTATTTTAAAAATCGTAAAGTTTACAACGTTAACTGGAAATATTTCAAAGAAGATTTATTTTTGGAAAGAAGTATAGTTTTATCTTAATTTTGAAATCTAAACTTATAAGTGTGTTTAACAGTCCTCTATAACACAAATATATATATATATATATATATATATATATATATAGGATTTTGATGAGAAGTTTAATACCTAGAAATTCTGGAACTTTAGTATTTAATTAAGAAGGTATTTAATTTCTAAATTTTTAGAGAGTATTTGTGTGAACTAGATTTCAAAAGTTGTAAATAAGTGTAGTTTTGTTAAACGATATTATTAAGTTTGAAGGAACTGTTTAGAAAAGTATTTATATCAAATTGTGAAGTGAATATTTTAAAGAAAACAATCTTAGAAGAATTTTAGTTTAGGTAAATTATTTTGAAATATGGTTGAAGAAAATTCCAAACTTGGGAAGATGTTTTAAATTATTCATGAAATGTAAATTTTGAGACAAATATATTTAAAGCGGTTTATTATGATGGAGAATTTAGCAATTATAGAAAAGTAATTTCTGATTTTTTGTAGACATATCTTGAAATAGAAAGAGATTTATAAAGTATCATTTATTAATATCTTTGAAAGTTAATTGATAAATTACGTATTTTTGGGATTTTAAAGATAATTATGATATTTTTATTTATAAATATATGAGAATTTGTTTAAGAATTAATGTAATAGTTTTCGGGATTTATATGGATTTTTTGGGATTTTTATTTATATGGAATTTGTTTAAGAATCAGTGTAATAATTTTCGAGAATTTATTTAAGAATTAATTGGTAAGAAAATTTGTAATTGTGAATTTTCGGGATGGACTTAATGCTATGGTAACTACTTCAAAACTTCCTGAAAAATTTACGACATATGAAAAATATTTTTATATATATTAATGAAAATATGGATTTTTTCCAAATGAGTTCACCAGAACTCCAAGCCCAGGGTATTGGAAATGGATGAGGAATATAAAATATGAGTATTTTGATAAACCGCCGATAAAAGGTCAAGTTATAAATTTTATGTTGCTGTATTTGATACTTGATGAATCGAGACACATCACAATACATGCTAACCCGAGATAGTAAAGATAGACTTTTTGTATGATTTGAGTTATAATTAATTGTTTTATATTTGAATATAAATTGTAAATAGTGTGGTTAAGTTAGGGGTTATCGACTTCTTTATAGATTTTCTAGAGGGAAACTACGAGGACCAAATTTTCTTAAGGAAGAAAGTCTATAACAACCCATTGTCGATAAGTAATCAATTAAAATTACCAATGGTGATCTGATTAGTTAAAACGGATTTTTAAAGATTAAATGAGAATAATTTTGAAACTGGTTTAATAAACGAGTTAAAATGTAAATAATATTTTCTAAAATTATAATGAAATAGATAATATTGATTTGAGTAACAAATAATTTTAAAAGTGGAAACTGAAGTTGAATTGAATTAATAAATAAAATTTTAATAAGATGGACTAACTAATATTTTGAAAATAATCAAATTGAAAAGGATTTATGCGAAATAAATTCTATAATGCTGTGTAATCATTAAAGTGATGTAAATATATATTTTTCCGTTTAGGAATCAATATGATTTGAGTTGAATGAAAAATTAGTTGTAAAACAAAAGAGAAGAGAATGTTTCGTTTTAATAATCTACATAAAGCCCACTTAGCCCAACCTATAAACCCAAGCTTAAATCCATTTTTTCCTTATCTAGACTTCTCTATCTCCGGATTTATCATCTCTCCCCTCATAATTCATTCATGTATACTTCTTCTGGGGATATTCTTCTAACTTTCTTCTTTAGTAAACCAAATCATGAAACCACACCTTTTCTCCACTATTCTAAAATCAAAGTAAATTATAATAAAATCTTATAAATTTCCAAATTCATATATATGCACCTCAACATCATATTATACATATAGCTAAGAAGAAGTAAGTATTTTGACCGAGTTTTGAAGTTTCAGAAACAGAAAATTAAGAGGAAAGAATAAGTATAACGCAGGCAGGATCAATGTGAGTATTTTACTTGCTAATATATGTTATATATAGCTAAATATTTTGATTTCCTTATCATACGTTAGTTTGGTGAATTGTGTGTGGTTTTGACTTGCGAACGTCATGAAATCGATTAAATTAATTTAGGAAAGGGAAATTGATTTTGGGTTTTTAGTAATTATTTAAAAATATTAATTAATTACTGGAAATTTTGAAAAGTTTTCTACTTGATGTTTTAAGTATTTTGAAGTATATTTTGTGAATTATGAAATACACAATGTTTTAAAAGTGTTTATTATTTTTTGAACATAAAATTGATTAAAGAGTTTCATTTAATTTTTATAAATATAATCTCTTTTGTAATTTGTATTTAAATGTTTTGACTGATTATAATTCTATTTAACAAGGAAGCTGAATAAATAGAGTTATAACATCATACGGTATGAGACTTTCGGTAATATTTCTTCGATTATTCTTCGGACTCGTTATCTGGAACAATATTGAGGAGTGAGTGTGACCTGTGAGCACTAAATAAATGGACTAGTAACGCGGGGTAGTATGAGACACTGTTGTGATATTTATTCGGTTACTCTTTGCTCTTGGATGACAATCATAAGGGGATAAGCATGATGAGATATGATATGGAGCTCGCTACGATGAATTGGGCTTCATGCCTATTGTCGTGTTACAGCATATTTATATGGTTATGTGTCGGCCAATGTATATATATGTACATGTTGGTTCGGTGTAGTTTTTGGATATATAAATCTGATCCCGGTCTCTCCGCACCAACAAACGATAATTTCAGGTTGACTCATTCCTGGTTCCTTTGGAAGTAAGTATTCGAGTCCTTGTTGGAAACTCGAATTTTACATTCATAATTCCTAAGTCAAATTAGGCCAAATTTGGTAGTCGGTTATTTAACTATCAAATGACAACAACAAAATATAGAGATTTAATTACCCAAAGTAATCACTAAGCCTCAGAACCATTCTCATTTATAAATCTTCTTTCCCAAACATTTATCAACATTCATATACTTATCTTCTTTACATAAGTATATTCACAAAACACTTATAAGATTCCCATTTCCGAATCTCTTAAACGAATTTAACTACATTATTTAAATAGGAGAAAAGTGTAACTCTAAGCACTATTCCTTCGGTGTTAAGTGTGGAACGGATGTTCCATACCACCATTTTTTTAAAAGGTCAACCTCGAGAAAATCAAACCTCGAATTCTTATTGTAATTATATTCAATAAAACCTTTTATAAATTTCCCTCACCCATGAAATCTTTTTTGCTTTAACCTAAACCCGTTTACAAAACATTTATCACCCTCCACACTTATTTATGAGACTCTTTATAACCCGGTTATATAAAATTCTTTATAAATTTCAAAACTTGTTTAAAACTTCTCTTTATTGACATTCAAACCCATTTATAAAATCTTTTTATGAACATTCAAAAATATTTCTAAAATTCCTTTTATGAATACCCCAAAATTATTCATGAACTTATTTATATAACATTCAAAACAACTGTCAAATCATTCTTCAAATATCTTGTTCAAAATAGAATAACCTTGAAGACCATTTTAAATAAAATGAAATATTAACTTTCCAAAACCAAACAAAGGCTTAATGATTACAATGGATCATTAAATTTGGGCTTACTTATCCAAGTTATGTAATGGGTATTGCCTAACGTCAGACATGTAAGGGATTCACACATAACATATAATCAATCATAGGTAAATGTCTAAGTTACAAATATAGGTACATCCATTATCGGTGGAAAATGCACATACAGAAGTATATTCAATATGCTTAAGTTATCATGATCTGCTTATTGAAATTACCTTCTTTGTGTTTACCACGTTACTGATATTCTACATTTGTGCTAAACACAAGTCAACGTACTACGCATAAAACGTGTCAACGTTTTATAATCACTATTTTAATTCGTTTGGTTACTTGATGGTTTAGATGAGAGATCCTTTGATTTGAAATCAATTAACCTTAAAAAGAAAACTGATTAACATAAAAGATTAAGTTTAAAATTAGCTTTGGAAAGGTTAAAATATATTCAATTAGCTTAAACACTAATTATATCTTAATTAAATCAAGAGTAATTCATAATTAAATTTTGATTAACTTAATGAACTTGGACAAGTCCTAACTAACTTCCTAGTGTATATTAGTTAAGGTTTAAACAATTCATTATTATTTAAACCCTAATTAATTAAAAATTAATTAGATAATTACTTAATTAAATAATTTTTTGATTAACCTACTTAACTTAATTAAATAATAATTAGCCATTTAGTTACTTCTTAAATTCATAAACCACTAATTAAAATCTTTACTACTCACTAATTAATCATTAACCTTACTTAGGTGTTACTTAAACCTTAATTACTAATTAAGTACTAATTATTTTCAATTTATTTATTAAATAAATAAATTTTTAAATTATCGAAACTTAACTCTTTTTTATGTTACTAATCAAGTTCGAAAAACTTATGCAAAACATTCCAAAAGAAAACATTTTAAAACAAAATCGACAATTTTGTCGAACTACGTCCATATCGACTATCGCTTTGAGCGCAGTTCGCTTTAACTTGCTTTAAAAGAAATACTTTGCTTATTCCTTGCTATTGCAAGTTTGGAAACCTCATTCTGAAAGTTTTTGAAACTTAAAAACAAAGATAAAAACTTTGAAACCATTTCCAAAATTTATATCTAGAAAACTTAGTTTTGATTCCAAATCGAATCTCATGTCCGTCGCAACATACAAAGGTGTAAACTTTGTAATTCTTACACAACGTACAACTAGTTGTTCATAACCATACCATCGACATATTATACACCAACATCTCATTCTTACAAACCAAACTTACCATTTTAAACTTTCAAACATGATGCTTAACATCCAAACATAATATTTTAACATCCAAATTATGCCAACCATAAATCGCAAACGTATGTCATTATCATAGCATGATATTTTAACAACATGAACTATCAATTTCCATAACATATCATCTATGGAAATGAAGTTAGGACTTTCTAAAAATTATATAGTTTTACTCACCGAAAATTTTTGAAACCTGAAATGCCTTAGATGCACAAAAAGCATTATGTCATCTTCCACTTGAATTTTGGACATATTACTCATGTATTTTGGAAAAGTGATCAAAAGAAAAGTTTAAAAAAAAATTCTTTACAAAATAAAAAATAGAATCACTCAAATAAGATTTCTTTTGAGGTAGATACTGTCGAAAGAAGGAGAGCTATTTTCGGACTTGAATTTCTGATTTTAAAAGTACACCACAAAGAAATGAGATTTTGACATACCTAAGCTTGAAATTAGAAAAAGTGTAAAAAAGGGAAATTGTAGCTACTAAAATTTTATACGATTTGAAAAAAAAGAAAATCTTGATTTGGCGTAAAATGGATGAAGTTATGGTCGAATAAAGATGAGAAAAAATGGAGAAGAAAGACTTTAAAAACAAGTTTGCATCTTTAAAACCATTTAAAACTTTTGATTTAAAAAAAAAATTAAAGCTAACATAAGAAGCCATGAAATTTTAGTGGAGGAAGTTAGAGAAGATGGAGATGATAGTGTAAATGAATTTGTGTGAGTATGGACATGTATTTATAGGCAAAGATTTAGAGAAATTACTAAATTACACTTTGATTTAACTATACACAATATGTAATGATGTGTAAGGTCACATCACCTACCTACCGTCCATCTCTTGTCATGCCCCCCTTTTACCTACCACCCCTAAGCTTAGGCTTTGATGATTATGGTGATGGAAAGGAAAAGACAAGAGGTAATGAGTATGTACTTTGTATATATATAAGTGCATATGTGTATATATGTTATTTTTTTTTAAAACCATAATTTGTCACATCCCTTCCTAATCATATTTAATATAAGATAATTAAATATATTATTTAATGGTTAATTATCTCTAGTATATGTATACATATGGTGCACAAAGGCGAACAACGTTTCTGACAACTTTTTGGTGTCGAAAAGTAGAAATTTCGAAAAACGTTCTTTGGTCATATTTTCTATTTTTCTATGAACTATCTATTTGGTAAAACCATCATTATTAAATAATTAAAATATGTTTATTTTTAAATAAAAACCTATTTATTTATTATTTAAATTTAACTTGAATTTTTGAAGAAATATATAAAATCGATGATATCTACTTCGATGTCATAAATACATTTTATTTTCAAAAAATAAAATAAAATATTTTATTTCATAATCTTGTTTGAATACACATATTAGTGTATGTATCTAGAGCTGTGCAAATTCTTGTTGTTTAAAAGCAGTTTTATCGATAAACGATCTTCGGTTGTTTTATCGATATTTTCTCTAGGACGATATTTACAAATTATCAATATTTTACCTCGGTAATTTGTCCGCAAATATTTTTCTCAAATAAAATAGCTATTATTATTTACCACTTGAAACATGATTATTTCTTACTTTTAAACCCATATCTAAATATTTTAAAAAAAATTTATTCAAGTGATAAATTTGAGGGTCGTTACATTCTTCTCCCCTTAAAAGAATTTCGTCCCCGAAATTATACCATAATCCTATTCCCAGAAATACTTAAAACTATTCATCAATCTTTATGATGTACATAAATCATTTCTTATGTAGAAATCTGGTTAGATCACTCACTTGAACACATAACTTTCCTTCCGAATTAATATCGCGCAATTGACTTCTTAGTGCGGGTTTTGATCAAGCTTCTTAGTTAGAAACCTCTGTTCTCCTTGCATAGCCATAAACTATGATAAACAACCTTTGGTTCCATATAAGAACGCTCATCAACGCTCGCCGTTAAAATTTGAGCAATTAATACTATTCGGAATGGTGTGAAACACCTAGAATCATATACTCGAATCTTGGATCGAGAACTAAGTAAAAAGGAGAAATGATCTACATACAACCTACGTAATAATCCCATTGGTTCTACTTCCCAAGATTATAATTACCCATTTTAAAGAATCACCATTTTACTTAAGAACATTACTTAAATTTATTAACGTTCTATAACTCAAATTCATTTTAGTATGATACTCTTCTATATCCATAAGAGTATATACAATTTCAAATCTTAAATTGGTTTTACCTAACCTAGGTTGTTCCTATGCAGTTAAAGCGCTCGGCAGATTCAATGTGGCAGAGTTGCTAAAAGTCATGGCAAGGATATAACGAAGATATAGCGGGATATAGCGAATGACTCTAAAATAGCATATAAATCTCGTACTTAATGTTTTTACAAATTTATAAATGGTAACTAAATAAAAATAACATTCAATTGAATTTTAATCAATACATAAATAATTCTAAATAAAAACATATGCAAGTATACTATGAATAAATGTAAAATTGTTATATAACATAATTGAATTTAGTAGAATATTAGAGTATTTTCATTTCTGAAAACATATTAAAAATTCAATTAAATAAACTAATTTCATAATTTTTATAACGTATAAAAGTCATTTTTCAATTCATTTCTTTTAAAGAGGATATAGCGAAAATAACGGAATATAGCGGGAATAACGGGATATAACAGAAATAGCGGGGCTTGAAGCAGAAAGGCTATATGGAAAATCATAGCGGTAGAAATTCGCTATGAGATATAGCACGGTTATAGCGGGGCATTAACTGCACAGGATCGCCGTTCAACAAATTTAAAACTTTATTTATTAACTCGCACTTATTCAAGACATCTTTTTATTTTGAAAACTCTATTCTTTTAAGGGATTCGAGAACACAATACCCGGGTTTTATTTCAAGAACCTTTCGAAATGATACTTTATTTTTAACCCTTTTGAAAAGATAATATATAGCATGGTAACTCAAAAATGATGCCAAGGAACTAGGTACTACCAAATAGTATTATATATAACTTTTACTAAGTAGGGAAATACTCAAGAGAAGTATTTACCATCCGAACACATCTCTTATCCATTTTTATTCATTTCCAAGACACTTGAAATAGTTAATCATAAAAATATTTATTTCTTCATAAACTCCCTTTGAAAAAATGCTATTTATAGATATATAGTTCTTTGATAAAATCATCCACTAGCTGTGAATTTATTTGGATTCGAACTCGTTTCGATTGTACAATGACAAAGAGGATAATTTACTAAGTGCACTATCATATTTACCTAAGCAAACATTCGATTGTCACTTAGAAGATTATTCTGATTAGCGTAAAACAGATCGAAACTCCTTCCCGAAAGAAAACTTTACTTTCAAATCCATTTTAAAATATTTATATCTTAAAATCTCTTTAAGTACAATTACTACAACTTTTCCAAAATCATTTAAATCTTTATCAAAACCACCGAGATTTAATATTCTCACAATCCTTTTCATTTTATAAGGTCGTCTAAAAAATTTGTTTTAACTAAACAAATTCTATTCCAAATCCAATTTTAACCCTACATCTCATCGATAACTATATAGACATTTGAAAATCATTCCTTTATATATAAAATATATCCTAGGTAAAATTATTTTATTTAATAATTTTAAAACAATATTATGTCAATTGGACTCGTTCAAGTATTTAGGAAATCGATTATCTGGGCCCAACGCATCGATCAAAATTCTGAAGCCACTCAACAAATCAACACCATATAAAACATTTTTATTTACTAACAAATACGCACTCATATTTATAATACACTTAGGCTCATTCTAGGGTCTCACTTACCCTATCTCAAATGGATATACACCACCAGGACCAAGGTTCTCGCTTAACCTTCAGTTTTGATACCAAATGTAGCGAACCGGATTTTCGACCCTCAAAAATCAAAACTAATACATCCACCGTATTACAGGCTAAACATTCAAGTGCCGAAAATACCAATCTGTTAGGATGAATGAAGAAGGTAGAAGATATAGAAAACTAAAATAATATAGAATCTCACAACGCGGCGAATAATATTTAATACAGCCATGATCTTTACAGAAAGGAAACATTTTTATTCATATATACACCATCAGAGTACATTAAACTTATCCTAAATTTTTGGATAGTTATAGAAATTTGTCCTCACACTGACAAACATACAGACTCTATAATACAATGGAAGTAAAAATGCATGAATATGTCTTGCCCATCCAGCTCCTTTCTAGCTCCAAAGTATCTAGCAAAACCTGGGAAAAACATGCTCGGTCTGACCCGGGCATTACATGAAATAACGCCTGGGTCAGTCTGGTAAACCAGCGTGAGTAAAACTCGATAACAAGCAATAACCTAACTGATTTCTACGTTTGAAATCTTTTCAAACAAAGGGTATCTCGCAAGACCACACTGCACATAAAATGAATGGGTTTTACCTTACGATAACCAAAATATGTTATATAAAATCTCAGTGATATTATCATAGTGTTTAGGTTTAAAGTAAATATATAAAATGGCCGAAATGCTTGCATCTCACATTCCAACATACTAGGCTCTACAATCAAAAACGTAAGACACGTATTGGAGATTGGGTTCCAACTAATGATTGGGCTACTGGGGTAATGCCCCCCCATAGTACACCTCTAGAAAAATGTACAAGGTCATACCTAACGACCCTGCCAACACAAAACCGGCCTACCCCTTGCTGGATAGTACCGAATATATCATCACTCCGGTTGCTTTGCAACTTTTAACCGAGCACTCCCACATACACAAATTCATTGATGATTGTGTATATATCTAGAAGGTTGATGATTTAACCTAATGGGTGCGACCCGCATAGCCCTGCTGCATATCCCATGTTTTAGTCATTTCCAGTTGATGAGGCTTGAGGCTACGTTTTATCTTTTTGAATAGAAATCCATCTTAGAGTGCTAACACTGCCCTCCTGGCGTTAATGCAATGTCAGGATTCATCCATACAAGTTTGTTCTGGTTTGAATGAAATAGAAGCACTAACTCTACTACATCCATTTGGAATCACCCTCAGGAATAGCAGTAGTAGCCCTTGCACTTCAAAGAGCACCATCTTCAATCATCATCAAGATGTCTTCCACTCGAATGTACATGTTGGTACAGAATTGTTTTCGGATATATAAATCTGATCCTGGTCTCTCTACACCAACAACTGATAATTTCCGGTTGACATATTCCCAATTCTTTTGGAAGTAAATATTCGAGTCCTTATCGAAATTCGAATTTTACATTCATACTTCCTAAGTCAAATTAGGCCAAATTTGATAGTTGTTTTTTTAACTATCAAAAAGCAATAATAAAATCTAGAGATATAATTACCCAAAGTAATCACTAAGCCTCAAAACCATTTTCATTTATAAATCTCCTTTCCCTAACATTTATCAACATTCATATACTTATCTCCTTTTACATAAGTATATTCACAAAACATTTATAAGATTTCACATTTCCAAATCTCTTAAATGGATTTAACTCCATTATTTAAATTGGAGAAAAGAATAACTCTAAGCACTATTCCTTCCATATTAAATGTGGAACGGATGTTCCATACCACCATTTTTTTAAACGGTCAACCTCGAGAAACCCAAACCTCGAATTGCTGTTGTGATTATCTTCAATAAATTGTTTTATAAATTTCCCTTACCCATGAAATCTTTTTTGCTTTAACCGAAACCCATTTACAAAACATTTTCACCCTCCATACTCATTTATGAGACTCTTTATAAATTTTCAAACTCGGTTATATAAACTTCTTTATAAACCTTCAAACCTTGTATAAACTTCCCTTTATATGCGTCCAAACCCATTTATAAAATCTTTTTATAAATATTCAAAACTATTTCTAAAATTCCTTTTATGAATACCCCAAAATTATTAATGAACTTATTTATATAATATTCAAAACAATTTCAAATCCTTCTTCAAATATCTTGTTCAAAATAGAATAATCTTAAAGACCATTTTAAAATAAAATGAAATATTAACTTTCCAAAAACCAAACAAAGGCTTAAGGATTACAATGGATAACTAAATTTGGGATTACTTATCCAAGTAATATCATGGGTAATGCCTAACATGTAAGCGAATCACACATAACATACAATCAAACATACGTAGATGTCCAAGTTAAAAATATAGATACATCCATTATCTATGAAAAATACACTTATAGAAGTATATTCTATATGCTTAAGTTACCATAACCCGCTTATTGAAATTAACTTCCTTGTGTTTATCACGTTACCGATATTCAACATTTGTGCTAAACATAAGTCAACTTACTTCGCATAAAACGTGTCAGCATTCTATAATCACTACTTCGATTCATTTGGCTATTTAATGGTCCAGACGAGAGATCTTTAATTTGAAATCAATTAACCTTAAAAATAAAACTGATTTAAAACATAACCGATTAAGTTTAAAAATAGCTTTAAAAAGGTTAAAATATATTAACTTAGCTTAAACCATGATTATATCTTAATTAAATCAAGATTAATTCATAATTAAACTTTAATTAACTTAATGAACTTGGGTATGTCCTAATTAACTTCCTAGTGTATCTTAGTTAAGGTTTAAACAATTCATTATTAGTTAAACCATAATTAATTAAATAATCACTTAATAAAATAATTTTTAATTAACCTACTTAACTTAATTAAACAATATTTAATCATTTAATTACTTATTAAATTCATAAACCACTAATTAAAAACTTTACTATTCACTAATTAATCATTAACCTTCCTTAAATGTTACTTAAACCTTAACCACTTACTTAATTACTAATTTAGTACTACTTACTATTAATTACTTTATTAAATAAATTATTAAATTATCTTAACTCAACTTTTTTTATGTTACTAATCATGTTCGAAAAACTTTTGCAAAACATTCCAAATGAAAACATTTTAAAATGAAAATCGACAATTGCAACATACAAAGGTGTGAACTTTGTAACTCTTACACAATATACAACTAGTGTGACCACAACCATACCATCAGCATTTCGTATATCAGCATCACATTCTTACAACTAAACATACCACTTTAAACATCCGAACATGATGCTTAACATCCAAACACAATATTTAACATCCAACCACAAATCGCAAATGTATATCATTATCATAGCATGATATTTTAACAACATGAACTATGGATTAGAATAACATATAATCTATGGAAATAAAGTTAGTTCTTTATAAAATGAGATAGTTTTACTTACCAAAAATATTTGAAACCTAAAATGCCTTAGATGCACAAAAAGCATCCCAAAAATATGTCATTTTCCACATGATTTTTGGACATATTACTCATGGATTTTGAAACAGTGATCAAAAGAAAAGTTTTAGAAAATTCTTTTCCCTACAAAATAAAAAAAGAATCACTCAAATCAGATTTTGTTTGAGGTAGATATGGTCAAAAGAAAGAGACCTATTTTTGGACATGAATTTCTGAGTTTATAAGTACACTGCAAAGAAATGAGATTTTGACATACCAAAGCTTGAAATTAGGAAAAGTGTTAAAAAGGGAAGTTACGGATACTGAAATTTTATAAGATTTAAAAAACATTCTTGCCTTGGTGTAAAATAGAGGAAGTTATGGCCGAATAAATTAGAGGAAAAATGGAGAAGAAAGTGTTTAAAAACCAATTTGCATCTTTAAAACAATTTAAAACTTTTGATTCATAAGAAGCCATGAAATTTTTATGGAGGAAGTTAAAGAAGATGGAGATGAGAGTGTAATTGAATTTATGTGAGTATGGACATGTATTTATAGACAAAGAATTAGAGAATTTACTAAATTACCCTTAGATTTAACTATACATAATATGTTATGATGTGTAAGGTCACATCACCTACACTTCCTCTCTTATCATGACCCCCCTTACCTATCCCCCTAGGTTATGATGATTACGGTGATGGAAAGTAAAGACAAGAGGTAATGGGTATGTACTTTGTGTATATATATATAAGTGTATATGTATATATATGTTTTTTTTAAAACCATGACCTGTCACATCACTTCCTAACCATATTTAACATAAGATAAAGCATAATTAAGTATATTATTATATGGTTAATTATCTCTTATATATGTGTACATATGGTGAAAAAATGCAAATAACGTTTCCGACAACTTTTTGGTGTTGAAAAGTCGAAATTCCGAAAAACGTTCTTTGGTCATATTTTCTATTTTTCTATGAACTATCTATTTTCGTAAACAAATATTAAAAAATATTTTATCATCATTATTAAATAATTAAAATAGGTTTATTTGTAAATAAAAACCCATTTATTTATTATTTAAACTTAACTTGAATTTCCGAAGAAATATATAAAACCGTCGATGTCAACTGTCGATGTCATAATACATTTTATTTTCAAATAATAAAATAAGTTATTTTATTTCATAATATTGTTTGAATACATATATCAGTGTATATATCCAGAGCCATACATGGTTCTTATTGTTTAAAAGCAGTTTTATCGATAAAATGATTTCTGGTTGTTTTATTGACATTTTACTTAGGATGATATTTAAAAATTATCAATATTTTACCTCGATAATTTATTTGTAAATATTTTTCCCAAACAAAATAACTATTATTACTTACCACTTAAAACATGATTATTTCTTACTTTTAAGCCCATATCTAAATATTTTAAAAGTAAATATAATTTATCCAAGTGATAAATTTATGGGTCATTACATTTTTCCCATTAAAAGAATCTTGTCCTCAAAATTATATTACAACTCTATTCCCAAAAATAATTAAAACTATTCATCAATCTGTATGATGAACGTAGATCATTCCAATGCAAAAATTTGGTTCGATCACTCACATGAACACATAAATTTCCTTCTAAACTAGTATCACTCACTCGACTTCCTAGTGCGGCCTTTGGTTAGACTTCTTAATTAAAAACCTTTGTTCTCCTTTTATAGCCATAAATTATGATAGACAACCTTTGGTTCCACATAAGAACTATCATCAACGGTCACTGTCAAAAATCAGGTGATAAATCCCAATTTGGAATGGTGTGAAACACCTCGAGTAATGTAATCGAATCTTGGATCGAGAATTATGTGAAAAAGAGAAATGATCTACGTACAACCTACATACTAATTCCATTGGTTCCTACTTCCCAAGATTATAATTACCCTTTTTAAAGAATCATGATTTTACTTAAGAACATTACTTAAGTTTAATAACATTATGTAATGACCTAATTTTTCAGTCGCCTGAATTTAGAATATTCAACTGAATTTAAATATTAAAAAATGAATATTATAAGTAAATCAGTTAATTAATTGAACATTGAATCTAATATTAATAAAAATGATTTGTCTAACATTTTTTAAATTTTATTTACATTAGAATGAAGTTAGTAAACTTTTAAAATGGAATTAAAAGTGAATAAACATAAACTGGAAATTTTATAATTTAATTAGCATGTAAAAATAGTCATTTTTGACACTGTCTCAGATTTTGACGAAACTAGTTTCATTGGATCCATAATAGTATGTTATTTTAGAATTTCAAATTTCATGTCAATCGGACTTACGGTTTGATGGTGCAGAGCTGAAACGCATAGAAATTTATTTAAGTAAATTTAATTAAAATAACTCGATTCGAAAACCTATCTTTCAAATATGATGCAATTGGCTCTTGAAATATATTTCATTGTGTTCGGAATAAGGGTAAAATATTATAAATGCCAGGCAGCAAGCTTCATTTGGAGTTCGGAAAATATTCGGGTGAATAGTAATTTATATTGCATATAAATAGATGACCATAACATGCAAAACCCTAGCTAATTAGGGCCAGTCGCCGTTAAATTTCAAACGACTGGAAATGCTTCAAACTTCTTCCTCAGTTATCTTCCATTTCGTAAACAATTATTAAAAACTTAGAAATACAATATGGTAGAGCGTGTTGAGATCTACGAAATCAACGGTTTTGATTGAAAAATAAGTGGTGCTAGTCTCTGATCGTTGTCGCGACGAACATAGGGAAGCGAGGCATGAGGAGAATCGAATGCATGATGGGTTGTTTTCGTGCGCGCGACTTTTAGCTGGAGGAAGAAGGAATTCACGGCCGAGAACTTGTTTCAGAAAATGGACGGCCAAATCAGATGGTAAAATAAAAAATTGAATTTGTAAATTCATTATATTGTTTAAAACCGTGCAAACTTATAATATCATATCTTTTCCATACGAGGTTCATTTTGCACGAAACAAATTGCATTGGGTTCGTATCTGAAAATACTATGCGATGGAGTTGGGTTAGGATTTATTTGAGCTAGTGAAAATTTTGGTTAAATTTAAATGCTTGTTTAATTTTAATCGAAATAAAATACTGCAACGAGGACTGCAACCAAAGTGAGTAAAACTCACTCTTTCTGGCCTGTTTATGTTATTATATAAGTGACAATATTTTCATTATACTATTTTGATGACTGTTTGGATGTTATATATATGTATATATATATATGTATGTATGTATATTGGATGTCTGGATGTTATGCTATAGTAGTTAGCAATTGGATATTTTCCTGCCTATTAGAGCAGATAAGACCGTTTGAACGCGCGTCTGCTTTGAAGCAGACATTGTACATATTTTCTTATATGTATATTTGTTGCGGATGACATGTTAGAGGGATCTAACAGGATTCCTTACTATGGTTGATGTTTATTTACACATATTGTTATATATGTTATATTATCTGATATTTGATGTGATGGATGCCATGATTGCTATTATTAGTGTGAATCCTCTTATTTAGTACTTTTGCTATATTGGGCCATATTTTGGAAATTTAGAAATATTAAAATGATGATTTTAATTTAAAAAGGCTTTCAAAGTGATTTTAAAAATATATATGTTTTAATAAATTTTGAATTATTAAAGAAATGGATTTATTTTAAATAAATAAAAAGTTATAATTTTTATGTTATAAAAATTATGTTTTTGTGAAATATACTTAAATATGTTTTTCAAAATATGAAGTTAACTATTTTGTAAAATAAGTTAAATTGAGAATTTTGCTTATTGTAAATGGTTTATATATAAGATTTATAAAATTTATAATTTATAAATAAAAGTAATGGGATTATAAACGAGTTTTATAAGTGTTAAAATGAAGTTATAAATGAAACCTTATAAGTAAATGAGATTTAAAGTAAGGAAGTTATAAAAGGAAATGTTATTAATAAAGAGATTTAATGAAATAAAATTTATAAACGGTGTTTTATAAATATTAGAAATAGAATTATAATCAAATTTGTATATGGATTTATAATTAAAATTTAGAAATGAATTTATAATGGACTTTATAAATAATAAGATTACAAAAGAATGAATTTGTAAATAAGAGATTTATAAGTAAATGAACTTATAATGGGATTTTGACATATAAATGAGATAAACGGGAAATTGGTTAATAAAGGAATTTTATAAAAGGAAGTTTTTATAAAATAGAAATGTGAATTATAAACATTGTTTTATAAATGTGAAATCAATTTAATTTGATAAGCTAAACATGTATTTTATAAAAGAAAATATATTCACATTTTTAAAGAGAATGACTCTTTAAATGAATGTTTTGGAAAGTAATATTATAAAATGGAGTTTAAATGGTTTGAAAATAAAATTAATTGTGAATTCACTTACTATTAAAATAAGTATATGATTTTTTTTCAAATATCCAATAAGTGAAATGGTTTTGAATATTGTCTTTTTAAATATATTTTAAAGTGAATAATTGGAAAGTGATTTGATGTACAAATGATTAATAAATCAGGCCTAGTGACTGTATAAATGCTAAATTATATTTCCGGCCATTTTAGTTTCTCGACATGATGTGGAAACTATTTAGTCGTACACTTAATACATAGCCATATGTGTAGGATTGATTATCGTGTGTTGAGAATGTTGATTTGTGTAGTGTGGAGTGATTACTCTAATCTATCGAGCTTCCTTCTTGGTCGAAGGATAGCAAGTTGAAAGTTAGAGCTGTGATAAGTCTATGAGACTTGGTTTCTTTGTGAGGTTGAGAAACGCTTTTGCGATGTTGGTGCAAAGAGACCAAGATCAGATTTATCTGAAACCACTTTGGAGCAATATATATGCGACGATTGTGCAGGTTGGTCGATGATATTGATATTTTAGGATTTTCATAGTAAAGGACTGCTTATTGACCATATGGGGTTAAAATCCCAATCTACATATAGTAGTCGTAGTTTTTTCGTTATGAAATATCCATTGCAAGGGCTGTCGTTACTAATCCTATAGGATGTGGTAGGAGAGTAATTCGGTTTGTCCTGTTCCTAGACAACTTGTATGGATAAGTGTATGACATTGCATTTCTAAGATCACGTACATTGGTTTTTACAAATATACATCCTATGGTGGCGGAGAATGCAACTTCTCTTAGCTTAACACCCTCGTTGAGACATACGAGCTCAAGGGTTGTATTTTTAAGGAAGGCAATTAGTAGTCAACGAGAATGGCAATGTGGCATTCAATGATGATGATGATATGTGATATGTGAAAGGTAATCGGTACCACTTTTGGCCTCACTCGTCGAAAAATGACTAAAACAGGTATAGAAGCAGCAAGGCTAAAATGGGTCGCTCCCATTAGGAGATGTCATCATTCTTCTAGATATATCTTTACACGCAATGATGTCGTGTATCTGATTATTGTTGATGTTTGATTGTGGCCATGGATTTTAGGTGGGTAACGACGGGAGTGATGACATATTCGGTACTATCTAGTGAGGGGTGGGCCGATCTTGTGTTGGTTTAGGCAACCAGTATCTGGACCCTGGGTACATCCCTCTAGAGGTGTACCGAGTTTCAAAAAGGTAGTCCCTTCACCTAGTCATTTGTATGGAATCCAAAATCCACCACGTGCCTGCCATTTTGTTTTGTAGAGCCTAGTATTGCTAGAATTTAATGGTGGTAACAATTTCAGCTATGTTGATTATTATTTGTATAACAGACATTATTATAATATAACATGATTTGATATGAAAAGATTTTGGTTATCATAAGGGAAAAATCCATCCGTGTTTATGTATGGAGGTTGTCTTACGAGATACCTTTTGTTTTGATAAAGGAAAAGTTTTGGTAACTTTATAAATTCAGTTGAGATGTGTTTTTCTCATGCTGGTTTACCAGATCGATCAGGGTGTTCTTCCCTTTCGATGCTTGGGTCAAACCGAATATATGTACATGTTCATATTTGGTGTTTCTGGAGCTTCAACAGGCGAACTGGAGATCTTCATTTCGTATACACGTATCTATTTATTTTTCCACTGCATTGTATTAT
Organism: Allium cepa; assembly: GCA_030765085.1. Taxonomy (NCBI): domain Eukaryota; kingdom Viridiplantae; phylum Streptophyta; class Magnoliopsida; order Asparagales; family Amaryllidaceae; genus Allium; species Allium cepa. Next base: position 265,961,163 of record CM060932.1, read on the forward strand.
TGTTGCTGTAAATTATCAGCATTTGTGAGGACGGGTTATTATAACTGTCCAAGCTGATGATTACTTATTGTGTCCCTGATATTGATTTATGTATATTACAGTTTCTCTTTGTAAAGATTATTGATCTATATTTTATGTTATTCCGCTGCGACGTGAGATTTTGTATTGTTTTAATTCTGCTTCTCCCTCTTCTTCTTCTTTTCTCTTCTTCTTTCTTCTCTCTTTCTTCTCACCCTCTCTTTTCTTTGTCATGATCATCTGCAATTATGTTCGCTTTGGGTTGACATGTGTGGTTTATTGTCGATTCAACGGGTACGGATTTGCGGGTCGTCACAGGTTGTATCATAGTTAGGTTTAGTATACTCCTAGGCTTTGATGTTTACTCATTATAGATATAGTTAGTAATACAATAGAATGAGTAGAGTGTGTCCGTATATATGTGCATGTATTTGTTAGTGACATAAACATGTTTTATATTGTGTTGATGTATCTGTTGAGTGGCTTATGAATTCTGGTCGGTGTGTGGGACGCGACTGTATCGATAGGGATTTCTAAACTCTTAAACAAGATAAACCAACATAATATTGTTTTAAATGGGTAAATAAAATAATTTTACCTCGATTATATTCTATATATAATTATATATATTGATTGTTAGTTGTTAATGAATGGTAATATTTAATTATTATCATTTGTTATTTGTTATGTTTAATAAAAAGTTGTTATTATTATAAATCTAAATAATAAAATAAATAAATTTGGGATGAATCTTATATAAGTGGAGTAAAATAGTGAAATTATATAAGTAAAAATTTATAAATGTGATTTATAAATATGAAAAGGGATTTTAAAAGAATATAAAGCACCGAATTCACTACCGTTGTTGGAAAATAATAAGGGTGATGACTGCAGCATCATCGGTACCATTTTCGAGTTTATGAGTGATGGATTTGCTACCATTAGTAAATTGAAAATTTAAGTTTTGTTGTGATAAATAAATTTGGATTTAAAATCCAAGTTTTAAATTGATAAATATAAATGAAATGAGTTTGGACTTATAATATGAAATAAAAATTTAACTTTGGTAAAGTTAAATAAATTTGAGTTAGCATAATAAAATATATGATTTGAAATTTAACTAAAGGAAAGTTAAATAAAGTGAATTGGATTTGATTTGATTAGATAAGTTATTGAAATAAAAATCGAACTTAAGTGGTAAGTGATTATATAATATGAATTTGAAAGTTTAAATAACTAAGTTGTATAACTTATACATCTAGTAATAACAAGTTAAAAACAAGATTTTTTGAACTTGTAATTAGAAAATTTTAAAATTGGAATATAACACTAGAATTTAACTTCTATAAAGTTAAATGAATTGGAGGTAGTGAATTGCATTAAGTGTATTGATGAATCAAATAAAAGTGAATATAAACCTAAGTTGTAAAGTGATTATATAACCATGATTTGAAATTATAAAATGAGAATGAAAGCGAACATAAGTATATATTCATGAAAGTTGAAGTGAATAAGTGTATAACTTATGAATTTTGTAATAATAAGTTGGAAACAAAAATTTAGATTTGTTAATTATGAAATGTTAAGAAATGGATTCTGAATTGGAATCATAAGTTGAAACTTAAGTTAAATAAGGTGAAAGTAGGAAAGGAATTTAACTTAAGAAATATAAAACAAGGTTGGAAAGAAATTTAATTTGAGTTAAGATTTGAATGAATTTGAATTGAATATCAAGTGAATTGAAAGTTGAAGTGATGAATTTGAATATAAACTTGAATTGTTAAATGAAATTCAACTTTGGTTGTAAAATAAATTAGCTAATTGAATATGGTTTGGGATGATTATTTGTTAGATTAAGTATAACTTAAATTAGGAATGATGGAATAAAACTTAAGTTAAGAATTTGTGAATTAATAATAGAATTAGAAGTGTTGTACAAAATGTTGAATTAAGCTTAAGTAGAAATTGTATGAAATGAAATGTGATTCAACATAATTTGAATCTAAAATTGAGTATTAACAAAGAATGTGAATATACGATATATACCAATTAAAATCAAAAATGTTAAACCAAATTGAATGTAAATTAGTGAATGTAAACTAATTGAATATGAATAAATGGATGTTAGTAAAATCCGATGTTAATGAATCGAATGTGAATAAATTGAAAACCAATTCAATGAATATTAATGAGAAATGAATGTATATTGATTTGGTTATATTAGTTGGATGTTAGTTGTTGATGGTTGCTTATATTGCATGTGTTTCATTTGCATATGATTATTGTATAGTTTATGTTATATGTTGATATTATTTCTATATACATGTTTCTCATTGATTATTGAGTGTATAGTAGGTGCGGATGGCATATGCTTTGCATTTGGAAGTCGCTTTCGCGCTATATTAGCCGTATATGCTCGTTAAATAATATATATGGTACATATCGTGGATTACATATCGTACTTTTACACTTTTTTCCCTATGGGATGCCTTATCCTCGATGATGAGATGTATATTTTTGATATATATGTGTGTGTGTGTATGTGTTGTGATTTTACTATGATCAAACCGCACAAAGGTGACGCTGATGAAATTTTTCGTAAATTCAAGGCATAAGAAAATTTTTAGGAAAATTGAAAAAAAATTATAACTAAAAGTTTTGATTTTTGAGTTATAATTTGAAATTATATAGTTGGTTTTTTTAATGGCATTAGTTAATAACTGTGAATGAATTTAGAAACTTAAGAAAAGTTTTTATAAAAGTTGCAACTAATTGATTTTGGAAATACTAAACACTTAAGAGAATTTGGTGATCTATTTCAACTATTTTGTTTTAAAAGTTAATGGAGTTGTAGCATCTTTCTTACTTAGTAATTTCGGGGACGAAATTTTGTTAAGGGGTAAGAATGTAACGACCCAGTTTTTCAGTCACCTGAATTTGGAATATTTAATTGAATTCAAATATTGAAAAATGAATATTATAAATCAGTTTATTAATTGAATATTGAATCCAATATGAATAAAAATGATTTCTAACATTGTTTTAAATTCTATTTAAATTAGAATGAGGTTAGTAAACTTTTAAAATTGAATTAAAATTGAAAAAATAGAAATTGGAAATTTTATAATTTAATTAACGTGTAAAATTAGTCATTTTTGACACCGTCTCGGATTTCGACGAAACTAGTTTCATTGGATCCGTTATAGTATGTTATTTTAGGATTTTAAATTTCGTGTCAATCAGACTTACAGTTTGGTCGTGCGAAGCTGAAACACATAGAAATTTATTTAAGTAAATTTAATTAAAATAACCCGATTCGAAAACCTATCTTCCAAATACGATGGAATTGGCTCCCGATATATATTCCATTGTGTTTGAAATATGTGTAAGACATTATAAACGTCAGACGGCATGCTTCGTTTGGTGTTCGGAAAATATTCGGGTGAGTAGTAATTTATATTGCCTATAAATAGAGGACCATAACTTGCAAAACCCTAGCTAAATAGGGTCGGCCGCAATTAAATTTCGAATAGCCAGAAGTACTTCAAACTTCTTCCTCAATTATCTTCCACTCTGCAAACAATTATCAAAAACTTCCAACTACAATATTTAGAGTGTGTCGAGATCTACGAAATCAACGGTTGTGACTGAAAATTACGTGCTGGATTGTCGTGGATCTGGCTATGAATGTCGCAACTTTGGAGGATGTTTTCACATGATAGGTGGGGATGAGCTCGATAGAACTTGAGGCGATGGTGCGGTAGAGGATAAGCTTCGACGTGGTAGTCTCTGATGGTCGTCTCGACGAATGTAGGGAGGCGCGACATGTGGAGAACCGAACGCGTGATGGGTTATTCTCGTGCACGCGACTTTTAGCTGGAGGAAGAAGCAATTCATGGCCGAGGTCATATTTCAGAAAATAGACCACCATATTTGATGGTAAAAAAAATTTGTAAATTAATTATATTGTTTAAAATCATGTAAACTTATAAATATCATATCTTTTCCATACGAGGTCCATTTCGTACGAAGCGAATTATGTTGGGTTCATATCTAAAAATACTACGTGAAGGAGCTACATTGGGATTTATTTGAGCTAGTGAAAATTTTGGTTAAAATTAAACGCTTGTTTAATTTTAATCGAAATAAAACGCTGCACCGAGGACAACAACCAAAGTGAGTAAAAATCACTCTTTCTGGCCCGCTTATATTTTTATATAAGTGGGAATAATTTTATTATGCTGTTTTGATGACTGTTTGGATGTTTTATGTATAAATATTGGATGTTTAGATGTAGTAGTTAGTAGTTGGATATATTCCTGCCTATTGGAGCAAATGAGACACTATACATTGCCGTGTATGAGTGGATGACTCTTTGTGCACGCGTCTTCCTCGAAGCAGACATTGTACGTATTTTCTTATATGTATATTTGTTGGAGGTGACAGGTTGGAAGGATCCAACAGGATTCCTCACTATAGTTGATGTTTATTTACACATATTGTTATATATGTTGTATTATGGATATTTGATGTAATGGATGCCATGATTGCTATTATTGAAGTGAATCCTCTTATTTAGTACTTTTGCAGCATTGGGCCATATTTAGAAAATTTAAAAACACTAAAATGATGATTTCAAATTAAAAATAATTTCAAAGATATTTTGAAAATATATATGTTTTAATAATTTTTGAATTATTAAAGAAATGGATTTATTTTAAATAAATAAAAAAATTATAAATTTTATGTTATAAAAATTATGTTTTTATCAAACATACTTAAATATGATTTTTGAAATATGAAGTTAACTATTTTGTAAAATAAGTCAAATTGAGAATTTGGAGCTTATTATAAATGGTTTATATATAAGGTTTATAAAATTGATATTTTAAAATAAAAATAATGGGATTATAAACGATTTTTACAAGTGTTAAAAAGAAATTATAAATGAAACCTTATAAGTAAGTGAGAGTTATAAAGTAAGGAAAGGGAATGTTATTAGTAAAGAGATTCAATGAAATAAATTTTCTAAACGGTGTTTTATAAATTTTAGAAAATGGAATTGTAATCAAATTTGTATATGGATTTATAATTAAAATTTAGAAATGAATTTATAATGAACTTTATAAATAATGAGACTACAAAAGAATGAATTTGTAAATAAGAGATTTATAAGTAAATAAACTTATAATGGGATTTTGACATATAAATGAGATAAACGGGAAATTGGTTAATAATTTTTTTTATAAATGGAAGTTTTATAAAATAGAAATGCGAATTATAAACGTTATTTTATAAATGTGATATCAATTTAATTTGATAAGCTAAATATAGATTTTTATAAAAGGAAATATATTCGCATTTTTAAAGAGAATAATTCTTTGAATGAATGTTTTGGAAAGTAATATTATAAAAGTTTAAATGGTTTAAAAATAAAATAAATTGTGAATTCACTTATTAATAAAATAAGTATATGAAAATGTTTTCCAATATCCAAAAATTGAAATGGTTTTGAATATTATCTTTTCAAAGATATTTTGAAGTGAATAATTGGAAAGTGATTTAATTAATAAACGATTAATAAATCAGGCCTAGTGAATATATAAGTGCTAAATTATGCTTTTGGCCATTTTAGTTTCTCAACTAGATGTGGAAAATATTTAGTCGTACACTTAGTATTTAGGCATCTGTGTTGGCTTGATTATCGTTGTGTTGAGAATGTTGATTTGTGTAGTGCGGAATGATTACTTCAATATATCGAGCTTCCTTCTTGGCCGAAGGATAACAAGTTGGAAGTTGGAGACGTGATAAGTCTATGGGACTTAGTTTCTATGTGAGGTTAAGAAATGTTATTGCGTTGTTGGTGCGAAGAGACGAGGATCATATTTATCTGAAAACCACTTCGGACCAACATATATACGATGATTGTGTAGGTTGGTCGATGATAATGATATTTAGGATTTTCATAGTGAAGGACTGCTTGTCGATCATTTGAGTTAAAATTCCAATATACATATAGTAGCAGTAGTCTTTTCGTTATGAAATATTCATTGCATGGGCTGTCGCTACTAATCCTATAGGATGTTCTAGGAGAGCACCTTCGGTTTGTCCTATTTCTGGATAACTTGTATGGATGAGTGTCAGATATTGCATTTGTAACATTACGTACATTGGTTTGTACAAACGTACATCCTGTGATGGCAGAGAAGGCAACTTCTCTTAGCTTAACACTCTCCTTGAGACATACGGGCTCAAGGATTGTATTTTTGTGGAAGACAATTAGTAGTTAACGAGAATTGCAATATGGCATTCAAAGATGATGATGATGATGATATGTGATATGTGAAAGGTAATCGATACCTATATTGGCCTCACTCCCCGGAAAATGACTGAAACAGGGATAGAAGCAGTAGGCCAAAATGGATCGCTCCCATTAGAAGATGTCATCACTCTTCTAGATATATATTTACATGCTATAATGTCGTGTATCTGATTATTGTTGATGTATGCTTATAACCATATATTTTAGGTCAGTAACAACTGGAGTGATGATATATTCGATACTATCCAACAAGGGGTAGCCGGTCTTTTGTTGGTTTAGGCTCCTAGTATCTAGACCCTAGGTACATCCCTCTAGAGGTGTGCCGAGTTTTAAAAAGGTAGTCTCTTTACCTAGTCATTTGTATGGTATCCAAAATTCACCACGTGCCTGCCATTTTGTTTTATAGAGCCTAGTATTGCTGGAATATAATAATGGTAACAATTTCAACTATGTTGATTATTATTTGTAACGACCCAACTTCCAAACTCCAGGAAGTCGCATCATTAAGAAGAAAGAAAGGGATAGAAAAGAGAAAAGAAATGAAAGAAAGAAACAGACAACATCAGAATCTCACAGCGGAATCGAATAAATTATAATATATCACATAAAACTTTACATAGTATCATATACATCAAAGTAATACAGCTAATACAACACAAACTAGACAGTTATAAACATCTGTCTAGCAATTACAACCCAAGTACATCAGAGAAAAACAAATACAACTCAAACACAGCGGAACCATTAAATATATCTACACGTTGAAGCCTCCTGCTCCATTATCTCCTCCAGAAACTCGTCAAAGCAATCCTGAACACTTGACTACTCATACGTAATATGAGTACCCAAGAGTTTAATAAAACAGAAAATAAACACTCAGGTCAGACAGGGGTCTGGTGTGAGTAAACGGGGATAAAAGTTGCTTAACTTTAGAAAATCCTTTGAAAACAAAAGGTATCACGTAAGACTTCCCACACATAAACATGGAAAAGTTTTTACCTTACGCTAACCAAAACATTTGATAGAAAATCCAGTGATATTATAATAGTGTCTAGGGTTTTCAAAATAAAATACAGAAATAGCTGGATTGCTTACATCTCATGTTCCAACATAGTTGGGCACAATCAAAACCGTACATGCACTTATTGGATTTTGGATTCCATACAATGGCAGGGCTACTGGGGTACCGCCCGTCACAGTACGTGACCTAGATCACCGTACCGAGGAGTACTCCCACTCCCTTGCAACACAAGGCCGGAACCATTCCTTACTGAACAGTTCCGAACAAGACCACCCCGGCGATTCTAGCTAGTAATCGCCCCACACAGCCGAAATATAAAGGGACATCTAGACAGGGGTAAATCTCGCTCTCCAGTGGGGGCTACCCACGAAGCCTTGCTGCACCTCCCCTGTTTTAGCCATTCCCGGTTGATGAGGCTTGAGGCTACGATTACCTTAATAGGACATATCAATCTTAGAATGCTCATCGTCCACCTGACGATGTTCTGAAAGCATTCAATCCATACAAGTTCGTTCCGGGTTCGAACGAAACCGAAGGCACTATCTCGTTGCACTCATTTTGGAATCACCCTCAGAGTCAACGACCATAGCCCTTGCACTCTAAATCACCATCTCGAACCTATGAGTACTATTCCGTCAAACTCATTACGGAATCACCCACAGAGTTATACTGACGATAGCCCTTACACCTCGAGTCTTCACTTGCTCCACTTGGATTAACGACCTAACGTTTAATTGGAATCGATGTGGTTTTCGGATATCCAAATATGTAAATCCGATCCCGGTCTCACCGAAACCAAACGCCATCTTAATGTCCAAGTTATACTTAAGGGTTTAAATAATTAACTCATTTCATTATTATCCATTTCACAAGATAGATAAACTACATATCACAATAGATAATCATATTCATATCACAAACAGATAATCTGTATTATCCATAAACAGATAATCATCATAACCAAATAATCCATCACAAACCATTATACATAAACCAAACATTCATATCATACAAATACAACTTATCTCATTACTGAGATCACAACCATTCAATCAATAACATCCATAAGCAATGATTTATTAACCAACAATTTATAATTAATTTAAAATGAATTAAATTAATTACAACCATCTCTAATAAATTTAAATTAAATTAATTAACACTTCTATAAATCCTGCTTAATACCATTAATTAATTAACCCAGATAATTAATTATCCACTAAGTATTTAACTTGATTAAATACTTTTGATTAATCATTCACTAATTACAATGAGTAATTAGTATTTAATTAATTTTCATAAATTAATTAACCTTATTCATAAGTAATTAACATTTAATTACTCATTTATTAATTAATTATAATTAATTATATTTATCCTTAATTAATTACAATTAATTAATCACTTAATTAATTAATTATTACTTAATTAAACAATCCTTAATTACATCATTAATTATAATAATTATTGATCTCTAATATTTAAATAAATTACTTAATTAAAATTAATTACATTTAATAATTAATCTAATTATTAATCACCTTGATTTTTTTTGGCAAGGCCAGCCGGTTTTATAGTGGACCGTCAACTTTTTATTACGAACGTAATAAAAGTTGAAGCACAGGAGAAAGGTAGGAGCACCTTAACTACTATGAAAAGAAAAAGCTATACAGCACAGGAGTGTGAAAGAAATATCACAACTACTATAAGAATATCGTAATCAAATACTACTCCTCCGAAGAGGTAGACTCACCATCATGCCCAGGAACCAGGCGGGACTCCAATGGGACATTTCCCAACATTCTAGCAAAGGGGCGGAAGTGAGATGCAAGACACGGATCATACGCCACAGACTCTGGAGAGTACACAAAAGATCGGTCCCAGGAACAATCAGCAAGCAAGACAGAATTCTTATCCGCAAAATGACCGTCCAAATCAAGAACCAAAGAGTCCCCAGAAGGTCGATAATAAAGGCATCTAAGGTCAAACTGATCATCAGTAATGAATCGAAAGTAAGACTCGGTCAACGGGTTAAATCTCATATCCGAAGTGTAATCAACCCAACACCGCTCAGCTTCATCCCAAAAAATTGATGGACAATGGCGTCCAAGATCAGGAGCATCACCTTGATTAATATTAAATTAAGTAATTAACTATCTTTAATTACTTATTTATAAATTAATTAACCAATAATTAATCAATAATTAATTCTTTAATTAATTACAAAAGTAATTATCCAAATTACTAATTACATTCCAATAATTATCATTATTACTTCTCTAAGTAATCCTGCTCAATTAATTACATTTAGTAATTACTCTTTAAAATCATCAAATGATTTATTAAAATTAATTAAACTAAATTAATTAACTTAAATAAATCACATATCAAAATTAATTACAATAAGTAAATGATTCATTAATTAATTTAACAATTAATTATACTTAACCAATTATAATTAATTAGATTCAATTAATCAATCTAGTTAATTATCAATATTAATTACATTAATAAATTACTAAATTATCCTTAGATAATTATCACTATTTATTAATTATCAACATTTCAATAATTACATACTTAAGGAAGTTTGAAATAGATTAATTATTAATAAATCATTTCTAACTAATAAATTAATCTAAACCATTATATAAAATCAAATAATTATGTAAATCCTTAACTATCTTAAATATTTTCAAAATAACTAAATCACTTATCAAATGACTCATTTATATTCAAAATGTATTAAAACAATACATTTCTAAATTTAAATTCAAATTCCATTTAAAATTTTAATATTTAAAATGTTTAGCTATTATACATTAATCCAAATTTTAAATAATTATAAACCTTAAAATAAAATGAATGTTTAAGAACATTCATTTCCTAAATATAAAAGAAAGATTTAAAATAAATTTACTTGATTAAAATAAATTAATCTTTGAAAATAAATTGATTTTTTCAACTTTCAAATTTTAAATTAAACACTTCATATTTCAATTCAATACTAAAGGAAACTAAATTATTTCAAGTTTTAAACTTATTTGAAATCAAATTCTTTTAAACATTTAAATAAGTAAATATTACAAACTGTTTTGAAATCAAAACTGGTTTTCAAAGTAAATTTGAAAACTATTTTTAACTTGATTTCAAAACAAATTCAAATCTGGGTTAAACATTTAAATTTGTTTAAAAATTAAAACTTACAAAAACTTGTTTGAATCAAAAATCTGGTTTTAAAAAAGCAAACTTGAAAACTGTTTATTCTTGATTTAAAACCAAATTAAACCTGGTTTAAATTTAAGGTTTTCATTTTTAAAAACATTGAATTTCAAACTTTATTTGAATTCAGTTTCTACTTCCACTTGAATCAAGATCCAACTTTGAAAACATGAATTCATTCAAAAATCTAAAAACTGCAAAACTCTCTGGACTAAAACCTGAAAATTGTTTTAATTTTGATTTAAAAACTGAATTTAAATTTAAGATTTCATTTTAAAAACTTTTAATTCAAAACTTCATTTGAATTCAGACTTTCTTATTTTTGAATCAAATTACAATCTTTAAATTATGAATTTTATTTAAATTTTTAAAAACTGTAAATCTACAGATTTATCAACCTGCAACTAAACTAACCCGAGAAACCATTTACTTTACTTCGAGTTTCCCAACACCCTACTTCGAGTCAAAAATAAAAATACTCGAGCAATGACTCGAGTCAAAAACCCTGCACATCAGAAGTTCACCAGAAATTGAGAAACCACTGCAAACCTGTCAACAGCCCTTAAACTCGCCTCCGACCATCATCATTGACGCGACCCTGGCCATAGCTACCTCTACACTCCTTCTACAACTTCTCAAATCCCTACTCCACTCGATGCAACATAGAGCATGTGCAAATGTTAAGAACTGTAACACTTAAAATCAGGGTTTTGAAAACTTGGAAAACCCAAATATCATCTCCTCCCCTTCTGATCATCCATCACCAATTTCTCCTAACATACTTACATCAAAACTCCACTACAGTAGGCATCTTAACCCCTAAATTCCACTAGCCTATCAGATACCTCTATAATTTCTTTTTTCTGTTCAAAATAGCATGCTAATTTACACAGTTCATTTTGTTTTTAAAGTGAAGTTTGTTTTATACTCTCTGATTTCTAACATGCATACATGATATAATCTTGTTTTAAATAGTTATTGAAGTTTGATATTTTGATTTCATTTAAAATGCTAGCTGTGGAGTTTGTTCAGAGAGTAACAGACTTTAAATACTAACCTATTTAAACTAATTCATAATTTTATACTAACAACCATACTTTGTTTCACATAAATTCTAACTGAAACCATTCAAATAAATAAAGATTTCCTATTTAAGAAGATCCTACTTTACAATCCAGCTAAATATGCAGATTCCAGAAATAATAATAAAAAAACATAAACATATTCATTTCTATACACACAGAACATTCATGAGTATGTAATCACCACATCATTTATTACTTTCGCTTCATATGCTCAGATGTCACAAATTTTGTGCATGTGAGGTTACTCATTTCATTTTGAAACAAAACAGAACAGTTTTGTTAAAACAGTTTGATTTCTGTAAATAAAGACATAAGTTCTTTAATTTATGTTTGATTTTGATTTCTAAAGAAAACTATTTTTAAAAGATAAGAAGCTTACTCACCTTTTAAATTGAAGAAGCAGAAAGCAATTTAGGTGCAGATTCAATTTCCAGAAATGCATGTTGATCCTGGCTTTCATTTGCTTACTGGAATTGCTTGTTGCTTTCTATTGATGATGATGCATGCAGACCTATACTTATTGCTCAGATTTGCAGAGATTGATTGCAGATTTGATTTGTAGTTTGATTTTTGCAGAATTGAAGTTGTTTATAGAAATGATTTGCAGATTTTAACATGCTTTGTAGAAATTTTAACATGCATTTGTTTTGGGGTTTTAATTTACAGAAATATGATTTTCAGGTTTTCAAATGATAAAATGTGTTTTTAACAAAATGCCTTAGCTATGTTTTATTGTCTTGTTAATATTTTTTAAATAAAAAGGTTTTAAAATCAATGCCGCTTGTTATATTAATTTGTTATGTGATTACAAGTGTCCATTTTATTAGTTAAATGACTAACACATGTATATTTCAATATTTAAAAGAGAGTTCCAAATTACTAAATGTATTTGAATTTATCTTAAACCATTTCTAATTTATTTTAGCATGTTTTAAATTATTTATTAACATAAGCCTTTAAATAATAACATATACACTATTTGAATGCTTGTTTAATTATTTAAAAAAAAATATTCTTTAAATTTCAAAAGAAAAGATTTTCAAAAGAAGAAAGATGTTGAGTTTATCTTATTCAAGAGTTTTAAATCAAATGTTATACTTAAACAAAAATGAACTAAATCTTATTTCAAAAGGAAAAGCAATTTTAAAATAAAACAAAACAAACTTTTATTATAAAACAAAATTTAAACTATATTTATTCTTATAAACAAATAAATACTTACTTACTTTTCTATAAAGATATAAGAAAGATTTTTAAAACAAACTTTTGAAAAGTTTACAATACTAATTTAAATTAAATTAATCAATTTATAAATTATACATTTATATATAATAATTAGAAAATATTCTTTATTTAATATAAATTAAAATTAAAACCAAATCCTCTATTTACAATGTATAAACATTTATACATTATAAATAAAATATTTTTAAATCAGCAAAGAAAGATAAATTTATAACTTAAATATTTTTAACATTGGATAGAATAACATCTAACAAACTAAATAATTATTAATTTTCAAAAGATAATTCCAGTTTGAATTAAATTATTAAATCATTTTAAAATAATTATTAAAGAAATTATTAAATAATTATTGCCTAAATTTTCGGGACATCACATTCCTCCCCCCTTAAAAGAATTTCGTCCCCGAAATTTAAAAGCAAAGGTAATTTAATAATCCCATACAAATTTTAAAATTTTAAAAGAGCAAACATATTCTATCAACCAAATACTAGCAACCATAGCAACCAATTCAAACAAACAATTACTATCCAGACAAAATTCTGGATAAAAATTTCTAGAGTTTCTCAGGTACAAACACCATGACACTCGCCCTACAGAATCCAAACTGGCTACACCACTCAGATCTAGAGCTCATATATATCTAGATCTACTAATCTAAACAGAATACATGACTACAGACAAGTCCCGATGAACTCCCAAATCTCTTAGAACTACTGATTCTAAAACCAGTGATAAACCATACACGTACTCCCTCAGAGATACGTGAAAACAAAACAAATCCCAACCATCTAAACTGGAAATTCAATCCTATAGACCAAACACTTAATCCTTAAGAGAAGACAGAAAGATCCAATACTCATATTCACAAGTCTCTCCTGTCGATCCTGGGCTGCCTTCAACCTCTAGATCAATCAAATTTACCACACAAACTCTTCTACACAAATATCAGAAGACTTCAAACATACTACCCTATCCGGAAAACAAACAGATGCTCAAAACAATCAAGCCTCCAGATCCAAAATGAATTTCCTGTAGAAATCCTCTGATACAAGACAAAACTCAAATTCCCAAAGAATCGGGTGCTGCTTCTATTCTGGAATAGCTGCCACCATGCTTCCACTGCGCAATTCTGATTCGAGAATGCTGCTGGTGAACACAAGTATAGACTTGATCAACTTATCCCGGAATATTGTTCATCAAATTCCATAAAATCTCAGTGACCTATCCGATTCAGTCACAAACATCACAGCAAAAATTCAACCAGAAAACTGGACCCAATAAATCCTGCCAACTTAAACAGATCACATTCTCAAAGAATCTCCCTACTAATCTGATCCACCGGTAAAACTCCGAGAATCAAGTTGAAACAGAACTCAAACTCCTGATGCGGATGCAAATCTTAACTCCTTTGAAGACATCCAGAAAATACCACTTCGAAAACTCAAACATCCACTAGAGATGTTTCAATCCAAACAAAGATCACTCAGAGAACTTCCGAACCGTCGCAAGTCACTTTTGCGATTCCACTCAGTTCAGATTCCAAGAAATCGTTCTTACTTCAACAAACAGAACAGCTAAAACCTTCTACCCAAAAGAAGAACTAGTGGTCTACCTCCAACCACAAACATCACTCCCAACTGAGCTTCCAGAAGAAATGGACAAGCTTCACCATCTGCCCGGACAACTGACAGAAGAACCACAGAGATTTCTGAACCATCGAAGAACATGCCACTCTCTGCTGCTACTACTACCAAAAACTTCCTTATCCAAAAGCTCATCAAACCTCAAAGCCACACCAGCCTCTTCCCAATAGAGCCTTCCAGATAGACAGATATCTCTCTGGAAACTCGCTTCCAAACCAAGCTCAAAACACTCTGCCAAACTGAGTCTCAAACTCAAATATAGACAGAACTCCTCCCTGAAGTTTCCAAGATACCATTGCTGGCTTCAACACTCTTAACTAATCCAAACTCAAGAGAATCCACTCACACGAGTGCTACCAAGCTTACAATCCAAAAATAAACTCCGAATCTTGAAAAGATTTCCTTCATAGATTGGTGAAATCCTTCACCAAACTGCAAAACTACTCAAGATGCCCAACACTGCCCTAGCAGACCACTTCCAACCTCAAACACTCAAACTCCAACCATTGGCAGTTGTGTTACACACACCACTACCCTATCTACCTTTATTACTTATATTGGAAAACCTGAACAGGTAACCCAATCTAATAGGTAGAAATAAATAAATTATATATATATATATATATATATATATATATTCAAAATTACAAATACGCTCTCTCAAGAAGGACACCACTCCAGAGTCTAGGTATTCGCTCAACCTAGAGCTCTGATACCACAATGTAACGACCTAACTTCCAAACTCCAGGAAGTCGCATCGTTAAGAAGAAAGAAAGTGATAGAAAAGAGAAAAGAAAGGAAAGAAAGAAACAGACAACATCAGAATCTCACAGCGGAATCGAATAAATTATAATATATCACATAAAACTTTACATAGTATCATATACATCAGAGTAATACAGCTAATACAACACAAACTAGACAGTTATAAACATCTGTCTAACAATTATAACCCAAGTAACATCACAGAAAAACAGATACAACTCAAACACAGCGGAACCACTAAATATATCTACACGCTGAAGCCTCCTGCTCCATTATCTCCTCCAGAAACTCGTCAAAGCAATCCTGAACACTTGACTACTCATACGTAATATGAGTACCCAAGAGTTTAATAAAACAGAAAATAAACACTCAGGTCAGACAGGGGTCTGGTGTGAGTAAACGGGGATAAAAGTTGCTTAACTTTAGAAAATCCTTTGAAAACAAAAGGTATCACGTAAGACTTCCCACACATAAACATGGAAAAGTTTTTACCTTACGCTAACCAAAACATTTGATAGGAAATCCAGTGATATTATAATAGTGTCTAGGGTTTTCAAAATAAAATACAGAAATAGCTGGAATGCTTACATCTCACGTTCCAATATAGTTGGGCACAATCAAAACCGTACAGGCACTTATTGGATTTTGGATTCCATACAATGGCAGGGCTACTGGGGTACCGCCCGTCACAGTACGTGGCCTAGATCACCGTACCGAGGAGTACTCTCACTCCCCTGCAACACAAGGCCGGAACCATTCCTTACTGAACAGTTCCGAACATGACCATCCCGGCGATTCTAGCTAGTAATCGCCCCACACAGCCGAAATATAAAGGGACATCTAGACAGGGGTAAATCTCGCTCTCCAATGGGGGCTACCCACGAAGCCTTGCTGCACCTCCCCTGTTTTAGCCATTCCCGGTTGATGAGGCTTGAGGCTACGATTACCTTAATAGGACATATCAATCTTAGAATGCTCATCGTCCACCTGACGATGTTCTGAAAGCATTCAATCCATACAAGTTTGTTCCGAGTTCGAACGAAACCGAAGGCACTATCTCGTTGCACTCATTTTGGAATCACCCTCAGAGTCAACGACCATAGCCCTTGCACTCTAAATCACCATCTCGAACCTTTGAGTACTATTCCGTCAAACTCATTACGGAATCACCCACAGAGTTATACTGACGTATAGCCCTTACACCTCGAGTCTTCACTTGCTCCACTTGGATTAACGACCTAACGTTTAATTGGAATCGATGTGGTTTTCGGATATCCAAATATGGAAATCCGATCCCGGTCTCACCGAAACCAAACGCCATCTTAATGTCCAAGTTATACTTAAGGGTTTTAAATAATTAACTCATTTCATTATTATCCATTTCACAAGATAGATAAACTACATATCACAATAGATAATCATATTCATATCACAAACAGATAATCTATATTATCCATAAACAGATAATCATCATAACCAAATAATCCATCACAAACCATTATACATAAACCAAACATTCATATCACACAAATACAACTTATCTCATTACTGAGATCACAACCATTCAATCAATAACATCCATAAGCAATGATTTATTAACCAACAATTTATAATTAATTTAAAATGAATTAAATTAATTACAACCATCTCTAATAAATATAAATTAAATTAATTAACACTTCTATAAATCCTGCTTAATACCATTAATTAATTAACCCAGATAATTAATTATCCACTAAGTATTTAACTTGATTAAATACTTTTGATTAATCATTCACTAATTACAATGAGTAATTAGTATTTAATTAATTTTCACAAATTAATTAACCTTATTCATAAGTAATTAACATTTAATTACTCATTTATTAATTAATTATAATTAATTATATTTATCCTTAATTAATTACAATTAATTAATCACTTAATTAATTAATTATTACTTAATTAAACAATCCTTAATTACATCATTAATTATAATAATTATTGATCTCTAATATTTAAATAAATTACTTAATTAAAATTAATTACATTTAATAATTAATCTAATTATTAATCACCTTGATTAATAATTAGATTAAGTAATTAACTATCTTTAATTACTTATTTATAAATTAATTAACCAATAATTAATCATTAATTAATCATTAATTAATTCTTTAATTAATTACAAAAGTAATAATCCAAATTACTAATTACATTTCAATAATTATCATTATTACTTCTCTAAGTAATCCTGCTCCATTAATTACATTTAGTAATTACTCTTTAAAATCATCAAATGATTTATTAAAATTAATTAAACTAAATTAATTAACTTAAATAAATCACATATCAAAATTAATTACAATAAGTAAATAATTCATTAATTACTTTAACAATTAATTATACTTAACTAATTATAATTAATTAGATTCAATTAATCAATCTAGTTAATTATCAATATTAATTGCATTAATTAATTACTAAATTATCCTTAGATAATTATCACTATTTATTAATTATCAACATTTCAATAATTACATACTTAAGGAAGTTTGAATTAGATTAATTATTAATAAATCATTTCTAATTAATAAATTAATCTAAACCATTATATAAAATCAAATAATTATGTAAATCGTTAACTATCTTAAATATTTTCAAAATAACTAAATCACTTATCAAATGACTCATTTATATTCAAAATGTATTAAAACAATACATTTCTAAATTTAAATTCAAATTCCATTTAAAATTTTAATATTTAAAATGTTTAGCTATTATACATTAATCTAAATTTTAAATAATTACAAACCTTAAAATAAAATGAATGTTTAAGAACATTCATTTCCTAAATATAAAAGAAAGATTTAAAATAAATTTACTTGATTAAAATAAATTAATCTTTGAAAATAAATTGATTTTTTCAACTTTCAAATTTTAAATTAAACACTTCATATTTTAATTCAATACGAAAGGAAAACTAAATTATTTCAAGTTTTAAACTTATTTGAAATCAAATTCTTTTAAACATTTAAATAAGTAAATATTACAAACTGTTTTGAAATCAAAACTGGTTTTCAAAGTAAATTTGAAAACTATTTTTAACTTGATTTCAAAACAAATTTAAATCTGGGTTAAACATTTAAATTTGTTTAAAAATTAAAACATACAAAAACTTGTTTGAATCAAAAATCTGGTTTTTAAAAAGCAAACCTGAAAACTGTTTATTCTTGATTTAAAACCAAATTAAATCTGGTTTAAATTTAAGGTTTTCATTTTTAAAAACATTGAATTTCAAACTTTATTTGAATTCAGTTTCTACTTCCACTTGAATCAAGATCCAACTTTGAAAACATGAATTCATTCAAAAATCTAAAAACTGCAAAACTCTCTGGACTAAAACCTGAAAATTGTTTTAATTTTGATTTAAAAACTGAATTTAAATTTAAGATTTCATTTTTAAAAACTTTTAATTCAAAACTTCATTTGAATTCAGACTTACTTATTTTTGAATCAACTTACGATCTTTAAATTATGAATTTTATTTAAATTTTTAAAAACCGTAAATCTACAGATTTATCAACCTGCAACTAAACTAACCCGAGAAACCTTTTACTTTACTTCGAGTTTCCCAACACCCTACTTCGAGTCAAAAATAAAAATACTCGAGCAATGACTCGAGTCAAAAACCCTGCACATCAGAAGTTCACCAGAACTTGAGAAACCACTGCAAACCTGTCAACAACCCTTAAACTCGCCTCCGACCATCATCATTGACGCGAACTCCTTCTACAACTTCTCAAATCCCTACTCCACTCGATGCAACATAGAGCATGTGCAAATGTTAAGAACTGTAACACTTAAAATCAGGGTTTTGAAAACCTGGAAAACCCAAATATCATCTCCTCCCCTTCTGATCATCCATCACCAATTTCCCCTAACATACTTACATCAAAACTCCCTACAGTAGGCATCTTAACCCCTAAATTCCACTAGCCTATCAGATACCTCTATAATTTCTTTTTTCTGTTCAAATTAGCATGCTAATTTACACGGTTCATTTTTTTTTAAAAGTGAAATTTGTTTTATACTCTCTGATTTCTAACATGCATACATGATATAATCTTGTTTTAAATAGTTAGTGAAGTTTGATATTCTGATTTCATTTAAAATGCTAGCTGTGGAGTTTGTTCAGAGAGTAACAGATTCAAATTCTAACCTATTTAAACTAATTCATAATTTTATACTAACAACCATACTTTGTTTCACATAAATTCTAACTGAAACCATTAAATAAATAAAGATTTCCTATTTAAGAAGATCCTACTTTACAATCCAGCTAAATATGCAGATTCCAGAAATAAAATAAAATAAACATAAACATATTCATTTCTATACACACAGAACATTCATGAGTATGTAATCACCACATCATTTATTACTTTCACTTTATATGCTCAGATGTCACAAATTTTGTGCATGTGAGGTTACTCATTTCATTTTGAAACAAAACAGAACAGTTTTGTTAAAACAGTTTGATTTCTGTAAATAAAGACATAAGTTCTTTAATTTATGTTTGATTTTGATTTCTAAAGAAAACTGTTTTTAAAAGATAAGAAGCTTACTCACCTTTTAAATTGAAGAAGCAGAAAGCAATTTAGGTGCAGATTCAATTTCCAGAAATGCATGCTGATCCTGGCTTTCATTTGCTTACTGGAATTGCTTGTTGCTTTCTGTTGATGATGATGCATGCAGACCTATACTTATTGCTCAGATTTGCAGAGATTGATTGCAGATTTGATTTGTAGTTTGATTTTTGCAGAATTGAAGTTGTTTGTAGAAATTATTTGCAGATTTTAACATGCTTTGTAGAAATTTTAACATGCATTTGTTTTGGGGTTTTAATTTACAGAAATATGATTTTCAGGTTTTCAAATGAGAAAATGTGTTTTTAACAAATTGCCTTAGCTATGTTTTATTGTCTTGTTAATATTTTTTAAATAAAAAGGTTTTAAAATCAATTCCACTTGTTATATTAATTTGTTATGTGATTACAAGTGTCCATTTTATTAGTTAAATGACTAACACATGTATATTTCAATATTTAAAAGAGAATTCCAAATTACTAAATGTATTTGAATTTATCTTAAACCATTTCTAATTTATTTTAGCATGTTTTAAATTATTTATTAACATAAGCCTTTAAATAATAACATATACACTATTTAAATGCTTGTTTAATTATTTTAAAAAAATAATATTCTTTAAATTTCAAAAGAAAAGATTTTTAAAAGAAGCAAGATGTTGAGTTTATCTTATTCAAGAGTTTTAAATCAAATGTTATACTTAAACAAAAATGAACTAAATCTTATTTCAAAAGGAAAATCAATTTTAAAATAAAACCAAACAAACTTTTATTATAAAACAAAATTTAAACTATATTTATTCTTATAAACAAATAAATACTTACTTACTTTTCTACAAAGATATAAGAAAGATTTTTAAAACAAACTTTTGAAAAGTTTACAATACTAATTTAAATTAAATTAATCAATTTATAAATTATACATTTACATATAATAATTAGAAAATATTCTTTATTTAATATAAATTAAAATTAAAACCAAATCCTCTATTTACAATGTATAAACATTTATACATTATAAATAAAATATTTTTAAATCGGCAAAGAAAGATAAATTTATAACTTAAATATTTTTAACATTGAAAAGAATACCATCAAACAAACTAAATAATTATTAATTTTCAAAAGAGAATTCCAGTTTGAATTAAATTATTAAATCATTTAAAAATAATAATTAAAGAAATTATTAAATAATTATTGCCTAAATTTCCGGGACATCACATTATTTGTATAATAGACACTATTATAATATTACACGATTTGATATGAAAATGTTTTGGTTATCGTAAAGGAAAAATCCGTCTGTGTTTATGTGTGAACGTGGTCTTACGAGATACTTTTTGTTTTGATAAAGGAAAAGTTTTGGTAAGTTCACAAATTCAGTTGAGATGTGTTTTCTCATGTTGGTTCAGATTTGGTGCTTTTGGTGCTTCGGTAAGTGAGCTGGGGATCTTTATGTCGTATACACGTATCCGTTTATTTTTCTGCTACATTGCATTGTTGTTGTAAATGTGACGACCCATCATTCTACTCACAGAAAGATGTATCATCAATAAGAAAAGAAGGGATAGAAATAGAAAAGATAGAAAGAAAGAATAACAACATCAGAATCTCACAGCGGAAACGGAACAAAATATAATACATCACATAACTATTACATAGTTTTACATATATCAGAGTTACACAACA
This sequence comes from Allium cepa, assembly GCA_030765085.1. Classification (NCBI taxonomy): domain Eukaryota; kingdom Viridiplantae; phylum Streptophyta; class Magnoliopsida; order Asparagales; family Amaryllidaceae; genus Allium; species Allium cepa. The sequence continues at coordinate 265,982,800 of CM060932.1, forward strand.
TCATATACATGACAGTCATATATACATCTGCTACTACATACATTCCAAAATACAACATACGTCAACTAACACGGCGGAACTAGATAGATATATACGCCTGGACTCCTGCTCCAAGCTCCTCCAGAAACCAAAATCCAAACCTATCACTTAGCTACTTATAAAAATTTGAGTACCCAAGAGTTTATGGAAAACAGAAATAAACTGCGGGTCAGACATAGGTCTGGTATGAGTAAACGGTTTAAAGTTGTTTAACTTTGAAAACATTTGGAAATAAAGGTATCACGTAAGACTCCCCACACATAAATTACCTTACACTAACCAAAACAATTTTTTAGGAAATCCAGTGATATTATAACAGTGTCTAGGGTTTTCGAGTAAAATACAGAAATAGCTGAAATGCTTACATCTCACATTCAAATATAGTTGGGCACAACCAAAACATACGGCACTTATTGGAGATTGGATTCCATACAATGGCAGGGCTACTGGGGTACCGCCCGTCACAGTACAGGGCCTAAATCACCGTACCGAGGATCACTCCCGACCCCCTACAACACAAGGCCAGAAACATTCCTTACTGAATAGTTCCGAACAAGATAACCCCGTGGTTGTAGCTAGCAACCGCCCACACAGCCGAAATAAAAAGGGACATCTGGACAGGGGTATATCTCGTCCTGCTTGGGTGCTACCCACCTAACCTTGCTGCATATCCCCTGTTTTAGCTATTCCCGGTTGATGAGGCTTGAGGCTACGATTACCTTTATAGAACATATCTCTTAGAATGCTCATCGTCCGCCTGACGATGTTCTGAAAGCATTCAATCCATACAAGTTCGTTCCGGGTTCAAACGAAACCGAAGGCATTATCTCGTTGCGCTCATTTTGGAATCACCCTCAGAGTTAACGATAATAACCCTTGCATTCTGAAACACCATCTCGATCTTCACTTGGAAATTTACGACCTAACGTCTAATTTGGATCAATGTGGTTTTCAGATAATCATAAATGATACCTGATCCCGGTCTTATCGAAATCCAAACGCCATTTTAAAGGTCAAGTTGTTTAATAGTTTAAACAATTTAATTCAACACTTTGAATTCATATCACAAATAAATCATACGCAATCATCGTAGATACATCAAGGCATATCATAGAATATCACCAAATAGATATCACAAATCAAATATTCTACATACACAATCATCCATAAGCAAGCATCTTAAATTCTTATTATAATTAATTCAAATTAATTACTTGAGAATTAATCACTTAATCCTGTATAATTAATCATCAATTACTTAATTATTCCATTTCAAATCATTTAATTAATTAATCATTTCTTAATCAATTTATTAAATCTTAATTACTTAATTAATTACCCATAATTATTAATTAATAACCTTCATTATTAATTAATAAAACTTAATTACCCATTTATTTACCACTAATTACTTAATAAATCAATTATTAATTCTTAATTAAATTAGTTAATTAGTTAACTACTAATCATACATTAATTAACCTTAAGTAGTTAATTACAAATTTATTTATCACTTAATCATTACTTAACCAACCTTCAATTTCAATTATAAAGTAATCATTCATAATTGCTTTCTAAAATAATTAATTGATATTAATTATTCATCTTAATTATCATTTAAAAGAAATCTTCTTTAAAACTTTGAAAATCAATTTATTTCTAACTTGAAAACTTTAATTAAGTTTAAAACTTGTCTTACATTAATCACCTAATTAAAGTATTAATTGGATTTTAAACATTGTTAAGTATTTACTTAATTTATTAAACTCGAAATAAATTCTTACTTAAGTTGTCCAACAGTAATTACTTTATTAGTACTAGAATTTGTTTACAACATTAACTTTAAATTTATAAAGCTTACCCCTTTCTGAAAACAACCCGAGCAAAATCTCAAGTCACTCAAGTAATCACTCGAGTTTCACACTAATCCACCCGAGACATCTCTCGTCCTCACGCACTCCTTTTTTTTTCCAGTAAGTTGAGTTTTAGTTTAAGTATAAATTAAAGCATCAGAAAATCATGCTCACGCGGGCTCAGGCTAAACTCGAAGCAATCCACCATTATACTCGAGTAACAACTCGAGACGCTCACCATCAACAACACAGACACAGCCTACAATGTCATACACGTGCACGGCAACGTGCCACTGCTCCGACGAACCCCATGACCATCGGCAAGTCGCAAAACTCCCATACACTCGGAATCGAAACACGATTCATCACCAAATTTCCCAAATCAAAAATAAGCAGTTCGCTCGAAAAACTACAACACAACCCACTAACAAAATCACCTCGCCGTCGCTGCTCAAACCACCGGAGCTGCCCCAACTCCGTCCACACCACTTCAACACCCCATTCTTCCATCCCCTCGAGTATCGTGAAACTCGATCAAGCATAGGAGACGAACACGCCTCATTTCAGACATGTCCAAAAACTCGAAACAAAATCCTAAATTGACCTCGTTCCTTTAATTCACGCAATAGAAAATTTATTCAACAATTTTGTCGAGATCACAGATGTTCGTACTTGCTTCAAACAAAATTTCATCACCCAATATTTGATCGATTATCAGAAAATGGAAAAAAAGCAAATTTTGTTCAAAATTGAACTGCTCGTAAAATACAAAACTAAAAATTACCATTTTTGCTTTAAAAATCCTACTTTGCATTGAGGATTCAAGTTATGAACTTGAATTAGCATTTTACAACAATCGAATTTATCAAAATATTTCTTGTTTGTCTGTAAAACATGATTCCAGTAGTATAGTTTACTAACATGTTTTTAAAACATCTTTAGAAAAAATCCTGATTGAAGTTTAAACATCTTATTTTGTTGAAAACTTAAAGCTTTACAATGATTTGATGAAAATAATATGAGATTTGAAGAAATATTCAACCCTGTAATCAGTAAACAGAGAAGTACAGAGCAACCTATGATCAACACAGAATTATATTCAAAACTAAAGCATATAAAAACCATATTAACATTGAATCCTGTACTGTTGTTTTATTAAACTTAAAACTTTAAAAATTCATGTTTACTCACCTGAAAGTACTGTGAACAGAGAACAATTTGATGTTTTGAAAACTGCAGTACTGAATCTGCCTTGAGTTCTATCTGTTTTTGTAAACTGCAGCTTGAATTGAGTTTGAGCTTTGTAAAAATGAAGATACTTATTATGTTTTTTCCTGGTTTTCTTAAGTTGTTACTGAACGAACTAAAATAGAAAGATGCACATATATATATAGAAGAAAACAGATTGTATAAGGGTAGGTTTTAACTGGTTAGGTGTTTTCTTCTTTTTGTTTTGTTTTGATCAGATTTTCTTTCTTCGACTAAATCAGTATTTTCTGAAATGAAAAGATTTCTAAATATTTTGAAATGACTTAATTTTGGCTTGAGAAGATAGCATTTAATGCCATGGTTTCCTAATTTGTTTACATACTATTATTATTATTTTATTTATTTTATGTGCATAGATATTTTATATGTAAATATTTTGTCTTCTTGCATTGCAACCATAAACATATAGTTATCTGGTTTTAGTTTATACATTTGTGCTTTATTTAAAATTGTTATAGTTGTTGATAAGTATTTATCCTATGTTGCTTACACACAATAACCATTTAATCCTTGTTTTTATTTTCATTTCTATTTTAACCATCAACATTTAAATTATATTCATATGTTGTACTTATATTTTATATTGATAGAATTTGATTTTATTCATATGTTTTACGTATCAGAGTTACACAACATCATACACATGACAGTCATATATACATCTGCTACTACATACATTTCAAAATACAACATACGTCAACTAACACAGCGGAACTAGATAGATATATACGCTTGTACTCCTGCTCCAAGCTCCTCCAGAAAACAAAATCCAAACCTATCACTTAGCTACTCATAAAAATTTGAGTACCCAAGAGTTTATGGAAAACAGAAATAAACTCCGAGTCAGACATGGGTCTGGTATGAGTAAACGGTTTAAAGTTGTTTAACTTTGAAAACATTTGAAAATAAAGGTATCACGTAAGACTCCCCACTCATAAATACAGGAAAGTTTTTACCTTACGCTAACTAAAACAATTTTATAGGAAATCCGATGATATTATAACAGTGTATACGGTTTTCGAGTAAAATACAAAAATAGCTGAAATGCTTACATCTCACATTCCAATATAGTTGGGCACAATCAAAACATACGGCACTTATTGGAGATTGGATTGCATACAATGGCAGGGCTACTGGGGTACCGCCCGTCACAGTACGGGGCCTAAATCACCGTACCGAGGATCACTCCCGACCCCCTACAACACAAGGCCAGAACCATTCCTTACTGAATAGTTCCGAACAAGATAACCCCATGGTTGTAGCTAGCAACCGCCCACACAGCCGAAATAAAAAAGGACATCTGGACAGGGGTATATCTCGTCCTGCTTGGGTGCTACCCACCTAACCTTGCTGCATATCCCCTGTTTCAGCCGTTCCCGGTTGATGAGGCTTGAGGCTACGATTACCTTTATAGAACATATCTCTTAGAATGCTCATCGTCCGCCTGACGATGTTCTGAAAGCATTCAATCCATACAAGTTCGTTCCGGGTTCAAACGAAACTGAAGGCATTATCTCGTTGCGCTCATTTTGGAATCACCCTCAGAGTTAAAGACAATAACCCTTGCATTCTGAAATACCATCTCGATCTTCACTTGGAAATTTACGACCTAACGTCTAATTTGGATCGATGTGGTTTTCAGATAATCATAAATGACACCTGATCCCGGTCTCATCGAAATCCAAACGCCATTTTAAAGGTCAAGTTGTTTGATAGTTTAAACAATTTAATTCAACACTTTGAATTCATATCACAAATAAATCATACGCAATCATCATAGATACATCAAGGCATATCATAGAACATCGCAGAATATAACCAAATAGATATCACAAATCAGATATTCTACATACACAATCATTCATAAGTAAGCATCTTAAATTCTTGTTTTTACATATATCATAGTATCATCAATAACTACATCAATAAGAAAGATGTATCATCAGAATCTCACAGCCATTCTACTCACAGAAAGATGTATCATCAATAAGAAAAGAAGGGATAGAAGTAGAAAAGATAGAAAGAAAGAATAACAACATCAGAATCTCACAGCGAAAACGGAACAAAATATAATACATCACATAACTATTATATAGTTTTACATATATCAGAGTTACACAACATCATAGACATGACAGTCATATATACATCTTCTACTACATACATTCCAAAATACAACATACATCAACTAACATAGCGGAACTAGATAGATATATACGCCTGGACTCCTGCTCCAAGCTCCTTCAGAAATCAAAATTCAAACCTATCACTTGGCTGCTCATATAAATTTGAGTACCCAAGAGTTTATGAAAAAAAGAAATAAATTCCGGGTCTCACATGGGTCTGGTATGAGTAAACGGTTTAAAATTGTTTAACTTTGAAAACATTTGAAAATAAAGGTATCACGTAAGACTCCCCACACATAAATACAGGAAAATTTATACCTTACGCTAACCAAAACAATTTTATAGGAAATCCAATGATATTATAATAGTGTTTAGGGTTTTCAAGTAAAATATAGAAATAGCTGAAATGCTTACATCTCACATTCCAACATAGTTGGGCACAATCAAAATGTACGGCACTTATTGGGGATTGGATTCCATACAATGGCAGGGCTACTGGGGTACCGCCCGTCACAGTATAGGGCCTAGATCACCGTACCGAGGATCACTCCCGACCCCCTACAACACAAGGCCGGAACCATTCCTTACTGAACATTTCCGAACAAGATAACCCCGCGGTTGTAGCTAGAAACCGTCCACACAGCCGAAATAAAAAGGGACATCCAGACAGGGGTATATCTCGTCCTGCTTGGTTTCTACCCACCTAACCTTGCTGCATATCCCCTGCTTTAGCCATTCCCGGTTGATGAGGTTTGAGGTTACGATTACCTGTATAGAACATATCTCTTAGAATGCTCATCGTCCGCCTGACGATGTTCTGAAAGCATTCAATCCATACAAGTTCATTCCGGGTTCGAACGAAACCGAAGGCATTATCTCGTTACGTTCATTTTGGAATCACCCTCAGAGTTAACGACAGTAACCCTTGCATTCTGAAACACCATCTCGATCTTCACTTGGAAATTTACGACCTAACGTTTAATTTGGATCGATGTGGTTTTCGGATAATCATAAATGACACCAGATCCCGGTCGCATCGAACTCCAAACGCCATTTTATAGGTCAAGTTGTTTAATAGTTTAAACATTTTAATTCAACACTTTGAATTCATATCACGAATAAATCATACACAATCATCATAGATACATCAAGGCATATCGTAGAACATCGCAGAATATCACCAAATAGATATCACAAATCAGATATTCTACATACACTATCATTCATAAGCAAGCATCTTAAATTCTTATTTTAATTAATTTAAATTAATTACTAGAGAATTAATCACTTAATCCTGTATAATTAATCATCAATTAATTAATTATTCCATTTCAAATCATTTAATTAATTAATCATTTCTTAATCAATTTATTAAATCTTAATTACTTAATTAATTACCCTTAATTATTAATTAATAACCTTAATTATTAATTAATAAAAATCAATTACCCATTTATTTACCACTAATTACTTAATAAATCAATTATTAATTCTTAATTAAATTAGTTAATTAGTTAACTAGTAATCATACATTAATTAACCTTAAGTAGTGAATTACAAATTTATTTATCACTTAATCATTACTTAACCATCCTTCAATTTCAATTATAAAGTAATCATTCTTAATTGCTTTCTAAAATAATTTATTGATATTAATTATTCATCTTAATTAATGTTTAAAAGAAATCTTCTTTAAACTTTGAAAATCAATTTATTTCTAACTTGAAAACTTTAATTAAGTTTAAAACTTGTCTTACATTAATCACCCAGTTAAAGCATTAATTGGATTTTAAACATTGTTAAGTATTTAGTTAATTTATTAAACTTGAAATAAATTCTTACTTAAGTTGTCCGACGAAAATTACTTTATTAGTACTAGAATTTGTTTACAACGTTAACTTTAAATTTATAAAGCTTAACCCCTTTCTGAAAACAACCCGAGCAAAATCTCAGGTTACTCGAGTAATCACTCGATTTTCACACTAATCCACCCGAGACATCTCTCGTCCTCACGCACTTCTTCTTCTTCATTTTTTCCAGTAAGTTGAGTTTTAGTTTAAGTATAAATTAAAGCATCAGAAAATCATGCTCATGCGCGCTCAGGCAAAACTCAAAGCAATCCACCATTATACTCGAGTAACAACTCGACACGCTCACCATCAACAACACTGACACAACCTACTACGCCGTACACGTGCACGGCGACGCACCACTGCTTCAGCGAACCCCACGACCATCGGCAAGTCACAAAACTCCCATACACTCGGAATCGAAACACGATTCATCACCAAATTTCCCAAATCAAAAATAAGCAGTTCGCTCGAAAAACTACAACACAACCCACTAACAAAATCACCTCGCCGCCGTTGCTCAGACCACCGGAGCTCCCCCAACTCCGTCCACACCACGTCAACACCCCATTCTTCCATCCCCTCGAGTCTCGTGAAACTCAATCAAGCATAGGAGGCGAACGCGCCTAATTTCAGACATGTCCAAAAACTCGAAACAAAACCCTAAATTGACCTCGTTCCTTTAATTCACGCAATAGAAAATTTATTCAACAATTTTCTCGAGATCACAGATATTCATACTTGCTTCAAACAAAATTTCATCACCCAATATTTGATCGATTATCAGAAAATGGAAAAAAAGCAAATTTTGTTCAAAATTGAACTGCTCGTAAAATACAAAACTAAAAATTACCATTTTTTCTTTAAAAATCCTATTTTGCATTGAGGATTCAAGTTATTAACTTGAATTAGCATTTTACAACAATCAAATTTATCAAAATATTTCTTGTTTGCCTGTAAACCATGATTCCAGTAGTATAGTTTACTAACATGTTTTTAAAACAGCTTTAAAAAAAATCTTGATTGAAGTTTAAACATCTTATTTTGTTGAAAATTCAAAGCTTTACAATGATTTGATGAAAATAATTTGAGTTTTGAAGAAATATTCAACCCTGTAATCAATAAACAGAGAAGTACAGAGCAACCTATGATCAACACGGAATTATATTCAAAACTAAAGCATATACAAACCATATTATCAATGAATCGTGTACTGTTGTTTTATTAAACTTAAAACTTTAAAAACTCATGTTTACTCACCTGAAAGTACTGTAAATAGAGAAAAATTTGATGTTTTGAAAACTGCAGTATTGAATCTGCCTTGAGTTCTATCTGTTTTTGTAATCTGCAGTTTGAATTGAGTTCGAGCTTTGTAAAAATGAAGATACTTATTATATTTTCCTGGTTTTCTTAAGTTGTTACTGAACGAACTAAAATAGAAAGATGCACACATATATATAGAAGAAAACAGATTGTATAAGGGTAGGTTTTAAATGGTTAAGTGTTTTCTTCGTTTTGTTTTGTTTTGATCAGATTTTCTTTCTTTGACTAAATCGGTATTTTCTTAAATGAAAAGATTTCTAAATATTTTGAAATGACTTAATTTTGGCTTGAGAAGATAGCATTTAATGCCATGGTTTCCTAATTTGTTTACATACTATTATTATTATTATTATTATTTTATGTGCATGGATATTTTATATGTAAATATTTTTTCTTCTTGCATTGCAACCATAAACATATAGTTATCTAGTTTTAGTTTATACACTTGTGCTTTATTTAAAATTGTTATAGTTGTTGATAAGTATTTATCCTATGTTGCTTACACACAATAACCATTTAATCCTTGTTTTTATTTTGATTTCTATTTTAACTATCAACATTTAAATTATATTCATATGTTTTACTTATATTTTATACTTATATTTTATATTGATAGAATTTGATTTTATTTTAAATATTTTTAAGAGATTTTATTTTAAATATTTTTAAGAGATTTTATTTTAAATTTTCAAATCAAATTTCCTTTTCAAAATACAAATCTATATTAACAAATGTCAAATATTTCTAAAGTCTTATCTTGTTAAAATGATAAGTTTACATTTTATTTAATTGGATTAAATATTTATTAAAATATATTGCTAAAATCCTGAGTCATTACAGTAAATTACCAGCATTTGTGAGGACATGTTATTGTAACTGTCCAAGCTGATGATTACTTATTGTGTACTCTGATATTGATATATGTATATTACAGTTTCTCTTTGTAAAGATTATTGATATATATTATATATTATTCGGCTGCGATGTGAGATTCTGTATTGTTTTGGTTCTCTCTTCCTCTTCTCTTCTTCTTTCTTCTCTCTTTCTTCTCACCCTCTCTCTTCTTTCTCATGATCATCTACAATTTTGTTCGCTTTGGGTCGACGTGTTTGGTTTATTGTCGGTTCAGAAGGCATGGATTTGCGGGTCGTCACACATTCTATAACTCAAATTCATTTTAGTGTGATACTCTTCTATATCCAAAAGAGCATATGCAATTTCAAATCTTAAATTGGTTTTACTAAACCTAAGATGTTCAACAAATTTAAAACTTTATTTATTGACCCGCTCTTAATCAAGACATCCTTTTATTTTGAAAACTCTATTCTTTTAAGGGATTCGAGTACACAATACCCATGTTTTATTTCGAAAACATTTTGAAATGACATTTTATATTTAACCCTTTTGAAAACATAATATATAGCTCGAGTAACTTAAAAATGATGCCAATGAACTAGGTACTACCAAATAGTGTTATATATCCCTTTTACCAAGTAGGGAAATACTCAAGAGAAGTGTTTACCATCCGAACACATCTCTTATCCATTTTTAGTCATTTCCAAGATACTCGATATAGTTAATCATAAAATTATTTCTTTCTCCACAAATTCCCTTTTGAAATAATACTATTTATAGATAAATAGTTCTTTAATAAAATCGTCCGCTGCCTTTGGATTCATTCGGATTCGAACTCATTTCAATTGTACAATGACAAAGAGGATAATTTACTTTGTGCACTATCATATCTGCCTAAGCAAATATTTGATTGTCACTTAGAAGATTATTCCGATTACCACAAAGCAAATCGAAACTCCTTCTCGAATTGTATCCATTTTAAAATATTTATATCTTAAAATCTCTTTAAGTACAATTACTAAAACTATTTCAAAACCATTTAAACTTTATCAAAGCCACCGGGATTTAGTATTCTCATAATCCTTTTCATTTTTATAAGGTCATCTAAATTCTTTTAACTAAACACATTCTATTCTAAATCCAATTTTAAGCCTACATCTCGTCGATAACCATATAGACTTTTGAAAATAATTCATTTATATATAAAATATATCCTAGGTAAAATTATCTCATCTACCAAATTTAAAGCAATATTATGTCAATTGGACTCGTTCAAGTGTTTAGGAAATCTCTATCGATAAAATTGGCCAAACATATCAACTAGAATTCTTAAGCCACTTAACAGATCAACAACACAATATAAAACATTTTTACTCACTATCAAATAAGCACTCATATTTATAATACACTCAAGCTCATTCTAGAGTCTCACTTACCCTATCTCAAATGAGTATGCCCCACCAGGGCCAGGTTCTCGCTTAACCTTCAGCTCTAATACAAAATTTAATGAACCGGATTTCGACCCTAAAAAATTGACACTAATACGTCCACTGTATTACATGTCGAACATTCAAGTGCCAGAAATACCAATCACCCTTAGGATTAGTAGCAGTAGCCATTGCACTTCAAAGAGCACCATCTTCAATCATCATCAAGATGTCTTCCACTCGAATGTGCATGTTGGTTCGGAGTGGGTTTTGGATATATAAATCTAATCATGGTCTCTCTGTGCCAACAACCGATAATTTCCGGTTGACTCATTCTCGGTTCTTCTGGTAGTAAGTATTCCACTCCTTATCGGAAACTCGAATTTTACATTCATACTTTCTAAGTCAAATTAAGCCAAATTTGATAGTCGGTTATATAACTATCAAACAACAACAACAAAATCTAGAGATTTAATCACCTAAGCAATCACTAAGCCTCAAATCCATTTTCATTTATAAATCTCCTTTCCTAAACATTTACTAACATTCATATTATTATCTCCTTTACATAAGTATATTCACAAAACATTCGGAAGATTTCCTATTTCCAAATCTCTTAAACGAATTTAACTACATTATTTAAATTTGAGAAAAGGATAACTCTAAGCACGATTCCTTCGGTGTTAATTGTGGAACGGTTGTTCCATACCACCATTTTTTTAAAAGGTAAACCTTGAAAAACTCAAATCTCGAATTCCTATTGTAATTATCTTCAATAAATCCTTTTATAAATTTCCCTTACCCATGAAACCTTTTTTGCTTTAACCCAAACCTATTTACAAAACATTTATCACCCTCCATACTCATTTATGAGACTCTTTATAAATATTCAAACTCGGTTCTATAAACTTCTTTATAAACTTTCAAACGTTCTACAAAACTTCCCCTTATAGACATCCAAACACATTTATAAAATCTTTTTATAAACATTCAAAACTATTTCTAAAACTCCTTTTATGGGTACCCCAAAATATTTATGAACTTCTTTATATAATATTCGAAACAATCGTCAAATCATTCTTCAAATATCTTGCTCAAAAGATAACCTTGAAGTCCATTTTAAACGAAAATGAAATTTAACTTTCCAAAACAAACGGAGGCTTAATGACTACAATGGATCATTGAATTTGGGTTACTTATCCAAATTATATCATGTGTATTGCCTAACATCAAGTGTGTAAGGGATTTACACATAACATACTATCAATCATAGGTCGATGTCCAAGTTACAAATATAGATACATTAATTATCAGTGAAAAATGTACATATAAAAGTATATTCTATATGCTTAAGTTACCACGACCCGCTTATTGATATTAACTTCCTTGCGTTTATCACGTTACCGATATTCAACATTTGTGCTAAACTCAAGTCAACCCACTTCTCATAAAACGTGTCAACATTTTTTAGTCACTACTTAATTCATTTGGTTACTTAATGGTCCAGACGAGAGATCCTTTGATTTGAAATCAATTTACCTTAAAAAGAAAACCGATTTAAAACATAACCCATTAAGTTTAAAAATAACTTTGAAAAGATTAAAGTACATTCAATTAGCTTAAACCCTAATTATATATTAACTAAATCACGATTACTTCATAATTAAACTTTAATTAAGTTAATGAACTTAGTTAAGTCCTAATTTACTTCTAATGTATCTTAGTAAGGTTTGAACAATTCATTATTAGTTAAAACCTAATTATTAAAAATTAATTAAATAATCACTTAATTAAATAATTTTTAATTAACCTACTTAACTTAATTAAATAATAATCAACCATTTAATTGCTTCGTAACTTCATAAACTACTAATTAAAAACTTTATTAATCACTAATTAATCATTAACCTTCCTTAAGTGTTACTTAAACCTTAATTAGTTACTTAATTACTGATTAAGTACTAATTACTTTTAATTAATTTATTAAATAAATAAATTATTAAATTATCTAAACTTAACTCTTTTTATGTTACTAATCAAGTTTGGAAAACTTATGCAAAACATTCCAAAAGAAAATATTTTAAAATGAAAATCGACAATTTTATCAAACTGCGTCCACAACGACTATCGCTATGAGCACAGTTTGCTTAAACTTACTTTCAAATGAAATACTTTGCTTATTCCTTGCTATTACAACTTTGGAAACCTAATTTTGAAAGTTTTTGAAACTTAAAAACAAAGATAAAAACTTCAAAACCATTTCCAAAATTTAAATTGAGAAAACTTAGTTTTGATTCCAAATCGGATCTCACGTCCATCGCAACATACAAAGTTGTAAACTTTGTAATTCTTACAGAATATACAACTAGTTTTCATCACAACCATTCCATCAACATATCAGACAACAACATCACATTTTTACGACCAAACATACCACTTTAAACATCCAATCATGATGCTTAACATCCAGACACAATATTTAACATCCAAATTATGCTAATTGCAAACGTATATCATTATCATAGCATGATATTTTAACAACATGTACTATGGATTTTCATAACATATAATCTATGAAAATAAATAATTATTTCTAAAATGAAATAGTATTACTCACCGAAAATCATTGAAGCCTGAAATGCCTTAGATGCACAAAAAGCATCCCAGGATTTTGAAAAACTGATCAAAAGAAAAGTTTTAGAAAATTATTTTCTCTACAAATTAAAAAAAAAGAATCGCCCAAATTAGATTCCGTTTGAGGTAGATATGGTCAAAAGAAGAAGAGCTATTCTCGTACTTGAATTTTTAAGTATAAAAGTACACTGCAAAGAAATGAGATTTTGGTATACCTAAACTTGAAATTAGCAAAAGTGTTAAAGACAAACTTATAGCTACTGAAATTTTATACGTTTTGAAAAAAAGAAAATCTTGATTTGGTATAAAATAGAGGAAGTTATGGCTGAATAAAATGAAGGAAAAATAGAGAAGAAAGAGTTTAAAAACAAGTTTACATCTTTAAAACAATTTAAAACTTTTGATTTTTGGAAGCAAAAAAACTTAAAGCTAACATAGAAGCCATGAAATTTCAGTGGAGGAAGTTAGAGAAGATGGAGATGATAGTGTAAATGAATTTGTGTGAGTATGCACATGTATTTATAGGGAAAGAATTAGAGAATTTACCAAATTACCCTTAGATTTAACAGAAAATTACTGTGAAGGACAAAATTTGTCAACATTTTAGCCTCAATGACAGACCTTCAGTATTTTAGCCCGAAGGACAACTTTCATTAGGTATCAGTTTTTAGTTATTGATAGCATTTTTTAGATATCAGTTTGTCGTTATCGGTAGCAGTTTTTAGATATCAGTTTTTAGTTCGGTAGCAGTTTTGGAAGAATGTTTGTCCTTATTAATAATTTTGGAAGAATGTTTGTCCTTTTGAATAATTTTTCGAAGAATGTTTATCCTTATGCTTAAAATATTGAGGTCGTGTCCTTGAGGTTAAAATTATACGAATTTTTGTCATTTAAGTTAAATCCCCCTAGATTTAACTATTATGCATAACATGTCATGATGTGTAAGGTCACATTACCTGCCTACCCTCCCTCTCTTGTCACGTCCCCCCTTACCTACCCCAAGGCTTAGGCTTTGATGATTATGGTAATGGAAAGTAAAAGACAAGAGATAATGGGTTTGTACTTTGTTACATGTATATATATGTTATTTTTTTTAAAACATGACTTGTCTCATCACTCCTTAACCATATTTAACACGGGATAAAACATAATTAAGTATATTATTATGTGGTTAATTGTCTCTTATATATTTGTACATACGGTGCACAAAGGCGAAAAACGTCCCCGACAACATTCGGTGTCGAAAAGTCGAAATTCTGAAAAACGTTCTTCGGTTATATTTTCTATTTTTCTATGAACTATCTATTATGGAAAACAAATTTTAAAAACCATTTTACCATCATTATTAAATAATTAAAATATGTTTATATGTAAATAAATACATTTTATTTTCAAAAAATGAAATAAATTACAAACACGTAGCTTATTCCTAGATAAACAGTAGAGTTCAAATTTAAACAAAAAATACAAAACAAAACACATTAACAGAAACGAAAAACAACAAAAATAAACTCCCCTGTGTTTAAATCACGTGCATTCCTTTGTTCGTATGTTCTCTACTCCCTTTATGTTCTCTACTCCAACAAAAGAATCAATTTCACCTTCTAATCCAAATCCACCAATTTAATTTATCAACTGCCACCTAAGGAGAAAACTCAACGTCGCAATCTTAACAAGCGCCACCGTTACTCTACCTAGCTTGAGAATCACCAGGTCGCTGCCGCTGCTCTGTCTTGCTCGAGAATTACCACATTGCCTGAGATTCGACTGCTTTTGAAAATTCTGATGCTCGCTGCATCACATCTCGCGAAGTTCGATTCCTCTCCGTGTCTAGATCTGAACCATCGACTGCGTTGCTTTGAGATGCTAATGAGATGGAGGGGCTTACGGCTATGGGATTGATTGAGTTGCTTGTCACGCCGCCGCGACAGGCTTGCTTGAGGTCTATTCAAATTCTGGTTGTTGTCGCAATGCTTGATCTGCTATCTTCAATCTGTAGTTTCGTTGGCAACTATTGTGAAGTTGGTAACAATACTGGTTGTGAGTCCCTAAATGATCTTGATGTGATGATTTGATGTACAAGTAATGCTATAGTTGATTTTGGATAGAATTTTATTGTATGATGATGAAGTATTGATACTTTGGTTTGTCGTTTAGGAGATGGTTGCTTGGAACAGCGATGGAGCTGTAGCTTCCTGGGGATGATGGTGTATTCGTGACATGCCTAATTAGTTTCAGAACTCAAGTTTTGTAATTATGGCAATTGATGGATGATGAAGCTTGAACTTGGTAAAAAAACAAGTTGTCCTCTTTTTCTTTTTAAAGTTGAAACCAGTTTGTCTTGTTGATTAAAGGATTGCAGATGATAGTTGAAGTTGCTGACGCTTGTTGATCGTTATGTATTGAGTAGTTTGGCTTGAAAAGAAATTGTTTTGCATCCAATGAAAAAAAAGAATGAATAAAAGCCTGTATATATAGTACTTGTATTCACTTTCGAAGTAATATTGGCAAGTGCATGAGAATCTCTTGGATTGATAGTCTCCCTTGTTGATTGATTTGAAGAGCAGCATGATATTTTACTTTCTTTCTTTTGTGAGATTCTTTTATCTTTGATATGGGTTTGATTTGAAATATGTTGGCCAAAATCTCATATACTTCCAAATCTACTATTGAAGTATTTCTTCCTACTTTTGCTCCAAATACATTTCCCTATTTTTATCATTGATTCAATTTTAAAGATCTTCAATTTAAAATTTTCCATAATGTTCGACTATTCCATATCTACAATTTAAGAACCCTGTAGATAGTGGATGACAATTTTAGAAACAAAATTGTGATTTGATTATTTTTAAACTGTAACATACTTTGAAAGCAAATCGAATATAAAAATATATTTGTTATCATCAAGCAAGACATACTCCACAACCTCCCCTTTTTGATGATAACAAACAAGCAGTTAAGATGTGACAAGTGTAACGCATATTGAGTATGTATTTAATATCATAAAAAAAAAATCGTTACACACACACACATATATATGTATGTGTATATACACACACACAGAGGGCCGGTCCGATAGTATTTGATGCCCTAGACGAAACAAATTTTTTATCATTTTTTGTTGCTCCAGTTTAGAGAATAACAATACTTTTATATGTCCAAAATAAAATGCAATATAATTTTAAAATTTGACGCAAGAATTCAATTTTTTGATTCATTCGAAATAAATAATATGACAACATAAATCATTTGATCCATTCAACAAACTAATCAATATCAAACTAATGTATCAAATCAATGAAGATAAAACCAATATCAATTATTTGATTTATAATTCATTCAACAAATTATTGAATTCATTAAACAAATTAAATAATATTAAAACTAATAGAAAACTCACATTTTTATTTGTAGTTGTAAACTTAAAACTTTAACATCTGATGAATCAAGATGTGGCTGTTTGCTTTCATCATCAATTGAGTGTAATAAAGAATCTGTAGATAACACAGTTGAATTTTATCTTTCACCTTCCTATTTAATTTGTGTTAATTACAAGTCATGAAAATTCCACACCTTTCTAGCATTTAAGTAGCATGATTAATATTGTGAAAGTAATCCATATGTACATAAAAATAATTTACATCATCATTAGTAACTCCAGAAAAATGCAACAGCCGTCCCCTTTTCGGCAGTACAAGTTTGTATGGTAAATTAACCAAAAAACCCTGCTCTCATAGTCTCACAAAATGAAAAATGCAAGCAGCAAGCCACAAGACAACAACTCTTCTAAAAACGCAGCGACAAATCAAAATTGAAACTAAAATTAGAATAATTCGATTTAACATTGAAGGTAAGTAAAACCAAACACATAAATCGATGGAAGGGAGGAGACCGGAGATGCACCTGTTCTGGAAGCCGGAGATCGTAGTCGACGAGTCGGCAACGTCAGTGGCGGCGGCTAGTGGGCGTGGGCCGTGGCAGACGGTTGCAGGCCTTGCGGCATCAGGATCGGCGACGTCAGTGGATCAGTGGGGACTGGAATTTGAAGGCAGCGCACGATATATTTGCACTAGGGTAAAAATTAATTTTGTTGCCCCCTATGCGATTGATGCCCTAGACATTTTTGTCTTGCCTGTCTTGGGCTTGGGCCGGGCCTGCACACACACACACACACACACACACACACATATATATATAACATGCTTCTGGTATTGATATTTCCTCCCTATGTAGGTGGCATATGTGTTCGCGAATAAAATATTAAACAAATAATATTTCTAAAATATTAACAATGAATTCACAATATTACCAAATCTTAACATCTCTCTCCTCCTTTTTGTTTTCATCAAACGTATAAAATATCAAATTAACGCAATGAGAAAATGATGGTAAATGATGAACTTCGTTCAAAATATGACATTAAATATTTAATGAAAAATCAACCGTAAATCATAGTAACTATATTGATCAAAATCATATCTCCTGAGCGGAAAGTGAATGACAAAATAAGTATAGTTATAAGTGGTAGGGTTCAAATGACATAACCCATAAGATGTTATGCAATTGAAGGCGTATTCTTAGATGAGAATGAATGTGGCTTAACAAATATTTTTCAAGTTAAGATATCTTATCTCTAACTCATCGTAGATGAGATTAAGAATCTTCCATCCGTGCATTATCGTGAGATCTCTTAGATGAGGATGAACGTTACTTGACGCGTACCCACACACCTATTTTATAGGCATGTTGGGGCTTAAGGAATCTGTTATATGATATGTGTAAATTTTTACTTTCCATGGTCTTTTAATAATAAATTTTAGGTATGTCAATTTAGCCAGCTCATGTAACAATAAGAATGAAAGTTAAAAGAAAGAAAGAAAGGTGGGTTGATAGAACATGATCGTCAAATGGTAGATTCAGAGATGATGTAGGATATGCAATAGTCAAAAATAGAAACTATAACGTATGCTTGATTATCAAAAATATAATTACGTCATTATTAAATCAAGTACAAAATGTAATATCCTTAATCATCCATGTAATCAATATAAATACTTTTATAAATCACGTAATAAAGGTCGATTGTTCGTGATATGATTTCAAAGGTAAATTCTCTATAAATATCTCAAAAATATTTTCATATTTATATTCTATCCTTAAACATGCAATATGAATTAGTTTTAAAGTTATTTGCGTAAAGAGGAGCATATAGTCTAAGGGTATAACATTAATATATCAAAACAAAAATCAAATGCTCGGTCTGAGAAAATTTCATCACAGAGCTTTAAAAAAATTCTCTAACATTCATCTCGAGTACCAATAACTCATCTCAATAAATTAATCTCAAAGTTTAAACCTTTCATTTCACCTAATCATTTGTAGAAAGTCATGTCAAATGTAGAATGTCAAAGCTCACCTCACTAGAAGTTTCACATCAACACTTACAAGTCAAAGAATTTTCTAATCAAGACTCTCATACCAAAACAAGTTTCTCATCAAAAATTTCGTGTCAAAATTTAGCCAAAATATCCCATTTCAAAATATTCATAGTATGAATGAATATGGAGTGCAAGCGGAGAAAAAGAAATCAAAACATATTTTTGGTTTTTTTATTTAAAACACAAAAAAAATTAAGAAGGAAAAATCATATTTCTAGATTTTTTTTAAATAAAATAAAATTAGAAGCACAGAAAAAAATCCATGCTCTCCACATGTGGGTGCAATAGTATCTGTGAAATATCAATCAGTTTATGAGACATACGAGCTATCAAAAATATCGAACTGGAGAAATCACAAAGGTTAGAAGTCATGTCAGATGTTTTGAAAATAAAGAACAACTTGCACTTACATAATACCACTGGTTTTACGTCTGATACCACTTCTTAACTGGGCTGCCCATGGTAGCAAACAATGTAGCGATACCTCTTGTACTCTCTACATGATGGTGGCGGTGAACAATAGTACCTCAAATACTGGCATTTGACCTTTGATCATCTTATCATTAATGCCAAGCATGAAAGATAAGCTTCACCAAACAAGCGTACTTTAAAGTTGCATTCGTGTTCATCCAAAGTGTGCGGATCTCCACTTCGTTTTCCAAGGCTACGGAACATTGCAATTATCGATCATCAACTATGTAGAACAACTTGAAATATGCTTCCATAGTAGTTGCTCCTTGGCTAGTCTTTATTCCTACACATTAGAAGAAGAAGTGAGTGGTCTAAAATGAGATTTAAGACCATATTTGTTTACATTTGAAATCTTTGGTATCTAAATTTTTTGTATAGCTGATGTTTAATATTAATAACTGTACCCTTAGGAACCCAAATTCGTTTGAATTGTTTATTTGTGTTCCTATTTTGACAATTATTATAATATGTTCAATTTTCCCATATTTCACACATTTGGGGAAACACACTTCTTCCACTAGTGGTGTTGCTAGTCGTTTGTTTACAAACTTTCACTTTTTCAAATCCAAATCCTTTTCTATTATTAGAAAAGCGTTGATTGCCTAATACCTAGTCAAAAGATTTTTCTCCCATGGAAAGTTTTCTTAGACTCAATTCAAGATCATTAACTTTGGATTTTAAAATATTATTTCCATTTATTAGCAGTAACAACCTGACTTTTCGACCCTCGAATATCGATATTAAATACACTACGGTATCCGTAAGCCGAGCATGCAAGTGTCGGAAAGACATAAGTTAGGGTTAAAATAAAAGAAAATGAAATAAAATAAGAAAGATTGAACTGAACATCAGAATCTCATAATGGAACGATAATATATAATATCAAAGGAACAGTACAAAGGGTTACTCTGAATACAGAAATATCAGAGTTACTAAAACCTAAGTACTATCATCAATCTGGACAGTTATAACTGTCTATCCTCGTAATGCTGATATGTACAATACAGAAATGCAGCGAAAATAAGAATGCTACGAAAGGTAATCATTCAGCTTTTCTCCATATGCTCTGAAGCGTCCATAGATAAATTTAGAAATATACACGAGGCTGGTCCGACCATTATGAGAAAATAACACCCGGACTAGTGTGGCAAACCAGTATGAGGAAACTCATGAAAGCATGGGACAGGTAATAGTAACCATTGAGACCGTATGGATTCGTGTAATGGATTTTTCCTCAAAGGAACCAACCATTTATTAAGTTTAACATAGTGATATGATAGGTAATGTCTATGGTGTGTAATATAAATCTTATCAAATAGCTGTGATGCTTACATTCATCACACCACAACATATTTAGGCTACAATCAAAACTGCCAAGGTTTGTTTGCATATTAGGTTTTTCTGTGGAGATCTCTTCATTGGACGCTTAATCCAATCTCCTACACAATTAGAAAGTACCTCAAAGCGATATATTTCTCCAGATAAAATATAACTTTAGATAAACATAGCCGGTCTACGCCCGAATATGTGATCCCAAACATCATCAACTCTCATCAGCCAACAATCAATAAGTATACACACACACACATACATACATATATTGTCGTAGGTTAGCTAAACCCTAAGCTATAAGGCATATCCTGTTTTTAGCCATTTCTAATGTCAAGGTTATGTTCAGCATCCTTCACACGAGTCTTCGTCACTCGGATAGAACATGAAACCCCAAATGGCTACCCACGTCTCAAATAGATCATGAATCACTACATGGATTCGAGCATCTCGAACGAATCTCGTACCTCCACATAGGTTTCATGCATAAGTCTTTGATGAATGCTAACATTGTCATCTCCCTTGGAATACTTCTCAAAATAGACAGTCCCATACGATAGCATCATTTAAAATGTTACCGTTGACCTTTGTCTTGAAATTAACCTTAGAATTGATTGTTCAACTCTATAACATTTCACTTCACAAACTCTTTCAAAACATACAACTCGTATACTATTTTTGAAGTGGTATTCGATAAGTAAAACACTTACTGATCCCGGTCTCTTCAAAACAAATTCGATAAATTTTCGACAAACTCGATTCTGGTTCTTTCAAAAGTAAGCGAAAGCTAGAGATGTTTTGTACCAATACTCCTCCCTGAGGGTTCTTATTGGTATGAAATCATAAAGCCTTTTGACAACTTTGTATGGCAATATTAGGTCAAGTTCGATAATCGACTAATCGATTATCTAGTCGAACAATTGTTTATACAAATCACGATTCACATGCTTAACTCGTTTTCGACATTACAACTTAACTATTCCTTGTTCAAGAGTGAAGCCGGGTAAGTTTGAAAATTGGTTGCACCAAGCCTTAACTATGAACTTCATTCTTGAATCCCTCAAATAGATATGTCTACCTCATTGGCTTTTAGTGTTAAGTATAATATTAATGATTTCAAAATACAAATACGCTCTTATATCTATAATACACTCAAATCATTCTAGGGTGTTGCTTACCCTATCTCTAATGAGTCATACCCAACTAAAGCCAAGGTGTTTGCTTAACTTTGAGCTCTAATACCAATTGTAATGATCTATCCCTTTTAAGGACTTGACTACAAATGGTAATCCCATTCCTAATTTTACGGCTAGCCTCTCAATTTCATACAACCAACCAGTAAAGGAACATGTAGGGGTAAGAGACAAAGCTTCGTCATATGTTCACCATTGTGAAAACACATCACGTAGCACATAGTACAAGGCAGGAATAGTAATATAGAATATCAAAGGAATGGTACAAAAGGTTACTTTGAATACAGAAATATCAAAGTTACTAAAACATAAGTACTACTATTAACTTGGACAGTTATAACTATCTGTCCTCACAATGTTGATATATACAATACAGAAATGCAACAGAAAAAATAATACTATGGAAAGTAATCATCCAGCTTCTCCCCATAAGCTCTAAAGCGTTTGTAGCTCAATCTAGAAATATACGTGGGGCTGACTCGAGCATTATAATAAAATAACACCTGTATCAATCTGGCAAACCAACGTGAGAAAACTTGGTAAAACATGGGATAGGTAACAGTAACCATTGAGACCGTACAGATCCCCATAATGGTTTTTCTTAAAGAAATCAATCATTCATTAAGTTTAGTATAGTGATATGATAGATAATGTCTAGAGTGTAGAATGTAAATCATATCAAATAGCTGTGATGCTTACATTCATCAAACCACAACATATTTAGGTTATACTAAAAAAGGTTCGTTCACATATTGGGTTTTTCAATGGAGATCTCTTTGGTCGATGTCGAATCAAATCTCCTGCACAAGGGTTAGAAAGTACCTCCAGTGACGTATTTCTTTAGATAAAATATACCTTTTGGTAAACATAGCCGGTCCATGATTGAACATATGATCCCAAATATCATCCAACTCTCGCTGGTCAATGCCCGATAAGTATTTCTAGATAGAAGTTGATATATCCTATTGTGGGTTGGCTAAACTCTAGGTTATGAGGCCTACTCTATTTTTAGGCATTTTTAATGTTGAGGTTATGTTTGGCATCCCTAACACGAGTCTTCATCACTCGAACAGAACATGAACCCCAAATGGATTCCCACATCTCGAACAAATCATGAATCACTACACAGATTCGAGCAATTCGAACGAATCTCGAATCTCCAGACAAGTTCCCCACATAAGTCCTTTGATGAATGCTAATGTTGTCCTCTCCCTTGGAATACTCCTCAAGATAAACAGTCCCAGATGATACTATCGTTTGAAATGTTAACGCTAACCTCTCCTTTGGACTTACCCTTAGAATTGATAGTTCAACTATACAAAATTTCACTTTACAACCACATCCAAAACATACAACTCATATACAAATTTTGAAATGGTATTCAATAATTAAAACACTTACTGATCCCGGTCTCTTCAAAACTAAATCGATGACTTTTCGGCTCACTCAATTTCGATTCTTTCAAAAGTAAGCGAAAGCCGGATACGTTTCAAACCAATACTCCTTCCTGAGGGTTCTCATTAGTATGAAATCATGAAGCCTTTCAATAACTTCTTAAGTCAATATTAGGTCATGTTCGATAATCGACTGATCGGTTATCTAGTCAAAATAATGGTTTATACAAATCATGATTCATACGCTTAACTCATTTCCGACATTCCAACTTAACTATTCCTCGTTCGAGAGTGAATCTATGTAAGTTTGAGCACTGGTTGCACCAAGCCTTGCCTAAACACTTCATTCTTGAAACTCACAAATAGATAAGTCTACCTCGTCAGTTTTTAGTGTTAAGTATAGTATTAATGATATCCATAAACAAGAAAAAATCAACACTTTTAACGCATTTCCAACATTTTCCGACTTACTATTCATCGGTCAAGAAGGAAGCCCAGTAGGTTAGATCTCTATTGCTCCATCCCTACCTGGCAACAATTTTAACTTTTAAAAAAAGACAAGCCTTACTTCATCGGCTTTTATTGTTAAGCATAGTTAATTGCTTTTCAAACAAATAATTAAACAATCAACCATTTGACCACTTAACAATTCTAACCCCTTTTTGAAAATATTTATATAAACTTTTAAAATACTTGAAAACATTTAAAATAGATTTTAAAACATTTATCCTCCTTTTTAAAAACATTTGTATATACTAAGATCTATGAATCCTAGTCCAAACTCAAGCTAGCAACCTCCTTTTCCTCCTTCCTCTCTTGCTTTTGCACTTTCCTTTGCCCCTTCTCCTCACAATATGCTCACTTCCATTCAAGGGGTTGAGGGTATGGTTTCACTTCTTCAAGTTTTGGCATGGTGGAAGGTAATCTAATATTGTACTAAGCCTTGTAGAAAAGTTTGAAGTGATTTGGAGTTGATTTGCATAATTTTCTTTAGAACATAAGGGATAAAGAAGAAGAAGCCATTGATTTTCTCACTTAAGCTTTGTGAATTTGTGATTCTAACTCTACCGTATTCCCTCCTTATATAAGCATAAGAGTGATGTTTCCTAAGCTTGCATTCACCCCCACTATGCCATGGAAGCTTCACCTCCCATCACTTCTCCTTTATGCTAATTAACATTATACCCCTCTCATGATAATGTCACTTATCCATTAGAAGCTTGTAGATCATCCAAGCTTTATGAAAAGGAGAGTGTGTTATTTAGTTGCTAATGTGTTTATTTGATCATAGGCCAAGTGCACAAGAGTTTGAACAACACATATCGATCGGAAAGTTGTTTACCGATAAACCAATTTTTAGTCACATTATCATTTTTCTACAAAGAATATATTTTGATAAACAAATTTCAAAAACAAGTTTCTTATCATTATTCATCAATTAAATAATTTCTACCAAGGTTATAAAATCATATTTATAACACTTAATTATATTTCAAAATGTTACGATATTTGAAGGCGGAGTGTTCGAATTTTCGGGTCGCTACATTCTCACCCACTTTGAACATTTCGTCATAGAAATTCAAACAAGAACGATAATCAATGGAGATAGAAGAATAAGGTGTATATATAGTATACTACTTAAACTATATACAAACTAAATTGCCACAGAATGCATACTACGTGGCTTTACCTTAGGGCTGTCAATTTCCTACACGACCCGAAACACGACCCGAAACCCGCACGGAAATTAGCAGGTTAACCCGACCCATTTAATTGGCGGGTCATTTTCGGGTCAACCCGAATTTGACCCGTTTATAAATGGGTGGGTTTCGGGTTGACCCGCCAGCCCGAAACTGACCCGTTAACAACCCGTTTATACAGTATATAGGTTAAGCTGACCCGTTTACGACCCGCTCCGACCCGTTTATGACCCGTTTGTACCTTATACGGGTTGACCCGACCCGTTTACGACCCGTTCCGACCCATTTATGACCCAATTATACCTTATATGGGTTGACCCGACCCGTTTACACCTTATACGGGTTGACCTGACCCATTTACGACCCGACCCGACCCGACTCATTTATAATCGGGTTACACGGGTTGGGTCGGGTCAACCCGTTTATAAACGGGTCGGGTTCGGGTTGAGCGTTTTCGACCCGTTTAATAAACGGGTTGACCCGACCCATTTAAAATCAACCCGAACCCGACTTGACCCGACCCAAACCCGACCCGACCCGACCCATTGACAGCCCTACTTTACCTCATGCGGTGAGTGCACAACAAAAGATATACGATAATACGATAAGAAGGAACCCTGGTCGATAAGCAACCCTGGGTAGAACTCCTTCAAACCGCCCTCCATCTTCTTGGTACCACCCCACGCATCCTTGCCCCTATGATGCTTTTAACCTTAACAAAGGAAAAAGCACACAAATGCTCAAATGTTCATGGTTTTCTCAGGTTCAAAATTCTCCTATCGTCCAAGGACGATAAACAATCTATTAAGCATACCTTATGCTAAATAGCCTCAGGCCATTACTTAGACGTTTATTAATGCAACCTCATAATAAATCAAAGAGTCATTCCCTTAACTCTTTATGAGTCAACATACATTATAAAAATGTATAAAGCCTATAAGATGGACATGAACCATCCATACACAATATCTAATCTGATCACTTACTCGATCGCATAAATTTCACTTCCATACTAGTATAGATCACTTAACCTCTTTATTTTAGACTTCTATTTTGTTCCTTGATTAGAAATATCTGTTCTCCTTGCATAACCATATACTATGACAGAAAACATCTAGATCGTATCATGAATCCATATCAAGTGTTTACCATCGAGAATTGAGTGAAAAATCCTTGTTTGGACCGATGTAAACCACCTTGAAAACATATACTCGAATACTGGGTCAGGAATAGTTATGCGAATAAAATGATCTGTGTAACATACGTATTTTTCTTGTTGGTTTTTCAACTAAACCAATTCACATTCATTTACACAAATAGTATGTCATTCAATACTAAAACCATTTATGAATCATTTCATAAAACATAACCGCAAGTTTATCCACATTTTATAACTTAAGTTCATACTTTTATAATACTCCACTACATACCAAGAGTATATGCCAAAACATCAAATTCGTTTTACTTAACAAGGATGATCAATAGTTTGAACTTGTTTTAACTTACCACCTCTTTAAATTTAAGTGTTATGTAAACTCAGCTTTATATTTTCAAAAAACACCTAACTACAAGTTCCATAACAATTTAGAAGTTCTCAACTACCAAAAAAGTGTTGAAAATGCCATTTCATTTAAACAAATGAAAACTGCCAAATAACATATCATAACCCAACAAAGTTCCAATTTCTTTATAGAAAACGTAAGAACCAAACACTGGGTTTTCATTTAAATCATTTTGAAATAATTTATACATATAATTTTTGTATACCAGACCTTACTTTAGGATTAAATCAAAATCCGCTTTACCAAAACAATGCGAAGCATCCCACACTTAGAAACTCGAAAATGAACGCCGATGATGCAGCAGTCATCACCAAAATATTTTCAAGCGAAAGATGTGAATTCAGTACATCCAAACCATACTTTTGGTATTTAACCAAAATCATTCCAAAGTGGTATCAAGTACTTCGTATAATAATACTACGTATCATGACCTCAGTTTCTTAAATCAATTCCTTAAATATTTACTTTCAAACAATACTAATATATTTCCTCCAATATCTTGAAAAACATTTTCAAGTCGGAATTCAAGTTCTCAAATCTTTGTTTAAATCTTTTCATTTATAAACCAAAATTTATAAACTATAATCATATAAAATCACTTTCCTATATAATTATTATCTTAAATGAAACAGCTTTAGGAAACATTTTCAAGTCGGGATTCAAGTTCTCCGCTTTATATGCTTTAATATCCATAGTCCTACCAAATCAAATCAAAACTGCTTTAAGAAACAAAGGATAGAGTTACTCTAAAGAGAGGGTTGTGAAGAAAGAGATATTCCTAAGGAGTAATTTTAAAAGTTTAGTTTTCAAAATACAAATACGTATTCATATGTATAATACACTCAACTCATTCTAGGGTGTCGCTTACCTAATCTCTAATGAGTCATACCCAACCAAAGCCAAGGTGTTCACTCAACCTTGAGCTCTGATACCAATTATAACGACGTGCTTCTTTTCGGGGAATGACTACAAATGGTAATCTCATTCCTAATTTTACGGTCAACCTTTCGACTTCATACAACCAACTAGTAAAGGAATGTGTAGGGATAAGAGACAATGCTTTGTCACATGTTCACCAGTGTGAGAATCCCCTATCATACAGCACATAGCACAAGGTAGGAAATGTAATACATAACATCAAAGGAACGTTACAAAGGTTACTTTGAATAAAGAGTTATCAAAATTACTAAAAACATAAGTACTGTTATTAGTTTGGACAAGTATAATTGTCTGTCCTCAAAATTCTGATATATACGGTACAGAAATGCAGTGGAAAAAATAATACTGTGTTAAGTAATCATCCTCCATAAGCTCGAAAGTGTCTGTAGCTAAATCTAGAAATATACATGGGCTGACCCGAACATTATAAGAAAATAACATCCGTATCAATCTAGCAAATCGGCGTGAGAAAACTCATTAAAACACGGGACATGTAACAGTAACCATTGAGACCGTACGGATTCCCATGACCGTTTTTCGCTCAAAGAAACCAACCATTCATTAAGTTTAGTATAATGATATGATAGATAATGTCTAAGGTGTAGAATATAAACCATATCAAATAGCTATAATGCTTGCATTCATCAAACCATAACATATTTAGGTTACAATAAAAATGGTTCGTTCACATATTGAGTTTTTCGGTGGAGATCTCTTCGGTCGACGCCAAATCCAATCTCCTGCAAAAGGATCAGAAAGTACCTCCGAGTGACGTATATCTCTAGATAAATATACCTTTAGGTAAACATAGTTGTCCATACTTGAGCACGTAATCCCAAATATCATTCAACTCTCACCGGCCAATAACCGATAAGTATCTCAAGATATGGAGTTGATATATCTCATCGTGGGTTAAATAAACCCTAGGCTATGAGGCCTACTCTGTTGTTTGCCATATCCAATGTCGAGATTATGTTTGGCATCCTTTATATGATTCTTTATCACCCGAACAGAACATGGATCCCCAAATGGATTCCCACATCTTGAACAGATCATGAATCACTGCATAGATTTGAGCATCTCGAGTGGATCTTGAACATCCACATAGATTCCCTACATAAGTCCTCCGATGAATGTTAACACTGTCCACTCCCTTAGAATACTCCTCAAGATAGATAGTCCCACACGATAGCATCGTTTGAAATGTTAACGCTGACCACTTCCTTGGAATTAATCTTAGAATTGACAGTCCAACTCTATTACTTTTCACTTCACAACCGCTTTAGAAACATACAACTCGTATACTAGTTTTAAAGTGGTATTCTTTAAGTAAAACACTTATCCATTCCGGTCTCTTCAAAACTAATTCGATGAATTTTTGGCTAACTCAATTCCGGTTCTTTCAAAAGAAAGCAAAAGCTAGAGACGTTTTGTACCAATACGCCCTCCTGAGGGTTGTTATTGGTATGAAATCATGAAGCCTTTCGGCAACTTCGCGAGTCAATATTAGGTCAAGTTTGGTAATTGACTAATCGATTATCTAGTCAAACAATTGTTTATACAAATCACGATTCGTATGCTTAACTCGTTTTCGACATTCCAACTTTACTATTCCTCATTCAAGAGTAAATCTAGGTAAGTTTGAGAACTGGTTGCACCTAGCCTTGCCTATAACATTTCATTATTGAGTCTTATAAATAGATAAGTATACCTCATTGGTTTTAGTTTTAAGTATAGTATTAATAATTTCCATAAACAAGAAGAAAGCAACACAATTAACACATTTTTCGAGTTACTATTCCTTGATCAAGAAGGATGTCTTGTAGGTTAGGGGTTGCTCCATCCCTACTCGACATCATTCTTAACTCTCACAAATAGACAAGCCTTACTTTGTTTGCTTTTAGTGCTAAACATAGTTAATTACTTTTCAAACAAGTAACTAAACAATCAACTATTTGAACACTTAACAATTCTAACCCCTTTTTAAAAAAATTTGTATATACTATTAAAATACTTATACTTATAACAGGTTTTAAAACATTTATCCAAAAATCTTTTGAAACCTTATAAGTCCAAAAATCGAGTCTAAACGGGAAAGTTTTGCACTAGTGATGTTTTGGCCACTTTTTGAGATGTTACGTAACCTTTTACTATTCAATCTTTTGATAGCATATACATACATATAAAAAATTATGAATACGGTGAGAAACCCCTCAGGATCTATCTACAAAGTTCCATAAATAAGGCAATTCCAAACTGCATTTATAGCGATTATAACTATAAATGCACTTTTTAATCCAAGTCCAACCTAAACCAAAGTCCATCTATAACCTATGTGCTTTGTTCAAGGACTGGTCATATGTCATACAAGTCCATTTAAGTTCATTCCAAGTTTGTTCAAGTCTACATACATGGATAACATATGTCACTTACTTTTATAGTAAGAATCCATACCAATATTTTGAAGTTAATAACAATTCAAACCATATATATATAATCAACACAACATATGTATGTGTTATATTTTCATTCAAAGTGAGGTGTTAGCTCACCTTTAACCAAACAACAACCAAGAATCCAAGTCCAAACTAAATCTAGCAACCTCCTTTTCCTCCTTCCTCTCTTGCTTTTGCACTTGCCTTTTCCCCTCCTCCTCATAATATGCTCATGGACATTCAAGGGGATGAGAGTATGGCTTCACTTCTTCAAGTTTTGACATGATGGAAGGTGTTCTAATATTATACTAAGCCTTTGTGGCAAAGATTGAAGTAATTTGGAGTTGGTTTGCAACAATTTTGTTTGGAGCATAAGAGATGATGAAGAAGAAGAAGCCATTGATTTTCTTATTTAAGCTTTGTGAATTTGTGATTATAACTCTATGGTATGCCTCTTCTTATATGGGAATAATCATGGCGTTGCCTAAGCTTGCACTCACCCCCCTCTCACCCATACCATGGAAGCTTCACCTCCCGTCACTTCTCCCTTTAAGTCACTTCTCCTTTATTCTAATTACCATTATACCCCTCTCATGATAATATCTCTTATCGATTAAAAGCATTTAGAAAATTCCAAGCCTTATGGAGAGGTGAGTGTGCTAATTAGTTGCTAATCTGTTCATTTGATCATTAGACAAGTGCACAAGAGTTCGAACCACTTATATCGATCAAAAAGCTGTTTATGGATAAACCGATTTCCGATCACAATATCGATTTTTCTTCGAAGAATATATTTTAAAAAAAAATTAAAACAAGTTTATTATCATTATTCATTGATTAAATGATGTCTAACAAGGTTACAAAATCATATTTTCAATACTTAATTATATTTCAAAACGTTATGATCTATGAAGACAAAGTATTCGAATTTCCGGGTCGCTACATTAGCTTAGACAACCAATAGCATACTCCCTCTTTTCAAAATCATTTCTCTTTAAGACCGTATTTTCATTTTCAAGCTATTTTATTTGATCTTAATCTCAAGCATATCAATTTCAAAACGTTGGCACTTTTCAATTCAAGTTTTCCCGAAAACTTGATTTCTGCAATTTCTTTTTCCAATTCACGATTTATTCGAACTATTTCATTTTGCTGTTTCTCAAAATCACGTTTTCAATTTCAAGAGTTTTGAAATTTTCTTTGATTTCAATGAATTACCTTTCAAAGTCCACACATTTACCGCATTCTTTTTAGGCTTTTCAATTTCATTTTCTAGCCATTTAGAATCATTACAGTTTTCCTAAATTTCTTTTTCAAAATATTCACATTTGGAATTTTCAGGTATCTAAAAAATCTTCAACTCTTTTTGTAAAATGCTATTCTTACAAATTAGCTCATTTTCATTTTTCTTCAGAATTAGAATTTTATTGTGAAACTTTTGAAAATGTTTATTGAAGTGTACAAATTCATTTTTGTATTTCAAACATTTTTCGTAATCAAAATTTTCAATTTTCTTAATTTTTAAGTACGTTTTCCAGTTTATCATTATTTATATGAAGTTTAAATTTTTAGCTTTTTAACTTGTTATTTTCAATTTAAAATCATCAACATTTTTAGTTAATTTGTGACATAAAAGAACTAAATCTTTAAAAAACACTTATCTCATCATCTGTTGAGTCGCTATCATTGTTATCTTCACCATCATCGTCTGAATCTTCTTTTGTGTTTCCCGCCGAACAAAGTTCTGTTGTCTTATCAACTTTGTCAGGTTCTTCTTCATCATTAACTTTACCACCATATTTTCCATCGACGTGTTCCAAATTTCCTGTGTAGTTAAACAATAGGAGATATGGTTAAATTTAGATTTATCAAATCCAGAGATAAGAATATCATAGCTTTAGGATTAAGTGAAAAAATATTCTCATCTCATCTACCATATCCAATCCATTTTCAATGATATTTCAAATATGAAAGTCAACGTATTTTAACAAAGTTTCCACCCTATATTTTCAATACGAGAAAAACTTTTTAAAAAAATAGGTGGAATGAAAATGGACCGACTCTCTCTAAACTATAGCAGCTAGGGTAAGACATGATATCACGTTATTCCTAACAAACTACTTTGATACTCTTGGTAGGATCGTACAATATACCTTAGAGCGGGTAAATATGGTATTTAAATTATTTCGTAGATAAATAGATAAATAATGCGAAAAGTAATAACACATAAATATACCTAGCTCCAACCACTAACCCGTTAATGCTTACTGTTGCCCTCAAAGTTACTACTAAGATTATATACTCGATGCTAACAAGATTTGTAAACTCGCATTGCTTACTAACTTGAATCTTTTAGATATAGTCAAATTCTAGTTATTATTTCAATGATTGATCCGCTATCTTCAATATGTAGTTTTTTTGGCGACTATTGTGAAGTTGGTGATAGTATTGGTTGTGAGTCTCTAGATGACCCTGATGTGATGATTTGATGTAGGAGTAATGCAATGGTTGATTTTGGAGAGAGTTTTATTATATGATGATGAAGTATTGATGCTTTGGTTGTTGTTTCAGGAGATGGTTGCTTGGAACAGAGATAGACCGTAGTTTCCTAGGGATGATGGTGTATATGTAACGTGCCTAATCAGTTTCAGAACTCAAGTTATATGGCAGTTGATGGATGATGAAGCTTGAACTTGATAAAAAACAAGTTCTCCGCTTTCTTTGCAAAGTCGAAACCAATTTTCCTTCTTGATTGAACGATTGTAGACTATAGTTGAAGTTTATGAGGCTTGTTGACCGGGTAATGAGTATTAATATCTATTAAGAAGTTAGGCAAGTGCATGAGAATCTCTTATATTGATTATTTCCCTTTGTTGATTGAGTCAAAGATCAGGATGATATTTTCCTTTCCTTGTTTGTGAGATTCTTTTATCTTTGTATGTTTGATTTGAAATAATTTCATATAACTTTCCAATCTTCTATTGAAGTATTTCCTTCTATTTTTGCTCCAAATACATTTCCTCATTTTTATCACCGGTTAATTTTTGAACATCTACAATTTAAAACATTCCATATTGTTTGACTATTCCATATCTGCAATTTAAGAATCTTTGTATATAGTGGATGACAATTTAATTAGAAACAAAATTATGCCTTGATTATTTTTAAACCGTAACACAATCTGGAATGAAAATCAAATATAAAAATATATTTGTTGTCATCAAATAAGACATACTCCATATTTACCATAGTCATCCTAGTATTATTCGATAATGATTGAAGTATATGGTAAAGTAGACGTACGTCGCTCATCAAACTGTAGTTTGAACCTTTCTATATTTTTCTTTTTGTTTCATTACTAGGTTGACGTAATTCAGTATAATACGTTAAGTAACATCTGAAGATGCAGACGACGATGACGTTACTTATGTATATAGTGTCTATAGTTAGATCTATTAGTTTGAAATATAATGATATTTATTTATATTATATGTTGTTACATTTCGCTTTGAATTATGTTACTGGGTTGGATTGATTATGTATATGACTTATGTATATAGTTAGATCTATTAGTTTGAAATATAATGATATTTAATTATATTATATGTTGTTGCATTTCACTGTGAGTTCAGAAAAAGATAGATAGAATATATTTGTTGTTTTGTCTCTTCTTATCAAACACCAATAACTTGTCCTTTTTGGCTTTTGGGAATTACACATCACGATTATGTTAAATTAGAGGTTCGAAAATTACGAGTTGTTACATACATTTTGACTAGAAACAATTTAAGGATAAGTAAAAAATATTCAAGTCAAAAATCGTGTTTACGAACACATTCACATTTGTCATCGATAAAGTACATTTCTTAAGAATTTTCTACTTGCATATGTTTTATGTGTTCAAATCATTACATATTTCACAATATAACAATGGTTATAATCAAAAAACAAAAGCATAATTTACTTTACATAATTTCTTATATAAGAGTTAATTTATATAATATATTACATATTGTCGATTCAACTAATCTCCCACTTGCACTTGGGTTATCTTAAGCATCCACTATCTTGATCTGTCATTGATAAATCATTTTATAATGTGGAACTTGTAGAGGATGTGTTTAGGCCACCTATGAGCTCGTAATTCGTTGAAAATCCGTATTTTTGCATTATCATCGCATTTTATCAACATCGACCCTTCAATGCTTGGGATTACTCGCTACGCACTCAGCCTCCATGGTGGAATTATATACAAATTCTTATTTTGAACTTTTCCAACTTTCAGCCCCTTCATTGAGGTTAAATGAAAAAATTGAGATCGATTTATTATTATCAACATCACTTTGAAAATTCAAGTCAAGTGCCCCTCCATAAGGAGTTTTTGTTCCCATATATAAGACACAAATCTTTAGTATTTCTCAAAAACTTTGTGATGACCTTAACCAATTCCACTGATTTTTTTCTTAGAGTTGATTGATGCTGGCAAACTTCATCTAGTGAAAAAGCAACATCTAACCATGTACATATCATAATGTACATGATGGATCCTATTTCCCAAGCATACGGAATCATCATACATTTTTCTCCCCACATCCATAGATGGGAAGTATTTCTCGTAAAGAACTATTCCACACCAGAACATTTCCACACTTGAAATTTTCTGGAATAAATCTTCAAAGTACGGTATCTATATAAATTGGTTGGGAAAAATCTAATAACCTTTTATATCTATCTCTATAGAAAATTATAGTTTATACTTAGCACAAAGGATGCCTCTCCCAAACTGTTCAAAAATTTATTGGATAACAAAGCTCATACTAATTGTAACATTATTACGGTCGTTACCATTAGCAGTAAATCGTTAACGTATAAAACTAAAAATGTTACAAACCCATTTTTTTCCCTATATATGCATGCCTCTTCTGTGTTTTGATTGAAACCAAACTGTTTGCTTACCATGTTAAAACATTTATTCCAACTTCTTAATTCTTTCTTAAGACTATAAATTGATCTTAAGAGTCTACATGACAAGTTCCCATTGACTTCAAAACCCAATATCCGTGACATCTAAACTATCTCTTATAAACTACCATTTAGAAATGATATTTTAACATTCATATGCAATATTTCATAGTCATAATAAGCAATGTCTACAAGTAGAATCCAAACTAGTTTAAGCATGTTGATTGGAGAAAACATTCCTAATTAACATTATAAATTTGACGGAAATTTTTTGTAACCAACCTTGCTTTATAAGTCTTGACATTTCCATCTGCACCGATCTTTTTCTTGAAGATCCATTTGTAGCCAATGGATTTTATCCCTTTCGGTATATTTCCCAAAGTCTAAATTTGTTCTTGTATATGGATTCCATTTTGGACTTCATTGCATCAATCCATAATGAAGAATCTTTAATCTCCAAGGCTTATCGACATATGAAGGGATCATCGATACAGACCATGAAATTGTTTTTCTCCCCATTAAGGAGAAACTCATAGTATCTCTTTAGTGTGCGAGATTCCCTACTAGAACTCCTTATAAGTAGTGTGTCTCCTACGGGTGTTGAAGTTTTGTCTAAATATTAGGTTTCTTGGAGTTTCTTAGATCTCGTAAATGTTTATCCTGCTACCAATAATTTCTTGAGATAGAAATTCTTTTTCAAAAAAGGTGGCATGCCTCAAAAAATACTTTTTGATGGAAATAAAAGAATGCATATCCTTGATAACTTCTAAGATACATTATAAACTTGCATAAAACTGATCTTGCCTCAAGTTTAGTGAGGTTTACCCCCTTAATGTAAGCTAGACAATCAGATACCTTGATAAAGGTAAAGATTCTTACTATTCCATAACTTGTATTAGATCTAAGGAACATATTTAATACATAATTCAATATATATGTTATGATTACAGATGCTTATCCCCAAAAGGAAAGAGGCAACATAGATCACTCATCATTGTTTAGATCATGACTAACATAGTTCCATTCTCCTTTCTGAAACACCATTATGGTGAGGAGTATAGGGAGGGATAACTCGGGAGAGAACCCAATACGCTTTTATGTACCCTTAGAGCTCATGTTTAATGTACTTGCTACCACAATCGGACCGAAGAACTCAGAATTGTGTTTTATAAGATATACATATCCATATAAATCATCAATCAATGTAATGAAGTATAAGGATCCACCTTTGGTAGCTTTAGACATATGACCACATATATCTAGACATATTAGTCCTACGAGTCCAATAACTCTTTCAATTCTCCAATTGAATGAGTGCAGCTACATTACCTTTATGACATGATGTACAAGAATCAAATGATCTAAAATTAAAAGATGGTAGAAACACTTAGTTTCTTAACCTGTTCAATCATTTTTTTACTTATATGTCCTAGCTATAGAACTAAAGGTAGCTATCATTTGTTTTAGATGTGTTTTTAGTTTTAATTGAAAATACATGATTATAGTTAAGTACGTAAATGTCCTCTTTCAGGTACCAGAGCAAACAATTTTACTATCATAAAAACTATTCATAACATTGTCATCATTAAACATGAAATAGAGATTATTCAACCAATAAAGTTCGATATAAAAAACGATTATATAAAACTAATTTACATCCACTAGCTTGCTTCACATGATAATCTCCTATAATGGCTCCATTTACAACTTGGAATTCCATGGTCCCTACTATGGGCCACGTGTTCCTAAGTCCTTTTAAAGAATTATAAATATGAGTTCCAAATCCAGTCTTAAAACCTAAGATACTATAGGTAGATTATTTTTTATTAGGAAAATACTTTTAGGAGCATAATTGGTTTCCTTTCCTTTGAGATCTTTTGATAATCCGGATAGTTCCACTTCTAGTGTTCGATTTTTAGTATTGGTTTTATTCACCTTTCTCTTCTTTAGCCTTAGCTTTATCCCTTCCACCCTTCGAACTATGCATTCTCTTCTTTGAACTATTCAAAGAAGATGTATTCTTGACTTTGCGTAACATACACGGTTCTTTCATGAATGTACTCTCGTCCATCCTTAATATATTAAGGAGATCGACGATTATATACTTTAATGAGTTTATATTGAAATTCAATATAAATGAATTACCTACTGGTTCGACAATCAAAGAATTAAGTCGGTATGTTACTCTATGTCAAGATTTATTCATAGCTCAGCTAATCTCTCTACATACCCAATATTGAACATGTGATATTGGATGAAAGTTTCTTTGCTAATTTTCATGTGAAACAATTTCCACGAGATTTCGTATTTTGCGGTATGAGACTATTCGCTATATATCTTTTATAGGAGTTTAAGTATGGATCAAACATTCATATGCTCATGCCATCTTTCGAGTTCGATACTTATGGTTGACAACATATAACATTCAATATGTTCATAAATTTATTTACCATGACTCGCTAGGGGATACTTGTTCATACATAGAATCTTTATGGGTATTAGCCTTATGATCATTGGCGACTGCATGCTAGAGTTTTTTATAGGTAAATGCGCTTTACGTTTCTTAACCAATCCTTATACTTCACAGCAATTAGTATGATTTTCACTAGAAATTGCTTCATCATCAGCATTTAATCTATGAAATTTTATTATAGCATATTATAGACCATCATAATCTTGCACTAAACTGATTGATTTGTTATATTCATCAAATAAGGCTCCCGTTAGATTCTGCTTAGGCTATAAAAACCTAAAAGAGGTATGGGAATTTCTCAAATTCCTCTAATGGGTATTAGGTTCCATTTATCATGTTACCACAACCTTGAGGGTGCTCAACAAATTGTAGTCCCCATAAATGGTAAGTAACACTTTACTAATTATTTCAAGTATATAATTCCTAACCGTATATTCATTTGCTCATAATCATCTTTATGACCTTGAGATGCTCAACAAAACATAAAGTATTTTAATACTATACCCAACATTTTGTAGCCTATAATTTTGTGACGACTCGACTTTTCAACCCTCGAAAATCGACATCAATACATTCATTATATAGCATGTCGGACAATCATGTGCCAAAAATACAAATTGTTAGGGGAAAAGAAAGAAGGTAAAAGAAAGAAGAAACTAAACAAATACAGAATCTCATAGCGAAATGAATAATATATAATATTAACAGCTCTTTACATAACTCAAAACAGTAATATACATTCCTCAAATCAGAGTACACAAATAAATAATTATCAGCCTGGACAGTTATAATAGTCTATCCTCACAATTGCTGATAATTTCAAACAAATACTGCAGCAGAATAAACAAGTATAGGAATACTTCTCAGTCTGTAGCTCATCTCCTGGGCTCCAAAGCAATCCAATTTACATCTGTAATATGCTTAGTCTGACCCGAGCATTATTATAAAATAATAACACATGGATCAGTTAGATAAACCAGAGTGAGAAAGACACACCCTATTTGATTTCCAAGTTATAACACCTTTCCAAAATAAAGGTATCGTAAGACCATGCCGCACATAAACATAGATGAGTTTTTACCTTATTTCTATAGAAAATCCAGTGATATTATAATAATGTCTAATGGTCAAAATAATAATAATCAAGTAGCTGTGATGCTCATGTTGTTTACACCACAACAATACTAGCATAAAATCAAAACTCGATAAGGCTTGTTCGCTAATTGTGTAGGATTCCATGGAGGTGCCATCAGTACATCGAGAACGATCCTTCTGCACAAGGATCAGAGTTATCCTTTTGAAGCATCATACCCGTCTAGCCGAGGTATTATAGGAAAAGCATAACTGGTCTTGCTAAGACCGAGTGCATCGCCTGGCATGCTAAAAAACAACTAAAGATATCGGTATTTTTAGAAAAAGGTGCAGATTACACCCTTGGCCATGT
Organism: Allium cepa; assembly: GCA_030765085.1. Lineage (NCBI taxonomy): Eukaryota > Viridiplantae > Streptophyta > Magnoliopsida > Asparagales > Amaryllidaceae > Allium > Allium cepa. The sequence continues at coordinate 266,021,516 of CM060932.1, forward strand.
CTCTGATCTCTGGTTTTATTCATTTCCGCTGACCAGGCTACGTCTGGTGTTCCAGCTTACGCGCCGCTTCAAAAATAGATCAAGGAATCTAATATGGATTCCCATACCACAATGGCCTTGGAATCATATACAGATTTCCACATCTCAAATAAATCTTGGTATCAAACATGGATTCCCATACCTAACGGTATCCAAACCACACATGGATTTCAACATCTCAATATAACATGAAACTCCTCCATAGAACCGTATATGGTTTTGGAGTGGTAAAGGTTTCGATTCATGTCTTACGAGTACACACTCCTGCTTCCTGGGTGCTCCATAAACCAATCATTGATTTCTATAATGCTCAATACTAGTTCTTTAGGAAATAATTTGACAATATGTAAGAACGGGGACCACCCCCTAACCGTTTAAATGGACAGATTTCCTTATCATTTGTCCTAGAAGAACAACGAGTTTATACATACAATATTGCATCATCGATGGTAGTTGTACCATATAATTCTCGTGTTTCTCCTAAATATTTCCAAAGTTAAAATCCCTCGATGTTAAGTAGGAAATCGTTTCCTACCACCAAATTAAGAAGGATTACATATATGAGCTAAGATTTGATAATCGGTTATTTAACTATCAAATAAACAAATATTCAACCATAGATCACATTCCCCACTGATATCACTAAGCCTCATTCAATTTGAATTTGAAAATTTTGAATCCCTCATTTAAATAGGCATATACTCGTTTCATCTAAATAAGTATATCCACAAATCCTTTCCTTCAAAAATACTTGAAAACTATTTAAAAAAATAAACATGGAAGTGTCATTCGGTATCGGCCATGGATCGCAGATCGATGATTGCGTCTCTATCGCAGAAAATCCAAACATAAATTTGGCAATCTCTGCCTCCGGATTTCCTCCACGCTCATAGATTGCAATTTGCACAAAGGTTACATCGCTATTCCAGCGAAAACATCCCAAACTGTAGGCAATCTCTGCCCTCAAATTACGCTATTAAAATATACCATTACTTCCCACTTAATTTCATCAATATTTCCAAATCTATTTATAAAGCTTCTTTATAAATTTCAAAGTTTAATTTAGAGAAATATTTCTTTACAAATTTCAAACCGCTTGTAATATTTCTTTACAAATTTCAAACCGCCTTTACATTTATAAACCCCTTTAACCAATTCTTCACATAAAGGATTTCTTTTATAAATAATGTATTACATAATTATGATAAATATGATTTTAAACGTCACAAAAATATCTTAACCATTTTTGAAAATATAAAAATACTTTTAAAACATTTATTAATTATATAATCACTATACCATTGAAATTTTAAAATTTAATAAAATAAACCAAAACAACCTTTAAATAAAATTAATCAACCTGTGAATTGTAATATTACTGAAATAATTTTCTGGTTCTAAATAACTAATAATAATAAATAATTATTATCTTTAAACAAAATCAATTAAACAATCAATTTTAAAACATAATTAACTTTACTAAATAAATGATTTACAAAACATTCATAAATAAAAATTTAAACAAAACAATTCGTATGATAATTATTAAATAAAATCTTTTACTTCAAATTATAAATTTTAAAGTTAAATAGAAACCATAACCTTCCAAATTCAGAAAGAGGCATAACGATCTCAATGATACTTACCAAGCTATCATTAAATTCAATTTAACTTTCTAAGTTAAATTACATGCATTTACATAATAATAGGCATATATATAAATCAAATCCACACTTAACAACGATTAGTTAACGTATCAATTTTTCAATATATATCCATTGGCATTTGAACAGTGTCCAATTTATCAAATATCAGGACAAGAATTTATTCTGCTATTTGAATATCATTCACAATACAACTCTTTCATTTATTGCCCAACGATGCTTATTTTGCCAAATATATCACACCCGTATATTTCAATTCATTTTACGTTCATTGAACAACGAAATTTAATACAATCCATTATTAATCCATACATGATTCAGTACTGTAAATAAGTTTAAAAATAAACTCAAACAGTTTAATAGCAATTCAATATGCTATATCGTGATCCTAGATCTGATTCAATCAACCTAATAACATTTCAGGATGCTATATCATCATCCTGATCAATTTAAACAATCACCAATTTCAAAAATTCAAACAGCATAAATAAATTTCATTTGCTATAAAATATTTCTGATTAACCAAATCAGTGAGTTTAACTCACATTTATTTCATGTTGTTGCCGAGGCATTCCAGTTTGGAACTAAAACCAGACGACATTCGATTTTAGCCCAAAATTCCACTGTCTCCAAATCCCTTCAAACCAGTTTCATTGCGAGCTCTCGTCATCACGATCACAATGCCAAAAGTTTCGTTCCAATCGTACCTCGTATGTAGGGGTTATAGATTTTATAAGTTATCGAAAAAAATTTAAATTAATATTTATATAAACCAATATAACTTCTCTAATTAAAGGATTTCCATCACTTCATCTCCCCAAATCCGTCTCCACTGTGCACATACGAACCCAAATTTTCCGTGCACCTTCTTCCAGTGATACGAAGCTAGAGGCCTCCGTTCAACAAACCAATTTCGCCAATGATCTTCCCTTCCCGATCTCCACCTGCCTACACCCACGTCAACAACTTTGAGGCACCTACAACAATTATGACCTGACCCATCCCTGTACGTGCACCATTAAGTCGTGACCTCTCCTCGCGAACCGCGCCCATCCAAAAGATCACCATAAATGCTCCACAACACATGAATCCAAATCCAAGATTCGTTTCAATTCTATCCAAATAGAGAAAACTCATTAACCCTAATTTAGACACCGTGCTCTGTAAACAGTCGACACCCCCAAACAACACCCGCACCTCCAATCGAACATGCCAGAGGAAAGCTCTACTCGTAACTTGAACTTTAGAACTGGTTTGACGATTTTTAATTGAGCGTGGATTGAGAATTTTTTTTTTGAATTCAACAATTTTTTTCTCTTTGTTCATTTACGATTTAAGTAAGGGAAGTAGGAATGTAGATAGGGTGGCTTGCTATAGGAATAGGGTGGGTTGGATCAGTAAAAAAGATGGGTTGGAGTGAAAGAATGTAGGCTGCTAGTCAAATCAACGTATATATTATTTTAAATTCGAAAATATCTAGCTATAATTTTCAAATCCCAATCGAGGTGTGCAACCAGACGTTTATAATGTTATGCCCCTATTCTGAATGCAATGAAAGCAAGTTTCGAAACCTAATTCGATCGTATGGAGAAGATAGCTTTTTAAACCTAATTAAAATATTAAAATTTCGATATTAATTTCAACGCATTTCTATCCCGTATGTTCAACCGGTAACTCTGAACGCTACGAAATACGAAATCCAGTAATAATACCCTATGACGGATCCAATGAAACTAGTTTCGTCGAATTTCGAGACCGTGCCTCAGATTGCTATTTTATATGTTAATTAAATCGATAAATTTCCAATTACTGTAAATTAACTTCTAGTTCAATTTTAAAAGTTTAATAATTCTATTCTAATTCAAATAAAATTTAATCCACATTAGAATTTGTTTTTACTCACATTAGATTCCATATTGAATTATTTAACAAATTCCGTTATTCATAACCATTATATTTTATATTTAATCTATTAACTTACAAATTCAAATTTTCACTATTTAAAATTAATTAAATATTCCAATTTCAAATAACCAAAATTCCGGGTCGTTGCATTCTTCCCTCCTTAAATGAATTTCATCATCGAAATTGCCAAGGTAGGGAAAATGCCCAAACCCATTTCTTTTCTAAAATAAATTAGTTGAAATAACCTTCCAAATCCATTTTAGCCTTTAACTTCCTAAAAGAAATTTGTTGAAACATCGTTATTACTTTTAATAAATTTCCAGATACATCCATAGATTCCATAATATTATCCATTCAAACATTTCAGGCTATAACTTAAAAATCAATATGTAGTTATTAAAATATTTCTTCAAAATTCTAACTCTTTAAATTTTCAAAAAATTTCGCCGGCATCTCTTTTATGCGGCTAGATTACAAAAACTACAAATTGCCACATGGGCCCCATCAACAAAAGAAAACAAAAGCCAAGTGGTTCAAACATAAAACCATCAAATCAAACAACAATATAAACATGTACCTTTTGGTTGGCAACCCAGTTTTTACTTATGAAATCAAAGGCATAAAATTTACTCTTGCTTTTATATACCTGCATCTTATTTACCAATGATATCTAGTCATATAGTTCAAAATCATATTATTCTGCATTTTCAAATTCCAATATTTACTTTACTTAAGCCGTAAAATGTACATATACCACCCATACGCAATATCAAATCTGATCGCTCACTCGACCACATAATTTCACTTTTGAACTAGTATCGTTCACACGACTCTCTAGTGCGTACTCAGATCTAGTTCCTTGATCAGAAACTGCCATTCTCCTTGCATATCCATATATTATGATAGAGAATCCTAGAATCAACCAAAAATCCATATCCGGTGTTCGCCGTCGAGAATCGGATGAAAAATCCTAACTCGGATCGATATAAATTATCTTGAAATTATGTGCTCGAATCTGGATCAAATCATTATGTGAATAAAGTAATATATGTACAACTTTTGTATTTATTTCATTTGATCCTTAGCTGTACCCAATTCCTTTTTATTCACATTCATTTTATTTACATTCACTTATTCACCATCCCTATTCACATTGCTTAATTCACATTCTCTTATTTACTCCCATTCACTTCTTTACCATAATATCAAATTATTTTCATTTTACCATTGCATTTCTCAAATCATAATTCAAGAACTTATTTACTTAAAATCTCATACTGCTTACTCGAGTCCATTTACATCTTATAATCATAACTCTAGATTTTATATATATATATATATATATATATATATATATATATCACTTTATAGCTTAAGTGTATCCATTCCATTCAATCATCATAATTTATGGTTATATAATCATTTTACATTTCAAACTTTATATTCAATTCAATTCAAATCTAATTCAATTTTATTTAACTTACCTTAGGATAAATTTCAACCCATATTATTCATTTTAACTTACTCAAGTTAAACCTTACTTCTAGGATTAAAATTCCCACTTTCCTTTCTTATCTATATTAACTTCAAATTATAAGTTCAATAACTGATTTTCTCCTGACTTCACAAATCATTTAAATGGAAATCCCAGCATCCAATCACCCAATTTTATTTCAAATCATTTTCAAATCATGAATATACATATATCCACTTTTGTATGTCATATCATACTTTCGAAATTTTAAAACAACTTGGTTCTGCCCAAAGTAATTCCCTTTTGGAATTTTTGAAACAAAACTTGTTTACCAAACAAGTCCAAAGCAAATAATCATAGCCAATCACTATGATAACAATCTGTCACTTAGAAACTTGAAAAAGAATACTGATGATGCGGCGGTCATCACCAGAAATATTTTCCAGCGACTGAAGTGAGTTCAATGGTTTCTTACTTTCAAAATCCATTCAAAACATTTCCATCCAGATATATGTCCAAAATAATATCACCATTCCTCCTTTCAAACATTTTGGAAAACATTTCCAAAATCTCCAAGATTTAAAATTTTGCTAAGTTCAAATTCATTTAAAACATTTCTCAAAATTTCCAGGATTTAAATTTCCAAATTCTGGATTGAATCCACTTTTAGTTTCAACTCATATGTATAATCATACTTATACGATTTCTTTTTGGTTATATAAACCATTTCAATTTTTATAATCTTGTTTTGATTATAATATTAACAACCAAATATTCCAATTATGCTATAATAATATTATTTCTTTTATATCAAAATATAGTTTGGGTAAAATTATTTCATTTACCCTCTACAAAAAATATACCATGTCGGTTTACCTTTTTTAAGAGTTTAAAAACCACTATCGATACGGTTGTACTTCCCGTACCGACCAAAATTCATAAACACTCAACCGATAAATCAACATAGTATCAAACATTTTTATTCACTAATAAATACGCGCTCATATCTATTAATACACTTAGACTCATTCTAGAGTACAATTGACTCTATCTTTAATGAGTAATCCTCACCAAAGCCTAGGTATGTCGCCAACCTAAGTTCTGATACCACGTGTGACAACCCGACTTTCCAACCCTTAAAAATCGACATCAATACATTAACTATATAGCATGCCGGACAATCGAGTACTCGAAAGACAAAATGCAAGGGAAAAGAAAGAAGGTAGAAGAAAGAAGAAACTAAATAAATATAGAGTCTCACAGCAAAATTGAATAATATATAATATTAGCATCTCTTTACACAAATCAAAACTGTAATATACATACCTCAAATCAGAGTACATAAATAAATAATTATCATCCTAGACAGTTATAACAATATGTCCTCTCAATCGTTGATAATTTCAAACAAACATTGTAGCGGAATAAATAAGTACGAGAATACGTCTCAGTCTCCAGCTCGTCTCCTGGGCTCCAGAGCAATCCAATTTAAATCTGTAATATGCTCGGTCTGACCCGAGCATTATTATAAAATAATAACATACAGATCAGTGTGGTAAACCAGCGTGAGAAAAACATACCAAATTTGATTTATAAGTTATAAAACCTTTCCAAAATAAAGGTATCGTAAGACCATGCCGCACATAAACATGGACGGGTTTTTAGCTTACGATCACCAAACCATTTCTATAGAAAATGAAAATCCAGTGATATTACAATAATGTTTATGGGTCAAAATAATAATAATCAAGTAGCCGTGATGCTCGTGCTATGTACATCACAATAATACTAGCATAAAATCAAAACTCGATAAGGCTCGTTTGCTAACTATGTAGGATTCCACGGAGGTGCCGTCAGTACTTCGAGAACAGTCCTCTTGCACAAGGATCAGAGTTATCCTTCTGAAGCATCATAACCGTCCAGCCGGGGTATTATAGGAAAAACATGATTGGTCTTGCTAAGACCGACTACATTGCTTCGGAATGGCATTGTAACGACCCGGAATTTTGGGCAATATAAATTTAATAATCTGTATAAATAATTTAACTGGTTTGATAATTTTTGTCTATAGTTTTAATTGAAACTGATAAATTTATTCTTTTATGGTTAATAAATATTTAATCTAATGATTTTGATTAATATCTTTTTAACAATTTAAAATATTGATAGGATTTATTTTTCAAAGCTAATCAAATTTTGTTCTGTTTATAATATATACATTTGATATATATTATGAATAGAAGATCTTTTGTTTTAAATTAAAGATGAATTTTCAAATTGTAATATATATGTTGGCATATGTTATAATTTGAGTTATTTTGAGATTTAATTTAATCAATTGATAATTTATAATGTATGAATATTGTAGATTAAAGCTTTGTTTTAGAATCAATGTTTCAAAAGTTAATTTAAATATTTATTTATTTGTTTTCAAAGTATAAGATTTGTTATTTATTTTAATATGATAGTTTGAAAAGAATTTAAACAAGCTTTGTTTTGTTTTGAAAAGCTTAGATTTAAAATGGTTAAATGTAAATATAAATATTCTAGATTTTAAAATATATGTATAAGAATATATTTGTATTATAATTTGTTTTCTAATATTTTCTTTAAAGGCAAACTTATATTTACATATGTAAACATTTATTAATAAAAGTAAATTAATTATGTAAGTTTATATTTACATTTTAAATTAAATAAAAATTTATTTAAAAATACTTAGGGACATGTGTTAATATACTAACACATCTTAGTAACATGTGTTGTTTAATTAAATAGCATAGTTGACAAATGTAAAACCTTTAACAAGTGTCTTTATTTTTAAAATTATACTTTCTTTAATTTTCATAAACCTAACATATGAAGAAATTGTTTCCTCTTTCAATTAATGGCAATCAAAAAAATTATTCTCAAAACAGAAATCTTTCTTAAAATCTGAAATTAAAAAGCAAAATTAAATCAAAAGTTCAAAACAGAAATCTTTTTCAAAAAAAACCCGGAAACTGCAAATCCCATCTGCAATTCAAATGAAGATCAATCTGCATCTTCAACCTGCAATTTCAACCTACATTTCTTATAAGGGCAACTGCAAATTTAAAAGCTAACAAATTAAAGGGCATGCATTGATCACTTTTCAACATCAAAAGCAAAAATTTGATCTGCAAGGTTTTTCAAACCTGGAAAGTAATGAACTTCTCTACATGTTTTGTTATGGTGAGTAAATCCTATTTTAAAAACAGTTTTTGACTTAATTTTTGATTGAATGAATGCATGCAAATGAATTTGCTTTGATGATGAATTTTGTTACCTGAATGCATGTTTATAAAAAAATATGGAACTGCCTGAGAAAAAATAGTATGGTTACAGTGTTATTAGAAACAGTCCAAATCCTTCAGAAATCTAAATAGTTTGATTATTATCATGAATTGGATAGTGATTTGTTAATGAAAGTTGTTTGTAAACATATAATATATCATCCAAAAATAATTATAGGATTTTAAAATGAACGAATTACTCAGAATTTTCAAATTTCAATGAAAAATCAGTGGGGACAAAATTTTATAGTTTCAATTTCTAGTTTTGAATTTATAAACGAATTACAATTGGGAAGTTAGGATTTTTAAAGTTTGAATCACAACTTTTAATTGAGTAATTAAGTCGAATTTCGAGTTTGAACATTTTGGGAATTTTTAAGAACTGTAGATGATATACGTATTAATTGGAGTTGATAATTGGATTGAAGCTTGCGTGAATGTTGTAGATTGAGGGAAAAATACGATTGGAATTTTCTGTTGTGTGAATCTTTCGGAATTAAACTAACTAGGGTTTTAGTTACAGTTTGTTTCGGTCGTACTATAGTGGCTTGTGCGACTTGGATAATGAATCGAGTTCGATCGCGTTTGGGAATGTTGGAGCTTGAGGTCTTGGCTTTCGTTGGTGGTGTCGGTGAGGTGTAACGGTGGCGAGGTGATTGGCGTTGAGGGTTTTGGGTGGTGGATCGTTCTGTAGTTTTTTCGAGCAAATGGGTCGAAATTTGACTCGCGTATCAATTGATGGATCTGGGTTTGGTTTGGGGATCGGGAGCGTTAGTGCGACCATCGCCGATGGTCGCGACAACCAAGTATGGCCGGTGGGTGATGGACATGTGCACGAGTGCACGTTCGTGTGCACTGGGTGATGAGCGTTGGGGAATACGAGTTTTAACTCGGAGGGAAGCTCGCGTTGTACTCGGGGCGACTCGAAGATTTGAGGAGTTGGTGGTTTCTCGAGGGAAGAACGAGGGAACTCAGGGTCGAACTCGAGTTTTTAGGTGTGGGTTTTTGGTTTTTACTGTAAAAGAAGATAGTTTTAAAAAGATTAAACTTGTTATTTTTTTATAAATGAAATCAAGCATTTAATCATAAACAAGTTTTATAAAAAAAAATGAATTACACAGTTAGAGCTTGTTCTTTGAAATGAATGTAAATCAAACTTTTAAAAGTGATAATTGAATCTATGTTTAAGATGTTTGTTTAAAAATAATTATCTTAATTAAGTTTTAAAATTCAAATTTAAAAGATAAATTTGAATTTAATTATTAAATCAAAGTTTTAAAGTTGAAGACTGAAGTAATGTTTTAATAACAAATTTTCAATTTATATTGAAAATAAATTAGTTTAAAACTTGATAATTTAAAGTGTTTTAAATTTGGAAATGATTTATCTCCAAGTAAGGCTATTATTATGATTTTGTAAACCAAGTTTATTAATTTGTCTTTGAATTAAAAAGATTTAAATTATTCAAATAATTTATTTATGAAGAAAATTAAGGATAAATTATTTGGATATGATTTAAGAATACTTAATTAAGTATAAATTGTTAATAAGCAAGAAATTAATTAAGGTTTAAGTTTTTCCTAATTAATTAAAGATTTTCTTTAATATTAGAAGTTAATTAATTAATTGTTTAATTAATTTTAAATAATTAGTTAAGTGTTTAATTAATTTTAATAATCACTTAATTATGGATTAATTAAGTGTGATTACTTAATGAAGTAATCAATGATGAATTATAGAATGTAATTAAGAATGATAATTACTTATGGAAGTAATTATAGTTGAAGTGATTAATGGGTAATCACTTAATGTTATTAATTAAGGAATTGATTAATATAATTGATTTAAAGTTAATTAATTATGGATTAATTAATTAATTAAAGAATTAAGAATTATTTAATAATGAAATTAATTATTTGTTAAGTAATTAATTAAGAGAGTAATCAAGATTTATTAATGGCAATAATTAGGAGATAATTACTTATGTAAGTAATTAAGAGTTAATTACTTAGTTAATTTTAATTTATTAATTAATGTGATTAATTAATTAATGAATGTGATTAAGTTAAGATTAATTACTAAGTGTAATTAATTTTAAAATGTAATTAATTAATAAAGTAATTAATTAAGGATTATTTGTTAATTGAATTGAATATTAATTACTTAATGAAGTAATTAAAGATTAATTAATTGAATTAATTAATCAAGGATTAATATAATTAAATTAGAAATTAATTAATTAATAAGTTAATTAATTAAGATAAGTAATTACAAATTGTTAATTACTAATTATGGTTAATGAGTTGATTAGTTATAAGTTAATTAATTAAAGTATTATTAATTAATAAAGATCATTAGTTAATATGGTTAATGATATTAATCAAGGTTGATTAATATAAGTAATTAATTTAAGGGTGATTAATTATTGTAATTAATTGAGGTATAATGCAATTAATTATAGTTAATTAATAGAAGTAAATGAATGATCATTATTGTAATTAATGATAGTAATTAAAGGTTAGTTACTGTATATGGTTAAGAATAATTTCTTGATTGTAATTAAATATAATTAATCAAGGAAGAATAATTAAGGAAGATCATTAAAGATGATCAATTTATTCATTTGGAATAATAATTAATGAAGAAGGATTATGGTAATCAAATTGATTAAGAGATAATCAATTTTATTTTAGATGTTTGATTAATATGGGTGATTTATTAATATTGGTTAATTGATCGATATTGGATGATTGATTGATATTGGATGATCAATATTTGGATATTGATATTGGATGATTGGTTGATATTGGATGTTTGATATTGATTGATACTGGATATCTCTGTTATGTGATATGCTGCTTTGTAAAGATGAATATTGATATGAATTATCTCTTGTGATAATATGGTTCATCTATCTGTTTATGTCATCCTGAATATGAGTTTAAATTGTTTAAACCCTTAAGTACAACTTGGACATTAAAATGGCATTTGGTTTCGGTGAGACCGGGATCGGGTTTCCATATTTGGATATCCGAAAACCACATCGATTCCAATTAAACGTTAGGACGTGAATCCAAGTGGAGCAAGTGAAGACTCGAGGTGTAAGGGCTATACGTCAGTATAACCCTGTGGGTGATTCCGTAATGAGTTTGACGGAATAGTACTTATAGATTCGAGATGGTGAATCAGAGTGCAAGGGCTATGGTCGTTGACTCTGAGGGTGATTCCAAAATGAGTGCAACGAGATAGTGCCTTCGGTTTTGTTCGAACCCGTAATGAACATGTATGGATTGAATGCTTTCAGAACATCGTCAGGTGGACGATGAGCATTCTAAGATAGATGAGTTCTATAAAGGTAATCGTAACCTAAAGCCTCACCAACCGGGAATGGCTAAAACAGGGGAGGTGCAGGAAGGCTTCGTGGGTAGCCCCCACTTGAGAGTGAGATTTACCCCTGTCTAGAGGTCCCTTTCTATTTCGGCTTAGTGTGTGGTTGGTCGCGCCAACTACGGGGTGGTCTTGTTCGGGACTGCCCGGTAAGGGATGGTTCCGGCCTTGTGTTGCAGAGGAGTGGGCGTACTCCTCGGTACTGTGATCTAGACCACGTACTGTGACGGGCGATACCCCAGTAGCCCTGCCATTGATGGAAACCAAAATCCAATAAGTGCCTGTACGGTTTTGATTGTGCCCAACTATGTTGGAACGTGAGATGTAAGCATTCCAGATATTTCTGTATTTTATTTTGGAAACCCTAGACACTATTATAATATCACTGGATTTCCTATCAAATGTTTTGGTTAGCGTAAGGTAAAAACTTTTACATGTTTATGTGTGGGAAGTCTTACATGATACCTTTTCTTTTCAAAGGATTTTCTAAAGTTAAGCAATTTTAACCGTTTACTCACACCAGACCCCTGTCTGACCCGAGTGTTTATTTTCTGTTTTATTAAACTCTTGGGTACTCATATTATGTATGAGTAGTCAAGTGTTTCAGGTTTGCCTGACGAATTTTGGAGGAGATATGGAGCAGGAGGCTTCGACGTGTAGATATATTATGGTTCCGCTGTGTTTGTTTAGTATCTGTTTCTCTTGTATCTTGAGTTGTATAGTTAGACAGATGTTTATAACTGTCTAATAGGTATTGTTTTAAGTTGTGTACTCTGATGTAAATAGATACTATGTAATATTTTATGAGGTATATTATATTTCATTCGTTCCGCTGTGAGTTATCTGTTGTTGTTGTGTTCTTCTTTCTCTTTCTTTTCTTCTTCTGTCCCTTTCTTTCTTCAAGATGATGCGATTTCCTGGAGATAGGAAGTCGGGTCGTCTCATTTGGTATCAGAGCATTAGGCTGAGTGAATACCTAGGCTCTGAAGTGTGTCTTTCTTTAGAGAGCATTAGGTTGAGTGAATACCTAGGCTCTGGAGTGGTGTCTTCCTTGAGAGTGCGTACTTGTAATTTTTATATATAACTATATATATATATATATATCTGCATCTACCTGATCTGTTGGGTTATCTATTCGGATTTTCCAATGTAAGTTTTAGAGGTAGATGGAGTAGTGGTGTGTGTGTGTAACACGACTACCACTGATGGAAGAGGTCCATATGTTGAGGTTTGAATTATTTGTCGAGACTGTAGACCTGGTACCGTCTCGAGTAAGATTTGTAGTTTGGAGTGAGGATTTCTCAGATATCCGAAGGAAAACTTTTAAAGATTCGGAGTTCGTCTTTGAAGTGTAAGTTTGGATTTCGCTTGGGTGAGCGAATTATTCTTGAGTTTGGATTTGATGGAAGTGCAGTAGTAAGTGATGGTATCTTGATAACTGCGTGATGAGATGCAGTATCCATGGATATTTTCCGAAGATGTTTTCTCTTGAAGCAGTTTTAGTAGTAGTTGAGAAGCAGTTTTTACCTGCCGCAGGGAAGATACGTCCGTGCAGAAGTTGTCTGGATCTTTAGCATGGAGGTTGGCTGTTTTGGAATATGATACTAAGGTCTATGAGTTGTTTTGCTTTGGCATGGTCTCATTTGTTAGTCCTTAAGGAGAGCGAGATGTTGATGCTTGGTTTGGAATCCGAGTTTCTTGAGAGGTTGTCTGCCATCTCGGAGGTCTTTTGTGTGGTTTGTTGATAGTTTTGGGTTTCGAGGGGCCTTTGGATTAGAAGTCTTTGGTTAGCTGTGGTAGCAGTGCAACTCGAAGTGTTCGGTGTGCTGACGAGAAGGTCTTTTGGCTTTGTAGTTTCGTCGAAGTAGTGTTGGGAAATGGCAGTGTGCTCATTTCTCCAAATGGTTCGGGAATCTTTGTGGTTCTTCTATCAGCAGTCCGGGCAGAAGGTGGAAGTTTTCTGTGAGGTTAACCTTGTTTGGAAATGCTTTAGGCTGTTCTGATTGGTAAAGAGAGGACAGTTTGTTTGGAATCCGAACTAGGTAGGATCGCAAAAGTGACTTGCGATTAGTTTGGGAATTTTCTTAGGCTATCTTTTGTTTGAGACTGAGGATTCTCATGTGGAAGTAGGAGCTACTGATGTAATCAGAAGTTTGTCTACATCTGGAGTTGAGTTCCATATTGTTTTGGTTCCAGAAGCAAATTTTGGTAGTTAGCCTGGTAGTAGGATGGTTTTTGGAGAGAAAAGAGTTGGCGTAGCAGCTCGGAAATATTTTTGGATTGGTTCGATTTAGTTTATGAGTTTGGATTTCTGCTATAAGGATGTGTGACTGAGTCAGATGAGTCACTCAGATTTTTATGGATTTGATGAACAAAGTTTTCCCGGATATATTGGATAAGTTATACTTGTGTTCATCAACAGCATTTCCTTCTATTTTAGAATCAGAGTTGTGCAGCAGAAGCAAGGTAGCTGCTGTGCAAGGAAGGAAGTAAGTTTAGTTTGCTATTGCTTGGCAGTAGAGCTTGAGTTCTGGATTTCGACGGATTTTGGAAGACTTTTCTGTTGAATAGGATCTAAGAACTGTTTGCTTTGGTCTAGTTGTTTATGGGATTATCAGCATAGGTTGGGTTATCAGTAAAAGATTGACAGTCCAGGATTATCTGTTGAGTTATGCAGATATGAGATAAGGAGTTTGGAATTCGAAGTTGGAGACTTCAGTGTTGTTAAAATTCTCTGGTTAAGTGAGCTGAAATTGGATAAGTTTGGATGGCTAGTCTGAGGCATTTGAGATTTTCTTATATGTGTCTTGATAGGATAAGATAGAATTGCCAGTTTGGATAGCTGGAATTCATTATGTATCACGTATCTCTGAGGGAATACGTGTATGATTCATCATTGGTTATTGAATCTGTAGTTCAGTTGGAGTTGGATGTTGTGCTGGATTTGAGAATAATCTTATATTCTGTTCAGATTGATGGATCTAGAGATGAGAGGAGCTTTGGATTTTGGTAGTGTAGTTAGTTTTTTGGCTTTTGAAGAGCGAGTCTCCCGGTGATTTATACTTGGGAAACTCGAGATAGCATTAGAGATTTATTTTGATTTGTGTCAGAATAATTAGTTAGGTTTGTTTGTTTATTTGATTGCTATGGTTGTTAGTAACTGGTTGTTAGGAATGCTTTGTTGTTTGAAATTTGAAACCTGTACTGGGTTATTAAATTACCTTTGCTTTTAAATTTCAGGGACGAAATTCTTTTAAGGGGGAGGATTGTAACAACCCGGAATTTTGGGCAATATAAATTTAATAATCTGTATAAATAATTTAAATGGATTGATAATTTTTGTCTATAGTTTTAATTTAAACTGATAAATTTATTCTTTTATGGTTAATAAATATTTAATCTAATGATTTTGATTAATGTCTTTTTAACACTTTAAAATATTGATAGGATTTATTTTTCAAAGCTAATCAAATTTTATTCTGTTTATAATATATACATTTGATATATATTGTGAATAGAAGATCTTTTGTTTTAAATTAAAGATGAATTTTCAAATTGTAATATATATGTTGGCATATGTTATAATTTGAGTTATTTTGAAATTTAATTTAATCAATTGATAATTTATAATGTATGAATATTGTAGATTAAAGCTTTGTTTTAGAATCAATGTTTCAAAGGTTAATTTAAAGATTTGTTTATTTGTTTTCAAAGTATAAGATTTGTTATTTATTTTAATATGATAGTTTGAAAAGAATTTAAACAAGCTTTGTTTTGTTTTGAAAAGCTTAGATTCAAAATGGTTAAATGTAAATATAAATATTCTAGATTTTAAAATATATGTATAAGAATATATTTGTATTATAATTTGTTTTCTAATATTTTCTTTAAAGGCAAACTTATATTTACATATGCAAACATTTGTTAATAAAAGTAAATTAATTATGTAAGTTTATATTTACATTCTAAATTAAATAAAAATTTATTTAAAAATACTTAGGGACATGTGTTAATATACTAACACATCTTAGTAACATGTGTTGTTTAATTAAATAGCATAGTTGACAAATGTAAAACCTTTAACAAGTGTCTTTATTTTAAAATTATATTTTTTTTGATTTTAATAAACCTAACATATGAGGAAATTGTTTCCTCTTTCAATTAATGGCAATCAAAAAAATTATTCTCAAAACAGAAATCTTTCTTAAAATCTGAAATTAAAAAGCAAAATTAAATCAAAAGTTCAAAACAGAAATCTTTTTCAAAAAAACTCAGAAACTGCAAATCCCATCTGCAATTCAAATGAAGATCAATCTGCATCTTCAACCTGCAATTTCAACCTGCATTTCTTATAAGGGAAACTGCAAATTTAAAAGCTAACAAATTAAAGGGCATGCATTGATCACTTTTCAACATCAAAAGCAAAAATTTGATCTGCAAGGTTTTTCAAACCTAGAAAGTAATGAACTTCTCTACATGTTTTGTTATGGTGAGTAAATCCTATTTTAAAAACAGTTTTTGACTTAATTTTGGATTGAATGAATGCATGCAAATGAATTTGCTTTGATGATGAATTTTGTTACCTGAATGCATGTTTATAAAAAAATATGGAACTGCCTGAGAAAAAATAATATGGTTACAGTGTTATTAGAAACAGTCCAAATCCTTCAGAAATCTAAATAGTTTGATTATTATCATGAATTGGATAGTGATTTGTTAATGAAAGTTGTTTGTAAACATATAATATATCATTCAAAAATAATTATAGGATTTTAAAATGAATGAATTACTCAGAATTTTCAAATTTCAATGAAAAATCAGTGGGGACAAAATTTTATAGTTTCAATTTCTAGTTTTGAATTTAAAACGAATTACAATTGGGAAGTTAGGATTTTTAAAGTTTGAATCACAACTTTTAATTGAGTAATTAAGTCGAATTTCGAGTTTGAACATTTTGGGAATTTTTAAGAACTGTAGATGATATACGTATTAATTGGAGTTGATAATTGGATTGAAGCTTGCGTGAATGTTGTAGATTGAGGGGAAAATACGATTGGAATTTTCTATTGTGTGAATCTTTCGGAATTAAACTAACTAGGGTTTTAGTCACAGTTTGTTTCGGTCGTACTATAATGGCTTGTGCGACTTGGATGATGAATCGAGTTCGATCGCGTTTGGGAATGTTGGAGCTTGAGGTCTTGGCTTTCGTTGGTGGTGTCGGTGAGGTGTAACGGTGGCGAGGTGATTGGCGTTGAGGGTTTTGGGTGGTGGATCGTTCTGCAGTTTTTTCGAGCAAATGGGTCGAAATTTGACTCGCGTATCAATTGATGGATCTGGGTTTGGTTTGGGGGTCGGGAGCGTTAGTGCGACCGTCGCCGATGGTCGCGACGACCAAGTATGGACGGAGGGTAATGGACATGTGCACGAGTGCACGTTCATGTGCACCGGGTGATGAGCGTTGGGGAAGACGAGTTTTAACTCGGAGGGAACCTCGCGTTGTACTCGGGGCGACTCGAAGATTTGAGGAGTTGGTGGTTTCTCGAGGGAAGAACGGGGGAACTCAGGGTCGAACTCGAGTTTTTAGGTGTGGGTTTTTGGTTTTTACTGTAAAAGAAGATAAGTTTTAAAAAGATTAAACTTGTTTTTTTTTATAAATGAAATCAAGCATTTAATCATAAATAAGTTTTATAAAAAAAAATGAATTACACAGTTAGAGCTTGTTCTTTGAAATAAATGCAAATCAAACTTTTGAAAGTGATAATTGAATCTATGTTTTAAGATGTTTGTTTAAAAATAATTATCTTAATTAAGTTTTAAAATTCAAATTTAAAAGAGAAATTTGAATTTAATTATTAAATCAAAGTTTTAAAGTTGAAGACTAAAGTAATGTTTTAATAACAAATTTTCAATTTATATTGAAAATAAATTAGTTTAAAACTTGATAATTTAAAGGGTTTTAAATTTGGAAATGATTTATCTCCAAAAGCAAGGCTATTATTATGATTTTGTAAACCAAGTTTAATAATTGATCTTTGAATTAAAAAGATTTAAATTATTCAAATAATTTATTTATGAAGAAAATTAAGGATAAATTATTTGGATATGATTTAAGAATACTTAATTAAGTATAAATTGTTAATAAGCAAGAAATTAATTAAGATTTAAGTTTTTCTTAATTAATTAAAGATTTTCTTTAATGTTAGAAGTTAATTAATTAATTGTTTAACTAATTTTAAATAATTATTCAATTGTTTATTTAATTTTAATAATCACTTAATTATGGATTAATTAAGTGTGATTACTTAATGAAGTAATCAATGATGAATTATAGAATGTAATTAAGAATGATAATTACTTATGGAAGTAATTAAAGTTGAAGTGATTAATGGGTAATCACTTAATGTTATTAATTAAGGAATTGATTAATATAATTGATTTAAAGTTAATTAATTATGGATTAATTAATTAATTAAAGAATTAAGAATTATTTAATAATGAAATTAATCATTTGTTAAATAATTAATTAAGAGAGTAATCAAGATTTATTAATGGCAGTAATTAGGAGATAATTACTTATGTAAGTAATTAAGAGTTAATTACTTAGTTAATTTTAATTTATTAATTAATGTGATTAATTAATTAATGAATGTGATTAAGTTAAGATTAATTACTAAATGTAATTAATTTTAAAATGTAATTAATTAATAAAGTAAGTAATTAAGGATTATTTGTTAATTGAATTGAACAATAATTACATAATGAAGTAATTAAAGATTAATTAATTGAATTAATTAATCAAGGATTAATATAATTAAATTAGAAATTAATTAATTAAGAAGTTAATTAATTAATATAAGTAATTACAAATTGTTAATTACTAATTATGGTTAATGAGTTGATTAATTATAAGTTAGTTAATTAAAGTATTATTAATTAATAAGGATCATTAATTAATGTGATTAATGATATTAATCAAGGTTGATTAATATAAGTAATTAATTTAAGGGTGATTAATTATTGTTATTAATTGAGGTATAATGCAATTAATTATAGTTAATTAATAGAAGTAAATGAATGATCATTAATTATTGTAATTAATGATAGTAATTAAAGGTTAGTTATTGTATATGGTTAAGAATAATTTCTTAATTGTAATTAAATATAATTAATCAAGGAAGATTACTTAAGGAAGATCATTAGAGATGATTAATTTATTCATTTGGAATAATAATTAATGAAGAAGGATTACGGTAATCAAATTGATTAAGAGATAATCAATTCTGTTTTGGATGTTTGATTATATAGGTTGATTTATTAATATTGGTTAATTGATTGATATTGGATGATCAATATTTGGAGATTGATATTGGATGATTGATTGATATTGGATGATCAATATTTGGAGATTGATATTGGATGATTGGTTGATATTGGATGTTTGATATTGATTGATACTGGATATCTCTGTTATGTGATATGCTGCTTTGTGAAGTGAATATTGATATGAATTATCTCTTGTGATAATATGATTCATCTATCTGTTTATTTCATCCTGAATATGAGTTTAAATTGTTTAAACCCTTAAGTACAACTTGGGCATTAAAATGGCGTTTGGTTTCGGTGAGACCGAGATCGGGTTTCCATATTTGGATATCCGAAAACCACATTGATTCCAATTAAACGTTAGGACGTGAATCCAAGTGGAGCAAGTGAAGACTCGAGGTGTAAGGGCTATACGTCAGTATAACTCTGTGGGTGATTCCGTAATGAGTTTGACGGAATAGTACTTATAGATTCGAGATGGTGAATCAAAGTGCAAGGGCTATGGTCGTTGACTCTGAGGGTGATTCCAAAATGAGTGCAACGAGATAGTGCCTTCGGTTTTGTTCGAACCCGTAACGAACTTGTATGGATTGAATGCTTTCAGAACATCGTCAGGTGGACGACGAGCATTCTAAGATCGATGAGTTCTATAAAGGTAATCGTAACCTCAAGCCTCATCAACCGGGAATGGCTAAAACAGGGGAGGTGCAGCAAGGCTTCGTGATTAGCCCCCACTTGAGAGTGAGATTTACCCCTGTCTAGAGGTCCCTTTCTATTTCGGCTTAGTGTGTGCCCCAACTACGGGGTTGTCTTGTTCGGGACTGTCCTGTAAGGGATGGTTCCGGCCTTGTGTTGCAGGGAGTGGGCGTACTCCTCGGTACTGTGATCTAGACCATGTACTGTGACGGGCGGTACCCCCGTAACCCTGCCATCGATGGAAACCAAAATCCAATAAGTGCCTGTACGGTTTTGATTGTGCCCAACTATGTTGGAACGTGAGATGTAAGCATTCCAGCTATTTCTGTATTTTATTTTGGAAACCCTAGACACTATTATAATATCACTGGATTTCCTATCAAATGTTTTGGTTAGCGTAAGGTAAAAACTTTTCCATGTTTATGTGTGGGTAGTCTTACGTGATACCTTTTCTTTTCAAAGGATTTTCTAAAGTTAAGCAATTTTAACCGTTTACTCACACCAGACCCCTGTCTGACCCGAGTGTTTATTTTTTGTTTTATTAAACTCTTGGGTACTCATATTATGTATGAGTAGCCAAGTGTTTCAGGTTTGCTTGACGAATTTTGGAGGAGATATGGAGCAGGAGGTTTCGACGTGTAGATATATTATGGTTCCGCTGTGTTTGTTTAGTATCTGTTTCCCTAGACAGATGTTTATAACTGTCTAATAGGTGTTGTTTAAGTTGTGTACTCTGATGTAAATAGATACTATGTAATATTTTATGAGGTATATTATATTTCATTCGTTCCGCTGTGAGTTATCTGTTGTTGTTGTGTTCTTCTTTCTCTTTCTTTTCTTCTTCTATCCCTTTCTTTCTTCAAGATGATGCGATTTCCGGGAGATAGGAAGTCGGGTCATCTCAGGCAAAAACAATTGAAGGTATCAGTATTGCTAGAAAACGGAGCCGATTACACCCTATGGGTTTACCAACTCTACTGGCCAAGCCTCGTATCTCTGGTTTTAGTAATTTCCGCTGATGAGGCTACGTCCGGCGTTCCAGCTTACGCGCCGCCCCAAAAATAGATCACGGAATCCCATATGGGTTCCCACACCACAATGACTTTGGAATCGCATACTAAATTCCGTATCTCAAATAAATCTTGGAATCACACACGGATTCTCATACCCAACGGTCTCGGAACCACGCATGGATTTCAACATCTTAATATAACACGAAACTCCTCCAAAGAACCGTATATGGTTTTGGAGTCATAACGGTTTTGAGTCATCTCTTACGAGTACACTCCCGCTTCTCGGGCGCTCCATAAACCAATCGTCGATTTTCAGAATGCTCAATACTGGTTCTTTAGGAAATAATCTAACAATACGGAAGAACGGGAATCACCCCCTAACCTTTAAGTAGACGGATCTCTTTATCATTTGTCCTAGGAAAACAACGAGTTTATACGTACGATATAGCACCACCGATGGTAGCTGTACCATATAATTCTCGTGTTTCCCCTAGATATTTTCAGGGTTAAAATTCCTCGGTTTTAAGTAGGAAATCGTTTCCTACCACCAAAATTAAGAAGGATTACATAATTGAGCGAAGATTTGATAGTCGGTTATTTAACTATCAAATAAACAAACATTCAACCATAGATCACATTTTCCACTGAAATCACTAAGCCTCATTTAATTTGAATTTGATAAATTTGTATTCCGCATTTAAAACAACCATATACTTATTTATCTGAATAAGTATATTCACAAATCCTTTCTTTCAAAATACTTGGAAACTATTTGAAAAAAAATATGGAAGTGCCATTCGGTATCGACCATGGATCACAGCTTGATGGTTGCGTCTCTATCTCAGAAAAACCAAACTTAACTTAGGCAATCTCTGCCTCCCGATTTCCGCATGCAATCAATTATAGATCGCAGTTTGCACAATGGTTACGTCGCTATCCCAGCAAAAACATCCCAAATTGTAGGCAATCTCTACCCTTGAATTGCGCTATGAAAAAATACCATTACTTCTCAAAAATTTCTTTATTTCATAAATATTTCCAAATCTATTTATAAAACTTCTTTATAAATTTCAAAGTTTAATTTAGAGAAATATTCTTTTTAAAATTTTAAACCAATTGTTATCTCCCTTTAAAAATTTCAAACCTCCTTCACAAATTTCAAACCTCCTTCACAATTATAACTCTTTTAACCAATTCTTCACATAAAGGGTTTCTTTTATAAACAATTTATTACATAATTACATAAATAAGATTTTGAACATCACAAAAATATCTTAACCATTTTTGATAATATAAAAATACTTTTAAAACATTTATTAATATTATAATCATTTAACCTTTAACATTTTAAAATTTAATAAAATAGACTAAATCAACCTTTAAATAAAATTAATCAACTTTTGAATTGTATTATTTCTGAAATAATATTCTAGTTCTAAATAACTAATAACAATAAATAATCATTATCTTTAAACAAAATCAATTAAATAATTAATTTTAAAACATAATTAACTTTACTAAATAAATGATTTTACAAAAAATTGTAAATAAAAATTTAAGCAAAACAATTTGTATAATAATTATTAAATAAAATCTTTTACTTCAAATTATAGAATTTGAAGTTAAACAGAAACCATAACCTTCCAAATTCAAAAAGAGGCTTAAACGATCACAATGGTACTTAACAAGCTATCATTAAATTTAATTTAACTTTCAAAGTTAAATTACATGCATTTACATAATTATAGACATATATGTGAATCAAATCCGCACTTAACAATGATTTGTTAACATATCAAAATTTCAATATAAATCAATCAGCATTTGAACAGTGTCCAATTATCAAATAGCAGGACAAAAATTTATTCTGCAATTCGAATATCATTCATAATACAACTCTTTCATTTATTATCCAACGGTGCTTTTTTGGCCAAATATATCACACCCGTATATTTCAATCCTGTTTACGTTATCGTTGAACAATGGAATTTTAAACAATCCATTATCGATTCCATACATGATTCAATACTGGAAATAAGTTCAAAAATAAACTCAAACAGTTTAATAGTAATTCAAGATGCTATCGTGATCCTAGATCTGGTTCAACCGATCTACTAGCATTTGAAGATGCTATTGTCATCCTAATCAATTTCAACAATCACTAATTTCAACAATCCAAATTGCATAAATAAATTTTATTTGCTATAAAACATTTCTGATTAACCAAATGAGTAAGTTTAACTCATCTTTATTTTTTGTTGTCGCCGAGGCGTTCCAGTTTGGAATTAAAATGAGACGACGTCCAAACGAGAGTTTTGCAATGAAGGTTTCATTTCAATCGGACCTCATATGTAGGAGTTGCAGATTCTATAATTTAACGAAATTTTTTAAAATTGATATTTGTATAAACCAATATAACTTTTCCAAATTACAGGATTGCCATCACCTTTTCTCCACTATGTACGCACGAACCCAAATTTACCATGCACCTTCTTCCAATGACAGATCAGACTGTTATAGAAAAGGACAAGCATCTTCATCCTCTCAACCTCCTTCAAACAATAAAATCCAACGACGGCTATTCGATGATACCGCAATTAGGAGATGAAGGAGAATGCAATATTCTCGCATCTTTGAAGGCTCGTTTATAAAGTTTGCCGATTTTTCTCCATACCATATACAAGAATTGACTCGTAGGAGCAATTTGAAATCTTTATTCGATATTGACGATAATGAGCACAAAATTAATCAAGTTATGGTCAAACTATTCTATGCTAATCTTAACTTAGGTCACCAAACCGTTCAAAATCAAGGAGATTGTGTATGGAGTCTAGTTTGTGGAAAATCCATTTTTTCTTCTTAGATTGAACGGCTCACATTTTAAGAACTGGAAATGATGGTATAGAATTGAGCAATGTTGATTGTGATATGGTCGTTCGTGGCCATATAAGTCATTTATTTTTAGAAGACGACATGCACCAACTCAATCCATATCCTTAAGACCAAAAGCAAGAATTATACATCGTGCGTTGGTGAAAACCGTAATTCCGCGAACCGGGAGTTATGTACTTGTTTATGAACATAACTTTAAAGCCTTGTACGCTATCTTTGGAAATATTAAAGTCAATTGGCTATGATTAATTCTTGGTGAATTCTTAAGCTTCAACAATGGTCGAATGAATGCCATCTACTATGGTGAGTATATTATGCGACTACTAAAGGCATGTGAGATTCCAGAACCTGACTCGTCGGTTTCTACCGTTAGGTATTTAAACTCACATACTTTAGCATTAATGAAGCTACCGGTTGCTCTACCACCTCCTATCATTACTTTTGAAGAACAGACTCAACGATAATTATCTCAAGATCAACCACAACAACAAGAAGGCGAAGCATTTCACCGTCCATCTCGCCAAAGATCAACTAGTCGTCAACAAGATGAAATTTTGATTCCTACCTGGCCTTCCTCCATATGAATCAATTACCATGATATGCCGTAACCAACAGATACTTCAAACCCATATCACTAAAGTTGATAAAAAGCTTGATAAGGTTAAAGGATTTTTTACGAAGTTATGGTAAGCTATATCATGTTCATCCGGCACTTCCACGGCTACACTAGGCGATTCGAGTAAGCAACCCGTCTTCACTTGGCCTTCCTCCTTCGATGATCAAGCAAGTAGTAGCGGCGATGGTGGAGATGGAGGCAATAGTGGTGGTCAAACATCGCATGATGATATGGGTAAGCAAAGAATATCGTAAGTTGTTATTTTATATTATGCAAACATTAGTCTTTTATTTATGGCTTGTATTAAATAGTCACTCTTTTTTGTATTATTTCAAGACTCTTGTTTATGGTACTTTAATGTATGAACGATCATTTCCTTCATGATATCTATGACATTATGGCCTCATACTTTTATATTCCTTATTCCTTTTTGTTGATGACAAAGGGGGAGAAATATTATTACTAACGTTAAGAATGCAGGATATAGAGTGTCAAAGATTCAGGGGGAGTAAGTATTTATATTATATATACAGTCGAAATCTATATCTATTTATGGATTGTCATCAATCAAAAAGGGGGAGAATGTTGAGAATTGGTTTTGATTCATGACATAAAACTATCACTACGACATACAGATTTGACGACTGCTACGAGAAAAAGAGAATATATACTACAAAGAAACAAGACTTCAAAGGTGCATCAATTATATTATTTTGTTTTTGAGTCTTAGGTCAATTTTGTTAAAATCTCTCCTCGTTTACGTACATATTAGCTTATATATTTAACCGTCTTATTTCCAAATAATTTATATATATAAGCATATATAAAAAATATATATATAATATTATAAAAGTGTTTAAAGTTATATATATTATTATACCTGTGTAAACTGTGCAACTTGCACAGATATTACTAGGTCAGTCGACTGACCCAGAGGCTCAGTTGACTGACCCAGAAATTTCTGTGCAACATGCACAGGTGCACAGATATACAAATATACATTTTTTAAAATTCGTTTGAATATTCAATCGACTAACCCAGAGGTTCAGTTGACTGAATTTCTACAACAGCTACTTTTTGAAAAGACACGACTATTTGTGAAGAGTTACAAACCTCTACGAAAAGATTTGGACACAACACTTCAATCGAAACTCTTCATCAACATTCGTTGCTTTCTAACCTCCATAAATACATACATACTCTAACTTGATTTCAAATCATCGAATTTTTTTGTCTAACTCTCTTGAATCTATTTGCAATTATACTTTCAATTATTCTATGTTGAAGCAATATTATACCTTTCTATTCTTCATAAGCTTCAAATATATATATATTTAAACTCGAGGAGAAGATTATAGGAAAGGTGTATTACAAGTGACAAATCCGTGTTATTTGAACACAAAAAGTCAAAACAATCCTTTGTATTTGTTAAAGTCCTGTTCTGCTACTCAAGCGTGTAAAGTCCTCTTCGGCTGCTGAGGCGAAATCTTGTTCTACTGCTCAGATCCCTATTTGGCTGCTCGGAGGTTATATAGACCTGTTCCTCTGGCTTAAGTGAGTGTTGTTGTTTTAGTGAAATTCCAAAAGGAGTCTGGGACTGGATGTCGGACGGAGCTCCGAACAAGTATAAAAATTTCTGGCGTCATTTTATTATACTGCTTTTATATTCTGCACTATTTGGTGTATTACTATCATCACTATACTATGTATTATCATATATCCATATTACGCGATCCATAGCACACTTTCATGTTGCTCACAGATCATTATTCTTTTTAATATAATTCTCAATCCAAGATTTGAGTACATGACTCAAGGTGTTTCACACTATTCCGAATAAGGATTTATTACTTGATTTTTGATGCCGAACTCTTGGTGAGGGTTCTTAATCTAGAAATAAGTTTTCTATCATAGTATATGGCTACGTAAGGAGAATAGGGGTTTCTAATTGAGAAGCCTGATCGGAGTTCGCGTTAGGGAATTGAGTGAGAGATACTACTTCGGAAGTAAAACTATGTAGTCGAGTGATTGATCAAATCATATTTTGCACAAAAATGATCTATGTACATCAAGGGACTAGTGAATAAGGTTAAGTGTTTCTAGGTTTACATCTGTGGTAAAATTTCAGGGATGAAATTCTTTTAAGGGAGGAGAGTATAACGACCCGGAATTTCACCCCTTTGATTTTTGAATATTTAATTAATTTTAAATATTCAAATAATAGATTCTATAATTAAAATAAAAATCTTTTTAATAATGAATCATTATGGTGAAATATTTTTCCAAAATATGTTTGCAAAAATATATAGTTCAAACAAAAATCGAAAATGCGATCGAAATTTGCTTTTCGAATTTTTGACTTTTCATTGGCTAAAAGTTGTCAATAACATTGTAAATTCTGTCGTATAATTATATTCCATTTTAAACGAAGTTAGAATATGGTTTGTTATATATGCATACTTCAGTAATATAAAATGTGGATGTAACATTATATGAATAAACTATAATTAAAAATGTATTTAAGCATGAAATAACATATTGACAACTTAAGTACAAAACATATTTAAACATGTTTTCTCATGGGGTTTTAGGAGGGACAAGCTTGTGGGTTGAGGGTCATGAAGGAGAGATGGGATCGTGATGTGGCAAGAGGAGGTGAGGGTAAAGGACCAACGACATTAAGGTAATTTACTTTGTTTCTTACTTACAAATACATCTTTCATTTCTTCAATTTTTCCTTCTCTTCTATCTTCCATATCTTTCTCATATCTTAACCAAATGGAGTTTTTCTTCTTTTCAACAATTTAAAATTCTAGTGGCTACAGCTTTCAAGTGTACCACGTCTTCAAATTTTGAACTTTACCATGTCTAAATCTCATTTCTTTCTAAAGCATTTTTGGACTGAGATTTTCAAGTCCAAAAATACTTCATCTTATTTTGACCATATCTCCGACAAAAAAGATCTGAGTTGAGTGGTCCTTTTCCTAAGTTGTAGAGAAAATAATTTCCAAGAACTTTTCCTTTGACAACTTTCCCAAGTTCCTTGAGTAACTTATCCAAAAATCAATTTGAAGATGACCATTTTCGAGTTCGATTTCAGTGAATTCGATTATGATTCAAAATCCCTCCACCTTTTAAGGCCGAGCTCCACCACCCTTGTAACGACTTGGCATTTCAAACCATTTAAATCGACAATCATCCACTCATGTCATACTTGGATTGCTCAAAAAAACATATTGCTAAATTTATTTGGCAAAACTTAGCATATGCAGTAAATAAATCAATCATAGAATCACAGACACGGAATAATATAACAATAAGCAACAGAATAGATAAATAGTAGTTTATGAAGCTACTATACAAACAAACAGAGTCTGAAACAAAATACCAAAGAAATCTAATAAAAAGAATTCTCAATACAAATACAAATGACAACTCTGAACATAGACAACTGGAAAAACTGAAAGCTGGATAGATAACAGACATATCTCCAAGAAAAACTCAAAGCTCCAAAGGTGAGACTTAAATGCTGTGACACTCAGTCTGACCAGAGCATAAAGCAAAAAAAAAACACTCGAGTCAGGACTAACATTCTTATACCAGTAAATTTAACTCAAGTGAAATGTTAAGTGAAATAGAAATAACTTAAAGGATGTTTGGGTCCTCTAAGGGTCCGTTAAACTATCTACATACATAGCAAAATATGCTACATAGATAATGTCAACAATAAAGTAAAATATTAAAATAGCGTTAAGGTGTTACTCATATCCCCCTTAACACATTTTATATGATGGCGTAGTCTATATATTACTATAAACTCTACCAAATCGGTGAGCTATCAGGGAGCGCTCAATAGGTACGACATAAACAAAACTCGTAGAAGGCGTGATAAGGCATGTGACAAGGCATGCGTGGCAATGCCCAGGGTAGGATACTACCGTATTGTGGATTCAGACTGGTGTTAACACATAGCAGCTACTACAACCCACCTCTAAACACACTCCTAAATCAAAGGTGCACCCAATCGAATCATAACATAATAGAATGGTATCAAAGAAATGTGCCCGACCGAAGGAGCGACCTTACTTGTCCCGACATGACTTCTATTTTAGCCACATCAAGCTGACTCATGGGAGTCAGGGCTGCACTAAAACCTCATATAGAATAGTCGCCAAACCATCCTACTTCGTTCTAGAATCTCCACCATGTACACGGTTGTTAAAGTGGTTTTCGCTATTGGCAGAGGTATGAAAATATCTAATCCCGATCTCTTTAACAACCAAACGCTTATTCACACCGTGGTAAGTTTATAAATCAATTTTATAATCATTTCAAACAGTTCATACTACATATCAAAATATCATATTCGAAATCATATTCACTTTCGAAATCATATCACTTTAAATATATTCGTTTCAAAATCACAACCACAAAATAGTTTAAATATTGAAATAGTTATATATATATATATTAAAATAGTTTATATATTAGAAATAGTTTATATTCAAAATAGGTTATAGGTAAAAAATAGTTTATATAGTGAAATATATTACATATTAAAAGAGTTTATATCAAAAATAGTTTCAAATTAAAATTGTTTCTTCCAATTTCACAAATCAGTTCAAATCAACTTTAGTTCCAAAGTTCAATTTGAATCAATCTTGGTTCTACAATTTCAATTAAAAGGTTAAAGGTACAATTCAAATTCTCATTAACCATTTAACTTATATCGATTTCAAATCTAGATTTGAACTACAAATTTAGAACCACTTTGCTATCCAATAGGCTTCAATGTTTAAATATTCAAACCTTTACAGTAACTCAATTTGATAAATTTCAGTTGTATTTCAAACATCCGACTTTAATTTTATTTAAATTTGAAATATTAACTTATCATTTTTAATAACATTTAAATAAAATCTCAAATTGCGAATTTAAATCAAAGTTACATATTCAATTACAATTTTATTTAAATTGGAAATATTCATTAAATCACCTTTATAAAATCAAGTTATTTAGTTATAAAAATCATATCTTCAAAATCTTAAAATCGATAAGTTTCCAATCAATTCTTATTTAAATATATTACAAATCAATTGTTATTTATACTCAATTATTAACCAATTTGAATATCAAGTCAACTTTAATTTATCTTTCCTATCTCTATTTACTAAATTTATTACAATCTATTTTATATTATTAATATAAATTTTAAATAAATATTTAAATATATATATATAGTTAAATCAAATTCTTAATAAATTTATTATATTGTTTATTATTAAATTAAATCTAATTATTACCAAATCTATTTTAAAGCTTATATATATTTTAAAAATACTAAAGTTATAAGTAAAATTTTATAATTTTCATTTTAAAATGTAACTTATAATTTTAAAATATCCAAAACACATAATTTTACAAATCTAACTTTTACACACACACACATATATATATATATATATATATTAAAATTAAAATCATTATTTTATATTTAGAAATCAATATTTATTAAAACCCATATTTCAATATTTATTAAAACCCATATTTTTCCTTTCAAACTTTGGAAATCATACTAAAAAATAGACCAACGGTGTCCGTATATAATTTTCTATCCAATGGTCAAGTGAAACGAATATCTACCATTTCAATTCGTAATTTAAATTTAATATTTATGGGTATATATCATTTCAAGCCGTGATCTCAAAATTCAATTCAATAAAATCGTTTGGGTCTATCATTTCAACCTA
The DNA here is from genome assembly GCA_030765085.1 of Allium cepa. NCBI lineage: Eukaryota > Viridiplantae > Streptophyta > Magnoliopsida > Asparagales > Amaryllidaceae > Allium > Allium cepa. The sequence goes on from CM060932.1 coordinate 266,051,589, forward strand.
TAACGATTTTTCCCTAATCTATAATATCATCCAGGTATATATCATTTCAACACATAGCGAATTCTAAACTAACAAGGAACTTGTAGAGTGAGTACAACGGAATAATAATGTAAAATAATAACAACAGGCATATACCATCGGTAACAAATTTAAATGTAATATAAAACACGTTATGGTGTCATATGTCATAGGTAAACAATTGCAGATAATGGCATATCATATTTAACAACTATATAACTTAAAAATCAATTTTAATAGCATATTTCAATTGTCATTTCATATGAAATCAATTTAATAAATATAAGAATGTTAATCATGAGTAATTTCTCACCTTTCTAGGCTAGAGAAATTTGACAATGAAATGAGCTATGAATTTGAAACATGAAGCCAACAATCGACAAATCCAGACGACAATTTCCAAAGCGGATCAGAGTGAACAAGAATTCGACGAACAAAGCTCATAACTTAGAATCGATGAAAACAATCAAAAATTAATTGATATAAGTGGAAACAAAAATGTGCATATGATATATATATATATATATCTTTTCAAATCAAAATTTTTAAACCCCGTATATTTCCTTTTTTTCTTCTATTTCAAATAAACATAGTGTGTGTGCGTGTATTAATTATTTCAAAATTTTAATTTAAAATATTTACATAACTCAAATAAGTACTTTAAAACATAATAGATATGTTCATACCTTATAAAATAAAAGAGGTGAGAAGGACAGATGCTCGGTTGTTGGCGAAGGGAGCACAACGGCCGGTGGGGAGGGTAGTGATGAGGCGGTGCAAAGGAGCTGGTGCGGAGGAGGTATTGTTGCCATGGGGAAGGAGGCATGAAGGCCTTCGGCTAGGTGGAGCTACGGCTAAGCTGACTGATGATGGAGGCTGAGCAATTTTTTTCTTATATATGCATGCGACTATTGAAGAGCTTCCAATGGTGATCATGGTGTGTGGTGATGTAGTCGGAGCCAAGCTATGCTGAGGGTTCGGTTGGGAGTTTGGGTTGGCTGGAGGTTCTTGGTGCGGTGGTATTGGCGAATCTTTTTGGGTGGTCGGCGGTGTGCTGGGTAGGGCGGAGTTAAAGTGGAAGAGGCGGATCCGGGTGAAAGTGGAGCGGCGCTGGATTGGAAGTCGGGTCAGGTTATGTAGGACTGGGTGGAAGCGAACTTGGGTGGTAGTGGTCTTGGCGCACGCACGAGGAAAGAAAGAAAAGAGGCAAGAGGCTTTAGGTTTCTTTGAAAAAAAATGCATATATATATATATATATATATATATATATATATATATATATATGAGTTTCTCGAAGCAAAAAAAAGCCACCAAAAGACTAGCGTTTGCTTCGGGATTTCTTTTAGAAAAAGAGCAGGAAGGCGCTTGTCTGGCGAGAAAGGAAGTACGGGATCAAGATGGAATGGAGAGGGGAGATTTACATATGATGTGCGGATTATAATGTCATATATTTTTTCTCAAAACAACGGACAAAGAAAGAACGAATTGAAGAGATGAACCAAGAATATATATCAATTATTAGGAATGAGAAAATCAAAGCTGAATTTGTGAAAATATTTATGGCAAATGGTTGTTTGTTTCAGCCGATAGAAAATGGAAGGACACACAAGGAAGCCAAAAAGAGCCGAATACGGAACCGATAAGGCCAATCTTTTGCAGATTTCGCCACGTATCGGAAACTGAAACACAACGGAGATCAGCACGACGAGACGAAAATAGTGGTACACAGATATCAATGATATGACCATTCTATCAAAATTCGATATTCGCTGCCAAAAATGCTATTAAAACGTCGAAAATAAGATAAACGGAACTCTAACTATCCAAATTCGATGGAACGAAATATGACATCCCACTCAAAAAATGATTTACAAATTTATTATATAAAAATATTCAGATTTCGAGAAATATTTTATTCCCATCAAATTAACCGATTTTAAATTGGAATTGAAAATTACACAACAGAATTGACTTTCGTATTTTCCTATGAATATCTACCATTTTCTATGTTTAAATAGACACATACCAAATATCAAATTTTCATTGATAAATTCTATTGTTTAATTTCAAAAAATTTAATTAAATACGTTATAAAAATCGTTAAAATTTCCAAGTCGTTACACTCTCGCCCACTCAAAATTTTTCATCCCCGAAAAGGAACAAAATAGGAGAACAGAAGCAACCAGAAAGAAAGATAGATTCAAAATACATAGTACCAAATAAAAGAATTAATTCAAAACTATGTAAATTTCATTTTAGACATCTTATTACTACATTTATATTGTATACTATTCAATTACATATTCACATTAATATTTTTGATAAGTTATATATGTGTTTTAGAAATATAATTGAGTATTATCCAAATTAATTTTATCCTGTTTAACTATTTCATGTTTAAATTCCATTTCTTGATTTAGACACTCCAACTATTCAAAATTTTGCTTCATTTCAATAATTGATAACTATTACTTAACATAGAACTTAAGAGGAAATTTTCGATTTCACTTCAAACTATTTTGAAATAAATACACATACATATATATATATATGTATATATATTATACATCAAATCATACTCAAGAAATTCAAATCAAATCCATTTTCCAAAAACAAAAGTATAGCCAAGCTACTATGTGGTCTCTCCACTTTAAGACTCGAAAATGAATTTCGGTGATGCTGCAATCATCGTCGAAATTATTTTCCGGCGACACAAGAGGAGAGTACTGACTTACTTCTTTTAAAATTCTTTGAAAACAAGTTCTGTACGAAAAATATTTTCAAATAATATATTTTCCATAACTTTGAAAACCAAATTTCGAAAAACACCAGAAATTTAAATTCTCAAATTCTTAATTTAAATTCCTTTTTATTTGCAAGTCCAGTTTATAAACCTATTTATAAAATTCATTTCTTATAATATACAATAATAGTTAATGGTTTAAGAATGTTGACAAAACAATAAATGATAATCTAGTATTATCATTTATAATAACCAATTTATTTAAATATCTAATTTTAGAAAATTATGCTTATATATATAATATATCCATTCATAAAATTATTTCATCCACTAATTTTGAAAAAATATCGTGTCAGTTTGCTCTGTTCAAATGTTTTGGAATTTTTATCGATAGCGTTGGCCAAACGAATCGATCGAAACAAAAACTACAAACTTAATAACTCAAACAAAACAATATAAAATATTTTATATCAAATACAAATATGCTCCTTCATATAATGATTCAAGAATGGAAACAAGGATAGAGATTCAAATTTAGAGGAACCCAAACAAAGAGAATTCTAACTAAGAGATAGGCTTGAAAGGAAGATAAGATAATTAAATTACAAAAGAGGAATGATGGATAGACTTATATTAATCGCGACGCCCTTAACTGGGTCAACCGAGAATTAGAAAAGGTGAGAATATCATCAACGAAAGTGGGGACAAACTTGTTGAGAATATCATGGAAAACGCGATTCATGAGAGCAACGAAGAAGATAGGAGTATTGGTTAATCTAAAGGGTATGACTAACCATTCGTAAAAAACATTCGTTTGGGAAGGAGTACAACAGATCGAGCTTCAGGAATAAGAACGATGCAGAATTCAATTTCGCACTTAAAAGGCAGAGAAGTGACTTCAACAAAACATCAAGATAATCTTGTACTATGGGGGAAGTCAAGATCACTAGGCTCAGAATCAAGCGAAAAGATAAAACTACCTGTATAATCCTGAAGCATTAGGCATGCGATCATAAGATAATTACCCTAGTCGCCTACTAAAGAAACGGCTCGGGCTTTGCAAAAAAATAACAACATCAAAACCGAGAACATAGAAATATCTGGTGAATCGACGCCTGCTGTAAAGGAGTTTCATGCCTTTAGAAATCATACTAAGGTTGGCAAGACCGCTGATGGAATTAGTCACACATAAGGACGAGGTTGAAGGTTGAGGTTGAAGCTATGGTATGCTCCAGTATCAGTAGAACATGAATAAGAAAGGACACGAATGGATTTCAAAACAAAGGGATAGTTCCAAAATTCAAAAGAAATCCAAATCAAAGAGGAACCTAACAAAGAATTTTAAGCTCGAATGAAGATGATTATGTAATCAATTTTAACTCCATATGCTAAGTTTTTCCTAAACCAGAGCTCTGATACCAATTGTAACGACCTGACATTTCAAACCATTCAAATCGATAATCATCCACTTATGTTAGACTTGAATTGCATAAAACAACATATTGTTAATTTATATTTGGCAAAACTTAGCATATACAGTAAATAAATCAATCATAGAATCATAGACACAAAGTAGTATAACAATAAGTAGTGGAATAGAGAAATAGTAGTTCATGAAGCTTCTATATAAACAACAGTGTCTGAAACAAAATACAGCAGAAATCTAATACAAAGAATTCTCAATACAAATACAAATGAAAACTCTAAACATAGACAACTGGAAATAACTAGAATAACTAAAAGCTGAATGGATAACAAACAGATCTCCAAGCAAAACTCTAAGCTCCAAAACTGAGTCTCAAATTTGCAACACTCAGTCTGACCCGGGCATCAAGAAAAAACACAAAACACTAGAGTCAGGATTAACATTCTTATACCAGTAAATTTAACTCAAGTGAAATGTTAAGTGAAATACAAATTATGAATTAATTACTTATAATCCTGCTTAATTAACATTAATTAATTAAAAACCATTTATTGTTATTGAATGTTACGATTGATTAATATCTCTGGTCTGTTAACTAGTAATGTTCTGTGATGTGCAATGCTTTGGATATAACTGTGATAAATGTGAGTTATTTATCTATGATGAATTGCTGTGTGAATATAATATTTTGAATTGAATTAAATTATTTACCTTAAATAATTTGGCATTAAAAGAAACATTTGGATGTCGATGAGACCGGGATCGGATATCAATTTGTCATCCGAAAACAACATCGATCCAAATTAAGCGATAGGTCGTGAAATCTCAAGTGAAGATCGAGAATGAAGATTAACTTAAAGGATGTTTGGGATTCACATCCTCTAATGATCCATTAAATTATCTACATACATAGTAAAATACGCTACATGATAGTGTCTACAGTAAAGTAAAATATTAAAATAGCGTTAAGGCGTTACCCATACCCCCCTTAACACATTTTATATAATGTCGTAGTCTATACAGTGATGTAAACTCCACCAAACCGGTGGGCTATCAAGGAGCACTCCATAGGTACGACACAAACTAAACTCATAGAAGGTACGACAAGGCATGTTAAAGGCACGCGAGGCAATGCCCAGGGTAGGGTACTACCATTTTGTGGATCCGGATGGGTGGTAACGCATAGCAGCTACAACTACCCACCTCGATACTACCATTTTATGGATCTGGACGGGTGGTAACGCATAGAATGGTGTCGAAAAAATGTGCCCGATTGGAGGAGCGACCTCGCTTGACCGAGCATAGCTCCTGTTTTAGCCACATTAAGCTCACTCATGGGAGTTAGAGCTGCGTCAATACCTCATATAGAATCATCGCCAAACCATCCTACTTTGTTCTGGAATCTCCATTATATACATAGTTGTTAAAGTGGTTTTCGGTATTGGTAGAGTGTATGACAATATCTGATCCCAGTCTCTTTAATAACCAAACGCTTGTTTCACATCGTAGTCAATTTATAAATCACTTTTATAATCATTTCAAATAGTTCATACTTCATATTATCATATTCAAAATCATATTCACTTTCGAAACAATATCCCTTTGAATCATATTCGTTTCAAAATCACAACCACAAAATAGTTTAAATATTTAAAATAGTTTATATATTGAAATAATTTATATATATACACAAAAATAGTTTATATATTCAAAATAGTTGATATTTAAAAATAGGTTATAGATTAAAAGTAGTTTATATATTAAAATAGTTTATATATTAAAAGAGTTTATATCAAAAATAGTTTCAAAATAGAAATGTTTCTTCCAATTTCGCAAATCAGTACAAATCAACTTTAGTTCCAAAATTCAATTTAAATCAATCTCGGTTCCACAATTTCAATTAAAAGGTTAGAGGTTCAATTCAAATTCTTATTAACCATTTTAATTTATATTGATTTCAAATCTAGATTTGAATGACAAATTTAAAACCACTTTCTCATCCAATAGGCTTCAAAATTTAAATATTCAAACCTTTACAATAACTCAATTTGATAAATTTCAGTTATATTTCAAAAATTCAACTTCAATTTTAATTAAATTTGAAATATTCGCATAATCATATTTAGTAACATTTAAATAAACTATCAAATAGCAAATTTAAATCAAATTTATATATTCAATTATAATTTTATTTAAATTAGAAATATTCATTAAATTACCTTTATAAAATCAAGTTTTAAGTTATAAAAATCATATCTTCAAAATCTTAAATTCAGTAAGTTTTCAACCAATTCGTATTTAAATAAATTACAAATCTATTCTAATTTAAATTCAATTATTAACCAATTTAAATGTCAAGTCAACTTTAATTTATCTTCCCAACCTCTACTTATTAAAGTTATTAAAAAAATTAAATAAATATTTAAACATATTATATATATTTAGTTAAATTACATTCTTTATAAATTTATTATATTAGTTATTAATAAATTAAATCTAATTATTATCAAATCTATTTTAAATCTTATATATATATATATATTAAAAATAATAAAGTCATAAGTAAAATTTTATAATTTTCATTTTGAAATGTAACTTATAATTTTAAAATATCCAAAACATATAATTTTAAAAATCTAACTTTTATATATATATTAACATTGAAATCTTTATTTTATATTTAAAAATCATTATTTATTAAAACCCATATATTTCCTTTCAAACTTTGGAAATCATATTCAAAAATAGACCAACGATGTCCGTATATAATTTTCTATCCTATGGTTAAGTGATACAGGTATTTATCATTTCAATCCACAATTTAAATTTAATAATTATGGGTATAGATCATTTCAACACGTAATCCCAAAATTCAGTTCAATAAAATTTCTTGGATCTATCATTTCAACCCAAATGATTTTCCCATAATCTATAACATCGTTTGGGGATATATCATATCAACCCATAGGAAATTCTAATCTAGCAAAGTGAGTACAATAGAATAATAATATAACATATCAACAACATGCATATGTCATCAATAACAAGTTTAAATATAATATACAACAGGTTATTATGTCATATGTCATAGGTAAACAATGGCAGATAATGGCATATCATATGTGACAGTTAAATGACTTAACAAATCATATTTAAGAGCATATTTCAATTGTCATTTCATGTGAAATCAATTTACTAAATATAAAAATGTTAATCGTGAGTGATTGCTCATATCTTGAGGCCAGAGAAATTTGACAATGAAATGAGCTACGGATTTGAAACACGAACTCGACAATCGACCAATCCAGACGATAATTTTTAAAGCGGAGCAGAGTGAACAATAATTCGACGAACAAAGCTGATAACTTGGAATCGATGAAAACAATAAAATAATACTTGACATAAGTGGGAACCAAAATGTACATATGAATATATATATATATATATATATATTTCTTTTTAAATCAAAATTTATAAAATCTATATATTTCCTTTCAAAATTTATAAAACCCGTATATTTCTTATAAAAAAATTTCAAATGAATATTAAACATAAAATGTACTAAAGCTATTACAAAACTATTTCAAAATATTAACATAAATCTAAATATATATTTTAAACACTTGATAAATACTTTAAACAAGACCACTATGTATATGTACATATACATATATATAAGCTTGAATCTCAAACTCAGTATATACGAAAGCCGATAATATATACAATATTCCGTTTTTTCTTCTATTTTAAATAAACATAGTATATATATTAGTTATTTCAAAAATTTAATTTAAAATATTTACATAGCTCAAATAAATACTTTTAAACAAAATAGATATGTCCATACCCTTATAAAATAAAAAGGTGAAAAGGACAGATGCTCCGTTGTGAGTGCAGGGAGCACGGCGGCCGGTGGGGAAGGAAGTGATGAGGCGGTGCAAAGGATTTGGCATGGAGGAGGTGCTGTTGCCATGGGGAAGGAGGCATTAAGGCCTTCGTCCAGGTGGAGCTTCGGACAGGCTGATTGATGAAGGAGGCAAAGCAAAAAAAATTCTCATATATGCATGCGACTATTGAAGAGGCTTGCATGGGTTGTCATGGCGTGTGGTGTATCCTGAGGGTTCGATTGGGAGTTTGGGTTGGCTGGAGGTTCTCGGCTCAGAGGTAGTGGCGGATCTTTGTGGGTGGTCGGCTGTGTACTGGGTAGGGGCGGAGTTAAAGTGGAAGAGGTGGATCCGGGTGAAGGCGGGGCGGTGCTGGATTGGAAGTCAGGTCAGGCCGTGTAAGGCTGGATGGAAGGCGAACTTGGTTGGTGGTGGTCTTGGCACACGCTCGAGGAAAGAAAGAAAAGAGGTAGGAGGCTTCAGGTTGCTTCGAAGCAAATGCCTATATATAAATGAGTTTCTTGAAGCAAAACAATAGCCACTAGAAGATTGACATTTGCATCTGGAAAAATTTAGTAAAAAAGCAGGAAGGAGCTTGTCTGGTGAGAAAGGAGGTATGGTTTAAGATGGAATGCAGAGGGTAAATGGCTTTTTTTTCAGCCAATAGAAAATGGAAAGGCACATAAGGAAGCCAAAACGACCCGAATACGGAATCGATATGGCCAATCGTTTCGTAGATTTCGCCCTGTACCGGAGGTCGAAACATACAAATGAATATATTGCAGAGATCAGCATGACGAGATGAACATAATGATGCACATATATTAGAAATATGACCATTCTATCAAAAATCGATATTCGCTGCCAAAAATGTTGTTAAAACGCCGAAAATATAAACAGAGCTATAGCAGTCCAAATTCGGCGAAACGAAATATGACGTCTCACTCGGAAAATGATTTAAAAAATTATTGTATAAAGTTATTCAGATTTCAAAAAATATTTTATTTCCATCAAATTAACTAATTTTAAATTGAAATTGAAAATTACACAACAGAATTAACTTTCATATTTTCAAATGAAAATTTGCCATTTGCTATGTTTAAATGGTCGCATACCAAATATCAAATTTTCATTGATTAATTCAATTATTTAATTTCATGAAAAATTTAGTTAATTACGTTATAAAAATCATTAAAATTTCCGGATCGTTGCAACCATTGGGCTGTGTGCACCATATCTTAAGTCGAGCCATTTGGCAAGGAATGAAGAAAAGGAGCATCTTACGTCGCTTTGGATAGGTTGGAGTCCTAATGGTGAGAGAGAGCTCGTCTTTTTCTTAAAAGTTTTGAACTTTAAAAATGATGTTTACTTTGATAATAAATATTGTTATTTGGTTGTTAAGTATGTTGGATGTTTGGTATAGACAATGTTTTGCTTTTGTATGCATATGTATGTGCTTCGATGCAGTGTACTAAACCTGAAAATGTGAGTTAGTTAATTAATAGCAAGTTAATGCATTTACTTGTGTATGTTGATTATGTCATGGATATATATTGATACATTTGCTTATGATCTTATATATTAAGAAAAGTAAACACTTGAATTTGTAAGATAACGACGTAGAAATGTTTTGTTTTGAAAACTAGTTTTACCTAAGAATTAAAAATTACAAGTTTTCAAACTTTGATTTATTCCCAAAACCTTACTTTTGTTTCAAATCTTATGTTAAGTTATAAAAGTAATTAGTATATGAAAGCTAAGTATTTTAAAGCTTTTTAAAATATTAAACAAGTTTTGAAAATTTCAGGTCGTATAGCGAGAGTCGCTATAAATGTAGTTCATGAAAAATGAACTCATTTTGAGTTTAAAATGTTTTGACTTAAGTATCTTTTGGAAAAATAAAATTCAAAAATATTTTAAGTATTTAAAAATAAATATCATTTATTTATTTATTTATTTATTTAATGATTATTTAATTAAGTAATTAAATAATTAGCACTTAATCGGTAATTATGTTAGGGTAATTAACACTTAATAATTTTTAAGTAAGTAAATTTTAATGTGTTAATTAATAAAATGTAAATTATTATTTAATTAATTAAGAATTAAGAATTAATTATTATTCAATTAATATTATAAAATTAATTGTTTAAGAAAGGGTTTAATTATTAATTTATTTCTAATCAAGTTAAATTTAAGTAAAGATTTAACTAAAACTTAATTATGATTTAATTATTTTAAATAAAGGTTTAATTTATTATTAAGTTTTAATTAAAGATTGATTAATTTATTAATTGAGATTAATTAAAATTTAAAAGTTTAAATTATTAGTTAATAATTAATTAAAGATTAATTATGGTTTAATTATTTATTTAAAGGTTAAGTATTATTTAACTATTTATTTAAAAGATAATTATTGTTTAATCTTTAATTAAAGGTTTAATAATGATTTAATAAAGAGTTTAAACATTATTTAATTATTAAACAAATAAAATCTGAAAGTTTAAACTACTTTATTTCTTAAGTTCAATTTTGTTTTAAAATGACATTCTATTAAAAGAATATTTTAAATCTAAGGGATTTCTTTGTCATCTATCCTTAAGTAGACCCAATTGAATATGAAACCTGGTAACATCTGTTTAGCAGAATAAATCACTATTCTATTAATTAACTTGTATTTGACGTCTGTTTGGCAGAATAAATCATCGTTCTACCATAGTTCACTAAGTGGATTTTGCTGACATCTATTAGGCAGAATAAAGACTCATTGTGCCATTATATTAACCTAGGCATGTGTTTCGTAGAACAAATCCCTATCTACTATTATTTTGGTAACATGGACATATACTTATACGATTGATTGTTATTGGCTGATTCCCTTATACATATATGCTTGTTATGTAAACATCCATATTATAACTTGAAAAGTAAACTTCATTAAAAGAGAACCATTGTGGTCATTAAACTTCTTTTTGATTTTTAAGGTCAATCATACTTTTGATAATGGTTTCAAGTTAAGTAATGATTTTAGTAAAGATGTTTTAAATAATCGTTTTGTTTATCAAAAAGGACATTATTAAATGATTTTATTAAAGGAGTTTTGTTTCAAATAAGAAATATTTATAAGAAAGTTTTATAAATGATTTTGGATATTTATAAAGGAAGTTTAATAAATAATTCTTATGTTTATAAAAGAGTTTAGGAAACTTGGTGGTTTATAAAGAGTTTTGTAGATGGGTTTCGAATTTAATAAAGAAGTTCATAAATAAAAGTGTTTTATTAAGAGGATTTATTGAAGGAAATTTATAAAAGGATTTGAGATTGGATTTTCTTTAGCTGACCTTCTTAATTCTAGTGGTATGGTCATTCATTTCATAATTAACACCGAAAGAATATTATTTGAGGTTATTTTTATCTCTAACTTAAGTAACATTTTATTTTGATCCTTTGATATGATTTGGAAATGAGAAATGTTTTAAAAAAATTGTGAATATACTTTTGTCAATGACATAGGTATATGAATGTTTTTGACATATACTTTTGAAAAGAGTTTTAATAAATGAAAGATTTAGATTGAGACTTAGTGGTTTCTATAGGTAATTAAATCTCTAAATTGTTGCTTGTTTGTTTATTTGATAGTTAAATAACCGTCTATAAATTTTGGCAAAATATAACTCTGGAAATATCTAGGAGAAACAAGTGAGTTATAGGGCATAGTCATCTTCAATAATGTTATACTGCGTATAAATCTCGTTTTGTTCTCTTAAGACAAATGATAAGGGGATCCGCCCACTTAAATGGTTAAGGGTGATCCCCGCCTCTATGTATTGTCTGATTATTTCCAAAAAAACTGAGGTTGAGTTTACGAACTATCGAATGTTGTTTTAAAGAGAATAGGATCAGATAAGTATAAGCTATCTGAAGACCACTTCGATCCAACTCAAGTGTTTCGAATTAAATACATCTTGAAGATGACTGAAGATGGAGTTTGCGAAGTGCAAGGGCTATTTGCTATTAATCTTGAGGGTGATTCCAAAATGGATGTATTAGTGGTAGTGCCTTCGGTTTCGTTCAAATCTAAAATGAACTTGTTGGATGAATATTGGCATTGCATCACTGCCTGGAGGGCAGCGTTAGCATTCCAAGATGGACTGCAATATAAAAGATAAATGTAGCCTCAAGCCTCATAACCTAGGAAGCAGGGACGTGCAACAGAGCTATGTGGGTCGCTCCCATTAGGGTATGACCATCCCAAGATCTAGTATCGATATCTCTATGTATGGTTCGAGGCCCATTATTATTGTTCGATTGTAACCAAGGGGTGGTCATATTCGTCGCTATCCAGTAAGGGTTGGGCCGATTCTAAGTAGCAGAGGTGCAACATGTTGTAACCTTTCGTACATTTTATCTAGAGGTGTATGGATTCGATGAGTGGACCCTTACCCTTTCATAGTTGGAATCCACTCTCCAATAAGTTCCTTCGGACTTGATTGTATACCTATTATGCTAGAATTTAAATAATGTAACAATTTCGGCTATGATTAACATGTATTTGTATCCTAGAGATTATTATAATATCACTGGTTTTCTATAGAAAATATTTTAGTTATCTTAAGGTAAAAACTCATCCGTATTTATGTGCAGCATGGTCTTACGGGATACCTTTGATTTTAAAGGATTTTTACTAGTGATAATAAATAAAATTCCTTATGATTTAAGTTTCTCACACTGGTTTTACAAGACTGATCCCGACATTATTTTCTTATAATGCTCGGGTCAACCCGAGCGTACTTTTAAGATTCAGCTGGATCCTTTGGAGCTTTCAGGTGACGAGCCGGATTCTCCAAGATGTATTCACACATCTTATATTCTTCTGTTGTCGGTGTTTTTTTTTTTTTGTTAATTAGCATTTGTAAGGACATGCTTTTATAACTGTCTAGGCTGATAATAGGTTAATGTACTCTGATGTTGCGTATAAATAAAGATGATTTCTTTTTGTAAAGATTTTTCTTATATTATTTATTTCTCGTCATGGTATGAGATTTCGTACTATCTTCTTTCTCTTAACGCAAAATTACATGTCTTTCGGACACTTAAATGATTGGCATATAAATATCGAGGATGTATTAAGCATCGTCTTTTGGTGTAAGAACGGCAAGTCATTACATATTCGATAACTTATTTGGTCAACATTCAATAGCTTGGTTGACATGTTATCTCTTTATGTACTTTTGACATGCGATTGTATATGCCTTTGAAGTGCAATGGCACAAGATTTTGTCATGCACTAGCATGTATCTTCAACATGCAATAACACTAAGTTTTGAGAAAGCAAATTTTATTGACACTCGAAAACTTTTAAATCTACATTGGGCCATGTTTTCTTTATAAAAACATGTGCAGATTTTTAGGTGTTTTTGACAAGGCTTAAAAGTAAGAGAATATATTTTTAGCCTTCTTTAAAGAGCTTTATACAAGAAATTAATTACTTAAATGTAAGCAAATTTTTGTGTATAAATGGCGACCATATGAACATATGTTTATGATGGGTGATTTTGTTATAAGTTCAAAATTTTATCCTGGTCAGTTGATATAAGATATATGAATTGTTGACATGTATGTTATCAGTTGACATTTATGACTAGGATACTAGGAATTGATGACCGATTATGGTCGTCCCTACAGTGGGTGTGGTAAGACCTAACTCCTAATTGAGTAGAATTATATACAAGGGATCGTGAATATCAAATTGTTTAAGATACCCAAACTAATCAAAAGATATGACTTGTAATTTCAAAATCCAAAATTAAAGGTGGATACCGGTGTTATCCCACCTTTTGGCAAGACCGTGACACCAAGAACTTAACTAGAAACCAAGGACAGTCCGTCCCGAAGATCGGTTATACACAGGTTCACTATGGATGCTGACGAATTTTGTCCGAGTTCGGATTGAGCTACAATTGGCAAGGCACGAAGAGCAAAGATATTGAAGCCAGTGTTCCAAATTTCAGGTCAATCCAAGTTCGTATGCTCAAGATATGACCGATGCAATTCAAGTGATCACCTTGTTCATATCCATCAAGCAATCAACGAAAACCTTCCTTCGTATCGATCTAGTTCGAATCCATCAGATGCGCTTGGTTTCGTATCGATTAGCAAAGCAGCGAACTTCATATCCGTCCTTCCTCATACTTCTTCGCATCGATCATCTCCAGCTTGTTCGTATCCATCAACCAACGTCCACTTCATATCCATCCATGGTTGTCTACATCATATCCATCGGTAAGTAACACGGGAGTCTATTTCGTATCGATCTGTTTTCAACATAATTCGTATCGATCGACCACAAGTCGATACGAAATTAATATCTCCCATTGGTACGAAAGCGACTACTCTGTGATCAGTACAAAGAAATCGTCCATCTATCGATACGAAGTGACCATTTTAGCGATCGATATGAAATGGCTGCAGCGGATATATACGAATAAGGCCAAACTAGGTCGATACAAACGAGGCGCATTCATAAGAAAGACTCGATCGTTTAGCATAAAATGTGGATCGATCCTAAAGGCAAGCGGCATGTCATCAGACATTGTGTGCAGAACTATCGATACGAACAACATCGATATGAATTAAACAGCCTTCATAAAATCCAAACTTGCATCAATCATAACTCAAAATCTAGAAGTCCAAATGCCACCAAATTTTCACAGGAGCTTGCGTACGTCCTCAAGAATGTTTATGATCAATCTCAACTCGATTGGACGAAGTATTGATCGATACGAAGTTCATTCGTATCAATCACGGATCGAGTGCAAGTGGCATGGGATCGATCATGTGGGCTCGTCCACGTGAGAGAAGAGGTCTTTCGAGTTCTGAGCGAGATATTTGCAGCCTACGCCTACAAATAGCAGCCCAGGACCTACAAAAAAGGGACTTTTTTCTCTTCTACGTCTGGACTCTTCCGAAATCACTGTTGTATTCGAGTTTTACTGTTGTAATTCATTGTAACCAACAAGCAAAAAGTTAATAAAAGTCAACAATTTCATAGTGGACGTAGGCGATATGCCAAACCACTTTAAATCTTTGTGTTTCTCTGTTGTTTTTCTGATTATTGTTTGGAATATTTGTTAGATAATGCTCTTTTTACATTTAATTTCTTCATTTTATCTCTTCAAATACTACTGAAGAGTGTTGTGCCCAATTTTGATACAAACACTTTGGTGCTTTCACTGAGAAAACCCAGTTTTTCTCCTGCTCGTTGGATCTACTATCGATATCGAATTGCATAAATCTAAGAAGAAGATCCAGATTTCAAGCTTAAAGTTCTCCCATCCTATTTAGATTTGCATCAAGTCTAGGAAAGATCTTCGCCACCCACAATGGTTAAAACTACGACTACTTCAATTATCGCTGATCCGGAAGTACGGGACATGCAGAATCCCATGGAGCTACCTCCTGCCGATCAAAATGTTGTCGGACCATCATACCCATAGGTCCCTTTCACCAGGGAAGAGTTTCTGATGCTTATGCCAGAACTGACTCAAAGCCACCAACAGCTCACTCAACAACTCCACGCTAATGCAGAACTGACCAACCAACTGAATCGTCAAAGACAAAGGAGATCTAGAAGGGATCAGGCTCCCTATTCATCTATTAAGCGTTCAGCCTCTACATATTACCATCATATATCCACACGTCCACGGCTGGATGGGAGTTATACTCAAGCTACTGGACATCAGCATACGCTGAATATTAGGCAACCGAGAGTTGGCCCGTCAACCAGCTATTAGACTGGACCCTCCTCCCATGGAGGTACTGTTACTTATCATGTTACAAACAACCTCACTGCCACTGCTGCTACTGAATTAGGAGTTGATGCCCGAAATCAGTAGATCTGAACCATCGCCAACATGAATACACTCCCAAACCTTATGTTCCAGATAACTTAGAACCAAGAAGGCGAGCATGGACCGTAGACCGCGTTCGACCCGTCCTTACATTGTGGAACCTGACCATACCTTGGCCCAGCAGGCCCAGAACGTCCAAATGTCATACATCCCGACGGTGATCCTCCAAATGATCTGAGAGAGTCAAGGCCTCACCAATAACGACTGGGGAATCTCGTGGAGTCATACTCCATTTACTGATGACATACTCTATGCCGAACCACCCCGGCAATTCAGGATGCCTACTTTACCCGTTTATAAAGAGAGCTCTAATCCTAATCAACATATCTTGAATTATGAATGGTTAATGAATGCTGCATGAGCTGATGATGCAGTTAAGTGTCGAAGTTTCCCGATCTCGCTGAGGGGCATAGCGACTATGTGGTTCACCCATTTACCTCCACGATCTTTCTTGTATTTTGATCAGTTGGCGACAAAGTTTGTTGAGCAGTTCCACATGCATGTATCGAGGCTGAAGGATGTTAATGCTTTGTCTAGTGTCACTCAAGCTCCTGGAGAGACACTCAGATATTATTTGGAGAGATAACATGCTGCATGCGCTGAGATTAACAATCCCAATGATAACTCTATTCTGATGGAATTGACTAAGGGGATTGATCCCGATTCTGAGTTTGGAAACTGGTTAGCCGGAAAACCTCCTGTGTCTTTGGACCAATTCTATTCCAAGGCGGCCCAATTCTTGAGGAGGGATGATGCGAAACAATCTCGGAAAAAGGATGACACAGGGCCTAGTGTGGAAGGAATTCAGAACAATGTTGTTAAACAAACCGGGGAGAGTTCTAGAAATGTGCAATTGGACATACAAAATAAAAAAAATCAATAGAAAGGCGATGGTAATCAAAATAGGAAGCGGGATCAAAATCGTGATCCACGACGTAGGGCTCCTATGTTTGATAATTATACTCCTTTGAATACGTCGCTGGAAGATGTATATTTGTAAACCTGCAATGTTATTCAGTACAAGAAACCTTCTCTGAAATATTCATTGGAGAGACGGATTCAAATAGGGAAGTTTTGTAGATTCCACGAAAGCTACGGCCATAACACGAACGAGTGCCGTCATTTGCAGGATATCATTGAAAAGTTGATATGTGAGGAAAATTGGAGCAGTTTGTGCGGGTGCCGCAGTTTGGAGGTGCAGGCCCATCAAATCATAACTGTGTGCCGAATCAGGTGAGACCGGTAGAATCCACTCATACCAACGGGAGGTTGGTGATAAATACTATTAGTGGTGGTCCTCATCCAGCAGACCGAAGCTGGAAGGAAATGGAGTCGTATGCCAATTCTGCGAGGCATGCAAGCTTCGAATGTTGTAGTAGTTTAGAAGATGGGGCTCCGACGAAGAAATAGAAGACGATGACTGACGACATCGTCTTTCGAGACAGAGATATCGACCGGGTCGAAGCCCCAACCATCGATCCACTTGTCATATCAGCTCAAGTAAGTCCCGCTTGGATGAAAAGGATTTTGGTAGACAGTGGGAGTTCTGTGAATATATTGTTTAAGCGAGCCTATGACCAAATGAAAATGGAGACTAAAGATTTGAAGCCTTGTTAGTCCCGTATTCATAGCTTTAATGGGAGTGCAACCATACCAACTAGAGTGGGGGAACTGCCAGTGGAATTAGGAATTGGAGAACGTCGGATATTTCAGATATTACAATTTGTTGTGCTGGATATAAACTTGCCATATAATGCTTTCTTGGGTCGACCGGCCCTAGCTGAATTTAGGGATGCCATTTCCCCCTGGTGTTTGACTCTAAAGTTCCCAACCGATCATGGAGTTGAAGTTGTTCAAGGAGATCGGGCTGTTGGGCGAGCTTGTTATGTTGTTGAGCTGCGAGAGGTGCATCGAAAGGAGAAAGGAAAAGGTGTAGAGGATTCTCTCTGCATCGGCTTTGTTGAGAATTGACAATTGACGCTTGGGCCTAGGCCCGGACACCACAACCAATTCCCAGGGGATCTTGACCAGAGAGATACCAAAAGTGAAGACGAATGTAAAAACAGTAAAGCTTCTCTGGCAGAGTTGACGATCGATGTCCCTTTCGATGATAACGACGATTCTAAAATGATAAAGATTGATCTTAGTTAAGACCAGCAAATGTAAGAGGAATTTGTTGAGTTTCTCCGGGCAAACCACGACACGTTTGCCTAGACACAATCTGACATGTGTGGAATCTCCCAGACATCGCGAGCCGCACGTTGAATATAGACCCGCAGCACGTTTCAGTCGAACAAAAAAGGCATGGTATGGATCCAGAGAGATCTGCCGCCCTTAAGGAAGAGGTGGATAAACTTAAATCGAATGAATTTATTCGAGATGCATTATACTTGAAATGGGTATCCAACCCTGTACTTGTACGAAAGCCAAATGGAAAATGAAGAACATGTGTTGACTACTCAGACTTGAATAAATCTTTCTTTAAAGATAGTTTTCCGCTTCCTCAAATCGATCAGCTCGTAGATTCAACGGCTGGACATGAACTCTTATCCTTCATGAATGAATATTTCGGTTACAACCAGATACCCATGCACTTACCCGACCAGGAGCATACCAGCTTCGTGATTGATCTGAGACTTTACTGCTACAAAGTTATGCCTTTCAGACTTAAGAACGCCGACGCAACTTACTAAGGATTGTTTAATCGGATGTTCGCCAACCATATGGGAAAACCATGGAGGTTTACGTGGATGACATGCTAGTAAAGTCATGATTTTCCACTGATCATATCAAAGACCTAGAATTAATGTTTAACATCTTTCGAGAATATAAAATGAAACTTAATCGGTTGAGATGTCACTTTGGGGTTGCTTCAGGAAAATTCCTAGGGTTTATCATCAACGATCAATGAATCAAAGCCAATCACGAAAAGATCTGCGCAATCAAAAACCTTGAAACTCCAAGAACTATAAAGCAGGTCTAAAGCCTCAATGGGAAAGTAGCAGCATTGAGCGGGTTCATTTCAAAATCAATTGACAAATGCATTCCCTTCTTCAATCTGATAAGAAAAGAGAAACGGAACTTTGAATGGACTACGGAATGTGAGAGCGCATTCAAAGCATTGGTCTAATGTAACGACCCGTTTTTCACGTATCGATATATCATAAAATAGTTGCCACTAGGTCGTTAGTATTGTTTAAGTCACCCAGAGTTAGCTCGTGTGGAAGTTAGGTCGTGTGAGCGAGTTAGGGGAAGCTAGCGGCCTAAGGAGTTGGAGCGAGTTAAGGAGATAGAGCAACTAAGGGGTTAGATCGTGTAGTGTTTAGGTCGGTGGGGCAACCTATAGGATTTGGAGCGACCTAGGGTATTGACCGACCTATAGGAATGACCGACCTATAGACTTGACCGACCTAAAGAGTTTGACCGACCTATAGATGTTAGCGACTTAGTAGAGTAAGCGGCCTAAGAGGGTGAAGCGAGTTAGTGGCTAGCGGCTTAGTGATAGGTCGGTCGAAGTGAGTTAATGACCTAAGGAAGCTAGGTCGTGATCGCTTGGCCATGTGTTTAGTTAGGTCGGCTATGCGTTAGGTCGGCAATATAGTTAGGTCGTTGAACGACCTAAGGTAGGTCGTTGGGTTTGTTAGGTCGTAGGTGGTCTGTTTCGTTAGGTCGGCACTAGTGTTAGGTCGTTAAGCCGTTAGGTCGCGCAGTTGTGTTGAGTGTTAGGTCGTGTGCATGCTAAGCCGTGTGTGTGTGTTGGGTCGTGACTTTTGTTAGGTCGCGGAACGACTTAGAGTTAGGTCGCGTAAGTGCCTAAGCTGTTGGGTCGGCATCTGGTTAAGTCGTTAGGACGATAGGGTGTGTTTGGGTTGTTGAGCCGGCAGGGTGTGTTAGGTCGTTAGGTCGCGGCCGACCTAAGAGCGACCGACTTAAGTGCGAACGACCCAATTTCCAGCCTATAAATAGAAGTGCCCACCTTCATTTTTGGGATTCGGATTTTGAAGCAACGAAGTGCTGCCATTTTGAGAGCTCGACTACAACACTTCTTCACTTCTTTTCTCTACTCTAATCAGTGCTTCCTTCCATCCAAGATTGAAGTTCTGATCGAAGATCCAAGAGCCAAAGTTGAAGATCTCCACCCATCGAAGAGAGATTTCATCGTTTGAATCGGAATCTTGTCGGATCAAGTTAGATCCTTTGCTGTCCAGATCTGAAGTTGGTAGCTTTTTGAGTGTTTAGGTGATTCGGTGAGTGGTAGTTATCTCTCACACGGACCCAAAGGAGTATATTGAATTGGTGGCTTGTTAGTATGTTAAAGATAGTGATTTCATGCATTTTCTTTAAGTCTGCATGTAGATCCATTGTCCATAAAATTTTGATATCCATTCTACTACATGTTAGCCTATGATAGATCCTTCATCAAGTTGTTACTTAGAATTCATGCTTGTTATATTTGGACTCTTTATTTACTAAATTGCCATTATAGTTATAATCGTTTATTTAGATCTTGTTTGAATGATTGATTATTTGGATTAATGATTGATTTGATTGATTGTTATGAGTTAGTGGATTGATGGTTGAATTTGGACAAGTTGGTCGAAGATGATCCAAAAGCCAAGTGGAAAGGCTTTTGAATGAGGAAAGCTGCTTGTGGCATATGAAGCGGATGATAAAGCTCATATGGATAGATTTGATGATGATGTTGAGATGGGACTTTGCTATGATGCGATGAAGCAAAGCATGATGTGAGATAGCCTTGGTTTAATCCAGACGGGATCATCCCAAGCATGTTGATAACTCGGTGATATGGTTCGAGTTTGTTGATAATGGATGGCTCGAGAGGCGCTTGAGCTAGTTTGAGAATAGTCATCAAGGAGGATGACTAGGAGGCTGAGATTTCATTGTTATTGAAGGTTCTAGCATGCTCAAAGCAAGAGTACGCTGGGTAGATTCGATAATCCCAAGCACGGGCTGCGACGACGTGCCAAGTACTCTGGGCAGATTCGATAGTCCTAGGCACGGGCTGCGACGACGTGTGGAGTTATGTCTAGAACCGGGGTTACCATTAGCCCTTGACGGACGGATGAAAGAATGAGCCGGTCATTCAACTAACGGTGATATCGAAGCAATGATAACGGTGATAGCCAGAGTCATGGATATTGGATGCTTTGGTTGTATCGTCACTCGGTCTCAAGAGCAATGTTTTGTGGGTGCTTATCTGATTTTGGTTTAGGCCTTAGGGGTTTGTACTTGGAAAACATCGACCTTGACTCGAGTGATAATTGCTTTACTTTAATTGTCTGCTTTGCTATGTTTATTCCTGCTTAGTGGGTCCGGGGACTATCACTGTAGAAAGAGGTGGAGTGGGATGGTTGGGTTCCTATTCCTTTTACCCTTTATGCTCTTTTGATATGTTTGAGAGTTGATTTACTGCTCACTAGGACTTTTGTCTGACTCAAGGTTTTATGTTCAAACTCTTACTACCTTGGGCTGTTCATCCGTTTGGGATGGGCAGACTAGGTAGCAGGTGACAGGTGCTGTTCTTAGTGACCAACGCTGTTGATGATGAAAACGAGCTGAAGGCTTTTGCATATTGTTTTCTTACTATATGTACTGGATGTACCACTGCTTATATGATTCTCTGAGTGATATGTAGTGAGACTTGATGTATTGACTTTTCAGATTGTTGTACCAAACTATTATGAGGTTATATGATGAGATTCTGTTTTATGGAGCTTCACTATGTATATTTTTCTATTGTATTTTATCCATGCGCTGTGAGTAATACGATAGACTATTGTGTTTTACCTTACCCTGACGATCATCCATGGCTACCTGGCACACTTTACAGCGCACTATTCCCTTGTTTAGTGCAGGAGTCATGGGCGATCCTCACATTTGGTATCAGAGCTTTGGTTAATCGATTTTAGCCAACGCTCGCTGACGTAACTACGTATGAGAGACGTAATTGTAATTTTGATGGTTGATTACTATATATAATATAGTAGCTTAGAAGGATTTGAACTTCTTATGTAGTTGTTTCTCAGGATATATTAATCATTTCTTTTAGATATTCGGAATGAGTCGAAGAGGGAGACCAGCTGCTAGGGAAGGCCGTACTGTTGAGGGGGCTGCTGATTATGCTTCTATGTTCGAGGCTATGATGACTTTGATAATGAGAAGGATCCAGCTCCGGGGCCATCAGTAGATGTTGGAGTTCAAGTTCAAGCCCCAAGACCAGTGGATTTTGCTAAGTTGTGTAAGGACTATACTGCTCTTGGAGGAAAGGTTTTCTTGAGAACAGAATCAACCATTGAAGTCCAAAGATGGATAGATGCTTGTAGAAGGATCTTTGGTGATTTGGGAATTGAGGATGCAACTAAGAGGAAGCTTGCATCAAGACAGCTTCAGGGAAGAGCTTCTGATTGGTGGAACTCTATCACCATAGGTACTCCAGAGGAAGAAATTACTTGGAAGCAATTCCAAGCTAGATTTGAAGCTAAGTTCATTTCTACAGCTCAGAAATCTGTTCTGTTTAAGAAGTTTGTGGAGCTCAAGCAGGGTGGAAGACCAGTTCTTGAGTATGTTTCTGAGTTTGAAGCTTTGTCTAAGTATGCTCGGTCATATATTGAATCTCCCTATCAGAAGAATGAGAAGTTCGTGACAGGCTTGGACAGTTATCTTGGGAGGCAGTTGGTGGATCATTTGGATGACCCATTTGAGAAGCTTGTGGAGAAAGCTCTCGGACATGAGAATTTGTTTCCTAAAGAAGGATCTGTTGTTGCTGTAACTAAGGAAGGGTCTAAAACACAGCAGGGTGAAAATAAGAAAAGGAAGCAGCAGCAACAGAGGGGTAAGGATGGCCACAAGAGGTCGAAGGGTGAAGTGACCTGCTACAACTGTCAGCAGAAGGGACATCTCTCCAGAGATTGTAAGAATCCAAAGGTGCCGGCGAAGTGCCACAACTGTGACAAACCGGGGCATTTCAGGAAGAATTATCCGGAACCGAGGAAGGACAAGCAGATTATGCAAGCTTATGCTTTGGGGGCTGTGCCATCATCTTTGAAGGCTCCTACTGCTGAAGAGGAGGGAAAGAGTGTGGTGGTTCAAGGTACTCTTTCCATTTGTGGTGTTCCAGTTAGAGTGTTATTTGATACTGGGGCGTCGCATTCCTTTGTTTGTAGTGATCTGGTAGGCCGATTGGGTTTGGAACCGGATATTGTTGATAGACCATTGGTTGTGACTAATCCAGTTGGGGGTTCGTCTTGTTTATGTATGGTATGTCGTGGTCTAGTTATATCGAGTCATGATTGCTCTTTTGTTTGTGATTGTTTTGTTCTGAACTTTGCAGGGCTTGGAATTATTTTGGGTATGGACTGGCTTAGGAAATATGCGGCAAGGGTTGATTATAAGAGGCTGGAGGTGACAGTCGAGGATGTGGAAGGGCGAAAGGTTGTGATACAATGTAAGCATGAAGAAGACGTCTTCATGAGCTTCATGTATTCGCTGGTTGTTCCACGGGATGAACTGTCATCGGTGCCTATTGTGAATGGATTTGAAGATGTCTTTGACGAGGTCAAAGGGTTACCGCCGCATAGGGATATCGAGTTTCGTATTGATCTAGTTGAAGGAGCCAGACCTGTTGTGATGCCTCTTAGGCGGATGGCGCCTAGGGAACAACAAGAGTTGAAGGTGCAAGTTGATGACCTTTTACGGAAAGGATTCATTCGGCGTAGTGTGTCCGAATGGGGTGCATCAGTTGTGTTTGCAACCAAAGCGGATGGATCGTTGAGGTTGTGTGTGGATTATCGTGAGCTGAATAAAGTGACTAAGAAGAACAAGTATCCATTGCCGAGAATAGATGACTTGTTTGATCAGCTTCACGAAGCTAAGGTGTTTTCTCAGATGGATTTGGCAACGGGATTTCACCAGTTAAGAGTGGCTAGGGATAGTGTGCGGAAGACTACTTTCAGGACACCATCCGGTTTCTATGAGTGGCTGGTAATGCCATTTGGATTAACCAATGCACCAGCATATTTTGTGAATATTATGAATAGAGTGTTCAGGGATCAGTTGAACAAGTTCGTACTTGTGTTCGTGGATGATATTTTGATTTATTCCAGAACTGAGGAAGAGCACAAGACGCACTTGCGGATTGTTTTAGAAATCTTGCGAAAACATCAGCTGAGGGCTAAGTTTTCGAAGTGTCACTTCTGGAAGAGTGAAGTGAAATTCTTAGGCCATATTATCTCTGGAAATGGAATAGCGGTTGATCCCGCCAAAGTGGCAGCAATCCAGGATTGAGTTAGACCTAATAATGCATCTGATGTGAGAAGTTTTCTTGGATTAGCAGGATACCATCGTAGGTTTATCAAAGACTTTTCCAAGATAGCTGCACCGTTAACAGGATTGACGAAAAAGAACCAAGTATTCAGATGGGATGCTAAGTGTGAACAAGCTTTCGGAATCCTGAAAGAGCGACTGATAAGTGCTCCTGTTTTGATTATTCCAAGTGGAAATGACGAGATGGTGGTTTACACCGATGCATGTGGTACTGGACTTGTAGCAGTGCTGATGCAAAAGGATAAAGTTGTTGCATAAGCAAGTCGACAACTGAAGCCGCATGAAAGGAATTATCCGACTCATGATTTGGAGTTAGCGGCGATTGTATTTGCTTTGAAGATGTGGAGACATTACCTACTGGGAGTTCGATTCGAGTTGTTTACAGATCATAAGTCGTTGAAGTATCTCTTCTCCCAAAAAGATTTGAATCTTCGACAGCAACGATGGTTAGAGTTTTTAGCATCATATGATTTTGGTATAGCCTATACTCCGGGAAAAGGTAACGCAGTGGTAGATGCGTTAAGTCGAAGACATGCAGGATTGGGAGCCATGTTTTCGGAATGGAAGAGTCTCGAGTATTTAGCTGGATTTGACTTCAGGCCTAGATGTGAATTGGAACCTGAGATGTTGGCAAACTTATCGATAAGACCAACTCTAGTGGAAAGAATTGGCGAGAGCCAAAAGCAAGATGATAAGCTTGTCAAGATTATCCGGGATTTGGAATTTAGATCAGACCCAGAGAAGGATAAAGGATTCGAAGTTGATCGAGAGGGTTGGCTTCGGAAGCAAGGACGACTTGTTGTTCCCGATATAGATGGATTGAGAGATGAAGTTCTTATGGAAAGTCATCACTCGAAGTTGACAATTCATCCAGGTGGAAATAAGATGTATTGGGATATGAAGAGAACCTATTATTGGGAAGGTATGAAAAAGGATGTTGGAAATTTTATTTCCAAATGTATGAACTTCCAGTTGGTTAAAGCCGAGCAGAAGAAGCCCAGTGGATTGCTTCAGCCGTTAGAAGTCCCTACATGGAAGTGGGAGCAAATATTGATGGATTTTATCGATGGGTTACCTAGAACCAGAGCAGGAAATGAAGGGATTTGGGTAATCGTAGATCGTTTGACTAAGAGTGCAAGATTCATTCCTGTTCGATCAACTAGCACTGCATCGAAATTGGCTGAGTTGTATGTTAAGTAGATAGTTCGATTCCATGGTATTCCGAAGAGTATAGTGAGCGATCGAGACCCATTGTTCACTAGTAGATTTTGAAAGAGCTTCCAAGAAGTTTTGGGAACCAAGTTGTGTTTGAGTGCAGCTTATCACCCCCAAACAGATGGACAGACCGAGAGAGTCAACAGAGTTTTGGAAGATCTTCTTAGAGCATGTGTTTTAAATTTCGGAGGATCATGGGAGGATCATCTTCATTTGGTGGAATTTGCATACAATAACAGTTACCAGTCAAGTATTGGTATGGCATTGTATGAAGCATTGTATGGAAGACCATGTAACTCTCCGACATGTTGGGTGGAAACAGGAGAAAAATTGATACTTGGGCCAGAAATGATATGACAGACTTCCGATTGCATAGAGATCATTCGGCGACGAATGAAGGCAGCCCAAGACCATCAGAAAAGTTATGCCGATAAGCGTCGTAAGGATTTGGAATTCGAAGTAGGAGATATGGTTTTTGTGAAGATTTCTCCACTAAAGAATGTTATTCGATTCGGGAAGAAAGGAAAATTGACTCCGAGATTTGTTGGACCATTCCCGATCATCGAGCGAATTGGAAAGCTCGCTTATAAGTTGGAATTACCAGAAAAGATGTCGGGTGTGCATAATGTTTTTCATGTATCGTATCTACGGAAGTATGTGCACGACTCGAGTACAGTGGTTTCTGCTGATAGCTGTGAAGATTTGGAGGTTGATCCAGTTGCTACGAGACCTCGTAAGCCGCTTCGTGTTGTTGAAACCGACACAAAACAGCTTAGGAGGAAGATGATTACGTTGCTCAAGGTACAATGGAGTGATGATGTTAACGACTGTACATGGGAGGAGGAAGAGAGGATGAAAGCAGCTCATCCTGAACTCTTCGAGGTATGGCCCTAAGGTGTCGTGGCATATAATGAACTGGTAACTTGTTCTACTCTTAGAATTCTGCATGCTAGGCTAGTAATTGGATGCATGGTTTGTTGATTGCTATGGATGGTAGGCATGCAGAATAGTTTTGGTTGCTCTTGTTTGTTTGGAATTTCGGGGGCGAAATCCCTATGGGGGAGAGAAAGTAACGACCCGTTTTTTACGTATCGATATATCGTAAAATAGTTGCCACTAGGTCGTTTGTATTGCTTAAGTCACCCAGAGTTAGCTCGTGTGGAAGTTAGGTCGTGTGAGCGAGTTAGGGGAAGCTAGCGACCTAAGGAGTTGGAGCGAGTTAAGGAGATAGAGCAACTAAGGGGTTAGATCGTGTAGTGCTTAGGTCGGTGGGGCAACCTATAGGATTTGGAGCGACCTAGGGTATTGACCGACCTATAGGAATGACCGACCTATAGACTTGACCGACCTATAGAGTTTGACCGACCTATAGATGCTAGAGACTTAGTAGAGTGAGCGACCTAAGAGGGTGAAGCGAGTTAGTGGCTAGCGACTTAGTGATAGGTCGGTCGAAGTGAGTTAATGACCTAAGGAAGCTAGGTCGTGATCGCTTGGCCATGTGTTTAGTTAGGTCGGCTATGCGTTAGGCCGACAATATAGTTAGGTCGTTGAACGACCTAAGGTAGGTCGTTGGGTTTGTTAGGTCGTAGGTGGTCTGTTTCATTAGGTCGGCACTAGTGTTAGGTCGTTAAGCCGTTAGGTCGTGTAGTTGCGTTGAGTGTTAGGTCGTGTGCGTGCTAAGCCGTGTGTGTGTGTTGGGTCGTGACTTTTGTTAGGTTGCGGAACGACTTAGAGTTAGGTCGCGTAAGTGCCTAAGCTATTGGGTCGGCATCTGGTTAAGTCGTTAGGACGATAGGGTGTGTTTGGGTTGTTGAGCCGGCAGGGTGTGTTAGGTCGTTAGGTCGCGGCCAACCTAAGAGCGACCGACTTAAGTGCGAACGACCCAATTTCCAGCCTATAAATAGAAGTGCCCACCTTCATTTTTGGGATTCGAATTTTGAAGCAACGAAGTGCTGCCATTTTGAGAGCTCGACTACAACACTTCTTCACTTCTTTTCTCTACTCTAATCTAGTGCTTCCTTCCATCCAAGATTGAAGTTCTGATCGAAGATCCAAGAGCCAAAGTTGAAGATCTCCACCCATCGAAGAGAGATTTCATCGTTCGAATCGGAATCTTGTCGGATCAAGTTAGATCCTTTGCTGTCCAGATCTGAAGTTGGTAGCTTTTGGAGGGTTTAGGTGATTCGGTGAGTGGTAGTTATCTCTCACACGGACCCAAAGGGGTATATTGAATTGGTGGCTTGTTAGTATGTTAAAGATAGTGATTTCATGCATTTTCTTTAAGTCTGCATGTAGATCCATTGTCCATAAAATTTTGATATCCATTCTACTACATGTTAGCCTATAATAGATCCTTCATCAAGTTGTTACTTAGAATTCATGCTTGTTATATTTGGACTCTTTATTTACTAAATTGCCATTGTAGTTATAATCGTTTATTTAGATCTTGTTTGAATGATTGATTATTTGGATTAATGATTGATTTGATTGATTGTTATGAGTTAGTGGATTGATGGTTGAATTTGGACAAGTTGGTCGAAGATGATCCAAAAGCCAAGTGGAAAGGCTTTTGAATGAGGAAAGCTGCCTGTGGCATATGAAGCGGATGATAAAGCTCATATGGATAGATTTGATGATGATGTTGAGATGGGACTTTGCTATGATGCGATGAAGCAAAGCATGATGTGAGATAGCCTTGGTTTAATCCAGACGGGATCATCCCAAGCATGTTGATAACTCGGTGATATGGTTCGAGTTTGTTGATAATGGATGGCTCGAGAGGCGCTTGAGCTAGTTTGAGAATAGTCATCAAGGAGGATGACTAGGAGGCTGAGATTTCATTGTTATTGAAGGTTTTGGCATGCTCAAAGCAAGAGTACGCTGGGTAGATTCGATAATCCCAGGCACGGGCTGCGACGACGTGCCAAGTACTCTGGGCAGATTCGATAGTCCTAGGCACGGGCTGCGACGACGTGCGGAGTTATGTCTAGAACCGGGGTTACCATTAGTCCTTGACGGACGGATGAAAGAATGAGCCGGTCATTCAATTAACGGTGATATCGAAGCAATGATAACGGTGATAGCCAAAGTCATGGATATTTGGATGCTTTGGTTGTATCATCACTCGGTCTCAAGAGCAATGTTTTGTGGGTGCTTATCTGATCTTGGTTTAGGCCTTGGGGGTTTGTGCTTGGAAAACATCGACCTTGACTCGAGTGATAATTGCTTTACTTTAATTGTCTGCTTTGCTATATTTATTCCTGCTTAGTGGGTCCGGGGGCTATCACTGTAGAAAGAGGTGGAGTGGGATGGTTGGGTTCCTATTCCTTTTACCCTTTATGCTCTTTTGATATGTTTGAGAGTTGATTTACTGCTCACTAGGACTTTTGTCTGACTCGAGGTTTTATGTTCAAACTCTTATTACCTTGGGCTGTTCATCCGTTTGGGATGGGCATACTAGGTAGCAGGTGACAGGTGCTGTTCTTAGTGACCAACGCTGTTGATGATGAAGATGAGCTGAAGGCTTTTGCATATTGTTTTCTTACTATATGTACTGGATGTACCGCTGCTTATATGATTCTCTGAGTGATATGTAGTGAGACTTGATGTATTGACTTTTCAGATTGTTGTACCAAACTATTATGAGGTTATATGATGAGATTCTGTTTTATGGAGCTTCACTATGTATATTTTTCTATTGTATTTTATACATGCGCTGTGAGTAATACGATAGACTATTGTGTTTTACCTTACCCTGACGATCATCCATGGCTACCTGGCACACTTTACAGCGCACTATTCCCTTGTTTAGTGCAGGAGTCATGGGCGATCCTCACATCCAACATCTATCCACACCACCTATTCTGTCAAAGCCTATTGATCACGAGAGATGTATATCTATTTGGCGGTTTCGGACAACGCAATCAGCACCGCCCTAATTCGAGAGGAAGACCGAATACAAAGGCCAGTCTAGTACATTAGCAAACATTGACCGGAGCTGAGAGAAATTATCCGAAGCTAGAGTAGTTGGCTTATTGTACCTCAAGGAAGCTCCGTCCGTATTTCCAGGCTCATCCTATCATCGTTTACACCGACCAGTCGTTACGACATGTCCTTACATGGCCTGAGACATCTGGTAGGCTCCTCAAGTGGAATTCCGAGTTAAATCAGTTTGACATTACTTACACTCCAACGCGAGCCATTGAAGGACAAGTCCTAGTAGATTTCATAGTTGAATTTATTATCCCAGAGGACTTGCCCGAAACCAGTGAATATCCCAAGTATATATGGAAGCTACATACTGATGGTGCATTAAATGACCATTGCTCAGGTGCTGGAGTTGTACTTGAAACTCCCGAAGGACGATCTATATGCTACGCTTTAAAGTTTGATTTTCATACGACCAACGAAGAAGTTGAATATGAGGCTTGGCTTGCCAGATTGAGACTTACCAGAGATTTAAAAATCATTACCATGGAAATTTATGTTGATTCACAATTGGTCATCTGTCAAGTTCGAGGGGAATACCAGGCCAAAGATCGAAGACTAGTGGCTTAACTTGCACGGGTTCAGGAAATATTAAATCAGTTCGATAATTATGCCATTTACTGTATACCCCGAGAGCGCAATCAGAAAGCCGATTTGTTAGCAAAGTTATCCAGTACAGGTGAATCACAATAAATGGGACTCGTTCCTATGAAAATGTTATCTTCCTTGAGCATCGATCAAACGGAGAAGGGCTGGGTATTTGAGGTTATTCCTGATAAGGAGTCATGGATGAGT
This sequence comes from Allium cepa, assembly GCA_030765085.1. Lineage (NCBI taxonomy): Eukaryota > Viridiplantae > Streptophyta > Magnoliopsida > Asparagales > Amaryllidaceae > Allium > Allium cepa. Next base: position 266,081,910 of record CM060932.1, read on the forward strand.
CCATTTAGAAATTATCTTGAGCATAGGACTCTGCTAGAGCATAGGAGCGAAAAGAGACAAATTCTTTGAAGCTTCGCGGTTCACTATTCAGAATGGAGTCATGTATAGAAGAGGATACTCTGTTCCTTTACTCCGGTGTATCGCTCACGATGAAATCAAATGGGTATCGCATGATGTGTATGAAGAAGAATGTGGCGATCACATCGGGAGGCAAGCCCTTGCCAAGAAAGTGCTTCGATATAGATACTATTGGCCGAATGTAAATGGCGATGCATCAGACTATGCCAGAAAATGTGACAGATGCCAGAAGCATGCTCAAATTCCTAGAGCCCTACCTACCGAGATAACTCAGATGGTCAGTCCTTGGACGTTCGCAGTATGGGGCATTGACATTATTGGTTCTCTACCTCTAGCTAAAGGTGGTGCGAAGTACACCATCATCGCAGTTGATTACTTTACCAAGTGGACGGAAGATGAACCCCTTACTACAATCACAACGAAAAAAGTGATCAACTTTGTAGTCGGCAACATTATCTGCCAATTTGGTCTTCGGCATACCATCATCACTGATAATGGAACCCAATTCGGCAGCGTTGAATTTAAGAATTTCTGTCAACGATTCCACATTCAAAGAAATTCTCCGCAGTTGCACACCCTCAAGCAAATGGACAAGTTGAAGCTGTGAATAAAGTTATAAAGTCTATTCTGAAGAAATGACTGAAAAAGGCCAGGGGCAAGTGGGTCAATGAACTTATTATGGCTCTATGGGCTTACCGAACAACCCACAAGTCCGCGATCGGCCACACGCCATTCTCTCTTTCCTACAGTTCAGAAGCCGTTATTTTAGTCGAGATGGAAGTACCTTCTCATCATGTGACTTGTTATGATCCGAAAATGAACGCCATATTACTTGCCGAAACTTTGTATTTATTGGATGAGAAGCGTGAAGAGGATGACTTGAGGGCAGTCGCATACCAAAGTCGAGTCGCTCGATTATATAATGCCAAATTTCGACCCCGAACCTTCGAACTCGGCGATCTCATCCTCAAAAGAATCTACCCGGTTCCTTCGCACATGAAACCAACATGGGAAGGGCCGTATGTCATCGAACAAAAGCTCGGATACAACACATTCAAATTATCGACCGTTGATGGTCTTACTCTATTGAGAGCCTATAATAGAGAAAGCCTTTGTCGCTACTACACATGACAGACTTTAATTATTCAGTTTACTTTTCATTCGCAATTTGATTATGCATTTCGAAATTTAAATTTGTAACAAGGCCACTGACTGTGCCATATTTTCTTATTTCAGCAATAAAATGCAATCTCTTCGAGACATAGCTGTGATTTTTTGAATTGCGTCATGCTACTATCACTATGCACGAAGAGCTAAATTCCACCTGATGGTGTGGTTTATTCAAATAGGGAGTAACTGTGATACGACCGGTTACTCGCTAAGTGAAACCCGAGCTCAGGGGCAAGTCATCACACCGAAGTCAAAAAAAAGGATTGATACACGACAATCCTTTAACTAACTCCAGATTCCCGGAGTGCGAGCTGGAGTATAAACTTATAAATATGGTCTTGAAGAGGGTGGATCCGTCTATCTAACGACTTCGCCCGTATCTTAACCAAGTTTGAGGAGGATGGATCCATCCATCTAATGACCTCATTTGTTAACTCAGGATGGATGTGAACCAACCATCCATAATCTTGATAGATTCGTCGTTCCTGGAGTGCGAACGAAATCCTAAAGCCTAAACAGATGTGACTGACCATCTGTCGGCCAACTCCAGATTTCCGAAGTGAGAACTGGAGTATAAACATCAACTAATTTTGAATTCCCAGAGTGCGGATCGAAGTATCAACATCAACCAACTCCAGATTCCCGGAGTGTGAACTGGAGTACAAATATCAACTAACTCTGGATTCTCTGAGTACAAACCGAAGTATCGACAGCAATTGACTCTAAGTCCCCGAAGCAAGGATTGGAGTATAAACATCGACTAACTCTAACATCCTTAGAGTGCGGATCAGAGTTTGAACATAAATATCCTTAACACAACTCTGAGTCTCCAGAGTGCAGTCAGAGTATAAACTTAAATCGGGTATGACTGACCACCCATGAATCAATCTAAAGTCTCCAAAGTATGGATGCAGTTATAAATATTAAACGGGCGTGAATGACCGACCGCGAAAATAACTTAAGTCCACAGAGCATGGACGTGTCACTAAAACTAGGCATAATCGACCGTCGACGAACAAATGTAAACCCCAAAGTGTGGATACGATCACCAATTGGTGAGCTAGTGTGGCTTGATTGCCATGCTTCCGTTTATTTCACAAAGGTCAAGATCGATATGTTAAAGGCAAACAGCGATTGCTGACTGATTTTTCCAGTGTATCCTCGAATCTGGGGGCAGAACTTAAGTGCGGACCGCTGATTAAAACAGTGCGATATCGAATTTGATTTAACACTCGATTGTGACCCGAAATAGTAGCCCCAAGACTTAGCAAACAAATCCAGGTCCGAATTAAAGAACTAAAGTTCCACAAGTATATCAAAGGAAAGTTTGAGTGCTGAAACACTTAAGCAAATTAACACAAATTGTACATAAGACAAAATGAAATTTTATTTCAATCATTCTCTGGAAGAAAAAGGTTAAGTATAAAGCCATACCAAAAGTCGAACTAGCAGGGGTCGAACCTGCATCTACACATGGCTTACAAAAAGAAAGCAAAAGAAGATTCCTATCTATCTATCAAAAATGAGCCAAAGAAACATGTCTATTCTTTTTTTTTCTCGGTTTCTTCTTCGGTGTGGACCCGCTAGAGCTGCCACTTGGTTTTCTCTTTCATCCCTTGCCTTTCGGTGGCCGATCTCCAGTCGGGGGCATTATATCAACTTCCTCCTCCGAACTCACGTGTAAGGAATGCTTCCTGAAGGCGAAGTTGGAGGGACCGGATCAATTGCAACGACCGTTCCCCCCGGAGTTATCATCCGCAAAGGGGTTAGACCAGGTCTAGCCACTCCACCTTCAAAACTACCGGCTTGGGCAGGTGCTTCCATTTCGGCTTTAATCTCGGCTATTATTTCTTCTTCGCGAATCGTCCGAGCCTTGCCGGGAACTTTAGAAGTTGGGCCTGTGGAGCTAGACACAGGTGCGCCTCCACTCATAACAAACTGCAGATCAGCAAAGGGGTCACTGTGATGACCAAGAAGTTCCTCCATCATCTGTTCGTCGAAAGTAAGTGTGCTCCCTTGTACCCATCTGTAGGAGGCATAGAAGATGTAGCTCCAATCACTGGATAGAAATAAAAGAAAAAAGTTAACAGTTACTACAAGTTACGCTTTCGGTTTTTGAGCAAACATAAGAAGTATTCAAAATACCTTCCTTTGTTTGAGTTGCGGCTGGTGGAGCATCTTCAGATACTTGCTCTTGTACTGGAGGCAACTGCGGTGGATCGAGATTGTATGCAGGAATAGACTGGCTATCACCCACAGATGTAGTTTCAGGCTGAGTCAGTGCGAGAGTTTCAGAACTTATATTATGGTGCTCAACGCCTTAACCTTCTCCAACCATCGAATGCTGAGCGCCGAGTTTCTCCTTTTCATATGAGATCGTCGTATCATGGAGAATTTTCGTTCGTCTTCTTTCAACACCCGGTTCTCAAGCTCGAACTCATCAATCAATTCAGCTTGGTGAGCAATCTTTTCATCTTCTACTAATAGGCCCCAAGCGTTGAGCAGATGTGTTGGATAATTGTCAAGCCAGGTCAGGTTTCTATGTTTCAAGATGTTAGCATTGTATGTAATCAAAATATCTTCAATGTCGGCCTCCAACCTGGCTTCTGCCATTTTAACTTCATCTTCAACCTTGGCCTCAACCTCCCGAATTCTAAGTGTTGTCGCATCCCTTTCACCCTGGAACACCAGAACTTGTTCACACGCCTCTTGTTCCGCTTTATTTGCATCTTCTTTTTCTTTAATGATTTCAGAAAAATTGGCTTTGATCTCATTGAGTTCTTTCAAAGCAGCGTCCCTCCCAGCTATAATTATGGTGTTCGGTGTCCCATCTGCTCCATCAAAGCGAAATGTGTTTGTCGCATTGTTTCCATAGATTGAGTTGCCTCGTCATCTTTTTTGGTGGCCACTTTTTCAGATTGCCGAGAAGATTCGGCTTCATCGTTAAGCACTTGAATAATACGGTCCTTCTGTACGTCGGTCTCTAACTTCTGGATTGTTTTGGTTCACTCAAAAGCCACAGCCGACGCTTTATCCGGGGATTTCATCCACTTCTTGTATAGAGTATAAATATCATGAATGTAGTCATGCGTCATTTGTTCTGCTTCAGACGGAATTTTCTTTAAGTGAAGAGGGAAGATAAAACTGTCAAAGCAAATGTTTGGAAAATCTTTTTTCAACAAGGCAATTTTGATTGCTCCTTCCATAGTGGGCACGGTAATAGCTTGTTCAATGATAGTAGGCATTTCGGCTTCAGTTCTGCGGTGTTGTGAATCATGCCTGGGGGCCTGAGAAGATGGTTTTTGATGCGGAGGCTCTAGTGGTTGTTTTCGTGACTAGAAGGTTGTGTTGGAGCTCGAGGGGGTGGGGGTGTGATCAGGAGTGAAGTTTGTATTCTCTATCCCTATCCCTCTCATAACGCTCTTGGCTGGAATAACCACGATCGCGGTCTCTATCAGCCTCCCTTCGGCAGGATTCATAGTATGAACTTGATTACTAGCGCGTCGAACGGAGACTTCCAAGCATAGAGTCTCGTCTAGTCATTATATCTGTAGAATAAAAGAAAAACAGAGTTAGTGATCTCTATAAGTGAGCAACTTAAGACTGGAAATCATGTAGTGCAGTGAAGTATGTATGTGTATGCAATCCCCCGACCAACCGGAAATGTCGGCCAAACTTGTGGGAAGAGACTCGCTTAAATCTAGCACACTTTGAAACCCCTCCAATCTGGGGTCGTGTTGAAGTGATACATAGTATGGAATCGGAGTATCGGCAGGTCCTTCAAAAGGATTCACTATTTCAAGGGCGGAGCCTTTGAAATTCTAATGCTGGAGATTGGCAGGGATACGACTACGGTTTTCCATCTCGAAGATTTATGACGCTTGTGTGCTACTACCTTGCCTTTTCACCTTCCCTCTAGATCATGAAAACTGTCAGAAGGCCCAGCTACGAGTTTGTCATCAGTGGTAGTATCCTCTCTATCGCCTTCCTTAACTATTACAATCCCAGGCGCCCCACGCTTGGCCCGTCTTGTCGGAACTGTGCTGATCGACCCTTCGAGTCTAATGCTCTGATTTTGATCTATAATCCCAACAATCCTCAAGTTTTCATCTATGAGCACCGAATCGATTTTTCTCGTTTCACTGGGCACTTCCTGAAGAATTCGCATTATGACTTTAAAATGAGTGCCTTTAGGTCGGGGACTTGCAGCTGTAAAGGAAAGAAAATATTAGACTCAGCATCGGTTGTAACAAAATCGTAAACTATCGAAGGAATTGTGTCACTTACGTTTAACTAACCACCCATTGAGAAACCCTGGAGGGCATCAGACATAGAACCACTCCACCTTGAAATAGCTGAGCCTAGTCCAAGACCCCATCACCACCTAACAGTTCATAACCGCTTCCAGGCATGTGAATGAAGGATTGTCCCCCCGACTCTTGAAATTAAATAAATATCTGACTTCTTCTGGGGTTGGGGGTTGAAAGGAATGTTCCACGAAAACGATGAACAAACTGTTCAGCAGTGCATATCAATTCGGATGTAACTGTGATGGGGCGATTCCAAAGAAAACTGGCACCTCCCAAATGTATTGGTTAAATGAAGGGAGAGTCCCCAATGTGCACGAATGTCTATTAAAGGCAGTAAACCCTTCCGAGGGGGCATGTGGTCTATCATTCGGTCCCGGTAATAAGATGTCGTCTAATGGCAAACCGTGTCTTAGGCATATCCACCCCAACATGTCTTCGAAGATGTTGGACGGCGCAGAATCTTGTGTATTCCCAGTAAAGCTGGCTCTTGGCAGCTCGTATGGAGCTGGATCTATAACTTCGGCCAAGATGACAGGTATCTCTATTACTAAGGGAGGTGAACTTTGAAGCTGCTGCTGCTGTGAACTTGTAGATTACATAACTAATCAACTCATCAAAAACCATCATTATCTGATAATAAGCCCATGTGTTCCCCAGTATGAAGTGCATGAATGTGTTGTGCAGTGCAGTGCTACATGATACTTAAGAAAATCTACAAAATTTAAGGAATGTTCAAACGACAAGACTTCAAGATTCAACCAGAGTGACCGTCATCGCTGACTGTCATAGCTGTACCATCCAGACTTCAAAGATCGATCTAAGTTATAGTTCCATCGACGAGCTTTGAAGGGCAGTCAACTATGTAGTGAATTGATTAAATCCTATTATGTAGGGCAGAAGCTCGTCGAAGTTAAATGTTCGAATATGCCAAAAAAATCTCATATTTGTCAAGGTCAAGGCTTGGATTGATTGCCAGAAGCTCCATTCGCATTGATCGTAGGGGAAACTACTTTGTATCGATGAGCAGGAAGGAAATTCACATTGATCTCCAGGAAAGAAGTTCGTATCGATCATGGGCAACATCTTCGTATCGATCATCATACCTAATGCTTCGAATCGATCAGGCAGTTAGTCTTTCATATCGATCGCCCTAGATCGATACGAACTCATACCGCCTCCCATCGATACGAAGCCGATCACTTAATTCGACACAAAATTATGCTACATTTGATCGATACGAACTCCATATACTCGGACTGATCCAAATCTCTTTTCTTCGATCGATACGAACGCTGCCTTCCTAGTCCTTGGCACTCCTTCTTCTCCAATCGGCCTGGACTCCATTCGCTTCTCCTTCAAGTGTACTCCGACCCAATTCCGGCCTCGTCGTCATTTTAATTGGCCATTATTATGGACGAATTGGTCTCAATCTCAAGTCTCATTGTTCTATAAGGGTTTACTTCAATTGATTAGCTAATTTAAGCAATCGATTTGAAGGATTAAAGTTTCATTTGGTTTAAAGACAAAGGGCAGTTTTTCTTCTCGGTCTTTCGATCGATACGAGCACAGTCTGTAGAAATGAAAACAAGTGGAAATTTGGTTAAGTCCAAAATGTATTTATATGGACTCGAACCTAAGGGAAAGAGACGATTTGTCTCCTAGTTAAATGAACCAGTTGAAACTGTCGAAGCCAGAACGATATGACAGAGCTTTCTTCGTATCTGCCTACGGTCGATCTTGGGAAAAGATTTTCGTATCCATCAATCCATCGATACAAAAGGAGCAGCTAGGTTGCTATGGAGCCACGTGATTCCATCAATACGAAGCGTTCATTTTATATCCATCAGTGAATATTTCATCGATACGAAACCCACAACATAGTTCTATTTGAATCGCTAAATTTCATCAATACGAAATATTCGTATCCATTTGCTCGAAGACCCAAACTCCATATCCATCGATACGATGTACCTCCAAGGGCTATCCATTTTGTATCGATAGCCATCGATACGAAGCATGTATTCCAACATCTTGGATCAATCTAGGAGAGGATCAATACGAAAGAAGTTACTTAAAACGACTATCGATCGTTGCTACAACTCGAATTTCACATCGATTCACGAGAGGATCGATACAAAACTCGATTGAAATAAGAACTAAAGAACTCGGAAACAGCTCGTGAATGAAAAAACGTTAATGAGAGCTAAGTTTATATATAAAATATTCCATAAATCAACATTTAATTATTAAAATTTGCAGGAATTGAATGCCCACCTAGTGACAATTACAACAACGAACGACAAATTACTATCATACAACACTCAGCTACAACAATACACAGTACAACAATTAGCAGTCAACAGTTCATAGTTTATATTTCTAAAGATCAATCAAAAGTCACAGTTTTCGACGAAAAGACAACAACCATTCAGATGAGTCAGATAAAACTGTTCAGGATGAAGATTGTAACTTTTCAAAGTACGTCATGTTCTCACAAGACGTACTTTGGGGGATAAATTTTATCCCGCCTTTTGGCAAGGCCCTGACACCAAGAACTTAACTGGAAACCAAGGACAGTCCGTCCCGTAGATCGGTTATATACATGTTCACTATGGATGCCGACGAATTTTTTCTGAGTCCGGATTGCGCTACAATTGACAAGGCACGACAAGCAAAGCTATAGAAGCCAATGTTTCAAATTTCAAGTCAGTCTGAGTTCGTATGCTCAAGATATGGCCGATGTAATTCAAGTGATCACCTTGTTCGTATCCATCAAGCAACCAGGGAAAACCTTCCTTCGTGTCGATCAGGAGAGCAGCGAACTTCGTATCGATCCTTCCTCATACTACATCGCATCGATCATCTCTAGCTTGTTCGTATCGATTAACCAACATCCACTTCGTATCCATCCGTGACTGTCTACTTCGTATCCATCGGTAAGTAACACGGGAGTCTATTTCGTATCGATCTGTTTTCAACATAATTCGTATCGATCGACCACAGGTCGATACGAAATCATTATCTCCCATTGATACGAAAGCGACTACTCTATGATCGATACGAAGAAATCGTCCATCTATCGATACGAAGTGACCATTAAGTGATCGATATGAAATGGCTGTAGTGGATTGATACGAACAAGGCCAAACCAGGTCGATGCGAACGAGGCATATTCGTAGGAAAAACTCGATCGTTCGGCATAAAATATGGATCGGTCCTAAAAGCAAGCGGCACATCACCAGACATCGTGTGCAGAGCTATAGGTACGAGGCTGTTGATATGAACAGCATTGATACGAGTTAAGCAGCCATCATAAAACCCAAACTTGCATCGATCATAACTCAAAATCTACAAATCCAAATGCCACTAAATTTTCACATGAGATTTTGTACATCCTCAAAAATGTTCATGATTGATCTCGACTCGATTGGACGAAGTGTTAATTTATATGAAGTTCGTTTGTGTCGATCACGGATCGAGTGCAAGTGGCATGGGATCGATTGTGTGGGCCCATCCATGTAAGAGACGAGGTCCTTCGAGACCTGAGCGAGATATTTGCAGCCTACGCCTATAAACAGCAGCCCAGGACCTATAGAAAAGGGACTTTCGGCTCTTCTACATCCAGACTCTGCCGAAATCACTGTTGTACTCGAGTTTTACTGTTGTAATTCATTGTAACCAGCAAGCAAAAGTTAATAAAATTCAACCATTTCATAGTGGATGTAGACGATACGTCGAACCACTCTAAATCTTTGTGTTTCTTTGCTGTTTTTTTGTTATTGTTTGGAGTGTTTATTAGATAATCCTCTTTTTACATTTATTTTCTTCATTTTATCTCTTCAAACACTTCTAAAGAGTGTTGTGCTCAATTTTGGTACAAACAACTGGTGTAGGGTTGTGCCACGCTTAATCCCTCGGTTGGTTAGAAGTATTTATGTTGTGAGGTTTAAATGCTTTATGTTGATTGTATGTAGACATGTTTAATAACCTTCGGGTAGTTAAGACTCTGATCTTGCAAAGGGCATCTTCATAAGATGCTCTTGGAATAAGAATTTTAACTATTATATTTCACCTAAACGACTTCGTTGTAGGGTTATGTAATTTGAAAAATGTAATGAACCTAAATTTGAATAAATGAAAAAGGATTGTTAAAATTTATAAATTCTCATGCTTTTAATATTAATGATACAATAACTAATCTCATTTTGTCGTTAGAAAATAATGATAAAGACGACTGTAGCAATATAATATCAATTTTTTAGCCTAAAAAATGGGGGATGTTATAGTCATATACTACATGATCTCTAGTTCATTTTCTTTTTGGTTTGGATTCTCAACCTCTGGTATAATCTTTCGGTAACCATCAAAAGCTTGCCTCATGTAATAATTTCAATGAGACCTATGTGAACTTCAAAGCAGGACAATTCCCTAGAAGTAGAACTTGAACCAACGGTCTACCAAAAATGAACATTTCAAAAAGTTAGTGCCCCTCATACATTCCACTCTTCTATCATACAAGACCACACTCTGCTATCTTCGGTTTAAAGCATGAGCAAATTTATTTCCTTTCTCTGAGGTTTACTTAGTCATGAAATCATAAGAAGACAAAAATTTCAACCACCTCTACTGTCTCATATTCAACTCCTTTTGAGAGAACAGGTATCTTAAAGACTTTTGATCAATAAATAATTCAAACCTTTCTCTGAGATATTGTCTCCAAATCTTTAGTTCAAAAATAACCTTCGCTAGTTCTAAGTTATATGTCAGATACTTAACCTTGTTGTTTGCAATTGTCCAGATGCATAAGCTGTCACTTTGCATCTTTGCTTCAACACTGCCCTTTTTCTCTAACTGGAATAGTCAGTATAAACTACCATATCTCTATTTCCCTAAGGTATCATTAAAATCCAAGCATTCATTAGTTAAAGCTTCAACTCTCGAAATATTGTCTCACACTTCTTTTCCCAAACATTCTTCTCACTTTTTTGAGTCAATCTCGTTAGTGTTGTTGCTATACAAGAGAAGTCCTTAAATGAATCTTTGATAATACCCTGCTAATCCAAAGAAACTCCGAATCTCGGTAACAGTCTCGGGTCTCTTTCAACTATACTTAGCCTCAAATTTTAGAGGATCCACAGCTAATCCCTTTTTTGAAACTACGTGGTTAGGAACTTAACTTCCCATTTGTAGAAGTGACACTTAGAAAACTCGCATTTAACTTATATGGTCCCAGGGTCTCCAAAACAATCTAATATAAACCTCATGATCTCACTCATTCTTAGAATACGCCAAAAATTATCTATAAACTAACACAATCCTGTCCAACCGATTGCGAATGACCTGGTTTATATGATATATAAAGATGGATGGAGCATTAATTAGCCCATAGGGCATGACTAACCACACATATAAACCATATCTCATTCAAGACGCAGTCAAACGAATACTTTCTACAACAACTCTTTGTTAATGGAATTTCATAGCCAAATCTAGCTGCAAAATACTCTAGCTCCACTTAACTAATCAAATAAATAGTTTATACTTCGAAATGCGTAATGATTTTTTACCGTCAACTCATTCAACTTCCTATAGTCTACGCACATATGAAGTGATCCATCTAGCTTCTTTACAAATACCTCAGAAGTTCTGCATGGTGAACTACTCACCCTAAAATAGCTCTTATGATCAAGTTCCACTGTCCACTTCTTCAAATCCTTCATTTCCTTAGGCGGCATTCTACTAAGGGTCTACTAACAGGTTGTGTCCTTGTACCAAATATATTCGGAACTTAATCGCTCTTCTGAGAAAAAATATCATCGCTATCTCAAAGACATCCACAAACTCTCAAACCACGAATACTCTTCACCTCTTCATGATTTTCCACGATAGGTAATGGAACTTTGGACCTCCCTTCTATTAATTTCAAAGTTACAAGATCCTCTCTCCTTACTTTGGTTTTCATAAAGAAAAAACCATCTTGGCATAATAAATTTTGGCATCGTTTTGCACAAACCCATCCATTTAAAAAACTACCCTGTACCCTACAAAATCGAATGCATATGGATTGTAACAAAACTAACGTTCACTCGGAACAAACTCCAAATTAGTTAACTCTAACTAGAGAGTGGTGTACCTGGCAATCTGATTAACAAAAATCAAAGAAGTAACGAGATGGGTAACGTCTAATCCTAATATACTAATCAAATCTTTTGAAAATGAAATAGTATGTAGCCCTAATATTAAATAGAACTCTAACTGAAAGACTGTAAACAAAAGTTATATCTGCAAAAACAACACTCTTGCATCACTCCTCTACCGATGGTCCGCCTTTCGTCCCTTCCAAATCAAATAGTCTTGTGAACTTTAGCTATGGAAAATCCTTCTTCTCATGGCTCAACTTATTGCAACTAAAATATTTATCCTTAATCATTCCAGTTGGTCGTGGACACTTTGATGCATAGTGCCCCTTTGACCACAGTTGTAACTAACAACTTTCGAAACATATTTTTGACCTCCTCCTTCCAAAGCTTTATCTTTCTATTGTTTCCCCTTTTCCCTTTAATAAGGGGAAAACCTCTTCTTTTGCTCCATCTTTGGCTTCACTTTCACCCTTCTCTTCTCTTGATATATGTAATCATATCTCTATGGCATATCCACCAAAAAATAAAAAGGGGATGCTAAATGCGACGTCGCCTTTTTCTTGAATCCTCAAATGAACTTCTCATTCTTCTTTAATAAGGTGTTAATCATCCCTTGGCCATAATTTGCTAAAGCATTGAACTTTTGAATATACTTCTTCACCGTAAGATGTCCATGCTTCAAACAAATGAATCTCTATACCAACACTCTTCTGTGAGACATGCAAATAAATATAGTCTCAAACATCTTCCTAAAATGTACCTAAGTGATCCCTTCTTCAGGCATCTCAGTAGTTACAGTCTTTCACCAGTCCATAGCATCTTCAAGAAACCGCCTCAAGAACAATCTTTGCTTTTGTGCATTCATCGGTTCCAGATCTGTGAAGATATGCTCAGACATCTTAAGCCAATTTAATACTTCAATTTTTATCTCCTTTCTAGTAAATATCTTACCACCAAAGTTTTTATAGTCTTGGTTTAACTTTGAAAATTCTTTTCCTATTATCGCCCTTGACTTGACTATCTCCTATTACCAGCCACGATTTAACCATCTTTGATATGTTTTCCCTCATTGTCAGTTTCATGAATTTCTAGAACAAAAAATTCACATCCACACCCGTAACATTGGTAGGTGGGGCAGCTTCATTTTCAACTGTCGATGGCACTTCCCTCTGGTTTCCTACACATGTTTAAGTTCTTTCAGTCCCTCTTATAGCATTGGCTCCCCCTATAATCCTTTCACTTATCATTTCTATTCTTGCTTTTTTGTTAAGAAAGTCTTCGGTAGAATCAAAGGAAAGAGAGAGAAATAATAGTAAAAAGATAAATATATCTACCTATATTTCTGTATAGAAAAACACAAATATTTCGTATAATAGCACATATCCCTCCCCAAGATGTCTGTTTTGTACTATCTAATTCTACCTAGAATTTAACTTGACTCTATCTTACTTAGGTGTTCCCTAACCAAAGTCCTTATATAAATTATAAAATTTGCATTTCAAAACCAAAAGATGGAACTCCAATATATGATATTCATCTTGGTATTATCTTTTGACGACGAGATGAGGTTAGTTATATATCAACAGTTTAAGTAAATAGAGCAACTAATAAATTTCATACACAATCACTCTTACATTTTTTAATATGTTCCTATAGACTTTCCCAAGCATTGGTCAACATATAACACAACTTAGACAATAATGTCATTCCAAACATATGAATATCCAATGTGAACACTTTATATAATGGGATAAAACATTTATATACTCTAAGCCTCCTGCTTCGTCTTTGGAGCACTTCGTTCATCTTTCGAAAGAATCATGGCAAAATCCATAAACTCAACCTACTCGAAAAAGTACCAATGAGTTTATGGGAAGACGATAACGAAAACATGGGATCGACATAAGGTTTGGTATGTTCATTACATTACCCTAAGTATAAAATAATATGAGACCACGCTGCTAAAGTACAAAACGAGTTTTTCCCTCACTAATTCAAAACATTTATTCAACAACACGAATTATAAACATAAATTATTTAATTATATTCCTAAATGTCTCGTACATGCTATAGTATCATGCTAGAATCAATGGCTATTTCACTCAGTTTTCCATTCAGTTCTCATTTGTTTTTCTTGAAAAATATAAACTATGGACCCTTTGAATTCCACAATGGTCTTATGCCTTAACTTATCCCTTACTGTTACCAGTTACACTTTCTGTTTCGATTTCCACATAGGCCTTAAACCAACGCTTTCTTGTTTCAGTTGCTATACAGGTCTAACACTTGTGCTTTCGGTTCTTGGCTTCCACATTAAGCCAATCTACAGAAGACTATTTTGGTTGCCCAACTAGGCTTTATACCATTCTGTTTCGTGTTTAGGATGTGGCCTAGTCTATATTCTAACACTTTCGGTTACGGTTGCCACTATAGACCTTACATTAACAAATTTGGTTACCACTTAAACCTTACACCTACGCTTTTGGGTTTTGATGGCCACTCAAGCCTTACACCTTTTCTTTCGGTTATTCGCTGCCATATCAGGAATTACACCATCTGTGGAATTCCCTACCTAGTTATTTATTTGTTAGGCCTTGTCCTTATCTATTCATTAAGCTAATATGGGTTTTTAAACTATCTTCAGCTATCAAAACTCCAATCCATCTCCACTACACCTTACATCTTATAAGATTCTAAGTACTTGTTTCAACCATTTAATGCCTTAGTATTAACCCTACCCTCCGAAAGTCATTAGGTTCTGGTGTTAAGTTTCCATTGAATGTTAAGAGGTCTTGTATATCACTGCTCTCGGTCTCGCCTAGGGAATTCTATCTTAAATTTTAGTTTCATCTCGTCTTCAGGTAGATTCCTACTATTATGTATCAGAAATCAAATTCTCTACTTATAGTTTCCCTACCGTCATCATATCTTCCTTTGCTTTCTGCTTTCACCTATTACCTTAGGAATGTTATCCTTAGACTAATAAATAAACGTTCTTAGCTTTCTTTATTTAAGTATTATAGTAAGTGTTCTCTAGTTCGTTTTCTTTTCAATTTCAAGTGCTCTACCATTGAAACACTCTTTCGATGCTCATTAAAACCTATATCCTACGCATCCAATGCCACTTATACATGTGTCAACACCACATTCATTCCAACTTCGTCCTTTTTACAATTTGTACAGCACTTTCAAGAACTATTCTGCACATTTTGCAGATCTGGTCTCTTGATCATATATTAATACTTTATATATCTATATCACCTTTCAGCTAAACTTTCGGCGCTCGTGATTTCCCTTTTCGATTAAGTATATTTTAATTCAAAAATAGCTTATAATAGCTCTAATTTTTTAGAAAATTAGTGTTTATAATTTCTTACACAAAATTTCTCAAACTCCATATTTTCAGCTATTTCGACTAATGAATGGTTCCTTGATAATTCAAGACAAATCATTTATTTATGGAAAAATCCTAAAAATCTAAATCCATCTTCAAAAATATGTTCATAAATTCATATTACATTATAATTTATTTTCATCTCAAGTGGCATAATGATGATTCAAAATAATCATGATCATGCCTAATTATAGGAGTAAACGAGGTATTAAGGGATATATTACTCACTAGATCTCTTAATTGACTTGATCTTAGATTTCTCTTAGTTTCCTTAACTTAATCCTTTCTTTCTCATTCTCTTCCTTTGGCCACCACCATCAAAATGTCATAGAGGTTATATTTTTATTTTGTGTAGATAGAATGAAATAAAATGAGAGAGGGGGTTTAGTTTATTACTTACGATAAATTGGGCCACCAACCCTTTAACTTTCTTTCCCACTGAATTCTTCTTAGTTTGTTCTATTTGATTTTTTAAATAATATCATTATTAGTCCTTAAATTTATATTTTGCTATATTAAGTATGAGTCATTATAACTGAAACGATTCCATAACATTATTTAATATAATACAAATTATTATACATTTCCTTTGCATTTTAACTTAAATAAAACTGCTTGACATCTATGTTAAAATACTTGCTCAACCTCTAGATGCTTATTGGACATCATTGTTATATAGACTCTTGGATCATATCCAAAAACCTTTAAACTATGTTATCACTCCCACTGACTTCAAGACATTTTTGTTTTGTATGCAAACAGTATCATTTGAATCATGCAATAATTTGCATATCTGAATGGAGTTAAGCTTGTTGACTAGTATAAATACTCTGGTACTTTCAATATTTTAATCAATGAATTCTTTTCCTTTTAACATTGCTTTATACAAGTCCACTTGCATTAATCTTCTCTATAAAATCCACTTGCAGCTGATTGATCATATCCTTTTAGGTAGTCACCAACTGTTTTACAGTCTATATGGCATGTTGACGACTAAGGATATGTTTATTTATAACAATTCATTTTATTAACATCGATAAGAAAATCGTAGTTTTTTCAATGTGCAAGAATTCTTGTTAGACATTCAAATTTAACCAAGTCTATTTTAGGCTTGGTTAAATTTACTTCATATATATTACAATGTTAGAATTTTGGATCATATCCGAGATCATCGAACTTCCAATAATTTCCCTAGAAAAAATCCCTTTGATATGAAGTATGAATGTTCACACTACCAATAATCCAATAATTAACATTTAAGTGACCAAAGTATGAGTGTTTTTAACGGTTGTATAATTTTAGTTCTTGCATGGGCCTTGAAGTGACCATATGCCAAAACATTTCTTCATCAATCATTAATTTAGTTCATTTTGTATATTCTAAACCATTTTATCAATTATTTTAAATATGCAAATTTAATTTAGTACAATGTTATAGTATCACGTATGTTCTTATGCTCATTATATTGTTTTATTTTATTTATCTAATGGTTCCCGCTAAATTTTGCATTTCACAAAAACTATGAAAACATGCATTTTTGATCCTCAGACGTCAATACTAATACATCCACGGTGTTCACGTGTCAAACATCTAAGTGCTAGAAAGGCAAATTATTATAGTGAAAGAAAGAAAGAAAGATAGAACATAATCTCAAAAAACATGATGAGTAATATATAATATAACAATACTCTTTACAAAAGAAAATTAAACTTTAATAAATATACATAAAATCAGAGTAACTAACCTATCATCGGCCTAGGAAATTATAACAACTTGTCCTTATAATTGCTAATAAATACAGACAAGAAAAATATTAGAAGATAAAGAAAAACGGGAGTACGTCTTGGAGGCATCCTGCAGCTCCAAGTGTCCAACTGAATCTAAAAGATACGCTCGGACTAACATGAAAATTATATAAAAAAAAATTGGATCAGTTTGGTAACACCAGCATGAGAAACACAATCAAATGGATTCTTAATACTTTATAAAACCTTTCAGAATAAAGGTATCCCGTAAGACAACGTTTCATATAAACATAGACTGGTTTTTGCCTTGCTATAACCAAACCATTTGTTATAATAGTAATAGTATAAAATAAATATTAATCATACCAAAATTGTTACATAAATAAATTCCAGCATAATAGGTGTACAACTAAATCTGAAGGAACTTATTGGGGATTGGATACCACCATGACAAGGTAAGGGTCTACCTTTCATACAGTACACCTCTAAAGAAAATGTATCGAGGATGCATACCCTTTTCATCTCTACTACTCAGGAGAGGCCTACCAGTTCCTGGATAGCACCGAATATGATCACCCCTGCGGTTGTCCTTGACAATCCATCTACGTGGCCACAAACATAAATAATCCATAAATAAATGTCGATCCAGATACAAGTGATGGTCATACCCTAATTAGAGCGACCCAAATAGTTTCGTGGCACATCCCTGCTTTAGTCCTTTACTGGTTGTGACGCTTAAGGCTTTGTTTACCTTTTATAGAAAATCCCACTTGGAATGCTAACACTGCCCTCCAAGCAACAATACAATGCCAGCATTCGTCCATGCAAATTTGTTCTAGGAATGAACAAAACCAAATGCACTACTTCTACTACATCCATTTTGGAATCACCCTAAGGATTAGTAGCAAGTATCCCTTTCAAAGAGCTACATCATCGATCCCATCACCTTTAAGATTTCTTCCATTTCAAACGCTTAAGCCGGTTATACATCCGATCCTGGTCTCCTCGAACCAACATTCGATAGTTTTCGATAAATTTATTCTGGTTCTTTCTAAAATATACAAATAATGCATAACAGTGGGGATCACCATCTAACCATTTAAGTGAATGAATTTCCTTATCATTTGTCCTATAATAAGAAAATGAGATTCAAATGCATAGTAGAACATCACCGAAGATGACCATGCCATATAACATGGGTGTTTCTTTTAGATATTCCCAGAGTCTAAAATAGGTCCTAATTTAATAGTCGATTATCTAACTATCAAATTAGCTACAGTCAAACATAAATTTGATTTCACTTAGAAACCACTATGCCTCATTTAATCAATCTCTTAGTAATTAAATATCTTAGATTATTTTCCAAAATATACATATACTTAACTCGACGATATAATGATATATTTCAAACCATTTAAGAAAGATATTCTATTTCAAATTCATATTAAATGGGTCAAAAACAAATGTCATTTAAAACATTGTTTACTATAAACCCAAAACCACTTATCATTTGGTGTAAAGTATGGAAGAGAATTTCCATACAACTATAATTAAGAAGGATTATTTATAAATAAATAAACCCGACTTAATCAAACTGAATCGTATATGAAAATAATATTTTGTATTCATAAGTTCCATATGCAATTCATTTACAAAAGGTGTTAAAAACCCACTCCCTTTCCAAATTTTCATCTCTTTCAAATTTATAAACTCTTCCATTTCATTCTTTTTATTAAGTGAAAACCCTTTATAAAACAAGATTAATATTTAAAAACACCTTTCCAAATTAATTAAATTAAATCAAACCCCTATTATTAAATAAATTAATTAATTTCAACACAATTAATAAAATGATTGATTGATTAAAGATCATAATTAAATAATTAATTAGCTTAATATTCCATTTATGAAGTAGTAGATTGATTTAAAACCCCTTTAAATAAATAAATAATTAATTTAAATGCCATAGTTAAAATAATTAATTAATTGAAATATTATACTTAACATAATTAATTAACTTATAAACATCATTAATTAAAGATTAATTAACTTAAGACAATCATTAATAAAAATTATAATTAGCTTAATAATTATTAAATACAAAAATTAACTTGAAAACATTATTAATCAAATAATAAGTCACTTAAACATTATCATTTAAATTAACTTTAAATTGTTATAAAACTTAAGTTGATTTCAAATCCATGACTTTTCCAATTTGGAAAGAGGCTTAACAACTGTAATGGTACTTAAACAAGTTACCACTATATATATATATATATATATATATATATATATATATATATATCATATTTAAGTTACAACACGGGTATTTCCATAAGCAACAGATATGTAACTACAATCCACAACTATTAGTCGATGGATAACTTGTCAACATAAATCAACGGGTAGATAAGTAAATATTCAAACTAATATAATAGTAGAACGGTTATTTATTCTACTAAATATATGTTCAATATAACTTACTCGGTTTAAATATAGAAGTACGGTGTTTTATTCTGCTAATAAGATGTCAAGGATATACTATAATTACTAAACGACGTAATTATACACAGTCTGTATTAATTTATCATTAATTTATACTAAAACACATGGGTCTAAAGATTTTATAAGCATGTTCTACAAACTAATACAAACCCAACATCGAAAACCGTGAGTGAATTGGATTCCTAAGTAGAGAGATATGACTTTATAAAGGTCATCTTAATTTAATTAAAACTTAAATAAACTTATACCCAAACATTTAGGTCCAAGCACAAACCTTACTATCCTATCCTCCCTTCTTCTAAATGCTTATACTTAGGGAACACAACCCATTTCAATGCTTAAAACCAAATTCAAATTTAGAACCCAAACCCAATGTACACACGTGTGCACGTGCACGATCACCCTTGGCCACCCCACTGCCTTACCAACCATGCTCGCACATCCGCTTTGACCTACTACACACAACCGACCCATCCCATCGCCGCTGGCCGTATAGTTTGAAAACACGACCCCCCAATCTCGAACAAAATTACATCCAGCTTTTTAACCTCTTCTCCTATATTGAACTCACCGTGCCACCCTACACCACCTAGGACCATGCTGCTGCCTCCATCAGGTCAACCGACCTCCCTTTTCCTTCCATCACAACCTCGCCGAGTCCGACTACTCCTGGCAATGCCAAATATGTAGCATTCGACCATAAAAACAATCCATCACTTAACCCTAAGTCGAGCTCCCCAGCCCTTCTCAAACCACTGCCATACTTCCACCTAACATTACACCTCTACCACGTCCTCATGTAGCTCCACCTCTAACTGCTCAGCCTCTCATAAAAGAGATCGCAGGAATTTCATATTAAGTCCAATTTGGATCATCTCGCCAATTCGACCAAACCACATTTCCTAAAATCTTGCTTAGTTGATACGAACACAATGGTATAGGCCATCCGTCAATTCCTAATCGACAAAAACCCGACAATCTTTAACTTCTTACTGTTATTTCCCTCAACATACTTTATGAGAAATCCAGAAACTATTTTTAAAAATAACTATATGTTATAACAAATAATTTTGTAGTTGACGGCATAAACAAATTCAAATCAGTTTGCCGGATATTGAATTTAGAAGGTGAGAGGAGCTTTGGTTTTTAATTAAACCGAGAGTACGATGTAGATGATTTGGTTTATAGTAATCTCTTATGTTAATTTCTAGCCATCCTGACCCAAAATTTTGAAATTTAGAAACCATCAACATAAACATGATTCACACATACAATTCACAAGCAAACTAACAAACAAATTTACACAAATGTAAATTTAACCAAAACATTTACAAGTTTGAGATAACTCACTTTTCCATGCTTTAGCTAACAAGTGCTTTGTGCTCTAAAGACTTGAGAAATACAAAAATTTTGATCTTGGAATACAATTAGGATTTTGAACTAAAGATTAGAAGTTTAAATTTAAAAGGAAATATAGAAAATATAGGAAGAAGATATAAGAAAATGAAGTTTCGAGATAAAATAGAAAATTAAAGGTGTATGTGAATATGTATGCAGAATGAAACAAAGTAAAATAGGCAAAAAGGATAAAATTCCCTTAATCATAATTTTCAAGTCAACCCTCGCATCCCAAGCCACCAAGAAGACATGCACTTGTAAGTATATTGGATGATAAGATGCTTTAATGTACTTTGGTTAAATCTTACACTTAAGGAATCATTCTAAGTCACATCTTTCATTTTTTTGAATTTTATATAAAGATTTTTATCTAAATACTTATTCATTTATATCATTCAAAAAAAAGTGTTTAAACCTTTTAAAATGCGTTTTTAAAACATAATCAAAATATTACACTTAATATAACTTGTTATTCGATAAAAAGCCAAAAACCTGAAAAGTGTGTTTCGGTCATGTTTCTACTTTTCCATCGAATCGCTTATTTATGTAAACTGAATTTAAAAATAAATTTTGTATTATCAGTTATATATTAAAAGAGGGTTATTAAATTAATCAAAACCATTAACTGGATATTTAAATTGAATTAAATATTTGCAAATCAAAGTGATAAAATTCTGGGTCGTTACATTCTCTCACATTAAAAAGAATTTTGACCCCGAAATTTCACCACATAATTACTCAACATTATTCATAATTCAGTATGATGTTCATCGACCATCCATATGAAAAATCTAATTTAATCTCTACTTGAATACATAACTTCACCTCCGAACTATTTTTAAAAATAATTTTTAGTTGACGGCATGAACAAATTCAAATCAGTATGCAAGATATTGCACTTAGAAGGTGAGAGGAGCTTTGGTTTTCAATTGAACAGAGAGCACGATGTAGATAATTTTGTTTTACAGTGAGCTTTTATGTTATTTTCTAGCCATTCCAACTTAAAATTTTGAAATTTAGAAACCATTAACATAAACATGATTCACACATACAATTCATAAGCAAACCAACAAATTTTTTTACCTAAATGAAAATTCTACCAAAACATTTACAAGTTTGAGATAACTCACTTTTCCCATGCTTTTGCTAACAAATGCTTTAAGCTCTAATGATTGGAGAAATACTAAGTTTTTGATCTTGAAATACAATTTGGATTTTGAACTAAAGATAAGAATTTTAAATTTAAAAAGAAATAGAGAAAATGTAGGAAGAAGATTTAAGAAAATGAAGTTTTGAAATGAAATGGAAAATGAAAGGTGTATGTAGATATGTATATAGAATGAAACAAAGTAAAAAAAGGCTAAAATACCCTTAATTATAATTTGAGCTTTACCCCCACATTATAAGCCACCAAGAGGATATGCACTTGTAAGTATACTGGGTAATAAGGTGTTTTCATGTGCTTAGGTTGAATTTTACACTTAAGGAATCATTCCAAGTCACATCTTTCACTTATTTGAATTTTAAATAAAGTATTTTATTTAAAAACTTATTAATATTATATTATTCAAATCAAAAGTGTTTAAACATTTTTAAAGTTGTTTTTAAAGCATAATCAAAATATTACACTTATAATAACTTGTTATTTGATATAAAGTTAAAAATCCAAAAAGTATGTTTCAGTCATATTTCTAGTTTTTCATCGAATCACTTACTTATGTAAACAGAATTTAAAAATAAATTTTCTATTGTTAGTTATAAATTAAAATTGTAACAAAAACCATTAATTGAATATTTAAATTGAATTAAATATTCGCAAATTAAAGTGATGAAATTATGGTCGTTACAAAAACCCTAAAAGAGTTACATGATTTACATAAATACCTTTAGCATGTGTTATGATCCGTTTATCATATTACTGCAACCTTGAGGGTGCTTGACAAATTATAATCCCTATAAATGGTAAGCAACACTTTACTAATTGTATCTCGTATATAACTCCTAACATACTTTTATTTTTCCCCTCCTAACCATCTTTGTGACCTTTAAGGTGCATCACAAATTAAAAAGTTTAGTTTATACCCTAAACTCATCATGTCGTGACATCCTAAGGGGATTTATATGACCTATGAGGGTGCTCAACAAAGTTATATTACATTCTTACTTGTCTAGGGATAATATAACATCACCTTAGATATTCTATGATGTAAGGGTGCTTGACAACCATATGTATATAAGGTATGTTATTTATATTATAAATGATGTAGAGTATTATTGTTTTAAATTATTTATTCAAAATAAATTTTATAGACTATCATCGATAATTTAAAAGAGGAAAGTGTAACTCATGACATCATATTTCTTTATATACATCCAATGCATACTCCTTTGAGCCTTATTAGTTTAATTTATTTAACCTTCGATATTTTTTGTACATAATATGCATATATACATATATATACAATTATTAATGTTATATACATAATTATTATAACATTAATAATTTATTAAGCTACCCATACATATATGTATCCTTTTATGAATTAAAAAATTAATTAATTATAAATATAATAATGATATTTATTTAAAAACAATTTAAAATTTAATTATTTATAATCTTTATGATAACTCGATGTACTTCTTTAAATTTTCATGCTCTTGGGAGAGGTCTGTATTTTGAATCTACCTTACTATTATTGATAGTAAAGTATTTATCATTTCCCAATGGAGCCCTACGGTTTACCTTGCTTGTGAACAAGTCTTATATATTCCTATCGCTAATATCTCTGACATCCCTTCTATTTTTCAATTTCGGGAAGGGGTTAATGGGATAGCTAACCACATTAGACAACTAATTTTTTTGACATTTCCATTCAGTATGGGAAGCTCCTTTGCTTCGCCAAAGTGCTAACTGAGATTTCCCCTTCTAGGAAGTTACCAAATCGTATCCCCGTATCTCTTGCCGAGAATATGACAGCCTACATTGATGTTTCATAGCAGTGTCAACCCCCTATTTTTGACCATTGTCATTCTTTTGGCCATGAATTGTCATCATGCCCACATTCTGAAGCTGATCCAGTTAACCTTCCTCCTAAGAATCCCTTCTAAAACCACCATCAAGGCATTGGGAGATTAAGCCTCCCTACATTACCCAACCCGACCATTATGTTCCAACCTATCTCTCCCCTCCAACCAACCCTCCAGTTGACCCTCCCGCCACTTTGACGTCCCCGCCCTCTCCTGTTGTCATCCTCACACCCCTTCTCTGCTCACCTAACCTAATTTCTCCCCTCAAGGGCCTAATCTGCCCTCTTTCCCCCCAATTACTTCTCCAATTACTAGACATAAGTTGTAATTAGTCTTCGCCATCCATTTCGACCCTACTAGTGTGCAATTTCTTATGCCGGAACTCTCCAAAAAGTTGGTCGAAGACATGCATCCGGTCTGCTGCGATATCGCTGCAACTTAGTCTTATATGGAGAGTGATATGTGCATCCATTTGAAATGGAATATTTTCTCGGAATGGGTCTCAGATAATAAGAAAGATGAGAAGGAATATTTTCTTGAAATGGGTCTCAGATAATAAGAAAGATGAGATGGGGCTCCTTTACAGACTTATGGATGATGCGTTTGTCCTTTGATGGAGAATATAGTGCCAACAATGAGAAAATACTGGCAGCTATAGATTAGGGCAAAAAAAATTATTTTCTCCCTCACTCTCATGGATATTGTCCAGAGCTTACAGGGTGATTCTAAAAATACATGGGGATCTAGATGGATTTCTCTTAATATTGTAGAAATATATATCATTGTGCATTTCTATGTTATTGGGCCAAGCAATTTTGTATTGTTCCAAACTGTTGTTATTTTTACTATTTGCCAGACATGTTGGTCGGTTTATTTCACTTTATGTTAGGGTCCTCATGCGTGGGACTCTTGTATCTTTTATTTCTGTTATATATATATAATGTCTTATAATCCCTAGATCATAAATCGTTTATATCAAAAACGTTATATTCATTTCCCATATAAATTTTAAATATAAACATTTTAAATTTTCATTCTACAATTCTTTATTAAACTAAGTAATAATTCATTAATAAAAATTGTTTTATTATATTCAAATATGGTTATTACTATTAGCGTCAAAATTGGTCACTAACACCTAAATTCATATAAAAGCACCAAATCACAATCACAGATCACAGATAGACTGTATATAGAGAATATAAATATGAAGAACGGTAAAAATTAAAGAGAAGGTAGTAATAACAGAGGATTTATAGTGGTTCGGCTGACTTCGGCCTACATTCACTCCAGAAATTTCATTTTTATTGATGTTAGAATCAATTACAGTTACAATTCAGAATTTTTGAAATGACGATGGCAGAGTAGCCTTAATGAGGAAGTAGAAGGGAAACAGAATCCAGATCCCACTTTCTGAAGCTCTGCATGCTGTATTTATAGGCAAAACCTAGTTACCGGTCTTCTTGATTGGTCCGGGCCTATCAATACCCCGGCCGGTCCAGACTTCATCCGACCAATCCCAAGCTCTCCATAAGCCGATGCCATGCACTCATGTCGATCCGAAGAGTAACACGTGTCGATCCAAAGACTGGAGGAAGCCAACCCGAAGCAAGTGAGCTATGACTTGAAGCTATCGACCCCATTCAATATGCCGATACCCTTGCTCACCGATCCACAACAAACTGCCGAGTTTAGCCGACCCATACATGCCAAACGGCCTATGCCTACCTACACATACCGACCTGCCTATGCCGACCCGCTTTGACCGAACCACCTCAATGTCGATCACTCTAGCCAATCACTGTCCTTCCTGTCGATCCAAACTATACCGATCCACCTTCAATGTTGAACCATCCAAATGCCGAGCCACCTTCGATCACGACTCATCCAAATGTAGAGGCACCTTCAATCACGACCCATGCAAATGCCGAGCCACCTTCAATGCTGAACCGTTCAAGTGCCGAGCCACCTCCAATCACCGACCCATCCAAATGCCAAGCCACCATGGTTGAATGTTGGGTCGCATGGACGAACCACCAACAACCGAACCATGCTTGATCGAACGGCCGAGCCACATGATCGAACTCCAAACGTACCAAATCATGCCTCCCAAATCGAATGGCTGACACCGAATCCTCCATGACTGATCGTCTTACCATCCAGCTGACTCGAACCCATCATATTCCAGTCTCGACAAATGAGTAGTCGACTTAGTTAAATCCGCCTGTCCACGGCCTTGCCAAAAGGCGGATTAACATTTTTCCCCCAAAACATGCCTTGTGGTAGGAAGGTGTGTTATGAATAGCTTTTGATCTGATATTCCAAGTCCACATGTTATCCATAGCCATATCTTTCCATTCATAATCCAATCCATTTTATCAAAGTGCGATTGCCGTATCCTTATTCAAATCTGCAACTGCTCTGAATCAATATCTGACTCTGAGTCCTGTAACCAAACCTTTGTTCTTTTCGGGTTTAAATTCAAATCCATATACCCCGCTAGGTTGCTTTATCCTATTCCGGCCTCGACTCTCCGGTCAAGGAATTTTATGTTCTCCGACCTCGGCTCTCCGACGAAAGATTTTCATATTCTCCGGCCTCGGCTTTCCGGTCGAGGACTCTTATATTCTTCGGCCTCGGCTCTCTGGTTGAGAACTTTTATATTCTTCGGCCTTGGCTCTTCGGTCGAGGACTTTTATATTCTCCGGCCTCGGCTCTCCGATGGAGGACTTTTATATTCTCTGGTCTCGGCTCTCCAGTTGAGGACTTTTATATTCTCTCGCCTTAGCTCTTCAGACAAGGACTTTTATATTCTCTGGCCTCGTCTCTCCGGTCGAGGACTCTTATATTCCCAGCCTCGGCTCTCCGGTCGGGGACTCTTATATTCTTCGGCCTCGGCTCTCCGGCCAAGGACATTTATATTCTCTGACTTCAGTTCTCCGGCCAAGGAATTTTATATTATGTTCAAGTCCGTTTCATCGCTCTCTAGCGAAGGGACTCGTAACTTGCGATCACTGCCCCGTCTCTCCGGTCGGGGCGGTGATCGCGAGACCTGTAATATTTATTACATTGATCCAAACCCAATTATTCAAAATAATAGTTTTTACAGTCGAGGAAAACCAAATAAACGTTTGTATATCTAAGGAAGAAACCAAAGTTTTCAAGAAAAAAAAGAAAAACAAGATTTCATAGACTCGAGCAACACGATATATCATCCTCTCGGAGCATGCCTAGGGATCATCCTCGATCCCGTACATGTGTAAGTGATTTAGTCATATTACTTCGAGTTCTATTACTTATTAAAAGCCATAAATCTACTAAGTTGATAACAAGCTGACGTTGCCGAGGTCCATTGTCGTCTTCGTTCAAGGTGGATGGTGGTCGCTCCTGTCCCACTGCCACAGCTCGATTCCTTACATAGTGGTGTAGATAATCATTTCTTACATGCTCCTCAACGATATCTTTCAAATGCCTACAGTTGTTTGTGTTGTTCCCATCCATCTCATAGAATAGGCAACGCTTTCCCGATGCCCGCTTGTATTCAGAAGGTTTCCTCCTTGTCGACCTCCGATACTGGAGGCGCCCTCGAGTATCCAAGTAAATCCTTTTTAGAGTCTTAGTTAAATCTGTGTATGAAGAAAACTTTGACTCCCTCCAAGACCTTTTTGAAGTTCTACCGTTGTCATTCATTTTTCTTTTTCCTTTTTGTTCGGATCCTCCTTGGGTGGACCTCCACCCCTTACTGCGTAAGCTTTAGCCTCTCTCCCTTCTCTCTCAGCCTGTGCATCTTCCTACCTCGGGAACCTTTCCGCCTTATGGTAGAACTCCTCGCCGCCGCCTTGAATCTGGTTATGAAATCCCTGAGCGACTCTCCTTTCCATTGTATCATCGATGTTAAAGTCATCACATTCTTGGGTCTGACTACATGGACCGGAAACTATCTCATAAACCTTTCAATCAGCTTCGTCCACGTCCCGATAGAGCCACTCTCCAGCTGTCTGAACCATAATGCTACAATATCTATCAAATACAAAGGGAAGCATCGTGCCATGACCTCCTTCGATGCCTCCAGCACTTTCATATGCCTCATGCACCTTGTCAAATGAATAGTGGGATTCATTCTCCCATCATACATCTCCAGTGTTGGTAGTTTGAAATCTGACGAGTTTCTAGCTTGCCTGATTGCAGGAGCAAAGGGACTCCTGTTCATATCCTCTAATTCTCTATTTACCAATTTGCCTCTTATGGCCGGCTAACCATCTCCGCCAACCTATCACTGTCGCCGAGCTGTAGTCCTTATCCGTTGCCTCCAATCTGCCCCCCAAGTCCACAAGGGAATCCTAGGACCTGCTCTCTTAGATGAGAATCCATTCCACTATCGACACCATGTCGTGCGGCTCCACCTGGTACTCCTCCTAGGATTGGACCAACAAGCTCTGAGGGAGTTCCCCCTAGTCCGGGTGCTGCTCTTGATGGTCCTACTCTGTTTGAATTTTGATTGCTCCTTGCTTCTGACCCTTATTTCCAGCATCTCCTGCAGTTGCGTTCCTTTGACCATGCATTCTAACTTGTGCAACTTGTCGAAGTAGGTTCTGCATCATCTCCTCTTGTCTTTTCAGCATTGTTTCCATCTCATCTCTGGTGATGAAAATCAAGGCCTGATCAGCCCTCGAGGAAGTCTCGTGACTCCCCTCATGCTGACTCCATTCAGTCCTCTGTCTTCTTATCGATTGCCTTGTCATAGCTTTCCAGATCCAAGTCTTTAAGTCTTCAAATCCAAAGTCCAAGTTGTAGGTTCCCTGAGTTCTTGCCTTCTCAATGAAAGCACCAAAATGTTAGCATCAAAATTGGTTACTAACACCCAAATCCAAATGAAAGCACCAAATCATAATCACATATCACAGATAGACTATATGTAGAGAATATAAATATGAAGAACGGAAAAAATTAAAGAGAAGGCAGTAATAACAGAGGATTTATAGTGATTCGGCTGATTCCGGCCTGCTTCCACTCCAGAAAATTCCTTTTTATTGATGTTAGAATCAATTACAGCTATAATCCACAATTTTTGAAATGAAAACGGCAGAGTAGCCTTAATGAGGAAGTAGAAGGGAAACAGAATCTAGATCCCTCTATCTGAAGCCCCGCATGCTGTATTTGTAGGCAAAACCCGAGTTACTGGGCTTCTTGAGTGGTCCGGGCCCATCAATACCCCAGCCAATCCAAACTCTTCATCCCGACCGATCCTAAGCTCTACATAAGCCAATCCCATCCGCTCATGCCGATCCGAAGACTAACACATGCTGACCCGAAGAATGGAGGAAGCCAACCCGAAGCAAGTGAGTTATGACTTGAAGCTATCGACCCTGTTCAATATGCTAATACCCTTGCTCGTCGATCCACAACCAAACTGCCGAGTTGAGCCGACCCACACATACCGACCGACCTATGCCAACCCACACATGTTGACCGGCCTATGCCGACCCACTTTGACCGAACCACCTCAATGCTGATCCACTCTAGCCAATCATTATCCTTCCTACAAATCCAAACTATGTCAATCCACCTTCAGTGCCGAACCATGCAAATTCTGAGCCACCTTCAATCACGACCCATCCAAATGTAGAGCCACATTTAATCACGACCCATCCAAATGCCGAGCCACCTTCAATGCCGAGCCACCTCCAATCACCAACCCATTCAAATGCCGAGCCACCTTGGTTGAACGGTCGGGCCGCGTGGCCAAACCACCAACAACCAAACCATGCTTGACCGAACGGCCGAGCTACATGGCCAAACTCCAAACATACCGAACCACGCCGCTAGAACCAAACGATCGGTACCGAATCCTCCATGACTGATCGTCTTTCCATCCAGCTCACTCAAACCCATCGTATTCCAGTCTCGACAAACGAGTAGTCGATTTAATTAAATCCGCTTGTCTACGGCCTTGCCAAAATGCGGGTTAACAATTACCAAAGACTTAAAATACTTCTAAACCTCCCGCATTGGCTTACCCTTCTAATATACCACTATGATGAGCCAGGTAAAGGCAAGAGGTCAATATATTTTTTGTTCATAAAAATGTTCCATAGCTAAAGTAACCTTCTCTTTAATTTAAGCAATATTTCTTAGACATCCATCTAATTAATTTTTCCAAAAGAATTTCCCATCATGTTGATTAATTATTCACATAAACATAATGCTATAATGATACCAATATTGGATCAAGTGAATTGGGAGCGAGATCAGAAGTGTGAATAAATTTTTTACCAGTCAATAATCTGCACAAGATCGTTTTTTGTGATTATGAAGAAAATTATACTAAATCATAATTCTTTATTAATAAAAGAGTTTAGAAAATATTTTAATTTTATTTTATTACATAAAAAATATTTATTTATTTGTTGCAGTTTGCAAATAATATTTTATTATTAAATTATTTTGAACCTAATTTATAAATTTAGTTCTATGTTACAATGTTTTAATATATTTCGTATTCACAATACAATTACTATAACTATATGAAAAGAAATAATTTAACCTAGAGATAATACGAGAGCATGTGCGTAATTAATTATTGTGACTTACGGTTAGTAAATATAAGGTGATGATCATATGTCAATAATGATGTCAAAGAGATATATATTCGCACATCAAGCAATTAGCCATATTTAAACAGTTATAAATTAATTCTTTCAACTAATTATTTATTTTATATTTATATCCTTATATATATACAAAATATTACAAAATATAATATATGTATATTATAAAATAATTCAACAAGCATATATACACATAACTATATACATTTAAAATAATTTATTTGAATTAATAAAACATGTGTGTGTGTGTATTTGTATTAAATTAGATAGTGTTGGATATTTAACAATTCATAATTTAACGGGGTCTGACTAATTGAAATAATTTTAAAAAAAAATTAGAACACACATATATATATCCGTGCATATTAAAATATGTACATATTAATCAATCCTACTTTGAATATTTAAAATATTAGAATTTTTAAATTCTCTTCACTTTTTCAAAACTAAAAAAATGTATTTCTAAAAGCTTAAGGCTTTACAATAATTTTTTTATTTAAATTTCAATGTAGAAATTTATGTATGTACATATATGCGTGTATGATTTTTTGAATTTTGGAACCTAAAAATAAAATATGTTTTTTATTTTAAAACCAAAGCAAAATTATATATAATATAAAATGTTTTACTTTACTGATCAATTATTAAAAATTGAACATACATTTAAATGAAGAAGTTACTCCCTCCTTACGAACACCTTGGTTATTGATTGCCTCCTCTGTCAACTTGGGTATGGTTTGCAACGCTCTCTTCTTGGCTTCACCAACGTCTAATAAAGGCTAGGGTTAGCTTATTTTGATGTAGAGATAATAAGAAGGGGCTAGTAATTTATAGTTGACTATAAACAAAATATCCAGCCACTTTCTCTCAAACCTTAGGAGTCTGAATCTCCACTTTGCCTTTTGTTACATAGACAACTTGTATTTAATGCTTTCTTAGTAAAAGTTCTCGATTGACTTAGTTTGAATCAATTATTCCATTTACATCTGTTCTTTAATTATATCAATGTATAACTTGTATTCATCATTTTAATTGACATTTCGCTTCAAAAAAATAATCTAAATGCCATGAGAATTTAATATAATATTTGTATTAATTTCATTATTAATTTATATCATTTATAAATTAATTTTAACGTTACTTTGAAAATAATTCACAACTTGGTTGTGTTGACTTTTTAGTAGGGGTGGGCACGGTCGGTTAACCGATTCAATCGGTTAATTTTTCGGTTAACTACAAAATTGTGGTGGTTCGATTAACCGGTCTTCGGTTAATTATGGCATTGGTTAACTGGTCGAACCGATCAAAATTAAACGTGGTTAACCGATTTATTTAATCGGTTAACCAATTAACATGAATGGTTAATCGTTTATGTTAAATGGTTATAAAACTGCAACATACACACACACTAATAAATGCAGTTTCAAAACTTCAATAATTCAGTTCATACGTTAGTAATACTTAATACTTCTATGCATGCATTAATACCTGATGCAATACATTACAAGCATCATTAGTTCGTACATTACAAGATTACAATTCATACTTCATACTTCAGTCCTTAGTTCATACTTCAGTCCTTAGTTTATACGTTACAACTTACATGCATCATTAAATATTTTCAGTTACTACATTACATTAGTAAGTCAGTCCAATTTCAGCAAATAGATAATTTAGTAATTTAGTTCTTAGTCCATTCTCCAACTTCAGTCTCCACCTTTCTTCAACTTCAGTTTCCGTTCTCCATATCTATAAACAATGGTAAACGGGATACTTTAGTAATTAACTAAAGCATGTGTAAGCATATATATCTATAAACTAGGAGAATAAGAACTGAACTGAAGCATATAATTGAACAAACAGATAATGGCATAATGTAGTTTAATACATAGTTTGTAAACAAATAGATAATGCAGTTTAATACACATTCATATTACACTGATATTACATGTATATGGCTATAAGCATATAAGGTAAACAAATGGATAATGCAATATAGGTTTTATATAAGTCTGTCCAAACAACAAATAAGTGAACCTGAAGTGTATATACATAATAACGAAATACAAACTAAACCATATATGTGTGCAACTCATATATGCAACTGATATTATATAGTTTAATAGTATAACAAATATATGAGCTACACAGTTGTAATCTAGTGTCAACTATATAATTATATATGATATATGAACTGATTGAGTATTCAAACTGATATGGTATGAAATTGATATATTCACATAGTCACAATTAATATTACATATCAATACTCATAAGCCAAACTACAAACAATCCACACTCCACAGCAAGTCAACTGCTCAAAGCTTTGAATTCACAATGACAAATAGCACTTATGACGAAAATAGTTTAATTTTTTTAACTATTTTAAAGTGAAAAGTGACGTATTCTGTGTTAATAGGGACAAATATTTAATAAATCATGAAAAGGATTTTTTTTTTAATTGTTTAGGCAGTTAACACATTAAAAGCTCATGAAGCCACATATGAAAAAGGATATTTGCTTATCTGTAAACCATATATCCATATGCTTGAACTAATGTAATTTTACCCCAGTAATTCATTCCATATGCTACTAACAACTTTTATTTTCTTTCTACATTAGCTACTAGCAAAGTTAATTGTCTCCTATTTCTCATGTATTGTGAATGTTTGGTTGTAATGAAGGAGGTTCGAGAGCGTAAAATTTTGATATATTTAATGAGTACTAAGCTTAAATCACAATCCCAAAAAAGTACTTATGTTTTATAAAACTATATTCTAAACTAAAACTATGTTCACTGATATACATTCACAACCTTATTCACTTTAATTCACAATTGATATAGTATATACATTGACACAACTGATATATATCAACTATATTCAGTTTCATTCACAACTTATATACATTCACAACTAAGTTATACATGTTTGCATATATATTAACAAATAACAGTTTATAACTATATGTTAAAAATCCACTAAGTTCAAAATATCGGTTAATATATGATTTACACATGACTAACACATCCACACACTAATTGGGTATATGATTACTATAATTACTGTAAATTCTACATAAAGCTATTATAGCTCTGTAATCATATTACTATAAATTAGTTGTAAAAATATAATAATTATATAGTAATTAGTATATGATTACTGAATTGTAGATACAATAAATATAGAAAAGTATACATAGCATAGCATAAAACCGAAATCGGTGAGTAACAAACTAGAAGTAACAGGCTGACAGTAGAACGTAATACATTAGATGATCTTTCATTTAAAACTCGGATTCGATAAGTCAATTCAGAACTTAAGAATTAAATCTAAAAAACTAAACTCGAGATGTTTCATTACCACATTGACGCCATTAATTACTGCAACAACTCGATGATGGTGGTGGTCATCACTAACATCGTGAATATCGCGACTAAAATCGACATTTAGCAGATGAGATAAGCGAATATATTAGATCTACATTTTGAGTTTTTCTCGTTTATTCTATTTTATCTGGAAAGTGGAAAATGAGAATTGGATTAGATCTGGAAGAGGAATACTAGGGCACGCTAATAGTCTGGTTCGGGTATGCATTGTTTGTAGATGGGCTGGTATTAGGCTGCCATATAATTTTAAAAAAAATAACATTTTTAGTCGGTTAATGGTCAACCGATTGAGCAAATTTCATTAGCCGTTAGTCGAACTGAAAATGTTCGGTTATGGTCGGTCGGTCAACCATTACGTCGATTAACCGAATTTATCGGTTAAGTTGGTTCGGTTGATGTCGGTTAACTCGGTTAAGTCGGTGAAGTCGGTTAAATGCCCACCCCTACTTTTTAGTGTGAACTCGGTCCTTAGACAATTTTTAAATACTGAAAGTCATATAGACTTTTCTAGAGTACAGTATCAAGCACGAGTTCAATGCTTATAGACTATTTAGGTGAAATGTAATTTCTAATATATATTAAGCTCACCTGGAAATTGCATTTTGTGCACGTGTTCTATTCGTCATGTATTATTTATATATCTGGCGTCCGGTCTAAGGTTAAAAAAACTATTAACGCCTGTATTAATTGTGTGTACTACATTAATTTTTTTGGTTCAATCCAATAACATCTATTGATTAACTACTTTATTTGATAGAGATTTTTACTTTAAGTTAATTACTAATTATGGCGATACTAACCTTCTATAATGAAGGAGACAATCCATCGCTTGAGTAGGCTACATACCTAACATCGACTATAGTCTGATGTCTAAAGACCATTGTATGTTATTACCGTGAGGACTTAGTTGTATTAACCTGTAGAAGGCCCTCATTAAGTCATTTTATGATTATTGCAAATAAACACAAGTGCATAACCCTTGGGTGTCCCCTTGGATCACGAGTAATTCATTTTTCATCGCACAGAGAGCGTTATGAACACTGTTCTTAATAGATCTATCAATATCCTTTTCTTGAAATATCTAGACTAAAAAAATCAAAGAAGTGTGTGTGAGTGTGTATCGATTTAATACCCATAGTTACAGACATATTCATAACTGCAATCGATAAAATACTTTGCTTAAAGATTTCTACTTACGTATGTTCAATTTATTACTAAAATTATTTATATGTCTATGTATTAGCACATGCAAAAGAAAATTAAACCAAAAGCGTACTTTCGAACAAGACGCTATTATAAAAGTGAAATTACATAATAAATTACATAATTTTCCTTAGGGCACACCCTTAACTTAATTAGATTGTGGGTTACCTTTTCTCCTCTTTATTTGCACCAAAAACTGACACAAACACTTAATAGAGATTTTATGGAGGAATAAATTAAGAAGATTAAATATAAACAGAAAGAATATAGAAATAAAGCAATAAAAAATAAGCAAATAACAGAGACACGGCTATTATAGTGGTTCGGCGTTGAATGCCTGTAACGACCGGATTTTTCGACGCCCGAAAAATCGACATCAATACGTCCACTGTATCAAAAGGCCAAATAATCGAATGTCGGAAAACCGAACCATTAGGGTAAATAAGAAGGAGGTAGAACAAGAAATAGAAACAATATCAAAATCTCACAATCGCAGCGGAACAATAAATAATAGATAAATGATTAATCTTTAAACAAAAAGAACTATATCTGTTTATACATTACATCATCAGAGTACAATCCAATCAACAACACAACTCAGGACGGTTATAATATCTCGTCCTTCCAAAGCTGAATATACAGCTTACACTACATAGCGGAAATATAAATCTAAGGAAATACACCTCGTTAACCAGCTTGTCTCCTGAGCTCCATAGCAGTCCATCCAGAATCCGTACTTTGTAATACTCGATCTGACTCGAGCATTATAGTTAAATAACACCCGAGTCAGTCTGGAAAACCAGCGTGAGAAAACACACTCAATTGGATTATTAAAGTTTTCAAAATCATTTGAAATCAAAGGTATCTCGTAAGACCACGCCACAAATAAACATGTCGGATTTTTACTTTACGATAACCAAAACATTTCTTATAAAATCCGCTGATATTATAGTAGTGTCTATATACAAAAAATTATTCAAGTAGTAGAAATTGTTACATTATTAAATTCGAGCAATACTAGCATAATGTGGGTTCAACAAACAAAACCGTAAAGGCACATAGGGAGAATTGGATTTCCATCAACGGCAAGGCTACTAGGGTACCGCCCATCACAGTACGTGGTCTAAATCACCGTACCGAGGATTCACCGTGATCCCCTGCATCACTAGACCGGAGCTAGCCCTTACTGGATAGTCCGAATAAGATCACCCCACGGTTGGGATCAGTAACCGCCCACACAACCGAAATAAAAGGGACCTCTATATAGGAATGACCTTACCCTAATTGGTTGCTAGCCACTTAGCCTCGTGTGAACCTCCCCTGCTTTAGCCAGTCCCGGTTGATGAGACTCGAGGCTATGCGTTACCTTTTAGCACACATTTACTTAGAATGCTCATCGTCCTCTTGACGATGTTCTGATAGCGTTCTTCCATACAAGTCCATTCCGGGTTCGAACGGAAAAAAGGCACTACTCCTACTACATCCATTTTTGAATCACCCTCAGGATTAGTAGCGATTAGCCCTTGAATTTCAATGCTCGATCTTCGACTCCCTGCTCTCATCTTCCTCACGAAAATGTTCAAACCAGATCGAAGTGGTTTTTGGGAATTTAATCCCGATCCCTGTCTCTTCGAAATGATCAGCGCATTGGCCAATATTGATAGTTAGTTATTTAACTATCAAATAACATTCACAAACAACCATTAGACATTAATAATTTCCCAATTTATTTATTTTCAAAATATCTTCGTAAGATATTTTTCTATACTTCAACCCATAGAAAAGAGTTTCAAATCACCTTTATCTCGCGTAATAAATTCTCAAATATTGTTTATTTCCACTACAATTACCAAGTCTAAATACTTTAGATTTAATATAATTTAAATCATTTTATTAAAGATATATACTTTAAAATACTAAAATTAAAACTATTTAAAACACTTTATTTAAAATACTAATTATGAAATTTTCTAAAAATTCTCAAGTAAAACATAAGTCAAAAAAATTTAAAATAAAAATTATGAAATTCTATACAAGTTTCAAATAAAAACTTTAGCCTAACTATCTTTAAAATAAAACTACTTTATAAAATATAAATATTAATAATTAGCTTTTAAAACCATAATACCAATTTACCTTTCAAAATAATTACTACTACAACTAATTTAATAAATATTTACCTTTAAATTTTTAAACAACTTAATACTAATTTCTCGAAACATATTTTTAAAGCAACTTTAAAATTTTTAATTATACTTAAAAAAATCTGCTTCGAAAATGTACTTGGCTTTTTAGGGAAATACACTATCCTTTCACACCTTTAAAAATAAACCACTATTCATTTTTTTAAAAAAAAATCATTCCTTTATAAATTTCCTCCATGAATTTATACTTTCAAATATCCACTGATATCTTATTTCGCTTTATAAATCCAGTTTATAAATTCCATAGTCTCATTTTCCTTTAAGCATGGCTTCAACACCTAATAAGTTTTCAAATCGATTACCATAATTTACTCCATTTAAAATAAATTCCTTTACTTGTTAAATTTTATGTCAAAAACCATTAATTTCATATTTTACTTCTTTATTATGATTTAAAATCTTTTTAAACTGAAAATACTGATTCCATACTTTTTCCCGAAATTCTTCTTATCTCCTCCAACTATTTTAAACGTTGAATTTAAAAAAAAAATCTTTTATTCTTTTAAATAATATCACTTAAGTTTAAAATTTTCATTTTATTCCCATTTACTCAAAAATCTCCTTCCCATACTCGGAATTATTTATTAGAATTTAAAAATCAACTTTTATCCTTTTCCAATTCATTCTTTAATTTATCCAAATTCTCTATAATTATTTTACTTAAAAATTCTTTCTTTTTTAAAAATTCCAATCTATATATTTTTGATAACTCAGCATACCCAAATATATTCAATCAAACCATAGCATCCAATATTTTCAATTACCGATATAATCTATCTTAGATTATTAAATAAATCAGATCACGGAACATTAAAACAATCTAAATATTTTAAGGAATCCAGTTGGATCCCTAAAACCCATTTTCCTACATCCACAGATGTTAGCACAACAATTTAAATACCAATCCCGCTTTAAGGTGGGATATCGCGGTATATGGGATCATCCGCTATTATGCGGGGCGCATAGGGTCTCATCCGTTATATAATGCGGGAAATCAATCACTCCAATATATATAGACACACACACACACACTATGTATAATATCACATCATCAATTCAAGCAATCAACCAATTATATTAATTTAACCGGTAATCCAAATGAGTGAGATTAACTCACCTTTGCTCCTTAAATTTGCAATCCACTTCATTCTTAATTTGATTCCACGATTTTCTCAACTTTGTATAACCATTTGCAGTATATTAATATTCTAAATAAATTAGACAATAAATTACCATTTATTTATCTAATTTAAACTAAAATTTGATTTATCTAATAATTTAATTTTAAACTAACTTTATATAGATGCTTCAATGTCTAAAACTCCTATATCATTTTTTCTGTTTTACACAAGTTTATCACAGTAACCTTATTCTATATAAATTCATTTCCTTTTAAATTTTAAATACAAATTCAAATTAAATTAACAAAACATAGGAAGAAACCCATACCTGCTTCCCCAAATTTATGTACATGACCATCACACGAATCAACAATCGACAATGCACGGCGACACCTCCATCGATCCCGGCCTCCCATCATCGAGCCT
The DNA here is from genome assembly GCA_030765085.1 of Allium cepa. Lineage (NCBI taxonomy): Eukaryota > Viridiplantae > Streptophyta > Magnoliopsida > Asparagales > Amaryllidaceae > Allium > Allium cepa. The sequence goes on from CM060932.1 coordinate 266,120,630, forward strand.
CACGAGTGCTGCTCCTCCTCCCAAGTCACCACATGCTTCCATGCTGCTACCCGCCACCATGCCCCGGATACGAACTCTGAACGAGCTCGACTTCAGCTCCATTGTTCCTTTGCCTCGCTCGATGGAGCCACCACCGAAACGCCCCGAGTCCGCCACGGCTACTCGCTTCCCATCCTCGCCCACGATAGTGCTGCCGCGCGCGACCCCTAAAGATCCACTCGCTCTCACAATTTAAATCTCAGACATCCCAATGTGATTCGATTCAATTGTGCCCTCCTATATTTATAGTTCGAACAAAAATCGATTTCTTTCTTCTTTTTTCTTCTGAGAATTTTGCTTTAATATAGAAAGAGGGAAGAAACGATTTTATTTCTCTAATTTACTTTATGGCTTTGCTTGCATTTCACCCCTTATTTTGTTTTCTGAATTTAGGTTTATCAACTTATTATTTATTTTTGTTTTTGGAGAAGAGTGACATCTGGTATGAAATTAGAGAAAGCAAAAGGCACGTGGAAGGAAGGGTTACAACAATGCTGAAATATTTTTGACCAGTCAAATTATTTTAAATTTTAAATTTAAATCGTCTCGAAATCACCACTCAAAATTTAACTTCCTATTGAGGCGTGTCGCCAGGCATTCACAAGGTTATACCCCTACTCCGAACGCGATGGAAAAGGTTTTGAGTCCTAATTCGATCGTATAGAGAAGATAGCTTTTTGGACCCAATTATTATATAAAATTTTCGATATAAATCTCAGCACGTTTACTTACTGTACGGCCAAACGATCACTCCAAACACTATGAAAATTGAGATCTGATAATAATACATTATTACGAATCCAATAGAACTGGTTTCGTCGAATTCCGAGACTGTGCCTCGGAAGGCTATTTTTAAATATTGATTTAAACGATATATTTTTCAAACTGAACAAAACACTTTCAAATTCAAATTTTAAAATTCTGTTGTTTCTAGTATTATAAATATAAACTTCCCAAGCCCTTGAAATATTTTTAACAAGCTTAAAACCAAGATTCACAATTTTAACCAATTTCCAATTATGAAATTCAATGATTTAATTGCCAAATAAACTCTGATATTAGAAATTCAAGTTAAACTAATTTCAAACATTTAAAATCAATTAAATATTTGAATTCCAAATATCTAGAAATTCTAGGTCGTCACATTCCTCCCCTCTAAAAGAAATTCGTCCCCGAAATTACTAGTTAAGAAGTATGGTCCACAACCCGCTAACTATTTTCCCCAAAACCTAACAGCTTCCAACAACTTCCCCAAAACAAATCTTTTTATTAAAGACACATTCACTCTTACTAACTTTCTAAACTCATCCATAATTTCCAAACAATATTATTTACTTAACAAATCAAATTTAAATTTAAAACCAAATTTTAAATTATCAAAATTTTCTCAAATTTTTTTATAACTCCCTATATTCTGAAAATTTTCGCCAACATCTCATTTGGGCGACTAGCTCAGTACAACTACAAAATGCCTTTATGGGCCCCCAAATTTCAAAAGAAAACAAAAGCCAAGTGGCTAGACCAGAAAATCATCAAATTCATTTAGAAATTTTAAATACATACCTTTTGTCGAGCAATTCAATTTATCGTCTGAATCAAAAATCCCAATTTCCTTTTGCTTTTTAAACACCTATATCCTACTTAGCAATAATGTCCAATTACAATATTCAAAATCATTTTACATTTCTTTCCAAAAGTTTCAATATTTGTTTTACTTAAGTCGTACGATGCACATATATTATCCATACGAAATACCAAATTTGATTGCTCACTTGATCACGCCATTTCATTTCCGAACTAGTATCATCCATCCGACTTTCTAGTGTGGACTCAGATTTGGTTTCTTGATCAAAAACCTTCATTCTCCTTCCATAGCCACAAACTATGATAGAGAATTTTCAGAATCAATCAAAAATCCATATGCAGGATTCGCTGTCGAAAATCGAGTGAAAAATCCCAACTCGGATCGGTATAACTACCTCGAAATACTGTGCTCGAATTTTGGATCGAATGGCTATGCGAATAAAATAATATACGTACATCCTACTGGGGAGAATTGAATTTCCATCAATAACAGGGATACTGGGGTACAACCCGTCACAGTACGTGGTCTAGATCACCGTACCGAGGATCCATCCTGATCCCGTGCATCATAAGACCGAAGCTACCCCTTACTGGATAGTCCGAATAAGATCACCCCGCGGTTGGGATCAACGACCGCCCACACAGCCGAATAAAAGAGACCTCTAGACAGGGATGACCTTACCCAAATTGGTTACTAGCCACTTAGCCATGTGTGCACCTCCCATGTTTTAACCATGCTCGATTGATGAGGCTCGAGGCTATGCGTTACCTTTTAGCACACATTTACTTAGAATGCTCATCGTCCTCCAGACGATGTTCTGATAGCATTCGTCTATACAAGTCCGTTCCGGGTTCGAACGGAACCGAAGGCACTACTCCTGCCACATCCATTTTGGAATCACCCTCAGGATTAGTAGCGATTAGCCCTTGCACTTCACTGCTCCATCTTCGACTCCCAGCTCTTGTCTTCCTCACGAAAACGTTCGAACCGGGTGTTTTTCAGGAATTTAATCATGATCCCGGTCTCTTCGAAATGATCAGCGCATTGGCCAATATTGATATTTAGTTATTTAACTATCAAATAACATTCACAAACAACCATCAGACATTAATAATTTCCCAAATTATTTATTTTCAAAATATCCGCGCAATATATTATTCTATACTTCAACCCTTAGAAAATAGTTTCAAATAACATTTCTCTCGTGGAATAAATTCCCAAATATTGCTTATTTCTACTGAAAATTACCAAGTCTAAATACTTTAGATTTAATATAATTTAAATCACTTTATTAAAAATATATACTTTAAAATACTTAAAATAAAAACTATTTAAAACACTTTATTTAAAATACTAACTATAAAATTTTCTAAAAATTCTCAAGTAAAACATAAGTCAAAACAAATTTTAAAATAAAAAATAAAAAATAAAAATAAAAATTATGAAATTCTATACAAGTTTCAAATAAAAACTTTAGCCTAACTATCTATAAAATAAAACTACTTTATAAAATATAAATATTAATAATTAGCTTTTAAAAACATAATACCAATTTACCTTTCAAAATAATTACTACTATAACTAATTTAATAAATATTTACCTTTAAATTTTTAAACAACTTAATATTAATTTCTCGAAACATTCTTTTAAAACAACTTTAAAACTTTTAACTTATACTTCAAAAAATCTGCTTCGAAAACATACTTGGCTTTTAAGGGAAATACACTATTCTTTCATACCTTTAAAAATAAACCACTATTTATTTTTAAAACAAATTACCCATTCCTTTATAAATTTCCACCATGAATTTATACTTCCAAATATCCATTAATATCTTATTTCGCTTTATAAACCCAGTTTATAAATTCCATAGTCTCATTTTCCATTAAGCAAGGGTTCAACACTTAATAAATTTTCAAATCGAATACCAAAATTTAATCCATTTAAAATAAATTATTTTACTTATTAAATTTTATTTCAAAAACCATTAATTTCAGATTTACTTCTTTCTTATGATTTAAAATCTTTTTAAATTGAAAATACCGATTCCATACTTTTTCCCAAAATTCTTCTTATCTCTTCCAACTATTTTAAACCTTGAATTTAAAAACAAATCCTTTATTCTTTTAAATAATATCAATTAAGTTTAAAATTTTCATTTATTCCCATTTACTCAAAAATCTCCTTCTCCATACTCGGAATTATTTATTAGAACTTAAAAATCAACTTTTATCCTTTTCCAAGTCATTCTTTAATTTATCCAAATTCTCTATAATTATTTTACTTAAAAAAAAATTCTTTTTTAAACAAATAAATCCAACCTATATATTTTTGATAACTCGGCATACTCAAATATATTCAATCAAACCATAGCATCTAATATTTTCAATTACCAATATAATCTATCTTATATTATTAAATAAATCAGATCATAGAATATTAAAATAATCTAAATATTTTGAGGAATCCAGTTGGATCCCTCCAACCTATTTACCTGCATCCACAGATGTTAGCACAAGAATTTAAATACCAATCCCGCTTCAAGGTGGTATATCGCGGTATATGGGGTCATCCGCTATTATGCAGGGCGCATAGGGTCTCATCCGCTATATAATGCGGGAAATCAATCACTCCAATATATACACACACACACACTATATAATAGTATCACATCATCAATTCAAGCAATCAACCAATTATATAAATTTAACGAATTTAAATTTAACCATTAATCCAAATGAGTGAGATTTAACTCACCTTTGCCCCTTAAATTTGCAATCCACTTTATTCTCGATTTGATTCCATGATTTTATCAACTTAGTATAACCATTTATAGTTTATTAATATTCTAAATAAATCAGACAATAAATTACCATTTATTTATCTAATTTAAACGGAAATTTGATTTATCTAATAATTTAAATTTAAAGTAACCTTATATAAATGCTTCAGTGTCTAAAACTCCTATATCTTTCTTTCTGTTTTACACAAGTTTGTCATAGCAACCTTATTCTATGTAGATTCATTTCCTTTTAAATTTAAAATACAAATTCGAATTTAATTAACAAAACACAGGAAGAAACCCATACTTGCTTCCCCAAATTCACACACATGACCGGCACACGAATCCACAATTGACAATGCACGGCTACACCTCCATCGATCGCAGCCTCCCATTGTCGAGCCTCACGAGTGCTGCTCCTCCTCCCAAGTCGCCACCTGCTTCCATGCCGCTGCCTGCCACCACGACCTCGAGACGAAATCTCAACGAACTCAACTTTAGCTCCATTGTTCCTTTGCCTCGCTCGATGGAGCCACCACCGAATCGCCCCGAGTCCGCTGCCGCCGCTAGCTTCCCCTCCTCGCCCACGATAGTACTACCATGCGCGACCCTCAAAGATCCACTCGCTCTCGCGATTCAAATCTTAGATATCCCAGCGTGATTCGATTCGATCACGCACTCCTATATTTACAGTTCGAATGAAAAGTCGATTTCGTTCTTTTCTTTTTTTATGAGAATTTTGCTTTGATATAGAAAGAGGAAAGAAACGATTTTATTTCTCTAATTTACTTTTTGGCTTTGCTTGCATGTTCGCCCCTTGTTTTGTTTTCTGAATTTAGGTTTATCAACTTATTATTTATTTTTATTTTTGGAGAAGAGTGACATCTGGTATGAAATTAGAGAAAGCAGAAGGCACGTGGAAGGAAGGGTTACAATGATGCTTAAATATTTTTGACCAGTCAAATTATTTTTAAATTTTAAATTTAAATCCTCTCGAAATCACCACTCAAAATTTGACTTCCTATCGAGGTGTGCCACCAGGCGTTCATAAGGTTATACCTCTATTCCGAACGCGATGGAAAAGGGTCCTAATTCGATCATATAGAGAAGATAGCTTTTTGGACCAGTTATTATATAAAATTTTCGATATAAATCTCAGCGTGTTTACTTACTATACGGCCAAACGATCACTCCAAACACAACGAAAGTTGAAATCAATAATACATTATTACGGATCCAATGGAACTAGTTTCATCGAATTCCGAGACTATGCCTCGAAAGGCTATTTTTAAATATTGATTTAAACGACATATTTTTCAAAACTGAACAAAACACTTTCAAATTCAAATTTAAAATTTCTATTGTCTCCGGTATTATAAATATAAACTTCCCAATCCCTAGAAATATTTTTAACAAGCTTAAAACCAAGATTCACAATTTTAACCAATTTCCAATTATTAAATTCAATGATTTAATTTCCAAATAAACTCTAATATTTGAAATTCAAGTTAAACTAATTTTGAAATATTTAAATTCAATTAAATATTTCAATTTCAAATATCCAAAAATTCCAGGTCATCACATTGCCTATGTCCACTTTCATGAGATAGCTTTATTGCTCACTTTGTAAATTGAGTACAATAGGGATTGGATGAAAATCCTTAGTTAAAAAATAGTACAAAGCAACCTGCAGCGTAAAAGTCCTGAAAATGAACAATCGAGTTTGTACTTATAAAGGAAGGCGGCAAAATATCTGCTTGAAAATTCAACAGAAGGATCTCCAAAACCATAGGGGGCCATAAGAAGGATCGCATGGCCCAAATCCTAAGAAATAGGGATTAAGGTTGATCCATATTTTAGAGGAATTTAGGGGTGTGATCCCTATGAGAGCGTCATGTTGTATTATGCTTAGGCTCCAAATTTCATACCAATTGCATAAGTAGAACTTTGGTTATTGATCGATACTTGTTGCATCATGTTGTGTAGCATGATTCTGGCCGATCTCTCTAGAGGGTCGATCCATCTTTCTTGTTCCTTTTGGGGTGCAATCCCTAAGGTACACTCCCTAGGGTCCCACATCTTGTCCTCAAAATTTCATATGCATTGGACTTAGATATCTCGAGATATCGATTGTTTTCCATTGAGTTGCACTTACTTGGCTAAAGTAGACCGATCACTATGATTGAGAGGGATTATAGCTAATCTTTTTTTCTATATTAAATAATATTCCATATTCTAAACATTCTGCATTGCATACCTCCCAATTTCATTCAATCATGACTTCATGTTATCATCTGTACTTGACTTTTGGACCCTACAATCGTCACTTTGGGCTTCTAGCTTGATGACAGTCGAGTCCAAGTTGTCCAGTCAGTTCGGATATAGCCAGGTCAAATGTCGGATAACACTTGCCTCCCAAAGCACGTCTTATTTCGAACATGACATGCTTTGGTTCAAAGCAAGTTAGAGTCGTCGAAAAGAAATCCGTCTAGTTTTTTGAATAGCCGTTATCCTTTCGTTAAATTATTTTCTCAAAGTGTCATATCTCTCTTTGATCATCGTGGCGTTTGGTAAATTTCCAATAGTACAAATTTAGGATTATATTCCATCAGTTGCGATCTATATCTAGTTTTACGGGGATAGTAAGCTTTGGTTATCTGATCCAGTCTCGATTTTAAAAGGTTAAGGTTTGAATTCAATTTCTGTCGATTTCAAAAATTGAATTTTTAGAATATACACGTACACGGTCAGGTACATGTTCTTATCGTTGGCTCCCTGACGTGTTTGCACATTCACGGTTCGTTGCCAATTTTTGTTGAGTGGATGCAATTTCATTGCATTTTATATTTATTTACTTTATATAGTTATTGTGTATATGTTTGCATGCATATAAGGTTCGTATCTGACCCTTTCCTCTCCTTTTTTGCTATAATAGGGGTCGGAAGTTTTAAAACCGATCCTTCTTTATATATAGGGATCGGATTAGATCCCCAAGTCGAGGGGTCGTACCCAATCCCTTCATATGTTGGGGACTTAACGTCTTTAGCTTCATGGAGAAGCTAAGGCAAGCCGATCCCTCAAATCTCGCATACAAACCAACATTTCCCTCTCCATCTTTTACTTTGCTTCATTTCTATCTTCACCTTTTTTATCTTAATAGGGATTAGATGGACCCCTCTTGGGTAGGGTTCATACCCGATCCCCTCCAATTGGTGTGGACTCAACATTTCAGCTTCGAGGAGAAGCTTAAGCGAGCAGATCCCTCTAGCTTCATATATAAACTAACATTTCCCTCTCCATCCCTCACTTTACTTCATTTCTTTCGAGCTCGCCTCCGAACCCTCCCTTTCCTATTTGAACTCTGATCCCTTCCCTTCAAATCAGTTACCACCTTCATCCTTGGACCCGCCATTCTCTCTTGCTCTAGGCCACCACTCTGTCTTCGATTTGACTTGAAATCCAACATCTCCCTTTGAGTAACTCGTACTTTATACATTTAGGGAGGTTTTCTTGCATTTAACTTTAGTTCGTGATGAGACAATGGGTTTTTTTACGTTAGTTAACATGAGTATGGGTTAAGTTTGAAGAAGATGAGATGGACGATGGCGATGTAGGGTTCGGTGAGGTGTTAGAGAAGGAGAAAGGAGGAGTGAAACATGAAGAAAGTAGAGGGATCGGTCATGTGTTTGGCTAAGGGATCGGTTACTGATGCCTTTTGGTAAGGAGGGATAGGTGGTCGTGTAGCTTGAAGGGATCAGAATAAATATTTAAGGAAAGCGTGGGAATGTCTAAGTAAAAGGATCGGTGTAGAGGATTATCGTAGGGATCGATGATTAAAGTTTGAGGAGAGATCAGTGATGGAGTGCTCAGCAGAGGGATCGGTTATATTGGTTTAGGCATAGGGATCTGCTATAAATAGGGGTCGGTTATTTGCTTCATGAGAGGGATCAACTTTGGGAACTTAGCCAATTTAGAACCCTTGAACTAAACTTGAACCCGTGAACAAACCACTCCATGCAGACTTGTACGAACAATTAGAACCAATCGCCTCTCAATGAACCTGAACTTATAACTGTAATGGACAACATGTTTTGCATATCTAATATTGAACTTGAAATTGAATGACTAAACTTTTGGGACTTATAATATGAATTAAAACTTCACATATGGACTTCAATAATGAACTTCACACTTCGATATGTCGATGGTCGATCCTAAAGCTTACGCAACTGATCAATCTAAACGCCAGTTGAGACGGTCGGCGATGACAGTCACTCTAATCGGAATCCAAAGTCTTGTCACTTACCTTTGCTTTTAATTTGAACTATTTATCTCTGTACTGTACCCACTGCACCATAATAGTTTACACTTAGCGTAAGGGGACAAGTAAAATTATCTAATCTTAATTATCTAGTGAGTTTAGTTAATACGGGCTCCAGATGTTCAAGGCATTTAGCCGTAATGTCTTCTGGACAACCTTCACCGCATAATAATCGGGTGCCAAGTCAAGTTCTGCGATTGTATCTGATAGACTTTCTCCTGAACATCAAACAGAGCAACCGGAGATTTTTTGCCTATTGGTTGACCTTTTCTCTGATGTTCCCATCTTTCGGGTGGAAGAGATAAATCCTACCACGGGTACTATATTTCAGGATAATGCATAGATTCCCAGGCCTCCAGAATTGGTGAGCCTGCTCTCCGTAGGCTTTGCTCCAAACATGAGATCCCATTTGGAGATGTTCTAGTCCCTTCAGCGGATGACAAGGCTCATTTGCCCTCGGAGGGGTATACAGTATTTAATAAATTTATATGTTTGGCCAGATGTGTGCCGCCTTTTCATTATTTTATCCAAGAAATTCTAAATTATCTAGGAAAGCTCCTGCTCAGTTGCATCTGAATAGCTATGCTTTTTTTCATGGCACTTTTCTACTACTTATGGATGTTCTGTTTCGCCCGCCATATCCTGAAGACACCAGGTTCATCTACCATTCAAGCGACTGACGGAAAGCCTTTCTTATACTTTCCTTGAGCCTGGGCCCAGTTGTCAAGTTCTAACTGGTGCTTGGAACAAGCCCAGTGTCTTTAAACATGAATGGTTCTGTGTTTGTTGTTTGCCTGGCTTTGCAAGGCGACGGTTGGAAGGACATAAGTGCTGCCTTCACTTATTATCAAATTCTTAAGCTCAAGTCTTATCCTGATCTAATAAATACTCTAAAAATTTACAAGCATTCATCCATGACCTGAAGGCGATAGTTTTTCAAGGGCGATTTCTACAATCTACACCACCTTGCTTGAGGACAGGGACAAATCCCTTGTAACCGATGAGTGGCTATCTCTTTTTGGACCGTTGGAAGAAGGTTGCAGCATCAGTCTTCTAGGAAGCATTGCACTACCAAGGAATGTTGTGGAACAAGAAGGCGATACTGAAAGCCCTGTCGTGCCCATGGTCGAGAAGGCTCAGGACAATTCCAAAGAAGGTGAAATTAGAGGTGATGAAACCAACAAGCCTAGCGGTGATGATGCAGGTCCGAGCAATGTGCTTGTGGTAGGATCATCACAAGGCACACAATCTAATGCGCCAATAAGAAAAGGAAAAAGGCTAACGCAGAAACTCCATTGGAGAAAAATTGCTAAAAACTCTGAGGTTACCATCACCTATGTTGAAGAAGAGTCTTCCTCTCAGCCGTTAGAAAGTTTGATGAAAGGGTTCTCAAATCTATCGATTCCAGATGATATCGAGGCTTTTGAATTTCCCAATATTAGTGTCAGAGGATTAATTCTCCCACTAGGACCGGTGATGACATTCCACGCACTAGCAAAGGGAAATCACTCCTATGACATGGTAACTAGTCCGTCAGGAGGATACTCACAATCACGCACACTTCACTGCACGATTTTTATCTATCTTTTATTTGATGGTTACTTATATGCTCTTGTTTGGTTTGCAAATGCTATGTATTATTCTCGTATTGTTGATTGCTTGAGGAGCTCCTTAACATAATATGCATCCATTCGTTGTCCAAACTCATGCAGGCATCGAGAAAGGGATGACGACCGGGAAAGAAGTCATCAATCAAGGGAGTCTTCATCCTCTAAACATAATTCCAAATCACAATCATCTCATTTGGAAATTCATCCCAATCCTCCTTTACATAGCGGTGATTAAACCTCTTCTCAGGTTCCCCAAACTATTGTGTCATTCAAGCATCATTCGGGTTCATCTGGTTCTCGGTAGCCTCGCAATTACTGGTCGAGCAAACGTCATATTGTTACTTCTAACCTAGCTTTGAATACTACAGCTCTTGTGGCCTCTACGGCAGAAAGACTGGCTGAACATAAGTCGATTTTCCAAAAATTTACTTGAATGGACTGAAGTTTCTTCTTTCTATCCATACAATTCCAGGGAATGCTAAAGTGAGTTCAGTTGCATGTGTCAATGATGTTTTTGTGCAGCATGAAGCATTCCGGCATTTAGCCGAGAAAATCTCCGAGGTGTCTACTGAATGGAAACATGAAATCGGTCGCCTTAAGTTGTAGGCAATCCATGATAAAGAGATAATCAAACACCTAGATGATGAGATCATGGAGTTGACCACGAAGTTAGCAGTGGTAAAGAAACATCCAAAGGGGTTAATCATCTAGAAGTGGCTCACAAAAAGGTGCCGGACGCTGCCCTCGGTCGCAGTGATGTACTTGCTCTGGAGATGGACACATTGCAAAAATAAAAAAAAACTTTAGCCCGCAGCGTTCGGGAACTCGATCAACTTCTTAAGAAAGAGAAGGAAGAAAAACTTGAGGCTTAGGAGGAATCTCAAATGTATTGTGAAGATGCCGTCAAGGCTTAGGAGCTGAAAATTAAACTTGAGGAGTAGCTCGCTCAAAACGAAGCTCTCAAGGAAGAGGCAAGGGAAGCTAACGTAATAAAATCAGAGAGTAAATTAAGGCCCAGCTGGAGGATGCTAAATAAGCCAGCTGGAATGATATTAAGGACATGTTCGAACCTTTGATTGTTAAATACAATGCCAAGTTCCTAATCCATCGTAACTTGAGTTTTCTTGGAGAGGGCTACCTCGAAACGCTTGCCGAGGATTAGGAATATACCATTGAAACAAGCAAGAAACCCATTGGTGAAGCCGATTATGATGAGGAAAAACTGGTACGAGAAATCCTTCATGGGAATGAACTTTTAGATCTTGCCGCTGCAAAGGGAAAAACATCGCTAAAGCTTTGAAATTCAATCCCAAAGGTAACCCTTCACTTCAAGCAGCCGGAGCATTAGTTTCATTTGGCCCGGAAAAGATCCAAGCTATGATCTGGATAGACCCAGCTATAAATCAAAAATGCTAACCCCCATTCAAGAAGGGATCACTCATGCAACAACTGAAAGTTAACCGGACATAGGTATCCGGCTCTACTCTCTATTATTCGAGAGGTTTCGTTCTTTATGCCCAATATTTTTAGGCTTATTTGCTTGTTCCTATGAATCTACAGGTCTTCCATCTCCTAGTCAAACTCCAAGAAGCGGTGCCACTGTGGAGAAATAACCAACACTTGTTGACGTTCCAGCGACCACTGACGTTCTCGGGCCCAATACTCAAGTTATTGGAGCTCTTGCCGACGAAAAGGTCGATGATCAGGCGCGGCAAGATGAATCTGATGATGTTGTGATCATAGGTTCCTTCGAACACACTGATGAGCTTAGTTTGAAGAAGCGCATCGAGAGGGAGGAGTTATTGAAGAAGAAAGCCAAACTGAACCCGTTGATGCGGACGTCGATGATCCAAGCCTTATTCCACTTCAAGTCATTCCACCTGGCGGGTTGGTTCCCGAAGGACTCCCTCCAAAATCTGAAAGCTCTCCTGCCAAAGGAGGTAGAGGTAGTGGTAAGGAATCAAAGAAAGGAACAGGTAGAAGCTCGAGTGGGTCCACTTCCAAAAAAATCAAGAGGGGAGAGGAAGCAAAAGAAGTAGTTGTCACTTTGGCTTAGTTTGTATATAGCCTGTATAGCTGTTTTTCTTTTTGTTGGCCATGTTTGTGCAGATGCAGCCCCTGCTTTTGGATAAACTCGTACTATGATTTTCAATTTCAATGTGCAAATAAAAGTTCTTTATTTTCTGTAAAACTCTTGTGTGGGTTTGTTTAAGTAGTTGAACTATTACTTCTTCATTCAATGTACTCATAACTTATTGCTCATTGATTCGGATAATCATTCGTTAATTTTTAATCAAGGTCTTCATGTGGTTATGGCCTCAAGTTGTACCAAACACTTGACTTGAGCCTTAGTGTTACACCATCAGATTCAGCGGTTTAAGTGATTATACTTCTGCCCCCATTCTGTGGTTAACGAAATTGGATAATGGATGGTTGAACTCCATTGTTAGTGAGTTTATCCTCCTCCTATCAGTTTCAGGTCAGAGTTTATGGAATAGTGAGTGGTCGAAACACACTCATTTATTTGTTTATATTCATATCCGCACTTTGGGGATAAGAGTTAGTCGGTGGATGATGAAATCGCACCCAATTTGTATTTATACTCCAATCCACACTCTGCGGACTCGGAGTTATTTGGAAAATAGCCAGACCGTACTTTCCTTAATTGATTGATTTGCCCCTAAGTCTGGGATTTAACTCGGTAAGCAATCGGTCGTACCAAGAAAGCTTTTGATTCATGTCTATCCCATCGCTTGGCAGGATTAATTTGGTTATTGGATAGTCCAGTCACATCCATTTCTCGTTAGGTACTCCGTCAGTCGGGTTGTGAGCGAGAACCATTAAATGAATGGTCGGACCATGTCCATTTTGTTTAGTTCAATCATGAACTTATGTAATCGATTAGCTCCAAACTTTGGGAACCTGCTTGGACATGTCAATATTAGTTAGTCAGGTATCGTAACTAATGTGTATTGCTACAACTATCACAGATATGAAGGAAATTTCAAACTTTATTTATTAAATGGAAAGAAATGACATAATTTGTCTTATTACATACCTGAAAAATCAAATGCTAAAGAAAAATCGAAAATTAAATACAATTGAATGAAAAGGAATAAACTAAGTGAAATAGCGTCGCAAATGCATGTTATTCCATGCCCTTGAGAGTGTGACGCCATTAATAGTCGCTAGCTTGAAATTTCCTTATTCAAGCCTCTGTTCAATGACATATAGTCATTTCCAAGTAGGATTCATGTGCGATGGGATAGGAAAAAACCGTTTCAAGATGAGATTGCCGATTTCAAAGGTTTGACATTAGCTCTGTAGTATCGGGCGACTGGATGTCGTTGTGCAGCTGCTCTCAAGTTAGCTTCTTCGTGCATCTCATCTACAAAATTAGAGCTTCTAAGAGGAGATCTCTATTCATTCTAGGGTCATAGTAGGTCACTCGATGAGAAGGGACTTCGAGTTCAGTAGGAATGACGGCTTCAGAACTGTAAGCAAGAGCGAATGGAGTATGGCCAGTCGTGGACTTCTGGGTGGTTTTGTAAGCCTATAATGATGTTGGAAGTTCATACACCCACTTGCCTCTATCTTTCCCAAATTTTTATCCAAAATGTGGTTTTGTTTATAGCTTCCACTTGTCCATTTGCTTGAGGGTGAGCAATTGCCGCAAATCTTTTTTCAATATGATGCCGACAGTAGAAGTCTTTGAATTCAACGCTGTCAAATTGAGTTCTATTATCATTTACAATGGTTCGTGGAAGGCTAAAACGACCAATGTTCCAAATAATGAAGTTGATTACTTTCTTCGTTGTGATCGTGACTAAAGGTTCTTCTTTGGCCCATTTAGTAAAGTAATCAACTACTATGATGGTGTAATTCGCATCAACTTTAGGGATCGGTAAAGAACGTTAATATCTATGCCCCACATGGCAAACGACCAGGGACTAAAAATTTGTGTAATTTCCGTTGGTGGGGCTCTCGGAGCCTTTGCATACATTTGCACTTGTCGCATCGCTTAGCGTAATCATCAGCCTTGGTTGACAATTGGCATGTACTTCTTATAACAGAGTATTTCTTTTGTAGGGTTTGCCCCCAGTGTGATCCCCACATCCCCTTTCATGAACTTCATTTAGGAATCGTTTTATTTCATCATGAGCGATGCACCGGAGCAGTGGAATGGGAAAACCCATTCTATACATGACTCCTTCTTAAGTAATATATCGCGAAGTTATGTAGAGGATTTGTCATCTTTTATTCCTATGTTCAAAAAAGACTCCTTGTAGCAAATAATATTTAATCAGAGTCATCCACGACTCCTTCTTAGGCTCTATCTCTAGTATCCTATCGATTTCCGTCTGGTTTATGCTTGGAGCGTCCAGTACTATAATTGGAACCAAGCACATTTGTTGTGCATCCCCAATGCTAGCAAACTTTGCCAATGAGTCGGCCTCTTTGTTTTGATCCTGGGAAATACGCATGATGTCATAATACTCAAAGTCGGTCAATAACTCGTGGACTCAGATAAGGTACGGTATGAGTCGTTATCCTATAGCATGGTAATCTCCCCTGACTTGGTATACCACCAATTGAGAATCGCCAAAGATTTCAAGAGATTTTATTCCCAGTTCTCTGGCAAGTTTGAGTCCAGCAATTAGAGCTTCATACTCAGCTTCGTTGTTCGTTGCAGGGAAGTTAAGCTTCAAACGTAGCAAATTGATCAATCCTCTGGAGTTACTAGCACAATTCCATCACCAGAACAATGATCGTTGGATGCTCCATCTGTATACATTTTCCACCAAATGGTGGGGGATCCACCGCTCTTTGGGAGATCATCTTGTGCAGTGAATTCAGCTATAAAGTCCATCAGTGTCTGTCCTTGGATAGCTCTTCAAGGGAGAAAAGTGATGTTGAATTGGCTCAGCCCAATGTTACACCTCAGTAACCTTCCAGATGGCTATAAGACCAGTCGTAACGACTGATCGGTGTAAATGTTGATGGGATGAGCCCAAAAATAAGGGCGAAGATTTCGTGAAACAATCAACAGGAAGTATGCAGATTTCCCTATCTTCGAATAGTTCCTTTCAGCTCTTCTTAATCGCTTAGTAACATAATAGACTGATTTCTTGATTCGATTCTCTTCATGAAGCAGTGTGGCACTTATAGCATGTACCGACACGACTGAGTAGATGTACAAGTCTTCGTGATCCACCGGGATTGACAAAATAGGAGGTCTCCCTAAGTGGTTCATCAAAGCTTGGAATGCATCTTCATAATCCTATGTCCATTCAAAATTTCTTTCCTCTCTTCTAATCAAGTCGAAGAAAAGAATGCATTTATCGGTGGCTTTGAAAATAATCGACTTAGGGCGAAAACCTTCCCATTTAGGCTTTGTACTTATTTGATGGTCTTAAGCACTTAGATGTTGCGAATAGCTTGAATCTTCTCGGGATTAGCTTAAATTATGCAAGCATTGATGATGAGACCCAAGGACTTTCCTAATGTAATACCAAAAGAAAATTTCAGGGAATTGATCTTCATTTTGTAATATCAAGGGATATCAAACATTTCTACTAAGTCTTTAATGTGTTCGCTTAATCATTGCAAATTCATGAGTATATCATCCACGTATACCTCCATCGTCTTTCTAATCTGATCTTTAAATATTCGGTTGACTAGTCGCTGATAAGTTGCCCCAGCATTCTTCAATCCAAATGGCATTACCACATAGCAATATTGTCTAACGTCGGTAATAAAACTGGTGTGCACCTGGTCGAGAATGTGCATTAGGATTTGACTATATCCGGAGTATGTATCCATAAAAGATAGCAGCTCGTGTCATGCGGTAGATCCACCAGGTGGTCAATTCTCAAAAGGGGAAAACTGTCTTTCGGGCATGCTTTGTAAAATCCGAATAGTCAACACATGTCCATGTCACTTTCCATTCGCCTTTCTCATAAGTATAGGTTAGATACCCATTTAAGGTGGAGGCATCGCAAATAAACCCATTGCTTTTGAGCCTATCCACCTCCTCTTTAAGGGCAGCAGATCTCTCTGGATCCATGCCACGCCTTTTATGTTTCTCCGGGACATGCCTCGGGTTGATGTTTAATGTGTGGCTCGTAATGACAGACAAGATCCCACACATATCAGAATGAGTCTAAGCGAACACATCAAGATTTCCTCCGAGAAAATCAGCAAGTTCTTTCATCATTGGGGGGCTAAGTTGTGATCTGATCTTTAGGACCCGTGATGGGTCGTCATGGTCGACTGTGATGTCAATCATCAGCGTAGCCAGTGCAGCCTTGGTCTCTTTGGGCTCCTCCTCGTCATCCCTCGGAACTTTGTCTTTATAGAACCGATTATCGGCCCCGAGCCAAGACTAAGGCACTGGTTGTCTATCTTGGTGGCTTGGATGCAGAGAGACTTGTCCACACCCTTACCTATCTCCTTCCGTTGAGCGTCCCTCAATTCACCACATAGTAGGCACGTCCAGCCATCTGATCACCATGCATAAATCGAACACCGTTATCAGTTGGGAACTTCAAAGTCAAATACCACGGGGAAAGGGCTACTTGGAATTCAGCTAGGGCTGGTCGGCCTAAAAAAGCATTGTATAGAGAGTCAACATCCAAGACAACAAATGGCAACATCCGTACTCTCCAGTAGTCACCTTCTCCCAACTCCACGGCCAACTTGATAGAACCGACAGCTTCGGTTGCAGCACAGTTAAAGCCATAAATGCGGGCTTTAGACGATTTCAAGTCCTTGGCTTCCATCCTCGTCTGATCATAAGCCTTTTACAAAATTATTCACTAAACTTCCATAGTCAATCAAGATCCTCCTCACGCTACAATAAAATGTATTTTTGATGGCGCACAAAAACACTACCAAAACTTACGTAGCGTTTTGAACGCCAAGATAAAACCCGCAACTAAAAGTCCATGATTTTTAGTTGCATTTATTTCAACGCCACTATAAATCCTCTTGCTGTCGCATTTATTGAACACAACCATAAATCTTTTTGAAGCGCTTTAAAGACGCCACTAAAAAGCTTTTTGGCGATACTAATAGAGTTTTCTACTTTACCCCGGTTTACGGATGCATTAACTCTACGCCACTATATGTATTTCTGTAGCATTTTTGAAACGTTGCTAAAAGTTGTTGGTTATTTTGCAGCATATTTTCATGCTATTATTCGTTGTTAATAGTCTATTTTGTTTCTAGTATATCAATCAACAATCACTCACATAATCATCATATTCAAACAATTAAAAAAACATATTAACCATATAATAAAATAAAATATTCATGACCATTCCGATACAAAAGTTTCTTGACAAAATGACCGAACCAACATACAATAACCGTTCGTATACAAATTTACACACCTGGTACTAATAAAATGTTATACCTATCTAGTACTAACAAAATGCTTGATTACCCATAATTCTTTGTTGCATGCACAAGTGAAAGCTAGCACCATAAAAGTCCAACATTGCTCTCTTCGAAAGTTCAATGCCTGCATAAGTGAAGGCAAAACATGTAGTCAAACAATTATTTTAATTCATAGGACTTCAAATCTGATATCAAACATTTACAACCTTGTATAAGTATATCATACTATAACTAATGTCATATAAATAATCAAAGATATAAATGAAATGAAACAAATAAAGTCCGATCTTGCAGTTATGTATAAAACTTTGTTAAATTAGTTATGTTGTTATTATTTATAAAATTTAGTTAACTTAAACTTAGTTAAAACTTGTTTAATTTTAACAAAATTTTGTTAATTTTTACCAACTTAGTTAACTTGGTTAATTTATTATTATTATTAAAAATCAGTTAACTTAATTGTATTATTATTATTATAAACTCGGTTAATTTTTATAAACTTGATTAATTTCATCATCACCATCATCATTATTATTTATAAAACCTTGTTAAATAAGTTATATTATTATTACTTATTAAATTTAGTTAACTTAAACTTAGTTAATTTATTGAACTTGTTTAATTTTAACAAAACTTAGTTAATTTTTATTAACTTAGTTAATTTATTATTATTATTATTATTATTATTATTATTATTATTATTATAACTCGGTTAACTTAAATATATTATTATTGTTATTATTATAAATGCAGTTAATTTATATAAACTTAGTTAATTCATCATCATCATTATTATTTCTAAAACTTTGTTAAATTAGTTATATTCAAGTAGATTAGCTTTTATTTTATTTTAGTTAGCTCTCTTTTTTAATTAGCTTGCATTTTTCCTCTTGTTTTTGTTTCATGTTGAATGCTAAATTTGTTGAAATGATAATAAATATAAGGGGCTAAACTCCTTCAATTTAGGGGTAATGAAGCTCTTTTAATCATCTGGATCCAACATTGTTAGCTATGATCTCTTTGTGCTTAATGACAATGGTTGATGAGGTTTAACTTTTTTTGTTTTAGCTTTGAATTTGATAGCCTATGTTTTTGACATCAAATAGACTATGCTTAAAAATACAAATACAAATTACCTCTTTATCTACATATGATTATGGTAATTGAGTGAATATTAAAATCAAAATTTGATGATCTATATTTTTAATCAATAGCTAATAGATCATGCATAGAATGGATTTTATTTTCAAGTTCATTGTCATTTTCATAAGAGTAAAAAAGTAGTTTAGTGGTTGTGTTATAATTTGATGGTTTAGATTGGGCTAATTAATAGCATAAATATTTCATACTTATGATAAAACATCAACTAAACTCACAAATGATCAAAAGAGAGATCATAATATCATATATGTTGATTTATGTGATCATGAGAAGGAAATTACCTCTAAATTGTCTTCTACTCTCATATTTTTATCATTTTCTTTTGTTAGTTTATATACATTTTTCTAGCTTAAAAACATCTTACAATTCTTAGTTTAATTTGATTGAATAGAATTTTAAAATCTAAACAATTCTCTACGGATCGACCTGTACTCGCTGTGTACTAAAATTGTAGGTCGTGCGCTTGCGGTTATTTGTAATTAAAATTTGATCGACTACTTTTCTAATTCAATAGAGATTTAGTCGTCAAACAAGTTTCTGACGCCGTTGCCGGGGAAGTTAATTTTATTTTATTTTCTATTCTTCGAATTATTTGTTGTTTGATTTTTATTGCGTGTATTGTTTTTTTTTATTAAAAAGTTGTGTTATGTGGTTGTTTGATTTTTGCTTGCATTTTGTTGTGTGCTTGTTGTTTTCTAATTTGCATTTCCATATTTAATATATATATATATATATATATATATATATATATATATATATATATATATATATATATAGGCAGAAATTGTGTATGCATACACAATTTCAAAACAAAAACAAAAATATTTTATTTCCTTTTCATTTACAAATTTCATTTTCTTTAAAAAAAAAATCATTTTTTTACAAATTTACATTTTTTCTGCCTCTTGCTGCCTTTCTGCCTCACAAAATTGCAACAGCCATATTTAACCCTACTTCATCCCAGTGCATATTACAGTAGCATCCCATACTTGTATTAACATCCCCCTACTTCAACAGCTGACAACTCCAACAACTGAAAAATGACAGTGCCACCCATACTTTAATTCATATCCTGCAACTCCAACAAGTGACAGTGCCACCCATGCTTCAAACCACTCCCCTTCAACATACACATTGCTTCAGACAGCACCCCTACCACCACAAGCAATATCACCCTCGGCCTTGTCAAATACCTGTGCACATCAACCCAACTTAGCACATCTGTGCACATTAACTTGCACAACAGCTTCATTGCCATCTCCACTGACTTCCTATCCCCTCTGACCATCCTTTCTTTGTGCATATGCACAAAACAGTGCATGCCTCTGTCATAATTCAAAACCAAGACAACAGCACCATCTACATACCAAACTGTTCTACCATCCTCCCCACTGACATCAACCAAAACCAGTGCAGTCATCATCACATCCCCTCTACAAAACAACATTGCATCAAACCCTACTAAAACTATTGCCTGCAACTCTATCCTCTCCACCACATATCGACAACCACTTTACACAACCCACAAGCAAACCAAACCACCACCATCAGCTTCCTCCCATCAACTGTCAACATACCCAAACAACACTGACTTCATCAGCTCCTACCCAGTCACTCTGCCTTTCTTTTAATCCTTCCCTCTGACCTCACCAGAAATCAACAACAACCACAGTACGACACTCCACATCTCCATATACATCACTGTGCAGTGCACATCAAACCATACTGCCTTTCCACTTGAAACAACCACAAGTTTCTACCTGTCATAACGTCCCATCAACTATACCTACATCAACAACTTCACATCACTTGCTATTTCTTACCCCCTCTGTTCACGAACACATCGCTAGAGCAATCCCCACCAACCAGACCCAATCGCAGCTCTAGCTGCTGTTCTTCTCTGTTATACAACATTCATCACCTTTAATACAACCATACCACTGTTACATTCATCGCGGCACGGCACTCCTCATCATTCATCACAACATCTGCCCTTCACTGTAAACAGCCATTTTCCCCTTTCAACTTCCCTGTTAATCTCCATCATCACAAGCAATCGCCCACCTTGCTGCTGAACCACCACTTCATTACTGTTGCCTCCAGAAAAACTCACTGTTGTCGCCGTACCACATAACTGCTCCTTTACCTCCTTTAACCATTCCCAGAAATCGCAAACCAATCTCCCAAACTACAACCGCAATCACAACTCAAACCAACAATTGACCACCAATCAAGAAATCCATCTCAGAAACAAGCCCAATCGGCTACCCACCTTGAATTGACAATCAACTATCAACCGACCTCCCACAAATCTTCACTCCAAATCCCGTAACCCGAAGTAATACATCGCATTTTGGAAGTTAAATTTTGAGTGGAACTCGAGTGGAATTTTGATTAGGAATTTTATTTGGAATTTTAAGTAAGAATTTGGTTGTGGAATTTCATTTATCAAACCGACCATAGGGAGGTTTGCTTACTGTCACTGGCTAAAATCAATTTCTCTGTAGCCAAAATTACAAGCCTCGTTCCTCTCTGTTGTTGCTTCGTGTACTCTTTCCATATTCTTCTCCTCCGTTTTCGCCGTCTTGTTCTAACGTTGTCATTACCGCATTTTTCGATAACTATTCTTAAAATATCTCCAAATGCCTTTATTAAAACCTAGATTCTCAATTTCCCTAAAATTCAATTATCGCCGAAATCGCCTTCTTGTAGAGTCCATTGACAACTCCAAATCGCTTGTATTGCCCTTGCCTAAAATCGTTCCTTGATACAAAATGCGATTCAGTTTCTTCCCAAATCATTATTTGATACTGCAAGCTTAAGGTATGCCTTTAGTTTGGTTGAATACCGTATCAGTAAAATTTAACATTATTCTTCGTTAATTTCATTTTTCTTGCTCATGGTGACTTCTGTTTTACTCAGTTTCGGATCCAACATAATCATACAATAAGCAGGTTATATATTTTACCCTTTAATTTTACTCTTTCGTACTAATCTATATTTGTGGGTTTTTTCTACAACTCGACCTACGATTTTGATTTTGATTTTTTCACTCTGTAATGACTTGGACCAATTTTTTTGATAAATCAATATGTTTTTTTATTTTTATTTTGCCTTCTACGTAATAATGAAGCGAATTTCATATTAAATTCTCACCTATCTTTTAAATTAATTTTTTATTTTATTAAAAACTGATTTTTACAGCCTACAAATTAAATTTTATGTAGTTTCAACAGCCAAATTTTTGCTGATTACTGATTGAGTAATTACCAAATTTTTTATTTTACTAATTACTTTGATGTTTAGAAGTAGCAGATCATCGTAATTCTAAGATCATTGCTTTATTTATATTTATTACCATCTTTACGGGAGAAAGTGATCCAAAAGATGTATGTAGGCAATGTTACTCGAAAGAAGTACTGTTTATGGCGTTTCAACAATTTTGCTCATTATTTCTGTAACGTACTGTAGGACTAAGGCGGAAAATTATTGGACCTGCTGTTCAACAATAGTTCCTTGGCTTCATATTATCAAAGTTGCCTTTAATCATTACGTTTTGTATGTTTTGTTCTCTATGGATACAGACATCTCATCTTCCATTAATTAGTTTGCTAAAGATTATATTTCGATTTTTTCCTCAATATCAATAGATAGAAATATTTGTGGTATGATAGGATCAATTTAATGTCTACCCAAACTTTTAGCTAGCTGAAGCAATGCATTTTCATCGGAGCTTACTAATGTAGAACTAATATAGATAAAGAATCTGTTTATATCACGTTTGATTTATATCCAAAATTTATATATGTTTTATACCTTGCAAGCAAATATGAGTTTAATATTAGTTTTCAACCAAGAGAAATGACAAAATTTAGAAAAGTGAAAGGTAAATACAAATGATTGCACAGGTGAAAGCATGGTAAGATTCTAGATATGCATTCATATATCTGATGTAGTAGTATAGAGTAATTTATGCATTCATATATCTGTTAATCTTTTATATTGAAAATTTTAATCTGATGTAGTAGTACGGAGTAATTTATGATTCTAATACTTCTCTTTAAGCATCATTGAACCCTAAAGATCTCTTACATTACATAATTTAATGTGATATACAAGTTAAGTCATGTCAGCTTCTTCAAGTAAGTGAAGTATGGTGGTTGATGATAAATGCATAAATAATTTTGACACAAAATTCTGCACGAGTGTTTACTTATACGACACTCTTTAAACAACGATTCAAATTAGATTTCAAAATTAATGGGATGTCAAAATGATTGATCAAGATTAATGGTCAAAGGATGATGATGTTACAATGGAGAAGTCATCAGAGAATCCTTCGACAACCATGAAAATCAGCCGAATCTGTAGAACATAGCGAAGGAAAAAATTGAATAAAGTTTCCTTACAAATAAATAATAAATGCTAGTTCATCATAGTCATTCTACTCTACAAGCGGAGGAGAAATCAATGGAGTGGAAATATTAAATACCTTACATGGTTTTCAGTTTGTTTTTCTGGAACTCTGAAGCTGTTGCAACACTTTGTTTAATATTGATCCTAGCATTTGCATTTTGATATGCATTCGTATCTTTAAAAGTTTCAATATTTCTATTTGTGCCTGTATCTGTTGTAATATTTTTGTTTTTATCAGAGACATTAACAGTCTCATTTTCATGTATATTATGTATATTTGACCAAACACTATGATCATCAATTGATTTTGACGGCAACTTTATTGATTTATGTGCATGAACAATTTGAATTTTTTTCTGAGTAGCAATAGAATATTTATGTCAGAAACGATTGGCCCGTCTTTTTTGTAATAAGAGGTAGAACTAAAGCGTGGGCCTTCATTGCTCTTGCCTTTCATTTGTTAAGCTTGAATTTCTTCCATATGATTTATTTACAGAAAATGTGTCCTCTTCCATTTGAGTATTTTCTACTAGAATTTCTTTCTATTTGTGCAGTAATGATAACACACATATACACATCATTAACATCAGCTTTATCCTACAGCCTAAAATTATAAATTTGATTGAATTTAATATAAAAGAATTATAATTTTCTTCTAATTACACCTTATTATCACGGTCGGTTCTCCACCGTTGTGCGGTTGTACTAGTAAAAATTCATATCGAGCGAGATTGTAGGAGGCGAGTCGAGTAATGTGTAGGAGGAGAGTTTTGTAAGTTGGCCGGGTTGTTTACTTTTTTTGGTTAATTTTTTTAGCCCATCTCTCTTTTTGTTCATTCTTCCTTTTAAAAAAAATTAGCGTTAAAGCTTTATTGTTTAAGTATCTTTCAAAACATAAAAGAAAAAACAGGTTCCAATTTGGTTTTTTTTTTTTGATAAATATATATAATAAAAAATAAAAAATTTGTACATATCTTGTTATTAATTTTAGGTTGCAAAAGTAGAATATCAAAAGAAGAAGTGCTGCTTAAATAATTGCTTTGCTTGGTAAAAATTGCCGCTTTAAAATTAAATTGCTAATAATTCCGCACGCTTTGGTATTGTGCCCTCATCTCCTATTTTTATTTGCTTTGTATTGTTGGTTACTTGCATTTAAAAAAATTCAAAAAAAATTCATTAGTAGTTGCATCATTAAATCACGTCTATTTTCAGTTTTGCATTCATCTCATTTTATTTTTATTTTCTAAGGGCAACATTCAAATTCACATAAGGTGGAAGATTTCATTACCCTTTCCTTGGCTCATAAATTGCATTTCATCTTATAATTTTCTAATAATAACGGTTAGCCATCTTAAGGGTGTCATGAGCTCACCTAGGGTTTAATTGTATATTGACAAGTTGTCCTCTTTTGACAATTTGATTTCTTGGTGTCTTGGCTACAGCAGAGCAATAAACATTTATAAATATTATGGTGATTCATAAATATTATAGTGGTTGTTTCTCTGCAGGTACTTAAACCTTCGGCTGCACTGCTGCGGTAATTCGTGGTGCACCGATAAATGTTGTATGTTACCTGACTGAGAACTATCTTTTTGGATTAAGACAAAGTGTGATTATACAATTTTGGATTAGGAGCTACTTATGATAGAAAATTTATAATTAAACTCTTGCAATCATTTAGTTGCATTAGTTCATGCATATTTTAAAAAAAATTCAAAATCCAAAATTAAAAAAATTGTAAATATTCCTTAACTTGGTTTTTAAACCCTTTCCTTTGAAAATTTTCAATCAAAATCAAAAATCCAAAAAAAAAATTGAGTTGGTTTTCTTTTAGAAAAGAAAAGGTCCAAAAAAATTAATAATATTTTCAGAAACAAAAAAATTGAAAATCCAAAAAATAAAATAAAGACCAAATTTCCCTCTAGAAAATTAAATTCCTTTTGGTGTATATTTTTCCTTCATAAAAAACATTTTGAAAATGTCTGAATTTCCCTATTCATAAGAATTTTACGATAGTTGTGAAAATCAATATAATCCATATGGTTTCACACCAAATTCTTATGGATATTTTAGTGACAATTATTGTGCAAGCAATTCGAATTTTTAACCAAGATATTTTCAAAATTAATGAGCAACTCTTGACTCTTGAAAATAGCATTGAAATGATTTCATCTTTTTTCTACACAACAAAATCAAAGGATAAATGATTTGTGTAATTCATATTTGTGTAATAACTCAAGCCAAAATTTTCAAAATAATAAAGAATTGAATTCTCTTCAAAATTCAAATGATTTTGATTATAACCCAAACCAATTCTATTTCGAACTCCAAAATGAATTTCAAAATCTAAATGAAAATGGAAATAATTGTTTAACTGATTTTAGCAATGGGACTAGTTTCAATCATGGTGAAAATTTTTGTTCTTAATAACTTCATCGAAAATTTCAAGTTAATAATTATAAATTTTGGCACTGCTGATAAGTGATAAGATGAGTATTTATTATTGGAGAATAAATGGTACACTATTAAATGGTGGTTGAACTCTAATAATAGGCAGTTAGATTTATTCAACTTGAAAAACAAATATAATCCTACTATAGTGGGTATTCTAGAGAACAAGTTTTCTAATTAAAAGTATTGAGCAATTCAGAAATGTGGCAGGTAAAAACTAGGGAGTTTTACACAATAATTGTGATAGTGCTACTGCTAGTGGTAGAATCTTGATTATCTAGGATAATTTTGTATGGTTTATAGACAAATTCAATGACATAGATTAACAAATCAGAATACCTCACATTAATTTGTGAGGCCTCTCAATTAATATTACCTTTGTTTATACAAAAAATTGGTAGTCCATTAGACAAAACTTAAGATAACAGTCAGTGGATGCTGCAAAAAAGTGATAAAACTATGGATTGCAACCGGAGATTTCAATGCAGTGGTCATTGTTGATGAAACAAAAGGAGGACTTACAATATAGGTAGTCAACTTGTCAATAACTATTTACTTGTAGTTGAATCGATACTAGCACTTCAATTGTTTCCATCGGTAGGAGCAATTCCTTGATTGGTGCCTAGTTGCCATGAATATGTATGCATATAACGGAAATATATATAACAAGAAAAATACAACGAGCGTTATCCAGATGAAATCGCATGATCTGAACCTTGCCCCAACCTTGCTGGAGCTTGGTGCCCCCTTGGATAGAGTCCGAAACAATGGGTACACTGTTGTAGACAGCAGTGCATAAACTGTTGCCACTGCGGTGCATAAACTGCTACCACTGGGCAACAGTGTACTTCACACTGTTGTCATGGCAGCAATGTGTACACTGTTGCCTAGTGGAAGCAGTGTATAACACACTGCTGCCACGGGCAACAATGTAAAAGTGCACTACTGCCAGGGGCAGCAATGTAACAATATACACTACTGCACTAGGCAGTAGTGTAGAGATAGCAGTGCACACCACACAACTGCCTAGGCATCAATGTAACCATGGACACTACTGCCCTTAGGCAACAGTATATAAGTGTATAAAAAAATGTTGCTAAGGGCAGCAATGTAGTGTAAAACTACGGCCTGGGGCAGCAGTGTAACGCTGCGGCCTGAGGCAGCAGTGCATCAAATCACTGCCACTCGGGCAGTAGTGTAAGAAGGTTGTACCGGAGCTCATTTAGTTGAGCCGGAGCACAATGAATATGTAATTTGCGTAACATAAAAACCATATGGCTAGAATTTGATCATTTCAAAGCAACAAAAAACTCAACAAAACATGCATTCCTTCACTTAGATAAAACCAAACAAAATTCACACAGCATAAAATATGAGAATTTTGAATAGGCAGTGAATCAACATTTGAATACAAACCCAAATACAACAATATCCCAGTAGAACATTCATATACTCAAAGAAAATAAAAGCATATATCATCGTTATATCTTAGATTACGCAGCATTTACCAACTTCCCCTATGTATAAATAGGACAGAGATCATTGTAAGATATTAACACCTAATTTTCATTCTAAAACTTCCAGTTCTTCCTATACCTCCTAAAATGAAACAGTTCTTCACTACTTAGTCCTTGGACGTCTTATAATATAAAAAATAGTTCAAATTAATCGCTAAATAGTTCAAATTAATCGCATTTATTAAAATAAAATACAGAATAAAATCAACCACTCAAAGTAGAGTTAAATCAACTATTTAAGTTAGACAGAAATTTGAAAATATGATGCATTCAAATTAATATAAAATCTAAACTGAATCACAAAATCAATTTAAAAAATTCATACCTAAATATACCAATACCGTGAGGACAAACTCTTGTTGGTCGCCGCGACGATGTTGAGTGGAGTACAAAGACGGAATCGACGATGAAAAGGAGAAATCTATCTTCAACATGATGAAATATGAGCACGATTTAAAAAGAGGATATTTTTCTCCAGCAGAAAGTGTAAAGGTGAAAGTGAAGAGGGTAATAATTTTTTCTAAGTATACGAATGGATTTAGATGGGTCACGTTTATTTAGCTTAAACGGGATGTTTTTAGGAAAGGTGGGAATGTGAAATGTTTTTGGCCGCGTTTATGTTATTAGTGAAAATATTATCAGTTGCATCTAACAAGAAACGCCATGAATTTTTGCAACTGTAAATGGCTTTACATATAGTGTCACTAAGGCGGGGGCCGATCATAGCTAAAATGACCATTAGATCGATCGTCGGTGCCTCCACCTTATCTGCATCTTTATTTATAAATACAATGTCGTTTTCCATTATACATTGCTGTTTTTCCAAGCCCCATCTTCGATACTTGAACAGCACTCAAAATTCATATGCTTGATTGCGCTAGCATAGCGCTCCTCTCGTGCCAACTCTTACCAGCTAGATGAGGTCCTCCAACTATTGTATTGATCATTAATCTTCCACTAGTCCACGCATGCTCCTCGGCCCTTTGCGGCGCTTATCCTCGGTTGGGGTCGGATGTCCCCTACTCGCCATCCTGTAGGGTTTTAAAAAACTGCTATAATTTTCTTTCCCAAATCAGCTTCTCGATAACATCCTAGAAATGCCTAGACTCATTTGTGTTGTGACTATAGAATTCGTGGAACTGACAATATGTTCCAGTCTACTTTTGCTTCTCCATGGATTTCTTCGAGGGTGGCTTCCAATACTGCATGGTAATGCATGTAGACAAATAGACGTTCTCTAGAGATGTATTCAGTGCTGTGTAAGTATCATACATTGGAATCCTTGGCTTTCCTCTTTCAGAATCCCTTTTTCGTTCACGGTTCCTATCAATGCCTTTCTTTGCTGATTCGGTTTATTTTGGACATTTACTTGAAATTTTCCAGAACTCTCCCCATACCGTTTCACTGCAATGTTACTCTGCAATTCCTCTCCACTTAGCCGCACAACATTCTTCTTCCTAGAGCATCTAGCTTCCTCTTTCCCCAAATACTGAGTTGCTTTTGATTTGAAACGCTCCAATGTTATGGGTGGTTTGCCAGCTAACCAATCGCCAAAGTCAGATTTTGGGTTAATCCCTTTTCTTACCTCCATCAATATTGAATGCTCATTCGAATTACTGACTTCATTGATAGCTATGTGAAACGTCTCCAAATGGTCTTTTAGCGATTCTTCTAGAGCCTGGATCATGCTTGGGACATTACATCTTTGGGGCGAGTTGCATGCATATGGAACTGCTCCATAAAGTTTGTTGTCAAATCGATAAATCTAGAGATTGACCATAGGGGTAATCTCGTAAACCACATTGTTTCTATGCTAGAGAGAGTAATAGGAAAACATCTGCATTTTGTGGTGTCATCAGCTCGAGCGGAATCCATCAACCATTCAAATGTGCTGCCTGGTTTTGGTTTTTCCCTCGTAGACAAGCATCGATGACAGGCTGAACCTCCTTGAATACTCCATGTGTAGGATATTATCAACTAACGGGGGTGGATCCTCGAGTTCCCCCAATCGTCGTTGGTCAGGCCTTGGCTCTCCCTTACCAGCTGTCTAACAATAGATGACAAGTCCGATGTTTGGATAGTTGGAACCAAGCAGTAGTCGTGCTCCATCTCACGTGAATGGTCCTGTCGGTATCTACAGGCCATTCTATTCCCTCTTGGCACAACATCCTCTCAATGCATATCATGTATGTGTACTTCATCGTCAATCCAGGGAGGCAACTGGTTTGCATCCACCTGAACTCCAACATCTAAATCAAATGTGACGACTCCAGCTTGTGCTCCACCAGAAGGACGCAAATTTCCTCCTTTG
Organism: Allium cepa; assembly: GCA_030765085.1. Taxonomy (NCBI): domain Eukaryota; kingdom Viridiplantae; phylum Streptophyta; class Magnoliopsida; order Asparagales; family Amaryllidaceae; genus Allium; species Allium cepa. The sequence goes on from CM060932.1 coordinate 266,150,225, forward strand.
GAGGAGGGATCGATTCCGAACCCTTTAGGGGGATCAACCCCGATTGCTCCTGGCAACCTATGTAGGTTTGCTTGTTGATGCCCAAATGCTTCTGCATGATATCCATCGGTTTTATGACGTCTGCGTCTGTGATAATTATTTGATGAATTAGAACTCTCCGATGTAAAATAATGGGTTAGTTCTCTCCTAGTTTTCCCACGCTGTTACCGCCTGAGTCAATTCATTAGATCGATATTGGTTTGAATCTGGTGGTTCAACTATCCACGGCTATCCATAAGCTCTGTCATCAGATTCCGAAAATTAGTCCTTGTGATGGCATAAGGTGGATTCCGGACATCAACTGGATTAGTAGCATTAACATCTGCTCGTAAATTGCCATGGCCTCCTTGCTGGATGTTAGCATTCTTATTTTCTTCTGCATTTTGAGAGGTAGATCTAGTGTTCCTAACCATTATCAATAGTTTTCCTTAGACTTTTGCAAATCTAAATAGAACGGATAAACTACTTGAAGATAATTCTGGATCTCTTTCGGGGATTTATGCAATCCAGTAGCGGCAAAGGGATCCAAATAGAGTTGAGAATCTTCTTCTCAATGAAAGCACTAAAATGTATGCATCAAAAATTAGAACAAACACCCAATAGAGATTTTGTAAAGGAATAAATGATGAAGATTAAATGTAAATAGAAAGAATATAGCTATAAAGCAATAACAAATAACCAAATAACAAAGACATGGCGATTTATAGTGGTTCGACGTTGATTGGCTACGTCCACTTTAAAGAGATGGTTTTATTAACCACTTTGTAAACTGAGTACAATGGGTATCGAATAGAAATCCTTATTTGCAAAAGAGTACAAAACAACTAGCAGCGTAAAAGTCCTGAAAATGAACAATCAAGTATGCATTTATAGATGAAGATGGCGAAATAAGTCTTTGAAAATTCAACAAAATGATCTCCAAAGCCATAGGGGCCCACAGAAAGGATAGCATTGCCCAAATCCTAAGAAATAGAGATCGAGATCGATCCCTATTTTGGAGGAATTTGGAGATGCGATCACTATGGGAGCTTCTTCATGTCGTATTATGCTTAGCATCCAAGTTTCATGCCAACTGGATTAGTAGAACTTGAGTTATTAATTGATCCTTGTTGCATCATGTTGTGTGGCAGGTTTCTGGCCGATCCCTCTAGAGGAAAGAGGGCTGATCTCTCTTGCTTGTTCCATTTGAGGTGCGATACCTATGGTAGAATCCCTAGGGTCTTCACATCTTGTCCTCAAAGCTTCATATCCGTTGGACTTATAGATCTCGAGATATCAATTGTTTTCCATTGAGTTGTATTTGTTTGGATGAAGTAGACCGATCCCTATGATTGAGAGGGGTTATAGCCGATCTCTTTTCTATATTAAATTATATTCCACACTTTGAACACTCTGCATTGCATATCTCTTAATTTTGTTCAAACACGGCACAATTGGATGAGATGAAGATGTTGTTTCATCATCCAATTTCGCTCGCTTGGAAGAAGGCGAGAAGCCCATTGTTCGTTTCAACTCCCTACAAGAAAAGCACAAGTGAGTACTGTGGAAGTACTGAAAACCAGGCGACTAGTGTACTTGATATTTGAACTCCACAATCATCGCTCTGGACTTGCTGACCTTGATGACAGCTGAGTCTAACTTGTCTAATCAGTTTGGATATAGCCAGGTCAAAATACCGAATAACACTCTTAAATTCATTTTGACTGTAAATTATAGTTTTTGATATGATTAACATATGGCATTTTGATACACTATTATGGGAATGAACATATGGAAGTTTATGTTGAGTTATATATCAAAAAAGTGAGGTTTTAATGTTACAAAAAAGTGAGGTTTTATGATTTAAAACTATAACTAGGTACATCCAAATGCTTTAAAAAATTATGGGATGTTTGTAATGTTAAATTAGAGATGGTTTTTACATTCCTTAATTTTTTTCATGTGCAGATTAATTATTATGGGTGTTCTAAGATGAAATAAAATAGGTTTTAGCTATAAAATAATGTTTATAAATATGAAAGTTTAACATTCTGAAATTTTTACAAAAGATAGATAACCCATGTTTATGATTTTTCATGAACTTTTTTGGAATTTTCCATAATTTCTCTAATTGGTATGAATTAGACGATTTAGCATTGAAGTACCATAATGAAAGAATTAGTTAACGAACTAATAATTTAGTGAAATATTAAAGGGGACTGTTACTAGTTATGAAAAAAATTACTATTATAATTTGAAAACAGTAAATGAGAATACAACATGTGTAAAGATTATGTAAAATAGGTTAATATTTTAGTGAGATATTAAAGGAAAAAATTACTGGTTATGAAAGAATTTTACTATTACAATTTGAAATAGTAAATGAGAATACAACATGTATAAAGATTATGTAAAATAGGTTACTTGACAAGTGATAAATCAATTTTATATATAATTACATGATTGTCACAAGCTCACTTTCTCATATTTCTGGTAGCTTTAGTGAACAAATTTTTGATAATTAAATCTTGTATTTCTAATAATATAAACCCTATTTTTTCATAACCTCGGAAGCATATTTCCGATAGCTCTGAAACTGTATTTTTGGTAGCATATAAAACCATATTTTTATACTTTAATGTCATACTTTCGATAACTTAAATGCTATATTTTTTATAGCAAAATGCATGCATTTTCGATAGCAAATTTTTTATATTTTCGATAGCAAACTGCTTTGTGTTCGATAACAAACTACTTTATGTTTTCAGTAGCAATCTATCATATGTTTCCAATAGCTATTATACTATATTTTTTATAGCTATACTTTTATATCTCCAAAAACATTGGAATCATAATCTTAATAGCATAGTATCACTATAACACCCCTAAAAATTTTCAAAAATAAATAATTAAATTAGAAAAAGTAGGATCGTAATTTCACATAAATGAGAAAATAATAAATTTTTACAGAAGGTGGAACTAGGCTTTGAAACCAATTTCTTTGCGTCCGGAATATCAATTATAGTATGAAAACATAAAAAAACTTGTTGAATTCTGTTAAACGGGCTAGAAATTAGAAAAAGTCAAACCCAATGGCATTTTCGTAATATATTGATTACGAGATTTTAGCATAGGTATTGTATTTTTCAATTTATAAATAGTCTGGCCTTATTCCTTTTGCTCTAATAATCTTGCCTTCACTTATAAAACCCTAATCGCTAAATCAATTTCTAGTCCATCAAATCAAATCCAAATTAAACAAATTAATTTATGGAACCGATCACTATAAAGAGAACTACGCAAATAAATAAAATTTATCGAGAACTTTGGCATATTCAAGGCAAGGAATTTCTAGAAAATGAAGAAGGAGGATGATTCACCTCAAAATGGAGAAGATGCACAACTATTCCGTGAGTGAGATTTATCATATTTGCATATATATATTAATAAGACGTAGTAATTCGCTTCTTATGATCTTAAGTCAAATTATAGACGATGCAATTGAAATTTAAAAAGTGATTTTTTTTTATAACATGGTTGGGGTGTAGTATGTCATGACTATACGATTAAAAATATAATTCTTGATCGATTGTTGTTGGGTGTGTTTCGACCGGTCCGACACCGCCGAACCAACTCCTCTACCATCCACTGCCGAACCAACCTACGTCCCATGCATGCCGAACCAACATATTCCACGTACTGCCGAACCATCCTGCTCCATCTACCACCGAACCAACTCGTCCTCCAAGTGTCTGCCGAACCAACCTTCTCCCCGTGCCTGCCGAACCAACTCAAAGTAGCACCACCGGACCAGAAGCAAGGGAGGCCACCACCGGACCAACCTCCACCAAAACAACCTCCACCGAACCAACGTACTATCGGACCAAGGAGTATCAGACCAACATTGCCAGGCCAGATTGCTTTAGCCCAGGCCCACCAACAGCTATATACATCCAGGACTCCTACCCTCAGCCTCACTCTATAAATAGAGGGGCAGGGGTACAACAATGGCGGACAAGTTTGAGAGCTCAAGCACGGATAAAACTTTCAAACAACTTTCAGATACTTGTAATCAAAGCTTTGTACTTGTACTTGTAATCTGAACAGAGAAGGAGAATAACATATAAAGTGGACGTAGGCACATTCTGGCCGAACCACTATAAATCTATGTGTCTTTTACAGTTTAATCCATCTATTTTATATATTTGCATAAATCACCCAAATCACTAAGAACAACACATAATCAACTAAATCATACGACTTGGAGGTGTTTGCCCATTTTTTGTGCAAACATTTTTGTGCTTTCACTGAGAAATCGAGCTAGAAGCTTCAGCTTCTCCCTCTCAACCTTCTTCCTAACAACATCGCTCAATGCTTGGAAAACATGCCTCCCAGGCAATGGAAAGATGTTAGCAAAGGAAAGAACATCGCAACCAGCAGTATCCCAGATCCAGTAATCACAGATCAAGGGAATCGTTCCGTTCCAACGGCAAATGAAAATCAGGCAAATCAGACAGCCCCTGCCACGGAGCAACCAATTACTAGGGAAGATTTGGACAGGGTTGTGGCTGAAGTAACTAACCGATTCACATCCCAACAAGAAGCCTTGGTGGACCAACTCATGTCACGCTTAAGGGATGCTGAAGATTCCAACCGCAACGCCGAATCATGGGATGAGTCCCAGTCAGGAGGATCTGGAAGGCGACAAAGATCTTTCTTCTTCGAAGAGGCTAACTACAGAAACAGCAATGGTAGAAGGCGAACCCAGACTCATCCCAAATTCTGACCCAAGGAAATACTTGGAACCGAACCCAACGGGGGAGGTGCCAGGTAGGGGTCGGATATGGCTGAGCCTGTCATGCTGCCTAACCAGGGAAATGCCAATGAACGGAGCCGAGCTAGAATCCAGCCCGAAGTTGACCCCGAAGAAATGCTCGAAACAGAACCCAACAGGGGAAGTCAAGGCAAGGGCCAACTATGGCTGATCCTGGCATGCACCCGGAAAGCCGAAGACGGCCACTGGAAAATATTAGGAGTAATAGGCAATACCATCCCTACAGGTCATCGGGATGAGATCGATCCCGCAGGGAAGAACCAAACTCATTCCTATCTGCTCCATATTCTGATGAGAGGATAGCATGATTGTTCAGAGAGTTCATCCGACGGGATCAAAGAGATCGAGGGATAGACGCTAGGGTAACCAGCCCTTTGATCCGCAATATTGAAGTTGTCATCACTCCCCGAGAATGGAAAATGCCAACAATGGAACCTTACAAGGGAACCTCTGACCTCGTAGTACACTTGCAGAGGTACACACAGCATATGCTCATGAGTGGAGCAACAGAAGGAGTGTTGTGCAAATGCTTTCCACTATTCCTAGCAGATCTAGCTACCTCCTGGTTCTGCCATCTACCCCAAGGATCCATCAGCTCGTGGGAAATGTTGAAAGAAAAATTCATCAGCCAATTCCGCATTCATGTGTAGCAACCCAAGGACGCTTATTCCTTATCTAGTATCAAGCAGAAGCCTGGAGAGACGGTGCAATAATATTTAACCCGATTCGATGCCGCAGCGGCCGCAGTCCAAGATGCCGATGAGAAACTTATCCTAATGGCCCTCTGTAGTTGTGTGCATCCGGATACTAAATTTGCTAGAAGACTAACAAAAGAAAAACCAGCTACTTTACCCGATTTGTTCCATGAAGCCGGGAAGTATATGAGACTTGAAGACACTGCTACTGAAAGGTAGACAGGGCAACAAACTAAGGCAGCTCATGGCAACACACCCACTGCAGCAAAGGACGTTCGAAGAAATGACTCCAGAGACAATGCTGGGGGTAAGAAGGGAGAAAAGCGTCTATATCGGCCAGGACCAAGGTTTGACACTTACACTCCTTTGAATGAAACCATCGAAAACATCTTCCTGGCCACCCAAGACGAAGTTAGATACAAGCGCCCCCCGCACAAGAAGGAATCAGATAACGATATTAAATCTGGAAAGTTCTGCCGTTTCCACGAATCTCATAGGCATAATACTAATGAATGTCATCATCTCCGGAACTTGATTGAAGAACACATCAGAAGGAAGAGACTGAAACGCTATGTAAAAGGCTAGAACAGGACTCCAGCTCCTGCCAATGAAAGCCCGAGGCTATCACCCCCGGAAGTAGGCGGAGGAAATAGCAACACCAGCGGCTCTAGTCAAGAGAAGATAGTGGTCCATACCATATCGGGAGGACCACACATCGCCGACAGAAGCTGGGAAGCAATGGAAAGATATGGAAAGTCACTTAGAAACGATGTAGACTGCATCAATTCCGTCATGGAAGAACGCCGCCCGAAGCGGAAAGAGGATAATGACATCACATTCAGTAGGCGAGACCTAGAAGGAAGGCAGTACCCTCACATGGATCTTAGGGTTATCTCTGCCTGGTTCGGCCCAGCCGAAGTTTTTCGAATTCTGGTGGATATTGGAAGCTCCGTAAACATTCTATTCAAGCATGCTTTCGACAAAATGAAGCTGTCAATGAAGGATGTGTCTCCCTGCAACAAACCACTACACGGTTTCACTGGAGATGCGAAGATGCCCCTCGGGCAATTGGACCTCTTTGTCGAAATAGGAAGTCATCCCCGCTCCGTTGTGCGGAAACAAACATTTGTGCTAATAGATAACCACTCGGCCTACAACGCCTTTTTGGAAAGACCAACCTTGTCTGACTTCCAAATTGTCCTAGCCCCATGGTGCCTGAAGATGAAATTTCCAACATATAACGGAATAGGAGAAGCAGAGGGAGATCAAGACGCCGCTCGAGATTGCTATGTAACTGAACTTCGCAATAACCGCAGGAAGGATAAAGGGAAGGATGCAGAGACTTCTCTCTGCAAGAAAAACTTGGAAGCATAGCAACTAAAGAAAGCCCCTCCTCTTCGATATACCAGTGATCCTTTCAATGAATTAGACCCCAGGGACAAAGAGGAGGAGGCCACCCACGAGCCTGTAGAGGCTATGGAATTTGTATCTGTAGACAAACAGGACCCAAGTAGACTGCTGAGAGTCGGGTCTCAGTTAAGAGCAGAATTGAAGGATCAACTCGTTGATTTTCTTCGCCACAACTTGGATGTATTTGCATGGACGCACGCTGACATGACTGGAATCTCCCTAGACGTAGCATGCCACGTACTGAACATCGATCCCACCAAGGTGCTAGTAAAGCAGAAAAAGAGAAGCATGGGGGCAGAACGATCAGCAGCCCTCGAGGAAGAAGTAAAGAACCTACTTGCCAATAACTTCATACGAGAAGCCATCTACCCAGAATGGATCGCCAACCCGGTACTGGTAAAGAAGGCTAATGGGAAGTGGCGAACATGCATCGACTTCTCCAACTTAAATGACGCTTGCCCGAAGGATTGCTTCCCACTCCCTCGAATCGATCAACTTGTGGACAGCACAATCGGGCACGAACTCTTATCTTTTATGGATGCATACTCAGGATATAACCAGATCCCTATGCACGACTTCGATCAAGACCACACTAGTTTCATCACTGACCGGGGATTGTACTGCTACAGAGTAATGCCTTTTGGACTTAAAAACGCCGGAGCTACTTATCAGCGTCTCGTCAATAAGATATTTACGGAACTAATAGGACGAACTATGGAAGTTTATGTAGATGACATGCTGGTAAAATCAAGAAAAGCCAACGATCATGTAAGCCACCTGGACGAGATGTTTCAAGTAGTTCGCCAATACGGAATGAAGTCGAATCCTCTAAAGTGCTCGTTCAGAGTGTCGTCAGGAAAGTTCTTGGGATTCATCGTCCATGCCAGGGGGATTGATGCAAACCCCGAACAAGTCCGAGCCCTAAAAGATATCAGGGTACCTTCCACTGGAAAAGAAATGCAAAGCCTGAATGGGAAGGTGGCCGCCCTAAGAAGATTCATCTCTAAAGCAACCGACAAATGCATCCCTTTCTTCGAAGCCCTAAAGAAAGACAAGGAAAAGTTCGAATGGACTGACGAACGCTCAACAGCCTTCCTTAACATAATCGAATACCTCCAGAGACCACCAGTACTCTCAACTCCAAATGAAGGCGAAAAACTATACCTATACCTTGCTGTATCATCCCATGCTCTAAGCACTGCTTTGGTGAGAGAAGACAACTGCGCAGCGGCCCATATACTTTGTAAGCAAGAGATTTACGGGGACAGAAGCCAGATACCCTAAATTTGATAAGCTAGCATACTGTTTGCTAATCACGTCACGGAAACTGCGACACTATTTCCAATCTCATTCCATCAAAGTTTTAACCGATCAACCGCTAAGGCAGGTACTCCATCGCCCCGACACTTCTGGACGACTACTTAAATGGTGCATTGAACTGAGTCAATATGATATCACCTACCATCCTCGCACCGCCATTAAGGGACAGGCCATGGCCGATTTCATTGCCGAATTCACTATCAACGAAGGTAAGGAGCAATCCGAAACAACAGAAGATATCAAGTGGAATCTCTTTGTAGATGGAGCATCAAACGAACAAGGCTCGGGGGCAGGTATTGTGATAATCACCCCCAGGGGAAGGAAGCTGCACTATGCCCTAAGGTTGGAATTCGCTGCCACCAACAACGATGCAGAATATGAAGCAGTAATAGCAGGATTAGAACTTGCCTTAGAAATTGGAGTCAGTTCTTTATGTCTTCATAGTGATTCTCAACTTATCGTAAACCAAGTACTAGGAGAGTTTCAGACTCGAGGAGAACGACTCACAGCATATCTAAAGAAAACCAAGCAACTACTCGATCAGTTGGACCACTATTTAATCAAACACATTCCTTGAGAGGAGAACCGATAGGCCGACGAACTGGCAAAGCAAGCTAGCATGAAGAACAGCACCATTTCCAGAACAGTGGCCATCTCGAAACAACCAGCCCCAAGTTTCGATCAGGAGGATCTGATAGCTGCAGTCGAAGAAGATACCTGGATGACTCCTACCCGGAAATACTTACAAGATGGCACACTACCCAACGAACGTAACGAAGTCAGGAAAATCTTGAGGAGAGCTTCCCGCTACACAATACAAGAAGGCATCCTCTATCGGCGCGGCTTCTCTAACCCCTTATTAAGGTGTGTTGCTGGAAGGAAAGCCAAGAAAATCTTATCCAACATCCATTAAGGTAGCTGCGGAGATCACACTGGTGGGCAGACTCTGGCGAAGAAGACGCTCCGATATGGATATTACTAGCCCACTCTAAACAAAGACGCCTTATACTTCGTCAAAAGATGCGACAAATGTCAGAAATTTGCTAAGATTCCTCGACTACCAACAAATGAGATTACTCAAATGACCAGCCCTTGGCCCTTTGCAGTATGGGGAATTGACTTGATTGGCGAACTGCCGATGGACCGAGGCGGAGCCAAATATGCTATAGTGGCAGTCGACTATTTCACCAAATGGGTGGAAGCGGAACCTCTAAACAAAATATCTTCGGCAGAAGTTATTAACTTCTTGATCAAAAATGTTCTATGCAGGTACGGGGTTCCACTCAAAATCATATCGGACAATGGACTTCAGTTTGACAGCGAGGAATTCATCGACTGGTGCCAAGAGCACGGAAATCACAAAAGCTTCTCATCTATAGCTTATCCCCAGGCAAAAGGACAAGTCGAAGCTGTCAACAAAATTCTCAAAACTCTAATCAAGAAGAAACTTGAAAAGTCAAAGGGCGCTTGGGTGGATGAACTTTCTACGGCACGTTGGGCCTACCGCACATCTTACAGAACAACAACAGGGCATACTCCTTTCTCTTTGGCATACGGATCGGAGGCCATACTCCCAGTTGAAACTGTAGTGCCCTCCTACCGTAGGATCCACTACAACCCAGAAGAGAACGAAGAACTTCTCCACATGTCTTTGGATCTAATTGAAGAGAGAAGAAACGGTGAAGCACTCAAAGCGGCAGCTCGCAAGCAAAAGGTGGCAGCGCAATACAACTCTAAAGTCAAGCACCGCAACTTATAAGAAGGAGATCTTGTCCTCAAGCGGATCTTCCCGCGCCCCAGAGCGTTGGATCCAATCTGGGACGGACCCTATGTAATTCATAAAGATCTCCACAACGGAGCTTATATTTTGTCAACAGTGGACGGAGAGGTGTTCCAGAGGGAATGGAACATCCAACACCTTCGTCGATACTTTTCTTAACTTGTACTGCCCATATGAAGTGAATTAACAAAGAGAATCAGTGGACGTAGGCATTTTCGTGCTGAACCACTTTAAAAATCTTGTCTCTTTTTAACTTGTTCCTTTATATCTTGGCTGCTTGTTGAGTTTTATCCTTTTCTGTTGAACAAAATCCTGTGTAACGGCATTTCCATTCTGGACACTTCACGGCACAATCTCACCTGGACAAGACCTGACAGGTACTATACGAATCTATGCCCTCGCCAACGAGACACTTTTGCTCCAGCATCCCTTTGCTGCGGGTTAACTCATTGCTCGCGACGGCCCTCAAAACCAATTGTAATGAGCCGATTATAAGCCACCGAGGAGGCCGAAAATAGCCTAGGCAGCTCATTACGGCGTTCGGCTCGCCGACAACCGTGAACCGATTATAAGCCCCAACATAAGGTGTGGCCAGCCAGGGGCAGTTCACAGTTGACGATCGGCACCCACGCTAGCCGGCCACGGTAAATCGAATAATACCCACGATTACGGGCCATAATGGCCCGGGTAGTTACCGTGCGCGATCTCGGCTCCGATGTGTCTAAAGTGCGGCTGTGGTAAAAAAGAAAACTCCCCGCAGAGGCGTAAGATGGGTGACAAATGTCTCCAAGACCCACAGCTAGGGAAAGTGACTGCAAAACTCGTTTGCCACGAACTTAAGCACATCAAAGGCCTTCCATGATTGGAAGTTTTACTGTTTCTTATGTTTCCATTTTATTTATAAAAATTCTCCTCATATCCTCTATAACGATCCCTAAAGTACAGGACACAATATAGAAGACACTCACTAATGGAAATAAGAACTCACAACTGGATGGTGAGTCACTCAGCTGCATTCCATATTCGATTGCACAAGGTATTCAAAGCTACCGTCTACAACTAAAACATGAAGGGCGGTACTTTCTTCTCTTGTATACAGATACGTAGCCTTAATTTATTCATCACACTAACATTGCAAGACATGAAATTATATTAAGCAAGAACTTAGCGTCAAACACAATTGAATCACTAACACATGCACAACTATATTTTATGAAACACATCAAAATAACGACAACATTCAAACACAGCAAAATCAGCTTATGTTATAAAGTCACATGCCAAAGATCAAGTTGTTCGTTACATAATTACATCCCGAAAATTACATGAATGTTTTAAGACTAACATAGACAGCAAGGTCAAGTAAGCTGAAAAATGTCCTGATCAAGCCAAGGAGCCGGCTGCATCGGGGCCTCGCTTCTATCCTGCTGGCCCTCCAAGGTCTACTTAACCGCCGGATCAGAGCCCCCAGCATGCTGACCAGAGGTAGTTGGCGCCTCAGAGGTCCCGTCTGTCCAATTCAGGAGAAGAAATTATTGAATAAACAATAAGCAACCAAGCTATGAAAAGGCTAAAAGGGAAGACTTGCCAGCATCTGTTCCCTGATCATCATCTCCCAACTGCACACCTACCTACTCGGCAGCAAGCAGCCGCATGCCCTCCTTCACCGCCACTTTCTCCTCCTTAGTGAACTAGGTCGTAACCACATCCATCCTGAAGGCCGTACCACCCTCCTTATCCGCATCAGCCTTGGCCTCCTCCAGAGCCCGGAGATAAATCTTGGCCATGATCCGGGGATAATCATCCATCCAGGATAAGTTGCCCTGCTTTCAAGTACGGAAATACATATCCTGGAGCATCTCATCCATCATCACCTCGTTTTCCTCAAACTCCCTCATTCGGACCTCAGAAGCCAACAGCTTTGCAACGGCAGCATCCCTCTCTGATCGGTATCGCGGGCGGTCAGCCTGAAGGGATTTCCTCATCGCCTCCATATCCTCCTTCAGCTTAGCTTGAGCAAGCTCCGCGGCTTCAAGCTTCCCAGATAACTCCTCTACCCGCTCGAGATCCGCTTTCCGAACCTCGTCCACCATTGCAATGGCCATATCGATCCGTTCCTTGCAGACGGCCTCCATTTTCCGCAGCTCGGCTCTGCTAACCTCTTCCATGGTTTTCTTTAGCCGTATGGAGGCAGCCTCGTGCTCAGAGATCTGGATGGCCTGATCGGCGAGTTGCTTGGTCTGGTCGGCAACCACTAACCTCAATCTTATGTTGGCACTACCAATTTCCTCCCCGGCCTTGACCAATCGGGCATGATGCCCCATCAACTTCCTAGTCTCCTCAGCAACACGGTCGATATTTGCCTTAGCTTCATCCCCCATGGTTACAATCCGAGTAGTAAGCAAATCAAGGTCCAGAGACTGGGCCACATCAAGCACCCTTACCATGGGATTGCGAGGAAGAAGGTGCTCACCAGTAACCTCGTCAAAGGAAATATCATGAGAACCCGGATCCAGATCTGGATGACCCGCAAATGGATTACGAGCCAAGCCAGGACGGTCAATATGAGTAACGGTAGGGTTCTCTGATGGATGCGGAGAGGGTATGAACTCAGCATCCTCCCCCGTGATATCATGAATAGGCTGGGTTGGGGGCTGAGGTCTAGGTGAAGGTTCAAATAAGGAGCGTCTCCTCCTTTTCTTTTGAATATCCTCTTCAATAACTCCGAGAAGAGGACGGTAGCCGACTACTTCCCCAGAACGGTTGGTCGGAGGCTTTGGTTTAGCGGAAGTTTGAGGAGTTTGAATTGTTCGAGGCGGTGCCAAATGTCTGATGCCTTGGCCGCCTTACCCGTTTCTGAAATAAAAATCAAGTGTTACAAGCATGCGTGGGACTATAATCAAAGAAACATGTGAAGTTAAAAGAGGAGTCAAAAATTCACCTTGAATCGCCGGAGTTGCCCTAGCTGAAATGCTCTCGGAAGATGGACCAACACCAGTCCCGGCCTTATCAGTTTTCTTCGGCTTCTCCACCAAGGCCGATCCTTCCTCCAACCCCTCAAAAGTCTGGCGGAAAACATCATCTGTCCACTCTTGGATCTCCCCTGCTTGCCCCGAAGACAAAGCCCCGGCGCCGTCACCGCTCTGTCCTTCGCCACCATCACCTTCTCCATCACCTCCACTCTCCTCCTCGCCCCTTTTCTCCTCTACATTTTCCTCCTCCGGAACATCTGGACATGTGCTAGGGGAGGGTCCATCGGATTTTTTGAGCTTCTTCCCCCCGACGACTGGAGGTATCGAGAAGGGTTTCCTCTTGCTGCTCTTTATCGTGGCCCCTCCTTTGGCTTTGGCAGCCCTCTCCTCAGTTGTGTCTCTCTGCTTGATCACAGACTGACGTGGTAGAATCAAGTTGTGCTGTAGAAGAGTAGCATTCCTGATCAGGTAAGAAGCTGACCTCTCCCTTCCCGAAATGGCTTCTATCTCCTCAGCCATCTGAACCAGGTGATCGTTCTCCATGACTACAAAGCCACCTGTCGCTAGCAAGAAATGAAAACACATAAGGAAAAGCATTGCAGTCAGAACGGAAATTATAAATAAGTTTCAACTTACAACCGGAGGTGAAACGACGGATAGAAACAGAGTCATCCTTGACCAAAAACCATTCTTTCTTGAACATGCTGAACTTCGAATATAAGCCCAGGACCGGCTTGAAGGATACGGCCGATTCCAAACTGATGTATGGAGACCCCTTCTTATAGCCCCTCAAGTTGTACAAATACCGGATCTCCCGGTTGGAAGGGGGACGCCCATATCTTCTCTAGAAAATGATGAATAGGCTCACCAAGATAGCATAAGAATTGGGCTGAAGCTGAAAAGGGGCCACCTTCAAATAGGTAATGAAGCTGACTATCCAAGCATTGATCGGGGGAATGGCCCCGCACATGCAATGGTACCTGCTGTAAGCAAAATACCCTTCAGGAGGGTCATACGGCATAACTTCATCCCCTGGCAGCACCATGTGTGCTCTATCAATCCCGAAAGAACGAGATATAACATCAAGCTGCTCCTCCTTGAGGGAGCTAAGAAAACAGTCAGGAGGAGAGTTCAAGAGCTCCTAAGGGCCATATCCATCCACTAGTGATCTCGGGGTGGGTCCATGTCGTCCCGGTCCTGGCTGGGCTGGGGGCACAACGGGGGACTTTCTTCTGTTCGTAGATTTCCTCTTACCTGATCGAGTTTCGACTTTACGAGACATTTATCTGCAAACACAAAAAGTGCGTCGTTAGAATGAGGGAAGTAAAAAGCAAGTGCGTACAGTCTAGAATTTCATTCATAAATTAAAACATAAAAAGCTAAAGATCCATTCAGCACTCGGAATCCCCGAGTTCATTCAGTTGTCCCAACCTAAAAGTTCATTCGGCACTTATCTTTCCCTTTCTCATTCGGTGGTTCAAGTACAAGTTTCATTCGGCAATTCAAAAATAAGAGTTTCATTCGGTAACTCAAGCACGAAGTTCATTCGGCAAGAGGGTCTCACCTGGTTCAGTAGAGATAGGAATTTGATTCGGCTAAACACGTTTGATTCGGCAAAGACAAGAGTTCGATTCGGCAAAGACAAGGGTTTGGTTCGGCTGATAAGGAATAACGAAAACATTAGGCCCGTACTTATAGGAAAAATATAAACGACCGGACCAACTGGCTCGGCACACAAGACCGGATGAGGATGTCCAAGCTAAAACAAAGTACGCCATCTGCATGCACATGCCCTACTTTGGGGGGCAAGTGTTGGGTGTGTTTCGACTGGTCCGACACCGTCGAACCAACTCCTCTACCATCCACTGCCAAACCAACCTACGTCCCATGCCTGCCGAAGCAACATATTCCACGTACTATCGAACCATTCTTCTCCATCTACCACCGAACCAACTCGTCCACCAAGTGTCTGCCGAAGCAACCTTCTCCCCGTGCCTGCCGAACCAACTCAAAGTAGCACCACCGGACCAGAAGCAAGGGAGGCCACCACCGGACCAACCTCCACCAAAACAACCTCCACCGAACCAACGTACTACCGGACCAAGGAGTACCAAACCAACATTGCCAGGCCAAATTGCTTCAGCCCAGGCTCACCAGCAGCTATATACATCCAGGACTCCTACCCTCAGCCTCACTCTATAAATAGAGGGGCAGGGGTACAACAATGGCGGACAAGTTTGAGAGCTCAAACACGGATAAAACTTTCAAACAACTTTCAGATACTTGTAATCAAAGCTTTGTACTTGTAATCTGAACAGAGAAGGAGAATAATATATAAAGTGGACGTAGACACATTCTGGCCGAACCACTATAAATCTGTGTGTCTTTTACAGTTTAGTCCATCTATTTTATATATTTGCATAAATCACCCAAATCACTAAGAACAACACATAATCAACTAAATCATACGACTTGGAGGTGTTTATCCATTTTTTGTGCAAACAATTGTAATCAGCAAAAGTTAATCTCCCTCTAATTAAAATTTATGAACTACAAAAGTGTTTCGAATTAGATATATTATATATCAAAATCATAGTTCTCGACGACATGAATCCACTAATTGTGTTTATTTGCTGATTGGATGTGCAGATTAATCAGAAAACGAATCAAAAGTTTGGCGAATGTGGACCATTCATTCAATTCAATGGTGATAATAAGATGATCAGAGACCATAGCATGAAGAGGACGTCGAATGGATGATGACGATGGGGTCCGATTGACCGAATGTGACCGGAGTTCACCAAATCGGCGAACCCTAATCTAAAATTTTAGGTGGCTGCACGATTAGTTTTCGATGGTCAAAGCGACATAGGCGGGTAGAACATGAGAAGAGGTAGCTACTGCTGGCTACGGATATGGTAGTAGGGTCTTTAATGCGATGGTGGACGAAAGAAGCGACGACATTGGGTATGGGCAACGTACCGTGACACGGAGCATGGAAGAAGATAAAAATATAAATATATAATAATTAACGGAATAAATAATTAAATATAATAAACACCTTAACTTCAAATGGTTATAACTCTCGCATATACAACGTCTATTTCATACGCAATTCATCGCGTCAGGATCGTGGTGAGGTGGGAAACTTTTTAATTTATTGTCTGTTATGGTGAGATACTTTAGAAAATTGTCTTAATTGGGAAAGTTTTGCATACGGTTCGTATTTGGCGATGCAATAGTGCAAGGAGCTGAGTCCTCAATATACCACAATCCAAGAAGCCAAGTCCTCAACGTACATTTTAGTCCGAGGAGCTGAGTTTTCAACATACTTTAGTCCGAGGAGCCGAGTCCTCCATATATAACGGTCCAAGAGTTGAGTCCTCAATATACGATTATGATACAGTCCAAAAAGTTGAGTTCTCAATATATAATAGTCTGAGGAGCCGAGTCCTCCATATATGATAGTCCATGGAGTCGAGTCCTCCATATATGATAGTCCATGGAGTCAATCCTTCATATATGATAGTCTAAGAAGCCAAGTCCTCAATATACGATTATGATACAGTCCAAGGAGTTGAGTCCTCAATATATGATAGTCTAAGGAGCTGAGTCCTCAATATACGATAGTCAGAGGAGCCGAGTTCTTGGTATTCGATTTGGAATCACAACACGTTTAAAGGAGTCGAGTCCTTAATATATGATTTGACGATAGCGGGTTGAGATTTTGGTGTTAAATAGTGAGCATGTGATTAGATATGAGCTAGAATTTAGTGAGACCTTAGCATACGATATCACTATATTATTACATTATGTTTAGCTGACTTGTTGGATGCAGACGAGATAGGTTGATGTATGGTTTTCGAGCATAAGTGTTGTATTACTAGCTTGCAAATATTATACACTATACGATATGTTTCATTCACCAGACATATGTCTGACCACCTATATCATTTTCTTCTTTTAAATACTCTGATAAGTTGATAGAGATGATAGGTGGTAATTTGAAGCGTGATGATACGACGGAGATACATATTCCTTTATTAGCTATCTACTATTTTTATTTTATTTATTCTCAGACATTGTGATATTTCCATTACCATCATAGAGAGATATTGTAGTTGAAATTTATTTGATCATGTATTGTTATATTTGTTTGGGATTGTATTATTGATTGCTATTATATTTTATCCCTTGCGCTGTGAATTTCTGAAAATTTAGCATGTTGTAGATAGCTCTGTTACGTGTTTTATATTTTTACCACAAAACGATTCACCGTCTATGAGGTCCACGATATCAGCATCTATTTATGCGCGAATTGGGTCTTTGTAGATAACGGGTTGTTACAATCACATTCTCAATAGTGTTGGTATCGTGTTAATGTCATATCTTTGATAACTTACACCAATGATTTTGATGGCTCGGAGTTTCTTGGAATGTAACTAAAGCTTTAAGACGGACAAATAGAACTACATAATTCAATTTTCGGAGAATGCAAGTGAAAATCCAATCTACACGATTTTGTATTGTAAAATAGAACAATTTTGGTAAACAAGATTCAACGAAGAACAGGTTAAAAGCAAAGTGAATGACTGTCTATTGGTTCGACTGATACTTAAAGCTCGATCTAGCTTATGAAAGCAATGATGTGATTAAGATAAATAAATTGTCTTGTCAAACTACGTTGTAAGCATTATCAGTGTCTACCTTAAGTATATTCTATTCTCATTTATTGAAAATTGCTAACGATTGCTCCACATATCTAGTGTAGTTGCTTGATGTAGCCTACTTCAACCAATGAAGTTAAGGGTTTGATTGTTCATCGGCTGTATTATACATGTGAATATACCCAAAGTATGGATTGAAGTCGTAGAACATATGCCTTGAGAGTTTACAAGCTAAGTTTGGATTTATCCACCAATTATTAATGAATGGTAAAGAAAAACCAATAGATTTGAGATCAGAGAAGCCACAATGGGATGTTCTCTAGAATGTGATGAAGTGGTATGCCGCCTCCTACTGAGAAGATGGTTAAACCTTGACTAGTTAGCGGGTCGGTATGCATATATGGATTTTTCAGCGCAGGTCATTGAAGCTCAATTGGATTCATTAGACTGGGCCAATCGAATGCAATTGGGTCGAAATGTCGGTGTTGAGCAGTTTTAATTGTACCCGATGCAGTAATTTTTGACGCTGACATATGAATAAAATTTAATTTTTAAAATGGTTATCGTTGATTATGATACGTTTAATTAGATTTGATGTATGCACGGTATACGGTTAGCCTTTAAACTGGTGACAATTAGGTCCCATTTGGCACATAATTTAATATTTGAGCAACGCAGGTCAAACAAGCAATCGTCTGTACATCATAAAATAGTCCAAATATCACAGCTTATAACATTTAAATGGATTACTTCATCACTAATTATTTATCCAAATAAACGTACTCTTTTTATTCTATACATCAAATAGAAGGGGGAAACGAAGTATGAAAAAAGAACAGGAATTTACATATGTATATATATAGGAAACAAGGGAAATATGTTAACGTTAGGTAAAATAATACACCAAGAAAAGCATGTGTTTTAATCGTAGAAAAACACAAACATCTGCTTCTTGTTGCGAATTTGCAGTTACCTACAAGCAAAGTAAGTCCAGCTTTTTAT
Source organism: Allium cepa (assembly GCA_030765085.1). Taxonomy (NCBI): domain Eukaryota; kingdom Viridiplantae; phylum Streptophyta; class Magnoliopsida; order Asparagales; family Amaryllidaceae; genus Allium; species Allium cepa. The sequence continues at coordinate 266,168,923 of CM060932.1, forward strand.
TGCAACGTCATCAGAGAAATTTCTTTTCCAAATAAAAACACATGTTTGAACAAACTAGTATAACCGCACAACGGTGGAGAAACCGACCGTTCGATTGTATAACTTTGATAAGAAATATACATTTAAAAAATTTGTTAATATTACTTAAACATTAAGTGATAATATGTTGGAAAAGATTAAATTGAGATTTGAATCTGAAAATATGAATTTCAAATTTAAATATTAATCAAAACATTCAAAATTGTCGATTTGAAATTAAAAATTTTAAAATCATAATAGATTTGAATTTGAAATCTTTGATGCGCAAAATAAAAAAAGAAAGTTTAGAGAAACCGCGATGAGACAAGATCCACGTTTTTCGAGAAACCGCGATGAGATAAGATCCACGTTTTTTGGCTTCAGGAAAATTGATTTTGGCTAGTAGAAGTAGGCAAACCTCCCTACGGTCGGTTTGACTATGTCAATCTGAGTAGGATGGAATTTGAATACAACAATGATGGTGTTAAAGGCCATGAATTAGGAATGGAAAGTAACATTTCTCGACAACTGCTACAGTAACAGTAGAGTACTGCTCGATCTTGCTATCATGAGCGAGGTCATAATCGTTCTTGCAAACCGTGAACGAGGTCAAAATCATATGCGTGCTTGATCTAAAAATATAACAAAAACATCTTTCATTTATTTTCATTATTTTTATTTATTTTTTAGATTTTGCTTTTACATAATTAACTAGCCTCCCTTTTCACGGTTGTCCAAACGAGCATACAAAAGGGGAATCTATTCTATTTTATGTATAAAAAAGGATAATGAAGTTTTGATGTTCTTACCTCTCTTCTACTCCCACTCAACCTACTCTTCTCTCACCAATTCAAAGATAAAAATTCATTTATCCCGTAGAATTAATTATTCTTATTTAAAACTAAATTTATTTTCATTGTAAAATAATAATTTATCTAATACGTTCCAAACGACGTTCTCTCCGCTTCTCCATACTTCAATACAACAAGAAGAAAAAGTCATTGGTTACTTCACGTCTTCACTCTTCTTTTTTCTTGGTTATTTCACATCTTCAGTTTCTTCTTTTTCCTCTCATAATTTTTTTCTTCCACTTCTCCGGTTGTTTATATAAAAAATTCAATCACAACTTCGTTTCTTCTCATTCTCCAGTTTCATATTAACACAATTCAATTCTCAATATAAAGCAAATTAGTGTTCTTTTCCAAACAACTTATGTATCAATATAATAATTATCTTAACATGACTTTAATTTTATTGAATTTATTAATAGTTCTTCACCTTTGTATGCTACATAATTACTTTTGATTCTATTCATGTTCTACAATGGTTGTTTTTCTACTTGGTGCATTTAGGTTCCGGAATTTTATGAAAGATATATCTAAAAGCCACCATAAACCTTGGTTTACTGATCGGCCAGCTTTTAAATCTTTATTTTATTAGCTATTTTTCTTATAATTAGAGTTTGAATTCGTTGTTGTTCTAAATTAATGATTTCATTCTATGACCCAATTTTTTGACCAAATCCTATTTTTCTCTTATTTTTGATTTGGTTAATATGTTTTTTTTAATATGGCTTTATTCGTTTATTTTGTAGTAGTTTATTGGATCTATTAATGCATCAACATATTAAAATATTCAGTTGTTTTAAAAAATTGGTACAGGTAAAGTAGAACTAATTTTTGTTCCTTACATTTTGTATCAAAATGCTTTTTCATTCATTTTCATTTTTTGTTGAAGATGACTTTGGTCTTTCATTTACTTTGCAAAATATTAATGTGTTTATTATCATATAGATACCAATAGACTTTAGATTGTTCTATATAATTAAATAGATGTAAAGTTGGTCTTTCTTTTCATTCTCAAACATAAGTACCAAAAAGCCGTGAGAAAAAATTTTATACATATAAAGCAAAAGAAATGATAAAAAATAATTTTTCATAAAATAGTCCAGGGAAAAAATATAAACGCACAAGCAACATTTTTATATATTTTTAATAGGCAAGTTAAAAATAATGTATAATTTTAGTTTTAACTCTTTTTGTGACATAGTAATCCTTTTTAATTATAATAGATAAGAGAGTTAATTTCTTTCGATCAAGTCCTTTCATTTCATGTAACTCTCTTGTAGAAATATTTCAGAAGCATTTTGAGTTTTAGCTCCATGAGGGAAAATGTAATGTTTATCATTTCATAACTTGAAAAAATATTTCTTCACTATTTTTCATTCTTTTATCAACAAACTCATATAAGTTTTATAAGAGTAGTATATTATTATCGTTTTATAAGCAAATTACATTTTGCATATTTGTTTATGCTTGAAAGGTAACATTATATATTTTATACTTTATGGAACATAATTATATATTTTACCTTACATAAATAAGAATTTGATTTAGTTATAAATACCAAATTATATCGATATTTTGATGTACAAATGAATAATGTTGAAAGCATTAGTATCGATATTGGATTGATGCTCCAAAAAATATTAACATCAATTTCTAGTTGGATTTCCAATAAAAACTTATGATCAATGTTTGCATGCATGAACAAAAAAAAAAAAGATAAGGTGAAATGAGATATCATTGAATTAAAAAACAAAATTAAATGAAAATAATGCTTGATTGTTGAGTTGGGTATTAAGTGATGTTAGTTTGATGAAGGATGAGACATATGATAGATGTTTTTATTAAGTAAATTATTACAAAGATTTTTGTGGAAGATAATGAAGATATTTAATGCACGTAATTCAAATGCAATTTTAATCTATGGTTTATGTGAAAAAATATACGATATATCTTTAAGTAAATCATATTTTCTACAGGTTTATTTCACAATAAAACAAGTTCACGTTGTCTATTTCTTACATTTTAAAAAAATCATTATTTTACTACACAATACTCCTACATTCATTTTAATATGTTCTTCTTCTGTACATATGTAGGTGCTTATTTTATAAAATACTTTGTTCTATATTATAATATTGGCAACTATAATAACATATTCCAATAATAATAGTCTGCACTAATAGTTCATTTCATTGAATGTATTTGCTTACACCATTTTATCTAATTGTTATTTTTAATGAAATTTACTTATTATTGTAAGTTGTTTTCCAAGCTATCGTGGTATTTCTCCAATTAGTTATTATTATGTATGTCAAATGTGTAATAATGCAAATGTTGTGATTTTATTTTTTTGAAACAGATTTGAAACATTATTTCACTTAGAGCATAATTTCTCTACTCTAGATTTAAAATGTTATCGCTGTAGCGAACTATGTACGTATTAAAATTTATTTGTCAAACATTGGATAAACACATATTGGACCGATGTAGCATAGACTTGAAAACTAATAAACAAGTATAGTATGCAATGCCTGCAAAGTTAAGAATAATAGAAAGCTGATGTTAACATAGATTGTATAAAATCATTATTGTCCAAAATAATTAGATATACCTTTTGTATTCAAGATTACTTAAGTATATTTATCATCAAATGTTTATTAATGGCATTTAAGAAAAGGCTAATCTTAAAAGAAAAACTACAGTTCATTAAAATACACTTTCACCTTCATGAACAACAAATCAAAAAAGACGCTGTTAAATAAATTATGCAATGAATTCTGTGTGCGTAGCACGGGTTTACACTAGTTTGAAAGGAATATGAAGGGAGAGTGGTTCATGATAGAGGAGGATCACATAAGCAAGCAGAGAAGGATAAATTGTAGTTTAAATGTTAATCTTGATCCATTCATCCCGACTTGCCAAAACAGTGGGGACCACCTTAGACGTGTCTGTCGCAATTGGACACGAAATGGACAAAAATTGTCTACGTAAGCATCATAACTAATTATGTTAAGAAAATTAGTCGGAGATTTTGATAAATCACAAGCACGGAACGAATTGTTAATTTTTTTTCTTTCTTTCTTTTGTTAATTCACGGTAGATTCTCTAATATTTGCAAATCTAATCATATTACAACACTAGATGGATGTCCGTTCTTGGGCAAGTTGGTAGAGCTTCTCAATGATGAAATGTTGAGATTTAGTATCTCAAAAGCGACATGCATTCATTCACTTAGTGGATAATATAAAAACAATGAGACTCGCCTATTATTCATCAGATAACTCGAATTTGTTGCATTTGTATGACAACTTGTTTTAATAGAAGGAACAACTATTACATTGATAAGACCTTTAATAATGTGGATAATTGTTGAATCAACTGTGCTACTTCAACCGACTAACTAAGTAGCGGGCACATGCCGAAACAATATTAACCGTTAAATCTTAACAATGGCTTGAATCCAGTACAACACTAGATGGATGTCCGTTCTTAGGCAAATGTTGCTTGAGCTTCTCAATCACGAAATGTTGAGTTACTAGCTCCAAAGCGACATGCATTCACTTGCTTTATTAGTGGATAATATAAAAACAATGAGACTTGCTAATTATTCGTTGATAACTCGAATTTGTTGCGTTTGTACAAAAAAATTGTTTTAATAGAAGGGACAGCTATATTGATAAGACCTTTAATAGTGTGGATAACTTTTGAATCAATCGTGCTACTTCAACCGGCTAACTAAGAAATGGGCACATACATGAACAATATAAGCTGTTAAATCTTAACAACCACCCAAAATCCACTTATAAGTGTACACTCCTTAATTTTGTGCTCTATTTCGCCACTATCGTAACATCTTCCCTTTTGAATTAGAATCATTAAATATCATTTATTTATTATTAAAAGAGGAAATCACGGCTAATGATGAAACTATTGTTCCATGAAGTTTCTAAATGTGAAAATTAGGGACATAATTCTCTTTCTAAAAACCTATTTGTTTTACATCTATCCTTTTTCAAAACTATTTTACGCGTCCATCCTTTTTAAATATCATTTATTTATTATTAAAAGAGGAAATCACTGCTAATGATGAAACTATTGTTCCATGAAGTTTCTAAATGTGAAAATGAAGGACATAATTCTATTTCTAAAACCTTTTTGTTTTACATCTCTCCATTTTAGAAACTATTTTACGCATTCATCCTTTTAGTAATTCTTTCTCTTTCACATCTCTCGTTTTCAAATTTGAGAGTGGCTGCCAAAGGGTGTATTATACGGTTATGAGTTATGCAAAATAATAACATAGGCACATGTTAAGATTAGCAAAATTACCTAAACACCCTCTTGAATTATACTTAGTTTTCCAAAAATAGAGATGTATTTAATAAAAGGAAATTGATAGGGGCTTAAAACTTAGTTTGTACAATTATAAAGATGTATGTCAAAATTTCTCAAACAAAATAGGTTAAACACCCTCTCTTAACCATAAATAAAATTAGTTTGACTTTTATTTTCGGATATCATAGTAGATATTAAGGATGCATCCTTAAAAACCACAAGATAATCCACAAAACTCTTTAACAACTAGATAATCAATAATTCAAATATTGAAAAAAAATACTAATTTTATTTAGACATATGATATTGCCGAGTTATTCCATCTTAAATTTTTCTAAATGCGGAACAAAATTGCCCTTATGTGATTTACCTATAGTAGGTTTAGTTTCTTTTCCTTCTTTTTTTAGAAGGACGTGCTTTATTAACCAAAAAAAAAAATGTGTTTGGGTACAAACATTAATAATGACCATAATAAGACCAACAAAACTCTACTATAAGAGGAAAATGAAATGTTATACGGACAATATTAAACACAAACCCAACCCACTAAATACTTCAATCAATACACTTTCGCACTTCATTCTACATGACCCAACTTCATTAACTTCAAAAAGGCCAAATTTGATTTTACTAATCATGGCAGTAGCTAGTAAATATCATCGCCTTCTTCCTTCAATAGATCTTTGTTTCTCCTCGTCACCAAGGGGTTTTGCGATTACCTCCAATGTTGTCGATCTATAGTAGGACTGCTTGCTAGATCACTTTAAGTGTGTTGAAGATTAATGCTTGACGAAGGGTTGCCTCCCCAGAATGCTTGATCAAGATAGTAGAAGATTGATATCCATTAACAAGAGCTTATATCTAGCTTCCTCTGGTAGCTCTTCGATCGAAAAGTTCTTAAATTACGTTCTTACCATAAGTGCCAAACTGTTGTTGTTATGGTAACATCCCTGACCTCATTTAATACCTGCCGAGTTGAATTCAAGTGTCTATCCATTAATAATAGAAGATCACAATTGCCTAGAATTGAAAGTTGTAAGTTAGATCTAGAATTTATTCTTTCCCAAATGAATATAGAATATGCGCAATTGGAAAATAAATGATAGCTTGATTTTTCCTCTTCCTTCACCCATGCAACACTTTATGTTCTCTAGTGATACCCACTGCCGTATACGATCTTTTGTAGGGAGCCTATTTAATTGATAGAGTTAGGAGTATGCCCTAGGGGCAATTATGTAAATTGTTACATATATCTAACTCGTTAAACAATCTTGTTCATAATAAAGGTGTTTCTTTCTATTATATACTTGATATAATGTGGTTATATTAATTAAATATTTAATTAAAAGTACACTTAATAGAAAATCCATAAATGACATATTTTGGGATAGTTGTTACAAAGTGTTGTAACCATGAGTAATTTATCACAACAAAACAAATATACCATTTTAGATGTTCCTAGTCAAGATACATCGAGACCGAATATCGTCCAAATATTGGGCAGTGTATTACGTATGACTGCTGAGGGAACCTACGGGTTATGTACTGATAGTTATTGGATAACTATGGAACGACTTACTCGATAGTTTTGTTGATCAGCATAGCTAAGGTCAAACAAAAAATATCGATGTGACTAATTTACATAGTTCTCTCGACTTGAGAATACCATAAATCTTCAATATGAAAGCTCCGCTTTGATTATAGTCAAATCATGGTATGAGTCGAGTGGAAATATTGTAAGTGAAGCACTACTCAAGAAAGCATTCGTCTCCACGATTATATAGGGTTAGTAGCACGGTCAACTCAAGTCACCTTAAAGTCAAATTCACTGGCCAGAGCATTTCGGTTAATAATAATTGTTGTTATTGAACCAAAAAATTTGTGTTTTGACTATAAAATTGAATGTGGATGATATTGAAATTTTGAGCATTACCAAATTTCATAAATCTAAAGTGATAGTTTTGATGAAGAGAATTGATGTAAATAATTGCCGCTATTAGGTATCGCTTATAACAAGTAAAAATTTAGATTTTACCAAAAGATGTGTAAGCGGTGAATTTAACCAAAATGTCACACCACCTGCTAAATGACGCGTGAAAGTTAATATTTGAATTGTTCAGTATTAATCATTGATTGAATTTACACATTTAAGTAGCAAAACCGTAATGATGAATTCTCCAAAAAACCACATGATTTAATTAATTTATTAAAAGTTGTAACTTAATTAAATTAATTAGTATTTGAGAAATATTAATTATTATTTATTTTATTTGATGTTTGGGATTTATTTGTAATTATTTGCATGCATTCATAAAAGTTATATTTGCACGCATTGATATATGATATCATTGAAATTAATAAAAGATAATTAAATGCATTGGTTTATGGAATCTAATTTCATTTGGTGACAAGTAATTTAAGCCATATCATGTAAAGAAATAGGAGTGATCTTTCAAATCCATATAAAAACATCAAATAAAACAAATCATGAGTGGTTCATCCATCTCTTGCAAGGATAGAATGAAAAAGTTGAAGATCTGAGAAGACATCATCATTCAAAGTGTGCTTTTTAGGCAACATCCTAAGGTGATTCAATTGGATTTAGAAACATTATGCATTCGAGGTGCAAATCAAAGGCAACATCAACAACGTGCGCTTAAGGATTAGGTAGCAAGGTATGTCATTTTCTATATATAGATAGTGATTTTGTAATGTTTGATGGAAATTTAATTTGATTTTCATAATTTGTATGATGTATTATTGTCATGCTTAGTTAAAAAATCATTTGTGAAGATTGAATTATTTTTTGAATGACATGATTGAGTTTTCATTTGATAGTTATGTTTTTATATAATATTTAAGTGTAGATCTATATTTTTAAAAATTCTAATTAAAGTGTAATTCTTTAGATTTGAATGTTTAGATGTTAAAATTGATTAGTTGCTTTTCTTTACTTTATTAAATTGAAGCTAAATCTACATATGTTAAAATGTAATGTTTTATTTTAGTTCTATGTTTTAACATTTAATTTAAATCCATTCCTTAAATTTACAAAATTTACATCTTTATGTTGATTGATTGAATTAAGGTTAAAAATAAAATTTATATGGAATCAATAGAATGTTTCAATTGTATATCTATATTCTAATATTTCATGGTAAGCTGTGATTTTAGTTTTGAATTTTAATGTATGTATGCCTGTATTACTTGCACTTTTTATTGCATTAGATATTTACACATGAATAATAGGAACTTTAACAAAAACCAAAGTTTTGAAATTGACTGTAATAATTATCTAGTTTATATTAATAGGAAAATTTAATTGAATTCCATGTATATACATACTTGGATCTACTATATATATTCATATGAAATTTATTTTTCTTTACACATGTTGTCATAGTATGAAATCATTTCTCTTTTTAATTAAGACAATAATGTCTGCATACAATTCGTTGTTTGCCTTCTTTATTCTTACATCATGGTACATATTGATTGTCATTAGTATGTTGCATTAATTAAGTTTACTAAATGGAAAACTGTATCAATCACTCTTGTCATCCCTTACTAATTTCCATTTTAATTTCTATGCAATAACCATTCAGATTATTCTTGTTTATTTTATGTATACATATCAACTACCACTAACTACGCACACTCCCTATATGTTGCACTTGCACAGTATTTACTATGAATACATTTACAATTCATGTCATATTTAGATTAGTCATTAATCTTATTTCATTAGACAATTGAATAATTTAAGAGAAAGGAAATCAAAAGTTTCATTCATTAAATAAATTTATTCCCCATAAGTAATTGAATAATTTAAGAGATAGCAAATGAAAAGTTTCCTTCTCTAAATAAATTTAATAAGTTACTGTTACACACAAATATGTACATAAGAGTATATTTGATATACTCTAATTTACATACACATTAAATTAAAGTAAAACTTTATTCATAAAATTATATAAAATACTGATTTTATTTAAAAAACTTAGAAAAGTTCTAAGTATATTTAGACTTCATAGGCCCACTAAAGATTCAAAATGGCTAGACCTTTTGAAATTCACATATTTCTTTCACTGCGGCCTGGTCCAGTTCCTTCATTAATGGTGCACAATACGTCGTAATTGACATTTTTGGTGAACAACTTTATTCCACATCCTGTTACCCCATTGTACTTGATCACCTCTAATTCTACATGCTTCCCATGTGGATTTTACTAAAAAGTGCCATTGTTTTCTTTCCATTCCTACTCATCCTTATTGTTATCAATGTGAATTTTGATTTGTTGAAATGAATTGCATACATGCCTTGGAAACTTAACGTTTGTAAAGTCCCATTGGTCTTGATTTAACGATACTGCTCACTAAGTTGTTCTCAGAGTTTCCATATACGACCACTCAATTGTGTTTGCTAATGATATCCTGTTGAGCCAAGGGTCAAACCATAAGTTCGCGTCAACGTCATTTGATATATTTCTTTGTATTAGCTTGCTGCATTTTTCTCTTGTACATAGCATAATTTTCTATGTAAAATACGAATTGTTGTCTAATTTCACTATTTAGAAGTTTTTACTCATATAGTATCCACTGTATATCCGGTTTTCCTATAAAGAATCATGTTTCAAGTAGTTCCATACTCTTGATTGCAAATATTTGTTGTAGCTCGTCCAGGTTCCTCAAACCTAGCCCTCCTTCATTTTTTGGATTACAAACCATTGCCCAACTAATTTTGTGATGCTTTCCTTTCCATAGAAAATTTGAATATCACTATTCTATTTTACGTAAAACAGTTTTTGGAATTTGACAAATTTGTATCCAGATTGTATGATAGGTAGATTGCAGTCTTAATAAGCTTCAATCTACCGCTTGTGTTTAAAAATATGCTGCTCCATGGGTCAATCCTACCACTAATCTTATTCAGTAATACCCCAAAATCAGTTTCTTTAAGTTTGTTGGATGACAAGGGCGTTCCTAGATATTTAATGTGTAGACTGCCACTTTGAACTCCAAAAATTTGTGAAATTTGGTCTTTAACTGCTGCACCTTTCCCAAATTATATTCTGGTTTTGGAGGTGTTAACTGTTAGATCAACATGTGATTCAATATCAAGCAAGATCATTTTGAAAGAGTATGCAATTTTGATTGCTACTTTTATGAATAGCAGCAAATTATTAACATAGATCAAGTGAGTCAACACTGGGTCTATTTGTATAATGGGCTTAACTTATCTTGCAGATGTTCATTTTCCAAGTTTATTGATAATTGTTCCATTGCAACTGCAAATGAGTATGGGGAAGGTTACCTTGTCTGATGCCTCGATTACTCTTAATAAAATCCTAAGGAGTGCCATTGATGAAGATGGAGAATGTAGGTGTATATATGCACCATTCTATGAGGGATGTGAATTGAGCGAGAAAGCTCATATTTGTTATAGTCTGTAAAATGAACTTACTATTTATATTGTCATACGTTTTTTGGAGATCAATCTTTGCACATATAATTTTGTTTTTCTTTTATTGAAACACCTTGTAATTTTGTGTGCCAGTAAAGAGCCTTCTGAAATGCTTCTACCTGGAATAAAAACATTTTGATTAAAAGAAATTAGATCATTCATTAAGCCTTTCATCGTATTGCAAATTATATTTGTTAGTATTTTGTAAAGTACATTGCAATAGGATATAGGCCTATAGTCACTTATTCTTATGACATTTTTCAATTTTGGTACCAAAGTAATGAAAGTGTTGTTTATTTCTTTTATGAACTTCCCCTTTTCAAACATATAGTTCATGGCAGCTAGCAATTCTCCCTTAATTTGCTCCTAGTGATATTTGTAGAATTTAGCACTAAAACAATCAGGTCTGGGACTACTATTATCATCTATCAGAAATATTGAGCTCCACGTTTCTTTTAAGTCAATTGGCATTAGCGGTCTTCTTTTCGCATTTGCAGTTAGAATTCTTTTGTAAATTATGTTTTGCTCTATCATTTGAGATCAGTCTATAGATGAATTGTATAGTTTTATGAGAAGTTAATATCCTCATCTTGAAGCTATTCTGGACTCATTATTGGATTTCCATCTTCATCCATGATGCTTTACATGTTTAGCTTTTTTTTCCGTGTTGTCACTTTGAAGTGGAAATTTTTTATAGGCTGATCGCGTTGAGAAAGCCGTTTTATTTTTGATTTTTAATTGGTTTTCTTGAGTTCAGTTTTAAGCAAGGGTTGAAGTCTTAACAAATTTTCCTTACATGCTTAAAAGGTCTTCATTTTGAGGGTTATAAATAAGTTGAATATAGATAAAGTTGTTCAATTCTCTAATATCTTCACATTGTTTTTTAACTCCATATCTATTACCATTCTAGTTTTCTTAACGGTTTTAATATGTTTTCGTCTTTGAATAAAGCTATAAAATGAGCTTCCTTAGGTGAGTGTTGAAAAATAACATTCAATACTTTATAAGAACTCATCTTGGTGTGGCCATGAGTTATTAAATTTGAAAGGCTTGTTCTTATCCCGATTTAATGGATGAGTAAGAAACATGTTAAATGGAGAGCGGTTGCTAGATGAATGATTTAACACTGAAACATTTAAATTTGGAATTACTGTGAAAAGTTCAAAGTTACTCAAAACTGTATCTGTTTTACTATGAATCGAAAAGTTTTATACCTCCTCTCCAAGTAAGTAGTCACTGGTGTAATTTAACCCCTTTAATCTAGTAGAGTGTACAAACACTTAAAAGTCATTATATGCACTCAAGCAGTTATTGGCTATCAATCTCTCATCATTATTTAGTATGCAACTGAAGTCTCCTGCTAGGATCATGGTAATTGGACGCCAACGACATTTGTAGATAAGTAATTTCACAGTTGTTCCCTTTTAATTTATTTTTTTGCTTATATTATTAAGAGAATATATGTATCGCGTCTCGACACAAAGAAACCTATATGAGTTGATCAAATTAAATAATATAGTACTAGATGTTAGTCCTTGAGATGATGGTTTTGATGACAACAACCTTAGTAATTGCTATAAAATATAAATACTAACATTATAGTTTAGATACATATGTATATGCATGATTTAACCATGCAGGTACCAAGAATGAAGACTGTACAGTATAGAGATTCAAGATATCAAGATTGAAGACTCATGAGTATCAAGATTATCAAAAGTTAAAGATTTCAATAATAAGTAATTTAATTAGAAATTATATTAAAACTCCTAGAAAAGCACTGGCATCTTAAAATCCAATTTATTCGTGGAATGGAATCCACTTCGAGCCTGTAAAAGGGATGGAACCCTAAGTAGGATGGAACCTACGAAAAATCTAGTGGAACATTGTTTTGTATTCACTAACTTTCATTCAAAATGTTTTACAAAAATTATATCTTGTTTTCAAAATGTTTTCACAATCTTCCTTTTAAAAGAATCAAAAACATCTATCCTGGTTTTAATACTTTTAGCCTCAAAATAATCTTTATTTTCAAAATCAAATTATCCTTGGTTTTAAACTATCTTTAAATAATAATAATATATTTAATTTTTAATATTTATACTTAGATTTAAATATAAAATTATAGTAAAATTTTATATATACCAAAATATTATTCTCTATATTTACTTATGTATTTTAATTATAGTTAAGTATATTTATAAAGTTTAAAATAGTTTTAATATAAGATAGAAGTTATTTTCAAAGAAAAACAAATCACCAAAATTTCCTTTGGCATGTCGACATACTCAAGTACCGCATGTCGACATGGTTGCGGTTGATTTCAAAATTTGAACTTTAAAAGAAGTGTTTATTCATTATATCCCTTCGTGAATGGACATGACTGTTGTTCTACTATAAATAGGGGTGGTTGAACGAATTTGCAATCATATCTTTTTGGTTTTCACTCCTCTTCTTCTTCCACATTTCTTTACACATATTCTTACCATTACTCTGCCGCAATCAACATTGAATCTAACTAGATCATTTCTGGTTTGATTCTCTATCACTATCTCAACAAGATCTCAGTGCTATTCAGAGTTATAGACTTCTTTATAATCAATTTAGCGAGAGAAGGTGTGATTGTAGCCTTGGAAATCAATCAAGCGAGAAAATATGTGATTGTGGCCTTGGAAATCAATCAAGTTAGAAAAGGTGTGATTATAGCCTGGAAAGTCAATTGTGTGAACTTGTTGCCCCTGAAGTCAAGTATCTCTACCCAGAGGATTGTGAATCTGGAGTGGTGTACCTCGTGTACTTGAAATCGAGGGTGTAATTGTACAATTGCTTTTGAAAGGAAATCCGTACTTGTGTGCGAGACTGGATGTAGGGTAACTCCGAATCAGTATAAAATCCGGCGTGTTCTTTCCTTTATTACTTTTACTTTATTTCTGCATCTGTGTTTGATTCTGTGATCATATTTGTGTCTGAATATTGCATACATTTATGTTCAAATTAACAAAAACTCAGAAAGATTTAGTAATTCCTTTAAACACTATTCACTCCCTCTAGTGTTAATCCCAACCTTAAGATCTATATTCCGCATTTCTCACATTTGGTATCAGAGCAAGGTTTTCAAAGTTTTCATAATCTGAAATTTGAAAAAAAAATAAAGTGGCAACTTTTTAATAAAATTATTAACACTATTTTCATATGAATATGTCACAGAATCATCATGATATCTTGTTTAAAATTATATTTAGTTATTTTGAAAAGTCACTTGATTTTTTAAAAGGTTATGTTGTTTTGCAGGAGAAGAATTATGTCTAATGACTATTGGTTAAAAGATACCAGATAACCATCCATCAATCAAGAAGAACAAATGGATACATAATGTGTAATCGACAATGAAATGGGTACCATATCAATACAAAGCTTTTGATTCTCATCTACAACTTGATATGATACTGTACTTCTCTCCATCTACTTCGCAATGCCACTGGTTTCGTGCAAATCCGTTAAGAAATCACCAAGTTATGGTCAAGTGAAGTTTTTGTGAACAAAGAGGAGAATGAAAGCAAAACCGTCAATGGTATTCTTCAACTTGCATCCAAAGATTTGATTGTTTTGTCCCAACTCCTTTACAGTATGTAGTTATTGTTCTCGTGGTCCTTTTGATGGGTGGACCATCAAATTCCGATCAAAATTGAGTGAGATATGACAGTTTGAAGTTGGCTACCAAAACAGAAAAACTGTGTACGGGATTTTCTACATTTCTTTTACTGTTTGGCCTATTGCACCACAATACCATCCAAATTCGTCACCAAGCTATTACTAGATCGTAGCCATTGCCTTCCTCTTCGATTTTTCGCTGGTTTCATCCAATTCCATTAAGAAACGAAGGAGATATGCCTTCTAGAAGTTTGATAGTAAATATAACAACGGGAAGAAGAAGAAGAAGAGAAACTTTTATGAAAAGTGGTGACTGTTGGGCCTATTTATAGTGGTTGAAGTGTTCATTCATTCAAAATTCAAATTCAAAGTTTTGGCGCTAAGTTGGTCAATCTACTAAATCATCTATATCTTTCTCATATGGTCTTCAAATTCAGCAAATGAACATACTACCCTGATCATAAAAATGAGCTCGTCGCAATAGAACATATCTCATTATTAAATTTTGAAAGATATAAATGTGTCGTTGATGACAATGGAAGAACAACAAAGTTAGAAAGATGGAGTGCAAAAATTGGTATGCTTTACTATTATTTCATCTTTATTGTTGCATTTAGGAATATATATTTATGCATTTGGTAAGGTATAGAAATTTATCTCTTTTATAAGTTTTGATATTTAGGTCCATATATCGACACACCATAGTATAATTTTCGATATGCTAGTATAATTTTTTTTTTAAAAGTTTTTTTAAAATGTGTTTTCTTTCAGATAAAATCTTACTATTAATTTATTACAACTATACTAAGTAGAAAAGCATTTTTACATGCATAATGTCAAGTGTCTTTACACATGTTTTCTCATTTTTTTATGTTAATTAAATACTATAAAAAATTGAGTAAAAAACCAATTATTTACATTTCAATATCTAGTCGTAAAATTAGTTCAAAATCATGTTAAAATAAGGCCCAGAACGATAGATAGTATATCTGAAATGTTATCTTTTCTTCTGGAACGTTTCTTAAATACTGCAAATTCGTTTTTATAGTATCTCTGTACTTTGAAACACTGTAGTACTTTAGAAACATTTCACAGCATTTGGTAAATGCTGCAGTTTCTGTTTATAATGTTTTGAGTATATTTTACAACAAAAACTTTTTACAGCATTCTGTAAATGCTTTCTTTTCTATTTGAAACATCAAACTATGTAAAAATAATATTTAAATTAAGTATTTTTCTCTATTCTTTTTAGAAGTTATTTTATAACTTATATTACAATATTTTAAAATTAATGTTTAGATATTTTTTAGTAATCAATTAAAATTTTAAATGAAAGAGACCTTAATATAACACATGTTTATTTTAGTTTTTCAATCTTTGATTATTTTATTAATTATTTCATTATGATATTCTTTTAATTTAAAAGGTGTTTAAACATGTTTCTAAATATTTTAAACAATAATAATTTAATATGTAGGTTTTAATTAGTAAGTTAAGTATTTTATAAACATGGAAGTTTGAATTCTTAAAAAACAATTAAGTTATTTTAAAAGAATTGAATAAGGAGGATATTAATTTTTATAAAAATCATATTTGATCATATATATAGTTTAAATCCATATTTCTTAGCAATTTGATTTTGATATTGAGTTTGATTACTACCTTTCATGAATATGATATAGTTTTAATATCATTAAATACCTTTAAAATCTTGCCTTTACTACTCTTTTAGTCCTATTCATTAGTTTCCTTAACCTAACTTTTAGTAATTTGTGTGTATTACCTTTGTTTGGTTGAAGCGAGTTATAATAAATTATTTGATATGTGTACACATACATACATACATTACATATACATGCATATACATATATATACTTGTCAATTAGATATTACTTATCACTCATGTTTATCTTATAATTTGAATATCTCTTACCATAATATATATATCATCATATCATGATGCATATTGTTATTATTTTTACTTCATTATCATTTTGTTTCATATTACATGTCATCTTATTTTATATTACATTTCAATGCATATTACATCATAAATTACAATGCATGAAATATCAGAATCATTTGCATGACAGGTTTCACTTCATTCTGCATATTATCTCATGCTACATTGCATATGTCATACATTTCATACTGCATTACAAACTACATATTACATACATGTATACATAACGAGTGTATTTTATTTAGGAGGAGTTTGTAGTATTGTCTTATAGTATAGGATTATTAGTTTTTTGATTTGTTTGGTATGTTTTGATTGACTTGTTGACTTAATTGACTTGATTGACTTGCTTGACTTGATTGACTTATTTGACTTAATTGACCTGTTTGAATTGTTTGACTTGATTGACTTGTTTGATTTGATTGATTTGTTTGAATTATTTGACAAGATTGGATTTGATGTGCGTGTTGATTGGATTGCTTGAAATGTACTTATGCATATTTATGTATTGAATAATTATAATATAATTATGTTAATGTCTTTCACATTCCATTTACTATACTTTGTTCTAGCATTAGTTTAAGGGGGAGTTGTATAGTTTTATGGTTTTAGGATGGTTTTTGTTGACGACAAAGGGGGAGAAATATAAAATAGGATAGTTAGGCATAGATTAAGGGGGAGTTATTGGTTTTAGGGGGGTTATAAGGATAGAAGTAATATTTTATAAATAAAGGTTGTTATCACCAAAAAGGAGGAGATTGTTAGTCCTTGAGATGATGGTTTTGATGACAACAACCTTAGGAATTGTTATAAAATATAAATACTAACATTATAGTTTAGATACATATGTATATGAAGGATTTAACCATACAAGTACCAAGAATGAAGACTGTATAGTATAGAGATTCAAGATTGAAAACTCATGAGTATCAAGATTATCAAGAGTTCAAGATTTCAATAATAAGTAATTTAATTAGGAGTTTTGTTAAAACTCCTAGAAAAGCACCGACATCTTAAAATTCAATTTTTTCGTGGAATGGAATCCACTTCGAGCCTGTTAAAGGGATGGAACCCTAAGTAGGATGGAACCTACGAAAAATCTAGTGGAACATTGTTTTGTATCCACTAACTTTTATTCAAAATGTTTTACAAAATTATATCTTATTTTCAAAATGTTTTCAAAATCTTCCTTTTAAAAGAATAAAAAACATCTATCCTGGTTTTAATACTTTTAGCCTCAAAATAATCTTTATTTTCAAATCAAATTATCCTTGGTTTTAAACTATCTTTTCATAATAATAATATATTTAATTTTTAATATTACTTAGATTTAAATATAAGATTATAGTAAAATTTTATATATACCAAAATATTATTCTCTATATTTACTTATATATTTTAACTATAGTTAAGTATATTTATAAAGTTTAAAATAGTTTTAATATAAGATAGAAGTTATTTTCAAAGAAAAACAAATCACCAATATTTCCTTTGGCATGTCGACATACTCAAGTACCCCATGTCGACATACTCAAGTACCCCGTGTCGACATGGTACCAGTTGATTTCAAAATTTGAATTTCAAAAGAAGTGTCTATTCGTCATATCCCTTCACGAATGGACGTGACTGTTGTTCTACTATAAATAGGGGTGGTTTTGAACGAATTTGCAACCATATTTTTCTGGTTTTCGCTCCTCTTCTTCTTCCACATTTCTTTATACATATACCATTACTCTGCCGAAATCAACATTGAATCTTACTAGATCATTTCTGGTTTGATTCTCTATCACCATCTCAACAAGATCTCAGTGCTATTCAGAGTTATATACTTCTTTGTAATCAATTCAGCAAGAAAAGGCGTGATTGTAGCCTTGGAAATCAATCAAGCGAGAAAATGTGTGATTGTGGCCTTGGAAATCAATCAAGTTAGAAAAGGTGTGATTGTAGTCTAGGAAATCAATTGGGTGAACTTATTGCCCCTAAAATCAAGTATCTCTACCCAGAGGATTGTGAATTTGGAGTGGTGTACCTCGTGGCCTTGAAATTGAGTGTGTAATTGTACAATTGCTTTTGAAAGGAAATCCGTACCCGTGTGCGGGACTGGATGTAGTGTAACTCCGAACTAGTATAAAATCTGGTGTGTTCTTTCCTTTATTGCTTTAACTTTATTTCTGCATCTGCGTTTGATTCTGTGATCATATCTGTGTCTGAATATTGCATATATTTGTGTTCAAATTAACAAAAAATCAAAAAGATTTAGTAATTCCTTTAAACACTATTCACCCCCCCCCTCTAGCGTTAATCCTAGTCTTAAGATCCGTATTCCGCATTTCTCACACTAGAGACATAAATGAAAATTTCTCAACTAACAAAATTAGAACGAACAAAAATGATGAATTTTATATCATATCTAAAAATCAGATACATTATTTCATATATACAATTCACAACACAAATCCATATACAATGACCTCTCAACATAAGTATAAGCAAACTAAACATCCATCGTCGTCATCAGCTCTATCTTCATGCCGTAGCCCACAAAATCCATACAAGTATAACATCAACCTGTATAATAACCTTAGTCCGACATGAGATTGTTAGGTATATAACAACCTTGAGTTAGGCTAGAAATCTAGCCATGAGTATAACCGCTCAAACATAACATTATGAGTGTGTTAGGTTTAAGTATGCTACACACCATATAGCTTTACTCGGGGATAAACAGAACCTTGTCATTGTAGTCTACGCTAATAAATAATTCCATATAACCTTTGTAATTAAAAACATTTCAAAATAGATTTTTATATTCTTTTTCTTCCAAATCATTTCCCCAATGACTTCAAAATGGATTTCCAAATTACTTTCATGAAAACACTTCATTCAAAAAAAATCACATATATTTAAAAATCACATACTAGAGATCCACTTTGCAAACGATGCCCATAATAATGGTCCTGTACATAAATAATTTATTATAATATTTCCCAATTTGTATAAAACCAATTCTTACAATATTTTTCACAAATTGATTTTCAAAATCTGATTTTTCCCTTTCCAAACCATTATGCAAAATAACATCTCTCCTTAAATTTTCAAATTGTTGCCTTTTCGTTTATCAAAACCAGTTTTGTAATATTTCCCAATTTTCCTCGAAACTAGATTTCACAATAGAATATAGTTGCCTCGAATCCAATACAAAATATATATCCTCATATGATAAATGCTAGTCACAAAAAACCATCTAAATCGACATCTAAGGAAGGAACCCATTATTCCGAGTTCCTACCCCTACAATTCAGGCTGTACACACAAGGTATTACCTTGAGCGATATAATTCAAAAGTAATAAATATCCAATCGATTTATAAATCAAGTAACAACCCCTTTTAAAAAGGTAAAATTACTAAAACTATTTCCAAATGGAGAGATGCACAAAATTATATTTGTTGATTCTTTCAGTTGGGAAATTCTCAGTGATAGAAAACACTATCAAAATTCCTAAGGTTTTTTTTCCACAAATAACATTATTTTACCAGATCAATTTTACTTCATCAATGTCAGCTTCACAATATTTCATAGTTTCCAAAATCTAACCTCATAATTAAAATACCAAACTCTCAAATATATTTTAATAATAAATCATATTTAACAGAGCTATTGGATGTGACAACTACTAGCAATGATGTTTGATTCTACTTAACTACCAAAATATCATTATCAGATATCCATATCAACTCCAATTACATAGTTCTGCGATACTATAAATAAACACCTTACATTCTCGAATCCATAAGTCAAAATATTCGAGAATAGCCAATAACATCTAAAATGGAACAGTGTTTTATTCCGCTTAACTAATAAAAATGTTGATTTCAATCATCCAATGCAATTAAATTTTAACATCCAATATAATTAATACTATGATATTAAGCATTCCATTCAACCATTTTGAATCATATCAAGCTTTTTAACAGCCAAGTCTTAGCTTAGCAATTCTATTATTTAGCATCAAGAAACAACTAAATATGCATAACTCAAACTAAAACTTGAAAAGGGTAGTTTAGAAGTAGAGAAAATTATACTCAAAATAACTTTAGAGTTCAAATCATATTCATGAAGGTTCACAGTATAACTAAATGAAATGATTAGACTTACTTCCTAAGCTTGAAACCTTGTGACTTGATGAAGCAAATGGAAACACTAATTGGCTTGAAGATGAAGGTGCTATTTTCTTTCTAGCTTTGATTTGTGAATGCAGTAAAATGCTAAAGCTAGTGATGCTTTTATAGGCTAGTTTGATTAGCTTAGCGTCTAAGCATAGAATTAGCTTTGGTATAAGTTAAAATAGTTTACGCTAAAATAGAATGATGGCACCACGGATAAGCATAGGACTTATGTTAAAATAGAAAATTGATGCTAAGGATATGTATAGAACATTGGTTAAAATAAAGTGAACGTTCTTTGGATAAGATTTATCTTGAATAATTATTTGAGTATGAGATAAAATAAGGAACGGTTAAAATAAAGTAATGTTAAGATAAGACGATGATATTCAGGATAGTCTTAAATAAAGATAAACCTTTATTTCATTTGTTTTTTCTTATATTTTAAAATAATACCCCTAACTACCATTAAACCTAACCATCTTTAAATTAACTTTTTACAACCATTCAAAAAAATAACCACAATGCAAGGTGTTTTGAAAAAAAAAATTCAAATAAAATTTCATATTATACTTTAATAGATTTACTTTATTTTAACTTCATAGAGGGATGCTACAGTAGTTTATATATTTGTTTATTTTTTTTAACTATTTTTCATTCAATTTTGTATCATTATTTCCTTCCTAAAATGGGTGTTTAACCACAAATAAAAATAGATTGCTGCTATTTGCAGGTCCAATATGTCCAAGTGCTAGGACTATATAAGGGCACAATCAACTCTTTTTATTTTGTTCTATAGGATAACAATTTTTTTTTGGTTAAATTTGCTACAATATTTTTTTTTATCAGACATGCTTATTTTATCACATCTTCCTTTTCACTTTCAAATTCTTTCTCTTCCAACTTCTCATTCCATTCATTATTGCTCCTGTAAAATTCTCCTTAAATTTAGTCCATGTGAAGAGCAAATAATTAAACTTTAGTGATGCCTATTATAATGAGATCTAGTTTAGCTTTATGATAAATCACATAATCAAAATATGACCGGTATACTTTCATTTAAGGTAATTTAACAAAAGAAGTTAGGCATACACGGCGGTACAACAATGCAAGTCATTCTGTATTCCAAAAAGCAAGTAATAGAAATGAAATTTTGTTAGAATTAAACAAGAAATGAAAAGGATTCGAGTAACCAAACATAAATTTTACTTAAGTTACAATAAGTGGATCTTTTTATTATAATTTTTTATTAGATTTTTGGCAAAATTACGTTGTAATTTCTGCAATTACGAATCGAAGTTTTGAAGTTTTAACATTGTTTTTTTTTTGCTTCTTATAATTGATTGAATCTATCACATTTATCAACTTGAAGTACTAAATGAACGCATCTTCATATACCAAATCCATATCCATCTTTTAGTTAACATTATTTAAACACTAATTAAGGATTAAATATGACATTTATACAAAATTTAATGCATATGTTGATAATATTTAGAAATTCATGTATAAGATAAATGTCATTAGTTCAAAATTGGATGATTATTTTTTTGCTGTAAATAATATCACAAACATAGAAAATTTAGACTGAGAATATTTCTATGATATTATACCTACAGACAAACTGAAACTGCTATTGAATTTTTCATGTGATAAAACCCATGTGTATACCACTCGACTTTTTTTTTCATGGTGCGGGACTATTCATTTTTGAAATGTGGACTTACCCACATACTATGTGAACACCTAACAACTGCAAATAGTGACTATACAATATTTGTGGCTCCACCTAATTCTCCTTACTATTTATATATATTAAAGTCTAAATTAAGGGCTTTGGATGACAAGTCCGTGTTAATACTTTTAATACTCAAAAGACCCTTCCCATAAAATTTCGTAAATAAGGTGTTGATTGTGCCTTCCGTTCACAAACAACCGCTATTCTTGGATCAATATTAATATTTTCTCATCTTCTATTAATTTAAATATACAAAATGCAAAACTGTTTGAAGAACATTGGATTCACGAACAGTTTCCATTATTAAATCACAAAGAATTTAAAATTATTAAACTTGAAAATGTCAAAGTTGCTTTAAATAATTTATCTCCTATATAATATTCCGTATGATTTTAGCAATTTTTATCTTTAATAATAATTAATATATTATCTTTAGTGTTACATTTTTGTGTGTAAATGTGAACATCCATTAATAACTTTGATTCAACTATAAATATATAAAACTAATAAAATTAAATGAGTAAATAAGGATAAAAAATATAAAATGAATAATATTTAGAAAGAAAATAATAGTTAACTGGATAGAGAGAAAAATAGGCATATACCTTGCATGGGACAGAACATTAAAATTTTCGTACATAACTTAATATCGATATATATGTTTTAACATTAATATATTATACCACATAATAACCATTTAATCATATACATATATATATATCACAAAGAATTTAAAATTATTAAACTTGAAAATGTCAAGTTGCTTTAAATAATTTACTTCCTATATAATTATTCCGTAAGATTTTAGCCATTTTTATCATTAACAACAATTAATCTATTACCTTTAGTGTTACGGTTTTTTGTGTAAATGTGAATTACTATAAATAACTTTGATTCAGCTACAAATATATAAAACTAATAAATTTAAATGAGTAAAATAGGGATAACAAAATATAAAATGAATAATATTTAGAACAAAAATACTAGTTAACTGGATAGAGAGAAAAATGGGCATAAATTAAGGGCGTGATAGCAAACAATCCAAATTTTCTAAAATAAAGTTTTATACAACATTTAATGAGCAATCATGTAAAAGAAACTAACTTATTTAGAAAAGATGTTGGATAAAGAGATAATATACTATCAAAATCAAGAAACTCATTGATACTTACTTACAGCTATTTTATTTATTTGGATGTCCCTATATCTTATTTTCCTTTTATATGTTCACGAGCATTTCTATACATATTTATTTATATATTGCATGGGAGGGAACACTAAAATCTTCGTACATGACTTAAACTGACATATATGTTTAAACATTAATAAACTACACCGTACAATAACTATTTAACCATAGTACACACACACACATATATAAATCAAAAGAATTTAAAATTATTAAAATTGAAAATGTCAAATTTGCTTTAAATAATTTATTTCCTATATAATTATTCCATAAGATTTTAGCAATTTTTATCTTTAATAATAATTAATATATTACCTTTAGTGTTACGTTTTTTGTGTAAATGTGAACTTCCATAAATAACTTTGATTCAACTATAAATATATAAAACTAAATAATTTAAATGAGTAAAATAGGGATAACAAAATATAAAATGAATAATATTTAGAACGAAAATACTAGTTAACTGGATAGAGAGAAAAATGGGCATAAATTAAGGGTGCTATAGCAAACAATCCAACTTTTCTAAAACACAATTTTATAAAACGTTTAATGAGTAATCATGTAAAAAAAACTAACATATTTAGAAAAGACGTTAAATAATAAAATATAATATACAATCAAAATCAAGAAACTCATGGATATTTACATACAACTATTTTATTTACTTGGATATCTCTCTATCTTATTTTCCTTTCATATGTCCACAAGCATTTTTATACAAAGTTATTTAAATTCATGTACATGCATCGCACAGAGCAATAAAATTTTCGTACATGGCTTAGGTCGATATATATATTTTAACGTTAATATATTATACTGCACAATAATTATTTAATCATAATATATATACACATACATATATATATATATACATGACAAAGAATTCAAAATTATTAAACTAGAAAATGTCAGAGTTGCTTTAAATAATTTATTTCCTATATAATTATTCCATAAGATTTTTAGCAGTTTTTATCTTTAATAATAGTTAATATATTACCTTTAGTGTTACGTTTATTTTTATGTAAATGTGAACTTCCATATATAACTTTGATTCAATTATAAATATATAAAACTAATAAATTTAAATGAGTAAAATAGGGATAACAAAATGTAAAATGAATAATATTTAGAAAGAAAATAATAATTAACTAGATAGAGAGAAAAATGAGCATAAATTAACGGTGTGATAGCAAACAATCCAACTTTTCTAAAATACAATTTTATAAAACGTTTAACGAGTAATCATGTAAAAAAACTAACATATTTAGAAAAGATGTTGAATAATAAAAGATAATATACTATCAAAATCAAGAAACTCATGGATATTTACTTACAACTATTTTATTTACGTGGACATCTCTCTATCTTATTTTCCTTTTATATGTTCACGAGCATTTTTATACATATGTATTTATACGCATGTACATTGCATGGGACAGAACATTAGAATTTTCGTACATGACTTAGATCAATATATGTGTTTTAACATTAATATATTATACCGCACAATAACCATTTAATCATTATATATATATAACAAAGAATTAAAAATTATTAAACTGTCAAAGTTGCTTTAAATAATTTATTTGCTATATGATTATTCCGTAAGATTTTAGCAATTTCTATCTTTATTAATAATTAATATATTACCTCTAATGTTACATTTTTTTGGTGTGAATATGAATTTCCATAAATAACTTTGATTCATCAATAAATATATAAAACTAATAAATTTAAATGAGAAAATAGGGATAACAAAATATAAAATGAACAATATCTAGAACGAAAATACTAGTTAACTGGATAGGGAGACTAATGGGCATAAATTAAGGGTGTGATAGAAAAAATCCAACTTTCTAAAATAAAATTTTATAAAACGTTTAATGAGTAATAATGTAAAAAAACTAACATATTTAGAAAAGATGTTGAACAATAAAAGATAATATACTATCAAAATCAAGAAACTCATGGAATTTATTACAGTATTTTATTTACTTGGATATCTCTCTATCTTGTTTTCCTTTTATATGTAACGAGCGTTTTTATACATATTTATTTACATGCATGTACATTGCATGGGATAGAACACTAAAATTTTCGTACGTGACTTAGGTCGATATATATGTTTTAACATTAATTTACTACACCGCACAATAACTATTTAATCATAATTTATATATATATATATATATATATATATATATATATATATATATATATCACAAAGAATTTAAATCATTACAATTGAAAATGTCAAATTTGCTTTAAAAATTTATTTCCTATATAATTATTCCGTAAGATTTTAGCAATTTTTATCTTTAATAATAATTAATACATACCTTTAATGTTAAGTTTTTTTGTGTGTAAATGTGAACTTCCATAAATAACTTTGATTCAGCAACAAATATATAACACTGATAAATTTAAACGAGTGAAATAGTGATAACAAAATATAAAATGAATAATATTTAGAATGAAAATACTAGTTAACTAGGTAGAGAGAAAAATGGGCATAAATTAAGGGTATGATGGCAAACAATCCAACTTTTCTAAAATACAATTTTATAAAAGTTTAATGAGTAGTCATGTAAAAAAAACTAACATATTTAGAAAAGATGTTGAATAATAAAAGATAATATACAATCAAAATCAAGGAACTCATGGATATTTACTTGCAAATATTTTATTTACTTGGATACCTCTCTATCTTATTTTCCTTTTACATGTTCACGAGCATTTTTATACATATTTATTCATATGCATGTACATTGCATGGAATAGAACAATAAAATTTTCGTACATGACTTAGGCCGATATTTTTTTAACATTAATATATTATATTGCACAGTAACTACTTAATCATGATACATACATACATACATACATACATACATACATACATATATATATATATATATATATATATATATATGTATATGTGTGTGTATATATATAAATCAAAAGGAATTTAAAGTTATTAAACTTGAAAATGTCAAAGTTGTTTTAAATAATTTATTTCCTATATAATTATTCCGTAAGATTTTAGCAATTTTTATCTTTAATAATAATTAATATATTACCTTTAGTGCTACGTTTTTTGGTGTAAATATGAACTTGCATAAGTAACTTTGATTCAGCTACAAATATTTAAAACTAATAAATCTAAATGAGTAAAATATGGATAACAAAATATAAAATGAATAATATTTAGAACGAAAATACTAGTTAACTAGATAGAGAGAAAAATGGGCATAAATTTAAGGTGTGGTAGCAAACAATCCAACTTTTCTAAAATACAATTTTATAAAATGTTTAATGGGTAATCATGTAAAAAAAACTAACATATTTAGAAAAGATGTTGAATAATAAAAGATAATATACTATCAAAATAAAGAAACTCATGAATATTTACTTATAACTAGTTTATTTACTTGGATATCACTTTATCTTATTTTCCTTTACGAGCATTTTTATACATATTTATTTATATGTGTGGGACAGAACACTAATTTTCGTACATGACTTAGACCGATATATATGTTTTAACATTAATATATTATACCGCACAATAACCATTTAATCATTATATATATATATCACAAAGAATTAAAAATTATTAAACTTGAAAATGCAAGTTTCTTTAAATAATTTATTTCCTATATAATTATTCTGTAAGATTTTATCAATTTTTATCGTTAATAACAATTAATATATTACCTTTAGTGTTACGTTTTTTGTGTAAATGTGAACTTCCATAAATAATTTTGATTCAACTATAAATATATAAAACTAATAAATTTAAATGAGTACAATAGGGATAACAAAATATAAAATGAATAATATTTGGAACGAAAATACTAGTTAAATGGATAGAGAGAAAAAGGGGCATAAATTAAGGGTGTGATAGCAAACAATCCAACTCTTCTAAAATACAATTTTATAAAACGCTTAATGAGTAATCATGTAAAAAAACTAACATATTTAGAAAAGATGTTGAATAATAAAAGATAATATACTATCAAAATCAAGAATCTCATGGATATTTACTTACAACTATTATATTTACTTAGATATCTCTCTATCTTATTTTCCTTTTATATGTTCACGAGCATTTTTATACATATTTATTTATATGCATGTACATTGCATGGGACAGAACACTAAAATCTTCGTACATGACTTATGCCGATATATATGTTTTAATATTAACGAGTACTTTGGCACGTGCGATGCACGTGCGTATTGATATTAAAAAAACATTGTTTGTAAGGTATTTTGGATTACCGAATGACTTTGACGTGTACGTAATGTTGCATTTTTTATGCATGTATGTCCACAAATCGACTATTTATCAAAAGGTGGATGAGACTATGTTATTTTATTAAATGATTAAAGAGGAAAGCAATCAGCTATGGATTATTCTAAGTGGTTTGATAAATGAGAATTAAAAATAGAACTACCATTGAAAGCAATGTTCAAGTAACAATATAAAAGTACGACAGTAAACGGTACTCCATGCACGTACTCATTAGAAGGGAGAAAGAATGAAATCAAACAGCATACTAGCATCATTTTAACATCATTTTCACATTGACTTGTAGTCACAGTTCATAATCACTGCCGAATTCAAATGATGTCTTAGTGTAAACAGAAATTACAAATTGACCTTCCATAGCATATAATTTATCAATTTGCATGTATCAGTCTACACGTCTAATTGTGTATTGGTACATATTTTTGCAAGTAAATATTAATATGTATAATGGAAAATATACACAAAACCGAATGGATGCAGTTTTTTTATCACATAATCAACTTTGGATTAATTAGACAAATCCGTTTACATTTTCCACTCTGTACACTTAAGTTTATATTCCTACTTTGTACTATGACACTGATGAAAAATAGAAAACTGCTACTCTGAATCCCTTGATACCATCCATGCTCTACCATTTCCATTCTGTTTCCAAATTCACTCCCTTTTCTTTGGCTTGACTTTTATTGCCTTAGCTAGATTTGGATACTGGTGACAGTTGCTGGCAGGGTCGGTGATAGTTACAAACTATGTGGGTATTTTGGTCAATGCTAGGCTGCAGGTATTGATGGTATGCACGATTCTTGGATTGCTCTCTATATGTGATTCAATCTCACTACCTAAATCTACGAAGGACCGCTTCTCTTTTTATAGCTTGTCTAGCTGTCTTGAGTTTCTGTTGAAGTAATCTTGCATGTAGTTAAAATAAATTATTTGGAAATAGTTCTTCAAACATGAAGTATTTTTAAATAAAATAACAATAATAGTATTTGTAAAAAAATTAATATTCCGAAATAACTTGATGAGCATGAAATGTTGCATTTTTTATGTGCATATATGCATAAATCAACGATTTATCAAAACATGAATGAAACTAAGTTATTTTAGAAAGTAGTTAAACGGGTTAAGAGAGAAATCCACTATTACATCAATAGAGAAATGTAATAAATATTAAAATTAGCGTTTTCAAGCATCATCTCTATTTTAAAAAGGTAATAAAGCAGTGTTAATATCTAAGAAATTTTTTCCAACTATAAAGACCGTACCTCCCATGATACTCCTTTCCTCACGAATGTTCGATACTTGTTGAAGCATAAAACTACCTGATGCTAATGTATAGATTTCAAATTATCGTTTACCGTAATATTGTTATAAATTTGCGTAACCTAGTAACTTGTACAACCTTGTAATATCGATAGAGATAAATATTCATTTGATACGTTTTTACTTTTTGCGTGAATAAGCAACACCATGTGTATGCAATGCTAGATAAGAATGTTACCTAACTTGTTTTTGTAGCAAAATAACATAATGCAATTTTGAAGTTCAGAACATAAACTGTAAATTAACAAATGAAAAACTGGATGAGAAAGAATCCCCAAAATAGTACCTTGTCACAATCTACCTATATTACTACAGGGATATAAAAGTAAATATTGTCCTACTAATGAGTCATATGTAACTATAAGAGAGTTAAATGTAACTATTACAAATATATACTCAGTTATATGTGTATTTTGAATAGTGCACCCATAGATTATAATATACAACATAAAAATGCAAGGTGGAAAGCCTACCCTTGACGTAAACCTAGCCTTGAGCTTTGGGGCCTACTTCTCCAAGTTCAACATGATGAAATGCTTAGTAGATGAAGGGCTATCAACATCATTCCTAACACCTTTGCTAAAAGCTTCATAGCGTAGTTACACATCAGTATTTTCATGGTTCATAAACCGAGGCTGCACTGACATGGAGCTTTGCCTTATACTCGCTGTAAATGTACAACAATTGGTAACCATACAAAATTTATCATAGAACATAAAATGAACATCTAACTATCTTGCTTTCTAGTAAAAATAAATAGAAACTTTAATTATTCCTTAATGCATAACTTTTGTAATCATTAAAATTACTATTACTAATGATGCGAGATATTTACATGCAATATAGCCTTAATAATATTTACATACAATGTAGTCGTACAATATTAACTTAAACCAACTTCATGCTATACAATCTCCTATACCATTATAGTAAAATATAGCTTAGATCTGAGCCAACTAACCATGCCCGCATTCGCCCCTTCCATAACTAATCCAGCAAAATCTACAAAATCAGTACACGCAGCTAATTTCACCTCTATAGTTATTTCCTAAACATCCCTTTCCTCCATTGCTTTTTGTACCACTTGTCTAAAAGAAAAAATCATCCCATTAGGAATAACTAACATCCTATAATCCCCAACCTTATCATCAATCAAATAAGCATTCACTTCAGCGCCTAAATCCCCCACTGCCTTACTAACATCAAAATCCTCCTTTTGAACAACATTGTCATTAACTTCCTAACATTTTCCTGAAACAATTACATAACCCGTTCAACGAAAAATGTAAGGTCCGAGGCTGGTGATTTCTCAAACAGACAGTCAGTCTGATCCTTCACCAAAAATGGCATATCAGTGCCAATGCTAATGTTAGGAATAGAAGTTGTTTCTTTTCCATCTATAATCCTCTCATCCTTGAACAATATTTCATAAACAATTTTTCCTCGACCAAACCACTGTTAAGGTCCCTATGTATTGGTAATGGCTGCACCAATGTTGTTTGGTCTTTGACCTGAAGGCAATAAAAAATGTATTAAGATAGTAAAAATCACACCTCAAATATATATTCACATGACCGATGCTCAAAAGTAAAGTTACTGGTCTAAATTTAATGTTAGTAATCTCCTAAAATAGTCCATAAAAAATTGAATTTCAGCAACAAACCTTTGCTGCAAACAAAAAGAAAGAATAAGAAAGCAAATATTTTATAGATGGCTATTATGGTAATTATGTTTAGTAAACATAATAGAAATTTAATAGGCATATGATATGCAAATGTCCATACATATATAAATATATATATATGTTTGTTATTCCAGTATTACATTGGATCAAATTATATAATATTATACAGTGATCATAATATCAAACTTAAAGTGTGATAATATTCAATATTCTAATAAAGTAAATCCAACTAAAATCAACAAATTTGGTGTCAGTAAAAATTTCACAAAACTATCGCTACTACACCATTTCTGTATTGAATGAAAGAAAAGCATGTGGACTTGAGAATAAAATATATATTCCTTTATATATATATTTTTAGATTAATATAAGAGCAAACAAAATGAGTTTGAAAAATACAGTTAAGTAGCGGAACTCCACATTTTTTATGCATGCTTATTCGTAGAAATGGTTTTCCATGAAGGAAATTTTATGCCCGGAAGCATGCTTTGCTGACGATGTCTGTTGATATTAATAACAAAATCAAAGCTTCTTATTCAGTACTATATTTAATCTAGCAAGCTGTATTTGATACATATTCCATAGAATCTGCATTACTTGCTGCTATTTGTTAGTTTTGCTAATTAGTATTTTTTTTCTAACATGCCTTCTAGAATAATTATGCTTGTACATTGTAGTTTACTTTGTAAAATAATTATGGGTTGTACAGGCAATAACTTCGGTTTCAGTTGTTTCACTATGAACGGATAAGAAAGTCATAGGATCAAGTCTTATTTTTTTTGTTCATAATATTGTTCCACAATCTTTAGCATTTCAGGTACAACGACCTCTTCATTTTTGCACTATGTTTTCTGCTAAGTTATACTCGTATATAGTTTGACTATTGCAAACTATGTTACTTCCTAAAGAGCTACTGCATCCCATTGGTGCTATTGCCGAATGGAAATATATATATATATATATATATATATATATATATACGTGTGTGTGTATATATATATATGTATATATATAAGGATAAGTAATTCTCCTACCGTATTTTATAGTATTCACCTGTTATAATTGTCAAACTTCCATCAAGTAAAGGTTTCATAAAATTAAGCATTGATTTAGTTAGTTTTTATGTACAATCCTTTTTGTTTATTAAATAATGTTTTAAATTTCCTATATAATTCTACTTTTATATAGATCTCAGATAAGTCAATGAATGAAATCTGAGGTTGGGAACCTTAATATGTACAAAACGTTGACGCCTTTTATATTCATTAACGGGTGCGATGCAATCATGTTCTGGCTCATCCAGTCATAGGTTTACACAATGTTTGTTTCTTACCTTTATATAAGGATCATTAACTTCAGAGTGATTATTTAGTATGCATGTATGTATTTAGGTCTGATACTCATTAGTACTATTGAGGTCTATTGTTACTAACAGCTGTTTTGTTAATTGCCAACATATCTGCATTTAACAAATGGCTTTTAAAGGTTGGACATTTCACTTGTTAACTATAATCATTTATCATTTGTATTTTTGTGAGAATTAATCGTTTAATCCTTTTAGAACTTCGTGTATTTCTCATCTAAATAGTATGTCTAATTGCGTGAAGAAAATGAACTATTAAGTTGTTACAGTTGACAGTTTGGCCAAACTAACTATTTTACATGGGCTTAATATATCGTAAAACTGTCATTTGACTGCCTAAACAATTGAAAATTCTTAGTAGCATGCCAAGATTTTTTTTTCTTGGGTCTAGTTTTAATATCTTCTATCTTAGATTTTAGATATATTATTAAGTAATAATTTATTTTTAAGTAAATTGTCATAAAATTGTATGTTAAGTTGTATAATGTGTAATAGAGGAATGAATATTGACTCCGCTTTTTTTTTTTTTACAATTAGAGTTTACTCTGCTTTGCAAAATTTTACTTGCTGTGTATATAAAGTTTGTTATCAAGTTTACTTATCATTTTTTAGAATTATGAAAGTCAGTGGATGATTTCCAATATTTCAGTTTTGAGTACTGTTAAAATCAAGAACAAATATGTTTGTTAGACAATAAAACAGCATGTCTGTTAGATATAAAATGTACATGACTTATTAGTAGAAAACAAAAATGGACTGTTTTACTCCAAAGAAAGAGTCTTAAACTTATATAGTAATATTCAAGCTTGGGACGATGATAGAAATACATCAAACTAAAGTATCCAATATATTTGTTTATTATTAAGTAAGACTAAGAAAGTACTTTAAATGTAGCACTTTAATTTTACCTAGTCCCGAATCAAGTATGATGTATAGACTTCCATCCCAATGTTGATCAAACTCCATGGCGATCCTCTTATTAGTCATAAAGAAAGTTCTATTGCTTTCTTTTGTATTTATATTCTTCCAGTTTTTATGAAGATTGCAATTAGCAGCCACAGAAGCACTGCATAAAGAAGCATTACTTATAAGTAACTAAAACAACTTATAAATTATTTATTACTATAAGGAGGTAGAACATTCTACACTTTACTTTTGACTTAAAAGTACTTATAAGTTACCCTTCAAGACTACTTTCAAGTAGTGATAAATTATGAAGTTCCCAAATGGGCTGAGTCTTTCCAACTTATACCGCCAAGGCATTGTTTCAAATTAGAACAAACCTGGCCAAAATCCTCCATTACGATAACTCCATCTGCTATTTTTAGGGTCACAGTCAGTAAGAATCTTTTGGCAATCATCTATAGGGTAGTAGTAACCTTGAAAATGATTCACAAACTTAAAGCTTTGGGTTCCTTTTGAATTTAATGCCAATACTTTAGGATCCCTGCTCAAGTCCACAAAAAACTATTTCAAAATTAGCTGTGATAAGAAGTTTAATTTTTATTATTAAAGTAAAATATATTAAGAATCATTTTTATTCTAAATAAATATATAAGTAATGTTTTACCCAAACCATTTCCTGAGCAGGCGCAATTACTTAAAAAAGAACTACTACATGGAGTTTTGTACTGTCATATGAAAATTTTATAACTTGTAACTTTGATATGGTAGTAAATGGAATAAATAAAAAACATAAGTAAAATGATTCACATGAATTGAATATTTAAGGTCATAATTCACATATCAAAATAGCATGAAAATCGAAACATAGATGCATAAAAACGTAGATAAAACTAACAAAATAATAAACATAAAAATAGCAAGAGCTAAAAGCAAGCATCATTTCAAGAATTTGAGAATCTTACTATTATAGCTTTGATAGAACTCTTAGTATTCCAATTGGCAATATTATATCATCCATTCATTTCATAGTTTAGTCCAGTTGAATATGTAAAAAAATAAAAAGCATAAGAAGAAATACTGAGAAAACATACGGTTAAGCTTAAATTAAAAGAAAAAAATGCATAGGTTAAAAAGTGACAAAGACAATTTGATTATCAATGCAAACGAGAAATACATAAAAAGCTTTCCACTTCATATTAGAAACTCCTAGTTCGCTTCAAATTACTTATTCAGAAACAAATACCAACTGATCTCTGATTAAATTAATAACTACCATAAGGTTGAGTAACATTTAGGTAAATAGAAAATTGACAACACAAAACAAATTTGAGAAATAAAATCTTCAAAAACCGAAGATTAATAATATTCATGAATTTGAATTTGCAAATCATTAGATCCACTATAATGAAATTCTATAGAGGAATCGGCTCCATTCCAAATGACTCATATTCATTAAAAGAATAATGAAGCCAACATTTTTTTATAAAAGCTTATATACTTAGGAACACAAACATTCAATTGCGGTTAAAAATATTCAATTACACATTTAATGCATTCAATTAATTTTAGCATCAGTACATGATTAACATACCTGGCGTTTATCTTTGCTACGCTGCTATTCAACATTCAAAGCCTGTAATCAAAATTTGTATGTATTAACTTCTTAAATCAAAACTCTACAACCAAATAAGAAATTTACGCCGTAAGCTAATTAATGTTCTTCAACAATCAAACAACTTATCTCCATCTTCTTAAACGGTCTTGAAAGCAAGATAATCATCTAAACTGACAGAGATTTGATGTGTTCATGCATTTTTTTATGGCCGTGTATATTTCCTTCCATCTGCTCTATGTTGTGAATGTGTACCACTGTATAAACTATTTTTTCTTAAAATCTAAGTATACCAATTCTACACACTTCTATCTCATCAGAAAAAGTACATACATACACATCTAAGATGAAGGCATATAGTCATGCATGATGAGTAAAAATGTGTTGTCGCTTTTCATGCATGAGTGCTCGCTTATATACATAAGCAAAGGCTGCATTGCTTATTTGTCCCCAATGTAAATGTATGCGTGCATGTACATATAAAGCAAGTTCTTTATGAGCTAAGTAAACCCAAGTTCAAACAATAAATGAAAAGCAACCTAACCAGGTAAGAAGGACAATGCAAAAAGATTGTGTAAGATTGCTATCTTTCTTGATTTAATGAACATTTCAGACATCAACATTTCTTTCTTGATTATAGTTGCTACCTCTAATCTATACATTGAAATTGTTGCTCCATGACAACCGAATGAGTTATAACAATGATTTTGGATGGCCAGTTCTAGGATATTATTTTTGTTGTGCATTAGACAATTAAAAGGGTTAACAGTAGCACAATAAGGTGACATCCAAATCTCAGCTGATACTGAAATATAATTTAAGGGTGGCATGGTAACTAAAAGGTGTTTGAAATATAATTATCACGTGGAAAGTTATCAAGGACCGTTGGATTATAAATTCGCCACAACCATGTAATTATACATATATGTTGATTAAAAACAATATTTTTGTACATGTCAATAAAGCCAAGAATTTGAAACACATCCTACCAAAAATGTGAAATTCATAACCCACTTTAATCTAACACTTACCTACAAATGAATCTTCACATGTACCCGACTTGCATCCTCAATGTTCAAGACTGATTAAGGTGTTGCTCCTATATAAGCATAAAAATACACAGTTAATATGTAAAAACTATATATTCAAAGAAACTGATGCTAATTTGGAAGTTTAAAATGCTTACTGTTATGACTATCCAAAAGTTCTGCTACCTGCACAAATTGAAAGTTTGGTGAGTCTACATAACCAGCATCAAAATAGCTAAACCAATGGTTATTTTATTTTTATTACATCCATGCTCCAAAAGTAAATTAAAAAAAATTCTGGCAACTAATTTAGTAGCAATGAAACAGGTCGCTCAGAATAAATTTTTGACTACCAGTAGCGAAGTCCAGTCTTGAAAGCATTGTAAGATATTGCAAAATGTTTTAATCACTCTAAGATCATCTGAAAAACTGAACTCGACAAATTTAAAATTTAAAAAATGTTGGGAAGTAAATGAATGCAAGTTAATAGAACGTGACAACTACACTTATGATTCTACCAAAGATTACTCTAAGCTTATTTTTTTGCTCCACTATAGTCATTATCGAATAAAATCATAGTTTCACATAAATGAGAGAGTGATTGCGGTTTGGAGGATTATGGTACAGTTGAGATGGGGGCGTGAGTATAAACGTGCATGCGAAAGCGTAGTGGGTATTGGAAAAACCAAATATGTCCTTGCTGCCAAAAATTATAAAATGATTTGAAAAAGGTCAGTTTGGTCAGTCCGAAAAAAGCTTCAGTAGGGGAAGTATTTGCTTTATATATAAGATATATTATACCTCACAATAACTTTTTAATCATTATATATATATATACACACACACACACACGATGTGTGTGTGTGTGTACGTGTGTGTGTATCACAAAGAATTTAAAATTATTAAACTTGAAAATGTCAAAGTTGCTTTAAATAATTTATTTCCTATATAATTATTCCCCAAGATTTTAGCAATTTTTATCTTTAGTAATAATTAATATATTACCTTTAACGTTAAGTTTTTTCTGTGCAAATGTGAAATTCCATAAATAACTTTGATTCAACTATAAATATATAATACCAATAAATTTAAACGAGTAAAATAGGGATAACAAAATATAAAATGAATAATATTTAGAACGAAAATACTAGTTAACTAGATAGAGAGAAAAATGGGCATTAATTAAGTGTGTGATAGCAAACAATTCAACTTTTCTAAAATATAATTTTATGAAACGTTTAATGATTAATCATGTAATAAAACTAACAAATTTAGAAAAGATGTTGAATAATAAAAGATAATATACTATCAAAATCAAGAAACTCATGGATATTTACTTATAATCATTTTATATACTTGGATATCTCTCTATCTTATTTTCCTTTTATAAGTTCACGAACATTTATTTATTTATATGCATGTCCATCGCATAAGACATAACATTAAAATTTTCTTACATGACTTAGACCAATATATATGTTCCAACATTAATATATTATATTATACCGCACGATTTTCTCTTATATATATATATATATATATATATATATATATATATATATATATATATATATATGTTATAACATGAAATGCGGACACAAGTGGTGGCTTACAATTTTCTTTTACAATATCTAAATATGGTTGTTTAATTAATAATTTCATAATGTCAATTTTTAAACGATTCGCAACCAAGATTATCTAACTGTGAAACTTTAATGTACTTGTCAAATCTTATATCATCCCGAATAATTTATTTTCGCCCAAAGTCTTCACGCATCTCCCAACCTACCAAACCCATTATTAACTTGATTGCATTAACAAATCAAACCCAGACGCCAAACTTCAAAATGGAAGCAATAAAACAACACACAGCAGATCTTCTTCTCCGCCGAGTCACCACCGCCACAACTTCCGCCGCTATGGCGTCCTCCCTCTCCGAAATCCGCCTTCTCACGAAACACGATCCCCTCATCCGCATCCCCCTCGCCCAATCCAACCTTATCCCCGTCCTCTCCCGCCTCCTCCTCCTTCCTCCCCTTCCTCCGAACTCCGATCTAGTCGCCGATGACGTCTTCATCCAAGAAAATGCTGCCGCTACTCTTCTCAACATATCCATCTCCGCTCCCGAATCACTCATGTCTACCCCAACCCTTATCCCCGCCCTCTCCGCCGCCCTTCGCATACCTTCCCACGCCGTCAATCAGCACGCCGCCGCCACCCTCTTCAGCCTCCTCTCCGTAGACGCTTACCGCCCCATTATCGGATCCAAGTCCGACATCCTAACCGCCCTAATCGATATCCTTAAAAACCCGAACAACACCCCCACCAGATCCATCAAAGACTGTCTAAAAGCCCTGTACGGAATATCACTTTACCCCTTAAACCGAGCTCCGATGATCGATCTATGCGTTATCCCGGTCTTATTCATGATCATCAGGAAGGACGAAAGGACCGGGGTGGTGGAGGACGCGAGCGCGGTGATGGCGCAGGTGGCGGGTTGTTGCGAGAGTCTGGAAGAGATCGTCAAAGTGGATGGGGTGAGGATGATGGTGGAGATGGTGGGTAGGGGAGGAAGGATCGGTGAGAATGCAGTATCAGGGTTGTTGGGGATGGTGATGTGCGGTGGAGAGAAGGCAGTGGAGGAAGTGAGGGACGTGGAGGGAGTGGAGGAGGTGGTCAGGAGATTGGTGGAGGTTGGGAGCGAGAGGGGGAGGAGGAAAGGGGTAGAGTTGCTGAAGGTTTTGGAAACAGGGAGGAGGAGGAGTTGGAACGAGGAGTTTGATCGGTGTTACTATTCATCTTCAGTCGGTAGTAATGGTAGTTTTTGAATGCTTTGGTTGATGTTTGTAGATCTAACACACGTTGATTGATGATGATTTAGTAAGTGTAAAGAATATGGAGAGGAAAAGGAGGGGATGGAACTAAGGATTTGATAAGAAGGCCGAGCAATCGAAGTCGTGTTGAGAATTCAGATGTAGGGATCAGGGACAGATTGGATTTCTGATTATTCAGTTTACAGTCTGAAAGTCCATTTGATTATTCGATGTTGAATCTATTGGGGGCAAGCTACTGTGCACATTCCGATTAATAGCGGATGTTCTTCTAAATCGTCGGTTGGTGGTAGTGGTAATTTTTGTGTCTTTTGATTTCTATAGGTTAGTTGCTCACTGAATTCAATGTTATATTTGACTGACGAATAGTTCTGCCATTAGCAGTTTGCATTATAGGACCTAAAGTTTCTGATTTCAATCTGGTTAATGTTCATTGTTTTTGGCTGTCTTTTTAACATAAACTGATGATAAAGTCCTTGTATTTTGGTATCCCCATTTCTACATTTTGTTGAATGGCGGGATTGCATATCTAATTTTCATGGAAAAATAGATTCCACGTTCATATTTCATTGCATATTTGGATTTATTCCAAGTTTGCTATATTATGATGGATCATTGCTAGATAACTATGGACGTTAAGACTATTGTTTTGGTGACGTGGCACCATAGTCGGTATCGGTGCTTAAAAGTGCATGCAAACCTAAATTGTTGAGAATGCCAGAGAGTTGAGGGTTTAACTAAACTAAAATTGCTCGCTACAAAACGGTATGCTCATAACTTACAACGGGAAAGAAATATCATATGGTATATACATATAAGTGCATGATCATAATAGAAAATATCATATGGTATACACATATAAGTGCATAATCATAATAGATAGAAAATGAGATATAGTGTGAACTGAAAACTGATAATGTCATAAATATGAATCAGAATACATCGGCGGTACTCCATGCATAGCCAAGTATTGACAAAACTAAATATACAATACATGTCCCAGAAACAAATATGTTTACCACGATGGTAACAAAGCATAACTAAAAGGTAACAAAGCTATTCTCCAAACCTTCATAGGATTTATAACCTGCTAGCTAAGGTTCTCCATGTCCGAAGTCCGATTCTCTGTCTACTCGTGAGTGTATATGAGAGATGCCAAAAAATAAGGCCAAAAACAAAACTCTGGTCAAACATAAAATTAGTTGTGAAGGATAAACACAGACTCTCGCAATATAAATAATAAGGTATACGTAAGAATTAAGTTTATACCTCAATTTTTGTTTTTTCTCCTGCTAAGAAAATGCTAGCACAACTAACAATGTTGCTACTAACTGTCTACTACAGGGGTAAGTGTGCTACACTCCTAGTGTAGGGTGTCAAAGACTCAAAGGTGTCTGCATGTCAGGTCAAACTAGAATCTAGATGTTATTACAAATGTGTTGTATCATAATTTTTATCAAGGCACAACGTGCTTTCGACATTATGTAAGTAATAACGAGACGACAATGTCGAATTTGCTGTGATGCGTTTATTATCAAAGCTGCTGTTCTATTAATTATTGATTGTGAATTTTGAAGTAAATATCAAAAGCCCGAAGCAGCTCAATTATAATTATAGCTCAAAGCAACTCAAGTAGCCCATGCATCTGTATATAATATTTACCCAAACAATAAAACATATTATTTTAGCTTTTACAACTTGTTATAACAGCTTCCCTCAACATCCGAGAGTCTACAGTGAAAAGCCAAAGCCCAGAGGTATGATCTCTATCTCTATAGCATCTTAGGTAAATAGGAAAACAATAACTGGCGCCTAAAAGTCCATGTCCGTTTTCACTTCTATATCTCAAGCTCCTCATCATGTCAACTCTAGTCCGACAACAGCAAGACATAACAAGCATCTCAAACCAAATGTCACACCAGCTTACTAGGTCAATAATTAAACGTCGCAGGCATAGCCATTAGAGCCACTAAGTAAAAGGCGACGTTAACAGCATGCTCCATTAACAAATAACACATCATGTCATTCAACATGTCTTCATCAGAGCTCTCCATTCTACCAACTCAGCAGTCTTCGAGAAGAAGCTCTCTACTAATGGCTGCCTAGATTAGTTCAGCTTCCAGGCCCAAACCCAATAAAGAAATAGCCGAAAGTTGATGCCTGGATCTGGATGGGATAATCCCGAACTACTCTAAATTCGTTGTTCTTTAATGCTTCCATTTAGTTTTTTCCTTCCCATCTCTGCTAACCTTTGGCTTACGAACTTGAGTTTACCTGTAAACTCCGAGAAGTAACTTCCAGCCTTGGAACCAGCTTCCGAGTGCCAAGTTTGTGTTGTTTTCAACTTGCTGCTGTCTATTCCCGCTCCACTTCTTCTGCAATAAAAACGAAGTCTACTGGATTTAATACTATGAAAGGCCCTTCGCATTCTCCGTTTGAGAATGAGGGGGATGTGTTGCTATACACCAATTCTGTGGAGAATGTTTCAAATTGATGCTGTGCATGCTGGAATTTTTCAACGTATGGACATCGCATGGAAAATAAAGTGTATTGTGTTATTTTGATTTAAAAGCCTAATTAAGTGATTAAATTTACGTCCGAGGCAAAAGACATAAAAATATAATTATGAGATTATTGTATAGGCAACTTCTTCCTTGTGCCTATTTACCTGATTAAAAAAAGACAACGTTATAAATAAAGGGCTATAATCTAGAGCTTGTATAAGTTTATAAGACTATAACAAATCGGGTACGTTTTCGTTCTAAGATATATTGAAATCTTAACAAATGATATTAAAGCCATCCATTATTATGTTGATTTAGAAATTTTAATTTCGTAATTTGATAAAATACCGATAAAATACCGTACAAATTTAAAGATCTAAACACAACAAAAATAAAATGAGATTTTTTATAGGGATTTATGGAATCGGACATGGAAGAAACAGGAGGGGGCTCATCCTGGGTTTCCTTTTTTTTATTAATTATTATTATCGAATATATTAGAGAACGATCTGACAACATATCACATAATATGCCAAAATAAAGTATATTTTTGTAATGTGTCATGCTAGTTGGTCAAATTTTTAATTACTAAATTGCCTAGTGTATGTTATGCCATCTCTTAACCTATGTTTTGAAACATCAACTCATTAGCATCGCTTTTTTTAGCTAAGACACAACAACGGTATTACTAAACCACACATTGAATATTTGAATCATATTGACAACATTCTAAATATTTATTAATTAAATTTTATGAAATTTCTTTATAGCTTTGATTTATGATTTTGGTATCTACATATTCGGTTTATGGTTTTGGTTCGTAAGCTTGGACATAAATGGTTGCTGAGTTTGGTTTACAAACAACAAAGCACCAACAAAGTTCATTAGTGTTGTTAATTAAATTTTGCATACAATCATGTGTGGCCCACATGAGTACCAGTACATACCCAGAAATAAAGAATTTGAATGTATCATAATACCAGAACAGAATTCAATGTTTATTCTACATTATTTTAGGAATTTGGTCTTGTGTAGAATGCAACCTGAGTATAAATTAGCCAATGTAGCATATTTAAG
The DNA here is from genome assembly GCA_030765085.1 of Allium cepa. Lineage (NCBI taxonomy): Eukaryota > Viridiplantae > Streptophyta > Magnoliopsida > Asparagales > Amaryllidaceae > Allium > Allium cepa. Next base: position 266,210,933 of record CM060932.1, read on the forward strand.
TAAGTCAATATTTATCACAAATATTCTGTATTTGTATATTTTAATTAATGTCAATCTTATTATTATTATGAAAATCATACTTTAGTATATGTTCCTTTGTGTATATGTGTTTGAATTTGACATCAATATTTATGGCAGATATAGAAATTAATTAATGTAATATACAAATAATAAACTAAACCTAAAATAACACAGTAGCATTCATTATGTATAGCTATTTTATGATTTAGATTTAGATATAAATCATAGTTAATATATTCATTCATTTTATTTAGTATGGCATTTACTATGTCATCAATATACAATTTTATGTGACATTTAATTCTGACGTTCGGTTGTGCCATCTGTTATGTTATTTATTTATGATGTTTTATATCATACTTATTTAGAAAATGTCATGAATAAACCATTTGCTTAAAGCAAAAAGATTATAACAGCTATGATTAATATATGTTGTACCACGGTTATAATTTTGAGTTTTCCAAGTGTCATATAGACCTAAATTATTTTTCAGGAGTGTTTTATAGCACTGGAAATATATTGTATATACACTAAAAAATAAGTTCGAATATGTTTTTGGTGTTTCTTTACAAACTAATTATAAATATTCTACATTCCAAATGAGTTAACTGAAATAATATGTCACCAAAGTGACATCTCTTATTTTAGTTGTTCATGGAAATGTTTGATATTTGTGTGTATTTATTCATGCGGATATTAGTCAGACCAAAGGAAGACTAATATTTGACCGAATCACTTACACATGTGTGGTGATAAATATGTGACAAATATAAAGTTTTACATGTGAATAAATCAACCCAAAGGAAGACAATTATCTGACTTGAATTTATTGTTAGTGTTTGATCGTTATAATAAGAGTACCACTTATAATTAATATTACTGTCCAAAGACTTGATATTAATGTTATGCTATATATCTTGAGAAGTGGCCTATCAATTATTTGAATTTACTATGGCTGATGTTTAGATATGAGCATATACGGTCAATATTTATTTTTTGTTAATTTTCAACTAATTTGACTAAAGTGTCCGCCAATTTTAATAATGTTCTCATCTTGTTTGGGACTAGTTCTAAGGATTAGTATGAGAATGTGTTGTTTTTTTCTTGACTTCGTGGATCTAGCTGTTAACTGGGTTTTGAACCCAATAGAATTCAAAGGGAACTAGAACATCAACAACAGGTCAAAATATCTCAAGGATCGACTAGGAAGGCCAGAAAGAAAAGAAGAGAAAGATCAAAGAAGAAAAAGGCCAAAACAAGCTAAGGCGATGGATCACTAGCGATCCATAAAGCTTGCCCATGGATCGTCCAATCCTCTTGCATCATGATTTAATATGCTCCCTAGAGACGTTTGTCAAGTTTCATAGCATGCCAAACAATCTAGCTTGAGGAAAAAAGACTCACCTGATTCAAGCTGTTTGACTAAAAACAACTAACTTAAAATGGACCTACATAACTCATATGAAGTCGGATTGACCTGAAATTTTGGGAGAACATTTATAAAACATAGAAGAAGGCTCACAAAAAATAAGATCATTTGGAGTTGATTTGATGGATCTCTAGCAATCTAACTAGATGGATCGTTGGCGACTCATCTAGAGTGGGCTCCACCATCTCGAATTTTTAGGTGGGTCCTTGACATCCTCTAAAATGTTCTTGCAAAGTTTCGTTCGATTCCGTTAAGGTTTGAACGAGTTATGGACGATTCTTCTAAACTAGATGACCCATGAAGATGGATGATCAAACTAATTCCAAACGACTTGATATTTGGACAAGGCACTTAAATAGAAGATAAGAAGACAACCAAATAAAGATCACTCAAAAAATGCTAAGTGGATGGGTAGCTAACGATCCATCCCCTATGGATAACTAGCGATCCACCAAGATAGGTCGGATCGCCCTCAAACTTTCTGAGCTCCTTCGTAGCACTAAATGCTTATGGTAGAAAAATATGTTAAGTTGATGGATAGCTAGCGATCCATCCCCTATGGATAGCTAGCGATCCATAAAAATGACTTAGATTTATTTTGAGATTTTCGGTGATGACTTGGCATAACAACTGGACTTTTCTACACTTGAACTTCTGACTCAACACTCACTGAATTCTCCTATAATTTCTCACCTGCCTGCAACTAGAGATGGATATTTTCTGGGGAGAGAGCTACCATTACTCTATTGGAATCCCTTCACTTCTTCAACTTTCTTCTCCCTCACAACAGTCATCAAGGGGGTTACTATGGTTCTCCAGTCAACCCTTGAACTTGTGACTTATTCTAACTCATTATAATTTAGATTAAGGACTAGCCAGTTGATATTCAAAGAGATTCTACTCGTATAATCATAATAAAGATTGATTATAGTGGACGTAGGCCAGAGTCAGCTGAACCACTATAAAAATCATGTGTCTCTTTACTTACTTCTGTTGTTTATTTGTTGTTTATCTAAGATTTATGTTGCTGATTATCTACATTGGTGCTTTCACATTTGATCCAAGGTGTTGATCCATTTTTTGGGTTAATATTTTGGTGCTTTCACTGAGAAACTTGAACGAGATCTAAAGAATTAAAGCTTGAGTCTAAGATTTAGAGAAGATGAATGTTACCCGATGCTTGGCTCGGCTACAAAATACTGGTTATAGAAGTTAGTTTGAATGGTCCGGCCTACGCATACGGTTCGGCCTGTGGACATGGCTCGGCAGGAATTTAGGGGATGTATGTTGTTCGGCCAAAGGAGGATGTTGTTGTAAATTTCATGTCTATGGCTCGGCTTAAGGAGGAAGTTAACGTTCGAAGGCACATTGTCATTCGTCGCTCGGTCTGGGTATTACCCTATATGCCGTTCGGCATCTATCGTTCGACATGATTTCAATAAGGCGAGCGAAGTGGGGCGCTCGACATGATCTAGCTTTGAGTCGACTACCCAAAGTTCACCGTTCGGTCAATTACCGCTCGGTGTAAAATTGTTCCAACCTTACAGGCGCAAACATCTCAGTTATCGCCGCTCGGCAGCTTCCGTTCGGCATCCCTGGCTCGGTGCATACTAGAGGTGTTAACAAGTTGTCCTTCCCACAACAAAGTAAGGGCGATCGACATGACTTTGCTTCGAGTCAACTCACTATTTGCTTCGTTTCTCCGGAGGGTTTTACTTCGAGTCACTTGATGATCGACCAGACAATTCTCGACCGACATTTCTCACTCGGCATGACTCGTTCGGCATGCCTGGCTCGTTGCGCAGAGTCACCTATTGTGGGCCAAGATACCTTGTTCCTAGGCCCGTGAGGGAAGTCCAACATATCTTCGCCTATAAGTAGAGGAGCATGAGCGCAGTGAAAAGGGACCTTTTTTGGAGAACACGGAGAGACTCTGTCATTTTCAAAACTCATTCCTTTTCAGTTAGAACTTGTATTCAAGTTGTTAGCGTATGGATTGTATCTGTATTCAATTATTTGAAAAAGCAATAAAGATTAAACTCAAAGTGGACGTAGGTAGTTATGTTGAACCACTATAAACCTAGTGTTCTAGTTTTTGCAATTAATTCTGCATATATTCTTCTATTTTAATTTTCTATCTTCATTAATCTCTCTACACAAATCCTTCTATGGGTGTTAGCGACCAATTTTGGTGCTAACATTTTAGTGCTTTCACTAAGAGTCGCATTCTTAGGTTACTAGGATCTACTTTGTAGCTACTGGATTGAAGAAATCCCTCGAAGGAGATCCAAGTCTTTTACAGAAAGTCTGTTGATTCTACTCAGAGTTCCTACCAATAACTCTACAATGGGAAGACCTCGTACCAGATCAGCCTCGCACAACACGGACGTCAACGAGACTGCTAGCGTCCAACAAGTAGGACCCATCAATCAACAAATTAATCCAGGCGCAGGGACTGTCGCCGCCCAAAACCAAATGGAAGTTATCACTAGAACGGAGTTCAACGACCTGATGAGAGAATTCATGGAAAGTAGAAGATAACTTAATGAACAGATCAAGCTAATTCCAACCTCATGACTCAACTAACTCAACAACAACATCAGAATGCTGGAGGTAGCCCCGCTCCTTACTCCTCATCTGACAGCTCGACTTCGCCCGATGAACCTCCCAGGCGTAGACTCCGCAGAACTAAAACAACAAAGGCATGTGTTTATGATCAATCAACCAGGGATGGTCCAGGTTTCCTACCTGGGGCCATGGCCCCTCACATACACCAAGGAAACCACACCCAAGCTGTGATAAGAAACTTAGGATCTGGAGCACGAGTGGGAGCTGGAAGGTCGGCTCACCAAGGTCCTAATGAAGCTGGTCACCAGGATACACGTTTGGTAGATCACCAACAAAGGAGACACCAACCAGAACGATCTCGTAGGATGGATTCCAACCTGCCGTCTTTCATACAAACCCCATACCTATAGGCTATGGTCAAACAGTTGATGAGAGAAAATCAAGGCTTGACTAATGACGATTGGGGATATCCAGGAGTCATACTCCATTCATAGATACCATTCTACAGGTCGAGTACCCCAGGAAGTTTAACATGCCAACTATTCCGGCCTACGAAGGAAAGACTGATCCCCGACAGCATGTGATGAGATATGAATCGATGATGGATTTAGCCAGAGCAAATGATGCAACTAAGTGTAGATGCTTCCTAATAACTTTATCTGGAATCTCTACCATGCGGTACACCCAACTTCCTCCATGGTCTATCTCCAATTTTGATGAATTAGCGATGAAATTTCTAGAACAGTTCAGGATTCATGCCACTCATCCCAAGGACGTGATGTCCTTGTCCAGTGCGATTCAGGCTCCAGGGGAGTCGTTAAAGGATTACTTGCAGAGATTTCATGTTGCGGCTACTGAAGTTAGCAACCCAAATGACCATGCCATTCTGATGGCTTTCATGCGAGGAGTGGACCCGGATTCGGAGTTTGGCGATTGGCTGGCAGGAAAGCCCCCAACTACACTTGAACGTTTTTATTCCAAGGCGCATCGATTCATAAGAAGAGAGGAAGCTAGGTGGATGAGGCGAGACAATGCACTAGGGCCGGGTAAGGAAACTATGAAGAGCAACATTGCTGTAAAACAATTAGGTGATAACTCGTGGAAAGTCCAAGTCAATGTCCAAAACAAGCCAGGGTAATCTAAAGGGTCCGGAGGAGGAAATCCCGAAAAGAAAACGGAAGTAGGAAAATGGAAACCAAGGATTCCGACTTACAACGAATACACTCCTTTGAATACATCTCTGGAAAATATTTACCTATTGATTGTAATACTTTCCAATACGGAAAGCCACGCCCAAAAGAGTCCACGGAGGAACTAAAGCAGACTGGAAAGTATTGTCGCTTCCATGAGACTTACGGGCATAATATTGAGGAGTGTAGACACCTCCATGATGCCATAGAAAAGCTGATTCGACAGAAAAAGTTGTAAGAGTTTGTCAAGAACCCATAGGAAGGTAGACAAGGAACATCAGACCTTGGTCGTGGGTAAGCTCCACGCCATCCAAAGGAACCTGCTCGAACTGTAGGCAGACTAGTCAAAAACACGATAGTCGATGGACCTCACCCTGTAGACAAGAATTGGCAAGAAATGGAGCGGTATGCTAATTCCCTAAGGCATGCAGATTTTTAATGTTGCTCAACTGGAGGATGGGTCTCCGGCTAAGCAACAACGTACGATGACGGATGATATAGTATTTAGGAGCAGAGATGCTGATCAGGTGGAGGCTCCTACCGTCGACCCGATGGTCATCTCTGCGGCAATCGAGCCAGCATTTGTGAAAAGAATTTTGATTGATTGAGGAAATTCTGTTAATATCATCTTCAAAAAAGCGTTTGACCAAATGAAGATGTAGACAAAATATTTAAAACCATCTAAAGCCAGTATCCATGGCTTTAATGGTGCAGCTACCGATGTAGTGGGTTTTGTTGAATTTCCAGTTGAACTTGGACAAGATGAATTTAGGAGAGTGCGAATCCTGCCTTTTATCGTTTTGGATGTCGATTCTATGTACAATGTGTTTCTAGGTCAACCGACCCTGGCAGAGTTTAGGGCAGCTTTGGCCCTTTGGTTTTTAACTTTGAAATTTCCGACAGACAAAGTAGTTGGTGTTGTGCATAGCAATCAGGCGACTAGTCGTGCGTGTTGTACAGCCGAGCTAAGAGAGGCCCAGCGAAAAGAGAAAGGAAAGGTTGTGGACAGCTCCATCCGCGCCTGAGTCACTAAAAATTGACAAGTAGTGCCCGGCCCTAGCTCGGGCAACATGATCGGATCTATAGAGACATAGATCCGAGAGATGATGATGAGGAACCGAGAGAAGCAAAAGCAGCACCGGCTGAACTGACGATTGACATTCTAGTCAGTCAAGATGACCTATCGCGAGTACTTAGGATTGTATCATAACTCAACCCCTCGACGACCGAGGATCTCATTGATTTCCTCCGAGCGAATCTGGATGTGTTCGCTTGGACACATTCTGATATATGCGGGATTTCTCCCACCATTTCAAGTCATATGTTAAACATAGACCCGAGGTATGTACAGTAAAGCAGAAAAGGAGAGGCATGGACCCGGAGAGGTCCGCTGCTCTCAGAGAGGAGGTGGACAAACTCAAAGCCAATGGGTTCGTCCACGACGCCCTCTACCATGAATGGGTGTCTAACCCGTGCTAGTGAGAAAAGTAAATGGGAAATGGAGAACCTGTGTAGATTACTCTGATCTGAACAAAGAATGCCTTAAAGATAGTTTCCCTTTACCTAGAATTGACCAACTGGTCGACTCAATGGCAGGATACAAGTTATTGTCATTTATGGATGCGTACTCGGGATATAATCAAATCCCGATGCACATTCCAAACCAAGAACACACTAGTTTTGTCACAGACGTTGGGCTGTATGCTATGCAGTGATGCCTTTCGGACTGAAAAATGCGGGAGCAACTTATCAGCGTTTGGTGAGTTGGATGTTTAAAGACCAGATTGGTAGAACAATGGAAGTCTATGTGGATGACATGCTCGTGAAATCATGGCAGCTAAACGACCAATTCGAGACTTGGCGAAATGTGTGATATACTCATATGTTATGGAATGAAAATCAATCCTCTGAAGTGTTCCTTTGGCATTGCCTCAGGGAAGTTTTTGGGTTTCATTGTTAATGCGTGGGGAATTGAAGCCAACCCAGAAAAGATTTAGGCTATTCGAGACATACAAGTGCTCAGAACTATAAAACAAGTACAAAGCCTAAACGGAAAAGTGGCAGCGTTGAGCCGATTCATATCCAGAGCAACAAATAAGTGTATTCCCTTCTTCGGTGTAATAAAGAAAGGAAAGAGAAATTTTGAATGGATGCCCAACTGTGAGGACGCATTTCGAGCTCTGATAGGGCATTTGGAAATTCCCCCGGTACCATCAAAGCCGGTAGACCATGAAGTGTTGTATGTGTACTTGGCCGTATCCCAACATGCTATTAGTGCGGCTTTGGTTCACGAGTAGGACCGAGTTCAAAAGCCGATGTACTATGTCAGTAAACGTTTAGGGAGGGCAGTGAGAAACTATCTTATAATTGAGAAGCTGCCCTACTGCTTGGTGATTGCATTACGCAAGATTCGTCCATACTTTCAAGCGCACTCGATTAGTGTTTACACCGATCAACCCTTGCGACAGATACTTCAACGACCAGAGACCTCTGGAAGGATGTTAAAATGGAATATCGAGTTGAGTCAGTTTGATATTACCTACCTACCACGAAGAGCCATACAAGGGAAAACGCTAGCGGACTTCATCGCTGAATTTACTGTATCAGATGAACCAAACAGTGATGATGTTATTCCCTCTATTCAATGGAAACTATACACCGATGGGGCATCCAACGACCGACCATTGTTCTAGGGCTGGTATAATTCTTGTGATTTTTGATAACGTGTCAATTTGTCACGCTTTGAAGCTTAATTTCCCAGCTACAAATAATGAACCTGAGCATGAAACATTGGTTGCTGGCTTGAAACTTATCAGGGGACTTGTAGTAAAATCGATTGAAATCTTTTATGACTCACAATTAGTGGTGTACCAGGTGCGGAGGGACTATCAAGTAAAGGGGCAGAGACTTTTCCCATACCTTGCTCGAGTTCAAGAGCTGTTAGAAAATCTAGAATATTACGATATTTCGCAAGTCTCGCTTGAACAAAATAGAGAAGCCGATTTATTGGCAAAATTTGCAACCATTGCCAATGCAAAACAAATGGGATTGGTTTCCATCAAAACCTTACATGCTCTGAGTATAAATGTGATGGAGGTAGCTTTTGTGTTAGAAACAGAAATCGAGAAGGAGTCTTGGATAACCCCATTCAAGAAATACCTAATGCACGGGGTCTTGCCCGAAAGAAAAAGCGAGAGACGACAAGTCATTTGCAAAGCTTTGCGATATATAATGCAGGACGGAATAATGTACCATAAGGGATTCTCGGTTCCCTTACTTCGGTGCATTTCCCACGAGGAGATAAAGTGAGTCCTGAAGGAAGGTCATGAAGGAGAATGTGGTGACCATACTAGGGGAAAGACACTAGCAAAGAAGATCATCTGCTATAGATACTATTGGCCAACTGTAAATCAAGATGCTGCAAACTACGTAAGGAGATGTGACATATGTCAGAAGTATGCAAAAATCCTAAGAGCTCCACCGACAGAACTCACACAAATGGTTAGTCCCTAGCTGTTTGCAATATGGAAAATCGATATAATCGGTTCCTTACCTATCTCCAAAGGTGGTGCAAAATACGTAATAGTTGTCGTCGACTTCTTTACCAAGTAGGCTAAAGCAGAGCCCTTAGCTACAATCACCACCAAAAAGGTCATTAATTTCATTGTACGAAACATCATATGCCGTTTTGGCCCCACAAACTATCATTATGGACAACGGAACTCGGTTTGAGAGTAGGGAGTTCAAAAAATTTTGTAAAAGTATGGCAATGAGAAAAGGTTTGTAACAATTTCTCATCCAAAAGCTAATTTACAAGTAGAAGCCATAAAAAATAAAATAAAATCCATACTGAAAAAACATTTGGGAAAGGCTAGAGGCAAGTGGGTGGACGAGCTTCTAACAGCACCCTGGGTTATAGAACCATCCACAAGTCCGCGACTGGCCACACTCCATTCACATTGGCATATGGCACGAAAGCCGTTATACCCATAGAACTTGAAGTTCCTTCACATCGGGTAACTCATTATGACCCTAAGACGAATCGGGATCTCTTACTGGAATCACTGGACTTTGTTGATGAAAAACGTGAAGAAGCTGATTTAAGGGCAGCTGCATATAGGCACCGTGTCGCTAGATATTATAATGAAAAAGTCCGACCAAGAATTTTTGATGCGGGCGATCTCGTTTTGAAGCGAGTTTTCTCGGTCCATCGCATATGAATCGCACATGGGAAGGTCCATACATCATTGAACGGAGGCTTGGAGAGGGAACTTTCAAATTAGCAACCGTTGATGGCGGGACACTCTGCCAAGCATGGAATAGCGAGCACCTACGGTGTTATTGTACTTAGTCTATTTCTTTCGTATTTTAGTTGCAATTATTTCTAGTATATTTTTATTTCGTTGATTCTTAGTTTTTGACATGTAATAAGACAATTCAATTTTTTTTCATTAATAAAGGCTTGAGCCATCTTTTCCATGAATTATTGATGTTTTCGTGTGTGATAATTCTATGGAAAAAATTAGAGTTACATTATTCTGTCTGGCATATGAACGCGCACAAAAATAAAAATCTCCGAGTCCCTAGAGTGCGGACTGGAGTACTCTGAGTCCCCAGAGTGCGGACTAGAGTATAAATGATTAAAAATATCTATGTCCTCAGAGTCCGGACTGGAGTGCTCTTAGTACCCAGAGGGCGAACTAGAGTATAAACGACTAAAAATATCCAAGTCACTAGAGTCCGAATTGGAGTACTCTGAGTTCCATAGTGTGGATTGGAGTATAAATGAATAAAAATTTCCACGTCCCCAGATTGCAAACTAGAGTACTATGAGTCCCCAGAGTGCGGTCTAGAGTATAAATGACTTAAAATCTCAAAGTCACCAAAGTGCGGACTAGAGTACTCTGAGTCCCCAAGGTGTGGACTTGAGTATAAACGACTAAAATCTCCAAGTCCCCAGAGTGCGGAATGGAGTACTCTGGGTCCCCAGAGTGCAGACTGGAGTATAAATGGCTTAAAATCTCTAAGTCCCAGAGTGCAGACTGGAGTACTCTGAGTCCCCAGAGTGTGGACTAGAGTATAAACGACTTAAAAATCTCCCAAGTCCCTCGGAGTTCGGACTGGAATACTCTGAGTCCCTAGAGTGCGGACTAGAGTATAAATGACTTAAAATCTCCAAGTCCCCAGAGTGCGGACTGGAGTACTCTGAGTTCCCAGAGTGCGGACTAGAGTATAAACGACTTAAAAATCTCCAAGTCCCCGGAGTGCGGACTGGAATACTCTAAATACCCATAGCGCGGACAAGAGTATAATCGACGTAAAATCTCCAAGTCCCCGGAGTGCGGACTGGAGTACTTTGAGTCCCCAGAATGCGGACTGAAAGTATTCTAAGTGCCCGAAGCATGGAATAGAGGGTCTACGATTTTCAAAAAAATTTCAAGTCACATGGAAGTGAACTAGAGCTCGCGTAGCTCATCGAATTCCAAGTTATGACAACGAGTTAAACAATAAGCTGAAAAATGAAAGTCATAGAAAAAAAGAAGCTAAGTTTTATTCTCAAATCCTAAAATAAATTTTTTCTACAACTCCTCTTAAACTCGAAGTCAAAAGTCTATTTCATTGGCTATGAGAATAAATAGAAATAATTATACAGTCCAAGCTAACTCTCGTTGAACGGGCATGATAGCTACTTCTTTGACTTCTTCTCCTTTCTTGGTTTCTCAAACAATTCCTCCCCCATGCATTTTCTCTTGGACGCTTTGCTTGCTAGGGAAGTGACGTCCGAGGAAGGAAGAGGAACTTCCAGTGGCCTGGACTCACCGGGGAGAATGATTTTCAAAGGTCTGTTCAAAGGATAATTTATTTCCACTACTTGGGGCTCGACCTTGATATCAAATTTCTTCTTCTTCTCTTCCGTAAGTTGCCCCTTCATGCTCAATTTTGAAGTATGTCCAGAGGCGCCCGTAATTTCAACCTCATCGTGTTATTCGAAGGGCGATGGATTTTCAAATTTGTCTTCGTTAAGCGCCTCAATCACTTGAGCGTCAGGTTCGGTAGTCTCTCCCATTTGAGTTGCCTCTCCCATAATCTCCTCCTTCTTCGTGGCGACATCGCTCCTTAGAGTTGGGTCGGGATCATAATGACCTGCATGAAATCATAAGAGACAAAAGTTAGAATACATTAACTACTCGCCGAAAACGATGGCCCTTTGAACTTTGAAAATAAAAGTTATGTACCGGTTTCTGGCTGACTCTCAACTATCCGGGGAGTTTCACCCTATAGAATGGGAGATAAAACATGAATATAAAGGCCAGGATCTTCTGGGTCGTAGCCAATGTGCTACTCGAAGGGGTCAAGTGGTGGGCAACCAGTCGGTTGAGTAGGGAGAGGAACTGGAGACTCGGTTCCGGATGGGCTGGCAATGTCATTCTTTTCTTTCGGCGAGGAGGAGTCTCTGTTATAAAGAGCCTTCACTGTAGGTAAGTCTCAAGGCTCATTCCCTTAGAGAAATTCCTTCACTAAAGCTTCTTCGTCAACCTCTTTAGTGCCCAGCTCAACCTTTTTGATTTTTATCAAAGTCTCCCATGCTTCGGCCAAAGATTCGAGGTAACCCTCGCCAAGAAATGTTAGGTCGCGATGCATGAGAACACGAGCGTTGTACTCGGCTATAAGCGAATCAAACATGCACTTGATTTCCTCCCTTCTAGCCTTAGTAGCCGCCTCAAGGCGAGAATCAATCTCCGTGAATGCTATTCTTTTACCCTCTTCACAGGCTTCGTTTTTTAATATTTCATCCTTGGAGAGCTCTTCATCGGGCTTTGTTTTCAGGAGTCATGTAGCAACAATCTCGTCGCAATACCATTGCGACTCCTCCTAAGCAGCAAGTTTTTCTTCTTTCTCCTTGAGAAGTAGCTCTTCCAACTCTTTGATTCGATGAGAAAACGCATCTCTATCAGAGTCTTTCTCTAGAGATAAAGCGCCGCAACGTTGAACCGCTTCATCGATCTCTTTCTAATGTGTGGCCTCCAGACGATTAACCGCCTCAGCTGTGTCTTTAGCATTTTTCTAAGCAGTTTCAAGCTAAGACTTGTATGAGGAAATCTCTTCATCTTGGGATTTATTGATGTCTTTGTCATGGATGGCTTCAAGTTTAATACGATCAATTTCATGCTGGCATTCGATGTAGACTTCTAAAACCTTTTCTGCCAAATGAACAAATACGTCGCGTTGAACATAGACATCATTGTTGCAAGCAATGGCACTTTGTTTAACGTGCCCTGGAATGTGATAAATTGCTGAAAGAAACGTCAGGCCATCAAAAAATATTTTTAGGAGCGTGGTCTTAAGCTCGGCTAGCTTTTCCATTATCGATGGATCATGTGTGGGGGCAGATGAAGTTTGTCTAGAGACCATGGAATTTTTGTGAGTATCCCGAGATTGCCTGGTGCTAGATGAACCAGAGTGTTGGTCGCGATGAGTACCGGACTGGGACCCCTTATGAGCAGATTTCTTCCTGCCTCGCTCTGATTGAGAGGGAGGATCGTGAAGGTATGGAGACTGATTGTATATTTTCCTTTAAGACGATGAATCCCAGGAGCGATAGTCCCTATCGCTGTCGTCGCCTCTATCTCGACGTTTGCCGTAGCCCGAATCTCGACCGGAATGATGAAAAATAGAGGAACCACGAAGGTGGTCATATCTATGAGAACGTCCCATATCACCTACATAGAAATTAAGTGAACACGAGTTAGCAGGAATTACATGATGGCTGAAGTTTAAGTACGAGGTGAGGTGTAAGTGTTATTGTGTGTGTCCCAGTGTTTCCCCCCGATGACCAGTTTCTTTAGCTTTACTTATCGGAGTTTTTTCTCCTTGATTACGGTCTTGAACGCCTTCGACGCTTCTCGCGAGCGAATGGAGTTTTAGAGCTTCTGGATAATTGAAGCCATAATTAAGCAAGTCGTTGGGAATAGGGAGATCAGATAAACCTTTTAGTAAACCCTCTAAGTGTTGAGGAGATGACTTTTTCTCCACTGGAGTAATTGTGACCTTTGAATTTCCGCCTACTGTCTTTTTCCTCAGTTTGTAAGCCAATTTCTTTTTTCCCTTCGAAGGGGGAGGCATCACATCAGTGCCGTGTGCCTCAACCCCCGGTTCCATAGCAGGTCTTACATTCTCACCTGGTGCTTCTGACACCTCAGTTTCTCTAATCTCGCCCTCCTCGGGTGTGTCGGGGGTACCATGTGTCGAAGGCCCAACTTGCCTTTTGCCTTTGTCCAAGGCAGGACCAGTTGTAGTGACGCCGTGGGAAGACTTATTCGACGACCTTCTGCCAACAATCCAAATTTTGAGAGTGATTCATTGGAAATGATGGATCTGATGTCTCGGTCTTCCACGGGAACAGCTCGAATAGTTTCAACGGCCTCAGAGTACCCGGAGCTATCGGGACGTAGGCTGATACCTATAAAAGTCGAGAAACGATTAGAAAGGATGCACTTTCTGCTGCATACAAGTATTGATCCAGAAAAGAAACTTACTCCCTTCCAGTCATCTCCTCGCAAAGGCAGTGGGACAGCGCACGTAAAACCATTCCTGCTTGTATTGGGCGAATTTTCTCCATGCCCCGTCAAGATTTGGCACTTGTTATGTGGCTCCAGGAATATGAAAAATGGGTTGTCGGATCGTCTCTTTAAACGATAAATATATCAAATTTCACCGGAAGTAGGAGCCTAAAAGAATGATCATGAAAAGAATACACATGCCATATATGAACGCTTGACTGTTGGGATGTAACTATGCTGGCGCGATCTTAATATACTGCAACATATCGCGGAGGAAGGAGTTGAATGGTGGCACACTACCAACCCAGCATATGAATTTGTTGCAGGCAGTATATCTGGCTGGGGGAAGATGAGGACGATCTTGTCCCGATGGAACCATTACATCATCAAAAGGAATTCCATGGATTGAGCATAGTAGGCGAAGAGCGTCTTCATTAATTCTAGAAGCTTGAGAATCAGTCGGATAGTCTAGGATGATTGCTGTATCTATGGCATTAGGAGCCAAGTCAACGGATGCAGTCATCAAATTCAAGATATTCAGTGCAGGAGTTGTCGATGGATTTGAAGTTCCCACTGCTTCCTATTGAAGACTCGGCTCAGGTTTATCTGAGACTGTGGCAAAGCTTGACTTTCTAGACATATCCAATTATTTGAACTATACTTGAAAGACAATCAATATTAGACATAATGACAAAAGTGCTCCCCCATGTGGTGTGTGGACTAATCGTTCGAGTATAAGTGTAAAAGAGTTTAAAGTCATGAAGCAGATAAAGTAAACTTAAGCTTTGAATTGTCATCTTTGGAGACCGTCATCGCTGACCGTCTCCGAGAGCCTACCCTATGATGGTTTCAGTTTTGAACTCGAACATTGGCACTATATGTTGAAGGCTATTGTTTGTTTTTATCAAGTTAGACTTAGGTTTATAGTTGTTGAAATTGGGATTTATCAGTCCGGTTTGGTTCGATATGCTTGTTTGCTTGAGTTCTTGTCCTTGTTTATTGTCATATGATTAGGCATGGAAAGTAAGTGAACTTGACATGAGTTGTGTTCAAGTTGGAATGATTTTGACTGTTGTTGCCTACTTCAAGGCTCAATGCCGAGTGACTCTCAAAATATACAACCGAACGACCATCTAAACCAGAGACGCCGACACACTCACTCTCCTCATTGATGCACTCTCAATACCGAACAAAGCCGAGCTGCTATCCTTAACTTCTGAAACCATCCATGATGACCGACCCACTTACTTCCTACCTCCCTAAAATCACTCTCACATGAAGGCTACCGAACCAACTACTTTGTAGTTGACCGGCTTCCATCCAAAAAGCAAATGCCGACCCATTCACCCTCACTTCTCCCTCGCTCCTTGTTTACCGAGCGACCTAAATCACCAACTTAGTTCCACTTCTACAACCTAATGGCTCAGCATTTACATTCAGCGAACACCTATTGAACTCACTAACTCCTACCGAACCACTACTACTTCCTCCTCTCTCACTTGGTGGCCCAAAAGAAGCCAACGTCCTCGGAATCACCGGTTCCAACCTAAAACATGTTCTAACCTCGAGTCCGATTTCATCACCTACACAATTCCTACCATACAAACCCTTAGCTTGAGAAGGTCGGTCTTATGGAAGATTCATACCTAAGAGAGCAAGTCGAGGCTTAAGGAACTGAAAGATTTGAGGCCGGAGTTCGTTTTGATTTGTTATCAAGGGAAGTTTCGAAGCAAACATGCTAAGCTCAAGACAAGAGAGGAAGATCGAAGGGGTAATTGAAGTTCGGAGGAAGTTAAGTTGTGAGGTCCTGTAGAGTCGAAGTGAAAGTAAAGAGAAAAAGATGATAAGTGCTGGATTTTATATATGAAGAAGGGGAGCTGAACAAGCATCAATCAATGGCTCGGTCAAGATGTCTCGATGGTTCGGTAAGCAGTTGTGCCTAGCGGCAGTAAACAAGCTGAACGAATGGTACGGTATCTATATGCCGAACGACCCCTTGTTTATGTATAATGGAAAGGAGGGGAGAGAATAGACTCGAGACTGTACAAGACACTAGGAAGGACTGCCGTATTTTGACCATCACTAAACACTCTCAACTTTTGACAGTAGGAATTGGATACTGGCTCAAAGTATGTCGTGTTGCCTCACACGACGCACTTTGGAGGGAAAAATGTTACTCAGATGCTTGGCTCGGCTACAAAATATTGGTTACAGAAGTTAGTTTGAATAGTCCAGCCTACGCACACGGTTTGGCCTGTGGACATGGCTCGGTCGGAATTAAGGGATTTATGTCGTTCGGCCAAAGGAGGATGTTGTTGTAAATTTCATGTGTATGGCTCGACTTAAGGAGGAAGTTATCATTCGAAGGCACATTGTCATTCGTCGCTCGGTCTGGGTATTATCCTATATGTCGTTCAGTCTATATGTTTCACCTAACGCCGTTCAGCATCTATCGTTCAACATAACATCAACAGGGCAAGCGAAGTTGGGTGCTCGGCATGACCTAGCTTCGAGTCAACTACCCAAATTTCACCGTTCGGTCAATTACAGCTCGATGTAAAATTGTTCCAACCTTAGAAGCGCAAACATATCAGTTGTTGCCGCTCGGCAACTGCCATTCGACATCCCTAGCTCGGTGCATACTAGAGGTGCTAACAAGTTGTCAAGCCCAAAACAAAGTAAGGGCGATCGGCATGACTTCGCTTCGAGTCAACTCACTACTTGCTTCGTTTCTTCTGAGGTTTTACTTCGAATCACTTGATGATCGATAAGACAATTCTTGATTGGCATTTCTCGCACGGCATGACTCGTTCGACATGCCTGGCTCGGTGCGTAGAAGTCACATACTGTGGTCCATGATACCTTGCTCCTGGGCCCATGAGGGAAGTCCAGCTTATCTTCGCATATAAATAGAGAGGCATGGGCGTAGTGAAAAGGGACCTTTTTTAGAGAACACCGGGGAGACTGCCATTTTCAAGACTTGTTCCTTTTTAGTTAGAACTTGTATTCAAGTTGTTGGCATATGGATTGTATCTGTATTCAATTATTTGAAAAACAATAATGATTAAACTCAAAGTGGACGTAGGTAGTTATGCTGAACCATTATAAACCTGGTGTGCTAGTTTTTGCAATTAATTCTGCATATATTCTTCTATTTTAATTTTCTATCTTCATTAATCTCTCTACACAAATCCTTCTGTGGGTGTTAGCGACCAATTTTGGTGCCAACATTTTGGTGCTTTCGCTGAAAATCGCATCTCAGGTTATTAGGATCTACTTTGTAGCTACTGCATTGAAGAAATCGCCCGAAGGAGATCCAAGTCTTTCACAAGAAGTTCGTTGATTCTACTCAAAATTCCTACCAATAACTCTACAATGGGAAGACCTCATACCAGATCATCCTCGCACAATGTGAACGTCAACAAGACTGCTAGCGTCCAACAAGTAGGACCCATCAATCAACAAGTTAATCCGGGCGTAGGGCGGTCGTTGCCCAAAACCAAATGGAAGTTGTCACTACAATGGAGTTCACCGACCTGATCAAAGAACTCATGGAAAGCAGGAGACAACTTAACGTAACGATTCAAGCTAACGCTAACCTTATGACTCAACTTACTCAACAAAAGCATTAGAATGCTGGAGGTAGCCCCCTCCTTACTCCCCATCTAACAGCTCGACTTCGTCTGATAAACCTCCCAGGCGTAGACACCGCAGAACTGAAACATAAGTTTGCTGATCGATCAACCAGGGATGGTCCAGGTTCCCTACTTGGGGCCATGGCCGCTCACTTACACCAAGGAAACCACACCCAAACTGGGACAGGAAACTTAGGATCTGGAGCATGAGTGGAAGCTGGACGACCGACTCACCAAGGTCCTAATGAAGCTGGTCCCTAGAATACACGTTTGGTAGATCGCCAACAGAGGAGACACCAACCAGAATGGCCTTGTAGGACGGATTCCAACCTGCTGTCTTCCATACAAACCCCAGACCTATCGGCTATGGTCAGACAGTTGATGAGAGAAAATCAAGGCTTGACTCATGATGATTGGGGGATATCCAGGAGTCATACTCCATTCACAGATACTATTTTACAGGCCGAGTACCCCAGGAAGTTTAACATGCCAACTATTCCGGCCTACGAAGGGAAGACTGATTCCCGACAGAATGTGATGAGATATGAATGGATGATGGATTCAGTCAGAACAAATGATGCAACTAAGTGTAGATGCTTTCCAATAACTTATCTGGAATCGCTACCATGTGGTTCACCCGACTTCCTCCACAGTCTATCTTAAACTTTGATGAATTAGCGATGAAATTTGTGGAACAGTTGAGAATTCGTACCACTTGTCCCAAGGACATGATGTTCTTGTCCAGTGTGATTCAGGCTCCAGGGTATTCGTTAAAGGAGTACTTGTAGAGATTTTTATGTTGCGGCTACTGAAGTTAGCAACCCAAATGACCATGCCATTCTGATGAAGGAGATGCAAGATGAGATCTTGTCTAGCAACAAGAAATGATGGATAGCTTCTTCCAGAGGATGGAACAGCAAGGGATAGCTAGATCTATAGGGAGTATGAATCAAAATCTGAGAAATAACAACAAGAGCTGCTGGAATTGGATTGGAATAGGCTGTAATGTTGCTTCCATACCTAGAACAACCGATACTTGAGGGCAATGATGGAATCAACAATGAGACTCACTACAGGAGCATCTGGAGTTGGAGCAAAACAAACTGAAATAATGCCCACATGACTTGGGAGCATGATAGATTTGGATCTAGGATGAGCTTTAATGCCTAGAATGGGTGATGTTGGAGCTAGAGTAGCAAATCAGAGTACGAATACATGACCGCATGAGCTGAAACCAGAAGCCCACGGTTGGAACAGGAGGCAGGTTCATCCCTTACTCTTTGCCTTTTGCTTTTCTGCCTTCAATAATGACCCTAGATTACTTAGACATGTGCTAAACCTAGATTGGTTCCTAGTCGCACTCTCAGTTGGATATCTAGGATAACTGCTTAGGATAATAATCTTAGACTGCTTGGACATGCACAAAACCTAAAATGGTCCCTTACCACGCTCCGAGTCGGATGTTTGGAATAAACATTAAGGATTTTAGCTTATTTAATTTCTACTTGTTTTCTTTGATTTGAAATTTGAATTTTGTTAAATTCATATTTAATGTGATGACTGATTTTGAACGCCATAGAGTCTCGACCGGAGAGATGGGACTAGAGTGCAAGATGCAAGTCTCCTTGTCGAAGAGTGAGTGGATGGACTTATACGATATCGAATGTCATAGATTCTCGACCGGAGAGACGGGACCGGAGTGTAAGAAGTAAGTCCCCTCGCAGGAGAGTGAGAGGATTGGCTTACTTAACCCCATTTAACTTAATAAGCAAATGATCCAGAGAGATCATTCCCCTGAACTAAACAACAAACGATTCAGAGAGATTGTCCCCTTAACTCAAAACATTAAGTGATCCAGAGAGATCGCACATTAAACAAAACATTAAACAGTCCAGAGAGATCGTACATTAAACTAAATATAAAACGATCTCGAGAGATCATGCATTAAACTTAAACGGTCCGGAGAGATCGAATCTTAAAACAATTTAATTTTGCAAAAAGGATTCGCATGCCTTATAAATAGAATAAAACGGATAAATCCTGGATGAACACAGGACAACTTTGATATATGACGTATAATGTAATTTTGATATATGACGTGATGTGATGTGATTTTGATATACGATATTGTAACTATGAAGTAAATCTGAGCGGTAATGATGTAAATCCCGGATGAACATGGGAGGATTAGAAATGTATAATGTAATTAGACACATATGATGTAATAACTCCGGATGAAACCGGAACGATTGTGATGTATAGGTTGCAGTTAGGTAGCGTTTGGAGTCTTAGGCTATAACATGTGTCAAACGGCTTGTAATTAATGAAAGAATCCAAAGGAACTGGACGGTCTGCCAAGGCTAATGCCACTTTAAAGCTCAATAATCAAAGACTCATTACTGGAACTTGTTCTGGAGCAAAGCACACCTTTCATTCAAAAGGCATACTTTAGGGGAAAAGTGTTAACTGGGTTTTTAACACAATAGAATTCAAAGGGAATTTGAACATCTACAACAAGTCAAATATCTCAAGGATCGACCAGGAAGGCCAAAACGAAAAGAAAAGAAAGACCAACGAAGGAAAATGCCAAAACAAGCTAAGGCGATGGATCGCTAGTGATCCATCACCTATGGATATGGATCACTAGAGATCTATAAAGCTTGCCCATGGATCCTCTGGTCCTCTTGCATCATGATCTAAAATGCTCCCTAGAGATGCTTGCCATGTTTCATAGAATGCTAAACAATCAAGCTCGAGAAGTGAAGATTTACCTGATTCAAGCCATTTGACCAAAAGCAGCTAACTTAAAATGGACCTACAGAACTCATACGAAGTCGGATTGGCTTGAATTTTTGGAAAAATATTTAGAAAACATAAAAGAAGGTCACAAAAAATTAGATCATTTGGAGTTGATTTGATGGATCGCTAGGGGCCTAACTAGATGGATCGCTAGGGACCCATCTAGAGTGGGCCCTACCACATCAAATTTTCATGGTGGGTCCCTGACACACTCTAAAGTGTTCTTGCAAAGTTTTGTTTGATTACGTTAAGATTTGAGTGAGTTATGGATGATTCTTATAGAATAGACGATCTATGAAGATGGATGATCAAACTAACTACAAAAGACTTGATATTTGGATAAGGCACTTAAATAGAAAATAGGAAGTCAACCGAACAACATTCACTCAGAAATATGATAAGTGGATGGATAGCTAGCGATCTATTCCTCTAGCGACCATCCCCTATAGATAGCTAGCAATCCATCAAGATAGGTCGGATCACCCTCAAACTTTTCGAGCTCCTTCGTAGCACTAAGTAAAGGCTTCTAGTAGAAAAATATGCTAGGTTGATGTGCAGCCAGTAATCCATCCCCTACGGTAAGCTAGCGATCCATCCCCTATGGATAGCTAGCGATCCATAGAAATGACATAGATTGATTTGAAATTTTAGATGATGACTTGGCATAACAACCGGACTCTTCTACACTTAGACTTCTGGCCCAACACTCACTA
This sequence comes from Allium cepa, assembly GCA_030765085.1. NCBI lineage: Eukaryota > Viridiplantae > Streptophyta > Magnoliopsida > Asparagales > Amaryllidaceae > Allium > Allium cepa. The sequence goes on from CM060932.1 coordinate 266,231,849, forward strand.
AATCCCCCTATAAATACTCACCTACTTGGAACTAGAGATAGATCTTTTTTGGGAAGAGAGCTGCCGTTACTCTACTGGAATTCCTCCACTTCTTCAAATTTTTTCTCCCTTACAACAGTCATTAAGGGGGTTACTGAGATTCTACAGTCAACCCTTGAACTTGTGACTTATTCTAACTCTTTGTAACTTAGATCTAAGGAAGAAATAGTTGATATTAAGAGAGATTCAACTCGTATAATCATAATAAAGATTGATTAAAGTGGATGTAGGCCAGAGTCAGCCGGACCGCTATAAAAATCTTGTGTTTCTTTTCTTACTTCTACTGTTTATTAGTATATCTAAGATTTGTGATGCTGGTTATCTACACTGGTTCTTTCACACTTGATCCAAGGTGTTGATCCATTTTTATGGGTTAATACTAGCATTTACAATTAGGAGGATCACTATCACCTCTATTACCATTGAATGTTCTTATAATGTTATGAAGAACATTAATAGGTGGGATAATTCAAATGGAAAGAGTCAAATGATCATAAGGTATAACATTTCAAAAGTTTTCAAGGGTGTGATATCCGTTAGTGTAATCAACTTAAAGGAGTTCACTACAAACTGAAAAGCATTTTTCCAAAATTGATAAGTGGAACAAGCACACATTATTTTGCTTGAATCCATAGAGTCAACGGAAGAGAGACATCAGTGAGTACTATATGGAAAGATGTTGCTTCAAAAGTTAATGGCACTCAAGGTTAATATTTTTTGGTACTCTCTTTATTCACAGCATAACTATTTTAAGAGTATTATTATTTAATATTTTTTAAGAATAAAATGACCTCTTATTGAGCTCATTTTGCATTATGGAAAGAAGAAGAGAGATTAAAGCATGGTAAGGTAAAAGTACTTATTTAACATACATTGTAAATAAATGTATAGATAAGGATAAAGAAGTCGCTAGGGCTCTAAACAAAACAAATAACATAATATTCATTTATAGTTGTTTCTTTTATGAAATCTATGGGCATATAAAAGGAATTTTACTAGATATCACACATTTCATGTCTAAAAAAATATGCATATTATTTTGATTTGTTTGATATTTTTATCATGATATCACTTAGACAGATTTCAGTTTCTAATTTTGGTATGAACAAATTTGGTTATTATTGTTTCTTCAGATGCAATAAGATTAATTTATTAATAGAATATTATTGGAATTGAATATATTGAAATTCATGATAAATATCTCTTATAATAAAGCCTTGAATTTGGATATGGTGATTAATATAATTATTTATTCCATCTTACAAAATAATTCTAGATCGAGGCACTAAAGATGGCAAATACTTTATTGATATTCTAAGCAAATTAAAAGCTACAAGTTTTATAAACCATGCTAAGGATAAATTTTAAGATGAGAAATGCTACAATTTTTGAGGATGTTGAGTTTGAGGGGAGAAATAAAGTATGGATCATTGTCCTTAAGAAGAATCATTACCTTTAATTCACTACAGTTACTTCTTCGGATAATGTATAGGATCTATTTTATTTTATTGACAAGAAGTATATTAAGAACCATAACAAGACAATGTTAAATAATTTTTTTTCAAATTAAAGTTGATGTTTTAAGAAACCAAACTCAACAACCTCAAGGTGCAAGGTCATTAAGAAATCCACTTGAAAAGGAAGAAATACTATTCCGGATGACTATGTAGTGTTTCTCCGTAAAGATAAATAATGGATTGGTGAAGATGGTTCTATTGGCTTACATCAACTTATACAAGATATAAATTTGAAATGTGGATTTAAGGTATGAATATATAGTGTAAATCTATAAAGGACAATAAAGTTTGAGGTCTTTCTCTCTACCTTAAGGTAGCAAGATCATAAGTTATGAATAACTATTCAAAACTAAAAGGAATTGAATGGGTAATGTAAAAAGGTAGAAGGCTCGTTATGGAAAAGACTATACTTAAAAGAAAAACGATGTTTTCTTTTTAAATATATTTTCTCTTTGGTTTTACTAAAAGAATCTATAAAACTATTTGGAACTTGTTGCAAATTATTATTTTGAGAAATATCGGAAGGATATTAAAGTATCTCCATGAAGACATTGATGAAACATCTAAAGAAACCACTTATGGATTTATCTTTTGTATCACGGATTGAAATAACCTGTCATTGTTTATGGGGTGATATTTGGATTATCACAAAAGAGCTAGGAAGATAAGTGTATAAAAAGGTTTGGTACGCAAATTGCGAATTAATTGATTCTCTTTTGCCAAAAGATACTAATGTTGTCTTATATAGTGACATAAGAACATCCTTGAAGCTAAAGAAATGTGAAAGATTTCTCATGCATTTGCGATGTGGAGTCTAATGCATGTTAAGGCATATACACATATGGATATTGCTTGCATTATTTAGCAAATATCTCACTGATGTTGAAAGTGGATCAATGTTTAGTAATCAAAATGGTTACGAGATATCTTTAAGGAGCAAGAAGATTACATGCTCATAGATAAAAAGATCGGATTGGTTGGAGAACATAAAGCATCACGATTTGAATATTTTGGATGCCAAGAGTATAAAATATCCACTTCGGGTAATAATAATTTTTTTGGGTAGAGCTATACAAGGAAAGTTGTCATGCAGATATTTATAGCCTCTTCTACTATAGAACTAATATTTATTTTATGTTATAGGGCATCCAACGATGGAAAATGATTGCAAAATATTGTCATAAAGTTATGGAAGATTGAAAAAGAAATTGAAAGACCATTAAAGTAATATTGTGACAATAAACAACGTATTAATTTCTAATAAGAGGAAAGTGTAAAATACATTGTAATTCATAGAGCATATTGTGACAAAATTCATTATGGCGGATCTTCTTACCAAAGAATTATCGCCTAAGGTCTTTGATGAGCATCTTGCTCAAATGGGTGCACCTTTTATATAAAGATATTTTTGTTCTAGAGGAGTTTGTATTTGGCATATGTCATTATTCTATACTTTAATTATGGATATATTCAGTAATTTATTTTTCTAATTAGAACAAAGTAATAAAGTTTTCTTCTTGCACTCTATTTAGTCCAACTATTGAACTTTTGACATCACTAAAGTAGGACGAGTTGGAAATAGACATGTAAAGATCGCATTTCATGTAATTTTCATGCTATGCATCCATGATTGATCTATGTCATTTGATTATATTTATATATATGACCATTAACAAGTGTAGTTATGACAACAGGTAACGAAGGCTGCTTTGATCCTTGTCAACAAAATTAATGAATGAGATTGTTTTAGAAACACCTTATGCTATAAGTAGCAAACTTTGGAGTTCATACGGTTATATGCATTTGTAAGATTATTAACCTAGAAGAGATTTTTGGAATATTTCAACATATGGGCTGCAAATATAAAACAAAATGTGTTGTCCTATTTTGGTATAAAGCTTAATTTAGCGATCGAATTTACAATAAATGTAAAAGACTTAAGAATCCTATTATCGTGGGATTAATGCGTAGGTACAAGGCATTTAAATTTGTTAAAGAGTCAAATTAAATACCAACATTATAAGTAAAGGGTTATGATTCTCAAATTACACAAGCCTTAGCAACTCTTTAACCCTCTTCTATGGAAAGATAATATCAAATATAGGGTTTATGTAAATTTGGAAGACCAAACCAATTTATTTTCCTCCTCTATAACAAACTATGGGTTCAGGTACGCTTCCGCTAATTTATTTATCATTCCCTGTTGTTTCTTCTCAATTAAATCGATATAGGTTACATATTTGAATCTAGGGTTTCATACTTGATTGTTACTAAAGTATATTGAAATCCTAATAGTGGATACTTCCAAAGGTGATCTGTGAAGCATGTTTTTATATTTTAAAAAAATAAACATTAAGACTGATTGAGTCTCTTGTTGCTGCTAAAATTTGTGCTCGGATTGAAGACGGTGACTTTATGAGAAGTGCCCTGAAAAAAGAAGAAGAACAATAATAACTGAACAAGGCTCCTTAGAAAAAGAGTAAGAATAAAAAAGTAGATAACAAATATGAAGAACAAAAGTCTTTGTTATTGTTGTTTCATGCTTATTTAGTAAATTGAGGCTTGATGATAAGGATATGTTCTTAAAATTACCAACATTGGAGCAACTGGCTTATATTCCAAATAACGTGTGTCTTAACCTCACTGGCGGTGCTAAGTGTCCTTTTGCCCATGTTGGATCAGGTGCATTGAAAGTTGGGTAAGTGTGAATTAGAAAAAAAACTTTTCATTAAATTGCGCAATATTTTATTTTGTTATATAATATTTTGTTTATACTAAATCAAATTTAGTATTTAGTTAACAAAAATATTTTGATAATATTTTAATTAAATAAATTAAAACATTTATTTATTATTAGTGTTTAAAATAATATTGTTAATAATTTAATTTAAAATTAATTAATTTATTTTAATTTCAAATTTTAATATTTTATGTTATCCGTATTCGCAATACGGACATCACAACGATGTGTGTGTGTGTATACAAACATACACGTGTGAGTATGGTCATCAACATCGTTTTTTCAAATGTAGATAGAATGCTTATCTTTGGAATGAGTTACAAAGACGGATCTCTCTACATCCATCATCTACTCTAGAGCTACAAGAAGGGTTAATGTACATTAATAATGACTTTAATCGGAAAGGCCTATGCAGTGATCTCGCTCTCATAGCGGCGTCAACGACTATTCATCGCGTCTGGCTTGAGAGGAACTATAGGATTTTTGGTTGAAAGAAATATATTGTCGATCAGAAGGTGAAGCTCATCAAAGCTGATGTATGATTTCAGCTACACCATAGATTTTATGGATGTTTTGAAGACGAGGACGTGGATTTGTTATGAAGCTGGAGAATAGAGATTGATCTTGGATAAATGCGATAGAAATATAATTTAGGGTTTATGTTGTGTTGGGCTAGGCTGATTGAAAGCAGTTCGGATGGTTGTGTTATTCGTCTTTTTTATGTTTTCCTGGCTAAAGAGGTGTTTCTAATGTGTACAATTTTTTGTAGCATTGTACTTTATTGTTTATAAGGATTTGCTTTCTCTTTTTCCTTACTACACTGACAATGTTTTTTAAGGAAGCGGGATCCTTATTGTTCTTTAATATAATTAATAAAGAATCTATTTTCAAAAAATATATTATCATAGGGGTTCATGGGAAAATTGACAGTTGTGTACTATGATCGATTTCGTGTGTGATAGAAGGACGTTAACTTAATACTATAAAGTAAAATCATGTAAAATTATATTTGTACTACTAAACAATGTTTTTTCCATATAAAATTTAATAAATAATATTTATATTTAATATATATGTATGTATGCATGCATGCATGCATTTATGTATTTATGTATATATGTATGCATATTCAATATATATATATATATATATATATATATATAATTTAAACTATGCATATATATATCATAAAATAATTTATTTTACTAAAAAATAATATTAAATAATTTTTGTGTGTGTATTCAATTTTAAGTAAAAAATTGTTTTAATTTTCAAACTTCAAATATTTGAGTTATCAAACATAATATTTGAATTTTTTGTAATGTTGTTGCGGCTGCTTGCAATACATACACAGAGAAACATGTATAATTATATAAATTTTGGCCGAACTCAAGTTAGTTTGAAGAATACTTTGACTTTGTGTGTGTACGCCTGCACATGTATATATATAAATTAAAAAAACAACATCGTGGGACTAAAATTGATTTTGTTCATATTTTTTAAAACCGAAGACATAGTTAAAAATGATTTTATTTAAAATGTTAATATATATATATATATAAATATATATAACATTTGTCCAAATTCTTATATATAAATTTTCAAAAACATAATATTAGATGCATGTGTATAATATATATATATATATATATATATATACATACATATAAATGTTAGCGCCAAAATTGGTCATTAACACCCAAACGTAAATGAAAGCACCAACTAACAGTCACAGATAATAGACAGAGTGTATGTAGAGAGTATAAATATGGAGAGCGGTAAAAATTAAAAAGAAAGCAGAAAAATAGTGGATTTCTAGCGGTTCAGCTGACTTTGGCCTACGTCCACTCCAAAATTTTCCTTTTTATTGATATGAGAATCAATTATAGTTACAATCCGAAGTTTTCAAAATAGTTATGGTAGACCAGCCTTAATAAGGAAGAAGAAGTAAAACAGAATGAAGTTCCCTTTTTTGAAGCTCCACATGCTGTATTTATAGGCAAAACCCAAGTTATTGGGCTTCCTGAGTAGTCTGGGCTCATCAAGGCCATAGCCGAACCAGACTCAACACACTACGCCATAGATGGCCTTCTGCAACATTTTTGCAAGGTGTTGCCAGGTAAAATGTTGCGATAGCTATACAATTTTGGTCCTACTGCAACGTTGAATTTTTGGTGTTGCCTTAGCCATAAAAATGTGTTGCTCTAGCTAAACAAGTGTAATTGATGCAACATTTTTTATAGTGTTGCTATAGCAGACCTTTGCATATCTTTCGCATCGATCCGCGCCAATCTACCAAGGCAAATCCTACGTTGGAGAACGTGACACCTCATCAATCCGAACACCACTCCTTGATCTTTTAGAGAAGCGAAGAAAAAAGTCCCCGCAAATAACTTTTTATTTTCATTCTTCTCTGTATTCTTACAAAGGTTCAAGCGAACATTCTTAATTTGGGGTTCAGTGATTTTGGTTCGATTAGGGCTTCGATTTGGGGGTTCAAGCTTTGTTCAGCGATTTGCTTCGATTTTGGGGGTTCAAGCATTGTTCACATCAGTTTAGGGCTTCAATTTCGATTTTGAGGTATAACCCTCTCTCCCATCACTTTAGGTTTTCGATTTAAACTACTTATAAATAACCCTAACCGTAAAATGGAGCGGCAAAGAGTACATCGTTAGGGTTTGCGGCGACGACACAATCACCGAGTTGAAGCGCTGCATTTGCGAGGTCACCAATGTCCTCCCAAAAGACAAAAGCTTCTTTACCCCAAAATGGCATCTAAGCTTGGCGACGATTTTGTGTTACTGTCTCAGCTTAACATTAAGCCTACTGTCAAGACGACTATGATTGGGTTTATTATTGTATTTTTTTCCTCTCAGGTTACATTTACTTTTGGGGCTATTCATGATTGTTGATTGATTTGTAGGACGGTTGAAGATGAGATATTTGTGGATCACGTGGATGCGCCGGAGGTTGTGGATGATTTTGAGATTGGGCAGGACGAGGTAGTGGATATTAAAGACAAGGATTCCAATAAGCAGAAGTTGAACAGAAGAATTAATCAATACAAGGTGCATTTCTTAACTCAGTGCACCACACGTTGTGATTCTCTGTTAGCGCTGGCATAGTTGTTTCCTTGCAAGTTGTTATGGCACTTAGGAGCTTGATGCTTAAAGCGTTGAAATGAAATTCTATTATGTTACTTTGGTTTTGGAAGTAACACACAGTATGCATCTGTAGGTAATGTATTAATGAGAAGACGTCAATGTGAATACTAATCAATAATTAGATGAATAGTAATTGTGTAAATGAATTAAATGATTAACATCTCCTTCGACTCAAATCTAAAAGCTCAAATTAGGCATCCAGTTGAAGTCCATAATGACTTCAGAGACATGTTAAATAAATTTGTGGCTGATAATTCTATATCATATGAAAGAAAATTTGTTAACTAAGCAATTCAAATTGACTTAAGGTTTAATTTGTTTTGTCATTTTCTAACTTAGCCTATATGATTTAGGATCACGGTCCATTTTGAATCAATGCAAATATGATTTGAACTGTCATATGTCCTAGGCATTATTGATTACTCATGTGTGTTATTGACAATTGTGTATTTTCACTTAAAGCACCATGCCTACCTATCAGTTCACCAAGATATTGTGCTATTACCTATCGGTTTACCAAGATAATGTGTTAGAAAACGGTCTTCCATTCATACGTAGATGTATCCATATTGTTCATTGGTCACAGTAGGTGACTATGCTATACCCTTAATTATTAATTGTATTAATTTTACTGTTATACCTGTGTTGTCAACATTTTCTTGTTTGATTTATCTTTTTGTTCTGTGAGCTTTGCAATGAGCTAATGTATTTGCTTGCTGATGCTCAATTGCTTAGTTGAAACAACAGAATCCTTGTCGTGACGGAAAAAAGCTGCTTGTCTTGGAAATTGATTACACTCTGTTCGATCACAGATCTGCAGCTGAAAATCCACTTGAGTTAATGCGTCCATGCAAGTAGATAAATATCAATACTTGATATTGATATTGCCTTATTATTATTCTAACTGCACTGACATTATAGTTTCTTAACAGATCTTCATGAATTCCTAACTGCTGCATATTTCGAGTATGATATCATGATATGGTCTGCGACCGGGTATATTATTTGTTTTTGTTATATTAACCCTTTTTGGTCAGACATTACTCATTACTCATAATGATAGCATATGCTTAGATGTCACTCATTTTGCAGAATGAAATGGGTAGAGCTAAAGATGAACCAACTTGGAGTTTTAAATAATCCAAACTACAAAATTACTGCTCTTCTTGATCACATGGCCATGATCACGGTACAGTCTGATCACCATGGCACCTTTGATGCAAGCCACTTGGTCTTATTTGGGCTCAATTCCCAGAGGTTAACTCTGATATGATAAAAATAAACCGTTGCCTTCCTCCTCTAACATATAGCCACTGACATACTTTTCAATTATTATTTCTATCAGTTTTACAGTTCAAAAAATACTATAATGTTTGATGAACTTAAAAGGAATTTTGTGATGAATCCACAAAATGGTCTTACAATTAGGCCATTTCGGAAAGCACATTTGAACATCAATGTAGAGGATCTAACTTCCACAATCATGTCCAGTGAGACTGATAATGTGACTGGAGGCACCAGCTCTTAAGTCTCATTTATGAATTGTTATGTGTACCGGATATTTTGGGGTAGCTTTGTAGTATTTTGGGGTAACTAGATATTTTGGGGTAGCTGACATTAATTGTGATATGTACTACTGTATGAATTGTTATCTGTACTGTGTATTATGCTATGTATTATGCAAGTGTTTTATGTGATATTGTACTGTGTATTATGCAAGTGTTCTATGTGTTATTGTACTGTTCTATGTGCTCTTAGTGTCTCTTCAGTATAGTGTTGCAGTAGCTTCAGTATAGTGTTGCAGTAGCTTCAGAATGGTGTTGTAGTAGCTTCAGAATAGTGTTGCAGTAGCTTCATAATAGTGTTGCCACCGGGTTATAAATGTTGCTTAAAATAATGTTGTAATAGTCATTCAAGGTGTTGCCATAGGGATGGACCCAGTTGGGTCGTGGGCCCCACATTATGGGCCCCACAAGATGTGGGTCCCACAATTTCAGAAAGTTAATATCTATAGCAACATTTTTGGAATGTTGCTATAGATACCTATGGGTGTTGCCATAGACCCAAATAGGGTTCTATTGCAACAATATTACTTATGTTGCCTTAGATAGTCAAAATGTTGCCTTTGAGGTCTAAGGCAACGGCAAAAACTGCATCACCCTAAAAGTGTTGCCATAGACCTATGGCAACATTTTTTGGGCCTGAGGCAACATTTTTTTTGTGTTGCAGAAGGCCATTTATGGCGTAGTGACACCACGACCAAACCAGGCAAGCCGAGCCACATCCATCGATCCACTTCAGTACGACCGAGACCAAATCCTTACTAAGCCGACCCGATATCCCTACGGCGTGACTCGAAGCAGACCTATCCAAGACTCGGAGTAAACTAGGCCAGAACCCGGAGGAAAGCTAATGTCGAACCCAAGTTCCATATGCTGATCTGATCCCCTTTTCCTCAATGCCGACCCTATCTACTCTACCGGCCCACAGCATGCCGAACCACTTGTGAACTCCAGCACGTCGATCCACTCAACCATGCCGGCCCATACCATCCCGTCGAACCACCTTAGCCCAACTATCTTGGCCAAACCAAAAAATGATGAACCACCAAGGTCGATCCCATCGAGGCTGAACAACCGATGTTGAGCGATATTTAGCCAACCTACCTCAACTTTCACACCATGACCGAACGACATGCCTTCCTTCCTTTTCCTGACAAATCCTTCTCAGTCGACCCACTTCCATCACCGAACCATGCCACCAAGACCGGACCATGCCACCGAGATCGAACCATGCATGGTCTTCACTCCTCGACCGTGCCATGTATGACCGAACCACCTTGACCGAGCAATACCTACCGACCCACCTTGGCCGAGCCATATTTACGGAACTATCCCTGACCGACCGTCTATCTATCCAGCTAGCTCAAAACCATGGTATTCCAGTCTCGGCAAACGAGCAATCGATTTTAGTTGAACCTGCTTGTCTCCAAAACATGCCTTGATATTGGAAGTTGTGTTTTGAATAGTCTCAAATCGGATATCCGAAGTCCATGTTACATTCACTATCAAGCAATTCCATCCAAATCTGATAGTCTACTCCACGACCATTCTGAGTCATTATCAAATTCTAAATCCATTCCAAATCCATTAACTGAATCCACTATCTCTCCGGATCATTCTATTTGAGTCTGGGACCTCTCCGGGTCCTGTAGTCCAAATCGAGGACCTTGCTGGATCGAAATCCTAAGCCGAGACTCACCGGGTCCTAAAATCGATATCCAGGATCTTGCTGGGTCCTTATCCAAATCTATAGCTGTTCGAAGCACTATTCAAATCCATTTAGCAACAGTAATTGAATCCTAAGATCTCTCCAGATCGTTGGCGGCCTCTCCGGACCCTTGCTAAGATTGTTCCAAACATAACGATTGAATAGGCATACTTGTCATGCTCCGGCGAAACAACCTATCCCTTTCACTCCCGTTCAATGTCCCTAAACATTAAGCGATGCCCTGATCCTCCTGGATTGATATCCGCCTCTCCGGGATCTTTCTAGATCCAATCCTATCACTCTCTAGTGAAAGGGAAATATAGTTGAGTGAGCCGATCCTGTCGCTCTCCGGTGAAGCAGCGTCACTCCCTGCACTCCGGTTCAATATCCTTGAATGTTAACCATGCCATAGCCTAAGTCCTAGACCAATTCTAGCCTCTACGGGCTCTTGTTGGATCCCATCTTATCACTCTCCGGTGAAGGGGAAATAACGATGAGCGAGCCGATCTTGTTGCTCTCCGACGAAGCGGCGTCACTGCCTGCATTCCGGTTCACTGTTCCTGAACATAAAGCGATTAATTTCCAACCGACTTCCAATGCACGTCCCATAACACTCCAGTTAGGTATTTGTTGCATAAAACCAAAATCCATTTATCAAAACAAGGTCCAAATGTCCAACAAGAGAAACAGAAAAAGCCAAGGGCTGCCTCTCTGGGCAGCATCCTATTTCCATCTCAGAGCATGCCTAGGAATCACTCTGGTTCCCTTACATGTGTAAGTGGCATAGTTTCTGTCTATTTATTTTTATTTTTTAAAACAAAATCAGAAAAGATTATTCGATGACCAGTGTCCAAATCCAGAACTCGGTCCTTGCCACCACGATCAACGGGTGACGAGTCGTGACCCCATTCCAGGGTCGTTCCTTTTTGATCCAAGCAGTAGCTTCTCGTGTTCTACTACTCTTGTCTGATTCCTCACATACTGTGACAACCTGCCACTTCTAACATGTTCCTCCACCACATCCTTCAAGCGGAAGCATTCATCCATGGAGTGCCCTTCCAGCTCATGGAATTGGCAGTACTTCCCGCTCCTACATTCCTGTTTAGTGGGATCCCTCCTGGGTGGTTTTCGATAAGGGAGTTGCCCCCGAGTGTCCAAGTAGATCCATTCCAAATTATCTGTTAAATCCACGTACGTCGTGAATTTGGGTTCACGACCTCTCCTCTGTTTGTCTGAACCACCAGATCCATCGTCCAGCTCACGCTTTCCTTATCCAGTCTTCGTCCTTCGTCAGACGTTCTATCGCCTTGCATGGTGTTTATCTTTTGCATTTCGGCACGTGTATCCTCTAACCGAATGAATCTTTGCGCCTCATGATAGAACTCTCCAAGATCCTATGGTGGATCTTATGCTAATGAATCCTTGAGTTCCGTGCCTTCCGCAATTCCTGCTACCGCAGCCATCAAAATCATTGATGGATCCGGGCGATCTACCGAGGCCACAGCAGCATTAAATCACATTAGAAAACCTCTCACGGACTCTTCTGCCCTCTGCTTCATCGATGCCAATATCATTACATTCTTGGGTCACGTCACATGGCACCGAACTATCTCATAAAGTGTTCCACTAGCTCGTCCCATGTTTCGATCGATCCATTCTCTAGCTGTCTGAACCAAAGCGTAGCCGAATCTGTCAAGTATAATGGGAAACATCTTGCCATCACCTCATCAGGTGCCCCCATCACTTCCATATGTCTGATGTATCTGGTAACATGCATAGTTGGATTTGATTTTCCATCATAGGCCTCCAGTGTTGGCAGTTTGAATTCTGGAGAGTTTCTTGCATTCCTGATTTCTAGAGTGAATGGACTTCGACCGACTTCCTCCAAGCCTCTACTCGATAGTCCTCCTCTCAGAATCCTTCTTATTAATCTAGCCATCCGCTCGACCCCGTTTGGGGGTAGTCCCCTGTTTGCATCTCCACCTTGCCTCCCATGTCTTGAAGGTTACTATGGGTGGTACTCTTCATGTTGGCCATTTACGTTCACGTTGGTCCCTGCTCGCCGAGCTTCATTCATAGTTCTCCCAGTATCCAATCCCGAGGTCTGCCTCCAGGCCTTTGCTGATTTCCTTCAATCCCTCCAGTCTGGTTTTGGTTTTGACCCCATAAACTTCTGTAGCTTCGATTCCTTGTTCTGTATTGCCAGCAGCCGCGGTTGCTCCATTCCCTTGACTTTGTGCTCCAGTTTGTCCAACTTGTTGAAGTAGGTTCCTCATTATGTCCTCCTTTCTTTTCATCAATTCTTCCTGCATAGCTCCCATCATCATCTCCATCTCATCCCTGGTGATATAGATAGAGGCTTGATTAACTCGAGAGGAAGCCTCCTGACTTCCCTCTTGTTGACCTCTTTCTGTCCTCTGTCTCCTAGTTGATTTCTTTGCCATAGTTCCTTTGTAGATCTGATCCCTAAGCTCTTTAAATCTAAACTCCAAATCTGATGTAGCAGGCGCTAGTCCCTCTCAGTGAAAGCACCAAAATGTTAGCGCCAAAATGGGTCACTAACACCCAAACTTAAATAAAAGCACTAACAGTCACTGATAGACTGTACGTAGAGAGTATAAATACGGCGAGTAGTAAAAATTAAAAAGAAAGTAGAAAAAACAATGGATTTATAGTGGTTCGGCTGACTTTGGCCTACGTCCACTCTAAAATTTTCCTTTTTATTGATATGAGAATCAAGTACAGTTACAATCTAGAGTTTTCAAAGCAATTATGGTAGAGCAGCCTTAAGGAGGAAGAAGAAGAGAAACAGAATGAAGATCCATTTTCTGAAGCCCCGCATGCTGTGTTTATAGATAAAACCCGAGTAACTAGTCTTCCTGAGTAGTCCGTATCCATCAAGCACATATTCGAACTAGACTCAACACCACGACCGAACCAGGCAAGCCGAGCCATATCCACTAATCCACTTCAGTACGACCGAGCCGAAATCCTTACTAAGCCGACCCGATATCCCTCAGGCATGACTCGAAGCAGACCTATCCAAGATTCGGAGTAAACTAGGCTAGAACTCGAAGCAAAATCTAATGTCGAACCCAAGCTCCATATGCCAATCCAATCCCCTTTTCCTCGATGCCGATCCTATCCACTCGACCGACCCACAAAGTGCCGAACCACTCGTGAACTCCAGCACGCCGATTCACTCAACCATGCCAGCCCATACCATCCCGCCGAACCACCTCTGCCCAACTACATTGGCCAAACCAGGACATGACGAACCACCAAGGTCAATCCCATCGAGGCCGAACCACCGATGCTGAACGATATCTGGCCGACCAACCTCAACTTCCACACCATGACCGAACGAAATGCCTTCCTTCCTTTGCCCGACCGGTCCTCCGCAGTTGACCCACTTCCATCACCGAACCATGCCACTAAGACCAGACCATGCCACCAAGACCGAACCATGCATGGTCTCCACTCCTCGATCGAACCACCTTGTTAGGTGACACCTCTGCCTAACTAACAAGGCGGTTGTGTCACCTAGTAATGATAATTTGTACACATATTCTTTTCGTCATTACTATATCACTTAGATATCTAGAGTTTGGTCTGATATAAAAAAAACTCTATTAATATCCGTATTTAATTGAGTGGACCACTTTAATGCCTTTTGTTCAATCTGATAAAATTTATCGATTAACTTTTTTACTCTGGCCAAAATATTTTTACTTTAAGTTCCAATTATGATGATATCGACCTTCTATAACGAAGAAGACGAATTCTCTCGAGGATAGTGTTTCACTTCAGGTGGTTCAACATATTCCCAACTATGGTCGTAGTAAGGTCGTCATGCCAAGTATTTAACCATAATCCATGGATAGTCTAGCCAATTAAGATCAATAGCACCCTCAAGCCTGAAGGCTACTATACATCATTACCCTGAGATCTTTTATTTTTACTTTGTTTTATTAATATATAGGATACTCTTGTTGTGCCATTATATGATTATTTCCAAACAATCAGAAGTATGTAACCTCATGGTGCCCCCAAAAAGTCATGAGTAAATCACCATCCACTATATGAAAAGCATTACGTACACTTGTCTCAACAGATATATCGATATCGTTTTCTCAATACATCTTAACTAAGAATATTTAAGGAGTAAGTATTTATTTATGTGTATCTGTATATATGTATCGATTCAATACTCATGGTTGAGAACACATTCGTATTAAAATTTATAAAACACTTGTAGTATGGATTTTCTACTTATGTATGTTTAATGTGTTGAATTCATCATTTATATCTCTATATAACAACATATATAAAAGAAAATAAAACCAAATGCTTACATCATTTCGAACAAGATTCTCTTATAAGAGTTAAACTATGTAATAAATTACATAATTTTTCTTAGGGCATACCTTTAATTCTATCAATCTCTTGCTTGCACTTAGGGCCAATTATGATGCCTCATGCCCTTACCTATGATTTGTCTACCTAAATTAGAACGAGAAGGGGCTACAGTGAATGAATCTATGCTATTATTATTATTATTATTATTATTATTTTGTATCTATTTTTCAGTTACACTTCCCTATAATTAATAAACTTTTTTTTACCACGTGTTCACTACGGATATCGTATCTCGATTTCCTATCATGTAGCTGATTTGCATTATAATTTATATTGCATTATTTTAATTGATTTTCAGTGGCGTTAATTACTCCTAGCCCTCTTATAATTTTTTGCATATATATGTTTCTTTTATTATGGGATTATTCAAGGTCGTGTACTTATCCTTTATAATTAAATTTGCTACAAATGTTTTCAACTTAAAGCTCCTCAATCAAATTTGGCCATGAATTTAAGATTGACTTACTATATTCGATATCACTTACGAAGTTCGAGTTTGAACATTCCTTCACAAGTAGTTTTTTGTTTCCATTAATAATAATCTTGTATTTCGTAACCACATAAGAACACTCTTAACTACCACTTAGTGATTTTATCTTAAATTTGATATTCTCTTAATACACCAAGTATATGAGGAAGATCTAATATACCACATAACATAACATACATGATGATTCCTATTGACAGTGCATAAGGGATCTATCTGTTTTGTTCCATATTATTTTAAAATGGTGTTTATGTATATAAATTAGGACAATCCCACCATCCTTTCATACAAATTATAAAATATATCTCTACCAATCAAGAATTAAAAAACCATATTAAACCGATTTTAATAGGGGTACATCATTAATAATCAATAATATCTTGTTTACTTATAGTATTGGAAATGTTTTAGTACCTTTTAGAAAAATTCTAAAAGGCAAACGCTTTCCTCTGCATTTTGACTGAAAATAAAAATATTTGATATTTTTATCAGAATACCTGCTCAACTCTGATACTTGTTGAATGCTATTATTGTATCAGCTCTCGGATCATGTCCAAAAACATGCAAACTTTATAGCTCCCACCAACTTTGAGAATTTTGGCTGTTATGTGAAAACAGTCTCTTTTAAATCATTATTTAGAAGTTCTATTTCAACATCAATGTGTCAAAACCACAATCAAATTGTACAATAATTGCATGTAAAATCCGAATGAACTTAAGCACATTTACTAGAAAAATTACTTCACTAATTTCAACATTTGAGATTAATGTAGCTATTTCCATTTAACATTGCTTTATGTAAGTCCAACTGCATTGATCTTCTTTTTAAGACTCATTTGAGGCCGATGGATCATACCATTTTGGATACAACTACAAAATCATGTTTTGTTAATGCACTTGGAATCCGTTTCAGATTTAAAGTACCCTTCCATATAGTAGAGTTTATACTCTAAGTGGCTATCGAAAATTGATGTTATTATCATTGCTAACCGTTTATTTTCTTGATATTGATAAGAAACCTGTAGTTTCTCTTTAATATGTGAGAATTCATTTTATACATTCTCATATAACTGTTTCTATCTTAGTCTAAGTTGAATTTACTTCATCTATATAATCTGTTACTATATTAGGCTCTTGGTCCTATCCAAATCTGTCATATTACCCCTAATTTCTCTAGAAAGAATAGGATAATGACATGTCTTAAACTATTTTTAGGTGTTTGACTAAGTTGTTGCTATTTTCCTTTTCATCAATGGTCGGTTGCCTATCTCGACATTCTATGCTTCAGTGTTATGTTTGGTGGAACTTATCTCCATATTTGGAGATTCTTATCATTTTCTTTTGTCTTAGAAAGAGCTGATGGCGATGTAGATGGGTGTCTTGATATGCTACATCTACTTTGCTTAGGTTGCTCTTATTAAGGTTTTGCTTTTATTTAGGGCTGTTATGGTAACGGTAAATTTACCGTTACCATACCGTTACCGATAAATTGGTTACCAATTACAAAATCAAATGGTATACCAATAAATTCGGTACGGTAATGGTAATTTTACCGCTACAAGCGGTAAATTATCGGTAATTTTTTTTTGAACCGTCGGTATCGGTAATTTACCGACAAATTGATTTGTTTTAAACTTTCTTATATTTTGGTCCGTTGGATCATGGACTTTAACATCTGACGCTGCTTAATTGCTAGGGTTTTATATGTCTTAACTGTCTAAGAAAGAAAATAAGAAATATCAGCCGCAACCGCAAGCTGCTCCTCTTTCTTTCAATATTTTTTATCTTCTTCGAATCTTCGTTCTTCTTTTTAATTCTCATTTTCTCCTCTGCCGATCAGGCGAATCGCCGGTGATTACTGATTATCGACTTAACGTGGCTGCGGCGAGGCCGCGACTCAGTCCTCTCCTTTCTCCTTGTTTCAGTTGCCGACTAGAGGTACGTTTTTTCACCTGTAGTTATATACTCCAAGCCATTTCAGATAAACATGATTTCTGGTATGAATTTGATATTGTAGTAAAGTAAAAGTTTTCATCTGCACTATGGAGATCCGTTGGATTTTGCAGTTAGTTGCTGTCTAATCAGCTAGAGAAACGTTAGTTTCCATCTTGGGTCCAAGTGGGAATTCAAATAAAACCAAAATTTCGTTTGATTTCCATTCCATTGAAAGAAGTTTTACTCAAATGTTTGGACTTTTGCATTACAATTTTGCAGTCATTTAATATTAGTTCGAATCTTACCTGAGCTGGAATGTTTTGATTTTGAAATATTCATTGATTTCGCTCCACCCTTATATGCCAAACTGTAGTGATGATTGCAACATCTATTATATCATGAACAAAACCCTTATTGGTAACTCCATTTTCCAAGAATTCTATCCCTTTGATAAGATCATCATTATTCACCTGATTGACATTTAGTATTTGTCTGATCACCTGCAAAATTCGTTTTGAGTAAATGCATTTGAAAAATGGGTGTTCATGTGAATCTTCATCTATGTTGCATAGTTCGCAAATTGTACTTTGGATGTTACTCTAACTTTTGATTTTGTCCATAATGTTTAATCTATTCATGAATGCTGAATAGAGGCACATAGCCATTTTGGGTTATGATTGTTATAAAAGATTTTGCATTGTACAATATACGATGATGTATTTTCTGTATTGTGCTTTAGATATATAGAATGGGTGACCAATTTTTTTATACTTAGCCACTTAGCAGTAAAAGAAATGACATCAACACAGTCAAGTCTAGGTGATAATGTTGAGGGCGCGGAGGAACATACGTCAGATTCTATACCTACAAATCAAAGTAAATCATCTCGCTCCTTCGTTTGTGCAACAGGTAATATATGTTTATCAAAATAATAATGCTTTTAATATTGCTTCATGAACAATATTAAAAATATCATTTCGGCAACTACGTCAGTTTTAGGCACCTATGTGTTATGTTAGTAATAACTAATTTTGTGAAAATTGTTTACACACGCACACTTATACTTAGCTTACTTTTTTTTACAAACTTGAACACATATAACCATAAATAATTAAAACACCACTTTAAAATAGATTATGAAATGTTCACTTTCAAAGTTTTCATTATTTGTTTAACTTAGGTAAGAAAAAAACTTCATGGGTATGGAAATATGCTGACAAAGAAATAAGAAAAGATGCAAATGGTAAAGAAGACCATGTCGGCGTTTGTAGAACATGCAAGAAAGAAGTGAAAGCGGACAGCAAGGCATATGGAACTACCGGACTTGCTAATCATTTGTCAAAACAATGCCCAAAATGTCCTGCTTTTGGACGTAATGCCAGTGCAAAAGGTCAACCTACTCTTTCATTAGATATCGGCGCGGTGGGGACTTTAGTCCCGCATACTTTTAATCAAAAAAAATGTGAAGAGAAGTTAATTAGGTATATTATCATGGATGAAATGCCTTTTAGGGTGGTCGACGGTAAGGGGTTTAGAGAATTATTAAAGGAGTTATGTCCTCGTTTTTTCATACCTTCAAGACAAAAAATTGCGAGTTTAGTATGGGAAATTTATACTTTGGAGAAGGGTATGATAATGAGTATGATAGGGGAAAGAAGAGTGAGCATCACTACCGATACTTGGCCATCCGTTCAAAACATAAATTATATGGTTGTTACCGCTCATTTCATGGATAGTGAATGGAAGTTGCATAAAAGAATAATTAATTTTACAAAAATAACGAGTCATAAAGGCGATGATATAGGAAGATGTTTGGAGATGTGCTTGAGAAGTTGGGGAATTGAAAAAATCTTTAGTATTACGGTCGATAATGCATCCGCAAATGATGGGGCTATTGAATACATGAAAAAAAGATTGGGTGATATGAATACTTTATTATTCAATGGTGAATACTTACATATGAGGTGTGCATGTTACATAATTAACTTGATTGTTAAGGATGGTTTGAAAGATCTATATAGCTCAATTGAATGTATAAGGAATTGTGTTAAGTTTATCCACTCATCCCCCGCAAGATTGGACAAGTTTAGGGTATATGCTATTATGTTCAAAATGGATCAAATGTCAAACATACCCATGGACGTTCCAACTAGATGGAATTCAACTTATAAAATGCTTGAATGTTCTCTAAAATATAAGAAGGTGTTTGATAGAATGGCTGACGAAAGTGCTCCTTCTGTAAGTTATTTCAATGAAAAAGATAAATATGGGTTAAAAAGAGTTGGATCACCAAACGATAATGATTGGGAGAAGTCTAAGGCCTTTGTTCACTTTTATAAAAAAATTTATAATGCCACTTTATCATTAAGTGCAACTAAATCTTGCACATCTCCTTTAATGTTTGTGGTTGTGTCCGACCTACTTATTGACATTGAAATGAAAATTAATGATGACGGTAATCCGATTTTGCAAAATGTTGGGAAATCTATGAAAGTTAAGTGGGATAAATATTGGGGAAATTTTGAGAGTGTGAACAAGATGATTTATGTAGCTCATGTTCTCAATCCAAGATATAAACTTGAATTGCTACAAATTTCCTTTGAAGATATGGGAAAATATAGTCATGCAATCAAAAACATTGTCCATGAAATAAAAGAATGCGTTCTAAAGTTATATAATGAATATAAAGGGGTTAATGAACAAGCACGAATATCTATCACAAAGGAAACTACTTCTGAGGACCATGTAAATATTAGTTCTCAATCAAGTGGACTTTATCATGTTGAGATGCGACTCAAGAGAAAGAGAGAACAAATGGAAATTAGAGAAATTAACAATGAAGTAGACAAATACTTTTCGGATCCTTGTGAGAAACTCGATGGTGAATCTTTTGATCTTTTGAATTGGTGGAAGGTGAATCAAGCGTGGTATCCAATTCTTTCGTTAGTTGCCAAAGATTTATTTTCAATTCCAAGTTCAACCGTGGCTAGTGAGAATGCTTTTAGTTTGGGAAGGAGAATTGTTGATCCTTTTAGAGCTTCATTAACTCCAAAGATGGTTGAGGCGTTGGTTTGTACAAATGATTGGCTTAGGGGAGATGAATTCAATTTCTATAAGGAGCCGGGCGAAGATGATGTCTCTTTCTACAAGGAACTTGAAAATTTTGAAACAAGTAAGTGTTTGTTAAATTTTATCAAAAAAATATGGTACAACATCTATTATCTAATAACAACAAAGGTGGTTAAAACTGAAAAGATATCTTAAACTGTACATCCTTTCAAGTGAGTATTTTGTTCAACAACATCCTTTCATGTCCTGTAATCTGTATGCAGGGTCATCCACAATTCCACATTATGCAGTCCATAGTCCTTATAATCTGCTGTTCAGATATGAAAGGCAGTACCAAACATTGGGACGATTCCACATAATGCACTGTAGTCCACAGTCTTTATATATCATGCCCTATATGCAGGGATCATCCACATAATGCAGTCCTTATAATCCACGTAATGCAGTATTAGTTAATTAGCTATTGACCCAGTTTCCCAATAAAAAATATAACAGCATCAGTTGCATTTGTATTTGGAATTTGCAAACGCATGCATATTCTCAGTTGTAGCACTTTGTGTTAAATGTTTCTTTGATTGCTCCAGTAGAAAACTCAAATTCTCATAAAATATGAATAAACTCTAAACTATCATGCTCCCATTTTGCTTGTGCACCGCACCTGAGCCTATTGTTGTTCCTTGATATGCCTGCATTATTAGTTATTTGCTGAACTAACAGTGAGATGTTTTTCAAATGTTCCTCCACAGGCTTGAATGAGAAATGTTTTTCAAATTTACATTTACTGATAAACTAACAGTTATTTACTTGAACTAACAGTGAGAAATGTTCCTCACTTCCTTGATATGCCGCATGGCTGCATTATTACTTTGTTAGTCCCAAACTTACAGTCTTACATGATAAAATGTTTTTCTAATTTTTACCTTCACAGGCTTGAATGATAAAGCTCCACCTTCAGATCGACCATCTTCCTCCAATTCACCTAGTTGACTGCACTGTTGGGAGACGCATCATATCACGGTGGTTTATTGGCTTCGTTAACTCCATTTAAAACTGTTTTTCTAGTTTTTTTTTGCTACTGAAAATCTGAAATGATGTGTAATCCTAAATTTATATACTGTTTGTTATTTCACTTGAATTGTATGTTTCATTTTGTTGTTTTCTACCAGTGAGATTCAAAACTGATATGAAGTAGCATGTATGTGATGTATTTACTATTTAACATGTTTATTGATTTATTCTACATGATTTGGTAAATGTTCGGACCTTTGATACATGATCTGGTATAGCTAGAGAAGTATAGTATTTACTATTTTCAAGGAGCGGTAATTTACCGTTACCGACAAAACGGTTACCGACATATCGGTATACCGACAAAACGGTTACCGATGTATCGGTAACGGCAACGGTAAGCGTTTTTTATTTACCGAAGAAAATGGTATGGTAACGGTATTTGTATAATGGTAACGGTAACCGTTACCATAACAGCCCTACTTTTATTTTGGCCGTAGTCTGCCATCTAGTATGTTAGTTTGCATTTTCCAATGTATGCTTTTCAAGATAAGGTCATATTGTTTTTGTCATAATGTTTATGTCATGTATATTGTTATACAAAGGTATCATTGCATATGTGTAATTTGAGTTTAGAAAATTCTAAAATGTGATTGCATGTACAACATGTTGAGTATCTATACTCTATAGTCGTATGTGCCGAAGCTGCCAAGTTACTTTACTTCACACTTGCATTACTTTATTTATAGAAAGTGGATAGACCACCATAAAAACCTGCTTGTCTTGTAAAAGAAGTGGGGTTCCTTCCTAAGTTAGATCTTATATGAAATTGCAACTATACTTTTAGATGAAATTAAAATTAACACATGTACCTGCTCTTAAAAAAGCATCCTTATAGAAAGAAGCAATTCAACTTCACTGGTTATTGATCGTTCTTTGTCTGTCAAAGTTCGATTACCACCTATCGATACATCCTAATGTAGTATGGAAAGAGTGATTTTGAGAGTGAATCATATTCTATTTTTATGTACTATTGAAACTCCTATTCAATATATACTCAGCTATTTAAGCGAATCGAATTTTTATTTTCTACGCATGTTTTTTTCTACTTCTGTTTTACATTCTATGAACTTATCAGATATATCTATCTTGTGTATCAATTACACATGCTCGTATTTGGGATAATTCATCGGTGGATTGTTAACAAAGTAAATGGTCCAATTTTGGTATCATTAGACTCTAACTATATACATCTATATGTATCAATCTGAAGAGTTCATTAACACTTTTGTTGCTCCCATCAAATGAGTGCTTCACCCTTAATTATTTGAGAAACATTTACTAATACCATATGATTTATATTCATATGATTAAAAAATTATTTCTCGCACATATAGCTCAGTGTATAGTTCTAAAATTGATTGTTAAATATTTTAGAAGCTTTTAGATTTTCTATAGCTAACATATTACTAATTTTATGAACATAATATACCATCATCGAAATGCCAAAAACAGATATAATTTACAATGTCTATTCGTAATACTCATATCAAAACAAAACTATATCCATATGTAGTCAGAACAAAGTGTGGGCATTATTACATAAATGATACTTGGCATACATGAAAGTAATTGATGTGTCTACAAGTAAGTGTTATATGTTATGCTCCTAATATTTTTGCTATGATAATAACAATGTTTGAAGTACATAAATTCATTCAATCACTTACTACAGGCTATTTATTTCCTTAATTATAACTAATTTACAGTTGAGAGTCTTTGATCAAATATCTCGAACTCAAAGAAATATATTTTATAGGAAAAAAAATTTATATAAGAAAAATACATTTGAAACAGTAATTATATTTCTTTTTCCTTTTTAAGCATTTATGAATGTTTTAACTAATTGTGTTTCTGATGTCTACCTTAAGTAGAAGTGATAACTCACTCTCCTAATCCCAATCATCCCAATTTTATTATCATTTCAAACTTTCGCTTTCATTTTCAAAAGACAAACCATTCAAAAGAGAAATCCTTTACTACAAAAATGCGTCAAATTCTATACTGAAATGCATTCGGTCATCCTTAATATTTTAAGGATATCAAATAAGTTGTATTTAAGTAAACATATCAAAACTGATATTTCAACGATTAAGTTCCTACGTCTGTTTGTAGTCCTTAGTCTAGTGTTGTCTCTAACGCACCAAGATCCTTATTATATTTAATCATATTTAACACTTAATTTCGCACCGTGGTTTACTGTAATGAATCTAATCCTGACTAACATTATTTAGGACATTTAATTATATAAATTAAATTAAATAATTTAGATAGTTAAGGGATTGAGATTTGTTAATCAATAAGGAGGGGCATGCCCTAATGAATGTATAAACAAAAGAAATAAAAATTAAGTAAGTAGGAGGAATATGATAAGGGAAAATAGGAATAGTCTTCATTCTTATATCTTAAACCCTTCTTACCTTCATTTCTTATTCATTTCAACATTTATAAACAAAACCAAAACACTTATAAGCTCGACCGGCAACCATTAAGAGGAATCAAAAGAAGATAAGCTTGAAATCAAGTAGAAATTTTGAAGAAATTAAGCAAAGAGCAAATATCGACCTTTTTAAAGTCAAGCTAAGGTGAATAATTTGATTTACATCTCACTTTTGTAGATAATTTCAGTTTCGAGGTTTAACCCGAATTGATTTTGCAAAGAATATGCCTTGTTATGTTGTTTGAATGGATATATATGTTTTTTTGGTGATTTATGGTGTTTCATATAGATTTTATGATAAGTTTAGGTAGGAAAACCGGTTAAATGACATCCAAATGACTTGCAGTTTGATATTTGGTCAAAAACATTATTTTATATAAGTGGATTTTCTAAGCAATTGTGGGTTTATTATGAATTTTCTATGAAAGAAAATAGCTAATACTGGGTTTAAATTAATTTTAAAAATTATATATTTCTTTTGGGTCTGAAATTTAAATATGTTAGAAAACATATTAGAAGTGAATTATGATAATTTTTGGGGAATTTTCCTAAGTATTTTACTAGATTATAAAATTATTTAAGCTAAGGGACTTAAATATTTTATATGTTTTATCGAGAAGAAGGGCTTATTTGTTAAATGTTTTTAATTGCTAATTTCTGAATTCGAACACACTTTCAGGAAAAAAGATTTTTGAAAAAGAATTGGCAACCAATTACATGTTGACAAATAAGGCATGTAGGTGAAAATAATTTCCTTTAAAGGCTAAAACTAGTTTTACTCAGATCCAATGCTGCGCCACTTCCATCTGGTGCTTTCGACACCATATCTCGGCTAGAGAACCTATTCGAAATCAATGCACATGGTATCAAACAATTGATATGTAGTGAATTAGAGAAAGGTGGAAGGTACAGTGTCGAAACCTTGCTTTCAAAGGGGTAGAAGCTGCTCTTCTTAACTCTAAATTACGTCTACTTATAAATGATGCTTTCAAAAGGGTTGTATTAGCTTTCGAATCAATCTACTTGTCTTTGTTTTAGAAAAAAGAGCTTTTGAAAGAGTTGGCTCCTTTTCTTTTAAAGAAGCTATCGAAAAGATAGCTCTTTAAACCTATTCAAGACCCATATTACCGCATTTTTACCTTTCGAACTAGTTAGGCTATTTTTCTCTATCGGCTCAAAACAATGGTTTCAAAAGGGTGCTTCGCCTCCTTACTTTAAAGCCGCCTTCTCAATGCTTTCGAAATGGGTCTTGTAGCTATTTTTAAAATGGTTTCGGAGGCAATACAATTGAAAGGGTGGGTTTTAAAACTATCCTCTTTCTTTTACTTGGGTTAAATGCTTTGAGGATAATGCTTTTGCCTTTGTTCTTTATGACCCTATAATTATAATATGTGTTAAACCCAATGGTTTTGAAAGGAATAGCTTAAATTGTTTCGAAGTTATGTTTTCACAAACTCTTGCTCGAAAGGTAGGTTTTAAATGATGGATTCTAATGCTTTCAAAAGCTATACCTTGAGTATTTTAAAAGGTTTATTCCTAAGTGTTTTGAAAGGGTTATTTAAATGGTTTCAAAAGAGGATGTATAAGGTGTAAGTGATGATTTCAGAGGATATATTTTCAATACATTCGAAGAGTATCGTTTTGGGCCTTATAGCCTAAAGTTTTCTAAGTTAAAATGGGGTTTTAACTTATTTTGAAGCGATAGATAATCCCATTGATTAGATTTCATCAACATTGTTTTGTGTAAATCATGTATCATGGAATAAGTATTTTGAGTAAAGCAAAGTATATGGCTTCCTTATTTTATAAAGGTATGATTTCAGGGGTGAATCATTTGTAAAGATTATTTACAAAGAAATGAAATATTAACAGGGTAGTTAACCGAGGACAGAAAATGAAACATGGATAGGGTAACTAACCCTAAGCTTATGACTCATATTAGAAGACCAGATGGGACTGTTGTAGGGTCGCACCCTATACTTTAGCTATTAGTCCCTAGCTAAAATAAGTCCAAAATTCCTGTGTGTAGGGCTTTTCACAGGTGGGACTAAAACGAGGTTAAACACAAAAGGGAATATACAGAGTAAGGATGGGTTATTGGTGAGCCAGCAAAATCTTTAGGATCAGTTGACCATAGAAGAGGATAGTTAAGGGCAGAAACCCAATATTGTGTCTAATAGAAGTTAGATTGTTTACTATGTCTGGTAAGCCCAACTCAGCCAATGGTTAAAAGTTAGCCAGATGAAACTATAGCATGGACAGATAGTCCATTGATTTCTTGATTTCTATGCATATATGTATTTGCTATTATTGTTATAATTAGTTGGTTGCAGGATTAGATTTGCAAAAGACATGCTTTTAAAAAGGGATATTAGTGAGGGGAAACCCGTTCCACTAAGCGGCATAGTCTCACTTAATATCAGTAAACCGAAATGTAATAGTATTTGTTCACACCAGGCTTTATGTTTAAACTTGAAGTTTTTGTTTTCCCCTCTAAACTCTCTAGTGCTCAAAAATTTAATTTGAGTAGATTGAGAGTTAAGGTTTTTTGGTTTAGTAGGTTGGATGAGTAAACTTCTGAAGACGTGCAACAGGCAAAGTTAGCCACGTAGGAGCTATTTAGTTTTATTTCAACTGATGTATTTATGTCTAATATGTCTATCTAGTACTATGATCATCCAAGGGGGCATCTTCGTATGTCGCTCTTGGCGTAATTTGTAATAATTATATCAAAACCTGAGATTCATTTCGGATTATGTAACTAAATATAAAATATGGATTTGAAATGTAATCAGAAAAGTTTTTTCAAAATCTATAATTTTATTTCATATTCATGTGCTTCGATATATGGACGCCATTAACATTACCATATTTTATCTCCGGAAGTTTATACTATAGGTGACTGCAGTATATGTAGCGCTTAGCTCCAAGCCTCAAAGTAAGGGATATTACAACTTGGTATTAGAGCATAGGTTTTGAAAATTTAAAAGTGATTTTAAACTTAAAATGATTTTGAAAAGATAATCCTAAGGAATTAAAGAAAAGATTAGGGTATGAGATAACGCTATAGTAGCATACTTGTATTTGCTATGTATAAGTATATGCTTTACCTCTATTCTTCCATCTCTTTTAGGCTATTCTTCTTTATCATACAAAGACTCGAATGTAGATATTAAGGACATAATATATGGACGCTAGGAGTGGAGGAGTTAATATTAGTGCAGGAAGAACCATAACCAATGGGAATGCCAGACCAAACAATAAAAGGAATCCAGGTCGGACATAAGCTGCTAGTGTGTGTGCAGGAGTGCCGCAAGCTGATATGGGAGCTATGTATCAGTTCTTTGTTAAAGTGACGCAGCTTGGAGGTGCTACAGGTTTATTCGACGGAAATGTTGAAGGAGGAAATCAAGGAGCTCCGGTGGTCAGTAACTATGTAATATTGAGCAGAGACTACGCTAGGCTTGGAGGAAAGCCATTTATCAGGACTGAGTACGCAATTGAAATGGAGAATTGGTTACTTCATTGTGAAAGGATCTTTGTTGATTTAGGGAATAATGATGGAAAAAGAGAAGACTTGCTTCTAGACAGTTGCAAGGAGCAGCACTGTACTGGTGGAACAATGTTACTGTGGGAGTTAATGAGGAAACCATGCCTTGGGCTGAATTTAGGAGGTGGTTTGAGGAAAGATTCATGTCGATGATTTCTAAGTCAACTCTGCTCACGAAGTTTATGGAGTTAGAGCAAGGAGACATGACAGTGCTTGAGTATGCAACCAGATTTGAGGAGCTATAGAGATACGAATATGCTACAGTTGATACAATTATCAAAAGGAATGAGAAGTTCGTCCATGGAATGAAACCTGAACTTGCTAAAGCCACTTTGCCACCTATCAGGGATCTGCATGATGTAGTTGTTAAGACGGCTTTGAGGTAGGAGGACTTGCTTGCTTTTCATGATGGTAATTAAGTAAGGGAAGCTCAAGGAGGAGTAGCCAAGAAGAAAAAGTTATTCCATAAGAAAGGTGCTAAAAATGGAGGAGTAGCCAAGAAAAGGAAGACCGGTGTAGCTTGCTATAAGTGCGACAAGAAGGGACACTATTCCCAAGATTGTCAAACATGCAAAGGGAAGAAGGCGGCTGATAAGAAGGAAGTGAGATGCTTCAATTGTGATCAGATTGGACACTATAAGAACCAGTGCAAGGAACCAGCCAAGGATGGAAAAGGCAAAATGTTTGCATTAGAACCACCTACCTCAAGACCAATAGCTGAGGAGAAAGGAAAATCTGTGTGGGAGGTAGGCTTTTGATTCTTGGTTTATCAATTAGAGTTCTATTTGATGCTGGTGCATCGCATTCTTTTACATCTCATTGTTTCACAAATAAGCTTAACCTAGAACCCTCGTATCTTTTTACCTTCTTAGGGGTTGCAAATCTAATAGGAGGGTATGAGACTCTTGGGATGACATGTGACCACTTAGAGTTTGAATTGTTAGGTCATATATTTGCTTGCAGTTTGCATGTATTTGATTTCGTATGGTAGGAATAATTTTGGGTACGGATTGGTTAAGTAAATATGATGCTAGGATATTTTTCCAGGTTAGGAAAATATCACTTAGATGCCCTAATTGCAGTGATCGGGTGAAATACACTATAGAAAACCCTAGTTTTGGGATAAATGCTTTGTTGGGTGTTATGGAGGAAGAAGACGAGTTGAACCGATTTTTCGTTGTTAGAGAATTCACATTTGTCTTTGAGCCTGTAGTAGGACTACTGCCGAAACGAGCCATTGAGTTTCAGATAGATTTTGTACCAAGAGAAAAACTAATGAGTAGACCGCCAAGCAGAATGACACCTACCGAGATGAAGGAGCTAAAGGTGCAGTTGGTGGATTTGGAAAGTAAGAACTTTATTAGACCAAGTAGCTCACCACGGGGAGCAGCCGTGGGGTTTGCAAAGAAACCAAATAGACCGTGAAACACCCCCACACTCCTTAATATATCCAAAAGGACACATTAAAAGGCATGGTGTGTTATATGTATGATTGAAACTAACATAGACTAAGATTCACAAGACAAGAATAGGTAAAAACAGTGGAAACTAAAATAATAATAACTTATTTAAAGTAAAACTTCATAATTGCTTCATAAATAAGTCAGATATCAAATACAACATCTATACCTCAAAACTCATCATGTCTTACGAAATAAAAACTCATAGTCTCAAAATTAATGTACATAATATCCTCATAATAAGCCAGTACATAGAAAGAACAAAAGCTGAAAATAAAAGAAATACATAGTAGAAATCTCCAAGCAACAACAATCTACCGACTTCTCTCTTGATTACTTATGGGGGGAAAAGAGAAAAATATATGAGTGGGTAAGACTAAAAGTCTGGTGAATGATAGTAATTACTAGGGTCTTTAAGCAAGATAAAAGTAATAGACTCTACAACAGTTCTAGTATATAAAGAGGAAACAAAGGAAATAGGAAAGTGATAAACTGGAGATAAATACGATTAACTATAAGATAGGATAACTTTGATTGTTTGCACTTGTTCTTGATAACTGCTTTGATTAGGCTAAATTCCTAATCCTACAATTAGGTTGAATTCTTAATTCTACCTTTCGATTAGCCTGCTACTCTATAGACCTTACAGCGGACCAGAGACTAGGTAACTCTATACACAGTAGCCAATGGTATCTACGAAAGATGCACAAAGCAACCACTGTGGATCTAGACGATACATAGCTTCCCACATAAAAGGTAATGGTGTCTAAGAAAGATACACATAATAAACGATTGGAACTCATAGCGACTACTAAGCACCAGAATGGAAGTCGCACGCGTAGCTGCCACCATGCCTATGCTACCTTTTGCTCCACTTATTGGGTCTTCTTATTACCTCAAACTCCAGCATAAGCGTGCCCTCATCTTATTTCAGGCTAATGTGAGACCACCGTGTGTCCATAGGAAATAGGGGAAATGCTGTTGGTACTGGCCTGTCATCCACACAATATATGGTTGCGTCCTTTATCCAAATGCCCCGTGGTATGAACTTCTAATTGACCAATTACTACCATTTTTAGCATAAGCGAACCCTTATCTCATTTCAGACAAATGTGAGACCACCATTTTGTCTAATAGAGAATGCTATTTGGTGCAGGTCCTACTTTCATCTTTGCTTATTAACTTAGATAAATTATTTAAATAAGCCTTTACACTTTTCTCTACTATCTGTGCTTATTAATTTATCCTAAGTCTTAAAATAAGCCTTATTCTATTCTTTTTTCTGCTTATTACTTAACCCAAGGTCTAAGTGTGAAAATAAGCCTCTTTCATCTTTTATTCTTTTTAGTTACAATTCTAAGTTATAACTAGGCCAATTTTTTAATTCAGTCCAATTAATGTCATAATTAGCCATAATTTCATTCCAATTCCATTTATATTATAGTCTTTTTAATTTACATCTTATTTTCCATCATTTCAGTTTTCTTACAATTTAATCAATCATCTTCTAATCCATATGCGAAGAAGAAGGCGGAATAAAAAAAAATGAAAATAGAAGAAAATCCAAAGCGTAGAAAGAAGATGTAAATAACGTA
The DNA here is from genome assembly GCA_030765085.1 of Allium cepa. Taxonomy (NCBI): domain Eukaryota; kingdom Viridiplantae; phylum Streptophyta; class Magnoliopsida; order Asparagales; family Amaryllidaceae; genus Allium; species Allium cepa. The sequence continues at coordinate 266,262,602 of CM060932.1, forward strand.
TAAATAATAGTAAATAAACTAAAATACGGTAAATAAACTGTAAATAAATGGAAAAGCTATAATTAACAGAAATAAACTAAAATTTCTGAAAGGATAGCTGAAAGGAAACAGACTGAAAATAATTCTGAAAACTGTAAATAAACTACAGAAAAGGCTAATCCAAAAAAATCGTAGTATACCTACAACTATTGAAAACCTTATTATTTTAAATTACATAAAGAAGTCTAAAATAATTACAATCACTCATCTCCGGTCCTAAGCACTTCCTCTGGTCTTTCCGGATCCAATTGGAGTTGTAAAATAATTTAATTTATAATGATTTTCTCCTTGGAAAAATTATTCCATTTAGGGTCCTTCATAGAAAGGTGAACCTAATTGGAGAAAACTTAGAATGAGAAAAAGTGTTAGGTCTAAGGGTCTATTTATAGGGGCAGAAGTGGATCTTAGACAGTTGGATTTGGAGATTGAATAGGATGCAACCACGTCATATGCTGAATGGCAGCCATCGGATGCAAGAATGGTAGGACTGGATTGGTTTGAAGAATGCAAAACACGTCATAGTCGGTTAAAAAAATCGTGCCATCATTCGAACGGACGAACGATTGTTTGTTCGCCCCCAAAATAGCAGGCGGGTCGACCGACGGGTCGACCTGCCTTATATATATATCTGTATGTGTGTGTGTATAGTGTGTGTTTCTATATTCGCTTCCTATTTTATTTCTACTTATTTTGTTTAATTCCAATCTTGTTCATATAGCTAGGTTTCTGACGTTCTATATATAGAAATTGACCAAAAAATTACCACGGACACAATGTGCAACTCTCATGGCTAAATTCTGATAATTTCACAGAGTTATTTTATTATTTTATTAATTAACGGATTAATTATTATGGGTTACATTTTGGATCATTACATTCTCCCTTCCTTAAAGGATTTCGTCCCCGAAATCTCTAAGGATAAAAGAATGACTAAATGTTTTCATCCAAGTTCTACAACCATCTACTCAATCATCAACCATTCATCCATTGTCCTTAAGTTTTCCTAATGAAATTAATGATAATTATGCAATTATTGTAGTGTAAATATTCCTAACTAATGCAAAAGATTAGGCAGTCCACTTATTAAGTTGACCTCCTTTTAGGCAATCTTGCCCGTGCCATGTATCCAAATGAATGCAAAATTTTCTAATGATAACTGATAGTTCTATATGCGTGCTACAACCATCATCCAAATGCAACAATCATTTGATAAACATCCATTTATGGCAACCATGAAAATAAAGTAAAAATGTGCACACATCCATATGCATATGCTCTGGTGTCCTAATTAGGCCGATCCCTAAAGAATAATAGTGCCTAGTGTACCTATAACATCCATTAGCATCCACTAGCAAATACTTGCAATCACTAGCATACATCATTCATAATATGTTCTATTGACATGTTTGCATTAAATCCTACCATCCATAGGTTAAATCGTAAGTTCTACCATTTCAAAGGATAATAAAGGAAAGAACCTATTCAAAACTAAAGATGGAAAAAGAAAATTCTAAAACCTATTATCAAAGAAACATGGATATGAGATACAAAGTTTCTCCTAATCAAATTACTCTTCTCCGAAATCTCACTAACCATGTCGTAACCAAAAAGCAACCTCTCCGTAAACTCCAACCAACATTAAGACATCTTATATGGCCTTTCAAAAAGAGCTTCAAAATGTGTCATTCTAATGCTAGCTTGAAAACTACTACTATATGAATTCCACTAAAGAAAGATGCTTTTTCCAGGTAAGAATACTCATTCTCAACCATGCTCGTCTTATTATCCTACTAATTTCATTTTACTGTTCTTTATGAATCAACATTCCTAGGTTCTTACTAGTATCCTATACACTTTATGGAAACTTCCATTACTACCTATAAAAATAATTACTGCTATCTCCTTACACCTTTTCTGTTACTCCTATGAAATGATTCTTATCTACTCTACATTTAATAGTTTGGTTTGGTGTTTATCACCTTGTTTTAAAAACTAAGGTTTCTAAAAAATTTAAAACTTCAACTTCCAAAAATATTTATCTTTAAAAGTGTTATCTTTTCAGTTTCTATTAATTTCAAGAATACTTGGTCACTTAATATTATTTCCCAAACCTAGAGGAAAAAATTTCCAAATTTTTAAGTCTAAAACTTGTATCTCTATTTCTTTTAAAGACTTTTAAAGTTTTCTATAAAAAAATTTAATTTTCAAATTTTAATTTTATTAAGTTTTTAATTTCAAAAACTTATTTACTTTTTCACCAAACCATTTTCTTTTAAAATATCCTTTATGTATTTTCAAAATAGCTTCTTATTACACCTAACAGTCTCATATCTTAATGTATTGGAACTAGTTTCTCTTATGAGAAGTTACTAACGCTAAAATCATCTATGAACCTTTTAAAAGAGGACTTCATGTTTTGTGAAGTTACAAGGAATTTATTCTATATTACCGAAATAGGCTATACAAAATATGGTGCTTCCCATATCTTGTACATCTCTTTCGATTATTCCTTGTGATTTACACAAAACATTTTTATTGATTTCATAGAGAATTATACCACTATTCTTCTCATTCCAATATATTAAAGTATGTTAAATTTATATTCTTCCATGACAAATATTTTCAAATATCTAACTTACACATTTTCTTTTCAAAAAAACTCATCTTCAAAACTGTTTTAATAACGTATTCATAACCAGAAAACATTTTTTATAATTATTTAAATAATAAATATATTCATAAATCACTTTTATTTCTATTCTTAGAAATTGTCTTTCAAAATATAATTTTATTTGGGTTTAAAACAGATGTTGCGTAAAACACCGTTACTACAACCCAAAAGTACCGGCGTATGAATTTAATAAATACTAATAAATCTCATATACTATGTAAAAACATTTCTCTTAGGAGTTACTTACTATAACAATAGGGTTATAATCTATGCTCTTTTATTTTTCACTAAAACATTTATTACAACAATAAATGTTGTAACATATGTTTTTATACTTAATAGACTCCATGTTTTTATATTTAAGATATTTGTTTACTTACAAAGAAACTAGTGAGTTATATATGCTCTATAATTTTTTTTTAAAAAGAATTTATTTTTAGCGAAATTTTCATTATATGAAAAAAATTAAATTTCATACCATATTTCCAAAAACCCAATATTTACTTTTAAAATATTGACAATTTTTTTAATTCTAATAATTCATTCTATTGGGTTATATATAAAGTGGATTTTCCTACTTACTATCCTCAGAATATTTCTTCTAAACTAAAGGCTTTTACTCCTACTCCTCTTGTATACTCATATTTATTCTAAGGCATTACCGTCAAATCCACTTGTCTGAGACAATTATAATTTTTGCAATTATCTATACATGGGCTTTCTTATCTACTGGATTTTATTGTACATCTCTAACCTTAGCCTACCTTTCTTTAGATTTCCAAAATCCGAATCCTAAGAATACAAAATCATTCTTACTATGTGTAGACCTTCTTTATACGCCAAAAACACACTTCCTTATGCCTAAAGTGTCACGTCAAGAGTTCTATCTTCAACTGTACAAAGAACCTCCTTAAGATGATAACATGCTCCTCTATACTTCTTGAAAAACACCAAAATGTTGTCCACGAATGGCACCGTGAACTTACTTAGGACATCTCTAAAAACATGGCTCATTAAATCTACAAAATAGGCTAGGTCATTGGTTAGTCCAAAAGGCATAACCAACCACTCAAAGAGTCCGTCGGGTGTCCTAAATGCGATCTTATTAATGTTGTCATCAGCGACCCTAAGCTAATGAAATCCGGTGGTTAAATCAAATGGAACAATACCGAAGAGCCAACTATTTTGTCAAAAAGATCATCTATCCTAGGGTGTGGACATTGATTCTTCTTTGGAAGCTTATTTAACTCTCTATAGCCCTCATAATGTCGGAGGGAACCATCGCCTTAGTAGTAAAGTTGATCGGCACTCTCCACTCTGATATGCTTCTTCTTATGAATCCCTTCTCCAAAAGCTCACGGATCTGCTTGCTCAATTCTTCCCTCTCTCTAGGTGCCATGTGCGTCACAGGTAATGGTACTAACTTAGCATTCTCGGTTAAATAAATCCTGAAGTCAGTCTCTCTTTTAGGAGGTAGTCCCCTAACCTCCTCAAAACATCTGCCAAATCTCTAATGATAGGAACCGAATGCAGCTCCGATGAAGATGAATCGAGGGAATTGAGAAAACTCAACATGATTGACCCTTGCGGGTCGTAGGATACCTCGAGAGTCCTACCACCGCAAGTCTCTAATCTAGCGGCTCTCCTCTTGTAGTCTAATATAGCTCCATTATTGGATACCCAATCCATTTCCAAAATCATCCCATACCCCAAAAATCCAATATGTAGGCGTCACAGTAAAATTCTACGCTTAGGATAAAAATTTTCAAAGCCCTACAAACCATAGTCAAGTGTGTCGATCCTTTGATGGGTTTTGAAACAACAATGGAGTCTACTAAAGAAATGTCTAAGTGCAAAAAAATCTACTAAAGAACTAGAGATGAAAAGGGTGTGATGCTCTAGAATCAAATAGAGTCCGAATGGGAAAAATATCATAAATAGAAATCAAAGTTTTGTACCTTGATTTGATCTACCGTTGGAAGATGCTGTATCCAAAGTCTGAATTTGTGCTGCAAGGGCGCTTGCTGCCTGCCCCGCTTTTTGAGGACATACTTTACTAAAGTGACCAAGCCGTCCACGATTGAAACACCTTCCCTCCATCCATGCCTTCTTACAGTCTTTTGCATAATAACCATTCATTCTACAACGCTTACATTTTCCATTTTTCTTGGTTCGCTTCTGAGGTTCCCTTTATTTCCTCTTATCCTTCTTTTCCTTCTACCATTGTTTCTTAGATCTTGTAGGAACCTTCTTAAGTTCTCCTTTCAGTTTCCAATAAGCAGGTTGAATTCGCTGTTGGTCCTCCAAGCCTAACTGCCTAATTCGCTCCATATCTTCTAACCAAGGTTACATCTCCTTGAAATCCTTCATGCCAGAAAACGTTCTGCCCCCTACGCTAGTGAAGTCCATGCATAGCTTAGAAAAATCAGCTGGTGTATGTGGATTAAAGGAATTTCCACCTACCGACATTGTATTTGGCGCTTTCCCTTGCACCTTTGGTACCGTAGCTCTATGGAACCAGTCAGCCATACTATGCAAAGAAAAGGAAACTTAGGCTCGAAAGAAGGTTGAACTAGACGTTGAGGGGATTTTTATAAAAACTCTTTTATACTTCAAAACTATTTCTAAGAGTTCTTTTCTGAAAAATACTTTTAAAACAAGTTATTTTGGAAAATACTTTACTTTTAAAATAAATTTTTAGGAATCTTATAACCTTAGGCTCTGATGCCAAGTGAAACACCCTACACCCCTTAATATACCCAAAATGATACATTTAAAGGCTTGGTACGTTGTAGGTATAACTGAAACTAACAGAGACTGAGATTCACAAGAGGAATAGGTAAAAATAGCAGAAACTAAATTAATAATTACTCACTTAAAGTAAAACTTCATAATTGCTTCATAAATAAGTTAAATACCAAATACAACATCCATACCTCAAAACCAATCATGTCTTATGAAATAAAAACTCATCGTCCCAAAATCAAAGTACATAATATCCCTCATAATAAGCAAGTACATAAAAAGAACAAAAGAAGAAAATAAAAGAAATACATAGTAGAAATCTCCTCCAAGAAAACTCCAAGCAACGGCAATCTACTGACTTCTCCCTTGATTTCCTATGAGGGGAAAGGGGGAAAATAGAGGAGTGGGTCAGACTAAAAGTCTGGTGAATGATAGTAATTAGTAGGGTCTTTAAGCAAGATAAAAGTGATAGACTCTACAACAATTCTAGTATATAAAGAGGAAACAAAGGAAATAGGAAAGAGATAAATTGGAGATAAATACGATTAACTATAAGATAGGTTAATTTTTATTGTCTGCACTTGTTCTTGATAGCTGCTTTGATTAGTCTAAATTCCTAATCCTATAATTAGACCGAATTCCTAATTCTACCCTTCGATCGTCCTGCTACTCCATAGACCTTACCGCGGACCAAAGACTGGGTAACTCGCTATAAAGTATCCAATGGTATCTACGAAAGACGCATAAAGCAACCACTGTGGATCCAGACGATACATAGCTCCATACACAGAAGGCGATGGTGTCTACAAATGACACACATACTAAGCGCTTGAAACTCATAGCGGTTACTGGGAACCAGAATGATAGTCACACGTGTAACTGCCACCATTCCTATGCTACCTTTTGCTCCACCTATTAGGTCTTCGTATTATCTCAAACTCCAGCATATGCGTGAACTACTATGTGGCTAGTTATCACTTTGGATCGTGTAATATGAAATGTATTATAATCTAAATGCGGAAACAGATAATAATAGTAAAGTAAATAAGAATAAGCACACCAGGAGTTTTTATACTGGTCTACGTCCAATCCCAGACTTTCCTCTGGAATTTCACTCAATAACTCCTCACTTAACCCAGAGGAGTAGGCAAACAATACCTGAACAACCGAGCAGGATTTTTCCTCCTCAACAGCCGAAGTGGACTTTTCCGCCTGATACAAACTAACATGACTTTAATGGTTTCAATAAAATTGCTTCACACTTTGTGTTCTTGATAACACTAATTTGTCTTTGATAGTACACCCTTCCTATAATTTTTTTCTCAAGTATATATTGTGTGTGTAAAGATTTAGAAAGAAAAATATTGCTTTGAATCGAAGAATAAGTTAATCGATTTAGAGATTCAAAAAATATATATAAATTGTGACTGCCTGTAGAATGCAGAGATAGTACAGAGTATGATCAGAAAAATAGAATAAAATTCGATGATTTTGAGAAGTGAATCTCATGTGTTTATATAGTCGATAAACAGCTACAACCATTCACGAAGAGTTTTGACCAAAATATGCAGCCACAACTCTTCAATTTGGATTGTATCTCTTGGAAAATGGAAGTGTCTATTCAAAAAAAATAACTGTTAGAAAGGTTCAGTCGACTGATCCAAAACGACCAGTCAACTGAATATTCAATGTTCGTACAAAACAGAGTGTATCTGTGCAACTGAGCAGGTTCAGTCGACTGGTCATGATTGGTCAGTCGACTGACCTAGTTGTCAGTACACAGTTCACACATTTTTTGAAGAAATTGAATTTTAAAATAACTTTGATTTTGTGTGGACTACTTGAGGATGGATTTTAACAATTCTAAGACTAAAAAACTTCAACAAATAAACATACTATACTCAATTTTGAAGTCTTGTCTCCTTTATAGTTTTATTATCATATCTCTTTTTTTTGTCGCTTGATCATATAGTCTCATCAACGATTTGTTTAAGCTATTTGTCATGAATCAAAAACTTATGATTCAACATTCTCCCCTTTTTGTTTGATGACAACCTTTTTAGATGATATTATATTTTAAGAAACATATAACGGAAGTTATATATATATATATATATATCTCCCCCTAAATATTTGGAGACATATCTAATCCTGCAGGAAATGGTTAGTCATACAAATTTCTCCCCCTTTGTCATTGACAAAAAGGAAATAAACAATAATATCATCATTGAACCGACAACATAATAATCACAAAAAAATGTTTTGAATGTTTGAACTACTTACTACCACCAAGAAACATATCTGAGCTACATACATAAGCTCGTTAAAAATAAACAGAAGTAGAATGTTTGAAACAAATGAAGATAACTTACTACCACCAAGAAATATCGATATCACTCATCAGAACCAGACTATGTTTCTTCTTCCATTTGCATAAGTTCTTTGCCTCTTGAAGAACTTTCCATAAATTGTCTGCCACCCCCATTTTCGCTTGTGTCAAAACTTGTGTGTTCTTCGGATGTAGACCAAGTAAACCTAGAAGCTGGAAGTTTACCCGTATCATGTTGTGAAGTCCATAGATGTGGAAGAGGAACAAGAGATGACATCCCATAAAATCCTAAAAAAGCTTTTAATTTTGTCAAGTTTCTTGTCGATTTTCTTGTCGAGATTTTTGATGCGAGAATCTAAAATGACTTGATTTCGCACAATTAGATCAATGGATTCTCGGGTGCTTTAGGATGGGGTTGGTGTACGAATGTCATCTCTTTGTTGCTGTGGAGTAGTTGTTTGTTGATGAGGTTGTGATTGCCAGTATCGCCTTTGCCGATGATATAACCTTTTGAATTATCTCCAAAAGTGATTGATCCTCCATTTGAGTAGACAATGTTTGTTAACATGTCCTTATTACCAGTCATGTGTTTCGAGCAACCACTGTCTAAAATCCATTTTTCTCTCTTTTTAAGTGGTACATCATCACTTGTAGCCATGAAGCATACATTTGCTTGCTATGTGTCACTATCACTGTCACTCTCTGATGATGAAGAAGAATCTGAATCATCCCATGTTACTGAAAATGCTTTCTTCTTGAATTTCTTTTTCTATTTCTCTGGACAATCTTTCTTCATATGACCCTTTTTATGACATTCATAACATTCCATGACGGAAGATGATGGTTTATTTCTATTATGTTGTTATTCGAGTTATTTTTGTAACTCCTGGACTTGTTATTTTTTTTGAATTTCAAAAACTTTTTGAAATTTTTAGCAATAAGTGCCATATCCTCTTCATCTGAGTCAGAGTCCTCTTTTTCTGCTTGAAATGCTAGATTCTTCTTATCCTGTGCTTGAACTTTCTTTGCCTGCAAATTCACTTCATATAACATTAGATTTCCTATTAACTCTTCTGGTTTCATAGTGGAAATATCGTTTGCTTCTTCAATAGCTAAGACATTTCTTTTCCATTCATCCGTTAAAGAGTTTAGGATTTTTGGTACTATACCAAAGTCGGAAAATTTTTCTCCTAGTGCCAATAGTGAGTGATCTATATCTTGAAATCTAGAGTACATGTCATTTATACTTTCGTTTGATTTCATTTTGGAGTTTTGAAACTGATTTTTTGACATATAAATTTTGCTTTGTTTAACTTTGTTAGTTCCCTCATGAGTTACTTTTAGAGTTCTCCATATCTTATAAGCAGTTGTACATATACTGACTCTATTAAACTTATTTTTATCTAATGCACAAAATAACAAATTCATAGCTTTAGCATTTGAAGTAGCATCTGCTTTCTGTGCAGTAGTCCAAGTTGAAAAATCTTCTGTTGGAATGGTATATTTATTTTGGGTAATATTCCAAGTTTCAAAACCATTAGCTTGCATATATATATATATATATATATATATTCTCATTCTAGTTGACCAGTAATTATAATTCATGCCATTGAATAGTGGAGGTTGTGCAGTAGATTGTCCTTCAATAAAATTAGTGTTAATGATAGTACTTGTGCTGGTGTTGTTTTCCATATTAGTAAAATAAATTATCAAATAACTGTGTTACGGTTATAGGTTGTCCTGCTCTAATACCAAATGAAAGTGACTACTGTGTGGCTAGTTATCAATTTGGATCGTGTAATATGGAATGTATTATAATCTAAATGCAAAAACAGATAACAATAGTAAAGTAAATAAGAATAAGCACACAAGAAGTTTTTATACTGGTTCAAACTTCTCATTCTACGTCCAGTCCTAGACTTCCCTCTGGAATTTTACTCAATAGCCCCTCAATTAACCCGAAGGAATAGGTAAACAACACCTGAACAACCGAACAGGATTTTTCCGCCTCAATAGCCGAAGAGGACTTTTCTGCATGATAAAAATTAACAGGACCTCAACGGTTTCAATAAAATTGCTTGACATTTTGTGTTCTTGATAACACTGATTTGTCTTTGATAGTACACCATTCCTATAATCTTTTCTTCAAGTATATATTGTGTGTGTAAAGATTTAGAAAGGAAAATATTGCTTTGAATCGAAGAATAAGTTAATTGATTCAGAGATTCAAACAATAAATATAAATTATGATTGCTTGTAGAATATAGAGATAATAAAGAGTACGATCAGAAAAATAGAATAAAATTCGATGATTTTGAGAAGTGAATCTCATATGTTTATATAGTAGATAAACAACTACAACCATTCACGAAGAGTTTTAACCAAAAGATGCAACCACAACTCTTCAATTTGGATTGTATCTCTTGGCAAATGGAAGTGTCTATTCATAAAAAATAGTTGTTAGAAAGGTTCAGTCAGCTGATCCAAAACGACCAATCAATTGAATATTCAAAGTGGGTGCAAAACAGAGTGTATTCATGCAACTGAGTAGGTTCATTCGAATGGTCATATTTGGTCAGTCGACTGACGTAGTTGTCAGTGCACAGTTCACACATTTTTTTGAAGAAATTAAATTTTAAAATAACTTTGATTTTGTGTGGACTACTTGAGGATAGATTTTAACAATTCTAAGACTAAAAAGCTTCAAAAAATAATCATATTATACTCAGCTTTGAAGTCTTGTTTCCTTTTTTTTTTATTATCATCTCCTTTTTTTGTCGCTTGTTCATATAGTCTCGTCAATGATTTGTTTAAGCTCTTTGTCATGAATCAAAAACTTATGATTCAACAAAGCGTGCCCCTCGTCTCACTTCAGGCTAAGGAGAGACCACCGTGTGTCCATAGAAAATAGGGAAAAACGCTGTTAGTACTGGCCCGTTATCCAAACAATATCTAGTTGCTCCCTTTATCCAAATCACCTGTGGTTTGGACTTCTAATTGACCAATTACTGCCATTTTTAGAATAAGCATGCCCTCATCTCACTTCAGGCTAATGTGAGACCACCATTTTGTCTAACAGGGAATGCTGTTTGATATAGATCCTACTTTCATCTTTGCTTATTAACTTTTCTAAATTATTTAAATAAGTCTTTACACTTTTCTCTACTATCTATGCTTATTAATTTATCCTAAGTCTTAAAATAAGCCTTATTCTATTCTTTTTCTTATTATAACCTATGTTATAATCATGCTTATTACTTAACCCAAGGTCTAAGTGTGAAAATAAGTCTCTTTCATCTTTTACTCTTTTTAGTTATAATTCTAAGTTATATTAGGCCAATCTTTTTAATTCGGTCCAATTAATGTCATAATTAGGCATAATTTCAGTCCAACTAGGCATAATTTCGTTTCAATTCCATTTATATTACAGTCTTTGTAATTTACATCTTATTTTCCATTATTCCAATTTTCTTACAATTTCATCCATATTCGCGTTAATCCCATTCTAATCTATATGCGAAGAAGAAGGAGGAATAAATAAATTGAAAATGGAAGAAAATCCAAAGCATAGAAAGAAGATGTAAATAACGTATAAATAACAGTAAATAAACTAAAATACTATAAATAAATTGTGAATAAATGGAAAAGCTATAATCAACAGAAATAAACTAAAATTACTGAAAAGAATAGCTGAAAGGAAATAGACTGAAAATAATCCTAAAAAATGTAAATAAACTACAGAAAATGCTATTTCAAAAAAATCGTAGTAAAACTACAACTGTTGGAAAACCTATTATTTTAACTTACTTAAAGAAAACTAAAATAATTACAATCACTCATCTCCGGTCCTAAGCTCTTCCTTTGGTCTTCCGGGATCCACTTGGAGTTGTAAAATAATTTAATTTACAATGATTTTATCCTTGGAAAGATTATTCCATTTAGGGTCCTTCCTAGAAAGGTGAACCCAATTGGAGAAAACCTAGAATGAGAAGAAGTGTTAGATCTAAGGGTCTATTTATAGGGGTAGAAGTGGATCTTAGATCGTTGGATTTGGGAATTGAATATGATGCAACCACGTCATAAGCTGAATAGCAGCCATCGGATGCAAGAATGGAGGGACCAGATTGGTTTGAAGAACGAAAAACACGTCGTAGTCGGTTTAAAAAAATCGTGCCATCATTCGAATGGACGAACGATTGTTTATTCGCCCCCACAACAGCAGGCGGGCCGACCGGGCGGTCGACTTGCCTTATATATATATATATTATATTTTTTCTCTTCTTCTTTTATATTTGCTTATTTTGTTTAGTTCCTATCTTGTTCATATTTTCTCGGTTACTAACGTCCTATGTTTGGCTTAATTTTGATAATTTCACAAAGTTATTTTATTATTAATTGATGGATTAATTATTATGGGTTACATTTTGGGTTGTTGCAGGTCATTAAGGTTGTGTATCTTATATCATAAATTGAATGAGAAGACGATAAGGAAAAATTATCCGTTACCTAGAATTGATGATTTGTTCGACCAGTTGAGCGGAGCCAAATTATTTTCCAAGTTGAATTTGGCAACATGATTCCATCAGCTTAGAGAGCCTGAGGATAGTATTCCATTCACGGCGTTTAAAACAAGATATGGATCGTACGAATGGCTAGTAATGCCATTCAGACTAACTATTATGCTATCATTTTCCATAGATTGATGAACATAATCTTTTGGGAGCATCTGGACAAATTCGTGTTAGTGTTCATAGATGATATTTTGATATATTCTAAAGATGAAAGGAAGCATGAAGTTCATCTCAGAGTGGCGCTTGAGATGTTGAGGCAACATCAACTGAAAGCGAAATTTTCAAAGTGTCATTTCTAGAAGAAAGTAGTGAAGTTTCTTGGTCATGTAATCTCAGAGAAAGGGTTGTCAGTAGATCCGGCTAAGATCGAGGCAGTGAATAATTGGAAGAGACCCAAGACAGTGATTAAGATAAAAAAATTCTTGGATTAGCTGGTTATTACCGGAGGTTCATTAAGGACTTTTCATGGATAGAAGCACCAATGACTAAGCTAACTCAAAAGGATGTGAAGTTTGTTTGGACTGATAAATGTGAGGAGACATTGCAGAAATTGAAATACTTATTGAATAATGCACCTATGTTAGTTATTCCAGAGGAAAATCAGCACTTAGTGGTGTACACAGATGCATGTGGAACAGGATTAGGAGCTATGTTAATGCAAAAGGGTAAAGTGATTGCATATGCTTCTCGATAGCTCAAACCGCATGAACTTAGATATCCAACTTATGATTTGGAATTAGCTGTAGTAATTTTTGCATTGAAGGTGTAGAAACATGAAGTTTTGGGATAGAGATTCAAGTTGTATATGGATCATAAGTCACTGAGGTATTTATTCTCTTAGAAGGAGTCGAATATGAGACAACAGAGGTGGTTAGAGTTTTTAGCCGCTTATGACTTTGGAATTGAGTATACACCAGGGAAAGGTAATAAAGTTGCAAATGCACTTAGTAGAATACATCGGAATGTAGTATTGGCAATGATAGCTGAGTGGAAAGATTAAGAAGCATTGACTACTTGTAGAATACAATGGAGATCTAAAGCTAGTTGTAGTAAGGAACACTATATTTTCATGTTTAGAAGTTCGATCGATGATGTTCGAAAGGCTTCTAAGCGAAGGAAGGATCCATTATTAGATGAATGGATAAAAAACTAAGGAATGGAACGAAATGTGATTACTTGAAAGATTTCAATCTTGACCAGAATGGGTGGTAGAGGAAGAAAGGGAGATTGTTTGTTCCGAATGTGGGAAACATTAGGAGGGAAGTTCTAGGAGAATGTCATCATTCAAAGTTCACCATTCATCCCAGAGGAACTAAGATGTATCAGGATATGTAAAGCAGTTTCTTCAGGGACGGTATGAAGAGAGATGTAGGCTTATGGGTGAAGCGGTGTTTGAACTATTAACATGTAAAAGCTAAACATCAAAAACCAAATGGGTTACTTCAGCCTTTCGAAGTTCCAGTTTGAAATGGGATTCCATCTCAATGGATTTTATAGACAGGTTACCATGGTCAAATTGAGGTAATGAAAGTATATAGGTCATAGTGGATAGGTTTACCAAGAGTGCGCATTTCATTTCAGTTAAGTCAACCAGGATGACACTTATTTTGTCTAAATTGTTTATGAAAAATATAGTTAGGCTACATGGAATTCCTAGTAGTATAGTAAGTGATAAAGATTCCTTATTCACTAGTGAGTTCTGGAATAGTCTATAGGAGACTTTAGATACTAAGCTAGAGATGAATACCGCTTACCATCCGTTGACAGATGGACAAACGGAAAGAGTTAACAAAGTCTTAGAGGATTAGTTAAGAGCTTGTGTGCTAGATTTTGGAGGATCCCGGGAAGACCACTTACACATAGTTGAATTTTTGTATAACAATATTTGTCAAACTAGTATAGGGATAGCACCGTTTGAAGCTTTGTATGGAAGGCTATGTAAATATCCCATTTGTTGGTTAGAGACCGATGATAGATTAGTTCTTAGTCCAGATTTGGTTAGAGAAGCTATAGAAAAGAATGAGTTAATTCGAGATGGAATGAAGGAAGCTCAGTCCAAGTAGAAGAGTTATGCTGATAGGAAATGGAAAAACTTAGAGTTCTGAATTAGGGATTATATTTTCGTCAAGATATCACCGATGAAAGTAGGTTTGGAAAATCCAGAAAACTGGCATCGAGATTCGTTGAACCATTTCTTATTATAGAAAGGATTGGAAAACTCGTGCATAGAGTAGAGTTACCGGATATTTTGGTAGGAGTCCATAATATTTTTCATATATCTCATCAAAGAAAGTGTACTCAAGACCCAGAAACTACTATTGCACTGACAGTGTTAGATGATCTAGTAGTGGAACCGAATATGACTATAGTTAGAAAACCAGTTCACATAGTTGTGAGAGATGAGAAGAAACTAAGAAACAAGATAGTCAGATTAGTCAAAGTCCAATGGAGTAAAGATGAAAGAGACTGCACTTGGGAATCTGAGAGCAGGATTAGAGATACTTATCCTAACTTGTTTCATGGTGTGATTTACCCTTATGTTTGATTGTTATGAGTACCTTATCGTAATTTCGGGGACGAAATTCTTTGATTGGGGGGGGGGGTTCGCAATGACCCCAATCCCAACTAACATTATTTAGGACATTTCATTAGATAAATTAAATGAAATAATGTAGATGGTTAATGGATTGAGATTTATTAATCAATAAGGAGGGTCATGTCTTGATGAGTGTATAAATAAAAGAGAATTAAAAAGAAGTAAGAAGGAGGAATATGACAAGGGAAAAATAGGAACAGTCTTCATTCTTATATCTTATTCATTTCAACATTCATAAACAAAACCAAAACACTTATAACCTTGGTCGGCCACCTTTAAGAGGAATAAAAAGAAGATAAGTTAGAAATCAAGTAGAAAGTTTAAAGAAATTAAGCAAAGAGCAAATCTCAACCTTCTTTACATCAAGTTAAGGTGAATGATTTGATTTGCATCTCACTTTTATTGATAATTTCGGTTTCAAGGTTTAACCTGAATTAATTATGCAAAAGAATATGCCATTTTATGTTTGAATGGATATATATATATATATATATATATATGTGTGTGTGTGTGTTTGTTAGTGATTTATGGTGTATCATATAAATTTTATGATAAATTTGTATTGGAAAACCTATTAAATGACATCTAAATGACTTACGATTTTGATATTTGGTTGAAAATATTATTTTATAAGTAAGTTTCAAGTTTCATAATTATCAAAGCAATTGCTGGTTTATTATGAATTTTTTATGAAAGAAAATAACTAATATTAGGTTTAATTAGTTAGTCTGAAATTTAAATATGTTAGAAAACATATTAGAAGTGAATTACTGTAAATTTTAGGGAATTTTCCTAATTATTTTACCATAATTATAAAATTATTTAAGTTAAGGGATTTAAATGTTTTTTATGTTTTATCAAGGAGAATGGCTTAATTGTTAAATATTCTTACTTTCTAATTTCTGAATTCGGCAGCATTTTAGAAAAAAAATAGTTTTGAAAAATAATTGGTAACCAATTACATGTTGACAAATAAGGCAAGTAGGTGAAAAGAATTTCCTTTAAAGGCTGGAAATCAGTTTACTCAGATCTATTGCTTCGCCACTTCCATCTGGTGCTTTCAACACCATACCTCCGCTAGAGAACCTATTCGAAACTAATGCACATGGTATCAAACAATTGATACATAGTGAATTAGAGAAATAAGGAAGGTACAGTGTCAAAACCTTGCTTTCGAAGGGGTAGAAGCTGCTCTTATTAACTTTAAGCTGCTTATGCTTATAAACGATGCTTTTGAAGGCGTTTTGTTAGCTTTTGAATCAATCAACTGGTTTTTGTTTTAGAAAAGAGCTTTCAAAAGAGTTTTCACCTTTTGTTTTAAAGGAACTTTCGAATGGATAGCTGCTTTGAACTATTTAAAGCCCATGCTGCCGCATTCTTACATTTCGAACCAGTTAAGAACTCTTTTCAACATTGCCTTAAAAAAATGGTTTCGAAAGGGTGCTTTCACCTTCTTACTTTGAAGTCGCCCTCTCAATTCTTTCAAAAGGGGTCCTGTAGCTATTTTTTAAATGGTTTTGGAGGCAATACATTTAAAAGGGTGGGCTTCGAAACTATTCTCTCTTTTTTCTTGGGTTAAATGCTTTCGAGAGTAATGCTTTCGCCTTTGTTCTTTATGACCCTATAATTATACTATGTGTTAAACCAATGGTTTTGAAAGGAATAATTTAAATGGTTTTGAAGCTATATTTCCACAAACTCGAGCTTGAACCCAATACATTCAAAAGTATGTCTTAAGTGAAGGATTCTAAAGCTTTCAAAAGTTATACCTAAAGTGTTTTTAAAAGGTTTATTTCTAATTATTTTGAAAGGGTTATTTAAATGGTTTCAAAGGAGGATTTCTAAGGTGTAAGTGATGATTTCGGAGGACATATTTTCAGTACATTCAGAGGGTATTGTTTTGGGTCTCATAGCCTTAAGTTTTCTAAGTTAAAAGGGGGTTCTAACTTATTTTGAAGCGATACATAATCCCATTGATTTGATTTCATCAACATTGTTTTGTGTAAAGCATATATCATGGCATAAGTATTTTGAGTACAGCAAGGTATACGACTTCCTTGTTTTATGAAGGTATGATCTTAGGGGTGATCATTTATAAAGATTATTTACAAGGAAATGAAATTTTAGTAGGGTAGTTAAACCAAAGACAGGAAATGAAACATGGATTGGGTAGTTAACCCTAAGTTTATGATTCAGATATTAGGAGACCAGATGGAACCGGTGTAGGGTCATGCCCTATACTTTAGCTATTAGTCTCTAGCTAAAATAAGTCTAAAATTCCAGTATGTAGGGCTTGTCATAGGTAGGACAAAAATGAGGTTACATATAGAAGGGAAAATACAGAGTAAGGATGGGATATTGGTGAGCTAGCAAAAACTTTAGGATCAGTTGACTATAGAAGAGGATAGTTAAGGGAAGAAAGCCCAGTATTGTGCCTAACAGAAGTTAAATTGTTGATTATATCTGGTAGGCCTTAGTCAGCCAATGGTTAATAGTAAGCCGGATAAAACTATAGTGTGGACAGATAGTCCATTGATTTCTTGATTTTTATGCATATATGTATTTGCTACCATTGTTATAATCAGTTGGTTGCAGGATTTGATTTACAAAATACATGTGTTTAAAAAAGGATATTAGCAAAAGGGAAACCCGTTCCGGTAAGCGGCGTGGTCTCACTTAATATCAATAAGCAGAAATGTAAAAGTATTATTCACACCAGGCTTTAAGTCTGAACTCGAAGTTTTTGTTTTCCCCCTTAAACTCTAGGGTGCTCAAAAATTTAATTTGAGTAGACTGAGAGTTAAGGTTTTTCAGGTTTAATAGGCTGACGAATAAGCTTCCGAAGACGTATAGAAGGCAAACTTAGCTATACAGGAGCTATTTAGTTTGCTTTCCGCTATGATGTATATATGATTGATATGTCTATCTAGAACTCTAATCATTCAAGGGAAATCTTTATATGTCACTCTTTGCATAATTTGTAATAATTACATTTGATTAAAACCTGGGATTCATTTTGGAATTATGTTAATGCATTTCATGTATTGCATTTTATTTGATATCAATTATATTAGTCGCTTAATTTATTAAATAGATTTTATAATATCACGTATGTTCTTATATTTATTAGATTTGCTTATTATATTTATCTAAGAACACCCCCACTGAATTTGGCATCCCTCAAAAAACCTAAAAGAGATATTGGAATTTCATGAATTCCTTCAGTGAATGTTAGGATCTATTTATCATGTTACCATAACCTTAAGGTTGCTCAACGTATTGTAGACCCTATAAACGATAAGTAACACTTTGTTAATTATATCTCGTATATAACTCCTAAACTTTTAATTATGTTCCTAATCATCGACCATCGATATATAAGGTACTCTATTTATATTATAAATGATGGAGAGCATTATAAACTTAAATTCATAGTTAATTTTGTAGAGCATTATAAATCAGTTAAGGGAGACGAGTATAACGATTATAACTCATGATATCACATAACCTTTATATACATCCAATGTATACTCCCTTAAGTCTTATGGGTTGTACTTATTTTTAGCCTCTCGTTTTTCTTCATACATAACACACATGCACATATTTAATTATTATAATATTTATAATTTATTAAGTTATACATATATATATATGCATACGTATTCTTTTATTAATTAACTTATAAATATAAAATTTACATTTATTAATTTATATTAAAACAATTTTAAATTTTCATTATATAGTTATTTAATTTAAAACAATTTTAAATTAATTTCATAATATTTTAATAAGATATATGAATTAACCTAAGATACCAAAATACTTATAAGTCTTCCATAATGGCATACCATAGAAACATGTCATATCGATAAGCTAGGTACACGCCTAGAGATTGGGAGGTTTTCCACCGAAAAGTGGTCAATAATCAATCTTCTCATAAGTTTAAGCATCTTTTCCTTAGGCGACCATCTAATTTGAATTTTCTAAATGTAGTATGTGTTCGTTAATTGTTCACATAAGCACAATGCTAGCTCTAATACCATTGTTGGATCAGGTTTATTAACAACGAAGTAAAAAAGGTGAATTTCAATGAAAATTAATTTTATTAAACTACATAAGATCCAATTTTGTTTTTGTGTAAATAATATTTTTTATATTAAATCAAATTTGATACTCAGTTAACAAAAGTGTAGTTATAATGTATTAATTTATTTAATTTAACTAAAATATTTATTTATCGTTAATATTTAAAATAATATTAACAATTTAATTTAAATTTATTTGTTTTCAAATTTTAATAGGAACATCATATATAAAATATATAAAAACTATCTTAGGGGTTCATGGAAAAATTGACTTTTGTATCCTACGTAATGCTATCATAACCAAAGTAGGCCATGGTCCAACCGTGATTTACTGTGAACAATAAAACACCAAGATCCGAAGCCTGATAAAACCAGTCACAAGCTAAAACCAAAGTGAAACCATGAAAACTGGTTCAAACCGCCAATACTACAACAAATAAATCAGGTTTTGATGAATAAATTTGAATTCAAAAAATAATATTAATCCTATAAAGTAAACCCATCTATAGCTATATTCTGCTAGGGTACTCTATGTAAATATCTTTGTTTATATTGATGGGAAGTCTAAACTATAGCTTGATGTTTGATGATGTGGGACAATAAAGATTTACCTTTTTATACAAAAATGTGAATACAGCCACCTTTGCATCTGTCCTATCAATTTTGAATTACAAATTTACACATTTTAACTAGTATAAATTTACATGATCTTTTAACAATACTAAGAGTATAATATTGAAAAAATTGAATTGAAATAAACTCTCTGCATTATTACATTTTGTTTTCAATTTGAGTTACATTTTTACATAAAATTTATATATTGTTACATTTCAATATATTGACTATAATTACTATGTTATAATTATGTGATTGTGATAATATAGGTATCTTCCTATATGAGTTAATATGATATTTTAAAATATAAAATACATTTAGAATGTATAAATAATCAATAAGAAAATGTGCAGTTTTGACGGTTCGACCGATCCAACCATCAAAATTTAAACCATGAAACATTACGGTCCAACTCACAGTTCGGTCTTAATGACTATAGTCCTATCTCCAATATGATATCATGTGAAATAAATGAATGTCAACTTAATATCAGAAAGTAAATCATGTGAAATTATATTTATATTAATAAACAAAAATGTCAGCCATATAAATTGTATAAATAACACTTATATATATATATATATATATATATATATATATATATATGCACAGTTAAAATTATATATATATTGTATATACATATACATACATATACAAATATATATATATATATATACATGTGTGTGTCTTTATATATGTATTTATACATACACACACAAACATATACGTGTGTGTATGTGTATATATACATATAATTTTAACTATGCACATACACACATCTATCTGTTATTCCAGTTAACCCAAAAATGGATCAACACTCTAAATTGAGTGTGAAAGCACCAGCCCTACTTATCAAGGCAAATAATATTGGAGAAGCAATAGTAAATCGAAGAAAATGTAAAGAGACAAGGGATTTTTATAGTGGTTCGGCAGTTATAGAAGCCTACGTCCACTTTATAGCTTTTACTGATCAACTTCTGCTTCAATGGAGTTTGGATTACAAGATGATTCTTCTTACCTAAGTTAGATTAAGCCACCATTGTTATAGGCAACCGAAAGGATCCTAGTTGCCCTGTAATGGCTGCTGTGCAAATATTAACCGGGTTATTAACCCAGCAGAATACAAAAAGAGTTAGAACATTGAAGCTAAGCCAGAATGACTCGAAACTAGACCAGAAGGCCTAAGAAAGAAAAACAAGAGTCTCCAAAGAGTATAGCCTAAAAATAAGCTAACATTTCGGATCGACACCGATCCTATCCAATTGGATTGGTACCGATCTGAATTAATTGCTCATGTATGCTCCATTCCTTTTGCATTGTGACTCTATTCCTCTAGTAAGCTCACTCAACAAGTTTGGTAGCATTCTAAGCATCCAAGCTTATGGGGCGAAGGTTTATTGGATTCAGAATATAGTTCAATCTAGCCCATAGGTGGATCATCGTCAAAATAAGTCAACAAGCTAAGAAAATATGTGGACAACATCAAAATGAAGCAAGGAAGATAGCCAAGTTGTCGAAGCATCAAACATGCTTAACTATTCGGATCGGTACCGATCCAAATAGTTAGTTCCTATTACCTCCAAAAATTTTGGGCTCCTTCTTCACACTGAGTGTAGGCTTTTGAAAAAGTGGCTCTGACCCAAGTGCTCTTCAACTCCTATAAGTACCATCCCATCTACAATAGAAAAAGGGTCTACTCTGATCTCTGCTGAAACTCTATCATTGTTTCTTCATTCTTCTTCTCCCTTAAAATAACCATTAGAGGGCAATTGAGGTCCTTCCGGATGTCTCTAACAATTGTGGCTTAATCTAACTTAGCAAAGAAGAATCAAATTGTAATACAAACTCCTTTGGAACAGCAGTTGAACAATAATAGATATAAAATAGACGCAGGCTTCATTAACTGCGGAACCACTATAAAAATCTCCTATCTCTTTAATTTTTCTATGATTTAGTATTGCATTTTATATTTTATTTTCCTTGATAAATAGGGCTGGTACTTTCACACTCAATTCAGTATGTTGATCAATTTTTTGGATTAACAATTCCGCTTTTGATCCCAGCCATATCTCGACGAGTTAGAACCACCGAATGATTGTAAAATAAAAAATAAGTCCAAAACATAAGTATGGTGCCAGAATTAAAGTGTTCCATGAATCGATATTGAGCCTTGCTTGCCAAGAGAAGATACTACGTCATTCTTGAATATAAGTCAACTGGATAGAAGAAAAGTTGGAACTTCAAGCCAAGAGAATAACTCGATACCAAGTTATGGCTCATAACTCAGTACTGACTTGTGTATGATGACTCGGCAGTGTAACTTGTTCAACAATGGAATATGAAGTAAAGTAAAAGTAAGGGGGATAAAAATCCCTAAACTCCTTACCAAGTTATCACAATGTAACACCCTTAATTTTTAATAACATTATTCAGAAGATTTGATTAGATAAATTTAAATACTTAGAGGCCGTGCTTAATTAATTAATTAGATGGGCTTAAGAATGGATTATAGGCTAATTAATTTGCATAAGGGAATATTGGGAATTGGTCGTACTTAAATTCCATAACCTTTTAAATATCCACGGCTTGCCATCCATTCATGTCCATTTTTCACAAAACTTAAAAACACAAATATAAGAAGAGGAGTCGGCCATTGTTAAGGAAGAAAAATTCAAATAAAGCTAAGAATTAAAAAAGGGGAATAAATCTTAATATTAATCCAATCTCCTTATCCTAATCAAGGTGAAGAATAATTTATACCACCTCTGTTTGGTTTTATGATCATATGTTTTCGGATTTAATACTAAATTCAGTTTTATGATATTTTGAATGATGATATGCTTGGATCATAATATGTTAGACTTAAACAAGATTGTTTAAATATGATTTTTCACAATTTTAAGGGTAAAACGATATAATTGATTTCGAATGCCATGAGGAAATTATATGTTATGGGAAACATGATTATGGAGTTGGTTTTAATTTTGATAATTTTCCAAGCTATGAAAAGATTATTATGAATTTTCAAAGGAAAATATGGTTAATTAGGTTTTGAAATTTATTTCAGAAACCATATTGAGAATTTGGGTCTGAAATTTAGATATATTAGATAACATATTAAAAGTGAATTTCTATGATTTTTGGGGATTTTTCCTAAGTGAATTACTGTGAGAAATAAATTATTTTGAAAGAAGGACCTAAATAATTTAATTGTTTTGCTTAATGGAAGGGCTTATTTGCTAAATCAACCTTGGTTTAGATCTAAAATTAAGTGGCAGTTATTTTGGTAAAGAATTTGAAAATTTAAGGCAACAAATCACATATTTACACGTGGGTAGGTTAGTTAGAAAGTATTTACCTTAATTGGCATCAAATCATATTTACCCAAAAAAGTGGGTATCGCCTTTTGGAAAGAGGTTCATATGCTCTCGAAGGAGGTTATCTAGTGAGGACGAAAGCACATTTTTGAAGGTTTCGAAAGCCTTAGTTTTTCAAAACAAATAATTCAATCTCATTTTGAAGGAAAAATCCATGGCTATGTAAAGGAGTTTTGAAATCATTTTAAGTATGGAGTTTTTAAGAAGTTTTCCTTGATTAATAGGTTAAAGGGATTAACCAAGTTATTATGTTTGCTTCTTCATATATGTAAATATTCACATTGTAATGGACCCATTACTGTATTTTGGGAAAGGCCAAAATAACCAGATTGGTTGACCTAATAGTGAATATAATTAAATTAACTCTTTAATGAGTAAAATTGCATCCAAATGGTCAGAAAGACCAGAGTATAGGATGCTAAAATATTAAAAGAAGATACTGGCAAGGGCCAATAGGTTCACAGTAATCCCATGAAAACTGTGTATATGAAAAGATATTGGCAAGGGCCAAGAGGTTCATAGTAAGCCCATGAAAACTATGTATAGATGAAGATGTAAGGAAGACAGGTTCATAGTTAGCCCATGAAATCTATGAATTGATATCGACAGGGGCCAATAGATTTTTAGTGTATCCATGAAAACTATATCCAGATATAGATGTTGATAGAAGCCAATAGGTTCCTAGTTAACCCATGAAAACTAGGATATGAAGAAAGATATTGGAGTTACCAATAGGTTCAGGGAGAACCCATGAAATTGTAAAGGTATTTGCAGGGGAGAATAGGTTCTTAGTGATCCCATGAAAACTATGAAATTGGACAGGGAGTCCATAAATATTAAATTGGTTATTAGTAATCCCATGAAAACTAATAGGTTAATAGTGACCATCGAAACTATAAATGAGACAGTTAGTCATAATGAATGGGGATGGAAAATCCAGAATTGATTTACTTGTTTATATATCGTCATATTATTTGAGATGTTTTAACCATTGTGGATGCTGAAGCATAGTACATAGTTTTATGATAGTGAGGGGAAAACCCGTTCCGCTAAGCACCGTGGTCTCACTAGGTATCTAATGGTTTGAGATGATAGATTATTATTCATACCAGGCTTTATATCTGACTCGAAGTTTATGTTTTCCCCTTAAACTCTCGAGTACTCAATCAATTTTGAGTAGTTTGAGAGGTGAGGTTTTCAAGTACCTCATTAGACGAATAAGCTTCCGGAGATGTGCAGGAGACGTGATAGGTACTTAGAGTTCTCTTTTATTTTGATTCCGATGTGTTGATGTTGGAATGGCAAAGTTGTTTAATTTCCTATATATGCTCTGATCATCCAAGGAGGCATCTTTATATGTCGCTCTTGGCGTATGTTGTAATAAATATATTTTCTCTGATCATGATTCTCGTATTAGGATTATGTACTAAATTTGAAATGTTTTGAAATGGAATGTGGAACTTGTTGGATGTTTTAATTTTTTTCCATATTCATATGTTTCTGTCATATCAATGTATCTAACATTATCGTATTTTGTCGATGATTAATAACTATGGATGACTGCAGCTTGCGTAGCCGTTAGTTTTTGGCCTCCAAGTAGGGGTTGTTACACACACTCGATATTGAGTTATAACTCTTACTAATCTGGCCATGATTTTCACCTAGAGCATCATGCCGAACATGGAGAATGTGCGTAGCAAATTTCGAAGCCTATTTCGATGATTTTAATCTATAAATAAGAGGAGGAGAGCAAATGGAAGGGATCTTTTTTCGGACTTTTGAATAATCTAATTTTACCTCGAAACTTTGTTGGAATTATATCTAAATTGTAAGTAACCGAGTTATACAATCACACTTGTGAAAGGAGGAAGGAATCATTAACAAAGTTGACAATGGCCATATGCTATTGATTTTAGCCAAACCACTATAATTCCCATGTGTTCTTACCTTATTTTTATTTCTTTATTTCTATAATTGCCACTTATTAATCGATTAGGGTTTTGTCTCATTTTTTGTGCAAATATTTTGGTGCTTTTGTTGAGTAAAAGTTTAAAATTCTCACTTGTAGATCTATCTTGAAACTTTGGTTTTAACTCTCCTCAAGAAAGATCTAGAATGATTTTATTAGAAGATCATTGATTATTTAGATCTGAAAGAAGTCTATCATTGAATCTAGAAGAGTCATGGAAATTTGGAAGGACAAAGAGAAGTCGACCACTTCAACACCCACCTATGATCCCGAGAATGAAGGTTCTCAACATGGAGAAGAGATAAATTAACCTTCTCCAATTGAAATTCCAAATGCACTAGACATGATGATTAGGGTAGATTTGGATTGAATGATGACCGGAATGAATAAAAATATGTTAGAGAGTCAAACTGCTATCCTGAAGAGGATAGAGAGAAATATTGCTTTGATGACTTGGTTACCCCAAAGGTGAAAGAATAGTCATAGAGAATCATCATCTTCTAACTTGAAGGAAGAAAGTTCTCTTTATCAGACAGAAACCAAAGGTATGGAAACAAAAGATGAAAAGGGGAGAAGTTCGGAAATCGAAAATGGGACTAGGGAAAGTCCTAACTGAAAAGTTTACAACTCAACATCGGACCATCATAACATGGTACCAAGTTGACTGATTGAGTTGTGATTGATGGGGTTGATAGTGAATTCTAAGTGGAAGTTGGTGTTAGTCCTAAGAGTTGCTAGCGGTTAGAGTGGTTATGTTCAAACAATTGTCACTAAGCCAACAAGGGTGGAACATAGACTATGAAGAGCTGGATGAACGGTTTTCCTGGACACAAGGGAGCCCAAACATCACGTAAATAACCGAGAGCATTTGCGAGGCCAAAAGTTCAAAACAATCCCTGATGATTGTCGTCCAGTCGGTCTGACTAACCCTGAATACATAGCTGATACGGTGAAAAGGCTGACGAGCGAGAATCCATAGAGAAATAATGGCGATTATGGTTCATAACCAAGCAGGACTCTATTCACTGATGATGTGTTGCGTGAAAGTTATCCCAGAAGGTTTGTTATGCTAATGATGTCATCTTAGAACAAAATGACAGATCTAAGGCAACATCTTTTGGAATATGAATGGCACATAGATGGTGCCAAAGCAGCAATGTAGTAAGATATAGCTGCTTCTCTATATTTCTTGTAGGGGTGGCCATAACGTGGTTCACTTGGCTCATGTCGAGGTTCATATCTTCCTTCGACCAATTAGCAAGAAAGTTTATGGAGCATTTCAAGCTTTGCACAGCTCGATCTAAGGATGTAATGTCCTTGTAAACATCTATTAGTGGTCTGAAGAGATTTTAAAGACTTTCGTACATGTTTCAACACTATTGCAATTGAAGTCATCATACGGAAGGAAGATATATTTTGATGGCATTGATTCGAGGAATACACCTTGAAACAGACTTTGGTAAATGGATTAAAAGAAAACAGCCTCCAACTATGGAAGAATTCTACCGAAAAGCATCCTGATATCTTCGCTCGGAAGAGGCAGACCTGGCTGTCGGACAAATTGGCGATAAGATATCAAATGATGTAGTGCAAAGCAACGTCGCCATTAAGTAAATCAGTGAGAGCGCCAAAAACATTGTGGTTATTATTGGAAATAATAATAACCACAAAAAATGAAGGAGTCATGGCATTAGTGGAAAGAAATAGACTTTAAAAAGTGTTTGAGATATATTAAACCCAAAGATTGTACCCTATTAAATGTATCTGTTGAAAATATTTACCTTTCCATGCTAGGAACTAAAAATTATAAAAAGATACCTCAGAGGGTGGCAATTGAGCAAGAATGCACTCAGAGAAGTATTGTCGCTTCCACGAGGTAGGTAGATAGATAATAGACCCCAAGGGTAGATGATCCAACGGAATTAGGCTGGGCCTGATGGTGATAGACCTAAGCGGCTAGAGGATAGAATCGTGATCAACACTATCATTAGTGAACCTTATCCAGTTAAAAAAGAGATGGAATGAAATGGAGAGTATGGTACTTCTTTCTAGTATGTTATTTATGAGAATTATTTCTCCGTGGAAGATGAAGCCCTAACAAAACGGTTGAAGATAATGAATGATGATACTGTATTTAGTAGCAAGATACAGATGTGGTAGAAGCTGCCAATGCTTGACCCCTTGATGATTATGGCCGTGGTTAGGTCGACAACTGTGCACTGAGTCCTAATTTACTATAGCGGCTTGGTTAATATTTTGTTTAAGAAGACATTCAAACATATGATGATGAGTGGATAGGATCCAAAGACACGTAAATCCCATATTTAGGGATTTACCGAAGAGGCTAAGGAGCATTTTGGTTATATCAATTTTTCAGTTGTGCTGGGTAAAGGAGACTGCAAGAGAGTGTGGGTGATACATTTGTAATGATTGACACATACTCAACTTACAAATTCGTCTTCTTGAGCCGACTAGCCCTTGCCGGTTTTAGAATAGCCATTGCCTCATGGTGTTTAGTGCTAAAGTTCCCTACCAGGGACAGTGTAGGATTTATCCAGGAAGATCACAATACTAGCCATGTGTGTTTTACTGCCGAGCCCAACGAGTCGACGTGACATGAGAAGAGAAAAAGTACGCAGAGAAGACTCTCTGCATCAAAATAGTTTATGCATAGCAACGATTGCCTAGGCCTTCGCTCAGGTGCCATAGTAAATTTCACAAGTCTATGGACCCATGGAAAGAGCTAGAGAATGTAAGGATAATTCGGGTGGAGTTGACGATCCATCTTGATCGATGAGGATAACCCTACTCGAGTCCTAAAGATCCGGTCTTAGCTTGGCATGAAGATGAAAAAGGAGTTGATAGGGTTTTTTTGGGAAATCCTGGATGTGTTTACCTAGATACATTCTAGTATGTGTGGAATATCGCCAGTGATAGCTTGCCATACATTGATTGTGGAATCACGTACCCTCCTGTAAAGCAGAAGAGGCATAGCCTTGGTCCAGGGTGATCTGTTGTGCTAAAGGAAGAAGTGGATAAGCTGAAGGTGAATGGCTTTATCCATGATGCTAGATACTCTGAATGGATATCGAATCATGTGTTGATCAAGAAGCGTAATAGAAAATTGCGAACATGCATTGATTATTCAGATCGAAATAAGGCATGTCCAAAGGATGACTTCTCATCGTCTAGAATTGACCAGCTTGTTGATGGAACTGGCGGACTTGAACTATTTTTCCTTCATGGATGCGTACTCCAACTACAATCAAACAGCAATGCTGTTCCAAATCAAGAGCACACCAGTTTCATCACTGATTTAGGACTACATTGTAATTGTGTGATGCCACTTGTGTTGTAACTGTGTGATGCCACGTGGACAATGCTGAGGCTACCTACCAACGATTGGTAAGCTCGATGTTCAAACATCAGAGTGGATGGACAATGGAGGTCAACGTGGACGATATGCTAGTGAATTCACAACGATTGATGAACTACATGCATGACCTCTTAGAGATGTTTGATTTGTTTTGAATGTATGAGATGAAGATTAACCCACCGAAATGCTCTTTCGAAGTCACATCAGGCAAGTTTTGGGTTTTATAATAAACTCAAGGGAGGCATTGAAGCTAATTCAGAACTATCAACCTTTGAGGCTAGTGCTGCACTGACCTGAGACTTCAAGAAGATTGCTGAAGTGGAATATCAAGAAGAGCCAATATGATATAACATGCCATCCAATGAGGGTATTACGACGATAGGGATTGGCTGATTTCATTGTCAATTTCACCATCCAGGAAGGAGAAGTGAAGGAAAATATTGTCTGGCTTGCTCGATGGAACATATATATATATATATATATATATATATATATATATATATATATGCGTATGTGTGCGAAACATCTAACGGGCATAGTTCCAAGGCAGTAGTAATCTTGATAACCTTGGAGGAACAAATGATGTGCTATGCGTTGAAACTAGAGTTCCTAGCAACAAATAATGAACCTAAATACGAAGTGCTGATCGCGAACTCAAGATAGCAAAAGAATTGAGGGTCAAGACATTGTATATATTCAGCAACTCTCAATTGGTGGTCAGTCAAGCGAAGAATGAATATTTATTATTAAAAATCTTTAATACTCTATTAATAAAAATTCATTTTATTAAACCGCACAAGGTATTATTTTGTGTGTGTAAATAATATTTTATTTATACCAAATCAAATTCAATATTTAGTTAACAAAAGTGTCTTGATATTGTTTTAATTTATTTAATTTACTTAAAATATTTATTAATTGTTAATGTTTAAGATAATATTTATTAAGAATTTATTTAAAATTTATTTATTTGTTTTCAAACTTTAATATGAAGTATGTTCCTATTCACATACGAACACCACAACAACATAAGATGTATATGAAAACTATCTTAGGGGTTTATAGGAAAATTGACCTTTGTGTCCTGCGCAATGTTACCATAACCAAACCAACCCTTGGTCCAACCATGGTTAACCGTGAACCATGAAACAATAAGGTCCTGAGTAAGATAAAATTGATCCCAAGACAAAACTTAAGTAGAACCATGAAAACTGGTTCAAACTGCTGGTTCTACAACAAATAAATCAGGTTTTGTTAAATAAAAATTTGAATTCGAAATATAACTATTGATCCCACAAAGTAGGCTCAGTTATAGCTGCATTAAGCTTGGGAAATCAGTGTAAATATCTTTGTTTGTATTGATGGTAAGCCTAAATCATAACTTGTTGTTTGATGATGTGGAGCATTGAAAATTTACTTTCTATACTGAAATATGAATACAACCACCCTTGCATATGTTCTATCAACATTGAATTACAAGTTTACACATTTTAGCTAGTATACATTTACATTCTATATTACTACACGATCTTTTAACAATATTATGAGTATAATATCGACAAATTTCAATTGAAATAAATTCTCTACATTACTGTATTTTATTTTCAATTTGGGTTACACTTTTACCTAAAATTTATGTATTGTCACATTTCAACATATTAATTATAATTATTATGCATTAAACTATTTCATTTTTTTTCCATTTTAATTATAATTATGTGATTTGTGATAAGATGGGTTTCTTCTTATATGGTTCGATTCACGTTTCAGTCTTGATGACAATTGTTTGCAACCAAATTGGTAACAAACACCCAAGAATAGATTTATGTAAATTAGTAAATGAAGAAAGTAAATTAAAATTAAGGAATGGAGTAAAACTACCGACTAACCGAAGCAGTAATCAAGAATACATAAATTTATAGTGGTTCGGCGTTGTATGCGTACGTCCACTTTGAAGATTATCTTTACCGATCCACTAATAATCTGATTACAGTAGCAAGGAATAGAAAAAACTTGATTACAATAAAGACTAAAGTAACTAGCAGCGTAAAGATCCTCAGTCTGACCCCTTAGGCCAGTATTTATAGGTGAAGATGACCACCAATCTATTTAAAACTTTGGTTATAGAACCTTCTAACCTATATGGGCCCATTAAAGGAGTCGCTAGGCTCAAATCCTAATAAAGAGGATCAGTACCAATCCCTTCGTTGGTCAATTTTTTGGGCAGTGATCCATATGGTGGCTTCTACATGCTTAAATATATTGGCTCTTCAAACATCATGTCATTTGGACCACTAGAGCTCAAGTTATTGATTGATCTTTGATTGAACTCCACTTATGAATTGTTTTCTGTCGAACCCTCTAAATTGAACATGTTCATCCCTCTTTGGTGGACCTAAGTATGCCATTCCATCTCCTTTCATAAGATATGTCGATCCTTCCTTTATGAGTTGAAGTATGACTTTCCAAGTCAATAATCTTTTTCGATCCATACTCACTTGACTATGCCGATCCCTGTTTTACTTAATCATGTCGATCCCTCTTTTACTTAATCATGCCGACTCCTTACTTGCTCAACCATGCCCATCCATATTCAACCATTTATGCTAAGCCCTCCTTTATGAGCTAAAGTATGCCTACCTAAGTCAGTAAACCATGTCGATCCCTTTCTTTCTCGACCATGCCGATCCATCCTCATTCAACTATGTCGATCCCTCATTTATTCAATCGTGTCGATCCCTATGAAGTTACCAAGCTATGCCGACCCCTTCACTTGTCTAACCTATATTCCATATTTCAAGCATCCTGCATTATTTATCTACTAATTCCATTCAATTCTAGCTTCATATAACCATCTATACTTTTACTCTCGGGTCCCACAATCATTGCTTCGGGGTCATCGAACTTGATAATAGTCAGATCTATCTTCGTGCAATCGGCTCAATATAGCCGGTTTAGGATACCAGTAACAACTATAGTCCTAAGGCCAATAAGGTATCATGTGTGATAAAAGGATGTCAACTTAATATCATAAAGTATATAATGTAAAATTATATTTATTTATACTAATAAACAAAAATAAATTGGTCATATAAACTTTATAAATAATAATTATATATATATACGTACATAGTTAAAATTATATATATATATATATATATATATAATTTTAACAATATATATAATCGTTCTTTTGAACCAAGCCATATATCGATGAATCATAACCATTAGATGGTCGTAAAATAGACAAAGAAGTCCAGAACACAAGTTTAGTGCCGGAATTCAAACGTCTCAAGAAGATAGTTAGTCATTCTTGAAGAAAAGACAACTGGAAAGAAGCAAAAGTTGGAACTTCAAGTGAGAAGAATGAACCGGTACCGAGTTATGGCTCACAACTCGATACTGACTTGTGTATGATGACTGAGCAGTGTAACATGTTCAAGAATGGTAGATGAAGTAAAGTAGAAGCAAGGTTGGATGAAGTAAAGTAAAAGCAAGGTGGATACAAAGCCCTATATCCTGGTACTTAGTTATCACAACTCAGTATTGAGTTATAACTCTTGTTGATCTAGCGATGATTTTCACCTAGACTATTATGTCCAATGTGGAGAATGTGGGCAGTAAATTTTGGATCCTATTTCGATGTTCTTTGTCTATAAATAAGAGGAGGAGTGCAAATGAAATGGATCTTTTTCCTGAGTTTCTGAATTATCTAATTTTAGCTCGAAACTTTGTTAGAATTTTACCCAAGTTATAATTAACCGAGCTATAAGATCACTTTTGTAAAAGAAAGAAGTGATCGTTAACAAAGTTGACAGTGGATGTAGACTATTAATTTTTGCCAGACCACTATAATTCTCATATGTTCTTACCTCATTTTAATTTCTTTATTTCTTTAGTTACCAATAATTAATCGATTTGCTTTTTTTTTCCTATTTTTGGTGTAATTATTTTGGTTCTTTCACCAAGATAAAATTTAAAATTCTCACTTTTTGATCTATCTTGAAACTTCAAACTTAAACTATCCACGAGCTAGATCTAGAATGCTATTATTGGAAGATCATTGATTATTTAGATCTGAAAGAACTATATCACTGAATATAGAAAAGTCATGGCACCTAAGAAGGACAAAGAGAAGTCAACTGCTTCAAGACCCACCAATTGAATGCTCTCAACATGGGGAAGAGATAAATCAACCCTCTCCTACTGAAATTCCAAGTGCACCAGAGATAGTGACTAGGGTGGATTAGGATCAAATGATGACTGAAATTAATAAAAAGATATTAGTGAGTCAACCTGATATCTTGAAGGGGATGGAGAAAAGTATTACTTTGTTGACTCGGTTAACGCAAAGGAAAAAAGAAGAGTCATAAAGAATCATCACATTCTGACTTGGAGGAAGAAATCCCTTCTTCATCAAACCGAAACCAAAGAGATGGAAGCAGAAGATGAAATAGGAGAAGCTGGGACATCGAATATGGAACCTGGAAAAGTTCCAATTGAAAAGTTACAAGTCAACATTGGACCATCATGACTCGATACCGAGTTGTGATTGATGAGCTTAATGGTGAATACCAAGAAGAAGATGGTGCTAGTCCTAGAGTTGCTGATAGTCAGAGTAGTTGTGTTAAAAGAAATCCAACTGAACCATCAAGGGGGAACATAGACAACAAAGATCTTGAAAAAGGTTCTCCTAAACACAGGGGAGTCCTAACGTAATGGAACTAACCGAGAGCATTTATGGGGCCAAATACCCAGGGAAATCCCTAACGATCACCGTCCAGTTGGTCTGACTAACCTTGAACACATAATTGATATAATAAGAAGGTTGATGACCGAGAACTAGTTTAGAAATAATGACAATTTTGGTTCATTGCCTAGTATGACCCTTTGACAACCGCCCTACCACCGGAACCTAATATGCCCAATATACCTATATATGATGCTGTGGAGGTACCCATTTATTGTAAGGTGATAGTCAAGGGTGTAAAGTAAAGAAAAATCCAAATAATCTACCTGTAGAACATTTCACAGTGCAGAGACAAATATGATAATCAAATAGATGTAAAATAGGCGAGATAGTGATATAATCAATGAACCATAAATAAGAACATCAGAGTGCATCAGGTTCACAGATTATATAAAAACTGAAATAAAAGAGTTTATACTTCCCAAGTCTTCAAAATAAATTCTAATACTGTCTCTTAAAATACAAGTACAGTCATACTCCACTGTACTGCACAATGGAATATAAACGATAATAAGATCCAAAGTATGTATGTATATGTGTGTGTGTGTGTGTGTATATATATATATATATATATATATGAAAAGTGTATCCTCATGCTCATCCATACAGCTCTATCTGCTATACCAATTATTATCCCTAATCTACTCATTTAAAAGTTCCTGAAATAATAAGAAGCAAAACAAAAAAGCCTTGGGTCAGACAACAGTCTTGTGCAAGCAATACATTGTCTCAAAATACTGTAGAAACCGTATACGGTAACATGGACACAAAGTATGTAGAACCATACCTGACATATCTATACATTTAAAGAGTTAGCACATAAATGCAGTATATGCTAAACTACTATCACATGTGGAAAATATGAAGTATAAGGGTATCACACAACATATCTTGAATGGCAAACGAGGTTTTATACTGGCCACCTACCAGTTCTTATTGAAAAGAAATAAACGGTACATGAAAAGATCAAACAAAGAAACAAAAACCGAAAATAAGAGAGAGAAAAAACAAAGATGTAATTAAAGAAATATTCAGGCCCACTTAGCCCAAATATCTAATTAATTAAATCTCCATGCGAAGCCCGACCCGGTAGATTGTAGCTGCTTCATTCGCTTGTTAACATCCTTCTTTATAATAACTACAATCTCCTTCCTGCTTTTATTTTTTTTCAAAAATTCTTGCATTTCTCTCCCGCCAACAAACAGCAACATAACATTTCAAAACAACAAGCATCCGATCGCTCAGCTCATTCCTCCACCTCGATTCTTGAAGATTTTGAACCATTGTTGATTATGGTTTGTACTGTTATAGCATATATCAGTTGCCAGTATAATAGACTCCCAGATTTGATAAATCATAATGCATTGGAAAAAAGGTGATCTCTACTCTCTGGATGGTCATTGCAAAATATACAGTAGTTAGTAACAATGAAACCCCTAGCCATTAATTTGTCTGTAGTAAGTAGAGAGTTATGTATGGTCTTCCATAGTAAGAAATTATCCTTTTTAGTTCCAAAACGATTTCAAATTCTATGGTGCCAAATCGAATTAGGCCTTAAACAGTCAGGAAGTAATTCCTTATATGTAGCAGAGATTGAGTGAGCACCATGCCTACCAGTCCATTTTATTTTGTATGCAGTGTCGATGTGTTGTTCTGACATAATTTTATTCCATAAGTTCCTTACCACCATAGAGCTAGCAGAAGGCATAACAATTTTGTCATGGATGATGGAATGCTGAATATTTGCATTATTAGGAATTCCAGTAGAGTATTTCTACATATTATCCAAGATGTCATTTAATATCACTCCTCTGGCAGCCTAAGGAGAGTGCCAAAAAGAAGATTTGATATCAGAGAAAATATTATATTTGTCAAGAGGAAGAATAGCATGTCTTATTTTAAGTATACTCTTCCATAACCAGCTTGCATTGGAAGGGGATGACATAGTCCAGAAGTTTTTGCCATACAAGTAGTTCTTGGTTATCCATTTAACCCATAGATTTGTTTTATCACTCAAAATGTCATTAATATGCTTGGAGGCAGCAGCCATGTTCCAGCACTGTAAGTTAATGATGCCTGATCCCCCTTTTTTTCTTGGTCTGCACAGTTTTTTAAAAGCAACGAGAATTCGCTTATGGGAATGGCAGTTACCATGCCATATGAAGTGGTTCATTGCCGAGTTGATCATAGAAAGTTATTTTTTTGGTAGAATGAAAAGTCATGACCAATAAGATGTCATTCCAAAAATAATGGATTTGACAATAGTGACTCTCCCAACTTGAGACAATAGATGTGTAGGCCACTGCCTCAGCTTTGATATAATCTTTCGTACATTAGTAGACATTGTGTAGTTGATATTCTAGATGTGGTAACAGGGATACCTAAATATGTAGAGTTATTAGGCATAGCATGATGATGTGTGATTTATTCTTGTTAATTTGTAATCCAGTAATGTCCTGAAATTTGAGTAGCGCTGCATTTATGATGCAAATAGTATTAGCATATGGTTTTGCAAAAATGACAATAACATCTGCAAACATAATAGATGTGATGAGTGGTTGTCTGCATTTTGGATGTGTCTTCAGCTTATGATTAACATCTAGTGATTTCAGAATAAAGCTAAGTAATTCCATGACCATAATGAATAAATATAGGGAGACTGGATCCACTTGCCTGATCCGTCTAGAAGATTCGAAGTAGCGAGCACAATGACCATTGATTCCAACAGTATAAGTAGCAGTGGATATACAAGAGTAAATCCAAGCACTATATGTCTCCGGGAAGCATATCCTAGTCATGATAGCAATAACAGACATCCACTCAATCGAATCAAATGCCTTCTGAATTTCTAGTTTCATCATGCTTCTGGGAGAAACATTCTTTTGTTCGTATCTTCTCAGTAACTCATGTGTAAGGAGAATATTGTTAGTAATATTCCTATTCATAAGAAAAGCAGTTTGATTGGGAGATATAATCTTGCTAAGTATAGGCTTGATTTTGTTAGCTAGAATCTTAGTAATGCATCGGTATATAACATTGCAACATGGTATAGGCCTGAAATGTGTAACCTATTTTGGATCCTCAATCTTAGGTATCAAAGCAATGTTAGTTGCGTTTATACCACTAAGTATGGTGTTAGTGTTGAAGAAATAGTGGATGGCCTTGACGAAAATGATGTCAATGACAGCCCAGGTAGATTTAAGAAAATGTGTGTTAAAACCATCAGGTCCACCGACACTATTTGGATTTAGTTCAAATAAAGGATCCCTAATCTCAGCATATGTAACCATATTTATAAGGTTCAGGGCATCGGCATTAGTAATCTTAGGTAACCTGATATAAGCAATATCAGTAAGCTCAGGTTCTTTGTTAGTTTTAGAAAAGCATGCGTAGAAATAATCTACAAATGCCTTGTCAATATGGTACTCATCAGTTTGTATGAAATCATTTTGGTCTTCAATAGAAGAAATATTCGATGCGGATCTCTTGATGGTGAGGGCACTGTGAAAAAAACTGGCGTTACTGTCTCCTTTAAAAAAGAATTCTTTCCCAAGCTTTTGTTTGGCCATGTCCATTACATGTTGAAGTGTCTCCTATAGCTGTTGATACAAAACATGCTCAGCAGTAGATAATTCTTCATTTCCTGGATCCTCAAGCATATCAGTTTGAGCTTTGCAAAGATCATGACGAATTTGATTAGATTTAGAAGAACCATTCCCAAAAGTGTACTTATCCCATACTTTCAAATATTGTTTAACATTCTTCAATTTCTTCTGTAATATAAACATGGGATTGCCATACGTAGCTTTGTTCCAACCCTGTAAAAAAAACATTATGAAATTGTATGTGGTTAGTCCAAAAATTCAAAATTTTAAATGTGGATTGATGATTTTTTGGTTTCCTATTCCAGATGAGGATGAGGGACTATGGTCGGAAATGCCTGGTTGTAGGACAGTGGAAGTAAGGTTAGGCCAAGATGAAATGGCAAGGTAGTTGAAAAGTGAGTGATCTAAAGTACAGAAAGTACATTTGCCTTGTCTTCGGTTGTTCCATGTATATAGAGGACCCAAGGATGGGATTTTGTGCACTGCAGCAGTCTGAATAGATTGGAAAAGGGGAGTAATGTCTTGAAAGGTAAGAGGGTTTCCTCCAAACTTTTGAGTTGAGGCATGCATGCAGTTAAAATCACCAAGAATGATCCATGGGATATTGGCATTACACTGGTTTTGAATGAAAGAGTAAAGATATTTTATGGTGTTTATGTTGCAAGATGCATATATAAAAGTAATGTTGAAATGAGAGGAGGATGATATATCAGTAACATGAAGGTGGATGTATTAATCGGAGGATGAAAGAGTATTGTATATTAGAGGGTTCCACAACACTATAATTCTACCATATTCCGCATGTATCAAGTTATGTTCATATTCCCAACTTGGGTTGATGTGTGTGCATATATTTTTGGTTCAGATATCATTAAGCTTGTTGGAATTCCTTAATAAAGTTGAATGAAATATACAAAGTCCCACATCTCCAAATTGTGAGAGCTATATTGATTTAAATATAGCTTTCTCATGAGAATGTTGGGGGCCTGAGGCTTCCAAATGTATGCCTCGTTGTGAGGAGGGAGATCATGCATCACCACCACAGACGCGCGCCGCCGTCCGACCGAACCGGGACGGGTCTAATGTAATACTCATATTTTTACTGCAAACTGGACCGGGCTTTCTGACAGTTGCAGGCCATATGAACAGATGCAGATCTGTACGGAAGCGGGTGCGACCCGACACAACTTCTGAAGCGCGCAAACGAACGGGTGCGGAAGCGGATACGGGCGGGTGCAAAACAGACAGATATGACTGTACGAAGAGGTACTGACGCGACTGTTTTAACGAACGGGTGCAGACACGACCGTTCGGAAGGGATACAGACCAATTATAAATAAGGAGGAAAACTGATCACTTTCTTCACTACTTTTTCCAATCCGTATCTCTCTTCTCCTCTACTAACTGCTGCTGTTCTCATATTCAAATCACAGAGTGATATACTCATTACAATTTCGAGCAGGATTCGTCTGTTGTATCTTGGGAGAATTTTGAATAAAATTCTTAAGGAAATCGTTACGACGAGCCTCAGACATTATCCGGTTAGAATTCTCAATTCTTTCTTCTAATTTGTTATACTGTTTATTCAAAATAGTATAACGCTGTAGTTGTAATTCATTTACAACGTTCATATTGTTATAATATTTACTACAGAATTCCAGCATAGTGGAAATCTGAGTTATAAACTTGTGCGACGAGTTTATATTTGATTATTCTCTGTTTTTGTATACTAGACGTATAACAAAGCTTTCTCTTGAGAGTACCAAACATTTGCAATTTGTGTTGGAATATCAAATTTTTAACCTCCTTAAGGGGATGTGGGCACCCCCTATATTCCAAGCTCCGATGTTTTCAAGCATAAGAACAACTGTGTTTCTTCTTCCTACCTGATTTTTGTAGACCATTGGAACCAGTCTGTTGTGTAATTCCTTCCTCATCCTCATTGTTCAAGTTGTGCAGTTGTATCTCAGTTATTTGGTATTCATTACCACTGCCGTAGTCTTCATGGTCCTTGCCTTTCCTATTTTTGATATTCTTTTTATTCCTTTTTTCCTAAACAGCAGTTTAGGAGGGGATTGGGATGTATGGGTGGGTAGGATGTTAGCATGATGATGGTGAATGTTGTGGTATGTGTTTAGATGTGGAGGAGATGCTTGATGTAAGAGAAGTTGTAATCCAGTGTTTTGTTCATAAAAAAATAATTACGGATGATGTTTTGATCAACAAGTTTTTTGGCGATAGAAGAGGATAGATGAATATGTGAATATGGAAGCTTAAGAGAATCAATGGAAGGAGTATCAGAGGATTGCAGTTGAAAGGTGTTTTGGTATCAGAAAGTGTATTAGGATTAAATGTTTCAACAGATGCATGTGAAAAAATGGTATTATGGTGTGGTGGGATGTCAGGAGTAATAATATCAGAAATGCTTGGTTCAGTGGCTTGATCAGCAAGAATGTCAAAACTATTTGATAATGGAATAATGGGAATATTTGGTGGAGGTGCCGTATTATGGTAATGCATAGGATTGTAGATTTGAGTGGTATTATTATGGTCATTTGTTGGATGGTTACAATGAGGTGGTGCAAGAGATTTTGAGGAGACAGTATGTTGATTTGCAGAATTAGTTCTTGAGCAATTATATGACCATGATCTGTCTTATTAGTGTCTTGTGCATATACATGACCATGTACATGTACAGCTTCAGTCATATTGTTAGTGTGTGTCAAGTCCTTCATAGTTGGCTGAAGTGCATGAGTTTTGTTTTTGATCCAGTGTTTATGTGTTTTGGTTCGCCATCCTGAAGTATTACATATTTACTGATATGATCACCTTTTTGCACAACATCTGTCTTGACTATATCCTGTTGTATATGATTACATAGTGAATCAACAACCAGTGGTTCTTTTGCAATTTATATACAGAGTGCATACACTGTATTTTGTCAATACAATTATCAGCATCATGACCAAAACACTTGTAGTGGATACAGATCTTTGGTCTCCAATCATAATAAACCTCAACAAACACAACGTCGTCACCTTCACCACATTGAATAAGATTAGGTAGCTTCTTATCAGCTTTTATTTCAATCGGGCATTTTGCGTATCTAAAATGCTGCATTTTTTCAGTAGCCTCATTGTAACATACAAGTTCGCGCAAATGACAAGCAAGCCAATTTATGCCAAGTAAAGTCCATGCTATTAAAGGAATTTTGTGAAAATGCACCCATATAGGAACCGATTTAACTTGTGATTGTGCATTTTTAAAAGATGGATTCCATGAAGTGATAATAAACATTTTGCCTCTGATAAAAATCGGATCACTTTCAAGTATCTTTTGTCTATCTTCATCATTGTCAAATTCAAAATAAAAATTGGTATTATCAAATTTCACCTTATATTTTCCTTTTAATCGCCATATCTTCTGCAAATGATAGATAACAGTGCTATATGGAGCTTATCATCTAAGAAAAAACCCACAAGATGCTGATTCCAGTATTTTATCCCTTCATTCTGAACATCAGCAGGCATGGTAAGTGGAGAGACTTCATATGCAAGATTGAAAGAGCGTGGTATGTATCTACCAGTGTTTTTGGGCTTTGATTTGAAAAGTGATGCCTACGGTAGAATGGTGGTAGACTCATACACTGGTCCAGGAACATGATCCAAAGATGGGTTGGGAACAAGAGTAGTGGTTGAGACTGCATGTTTATGGATGGCAGAACAGGTATAAGGTTGGATATCAGGTGGTTTTGGGTTGGGTAGGACAAACGACAGAGTCAGAGATGATGTGGACACATCGGATATGGTAGGGTCTATCGGTGGAGGAAGGTCAATGGTAAGGTCTAGAGTAGGGTTAATTGGTATGGCAGAAATGGCAAGTACAATGATGGATATAGAAGTTGTGGTAGAGGCATGGGTAAAGCGAAGTGATGGGTAAAGGATGAGGGATGGCAGGAGACGAAACCATTATTGAATCGGTATCACACAACATATCAAGCACACAACAAACATAGAAACCATCACACTAATTTAAATTTCCCACTTAAATGCATTGGATATGCGATAACTCTTACAGCTGCTAAACTCATTGCCAACGCAAATGGTTAGGGACTAGATACATGCAGACGCACAAAAATATAGGTACATGTAGAGTACCCTGGGTACATGCAGACTACCCGACCCCACATATGAGCTTTACAACCTTATGGTCACCCATCAATCCCTTAGCACACATACTGACAATAGAATTACCTTGTAGATACTCAACTCATACCCACATAGATGGTTAGGGACTGAACACATATCGACCTCTAAAAATATAGGTACATACATACTATACTGGGTACACGCAGACTACCATGTCCTACTAATAAGCATCACAACCTTTTGTTCTACTCCACAACCTACCATGTAGAATTCAACCTCTTGGTTCATTACCAGATGCTATAGTCACTCACCACATCGAGTTGTCGAAGTCATTGCACTCCATTAGTTACCATTTGAAAATCCAAGGCCATTCCGAGTCATTTTAAATTGTCTACGCCACTCCATATCACTCACAAGAGCCCTAGAACAAGCCACAAAGAAGCCCTAGTGCTTCGCCTCTTCAAGACCAAAAATCACCAACACTCCATCGCTGTCCAGGTTAACCCTACAACTGGCCCGAAGTCGCACCCCAAAAGCACCAAAGCTAGACCCGAAGCACGATACAGTTGCTCTCGAATCAACTCCCATGTCCAGCCATTGAGCAACAATGGAATCAGACAACGTTTACTGTATGGTTTTTTTCAGCTCCACCAAATAAACATTTGATGTCCGACCATTCTCCAACTCCAAATCCAGAGCATATTCGAACTAACTACTTATTGACCTGAAGCCAACCCTAAGCACACTCTTAAACGGATTGTAGTTGCATCTTAGTTGACTACCTCCGAACCAAGCGATGTTGAACATAGATGTTGTAGCAGCCCAAACTTCTACGTTCACATCGATTTCACCATTACACTCAACACTTCAACCCTCGTTTCATTGCTTAGGCAACGATACGAATCGAAGCGCTCTACATCCTATCCGTTGAACTTCGGTTTTACAATTCTACCTCTAATTCGCTTCGATGAGCGTTTTTAACCAATCAAACACATACACGAACACCACACACGCATCAAACAATATTCAAGCTTGAAAATAACATAGAAAATTATAATAATCATTATGCAACGTATCAACAACATAGCCTAACATAAATCAAAGCAATCACACATCCATATAACATGATTTGAACAATAAAAAGAACTTTATTCACATTTTTACTATATTTTGGCTTTTAATACAAAATCAAAACTTAATTTTGACTTTAAAAATGGATCCAAAACATGGTAAAACCTATAGATGCATATATAGTATCATGTAAGATGATAAACCACTTACCAAACAGTCTAAAATCCAAGTTGCATGCAAATCAAGACAAATCCTAGAATGAATAGCCAAGCTCAAATTTTCTTTCCCAAAGATTTAGATTTGAAGATCTCTAGCTAATCCCTTTGCTAATTTACCTTTACTCTATAATTTAGACTTGATTTAGAGGAGAAATATGAAGATTTTGGTGAAGAAAGGGTTAATGGAGGCTTAGATCTATCTGGAAGATGGGAAAATGATTTAGGGAAGGTTATTTCGACCCATAGTTGTATAAATGGTTAGGAAATTAAATGTAAGGGCATTAGGGTAAATAACCATACTTTCCGCCCTTATACTATTCTCATTAGGTTATTCACATTCATTTTACTCAAAACAAAAAACTTATAACCGTGAGATGCAAGGCTGGCCATTAGGAAAAAGAGAAGAAAAAGATCAACATAAAGCTTAAGATTCAAGTTAGAAGGAATCTGTCTCAACCAAACTTCAATCTCCTTATCCAATCTACGGTGAATAATAATTTCTACATCTCTATTTTAGTTTCATGATCATATGGTTTTGGATTTGAGTGTAAATCTGTTTTATGATATATTGAATGATGATATGCTAGATTTATGATTAATATGGATTAAACATGGTTGTTTAAAAGGAGATATATACGGTTTTAGGGTAAAACCAAGATGAAATGATTTTTAATAGCCATGGGAAAATTTTATCTTATAGAAAACATGATTTTGGAGATGGGTTTCAACTTCTATAATTTTTTGAATTTATGCAAATTTTATATTTATTTTCTAGTGAAGAAAATAATTTATTGAATTATAAATTATTTACAAATAAAATAATTGTTATTTGGGTTTGAAATTTTTATATATTGGAAAAACATATTAAAATAGATTTTGTAGAATTTTTCCTGATTTTTCCTAAGTGATTTGATAAACATATAAAATTATTTAAGGTATGGGACTTAAATGTTTTATATATTTAATTAAGGAGAAGGGGCATTATACAAAATAAAATTATTATTTAATTCTGAAATTAATTGCAGCACTTTTCTAAAAAGTAATTACAACTAATGAGAATTCGACAAATAATGGTAGGTTAGTTGAAAAGTTATCTTTTTAAGTTAAAATCAAGAAAATCATGCTTTTAGCATGTTTCAGCCATTTTAGGCATCAAACCTTCCGACCCAGACCATTCGACAAAGTCGAAAGGTCATAGCCTTCGAGGTCAAAGTTCAATGCATATGGTATCAATTTACTTGGTACGTAATGAATTGAACTAGGTCGAAGGTTTCA
Organism: Allium cepa; assembly: GCA_030765085.1. Lineage (NCBI taxonomy): Eukaryota > Viridiplantae > Streptophyta > Magnoliopsida > Asparagales > Amaryllidaceae > Allium > Allium cepa. The sequence continues at coordinate 266,306,042 of CM060932.1, forward strand.
TGGTCGAAAGATTGGTTGCCAAAGAGGTTAGGGTATGTTTGTTTTATAAACCAAAAGCTTACACCTACTTTCTTTCGAAAAGGAGCTTTTGACTTAGTTGCTTTCAACCATATCGATTATTTAAAATAATGGTTTTAAACCTTAGACACAGTCGAAGGGTAACTGCCGCTTTATCATTGTTTTGTTTTGAACCTTCCGACACAGTCGAGAGGTTATTGCCGCTTTTCCAACCTTTTGAAATCATGCTTTTGGCATGTTTCAGCCATTTTAGGCATCAAACCTTTCGTCCCAGACCTTTCGAGAAAGTCGTAAGGTCATAGCCTTCGACAAGGTCAAAGTTCAATGCATATGGTATCAATTTACTTGGTACGTAGTGAATTGAACCAAGTCGAAGGTTTCATAGTCGAAAGATTGGTTGCCAAAGAGGCTAGGGTATGTTTGTTTTATAAACCAAAAGCTTACAATTGCTTGCTTTTGAAAAGGAGCTTTTGATTTAGTTGCTTTCAACCATATCGATTATTTAAAATAGTGGTTCTATACCTTTCGACACAGTCAAAGGGTTACTGCCGCTTTATCATTATTTTGTTTTGAACCTTCCAACACAGCCGAGAGGTTATTTCCATTTTTCTAACCTTTCAAAGTCGTTGCTTTCGACCAAGTCTAAAGGTATACTTGTTTTAAAACCAGCCGCTTCTTCAATGCTTTCAAAAGGTATCAAAGCCTTTGACTTAGATGATTTACCCTTGTTTTATAATTGAAGAATAACCCAAAGTTTTCGAAGAAGGTGTTTTAAAAGGTTGATGCTTAGTTTTAAAGGAGTGTTTCAAAACTTTGAAGTAGACCTTTCGATGAGGTCAAAAGGTAGCCTCCAATGAAGTCAAAAGGTTTTAAAGTAGATTTTCCACATGTTTTAAATGGAACCCAGTGAGTTTTCAAAAGGTTTACTTTTCAATGGTTTCGAAAGGTTCTACTCATATATATAGTAATGCTTTATCAAGGTCGAAAGGTTTCGAAGAAGAGTTTTTAAGTATTAAAAGGGCGGAAGCCTATTGTTTTTAAAAGCAGATGATTAAACCTCTCGAAAAGGTTGAAATTGTAACCTTCCGACGTTGTTGAAAGGTTTGAAAACCCAAACTCTAAATTTTTAAGGAAAACCACGGCTTGTAAAAAGGAGTTTTGTAATGGCCTTAAGTAAGTAATTTTTAAGAAGAATTTGCCTTGATAAAAATATATGTTAAAAGTGTTAACTATTTTTTATGTAATGTATTTCAAGGACCGTAAACCCACAGATTGGTATTGTTAAATTGTTGTTTTGCTTCTTCAAATATAAATATATTCACATGATAACCCATAGCTGTATTTTAAGAAAAAAGGGATAGAAGAACCATCTAGGGTAACTCAATAATGAATATAAATTGCTTAAACTCCCGGATGAGTAGAATTGCATCCAAGGAGTCAGAGTGACCATAAATATTGGATGCCTAAACTTTGTACTTATTGGAGGTAGCCAAAAGGTTCATAGTAAACCCATGGAAACTATGATAAAGTAGTTATTGGTGTAACCAAAAGGTTCATAGTAAACCCATAAAAACTATGATTAAGTAGCTAATGGAAGAAACTAATAGGTTCATAGTTAACCATGAAAACTATGTATTAAGGATAGTTGGCAGGGGCCGATTGGTTTGTAGTGAACCTATAAAAACTATATCCGGATTAAGAATTGACATCAGTAAATAGGTTCCTAGTAAACCCATGAAAACTAGGATATGAAAGTGGCTAATGGAAGTATCGGTAGGTTCCTGGTCAACCCATGAAAACTAGAATGTGAAGTGAATTACTCGATAAATCGATAGGTTCCTAGTAAACCCATGAAAACTAGGATAACATGATTAGTTATTAGAAGGACTACTAGTTTAGGAGGACACATGAATTGATTAAGTTAACTGGTAGGAGCTTATCTGTTCTTAGTGATCCCATGAAAACTATGGTTAGGACAGGGTGTCTATTAGTTATATTAAGGTTATTAGTAAACCCATGAAAATTAAAAAAGGTTAATAGTGACCCTATAAACCACAATTATGACAAGGCATCAAACTAAACTGGGAATGGGAAATCGTAATTATTTTCAAGTATGTATATCATCGTAATATTTTGAAAACATAAGATTTAACCATTATGGGTTCATGAGCATAGTATATGGCTTTATAAAGGTTTTAGGATACCGGTGAGGGGAAAATCTGTTCTGCTAGGCGGCGTGGTCTCAAAAGATATATAAAAAGGATTGAGGTGTTAGATTATTATTCACACCAGGCTTTGTGTCTTACTCGAAGTTTTTTTTCCCCTTAAACTCTCGGGTGCTCAATTTATTTTGAGTAGTTTGACGTTTAGGGTTTCAGGTTCTCTTCTTAGACGAATAAAGCTTCCAAAGGTGTATAGGAGGCTGATAGATATTTAGAGTTTTCTTTTCGCTGTGTGTTTTTTTTGTAAAGTAAGATTTATTAGCCTTACTGTATATTCTGTGCAACCAAGGGGGCATCTTCATATGTCGCTCTTGGCATATTTGTAGTAATTAGATTTTGCTGAACGTGGTTAATGAAACTTGGGATTATGTAATGACATGAAATGTTTTGATTTGAATATGGAGATGTGTTTTCAAATTGCTAATTTTTTCCCCATATTTTTGTGATCTGTGTATCATTGTATCTAGCACCATCATATTTAATCGCCAATAATAACTATGAATGACTACAATATCTGTAGCCGTTGGTTTTGGGCCTCCAAGTAGGGGGATGTTACAAGATTGTATCAGAGCATAGGTTTATGAAACTTTACAAGGAAAGTAATACCTAGAAACTTTTTCAAACATAATCCGATAAATTTGAAAAAATAAGATCGGGTGAGTTGGATTAGCGCTATAGTAATATACTTATATTTGATATATAGATATACATCTAAGTACGTATTCTCCTCTCTCTTAAACTGTTCTTCTGTATCTTACTAAGGCTTTTATGCAGATATACAAGAAAGAGGATATGGAGGCTCGAAACGGAAGAGGAAATCTAGGTGGAGGAAGCTCCACTACTAATGGAAATGCTCGACCTAATATTCAGAGAAACCAAGGTCGGTAGGCTAATGCTAACCAAAATGCTAAGGCCAATATAGGTGCTGGAAATCCGCCAGTAGATGCGGGGATGGTGTATTAGTTGTTGGCAAATCTTTTGCAAGCGGGAGCTACGGTAACATTGGTGGAGCTAATCCTGTAATTCCATCTGGTTATAATTATGCTAAGTTGAGTAGAGACTACATCAGTCTGGACGGAAAACCGTTTGTTGGAACGAAAGATGCTATTGAAGTAGAGAACTTGCTATTGAACTGTGAGAGGATCTTTATAGATTTAGGCTTGAATGATGGAGAGAAGAGAAGACTAGCCTCTATACGGTTGCAGGGGTTAGCGCTTCATTGGTAGAACAGTGTGTCGGCTGTAGTGCCGGAGGAAGAGTTGACTTGGGCTGACTTCAGGAGGAGGTTTAAGAAGAGGTTCTTATCTGAGGTTGCTAAGTCGGCATTGATGAGAAAGTTCATGGATCTTGTCAAAGGACAGATGTTTGTGATCGAGTATGCTGCCAAGTTTGACGAGCTATTTCGGTATGGTTATGCTTTGGTTGACACTGATGTCATAAGGAACGACAGATTCATTAGAGGTTTGAGGCCATAGCTAGGCAGGATGGCTGTGACTCATATTAGAGAACCTTATCATGTGATGGTGGAGATGATTGTCCGCCATGAGGAAATGCTTACTGATTTAGCTAGGGAGAAGCCAGTTGAGTCTCAGGGTTCTTAGTGTAGAAAAAGAAAATTGTTTAAGAAGAAAGGAGCCCAGAAAGAGGAGGTCGCTAAGAAGGCGAAGGCTGATTTGGTGTGTTATAAGTATGATAAGAAGGGCAATTATGCCCATGAGTGTGGAACTTCCCACGAGTGCAGAACTGGTAAAAGACAGAAGCCTGTAGAGTAGAAGAATGTGAAATGCTTCAACTGTGACCAAGTTTGACATTATAAGAACCAGTGTCCAGAGCCAGTCAGGGAGGACATACGGAAGGTGTTTGCTATTAGACCACCATCTTCTTCTAGACCTACTACAGCAGAAAATGGAAAGACTATGATGGAAGGTACGCTTTTGATACAGAGTATACTAATTACAGTACTTTTTGATACCGTTGCATCACATTCATTTATACCTCAGTATTTGGTTGATAGGTTATGTATAAAACCCACATGCCTTATTACCCCCTTAAGGGTTGCGAATCCAATAGAAGGGCATGCAACTCTTGGAATGAGATGTGACCAATTAGAACTTGATTTGTTAGGTTATAAGTTTGCATGCAGCTTGTATGTTTTTTATTTCATAGATTTCAGAATCATTTTGGGTATGGATTGGTTGGGTAAGTATAAGACTAGGATATTTTGCCAAGGTCGGGAAATATCATTCAGACACCTTGATAGTCATAACCGATTCATTTTCTCAATAGAGAATTCCAGTAGGAGTGTTTGTGCTTTATTGGGTACCATGGAGGTTGGAGAAGAGCTTAGTCAAGTTCGTATAGCTGGAAAGTTTGCAGATGTCTTTGAACCAGTTGTAGGATTTCCCCCGAAACGAGCTATTGAGTTTCAGATAGACCTTATACCAGGAGCCAAACCTGTCAGTGGACCACCTTGCAGAATGACACCGACGGAGATGAAGGAATTAAAGGTGCGGCTAGTGGATCTTGAGGGAAGGAATTTTATCAGACCAAGCAGTTCGCCTTGTAGAGCAGCAATGGTGTTTGTAAAGAAGCCGGATGGATCTTTTACATCGATTATCGTAAGTTAAATGAAAGTATGATCAAGAATAAGTATCCTTTGCCGAGAATCGATGACTTATTTGATCAGTTGAGTGGAACCAGAGTGTTCTCCCAATTGGATTTGGTGACTAGGTTCCATCAGTTACGAGTGGTAGAGGATAGCATTCCTTTGACGGCATTTCGGACTAGGTATGGTTCGTATGAGTGGATCGTGATGCCATTTGGATTGTCAAATGCGCCTGCTTTCTTTGTTGATTTAATTAACCGGGTTTTCTGAGAGCACTTGGATATGTTTGTATTTTGTATTTACAGATGACATTTTGGTGTACTCTAAAGATGAAAGAGAGCATGAGATTCATCTTAGAGTGGTGTTGGAGACGCTGAGGCAGAATCAGCTGAATGTGAAGTTTTCCAAGTGCCACTTTTGGAAGAAAGAGGTTCAGTTTCTTGGTCGTGTTGTTTCAAAGGAGGGATTGGCGGTCGATCCAGTTAAGATCGAAGATATTAATAATTGGAAGAGACCAAATACGGTAACCGAGATAAAGATTTTTATTAAATTAGCTAGATATTATCGAAGGTTTATAAAGTATTTTTCACGAATAGCTGCACCGATGACTAAGCTTACGAGAAAAGATGTAAAGTTTGTACGGGCTGATAAGTGTGAGGAAGCATTATAGAGCTTGAAACACTTATTGACCCATGCACCGGTGTTGGTGGTTCCGGAGGGGAATCAAGATTTGGTTGTTTATACTGATGTGTATGGAACTAGATTGGGAGCTGTGCCGATGCAAAGAGGTAAAGTGATTGCTTATGCTTTTAGACAACTCAGACCACATGAAGTGAGGTACCCTACGCATGATTTAGAGTTAACCACCGTTATATTTTCTTTGAAGGTATGGAGGCATTATCTTTTGGGAGAGTGATTTGAACTTTATACAGATCATAAGTCATTGAAATACTTATTCTCTAAGAAGGAGTTGAATATGAGGCAACAGAGATGGCTAGAGTTTTTGGTTGCTTATGATTTCGGTATAGAGTATACTCTGGGGAAAGGAAATAAGGTAGCAGATGTTGGCAGAATTGAAGGATCTAGAAGCTTTAGCCAGCTGTGGTGTGCAGTTGAGATTACAGCTAGTTCTAGTGGATGTAGTGCCATATTATCTTGTTTAGAAGTTCGTCCAATGCTGATCGAGAGGATAACTTCTAAGCAAAGAGAAGATCTAGTCTTAGCCGAAAGAATTAGAAGGCTTAAGAAAGGATCAGAAATTGATGACCTAAAGGATTTTAGTCTTAATCAAAGAGGATAGTCGAGAAAGAAGGGACGATTATGTGTTCCAGATGTACAGAACTTAAGGAGAGAAGTTCTAGAGGAATGTCATCGATCGATGTTTACGATTCATCCTAGAGGAACCAAGGTATATCAAGATATGAAGTTAAGCTTTTATTGGGAAGGCATGAAGAGGGATGTTGGTTTGTGGGTTAGGCAGTGTGTTAACTGTCACTAAGTGAAAGTCGAACATCAAAATCCAAGTGGTTTACTTCAGCCTTTAGATATCCCAGTCTGGAAATGAGATTCGATATCGATGAATTTTATCGATGGGTTGCCAAGGTTAAATAGAGGAAATGAGAGTATATGAGTTATTATGGACAGGTTAACTAAGAATGCCCATTTCATTCTGGTTAAGTCAACAAGGATAGCACATGTTTTGGCTAAGTTGTTTATGAATAACGTAGTTAGACTTCATGTGATTCCTAGTTTCATAGTCAGGGACAAAGATGCATTACTCACTAGCGAATTTTGGAGGAGGCTACAGAGGTATTAGGTACCAAGCTCAAGATGAGTATAGAATATCACCCACAGATGGATGGGCAGACAGAGAAGGTCAAGAAGGTACTCGAGGATTTATTGAGAGTTTGCGTGTTAGACTTTGGTGGATCTAGGGAAGACCACCTTCATTTGGTTGAGTTTTCCTATAATAATAGTTATCAGACTAATATAAGAATGACACCTTTTAAAGCTTTGTATGGAAGGTCATGCAAATTGCCAGTATGTTTGTTAGAGATGGGAGACAAATTGGTCTTAGGTCTGGATTTAGTTAGAGAGGCGTCGGAAAAGATTGAGTTAATCCGAGGACGGATGAGGGAAGCTCAATTCAGGCAGAAGAGTTACGTAGATAAGAGGCGTAAAGAACTAGAGTTCTCAGTGGGGGACAAGGTTTTTTATTAAAGTATCAACGATGAAGGGTGTGGTACGATTTGGGAAGTCAGGAAAGTTGGCCTCAAGATATATTGGACCATTCCAGATTATAGAAAGGATTGGAAAGCTCACGTACAGAGTAGAGTTGTCGAACAGTTTGGTAGGTGTTTGTAATGTATTCCACGCGTCTCATCTTCGTAAATATGTGCATGATCAAGAGGCTACTATTCGTCGGACAGAGTTGGAGAATTTGATAGTAGAGCCAGATTTGACTTTTGTTAGACAACCCATTCGGGTTGTAGCGAGAGAGGAGAAGAAATCGAGGACCAAGACAGTCAAGTTGGTGAAGGTATATGGAGCGACAACGAGAAAGACTATACTTGGGAGACCGAAGACAGAATTCGAGTGGCTTATCCTGATCTGCTATGATGATATGTCTATAGTAGATTTACGTAGATTGGTTGCTAGGAGATATTACAGATGATTGCTATGTTTGTTAATTTGTCCTTACCGAATTTCAAGGACGAAATTCTTTAAAAAGTGGAGCCTGTAACACCCCTAATTTTATTGACATTATTTGGGAGATTTAATTAGAATAAATTAAATAGAATAATGTAGCTAAGGAGATTGAGGTTGATTAATAAATTACGTGTCCATGCTTATTTAAAATCTAATGAACTTGCATAAATGGTTAGGAAATTAAACATATGGGCATTAGGCTAAATAACCATACTTCAGACCGCTATACTATTCTCATTAGGTCATACACCTTCATTTTACACAATTTTTTTATAACCATGAGAAGCAAAGCCGGCCAATAGGAAGAAGAGAAGAAAAATATCAACTTAAAGCTTAAGATCCAAATTAGAAAGAATCAATCTAAACCAAACTTCAATTTCCTTATCCAATCTAAGGTGAACAATAATTTCTACATCTCTATTTTAGTTTTATGATCATATGGTTCCAGATTTTAGTGTAAATCTTTTTTATGATATATTGAATGATGATATGCTAGATTTATGATTAATATGGATTAAACAAGTTTATTTAAAAGCAGATACATACGATTTTAGGGTAAAATCGAGATGAAATGAATTTTAAATGCCATGGTAAAATCTAATGTTAAAGAAAAAATGATTTTGGAGATGGGTCTTAATTTCCATAATTTTCTAAATTTATGTGGATTTTAGATTAATTTTCTAGTGAAGAAAATGATTTATTGAGTTATAAATTATTTACAGCTAAAATAATTATTATTTGGGTTTGAAATTTTTATATGTTAGAAAAACATATTAAAATAGATTTTCTGGATTTTTTTTTATATTTTTCCTAAGTGATTTGATAAATATATAAAATTATTTAACATATGGGACTTAAATGTTTTATATATTTAATTAAGTAGAAGGGGCATTATATAAAATTAAATTATTATTTAATTTTGAAATTAGAGGCAGCAATTTTTTGAAAAGTAGTTATCAACCATTGAGAATTTGACAAATAATAGCAGGTTAGTTGAAAAGTTATCCTTTTAAGTCAAAATCATGAAAATCATGCTTTTAGCATATTTCAGCCATTTTAGGCATCAAACCTTCCAACCCAGACCCTCCGACAAAGTCGAAAGGTTACAGCCTTCGACAAGGTCAGAGTTCAACGCATATGATATCAAGTTACTTGGTACGTAATGAATTGAACAAGGTCGAAGGGTACATAGTCGAATGTTTGGTTGCCAAAGAGGTTGGGGTATGTTTGTTTTATAAACCAAAAGCTTACACCTGCTTGCTTTTGAAAGGGGCTTTCAACAATGTTGATTATTTAAAACAAAGGTTTTAAACCTTTTGACACGGTCGAAGGGTTACTGCCGCTTTATCATTGTTTTTTTCTGAACCTCTTCCAACACAGTCGAGAGGTTATGCCGCTTTTTCCAACCTTTCGAAGTCATTGCTTTCGACAAAGTCGAAAGGTTTATTTATTTTAAAACTAGCCACTTCTCCAATGCTTTTGAAAGGTATCAAAGATTTCGGCTTAGATGATTTAGTCTTGTTTTATAATTAAAGCATAACCCAAAGTTTTTGAAGAAGGTGTTTTAAAAGTTTGAAGCTTATTTTTAAAGGAATGTTTTAAAGCTTTGAAGCAGACCTTTTGATGGGTTCGAAAGGTAGCTTCCAATGATGTCGAAAGAATTTAAAGTAGATTTTCCACATGTTTTAAATTGAACCCAGTGAGTTTTCGAAAGGTTTACTGTTCAATGGTTTTGAAAGGTTCTACTCATATATATAGTAATGCTTTATCAAGGTCGAATGGTTTCGAAGAAGAGTTTTAAAGTATTAAAAGGACTGGAGCCTATTGTTTTTAAAAGCAGACGATTAAACCTTTCGAAGAGGTTTTAAGTGTAACCTTCCGACGTTGTCAAAAGGTTTGAAAACCAAACTCTAAATTTTTAAGGAAAACCACGACTTATATGAAGGAGTTTTGTAATGGCTATAAGTAAGTAATTTTGAAGAAGAATTTGCCTTGATAAACATATATGTTAAAGGTGTTAACTATGTTTTATGTAATGTATTTCAAAGACCATAAACCCAGAAGAGTGGTATTGTTTAATTGTTGTTTTGCTTCTTCAAATACGAATATATTCACATGATAACCCATAGCCGTATTTTAGGGAAATAGGGGTAGAAGAACCGGCTAGGGTAATTCATTAGTGAATATAAATTGCTTAAACTCCTTAATGAGTAGAATTGCATCCTAGGAGTCGGGGTAGCCATAAATATAGGATGCCTAAACTTTGTAGTTATTGAAGGTAACCAAAAGGTTCATAGTAAACCCATGAAAAATATGATAAAATAGTTATTGGTGTAACCAAAATGTTCATATTAAACCCATGAAAACCATGATTAAGTAGTTAATGGAGGAAACCAAAACGTTCATAGTTAACCTATGAAAACAATGTATTAAGGATAGTTGGCAGGGGCTAATTGGTTTGTAGTGAACCCATGAAAACTATATCTGGGTTAAGAATTGACATCAATCAATAGGTTCCTACTAAACCCATGAAGACTAGGATAGGAAAGTGGCTAATGGACGTATCGATAGGTTCCTAGTCGACCTATGAAAACTAGGATGTGAAGTGAGTTACTGGATAAATCCATAGGTTCCTAGTAAACCCATGAAAACTAGGTTATTTAGATATTGTAAGGACTAATTGGTTTAGGAGGACCCATGAATTGATTAAGTTAACTAGCAGGAGCCTATAGGTTCTTAGTGATCCCATGAAAAATATGGTTAGGACAGGGTGTCTAGTAGTTATAACAAGGTTATTAGTAAACCCATGAAAACTAAAAAAGGGTAAATAGTGACACTAAAAACCATAATTATGAAAGGGTATCAAACTAAAGTGGGAATGGGTAATCCTAATTATTTTTAAGTATGTGTACTATCATAATATTTTGAAAATATAAGATTTAACGATTGTGGATGCAGGAGCATAGTATATAGTTTTATAAAGGTTTTAGGATACTAGTGAGGGGAAAACTCGTTCCACTAGGCGGAGTGGTCTCACTAGATATCTAAAAAGGATTTAGAAGTTAGATTATTATTCATACCAAGCTTTATGTCTGATTCGAAGTTTTTGTTTCCCCTTAAACTCTCAGATACTCAATTGATTATGAGCAGTTTGAGCTTTAGGGATTTTAGGTTCTCTTCTTAAATGAATAAAGCTTCGAAAGGCATGCAAGAGGCAGATAGATATTTAGAGTTTTCTTTCTGTTGTGTGCTTTGTTTGTAAAGGTAGATTTGTTAGCCTTATTATATACTTTGATCAACTAAGGGGCCATTTTCATATGTAGCTCTTGATTATTTGTAATAATTATACTTTGCTGAACATGGTTAACGAAATTTGGGATTATATAATGAACATGAAATGTTTTAATTTGAATATGGAGATGTGTTTTCAAATTTCTAATTTTATTTCATATTTCTATAATCTGTGTATCAATGTATCTAGCACCGCCATATTTGGTCGTCGAAGATTAATAACTATGGATGACTGCACCATCCATAGCCGTTAGTTTTGGTACTCCAAGTAGGGGATGTTATAATTGATCCCATGAACTGCATTGGTGTTTTATAAGGATCAGTCTAGTTACGTACAAGTTCTTAGTCCCCTGTTTCAGCATGAGTTTTCTAGGTGATTTGCATCAGTTAGGCGAGGATGTTTCAATTGATTCTTAAAGGGGAGCACATGAGTCAGATTCTTAGGGTGATTTAGAGATTTTTGGAGCATGACTAAAGTCATGCAAGGAAATTTTGGAGGTTGAACCAAGAAACCAGATTGAAATTCGCATAAGAGGAATTAGGCGGTAGACCCTAGTTTAACAAGGAAATCTTGCAGGCGAACAAAGGATTGGATTAGGCATCATATATTATTCTGGGTGATCTTTACTTGTTGTGAAATTATTTATTATAGAGTATAGTTAAGATAGCTTAGGATAGTTTGGGGAAGGACTTCTCGACTTATTTTGCGATGACTCAAATAATCTTCTAAGTGACAATATAATACTTGCCTGGGCGAGCATCGCAGTACACTTAGCATATTATTATTATTTACCATTATGCAGTTGAGGTGAGTTTGAACCTGAGTGAGCCCAAACATTTGTGGATTGTCATTTAGTAATGATTAAACTAGGGAAGTTTTCTCCTTTGGAAAATGAGTTTTGTTGGGAAGGAGAGGGGAGTTGAGACTTAGATTGTTAGGTTCATTCAAGAGTTTTGAGGATCGATGACCTAGCATATCATATAAGTTTTCCTTCACAGAGTTGGTGGTATAACATTCTTTTATGTATTATATACATGAATGGGAGTTGTACCAATTAAGCATTTGGGTCATCTTGTATGTCGAACAGACTCATGGGGAAATAGGGAATTTACAGCTTGGCATGCATGCTATGAGTATTATTAGTTACCAAGCGTGTTTTTATAGACTTCTTTAGAATGATTGACTATTTTTTTTGTTAATTGATATTTGTTGCTTATTGATTGTTTTTTGTTGATTGATTTTTGTTGCTTGTTTGCAGTTGTGATTATTAATTATTGTTTATTTTTGTAGATTGATTATTGATTTATTTTATATGCTTGTTAATTACCCGTCGCTGGTTGTTATTGCTTATCGTTGCTTGTTGATTACCTGTTGCTAATTGTTATTGCTAGCATATTATGTTAATTTTCCTTTTCCATAGAAGGAATGCGCGATGTATTTTGTAAACTATATTTATACAAGTGTGAAATTCTAGCAACATCGTTATGATAAGTCGACTAGAGAAAGTTGTTGCGAACCAGATATGGGTTTAGATCTTGAAGGCCTATTCAAAATTTTTGAGAATATGGCTATATGGCTTCATACCATTGGGGTTATGCTTGTTCGTGTTCGAAGGAGCTTTGTAATGGTATGCTTCCAATTGCTTAAAGAATTTTTTTTTCCCTTAAAATGTGAGAAAGCATAGTGTAGAGCTTGATTTATTATTGCTTGTAATTTTATAAGTGTGCTTGTTGTTTTCGATGGTAACATATTTATTTGATATGCTTGTTGCATTAGATGTGTTTGTTGCATAGTTAATTGTAAAATATTTATTTAAGATACTTGCTGCATTGATTGATATAGCATATTTATTTGAGATGATTGCTATATATAATTTAGCATATTTAAATCCATGGTTTAATTTTGCAATTGTGTTTGATCCTCTTTGTTGAGTACATGACTAGGTACATCGAAGTAATTATGCGCTATTAGGATGCTTATTCACTCGGATTTGCATCTAAATGGCATGCTTTTGCTATGAAATGGGTATGAAAGGTCTGTAGTGTAGATGATGTGGATATATATGTTTGTATGTCCTTATAATGGGATGAGCTAGATATGGGATGCCTTAGATATGTGATGCATATATATATATATATCTATGTGTATGTATATGCATATGTATATGTAAATACATATGTATGTGTATGTGTTATTTTCGGATTGTTTCAAAGCTAGCTGCATAAAGGAGGCGTTGTCCAATTTTTCTGAAATAAAAGGAGTCTTTAAATCCAAAGGATTATGTGTTTTTTTTTATGCTTTGGAAATTTTGAGCAGTCGAGTCGTAGTGTCATACTCATAGGAATTTCAGGGATGAAATTCTTTTAAGGAAGAAGAATGTAACAACCCCGCATTTTTAACAAGTGGATATTGAAATAACTAATTTAAATATTGAGTCGGTAATCAACTAAAGGTCCACAATCTACTTTTTTTCATATATAGTCGAATTGGGACTCGAGACCACTTTTGCTAAATCCAGATCGATGTTGTGAATTAAAATGAGTATAAATATCGCTATATTTGGAATCGCGACATTTTTGTGATTAAAATATAGTTATATGTATTTTGTAAAAATATGTCTGTAGTCTAGTTCAATGGTATCTCGACAACGACTTATGTTTCTTGGAGGAAAACTTCATTATGAGATGTACCATTAAAGAATTTTTGTATTCAGGTAATCTGATGGTCAAAACAATCTCGAAATGCATGAAATTATCATCTCGGAGCGCTCTCTCAGATAGTGACAAAATTTATACCATCGGGACCTGAAAAATGAGGTGACGTGCGCCAATGAATTTCATGGTTATTTAATGTACTGTGTGATCGTGCGAGCTCAAAACATGTGGCGATTTACTAGAGAAATTAAAAGAACTATATATATATATATATTATATTCATCCACAAGAAGATATTTCTCATATTTCTTTTCCTTTCCTTTATTTCTTTCTTTCCTACTCCTTAAAAAACTTAGCCGCCTCCTTCCAATCTAATCAAGAGCTACGCGTAATGATAGGGGTTGGTGTTGGATCCGTTGGACTCGGGAAGACGAGAGCTTCACATCCATGGTGATGAGGAGGCATGCGACGATGCTAGGACAAGCTCGAATTATGCTTGATTTAGATAGGGTTGAGGTTTGACGATGATTGAGGATGAGTTAGGGAAAATGGCAACCAACATTGAGTTTCTCGTTATGACATGCATCTCCCTACACCAACCATCAAAGCTGTAGGTTGCTTATGTGAAGCGCGACATTTGGATTAGACGATTGCGGAGGAACAACCTGGTTTTGATTAGGGTAGCCAAGCTTGATGGTGGGAGTGCGTCCACAAGAATGCGTATATTGGAGCGTGTTGGAATAATCGATGCGTCGATTAGTGGTGTGGATGTTAAGAAATCGAAGAGGGAAGTTGATAAGGATATGGGCTGTGCATGTTTTTTGCATGGTGTGGTTGGAGAAGAAGATGGATTAAGATAATGATTAATTAATTAAGTTAATTAATCTATTATATTATACGAAAACTTGGTTTAAATCCATGTGTCCCGTCATTTCATATTTTCTCAAAAATCTCATATGTTGCCATGTGTCCGTTAATTTAACCATCCTAAACTTTTCTTTTCTTTTACTTATCACCGTTATTTTTCTAAGGAAATACCAATGACTCATTGATGTTTTATAATTTATCTTCCTATTATGCTTCTTCTTCTTATGAACTGTTACCCATGGTTGAATTACAAAAGTTCAGTTTAAATCCAGATGTCATCTTGTTTCCAATTTTCTCAAAAATTATATGCTTTCATGTGTCCCAATAATTTAATTGTCCTAAACTTTTCTTTACTTTTATTATTATTGTTAATTTTTAAAAGAAATACCAATAGACTAATTTATGTTTTATAACTTATCTTTCCATTATACTTCTTCCTCCTGTCAACTGTTACCCATGGTTGAATAAGAATGATTCTTTATTTTTTTTTCTAATTATAGAATCCTAATTTCATCCATTCTCTTTATTCAGTGATTGTTCAATCTCCATTTTTCTCCTATTTCTTATCAGTCTGATTAAGTAACAAAGAAATCACTTTTCTTTTTTGGTTCCATTGTTGTAAAATTCATATGAAGATGAGATAAGTCATGAGATTGAACATCTAGCTATTCAAAAGCACTACTAAAATATGTACGTAACTAGAATTTTCCTCTACTATTATTTCAATATGTGGCTTCAAAGATGCCTTGCAAAAAAATTTAAAAGTGGAATATGGATCAAAAGATGAAACACCTATGTTATGATGTAATTTTTTATGACGACCCACCTTTACGACCCTTGAGAATGACACTTAATACATCCATGGTATTCATGTGTCGTTGTCCAAGTATTTGAAAGACAAGTTATCATGGGGTAAAATTTAAGAGCGGAAATGTAATCTCACAACAGAACAGTTAAATATAACATAAAATTAAGATAGTACATAAGGTTACTCCCCAACATGGAGTTATCAGAGTTACAACAAAAGTACCACTATCAGTCTAGGTAGTTATAACAACCTTCTTTTAAATATACATACATAGAACCAACATCTCATATAGTGGAAATAAATCGCTAGATAGATAAGGAGCCTCCTACTCGTCCACCATCTTCAAAAGAGCCTAAAGAAACCTGTCATTTTCGGACTACTCATGTATAAATGATTACTGAAAGTTTAGGGAAAACAAACAATTCGAGTCAGACAATAAGTCCGGTATGAGTAAACTCCAAAAAAATAGAGCACACAAAATAACTAGTGAGACCACATCGCAAAAACGCAGAACGAATTTTTCCCTCATAAGGACAACATCCAATTATAAAAGAATGGGCATAAATAATTAAACATCGCGAAGAGTTCAAGACGCTTCCTGATGCAATTAAGAAAGAACCAATCCAAAGATTTGAATCAAAAATAAGGAAAATGAATTTTTCCATCATTGGCTAGGAGGGTGTGCCCCCCTTATCGAAAGTATGCCTCTATAAAATATACTTGAGAACTACGATGGTTCTTGGAAACCTCCAAGTCAGACCCCACCAATCTTACCTAGTATCCGAGTATTTCACATCTCCATGCACATGCAACTGAAACCGATCTTGAGTAGATGTGACAATATCCTAATGGGAGCAACTCCACATAGCTTGGCCCCGACTCACTCTTTGTTTAGTCATTTCCGATAAGGGATATCAATTCTCTAAATGAGCAACAAATCGTCTTTGATTGAGGAAACAAAAAAAAAGGAAGAAGGGTATTGAAATCGATAGTTAAGATATCAACTCTCGGGGATAACAAAATGATCTTATGTGGAAATTAAATCTTGTACTTTTTCAATGCTTGGAAAATATCCATATACTTATCCCATCGGTGTAAGTATGTTCACATAACATTTGGGAGGATTTCATATTTCAAAAGTATACTTAGAAGGGTAAAAAAACAATTATCTGTAAGAAATGAGAATTTTTTCCATTGTAATTATAAAGATCATTTATGAAAATCAAATCTCCTAAACTTGTCACGTTTCTGATATTCTCGACTTACTTCACCCCTCGCCTAGAAACAAAGCTAGGTAAGTCAGGGCACCAGTTGCTCCTAGCCTTGCCTAGACACTTCGGTTCCAAATATCACAAATAGAGGATCAATTTACTCATCGGCTTTTAGTGCCAAGTATATGACTACTTACTTTCCATAAATAATTCATTTAAATCATTATATAAAGTTTGAAGCTCCTTTAATTACTTTAAACAAAGATTTAAAAATTCCATTCAAATCATAACTTAAACCCATCATCTTTAAACGAGAATACGAACAAGAGGGGTGAAGCTCCCTCTTAATCAAATTAGATAGCTAAAAGGGGTGTTATTTTCTTTTAACCAAAAAGTCACTAAATGTCAATCCTATGTTAAAAGGTAGTGTAAGTTCCCTTTAACTAAACATCAAAGTTATTGCTCATAAACTGGCCAAGCACAAATCAAACAACCAAACAAGAATAATAAAAAGAATAAGAACAGACTCATTACTATCAACAATTTACAATCAATAGTTAACACAACATTTATTAAAATGTGAATGAGTCAAAGGAAAGAGATTAAGATTACACTCACTATAAAAAAATTGAATTATACTCACAGAATAAGTTATACCTACTAAACTATAAAACAAGGAATATACTTACATCCTATTTGCTTTGATGGAGACTTGGAATACTTCACCTTTGATAATGAATTTTAGTTCTTTTCTTTAGTTTGTGAATGA
This sequence comes from Allium cepa, assembly GCA_030765085.1. Taxonomy (NCBI): domain Eukaryota; kingdom Viridiplantae; phylum Streptophyta; class Magnoliopsida; order Asparagales; family Amaryllidaceae; genus Allium; species Allium cepa. The sequence goes on from CM060932.1 coordinate 266,323,197, forward strand.
ATTAAAATGAGATATAAACTTGGCTATTTATAGGTGAAGAGAAGGGTACTTTAGTCATTTCTATAGCCTAACTAGATTCGACCAAATTTTGGTCCAATAGAAACCAGCCTTATGGCCTAATTTGATTCGACCACATGGTCCAACAGAAAACATCTTCATGGCCTAATTTGATTCAACCACATTTTGGTCTAATAGGAAACATTTTGATGGCTTAATTTGATTCGACCACATTTTGGTCCAATAGGAATCCTCCTTATCAACTATGGCATAATATGATTCGACCAGATTTTGGTCCAATAGCAACCATCCACATGGCAAAACCTGATTCGACCAGATTTCGGTCCAATGGCAACCATCCATATGGAATATAATAATCATAATGGTATTTTGTTTCTTTAGGAAAGTAATTATACTGTTCTGTTTTATTAGGCAAATAATTATACTATTCTATTTTATTAGGCAAGATTAATAATTCTTTCTTGTTTCATTAGGCAAGTAATTATATTATTCTATTTTATTAGGCAATGTTAATAATTATCTCTTGTTTTATTAGGCTAGTAATTATACTATTCTGTTTTATTAGGCAGGGTTAATAATTCTTTCTTGTTTTATTAGGCATGTAATTATACTATTCTATTTTATTAAGCAAACTTATTCTTAAATAAATTGGTATCCCTAACCGCGTTATAACTCGAACCATCTTTGAACTAACATTTGGCATCAGTTTAAAAAAATCCATTCAAGATGTTTTATCCAAAAAAAATATTCTAGATATAAAATCCATTATTCAATCATTTAAAAACATATTAATAATTCAAATTCATAGCGATTGAATTATGGATCATTACATTTTTCTTATAAGTTCTCCTATACTTCTTTATCGTTTCTATTGCATTGCAAGTATTAGCAATTTTCAAGTTTTAGACATCATTTATCTAGAAAGAAAAAGGAAAAGTTGTAGACTTTGGGCATCGATATAGTATGAAAAAATATTCTTGGTAAATCAACTCATTTACTAGCATTTGGTAAATTTATGCTTTGTATGATTACGTAGAACAATGAGATTAATATTCATGTACTCCATTATACTTTTTGTTAATACCACAAACTATTTTTTTTTTATTTTGATTTTGGTATGCAAATTCAGCTTTCAAACTGATCAGTAATTCCAAATCAATTTGACAATTATGTTAGTTTTAATTTAATGCTATAAAGGATTTTATGTTATTAATGGCAAGGAAATTGTAAATTGTTCTTAATGTAGCTATATGTATACTACATTTTTATGGAAAGTTAGCTCAACATTTCAAATTGATGAAATTCTTGAATTATGTGCAATTTCTTTTGTATGTTTTTCGTGTACTTTCTTTATCATTTCCATTTAATTTGAAAAACGATTGATTTTCGCGTATTAATTATCGGTATTCCTTGATTCCAAAAAGAGAAGAATGGAAGATTTGCGAGTTATGAATGTGGTATTGAAGTACACTATCTAATTCAACTGTATAGTACTTATAAATATTTGTGTGATCTAGACTTTGGGAATTTAGTATCCAAAATATCCTTGCTAAATTAACTCATTTATTAGTGTATTTTAGTATTTTTATGGTTGGAATAATTTGATGCAATAACGAGATTAATATTCATATAATTAAACATTGATTTTCACTTATGTTACCAAATATTATTTAAATTTTGTATGTAAACTTTCTTCTTGCATATTATTATTTTATTTATGTTAATTTAATTCAATACTTGACAAAACATAACATTAATGTCGAAAAGGAAACTAAAAATATTTCTTATTGTAGTCGTATGTGTATTACTTTTAAATCATAAATGAGCTTAAAATTTTAGAAAAAAGTCTTTCCTTCTTTAAGACATTCATTATCATATAATCTATCAACATATAAGATTCTATGTTATTAGACTCTCACATAAGGTTTGTATTTTTCATGATACAGACGTGGAAGAATGGTAGGTTAACAAAATTTAGAAAGAAGATGACTATTTTAAACAGAGATTTGATGAGAAAGAAATAGTTGACGTCTTAAAAAGGTTTTTCTTTTGTATTATATCTTTATGTTATCTTTGTTCTAATACTAACGCTTTCAAATAATACTTAAATTTCTTAGTAATATGTATATTAACTATTTTTTTAAAATTTGTTAAATTATTTCACCGTTGCTTATTTCGCTGCTGGGGAACAATATAATCCATATTTAAATATAAAACAGTTGGTTAAAATTAATAAAATGGTATAACATATTTTAAAATAATAAATTAAAATATTTTAAAATATGATATCATGAGAGAATTAAGGAGAGAGGAGAAAAAAATACTAGAATTAATGAGAGCCTTTAAAATTCTTTGGTTTTATTATTATTTAATATAAATATACACATACATACATACATACATACATACATACATACATAAATATATGTGTGTGTGTGTGTTGAAATGCAAATTGCGGCTCTTGGATTCCATTTATCTCATAACATTATGTATCACCCACTTCATACAATTATTTTTAATTTATCGTTGTAATTTATCTTTCTTTATATTATAAAACCTTCATCTTTCGTGCACATATATCTACTTATTTAGCAATTCAAATCAACGGTAATCCACTCAAATTTCACTTGACTTTGTCCATCAATAGAATAATCTATTCTATTACATAAAAGGTTCAATATCTTTATCAGGCAAATTAATGAACTATAATTACTTGGATTTATTTCAACAAAATTTAATTATTTAGTTAATTTAAATATTCAGACTAGATGAAAATAGGATGATAGCACTATTGAGAACTTTGTAAATAATCAAAGATATTAGAAGATTGTAGGAATTTTAACTGCAAACCCATGAAATGAACTAATAAAACATTATAAATCATTATTAAAATGATTACTTTCAACATTTGAGGAAAAAATATGTTAGAAATAAAGAGGAGGAGAAAATTTCTAGAATTAATGATAGATGTGGAATATTCCTCTTCTTTACTATTACTTATTTGTTAGATAATTTATTATGATAAATGAATTATAAATTTATGTATATAAGTTTGTTGTGTTATTAATATATTTTTATTTAGATTAAGAATTTTTTTTCCATTTTTATCAATAAAAATGTGGTATTCATGTTTAACAAGCAAAACAAAATATTATTATTCTGCACAAACAAACTAGTTTTATAGTGACCATATCACTTTACAAATTATAACATGTGTGAGGCAAAGTTGCCCCATCAACTAAAAAATAAAATGTAACAAACTGGTTGAAACACAGGAGTTAGGTAACATATCTAAACTACTAATAAAATTTGAAGTAACCACCTTCAGAAGAGGAGGAACCACTACCATCATCTGTTGAATCAGGTCCAACGACATGAACAAACCTAAAAAAAGAAATGCAATGTTAGGGACAAAATCCAAAGAGTCACTACAAAAGATCAATTTCCTATCCCAGGAATCATCCATAAAAATTAGCTTATTTAATTCACCAAGTCCTCCCCGGTACATAAAGGATGTCTGTCCCCCATAATATAAAACATAAGTGCATAGTTTTGCCTACATCTTCACCAACAAACTTGTGATATAGGCTACATATAAGGGAGTATCTTATTTCTAAAGCTTCATGTATCCATGCTTGCTCAGCAGAGTCCCAAGTAATAAAATCACAAACTGAAGCCAAGGAAGTGAAAAGTTTAAGGGATATATTTAATAGATATAATGAAAAATGAGTTTTGGCTCTTGACTTCCAATTCCTTCATTTTTTCCTTTTTAACCCATAACGTTATATGTCATCCACTTCATACGCTTATATTTTTATGCATTGTTGTTATTTTTCTTTTTGTATATATAATTTTTTTTGTCCCTTCATTTATTTATCTCTACTTATTTAACCCTTTAAATAAAAGGAAATCAACATAAATTATATTCAAATTTCTCTACCAAGGCAACAAACTATTCTATTATATAAAATAATCAACTTCTAGAGTATTAATCTACTTTTAATTTTCCACAAAGAACGCCAACATTAAAGTAGCAATTAGTGTTATATGCATCTTTTAGCTATAACATAAAAATCATATAAGACTCTTTATGTAATTAAAATATGAAACTTAATCGAAAATTAATAATTTAATTATGCCTTTGCTTCTTACTAAAATCACTTAACCTACTTTCACATATTTATTTTAAATTGGATTTGTGTTTTACACTCTAAATAATGTAAATACGCTGAGTATTCCATTCTAAAATTGATAACTACAGAACATGACACATTTCTTTATGTTTAATTCCGACCCTTTCATTTATAAAATTATTGCAGTTTTGAGATTGAAATAATGGAATCGACGTGGCAAAGAATCAAAAGATTAAATTTAATATGGTTTTTAATTTTTGTGGTAATTTATCTCTATTTCCCCACTTCACGGTTTTTTTTACAAAACTAAAAGTTAATTCTTTAATTTAGCATTATTTTTTGTTAATCACCTTCAATTTACTTGGTTCTAATTTTGATTTTATTTTTACATTCTGAATAATATAAACGCGTCGAATATTTCTTCCTTAATTTAATAATTATATAATATTTCTTAGCTCATTTCTTTATGTTCGTTTTTTATTCAAGATTGATATTTTTATTAGTAGCGAATTTGTTGTAGGTTTTAGACTGAAAAGTGAATAAAATGTTTAATTTTTATCAAATATGAATATATTTCCATTTTTTCGTCAGCACTTCATTATCCTTAATTCAATGATTAACTTTAATTTTTGCCGCTTATAAAATCTCAATCTTTCACAAGAATAGCAGCTTAATCTAACAATTATTGTTATATATATATCTCTTACCTGTAACTGAATTAGCATTTAATCATCTCTTAAGTTTTCAACTCTCATAAAAATCACTTAAAACTCTTTCATACATTTAGTTTAATTCTTATTTAAGTTTTACATTTAGAGTAATGTAAATATGTTGACTTTTTCATTCTAATTCTGATCTGATTTTTATATTTTGAATATATGTTGTTATGCATCTCTTAGAAATGAACTAGAAGAATATTATAATTTTTGTGATTCACTAAATAAGTTTATTTAGTATAGTTATTGCATCATAGATGTTCTTGAATATACTACATGAACTTCCATTAGTTTACCAACATTTATGAATATTAAACCTAAGTTTTCACTTGGATAGTGTTACAAAAATCTTTTATTTCCTAAAGTAATTAAAAAACCAATGTCATACCGTACAGATATGTATGCCTTTTTATTAATGAAAGAGTGGTCCACGTAAGAGGAAAGTGTTGGTGAAATTTTTTGATTTCACAACACTCAACTAGATCGTAGAGCAATCTAGTGATTAGTTGCTTCCACGAATTGGAATCAACGAATTTAATATGTTAAATCCACCTTTGGCAAGCAACTATGTTGTAGGATGCTTACATAGCCAAGTAGTCGCACTTCAACTAGTTGTTGAAATATTGAAATGAGTTTGTAAATAAATGGCAATCAAAATCAAATAGCAAAACAATAAAAATAAAGGACAAATAAATTTTTACGTAGTTCAGATTATTGTCAATCCTACATCCATGGGATAATCCACTAGATATTTGTCGTTTTTGATACAAATTACAATGTCTCAGAGGCATACAATATTCTTATTTTAGGTTTTTCTTTTTATGGAAGAAGGAAAAGCTAAAGAAAATGATCCATCTCTTCGTCCTCTAGTATTTCCTTTTATAGTATGCAAAATGCATGGCCGGATGTTGCGTTCGCCTTTGATCTTTAGTTTTTCACTCTTCATCCTTACATTTTTCCACCTGTCATTCATCCATAATGTCTATCCATTGTGCCAGGATTGATGACGGATTTTTGGTCGGAAATCTTGATATTGGCGGGATCTAAGAAATTCGAAGTGGGATGTCTGGAAAATTGGACGGGAAGCCTAAGCCTGAATGGGTCAGTCTCCTCTCTCTTGAAATGGAAAATGTCTTGAAAGGAATAGTAGGGGAATGTCGTGAAGCTTCGACATGTTATTGATGCATATAAAGGGATGTAGTAGTGAATTTTACCTGGCATTTAGACCGCATTCCCCTGCTGATACCTTTGCTTGACTTGATAATGTGTTGTGTTAGAATGGAGCCGTAGTTGACTTGGCATATGTATGGATTATGCTTGAGACTATTTATGATTTGACCTGGATGCGGTTTGAGCTGCCATCTTTACAAGTATGTTTGGATGGCTGATGAGAAAGAAGGAACTCACACTTGTCGTTTACCTATAAGTTTGGTTCTTCGTTGAGACATATTCTAAGTGGCCCTGTATACAGCCCCTTTTGGAGTGCTTTTGGCCATATGCGACACTGTCTAGGTTACCCTCAGTATGTGCTGGAGCAGACATGTTCCTATAAATATTGATAAAGCGTGAGCTTTAGAAGTTTGGTTACCTCGGTACATCTTGTACTTCTTTCTACGCCTTGGCACAACATTCAACTTTTGCCTCCGATTTTAGATATAGCCCTTACGACCGGCCTCTACTTTCCAATGGAGGCTGTATTTGTCTCCTGCATCGGTTCTTATAATTATAAGGCTCGAGCCATGTTTGGTACTGTGACTTCGAGTTGGTTCCCTATTCAGTGTGAATTTGATCGATTTATTTACTTCTTCTTTTCCTTCAATCTTATTGAGCATAAGAGTATCTTTCCCGACTTGAATTACCACCCATTCTCCTTCACTATAGTTCGTGATAAGAATGGGTGTAACACTTGCCCCTCAAGTCTGCATTGGCATAGGTTAGGGTAGAATTGTCGTCTTAAACACCCGGTCTGTATGTTCAGTCAGTCCTATCAAATCTATCTTTTCAATTTCAACGCTGAAAAATCTTTTCAGCTATAGCATTTAATTCCTTTGAGCATGTGCCATTCCTTTACTGGACCATCTTTAAACAGCTGTTTAATCTAGCTTTCCATTTTCCTAGGCGAATTTTTATAAACCTTTGTACTCATTATTTTAGTAGCAAAATTTACGTTTTGTAATAATCTTTGATCACTTCAATCACACGGCCATTATTCAAATTGACGTACATGCATTCTTTCTTCATCTTTCCCATTCTTTTATCCTTTTGTTTAAAAATAACCATATTAGGTTAATTACAAAATTTGAGGCGTCTTCGGTAGATTGTTAGTAAGAGAAATTATTTCGATTCTTATTCGATCCTTTTAGAAGTAATCCTTAGAATTTTGATATGGATTCCTCTTCACCTTCCTCTATGCTTCTTTCAACTAAGATCACTCGACTAAAGGAGGCTATTGGAATCCTTAGGCAATTTGCGTTTCTGGCTATGCGGGTAGGGTTCATGAATCCTATGAACGCATTAACACACCACCGGAGGGATATATCTCTATTGCTCCCGAACACATCTGGGATGGTTTGTATCTTCCTATGCATTTGTCTATCCATCATTGGCTTGTTGCCTTAAAGGTTGTTCAGGTTTAACTTTTCCCTCATTCGTATACCCTTGTCTTGGACACCCTCATCCCTTATGTTGAAAATGGTATCAATCTCAATAGTGAGGAATTTCGGGTTTTTTGAAATTAGAAAGAATCTTGTAAAGGGAAGCGATGGCTTCTTTTATATTAAGGCAAGGGAATTGGTTTTTTCTGATGTCCCAAGTTGAACTGAAAAATGGGTCGAGTTCGATTTTTTATTTTTTATTTTTTATTTTGATAATTTTTCTTTTTTCCCATACTATTCTATTCATATTCTTTTGAGGTGAATGCAGAATTATATAATTCTCATAGGAAGTAGATTCGGAGTTTTGCCGACAGAGGTTAGGAAAATAAATGAGTTTTTCAATGAACCGAAGCTGAAGGATTGTGGTATATTGCTTCCTCATCGTACATTCTCTTGTGGCATATTTATGCCTGCTCCTTTCCCAACTGAATCTAGGGGTATAATTTGCCTCTAATAGATTTCGGAAATTGTCATATTCGTGATTTTAATTTTGTTATCGTTTTCTTTTATATATGCTATGGATTCTAAAGCTGCTGCTAAGCTTGTGATTCTTTGAAGGAGAAGAAGAAGAGGAAAGGCCTGAAGCGGAAGCCTGAAAGATCTGATGATTCTCTCATTACTTTGCAAAAATCAAAATTTTCTCCTTCTTCCTCATGTATTCCTCGCGTTCTTGGTGTAGAGAATCCTTACCCTCTTATTTATGCACCCACTGTACTGACTTCTTCTTCCTTACATAGTGGTCATGTCCCTGAAACGGGTGGATTGACAACCTCTGAAGTTGCTATCTCGTCTTTAATAGAGAATGTAGGAAGAACTGCACAAGTTCCCCTCTCTTTTCTACTCCGCTTTTGATATGTCTTCCTCTGCAGTCTTGTTTAAATTTGAGAAGCTTTGGTCTTTTGTAACTGATCTTATTTTTCTCCCTTTTTCTTGTTGTCAGTTTGTTATTTACATCGTCAAAACTCACTTTCTTGTATTCTGCGGCCTTTATTGTAAAGGCACGTGAGACGGAAAGTGCATAGGCTTCGCTTATAGATCGGGTAACTAAGCTTGAAGCTGACCTTACTTTAACTAATACTGAGATTACCATGCTGGATTCTGCTACGGCCATGGCTGTAAAAGAGGTTAAGATGCTTTGAGAGAGAGTTAAGGCTATTGAGGATGCTCAAATGTCTAAGGAGAGTGAGCTAAAGGAGAGGGATGAGGCTATGGCCAAGGTACAAAAGGAAATAGGGTCGGTAAAGGAGGAGTTGACCCAATCAAAGAAAGATCTTGACGATGTTACTTCCGATGTTACTTATGGGTTTTATGCTTCAACCAAGCATGATTATAGGGTAGAGGTCAAGCCTGATTTCTTAAAGGATGGTCTTTGGCTACTTTATTTTTTGAGTATTGCCAGGGTAGGTGGAAGGGGGAAGAGGTTGAGGAGCAAAATGTTGATCCAAACTATTCTAGGCATCCTTTTGAGAGGAAATGGCCAAGATTGATATAGATCAGGGCAACCTGAAATCTGCGAATAAGGGAAAAATATCTACCAGCAAGGTTAATTCACATTCTCCAATAGAATTAGATGATTAATCCCGACTTTCTTTTCTATGTCGTTGTATTAAGACTTCGAAGTTTGTTCCAATGCATGTGATGAAACATAGTATTTGTTATGTTTTTCTTGTGAATGATCATGTTTTTCTAATATTTTGTTTAGTATTCTGAAGAGAATGTGTTCACAAAACTATTAACAGAGACTGAAGCTAGGCCCGAAAAACAAACTTTAAATCATCTTGTATTAAGTGCCACAACTATGAATAAATGTGAAAAGAATTAGACAATTCTTATGCAAAGTTTAAGAATAAGACTGAGGGTTATTATCCCAAATAAATCAAGTAGTTTGAGAAAAGGAAGCCCTTGGTGACTTTGTGTTGTGCCAGTGGAGAGAATGGTTTGTTTCCACCCGACCGCTCTCACCTAGAGTGGTTTAGGCTTAAGCTAAGAACCTTGGTTAACGAATGACCTTTCCATGTCTTTTATAATTTACATATGATTTTCAATTATGTTGATAAGTAGAGATGATGTAATAAATAATGGATATTTTAGTGCTGAAACTCAATCTGTTATGTTTTGATTATGTAATTAAATTTTATTCTAATGGCGATTTAAGTTGGTTCTTTTCAAGCTTTGTCCAACACTAACTATGTTCGTCGCAAGGATGCTTCTGAAGATGAAGTTACCCAACATAGATACAAGATAAGAGGCTTGAAATAGAGATGAGGTTTAATCATGAAGAGCTTGCAACTACTAAGAATGCGCTTAATCGTCAGCATGATTGTAATAGAAGACTGCGTGCATGGTCGGGGGAGAGGGGGGCTACATCAGAGCTGAAATGGATAGACTAGACCTTAATGGTGTGTGAAGAACTCCATGGTATTGTTTATAGAGAAGTGATTGCATAACACAAGAAACAAGTGAAGGATACATCTACAGAAATTGCCAGATTGCTTGGTGAGCAAGAGGCTGTAGAATATGGGAGGATGATTACGATGCCCCCACCGGATACTGCATCTATTCTTCTCATAAGTTTTAGGCCTTCTTATCTACATGTTGATGGATGGAAAATTATTGTTAGAAGATAATTTAGTGATTTTTCTGATTCAAGTAGCAAAAAAGTCTTAATTAATTGAGATCCTAAATGATATGAGGAGAAGGGCGGCATTAAAGGTCTGTGAGCTAGAGGACACATTGTAGGTTTTTCATGATAGGATTGCTTCTTTCTCAAATAAGAGTGAACAATGGAAAATCAAAAGTAAGAGGGCCGAGGCTTTACTACAACAGCCTTGAGACGTCCTGGGCTTTTCTACCCCTTGTTGGTCCATAATTTTCTAAGTGACAAAGAGAACATTGAAGTGACAGTTGACCAACCTATGGATCCTTGGGCAGGAGCATGCTATGACCCACATAGGGCATTTCAATGGGTGTGTATTTAATTAACCATTTTTTGGCTGGCTTTTCTTGATTAGGGTTTAGAGATAGTCGCTCTCCAGAAGAAGTTAGATTCTGCTTTGCTTAGAGTAGCGGAACTAGAAGGTCTATTAAAGAATGCTAAGAGCATATACGGGGCCGTACATAAGAATGAAATAAGAAGATTAAAGAAGATGATTGTGGATATGGATAAAGAGATGTTGTTGTGCATGAACACATGAGAGGATCCTCAGATGACTTCTGCTGCATGCACGTCCCCGGGTCAGATGCCATTCCTTCCTCCCTCTGAGACTGATCCAGATGCAGTCCTCAAATGGAAAAATGACGTGTAGGCTCATTATGAGGCTAGGATTAAAGAGTTGGAGAGTTATTATAAGCACGAATTGGGGACAACAAATACTCGAGTTTCACCCTTCTATTCTACCAAGGAAGGACTCTTTGGACCCTTTCCAAGGAATACCAACAAAACAAGGGAGCATCTCTTAGATAAGGTCGAGAAAACTAGAAAAGTGACGGTAAGGCGAGTGAATACCTTAAAAAAAATAGATATACAATTTTGAGTGTGAGGCCCGGTTAGATTCCATTGTAGTTTCTCAAGGTGGGATAGACAGGAAATCTCTGTTGGAAGAGCTTTATAAAGAGAAAATAAAGACAAAAATAGTAGAAATTGGTCGACAACATGCAATTAATGTATTCAAATGTTTCTAACCTAGACTTAATTTGTCCTTCCTGTATAATCAAGGCTAATTATGAATATAGAACCTTGGACTATGAAAATGTCTAGGCCGGTGCTATATATGATCCTTGTGTTTCTTACTGCGGCTCCACTCACGATAGGGCTACCCTTACCTATTCATCAGCCTTTATTACCGAGCTAGAAAACTTCTTTTATGCTTTTTATTTAGCAGATGGCCTATCCTAGTTTACAACATCACATTCTGCTTGTCGTATCAATGTGGAGCGGTAGTAACTAGTTCGACTTCTGATTCTAAATCATATTAGTAACTTAGTGTATCATTATGGTGTGTTATTTTATAATACTACCCATATTGTAATCTTTTGTAAATTGTATGCATATGTAAAATAGACAATAATATTTTTGGCGGGCATGCAAGGATCATAACTGAGCATTGAAAACCCAGTTTTTTAGTCATTTACCCAGCAAGTTTTGAGTAGTGTCCGGATTTGTACATGGTTAAGAACTTACGGTACATTCCGTGGATTGTGCTTTTTTTCCAAGCTTAAGATGAGCTCTTGGAATAGTATATGCCCTTCATCATGACCCCAAGTCGCAATCTTTCTCTGGACGTTTGATGCGATCAGATCGCTTGTTTTAGTGTAGTATCCTACGTCAGTCTGACCATATGTGTGATATGACATTCCCCTTATTTGGATACGAAATGTCCTTTCCCAGTTTACTGTGGGCTGAGTATGACCTGCCCCTCTTCCCAGGGAGCATAGCGTCCTTGGTCGTATTCTTAGCCATATACCTGGTGTGACCTGTCCCCTTATTTGGGAACGTAATATCCTTAGATGCATGTTAGGTACGACATGCCCCCTTATTTAGGGGGATAATTCCATACGTATGATGAGCCGCATTCTTCTCTAGCATCACCGTTCTCATTTCTAAGATTGTCGTTGTTGCTCGTTGGTGGTATTGCACCTATAAATCGAGAGCAACGACCCATAAAGAATAATATGTTCATGTGCTAGGCATGGTTCTTCTCGCTATTTGAGGGAGAAATAAAAGAATGTTTGATTGAAAAGTCAGGTCGTGTATATACAACCCATGTCGGATGTGCATGCTTTTATTTTACTAGTTCTGCCTGTCTAATATCCATACATCTAGTGTGCTATGTTGAATTAGCTAATATAGTGATTTTTAATACTGGTTCAGGCAGTCCAATATCCCTATGACCAGACTTTCTATGATTGTTGTCATAGTATTATTCATAATAGGTCAGAGCAGTCTAATGTCGAATCCAATGTAGTATTTTGACGGAAGAATCAGACTCGCATTATTTTGTAAGTCCAGTTGTTTAGGGCCAGTATCACCATTCTCAGTGTTGAGAGTGCCATATTTTCCTATGGTCCTCGCATTAAGTTTAATCAGCGAATACTAGCAGTGAACTGTGAACGTGTATTTAACTTTTCCAAAGGGAAATAATACAGAAATTTTTATACTGGTTCAGGCTGTCTAGTATCACTACGACCAGTTTAGTACATGGATACATATATACATTTTTTTACAATGCTTACCAAATAGATGATGCTTGACATATTACTTTTAGCTTGGTCTTTTCAGTGCAATATTGGGCACTTGTTTTTGCAATTTCTACTCTAACTCTAGCTCCTCCCTTGGAAATTGAAACTATCATGCTTTTGATCTCGTCTATCTGTCCGACAAGAATTCTTCCCTAGATTTGGTAGAGAAGAACCAAAAATCCGTATGCAGGTAGCTGGATTCGACCTTAGTAGGGAGAGGGTGGTAGTTAATCTTTCAAATCGGTATGTGTTTTAATCACTTCGGTTTGCTGCATGTCGAAGTGATTGAAATGTGTATCATGGGTCATGGTAATGAAATCCCTATTTCATTATGACCGGAGTTCTCAGATTCCATTTTTAGGGTTTATGCCATGATCTGAATCACTATCCAAATCAACAAATAACTGCATGTCTACACCCACCTTGTAGTCGTTGATTGATAAGGGGGAAGAGAGCAGTTGGTAGAAGCCATTGAACGTGATTTCATGCACCACGATTATTGAGTCTTTCTATCAAGTAATTTGAAGTCAGTCTCATCATTCTCATATTTTGACAGTGCCATTGTTATTCATCTGCTATAGTACTAGCATAATTGATAAGCAATGGCGATGGACCGTGAATGATAGAGGTGTCGTTGATTGGAGAGAGATGGTTTGGATAGGATTTGCGGGGTCCATGAGCAACCATCTTTGAATAGAGAGGGTGGATAGGGCAACGAACTTCATAGTTGGTAGGTGAATAGGCATAGTATTTGCTGGAAATAAAGAAATGGAAGTATGGAGGTTCATGCCCTTCTTCTAGAACTAAAAAATTTGGTGAAAATTTTCGGTTTCACCACACTCAACTAGACCATAGAGCAATCTAGTGATTAGTTGCTTCCATGAAAATGAATCAACAAATTTAATCTACGTTAAATTTACTTTTGGGAAGCAACTATGTTACTGGATGCTTACGTAGCCGAGCAGTCACACTTCAACAATTTTTTGAAATTTCGAAATGTTTTTGTAATTAAATGGCAATCAAATAGCTGAACAACAAAGTAAAGGACACAGAAATTTTTACGTGGTTCAGATTATTGTTAATCCTACGTCCACGGGATAATCCACTTGATACTTGTCATTTTTGATACAAATTGCAATGACCCAAAGACATACAATATTCTTTTTTTAGATTTTCCTTTCTCTGTAAGAAGAAGAAGCCAAAGAAAAAGATCGCTCTCTTTGTCCTCTAGTACTTCCTTTTATAGTATGAAAAATGCATGGCCGATTGTTGTGACCACCTTTGATCTTTAATTTTTCAGTCTCCATCCTCATATTTTGCCACTTTCCATTCATCACAATGTCTATCCATTTGTTTCAGGATTGATGTTGGGTTTTTGGCAAGAAATCATTATATTCGTGGGATCTAGGAAATTCGAAGCGGGATGTCTCAAAAATGTGGCTGGAAGCTCAAGCCTGTATGGTTCAATCTCCTCTCTTTCAAAATGAAAAATGTCTTAAAAGGAATGGTAGGGGACCACCATGAAGCTTCGACATGTTATTGATGTATATGAAGGGATGCAATGGTGCACTTTGCTGGGTGTTCAGATTGCAGTCCCCTGCTGATACCTTTGCTTGACTTGATAATGTGTTAGGTTAGAGTGTAGCGGTAGTTGACTTGGCATATGTATGGATATTCTTGAGTCTATTTGTGATTTGAGCTGGATGCGGTTTGAGCTACCCTCAAGTACATTTGGGTTGTTGATAAGAGAGGAGGAACTTCACACATGTCATTTACCTATGAGTTTAGCTTTGCATTGAGGCATATTCTAAGTGGCCCTGTATACGACCCTGTAACGACCCTGGATTTTTGGCCTGTTTATTTTAATAAATGTTTAATCTAATTTAAATAAAATGTAAATTGATCATACTAAAATGCTTATGATTTGGGAATACTGCCAATTTATTTATTTAAATTGTATTCTAAAAAAAGGAATTGGACTTTGGGAATTCAAAATAAATCTTTTATAATACTATAATAAAATTTATTTTTACATAATTGAATTAAAATACTTTACTTTGTTTACATCTAATAAATATACATATGAATAATAATAACTCTAATTTAAATGAAATACAAGCTTTTCAATTTAAAAACTGAAGAGATCTCAACCATTTACCAGTTATGCATGTGACTGTAAAGAAAATCTTTAAAATTGTTTAAAACAAAATCTTTCTTATTGAATTAAAAAGTTCAATATTTTCATATTTGATAATATATGTATGCATATCTAATTGTAGAACTTTAAATAATAATCATATGGGTATTAAATATGGAAATTTAAAACTTAAGTATAAAACAATATAAATGGTTATAAACATATACATACAAGACAAGTATAAATCATAATTATGAACATAAGCATAACATACAATTATAAAATATAAGATGTAACTAAAGATATAAATATGCAAACATAAGTTATAACTAGGAAGATAAAATACAAGTATCAAAGATTTGGTACTTTAAATTACTAATAGGATAAATATAAGCCTTTAGCACAAATCTACCTACAAGTATAAAATAACACCTAACAACATATGTATGTTATAGTTCAAACTAGAAAAGCAATAAAGCAAATATTTATTAATAAGTAGCTTCTTATTCAAGCCATAAGTTAACTGCAAGGTGAACAAGTTCATACAAATATCTAGTTGTATAGATAGACATAATAAGTATGTATATAGTTATTCAAGCTAGGAAATAATAAAAATAAAATAACAACCATATCTACATAAACAATGTAAGCTAGAAGATAATAATGTTTTACAAATAGCTTCATACACAAGCTAAATGTTTACCTGCATAAGTATATGATTGCAGGTAATATCTTCACACAGCAAAACAATTGATAATTGTGTAAACATAATTAAAAACCAAAGCATATACTTACTATCAACTCAGCCTAATATTTATCACTTCAAATATCTAGCAAATCTGGTTAAAATAAAGCAAGACAGGGGTACAACATGTCCAGATATTGCCTCCCTTATACAACTGTATCTTATATATATATGTATGCATTCCCATTTGGTTCGACTAGTAGCTAATAAGAAAAGGTAAGGGGAAGTAAACTCAAGTTAATTTAGAAAAAAAAAATAGATTCGAATATACAGTTTCAAACTTCTATTTCAAGGCAACATGTTCTAACTCAATGCTTTCTGTATACGTTCATGTGAGTAAACAATTTAAGAAATTTTCGAATATTTGATTCTTTGGTTTTGATATCTGAGTCTTGGGAATTTCTTATTCATGCATATACAATTATATATCCTCTCTATGATAGATATTGGAAGAATACAGATCTATTTTTTTTTTGAAACTCCTCTGTTCCTTAGTTTTGAGTATTTAGTTTGAGAAAAAAAATCAATATCTGCTTACTTGATCCTTGGTAGTCATTGGATTCAAAAGCAAAGGTGTTGCGTAAGTGTCAGTAAATGTTTAGAAATAATTCTATGAAAACATAAACATATCCAGAAGAAATTAAATCATATTTTACCGATGGAACTTTAAAACTGGGAAATTTCAAATTCAACAAAACATTGATTCAAGTATATAGCTTGAATCCTTACTAAATGCCATGATTTTTAAAATATATTTGGTGATTTTTAGTGGGATGTTGTAATGGCAGTTCGAAGATGATCAAATTGGGGTTTTTGGCCTATTGACGGCGAGAAGATGATCTGGAGACGTCGGGGTTGGGCGAAGAGGTGGACGAGCCTACTGGGGTGTTGAGAAAAATAGGTAGGGGTGGTCACGACCTTGGTGGCAGCAGCGGCGTACGTCTTCCTTTCGGAAACCTAATTTTGGTAGTGTTCGTACATGTGCTCACCGCGACCTCCTCCGAGCGTCGAGTGGCACGCGATTGGAGGAGAATGGAGTTTGGGGGGTGGCGGGGGTGTGACCGGAGTTGTTGGGCGTCAGGTAGTGGGCGGTGGGTTTATGAACCGTTTTTATGATCGGTGATGGGTTCGAGTTCATCGAGCTGTGCTCGATTTTAAATGGTGATGTGGTCGACTCGTTCGTGAATGTGTGGCCGATGCCGAGGCCATTTGCGACTTGTTGGAGGGTTCACCAGTCGCCAGTGGGTCGTCAACGCCTTGTGCACGTGCACGGCATAGGCGTTGTGTCAGGCGGTTGTAACGAAAGGGAAACTCAAGTTGAAACTCGAGCACAGGAGGGTTTTGCGCGAGGGTTACTTCGAGTTCGTGAGATAAATATACAGGTTTCAAAACTTAAAGTTTTTCAAAACAAAAGGAACGAGGAAGAAGGAGTACTCGGGAAGATTGGATGGGAAACTCGGGATTTTTCTCGTGTGTAGTAAGATTTTTCTCGGGTATTGATTCAGAGCTTAAGCGTAACAAAACCTGGTTTACTAAACTGAATTAGTTCAAAGTAAAAATGAAGTTTATTGTTAAAATGTTTCCAACTTAAATGAATATCTTAATTTAGTAGTTAATTAAAGATACGTGATTAGATTTAATTAATATTTAAACATTTTTAGTTAATAAGTGTTTAGTTTTAAAGTTAATAAGAAAAAGATTCTGGACTCTTATTTAATTAATTTGTAATTAAGAAGTTTAAATTAGTTAATTAAGTTAATATATGAATTATGGTAACAAATTAAGTAATGTAACTAAAGAGTACACAATTGGTTAATTAAGAAATTTATCGAGTAGTTAGTAATAATAAATGATAATCGGGTTATAAATGAATAATTAAGGATATTAATTGTTAACGTATTAAGATTTATTATGGATTTAAATATAATTAAGAAGTGATTAATTTAATATTCGAAATTTGTAATTAACTTAAGTGATTAATTAAAGATAAATGATTAATTAAAATAATTTATGATAAATTAAATAAGAGATTAAATTTTATTAACTAATAATTAAGTCATTAATTAATAATTTAGAATCAATCAATTATACCGGTAATTAAGTAATAATTAATGAATAAAAGTTGAGTAATTAAATAATTAAGTAGAGACTAGATGATTAATAAATTAATAATTAATGATTAACTAAGTAATTAAATGACCATTAATAAGTTAATTAGTCGGTAATTAATTAAATAAAATGAAGTAGTTATTCTTAAGCAATAAATTAAGTTAAGTAAACCAAACTGTTTGGTATGCATTGATAATTCTGTTTGATTGACTTTGATATCTGTTGATGATATTTCTGTGATATGTTATAATATATTATGGATATCTGTGATAACCGTGTATGATCTATCTGTTATATCTGTTATGTGAATACTAATATTAAATTGAACTGTTAAGTTAAATAGACAACTTGGCCCTTAAAATGGCGTTTGGATTTCGATGAGACCGCGATCAGAAGAATCAAATTTGATTCTCCGAAAACCACATCGATCCAATTTAAACATTAGGTCGTGAATCCTGAAATGAAGATCGAGATGGTTTATTCAGAATGCAAGGGTTATCGTCGTTGACTCTGAGGGTGATTCCGAAATGAGTGTGACGAGATAATGCCTTCGGTTTTGTTCGAACCCGGAACGAACTTGTATGGATTGAATGCTTTCAACACATCGTCAGGCGGACAATGAGCATTCTAAGAAATATGTTCAATAAAGGTAAACGTAGCCTCAAGCCTCATCAACCGGGAATGGATAAAACAGGGGAGATGCAGCAAGGTTAGGTGGGTCATGCCCAAGCAGGACAAGATATTTCCCCTGTCTAGATGTCCCTTTTATATTTCGGTTGTGTGGGCAGTTGCTAGCTACAACCGTGGGGTTTATCTTGTTCGGGACTGTTCAGTAAGGAATGGTTCCGGCCTTGTGTTGTAGGGGGTCGGGAGTGATCCTCGGTACGGTGATCTAGGCCCTGTACTGTGACGTGCGGTACCCCAGTAGCCCTGCTATTGTTGGAAATCCATTTTCCCTACGAGACCCTACAGATTTGATTTGTATTACCCACTTTTGTGGCTAGTAGCTGGAATTTAATGAATGTAACAATTTCGGCTATTTTCTATTTACTTGAAAACCCTAGACTCTATTATAATATCATATGATTTCCTATGAAATGTTTTGGTTAGCGTAAGGTAAAAACTTACCCGTATTTATTTGTGGGGAGTCTTACGTGATACCTTTATTTTCAAATGTTTTTCAAAGTTAAACAACTTTAAACCGTTTACTCATACCAGACTCATGTCTGACCCGGAGTTTATATTTTGTTTTTCATAAACTCTTGGGTACTCAAATTTTTATGAGTAGCCAAGTGATAGGTTTTGGACTTTGATTTCCGGAGGAGCTTGGAGCAGGAGTTTCCAGACGTATATAGCTATTTATGTAGTTCCGCTGTGTTAGTTGATGTGTACTGTATCTCTGATGTATATAGTGATAGATGTATGCATGATTGTCATATGTATATTGATATTGTATAACTCTGATATATGTAAAAACTATGTAACAGTTATATGATATATTATATTTTGTTCCGTTCCGCTGTGAGATTCTGATGTTATTGTTCTTTTCTTTTCTTTCTTTTCTATTTCTATCCCCTTCTTTCTTAATGATGATACGTCTTTCTGGTAGTAGATGGACGGGTTGTCACAAACCCTTTTTGTAGTGCTTTTGGCCATGTTCGGCCCTATCTAGGTTGCCCTTAGTATATGCTAGAGCACACTTATTCCTGTAGGTATTGACAAAGCGTGAGATTTAGAATATTGGTAACCTCAGTACATCTTGTACTGCTTCCTATGCCTTGGCACAACATTCCTCTTTTGCCTCTGATTTTAGATGTAGCCCCTATGACTGGCCCCTGCTTTCCAATGCATGCAGTATTTGTCTCCTATAGCAGTTCCTATAGTTGTAAGGCTCAGGTCGGGTTTGGTGTTGTGACTTCGAGTTAGTTCCTTGTTCAGTGTGAATTTGGTTGATTTATTTCCTTCTTATTTTCCTTCAATCTTATTAGCATGAGAGTAGCTTTCCTGACTTGAAGTCTTGTCCATTTTCCTTCACCGTAGTTCATGGTAAGAATGGATGTAAACTTGCCCCTCAAGTTTGCAGCGGCCATAGATCGGGGTAGACTTGTTGTCTTAAACACCCGTGTTGTATGTTTAGTCGGTCCTATCCATTTTCTCAACTTTAAGTACTTCCCATTTTCCTTCACTGTTGTTCTTGGTAAGAACGGGTGTAACAAAGAGCACTTATAATTTTATCATAACTAAAACAATACGCATACAGAAATTTCCATTGAGTGTAATTAATTACATCTGAATAAGATCATCACTTTAATGATTCACGAAAAGTGAAAAGGAAAAACACAAGCAAAGAAAAAATATATACAATCATTTTTGATGGAAAGCGAAGGAAATATAACTAAAATGGTTTGGATGCATGAGGATAAGGACTGTGCATAATAAGGAAATGCTGCTGGGTTTTGAAGCACAACTAAACTATTGGGTTCAAACTGTGTTTCAAACTTGACATGCTGTAATAGACTTTAAGTTGCACACTACAGAATACTTTAGGCCGCAATATGGACAAGTTGCAATATGATTTCACTCATGATGTTCATGTGATGTCTCCCACTAAGAATGCCGACCCAAAGAACTGAAATGCTGATATGCTCCTGTGATCTCTCCCAGTAAGAAGTTTTAATTTGGAGTAGCTACATAAAGCTGGGCATGAATTAAGAACGAAGCTACTACGCTCATATAAACTAATATGGGAGTTGATGCAATGTGTAAATATGACATAGTATAGGTTGGTGAAGATAGAAATTTAGAAGTATGCATATAACAGGAGTTACACAAGGTTGTGCAATAAACTGGTCTCATGAACTAGAAGATGTAGTGAACTGTTAAGGTGTGCATGTTGTTGTACATATAAGCTATGTTGAGAATATCTAAAGATGTAGTGAACTAGGAGATCAATAAGAATAAAAAATTTAGGGTATTTTGAAAACTGGAAAGTGAACTCTAAAGCAAGATAGGAAGTATTGTTCTAAAGCTGATTGGGTGTTGTTGGTGTAATACTAAAAGCATGCTATTCTATGAGAAGAGGGATAATCTCTAGTGAAGAGCAGTCATGAATGGCATGAGCTAGAAGTGATCTCCAATCCGCATCTCCTCCGAAAGAACTTGTCCACATAAAAATACACCATGTAATACCTTATATAATGGAAGATGGATTTTTATAGACATTATTAAAAATTCAATTATTTCTTTTGAGCTAAAGGCCTCAATTTGTGATGGAGTAAATTGAATATAGATACTTTCTAGTTGTTTTATTGAAATTATGTTTAAAATTATTCCAATATTCAAATGATGGGGGAATATCTAAGTTAATGCTAATGTAAAAAATATATAGGAAGTTGCTAATATTGGATTTGGTGAACTGATGGTTATAGAACAAGTATCGAGTTGTTGCAAGTTGAAGATTACAGAAGTGGCGCATGTTGTGGTTAACATTGCTAGATAATTTAGAGTTAAATATTCCACAGTGTTCAATTTATTATCTAAAACTATCCATATATGAATCTTTATTTTATGGGGAACCCTCTTTTTCCAGACATATTTAAAGAAATGTTAAGTTGGAACACCTGAGAAAGTCAAAAATCTATACATGGACTTTGAAGAATATCATCGCTATTATCCCAAGATTAAAATAAGCTATCGTGTTGATTTCTAGATTGATGTGGTTAATTTTATTAATCAAACTTTGAAGTTGGATAAATGCATTCCTTACAATTGTTCGTCAAAAGAAAAATTCCAGTTAAAAATTTCATAAGACGCAAAAATGTCAGCATTAAGATCATTCTTTTTGTTTGAAGTGAGAAAAAGGTTAGGACACTAGTTTTTTAACGCAATAGATAAGACCCAAGGATTATTCCAAAATGTTGTTTTATTACCATCCTGTATGTTAAATTTTAGACCTAATTTAAAAATGTGAAACAAAGAAGAAATATTTTTTCAGAGGAAAGATAACAGATGATTTTTTGGTTTATATGTGTTATTCGGCCTTTTGAGCAGGCAGTATTTGGATGGACTAGATGAGTTTAACTTGAAGGCTATCAAGGTAGGAAGCCTAGAGAGATAGCTACAAAATCCATAAATCAAGTGAAACCAGAGTCACAAGATGGAAGCAAGGCCACCTCACAAGGTTACAAACCTAAATTCATTAACTGATGAGATCAGTATCGATCCATAAAGCTTCTGTACAATTGCCCTCATTTTCCTTTTCCTTCTAAGCTATAATGCTAACAACTTATTTTAAGCTCCATTGCATCAATCACACGTAGTTTGTTGTTGAACATCTCAAGCACCTAAAACCAGCAACTCCATTCCTCTACCGGTCCATCTTATTAGATTAGAAACAAGCTTATAATTTTGCAAGCAAGATGGAAATCAAGTATCTAACAACAAGTTGCCATATCACAGAGAATCAAAATTGATCCATACGAAGATCTTATGGATCGGTGCCGATCCAGGCCTAGGGATCGTTATCGATCAATTAATATTATTAAGATGGCCACGTTTTTTCAAGGCTAACTTCTAGGCCTATGTGGCACATTTGAGAAGAATGGAAAAGACGTTCAAAAATAACCAAACTATGAAAAAAGACATGTATGGAAAAGGACAAGAATGGAACTTACGTCCAAATAACCATTGCTGTGTGAATCCAAGAGAGGAGCAAACGAATAACTCGTCTTTGAAATAACTCAACTTATTTCAGGTGCAGGATCATAATTCTCCAGCCCTTGGATGGCTCCAAGAGTATAAAGGAAGGATTTCCATTGCAAGACTTGAAGCTATATAAATACTGAATCTCCTTGTTGCTGGGAACATGGTTTAGGCGTGCTATGTAGATGAAACTATAGCTGGGCTTTATTCAGCGTCAACCTCAGCGTATTTAAGAGAAGACGGGCCTGCAACCAAGGCGGAGAGACTCTCAAAATGTCAGTTTCCCATAGCTATCAAAACTCAACATACAAGTAATATCATAAATAATAAAATTTGTGCCCCCGTGCTAAAGTGAAAACCCAATGCACAGTGATGCAAGTTACGGTTTTTTGCAGTGTCAATTCCGATATTGTGCAATAGTTCATTTGAAAATCAGGATATTATCCAAAATGACCGTCTTGCTGACTATCCCAATAGGCTTCATGCCATTGACCATGCATTGAAAACGCCTTAGAACTATGTAGATAATGTTTGGAAAGACTTGAATGTTAATAGATTATGCAAATTTCACACAGGAATTTATGGCTTAAAATACATTAAGGGTTGGATCGGCACTGATCCCTACCATAGGATGGATTTTCTTCTCTTTTACCACAACATCCCCGAGTCCAAGTCCAGCCATCAACACGAAGCTTATCCGATCTCACCATCATTTCCACCACCCACCTAAGAGTGTCGGGGCTCGAAGAAGATGATTGGTTCAGGTGTTGTGCTTGGATTTGGAAATGGGCTCGAGTGTGAGATGTTGGATCAGGTGAAATGATCGACGGTGTTGAGCTCAAGAGGAGGGTGGGCATGGCAGTTTAAGAGGTCAAACGGTGTTGCAAGCTTCAATTTAGCAATAAGGCAATGTTAATGGCGGACAAAAGCTTGAGTTCAAATGGCAAATAAAGTGAAGAAGGAAATGCTGATGGGTTGGGTATGTAAGCCCCGAACCTAGAAAATAAGCGATTAACTCGCCTATTCTTAAGGGTTGGTTCGATACTGATCATGCCTATGGATTGGTATCGAACCATAAAAAAATGAACCATAAATGTGTATGTGCATATACTCGTGGAACTCCATAAGAGTGAGCATGTATATGGAATCAAAGCACGTGTGCATATGCATACTCAACACTCAACAACTGGAATTGAAAGAAGGTGAACTCAAACCTAAAGAATACAGAAAAGGAACTAGCTCAAAATTACTAAGCTTGGAGTGATAGATCATAAGAGCACACTCCAGTTTTATAATGTCGGACGCTGAAAAAATATCGCTACGAATAGCTAGGAACACAATGTTTCATCAAAATAGTCCAAAGAAAGGATAACGATTATTCGAAGCACGAATTGGATTCTGATATGGCAATCCTGGCTAGTCCCGATTCAAAGCATATCATGTTGAGAAAAAAAATGTGTTTTTAGAGGCAAGTGTTATCCAGCCTTTTGACCAGGTGTTATCTGGATGGATGGAAGGAGTCTAACTTGAAGGCTATCAAGGTAGGAAGCCTAGACAGATAGCCACAAAGTCCAGAAACCAATAGAAACCAAAGTCACAAGATGGAAGCAAGGCTACCTAATAAGATTCCAAAGCTAAATCCATCTAATTAATGATCAGTACCGATCCATCCTATGGAATAATACCAATCCATAAAGCTTTCTTACAATTACCCAATTTTCCTCTTATTACCAAGCTAAGATGCTAGTAACTTATTCCAAGCTCCATTGCATCGATCGCACGTACTTTGCTATCGAACACCTTGAGCGCTTGAGATCACCAGCTCTATTCTTCAATTGATCCATCTTATTGGCTCAAAAATAATCTTATAATGGTGCAAACAAGATGGAATTCACGAAGCTAACAATAAGTCTCCACATCAGAAAGCATCAGAATTGATCCATAAGAAAATCAAATGGATCGGTACCAATCCATGCCTATGGATCGTACCAATCCATGCATATGGATCGGTACCGATCCATCAATATTGGTAAAATGGCTACGTTTCTTCAAGGCTAACTACTACTGGAATGTAGAGATCGTGGTGGAAGGCATGGTAGGACATTTCTCGACGACCTGTAGCTATAAATAAGAGAATAGGGGCTCATTTTTGGCGATCTTTTTTGCTTCCTTGCAACTCTACATAATTCTCTTGTAACTCCGCGGATCGTTATCAATCCATAATCACTATACCTGAAAAATAGAAAAATAATCAGTAGAAACTCTAAGTGGACGTAGGCGTCAATTGGCTGAACAACTAAAAATGCCTTTTGTCTCGCTTTTACTCATTTTCTATTTGTATTTCTTCATTTACTTCTCTTTTAAAATCTAGTGGATGTTTGTGCCACTTTTTGGTACTAACAATAAATTTTTGGTTCCGTTGCAGTAGTATTTGCTAATGATGTCTTTCCACATAGATGGGTTATTGTCTAGAAATTCCAAATCCATTTACATAATAATGAAGTGTTAATGCCTTTAGATTGGTAATTGCTAGATTGCCTTGGATTTTGGGTTTATAGACAAATTCTCAATTGACGAGGAAGCTTAGGTTAAAACAATCTATTCTCCCTTTCCAAATAAATTTCTTTCTAGCGATGTCTATTTATTGATCACCTAATTGGGAAATCAAAAATTGGATATCCGGTAGATTGGAATAAAAGATAAGACCGAGTTAACGAGAATCGCTATGCCTGCCCTCGATAAGCAATTTGCTTTCCATAATAGGAGTCTTTTATTTATTTTGTCTATAACCATGTTCGAATCCTCTCTTTAAGGTTTCGAATAATTTATTGGAATGCCAAGATAGTTTATTAGTAAATTCATAGTTTATAGTTTAGTGTATTTGCCAGATTATTAGTGAAGTTAGAATGGTCATTAATTACTTGAACTGAGCTTTTACGGAAGTTAATTTTCAAACCTGAAAGAAGCTCAAAATCATAAAGAATTAACTTAAGTGACACAATATGGCAAGGAAGATAAGAGCAGAATAAGAGAATGTCATTTGCGTAATGAAGGAAAGTGATTCCTCCAGTAGCAGTTTCTCTCCCTATAGTAGGAAGAATGCTACTATGTGGGGGTAGTCTTAAAACTTCATCGAAAACATCAATGATAAATTAAAAAGAAGGGGATAAAGGATTGCCTTGCCTAAGGCCCTCTTAGATTGAATTTTGTTTCCTTTAATCCTCTTAACAAGAACGGAGGACACATTAGATTTTAAGATAAGCTCGATCCACCTTGAACCAAATCCCTTAGCTCTAGTCATATTGTGATGACCCGTCTCCTCGACCCTTAGAAATCGACATTAATATATCCACGATATTCACGTGCTGTAAATCCAAATGACGGAGAGACAGATTATCAAGGGCGTAAAAGAAAATAAAAGTAGAAGATAACACAATAATAGAATCTCACATCACATTCAATATTTTAATTATACATAAATGATCAGAGTCAAATATAAATTCAGCGGGATACTTATAACTGTCCATCCATACATATGCTGGGAAATACATACTACATAACACAGTGGAAAATGAGTAGATATCTACATAAGGTACTTCAGCTTCATAGCTCCAAAAAGACTTCTCCAAAATGCTCCTCCAAAATGTTTCTAAGGTATCCCGACTACACGGCTACCCGAAAAATAGGGCACCCGGAGTTTAAAGGGAAAAACAAACTCCAAGTCAGTCATGAGACTGGTGTGAGAACTCAAAGTACAATGTTTTGAAAATAAAAAGGTATCTCATAAGACCACGCCGCACATAAACACGGAACAAATTTTTACCTTATGATAATCAAACTCTTTATTACGTAAAATTTAGGGATATTATTTTTAATGACATTCTTGAATATGTTTTCAAATACACTTATTAATCTTAGCCGAAATGGTTACCCATATAGAATTTCAAGGCTATTCATTATGTCAATAAAAACAAAACCGCAGGTTCTTGTGGGAGGATGGATTTCCATACAAATGACCAAGTGAAGGGACTACCTTCCGATGGTTACATTTCTAGTTGGATGTCTCAAGGCACATAACATCTGCCCTCTACCAACACAAGACCGACCTATCTCTATAACTAGATAGTACCGAATATGTCATCCCCCGGTAGTCACCAACCTTTATTCGAGAGGTCTCTTCACGTACATCCACATTAATTTACATCTCGAATGTCGTAGCGGGAAGAAAAATATCTAGAAGGGGATTATCATACCCTAATTGGAAATGATCCACTTAGCCTTGCCGCTTACCATGTTTCAGTCATTTTCGGTTTATAAGGCTTGAGGCAGCGATTACCTTTTCACATATAACATATCACATCCCTGAATGCCACACTGCCATTTCCGTTGACTACTAATTGCCTTCCATAAAAATACAATCCTTGAGCTCGTACTTTGCAAGGAGGGTGTTAAGCTAAGAGAAGTTGCCTTCTTTGCCACCATTGATGTACGTTGGTAAAAACAAATGTATGTAATATTTAGAAATGCAATGTCAAACAAACATCCATACAAGTTGTCCAGAAACAGGACAAACCGAAAGCACTCTCCTACCACCACTAGTAGCGAGTAGTCCTTGCAATCCGAAAAATCTCCACCACGAGGAGACCACTCCTATAAATAACTCTATAATAGGAGCTACCTAGAGCATGTTCAACAAGCAGTCCTCACGCTGTGAAGATCCTCGATCTTCAATAATCATCATCTTCAACATATCTTCACTTTCGAACGTATACATTGGTTCGAAGTGGTTTTCAGATAGGAATCATCCAAATCCGACTCCGGTTCCTTCAAAATCCAATCATCGATAAAAATGCTGTAATTAGGTGATTATTTTTCGATTCATTCATTTTTCTTTACCAAAATATCTTGGAGAGATATATATTTTCAAAATATTCTTTTAATGGATAAGGAATCATTTAAGCCTCTCTTTTGAATATTTTTCAAATCATTTTTAAAAGTATCTTTTGAGAAAGTAGGATTACAGAAATCATTCTACTTTTATCCAAAATCAACTTTCATATTCAACAAGTGCTATGGGTGGAATAACGGTGAGATCACCTTTTAAATTCCACGAATATGACAAGTTCTCTCTTTGGATTTTAATAATGAGTATAAGATAATTATTTCTACAAAATCCGAGTTGAGCATCCGAGCTTTACTTTCGATATGTTCCACCCCTCGCCAAAAAGAGAAAATTGAGGCCATGTAAGTTCAGGGCCCTGGTTCTCCATCCCTAACCATAGTTACACACCTTGTTTTTACCTTTAGAGCTCACAGACGGGACAAATGTACCAGTCGTTTCCACATACTCGTTTTCCCTTTTTAAATCACTTAACTATTTGTTTAACCATCTTTGAAATAATGTTAAATTTTTAAAATTTCTTTTAAAATGCTTTATTATTTACTTAAAACATTCACTAAGGATTTGGAAAAGAATTGTTAAGTTTCAACCTTTTTTTCAAAAGTTATTGAAAAGCGTTGCGAAAAGTGTTGCAAATAGTGTTACAAAAAGTGCTTTAAATATTACATTCTTCAAAAAGATTTTTATATCATTTAGAAACCATCTTTTCAACTTAAATCACTTTTAAAAAAATTTAAAAAGATTTTTAAAATTTATTTCATATTTTTAAACGGATTATTTTATCAATTTTCAACTTTGGTCATTTAGTGGAAAAACTGGATTTTTCTTGAAAATTGATTTTTCCATATTTCAAAATATACAAGATGAAATCTTGATTTACCTTTTTTATATGAAAGATATGGATATAAGGATTCAAAAAATTCTAAACTATATTCCACTTCGTATGTTCATTTGAACTTTTGACAAGAAAACACGAACCACCGTTCCACGACGCATCAAATTTTAGGCGACTCATATCCAAAATTTACCGAGATAAGTTTAAACACATAGGAATCATTTATAAAGCATATTAAAATATTTTTTAAAGGTATAAATGATTGCGTATCACATTCATTTCTTTTGGAAAGTGATTTCTATGCGATTATACGTCGTGTAAATCCGTGACATGTTTCAACATATATATTCAATATAAAACTAATAAACATCCAAAATAATGTTTATAACCATTTTAAGATATCCTAACATGTCATATAAACTTGCAAATCAAATTAACAACCCTTTTTTACTACAATGTCACATGATTTTTATTTATGTATATATTTGCTTACTAACTTTTGCAAATGACTTAAAGGTGGTTGCTTTCTTTTTCAAACACTTATCAAACATCATTATTAACATCCAAAAAAACATTTATAACTTGCAAAACATCATATAAACATTTCCTACTTAATAATTTAGAGTTCTTACCTTTTTCTGCTTTCAAACTAGTTTTAAACTTTTATAATTTTGCTAAACTTCGCCTTAAGCTTCTAGAACATGCTAAACTTCCTCAGACTTGCCTTAGGAGGCCACGACCAAGCTTGAAGTGAAAAATGTGCTCGGGGAAGGAAGCGTTTTGAAGTGGTTCGGATGGAGTTTTTTTGATATTTTTCTTTGTTTTATTTTTAGGAATATATTGGCATAACTTTGTTAAGGAAAGAAGCCATTAAAGGATGTTAGAGAGCTTAAGAGAGTAGAAAAGAAATGGTGTAAAAGTTAAGAAGAAGTGGATGGGTATTTATAAAAAATATTTGAGAATAAAATATAGATTTGTATTTATACTTAAATAATGTTCCTTAAGAATTAAATAAACTTATTTAATTCAAAACTTACCATCCACATCACATCACATTTTTAAAATTCAAATACTTAAGAATTAAGTAAAGAATAAGAATGATTACTTTACTTTATATCACATTTCTTTACTTTATATCACATTTGATGTGACATGTATTTTGTCTTTTTTAGTTTACTTTTGCTAATTACTTCCTAGAATTTTCTAAGTATGATTATTAAAAGTAACCTTATTTATTTAATTGTTAACTATCTTTATATGTTAACATATTTATTAAATTGTGTGCATAAAGGTGCAACAATGTTGCGATAACTTTAAATCGACAAAACGTTGAATTTTGATAAAATGTTTTACGGTCACATTTTGATGTTTTAGTTCAACTATTTATTTATGTAAATCAAATTTATAAATAAATTTGTATAATGTGAAAGTCTACAAGATGGATCGTGCAGTTTGTATGCAAGTATATGTGACAAAATATATGATGCAATTAAAACAATAATAATCTAAGTAAATATAAAATAAGCACACCAGGATTTTATACTGGTTCAAACCACCCGTCCTACGTCCAGTCCCGAAGCTCCCCTTTGTAATTTGACTATCAAACACCCTCGCTTCGTCCGGAGGAATAGGCTTGGTTACAATAAGTTGTTCTTGCCAAATGTGTGTTCTACAACACAGATATTGACTAATTAGTACAAATGCTTCCACTATATATCTAGAGAGTATTGTATGTGAAGAACTGAATACATGAAAGAGTGAAATACAAGTATAGATTGCTAGAGATCAAGAATATATGATAGAGTATGTAGTTAAAGAGCATAAGTAAGTAAAGTAAGTTAAGTGATTTGTTCTCTTGATTTTTGATGATATATATAGTTGTAAAGAGGTTCCTTGAGTAGTTGCATCCATTAACTAGTGTTCTATAGTTGCTTCTATTGATGATGAAGAGTTGCAGCTAAGAGAAGCGGAGATGTCTATTCGAATGTGGCAGTTGAAGTTTAAATTTAAAATCCAAGTTTGAAATCAAACGTCTGGGATATGTTTTAGATGTCTGATACTATCTATATTTTTGAATATAGTAGCAGATCAGACGTTTGAGTGCAAGTGCTAGACATCTGGTTCAGTCTATCTATTGTTTCAAAGAACTGTTTCAGACATCTGGCTTGTGCACCCAAACGTCTGATATTGTGCAAATCAGTTTTGTGCTCTTTTTCTTGTGCTTCTTTGATCCCATCGACTTGTAGTCTCTTGTAGTGTTCTTTGAGCCTTGTTCTTGTCTTTCTAGTGATGTTGCTCTAGCAAGTACATGTATATATATGTATGTATGTATGTATGTATATTAGATTTCCGTTGTATAGTTGTTGTCATTGAAACCGTAGATTTGATTTCCTAACAATCTCCCCCTTTTTGATGATGTCAGCCATACAATGTACTTATATATAATTTTATAATTTTATAAATCTCCCCCTGAATATGTGCTTTTCATTGTTTATTGTGACCTTTATTATTTCTCCCCCTTCGGCATTATCAAAAAGGATTTATAACTTTTTAATTGTAAACATCATGCCCATTCCATAAAGTATTTACCAATCATTATAAGATTATATAAATATACACAGAAATAACACACCAAAAAAGGAAATTTCATTAATCACATTAATCGGGTACATTCATAGATTTTATACGAATGTTGGAATCCTAAGCAATTTAATAATCTTTTGGGGAAGCTTTATCTTGATCATCTCCTTTATCTTTGTTTTTGGAAGAGCTAGCTTGTTTTGTAGGAGATGTCTGAGTTTGTTCGAGAGATTCTTTCTCCTCGTCAAAAAGTTTGGAATGTTTCGAAGGAGGAGGAGAAGGCACTGGAGTTGGCTAATCCTTAAAAGGTGGTGTAGGAACACGAACTCGTTCAAGAACCTCCTTTAGAACTGATAATACAGTTGAAAGTGACGTTTCAACAATGGCTAGGCGTGAAGCAAAAGATGTTTCAAAACCATCAATGCGCTTAGCCAATAAATTTCGATTTTGAGATAAAATAAGCTAATTTTGGCGAGTTAAGTCATGAATACTCTTATTGGATTCGTCTCAGTGCGAGTCTTCATAATTTCATCGTGGGATGTATAATCAAAGGGTGCAGGAGAGGAAGGAGTATTTTCACGATGTTGCTCCATCTCTTGTGATGTTTCAGGTTGTGCATGAGGTGGAGGCCCAGCTTGTCTGGCTTGACGACATTGTGTCCACTCTTTAAATGATATAAAATCTGGAGGATTTTCCGGTAAATGCATTAAAGAGAAATTTTTTATGGATGCATATTTCAGAGAAATCTCTTCAAAAGTGGATAAATATGAGGGTATGTTGTGAGTTCGTAGAAGTCTCATGATATATGTAGGATAGATGACGGATGGGAGTGACCGAGTCCAAAAATGTTTGAGCTCATCAAATATAAATTTTACCCAATTGACCCTTGTTCCACTGAATATATCATATTGGGCCTTGTGCTCTAGCTCCGTGATTTGCTCATGACTACCAAGGTAAGGAATGATAGTGTTGATGATCATTCTAGTGAGAAGTCTCACCTTAGGTAGTAGGAATTTAGATGCAAATCTAGGCATTTTAATCTTTCCATATTTGATGTGTGATATTATCTCTCGGCTTGAGATGCATATCCGGAATATTATATAAATCTTCTCCGGTGTCGGAGCATCCGAGAGTTTGGCCGATTATTCTTGGAGTAAGTATTATTATGTTGCCATAAACACTAAACCATAGCCAATTATCATCGTTGTCCGTGTTCCAAACTGCTATGCTATCCAAATTAGCGTAGAAAAGAAATGCGGCTAGCTGATCAATTTGGATGTTATTGGGATTAAAGGATATCAAAGTTTATAATCCAGCGCTTTCGCATATTTCATCTAAATCATACATTGGGAACTTGAGAAAATTATAAAATGGACATGTATAGAGTTTCTTCTTTTGAATATCTTCGTATCTCTTAATTGAATGTGGCACATGATTCATCTATCACTCGATTTGATCGTTAGAGCAAACTGGGGGTTAGATGAAGTTGCTTGGTCTTGCTTTCGCTTAGAGATCTTAAGGTTTTTTGTTTTTGGAGCCTTCGAATTTGATCGAGTTTGGAAGAGGATGTATTTTTGAGAAATAAGGAATCGGTTTTGCAGTAAAAATAAAATGAAACGAAGGGAGTGAAGTTAAAAAAATAGACGTTATCTGGTCACTTAAGATTGTCGATTGAATTTTAGACGTTTGGAAGGTGAATCAAACATCTGATTTAACCTAGTTTGAAGATAGTAAAAAGAATCAGACGTCTGGTTGTTTGTGGCATACGTTTGGATTTGATCAATTTGTAAATTTTGATAGGCAGAGAGAATTTTAGACGTCTGCTTGTAGAATCCGTCTAAAATAGGTCAAAATGTTATATTTGTAGGACATATAGTTTTCTCAAATGTCTGGATATAATATCAAACGTCTGAAAATGGTCTGAGTTTTTAGTTTATGGAGGCGTAGAATTTGTTCAGACGTCTGGTCAATAGTTCAAACGCCTGAAATAGGCTGTTTTCTATTTTTATTAAGCAGATATAATTTCAGACGTTTGGAAGGTTTTATCAGACGTCTGATATATGCACGATGGTTAAAATTTTGTGTGATACCAGATTGTCTGACGTCTAATGGAAAAGTTTAGACGTCTGAAAAAACCAATTTGCCTTAAAATAGTCTAATTTTAAAGGGTGTTGCTTATTTTTCGAGAGTTTGGTTTTAATAAAACATAATATTATTATTTGTGAAATAGAATACAAATATACGTAGATAAAAATATAATGAGAATATTTAAATTTATTTAGATGACGATGGAGCATTGCGATCGTCAAACTTTTCATCCCTCCATGGCTTGAGTGGAGACCGTATATTTTCACGTTCATGGGTTTTTGGGGAACCAGAGAATCGCCTCGGTAAAGGATCCAAAAGTGTACGATACGTGGCAGAGGGATCCAAAGGATTTCAAGGAATTGGAAGTGGTTCGTGTACATCCTTCTTTCGTGAATTACAAAATTTTATCGCTACTTGCTCCAGGAAACTTAGTCGTCGTGTAGTGACCTTTTGCTTAAAGTATAATTCTCGTTGTAGATCTATTTGTTGCTTTTGATAGTGACGTATCTCATCGATTTTCTCCTTGGTGTAAGGAGAGACAAATAGATATCATTTGGATTTATTTTTATCGAAAGTGAATCCCGTGTGGTAGGAGGACCACCTATATGTCGGTTCCTGATTTGTAGGAGTAGGAAGGCAATGAGGTGTATCCGTTGAGCTATCCGTTGTTGGTGTCTAGAAGGAGAGATGAGAGTTATCGAAAGACATTCTTTAATTTCTTGTTGTAAAAATATGAAATCTATATATTCTTTACTTTTTGTTTCGTAAAAAGTTATTTATATATGATTTTAAAGGTTATTCATAGGTAATTTCAGAAAACAACTACCTAAAAAATTTAAGGTGAAGGCATTAACAATTTTAATTTGTGGATAAATATTTTTTGCCAAAAATAGAATAAATGGAAATGTATTATTATTTTAGAAGTTCATTAAGAAAGCATATTCCTAAATAGTGTCGTATTTTAACAAATGTTTGTTCTTTTAGTGGTTTTGTGAAAATATCTGCTATTTTATTCTCGGTATTTACGTATTCTAATGTAATATTCCTTTTGTCTACACTGTCACGTAAAAAATGATGTCGTATATCTATATGTTTAGTACGCGAGTGATTTACAGGGTCTTTGATAGATTTATTACACTCGTGTTATCACAATATATTGATGATTTATTAATAACTTTACCGAAATCCATAAGTGTTTGTTGCATGCATATTACTTGTGCACATGCTAGAGCTGTTGAAATATATCCGTCTTCGCAAGTAGACAAGGAGATACAATTTTTCTTTTTACTAAACCATGAATCTAATGATTGCCCGATAAAGTGACATGTTCCGTTAGTACTCTTACGATATGTTTTACATCCACCGAAATAAGCATCACTATATGAAACTAGTTCAAACGATGATCCCTTAGGATAAAAAAACCATAACATCTAGTACTCGATAGATATCGTAAAATATATTTAACAGCTCTTTGGTGAGATTCTTTTGGTTATGCTTGAAATCGGACACAAAGACATACACTCATCATAATGTCAGGTCGACTAGCCGTCAAATAAAGTAAGAAGCCAATCATACAACGATATAATTTTTCATTAAAATATTTTGTGTTATCATCTTTCTCCAAGTGAACACTAGTTCTCATCGTGTTGGTTTGCTTGAAGTTTTATCCATTTCAAAACGACGTAATAGATCGTTACAATATTTTTCTTGATGAATAAAGATACCATTTTCAAGTTGTTTTATTTTTAAACCTAAAAAGAAATTTAATTCTTCCATGTGAGACATTTCAAATTCATTTTTCATAACATTTGAAAATTGATTACAAAGATTTTTGTTAGTTGAACCAAAAATAATATCGTCAACGTAAATTTGTACAATTAAAATGTCATCATTTTCTCGTTTAATAAATAAGGTCGTATCGATTTTACCTATTTGGAAACCAAATGAAATTAAATGATTTTTAAGACATTCATACCAGGCATGGGGGGCTTATTTCAAACCATATAAGGCTTTTTGTAACTTAAAAACATGGTCGATATATTTTTCATGAACAAACAATAGAGGTTGTTCAACATATACGTTTTCTTTAATAAAACCATTTAAAAAAGCACTTTTGACATCCATTTTAAATAATTTAAAATTGTGATGATTTGCAAAAGCGGGTAATGTACGATGGCCTCAAGTCTTGCTACTGAAGCAAAGGTTTCGTCGCAATCGATGCCTTCTTCTTGATTATAACCATGAGCGACTAGACGTGCTTTATTTCTAACTATATTTCCATTTTCATCCGATTTGTTTTTAAATACCCATTTTGTTCCTATAACCGATTGATTGTCTAGTCTTGGTACGAATTTCCAAACATTATTACATTCAAATTGATTTAATTCTTCTTGCATAGCTATTATCCAAAATTATCGTTTGAAGCTTCTTTATAATTTTTGGTTCAAAATTTGACACAAATACAATATGACTTACTTGGTTAAGTTGATTTCTAGTTACTCTGGAATTGAGATCTCCAATGATATTATCTTTTGGATGATCTTTTAGAATTCTAGGAGATGATACTAAAGTATTATTTTGTTCATTTGTCTCATTATTAAAATAATTTGTTGTATTTGTTATTGGAATTATTTCTTCATCGTCATTAGTATGATGGTTAAGAAGATTTTCATCAAACGAACATGTAAACTTTCTTCATTTGTGTTATTTCGTTTAATGAAAATTCTATATGCCTTGCAACGATCCGAATACCCAACAAAGATTCCTCCATCGGCCTTTGGGTCGAATTTTCCTAAATTGTCTTTTGTATTTAGTATAAAACATTTTGATCCGAAAGTTTTCAAGTATGATACTTTAGGTTTTCTTCCAAAAAATATTTCAAAATAAGTATGTTTAGTCAAAGGTCGTATGGTTACTCGATTCAAAATATAACAAGCCGTGGCAATAGCTTCAGACCAAAAATGTTTTGGTAGTCCACTACTATTTCATAGTGTTCATGCACATTCTGGTAACATATGATTTTTTCTTTCTACTACACCATTTTGCTGAGGTGTGCGAGGAAAAGAAAAAATATGACTTATACCTTTTTTATTACAAAAATTAGTAAAAAGAAAAATTTCGAATTCTCCACCGTGATCACTTCGAATATTCTTAATTTTCAAATTCATTTGTTTTTTAATTCTTTTAGCAAAAATTTTAAACATACCAAAGGTGTCACTTTTATGTTTTAAGAATAAAGTCCATGTATATCTTGAAAAATCATCAACTATTACGAAAACTGTAACGACCCGCCATTCATCTCCACAGAATGACGCATCATTAATAAGAAAGAAAGGGATAGAAAAGAAAAGGAAAGAGAAGAAAGAAGAAACAACATCAAAATCTCAATAGCGGAACGAATAAATTATATTAACAATATAAGTATTACATAGTATACAATCATTATCAGAGTTACACAGATAATACAACACATTCTAGACAGTTATAAACACCTGTCTAATTATTACAACTCAATACAACTCAAAGAAGACACAGAGATACCAAACACAACGGAACACTATATATCTACACGCTGAAGCCTCATGCTCCTTTCCTCCTCCACAATTCGTCAAAGCTAACCTGAATCCATTGTCTAGTCGTAAAAATTTGAGTACCCAAGAGTTTAAGAAAAACAGAAATAAACTCCGGGTCAGACATGGGTCTGGTGTGAGTAACAGGTTAAGGTTGCTTAACTTTGAAAACCTTTAAAAAGAAAAGGTATCACTTAAGACTTCCCACACATAAACATGGAAAAGTTTTTACCTTACGCTAAACAAAACATTTGATGGGAAATCCAGTGATATTATTATAGATCTAGGGTTTTCAAGTAAATAGAAAATAGCCAAAATTGTTACACTCATTAAATTCCAGCTACTAGCCACAAAAGTGGGTAATACAATCAAAACCGTTGGCATTTATTGGATTTTGGATTCCATACAATGGCAGGGCTACTGGGGTACCGCCCGTCATATATAGTACGTGGCCTAGATCAATGTACCAAGGAGCCACCCTAACTCCCCTACAACACAAGGCCGGAACCATTCCTTACTGAATAGTCCCGAACAAGATAACCCCGCAGTTGGTGCGCATATCCAACTACCCACTAAGCCGAATAAAAAGGGACCTCTAGACAGGGGAAAATCTCGTCCTACTTGGGCATGACCCACTTAGCCTTGCTACACCTCCCCTGTTTTAGCCATTCCCCGTTGATGAGGCTTGAGGCTACGATTACCTTTATAGAACACATCTATCTTAGAATGCTCATCGTGCACCTGACGATGTTCTGAAAGCATTCAATCCATACAAGTTCGTTCTGGGTTCGAACGAAACCGAATGCATTATCTCGTTACACTCATTTTGGAATCACCCTCAGAGTTAACGACAATAAGCCTTGCACTCTGAATCTTCATCTCGAATCTGAAAGTACTACCCCGTTAAACTCGTATTGGAATCACCCTTAGAGTTTTAACGACGAATAGTCCAAATACCTTGAGTCTTCACTCTTCACTTGAGACTCACGACCTATAGTTAATTTGGATCGATGTGGTTTTCGAATATCCAAATTTGGAAACCCGATCCCGGTCTCATCGAAATCCAAAGCGTATCTTTTAAGGCCAAGTTGTTTTAAAGTTTAAAACAATTCAATTTCATTATCAATATATACACAGATAGATAATTCACATACCACAATAGATAATCAAAATTATCATCACAACAGATAATCCATATTATCATTATTAAAGGATAATCCATATTATCATCATAATGCAACCAATGCGTCCATATCACACAACATCACATGTCTCATTTCTGAGATTTCAAACCATTCAAGGCAACCAATTACCATTCATCCATTCATAAGCAATGATTTACTTAATCACATCATCTATAATTAATTTAAAATAAATTAAATTAATTACTTCCATCTCTAATTAATTTAAAGTGAATTAAATTAATTACTTACATCAATATAAATCTTGCTTATATAACCATTAATTAATTACAAATTAATTAATTAATTATTCTCCAATTATCCACCTTAATTAATCATCCTCGATTAATTATTCTTTAATTACATTCACATAATTATCCTTTAATTAATTTCACAAATTAATTAGTCTTAACCAAGAACAGTAATTAACCTTTAATTACTTCATTAATTAATTAACTATAATTAATTACATTAATCCTTAATTAATTATATTAATTAATTACCCTTAATCACTTATCAGTGATTAATTAATCTTAATTAATCAATCTTAATTACATCATTAATTATATTAATTAATGATCCTTAATTAAATTCAAATTAATTCCTTATTTAAATTAATTACATTAAGTAATTAATCTCAATTAAACCATAATTATTAATCACCTTTGATTAATCACATTCTGTAATTAACTGCCCTTAATTACTTATCAAATTAGTTACTCCTTACTTAACTATCTTTAATTAATCCCTTGATTTATTATAAAGAAATTTAATCCAAATTACTTCCATTCTTAAATCATTTTCATTAATTACATCCAGTAATTATCAATTAATTACTTCACTGAGTAATTTCAATCCATTAATTACACTAAGTAATTATTTATCAAAGCATCCAGTGTTTAAATTAATTAAACTTAATCAATTAACTCAAACAAACCACACTAATCTCAATTAATTACATTGAGTAATTAATTCCTTAATTACTTCCATTAAGTAATTATACTTAAAGAATTTCACAAATGATTATCATTAAATTAGTTAATCTAATTAATTATTAAAAATTAATCACATTAATTAATTACAAATAAATCTCAAGTTAATAACCTTCGTTAACAATTAACAAATTCTTTAATTACTTTTCTTAAGTAATTGACTTACATCAATCAATATAATTAATCTTGAATCATCAATTAATTAACCTTTAATTATTAAATTAATTAAATTTTAACCGTAACTTAATTAATTCTAAATTGCTTGATTAATTAATCCTTAATCATTAATTAATATTCTA
This sequence comes from Allium cepa, assembly GCA_030765085.1. Taxonomy (NCBI): domain Eukaryota; kingdom Viridiplantae; phylum Streptophyta; class Magnoliopsida; order Asparagales; family Amaryllidaceae; genus Allium; species Allium cepa. The sequence goes on from CM060932.1 coordinate 266,362,092, forward strand.
ATTAATAATTATTAATTACAAATTAATTATACCTTAATTAATTAATCTAAACTATAATTAATTAATTTAAACATTTAATTACTTATTTAATTAATCCAAATCATTAATAAATTAAATAAATTAATTATCCATTTAATTTCCTTAAAAATTTAATGAATTACAAATCATTAAATTCTAATTTACTTTAAGATCAAACTTTGTTCTAATTAAGGATCAAGTTATCATTTACAAAGTATTTTAAAACAATTTACTTTAAATTTACTTTCAAATATCATTTTAAATTTAAGATTTAAAGTAAATACAAATTATCTTTAACAAAGTTTAAAACATATTTCTAAAACCCTTTTCATTTCACAAGTTAAAGAAATACTCATTTAATAAAGAAGTTTAAAAGAATTTAAATCTAAATTCATTTTTAAATTCAAATTAATTTAAATTACACTTTAAACATTCAAAATTGTTTTAATCATTTTAAATTTAAAAACTTTCCTTCATTTCAAAACCGGAATACATATTTAAATTTGAATCCAGATTAATCTTTATATTTTTAAACTCTACTTACATTTTTAAAACTTCATTTTTTAAAATTCAAACTACTTAAACAATTTTAAAGTAGTTTAACAATTCAAGTTTAAAAACTTTATTTATTTTTAAAAATTGAGATTTAAACTTAAACTTGAAATTTAAAACTTAGATTTAAAACTTGTTTAAAACTTTGCTTTCATTTTAAACTCAATTTTTAATTTCATTTTAAATTTTTTTAAACAGAACAGGTTATACTTTAAAACTTGTAACACTAAACACTTTACCCAAGCCCATACTTCTTTGCTTCGAGCCAAAACCAAAATGCCTCGAGCAAATATCAATCTACTTCGAGAAAGTCTCGACTACCGCTACTCTGTTCCTGACTTCACCAGGAAATCGAGAGTGCACCGTGCACATGCACGGTGGCTCCGATCATCTATGGCCACCACCACCATCTTCAACAAAACGGCGATCATCCTCGCCTCTGATCATGACCGTCCAAACATCGACAACACCCCACAATCAAAATCGAACATACTGCTCGAACCTGGAATCTGATATTTAACCAGAAACCTTCTCGTGCTCACTACACCGACCATCGGAGTATTTGAAGCTCCGGCTACTCCTTCGTCAACACACCCATCACAATTTCCCAAAATTTGGTAACACTCGATCAATTGCAGAACCCGTGGTTATAGATTTTATACAGCTTAGTTAAACTAGGGTTCCAGAAAATGTCCCTCTGAAACCTCCTCACTGAAATTCATCACCATCAACCATTTTTCCCAACATCACCGATCATTCCTCTATCATCACCCAAGATCCCGAACTCTCCAAACTCATAGATCACCAGAAATTCCCAAAAACCCAAAAAACAGTGCAAGTCAGAGCTGCATCTTCAATTCAACATTAAAAATTATGAATTCGATTTTAAAAATCATGTTTTGGATTAAGAATTCAGAATATATCCCTGAATTTATCAATTAAAATGTTTGAGTTTTTAGTTTTATTACACGTGCACTGTAGTTATGGTTTTCCAGAGATATTTCTAATTTATTTTAACTTAAATAAAATTTTAGACTATAATTTAGGATGAAACAAACAAGTATTGTTTATAGACTAAGTCCTAACAGAAATTAAATCAAGAGAATATGAATTTTTGTTTGAAATCTTAGTTTGAAAACTAAGACAGAGAAGTTATAGAAGTAATAGGTATACACACATCCATATATCCATCTATATACAAAATAAATGCACTTGAATATAAACACACATTACAAACATATCCCAGAAATTAACATGCAAACAAATTCCTACTTAAACTTTTCATTTTTTTTAAAGAAATTGTTACTCACCTGTCATATATATGAGCAAAGCCTCCATTTTGAAAACGGCTTTTGAATCTTTTTAAAACATTGAGTTGGTGAAGTAAGATACTTCTTTGCCTTAGAAAACTTGAGTTACTTCTTAGTCTTTGATTTTAAAACTGCAGTTGTTTCTGGATTTTGATCTTTCTTTTGATTCCAGGTTGAAGAATGCAGATGCTTTTGATTTCCAGATTTTAAAGAAATGCAGTTTTTTCCATTTTCTTTTGTTTGCAAGATCTTAGGTTTGTGGACTTTTGAAGTGATGTTTAAAAACTGAATTGAAACTGAATGCATGCTTTGATCTTTGAAACTTGAGTTGTTGGAAAGATTTGCATGTTGGCTTGATTTGATTTCCAAGTTTGAAATGAAAATGCAGGCTTGTTTTCTTTTTGAAAAATGATCTGCAGTCTTGCTTTTGAAAATGAAATACAGGATTTGATTCATCTCAAGTTTGAAAAAAAATGTTGTAAGCTTTGCTTTTCAGATTGAAGAAAATATACAGGCATTGGTTTGGAAATAATGAGGGTTTTGATCTGATTTTTGAGGAAGTTGTTCTCAGATTTGGTTATGAGGAGGGTTTTCAACTGAAGTTTTCTTTGTTTAGAAATAAAAATGAGAAAAATAAATAGGAAATGGAAGATGTGTTTATATAACTTATTTTATGATTTATTTAAAAATCAAAGAAAAATGAAATTAAAACATGATACTTGTAGAAAACTATACATTTGTCACTTTAATTGTTTATTACTTAACACATGTTAAATTAAGTCCTAGGATGTTTACACTTGTCTTGTAAGTAATTTGTATTTATAATTAAGTGTTAATAAAAGCTTTTAACTAAATTAATTAATTTTTAATACTTAGTTATATATAGATAACTTTTAAAGAATAAAACCAATTATATTTATATATAAAAACAATACATATATTTATGAATTAAAAATAACACACTTGACAATTAAATACAATTTATAAAGGAAATTATAAATTACTTATTATTTAAATGAATTGATGTTTCATATATTAATTGTATTTTAAACTTTTATATCTAATTTACAAATCATATTTATTAATCAATATTTAAAAAAAAGAATGTTAAACAATCATTTGCAAATCTTATTTAAAATCTAAATTAAAGATATTTTTTTTTCTAAAATAGATACTTACCTTAAATATTTAAAACCATACAGTTATTTATAAAATAGCTTTTAATCTTTAAATAAATCATAATTCCCAATTTACCAAAGATATATAATTAGAAAACAAGATTTATTTATTTATTAGATTTAAAACAAGGCTTATCTATTTAATATATACATTTTCTATATACATTATAAATAGAAAACAATTTATTAGCTTTTAAAAATAAAATCTATCAATTAAATATTTATTTAATTGGATTATTAAATTAATTCCAATCTTATTAACAAAGATTATCAAATTTTTAATTCAGATTATTAAATTGATATTGCCTAAAATTCCGGGTCATCACATTCCTTCCCCCTTAAAAGAATTTCGTCCCCGAAATTTAAAACAAAGGTAATTTGATAATCTCTTTAAATATTTTAAATTTTAAAACACAAGCATATATCAAACATGTGCTAACAACCATAGCAACCAATTCATCAAATCAAATAATCTAACTATCCAGACAAAATTCTGGTTAGAATTTCCTAGAGTTTCCCAAGTATATATACCGGAATACTCGCTCTACGGAATCCAAGCAATCAAAACTACAAAGCTACAGAGCTCTTACTCATCTAGATCTACAAAACTAAACAGGATATCAGACTACAGACGAGTCTGATTCAACAATCAAACCTCCTGAACTGCTGGTTCCAAAACCAGAGATAGACCATACACGTACTCCCTCAGAGATACGTGAAACACATCGAATCCCAATTATCCAAACTGGAAATTCAATCCTGGAAACCAAACACTTATCCTCACAAGAACACAGAAAAGATCCAAAATATCTCGGAGCAAGCTTTCCAGCCTTACCCAAAACTTATAGCTCCTTAAGATCGGAGAAAACTTAACCAAAACCAAATCTCCGACTTCGAAATCCAAATTCCTTCGTCTTTTATCCACAAAATTCTTCGGATGGTCCTGGGATACCAACATCCTTCCTGATCAGCTTAACCCTTACTGATGCCTCTAGAAACGAACTAGACCAATCAACTAAACAAAATGATCCTCTCACGATCAATCCAAAATCAAGAACACAAACTCTACTCCTCACACATCAAAAGACTGAATTTTATTCTCCTTATCCGGGAAAAATAAAACAAAAGAACTTCCAAACTACTTCCGCTGCACAACTCTGATCCGAAGTAGATAAGAATGCTGATGATGAACACGAGCACAAACTGGACAACACATCCCAGAAATATGGTTCATCGGATCCATAAAAGAAAACTTAGAAATTCCTCTGAAACCTAAGTTGCTTCATCAAACTCTATCTCTAGGAACCATCTTCTACTAAGTTGAACCACCAGTTCCACTCCTGGAATCCTAGTTGATAAGAAAACTCAATCTCCCGATACGGACAAACCTCTGACTTCCCTAGAGACATCCGGAAAATCTCTGATAACACAAAAGAACATCCAACTATCGCAAGTCACTTTTGCGATCAATCCGGATCAATTTCCAAAGAAATTGTTCTCTCTTTACTAAACAGAACAGCTTATACTTATCTACCCAATCCATCAAGGAAATGGATCCACTTCGCTGCTTCTGAATTCCACCTCCAGAAGAACCACTCAGCTAAAGACCTTCCTGTCGGCACACAGAACACTCCGAGCTGCATTGCTGACACAGATGCCGAAGACTTTCTAGTCCAAAGCTCTTCAAGAAACTCAGACCTCAAAGCCAACCACCACATCCTGCTGAACCCAGCCAAAACACCGAAGCAGACACACTACCCTAAACTCGTTCCAAAGAAATATCTTCGAAAACATCTATAGTCACTGCATCTCATCACGCAGCTACTACTTCCTGAGGTATCAAGATACCATCACTTCTATACAGCCGACAGATCCAAACTCGAACTCATCCAACTACAGAAATGAACTCCGAACCTTAACGGGTTTCCTTCAGAGATCGATGAAACCTCTACACCTAACTGCAAAGCTCAATCGAGACGGTATTAGGTCTACATTCCCGACAGATCCACTTCCAACCTCAAACATTCAAATTCCTACCAATGGTAGTAGTCGTGTTACACACACCACTATCTTATCTACCTTTATAACTTATATTGGAAAACCCGAACAGGAACCCAACAGATAGGTAGAAATAGATAAATATATATAAATATACTTAAAATTACAAATACGCTCTCTCAAGAAAGAAATCACTCCAAAGCCTAGGTATTCACTCAACCTAGTGCTCTGATACCACTGTAACGACCCGCCATTCATCTCAATAGAATGACACATCATTAATAAGAAAGAAAGGGATAGAAAAGAGAAAGAAAGAGAAGATAGAAGAAACAACATCAGAATCTCAACAGCGGAACGAATAAATTATATTAACAATATAAGTATTACATAGTACACAATCATTATCAGAGTTACACAGATAATACAACACATTCTAGACAGTTAGAAACACCAGTCTAATTATTACAACTCAATAATTATTACAAGTCAATACAACTCAGAGAAGACACAGAGATACCAAACACAGCGGAACACTATATATCTACATGCTGAAGCCTCCTGCTCCACTGCTCCTCCACAATTCGTCAAAGCTAACCTGAATCCCTTGGCTACTCGTAAAAATTTGAGTACCCAAGAGTTTAAGAAAAACAAAAATAAACTCCGGGTCAGACATGGGTCTGGTGTGAGTAACAGGTTAAGGTTGCTTAACTTTGAAAACCTTTGAAAAGAAAAGGTATCACGTAAGACTTCCCACACATAAACATGGAAAAGTTTTTACCTTACGCTAACCAAAACATTTGATAGGAAATCCAGTGATATTATAATTGGTCTAGGGTCTTCAAGCAAATAGAAAATAGCCGAAATTGTTACATTCATTAACTTCCAGCTACTAGCCACAAAAGTGGGTAATACAATCAAAACCATTGGCACTTGTTGGATTTTGGATTCCATACAATGACAGGGCTAATAGGGTACCGCCTGTCATAGTACGTGGCCTAGATCAACGTACCCAGTAGCCATCCTAACTCCCCTGCAACACAAGGCCGGAACCATTTCTTAATGAATAGTCCCGAACAAGACAACCCCGCAGTTGGTGCGCATATCCAACTGCCCACTAAGCCGAATAAAAAGGGACCTCTAGACAGGGGAAAATCTCGTCCTACTTGGGCATGACCCACTTAGCCTTGCTGCACCTCCCCTGTTTTAGCCATTCCCCCATGATGAGGCTTGAGGCTACGATTACCTTTATAGAACACATCTATCTTAGAATGCTCATCGTGCACCTGACGATGTTCTGAAAGCATTCAATCCATACAAGTTCGTTCTGGGTTCGAACGAAACCGAAGGCATTATCTCGTTACACTCATTTTCGAATCACCCTTAGAGTTAACGACAATAAGCCTTGCACTCTGAATCTTCATCTCGAATCTGAAAGTACTACCCTGTTAAACTCGTATTGGAATCACCCTCAGAGTTTTAACGACGAATAGCCCCAACACCTTGAGTCTTCAGTCTTCACTTGAGACTCACGACCTATCGTTAATTTGGATCGATGTGGTTTTCAGATATCCAAATTTGGAAACCCGATCCCGGTCTCATCGAAATCCAAAGCGTATCTTTTAAGGCCAAGTTGTTTTAAAGTTTAAAACAATTCAATTTCATTATCAATATATACACAGATAGATAATTCACATACCACAATAGATAATCAACATTATCATCACAACAAATAATCCATATTATCATTATTAAAGGATAATCCATATTATCGTCATAATGCAACCAATGCGTCCATATCACACAACATTACTTATCTCATTTCTGAGATTTCAAACCATTCAAGGCAACCAATTATCATTCATCCATTCATAAGCAATGATTTACTTAATCACATCATCTATAGTTAATTTAAAATAAATTAAATTAATTACTTCCGTCTCTAATTAATTTAAAGTGAATTAAATTAATTACTTACATCAATATAAATCTTGCTTATATAACCATTAATTAATTACAAATTAATTAATTAATTATTCTCCAATTATCCACCTTAATTAATCATCCTCAATTAATTATTCTTTAATTACATTCATGTAATTATCCTTTAATTAATTTCACAAATTAATTACTCTTAACCAAGAACAGTAATTAACCTTTAACTACTTCATTAATTAATTAACTATAATTAATTACATTAATCCTTAATTAATTATATTAATTAATTACCCTTAATCACTTATCATTGATTAATTAATCTTAACTAATAAATCTTAATTACATCATTAATTATATTAATTAATGATCCTTAATTAAATTTAAATTAATTCCTTATTTAAATTAATTACATTAAGTAATTAATCTCAATTAAACCATAATTATTAATCACCTTTAATTAATCACATTCTGTAATTAACTACCCTTAATTACTTATCAAATTAATTACTCCTTACCTAATTATCTTTAATTAATTCCTTGATTTATTATAAAGTAATTTAATCCAAATTACTTTCATTCTTAAATCATTTTCATTAATTACATCCTGTAATTATCAATTAATTACTTCACTGAGTAATTTCAATCCATTAATTACATTAAGTAATTATTTATCAAAGCATCCAGTGTTTAAATTAATTAAACTTAATTAATTACCTCAAACAAACCACACTAATCTCAATTAATTACATTGAGTAATTAATTCCTTAATTACTTCCATTAAGTAATTATACTTAAAGGATTTCATAAATGATTATCATTAAACTAATTAATCTAATTAATTATTAAAAATTAATCTAATTAATTATTAAAAATTAATCATATGAATTAATTATCAAATAAATCTCAAGTTAATGACCTTCATTAACAATTAACAAATTCTTTAATTACTTTTCTTAAGTAATTGACTTACATCAATCAATATAATTAACCTTGTATCATCAATTAATTAACCTTTAATTATTAAATTAATTAAGTTTTAACTGTAACTTAATTAATTCTAAATTACTAGATTAATTAATCTTTAATCATTAATTAATATTCTAATTAATAATTCTTAATTACAAATTAATTATACCTTAATTAATTAATAAACCTTTAATTACTTATTTAATTAATCCAAATCATTAATAAATTAAATAAATTAATTATCCATTTAATTTCCTTAAAAATTTAATGAATTACAAATCATTAAATTCTAATTTACTTTAAGATCAAACTTTGTTCTTATTAAGGATCAAGTTATCATTTACAAAGTATTTTAGAACAATTTACTTTAAATTTACTTTCAAATATCATTTTAAATTTAAGATTTAAAATGAATATAAATTATCTTTAACAAAGTTTAAAACATATTTCTAAAACCCTTTTCACTTCACAAGTTAAAGAAATATTCATTTAATAAAGAAGTTTAAAAGAATTTAAATCCAAATTCATTTTTAAATTCAAATTAATTTAAATTACACTTTAAACATTCAAAATCGTTTTAATCATTTTAAATTTAAAAACTTTCCTTCATTTCAAAACCGGAATACATATTTAATTTTGAATCCAGATTAATCTTTAGATTTTTAAACTCTACTTACATTTTTAAAACTTCATTTTTTAAAATTCAAACTACTTAAACATTTTTAAAGTAGTTTAACAATTCAAGTTTTAAAACTTTATTTATTTTTAAAAACTGAGATTTAAACTTAAACTTGAATTCCAGATTTAAAATTTAGATTTAAAACTTGTTTAAAACTTTGCTTTCATTTTAAACTCAATTTTTAATTTCATTTTAATTTTTTTTAAACAGAACAGGTTATACTTTAAAACCTGTAACCCTAAACACTTTACCCAAGCCCATATTTCTTTGCTTCGAGCCAAAACAAAAATGCCTCGAGCAAATATCAATCTACTTCGAGAAAGTCTCAAATACCACTACTCTGTTCCTGACTTCACCAGGAAATCGAGAGTGCACCGTGCACATGCACGGTGGATCCGATCATCTATGGCCATCACCACCATCTTCAACAAAATGGCGATCATCCCCGCCTCTGATCATGACCATCGAAACATCGACAACACCCTAGAATCAAAATCGAACATACTGCTCGAACCTGGAATCTAATATTTAACCAGAAACCTTCTCGTGCTCACTACACCGACCATCAGAGTATTTGAAGCTCCGGCTACTCCTTCGTCAACACACCCATCGCAATTTCCCAAAATTTGGTAAGACTCGATCATCTACAGAACTCGTGATGATCGATTTTATAAAGCTTAGTTAAACTAGGGTTCCAGAAAATATCCCTCTGCTGCAACCTCCTCACTGAAATTCATCACCATCAACCATTTTTCCCAACATCACCGATCACTCCTCTATCATCACCCAAGATCCCGACCTCTCCAAACTCATAGATCACCAGAAATTCCCAAAAACCCAAAAATCAGTGCAATTCAGAGCTGCATCTTCAATTCAACATTAAAAATTATGATTTCGATTTTAAAAATCATGTTTTGGATTAAGAATTCAGAATATATCCCTGAATTTATCAATTAAAATGTTTGATTTTTCATTTTTATTACACCTGCACTGTTGTTATGGTTTTCCAGAGATATTTCTAATTTATTTTAACTTAAATAAAATTTTAGACTATAATTTAGGATGAAACAAACAAGTATTGTTTATAGACTAAGTCCTAACAGAAATTAAATCAAGAGAATATGAATTTTTTGTTCGAAATCTTAGTTTGAAAACTAAGACAGAGAAGTTACAGAAGTAATAGGTATACACACATCCATATGTCCATCTATATACAAAATAAATGCACTTGAATATAAACACACATTACAAACATATCCCAGAAATTAACATGCAAACAAATTCCTACTTAAACTTTTCATTTTTTTTTAAAGAAATTGTTACTCACCTGTCATAAATATGAGCAAAGCCTCCATTTTGAAAACAGCTTTTGAATCTTTTTAAAACATTGAGTTGGTGAAGTTAGATACTTCTTTGCCTTAGAAAACTTGAGTTACTTCTTAGTCTTTGATTTTAAAACTGCAGTTGTTACTGGATTTTGATCTTTCTTTTGATTCCAGGTTGAAGAATGCAGATGCTTTTGATTTCTAGATTTTAAAGAAATGCAGTTTTTTCCATTTTCTTTTGTTTGCAAGATCTGAGGTTTGTGGACTTTTGAAGTGATGTTTAAAAACTGAATTGAAACTGAATGCATGCTTTGATCTTTGAAACTTGAGTTGTTGGAAAGATTTGCATGTAGGCTTGATTTGATTTCCAAGTTTGAAATGAAAATGCAGGCTTGTTTTCTTTTTGAAAAATGATCTGCAGTCTTGCTTTTGAAAATGAAATACAGGATTTGATTCATCTCAAGTTTGAAAAAAATGTTGTAAGCTTTGCTTTTCAGATTGAAGAATATGTACAGGCATTGGTTTGAAAATAATGAGGGTTTTGATCTAATTTTTGAGGAAGTTGTTCTCAGATTTGGTTATGAGGAGGGTTTTCAGCTGAAGTTTTCTTTGTTTAGAAATAAAAATGAGAAAAAGAAAAAGGAAATGGAAGTTGTGTTTATATAACTTATTTTATGATTTATTTAAAAATCAAATATAAATGAAATTAAAACATGATACTTGTAGAAAACTATACATTTGTCACTTTAATTGTTTATTACTTAACACATGTTAAATTAAGTTCTAGGATGTTTACACTTGTCTTGTAAGTAATTTGTATTTATAATTAAGTGTTAATAAAAGCTTTTAACTAAATTAATTAGTCTTTAATACTTAGTTATATATAGATAACTTTTAAAGAATAAGACCAATTATATTTATATATAAAAACAATACATATATTTATTAATTAAAAAAAACACACTTGACAATTAAATACAATTTATAAAGGAAATTATAAATTACTTATTATTTAAATGAATTGATGTTTCATATATTAATTTTATTTTAAACTTTTATATCTAATTTACAAATCATATTTATTAATCAATATTTAAAAAAAGAATGTTAAACAATCATTTGCAAATCTTATTTAAAATCTAAATTAAAGATATTTTTTTTCTAAAATAGATACTTACCTTCAATATTTAAAACCATATAGTTATTTTTAAAATAGTTGTTAATCTTTAAATAAATCATAATTCCCAATTTACCAAAGATATATATATTAGAAAACAAGATTTATTTATTTATTAGATTTAAAACAAGGCTTATCTATTTAATATATACATTTTCTATATACATTATATATAGAAAACAATTTATTAGCTTTTAAAAATAAAATCTATCAATTAAATATTTATTTAATTGGATTATTAAATAAATTCCAATCTTATTAACAAAGATTATCAATTTTTTTATTCATATTATTAAATGGATATTGCCTAAAATTCCGGGTCATCACAAAAACATATTTATTGTAATTTATAGATCATACTTGAGTTGGACCAAATAAATCTAAATGTAATAGTTCTAATGGTTGTTGTAGAAATATTATTTTTAGATTTAAAAGAACTTTTCTTTGGTTTTCCAATTTGACAATCGTCACATAAATTTTCTACTTTGTAATTTATTTTAGGTAAATCTCTAACTAGCTCATATTTTGCTAATTTATTAATATATTTAAAATTAATATGACAAAATCATTTATGCCACAACCATGGATCATCGTTTTTGGCGGTTAAACATAAATTTGAATTTTGATTTATATTCATATTTAATACATAAATATTTTTGTTTCTAAAACCCTCAAAGATAAGTTGTTTGTAATTGTTGAAAATATTACATCTATCTTTTTCGAAATTATTTGAAAACCTTTATCGCATAGTTAACTAATACTAAGTAGGTTGTGTTTTAAATTCTCTACTAACAAAACATTTGTAATAATAGGAGAGTTAGAAATACCAGAGTTAATAACTTCTCCAATGCTCACGACATATCCTTTTGAGTTATCTCCAACAGTTACCGTTCCACCATCGATGTATGTTTTATTTGATAACATTTTAGAATTTCTGGTCATATTCTTGGAGCATCCACTATCAAGTATCCATTTCTCCTTATTTTTTATTTTAGGTACTTGCAAAATAAAAAATTATTTAATTGGTACCTATATACTTTGTTAGGGTCCTAGATGTTAGGAGGGGTAGGTAGCCATACCCAAGAAGGTTTGGTACCTTTATGAACATAATTTTTATTATAGACTACATTTTCTAAAAATTATTAATGTATTTTTGTCTAGTCAAATTATTATTTCTCTTAGGAATCCAAATTTTTATATTTTTGGTATTCATATTAGACTTAGGTGATCTTTTAGTCTTTTGATAAATACAACTATATTTCTTAATATTATTCCCTTTTTGTTTAGGAATATTTTTAAATCCTATTCCATTTCTATTACCTGATGGTTTTGAAGTTTTGATAAAAAATTTCAAATCTTGTTTTCCTTTATTAAATTTTGAAACATTATTTTTAGTTTTATTTAATTTTTCTTTTAATTCTAAATTTTCAATTTTCAATGTTTCTATATTACTCTTCAAGTTGATATTCTCTTTTAACAAGTTATTGTTTTCTAGTCTAATTTTTCCAAAATCAATAGCCATAGTCTCATCTTCAACCAAAATATTTTTAACTTTTTCTTGAGATAATTCTAGTTCCTCCTCTAAAATAGTTTTTTCAACTTTTAACATTCCTACTTCAAGTTCTAAACTATTTATTTTGGCTATATGTTCTTTATTCAATTATTAATTTGTCTAAATTTATCATCTAATTCCATGCTAAGTTCTAATAATTCATCACAGCTAAGTTCGGGACATACCTCATCAGTTTCTGCCATAAAGCATACATTGCTTGTTCTCCGTCACTATCGCTGTTACTGTCTAATGATGTTGAAGAATCCGAGTCATCCCATGTTACTTTGAAAGCTTTCTTTTTTTGAATTTTTCAAAATTTTCTTCTTTTTATCATTGTTGAGCTTGGGACAGTCTTTCTTCATATGTCCAAATTGGTCACATTCATAGCATTAGATTGACGTTTGATTTGTTGAGCTTGATTTTCCTCCTTTCTGAAATCTAGTCATTTGCCTAACTTCTTGAATTTTTTATAGTTTTTGGCAATAAATACAATTTCTTCTTCTTCTAAGTTAGAGTCTTCATTTGTTGCTGGGAATGCTATGTTTTTCTTTTTCGAATTTTGTTCTTTTCTTGCCAGCAAATTAGCTTCATAGGGAATTAAATTTCCTATCAATTCTTCAACTAAGAGTGTTGAGAGATCATTAGCTTCTTCGATAGCTAATACTTTTCTTTCCCACTCTGGAGTTAAAGAATTGAGTATTCTAGATATTAATTCAAAATTTGTGAATTTGACTCCAAGTGCCATTAAATCATGTTGAACGGTTTGGAATCTAGAGTACATGTCTACTCTAGATTCATTTTGTGTCATATTAAATGATGAAAATTGATTTTTTTTAAATTGAAATCTTAGTTTGTTTGACTTTGTTTGTGCCTTCGGTGTAACTTGTATGGTACACCAAGTATCATATGCAGTGTTACATAACATGACATGTGAAAATTCATTCTTATCTAATGAACAAAAAAGAACATTCATAGCTCTGGCATTATTAGAAGCTGCGGTTTTTTGTGCATTATTCCATGTGTTCATAGCAGTGCCAGGTGCTTCATATTTATTTTGAATGGCTGACCAAATTTCTAATCCATTAGCTTCCACAAAAATTCTCATACGTGTTGACCAATATGCATTAAAAAGTGGGGGTCGTGTTGTGGATTGACCTTCTAGAAAAATACTTGCCTCGCTTCACCCGGAGGAATAAGCTTGGTTACAATAAGTTGTTCTTGTCAAATATGTGTTCTATAACATATATATTGACTAGTACAAATACTTCCACTATATATCTAAAGAGTATTGTATGTGAAGAACTGAATATATGGAAGAGTGAAATACAAGTATAGATTATTAGAGATCAAGAATATATGATAGAGTACGTAGTTAAAGAGTGTAAGTAAGTAAAGTAAGTAAAGTGATTTCTTCTCTTGATTCTTGATGATATATATTGTCATAGAGAGGTTCCTTGAGTAGTTGAATCCATTAACCAGTGCTCTATAGTTGCTTCTGTTGATGATGAAGAGTTACAGCAAAGAGAAGTGGAGATGTCTATTAGAATGTGGCAGTTGAAGTTTAAATTTAAAATTCGAGTTTGAAATCAGGCGTTTGGGATATGTTTCAGACATCTGATAATACATATATTTTGGAATATAGTAGCAGATCAGACGTTTGAGTGCAATTGCCAAACGTCTGCTTTAGTCTATCTATTGTTCTAGAGAACGGTTTCAGACACCTGGCTTGTGCATCCAGACGTTTGATATTGTGCGTATCAGTTTTTGTGCTCTTTTTCTTGTGCTTCTTTGATTCTATCAACTTGTAGTCTCTTGTAGTGTTCTTTAAGCCATGTTCTTGTCATTCTAGTGATTTTGCTTTAGCAAGTACCTGCATATATAAATATATATGCATATTCGATTTCCATTATATAGTTGTTGTCATCGAAACGGTAGATTTGATTTCCTAACAATCTCCTCCGTTTTGATGATGACAACTATACAATGCACTTATCTATAATTTTATAATTTTATAAATCTCCCCCTGAATATGTGCATTCCATTATTTATTTCGACCTTTATCATTTTTCCCCTTTTGGTTTTATCAAAAAGGATTTATAAATTTTAATTGTAAACATCATGTCCATTCCATAAAGTATTTACCAATCAATGTAAGATTATATAAATATACACAGAAATAACACACCAAAAAAGGAAATTTCATTAATCACATTAATCAAGTACATTCTTAGATTTTATACAAAAGTTGGAATCCTATGAAATTTAAGAATCTTTTGGGGAAGCTTTATCTTGATCATCTCCTTTGTCTTCATTTTTGGAAGAGCTGGCTTGTTTTGTAGGAGATGTCTGAGTTTGTTTGAGAGGTTCTTTCTCCTCGTCAAAAAGCTTGGAATGTTTCAAAGGAGGAGGAGAAGGCACCGGAGTTGATGTTGTTTATAAGACATCTACCATTTGCAATATGGTGAATGAACTTGGCATTTTTATCCCCTTCGTTAATTGATTGGATTCAGGATCATTGGTGCCACATTATCTCCTCTTGATTTAGGAGTTTATTCATTTCCAAATTTAGGATATGTAAATTTTGATTTCCTCCGTGCTTAATTTCCTAACTTCACTTGACCTATTGAACAGTAAGATCTCATTAAGGATTCTATTCTTTTTAATTCTATTACCAACAACGTTAGTGTTCCAAATCTTAAGATGTGATCAAAGTTCCTGCTCCTTGAAAACCAGTTTTTCGCTGCATTATTAAAAACCTGGTAATCCAATGATCTCCTTTTCAAGGTTACCTAATTTATAAAGTTACTTTCCTTAAAACACATTTTTAAAAATTTTAAAGGTTTAATTATTCGAATATTAGAGTGAGAATTATATAAAATAGGGCAATGATCTGAAATTAGGCCACTAGAACATAGGATTTAGAGAGCGGGAACATCTATTCCCACTCCTCACTTATAAGGAATCCATCTATTAAGGCCATTGAGGGAATCAACCTACCATTGAACCAAGCGAAACTCCTTTTAGATAGTGGAGGTTTAATAAGGAGGTTATGAATAATGAAGTCGTTGAATTCTTCCATAACAACAAAGTTAGCCTCTCTTAGTGAGCGCTCCCTAATGTGTCGGGTCACATTGAAGTCACGACCTACAATCCAAGGACCGTAAGAGAGGGTTCTAAAGTCATAACATTCTAACCAACGAAATTTCCTAAGATATCTAGTATTAGGTGCGTAAACATTGATGATCTTAAGAGAATAATTAGGATTAAGATCCAGAAGGATAATGTCTAATGAATGATGGTTACAAACAGCTTGTAAAAGTTTAAATCTATCTCCCCTCCAAAGCATTGTAATTCCTTTCGAACTACCTATCAAAGGAACAAATGCCCATTCAAAGAGGGTATTACCACTAATAGATCTAAGGACATAAGAGTCTGGCTAATCAATTTTTGTTTCTGGCAGAAGATCTATGTCTGCCTTATTGTTGAAAAGGATTCTTTTTATCCTGGATCATTTAATGGGTAATCATAATCCTCTAATGTTCTACCTTATTATTAACATGTGTTATTATTGTTAGCCTTTTCAATTTCTTTAGTTTTAATAATTTTAATATACTTACTGTTTGTGTCATGATCACCTGATGGGGAGTAGTCTAATGAGGAGGTGAAAAATAAGTGTCTAGTGCTTCTATGCACCACCCCACTAGATGTACTATGCAATCTATGTTCTCTTGTGACAGCTATTTTAGGATGATTATCAAGAGTTGAAACTTCAACCACTTGATAGCAATTTCCATATCTAATTCCACCACTGAAGTGCCAAGTTTATTTTAGCCTGACACTAGCAAGATAGAATATCGAGATCCAATGCCAGAATGTTAAAATCTCAAATGGGATCGCTGATGGTAGGAACATGGCACGAAGATAATAAGGATTGCTTGTAACGACCCGTAAATTTTCGATAATTGTTAATTAATGAATCTTGTTATTTAATGTTGAAAGAAATAAAAAGTTGTAAGGTAATAATGAAATAATAACTAAGATGAAACATAACAAGGTTAATTGAAGTTAATAATTAGTGAAGTTGAATAAAATTCTTATTAAACAAAATAATTTAAAAGTTATAACTTGGTTATAAAGTGAATATAAGAAAACAAGTGTAATATTGAATCAATTGGTGGGTTAGTATATAATGATTGATAATTGGATAAAAACAATGCTATGTAAATAATTGTAACATTGGTTTATTAATAATAACTTATAAGTGTAATTAAAAGCTAACGGTAACAATTATTGTATGTTACCCCTCTATTTAACCTGTTAATTTAGTCAGAAAACAAATTTCAATAAATGTAATTAAATATTATGTTAATGGAAATTAAAGTAATATTTGGAAGTAATGTTAATTTTATTCATAATATGATTATTGGTTAAATAAAAAGAATGAAAAACGAGGTTTATTAATTTATTTGAATTTAAAAGATAATAGTTGGATTCATTGCAAATAAATGAGATTAAATATTTAAATATTATGATGATGGAAAATTAAGATGAAATTGAGAAACATTAATGTGCTAAGAGATAAACCAATGTTAGGTATAACCTTATTGTAATGAAAGATTTGAATAACGAGGTTTAAAATTTAATAAATGGATTATTGAAATTTTAATTTATAATTTCTGAATTTAATGAAATTGAAATTAAATACTGAAATTGATGGATTAATCAACTTTAAATTGACATCTAAATTTGTTTAAATTATTAAAATTGTTCAATAATAAAAAATGATAAGATTTGTTAATTATGCAATTGGAATTTGAAAATTTTCGATTTAATTGATTTAATATTTATTTATTTAATTAACTGAAAAATAGCATCTTGGCCACTGACTTGGATTTCGACGAAACCAGTTTCATCAGATCCCTAATAGTGAATTATTATAGGATTTCAAGTTTTTAACTATCGGACTTGTCGCTTGACCGTACGGACTCGAAACGCCCAGAACTCAATTAAATTCAAATCAATTGAAATCAATTTGAAATAGCTTGATTTTTGCATAACTTCTTCATACAATGGAATTTGGACTTGAAAATTATTCCATTGAGTTTAAATTATTTAAAAACATCTATTTTGATATATGGGTTGACCCATTTTGTTCCGTAGTCGAAACAGGCTTTTCCGGGCCATTTATCGTTCAACATGTAAACCAATCGTATCCGTTCCTCTATTTTTAGCTCCACCTATATATATATATATATATACATCGCCATAAACCCTAGCAGCCTTTCTATTTCTCATTTTTGTACGTACAGAAATTTCTTTTGTTCCTCTTTCTCAATGGCAGACAAACCCTGAATTTCACAATCCAATTCCAATTTAAAAATTCAACTTCAAAAGCAACTCTCCTCAAACTATATCGAATTGTATATCGATTTGAAGCACTCGAAGAGCGTAAGTCAATTATGTGATTCGTTTTTCAATTTGGGTTGCTGTGTGGCCATAACTGGGAGAATCAATCATGGTCATTCGTCGTGTCTTGATCAATGAGGTCGGATCGTCGAATCAACGATGTGGACTTGTAGAGATCGATGAGCGTAGCTAATCGGTGTAGTTAGTTCGGTGATTTTACGGCTGGAACTATGGAAAAAATTCATTTAGGGTTGGGCTATCAACCAGCGGAGGCTGTCTTTCACGAGAGCAAGGTGGTCGTGCTCGGACCTGGAGAGGTGGCTCGGCGAGCCTAGCACGGTGGCGTGCTCTGTTGAGGCGATCGTCGCCTATGGAAGCAGCGATAATTCTGGTAGTGGTGGCAGATTTTTTGGGTTCGAATGATTAGGGTTCAGTTCTGTGGCACGATCTGTGCTGGCACGTGACGTTGCTTGGTGACATGCAAGGGTTTCTGTTTGTTTTATTTATTATCTAATTTAATTTATTTTAAATCGTATCGTTCTAGTTTGCATAACTTTTGCGTATGAGGCCCGATTCACTCACGGTTTTCTCTTCTAGGATCGTATTGAAATTCCGAACATTTTGGAGCTAGTTTTGACGGATTCCAAAACTGTTGAATTTTGGGTTTAAATTGGATTTAAATTCAATTTAAATTCAAAACGTGAGTGTTTTAACCCACTCGCAACTTCTAAAATTTCTTATCTTTGTTAAATTGATTGATGATGTGATTAGAAATTTATTTATGACTGTTTGGCATATTTTGGATCATCATCTCAGTTAATTTGAATTTATTTGGATAAAATAGTTATTTAATTTATTATTGAATATAAACTGTCGGTAAATGCCTGTTATTTATTGTCTGTTCTATATTGATGTTATTGATTGAATTGGATGATAATTGTGATAAATGTTTGATTATTGATATGGGATGAATGGATGTTATATTTTATATTGTATAAACTGCAAGTTGTTATGGATTTTTATTTCATTCAAGATTGCGGTTTGAAATGATATATAACCATATTTATATTTTAAATTACGGATTGAAATGATAAATATCCATATCACTTGACCATAGGATAGAAAATTATATACAGACACTGTGGTTTATATATAAAATATTTTAAATCGATTTCTATGGTTTTGCAAAGAAATATATGGTTTTAGATATATTGATTTTAGATATTATATAAATGTTATTTTATCCTTGGTATTGAGCTATGTATAATTTGTTTTAATATAGAATAAGCTTAATAATAAGTTTGATTTTTATTGAAGACAATATGGTTAAGTATTTAAATTATATTTTAATATAGAGTTTATAATGATTTAAATAAATTAAGGTGGAAAGATAAATTTGAGATTTATTTGAAATTGAATTTATTTAAGAATTAAACTCAAATAAGTTTGATGTGAAATTTATTAATTTGAAATTTTAGAAGGTATGATTTTTATAACTTGATTTTTGTTAAGGTGAATTAAATGAATATTTCAATTATAAATAAATTGAAGGAAATATTTAGTTATTTGTAATTTGAGTTTTATTTAAATGATAATGGATTTATTATGTAACATATTTCAAAACTAAATAATAGAAAATTGAATTGTTGAATCGTAATTACCAAACTTAGCTTGAAATTATTGAATACTTAAAGTTTGAAATATATTGAATTTGAAATGGTTTATTCTGTGGATCAAATCTGTTTTGAAATCGATAAAATTTGAAATAGTTTAATTGGAAACTGAATCGTATTGTAATTTATGATTTGGGATTTGGTTAAAATTAAAATTTAGAAATTCGAATTGTTTTGGAATTGATTTGTGAAATTGAAGAAGTTATTTTATTTTATAAGGTATTTTAATATTTAAACCATTTAAGTGGTGGAAGTTATGTTTCAAAGTTATGAGCTTCAAAGTATCATGATTTGAAAGTGTTGTAATTTCAAGTGCTTTGGTTTCGAAGTATATAACTTTGAAAGTGCTACGATTTTTGGAAAATGATATATTTGAAATAAAAATGATATCGTATTGATTTAGTTTGAAATGGAAATGATATCACATTTATATGGTTTTGAAATGGCACCTACCCTAGCGTGCCTTGTACGAGTTTGATTTGCGTCGTACCTATGGAGTATCCTCTGGTAGCCTCCCGATCAGGAGGTATTAAAGTACTGTATATACTATTGGCATTATTTATGTGTTAATGTGGAAAATGTAAATCCTTAACGGTATTTTAAAGTAAGTTTATTTTTCTATTAGACATTATTATAATAGCGTATATTACTACATAGTAGATAGTTTTACGGATCCTTAGGAGATATAAATCCCGAACATCTCTTAAGTTACTGCACTCACGTTAGACACTGGATAAGAGATGTCATAAGATCTCTCTGACACCATTCCACTCATATTATTTACCGTTGATTCAACTTACATAAAATCTTTTAATTTTAACTCATGTGTTTTGTCTTTTCAATTCGCTAGGGTCAGCCCGAGCATTTCGGGATTTGAAGACCATATTGTTGGAGGACGAAGAAGAAGATTGTATTATTATTATTTATTATATATTTCACCGTATCATGTATTCCACTGCATTATTTATTATTCTCTGGTATTGTAACTCTGATTTGTGTTGTATAAGTATAATCAAATGTTTTGTAAAACAGCTTCATGAACTATTATTTGATTATTATATTTTGTCATTCCGCTGTGAGATTCTATTTTGTTTTATCTCTTTCTCTGTTTTTCTTATTCGCCCCAATAACAATCCGCTCTTTTGTATGGTTTGAGTCTGACGTGTGTGGTTTATCGTCGATTTAAAGCGTACAAAAAGGCGGGCTATTACATTTGGCATCAGAGCTTTGGTTTTGCGATAAACCTTAGCTTTGTGGGGTCTGACTCTTTACTAATAGGGTAGTAATACACTATGATGAGTCATTGAGTTTATATATATGAAAGAGCGTATTTGTTAGTGTTATAAAAAGGTTTTGATATTGTGCTAATTTGTTCCGTTTGTATTTTAAATTCCGGTTGGTGCATAGGATGCTATGACATCAATAGGGATTTCTAAACACGTAATAGGACAGACCGACACAATATTTGTTTTTAATATGGGTGAATGAAATAATTTTGCCTATTATATTTTCTATATATATAATAATTTTTTTATAAAGATTATATTTGGTTGTAATATATTGGTTGTTAGGTAGTGAAATTTATAAATATTGATTGGAAAAAAAATCGAAGAAAATAAAATAAATGAAAATTAGAAATTTTAGAACTTAAGTTCTAGGATTTTGAAAATTTCTTTCAAAGGATTTTGGAATATAATAATATTGTTTATAAGTATTTTCTGATATAAATATTTCAGTATAATTGGAAAGAATTGTTTTAAAGAAACTTTGGAAAGAAATAAGTTATGTACTCCCCTCTATGTCGTTGGGAAATAATTTTGGTGATGAGTGCACGCATCATCGACATTCATTTTCGAGTTTTTAAGTGGGAAGGCCACTGTAGTAGTTTTACTATAGATTTATTTTGATAAACAAATATAAATTTCAAATTGTTTTAAATATAATTGGATATATAAATTGTAAGTGTATACATCTATCTGTTATTTTAAAATGATTTGAAATTTAACCCGGTATTTAGTTCTTAAGTTCCCGTTAATTAATAGTTCAATTATTATAGTGAAATGGAATGTAACTAATTAATAATTGGAACCTCTAATGTAACAACCTGATATTTTCAGCCATTCGCATCCACATATGTCGAACTTGAATTGCTCAAAATACCGCATTGTAATAAAATTTGGAGCAAATGAAAACAATCACAAAATCAAAGACACAGAAATATCAGAATAACTCGCAGTGGAAATTAAAATACCATAGTAGTTCATGAAGCTACTATAACAAAATCTCAAAAAAAAATACATAATATCAGTCCGAAACATACATAATAGAAATCCCAAATACATAGAAGTTAATAAATACCAGAACTGAAGTAGAACAACTCAAACTGAAACGGATAGATAACTAGATAAGCAAAATCTCCAACGATTCCTAGCTCCAGAAAAAGAAATCCAAAGCTGTGAATACCCAGGCTGACCTGAGAGTAAAGTAAAAAAAAAACACTCGAGTCAGGACATACATACTTATATAATGTAAACCAACTCAAGTGAACTGTAGTAGTAATGCATAATAACTTAAAGGATGCTTGGGATCGCCCATCCTCTAAGGATCAGTTAAACCATAAATTAAATACATCCCGTGGTTAAAATTCCAAAATAGTATTTTATACTTCGAAAATCAAAAATCATTTCAAAGTTCAATATCATTTCAAATTCATTTTAATATATCAAAATATCGTATCCTTCCAAAACCTTATTCATTTTTATTTAATTTAAACAACATTCCAAATCACATTTCAAAATGGTTTATATTTCAAATCAAAATATTCCATTTAAACCAATAAAAATGAAGTTATTATACTTTTAAAAAATCAAATATTAAATTCTCAAAATTTAGTCTTTTCAGAATTCATTTATTCACTTAAATTGATTAAAACAGTGAAATTTCAACTTTTGTAGCATTTAGAAAATACTACGGTAAGTTACATTTGAAAACAATTCAATTTAACAAAGATAGCATTTAAAACTACTGTAATACGTTTTAGTTTTCTGCAACTATAGCACTTACAAAGTGTTGTAATAGCCCTTAGTTCATTTTAGCCTTATAGTTTATTTGCATCAACTACGACACTTAGAAATGTTGTAATATCCTTTACTTCAGAATGATAGCATTTGTGAAATGCTATTAATTATGTTCCAAATTTCAACACAATTTCATAAACAATTTAAACTTTAATTTAAACCATTTTTAACTTATAAAATTTAATATTTTTCACTTTAAAAACATTCATTTGAATACCCTTTAATTTATGATTTTTATAAAGTGAGATTCTTATACATAAAATCAAATTTTAATAAATATTCACTTATTGAATTCAAGCATTAAATTTTCTATTCTTTATATTTTTAAAATATTAAATTAACACTTAAATTTAAATTACCATTTCAAAATATAAATTTATTTTTCATTTTATTTACTCAATTTAAATTTCACTTTCAAACCAAATTCTCAAATTTCCATTTTAAGTTATATTTCAAATTTCAACTTACTATTCCTTTATTTGACCTTTTAACTTATACAAAAATCATTATCACTCTATAAAAATCATTTTAAATTCAATTTAAATTAAATATCATAATATTTACATTTTAAAATACTTTAAAATTTTAGAATATATATATATATATATATATATATATATATATATATATATATATAAACCACGGGTCTGTATAATATTTCTAACCTAGGTTAAATGATACGGATAATATATCATTTCAATCCGTAATTTACAAAGAAAATCCGGGTTCTATCATTTTAAACCCGCAATCCCAAGTCAATTAAAATAATTAAAAATCACTCAGGCCTATCATTTCAGCCCATAACGATTTTTCCATATTCTAAAGTCCATTCGGGTATGTATCATTTCAACCCATAGTGATTCTATTCTACAGGAAATTTGTAGTGTGATAAACAAATATAAATAATAGCATAGCAATATATGGCAGTAACAGATGATATGACAGGTTTATTAATAGGATGAACATCATATAAATCATATCACAGGTAGGTATAACATGATATAGCAGTTTACATGTTCACTTGGTGTCACTTCACAGTTTATGTAAGTAAATATGTCAAGTGTGATTGCTCACCTTTTCGCTGGAGTTGTCAAAACAAAACACCCAAACGAATTCCAGAAAGCACGATATGACTTTTGATTTGAGTAGAGAGAGAGAGAGCCAAGATGCTAATCTTGAATTCAACAACAAAACAAAGCCATATATAAATATAAATATAATACCAAAGATAAATTGAAACAAGGTGGAAATTAGAAGGAACAAAGAGCATCACCTATCTTTTAATCAATTTTGCTTGACCCTAACACATCATGTGCTCATCCATACATGCCTTAGGCTCGGCCACAATAGGTTTTAGGTGGGAAAAAGCTCTGATTTGGATCAAAAGGCACGGCTAACAAGGATTTGAAGAGTGTAGAGGAGCTGCACAACATGAATACAAAGAAGCTAGCACTAAAGTGGGGTTTTGGTCAACAATTTGGGCTCGACCAAAGGTGATGTGGGATCGTCCATGTGTGTTCAGGTCTGGATAAAGGCTAAGTCGATGGGTACTGGTGGTATCAAGGTGGTGGTGGAGCAATAGGAGGCGGCCAAGGTGATGTATGATGGTGTATGTTGTAGTGGTGGCTCGGCTTGCATGGATTTCAAGGGAAGTTGCAAATTTTTGTGGAGGTTTGATCAAGGAAGGTGCATGGCCTGGTCAAGACAGAGGGGAAGGAGGGTGAAGTGGCCATGGATGGTGGTGGAATTGGTTGAAGGAGGAGGTGGAGGGCTGTGGCCGAGCATAAGCATGAAGAAGCAAGGCAATTTAAATAGAAAAAATCAATAAAAGTGGAAAGAAAAGTGGAAAAAGGAAGAAGACATTACAACTTTTTTCCTCAGATCCGACTTGCATGAAAATGAAATAAGAGAAGTGTTATTTTACTTGAGATGTATAAAGAAAATTCATGGCTAAGAAAAGAAAGTGAACGGCTAAATTGAATGCAAATGTCACTTGAAAATGAAAAGGCAAATGCACATCGAAGGTCATGGTAAATGAAAAGGTTTTGACCTTTTATATTTCTTATTTCTTTTCTTCACTTTTAACAAATGAAAAGTGTAAGTAAATAAAGTAAAATATGGAAATAAAATAAATTGAAAAGGAAATCAAATAATTATTTTAAGAAAAATATAAAATAAATAAAGAAAATAGCTTAAATTGAAACTAGAATTTAAAAATTGAAAACAATATAATACAATAACATTTAAAATTTAACTATACAAAAAAATGTTTTTAAAATAAAAATATATAACTAACATTTCATATAACACATATTAGAACATGATGTGAAAAATAAAAATATTATTTATATAAATTAAAATTGACAATTTTGTTAAATAAATAATTTATGTACAATATTGTAAAAAGCATAACTTTCACAATATAAATCTGATTTCAACGAAAAGGCAGTATTCTTGAAATTACATTTATTTTCACGATGAAAGATAAAATTCAATAATTTAAATATTTAAAATTTAAATTTAAAAGTCAAAGTTTGGCCAAATTGACAAAAATCCACATTTTCTGGAAAATATTCCATTTATTTAGGTTTGGAATTATATTTCACACAAAAATCAAAATGTATATTTAAAATAATTTTTTTAATCCATTTTAATAGATATAATAAAGTTTTAAATCAGAAATTCAAATAAAATAATCAAAATAAAAAACTAAAATAAATCATAAAATTCAGGGTTGTTACACTCTCCCCCACTCAAATTTTTTCGTCCTCGAAAAGAACGAACAAAAATAAGGAAAAGCAAGATAGAAAAAGCAAATAGTACCTGAAAAAACAATTCCGAATTCGAAGCACAAATGCTCTCCTCCGTCTCTCAGATAAAATCCCGGTCATCAGTACTCCACTGTACTTTAACCAGACTAACAGATTTCCTTCTTAGCTGCTTCGTACCTCTGTCGAAAATACGAAGTGGCTTCCTCTTGACAGTCAAATTAGGCTAAATATCCAACTATCAAGAGCAGAAAGCTGAACCAAAAAGAGACGGGTCAAGAAGATACCAGAGAAGATGTGAGACGTGGAATACATGCACTCCAGAAAGCTTCTCATGCAAATCCAAACGATAAGCCATAGAACCAACTCTTTCCACAATGCGGAGAGGAACCTCGAAGTGGAAAAAGGTAGGAATAGCTAGAAGGAAAAATAGGTTGAAATACAAGGATGAACCACTATTTTAAAACCATATAAATTTCAATTAATTTTTTTTATAACATTTTATAATATGATGAATAGTCATTTGATTCAAATTTGTTAGTTCGAAGTAAACAATATTTAAAACATTTTTAAATTATTTAGAAAAGTAAAATAAATGATCAAAACATCCTTTTAATAATACTTTATCAAAATACTTTTATAACTTGATGTCTAAACAAGTTTACTTTCGTTCCTGCAGACTCTGGCCATGCGTTGATCAGGCGCAAAGCTAAAATTCTCCAAGTACTTAGTAGACTTGTTTCAACACCCAGTGAAAATATTGGAAAACTTGATATGGAAAGTACAATCCAAACAAATCAACTAAACCAAAACATTTGTCTAACCATGGATCGCAGATACACAATGGTTACGTATGGATCCTCCAGGAAACATCTGTACCTATAAGTTATCTCAGCCTGCGAATTACGCCATGATGACTAGTAGACTGCAGATACACAATGGTTGTGCCTGGATCCCCCAGGAAACATCCGTACCCTTAAGCTATCTCAGCCTGCGGATTTCGCTACTAATACGACCTACATAGAACGTAGGATACACAATGGTTACGCCTGGATCCCCCAGGAAACATCCGTACCCCTAGGCCATCTCAGCCAGGCGAATTACACTATGCAGTCGCAATCATAAGACCATGGAGATCGCCATGGAATTCGATGGACACTCGAGTATCATATCCGAAAAACCCAAATCAGAGAGAATAACATCGATAGAATAAATCCACAGTGTGGCCACAAAGTGGATATCAAGCAGAAAGCACTTCCATATCTTTACTTCGAAAATATGTATCATATAGTACCTTTCAAATCACTTTCAAATATCATACTTATATAAAGTCCATCATATATAAGATTTCATTTTCAAATCAAATACTTTCCAAAATCAATAGTATATCAAATCACATTTATATAGACTTCGATTATATAAGATTTATCTTTCCAAATTGAGTACCTTTTCAAATCAACAGTTTTCAAATCAATTTCATACTTATACAAATCCATTTTATATAAGTTCGGTAACTCCCAAATCAAATATTGAATAAAATAAGGTTCTCAATTTCAATCCCTTTCAATAACATTTCAGTTTCAAAATCATATATGCTTTCGCCAAATCATTTCTTCCAAATTACATATATTCAATTTCGAAGTTTCTTAAAACAATAGATTTAGAAAAATAATCCAAATTTTCAAATCCACAAAATTGAAGTCAAACAAATTCATTTCCAAAACCATCATATAAATACTGGTTTAAATTTCAATCTATTTTCAAAACCAAATATTTATCTCAAAATCAATTATACCCAAAATGATTTCTAAGTTTATAACTATCTCTTTAAAACCTTTAAACTATTTATTTCCATATATGGAAAATCAAATTTACCCTTTGAAAATTACTTAGCTTTAAAATTAAACCTTGATTTGGAAGTGCTCGAACTTTAAAAATAGTCGAAGAAACCAAAATTTTCTAATCAAAGAGTTGGAAATTAGCAACAAATTGGTAAATCAATTCCAATAGATAAGGTTATACTAAAACAAATCTGAAACTCGAGGGCTGAACATCGGCTTACTTTATATCATTTCAAATATACATACATACATACATACATATATCTTTCGAATATCAAATCATACTTTGAGATCTGAAATAAAAATTGGTTTCACAAAATCACTCGCATATCAAAGCTACTAGAGTGGCCTCTCCCCCACTCAGAAACTCGAAAATCATTGTCGACGATGCATGCTTTCATCACCGGAATTATTTTCCTGCGACATAAGTGGGTTCTGGACTTCTATTTTCTTGAAATTTTCTTGAAATCTCTTCGAAATCATTGGAATTCGTTCGAATACATTTGAAACATTTGTTATTCGAAAAAATATCTTTAAATCATATTATTATTATATATTTTCCAAAATCTTAAAAGCGATTTCAAAATACCGAGTTCGATTCCTCGAAATTCAAATTCAAAACACTTCAATTATAAATCAAATTTCTTGTAAAATTTTCAAAATTTCAAATCCTGTCGAAACTTCAAATTTTCATTTTTAAAAGGTATAAAATCCTTATCGAAAACATTTCACTTTTATATATAAAATGTGGTCATCCTTATCAACCTAGTAATTTAGATGTATGCACAATTGCAAAATACAACCAAACATAAATTTCCAAAGAATGATTCAAGGTTAGATTTCAAACAAACATGATTCAAATTTAGAGGAACTCTAATCAAATAGAATTCTGGTTTGAAGATATGCTCGAACGAAAATGAAATAATTTAATTATCAAGTAAAAGATGGATAAACCTATATAAATCGTGGGCGACCTTAACCGTCAACCGTTACATCAGGAATATAATCAATGCAAAAATCTAAGGCAAATCAACATTCAATTGCTAGAGATAGAATCCAGATATAGCAGAAGGTAGATAGCATCATAAACCGAGGATACAGATATCTCTGATGAATCAATACCAATTGTAAAGGAGTTTCACCCCTTTAAAAATCATTCAAAGATTTACGGAATCCCCGATCTTTATAGAGGTCATTCAAAGTAGAGTTATGGAGTGCCCCAAAATCAACAGGATAAAATAGGGAAGACAAGACTGGATTTCATAACAAGTGGGAACGTTCCAAAGTTCAAGGAATCCTAATCGATAAGAATCCTAACCAAGATATTACCAACAAGGTGGATACCGAAGGGATGAAGTTTAGAAAATCTTGATTTCAAAATAAGAAAAATTTATACTAATATAATCTTTGAAAATCTTTTAAAATCATTTGGAAATCATTTTATACTTCGAAAATACGTTCTCTCACAAAGAAATAATTCTGAGATTGATTTCACTCATTCTAGGGTATTTCTACCCCATCTCTAATGAGTTTTTGCTCCGCTGGCTAAGATTTGCCTAAACCCAAACTCTGATACCAACTGTAACAACCCGATATTTTCAGCCATTCGCATCCACACATGTTGGACTTGAATTCCCCAAAATACCGCATTGTAATAAAATTTGGAGAAAATGAAAACAATCACAGAATCACAGAGACAGAAATATCAGAATAACTCAAAGCAGAAATTAAAATACCATAGTAATTCATGAAGCTACTATAACAAAATCTCAAAACAAAATACATAAATCAGTCCGAAACATATACAATAGAAATCACAAATACATAGAAGTTTATAAATAACGGAGCTGAAATAGAACAGCTGAAATTGAAACGGATAGATAACTAGATAAGAAAAATCTCCAGCGATTCCTAGCTCCAGAAAAAGAAATCCAAAGCTGTGAATACCCAGGCTGACCCGAGCGTAAAGTAAAACGCCAAACACTCGAGTCAGGACATACATACTTATATAATGTAAACCAAATCAATTGAAACATCGTAGTAATGCACAATAACTTAAAGGATGCTTGGGATCGCCCATCCTCTAAGGATCAGCTAAACCATAAATTAAATACATCCCATGGTTAAAATTACAAAATGGTATTTTATAATTCGAAGATCAAAAATCATTTCAAAATTCAATATCATTTCAAATTCATTTAATATATCAAAATATCATATCCTTCCAAAACCTTATTCATTTTTATTTAATTTAAATACCATTCCAAATCACATTTCAAAATGGTTCATATTTTAAATCAAAATATTCCATTTAAACCAATAAAAATGAAGTTATTATACTTTAGAAAAATCAAATATTCAATTCCCAAAAATTTAGTCTTTTCAGAATTCATTTATTCACTTAAATTGATCAAAACGATGAAATTTCAACTTTCGTAGCATTTAGAAAATGCTACGGTAAGTTACATTTGAAAACAATTCAATTTAACAATGATAGCATTTAAAACTGCTGTAATAGGTTTTAGTTTTTTGCAACTACAGCACTTACAAAGTGTTGTAATAGCCCTTAGTTCATTTTAGCCTTATAGTTCATTTGCGTCAACTACAGCACTTAGAAATGCTGTAATATCCTTTACTTCAAAATGATAGCATTTCTGAGATGCTTTTAATTAAGTTCCAAATTTCAATACAATTTCATAAACAATTTAAACTTTAATTTAAACAATTTTTAACTTATATAATTTAATAGTTTCACTTTAAAAACAATCATTTAAATACCCTTTAATTTATGATTTTTATAAAGTGAAATTCTTATACATAAAATCAAATTTTAATAAATATTCACTTATTAAATTCAAGCATTAAATTTTCTATTCTTTATATTTTTAAAATATCAACTTAACACTTAAATTTAAATTGCTATTTCAAAATATATATTTTTTCATTTTATTTACTCAATTTAAATTTCACTTTTAAACTAAATTCTCAAATTTTCAATTTAAGTTATATTTCAAATTTCAACTTAACTATTCCTTTATTTCACCTTTAAACTTATACAAAAATCATTATCACTCTATAAAAATTATTTTAAATTCAGTTTAAATTAAATATCATAATATTTACATTTTAAAATACTTTAAAATTTCAGAATATATATATATATATATATATATATATATATATATATTTATAAACCACGGGTCTGTATAATATTTCTAACCTAGGTTAAATGATACGGATAATATATCATTTCAATCCATAATTTACAAAGAGTATCCGGGTTCTACCATTTCAAACTCGTAATCCCAAGTCAATTAAAATAATTAAAAATCGCCCAGGCCTATCATTTCAGCCCATAACGATTTTTCCTATTCTAAAGTCCGTTCGAGTATGTATCATTTCAACCCATAGTGATTCTATTCAACAGGGAACTTGCAGTGTGATAAATAGATATAAATAGCAGCATAACAATATATGGCAGTAAGAGATGATATGACAGGTTTATTAACTGGGTGAATATCATATAAATCATATCACAGGCTGGTATAACATAGTATAACATGATATAGCAGTTTGCATATTCACTTGGTGTCACTTTACAGTTTATATAAGTAAATATGTCAAGTGTGATTGCTCACCTTTATGCTGGAGTTATCCAAACAAAACACACAAACGAATTCCAGAAAGCGCGATACGACTTTTGATTTGAGTGGAAAGAGAGAGCCAAGATGCTAATCTTGAATTCCACAACAAAACAAAGCCATATATTAATATAAATATAATACCAAAGATAAATTGAAACAAGGTGGAAATTAGAAGCAACAAAGAGCATCACCTAGCTTTTAATCAATTTTGCTTGACCCAAACACATCATGTGCTCGGCCATACATGTCTTAGGCTCGGCCACAACAGGTTTTAGGTGGGAAAAGCTCTGTTTTGGATCAAAAGGCACGGCTAATAAGGATTTGAAGAGTGTAGAGGAGTTACACAACATGAATACAAAGAGGCAAGCACTAAAGTGGGGTTTTGGTCAACAATTTGGGCTCGACCAAAGATGATGTGGGCTCGGCCATGTGTGTTCAAGTCTAGACAAAGGCTAAGTCGGTGGTGGAGCAATAGGAGGCGGCCAAGGTGATGTATGATGGTGTATGTTGTAGTGGTGGCTCGAGTTACATGGATTTCAAGGGATGTTGCAAATTTTTGTCGAGGTTTGATCAAGAGGGTGCACGGCTTGGTCAAGATAGAGGGGAAGGAGGGTGAAGTAGCCGTGGATGGTGGTGGAGTTGGTCGGAGGAGGAGGTGGAGGGCTGTGGCCGAGCATAAGCATGAGGAAGCAAGGCAATTTCAATAGAAAAAATCAATAAAAGTGAAAAGAAAAGTGGAAAAAAGAAGAAGACATTATCATTTTTTTTTCTCAAATATGACTTACGTGAAAATGAAATGAGAGAAGTGTTATTTTACATGAGATGCATAAAAAAAATTCACGGCTAAGAAAAGAAAGTGAACGGCTAAACTGAATGCAAATGTCACTTGAAAATGAAAAGGCAAATGCATATCAAAGGTCATGGTAAATGAAAAGGTTTTGACCGTTTATATTTCTTATTTCTTTTCTTCACTTTTAACAAATGAAAAATGCAAGTAAATAAAGTAAAATCTGAAAATAAAATAAAGTGAAAAAGAAATCACATAATTATTTCAATAAAAATATAAAATAAATAAAGAAAATAGCTTAAATTGAAACTAGAATTTAAAATTGAAAACAATATACAATAACATTTAAAATTTAACTATACAAAAAAAAATGTTTTTAAAATAAAAATATATTCCTAACATGTCATATAACACATATTAGAACATGATGTGACAAATAAAAATATTATTTATATAAATTAAAATAGACAATTTTGTTAAGTAAAACAATTTATATACAATATTGTAGAAAGCATAACTGTCACAATATAGATCGGATTTCAACGAAACGAAAAGCAGTACTCTTGAAATTAAATTTATTTTCACGATGAAAGATAAAATTCAAGAATTCAAATATTTGAAATTTAAATTTAAAAGTAAAAGTTTGGCCAAATTGACAAAAATCCACATTTTCTGGCAAATATTCCATTTATTCAGGTTTGGAATTATGATTCACACAAAAATCAAAATTTATATTTAAAATAACAAAATTTATCCATTTTAATGAATATAATAAAGTTTTTAAATCAGAAATTCAAATAAAATAATCAAAATAAACAATTAAAATAAATCACAAAATTCAGGGTTGTTACGTCTAATTTAAATAAGAGATTAAATGCTAGATTATAAATGAAATTACAAAGAAGTTGAAATTAGTAACCTATAAAACAAATGATATGATTATTGAACATTAAATTAATTAAAAGAAATGAGAAAAACTCGTATACCTTTCAACTACATTCTTAAAGCATATATATAACTTACTAAATATTAAAAGTTGTAATGTTTTATAAGAAAATGTAATGAAAATTGTACAAGTGAAATTATGTAATGGAAGTGTTCTATAGATTGCTTTTATTAATAGAAACTGACGTTATAAATGTTATAAACTTAAGTTATTGAAATTAAATGTGATAGAAAAGGGAACATTGTAAGTAAAAGATTTTAAACTTAAGTTAATGAAATTGATATGCCAAGTAACTAAATTGAACATGAATACTATGGATAAATGAATGAAAATAAATGAAAATTTGCAAGAAATAAATGTAAAATTAAAAAGATAGATCATTATATAAATGAAAAGGAAATCAAACAACAAAAGTTATGAAATGAAATTAATAAGAATGAACTTGATCTATTGTTTGAAATTGTTGTTTGTTTGGTTTACGGTTGTTTGGGCAAGGATACTTTAAAAATGTTTGGATGTAGGAATAATCAATTTAGTTTCATCTAAGACTGTAGAGTAAATGGTGCACTTAGTAGTTTATTTTTCATTATGTACAATTTAAAGTTTTTGGACCTGAACAACTTTTTTTTATATGAATGGATAATTGATTTGTGTTGATCTCATATGATGGTTGTATGCAATGACTGCAAGTGATTATTATTGATTTGTTTGTTAGTGGTTGAAAAAACTTTAAGTATTTCATTTTATGTAATTATTTACTCTTTTTGGATTATATAAGTGAAATACAGGTTATGGAAGCAATTGCTACTGCTTTTGGTTTCATAATATAAGCGTTGTTTGCCCGACAAATAGGTACGTTCTCGGATTACAGTTTTATAGCGATATTATATATTTTCCTGTTGTTGGGATATATTGTTTTGATATATTGAGATATATATTGTTATATTTGATATTATATTTTCTCCCTAGCCTCTCCGTACAAAGGAGACTCTGGCGAAATTTTTCGTAAATTTTGGACTTAGAGAAATTTTGAAAGATGTTTTCCAAAACTTTATTAATTTGAGTATAAAAGATTTAATGGTTATAAATTGGTATATTTTATTTAAATTAGTTAAACTTGTAAATTTATTTGTTTATAAAGCTAATATTTTGAATAAGATGTATTGTTTACTCAATTCTTTATTTTTCCCTTCTTTTTCCTTTTCAGGGACGAAAAGTTTTGAGTGGAGGAGAGTGTAATGACCCGTAAATTTTCAATAATTTAATTTGTTAATTTAATAAATCTTGTTATTTAATATTGGAAGAAATAAAAAGTTATAAGATGATAATGAAATAATAACAACGATGAAACGTAACAAGGTTAATTAAAGTTAACAATTAATGAACTTGAATGAAATTCCAATTATACAAAAATAATTTAAAAGTTATAACTTGGTTATAAAGTGAATATAAGAAAACAAGGGTAATATTGAATCAATTGGTGGGTTAGAATATATGATTGATAATTGGATAAAAATAATTCTATGTAAACAATTGTGACATTGGTTTATTATAGTAATAACTTATAAGTGTAATTAAAAGCAAACTGTAACAATTATTATATGTTACCCCTCTATTTAACCTGTTAATTTAATTTTGTAATAAATTTCAGTAAATGTAATTAAATATTATGTTAATGGAAATTAAATTAATATTTGGAAGTAATGTTAATTTTATTCATAATATGATTATTGGTTAAATAAATAGAATGGAAATCGAGATTTATTAATTTATTTGAATTTAGAAGATTGTAATTGGATTTATTGCATATAAATGAGATTAAATATTTAAATATTATGATGATGGGAAATTAGGATGAAATTAGGAAACATTAATGTGCTAAGAGATAAACCAATGTTAGTTATAACCTTATTGTAATGAAAGACTTGAATAACAAGGTTTAAAATTTAATAAATGGATTTTTTGGAATTTTAATTTATAATTTATAATTTCTAAATTTAATGAAATTAAAATTAAATACTGAAATTGATGGATAAATCAACTTTAAATTGACATCTAAATTTGTTTAAATTATTGAAATTGTTCAAGAAATAAAAAATGATAAGATCTGTTAATTAGGGAATTGGAATTTGAAAATTTTGATTTAATTGATTTAATATTTATTATTTCATTAACTAGAAAATAGCCATCTTGGCCACTGACTCGGATTTTGACGAAACCTATTTCGTCGGATCCGTAACGGTGAATTATTGTACGATTTCAAGTTCTGTAACGATCAGACTTGTCGTTTGATCGTACGGACTCGAAACGCCTAGAACTCAATTAAATTGAAATCAATATGAAATAGCTTGATTTTTGCATAATTTCTTCGTACGATGGAGTTTGGACTTGAAACTTGTTCCATTGAGTTTAAATTATTTAAAAACATCTATTTTGATATATGGGTGGACCCATTTTCGATCTGGAGTCGAAATGGGCTTTTCCGGGCTATTTATCGTTCAACGTGTAAACCAATCGTATCTGTTCCTCTATTTTCAGCTCCACCTATATATATTGCCATAAACCCTAGCAGCCTTTCTAATTTTCATTTCTATACGTATAGAAATTTCTGTTGTTCCTCTTTCTCAATGGTAGACAAACCCTGAATTTCACAATCCAATTCCAATTCAATAATTCAACTTCAAAATCAACTCTCCTCACACTATATCGAATTACATATCGATACGAAGCTCTTGAAGAAAGCAAGTCAATTATGTGATTTGTTTTTCAATTTGGATTGTTGTGTGGCCAGAACTGGGCGAATCCGTCATGGCCATTCGTTGTGTCTTGATCAACGTGGTCGGATCTTCGAATCTACGACGTGGACTTGTAGAGATCGATGAGGGTAGCTCATTGGTGTAGGTAGTTTGTTTATTTGACGGCTGGATCTATGGCAAAAAAAATTTAGGTTTGGGCTATCAACCGGCGGCGGCTGTCTTCCGCGAGAGCACGGTGGTCGCGCTCAGACCTGGGGAGGTGGCTTGGCGAGCCTAGCACGATGGCGTGCTCTGTTGAGGCGATCGTCGCCTATGGAAGCGGTGATAATTCTGGTAGCAGTGGCAGATTCTTCGGGTACAAATGATTAGATTTCTTGTGGAATGATCGTGTGAAGGAACGTGACGTTGCTTGCTGACGTGTAAGGGTTTCTGTTTGTTTTATTTATTATCTAATTTAATTTATTTTAAATCGTATCGTTCTAATTTTCATAACTTTTGCATACGAGGTCCAATTCACGCGTGGTATTCTCCGCTAGGATCGTATTGAAATTTCTGGCATTTTGGCGCAGGTTTGTATGGATTCTGAGACCGTTGAGTTTTGGGTTTAAATTGGATTTAAATTCAATTTAAATTCAAAAGGTGAGTGTTTTAACCCACTCACAACTTCTAAAATTTCTTATGTTTGTTAAATTGATTGATGATGTGATTAGAAATTTATTTATGACTATTTGGCATATTTTGAATCATCATCTCGATTAATTTGAATTTATTTGGTAAAGTAGTTATTTAATTTATTATTGAATATAAACCACCAATAAATGCCTGTTATTTATTGTCTGTTCTATATTGATGTTATTGGTTGAATTGGATGTTGATTGTGATAAATGTTTGATTGTTGATATGGGATGAATGGATGTTGTAATTTATATTGTATAAACTGCAAGCTTTTATGGATTTTTATTTCATTCGGAATTGCAGTTTGAAATGATATATAACCGTATTTATATTTTAAATTATGGATTGAAATGATAAATATCCGTATCACTTAACCATAGGATAAAAAATTATATACAGACACCATGGTCTATATATAAAAATATTTTACATTGATTTCTACGGTTTTGCAAAGAAATATATGGTTTTAGATAAATATTATTTTAGATAATATATAAATGTTATTTTATCCTTGATTTTGAGCTATGTATAATTTGTTTTAATATAGAATAAGATTAATAATAAGTTTGATTTTTATTAAAGACAATATGGTTAAGTATTTAAATTGTATTTTAATATAGAGTTTATAATGATTTAAATAAATTATGGTGGGAAGATAAATTTCAGATTTATTTGAAATTGAATTTATTTAAGAATTAAACTCAAATAAGTTTGATGTGAAATTTATTAAATTCGAAATTTTAGAAGGTATGATTTTTGTAACTTGACTTTTGTTAAGGTGAATTAAATGAATATTTCAAGTATAAATAAATTGAAGGAAATATTTAGTTATTGTAATTTGAGTTTTATTTAAATGATAATGGATTTATTATGTAACATATTCCAAAACTAAATAATAGAAAATTGAATTGTTGAATCGTAATTACCAAACTTAGTTTGAAATTATTGAATACTTAAAGTTTGAAATATATTGAATTTGAAATGGTTTATTCTGTGGATCAAATCTGTTTTGAAATCGATAAAATTTGGAATAGTTTAATTGGAAACTGAATCGTATTGAAATTTATGATTTGGTGTTTGGTTAAAATTAAAATTCAGAAATTCGAATTGTTTTGGAATTGATTTGTGAAATTGAAGAAGCTATTTTATTGTATAAAGTATTTACTATTTAAACCATTTAAGTGGTGGAAGTTATGTTTCAAAGTTACGAGTTTTAAAGTATTTTAATTTGAAAGTGTTGTAATTTCAAGTGCTTTGGTTTCAAAGTGTACAACCTTGAAAGTGCTATGATTTTTGGAAAAGGATATATTTGAAATAAAAATGATATCATGTTGATTTAGTTTGAAATGGAAATGATATCATATTTATATGGTTTTGAAATGGCAATGATATTTCGGTTTAAAGTATAAATTATTTTGAAATGACTGCGGTGTAATAATAACGTCTGGTTGTTAGAGATACCGAGATCGGAAGTTGTCATACTCTCTGCCAACTCCGAAAACCACTTTAACAACCGTGTACGCGGTAGAGATTCCAGAATGAAGTAGGAAGGTGGCGGCGTTCCTTTGAGATATATACGTGGACCCGACTCCCATGAGTTGGCATAAGGTGGCTAAAACAAGAGCGATTGACGGGCTAAGAATGTAGCACCCTTTAACGGACACACTCCTTCGATACCATTCTATTACTTTGTGATTGATTGGGGCCATTTTTATTTTGGGGGTGTGACTCAAGGTGGGCGGTAGTAGCTGCTACATATTACCACCGGTCCGGAAGCATAATTGGTATATCTACCTTGGCGTTGCCTAGTTGTGCCGTGTCACCTACCCTAGCGTGCCATGTACGAGTTTGATTTGTGTCGTACCTATGGAGTATCCTCTAGTAGCCTCCCGATCGGGAGGTATAATGGTACTGTATAAATGTAACAACCCCCAATTTCGTACCATTCAAATCGACAATAATCCACACATGTCGGACTTGAATGATGCGAAATAACAGATTGTAAATAAATTTGGAGCAAATGAAATCAAATATACAGAATCACAGACACAGAACAAACAGAATAACTCGCAACGGAATATAAAATAACATAGTAGTTCATGAAGCTACTATAACAGAGTCTCAAACCAAATACATAATATAGTCTGAAAAAACAACAGAATAGAAATCCCAAATACATAGAAGTTCACTAATACATGAGATAAACTAATACAGCTGAAACAGAAGTAGATAAATATGTAGATAAGTAGAAACTCCAGTGAAAGACCAGCTCCAGGAAGAGAATCCAAAGCTGTGAATACTCAGGCTGACCCGAGCGTAAAGCAAAACACAAAACACTTGAGTCAGGACAATATATACTTATATAATGTAAACCAACTCAAGTGAACTGTAATAAAGATACAAGTAACTTAAAGGATGCCTGGGACCGCCCATCCTCTAAGGATCCGTTAAACTATTTACTATATAGTAGTATTTCGCTATTATAATAATGTCTACAGTAAAATAAACATACTTTTAAATAGCGTTCCGGGCTACCCATATCACCCTTCACACATAATAGTCCCAGTAGTCCATCCAATATCATGCCATCTCCACTCCGGGTGACTGTCAGAGGATACCACACGGGATACGGGAGAAAAACAAACTCGTAGTAAAGGCTCGGTATGGTAGGTGACACGGCACAGAAGGCAATGCCAGGGTAGATATACCAATTACGCACACGGGCTGGTGGTAACGCAGCAGCCACATACGCCCACCCCGAACAACACTCCAAAAATCAAGGGGTGCACCCAATCGATCACAACAGTAATAGAATGGTATCAAAGAAGTGTGTTCAGCCAGAGGTGCTACCTCCTTTGGCCCGAGATCGCTCCTGTTTTAGCCACCTTATGCTAACTCACGGGAGTTAGGTCCACGAAATGTACCTTAGGAACGTCGTCACCATCCTACTTCATTCTGGAATCTCCACCGCGCACACAGTTGTTAAAGTGGTTTTCGGTATCGACAGAGAGTATGTCCATATCCGATCCCGGTCTCTTTAACAACCAATCGTTATTATAACCCGTAGTTATAATTTCAAAGATGGTATTTATTTCTCAAAATCCAATATCATTTCAAATCCATTTCAAAATATCAACTTATCATTTCATTTGAAAAACATATTCATTTTTTTTATTCAATTTAAAAATACCATTCACATTTCAAAATAGTTCAATTCCAACAAATTACTTCATTTAAATCCTTTAAAAGTGAAGTTATTACATTTAATAACTAAATTATTAAACTTCCAAAATTTTCAACTTTCAAAGTTCATTCATTCACTTAATTTTATCAAAACAGTGAAAATTCAACTTTCGCAGCATTTGGAAATTGCTACAGAAAGTTATATTCAAGACAGTTAAATTTAACAAAGACAGCGTTTAAAATGCTGTAATAGTGTTACATTAGTTTCAAAGGAAAAAAAAACTTAGTTTAATCCAACAATTATATTTTCTATAATTCACTTTTTAAGTTATAAAATCACATAATTTTACTTTTATAACCATCATTTAATTTTCTTTAATTTCATGTTTTCATAAAGTTAAATTTCCATTTAAAAATTCATATTTAACACTAATTCACTTATTAAATTGCAGTGTCCAATTTTAAATTCATTACATTTAAATTTCAACCTAACACTTAAGTTAAAATTCTCAAATATACTTAGTTTATATTTTTATTTACTTAATTAAAAATTCACTTTTAAGTCAATTCCAAAAGTTCCAATTTTAGTTACAATTTAAAATTTCAACTTAAATATTCATTCATTTCACATTTCAACTTTATTAAAATCATTAATATGATATAAAATCACTTTAAATTCCTTTAAATTCAAATTATCATAAATTTATTATGCTTTCATATTCTATTTAATTTCAAATTATAATTAAATCAAATTTCCCAAAATAGCTTACATTCAAAATTTTCTAACCTTTTCGTTAATTTATTTCACTTGTAATTATTCAGAAAATCAATAATATTTTACCAAAAATCATTTTTAATTAGGTTTAAATCAAAATATTTTAATATTTACATTTCTAAAATAATTTTAAATTTTTTTAGAAAAATATATTAACTACGGGTCTGTATATAATTTTCTACACTAGGAAAAGTGATGCGGGTAATATATCATTTAAACCCGTAATTTACAAAGAAAAATCCGGGTTTTATCATTTCAAACCCGCAGTCCCAAGTAAATGAAATAAATTTGAAAATCATTCAGGCCTATCATTTCAGCCCATAATGATTTTCCCTTATTCTAAAGTCCGTTCGGGTATGTATCATTTCAACCCATAGTGATTCTAATCTAAAGGGAACTTGCAGTGTGATAAACGGATAAAAATAACAGAATAGCATAATGTAACAGTAAAAAATGTCATAATAGGGGTTTAAGCATGGGTGAACATCATATAATAGTGACATAGCAAATAATAATATGGTGATGCAGTTTACATATTCACAAGTGATCAATTTACTATTCATATAAGTATAAAACTGTCTGGTGAGAATAACTCACTGTTTTGAGCTGATGACACAACGACGAATTGCACAAACGGGATCTACACAAGCACAAAAGCACGACACAGATATGAATGGAGGAGCCAAGGATTAATTCCCTTGAATACCAATCAAACAAACAATATAACAATTATAAGGTTTCAGACCAAAAATACGATAAACTATGCTAGAAATAACTTCATAAAACAAAGCTGAAATGGTTTGCACTTGCTTCCGACATCCCATAGGCTCGGCCAGAGGTGGAGTACAAGTCTAAGGCAATGGTTTTGGGTCAGGTCTGGGTTGCTAAGGTCGGCCTAACATGAGTTTGTTGATGGCAAAAGTAAGTTAAAAATGTGAAAAGGCGGGAAAATCAAAAGCCATTGAAAATAAAAAGTCACAAACCCTTTCAATTTACCTTTAAGTATTTGTATAAGTTTATATATTCTAAAATAACAATATTATCAGACAAAATTTCGAAACTTTAAAAAATATAAAAATATATATACCATTTATTAATTATATAGAGTAAAATTAAGGAAAAATAGTTAAAACAGTGAACTAGACTAGAAAAATTGAAATTAAATGAAATAATTTATAGAAAATTCATATGAGCTTGTAAAGTATTTTTAAACATAAATAATAACATAAAACAAAATTTTATTCACAAAATAAGTATTTAAAATTT
This sequence comes from Allium cepa, assembly GCA_030765085.1. Lineage (NCBI taxonomy): Eukaryota > Viridiplantae > Streptophyta > Magnoliopsida > Asparagales > Amaryllidaceae > Allium > Allium cepa. The sequence goes on from CM060932.1 coordinate 266,403,579, forward strand.
AATTTAAATATAATTTTTAATGCAGAAAATAGCAAAAAATGGGAAAACAGCCCTTAAAAATAGGAAATCAATACGGTAAATTTTGGAAAAATTATATTATTATTTTTAAAATATTTAGAGATGAAATTTCACAAATAAAAAAAATTTAAAATAAAATAAAGAAATTTAAAATGAAGAAAATGGCAGAAAATTAGAAAACAGCCTTTAAAAATAGGAAATAAATACAGTAAATTTTGGAAAAATTACATTTTCATTTTAAGAATGTTTAGAAATGATATCACACAAATAAACAAATTTAAATAAATTTCAAAATGAAATAAAGTCAAATTTAAATATATAGTCAAAATCTAGGGTTGTTACACTCTCCCCCACTCAAATCTTTTCGTCCTCGAAAAGAACGGAAAGGAAAAATAAAGAGAACAAGATAGAGAAACAAAATAGTACCTGAAACGAATAGTTTCGGATTCGAAGCACGAATGCTGTCCTCCGTTTCCCAAGTACAATCTCGATCATCAGTACTCCACTGTACTTTGACCAGATTAACAGATTTTCTTTTGAGCTGCTTCGTATCTCTATCGACAATACGAAGTGGCTTCCTCTCAACAGTCAGGTTAGGCTCAATATCTAAACTATCAAGAGAAGAAGGCTGGACAATAAGAGATGGATCATGGAGATGACGGCGAAGATGTGAGACATGGAATACATCATGCACTCCAGAAAGCTTCTCGGGCAAATCCAGACGATAAGCCAAAGAACCAACTCTTTCCATGATGCGGAAAGGACCAATGAACCTGGGAGAAAGCTTCCCTCTACGACCAAAGCGAATGACATTCCTCAAGGGAGAAACCTTAAGGAACACCTGATCACCAACAGCAAATTCCAAATTTCGCCTACGCCTATCAGCATATTTCTTCTGTCTATCCTGAGCGACTCTCAGCCTCTTCTTAATCTCCTCAACTTTCTCAGAAGCTTCCAAAATCACTTCAGGACCAAGAACCAAACGATTACCGGATTCAATCCAGCAAGAAGGAGATCTACAAGGTCGCCCGTATAAAGCAGCAAACAGAGACATTTTGAGACTGGCCTGAATGCAAAGACGGAATGAGATAGATAAAAAGATCAAGAATAGACTGAAAACAAAAGATAAGATAATATCTGATAGCTATTATTGTAGGTAAATTCGGCAAGATGGAGATAATCTTCCCAAGATCCTCCATAATCAAGCACACAAGCACGAAGAAGATCCTCGAGAATCTGATTTACTCTTTCCGTCTGACCGTCAGTCTTAGGATGATAAGCAGTGCTCAGATTCAAACGAGTACCCAAAGATTCCTGAAAAGCCTTCCAGAACTGACTAGTAAAGATAGGGTCACGATCACAAACAATACTGAGAGGAACACCATGGAGACGAACGATCTCTCTCATGTAAATCTCAGATAAACTAGAAGCAGAACGAGTAGACTTGACCGGAATAAAATGAGCGGACTTGGTCAGTCTATCAACAATAACCCAGATACTCTCATTGCCTTTCCGAGTCCTCGGTAAACCATCGATGAAATCCATGGAAACTTGTTCCCACTTCCAATTAGGAATCTCGAGGGGCTGCAACAAACCAGGGGTCTTCTGGTGATCGGCTTCGACTTGCTGACAAGTCGCACACCGATTAACAAAGATAGAGATATCCCTCTTCATCCCCTTCCACCAATAAAGCCTCTTCATATCCTGATACATCTTCGACACACCAGGATGAATATAAAGTCTGGATCTATGATTTTCCTGAAGCAACTCCTGTCTCAAACTATCAACCTTCGGAACACAAATCCTGCCATTAATCCGCAAAATCCCTTTGTCATCAATCTGAGCTCCACTACTACCTCTACTACCACCAACTCTGCTACGAACACTCTCCTTCATCAATCTAAGCATCTCATCCTCATCCTGCTTAGCCATAATCTGATCCAGAAGAGGAGAAGAAGAAACAACAAGCTGACACAACAAAGCCTTCTTCCGACTCAGAGCATCGGCCACAACATTAGCTTTACCAGGAGTATAGTTAATGTCGAGGTCATAAGAAGCCAGAAACTCAAGCCAACGAACTTGCCTCTGATTCAGATCCTTCTGGGTGAAGATATATCTCAGAGACTGATGATCTGTGAAAAGCTCAAACTTGGTTCCAAGAAGATGATGCCTCCAAAGTTTCAAAGCAAAGACAACAGCAAGTAACTCTAAATCATGGGCAGCATAATTTGCATCGTGGGTCTTCAACTGACGGCTGGCATAGGCAATAACCCTACCATCCTGCATGAGAACAGCACCCAAACCCTCACGACTAGCATCAGTATAAACTGTAAATCCCTCACTCCCATTCGGAACAGTAAGAACTGGTGCGGAAGTTAGCTTGCTCTTCAACTCACTGAATGCAGCCTTACACTTATCACTCCAGACAAATCTGGCATTCTTCCGAGTTAAAGCTGTGAGAGGTGCAGCAATCCGAGCAAAATTCTCAATGAATCTCCAGTAGTAACCGGCAAGGCCCAGAAAACTACGAATATCAGATGGAGTCTTTGGAGTTTCCCAATCCTGGAAAAATCTGGGAAAAATAAAACAATAGGGAAAGAAAATAGAATTGTTAAAATGATAGAGAAAGAGAAGAAAGAAAGACTTACATTGATCGCAGCAATCTTAACTGGATCAACAGAGACTCCATTACTAGAAACAATATGCCCGAGATAACGGACTTCATCCTTCCAGAAATGGCCTTTAGAAAACTTAGCCTTTAACTGATGATTTCTGAGAGTCTCAAGAACATATTTCAAATGCGACTTATGCTCATCCTTAGTCTTAGAGAATACAAGGATATCATCAACAAAGACTAGCACAAATTTATTAAGCACATCACGAAAAACACGATTCATCAAATCAACAAAGAAAGCAGGAGCATTAGTCAAACCAAAAGGCATGACTAACCATTCAAAAAATCCATTCTCAGTGCGGAAAGCAGTCTTGGGAATGCTATCCTCAGCAACCCTGAGCTGATGAAAACCTGTGGCAAGGTCAAGCTGACAGAAAATAGTGGCACCATGAAGCTGATCAAACATATCATTGATACGAGGCATAGGATATTTGTTTTTCATAGTGAGCTTGTTCAGCTCTCTATAATCAACACACATCCGAAGTGAACCATCAGATTTGGTGACAAAAACTACCGCAGCTCCCCATTCAGAAAAACTGGGCCTAATCAGACCTTTGGAAGATAAGTCTTCAATTTGCTTTCCCATCTCAACCTTCTCGCGAGGTGCCATTCTTCTAGGAGGAAGAACAATAGGTCGAGCACCAGGAATAAATTTCTCATTCTTCTTAAGAGGAGTATAAATAAGGCCAGGACCGAACTTGGAAAGTTCATTGAATTTCCTCTCATACTCAGAAAAAGACATGGTACCCTGCTTCAGATCCATAAACTCACGATAAAGCTGAGATTTCCCGGCTTCTGGCATCCATTTTGCCACAAAAGCCTCCCTGGAAAAGAGATACAGAAAACAGGCTTAAGATAGATTCAAAGAAAGGAAAAATAGGAACAAAATTAAGATAACCCAAAGGATACCTAAACTGCTCCCAAGTGAGATCAACCTCGACGGTGTTAGCCGTAACGGACTCCCACCAATCTAAAGCAGAATCATGCAACTGCCAGGCTGCAAGCTGACGCTTCTGAGCATCAGTAATGTCAGGACCAGTAAATATCCTCTCAAGACTCCGCAACTACTCCTGAGCCTCAATGATAGTCTCTGAACCGGTGAATGTGGTTCCACCAAGTTGAGAGAATTCCTTACAAAGAACCATGAACCTGACTAAAGCAACAAGTTGAGGAGCTTGGGCAATACCGCGACCCCTAACTCTGGCATTTCCCCGATTCATCCTGAAAAATATCAAGAATGAATTTAGGATAAGAATAAAGACAAGCCGAAGACAAATTAAGATTAGGCAAGATAATACACTGGGATGAATACCTTAAAGAAAGAAAAATCCTATCAAGGTAGACACGAAAGAAAGGAAAGTTAGAAAACATTTGAGAATCCTTTAAAAGCAAGAAAAATTTATATATCAAAATAATCTTTGAAAATCCTTTGAAAACATTTTGAAAAATCATTTTATACTTTGAAAATACGTCTCTCACAAAGATATGATTCTGAGATTGATTTCACTCATTCTAGGGTGGAAATACCCTATCTCTAATGAGTCCAGAATTCAAGAACACAAGCATGGAAAAAAAATCTTTTAGAATCTGATTCACATGTCAGGTGATAATTAACAGTTTTAATATGGTAATAACATGGCATGGCATATCATATGATCATCATTAACTTGCATAACATTTTATCTTACTAAACACTTGTCATCAATTCACTATTTCATAAGTATAAATGTCAGAGTGAGTCTTTCTCACTCTGACATTTATACTTATGAAATAGTGAATTGATGACAAGTGTTTAGTAATATAAAATGTTATGCAAGTTAAGGATGATCATATGATATGCCATGCCATGTTATTACCATATTAAAACTGTTAATTATCACCTGACATGTGAATCAGATTCTAAAAGATTTTTTTTCCATGCTTGTGTTCTTGAATTCTAGCCTAGTATGATGAGAGCAAGCCCATTTGATCATGTGACAAGCTTATGTTGTCGTGTGCAAGTCTTTTGCTTCTAAGGTTTGGTCATCTCTCTTGTTTTGCAACTGTTCTGCAAACTAAAGTTGTTGATTATATTTGTATGTCGATATCTATGTTTGTGCTTATGTATGTTATATTTTGTGTTGTTTACAAGGGTCTCCATCAACTCAAATCAAATCGTGCTTGTCGTGCCTTTGGAATCGCTCTTGTGTGTGTTGTTTGTCTCTAGCTTCGTAAAAGGTGAGTCCGTCTCACTCTGACATTTATACTTATGAAATAGTGAATTGATGACAAGTGTTTAGTAATATAAAATGTTATGCAAGTTAATGATGATCATATGATATGCTATGCCATGTTATTACCATGTTAAAACTGTTAATTATCACCCGACATGTGATATATGACATTATATTGTGACACTGGCATTGTTTATATTGTTTATGCATATATTCACACTGCAAGTTCCCTGTTAGAATAGAATCACTATGGGTTGAAATGATACAAACCAAACGGACTTTAGATTAGGGAAAAATCGTTATGGGCTGAAATGATAGGCCTGAGCGATTTTTATTGTATTTTATTTGACTTGGGATTGCGGGTTTGAAATGATAGAACCCGGGTTTTCTTTGTAAACTGCGGATTGAAATGATATATATCCGTACCACTTGACCTAGGTTAGAAAATTATATACAGACCCCGTGGTATATTTTTAAATGATATTTATTAAAATATGTATTTTTAAAAGTATGAATTTTGATTTAAAAATATATATTTTATGGTTTTAAGAAAATTAAATATTAAGTCTTGAAATTGTGAATTTGAGTACGTAAATGTGAAATAATTGAGATTTTAGACTTTAAATTTTATTTTAAAATGTAAATAAATAATGGAAATTAAATTTAAAGTTTTAAAATTATATTTGAAGTAAAATTTTAAGTTTTATTTAATTTATATGTTAATAAACAGTGAATTTTGACTTAATAAATGAATGGAGTTTTTAAATTGAATATTTGATCTAAAAATTTTGTTGTGTTAAATCATATGTTAAAATGATTTTAAATGTGAAATTTTGAAGTCTAGAAATATGATTTTTGAGTTATAATAAAATTTGGAGTTTTAATATTTTTTTGAAAAGCAAAATGAAATCTGGAATTCATAGCATTTTCAAAATGTTGTAGTCTTTTGACAGCATTTTTAAATGCTATTGTTTTGAATCTAACAATGTTTGAAATAACTAAATATCTATTACGACATTTTATAAATGCCGTTATTCTTGAACTAAACCATTTTTGGAAGCTATAAGCTACGATAGCACTTTATAAATGCTGTCGTTGCTATAATTTGACAATGTTTGAAATGTTATAGTTTTAACACTGTTTGAGTTATATTTTAAAGTGTTAAATGATTTAAATTTTGGAAATTGATTAATTGTGAAATTTAAGAAGTTTTGAATATATTTTAATATTTAAATTTGAATTTTTAAGGAATTTAAATATGAATTTGAATTTAAGTAAGGTTTACTTGGTTATGTGTTAAATGGAATGAAATGTAATGAGATAAATGAATTTTGAATGGAATTTTTAATGTATTTTGTAATGATACTTGAAATAACAAATGAATGACTTATTTGATTTAAAAATGATATTTAAATTTGAGTATTTGAATTTGAATTCAAATAATGATTTGATAATAAGGTTTGGAAATGATTTGATCTTTATTTTGATAAAGAATATGAATTAGAATGATATGTACTTTTGATAAATGAATATTTGAAGTTTATATTGGTATGAAAGGATATTTAGTTTAATTGTAAATTGAGTTTATTTAAATAGTATTGGATTTATGAAATGAATATTTCAAAACTAAGTAATAATGAAACTAGATTTGAGATATATGAAATTATAAAATTTAGTTTTGAAATGCGGGATATTAAAGCTTTGAAATTTATTAAAAATTGAATAGTTTAATTTGTGGATCAAATCTATATTTGAAAATGATATGATTTGAAATGGTTATTGGGAAATTTAATTGAAACTGATGGTTTGAATTGAATTAAGTTGGAAATTGAAAATTTGGTATCAATTGAATGAATTGTAAAATGTAAAGAATTAAATGAATATCCCATGATTTCAAATGTATGATTTTGAAATGTTATGATTTTCAAAGTGTAATTGTTTCAAGTATTTTGGTTTCGAAAGAGTTATACTTTGAAAATATTATGATTTTGAAATGAATATATGTTTGAAATGTTTTTGGTTTTGAAGTATAAACTATTTTGATTGAATAAATAGTTTTGAAATAAAAATGGTTTTGATTTCGAAGTATAAACTATTTTGAAAGAAATATAGTTTGAAATGAAATGATTTTGATCTTTTTAAAGTATAAACTATTTTGAAATGACCACGACGTTATAATAACGTTTGGTTGTTAAAGAGACCGGGATTGGAAGTTGTCATACTCTCTGCCAACTCCGAAAACCACTTTAACAACCATGTACGCGGTGGAGATTCCAGAATGAAGTAGGATGGTGGCGACGTTCTTGAGGTATATTACGTGGACCCAACTCCCGTGAGTTGGCATAAGGTGGCTAAAACAGGAGCGATCTCGGGCCAAGTGAGGTCATTCCTCCTATCGGACACATTCCTTCGATACTATACTCTTACTGGTGATTGATTAGATGGCCATCCTCCGATTTTGATATGTGAGTGTGTTCCGAGGTGGGCGTATGTGGCTGCTGCGTTACCACCAGCCCGTGTGCGTAATTGGTATATCTACCCTGGCATTGCCTTGTGTGCCGTGTCACCTACCATACCGAGCCTTTACTACGAGTTTGTTTTTCTCCTGTAGCCCGTGTGGTATCCTCTGACAGTCACCCGGAGTGGAGATGGCATGATATTGGATGGACTACTGGGACTATTATGTGTGAAGGGTGATATGGGTAGCCCGGAACGCTATTTAAAAGTATGTTTATTTTACTGTAGACACTATTATAATAGCGCAATATTACTACATAGTAAATAGTTTTACGGATCCTTAAAGGATGGGCGATCCCAAGCATCCTTTAAGTTACTGATGCATTTTTGTTACTGTTCACTTGAGTTGATTTATAGTTCATAAGTATTTATGTCCTGACTCGAGTGTTTTGTGTTTTGCTTTACGCTCGAGTCAGATTGAGTGAGTTAGCATTCAAGATTCACCTTTGGAGCTGGAGCTTTCCTTGAAGATCTAGCCATCTATTTTGCTTTTTGTATCCAGTGATTTCAGTGATGTATTCTGATTTATACCTGATGTTTCTTGTTACTCTTCTGTTGTATCTTGTTTAACTCTGATGTATCTTATTATTATATAGTAGCTTCATGAACTACTATCTCTTTTATTTCCGCTGCATTATTATTTACTCTGTGTCTATGATCTGTGATTATGTATTTACTGTATATTCTGAGATTTGCCAAATTTTATTTACAACGCGGTATTTTGAGCAATTCAAGTCCGACATGTGCGGATGCGAATGGTTGAAAAGATCGGGTCGTTACAGTTGCATGTCGGACTTGAATGATGCGAAATAACAGATTGTAAATAAATTTGGAGCAAATGAAATCAAATATACAGAATCACAGACACAGAACAAACAGAATAACTCACAGCGGAATATAAAATAACATAGTAGTTCATGAAGCTACTATAACAGAGTCTCAAACCAAATACATAATATATTCTGAAAAAACAACAGAATAGAAATCCCAAATACATAGAAGTTCACTAATACATGAGATAAACTAATACAGCTGAAACAGAAGTAGATAAATATGTAGATAAGTAGAAACTCCAGTGAAAGACCAGCTCCAGGAAGAGAATCCAAAGCTGTGAATACTCAGGCTGACCCGAGCGTAAAGCAAAACACAAAACACTTGAGTCAGGACAATATATACTTATATAATGTAAACCAACTCAAGTGAACTGTAATAAAGATACAAGTAACTTAAAGGATGCCTGGGACCGCCCATCCTCTAAGGATCCGTTAAACTATTTATTATATAGTAGTATTTCGCTATTATAATAATGTCTACAGTAAAATAAACATACTTTTAAATAGCGTTCCGGGCTACCCATATCACCCTTCACACATAATAGTCCCAGTAGTCCATCCAATATCATGCCATCTCCACTCCGGGTGACTGTCAGAGGATACCACACGGGCTACGGGAGAAAAACAAACTCGTAGTAAAGGCTCGGTATGGTAGGTGACACGGCACACAAGGCAATGCCAGGGTAGATATACCAATTACGCACACGGGCTGGTGGTAACGCAGCAGCCACATACGCCCACCCCGAACAACACTCCAAAAATCAAGGGGTGCACCCAATCGATCACAACAGTAATAGAATGGTATCGAAGAAGTGTGTTCAGCCAGAGGTGCTACCTCCTTTGGCCCGAGATCGCTCCTGTTTTAGCCACCTTATGCTAACTCACGGGAGTTAGGTCCACGAAATGTACCTTAGGAACGTCGTCACCATCCTACTTCATTCTGGAATCTCCACCGCGCACACAGTTGTTAAAGTGGTTTTCGGTATCGACAGAGAGTATGTCCATATCCGATCCCGGTCTCTTTAACAACCAATCGTTATTATAACCCGTAGTTATAATTTCAAAAATGGTATTTATTTCTCAAAATCCAATATCATTTCAAATCCATTTCAAAATATCAACTTATCATTTCATTTGAAAAACATATTCATTTTTTTTATTCAATTTAAAAATACCATTCACATTTCAAAATAGTTCAATTCCAACAAATTACTTCATTTAAATCCTTTAAAAGTGAAGTTATTACATTTAATAATTAAATTATTAAACTTCCAAAATCTTCAACTTTCAAAGTTCATTCATTCACTTAATTTTATCAAAACAGTGAAAATCAACTTTCGCAGCATTTGGAAATTGCTACAGAAAGTTATATTCAAAACAGTTAAATTTAACAAAGACAGCGTTTAAAATGCTGTAATAGTGTTACATTAGTTTCAAAGAAAAAAAAAACTTAGTTCAATCCAACAATTATATTTTCTATAATTCACTTTTTAAGTTATAAAATCACATAATTTTACTTTTATAACCATCATTTAATTTTCTTTAATTTCATGTTTTCATAAAGTTAAATTTTCATTTAAAAATTCATATTTAACACTAATTCACTTATTAAATTGCAGTGTCCAATTTTAAATTCATTACATTTAAATTTCAACCTAACACTTAAGTTAAAATTCTCAAATATACTTAGTTTATATTTTTATTTACTTAATTAAAAATTCACTCTTAAGTCAATTCCAAAAGTTCCAATTTTAGTTACAATTTAAAATTTCAACTTAAATATTCATTCATTTCACATTTCAACTTTATTAAAATCATTAATATGATATAAAATCACTTTAAATTCCTTTAAATTCAAATTATCATAAATTTATCATGCTTTTATATTCTATTTAATTTCAAATTATAATTAAATCAAATTTCCCAAAATAGCTTACATTCAAAATTTTCTAACCTTTTCGTTAATTTATTTCACTTGTAATTATTCAGAAAATCAATAATATTTTACCAAAAATCATTTTTAGTTAGGTTTAAATCAAAATATTTTAATATTTACATTTCTAAAATAATTTTAAATTTTTTTAGAAAAATACATTAACTACGGGTCTGTATATAATTTTCTACACTAAGAAAAGTGATGCGGGTAATATATCATTTCAACCCGTAATTTACAAAGAAAAATCCGGGTTTTATCATTTCAAACCCGCAGTCCCAAGTAAATGAAATAAATTTGAAAATCATTCAGGCCTATCATTTCAGCCCATAATGATTTTCCCTTATTCTAAAGTCCGTTCGGGTATGTATCATTTCAACCCATAGTGATTCTAATCTAAAGGGAACTTGCAGTGTGATAAACGGATAAAAATAACAGAATAGCATAATATAACAGTAACAAATGTCATAATAGGGGTTTAAGCATGGGTGAACATCATATAATAGTGACATAGCAAATAATAATATGGTGATGCAGTTTACATATTCACAAGTGATCAATTTACTATTCATATAAGTATAAAACTGTCTGGTGAGAATAACTCACTGTTTTGAGCTGATGACACAACGACGAATTGCACAAACGGGATCTACACAAGCACAAAAGAACGACACAGATACGAATGGAGGAGCCAAGGATTAATTCCCTTGAATACCAATCAAACAAACAATATAACAATTATAAGGTTTCAGACCAAAAATACGATAAACTATGCTAGAAATAACTTCATAAAACAAAGCTGAAATGCTTTGCACTTGCTTCCGACATCCCATAGGCTCGGCCAGAGGTGGAGTACAGGTCTAAGGCAATGGTTTTGGGTCAGGTCTGGGTTGCTAAGGTCGGCCTAACATGAGTTTGTTGATGGCAAAAGTAAGTTAAAAATGTGAAAAGGCGGGAAAATCAAAAGCTATTGGAAATAAAAAGTCACAAACCCTTTCAATTTACCTTTAAGTATTTGTATAAGTTTATATATTCTAAAATAACAATATTATCAGACAAAATTTCAAAACTTTAAAAAATATAAAAATATATATACCATTTATTAATTATATAGAGTAAAATTAAGGAAAAATAGTTAAAACAGTGAACTAGACTAGAAAATTTGAAAGTAAATGAAATAATTTGTAGAAAATTCATATGAGCTTGTAAAGTATTTTTAAACATAAATAATAACATAAAAAAAAAAATATTCACAAAATAAGTATTTAAAATTTAATTTAAATATAATTTTTAATGCAGAAAATAACAAAAAAGGGGAAAACAGCCCTTAAAAATAGGAAATCAATACAGTAAATTTTGGAAAAATTCTATTATTATTTTTAAAATATTTAGAGATGAAATTTCACAAATAAAACAAATTTAAAATAAAATAAAGAAATTTAAAATGAAGAAAATGGCAGAAAATTAGAAAACAGCCTTTAAAAATAGGAAATAAATACAGTAAATTTTGGAAAAATTACATTTTCATTATAAGAATGTTTAGAAATGATATCACACAAATAAACAAATTTAAATAAATTTCAAAATGAAATAAAGTCAAATTTAAATATATAGTCAAAATCTAGGGTTGTTACAATAAACTACTAGCACTATTTATGTGTTAAGGTGAAAAATGCAAAGCCTTAAAGCTATTTTAAAGTAAGTTTATTTTACTATTAGACATTATTATAATAGCGTATATTACTATATAGTAGATAGTTTAACGATTCCTTAGGAGATGTAAATCCCGAACATCTCTTAAGTTACTGCACTCACGTTAGACATTGGATAGGAGATGTCAAATCCCGTAAACATCTCTGATGCCGTTCCACTCATATTATTTACGTTGATTTAACTTACATAAGATCTTTTAGTTCTAACTCGAATGTTTGTCTTTTCAATTCGCTCGGGTCAGCCTGAGCATTTCAAGATTTGAAGACCCTATTGTTGGAGGACGAAGACGAAGATTGTATTATTATTATTTATTATATATTTCACCACATCATGTATTCCGCTGCATTATTTATTATTCTCTGCTATGTGTAGCTATGATCTGTGTTTGTATAAGTATAACAAAATGTTTTGTAAAATAGCTTCATGAACTGTTATTTGATTGTTATATTTTGTCATTCCGCTGTGAGATTCTGTTTTGTTTTATCTCTTTATCTATTTTTCTTATTCACGCCAATAACAATCCGCTCTTTTGTATGGTTTGAGTCTGAGGTGAGTGATTTATCGTCGATTTAAAAGCGTACAAAAAGGCGGGTTGTTACATTGCTCCTCATCAAAAAGTGAAGAATCGAGGTAGCGACTTGAAGATACAAGTGTTGAATAGATATCATTTTCTATCGAGGGGACTAAAAAGTTTAGGAGTGTCTTAGAGCTGGATATAGGACCATCACAATAACAGACCTATGAATTTGTCTAGATAGCAATTGGATCTCTAAAAGTTACAAAATTTTCTCGTGAATGAGAGATGCTGACGTTGGGCCGGGCAAGGAGGCGGGTGGATCTGAAGGTATATGGTAGTTAAGAGATTGATGGAGATGAATCAAAGCCTGGATTGAGGAAGATCTCATCTTGCGTTTATCACAGCCTAATTGCTAGCGGCTGAAACATCCCTAAAAGAAACACCAAAGTGGATCTTCGCACGAAGAGGTCAAATGATCAAGCGCACCGTAATAATACCATATGATGGCAAATCTCTGTCAATTATGCCATGAATTGACATTTGCTAACTATGGCTGGTTAAGGTTTGGGGTCGAAGGAGGATGTTGAAGGCGGTGGAAGGAGGTCAACGAAGCTTAGATGCCTGATCGAAAAAGAGAAGTCAGGCTAGTTGTTAATTGTTAATCGAGAAAGTCGAGATCAAGGAGAGTTTGAGAATTAGAAGGATTATTGAGAGGAAGTTTATTTTGGCCATAAAAATTTGTAATATAAAATCTTCGATTGTTTGGTAAAATCTATTATAGGTTAAATGAACTTTTTTTTTTCAATCTCAGCATTTGTATAATGTTACTGTTATTTGATTTTTGTTCTATTTGCACATTATGAATTTCGCTTACTATTTTATTTTGTAGGGCATAAATTGTTTATTAATATATAGATACAAAATAATCTTCAAAGTTTTTGGTATAGTATATCGGCGGAAAAGTTTATCCCTTTTCCATTCTTAAACATAACTATATAAGAAATTCAAGTTGTAAAAAAATATGCTATAAAAGAATATTTGAATAATAAATTTATAATGTTTTAGGAAAAAATAATACAAGCAGCTCATTTAATTTGGCTACAGTAAAAAGCTTTAGTTTTTTAACTTAATTGTAAATATTTGCTTTATAAACTCATAATTGTTATTTAAATATTTTATATTATCTTGTTTGATATAAACCTATATTAAAATCTAAATATATTCATCTTAATCAGTCTAAGGTTTAATATTTTTTTCTATGGTGTTATTTAATAGACCATGAAATATTGATAAGCAACATATGACTTCCTTTTTAGTGCATGGCTATGATTAATTTTTTAGAAACCTAGGAAAACTGTAAGATAACTTATTTCCTTCAAAGTGCATTTGATGTTGTATTAGTTTGAATTTCTACAGTCTAGAGATATTTATAGATAATTATGGATTTTAGTTGTATTATTTATAATCTGTATATGTAAACAAATTCTAAATTAGGGGAATCATATCAAAATATATTGTGATTCAATTTATATAAGGAATTATTTGCTTCTTGTTTTGTTTAATTTCAGTTTGGACTAATAAGAAAATTTATAGTAGTTGATTCTTTGAGTCTAATGAGAGGATGAACTACATACTAATTCATTTTAATGCTTAAGTTGGATTGCACTTTATTACAATATAAAATTTGATTTTGCAATAAACCAAAATTGGTTTTCAGTTTCACTTTATTACATATTTTCTAAGGAATGATTTCGTTAAATCATGTTGTTTAGTTATCATTAACAATATTTGGATATTTTCTTAAAAAGTAGGACCATGCTCAAGCAGTTGTGATCCTTAAAGCAAGAAGACGTATGATTTAGGAGTAAAGTTTCTTTGGAAACCTACTATGGTAAAAGTGTATGATTTGTACTAAAGTATACAAAATTGTTAGTAAACAATTTAAGATGCTAAAAGTACTTAATTTTCTTTATTTAATATCATGTCTTAAAAGTACCAATACAAATATTATTATATTTCATAATACAATTAATGGTGCTTTTTGGACCATAATTTTATGCATTTATTATTTCAAAAATTACCAATATTCCTTAAATAAACATTTGAATAAACTAAACTCATCTTCCTTCTTAATTTTAGAAGTAATATCGAATTCGTTAGTAATCATTTCACTCAATTGCTAATGAGCTAGAATCATAAGAAGACGCTTTAAAGAATCTCTATATCGATATATGTAATTTTAGAAAAAAATTGTATTTATTTAAGTTTTCTAAAATTTAAAAAATTTCAGCGACGCATTTTAAATTTTTATAGCCTTTACAAATTTTTATTATTAACGAATATTTAGATAAGATAATTGTTTCTAAATAATCTTTAGAAGCATTTCGAAAGATTGGTGAGTGACAATGTTATATCGAGCATTATTGAATTCCACCAACAAAGTTTTAATGGTCGGTGGTAAAAATGTCCATGAACTTCAGTTGGTAAAATTATATTTTACCGTCTTTTAATTAACTATTAAATGATGGAACGTAATTGTGATATCAAAAAGGGTAAATTTTTAAATGGATACATTTGAATTACAGTGGTACTAAAAAGAATAAAACGATGGTCTTCAGTAATACACACAATTCATGCATGATCTAAAAATTTAAATGGTGACCCGGCTGCTATATATAGTTTGACTTATTTTATGATTTTAGTTTAAACCAAAATTCTTAGATTATAAAAAATTATTGTTTATAAACATAATAAAGGAATTATGTAATTTGGTTAATTTAAAAATTAAATAATATGCTTATTTCATGGTTTGGTTGTTAATGATACTATAAATGAATAATATAATATTTTCCATCTTTGAAATTAAGTCAATTAATTCTTATAGAATGAATATACCCATTAATGGTAATTAATTCATTTAATTAGAAAGGGTGTTAGTATTGAACTAATATATAATTAATTTTCTTTTTCATATTCAAGCCAAACTAGAATGATATAAATAATAATAAACTAGAGTTAATTGTATTTAATTTTCCATTTATTTTTAACTAAAATTTAAATAATAAATTATTTACCATAATATACTCATGCTACATATAACAATAAATGTATGTTCGTTCTCACGTGGCACCTTGTTTTACATTGTTTAGTAATGATTTTTTTTATACTTTTAGCAAATATCTACAAACTAAAGTTAATAATGTCGTTTATTCCACATTTTAAATTATAGTAAACATACCTCACCATTTTTAAATTTACGTAGAACAAAATACTATTAATTACAGCTAATTAACATTTTTAACTGTCTAATTCAATTTAAATTTAAATCAGGGTCATAACAAATAATACTACTATGAAGTATACAAAAAATAATTAATGGTTATTAATTTAATTTAAAAAATTAGTATTTTTACTAGTGTTATGCTTTCAAGTTAGGAATGACTTATAGTTGCATTAGTATTTATTATTTAACACAATTGTATTCAAAAACATTAGTTATATTTTTTGCCCTTTGAAATTATTCGAGCATATTTATCATTTAAGGTTTGTTAATAGTTTAAAAAAACCAATCTGAAAAAATTCAAGCCCAAAAGTTTACGTTCTAGCTTCATGTAACTAAAAATATTTGAAAAAACATCAGTTAAAAAATTATACAAACCCTATGTGCATAGCATGGGTTCGCAGTTGTTATTGTATATATACATACAATCCATATTCTTATAAAATCCACATCTTTTGCATGTGAGGCCTAATCGAGACGTGGTTTTCATTGTTCCGACCGTATTAAGATAATCTACGATGTGATAAAGGTTTGGTCTAGATCCAAACAATTTACGGTTCAGGAGAGTGAAATTATAATTCTAAATTTATATTTCAGTACATATTTTCGTTATTATATACGTCGAGAAAATATTACCTAGGAGAGGTAGAATAATATAAATACGTAAATATTTTCCTCACTTGATTGGATTGGTTTGAGTAGATATTCAGGATAATTAATTAAGTTCTCATATATATATATATATATATATGTATTATGTTTATTTGTATTGAACAGAGATAGATAGAGTTGATATTAATTTGTAACATAGTTATAAATTATTCAGAGTTCTAATTTGTAGTTAGGTCGGTAATGGATATATTATTATACATTTTATTCCTAATAAAAAAATTAGAAGTATAACCTTTAAAATAAATTATAAGGCTGAAATGATGATTTAAGAGAGTTAAACATACATTAAAAATGGCTTTGAAGTTTATTTGGCCTTGATATTAGTATATCATAGTATAAATCAATAATTAACTAATTAGTGAATTTCTATAAAGGATATTTGAGAAGTTAGAAATTAAAAAGAAATAAAATATTATTTAATAGGGTCTGATTAAGGTAATAAAATGTCGAATACTGTAATAACATGATCTAGTAACTCTAGACCATAAGAAATGGTTCGAAATATATGTATATACATATATGCATGAGCGAATACTGATAACTGAACTTAATTTAAATAGAAGAATTAAGTGAAAATAAGCTAGGACATAATTGATAGGCAAGCACATTATTTTATAAAATAAGTTTGAAACTTCTATGAAATAATACAAAGAAGATATAATTGTTAGATTGGTAACTTAACTAAGATGCATTTTGTTAAATTGTTTATATGATTATATGTGTGAATTGTTATTGATATTGAGATGGTAGATTAGTTATTTTGGATATGTATTGCCTGTGTATGAAAATGTACACAATATGAGTTTATTTGTTCCATATAATAGGACTGGTTATATATATATATATATATATATATATATATATATATATATATATATATATGAGTGTTTGTGTATATACCACATACAATTTTGTGATTTATATATATCTGTATGTATACATATAGTTTTGGTATGTCTGACTTTAGGCAATTGGAAAATGCATGGAATATTATATTTATTTATTAATATGCAGTTTAAAGAATTTATATATAGTTTTGTATGTCCGACTTGGGGCTATCGATCACTCCGTGAAATCCATTGTACTATTCTAGTACATGACTTGCAGACGTGGTCCTGAAGCAAAGGCTAAGGGAGACTGGGATGCCAGTGTGGAGTAGGTCATATACTATTCCATAGTAGTCTTAGGTGTTGTGATAGGACCTACAAGACAACTTCTTTGAGGTGTTGGATTTCAAGGGAGTCCATAATATAGTTGCGGCTATTGATAAGTCTCTTTGGTAGTTGGTGGCAATTCAACACGGCTTATTTACATGCAATTTAAGCATATGTATGGTTTGGTATGCCCGACTTGGTGTTACTGGATAGTAGGCCAAAAATATTATACATATACATAAATACGTGGTTTATGTGATTTATTATATATAACTATAGATGCATGGTTTGGGTAATTTATATTTTTTTATTGGTTTGGTATGCCTACCTTATGGCAACTAGATATTGCGAAGGACTTCAGGAACGAATCACGATCCATACAGGGATGATAATACTTCTGTGTTGTGTACCCATTAGGAAATATGTACATGGGGTTTATGTTTACATACGGTTCTAGTATGTTGGATAGAAAACCGAAAGTAAAGGATGTTAGTTAGAGAATCCATTGTTCCAATTAGGTATACAACATGCAGATGTAGTCCTGGAGCAGGAGCGGAGAGAGATTGGAACGCAAGTCTAGAGTATGTCATATATTGTTCTATAATACTCTTGGGTGCTACGATATGATCTATAGGTAAACTTCTATTGCAATGTTAGGTTTTAAGTGAGCCCATAATATAATTGCAGCACTCGATAGGTATCTTTGGTAGCTAATAGATATTTAAGATGGGTACTAGTTATAGATATCTGTATTTTGATTTTGGATAAGAAGATGATATGATAATATCATTGTTATATCACTGCATATTAGATGCTTGAGTAGGGATCATTGAAGCGATTGGTGCCCGTAGCAGACTCCACCCGTCCATAAAGGTGGATATCAATTTATTCTCTATTTATCATTTACCATCAAGTTTTGCGTAGCATATTAGTTTGTTGTTAGTATTATGTGGTATCTGTATTAACCTTGCATCTCTATATTAGGTTACCTTTATCTTGGTATATGTTTATGTATCGTGTGCTCACTCTTTGATAATAAGAGAAGAGCAGTTTATGGTATGATTCTCTACTTTTGAGTTGGATTTACCTTGCTTGTTTTTGGGCAATCTGAGTTATCACTGAGCCACAGTTATAGAGAGTACCGGTTGAACTTTAGTGGTTTCCTGTTTATATGTATATGGTTTTGATATACAGTATTTTAAGATAATTCACCTCATACCAGGCTTTATGTTCGACCCGTGTTTCGTCTTTGTCATTTTATGTCATGACAACCCTCGGCTATTCTATCGAGTGGTTTGGGAGCTAGGTGCTTTTGGGGATATGCTTTTAGGTCAGTTGAAGCACTTTTGAGGCAAAGTCAATATTTGGATATATATACTTGATGTTGTAGTAGTACATGACAAATATGCTACTTATATATATGAGACTTGTTGTATCAGTTATTGTAATTTGACTTTCTATAGTGATATTTATTTACGTTACTCACATTAGTACAATCTTTTATATACTATTTATCCAATTATGTTCTTGTATATTCAACACATTATATATTATCATTCTATTGTGAGATTCTATCGATGTGCCTTGGTATGGTGTTTTGTTTAAATTTTTACCCCGATGGACTATCTTTTGTGGTATTCAGGAGTCAAATTTTGTCATTCGATGTTGATTATGGGTATTACGAAGGGTGGGTTGTTACGCACTCTCTCCTTTGCCACGCTCAGTGGGTGAAAACCTGTTGAAAGGTCTAACTTAGAGAACAGCCTAGTACCGTTGAGCTGATAAAAAAATCATCAATACGCATGAGTGGTTATTTGTTCTTCATCGTCACCTCGTTCAGCTCATGGTTATCTGCACACAATCTCAAAGAGTCCCCAGCCTTAGTGGTTATGCAATATGTCATTCACTTGCATCCCTAGTTTCTTCTACTCTTTGGGTGCTATATGTCTCAATGGCATAGCAATCAGTAGGGATCCTTCACTAAATCTCTATATAATTCGATCTCCCTATGTGGTGATAATCTTGTCACCTCCTCGAATATGTCTGGATAATGCTTCCTTATGTGCACATGTGATAACTCATTTTTGTGGGATCTTGAGCGAATATAGAAAGCTAACCATCCCTCATCGTCAAGTTGGTAGCCTATCTCCAACCTATACCCATCATCCATCCTTATCGTCACCAGCGGCCTCTTACAATCAAACAGTACTTCGTATTTTTGCTGCTAGTCCATCTCTAGTGTAACATCGGACCCTACGAAACCCAAAATAAAGAATCACAAGAAACAAACATCCATGCCATGCAAAATCTAGTCCATCCTCCAACAGGGTTCGTAACAATCAAAGGTCAGTCAACTATCTCGTGTTTCAATCCCAATCTATGTACCAAATCATTAGATATGAAGGAATATGAAGCCCGATATCGAATAAACTACATATAGGTGTATTAAAAATAGAAAGCATACCCTGCATAATGATGCTCTTACCCTTCTCCTTCACCGACAGAGCACTCAACGAGGTTAGAACAATGTTAAAAGCTTAAGCAAACACAACCTATTTGTTCCCTTGCAGCTTCTGGAAATCCTTCTTCATATTCCCCGGTTTGTTGCAACTAAAATATCATTTCTCCTTGTTTCTACAACCTTTGTTAAGATTTCCCTTCTCTCTACAGCTATAGCATGTAGGCTCCCACTTTCCCTTCTTCTGACCATCATTCTAAAACTGCTTCTTGTTGTTGTCCCTCTTCCTCGTACCTCTGCTGCTAGCTTATGGCTTTGGCTCATCATTGTGAGCAACAACCAGCTTAGACTTAGGACACAAACTCTTATGTCGAAGTGCCTTCTCTACTAGCCACTCAAAGTTCTCATCAATATGCCCTATCAACTTCTCTATAAGATAATTGTCTTAAGTCCATAATAAACTTCTTGTTCTTCTTGAGTAGATTATCGATAAAAGATAGGCCAAACTTTGACAGCATGTTGAACCTGGCAACGTACTCCAACATAAACATATCCCTTTATTTCAAATCAACAACCTGTCAAAAAAGCATCAACTTCTAGGCAGTTGGTATATACTTTTACTCGAACCTCATCTTAAGCTATTCCTAAGTAATATGATCCTCGGGAGTAGTATTTGATGGCAATTATATCACCCCATTGCTTATCCCTGAAGCTTTCTAGAAGCCAGCTTCCTCTTTATTGCATCATCCAACTTTATATCCTCAAAGTTGCATTTGTAGATGTCTGACCAATCCTGCACTATGATGGCTGATTCTGTTCTAATAAACAGTTTGCCTCCTAGTGTGGAGCAATCCTTTTTCAATTTAGCAAAGTCGGCCTTTAGCACTTGCACCGAAGCACCACCACTAATAGCCGTGGTAGGAGGAACACCTTGGACATCCTGCAGAATGTTCCACATCACATTGTTGAACATAGCTTGCATATCAGGGTTCACAGCTGCTCCATCGCTTGCTCCTTGCTTTACGCTAGAAGTGGAAGTCCTAACAGCATTCCTCGTTAGCCGATTCATTCTTATAAGCTGCAATAAGAATGATCAGTCTCTCTAAATGGAATAATTGGTATCCATGAATGCAATAAAAACATATATACCATATATACTACTATATAGTTTTGAAAACTAAAATATAAAAATACGCTCTCTTATATATCACTTGATTCGGTCTAAGGCGATAAATCCTTCCATATTTTTAATGAATCCAATTATCAACTTAGGTCGTCTATGCAACCTAAGCTCCAATACCAAATATGACGACTGCCCTACACCATTGCTACCCAATATATCTATATTGTATGCTGTAGAGGTGCGATCGATGTAAGGCTACAGTCAAAGGTGTGAAGAAAATAAGAATCCAAATAAAGAACCGATAGAACATTTTATAGTGCATAGACAAAATATGACAATTCGAATAGATGTGAAAATGGCGAGACAATAATATAATCAAATGAACCATAAACATGAACATCAGAGTGCATCAGGCTCAGAGATTATACAAAAACTGAAATAAAAGAGTTTATACATCTCATCCCATGTCTCCAAAATAAACTCTATACCTGTCTAGCAAAATACAAGTACTATCATATCTCCATAGTACCAACAATTGAATATAAGCAATGGTAAGCTCCAAAGTATAGGTATATGAAAGCTACCCTCCTGGTCATCATCTGTATAGCTCCATGTTCTATCCAGACCAGTTATCCCTAATCTATTCATTAAAGAGTACTTGAGATAATAAGAAGCAATGCCAAAAAATCTCAAGTCAAACAATAGTCTAGTGCGAACAATACATTTTCACAAAATACTATATAAATCGTATATGGTAATAAGGACAAAAGGTATTTAAAACCATACATGACTATTCCCTATGTCCAAAGAGATAGCACATAAATATAATATATGCTAAACTACCATTGCATGTGAAAAATATGGAGTATCGAGGT
This sequence comes from Allium cepa, assembly GCA_030765085.1. Taxonomy (NCBI): domain Eukaryota; kingdom Viridiplantae; phylum Streptophyta; class Magnoliopsida; order Asparagales; family Amaryllidaceae; genus Allium; species Allium cepa. The sequence continues at coordinate 266,425,559 of CM060932.1, forward strand.
ATCACACAACATATCAAACACACAACAAACATATAAACCATCACACAACCTTCATCTCCTACTTAAGTGCTTTATATACACAAGATCTCTTAGATATGCTCAATTCACTGCCCACACAGATGGCTATGGACTGGATACACGTAGGCATCCAAAAGTATGGGTACATCCAGACTACCCTAGGTACACGCAAACTACCCTGTCCTACTAATGAGCATTACGACCTCAAAGTAACTTATCGATCCCTTAGCATACATACTAACAATAAAACTACCTCATAGATGCTCAACTCATACCCACATAAATAGCGAGGGACTGGACACACATAGATGTCCAAAAATTTAGGTACATATAGACTTCCCTGGGTACATGTAGATTACCCTGTCCCACTAATAAGCATGACAATCTCATGTTATAATCCACTAGCTATCATGTAGAACTTGTCCTCTTAGTTCATTAGCAGATGCTATTATTACTTGCCACATCGAGTCATCGAAGTCTTCGCACTTCATTGGTTGTCATTCTAAAATCCAAGGTCATCTGGAGTCATTTGGAGTTGTTTACATTACTTCATATCACACACAAGACCCCATAACAAGTCATAAAGAAACCCCAAAGCATCGTCGATTTATGACCAAAAATCTCTAATACTCCATCAATAAAAATTCATTTTATTAAACCACCTGAGGTCTTATTTTGTGTTTACGTAAATAATTTTTTTTATACTAAAGCAAATTTAATATATAGTTAACAAAAGTGTCCTTATATTGCTTTAATTAATTTAATTTAATTTTTAAATATTTATGTATTGTTAATGATTAAAATAATATTTACCAATAATTTAAATTTATTTATTTAATTTTTTTTTCAAATTTTAATTTGAAGCTTCATTCATATTCGCAATACCAACATCACAACAACATAAAATGTATATAAAAACTATCTTAGGGGTTCATGGGAAAATTGTCCTTTGTCTCTAATGCATCATTACCATAACTAGACTAGGTATTGGTTCAACCATAGTATATCATGAACCATAAAACATCAAGGTCCAAAGCAAGACAAAAACCAATCACAAGCCAAATCTAAAGTAGAGCTGTGAAAACTGGTTCAAACCGTGGGTTGTGGAACAAATAAATTAAGTTTTGTTTAATAAAAATTTAGTTCGATAAATAGCCTTTGATCCCACAAAGTTGGCTTGGTTATAACTACATTATGTTAGGGCATTAGTGTAATTATCTTTGCTTATATTGATGGGAAGCCTAAATTATAACTTGATGTTTAATGACGTGGGACATTGAAGATTTACTTTTTAGTATTAAAATATGAATACAACCACCTCTCCATCTATCCTATCAACTTTGAATTACAAGTTTACACATTTTAACTAGTATACATTTACATTCTTCATTACTACATGATCTTTTCACAATACTAAGAGTATAATTATGTGATTTGTGATAAGGTGGGTTCTTCTTATATGAATTAGTATGATATTTTGAGATATAAAATACATTTGGAATATGTAAATAATAATAAAAATGCGCAGTTTCGATGATTCGACTAATCCAACTATCAGAATCTTGGACAATGAGACATTACGGTTCGACTCACTGTTTAGTCTTAATTACTATAGTCCTATGCCCGATAAGATATCATGTGTGATAAAAGGATGTCAACTTAATATCAAAAATTAAATAATGTAAACTTATATTTATATTAATAAACGAAAAAATCAACCGTATAAATTTTATATATAATATTTGTATTTAATATATATATATATATATATATTACTAATAATGATAATTCAACGAACTGAAAATCAACCGTGTCCTTTTGAAATTCCCGAAATCCTTTGCATCACCAAATGTTCAAAATGACCTTCGAATGTTAGGACTTAAATATCGCCTAACACAAATAGGATTTGATCATTTAATTTTGCCATCAAACTTCTCATCGGGTACATCATAGCTTAAATTTCAGCTCGTTTTGTTTTCTCTTTTCTCATTTTTGTTTGGATTTGGTAACTTATGGAATTTATTATATTTAAAGGTACTATCTTTATGCTCTTTTCTTAATCTGTACTGGTTGATTAGCTGTATTGGATGTTTTTGCTTTAAAGTCAGGTTGAAATTTTATTTCTTCAAGGAGGTTTTATATGTTGGTATAACAGTTCGATTACTTAGAATTTATATTGGTATTCTTAGGACTAAAATGATGGTTTTTTCATCATGTAAAAGATCATTGATTAGTTTTTTAAGTGATTGTAAAAGGTTTCATTGCTAATTTCTCATTGAAATATTGGTAGTTAAGTTACTCTGAGAAGAATTGGTCACATCAAACAATTACAGGTGTAAGTAATTTGTTTGTTTTTATTACATGAGTAAACTGTGAAAAGATAAAAATTGTACAAGATAATGACCAAACATTTCTATATACGAGACATAGATAGACATGTGAGAAAGACATTGATAAGTGAGGTGGAGGGGAGATATTTGTGTAATTTTACATAGTTTAGTGAGTGCAGGTTGGTTAAGAAATCCAAAAACTTATTTGAATGTAATAGCTTGAACATCTTTATCTTTACTACTAATAATGATAATTCAATGAACAGAAAATCAACCGTGTCTTTTTGAGATTCTCGAGATGCCTTTTGCATCACTAAAAGTTCAAAATGACCTTCGAATGTTAGGACTTAAATAGCGCCTAAAGAAGTATTTTGGGTATTGCTGCATGCTATCATTCAATTATTATGCGGTCAACCTGACTTCACTTACCATTCCCACCTCAACACAATTTTATAGGACCTGCATGGATTGACAACCTTGTGCTTCCTCTCTTAGCTTATATACACTGCTAATTAATATAATTTGCTGATGTGGGACTACTTAAAATTAAGTTATTTCCACGTACACCTAATTTTATTTTTATGGTGTTGATTGGTTGATGTAATGAGAAATGGGGTCCACTGTAGTAGGAGTCGGTAATAATTTGCGAAATGTAAAATTCCACCGTAATAGAAGTTGATATAAAATTCAGGGATTTTTCCTAAACATCACGTAATTTTAATTCAAAATATGGCAAATAAAAAAACAAAGATGAATACCGACCCATAGATGCAATTGACACGGACGTATAAGGTTTAAAAGCAACAATACAGTAGTATGTCTCTGTCATCAAGGAATTTGTAAACAAAAATCACACAAATAAGATGCCAAATTATATAGCCCATCACTAGCAAGATGCGACTATAATTAACAAAAGCTCAATTATTCCACTATAAAAAAAGATATGACAACTCTGTTAATGATATTTTATTTTTCAGTTTTTTAATCCTGCTTGCATGTTCATTTCATACTAAAAATTCAAATTCAACTTTCCCAGTCTTACCGTCCTCACCATATCTATTCCAACATCTCTATCTCTATTCTCTATCTCTGCTATTAATAAAGAGAATTCAATCAACGTGATTTACATGGTGTCATTTTGAAATTTCAAAATTACCCCAATCTCACCACCCTTTATGCCTACCCACCAACAAAATTTTACTATCAATTTTTCATCGATATCACCAACAAAACAACTTGAAATGTGTTGTGACTACAAAAGGATTTGCACTTAAAGCACACATCCATCCAAGGTAAACATGTTTTTGAAATTCCAAAGTTACCCCCATTCGTTAATAGAATCTCACCACCCTTTCCGCCCATCCACCAATGGAATTTTACTATCAATTTGTTATCGAAATCACCAACAAAACAACTTGAAATGTGTTGGGACTACAAAAACATTTCCACTTAAAACACACTTCCATCCAAGGTAAACATCCTTGGATATTAGATGCACGTACGCGCATTGTATACTAGTGTATATATATATGTATATATGCATAGTTAAAATTATGTGTATATATTGTATATACATATATATACATACATTCATGTATATATATATAAATACATATACATGTACATACATACATATACATATAATTTTAAATATGCACACACACACATATACGTACATATATGTATGTATGTATCTATGTTAACGAATTTCTTTGTTAACTTTGAAAAGTTGTAAGAAAAGAGGAATTTGGTTGAGTGAAAGCTTAGTTCACCCATATGGACCTCAATGAGTGTTGCTAAAAGCGACATCAGAAGCAAACGACATTAAAGAGATGCAGTTTCAACTTGAGGTGATATTAACTAGATGCAGCATCCATTCTACCTTTATGGATGAAGTGCAACATTGACTAGAACACACCATTAATGGGTGCGACATAGATGATGCATCATGTCACTATAACATTAACAGCTTAAACTATACAATATCAATGTTGCATGGCATCAATTCCCACCTTAGTGAAATATTGGCTTTATACGACGTCATCCACAAGTGATATGCGAGATACGGCATCGATAATATGAGGCATCACTTTGTACATTTGACGTTGGCTTCTGAATGTGACATCATTTAATGGCCTTTGTTGAAGAAGGCTGACATTAATGGTATGCGGCATTATGTCGCATGTGCCGGTGGCATTCAATATTCCATATTTCATTGGTAACCTCTTTTGGCTATAAAACTTTTATCTCGACACTCTTGTGGTCGATATGCCCTCATACCTTTGGAATCAATAATGGTAGTAACAATTTCCCCTTAGTATGAAAAGGGCATTGACTTTTCAAGTCAATACCTTCGGCATTGACTCTTTACCGCCTATTGGTATTCTTTGCAGATTTAATCATACATTGAAAATTGATCCAATGATAGCTGCATGTCTCCTCTTCCACTACCAATAGTCAAGTCTTTTCCTTCTTCATCTTTTACCTGTGTTTTCAATCTCAAGCAAAAGAAATTTTCAAATTCCCAAAATCATTCAAAATCTTATATTTCAGACATCCAAGCTATTATTAAGGTTCGATTTTGGATTCTAATTTCATGGATTATTCTGAATTAGAGAGTTTATATATGAATCATCATTCGAGTTTTATTTGGGTTTTTCAATTGCAAATCGACTTCTGGGTTTTAGACTTTAGGTTTTGATGTTTAATTTCGTTGTTAATCTTCATGCTATTGGTTAAATTAATGACTGGTTACATTTATAGAATTAACCTTGAATTTTATACCGCAAAAGAATTTAGTGGGTTGATTAAAGATCAATGACATATATTCAGATGCTTGGGAGTTTTTGATTTAACGCTAAAGCGGAAAGCCTACTAAACCCAAAACCCGACATTGCTTTATTTTATATCGAACCCGATGTTTTACGACATCAATATTACGTTTGGTATAAATTAGGTATTTTCTTTGCTTATTATTCCAACAATCAATCCTGTAGTCCAAAGAATTAATATCATAAGGTCCTTATGCCGCTAATACACAAAAATGGGACAATCGGTTTAAATTATAATGCAGCACTCTATTATTTCGGCATTGACTTATGGGTTTATTATAAGATTCCATTATCCAAATGTTATTACTCTTTTTCGATAACCATTTTAAATATTTTAGTTTAATATTTTTTGACATTCTTATTCAAAATCATAGATATTGTAGTAAATTTGTTGGTCACTTAGAAAAATATTATTGAACTATGTGAACCTTACTCATTGATGTCGGTTATTGTAATTTTATAGTGTAACTAATATGAAGTTCGATCTTAATTCACCCATTCGACATAGACTTGTTTATGCAACATAATACTTTGGATATTATTATGATAATTATTACTTTAAGTTTCCTGTAAACACTAATAGGCTTACTTTCTTACCATAAGTCTAACATATATATAGACACACACACATACATATACACACACACTTAATCGACCTAAAAGTTATGAGTTCGACATTGACTATGCAATGGTCATTGACTTGTTGTAAATATTGTAGTAGACTTTATGCTTTAACATTTTTATGTCATAACTTAGGTTGTTCGTAATTAATGTGCTACCTTTTGTTTTTGCGTTAATAGCCTATTTTATATCATGAACATTCCAAATTTCATAAAATATCTAGTACCTTTTCCATTTGGAATAATATCACCAGACAAGCAAATGGAAGACAGTCCAGAAGGGAATTAGGAAATATAGTAAGGGCCTTAAAGCTTCTTCATGCTAAGAAAGGGGTTCATCTTCTTAACCAGTCATATATTACTACCCAAGAAGAAGTGGAATTCATTCTCAAACAGTTTGATATCATAAGCATAGAAGTTATTCCTGCCGATCCTTTTGGTAGAATTGACAAACCTCTAGAAGGGTTTTTCGCCTTCACTCCAGTACACATATAGCTTTCAGGATACCTTCCTTTCTCTGACTTTCTTTTGAGATTCCTAGAGCACCTAAATATCAATCCAATTCAATTATCTCCAAATCGTACACTTATTTGACTTGTTTGGAAATTCTTGCCATGGAGGCCAAACTTCCCTCTCTTAGTGCTGAGATTCTTCATAATATAGCTTGCCCTATAAAAATAGGCAAGCACTAGGATAATCCATTATATCGCATTCGTTCTCTTCTGAAAAGCTTGATCATCAACGCCGTCAACAAGACCAAGGAATGGGGAACTTAGTTTTTCTACGTCAAATACCACTCCTAGGCAATTAAGTCCTTCTAATAGAAAAACTATCAAATCCCCGACTTTGCCATCCTAGAGCATGGGTGATAGACTCACACTTCTAGTCGAAGTGAATCTTCATCAATACTCGCTGATTCAAGACAATCATATAATATTTGGGGAGCTTCGGATGATGAAAGGGAATGCCCAAGGGAAATGTTCATTGGTTATCACTAACCGAAATGTTTTGTCTACTTCCTCTGTAGTTCAACTTAAGCTTATTAGTAAGTTTGCATTATGACTAGTATGGAATTCCCAATGTTATTACCTTATAAACTCTTTTCTTTATTTTAGGCTCTTTTTCTCCTATCGTTGCTTCTGAAGAGAAAGAAGTCAAAAATGATGCTCCCAAAAAGATGAAATAAAGATAAAGTTCCCGGTTTCATCTCAGTTGAGCAAACCTATTTCCATCAAGGACTCCGTTGCTAGAGCAATTGAAGCATAAGAAAAGAAGTAGGCAATGATGTCCCTGCTGATATTCCATCTCCTTTCTAAGTAAAAGGCCCAAGCTTCTGGACGACTATACTCTTGTTGTCATGGATGAGGTGGAATATGTGACCATCGACTCGAGCCTTGATGTGGCAAATTTAGATAAAGCCCGTGAGCAAACAAAGGAGGCCCAGACCCCCGAGTCCCTCCTAAATAACACCTTTCCCACTTCTCCAATAGCAATCGGTCGCCTGTGTGTTGACCTTGGTCCATTTCCTTCTCCAGATGATCTGCTTCCTTTAAAGGATCGGGCTCAGTCTCCTATTGTAAGTTTTGAGGATCTTCTCCACCTGTTTGCTCAATCTCCTTCATTAACATAGCTTATGCCACTGCAATCTTCAATTTACTCAAGAGATCATATCAATGTCATCCTTAATCAACTTCTATTGGTATGCATTCTTTTTTCGTTGATTATTCAAATCTTTTTACTCTGTATTGACTTATGTTTGCCACTCATTTTAGGTGGACAAGCAGATATTCCTACTTTATGAGGCCTCTCGAGGACCTTCCAACGAAGTGGCTGAGCTTAAAGGAACAATCTGTTCACTTAACAGTAATATAATTGATGTCTCTACCACGAGGGCTAAAGTTGTTTCTAAAAGAGATAATCTCGCTTTCTCTCTTGACGGGGAAAACAAGCCTAGATCATCATTGGAAGAAAAGGTGAAAATTTTGAAAGCTAAACTTGAGAAGGCTAACAAACTCAAAGTAGATCTTGAGAAGGAAATTAAGGAAAAGGCTGAGCTAGCTAATAAGAACAAATCCTTAAAGGGCAAGCTACAAAGGAAAACTGACGTCTTGGCCTACTCGAATAATATTATTAGCGAAGCCAAGGAGAAAGCCACCTCTTTCCTTAACAATGCTCTACCCAAGATGACTGAGAAGTGATATGAAGATGCCTTATTCGTTGCACATGCTGATAATATACGAAGGTGCCCAGACTTAGACTTTCCATCCCTTCTAGATTGGAATGAAAAGTTCAAAAGAAAGTTTAGTCTTAAGCCACTGAAAGATGAGGAGTCTCTTCAAAAAGAATTTCCTAATGAGGAAAAGATCGATGCTAAAAAGTTAATAACCCTTGACGATCCCCCAATTGGTGAGGTGACAAAATCAAATAGAGTAGGTGATGATGATGGTAATAATGATAATGACAATAGTGATGATCATAAAAATGATGATAACGGTTGTGATGGTGATGGAAAGGGTCTTGAAAGACCAGAAGATAAGGGAGATGGGTCAGGTATCCTAACTTAGACTCATCTGCTCATGATGCGGGCTTTACCAAATTCCCAAATCCTCAAGATGCTTCAAAGAAGCATTCTACTCCAAAAGACAGCGCTCACCTTGCCATCAGTTGAAGGAGAAAACTTAGGCTCCCATTTCTCAAGTTCCGACCTCCTAGGTATGGTGTTCTTCATTTAAATGCCTAAGCTTACTTGCTTAGCTCTTAATTATAAGCTTACTATTTTAGTTAAGGAAAAAAGAAAAAACATTATTATGAGATTCTTTATGAAAAATGTGTGAATAAGGAGGACCAACTGAATAGGGAATTTGAAAGGCAACTATAATGACTTATCTGAAAAATACAAATGTTTTTTTGATGACCCTGCGCGATTAAAGTTCTTTAAGAAAAAACAGGCCGACCCTCACTTAAAAAGAGCTCGTCTATACCGGGAAAGGATTATGAGAGAGAATGTTGAATTAATGACCCGCTTTTGGATGTTAATCGATGATAGAAATGCTTTGTTGGAGTTTCTCTATAAATTGTACTCTAGGGGAAAATTTGTTGACTTCTCTTACGTAGGAGAGAATAGTAAGGGTTTAATTAGGCACCTTCATAAGAGATATTTAGATGATCATGGAAGCAATCCTAATCCTAGGACTTGTTAGAACATGCCTAGAGTTGCTAGTGTTCCCTTCCTCATAATACTCTTCCTCCTAAAAAGATTAAGTATAGCAAAGAGAAATTTATTTTAGAATTTTATAAGAGAACAATATTGTATGAACCTGAATAATTGTATGATTAAAATATGTAATTGAAAACTTTATCACTCTAGTTTCTCTATTTTTAGTCTAATTTTCACATATTCTACATATTAAGGAACCATCCAATAGCCCTATTCCCATAGGACATTTGATTAAGTTTATCAAGTTAAAGAGAGATTAAAGAGAAGTCTTTAATCTTTAGAACATCTCAGTTAGCAAAGCATTATTTTATTAGATATCTACAAGAAGTTTACATGCAATTTCCTCGCTTTCATTTTGAATTCTTGAACAATGAGAAGGATAAATTACTCGGTGAAATTCGAACTTATTGTGCCAAATAGCTATGCGATCATAGTAGCCTTCTGGCCGGGAAATGGGACCATCATCAATATCCTTTGGTTAATACAAGCTTCTTTTGAATCTACCCTTACTTTATCAGCTGGGTTATTTGAAAAGGCCAAAACTGCTGTTTCAAAACTGTAGGAGTTAGTTGAATGTTTAAAGTTGAGTTATGATGTAGTTTGAATTTCTTTATTGTTTGTAACTTTTTGCTATTACTAATGAAAGAGCTTACTTTCCATGTATTAATTTCCTTTTTTATCCTAAATATGAAAACTAGCTAAATCTCGCATCCGATCCTCTAGATGTTATTTCTCGGCTGAATGATATTAAAGGTAGACAAATAGTCGATATTGAAAAGAAGCAATCTACTCAATTCGCTTCGGCTTTATGATCTCCGAACAATCCAAAAGTGCAAGAGTGGCATAGGAAATATTATCAATTAACATTAATGTTCAAATGCTTCAAAGAATAGAATTCCAACTTAGAGGTTTAAATTAACGAAAAAGAGTAAGAATTCCAAGAGTTGAAAAGGAAGATAGACATGGTATTAGGGTTTGGACCTTTAGTTAAGATTGATGCAGGAATGGCTAAATTACATCAACAGATAAATGATCTTGAAGTGGATCTCTAGAAGGGTCAGGTATTCTTCTAATCTTAGGAACTTATTGTGAGTGAAAGCAATTCCAGCCTACCTACTCCTACTCCTGTGAAGATGACAAGATCTCAATCTTTGGCTAGCAAAGGAATTTCCTATCTAGTTAAACCCACCTTGGGCCTAAGTAATGAAGTGATCTCCAAATGGGGTGGACAAGTCAAATTTGAGTACATGCAGTTTTTCAACAAGAAATGGAATGAAGAAGTTTCTCAACGTCTCAATGATTATGAAAGTTGGGTTTGTAAGCTTGAGCATGAAAAGCATATGCTTGAGCAAGAGAATAAGGAATTAAACAGCATGGTTCAAACCTTAATAGGAGCCAATAAGACTCTCAAGCATGCACTGAAGACTCAAATTGATTCAATTGATGATGTAGACACTATACGAAGAAAAGAGAAGAAACTCGTAGAGCTTTTGGATGTAGCCATTACCGACTCTTCATCAGTTGCTGAAGATCTGAAGAGGATGGAATAGAGCCTTTCCCTTTAACTAAGAACTGCTTGTAGATCTTTGAATAGACCCTTTTCTATTTTAATTTATGTTCCTATGATATTTGTATTTAACATGTAAACTGTAAATAAACTCATACCTAAATGGTTGATCTTTTATTCTTTTTCCTTTGTTCGCGATTGGCAATTAATTTAAAAGTCGTAATATGGTATTTTGTAGTTGTTATTTTTAGCATAATCTGCTTTTTTATATTTAGAGCCTTTAATGTAGAGAACAATAACCTGGTTGTTAAGAGAGCTAGGAACCTTGTAGATTGAGCATTTAGAATTTTAATGGTACGAAGATTGGATCTGCCTTTTCATTAATAGATATAGCTTATTTAGTTATGAAAATTCCCATTATTTTAATAAGAAATCTGAATTCTAATCTGAATCGAGAACCGACTTAATGCGGCCATGTATTGGAGTAATTACAATGTCATTTGAATAGGGAACCAACAAATTGCATGGAAATAATATAGGACCAAAATATCATCTAATAGTAATATGAACAGAGACTAAAAAATCCATCTAGCAATAACGTAAACATAAGACTAGAAAATCCATTTGATGTTAATAAAAGACCATAAAATTCATTTGGATAAAAGATCAGAAAATCTATCTAGTACTAGGGTGAATAGAAGACCGGAAGTCCTTCCGAGAATAATAGAAGACCAGAAAATCCATTTGGCAATGACAGTAACTTGATCAAGAACAGACTAGAAAATTATCCAGTAATAATAATTGCTGAAATAGAAGACCAGAAAAGCATCCAATACCGATATCTAAATTTTTTTATAATCTTCCTCTAGAAGCATGCATTAATCCTACTTTTGGATCGATTCTAATTTGAATTTGATTGATCTTCCTCTAGAAGACAACCTCAATCCTTCTTTTGGTTCGAGTTAGAATTGAATTTGATTGATCTTCCTCTACAAGATAGCTTCTGTCCATCTTTTAGATCGAGTTAGAATTGAATTTGATTGATCTTCCTCTAGAAGATGGTTTTTTCTTTGAAGCACTAATGGCTCACTATTAACAGATCTTCCCCTAGAAGATTGTTTTTGTTTTGGAGCGCTAACGACCCACTTTTGGCAGATCTTCCTCTAGAATACTGTTTTGATCTATTCTCTTGGATAGAGTGCGATTGACTCGATTGATTTCTTTGGCACCAACTTAGGTGATGATTTCAACTTTTAGTAATGACTTAAGTCTTTTGCCTGGTCCGTTTGGTTAGCTTTACTGAAGTAGAACCAGAGACTAACCTTATTTCCCTCTTAAAGGCAATTAAATAAGGCCTTGGAGATAGCATGGAAGGCTGATTCAGTGCTTTGGCCAGGCCGTCTTGGACAGGACCAAAGTCTTACTCCATCCTTCCTCTAAGAGACACTTTGACCAGGCCATGTAAGGGGATTAAAGGCTTGCAAATATTTGTACATGTCGTTTTCAAGCAAAATCAAATGCTTACTCTGACCTCCCTCTAGGAGGGGCCTCAGTAGGCCATTTTTAGGTGGGAATAAGGGCTTATGCTTCGACCGCACCACGTAGGCAGGACCGAAGGCCTTAGTCGGTGCTTTGGACAGGAAATCTTAGGTGCAACCAAAGGCGTACTACATCCTCCCTCTAGGAGGTGCTTTGACCAGGCCATCTTGGCAGGATCAAAGGCTTTTTACTTTATTTTACGAGTTTCTTTTCCCCCTAAACCATATATAATTATTTTATGCAAAGAATTTTTCTTTCATTGCTGATTTGTTCAATATCTTTTTACAAATTCTTTAAGCTTTCCTTGTCTTAGGAAATTGCTGATTATCCCTTCTAAGCTTTGACATTGTGTCATGCCTATTAGAACGATGATAATGACAGTACAATCTTTCAAGATTCCTTTCATTCTTGGGTGGCTTCTTTTGTGAAGGCCAATAGTTGAGCTTATCTTTGGTTAAAGGGTAATTGTTCTTATAAGAGGTAGTAAGAGAGTAATTCTTAGAAAGTCGTGCCCTTTTGGAAAATGATTCTCTTGATTTCCTCTTGGCTTCTTTGTTATATGTGAAGGGATCTCTAGCCTCCATAGTGAATTTTCATTTTTAAGAGCTTTGATTCTCCTTCAACCCATAGAAACGATTAAGCACATTTTTCTATTTTTGAACGAATCAAAGTCCTTTGTTATCTCTTTTGTGGTGATGGTTCCTCCCGTTTGGAGTTGAATTTTCTTTCTCATTTTTATGAAGACGTTATCTCTTTTGTATATCCTTCTAGGGAGAAAATTGATGTTGGCCTTATGTGGAATGGATCTAGACTACATTTTTCCTGATTAAAAAGAGCAACTTGTCCCTTCTTATCCTCCATTACTTGTAGTGCTATTAATCTCAATACTTTCTCTTCATGAAGGTAAGGATCACTTGTAATTTGCTAGTTTGGCCTAATCATTCGAGGCTCGGAGGATCTTTTTTGGAGATTTTAACATGTTTAATTTACATGCCTAAGCAAAGCTTAGTTGTTGTGATTAAATGGTGTTAAGAATTTAGGGTAGGCTAACTTGGAATATTTCCTTAATAGGATATGCTTGTAGGGATAAATCCACTAAGCCCTATATATGCAGGTTAAGGTAGTTCCACTCGTAGGTTAAATGGAGGTGGAGATTCAAGCCCTCCTTCTAACACTAAAATATTAACAAATTTCTTCATTAACACCCAAAAGTTGCAAGGAAAGAGGAATTTGGTTGAATGAAGGCTTGGTTCACCTTTATGGACCTCAACAAGTTTTGGCAAAAGTGACACTTGGTTGAGGAAAGGGTTTGGTAATTGGATTAGTATGTTCTAGTCCATGTGAAATCATAAATTGTTCATATTTAAACTATGCTCAAATTTATGTAGAATTTATATCACCAATATAGAACAATGTTATACCAATAAGAATCGAGACTATGAGTGTTTAAGAATTCGAAGCAAGTTATGATTAAAAAATCACAAGTGCTTTGGAACTCGAAACAAGCCATAAGTCATGAAATCTTTATTCATATGATATGAAATAATTGATTTACATAGTTATATGTACAAAGTTCGAGTGTTACAATCTCAAAAATCTCCAAATCAATATAGGATTACAAAGTTTAAAATGTAGGAAGTTGCGAAAAGAATGATTTGCAACTTCCTCCATGCCACTAGGTCGGTATTTAAAGGGGTGGTAAGATGCTGCATGGATGTTCTGCAGCAAGCCTGTTCTACGACATTGAGGTTCATCTCGATGGCACTAAGGATATTGCTTTGATTTGACGACTTACGACATTCTCTAATGTATTTATGGACTATAGGCGGCATTGATAACAGATGGTGTTCGTAACAAGTAGCATTGATAATAGATAGCATTGATGATAGCGGCACTGATAAGAGACGACATTCGTGATAAGCGGCATCAATAAGGATCGACACTAGATGGAAATGGCATTGAAGAGATGCGGTATCAACTTGAGGAAATATTAACTAGATGCGACATCCATTCTACCTTTATGGATGAAGTGTGACAGTGATTAGAACGCAGCATCAATGGGGTACGACATCGATGATTCATCATGGCGCTACGACATTGATGGCTTATGGTATACAATATCAACGGTGCATGATATCAATTCCTGCCTTGGTAAAATATTGGATTTTTACGATGTCATCCACGGGTGATATGCGGGATGTGGTAGCGATAATATTAGGCATCATTGTGGACCTTTGACATTGGCTCATGAATACAACATCATTTAATGGCCTTTGTTGAAGAAGGGTGGCATTCATGGTATGTGACATTGATGTCATGTGTGCCGATGGCATTCAATATTCCATATTGTATTGAAAACCTCTTTAGGTTGCAAAACTTTTATCTCGGCACTCTTGTTGTAGATATACCCTCATACCTTTAGAAACAATAATGGTAGTAACAGTAAACACACAGACAGATGTGTGTGTGTGTATACCTCTTTTGAACCAAGCCATAACTCGACAAATCAGAACTATTAAATGGTCGTAAAATATACAAAGACGTTAATAGTACTAGAATTAAAGTATCCTAATAATCGATACGGAGCCTTGCTTCTCACAAGAAGATATTTAGTCATTCATGACGATAACTCTAGTGGAAAGAAGAAAAAGTTGGAACATCAAGCTAAGAGCATAACTCGGTAACGTGTTATGGCTCACAACTCGATACAAACTTATGTATTATGTCTCAGTAGTGTAAATTGTTCAAGACTATAAGATGAAGTAAACTAAAAATAAGGTGGATACAAAGCCCTATAAGTTGAATATGCAAGTATATTATTTTTGTTTGATGGTAATATATATATATATATATATATTCATTTAAATGTATTTGTTAATGTACTATTTTATTTTTCAGATGATGAAAAAAATATTTGCAAAATAAAATAAATAACACAAAATTTAAATTCAAACAAATATTTTATTCAAACAAATACTTTATTACAATTTTTGAATAGTACAAAATTTGAGCTCTCACTATATATACAACATTTTAAATTACAACACAATTTTCACTATACAATTATCATTTACATTAGCACCTCACTATGTATCACTCATTTACTCATATTTTATCTTCGACTCTGTTCCAGATTGAATCCATCATCTGAGTGATCAACAAAATAAACATTGAAGCGGTAAAATTGAAAAAGAAATATTTTTGCAGTGTAAAATAAATTGTGTATTTTTGAAAATATTAGTTGTCTCAGTTATTTAGGTTGTTCGTCATCCTTTATTGTGAATTCATTATGCACGAATAGCTTGTGACATGCACGTGTATCGCTGTACATGCCACAAGGCCATGCACACCGATATACACTTGACAAAACTGTAGAGACAGGTGAGCACAAGGTCAAACCCAAGCTATAAGCTGGATTCAACTCAGGTATAAAGTGATGTACACATGAAGCCAGCAACAACAGAGGCTAGACAATCCAACCATACTCAAGATAATGTACTTGTCAACAAAATAAAACAATGGAGCATATACATGAACCAAATCAGAAAATCAAAATGACAAAAAAACAAACTATCATAGCATATGACGCAATGCATCGAGACAACAATGCAAGAGTAAAAGCTGTAGTATAACTTGAACCAGACAAGTAAATATGCAACAAAGATGTATGCATACACCAGTGAAACGGAGGCTCGAAGCATGCATATAGTCAGGCAATGTCGAAGACAAAATAATGCAAAACTTCCAGACGAATAGACATAAATGGTTAACAAGGACATGCACTCAGAGCATCATCAATGACCTGGAAACTCAAGGAACAAGTCCAAATAGTAAATGCTCGTGAAGGAACAATGCTACAGAAGCAAGCTTCAAAAGGTACCAGACTCGAGTGAATCAAGTACATCAAACAAGAGCAGTGCATTGTAACAAATACACAGCATTTCAGTGTAGATAGCACAATCAAAGTCAAATGCAAACAAATGAACACATATGGGCAGTATAATGTATAAAGGAACATGTATATGAAATGCAGCGGTGACAAATAGAACATGTGCGTATATACACAAGCCTATATCAGTTCGTATGGAAATGCAAACAGTTCAGGTGAAAACAATGAGGCATGGAAGCAGTTCAATATCCAAGCAGACTACATGAAGCACACATGCTCAGGATCAAAGACATAAACACAATATGACTGGCCTCGAAGCAATTATAGTTACAATATGAACTCATGTGGAAGTGCAGACCAACCAAGTGAAAACAAAACAGTGAAACACACACATGTATGCATATATGTGCAACGCACAGTGCAGACTCCGATGAATAGAGGACAGCGCTCTGGTGCAACACCAGAGAGATGATGAAGTCAACATGTATGAAACAGAGTGAAATGCAACAGGCTCAGAGTAATATGAAGTCCAGACTAGAAAATGATCAAGTATAACATGTAATCAGACATCATCATCATCAATGGACCAAAGTAGAGAGTAGTATAACATGAATATATATATTTGTGAACATATATGTGCAGTGAAACCAGAGAATCCAAGCCAGACTAATATACATATATATGAACATGAATGCAATGACCAGAAGCCTCAACGGTAGAATTCACATAAATCCATGAGTAATTGAACGAAGTCGAAGTTAATATTTTCACAAAATAAAGTGAGCGAAGTCAACAAAAATTCAAAGTACCAAAGAATCAAAACAGTGGTGACCAAGGAGTCGAACAAATCAGAAATCAAAGCCGTGATAACCAAGCAATTTGAAATATACGAATTGAACTAGTCAGGATCAATCACAAACAATCAAGTTGAATCGAACGACTAAGCATATTAATTGACGAATTCAAATAAATATATTCGAAAGGAAATTAAACCCTATTTAACCCGTAAACATCATCGACATCAAAGCCATTCGAGTTCAAGCAAAAATAGAGAAGAATAAATCAATAACTCGAATTGAACTGAGTTCAAAGCATACCAACGAGAGGAACAAAGAAAGTCACATACCCAACTTATCCAAATCGAACTCGCTAGTTTTAAGTAGCTGTATGCAATTCAAGTGACGATCGATCAACAAAGCAAGGAACGAAAAAACATCCACTCAGTCCATCAACGAAGTCAGCATCTTCAAATTTCTAGAACCCCTAATTTTCTCAAGAAGAACGCAACCATTTTTTCAACCCAAATATAGGGCCGAAGAAATAAAAGGATAAAGGGGATCAATTTTTTACTTCAATATATTTGGGCTGGTCCTTTTATTTTGCTTTGGGTTTTTAATCGTTATATAAGGCTTTTAGTTTACAAATTAGGGTTTTATTGTTTTAGTTATTTTTAATTTGTACTTTTCTTCAAAAAATTTGTAAATTTTAGTCGTATGACTAGGGGACGAACTACGGTGGTGTAATTTAAGAATTCACAACTCAGTGGCTGAGTTATGGCAGAGTTTTGAGCGTAATGTTAGGTTAGTCAATAGTGGGTGTCGCGAATTTACGTGTTTAAGCATCTGACTACTTAATTTCTAGTAGAAACCTTAAGGGTAGCACGTAGGCAGAGTTTTGCCGAAGCTGGGTAAATCTGTGTTGTTCTATTTCTGCTTTTAATATTCTACTATTATCCGTGCTGCTATTATTAGTGCTGCGATTATTTTATATACTTTTGCATTAAATTTTATAATTATTATCATCACCCTATTCAACCCCCCTTCTACGGTGAAATCGATCCTACAAGTGGTATCAGTGCTAGGAAAAAAAGCCATTTTTGTTTTAAAATTTTGATTTTTCAAAAACCAATTTTTGTTTTAAAAATTTAAATCTAAATGGCTTCTTTTAATAATGCTTTTGCTGAAGGAGGTCCAGTATTATTCCTTCTATTTTTGATGGAACATATTTTTTAAATTGAAAATTAAAAATGGAATTTTATTTAAAATCTGTTAATTTTAAATGTTGGTATATTATTGAAAATAGGTGTGATATAATTGATGAGAAAAGTACTTCGATCAATGCTCTTATTATGCATATACTATATTCTCATATTAATCAAGAAAATTTTAACTTTATCTCACATTGTGAAAATGCACAGGGAATCTGGAATACTTTTGAAGCAATATATGGTGGAAAAGTCAACAACGATGAGAAATCCTCCACAATCGACTTAGTTAAAGAAACATGCTTAACAGGATTGGCAAAAGGCAGCAGTGATGAAGATTCAATAGACGATGAGATAAGTGATTTTTATTCAATGATTTAGCTCTCTTGTGCCAAAAATTAATTGAAAATAATAAAGCTCTTGAGTTGAAAAATAATAAGTTGGAAAGGGAACAAGCTAAACTTCATCAAAAAAATAATGATTTGGAAAATGAGCTTAAAAATATTAAGAAAAATAAAAGTTCTAACTGCAAAAGGTGTTTGGACCATGAAAAAGAATTTGCCCATTTTCATGAAAACTTTCAAAAGTTAGAAAATGAAATTTTAGTGGATAGCTTCAAGAAGTCAGAAATTTCTAAATGTGCGATTTTTGAAAAGAAATTAAATGATCAATGAAAATTTCAAAACCCTTGAAAAAGAAAACGTGATTTTGAGCAAATCTAAAATTATTTGATTAAATCATGAGTTTGAAAAGGATATTGAAAAAATTAAGGATTTTGAAAAAATTGAATTTAAAATACTCCAACTTTTTGAAACCGAGATGCTAGAAATTGGGAATAAATTTAGAGAGCTTTAGAACGAAAATATGCGATAAAAATGAATAGTTTTGAAAAGAGAGGCAGCACCATTAGTTGTTGTTCGAAGTTAATAAATGAAAATAAACTTTTAAAATCCAAAGTTAATAAAATTGAGTTGGTTACTTGAAAAAATTTCACTAGAGATAAATCATTTAATATACTCTTAGAAAATCAACTCTTTGAGAATAAAAGGAATATATTTGGATTTGCAAAAGTGTCAAAATATGAACAAACAACTAATCACACTGTTAAAGGGAAAAGTTTGATACCCAAACACGTGAAAATCATATCAATTTGGGTTCCAAAATGCACAAATATAAAATCTCTTAAAATCAAACAAATCTGGGTGCCAAAAGGAACAAATATAAATAGTTTTGGGTCTCCACAAACATATTTTTATAAATCATTTGCCACTAACAAACATGGACCTATAAAAACAAATAGGTCATAAAAATCTTTTCTCGTGTAGATGTGGTAGCAGGCTAAGGAACAACATCAGTATTACCTAGATTCTGGTTGTTCGAGGCACACGACGGGCTACAAATCAATGTTCCTTAGCCTAGTATAAAGGTGGTAGAATCACAATGAGCAACAATGAAAAATTATCGTAAAGGTGAAATTGGTAATGGTATATTTATTTGAATGATTTATTAAATATGAAAATCTGCACCATAATCTGAGTTAAATCAGCCAGTTATGTGATAAAGAAATGAATTTGATTTTGATTCTGACTTTTTCAAAATTGTTGGCTAATTATCTTTTTATGCCGCGAACACTATAAATCTCTGAACTAATTTATATAGATTCGTTTGGACTAATGATATTACAAGTTTAGACGATAAGAAATATTGTCTTGAATTGATTTTTTTATTACTCTAGATACAAATGGATATATTTGTTTATGTTATTTGACACTATGTTCACTGTTTGCACGGTTTCAATTTGAATTCAAAAGAATTTCCTTCAAAAGATGTAAAAAGATTTTAAAGTATGTGATGCAGCTTCACGGTCTGGTCAATAACATCCAACCAATAATAATCTTAAGTCAAAGGAAAACTCGGATACAGATTACACTGGTAATCTAGTTGATAGAAAAATTACTAGTGGAACGTGATTTATGTTGAGACATTCATTAGCTGCATCACTTTCAACGAAAATATCTACATATTTTTCATTTCAATTTATTTTAAATTACCATACATTTTTCTTATAAAACCCCTTCTAGAAAATAGTTTTCATCGACCTTGTTTCAGATTAGTCAATCTAGAAAATTTAATTCTATAATTATTTTTGGACTTGATCTTAAATGACTACATTAACTAATCTGACTCCCTACTGATTATCAAAAAGATAAATAGTGATTGAAAATGTGACAAGTGTTGATATTGATTATATATTATAACTTAAGACATTATATTTAGTAAATTTCTTTAAAAACTTTAAACAAGATTTATAATAACTCTTGAAGGTTAAAAATTCCATGACCACCTCTATTGCTATCATATTTCTAATGACTATCACTCATCAAAATCCAATATAGTATGTCAATATGTGGTATTTTAAATGGAAAATCATTCATTTTTCATTTTATTATTTTTTTAGCAAGAAAAACATCCAAAGTATTCACTCTCATTTAAAAGTCCTTACGGTTATGCATGGATGAATTACTTGGAATTTTTGATTATGTGCTTTCATGCTCATTTAAAAGTCCTCACGGTTATGCATGTATGGAACACATATCAAAATTGATTGATTAAATAGACAAGTTGATTCTAATCCCATTTAAAAGTCCTCATGGTTATGCGTGGTTAAAAGATACTTAGAATTCATTTTTTATAAAAATTTGGAATACTGCCAATCTCATATAAAAGTCCTAACGGTTATGCATGGTAAGTGGATATTCAAATTTCTGATATAAATATACCATAAATAGACATAAATATATTTGCATCATCCCTATCATTCTAAAGTGGAATATATGCCTAACAGAGTATTTATGATTTTTGTTTGATTTTTTATTGAAATTTAATATTTATACTCGATTGGGTATTAATGTTGTATTAATGTCTACCACTTTATCTCTATTTTTCTAACACTATTAATTTTTTGCCGATAACAAAAGAGGGAGAGAGAAGTTAAGATATTGGAATATTAAGGTCAAATAGTTGCATATTCTATTTGCATCTAGGTTCATTTGCAAATTTTTATTTATTTTCATGCATATATGAAGGGGGAGCTTTGTTGTAGAGAGGTAGCATTCAAATAGGGGGAGCAAATAGAGTTCATCAATGATTAAATACATTTAATAAATTCAAAATCTTAAATATACGTTTGTTATCATCAAAAGGGGGAGATTGTTGAATATATAAGTATATGATTTTTTCTTGATGAAAATAAACATATATATATATATATATTCATTTAAATATATTTGTTAATGTACTATTTTATTTTTCACATGATTAAATAAATATTTGCTGGATAAAATAAATAACACAGCATTTAAGTTCAAACAAATATTTTATTATAATTTTTAAATAGTACAAAATTTGAGCTCTCGCTATATATACAACATTTCAAATTACAACACAATTTTCACTATACAATTATCATTTATATTAGCACCTCACTACATATCACTCATTCACTCGTATTTTATCTTCGACTTTGATCCAGATTGAATCCAACATTTGAGCGAGCTGCAAAATAAACACCGAAGCGGGAAATTGAAAAAGAAATATTTTTGTAGTGTGAAATAAAATGTGTATTTTTGAAAATATTATTTGCCTCGGTTATTTGGATTGTTCATCATCATTTATTTTGAATTCATCATACACGAACAGCTTGTGACATGCATAGTGTATCACTGTACATGCCATAAGGTCGTGCATACCGATATACACTTGACAAAACTGTAGGGATAGGTGAGCACAAGGTCAAACCCAAGATATAAGTTGGATTCAACTTGGGTATAAAGTGATGCACACACGAAGCTAGCAACAACAGAGGCTAGACAGTCCAACCAGACTCAAGATAATGTACTTGTCAACAAAACAAAATAATGAAGCATATACATGAACCAGATCAGAAAATCAAAATGACAACAAAACAAACTATCACAGCACATGATGCAATACATCAAAACAACCATGTAAGAGTAAAAGTTGTAGTATAACCTGAACCAGACTTAAGTGAATATGCAACAAAGATGTATGTATACATTAGTGAAACAGAGGCTCGAAGCATGCGTATGGTCAGGCAATGTCGAAGACAAAGCAATGAAAAACTTCCAGATGAACACACACGAATGGTTAACAAGGACATGCACTCAGAGCATCATTATGACCTAGAAACCCAAGGAACAAGTCCAAATAGTAAATGCTTATGAAGAAACAATGCTACAGATGCAAGCTTCAAAAGGTACCAGACTCGAGTGAATCAAGTACATCAAATCAGAGCAATGCATTGTAACAAATATACATCATTGCAGTGTAGACAACACAATCAAAGTCAAATGCAAACAAATGAACACATATGGGCAGCACAAAGTATAAAGGAGCATATATATGAAATGCAGTAGTGACAAATAGAACATGTGCCTATATATACAAGCCCATATCAGTTCATATGGAAATGCAATCAGTTCAGGTGAAAACAATGAGGCATGGAAACAGTTCAATATCCAAGCAGACTACATGAAGCACACATGCCCAGGCTCAAAGACATAAACACAATATGATCGGCCTCAAAGCGATAACAGTTACAATATGAACTCATGTGGAAGTGCAAACCAACCAAGTGAAAACAAAATAGTGAAACACATACATGTATGCATATATGTGCAATGCACAGTGCAGACTCGAATGAACAGTGGATAGAGCTCAAGTGCAACACCAGAGAGATGATGAAGTCAACATGTATGCAACAAAGTGAAATGCAACAGACTCAGAGTAATATTAGGACTAGACTACAAAATGATCAAGTACAACATGTAATCAGACATCATCATCATCAATGGACCAAAGTAGAGAGCAGTATAACATGAATATATACATGTGTGAACATTTATGTGCAGTGAAACCTGAGAATTAAAGCTAGACTAATAAACATATATACATGAACATGAATGCAATGATCAGTAGACTCAACAGTAAAATTCACATGAAGCCGTGAGTAATTAAACGAAGTCGAAGTCAATATTTTCAAAAAATCAAGTGATCGAAGTCAACATAAATTCAAAGCACCAAAGAATCAAAACCGTGGTGACCGAGGAGTCGAAGAAATTAGAAATCAAAGCCATGATAACCAAGCAATCAGAAATATACGAATTGAACTAGTCTGGATCAATCATAAACAATCAAGTTAAATTGAACGACCAAGCATATTAATTGAAGAATTCTAATAAATATATTTAAACAAAAATTAAGGGAATTAAACCATATTTAACCCATGAACACCATCAGCATCAAAGCCATTCGAGTTCAAGAAACAACAGAGAAGAATAAATCAATAACTCAAATCGAATTGAGTTCAAAGCATATCAATGAGAGGAACAAAGAAAGTCACATACCAAATTTATCCAAATCGAGCTCGCTAGTTTGAAGCAGTCGTGTGCAATTCAAGTGACAATCGATCGACAAAGCAAAGAACACAAAAACATCCACTCGGTCAATCAACGAAGTCGGCATCTTTATATTTCCAAAAGCCTTAATTTTCTCAAGAAGAACGCGGCCATTTTTTCAATGCAAATACAAGGCCAAAGAAATAAAAGGATAAAGGGGATCGGTATTTTACTTCAATATATTTGGGCCAACCTTTTTATTTTGCATTAGGTTTTTAATTATTATATAAGGCTTCTTGTTTACAAATTAGGGTTTTATTGTTTTAGTTATTTTTAATTTGTATTTTCTTTCAGTTTTGTAAATTCTAGTCCTGTGACTTGGGGACGAACTACGGTGATGTAGTTCGAGAATTTGCAACTCGGTGGCTGAGTTGTGGCAGGTTTTGAGCGTAGAGTTAGGTTAGTCGATAGCGGGTGTCGAGATTTTACATGTGTAAACGTCTAACTACTTAATTTCTAGTATAAACCTTAGGAGCTACACATAGGCATGGTTTTGCCGAAGCTGGGTAAATCTGTATTATTCTATTTCTACTTTTAATATTATGCTATTATCTATCCTGCTATTATTCTGCTATTATCAGTGCTGTGATTATTTATATACTTCCGCAATAAATTTTATAATTATTAGTATCACCCTATTCACCCCCCTCAAGGGTGAAATCGATCCTTCACTATAACCCGGTACCGATTATCACAACACTCTTGCTGATTTAACCACGATTTCCCCCGGAGCATCATGTTTGACGTGGAGAACGTGGATCGCAAATTTTGAAGCCTATTTCGATGATCTTCATCTATAAATAAGAGGAGGAGTGCAAATGAAAGGGATATTCTTCTAATTTTTTGAATTATCTGATTTTTCCTCGAAACTTTGTTGGAATTATGCCCAAGTTGTAAGTAACCGCATTGTAAAATCACTCTTGTAAAAGAAAGAAGGAATCATTTACAAATTTGATAGTGGGCATAGGCTGTTGATTTTAGCCAAACTCCTATAACTCCCATGCGTTGTTACCTCATTTTAATTTCTTTATTTCTATTATTACCACTTATTAATCGACTGGGTTTTTATTCCATTTTTGATGCAAATATTTTGTGCTTTCACGAAGAGAAAACTTGAAGTTCTCACTTGTAGATCTATCTTGAAACCTTGGATTTAACTGTCTACGAGCTAGATCTAAAATGATTTTATTGGAAGATCATTGATTATTTAGAGTTGAAAAAAGTGTATCATTGAACCTAGAAGAGTCGTTATAGCTAGGAAGGACAATGAGAAATTAACCACTTCAAGAAACACTAATGATTTAGAGAATGAAGGCTTAGACATGGAGAGGAGACAAATCAACCCTCTCATGCTCATATTCCAAGTGCACAAAAGATGGTGATTAGGGTGAATTTGGATCGAATGAATGATGACTGAAATGAACAAAAAATGTTAGAGATTCAAACTGCTATCCTGAAGTAGATTGAGAGAATTATTGCTTTGATGACTCAATTAGCCTAAAGGTGAAAGAATAGTCTAGAGAACCATCATATTCTGGCTTGGAGGAAGTTCTTCATCGGGCAGAAATTGAAAAGATAGAAGCTAAAAATGAAAAGGGGAAAAGTTAGGACATCGAATATGGGACTTGGGAAAGTCCCAGTTGAAAAGTTATAACTCAACATCGGACCATTATGACTCAGTACTGAGTTGTCTGACTGAGTTGTAATTGAATAATTTGATGGAGAGTTCCTAGAGGAAGCTAGTGTTAGTTCTAGGAGAGTTGTTGGTGGTTAAAGTGGTGGAGTTTAAACAAATGCAACTGAACCTTCACGAAGGGAATGTAGACAATGAAGAGTTGGAAGAACAGTTCTCTTAGACATAGGGAGCTAGACGTCATGAAATTAGCCGAGAGCATTTGTGGGGCTGAGAATTCAAGGGAGTCCTCAACGATTGTCGTTGAGTCGTTGTGACTAACCCTGAATACATAGCCAATATGGTGAGAAGGCTGATGAACGAGAATTGATAAGGAAATAATGATGATTGTGGTTCATCTCCATGTAGGACCCTGTTTGCCAATGATGTGTTGTGGGAAAGCTATGCCAAGAGGTTTGGTGTGCCGATGATGCCATATTACAGTGAAATGATAGATACAAGACAATATCCTTTGAAATATAAATGGCATATGGATGGTACCAGAACAGCGGATGTAATAAGACGTAGGTGCTTCCCAATATTTCTTAAAGGGGTGGCTACAATGTGGTTCACTCGGCTTACTTCAAGGTTCATATCTTCTTCTAACCAGTTAAAAAGAATGTTTATGGAGCATTTCAAGCTCTACACAACTCGACCAAAGGATGTAATGTCCTTATCGAACATCTATCGGAGGTACGGAGAGACTCTTAAAGATATTCTAACATGGTTCAACAGTGCTATAAGTGAAGTAGACATTCTGAAGGAAGATATAGTTTTGATGGCATTGATTCTAGGAGTACACCCTAATACATTATTTGGTAAATGGATTAAGAAAAAGAAGCCTCCCGTTATGGAAGAATTCTATCAAAAAGCGTCTTTGCGTTTGCACTCAAAGCGGCAGACTAGCTGCCAGGCTTATTGGAGGTAGAATCTCGAATTCAAAATGCCAATCATGAATAGCTCAGGCAGAGTTGACGATTAACATACCAATTGATGAGGATGATCCCACTCGGGTCCTAAATATCAGGTCTCAGCTTGGCATGAAGAAGAAAAAGGAGTTGGTAAGGTTTCTCCGGGCAAACCAATATGTGTTTTCCTGGACAGATTCTGGTATCTGTGGAATATCACCAGTGATAGTGTGCCATACATTGAATGTGGGTCCGTGATACCCTCCTATGAAGCAGAAGAGGCTTAGCCTAGATCCAGAGCGATCCATTGTATTGAAGGAAGAAGTGGATAAGAGGAAGGAAGATGGCTTTATCCACGATGATATGTACCCTGAATGGGTATCAATAAGCCTAATGAAAAATGTCTAATATGCATCGATTATTGAGATCTAAATAAGCCATGCCTAAACGACAGCTTTTCGCTGTCCAGAATTGACCAGTTCGTTGATGGAACTGGCGAACATAAACTATTGTTCTTCATGGATGCGTACTCCGACTATTATCAAATAGTAATGCATGTTCCAAATCATGAGAACACCAGTTTCATAACTAATTTAGAACGATATTGTTACACTGTGATGCCACTCGATTTGAAAAATGTTAGGGACAATTGGTAAACTTGATGTTCAAATTTCAGATCAAATGGAAAGCAGAGGTCTACGTGGAAGATATGCTAGTAAATTCATAGCGATCGATGAACAGCATGCATAACCACTTATAGATGTTTGATGTGCTTTGAAAGTACGAAATAAAGATTAACCAATTTAATTGCTCTTTTGGATTCGCATCAGACAAGTTTTTGGGTTTTATAGTAAATTCAAATAGGTATTGAAGCTAATCCAGAGCAGATACAAGCATTGAAAGATGTTACTACCAAAAAGACAAGGAGGGAAATGTAGAGCTTGAACGGAAAAGTCACCACACTTAGTCGATTCATTTTGACAGCGATAGATAAAAACATGTCTTTCTTCGATGCACTTAAGAAAGAAAAAGAGAAGTTTGTTTAGATGGAGGAAGTTCAAAAGGCTTTCTACGACTTACTTGATCACATAAAGAGACTGCTAGTCTTCTCAATGCCTTTGTAAGGAGAGGACCTATTTGTTTACTTAGCTATGTCTGCTCACGCACTGAGTGTAGCGTTGGTATATGAGGATTCTAGAATTCAAAGGCTATTATATTATATTAGCAAGTGATTCACTAGAGCTAAGAAGAATTATCCAAAATTATAAAGGCTGGCATATTGCTTGTTAATTGCTTTAAGGAAGTTGCGACCATACTTTCAGGCTTACCCAATTTAAGTGTTGACCGATCAATCTTTGAGGCAAGTGCTGCACTAACCTGAAACTTTGGGAAGACTACTGAAATGGAATGTCAAGCTGAGCCAATTTGATAAAACATATCATTCTAGGAAAGTTTTACGAGGATAGGCATTGGTTGATTTCATTGCCAAGCTCACCGTCCAGAATAGAGAAGTGGAGGAAGACATAGTTTGGCTTGCTCAATGGAAATTATATAAAGATGGAGTATCTAACTAGCATAGTTCCAAGGCAGGAGTAAACTTAGAGAAATGAATGATATGTTAAGTCTTAAAGCTAGAGTTCCTAGCAATAAATAACGAAACTGATTATGAAGTGTTGATCGCAGGACTCAAAATAACAAAAGATTGAGGGTCAAGATGTTGCATATATTCAGCGATTCTTAATCGGTGGTCGGTCAAGTGAAGAAGGAATTTCTATTCAAGGGAGTGAGACTTGCCCCTTACATAAGGAAGGTTTTGGAACTGCTGAACGACACCAAATACTACATGATAATTAACATTTCCATAGAATAGAATATGAAAGCTGATTCATTGGCCAAATTGGCTAGCTGTGGGGATGCACAGCTCATAGGAATTATTCCAGTGGAGATTTTGTAGGCTTCGAGCATCAACCAGATGGATGTCAATTGAATCTTGGGGGATGAGGTGGAAAACGAGTCGTGGATGGATCTCATTAAATAATATTTACTAAAGGGA
Organism: Allium cepa; assembly: GCA_030765085.1. Lineage (NCBI taxonomy): Eukaryota > Viridiplantae > Streptophyta > Magnoliopsida > Asparagales > Amaryllidaceae > Allium > Allium cepa. The sequence continues at coordinate 266,453,604 of CM060932.1, forward strand.
ACTCCCTTGAGGTGGTTAAAAAACGACAAAAACTCCTATGCAAAGTACCCTGAATTGTCATTCTAGAAGGAGCACTATATAAGAGAGGATATTATGCTCCTATAATGCAATGTATCACCAAGGAAGATGCTAACAAGATCCTTTCCAATACGCATGAGCTGTGATTAAACTGGGAGGCAAAATTTGGTGAGAAAGGCTCTTATGGATACTTTAAGCCAATAATTAACCAGGATACTGCTGGTTACACTAGAAAGTGTGATAGGTGCTAAATATTTGCAAAGATCATGAGAGTCCCATTAACAGAGCTTATGAAAATGCTCATCCCATGGTCATTTGAGTTTTGGGACTTGATATAATCGATGTGCTACTGATATCGAAAGGTGGAGCGAAGTATGTCATCCTAGCTGTGGATTACTTCACAAAGTGGGCTGAAGTGGAACCGCTGCCCATGATCACTATAAAGAAGGCGATCAACTTTGTTGCGAAAAACATTATATATCGATTTGGAGCTTTACAACATATTATGACCGATAATGAAACCCGATTCAAACGTGTCATATTCAAGGATTTTTGCAATTGGTACTGAAATGAAAAGAAATTCGTAGCGGTAGCACACCTGCAAGTGAGTGGACAGGTAGAGGTAGTGAACAGATTCATCAAATCCATCTTGAAGAAGTGATTGACAAAGGCCAAGGGCAACCGGGTCGATGAACCACCACTAGCATTATGGTATTAACGAACGACCCGTAAGTCTGCAACTGACCATACTCCAACCACTTTGGCCTATAGATCGAAGACCATGACTCCAACTGCATTGGAAGTCCCTTCTCAATGGAGAATTCACTATCGTCTCAAGATGAATGAGGAACTCTTGCTTGAGTCCATTGACTTTGTTGACAAGAAACAAGAAGAGGCTAATGTGAGGGTAGTTGCTCGTTAGAAAAGAGTAGCGTGACAATACAATGCTATGGTCAAAAAGCATACCTTTGAGATAGGTAACCTCACTATTAAAAAAGGTTTTTTCCAGTTTGATAGCATTTAGCCCAAAAGCAGGAAGGTCCTTATGTGATTGAATATAGCTTAGAGATTCAAGCTGGCGATTGTTAATGGAATCTTAATTCCAAGAGCCTAGAATAGAGAGCACCTGAGACACTATTTCTTGTAGACTTAGTTCTGTAAATAGTTAACGAAACTCTTATGTAATAAGGCAGAGTTTGCCATTCTTATGTTTATAAATAGAATTGGCTTTGGGGATCGATGGAATGATATCCTAAAAAGCTTGACCTTGCATTGTGCGAACAACAAAAAAATTAAACATTCCATGCCTTGAAAACTAAGATGTCTAGGTAACCGAAGATAGGTTCCGATAAACTCTTATTATCCATGATCAGGTTACTAGAGTATAATCACACTACGGTTGATCAGATGACTCATCCTTATGTATTTGATCTTCGACCAATTCCTGGAGATTAACAAGGCCAAAAGTAAGTGCCCGAAGATAGACACCAGCTAACTCCTGTGATCCATGATTAGGTCATCGAAGTATAATTGTATTAAGGTTGATCAAATTTACCCTACACATTCTGTCTTTGATTGATGCTAGAGATAGGCATTATCTAAGCTTGATTTTTAAAGATAGGCATCTGAAACACTAGGTCACAGAGATAGGAACTAGTGTGTAATTGAACTTTTGCAAATGCGACCGCACTTATAGCACGGTTATACATTCTCGGATGATGATAAATGATGAAGGTTAATGTATGTTCTTTAACCAACACCTAGAGATAGGGGAGGTGGAGAGCGCCAAAGGTAGACATCAAAAGCATCTTTTCCTAGAGATAGGAAGCAATGTAAAGCTATAACCTTGTTTATAGTCAAATAGAACCTAACTGAAGATAAATAAGATAGGCTAAATAATTGGTAATTAATTATAGTTTTGATAAGAAAAGAAAGAAATGTTTTGATAACGATAAACAGAATGAAATAACAAGGTACCACTAAGATATTGTAAAAACATATTCAGACATAAAGAGTTATGGTGAATAACAACATTGCATACATTCAAATATAGTCATTGCAAATTTAATTATTCCAAGTATATAGGTTCACAGATACGAAAACAAAAAAGAATAATAAGATAAACTCAAAAGAAGAATAGCTTTATCCATATTAAAAACTTTCAAAAGCAAAAGAGAGGGCCACTTATACAACCACGATCTGTATACATATGCCAAAACAAAAGGACTAAAACCAAAGCTATATGAGGAAATGACATCTAATCATTTTTTCCTCATCCTTTCCTTCTTTCGTTTTAGAGAGGCCGAGTCTAACCTATTCTTATATGCCACTTCCTTCCCTGTAGATATTTGGCCCTCAGGATCCTTGTTCCAGTTATAGTTACTCTTTGAGGATTTGAGGATGTCAGCGTGAACGCCAGCTGTTAATGGTATAGAGGTTGGAACAATGAATGGTAGGGTCAGCAAAGAAACTGGAAGTGGGGGTAGAATATCATCAATATCCTTTTATATTTTGATATTCTATATGTTTAAGAAGCTTGCATTCTAACATTGACGGTCCAAAACAATGATCCTTATCCCTTTTGATAGTAAAGTCTTCATCATCCTACATCATATTAGGATCATCAATAACCTCTTTGTTTAGTTCGTGAATCTTTTCGGCATCTGGACCCAAAGAGGATCCGACTGAAGAAGTTACAATTGAAAGTGAGGCATAGATGATGGTAAATTCATCATTGATGCCCGAGGGCCTGAAGCTAGGCCCTCGTTTGGTAAGGGGATAAAGACGGGTGGACCTGATACTTGAGAAAGAGAAAAATAAAGATTAGAAACCTCTAAGGGTATCGTCTGAAGTTTCTCGAACATGGGAAAAACTAGTGAAATACCTCTAGGAGAAGCACAAGTTTTTTGAGATGGAGTCCTTATCTGAATCTCCTCTACAATAAGGGATAAAGAAGGCAGCTTTAGGGTGAACTTAGGTAGTGTGTAACCAGGATCCTCAAGATTGTATTAACATGAGCTAAGTGTATTGAAGAAGTCATTACTACTGAAGTCACCGTAGCAGTTGAAGTTCCAATTCCAGAAGAAGGAATAACATATTCGAAGATGGGAGGCTCAGATGTGATAGAGGCGACAACACCAGAAATAACTGGGTCTAAGTTAGTAGTCTCTACTAAGAGTCCCTGAGAGATGGGAATTGAACTTTCATTAAATCCTTGGAGCTAGATGTGGGACGGGCCCCAACAGGCACCTAAGCAGAAGTAAAGGCCTTTGAAATTAGTGTCACTAGCCCACAACAAGAGGCTTTAAATCTTCATTATCTAAGATGTCATCCTTTAGAAATTCCTCATCAACTTTACCTGAGTGTTCTCTTTCATGTCTAAGAAATTCTTTCCAAGTTATAACAAGTGATCTAGGACATTTATCGTCAAGCCACCTTAAATCTCCAAATTTAATATTGTTCATATAGAAGTGAACCAGAGTGGTTTCGATATTGGACTTGATCTTTTTCTCAATGTTGATCGCATGGGCTTCTACATCCCCTTTTGCCTATCCAAAATAAAGCATTTTACCTATATATTCTTCGACCATGATCAGAGCATCATTCTTTTATTTCTTCTCAGCTTCCGGCACAGTCTCCAAATTTAAAATATTCATTATTTCTTCATTGATTGTAGCCTGGAGAGCCTCCTTTTCTATAGCAAGATTACGGCACCTGTGATACGCATTCTTAACTTGCTCTTGATGTACCTTGAATTTATCCCCAAAGGCTTTTCTCTCATCCAATAGTTTCTTTTCCATCTCCTTGTGAGATTCCTTTATCTCCTCTAACCATTCATAATATCGAGCAATAATCTACTCATTATCCATTTTCTCTATCTCCTTCTCCTGAAGGAGTAATTTTTCAGCTCTAGTAATGATGGAAAAACCTTGAGTGAACTTCCTTCATATGTAATATTGACTGTAAGCATCATTCACATGGCTTTGATGTTGTTAGCCACATCAACAGGAAAATCTTCTTGGGGTAAGCAAACTTAACCGTTCAAAGTAGAATGTGGGGAAACCTCTCTACAGTGCAGCAAGTTGTGGGTTTAAGGCAGACTCTGTGATTGTTGTAGAAATGTAAGAAAAAGTATATTCTTTACCATGCCTTTGTTTGGTAGGCTCAAAGGTCGCAGAGTTAAAAGGTCGAACGACTTGTTTGGATTTATGAGAATGCACCATGGGTTGTGAAGAAGTAGGAATTGAAGTGGAAACAGTTGAAGTCTTTGAAGGGGGACATGATCAAGCCTTGAAGAGTATAGATCTTGATCTTTTGGATAAGGATATATTGAATGATGTTGAAAGGGAGATATTCTTCCTGATCCAAAGCGCTCACGAGGCTCCCTCTCATGATCATTATAACGCCTACGTCCCTCGTTATTTTGTATTTCCCTCTCTTTCCCCCAATGCCTCATCTACTTGGATTCATAATATAGTTCATGATGTCGATGTATTGTGCCTGCGATAACCAAAAGTATGGCCATGGAGATAATCGAAAAGATTAGGGTGTCCTATTGTACCTGAAAAGAGAACGCGACTAAGTTAATATGTGAAAGTCAAAGTGTAACACCTCATATTTTGGAAGAGCCATAATATAGGGAATGAAATAAATAAACGATTAATTAAATCAAAGCAGAACATGAAATAAAGGAAGGGTTTAACCAATGTAGGGAAAATGAATGAAGAAAGAGGGGCTAGGGAATTATTATGATTAGGCTAGAATAGGGTTTAGTCCAAAGCCCAAATTACTAATCCCTTATGCTCCAACACTTTATTCATCATCTCATTTCCATAAAAACTAAATAAAAGAAAACAAAAGAAGGCCGGCCATACTTTCTATGGAGAGAAAAAGAAGATAAAGATAAAAGAGAGAGCTCGCATCATTAAGGAAACTATAGACAAGGCATAATCAAACCAACGGTGAGTAAAAACGTTTCCTAAACCTATCCCTAACCGTTTGGGTTTGGATTTTATATTGTATGAATGCTTTCATGATGGTAAATATGTTAAATGATTAAAATAACGTTTTGTTATGTTTGAAATTTTAAATAAAGTAAATTATTTCATGTTTTAGGGTAATATAAGAATTAACCATAGTTAAATGGCTTGAAATTAAGGTATGATGTTTATAATGATGAAACAAAATTGGATTTTTAATTTCATAATTTTTGGAATTAATTGGATTTTATATTTCTAAGTTGAGAAAAGATATAATTTCGGGAAAGTAATTATTAAAATAATTATTTTGACCTAAAATTTGGGACAATGCAAAGGATGATTATTGGTAAATTTTTGGAATATTTCCCAATTTTTTTCGATTTTATATGAATTAATTGGCTAAGAAAAGAAATAATTGCTTAATAATAATAAATTAATAAATGGGAGCCGGAGTTAGCCTATTTCTAAAAAGTAAACTATAAAAAGAGGATTAAGCAATAAGATTTCGACAACAGATCAGATTTGGTGTAAAGTTATTGCTAAATAAGGTACGAATCAGTTTTCAATATAATTACGAACAAGCCGTTTAACTCACAATAGCCTCATATATGTTTAACACACGATGGCCTCAGAAAGGATAACACACGTTGGCTTTGGAAAAAATAACATAAGACGGCCTTGGAAAAGATAACACATGATGGATTTGGGAAAGATAACACACAATGACCTTGGTTGAGTTAACATGTAATCGCTTTGGGAAGTTAACATGTAATAGCTATAAAGGAGTCAACATGCGATGGGTGTAGAGAAGTTAACACACGATCGCTACTTTAAACTTAAATATGCAATGGCTTGGTAAGATGTCAACTCGCGAAGATTTAGAGAAGTAAACACACAATAGAAAGGGATTATTAACTAGCGATGGCCTAAGATTAATTAACTAGTGATGGCTTTGGGGAAGTCATAATGCGATAGCTCTTTGCATCTCAGCTCATGATGGCCTAAGGTAGGTCAATCCACGATAGCTAATTAAAAGCTGATGACATGCGATGGCTAGGGATACATCAACTCGCGATGACCTTAGGAGGTATAACATGCGATGGCTTCGTAAAACTAGTATGAATTAATGAACTTAATTAAGGATTTAAGGCTAAGTGCAAAGTGATGATTGATCCTATGTATGAAATGGACTTTGGAAATGATAATTTATTAAAGAATGACTTAACTAAAGAATGAAAAGGGGTTAAACTAGAATAAGCTATATTATGATGATTGGAGCTATTTGTAAAATGCAAATGGAAGGCCTTGTGGCAATAATATGTATAAATCCAACTTCTTATTTGATAATGAATGTAAGTCCTTGGTGGCGATCATATGTCCATATTCAACATTGTTTATGAAGGAAGGCCTATCTGGCTACCAAGTGTCAAACACACAACATTACAATTGACATGGTCAATGGAAGGTCCCTACGTGGCAAACAGATGTCTATTCACAACATCAAAGCAAGTATGATGGAGTAAGGCTCGTGTAGCATCCAATGTCTGTTCACGATAAATAAATGAAAATGGGGGAGTAAGGCCTGTATAACATTCAATTTTCTATCTACAAAGAAATCCACGAATAATGACTTGCGGCCTGTGTGGCAACATATTTATCTATTTGCGATAAAATGAAGATAAACCACTTATGAATAATCCACAAGTGTTGAGAGCTGAAAATTTTAATCGATAAAGTTATACTTATGTGCTAATCCAAAATGAGACTATAAAGAATAAATGTGTATGTATGAATGAAATCTCATAATTATAATCAATTGATGATTGTGTATGTTGTATGATAAGATGTATATTGCTATTATGATGAAGTGAGGGAAAACCCATCATGTGTTAGCAGCGTGGTCTTACTATGGATGATTAGGGAAAAGGTTTTTGCTCATACCAGACTTTATGTCTGACATGTGGTTTTATATTTACCATAAATTCATGGGTACTCATTCGAATAGACTGAGTTTATGAAACAGACATATCTTCAAAAGGATGAATACAGACTCCAAAGAGGAAGCAAGAGGCTTGCTAGTTAATAAAGTTATTTTAAAGATTTTGCTGTGTAAAACCAAGATTTATAACTGGTTATGTGTTGCGTTGGCATCTTTATATGTAATGAATTATGTAAACCTAATTGATGTAATGAAAAGTTTGTTAGCTTCTTTATTTACTTATGTTGTGCAAAAATATACCGAACTTGCTTTATCGATAGAAAATGATCTAGCTGATGACTGCAACATCATCGACATTTATTTTTGGGTCTTAAAGCGGGGATGTTAAACAAGGAATGATGCATGCAATGTTATGACTTTGAGAATTGTGTGTAATGTTAATGTGCCAAGCGACCCTATGGACCATGCTTATGAAGCCGATTAAATGGATTGATCTCTCCCGCAGTAGCTAAAGGTATGCCTATAGCAATATGGATAAGAGAATCAAGGTCTAAAAGACTGAAATTACCATTGTTGTAAGAAGAGATACGATTAGGACAATCCTGAGAGAATAGAAAACATCATCCTTTTGGGAATCCAGAGTTTTCTCCCCAACGGGAGTTTATTGTAGTTATGGAACATGATGTGGTGATATTTTCTTTATTCTTAGATGATAAGTGAGAGCCGATGCTCGTTTAGTTCTACCCATTTGTAGGAAATGCGGATTACGGATCTTTGGGAAGAATTAACACTAGAGAGTGGTAAATAGTGTTTAGTTCATTTTATGAATTGTAACGACCCTGAAATTCAGACCCAGTTTAAAATTTTTAAATTTGCTTATTTATTGTAGAATTTCGAATTTTCACAAACAAATTCAGATCCAGTTCATCGTTCCCCTACGTGGTTGTCCCTTCACCGCTGTTCACAACCATGGCCAGCACCTTGTCGAACCATGTTGCCCTCCTCCGCAGCGCTGCGCAATGCAGCAGCCATTCTCCCTCCTCTCCATTTTGGCCGAGCAACTCTATATTTGTAAGCGTTTTACATATATTTTTAGGATTTATATATATTCTATGATAGTTTTAAATTGTATATATATTAGCTCCACTATATAGTTAGTTGTTTTATATGGCACAAGTTCTATTTGCAGTACATATATTATACATATTCATGTTTTGTACCTAGGTAAATATATTGGCTAAGATTAGTTTTATATTATATAGGCTATGCATTCTATCTCTTTTGCCTTCATAGTTTACTACAAACTTATACTATATTTGTGCGCATATCTTTGTGCCTGCGCATATGTTAACTTCTGCATATAAGTGTCTGGTTTTTGGTTTACAACTGATATATTATATGGGAGTTACTTTTGTGTTTGAATTTGTGGTTTACAGTTTGATTTGGAAGATATGGCATACTATATTTTAAGATATTACACTATATAGTTGTTGTGCATGAGTTTATACTTGTTTGTAGTATACATGCAGATCTTTTGACTATAAGGCAAGTTTACTGCTTTATTTTGGGTTATGTATATTATTTTAGTACTTACAAATCATATGTTTCGAGTTTTATTATATATATAGCCGCCAATATGTACTGACTTTTGTTTTTTAAATATATTCAATTAGACTTGTTTTGTGTGGTTATGGAGCTTAGGTGTCAGTTGTATGTGTGTTTTATTACCTTCATGTTCACGATATCGTATCTCACTCATGTTTTATCGGAATGGGTTGATTCTATTTTTAAAAAGGAGTTTAAGTTACGTAGTTTATGCATGTCAAATTTCAGCAAAATACGACATCGTTTGATTTGTGGTCGATGATCTGGATGTTAGACCCAGACATATATTCTTTTGTACTTAGAATTTATTTTACACTGCTGCAAACACGACCTGAGTTCATGTTTGACGCATCGTATCTCACTCATGTTTTATCGGAATGGGTTGATTCTATTTTTAAAAAGGATTTTAAGTTACCTAGTTTATACGTGCCAAATTCCAGAAAAATCCGACATCGTTTGATTAGTGGTCGAGGATCTGGAAGTTAGACCCAGGCAGATATTCTTTTGTACTTCGAATTATTTTACACTGCTGCAAACACGACCTGAGTTCATGTTTGACGCATCGTATCTCCTCCGTCTTACGTCGGAATCAAGTGATTCTTTGCAGTTTTGAAATACAAGTTTTGATCTTTATTCATACCAAATTTCAGACCATTTCGATCTCGGTAGCACATAGAATTATATTTTTAAACTTTGACGTAGGACATGTTTTGTAATTGTTGCTATGTTGAATGTTTTGATTGATTTCGGCAATTCCTATTTAACAATTTTGCTCGTCGATTCGTGTCAATCTTACTTTGCTCTGAGAATCATGCTTGGATTTGTAACTCCATTTCAGTGTCCGTATCAGTGTGCGTATCCGTGCCATCTTCTATTTTCTCTAGCCTCGAAAGGTGAGTAATCACTCACGATTAATATTCTTTTATTTATTAAATTTGATTTCAATTGAAACGAAAATTGAAATATGTTGTTATTAGTTGTTTATTCTGTTATGTCTGCTATTACCTGTATCTGTATACCTATGACACCTGACACCATTATCTGTTAATTATTTATGGGATAATAATACAGTTTAGTTGATAAATTGATTGATTGATTATTGTTTGAATTGGATGTTAATTATTATTGTTAAATGATAATTAATTTGCAAGTTAAATTTGATGTAGAATAGTTAACAAATTAAAACGGATTATATATGACAAAAATTGATTAGTTAAATTTGACCCTTTAGTTGTCGTAGAATTTGATAAATTGTACTTTGAACTTTGAACGTAGTTTGTATTAATTGTTGAAGTATTAAACTGAAATTGAACGACAAGTGAAAACCGGAATATAAAAATCTTTAATCTACATGAAATGATAGTGTAGATTCTAGGAATAATTATATTAATTCGCATAAATAACAATGCGAATTAATACGATTATTTCGGGATTATTTAAAATCGATTATTTGAATTGTTTTGTTGTTGTTATTGCTTGTTTATTTACTTTGATACCATCCCTGTTATCACACTGCAAGTTCCCTTTGTTATGTTTTGATTTTGAATTGGAAATGGAGTCGGGTTGAAATGATAAATACCCAAATGAACTTGACTTAGGATAGAGAATTAAATAAACCGATTGGTCAAAAAAAATTGATTTGAAATAAAATAAAGGTTTTATTTGAATAATAAGATTTTGAAATAAAATTTGAACGAAAATTTTTATGAAAGGAAAATGTTAGTATTGAAATCTGAAACAAGATATTAATGTAATAACTAATGAAAGGACGTTGTTTTGAAATGAATTATTTGAGAATAAATTTGGAATTGTTAATAATTAAGTTGAAATTAGTAATAGTTAAGTTTGGAATTATTAATGAATGAGTTTGAAATGATTTAATAATTAAGGTTGAATTTATAAGTAAGTTGAAATTATTAAGTTTTGAAATTATTAATAATTAAGATTGAAATTATTTGATAACTGAATGAAAATTGAATTCTTTGATAAGCGAAATTGAACTTCTGAATAAGTGAATTTGAACTTCGTAAATATTTGAAATTGGGATTCTTTGTTAATTAAGTTTTGGAAATTATTTAAGTAAGTGAATAAATGAAATTGAATTTCTTTGACAAGAAATAAAATGCGTTTCATTGAAATAAATGTAAGAATTGTAATTTAAGGAATTTGATTTGACAAATTTAATTTAATTAAATTTGTAAGTTTGATATAATGAAGTTAACTTAAGTGATTGTTTTAATGACTTGGAAATTAAAAAGAATTGTTTTGGATGTTAAATTAACTTAAAGAATATTGAATAAAATCGATAAATAAGTTTAAATTGATTTGAATGTTGAATTTAATCATTTAAATGATTTTCGGAATAAAACTTATATATGAACTTGAATCAATATTTGAATCGTTTAAACAAAATTGAGATTGAATTGTAAGACTTTGAAATGGTAATTTGGGAGTTTTGAAACGTAGATTTTGGAAATTGATTTTTGAAAGACAAATGAAATAATGGTTTACGAATTCTAATTGAAATTGAAATTGATTGTTTTGAAATATATTAAACGACCAATCGGTGTAATAATACGTAGTTATTAAAGAGACCGGGATCGGATATGGACATACTCTCTGTCGATACCGAATACCACTTTAATAACTATTATACGTGGAGTGTTGATCCAGAATGAAGTGGATGGTTTGGTGAACGCATTGACTGAAGAAAGAGAACGATATTGGATGACCCCTGACATGACTAAAACAGGAGCCGCGCCGGGCCATTGAGGTTCGCCACCTCTAGCGGACACACTTCTTCGATACCATATCTATTACTTTTGTGATTCGATTTGGGTGCACCCCTCGATTTGGGAGTGTTGTTTCGCGGTGTTGAGGTAGCTGTTGGCTATGCTCAACATCAGTCCGGATCACGCAACTACTAGTATCCTAGTTGGTATCGCCTCATGTACCTTGTCATACTGATTATCCTATTCGCGACCACTACGTTTTGATTTGTACCTTGGGTATATGGATTGCCCTCTGGTGACTTCCGGTTTTGGGGAAACTACGGTCTTGTATATGCCTTTGGGAATATAAAATGTGTTAAGGGGGATTATGGTAACGCCTTAACGCTATTTTGATATTTTATATTACTGATAGACATTATCTACTTAGCGTACATTACTACCTAGTAGATAGTTTAGCGGATCCTTAGAGGATGGTTATTCCAAACATCCTTTGAGTTACTTGTATTTCGATTGCTATTTCACTTGAGTTGGATTTATTGATATAAGAATATTAATCCTGACTCGAGTGTCTTGTGTTTTGCTTTACGCTCGGGTCAGACTGAGTGTACCAGTATTCGAGACTCACCTTTGGAGTTGGAGCTTTGCTTGAAGATCCAGCCATCTATTCTACTTTCAGTATTCGATGATTCCAGTGATGTATTCTGATTTGTATTTGATGTATCGTATTACTCTTTTGTTGTAAACTCTGATGTATCTTATATATTTACATAGTAGCTTCATGAACTACTATCTCTTTTACTTCCGCTGCATATTATTACTCTGTGTCTGTGATGCTGTGACTATTTATTTACTGTATATCTCAGTTTTGCCAAATTTAAATTAACAATTCGATATTTTGAATTATTCAAGTCCGACATGTGCGGATGCGAATAGTCCAAAATACCGGGTCGTTACATGAATCTTTTCGAAATCTTTTCAAATTAAATCCAAATAGATGCAATTCAAAAACACAGAAACAATCACAGAATCAGACACAGACGCAAATACTAAATAAAAGCAGTAAAGGAAAGAACACGCCAGAATTTTATACTGATTTGGAGTTACCCGACATCCAGTCCCACACAATTTCTTATGCAGATTTTTTTTCAAATATAATATCGATATTACAACCTCGATTTCAAGGCCATGAGTTACACCCTCCTGTCTTCGAGTCCAGAGAAAACTCTCTTTATTTAACCAGGCTACAAGATCACTAATTGATTTACGGGCTATAATCATACCTAACAGATTTACAGGCCATAGTTGCACTGTTTCCTATATCACTTTGATACATAAAGAGACTTGATACACTTCTTTGATACAATTGATCCTGTAACTCTGAATAGCACTAAGATCTTTGAGAGAGAGTGGCTGAGATTCAAACTAGAGATGATATAGTTTGATTCACTTTGGATTTCGGTAGAGATCTGTTAAAATGTAAGAGAATATTTGAGTGGAGAAAAGGAGTAAATAAATGAACAAAAACTAAGTTAAAATTCGTTGAAAACAACTGGTATTTATTAAAGGACAACAGTCATGTCCATTCGCGAAAGGTTATGACGAATAGACACTTCATTTGAAAATTTGAAATTTGAATTTCTATGGCTACCATGTTGACATGGGGGATGGGGTATGTCGACATGCCCTAGTGAATTTTAAAAATTGATTTATGTTTTTAAAAGAGATTTTCTTTCTAAAACTTGTCAAAACAAATTCTGAAGTTTTTAAACCACTTTGAACATAATTTAAACTTATAAAAGAGATTTATAAAGTAATCTTAAAAATATATAAACTATAATATAAAAGTTTTATTAAAAACTAAGTGCAGAGTATATTTTTGAGATTTAAAGCTTATAATATTAAAACATGGAGATATTTTAAAAACAAAAGATGATTTTGAAATAAAAATATAAAATATAATAAAAATAGTTTAAGGCTAAAATATCTAAACTGAGAGAGATGACTTTTAAAAAGTTTTTGGAAAAGTACATAAAATAAATCGTTTTGAAAATTTCATAGATTCCATTCCACTAGAAAAAGTCGTGGCTTCCATCCCACTAAAGAGGTCGTGGGTTTCATCCCGCTTTTAAAGCGAGAAGGTGGATTCCATTCCACAATTAAAATCCGAATAAATATTTTAGTGCTATTATGAAGTTTTAACATAAATTTAGACACTATTAGTTATCTTGATATCTTGAAATCTTGAAATCTTGTAATTTTGAACTCTTGATATTCATGAGTATTCATTCTTCGATCTTGAATTCGTCGGTCTTGAATCTCTATACTCAGTCTTTAATCTTTATACTGTACAGTCTTCATTCTCAGTACCTGCATATATATCATGCATATACATATACATCTAGACAAGAATATTAGTATTTATATCTTATAACAAGTCTAAGATTGTTGTCATCAAACCAAAATCTCAGGAACTAATAATCTCCCCCATTTTGATGATGACAACATTTGTTTATAAAATATACTCCACAAAACCCTGATTCTACTCTAACTCCCCCTTATTCCAACAACTCCCCTTAATCTACTAACTCCCCCTTAATCTAGGCCTAACTAATAGCCTAACTATCCTAACCAATTTTATAATTCTCCCCTTTTATCATCAACAAAAACTAAGCCTAAACTACATAACTCCCCCTTAAACTAATACTATGGAACTAAGTACTAATAACGAAGTATAATTAAGTGAAATGTAAATTTAATTTTATTATATATATATATATATATGTTGTTATATTTACAAATATAAACACAAATATATACAAATACACATAGTATATACAAACATTAATATAATAACAATCTAACGAGAGTCCTTGACGATTAGTGACTTGTGAATCGAACAATTAGGGTAATGGAAACAAAAGTTTCCATGTTGTTCGATCAAATTACCATTTCTGTCAAAACAGACTTCTCCAACGCAAATAACTTTATCGTCCTCGTCCATTTGTGTTTCTTCCTCTTCTTCTTCTTCGTTGTCCTTTAATGGATTATGAATATGAAAGTTAGAGGAGTCATCTTCACTCATGATCAGGTCCGCATGATTATCCATTAGGAAATTTTGCAAATTTCTAAGGATTTTTCCCTGTTTCTCTTATTCCTTAGCCATCTTTATTTGCATGACTTGCAACTCAGTCATCGTTTGCATAGATTTCTTCAAAGTTTCCTCTATCTACATGACTCGGGCTAGTGTAGTATGTTGAAATGGAGAAGTATTAGGAGAAGGGAAAGAAAAGGTCGCATTTTGTTTTGATTTGGAAGTGGATGCCATTATTTTATATTCTCGGAAGTTTAATACAGGGAGAAATGAAGTGCAAGACAGAAAAATTTGAAATATAGAGAATATATAACTGCAAAACTAATTTTAGAGGGAAAATCAAAATTTCAAAACTTACCATTGTATATCGACATGGGGGGTAAGAGGATGTCAATATCTTTATGGAAATTTTGACAATTTTATTTTTCTTTATTTATTTAAATATATATGTCACTATATTTATATTCTATATCTCAGTTATAGAGCAAATACCTAGTTCTCTTCTAATTTAGTAAAGGTTGATTGATTCAAGGGTTTGATTAGAATATCATCTATTAGATTCTCAGTGTTGATAAATTCAAGAGAAATAATCTCTTTACTTACATTATCTCTGAGAAAGTGATGTCTGATATCAATATGTTTATTTTTGGCATGATGAGTAGGACCCTTGGATAACTTTATTACACTTGTATTATCACAATAAATTTGGGATTTCAAAATATTTAATCCAAAATCCTTTAGAGTCTGTTGCATTTAGATAACTTGAGAACAAACAAAGCAGCAAAGATATATTCTGCTTCAGTTGTTGATAGTAAGACAGTATTTTTCTTTTTACTAAACTAGGAAACCAAAGAATGTCCTAAAAAGTGATAATTTGTACTTGTTCTTTTTCATTCTGATTTACAATCAGCATAGTCAGCATCACAATATGAGATTAAATCAAATGAATCATTTTTAGGATAAAGTAGGCCATAGTCTAAAGTGTGTTTAACATATGTTAGGATACGTTTAATAGCTTTTAAATGGATCTCTTTGGGTTGAGATTGGTACCTTGCACAGAGATAAACACTAAGCATGATATCAGACCTACTCGTAGTTATATAGAGTAGCGATCCAATGATTCCCCTGTATAGTTTTTGATCAACATCTTTTGACATTTCTTCTTTATTTAAGGCTTCATTGGTTGCCTTAGGAGTGGGTTTTCCACTTGCAGTGGTCATACCAAACTTACCAACTAGATCCCAAGCATACATTTCTTGACTAATGAAAATACCACTATCTAATTGTTTTATTTGCAATCCTAAAAAGAAAGTAAGTTCACCCATATGATTCATCTCAAACTCTTTTGTCGTTATTTCAGAAAACTCTTTGTTCATTTCATTGTTTGTTGATCCAAAAATTATATCATCTTCAAATATATGTACTAATTAAATATCATTTTTGTTTCTTTTTATAAAAAGAGTATTATCGACTTTACCAATTTCAAAACTTAATTGTAAGAGGCAAGATCTTAGTCTGTCATACCAGGCTCTAGGAGTTTGTTCAGACCATATAAAGCTTTCTTTAAGTTGTAAACATGATTTATAAACTTTTCATCTTCAAAAAGTGGGGGTTATTCAATATAAACATCTTCTTTAACAAAACCATTTAAAAATGCACTTTTAACATCCATTTGAAATAATCTGAAATTGTTATGGTTTGCGAAAGCACGTAGAATTCTAATGACTTCTATTCTTGCTACGGGTGCAAAGGTTTCATTATAGTTTATTACTTCCTCTGGACCATAACCTTGCAGGACAAACCGAGCATTATTTCTAACGACCTAACCTTGTTCATTCATTTTATTTTTATAAATCCATTTAGTTCTTATTGTAGTTTTGTCCTCAGGTCTAGGAACAAGTTCCCATACATCATTTCTGGTGCATTGATTCAGTTCTTCTTGCATAGAAAGAATCCATGAATTATCAGATGATGCATTCTTTGGATTTTTGGGTTCAATAGTTAATATAAAAGCTACATTATTCATCTTGTTTAATCGATTTCTAGTTCTAACAAAAGATTCAATATTTCCTAGTATATTTTCTACAGGATGATCTTTTAAAAGCCTGACCCTTTTATTAGGATGAACAGTTTCATAATTTGTTTCATTTGATTTATTATTTAAAGTAACAAAATCATCTTCATCACTTATTTGAACAAATTTTTTTAAATTTTCATCAAAAGATACATGCATTGTTTCTTCAATGGTGTTAGTTTTTAAATTGAAAACTCTGTATGCGTTACTTCTATTAGAATATCCGATAAAGATTGCTTTGTCGGATTTAGGATCAAATTTATTCAAATTGTCCTTTGTATTTAGAATGAAACATTTACTTTCATAAACTTAAAAATAAGATACCTTAGGTTTCTTATTGAAAAGAAGTTCATATGGTGTTTTATTGGTTAGAGGTCTAATTCGATTCAAAATAAAACATGTTGTAGCAACTGCTTCAATCCAAAAATTTCTTGGTACTTTACAATCTAAAAGCATAGTTCTTGCGCACTCTTGAATCGTCCTATTTTCTATTTTGTTATGGAGTTCTTGGAAAGGAAAAATTATGAGTTATTCCTTTTTTATTACAGAAAATCTCAAAATTTTCATTTTCAAATTTTCCACCGTGATCACTACGAATAGTTTTGAGTTTTAAAAAAAAGTTGATTTTGAATTCTTTTTTGTAAAAGTTTTAAATAAATCAAAAGCATCACTTTTATTTTTTAGAAAAATTGTCCAGGTAAATCTAGAATAATCATCTACAATTACAAAACATATTTACTGTGATCTATTGATTGAATTTGAGATGGACCAAAAAGATCTAAATGAAGTAACTCAAGAGGTTTTGAAGTTGAAATCATATCTTTCAATTTAAATGAACTCTTTCTAAGTTTTCCTAATTGACAAGCATCACAGATACTATCTACTTTAAAATCCATTTCGGGAGGCCTCTTAATGGATCAAGTTTTGAAAGTCTAGATAAGAGTTTAAAACTCAAACGCCCAAATCTTTTATGCCAAATCCAAAGGTCACTTGTATTAACCAAAATACATAGGTTATCATTTCAGATTTTCATACTGAGAATATAAATATTTTTCTTCCTTATTCCCTCAAAGATAATATTTGATTTATTATCTTCGATGTGACACTTATCCTTTTCAAATTTAATTTTGTACCCCTTATCAAATAGTTGACTTATTGTAAGTAAATTGCGTTATAGATTCCTAACTAACAAAACTTCAGAAATAGTAGGAGTTTTAGAGTTACCGACATTGCCGATGCCAATCACATATCATTTTGAGTTTTCTCCAAAGTTGACTATTCCTCCATCTTCATAAATTATGTCATTCGGTGTCTCCGGATTACCAGTCATATGTCTTGAACATCCACTATCAAGTATCCATTTGTTTTTCTTGATTTGCACCATTTTTCCATTGAGTATTGATTCTTCAAAAGCCATATCGCACATCTGTTCCTGTACAACATACCAAGTCAGTAGATAATTTGATTTTCTATAATAACAATATGCAGACTTATGAGATAATTATGGTTTGGACAGTTTTGAACTAGTCTCAATAGAATCTCCAAAAATTGTCATTTTAAACTTTTTCAAAATTCAGATTATGATAACTTTGAAAATCAATACTCTGATACCAAATGTAGGAAATGCGGATTACGGATCTTAAGGCAGAATTAACACTAGAGGGGGGTGAATAGTGTTTAATTAATTTTATGAATCTTTTTGAAATATTTTCAGATTAAATCCAAATAGATGTTATTCACAAACACAAAAACAATCACAGAATCATACACAGATGCGAATAGTAAATAAAAGCAATAAAGGAAAGAACAAACCAGAATTTTATACTGGTTGGAGTTACTCTACATCCATTCCCACACAATTTCTTGTGCAAATTTATTTTCAAATATAATGTCGATATTACAACCTCGATTTCAAGGCCACGAGATACACCCGCCTATCTTCGAGTTCAGGGCAAACTCTCTTGATTTAACCAGGCTATAAGGTCACCTAATTGATTTACAGGCTACAATCACACCCAATTGATTTACGGACCACAATCACACCGTTTCCAATTTCACTTTGATGGACAGAGAGACTCGATACACTTCTTTGATACAAACGATCCTATAACTCTGAATAGCACTGACATCTTTGAGAGAGAGTGTGACAGAGAATTAAACAAGAGATGATCAAGTTTGATTCATTTAGGATTTCGGCAAAGTCTGTTAAAATATAAGAGAATATTTGAGTGGAGAAGGAGTGAAGAAATGAATTAAAACTAACTTAAAATTTGTTGAAAATAACTGGTATTTATGGAAGAACAACAGTCATGTCCATTCATGAAAGATTATGACGAATAGACACTTCATTTGAAAATTTGAAATTTGAACTTCTACTGCTACCATGTCGACATGGAGGATGGGGTATGACAACATGCCCTGGTGAATTTTGAAAATTGATTTTTGTTTTTAAAAGAGATTTTCTTTCTAAAACTTGTCAAAACAAATTCTAAAGTTTCTAAACCATTTTGAATATAGTTTAAACTTATAAAAGTGATTTAAAAAGTAATCTTAAAAATATATAATCTATAATATAAAAGCAATATTAAAAACTAAGTATAGAATATATGTTTGAGATTTAAAGCTTATAATATTAAAACCAAGAGATAGTTTAAAAACAAGAGATGATTCTGAAATCAAAATATAAAAGATAATAAAAACCGTTTAAGGCTAAAATATCTAAACTGAGAGAGATGACTTTAAAAAATTTTTGGAAAAGTATTTAAAATAAATCAATTTGAAAATTTTGTAGATTCCTTTCCACTAGAGAAGGTCGTGGGTTCCATCCCACTTAAGAGGTCATGGGTTCCATCCTACTATTAAAGCGAGAAGGTGGATTCCATTCCACAATAAAATCCGAATAAAATTTTTAGTGATATTATGAAATTTTAAAATAAATCTAGACACTATTACTTATCTTGATATATTAAACTCTTGAAATCTTGAACTCTTGATACTCATGGTTCTTCATTTTTGAATCTCTATACTCAGTCTTGAATCTTTATGTTGTGCAGTCTTCATTCTTCAGTACGTGCATATATCCTGCATATACATATATATATCTAGACAATAATATTAGTATTTATATTTTATAACAAGTCCTAAGGTTGTTGTAATCAAAACCATCATCTCAGGAACTAACAACATTTTTCTTGTAGAGTAGTATCCAAGGTTCACGTTATTATCATCGCCCTCATCTTCACCTTCGTCATTAACTTCATTGTTGTTACCCCCCTCATCGTCCCTTTGATCAACGTGAGGATCCTGAACTACTAGAGGAACTTCTTAATTTTTAGTAGTTTGGGGCTTGACTTAAGCCTCTTGAGCAGGTTGGTTGCCTCTATAAGACACATAAATTATCCTAGGACCGTGACCATTATATAAATGTTGAAATTGTCACATCGCACACTCTATCAAAAGAACTTCATATTTTGCTCTTCAGTGGGAATATCTTTTAGTACTTGGAAAGTGTGCGCCAGAGCTACATTACCAGGTCTTCTTGGAATATCTACAAATTTATGAAATTGAGTTAGTAATTTGAATAGGATAAACTCCACCAAGGTAAAGAGTGATAATAGAACATACGTCATGATAGCCACTTCAGAGCGAAGCCAGTTGGACAACAAAAAAAGCAGTGCTCGTCTTATAGCAACTGAGCGTATTCCAAAGACCAATAATAACACGATAGCCTTTGGTTCCAAATAAGTTAGAGACGGACTATCTTGTTGCTTCTTAAAACTAACTAATTTCTAATCTCCTCCAGTGTAGGCACCCTGTCTAAGTGGCAAGAACAAGCCATGTAAACGTAGTCCAGTGAAGCATAACCATTCTGGTGAAGCCAGGAAGGGGAAAGCTTCATAAATTGGAGAATGAGCTGAATAAAGTGGTTAAATGTAGGGACACCCCTAAAAGGGCACATATAATGATTATAAGCTGTATATCCTTTAGGTGGATCATGGGCCCGCTAAAAGAGCTCTGGAACTAGAACATCCTCAAATGGAATGTCATGCCTAGCATAAATTCTATTAACATCTGCCTCATCTATTATGGATGATGGAGAATCTGGAGGGTTAGCAAGGATCATAGTTGTAATATCCCTCACTTCGAGACTCGAAAATGGGTGCCGATGATGTTGCTGTCATCACAGAAACCATTTTCCAGCAAAAAACCGAGTTCGGTATTATTTTGCACAACATAAGTAAATAGAGCAGCTAATAGCATTTTCAGTACATCAAATTGTTTTACATGATCTATTACATCATTAAATCAAAATCGTTCCCACATAGGGGTAAATATATAATAGGAAAATCAGAGTAGTATGTATCCAACATATGAAAATGCCAACACCATACCTAACCAGTTGTAAACTCCAGATCTACATAGCGGAAATTTAAAATACTTTTATTCTCTAGATAAACCTCCTACTTCTTCTTCGGAACCTTTATTCGTCCTTCCTAAAAGATACCTATCTAATCCATAAACTCGAACTACTTGAATGAGTACTCGTGAGTTGATGGAAAATAATAAAACCATGGGCTAGACAAAAATTCTGGTATGAGTAAAACTATTACCTTATTCATTCATAGTGAGGCCATGCCTCTAATTTGGAACGGGTTTTCCCCTCACTTTATCATTATAGCATAATATATTCATCATATGAACAAATATTACACAATAACAATCCTGTGCATATCTAACCAAGAAGTGTACCCTACATTTATCATTCATCATGCATACGAGACTAACTTAGGTTGCTACATGGCTTAAATTTACCAATTTAACTTCTAGTTCTTTACACTTGTGGTTTATTCATAGATGTCTTATCTTTATTTTATCATCAATGGATAATTAGGCCACTATACAGGCCTCATGTCATTATCGTAGGGTTTTGTCGAGAACAGACCACTGGTCACTACTCAAGCCTTAATCTCCCATTCTCGTTGGTTTATTGCAAATAGACAATTAGACGCTACGTAAGCCTTACTCCATTGTACTCTCTTAACTATTACAAATAGGCAATTAGATGTTGCACAAGCCTTTAATCAACAATACCAATTATAATATCATAGGTTTGACATTTGGTGACCAAACAGGCCTTCGATAACGATACCAACGTAGGTTTGACATTCGACAGCCATACGTGCCTTCAATCAATGATACCAATTATAATGTCATTCGGTAGCCATACAGGCCTTTGTTAGCCACTTGGGACTTTCCTCAATTATAATGCCATATTTATATAGGTGATTGCCACACAGCCTTACATGAATCATCATAAAATAAGAAGTTAGGTTTATCCTTCATATTTCCATAAAGGCCTTCCATTTGTCTTTATATTTTCGCAAATGGTTCCATTCATTAATCGTGTACGCTGCACATTCTTTGGAATAAAACATTTATATCTTCCAACTAAATAATACCTTATCATTTATACGCTTCTCTAAGCTTTCTTTTCTTTTTTTAAACAAGTTAACACAATTTTAACTTATAAAATCTTTCCTTTGTTTCATTCCTATGAAACATTTCAATAATATTTGGAAACAGTCTTCGAAAGTGCCCTAAGTGTTCACTATTTTACTTAGAAAAATGTAGCTTCCCAGGCTATTTCAAGTCGTATTTAATTTTTGTGTATCAGTTATCCCATAGCCATCGGGAACAATTCGTAATTATCACGTGTACTAGCTATCACATAGTTGTTGTGCATTATAAACTTTCCTAGGTCATTGCATAATAAACCCCATATATATCCCATAGTTTAACCCAAGTGATCACATATAAAAACCCGAAGCCATTGTGAATTATGCCCGAGTAGCTATCATGCCTAGACCAGAAGCCTTTGTAATCGATCCCCTTTGAAGCCTTCATAATGTGAGCATGAGTCTTCATGAATTATCCTATTTACATCCATATGATCTATTCTCTTGCACGTTATAATGCCTTCGTGTGTTGTTCCATGACTACTTACGAGTGCTGGCCCATTCACTTTTAATTTTTTCTTTTGTGTGCAGTCCTATAAGTAGGCTTTTGTGTACTATTTATTTCCTTCTATTTTCATGTATTATTTTTAACATCATATACCTGATCACTATTTTTTACTTCACATTCCCATTCTTATACTATTATTTCATGAATAGAATTAAGCTTTTGTGTATAGACACCAAACAAACAATCCACGTTCCCTCATTTCAACATTCCTTTGGTTTCATGAGCAATTATTTTTAGGTGCATGTACTTTCGTGAACTATTTTTTTCCTTCCTTCATGTACCTACATATACCCTTTTTATGTTTCGAGATAATTTCACAAGTTGCTCCCGTACTCTATTCGCTTGCAAGTTTCCTAGCTTGGCCCACATGTGCGTCTTTATGCAATGCCAACCACATATTTATGTTTTCATGTACTATTTTTCCCTCTGTGCTATTTTTGTAATCTTTTTTCCCATGCCTTTGTGATCCATTTACAGCTTTCATGAATAGTGCAAGTTTTCATGGGTTATATTTTACCGGGTTATCAGAGGTTCAACGATACTCTTGTGATTAAATTAAAATTTTGTTTATTACTTCCTTAAATAACTTATTTTTTTCCAAACTTCACGTGATGTCAACTTCTCATTATCTAATTTTTTTATCTTTTTGGTTCCTTTTCAGAATTTGTAAACCGTCTTAATTAATTAATTAATTTTCTCCTAAATTAATTAGTGCTTTCATTCATTAAATTATTCATATATAATAGAAAATTGGTAAATATCTCAAGAATTCATAAAAATCCTTTTATCAAATTCTACCTCATAAGAAAATTTCGGGACAAAATAAATAATTTTTTATTTTTAATAATTAATTGATCCAAAAAACATTTTTTCAAACTTAGGAAATTCATAAAATATTCGCATCAACTCTAAAAAAATATGAAATTAAAAAGTTATGTCTATTTCATCATTAAGAATATCATATTAAAATTTCGTGGCACTTGAAGGTGATTTAACAATGTTTTGCCCTAAAACATGAATTAATTCGTCTTAATTAAATCTAGATATTAATTAAAAATTATATGTAATCATCTAAACACTTTAAACATCATTCAAGCATTCATTTATATAAAATTTTGAATTCGAACTATAAGGGAAGAATTTATAGAAAGATTTTACTCACTTTTAATCCTTGAAAATACAGTTTAATCCTCTTCTCTTTAAAGTTGAAAACTTGGATTTTTCTCTTCTTCTTCTCTTGAATTTTCTTCTTCTTCCTAGAGTTAATGCCCGGCCTTATTTCTTGAGCTCTTAGGTTGTTTTTTCAAAAGAACGAAATGAAGATGAAATGATGGGATGGGCTTAGGAATATAGGCTAGTGGTTTTGGGCCTTACTGACTTACTCTTCTTAACGAAATCCTCCTCATTAAAAATTAAATTATTTTCTTTCATTAATCAAGGCCAACCAAAATTGCTCTAATTACCCTTGGTCCATCTAATTAACTTTTTAAAGTGTTCTACACTTAATTAGTTAAACTTTCCTTAGGCAATTTTTGCAGTTAAATTACTTTACTAATTTAATAATATCTTCATATTATTGATTCCATTTAATTTAATTTAACTTAAATTAATTTCTTATATTATGGACCCTTTAAAATATAGGATGATACAATCCCCCTTCCTTATAAAAAATTCATCTCTAAAATTTTGATAAGGAAAACTAAATTTATACTAGCACCTTGAAAGTGTAAGGTCATCATCATATAAGTGCACACAAGTATAGAAGATTCAACTAGTACCCTATTAATGTAAATCATCAATCCTCAAGCATAAATGTATTAGTGCAACTGCTACCATCGTTTAAGTACTCATACGTACAAAAGATTACACTAGTACCCTATTAATGTAAATCATCAATCCTTAAGCATAAATATATTGTGCAACTACTAACACACAATCATACCTTACATGAATATACTAGTACCCTACTAGTCCATACAACAGAGAAACAAAAAACGCTGCTATATACATGAATGTATAAAACAACTCGTGACAGACATTCCTAATCCTATCCTCTACCTCTTAGGTACAATCTTCTTTATTGTCACTTCATTGGACAGGAAAATGCTAATAATTTTATTCCTCAACTCCTTCGTATGATGACCTACTATTTATTTTGGTCATCTCACATATGTAAAATCTGGCTGTATTAATAAATCCTCTATCACTTTGAATTCCACTTGAGAACTTGGGTCGTGCACACATTTCCTAAAATGTGATAAGTGAAAACATTATGCACGCCTACTAAACAACTTGGTAACTCGACTCAATATGCAAGTTTACCAATCCACTCAATCACAGGAGATGGTTCTACAAATCTAGGTGCCTACTTTCCCGCCTTTCCAAAGCGCATAACTCCTCTCATAGGAGAAGCCTCCATAAATACACGATCCCCTACCGTGAACTCCAGCCCTTTCCTTCGCTTGTTGACATATATCTTCTGCCTTGATTACATTATTTTCATCCTTGCATGAGCCAACTCCACCTACTCTATAGCATCTCCTATCGAATTGGGCCTTAACACAAGTATATCTCCTATGTCCAACCAACAAACCGCTAACTTAGCGGTCTACCATACAGCGCTTTAAATGATTCCATCATAATACTCATCTGGTAACTATTATTGTAGGAAAACTCTAACAAATGTAAATGATCTTCCGAAGATCCTTCAAAATCCAATACACATTCTCTTATCAAATCCATGGGTACGTGGTCTGACCATCAGTCTATAGGTGGTAAGCCGTGCTCAAGTTCAACTCCATACCCAATGCACTTTGTAACTTCTCCAGAACTCACTGTTAAATAATGGATCTCTATCACTAAAGATACTACTAGGTATCCCATGCAATCCCACTACGTTCTTCATATGTAACTTCTCTAAGTATGTTGTCATCCTTATCGCCTTCACTGGGATAAAATGGGTAATTTTAGTCAATCTATCAATTATCACCCTAGTGTTTTCATCTCCCATTCTCGACCTAAGCAATCCATCTATAGAATCCATAGTCACATGATCCCACTTTCAAGTCGGTACTTCCATATTTTCCCAAATACTTAGATCTCTACTTAAACTGGTGTTCTACCTATAATACCCTCTGTAAGAATGCTATCATCTCCAATGTCTTCTATTATGCAATCATGGAAACACTCCATTCCGATGCTTCCTATTCAAAGCATTCGCAACCTAGTTCCCTTTTCCTAGCTTATACTGTATCCTAAGATCATAGCTGCCAATAATTCCAGTCATCTCTGCTATATCAATATCTCCAATACCATTGTACGATAGACCTCATGATCTCTCTCCATCTTAGAATACACAATAAGAATATCGTCAATGAAGACTAACCATATCTATCCAACTAATCATTTACGATCTAGTTCATAAGATCAACAAAGAATGTAGGGGCATTGATTAATCCAAATGGCATAACTAACCATTCATATAAACCGTACCTATTCCTGAAATGGTCAATGGAAACCTACTATCTACAGCACTAAGTTGATGGAACCGAATTGCCAAATTTAGCTATAGGAACTCTCTTGTTCTACTTAACTGGTCAAATAAGTCTATCCTAAGAAAGGGTAAT
The DNA here is from genome assembly GCA_030765085.1 of Allium cepa. Lineage (NCBI taxonomy): Eukaryota > Viridiplantae > Streptophyta > Magnoliopsida > Asparagales > Amaryllidaceae > Allium > Allium cepa. The sequence goes on from CM060932.1 coordinate 266,479,692, forward strand.
GATGCTTCATCGTTAATTCATTCGGTTTTCGATAATCTGTACACATTCATAAAGTTCTGTCCGACTTCTTTACGAATACCATGGATGCTCCCCCATAACGAACAGTTTAGAATGATGAAACTCTTATGCACAAATTCCACCAATTGCTTCTTCAGTTTCTTCATTTCCTTAGGCGGCATTCTACTAGACAATCTACTAACAAGTTGCACCCCCAGCATTAAATCTATTCGAAATTCGATTGCTTTTCTTGGTGGTAGTCCTATTACAGGTTTTAAAAAATATGCAAATTCTCAGAGTACTCGCACCTTACTGATCTCATCCTCTTGATTATCCATAGCACATAACACTAAGTTCAACTTCTCCCTCGTTACATCCAAGACTATCATAATTCTCTCCCACCTGTAGGATTTCTTAAGGCAATAATACTATTCACACAATACATCCTAGCGTCATTTCGCACCAACCAATCATACCCAAAATTATCCCATACCCTTCAAAGTCAAGCCCATATGGTTCGCAAACAAAAATGTGTCCACACAAGTCAACTTTAAGGTCTATGCACCTTGACGTGATTACGGCATACCCATTGATCAGACCAAACACACCCATAGACATAACTAAATAGGTAGACTTTAATTCTAGCACATCAACCAAATCTTTCAAAATGAAAGATTGTGATGTGCCAATGTCAAATAGAACTCTAAATGATATACTTGAAATCAAAGTCATACATCTAAACACACCCTTCCATTTCTCCTCCATCATTGGCCCAACTGACGACCCCTTCGAAGCAAAAACCTTCAGCATTTTGAACTTGGGATAATCTTTCTTCTTATACCCAGGCTTGTCACAAACAAAGCACTTAATCGTTACTGCCTACTAGCATTAGATACTTAATGGAAAAGTGTCCCCTCTACCTACAATTATGGCAAGTCACATCAACCGTTATTCGACACTTCTTTATTTATCTAGTACCCTAAGATTTCCTTTCTACAGCTATCCCTTCTTGCCCTTTTGATATGGAACAAACTTGTTTTTTACCCACCGTTAGGCTTAACATCGGCCTTCTTCTCTTTCTAAAACAAGCAGTCATACCTCCTTGCCATTCCACCATCATACCAAATGGAGCCAATAGACGAGCCACCATCTTGTGATTCCGCTCCTTCCTCAAACCTTCAATAAACTTCTTGTTCTGCTTCAATGGATATGCCTTTTCCATACTTTGACAAAGCATTAAATCGTTGGATGGACTCTACCAAAGTTGACTCTCCGTGCTTTATGTCTAGGACCTACAAAATGCACTTTTCTAAGACTCAGGGATAAATTAAGCCTCGAATCTCTCCTTAAACTGCTTTCAGGTTATATCCTCCTTTAGGACTTCAGCAATTACTGCCTCCGACCAGTCCAATGCATCTTGCCAGAGCTAACGAGAAGATAATCTCTTCTTCTGAGCATTCGTATATCCCAAGTCTTCGAAAGTTCGTTCACATACTTTCATCCAATACAAGACATCCAAGGCAGACTCCTTCTTTGTGAACTCCTTTCCCCCACAACACTTGAAATCTTTGTTCATCTTAGAAAAATATTCTTCTCTTGCTACCCTCCTATCTCGAGTCAACAACTCCAACTAGCCGTTTCCTCATTATTTCCATCATAAGCTAGTAGAATAAAGAATTCACATCCGTTCCTCCTTCAACTAGAGCAGGCACTTGAGTACTGGTTTCATTACAAACTTTCATCTTCTCCTCCCCTCCTTGGCCGTTAGTTTTCAAACCGTTATCTCCTTTACCAACATTCATTCTTATACTTCCTATGGTCAAATATCGATTACATAGATCCATTCTAGCCTTCTGCACAAGCAAGATTTATAAGAAATGGAATTAAAGAGAGTGGAAACAATCGTAGAGGGGTAGATATGTTTCTTGTAATTCTATATCAAAAACAATTACGTTATGCATACATACATACATACATATATAGCATGTACCCGCCCTAAGGTATTCATTTTCTATTAATAAGTTTCTACTTAGCTCTATTTTACTTGGGCGTTTCCCAAACCTAAGCTCTAATACCAAGTTGTAACGTTTTCCACTTCGAGACTAAAAACTAAATGCCGATGATGCTGTAACCGTCACCGCGATCATTTTCTAGCGACAAAATGAGTTTGATATTATTTTGCATAATATAAGTAAATAGAGCATCTAATAGCTTTTTCATTACATCATATTATTTTACATGATTTGTTACATCATTAAATCCAAGTCATTCCCATGCATGATTAAATATATAATAAGAAAATCAGAGTAATGTGTGCCCGACATATGAAGATGCCAATACCACGCCTAACAAAACAACCCGTATTCTACGTATCGAAGGATTGTAGAATGTTCATATTACTTTCATATCTAATCGAATGGTTCTAATATTTTAGGAAATGACTCTTAGGGATATTTTCCACATACATAATTTTAGGCTAATTTCTATGTAACCATTTTAACAATGTAAATCTTGTATAGAGTATAACATTTCATAGGTGCTGAGTTAGGATTTGAAACCACTTCTAGTAGATCCGAATGGTGGTTTCCCTTTCCCTAGAGTGGTCATATTAAAAAAATAGACTTACCATATGTGAGTTATGGTTGTTTGAAGCTTTATTTGATTTCGAACAACTTAAGTTGGTTATTAGTGTTAGGGCCCATGACACATTTTGGGAATTGGATTATGTGGGCGTTGACGGGACCTCATCTCCACCATTCCACTATTTCCAAAATATTTAGAAACCACTATTGATAAAAAAGAAACCCTTAAACCCACTTTTATTAGCCAAACTACACCATTAAGAAGATTTTGCATGACTAGCGCTTGAATTAAGGAGTCTTGGGTTCCGTGCCTTCTACTATTCATTTAGAGTTTTGGGTTTTGCTTTGGATTAAGGTGAGTGACTTGATCTCTCACTTACTAATTAAGTCGTTAAACACCCTAAATGACGTTATAAAAACTATTTTTAAAATAACAAAAATATTTTTAGACCATATTAAACCATATATGTGAATTTTAGATGATTTGGATTTAATTTTTAAAAATGTGTTCTATGGATCCTTAACCTTCACCTTATATTTAGGTTTCGTTAACAAGGATAAATTTTAATGTTTGGCTGATGTTTTGGTTTCTATGTGATGTATGTATGCTTGTTTAATATACGAATCAACGCAAACGCCAATTGAATGGCAATTTAGACTTAGGATTGGTTCTTGTATCGTTGACGATCTAAGAATTCAAAGTTGTCAGATCGAGGTGCGGTTGATATGGGGCAACAAGAAAGGCCTCATATGGCTACACACCAAGTTTCAGGTCATTTGGAGTTGGCATTATCAAGATATGGGCATCAAAGCACAAGTTGGCTCTTTGATTGGTATAAATCCAAAAGTTGGATCGGTATAAATCTAGGATTTAGATCGGTGGGGAGAACTAAAGCATGCATGTTTGGAGTATGGGATCGGGACATGAGCTATTGATTAGAGATAAGAGCGTAGTAGGAACAAAGTGGAGCCAAAATCGTATAAATTTGGCTAAGTGTGTGATTGGTCCTCTTGGATCGGTACTGATCCATGGGGGTTGACCTAATCAACGTGTGATCAATGGTAGAGCATAAGGAGGTGTGCTAGAGATCAAATGTGAAGTGTGGGATCTGTGGGGATCCAAACATGGATGGGTGGGGTTCTAAAACTTGGATCTGTAAGGTTGGATAAGTATAAATCCAAACTTGGATTACTATGGAACCTTGATTTTTATCCCAAACTTGACGAGGTCGATTAGGGTGACAAGCAAGGACCCATATGCTTGCCTTCCAAGTTTTAATTCATTTAGAGTTCATACACTCAAGTTTGGATCGTTTGAAGATGTAAATTGTTAGATCGGTATAAATCCAAAAGTTGGATCAGTACAAGTCCAAACTTGGATTGGTATGGATTCATGGATTTTACCCCAAACTTGGTGAGATTGATACGGGGCGATTAGGAAGATCCCATAAGCCCGCCTTCCAAGTTTCAAGTTGATTGGAGTTTTTATGCTCGAGTTTTGGTCATTTAAAGATGGATTGATGATGATTTTTGACAAGATGATGCATGATTCAACGATGAAGGGAAGTGATGGCTATGGATAACTATACTTCGAGATGTAGAGTAGCCGGATTGAGGGGACTGTTAGTGGTTCCTTGTGGGACGCATGATGACACTATGACTTATGGTGGTTGTCTAGAGTAGTTTCCAACCGCGACGACTTCAGACGGAAGTTGTAAGGACAGTTCAAGATGAGCTCTGTTATGGATTACGTATGCAAAGGGATCATTGATATTCGTAGATTTAAAAATGTCCATGTATAGTAGAGGTATGTGAGGATGCTCACTTGGGTTATAGGAAGCAACCCGGATCGCAAGATGTTTTGATCCATACCCTAGACTGTTATCGAGAGCACGATCTAATTCCTAGCATACTGAGTAGCATAGATTCGAGCACCAAGAAATTGAAGACGTTGAGTAGTCCTTGATCAGATGGTGCAGGAGTATCATATATCCACCACATTGAGTGAGTGAATGTGAGAATGGATGATAGACATTATGTTTGTTTGATTGATTTTATCACCTTAAAGATGTCACACGATGTAGATATTACCGATGCCGATATATAGACACCCTTAGCACTTTTACATGTATCACACCCATGATGACAAACATAGAGCAGCGTATATCTTTTGTATGTGCTAACTCTGTGGTTGCATGGACAGGTCAGGTAGGATTTTTTGTACCATTTGTCCTATTATATTGACTTTATAGTGTTTGAGATTTTTACCGCTCATACCAAAATGTTGACTGACCTGGGGTTTTATCCTTTGCTTACTATTACTTCGGGCACTCTTAAATGAGTTGATTAGGGATATCAGGTCTGGTAAGCGCATGGAGCTGGATAGAAGGTGAGCGTGAGGGTATTCTCTTGTATTATTATATGTACTCATTTGGTATTCCACTGCACAACACTATGGAGCTTGCTAATGCCTTACTATTTAGATACAATTATTTATGAGCTATTATTTGATGTATAACCCTATCATTTATGCTATCCACTATATGGATCTATATACTCCAATGTTGTGATTCATCCAATTATTTACTATCTCGCACGTTTTATATACAAGGTGTTTACTATTATATATTATTCGATGCGTTGTGAGATATGCGACAGGTTTTGTGTTACTTATGTACTTTATAACCATTGATGATCGCCTCGCATCAATCGAGTAACTCTACAGCGCACTATATATGTATATTGGGTATCAGCAGTGTAGGGCGGTCTTCATACCTAACCAATTATAGATTCTGGTTTACATGGGAGAAATTTCAAAATACTTTTATTCTTTAGATAAGCCTCTTGCTTCATTTTCAAAGTCTTTATTCATTCTTCCCAAAATGCCTATTTAATACATAAACTCAACCTACTTGAATGAGTATCCATGAGTTTATGTGAAATAATAAAAACACGGATCAGACATAAAGTCTGGTATGAGTAAAATCTTTACTCTAATCATACATGGTAAGTCCATGCCGCTAATGAGGAATAGGTCTTCCCCTCACTTTATCATCATGGCATAATATATCATATCATACAAACAAATATTACATAAAAACAACCATGTGCATATCTAATTGAGAAGTGTACCCTACACTTATCATTCAATTATGAACTATTTCATATATCATTCCTCATGCATATAGGACTAACCATTGTAGTCTTAATTCCAGCGGGCCTTAATTTATTGTTTCAACTTCCAAATCACAACACTTAAGGTTTATTCATAGGAGTCTTAGCTTTATTTTATCATTAATGAATAATTAGGTTGGCATATAAGCCTCATGTAATTATCCTCGAGTTTTGTCGAGAATATACCACCAGATGCTACTCAAGCCTTAATTTCCCATTCTTATTTGTTTATCGTAAATAAACAATTGAATGCTTTGCAAGCCTTACTCCACTGTACTCGCTTAACTGTTATAAATAGACAATTAAATATTATATAAGTCTTCGATCAACAGTACCATTTATAATGTCATGTGTTTAAAATTTGGTAGTCATACAGACCTTTGATCGATGATACCAATTATAATGTCGTGGATTGACATTTGGTAACCTAACGGGCCTTCATTCAAGATACCAATTATAATGTCATTTAGTCGCCACGTAGGCCTTTTTTTGCTACTCGGTCTTTCCTCAATTATAATGTGATATTTATATAGGTTTTATTACCACAAAGGCCTTACATCAATCATCATCAAATAAGAACTAGTGTTTATCCTTCTTGTTGCCACAATAGCTTTCCATTTGTCTTTATATTTTCACAAATTGTTTCATTCAATAATCATGTTACATTACACATTCTTTGGACTAAAACATTTTTATCATTCAATTTAAATGATACCTTTTCATTTATTCACTTCTCTAAGCTTTCTTCCTTTGTCAAAATAAGTTAACACAATTTTAAGTTATAAACTCTTTCCTTTATTTCATTCCCATGAAACATTGCATTAACACTTGGAAACTATCTTTCAAATTGCCCTAAGTGTTCGTTATTTTACTTTGAAAAATGTAGCTTCCCCAGCTATTTCAAGTCATACTTAATTGTTGTGTATTGGCTATCCCATAGTTGTCATGAACTATGCCTAGTTATCACATGTGTTGGCTATCCTATAGCCATCGTGTGTTATCAACTTCCCTAAGTCACCCAATAATAAACCTATAGCCATTCCATGTTTTAACCTAGGTCATCGCATATAGATGCTTGAAGTCATCATGAATTATCCTCGAGTAGCTATCATGCCCAAACTATAAGCCTTCGTGATCAATCCCCTTTGAAACCTTCGTGATGTTGTGAGCTTGAGGCTTTGTGAATTATCCTATTTACATCCACGTTATCAATTTGCTTGCATGTTTTCATGCCTTTATGTGTTGTACCTTGACTATGCATGAAAGATGGCTCGGTCTCTTTGTATTCTTGCTTGTGTATAGAGTCCTATAAGTAGGCATTCATGTACTATTTGTTTACTTTTGTCTTCATGTATTATTTTTAACATCATGTGCCCATCCACTATTTTAACTTCTTATGCCTATTCGTGGACTATTATTTCATGAATAGAATTAAGATTTCATGTATAGACACCCTGCAAACTATCCACGTGCCTTCATTTCAGCGTTTCTTTGGTTTCGTGAGTAATTAATTTCAGGTGCATGTGCTTTCATGAACTATGTTAACTCGCCTTTTGGCAAGGCAATATACATGTAGATTTAACCCAACAGATTTCATGGTTATCGAGTTTGGAATACTAGGTTTGGTTCAAATAGGCGGATGAATGATTAATTGTTGATAATAAATATGAATATGACGCCAGGATTCAGCACAGTCGATGGATAAACGATGCCAGGTACTTGGAATATGGATTTTGGAAAGAGAAGAGTTTCTTAGAGTTTGCTTTGAGCCACCATGCAGTTTGCTTTGGGTCAAGAAAGGTTTACTTTAGGTCTCCATGTGGTTGGCTTCGCGCTGGTGTGAAAAGTTTCTCGGGATCGGCATTGAATAAGGGGTCGATATTCACTTCGGGTCAGCATTGATGAATCTTCGGGTCGGCATACTAGAAGCATCGGATCGGCATTGTGGAATACGGATCGGGTCGGCATTGAGAAGGCTTTGGGTCGGCACTCGTATGGTTTTGGGTCAGTGTTGGAGCTTCAGGTCGACAAGGAGGTAAGGAGTCGGCATTGCATTGGGTCGGCAATGATAAGGCTTTAGGTCTGCACTCGGGTCGGCATTTGGTTGGAGGCTGCATCAGGTCGAGGGGTCAGCATATGAATGTGCTTCGAGTTGGCATGACCTTCACTCCAGGTCAGCATACCACTTTGGGTCGGCATGCATTTAGGGTCGGCTATAGTGGTTGCTTCGGGTTTGCATATAGGAACACTTCGGGTCGGCATTGAGGAGGAGTTGGAATGGGCCGGCGTAGGCTAAAGGTTGTGTAACTTTGGGTCGGCTACAAGTTTGCTTCGGGTTTGCATTGAGTTTACTCGGAGTCGACATGTTGTCTACTTCAGGTCGGTGTATTTGGACGAGTTGGGTTAGACGGTCGCTATGGTGGGCCCATGTAGGTAAGGAGGCCCTGTAGTCGGGATTTCACATATAAATACAATAAGCGTGGCTTCAGAAAAGGGGATCCTCATTCTGCTTCTCTTCATCCTCTTTTACAAAAAGCTACTCTGCCATTTTTATTTTAGAAATTCCAGATTGTAACTGTAATTAGATTTCGGTATAATAAAAAGGATTTTTCTAGAGTGGACGTAGGCCAGAGATGGCCAAACCACTATAAATCTTGTCCTTGTTACTGCATTCATTCGAATTTTGATTGTTCTTCATATTATACTCTACATATACTCTATCTATGATTTTTGACTGGATATTGGTGCTTTCACTTGCAACTGGGTGTTGGTGGTCAATTTTGATGCCAACATTTTGGTGCTTTCATTGAGAGAGCTAGCACTTGGGGATTTGAAAGTTAGGATCTTGGATTTGGAAACTTAGGAACATAGATTTCATAAGCAATGGCCAGGCAACCAATAAGAAGATAAAGAGCAGGGACAAGATGGAAAAAACTATGGATGCTACGCAGGAAGGAATGCTAAAGAGACATGAGGAAATCTAGGATCAGAACTAGGAAAAAGAAGCAAGCAAGATGATTGATGGAATTTTGGCATAGATCAGAGCTCGGATGCACGTTTAGAAGAGGATAATCTCGGATTCCCTCGTGGACTCCGAGGAAGGATGGAAATGACAATCGGAGACCACTTATGGATGGTCGAACAGCTGGAAATTAAAATCCAGGACTTGTAGCAGAAATTAGCAGGCTTAGATATGGATTGGATCAACTAGGGGAAAACCCCGACCAAGGAGAATGGATTAGCACAACTCCTCATGGAACTGGAGGCATGGATTTGGATGGCTTTTCTTGGAAATGGATAGCGGTGATGTTATAGGAGCAATCATCATCCTCTTGATGGCATGAACTAAATAACTAATAATAAATCCTTCACCAAAACGGCTAAGTCACTCACACATGTACGGGGTCACGAACGGTCCTTAGGCATGCTCTGAGATGGCGATGAACCGCCATAGCAAATGATCCCGAAATTCACTCGAACGTGAAATCTGACATTAATCATACTAATTCCTGACCTTGAACGGTCACACCTCGCCTCGAACGGCACCCTACCTCAAACGGTAACGGTCACATTTCACCTAGAACGGCATCCGACCTCGAACGGTCACATGTCGCCTCGAACGGCACCCGACCTTGAACGGTCACATTTCGCCTCAATTGGCACACAATCCCGAACGATCATTATTAAAAATCACGCAAGGTTATTGATCTCTTTGCAGGCTATCCGCAGGTTTCAAACATCGGACTTCAGGCAATTCAAAACACGCCTTCCTATCGCAAGACATGTTTCAGGGGCAAAGCATTAATCCGTCTTTTGGCAAGGCAGTATACAGGCAGATTTAACCCAACAAACTTCACGGTTATCGAAGCTGGAATATTATGGGTTTGTCTCGAATAGGTGGGTAGATGATCAATTATGGATAATAAATATGAATATGAGGCCAGGATTTAGCACATTCGATGGATAAATGATGTTGGGTACTTGGAATATGGATTTTGGAAAGAGATGAATTGCTTAGAGTTTTCTTCGAGTCACATGTGGTTTGCTTCGGGTCAGGAAAGGGTTTATTTCGGGTCTCCATGTGGTTGGCTTTGGATCGGTGCGAAAAGTTGTTAGGGATCGGCAATGAATAAGGGTCGGCATTCACTTTAGGTCGGCATTGATGAATCTTTGAGTCGGCATACTGGGAGCATCGGATCGGCATTGAGGAAGATGGATCGGGTCAGCATTGAGAAGGACTTCGGGTCGGCACTCATATGGCTTCGGGATGGTGTTGGAGCTATAGGTCGGCAAGGAGATAATGGGTCAGTAAGGAGATAAGGGATCGTCATTGCTTCGGGTCGACAATTGTAAGGCTTCGGGTCAGCACTCGGGTCGGCATTTGGTTGGAGGATGCATCAGGTAGAGGGGTCGGCATATGAAGGTGCTTTGGGTCGGCATGGCCTTCACTTTGGGTCGGCATAGCACTTTGGATCGGTGTGCACTTAGGGTAGGCTATAGTGGTTGCTTCGGGTTTGCATATGGGAACCCTTCAGGTCGGCTGCAAGCTAATTTCTTGTCAGCATTGAGGAGGAGTTGGAATGCGTCGGCCTAGGCTAAAGGTTGTATAACATCGGCTCGGCTACAGGTTTTCTTCGGGTTTGCACTGAGTTTTCTCCGAGTCGACATGTTATCTACTTCAGTTCGGCGTACTTGGGCGAGTTGGGCTTGACGGTCGCTATGGTAGGCCCATGTAGGCAAGAAGTCCCGGTAGCCGGGATTTTGCCTATAAATATAATAGGCATGACTTCAGAAAAGGAGATCCTCATTCTGCTTCTCTTCATCCTCTTCTATAAAAAGCCATTATGCCATTTTTGTTTCAGAAATTCCGTATTGTAACTGTAATCATATTTCAGTGTAATAAAAAGGATTTTTCTATAGTGGACATAGGCCGAAGATAGCCGAACCACTATAAATCTTATCTTTTTTACTAATTTCATTTGAATTTTGATTATTCTTCATATTATACTCTCTACAATACTCTATCTGTGATCTGTGAGTAGATATTGGTGCTTTCACTTGCAATTGGGTGGGTGACTAATTTTGACGCCAACAAACTATTTTTTTCCTTCCTGCATGTACATACACCTGCCTTTTTATGCGTTGAGACAATTTCATAAGTTTCACTTCTGTACTCTATTCATATGCAGCTTTCCTAGTTTGGCCCATGTGTGCTGCTTTATGCAATGCCAACCACATATTTAAGTTTTCATGTACTGTTTGTACCTTTCTTTACTTTAGTTATCATTTACTATTTTTGTTCACTTTTTCTTCCATGTCTCCATGATCCATTAATAGCTTTTGTGACTAGTGTAAGATTTCGTGGGTTATATTCTAGTGGATCAACAATGGTTCAATGCACTCTTATAATTAAACTGAAAATTTGTTCGTTACTTTCTTAAATAGCTTCATTTTATCAAACCCCCACTTGGTGTCACTTCTTATTAGCTAATTCCATTATTTTTTAGTTTTTTTTTAGAAATTATTACCATACCCCACTTGGTTGGAGACAAAGATCCAAGGACTTTTGGCTTAAGGATGAGGACATAAATGCTGCTTATTTCCTTAAAATCGTTAATAGTAGAAGAAGAACCAACTAAAATATTTGATATTCGACACGAAGTCTCTGCCTAACATGATTAGTTCGAGCCCCATCCCTCTACTTCCTAGGAATACCTCTGTCTAATCCCACCCAAGTACCTGTCAATTACCCATTTTCTAAGGCCAGATCCTTGTTACTCTCAAAGGCATAGAGGATGACAAATCCCCTGGACCTGGTGGTTTAGGCCCCTATTCTTCAAACATTTTTGGCCCATTATCAAAAATGAGATTATCAACATGTTTGTGGAATTATACCCGAACCCTCACTTTATCGCCAGAATCAATTATGCTAATGTTGTTCTAATTCCAAGAAAGTCTGGTGCTAACTCCGACTTTGACTTCCATCCTATAAGCCTTTTTAACATCTGTTTTAAACTCATTACTAAATTCCTATCCAACTACCTCCAACTTCATATTTCCTTCCTCGTTGAGCTTGAGAAATCCATGTTCATCCATAGTGGATCTATCCTCGACGGTGTTGCTTTCACCCAAGAAGTCATATGCCAATGCCATAATACTAACTCTTGATTTTCTCTTCTCAAGGTAGACTTTTCCAAAGCCTTCGATTCCATCAATTAGAACTTCATCCTTGACACCCTTCAACACCATGGCTTCCCTGACAAGTGGATTTGCTAGGTAAGCAATATCCTCCACTCTAGCATGCCTACTATTATGGTCAATGTTATTGGAGGTGGATTTATCAAGTCCTCCCATTGTCTTCTCCAAGGTGACCCTCTCTCTCCTCTCCTCTTTGTGCTTCCAACTGATGTTTAATAAAATGAACAAGTTGGTGGTTTCTCGACAACTTCTTACTGGCATTGGACATCCCAACTTGAGTATGATAATCTTCAACATCTAATTGCCCGTGACACTATTCTCTTCACCTCTCGTACTTCATTCCATATTCATAACCTCAAACTTCTCATGTATTCTGACGAACTCATCTCTGTCCTCACCATTAATTTCTCCAAAAGCTCTATTATCATGATTAAGAGTGATGGGCATCTTGGCCTCTCCATTGCTTCGGCTCTTAATGGAAAACATGACCAATTCCCTATTTCTTACCTTGGCATCACTATTCACACTACCAAGCTCCTTCGTGATGGTTGGTAACTAGTTATTTCCAAAATTTCTAACAATCTTCCATTCTGGAAATCCTCTTAGCTCTCAAAGGCTGGAGGCTCATTCTTATTAAGTGCATCCACTCTGTTATTCCCACTTATTGGCTCTTCTTCCATAAATTTCCTACTTGGTCCATCTGTAAGATTGACTAACTCCGTGAAACTTCCTTTTCCATGGCTCTCCTATTAACAACCTCGTAAGCTAGAATATTGTCTATAAACTCCTTCTTAGGGAGGCTTAGGAGTCGCTAGCCTTATACTCGTTAACTTGGCACTCCTTGCCAAATGGATCTAAAGATGCATTTTTGATGAGAACACTATTTGGAAAAAATGGATCCTTTACAAGTACTATGGACCATACCCTGCTGCTATCCTCCGCTACACTACCAAATGTAAACCTTCACCATTCTAGATCAATGTCCTCTTCTCGTATATTTGGGTCAGATGTTATGCCACTTCAGCATTGGTAATGACGACAACTGTAATCTCTAGCAGGATATCTAGCTTAGCGATGCCCCCTTCGACACACTCTCCCTAACCTTTTTTCCTCTGTTGATGATCATTCCATCACAGCCGACGAGGATATTAGGCAGAGTATTAGCAGTTTTCACTACAATCAAGCTATCATTGGTCCTGCCTTCACGCAACTCCAACTTCTCCACTCTTGGCTTTGTAACCTACCTACATCCTCCTCCACTGATAGCTTTGCTTGGGGCCTCCACACCAGTGGCTAGTTCTCTGTCAGGTCTCTCTATAGCTACCTAAATGACTCTAGTAGACACTTTACGTATCCGTGGATTTGGAATTGCAATATCCCACCGAGAGTGAAGTTTCTCATATGGCTCCTTATTCATGAAAAAATTAACACCAAAGACCGCTTGACTCCCAAAGGCCTTAGCATCGCTCCTACCTGCCTCATGTGCCACTCTAACCCTGAAAGCATCAACCACATGTTCTTTGACTGTGACCTTGCTCACTATGACTGGGTCACCTATGCAGTCCATCTTCTCCATACGATTCCCTCCGTTACATCATCCTATTATCATTGGTAATATTACACAAATCCTCCACAAATTGATACTCTTCTCTTTCCCTTCAGCTGGGTTATTTGGGTAAAAAAAATGTTAGATGCTTCAATAACAATGCAAGTTCTACGCCTAATTTATGTCACAAAGTTTAACATCTATTCTCTATATAGACAGGTTGCTGTTACCTTCCTCTTCAACTACGATTGTGCAGCCTAGAGTTTGATAATGAGTCTGGAACAGTTGCAAGGTGATTCAGGCTATTGATACCAACGTGGATTTCTCCGATGTCAACTAGCGTGCGGAGGCTGTGATCTTGGGCTCTCTGGATTACTATTGTCTTGACTACTTTGGTATATTCTAATATTGTGCTTAGCTTCTCTATTATGATGTTTATCTTTGTTATATTATTTGCATTTATCTATGTTGGTGATATAACTACCACCTAAACACTTGGCTTAACTCATTTTGTTACCACCGATCGGTTATGTTGATTGAATTATTCCTTTCTTACTAGTTATGCTATTGGCTATGTAGTCTCATACTACAAATCTATTTCCTCGAAAAAAATATCACCCACCTTAATTAATTAATTAATTAATCTTCCCTTAATTAATTAGTGCTTTTCTTCACTAAATAATTCATTTAAAATAGAAATTAATGGGAAAAATCGCAAAACTTCACCCTAAATCCCTTTTATCATATTCTACCTTATATGAAAATTTCAGGTCAAAATTTTTTCTTTTAGTTTTAATAATTAATTAATCCAAAATTACCATTTTTTCAACTTAGGAAATAAAAATATATATTCATATTAACTCAAAAAATATTAAATTAAAAACCCTTCTTTATATCATCGTTAAGCATATCATATTAAATTTTCATGGCATTTGAGGTGGTTTAACCATGTTTACCCTAAAAATGAACAAATTCATCTTAGTTAAATTCTAGATCAGAATTAGAAATTATATTTAATCATCCAAATACTTCAAACATCATTCAAGCATTTATTTACAATAAATTTCGAATTTAAAAGAATTTAGGGAAAGATTTTACTCACTTTTAATCCTTGAAAAACTTAGCTTAATCCTTTTCTCTTTAAAGTTGAAAACTTGGATCTTTTCTCTTCTTCTTTTATTGAATTTTCCTCTTCTTTCTAGAGTTAGTGGTCGGCCTATTTTCTTATGCTATTAGGTTGTTTTTCTGAAAAAATGAAATGAAGATGGAATGAGGGAATGTGGCTTAGGAATATGTACTAGTTGTTTTGGGCCTTAGTAACTGATTCCCCTTAACCAAATCCTTCACACTAAAAGTTAAATTATTTTCTTTCATTAGTCAAGACCAACCAAGATATGGCTTAGGAATATGGACTAGTGGTTTTGAAAGTTAAGGGTTTTAAAAAAATTTGAGGAGCAAAGACCCGCTTCGACAATACCCCTTACTGCTTTTATCAATATAAAGGCAATATATTTTTGGCCTTATGGCCTATGGTTTTGGGAGGCGGTGACCTTAAATTATTTCAAGCTTCACCAATATTGTTTTATTAAAGCATATATCATGGCATAATTAATGTGAGTAAAGTAAAGGGTTATAACTTTCCTTGTTTTTAAATATGATTTCAAGGGTTAAATCATTAATAAAGAAAAGTGTTTTCAAGGAGATTAAAAGGGTACTTAACCCAGTATTTTGGTAAAGTGATTATTGTTCTCATCCCTTTTGGGTAAATTTTGATAGGATAAATTGACTTAGAAATTAGAAAGCCAGATGAGACCGGTGTAGGTTAGCGACCTATACTTCAACTGTTAGCCTCTAGCTGTTTTTGTCATAGGTAAGACTAAAACTAAATGTACGCAAAAAAAGTAATACATAAAATTGAGTATGGTTATTGGTGAGTTCGCAAAACCATTTGGACCAATTGACCCTAGGAATAGTAAGTTTCGGACAGTCTGTCTAGTTGTGCTCTAACGGTAAGTTAGATAATTTATTATACCTTGTAGGCCTGAATCAGCCTTTGCTTTATAGTCAGCCAGAGAAAATGATGATGTTTGGATGGACAATACATTGATTTAAACAGATTGTTTATGATTACTCATGTTGCATGAATACATACTATTGTTTATATTTTTTCTTATCTAGTTTGGTTGCAAGACTATGATTTGAAAAAGTTATATTTCTAAAAGATATTAGTGAGGGAAAACTCGTTCCACTCCATGGCATGGTGTTGCTATATATCATTAAACCGAGATGGCATAATATTATTCACACCAGGCTTTTTGTCTGACTCAAACTTTATCTTTTTCCCCTTAAACTCTTGGGTGCTCAAAATATGATTTGAGTAGGTCGAAAGTAAATGTTTTCAGGTTTAGAAGGGTTTTGGTGAATAAAGCATCAAAAGACGTGCAGGAGGCAAAGCTAGCTATGTAGGAGTGTATTTAGATCTATCATTCATTGTGCAAGAATTAGTTGTTTTGGAATGTATGCAAAGGCAGATGTTATAACTGTCTGTTAGTAACTCCGATCATCCAAGGGAGCATCTTCATATGTCGCTCTTGGCGTAATTTGTATAATTATATTTTATCGGATCCTGGGCAATGTTATGTGATTATGTAATGAATATGAAATGCTGATTTGAAATGTACTGTGAATTTTTTTTTGAAATTATGTTTAAATTATTTCATATTCTTGTGCTTCTCCTATTATGGATGCCATTAACATGACCGCATTTTATCATCGGAAATAAATGCTATAAATGACTGTAGCATAGGTAGCGCTTAGTTTCAGGTCTCAAAATAGGAGATGTTGCAAATTCTATGCGAATGTCATCAAATTCGAAAATTTGAGATGGTTAGATGAGGAGTATCCATATGCCTTAGCTATGGCTTGGAAAGAAATTTTGAAGCAGAAATAAGAGCATTTATATGAGGTTAAAATTGACAAGGAAGATTTAATGCTTGACCTTTTGGAGGAAGAAGACAAAAGGGTACCCGAGGCTACCAGGATCCTCCAACTTTCTGAGGCCATCCCCAAAATCTTCCAAGGTCCAACCCAAAACTTGGTTTAAAAGGTTCATGCAAGAGTTCTAGTTTTGTCCCCATGGACCTGCTGCAGGGACTCCGATGCCAAGGCCAATGATTGAGGCCTTTATTCCTCCTCCTAGCTCTACTGCTATTTCTGCTGCCAGGAAACTTCTAGCACTTTAGCTGCTTTGGCATCCTCGTTGGGTGCCCATTATAACCCTAAATAGCTTGGTTTCGTAGGTACCGTATCGATTTCAAAATTACCTGTCCCATCTCCCGTCTCCCATCATGGAAGTGTTAGTCCTTGAGAAGGATGGTTTTGATGACATCAACCTTAGGACTTATTATAAAATATAAGTACTAACATTATAGTTTAGATATATATGTGTATGCAGGATATAAACATGCAGGTACCGAGAATGAAGACTGTACAGTATAAAGATACAAGATTGATGAATTTAAAGATCGAAGATATCAAGATTGAAGACTCATGAGTATCAAGATATCAAGAGTTTAAGATTTCGATAGTACAAAATAAGTATTGAGACTAGAATTATGTTAAAACTTCTTGAAAACACTGACATCTTTATTCGAAATTTATTCGTGGAATGAAATCCACTTCAAGCCTGTTAGAGGGATAGAACCCTAGTGGGATGGAACCCACGACAATATCTAGTGGAACATATAGTGGTCCTATTTTGATATCCAATAATTTTATAAAAATGTTTTTCAAAAATATATCTCTTGTTTTTAAAAATGTTTTCAAAACTTCCTTTTCAAAAAGACATCTCTCTTGGTTTTAAATATTTTAGCCTCAAAACTATTTTTATCATTTTTAATATTTTGATTTCAAAATTGTCCTTGATTTTAAACTATCTCTTGTTTTAAACATTTAGCTTTAAAATATTTATATTCGGATTTTAATCACTTTATAGATTAAGATTATATATACTAAAAATTACTTTCTATACTCTTTTATATGTCTAAAGTATATTCAAATATATTTATAAAGTTTAGAAATTGTTTTGACAATTATAGAAACCAATTTTAATAAGAAAATCAAAACATCATTTTTGCCTTGAGCATGTCGACATACCCCTACCCCGAATGTCGACATGGTGTCCGTTATTTTCAAAAGTCAAATTTCAAAAGAAGTGACTTTTTGTCGTTTCTCTTTGCGTACGGACATGACCGTTATTCTCCTATAAATACCAGACTTTCCAAACGAATTATGAACTGAATTTTATTCTTTTCTTCACTCCTTCTTCTCCACTCAAATATTCCCTAATATCTTAATAAAACTATGCTGAAATCCTAAGTGAATCAAACTTGATTATCTCTTGTTTGATTCTCTACCACTCTCTCCATTAGATCCCAGTGCTATTTAGAGTTATAGGATTATTTGTAAATCAAACTGTTGAGTAAAAGATGTGGTTGAGCTTTGAAATCAATTGGGTGTGATTGTTTCTCCAGAAATCAATTAGGCGATCTTGTGGCCTGGTAAATTAAGAGAGTTTGCCCCGGACTCGAATACAGGAGGGTGTACCTCGTGGCCTTGAAATCGAGGGTGTAATCTGAGAGATTATTTTAAAAAGAAATCCGTACAATTGTGCGGGACTTGATGTAGGGTAACTCCGAACCAGTATAAAATCCTGGTGTGTTCATTCCTTTACTGCTTTTATTTATTATTTGCATCTGTGTCTGATTCTGTGATTATATCTGTATCTGTGTATTGCATTTTTTGTGATTAAATTACATAAGTTTCAAAAAGATTTAGTAAATCCAAAAACAATATTCACCCCCCTCTAGTGTTATTCTACCCTTAAGATCCGTAATCCGCATTCCTAACAGGAAGGAGGCTCCACCGGTAATCCATATCACATGACATCTATATCTCCCAGAGTATATCATTAACCTCACTTGTATTCGGATGGCTTACATGACATCGGTTGATGTTTCTAATCTCTACTTTTCCATTTTTCAAGTTTTAGATCAACATGCTCTCGCCTCCTTACTTGAGGGAGGCATGTCTTTTGGTACACAAGCTACAATGATGAATCAATCATCATGTCGTCCCTTATCCCTATTCTAGCCTCTTTAGCGGGTCCTATTCTGTAACAACCTGCACTTCAATGGCCTAGATTTCGATAAAAATTGAAACCCAAGTCCATCAGAGCACAAGTTGTTGGATTTGGTACTTGTAAATAAACATGAGCATTAACAGAGATAGATAGAAATCTAAACTCACAATGAAAACAATAATAAGATAAGAATACTGACTATGCTTACTACTTTGGAATTTATGGTATTCCTTGGATAACAAATTGTCATATCAGCATCGAGCATGAGAGAAAAGAAGACTTCTCCAACAACAAAGCAAATCCAGCTTCAATGACATGTTCTTCTAAATTTACCATGTGGATTGTAATAAGGAGGGGGTCAGAACAACATTCTGGTGAGTGGAAAATCTATATACCATCCATAACATAAATATATACTGATTGGTTTCTGAAAGTGCGGTGTGTATACAATTATATGTGCTAATATAGTATACACGGATCGTGTAATATGGATTACAATACAAATGCGGAAATAGATGATAATAGCATTGTAAATAGAAAATAGAAAAATCACACCAGAGATTTTTATACTGGTTCGGAGCACCGTCCTACGTCCAGTCCCAGACTTCTATCTGGATTTTCACTATTAACTACCTCGCTTCACCCGGAGGAACAGGTTTACAACACCCGAACAACCGAACGGGATTTCACGCCTCTAATATACTGAGGACTTCAACACTTGCCTCTTACAACACAGAGGACTTCAACAAAAGAACAAATACAATTGTTGTTGACAACTTGTGTTCTTGAAAACACGGATTTGTCACTAGCAGTACACCCTTCCTATAATCTTATCCTCAAAGTATGCGATATGATGTTTTGAAAAGATTAAGGAAAGTATATTATTGAATCAAAGGATATGAAATAGTTTCAAAGATTCAATAAATAATTTAGAGCTTTTATAATACAGAATTGAGATCAGAGATTAGATTAAAAGAATATATGAAATCGTTGTTGTTTAATCAACGAATTGGATGAGTTTATATAGATAAGAATGGTTGCAACTCTTTGCCATTAAGAGATATGATCTTTGGTGAAAGGTTAAGAGATGCAACCGTTGGAGAAGAGAAGTGTCTTTTGGAAAAATTGTTTTCTGTTCAAAAACGGTCGACAGGTTAAAAAGTGACCAGTAGACAGGAATTTAAAATATATATACGTTATGTGCATGTGTGCACGTTCATTGTGCATTTTACACAGAAACGGTCGACCGTATGATTATTAACCGGTCGACCGGTTCCTGTTAATTTGCACAATGAATGTGCAATGCTATAAAATGTATATATATCGATTATATTGAGGTGCATGATTATTTGAGGATAGATTTTAACTAGTTTTTAACTATTACAATATCAAATAATCAACCTATAATCTATAGTAACATAACCTTGTTTTGTCGATCGCCTTATTTGTCAGAAATCAAAACTTTCATAAAACTTGTGACTCAACATTCTCCCCCTTTTTGATTGATGACAATATATATCTGCAAAATCTGAATCACCCCCTGAGTACGTGATCTCTTTCTCTTTGAATTCTTATAAATGTATGTTCCTGCAAGCAATTGTTAGCCCTTTCTCCCCCTTTGTCATCGACAAAAAGGAGTAATAGATACTAGAATATGATATGCATAGAATGAATATGATATGAATAGAAAGATAAATTACTAACACATCAAAAGCATAACAGAGTTTACTACAGAACATAATGTCAACTGAAAATCATAAATAACGACACTATTTAGTACAAGTGTCGATGAATGTTTTTAAAGAGCTAAAACATAATAGAATCTAGGATGAAGCAGATCGTATCTCCTCTTCATCATCATCATCGTCATCATCATCATCATCTTCTTCTTCCTCATCATTGTGCCCTCTAGATGATTCACCATGTCCATGACCACTCATTCCTGTAGATTCGTCAGATGATGTCCAGGTGAAAACTGGAGCAGCAGGACGTTTTCCTGGGTCTTGTGCTTGAACAGAGGTGGATGTGGAACAAGATATAGCATCCCATAGCATACCAAAGAATGACTTGACCTTATTGAAGCGCTTATCGATTTTTGAGTCCATGCGCTTGAGACGTGATTCAAGCAAAAATTGGTTACGCGCGATTGTTTCAAGTGATTCTTTTGTTGATGACTTTGATTTTAAAAGTTTTACTTCATCGGAATGAGGGCGAGATGAAGTTGCTCGTTGTTTCCTTGGTCCTCTTTGTTGCCATTCTTCGAAAGGCATAATTTCAAGATAAGGTGGAGGAAGCTTCATTCGCTTGATGGTGATGGAATCAATGCATTTTGGTTTTGAGGTTGCAGAATCAGGAGGATTGACCCCACAAGCTAACAAAAGTCTCATGATATATTCATTGTAAAAGAAATGAGGCCGGGTTGAGTTATTTACCTTGAGAATTTCATCAAAAAGCATGTGAACCCAATTGATTTCGATTTCACCATAGATAGCATAGAGTGCCTTGAAGTTTTCTTTGTACACTGCATCATAATTTCCAAGTCTAGGAAAAAGAGAATGCATCAAGACCCGATGAAGTAACCTGGCTGTCGGGCGAAGTCCAATAGACTTAGTGCCATCGCTATTGTCTTCTATAAACTGATGACTGGTACTATTTCGAGTGAAAACTTCGCAGAAGGTAGACGAAAACTCTTCGCCTCGATTTGGTATACCAAGTATAGAGGCAATTCTAGCATGAGTAAGAAAAATTTGCTTTCCACAGACCATAGACCAGATGACGCCGTTTGGATTATCAGGTTGATATTCATCAAGATTCATGTTGGGGTAAAATAATTTAATCATTAAATGATTTATCTCCACACTATTTGCCGAAAAATCTATCAATGGAGTAATGTTGGCATTATCGGCTAACCTCCGAACTCCGTAAGCCGTGAAATCATCAAATTTGATGAAAGAGCCTGGATGAAACTTGTAATTTGTCATTTGATTCCATCTTGTTACAGCAATTGGAGTTTGAAGCCATTTTTTGACGGAGATGGTAAGAGATGAAGTTTCAGAGGTTGCTCCTTTCTTTGATTTCTTTTGAGGAGGAGCCATTGTTGGAGGATTTGTGATTTGGGAATTGAAGAATGGGAACTAGGGTTTGTGATTTGGGGTAAGAGAATAGTTTGAGTAGAGAGTGAATGAGGGTAGAGGGAAAAGTAACGTATAGGGTTATATAAAAAAACTGAAAATACGACAACCGGTCGACCTAATGTTTTTGGCCGGTCGACCGTTTTCAACCAGAGAGCAAACGGTCGACCGGCTATAAAAGGGGCGGTCGACCGGTCGTGGTCTGTTGTGATATTTCAGTTTATATTTAGAGTTTTTATCATATATCAACCTATATTATTTATATTTTATACGAAATACAAAATATAACCTTCATTACACAAGAGATAGATAAAGATAAAAACTATATATATATATAAGTCTAATGAGAAAGTTCGTCATTAGAATTATCGTTGTTTCCTTCAATACGTTTCGACCATGGACTCCATTGTTTCTGAGCTCCTTCATTCTTCTCATAGTTCCGATCCCATGAGTTAGGACTTTTGGATGTTGATTGCCTAGACGGCATTGGTTCATGCACGTCATGTTTGTTGGAACCGCAGAAAAATGTTGCCAACTTTTCTAAAACAGACAATCGGGCCGACGTCCATTGTTGCTCGTGATAAAGTTGACTTTGCCCGTAATGGAGTTGTCTCTGAAGGTCTATCTGATGTTTCTGGTAGTGGTGTATCTCATCGATTTGAGCTTTGGTACGAGGAGAATAGAATAGTGTCCGCTTCACTCGTTTTGAATTTGGAGTTTTATCAGACATACAAGAGCATTAATGATGACAACTTGATTTTTGTTTTGGAGTTGTAGGAGAATAAAACTCCTCCGATTCAGAACTCGTAATTGAAATGTATGTGTCTTGAGCACATTTGTCACAAATGTGAGCCATAGTGTACGTTGTATAGAATATTATGGTTTGATAAAAAGAAAGGATGAACAAAATATAAAATATTTGCAAATTTATATATAAGTTTGTTATGTATAACCTATGGATGTGAGTTACTGAGAAATTTTAACCAAGAAAATATAAGCAGAAAATTTTTTTGTAAGTATAAAAATAGCTTTCTTTTTAAAACTGAATTTATAAGATAAGAAAGTAAAGAATGATCACAAAAAAATAAGTAAAGTGAATTTAACCATTAAATAAAGCAGTGGCTTATATTTAATGTAAATATATATATATATATATATATATATATATAGTTTATGTAATAGTTGTAGTTAAAGGATAACTAAAGAGAATAACTAAAGAATAACTAACAAGAAGATGTTCTTTTAGAAATTTCTTAGTCAAGATTTTTTCTTGAAATTAAACCAAGCTCTCTTCGTAATCTAATAAAATTAGATTCGAGCAGAGGCTTAGTAAAAATGTCTGCTAATTGATTGTCAGTATGAACATATTCAAGACATATATTTCCTTTGTCAATATTATCTCGAAGGAAATGATGACGGATATCAATGTGTTTGGTTCTGGAGTGATTTACTGGATTTTTAGAGAGATTTATAGCACTAGTGTTATCACAGTATATAATAGAATTTGATAAATGAATATCAAAACCTTGAAGTGTTTGTTGCATATATAGTACTTGAGTACAAGCAAGAGCTGCTGATATATATTCAGCTTCACATGTTGATAGTGAAACACAATTCTGTTTCTTACTGAACCAAGAGACAAGTGATTTTCCAATAAAATGGCACGTACCACTTGTACTTTTTCTATCCGTTCGTGAGCCACCGAAATCAGCATCACTATATGATACTAATTCAAATGGACATTCTTTTGGATAAAAAAGACCGAAATCCTTGGTATTATTAAGATAACGAATTATACGTTTTACTGCTCGTAGATGTGATTCCTTTGGATCGGCTTGAAAACGAGCACATAAACAAACACTCATTATTATATCTGGATGACTAGCTGTAAGATAAAGAAGAGAACCAATCATGCTTCGATACAATTTCTGGTCAACATTCTTACCACTTTCATCTTTGTCAAGATGTGTAGTTGTACTCATAGGAGTTGGTTTACCAGATGTATTTTCTAATCCGAAGCGTTTGATAAGGTTTTCACAGTATTTTTCTTGATTAATAAAAATGCCGTTTGAAAGTTGCTTTATTTGAAGTCCAAGAAAATAAGATAGTTCTCCCATATGAGACATTTCGAATTCTTTGGTCATAATATTTGCAAATTCTTTGCAAAGTTTATCGTTTGTTGAACCAAAGATGATATCGTCTACATATATCTGGATAACTAGAATATCTTTTCGAGAATGTTTAATAAACAAAGTTTGATCGACTTTGCCTATTTGAAATCCTGAGTTAATAAGATAGCTACGTAGTCGTTCATACCAAGCACGAGGTGCTTGTTTTAACCCATACAGAGCTTTCTTAAGTTTGAACACATGGTCAGGATATTTTTCATGTACGAACAAAGGAGGTTGTTCGACATAGACATTCTCTTTGATAAATCCATTGAGAAAAGCACTTTTGACATCCATCTGATAAAGTTTGAAATTATGGTGACAAGCAAAAGATAATAGAATTCTAATAGCTTCTAGTCGAGCAACTGGTGCAAAAGTTTCTTCATAATCGATACCTTCTTCCTGATTATATCCTTGTGCTACTAATCTTGCTTTATTTTTGGTGATATTGCCTTGTTCGTCAGCCTTATTTTTATAGACCCATTTAGTACCAATTACTGACTGATTAGTTGGTCTTGGAACAAGTTCCCAAACGTTATTGCGCTCAAACTGATTTAGTTCTTCCTGCATGGCAATGATCCAGTAATCATCTGTAGCAGCTTCTTTTGGATTCTTAGGTTCGATATTTGAGAGAAAAGCGACATGACCCATTTGATTGAGTTGACTCCTTGTTCTGACATGTGATGTTATTTCACCGATTATATTTTGAGGCGGATGGTCTCTTAATATTCTTGGTGGTGATTGTAACTCACATATTTGAGGACTATTCTCAATAACTATTTCTGAGTCAGAATCAATATTTGTGATGATTTGATTGTCAGTGACTATTGATTCGTCATCATCTGATATAGTGTGAGGGTGCCGATAGATTTCATCAAAAGAGACATGAAGTGATTCTTCAATAGTTTTAGTTCGTTTATTAAATATCCGATAGGCCTTACTTCGTTCTGAATAACCGACAAATATTCCTTCATCGGCCTTTGGATCAAATTTGCCAAGCTGGTCTTTTGTATTTAAAATAAAGCACTTCGATCCAAAAACTTTGAAGTATGAGATTTTAGGCTTTCTTTTGTTAAATAACTCATAAGGAGTATTCTTGGTAAGAGGTCTTATGGATACACGATTTAAAACATAACAGGCAGTTGCCACAGCTTCTGCCCAAAAATGTTTTGGTAAGGTGGTTCCATTCAATAATGTTCTTGCACATTCTTGTAAAGTTCGGTTTTTCCGTTCTGCAACTCCGTTCTGTTGTGGAGTTCTGGGAAACGAAAAAT
This sequence comes from Allium cepa, assembly GCA_030765085.1. Classification (NCBI taxonomy): domain Eukaryota; kingdom Viridiplantae; phylum Streptophyta; class Magnoliopsida; order Asparagales; family Amaryllidaceae; genus Allium; species Allium cepa. The sequence continues at coordinate 266,504,902 of CM060932.1, forward strand.
TATGATATATACCTTTCTTTGTACAAAATTGTTCAAATTCATTATTTTCAAACTCTCCGCCATGATCACTTCTTATATTTTTAACTTTAATCCCTTTTGATTTTTGAATTCTTTTGACGAAAGATTTGAAATGATCGAAAGTGTCACTTTTATTTTTTAAGAAAATTGTCCATGTATAACGAGAGAAATCATCAACAATTACAAGCACATATTGATTGTGATTTATTGATTGAACTCTAGTAGGTCCAAATAAATCCATGTGTAGTAACTCAAGTGGTTGTAATGTTGATATGACTTTCTTGGATTTAAAAGATGATTTGGTCAATTTTCCTACTTGACATGCGTCACAAATGTTGTTAACTTTAAAACTCATTTTGGGTAGTCCTCTAACTAGATTGTTTTTGGCTAGCTTGTCAATAGTTCTGAAGTTTATATGACAGAAGCGTTTGTGCCATAGCCATGGATCATTGTCATTAGCCACAAGACACATATCTGAATTATGATTAATGTTCATATTCAAAACATATATATTTCTGTCTCTATAACCTTCGAAAACCAAATTATGGTCTTTATCTAGAATACTACACTTATTATTTGAAAATGAAATAATAAAACCCTTGTCACATAACTGACTAATACTTAGCAAATTGTGTTTCAAATTTCTAACTAGCATGACATTAGTAATAAGAGGTAAGTTAGATGTACCGCAATTGCTCACATCGCCTTTGCCGATGATATAGCCTTTTGAATTGTCTCCAAAAGTGACGGAGCCACCATCTGAATATGTAATATTTGTTAATAAACTCTTGTCTCCTATCATGTGCTTTGAGCAACCACTGTCCAATATCCACTTTCCTCTTTTCTTAAGTGGGACCTGCAAAAAATAGAATTAAGTCCATGGTACCCACTTTTTATAGGGTCCTAAGAGTTAGGTCTTAGGAGTCCAAACCCATATGGGTCCGGTATCCCCTTTATATATATAATTATTATTAAAATGCACAGTACTCATGAATTGCTGAATGTATTTGTTCCTAATCAAATTGTTATTTGTTTTAGGAACCCATATTTTGATAGTCTTGACATTTTTCTTTTGAAATTTCACAACTGGTTTTGGTTTGGAATATAATAAACTAAGATTTTTCTTAGCTTCAGTTTTTTGTACTTTCTTCTTCCTTTTATTTCCAAGATGTTTCTTGGTTTCTTGTTTGTTATATCCCAATCCTTGTTTGTCTGAAATAGATTGTGAACTTTCAATGATTTTTGTCAAATTTTCTCGACCTTTGTTAAAGTTAGAAACATTTTGAGTAATGTCATCAAACTTTGTTTGTAAGCTAGCTTTTTCTAGGTCTAGAATTTTGACTTTTGCTTTAAGCTCATGATTTTCAGTAGTTAGAGCATTATTTTTCTCTTTTTGAGCTTCTATTTCTTGACTCAAAAGAGATATTTGAGAGTCAACATTAGATGATGATTCTTGAATATTTTCAAGTTCCTCTTCTAATATTTTCTTCTCATCTTTTAACATATCTCGTTCAAACTCTGCTCTACTTAAATCTGCTTTGACTATTTTTAATTGACGTTTTAAGTCTTTATATTTGACTATCAATTCAGCATTAATATCAAGTAATTCATCAAATGTAGGAATTTGTACCTCATCTTCTGTTGCCATAAAACAAACATTAGCTTGTTCATTCTCTGAATCACTTTCACTTTCTGATGAAGATGACTCTGAATCATCCCATGTTACTGAGAAAGCTCGTTTCTTAGATTTGTCCTTCTTATATTTGAATTTGTCATTTTCTGACTTCTTCTTTTGTTCTGGACAATCCTTCTGCATGTGTCCCTTTTTGTGGCAATTGAAACATTCTATAGCAGATGAAGATGGTTTGTTTGATCCATGTTTCCTTTTATTGTAACGACTGGCTTTTCGATATTTTAGGAATTTTTTGAATCCTTTAGCAATGAATGCCAAATCTTCATCTTCAGAATCTGATTCATTTTTATCTTTCTCAACATGAAATGCTACATTTTTCTTTTCTTCTTTCTGTTCTTTTCTAGCCTGCAAATTTGCTTCATAGGACATTAAATTTCCTATCAATTCATCTGGCTTCATGACGGAAAGATCATTAGCTTCTTCGATTGCTAATACTTTTTCTTCCCATTCACTAGTCAGAGAATGTAGGACTGTTGAAACAACATCGAAATCAGAATACTTTTGTCCTAAGCCAATAAGTGCATGGTGAATAGTTTGAAACCGTGAATACATGTCATTGATTGTCTCATTTGGTTTCATTTTGAAATTTTGAAATTGACTTTTTAGCATGGCTATTTTGGCTTGTTTAACCTTGTTAGTACCTTCATGAGTGATTTTTAGTGTTTGCCAAATTTGATATGCAGTAGTGCAGATACTAACACGGTTATATTCATTTTGGTCTAATGCACAGAACAACATATTTATTGCTCTTGCATTTATGGCTGCTGCCGTTTTCTCAGCTGTAGTCCATTCTGAATAATCAGTTGTTGGATTCACTATTTCTCTTTGAGTGGCATTCCAAGCATCATAGCTATTTGATTGCATAAAGAATGACATACGTGTTGCCCAATAACTATAGTTAAGACCATTGAAAAATGGAGGTCTTTGTGTCGATTGACCCTCCGTGTAAGTGGTGTTTTGAGTGCTAGTACTTACGTTATTTGCCATATTACTATAATATATCAAATAACTGTGTTACGGTTATATGATGACCGTGCTCTGATACCAAATGAAAGTGCGGTGTGTATACAATTATATGTGCTAATATAGTATACACAGATCGTGTAATATGGATTACAATACAAATGCGGAAATAGATGATAATAGCATTGTAAATAGAAAATAGAAAAATCACACCAGAGATTTTTATACTGGTTCGGAGCACCGTCCTACGTCCAGTCCCAGACTTCTATCTGGATTTTCACTATTAACTACCTCGCTTCACCCGGAGGAACAGGTTTACAACACCCGAACAACCGAACGGGATTTCACGCCTCTAATATACTGAGGACTTCAACACTTGCCTCTTACAACACAGAGGACTTCAACAAAAGAACAAATACAATTGTTGTTGACAACTTGTGTTCTTGAAAACACGGATTTGTCACTAGCAGTACACCCTTCCTATAATCTTATCCTCAAAGTATGCGATATGATGTTTTGAAAAGATTAAGGAAAGTATATTATTGAATCAAAGGATATGAAATAGTTTCAAAGATTCAATAAATAATTTAGAGCTTTTATAATACAGAATTGAGATCAGAGATTAGATTAAAAGAATATATGAAATCGTTGTTGTTTAATCAACGAATTGGATGAGTTTATATAGATAAGAATGGTTGCAACTCTTTGCCATTAAGAGATATGATCTTTGGTGAAAGGTTAAGAGATGCAACCGTTGGAGAAGAGAAGTGTCTTTTGGAAAAATTGTTTTCTGTTCAAAAACGGTCGACAGGTTAAAAAGTGACCAGTAGACAGGAATTTAAAATATATATACGTTATGTGCATGTGTGCACGTTCATTGTGCATTTTACACAGAAACGGTCGACCGTATGATTATTAACCGGTCGACCGGTTCCTGTTAATTTGCACAATGAATGTGCAATGCTATAAAATGTATATATATCGATTATATTGAGGTGCATGATTATTTGAGGATAGATTTTAACAAGTTTTTAACTATTACAATATCAAATAATCAACCTATAATCTATAGTAACATAACCTTGTTTTGTCGATCGCCTTATTTGTCAGAAATCAAAACTTTCATAAAACTTGTGACTCAACAGTTTCCATTAAATTTTTATGTCTAGTATGGTTAGAAATTCTAATCTAACCTTGCATCACATGGATGATTACTTACCTACCCTTTCCCATGGTACAAAATACTGATAAAGCCTTATCAACCATCCAATACTTCCAAACCCATTTGCCACTTAATACTTCGAAATATGAAAAAGGTTCTATAATCATCACAATATACTTTTAAAGGAGAAATAGGCAAACTCTTCCATTTAAGACATCAATCAAGGTAGACACCGTCATTTAAGACCTATTCCCAAGGTGGTTTTCTAACAATGTTGTCAATGGTCGGTGGGTCATGGCTACAAAGACCTCTAATCACTATTTAAGGCTCTCGATATTTAATGTCCAACTACTACCGCATCTATCACCAATAAGATCATAGCCATGTAAGAGACATTACACAAGCCACTTAATACATTTAAAAAGCTTAGGTGGACTTCTAACTATTTAATACCTATATTCTTAGCAGGTCCTATGTCACTTAATATCTATCCTTGGGAGAACTCCTTACCGGTACTATCAATTATTATGGCCTTAGCAATGTAGAAGACTATACCCAAGCCACTTACTACCCCATTAATAAGGACTGGGTAGACCCATGACTATTTAGCATATATTTATAGATAGGCCTTTATCATTTAAAAGCTAACCCCAATGTGGACTCCGCACTGGTACTATCCAGCTGACATCACTTGTAATCTCATTAGGTTACTTAATACTTATTTTTGGAAGAGAGGTGAACCCTTAGGTCATTGAATACCTCAAACCTAAAGCGAACATTTCCCAAGATGTCCACTATCACTCTTAATTAAAAAAATGAAACCTCATTAGGGTACTTCTTTCGGTAGGGAGGCGGGGCCTAAAATAGCCACTTAATACCTCAACGTTAAAGTAAACTCTTTTAGAGGCATCCTTATATATTTGGAATATCACTAGGTAACTTAATACTTCTTTTTAGGAGAGACGTGGATCCTACAGCCACTTATACCTCAAACCAGAAGCGAATCCCTATGGAGATACCCCTCACCGCTCCTAATTCCAAATTTGGAACAGATAATACTTTTCAAGTAAGAAAGCATGCCCGATCTCTTTCATCGTCATGGGTCCTAGGATTAGTTATATCTCACATGAGTAATAAGTGCACCCGACTGCTGGTAGCCTCAAAGTGAAGGGCGGTCTTCTATCGAGTGACTCTACTGACCTTGCATCACGACCTACTAAGTCGAATTAACCATCCTAAGTCTTTACTTATATTATCTTAGGTAGACATTGGACTTAGCATGCCAACTCCCTTTTTATTTGTGGCAATAAGATTTACATTAAATACTTAACTACCCATAAAGGGTACTTTTGGCACATGTCCTTATTAAGTTTCAAAATTCATGAAAAGTCCTTCAATAAATTTCAGTGTAAATTAGGTCCCTGTTTTTTATTCACGATTATTGCAGAGCATGATACAACATTTCATAAAAGTTACTGACATTTCCGCAACTTTTCTGTACACTGTGAACATAGTATAAGAAAGTTGCTTAAATAATAGCAATTATTTATAAAAGTTGCTGACATTTCAGCAACATTTATGTACACTGTGAACACAATTTATGAAAGTTGCTGAAATATCAGCACTTATTTATAAAAGTTTCTTACATTTCAGCAATAATTTTTCTTTGTTTTTACCATGAAACTTTGACAGGGAAAGTTGTGAAATATCAGCACTTATTTATAGAAGTTGCTGACATTTCAGCAATAATTTTTCTTTGTTTTTAAAATGAAACTTTGACAGGGAAAGTTTCTAAAATATCAGCACTTATTTATAAAAGTTGCTGACATTTTAGCAATAATTTTTCTTTGTTTCCAGAAAACAGGGACCCGCTTGACGATGGAATTTTGACAGGGACCCGCTTTACAATATGAAAGTATGATAGGGATGCCTCCCTAATTTCCACACCCATAAATCCCATTTTAATGCCCATAAATGTTAATTTGTCCATAAAATCCTAACGGTCATTACCTAAGACATTTATGTATGATTGTTAATTTCAAATTTAGTAACCTTATTAACTATGCCATAGTTATTAATTCAACTTATTTATCTATCAGTCCCATTAATCCATTTACCCTATCAAATTATTGCAAATCCCATATTTATTACCATTTATTTTCCTTTATTGGAGTTACAACTTTTTAAATTCCTTTACTGTCCTAAATGTGAATATTATATGTAAGTGTCATTATTAGCTAAGTTTTCTCTATTATTATAAGTGCAGTAAATTACGTACAAATGTCTACTTTTATCAAATATATTATAGTTATATATCTTCACTAGACTATTCTATTCCATATTCAATTTTTGGAATCATATCTAAAAGACTTCCTCTATAATTTCTATAAATTAGTTCAGAACAAAAGATTTAACTTTAAAATATAAAAGATTACATCGTTTGAAATTACAAGAATAATCATTTCTTTTTATTATTGAAATAGACGTTGTAAACTACAATGAATTCATATTTTACACATCTCTTTCTCTTTTCATTTGCATCCATCCCTTACTAGATCAAACGCTATATTTTTCAAAAAGGGAAAGAAATCAAACTAATTTATAAATATTAAATTGATCTAAATTCCAACAATTTCAAACATAGTAAAGTTTACATTTCAACAAGGTTAAGGTAATAATCAATATTCATTGCATTATTATACAACCTATTTCAGATCTAGAATAAATTTCATTCAAATCAATATTCTAAATTGATAATTTTGGGACTGATTTCTAGATAAAGTTGTAAACAGTTCTAAATCAATTCATAGATAAGAAAATGTAGGCGATATTTATTATATTCAATTTATTGCCTACAACTCGTGTGCAATTCTCCATTTAGGCATAATAATCAAATAAACACCAATGTGATAATTTTCACATTATAACAATCTATAAATTTTCCCACTCAAATTTTAAAAGCGATCCAAATCATCAGATCGGAAGTAGAACCTTTGATTCATCTCTAAATCCTTTATAATCTAAGAAATATATATAAAAAGGGTATATACGTATATTCGAATCACAAATCTCAAAAGAGATTTGGGATTGGGAGAGAAAATAGATACAAACATATAAATTACCTCAAAAATGCATATGGGTGATTCTCTTCTCCTTTTGTTAGACTTCTATTCTTCTTCAATTTGTATGAATATAAATACAAATATCTTATTTTTATAATTTAGAAATAAAGTGGAGACGAAGAAATGACAGAGCTTCGCTACTACCTCTAAAAAATATGAGAAGAGAAGGGAGAGTTAGGCATGAATTTACAGGCATAAGAATCAACATCAATCGTTAGATCAAAATATATTAAATTTGGGTCGTACATGGCCTAGGTTTACTTAAGCCGCCACGCATAAAGCGGTTGACCGCCTCCTTCCTAGGGGTCAACCACCCTTGGTTGATCGCTCCAATATGCGAGTCGACCTGTGGGCCTCAGATAATTAATTAAAAACGTTAATTTTTCTTATTTATTTTCGTTTCGGATTCGCTTTTCGTCCGTAACTTCTTCGTTTCGACTCCGATCACAAAACTCTAAATGAAAGTTGCTCAGAATTTCTCCCCAAACGCAATGATGTAAGTTTCATGGTCAAATTCCATCATTTGCACAAATCCATTTTCGAAGTCTAGGTAACTAACCAACTAAATAAATAGCTAATGCCAAATTACGGGTGTTACATTCTTTCCCCCCTAAAAAGAATCTTATCCCCAAATTTCACCATGATCAGGTCATGGTTTTGGCTCCTAATTATCCTAAACTGCACAAACAATGAGTGTACAACTAATTTTGCAATCAAACGTGCATATGTGCATAGTGTATTACTGTATCACCGCACAGAAAGTATGTATGCAGAATGATTCAAAATTGGATCCTCCTTTATAAATGCATTTCTTTTGAAAACATTTTCAGCAATGTAAACAATCTACATATACACTGGCATTTCTATATGTATGCAGCATTTTGAAAAATCTTTTCAACTAAAACCCCCATACTCCTATGAATAGAAGTATGAAGCAACCAATTTTTGCATCCACTTCCTACTATCTAATAATCTAACGCATCAAAAAATCGCTTTCTAACGTTTACTCCTATGCCGGAAAAAGGAATTGAGATAGAGAATTTAACATACTTACCACTCTATAATCTTCCAGTTCCCGTAGTACAGTGGAATTTTTCCCCACAACTCTGGATTTACTCCAAATTTCCATGCACAAAATGCATAAGGAGGCTTAACTCAAGCTCTAAAGTGGAATTAACCCGCCCGCATTGTCTACAAGATATGAAAATAGAAATGTCAAGGCTAAAATAGCTTTTCCTTTATTACCATTTGCATTTATCACATCCTCGATCCTAATATGCCGCTAAATTCGCAAATTCTAACTCTATTTTCCTTTCCTACGCCTAACCCGTGGTCTTCAAAATCAAAGATTTCAAAAAAATCTTTCTTACTTTTCAAATTTGTATATCATTTAGAAAATAAAATCCTAAAATATTTAGAAACACATTTTCCCTTGAAATAAAATTTTTGGGAAAAAACTCTAAAAATAATTTAAGATCCAAAAATAACTAAAACTTAAAATCTTTTTTTCTTTAAAAGAGAACTTTTCAAATCAAAACGAAACATTTTAAAATATTTTCCTTATCAAAATTTTTGATAAACTAAGCTACAATTTCAGCGTAGTCGAAAGTCGGTTATGCGCCAAACGTATAAACCAAATTCTAAAATTTTACAACTTATCGTTACCCATAAAACTTGACATTTTATATAAAGAAAAATGTCAACCATCTATTGTTCAAAAAAATTAGGTACTGTTTGGTATACCCTTTTTAGTTTTGGGTTTTCGTCCACACAAAAATGCGTATGATGCATGTATATTTTGGCAAACGATCAATTTAGAAAAGAAGTTAAAATTTAAAATAGAAAAAAACTTTTTTTCGTGTTTTGAGAAATAAGTGAAGCACAAGAAACAATTCTTCCTTCCATCGTTTCTCCACCCCTATCGTGGTCCCCTCCAACTTCCTTCCATCTTATCCGTCATCCCTCCACTCATCTCATATTTTGTAATTAAAGTTGAAAACTCAAAACACAAAACTCATTTGAACCAAATGTTATCTTAGCTTTCAGGGAACATGAGCAATGACTTGTGATTCCAAAACAACCTTATCATGTCCTTTGCTAGAATTTTCAACTATTCTTAACTTCTAGTCTTATGTTGCATTTACTATTAGTCAAGTGTCTTTATGAGATTATCATATTTATACTGCTTCTTTACTATGCATATATACGAGTGGTTCGCATGTTCAGAAACAATAACATAGTAAATAAATAGAAACTCATATCATGCATTCCTTTTACAAGAGGTAACTAATAGTTACAACCCAAACAACCTAAAAAAGAACAAATGCTGGAATGGAAAAGATAAAAACATCATAAATCCTAAAATAATTCCTACAGACTATGAGATTCCTTGCCCCACGGCTAGAGCTCGATCCACTACTGCAATTCTTAAATGGTGGTAGCTTGATGGCTATACACCCAATCTCGTGCCCCTGTCGCTATTGATGTTGTTGACGGTTTTGAAATTGCCATTTTTATAAGGAAAGATCTAATGATGGCAGTAAGAACCTTCTATAAAATTGCTTCTTCATGGAGGTTCACATGTATTATCTAAAAAAGAAAGTGGAGATGTGAAAATAAAGAAAGTGACTCTGTGGAGTGCTAATCCTTGATCAACAAATTGAATCAAAAGGATGCGGGTCCAATTGACGAAGATGCCGCCAATAGTAGCATAGGTGGTCTTTCACACCATGGGATAAATCCAGTTGTAACTTCTTGTCCTAGGGATGAAATTGTGTTGAATGATGCACAAAATCATACGAGTAGTCAAACATAGATTATTCATCTTCCAAACACCAACATTATGGGAAAAGATCTGCTATAAAATCTTTGAGTCGGTTACTACAAAATCATCCAAGTCCATGTCCTTCGTGGAGGCCTCCAAAATCTAGATGAGATCATCATTAGTCAGCTCAATCAAAACACCCTTTACCTCCGAACGTATCAAACTGTTGCCTCCATTGAAATTATATGCAATAGGACAACGAAAAGGCAGATGCAGCACAGGTAATATTCTCGCTTAATGGTATCAAAGCAGAGGATCGGTGCAAATCCTACTACAACGGATAGCACTTCCAACCCAGTAGCGGTGAAACCTTCTGCTTATTCCGGTCCATCCAAATGGCCTCTTGAGGGTTGAGACCATAATGATGCGAGGAAAAATGGTAGGGCGAAAATGTGTCTTGGGCTAAAAGGTGGTCGGAGGGAGGAAATAGGGTTTAGATCTGGTGTGATGGTGCGGCATGATCTAATGCGCAAAACCAGCATGAGGGGGAGGCGTGGATACTGCTCTTAGGAAAAATGCCATCACCTAGGGAAGAAATGGAAGAGAGAGGCTGATACTTGGATGAAGAGGAGGATGGAGATTGGGTTCGGCTTGTCGAGGAAGGCGGAATGAAAGAATGCAATTGAGGAAATTAGAACACGACTTTTATAGTCTCGTTCCAAGTTCAAGTTGTGCCAAAACTCGTTAACTGTTAGATCACTATAGATTTACCGCTAGGTTGTCAATCGCTTGATAGGCTTTGGGCTATAATTGAACCTAGACCCAATTAGGGTTGGGTTAAATAATAATAATCATTTCACGCCGTCTCCTTCGATTCAACACGATCCGAAAAATTCCTATCCTCGTCATGGTGGTGTTAAAGCCTACCACCTAGTCCTAATCATGCTCCAGCATTACCAGTAGTCCCAACAAAATAGCCGCGATCAACAACAATTCCTAAAACCCAAAAATACACCAACTACTATAACCTGCCTACTTCACATGGAAATATTTCTTCCACTAGCTAGTGGGTGCAACAACACTTCAAAATACATACCCCAACAAAATTGAACGTCATTCCCATTTTATCTGTACCTTAAAGAGAGAAAATATAAATCCTTTATTTTACAATCCGAAAAATTACCGAGCTAAATATATGCTCCTTTGTACTTGTTTCTAAATAATGGAAACCATTTCATACCAAAACTTTCCTTCAAAATCAAACTTATATTTGTCAAAAATCAAAATCAAGCCTTTACTAATACATACACACACTGTGTTTTGATATTTAAGGGTTTCAAAAATCAATCATTTATAAACTAAAAATTTCTTAACATGGCCAACTTAGTAGTATACGTGTTTCTTTGAAAATTAAAATTTCAAAACTTTTCCCAAAAAAATTTCCAAAAGAAATCCATGGGAAAATAAATCCTTTGAGAAACCCTTTATCCAAATTCTACAGCTTTCTCAAAATATACTTATAAAAATTTCCTCATAGGTTTTAGACTAAATAATTGACATTGATTCTCCAAATAAAAATCCGGTTTGCCATTAAAGAGGTGATCAATGAATGCACTCTAGAAAAAACTTGCCTATAGGAAATTACGACATATAGACTCTAGTTTCCCACCCATCAGGAATAAATGTGTGTCTATGACTAGAACTCATCATCAAAATCCAAATCATAAGGTAGCTAGAATCTCAACCATCAAGTCTAACACCTCCATATTTTGGATTCTTCCATATTTCATACTCATGCTTTTTATCAACAGCGCTTTACGCATCGCCGGCATTCTATGGGGTACTTCGGAGTCGGTGTGAAAATCATAGCTCTAAGATGTTTCCAACCTATAGTTTCTTTGCTATCCCCTTACAATGGAACTATAAATACTTATATAGTTGAAACTCTAAGAATCTAATGTAAAAAATATATAATATTACTAGATAGGGAAGTAAGAATACGTTTTCTCAATTTATCCTAATTCCTCTGATCTATTAATCTAGGCTTTGATACCAAATGTAACAACCCACACCTTAATAGGCCTAGATTTTGACAAAAGTCGTAACCCAAGTCTATTAAAGCATAGAGCATTGGATTTGGTGCCTGCAAATAAGCATGATCATTATTAGAGATTGATAGAAATCCAAACTCACTGCGGAAATAATAATAGGATAAGAATACTAACCATGACTTGGAATTTATGGTATTTCATGGATAACAGATTGTCACATCAGCATTAAGCATGAGAGAAAAGAAGACTTCTCCAACAGCAAAGCACATCCAACTCCAATGACATGTTCCTTTAAAATTACCTTGTGGGTTGCAATGAGTAGGGGGTTAGAACAACGTTTTGGTAACTGGGAAATCTATATACTATCCGTAACATAAATATATACCAATTGCTTTCCATTTAATTTTTATGTCTACTAAAGTTAGCAATTCTAATCTAATCTTGAGTCGCACACAAGATTACTTACCCACCCCTTCCCAAGGTACAAAATACCGATGAAGCCTTATCAACCACCGAATACTTCCAAACTCATTTGTCACTTAATACTTCGAAATATGAAGAGAGCTTCTATAATCATCACAAAATACTTTTAAAAGAGAAATGGACAGACTCTGTCATTTAAGACCGCAATCAAGGTAGAAACCGTCATTTAAGACCTATTCCCAAGGTGGTTTTCTAACAATGTTGTCAATGGTCGGTGGATCCTAGCTACAAAGACCCCTAATCGCTATTTAAAGTATCTGATATTTAATGTCCAACTACTACTGCATCTATTGCTAATAAAATCATAGCCATATACCCAAGCTGCTTAATACCTGTAAAAGGATTAGGCGGAATTCTAACCATTTAATACCTATATTCTAAGCAGGTCCAACGACACTTAATACCTTTCCTCAGGAGGACTCCTTACTAGTACTATCATTATTACAGCCTTAGCAATGTGAGAGACTGTACCCAAGCCGTTTAATACCTAATTAATAAGGACTGAGCATACCTCTGACCATTTAACACTATTTATAGGTAGGCATTTGTCATTTGATAACTAACCCAAGGCGGACTCCTTATTGGTACTATCTAGCTGACATTGCTTGAAATCTCACTAATTTACTTAATACTTCTTTTAGGAGAGAGGCGAACCCTCAGTTTAGTCACTTAATACCTCAAACCCGAAGCAAACCCTTCCTGAGATATCCACTGTCACTCTTAAATATGGAATCTCATTAGGTTACTTCTTCTAGTAATGAGGAGGCCCTAAAATAGACAATTAATACCTTAACACTGAAGTAAAATATTTTAGAGAGATTCTTATTTATTTGGAATCTCACTAGGTTGCTTAATACTTTTTTAGGAGAGATGTGGAACCTACAGCCACTTAATACCACAAACCAGAAGCGAACCCCTGTGGAGATATCCCTCACCGCTTCTAATTCTAAATTTGGACCAGTTAATACTTTTCAATTAAGAAAGTAGGCTCATTCTCTCACGTAATCATAGATCTTAGGATTAGTGATATCTCACATCAATGGTCAGTGCACCCAACTACTGCTAGCTTCAAAATGAAGGGAAGTCTTCCGTCGAGTGACTTTACTGACCTCGCATCAAATCTACTAAGTCGAATTAACCATCCTAAGTCTTATATTATCTTAGGTAGACATTAGACTTAACTTATGGATTCCCTTTTTATTTGAGGTAGTAAGATTTAACTTAAATGTTTATCTGCATATAATCCCCTTTTAATGCTCATAAATGTCAATTTGTCCATAAAATCCTAATGGGCATTACCTAAGACATTTATGTATGATTACTAATTTCAAATTAGCAACCTTTTTAACTATCTAATAGTTATTAATTCAACTTATTTATTTATCAGTCATATTGATCCATTATCCTATCAAATTATTGCAACTCCCATATTTATTACCATTTTTTCTCATTTATTGGAACTACAACGTTTTATATTCCTTTCTCATCAATTAGTTATCCTAAACACGTATAATACGTGTAAGAATTATTATTAGCTAATTTTTACTTAATTATTATAAGCGTAGTAAATTATGTATAAAAATTACTTTTATCAATTATATTGTAGTTATATATCTTCACTAGAATATTCTATTCCATATTCAATTGTTGGAATCATATCTAAAAGATTATCCGCTATAATTTCTATAAATTAGTCCAAAACGAAAGTTTTAACTTAAAAGTATAAAAGATTACATCATTTGAAATTACAAGGAATAATCATTTCTTTTTATTACTGAAATAGACAGTGTAAACTACATTGAATTCAAATTTTACACATCTCTTTCTCTTTTTATTTGCATCCATCTCTTACAAGATCAGATGCTATATTTTTTCAAAAAGGGAAAGAAATCAAACTAATTTACAAAAATTAAACTGATCTAAATTCCAATAATTCCAAACATAGAAAAGTTTACATTCCAACAAGATTAGGATAATAATCCAAATTTATAATGTTATTATATAATCTATTTCAGATCTGAAATAAATTTCATTCAAATCAATATTCTAAATTCATACTTTTGGTACTGATTTCCAAATCGGGTTGTAAACAATTCTAAATCAATTCATAAACAAGAATATGTAGATGATATTTATTATATTCAAATTATATTCAATTTGTTGCCTACAACTCATATATAATTATCCAGTTAGGCATAATAATCAAATAAACATCGGTTAGATAATTTTAATTTTATAATAATCTATAAAAATTCCCACTCGCTTTTTAAAAGCAGTCCAAATTGTCAAATCTGAAGTAGAACCTTTGATTTAACTTCAAATCCTTTATAATCCAAGAAATACGTATAAAAAGGGTGTATAGACACACACACACACACACATACACACACACATATGTTAGAATTACAAATTTGAGAAGAGATTTGGTATTGGGAGAGAAAATAGATACAAATATATAAATTACCTCAAATACGCGTGTGGTCGATTCTCTTCTCTTCTCCTTTTTATTAGACTTCTATTCTTCTCTAATTTGTACGAATATAATACAAATATCTTATTTTTATAATCTAGAATGAAAGTGGAGAAGAAGAAATGGCAGAGCTTCACTGCTGCCTTTAGAAAGTTATGAGAAGAGAAGGGAGGGTTAGGCCTAAATTTATAGGAGTAAGAATCAACCTCAACGATTAGATCAAAATATATTAAATCCATGCGGTACATAGCCTAGGTTTACTTGAATCGCCACACATAAAGTGGTCGACCGCCCTTGGTCGACCGCTTCAATGTGCGGGTCGACATGTGGGCCCTAAATAACGAATTAAAAACATTAATTTTTCTTATTAAATTATTTATTTTCGTTCCAAATTCAATTTTCATCCGCAACTTCTTCATTTGGACTTTGATCGCATACAACTAAATATGAAAGTTGCTCAGAATTTCGCCACGATTGCAATGGTGCAAGTTTCATAGTCAAATTCCATCGTTTGCACAAATTCCATCATTTGCACAAATTTCCTTTTTTGGCCTAATTAGTTAACTAACTAATGCCAAATTATGAGGTGTTACATATTTCGAGTCCTGATGCTGAAATGTTCCATGCTTTGGATGAAGTGGCCATGGATGATCCTTACAAGACATAAAGGAAAGAAGATATTCTCATTACCGCGGTCGTTGAGCATTCATCATGGTCGTCGATGCGGGAGGTGAAAGAATTACAAACCTTATTGGTCAAGGGCATCAAGAAGGAAAGTTGGATGTTATTCCTCCTCCCTTCTCGATCTTGTGCCTACATTGCCAATTGTCATTCCGACCTAAGCCACCTCCTTCGCTAGTATCTAGAGTAAGCCTCTTGAATCTTCGATGAGTGATTGTAATTGAGATACTGACCCCAAAGTTATTTTTCAAGGGAGAAAAAGGCAAAAAATCTAGGAAGAGGCATACTACACATTCCTCCAAGGGCAAGAAGAGGAGGAAGAAGAAGAAACACCCATAGTTAGAGTTTTGATAGGTTATCTTTTGTGTAGTCTTCGGTTTTCATACATAGGCCGCTACCGTGCAGGCGCAACCCTTGTTTTTGTTTGAAAGGTTTGTTAACAATGAATAAAGGAGTTTACTTTCCAAATTTTGATTTCATTTTCCCATGTACTTTTCCTTACTCAGCTTTTTACTTTAACGGCAATCGTATTTGAATCAAAATGTAATAATCATCCATCGTAATTGTATATGTATAGGCAATGTCTTACTACTACATAGTTAATTTAGCAGTTTCCTCAACTTATTACTAATCAAATTCTTTTTGACTAGTGATAAAGTTGGATTCTTGCCTCGCTTCTTATTGCCAAGAAGTGGTATATTAGATGTCTATCTCTATACATCCACATTCGATTATGCCTATTTATGGGCAACGATCATGATTATCCACCTTGAGTGGTAGGTTGAATGTCTATCTTTAGACGTTCATATTTGATCTCTCCTAACTGTGGTCGTTGATCACATTTATCAAGGAGGGTCACTCTCCCATCATGTCCTGACTCTGGAAATTAATAAGCAAGATGCCTATCTTTGGGCATCATATAACCTTGCCTATCTCTAGACAATGGTCTGGCCTCGTCTATTTTTGGGAAAAGGTCATAGGATAGAAGTATAGGGTGTATCGTCTCGATCAACTCAAATGTATTTTTACTCCAACATTCCTATCATGGATTGAAGATGTTAGCCGATATCTATGTTTGGATACCTAGAATGGTTGCGTTCCTAAGGTCCAATCATGAATCACAAGATTCATTCCGCACCTATCTTCGAGCATCTATATACTTACATTTTACAAATGCACGTCAATTTTTCTATTATCAACATCGCATAGCTAGGCTAATAAAAACACACTTCCATTGATCCCCAAAGCCAATTCATTTCATATTCACAAGATTTGTAGACATTGCCTTATTACACCAGAGCCTAATTAAGTATTTACAAAGATACATTTAAGTGAAATAGCATCGTAGATGTTCGCTATTCTACGCTCTTAGAAGTGAGATTTTGTCAACAATCACAAGCTTGAATGTTCCATCTCCAAACTTGTGTTCAATGGCATACCAGCCTTCCCAGCTTAGACTCATATTCATCGGACTAGGGAAAATTCATTTAAGGACAAGATTTCCCATCTTTAAGGTTTGATTCCTGACCTTTGCATTACAATGTCCAGCTATTCAATTTTGGTGAACAGCAGCGCTTAAATCAGCTTCCTTGCACTTCTCATTAACCATATTGTAACGATCCAAAATTTTTGTCATTTGAAATTCGTATATTTAATTGATTTTAAAATATGCACAAATAAATTTTATAAGCTGAATAGATTTTATTTCGAATATAGTAATTTAATTGGATAATTAAATCGATAATTTAATATTTGAAATTGTAGAAATAATTGGAATTTCGATTTAAAATGAATAAAAATGATTTATAAAGTTTTTTTGAATTCTATTGAATTAGAATGATGTTAGAGAATTTTTAAAATCGAATTAAAAGTTAATTTGTAAAAAATTGAATATTTTAATATTTAATCGACGAGTAAAAATGGTCATTTTTCAAACAGTCTCGGATTTCGATGAAATCAGTTTCATTGGATCCGTAATGTTATATTATTATAATATTTCAAATTTTGTATCAATCGGATTTACGGTTTGTCCGAGGCAAGTTAAAACGCGTAGAAATCTATTTAAGTGAATTTTAAATATAAATTAATCGATGCGAAAACCTATCTTTCAAGTACGATCGAATTGGCTCCCGATATATATTCCATTGCGTTTGGAATAGGGGTAAAATATTATAAATGCCAGATGGTAAAATATAATTGAGATGGTTTTGAGATTATATCTTTTTAAAGATAAATTTGAGTGAATATTTAGCAAGTGGTTTAATTAATAAAAGATTTATTAAAAGGGCCCAGTGATTGTTATGGTGTTGAATATTTGTTTGTTTGCTTTGATAGTTAAATAACCGACTATCAAACATTAGCCAAAAGTTAGTTTCTCGACTTGATGTGGGAACTATTTAGTCGTACACTTAGTATGTAGCCTTCTGTGTAAGCTTGATTGTCCTTTTTGTTGAGGATGTTGATTCCTATAGTGCGGAGTATTACTCCAATCTATCGAGCTTCCTTCTTGGCACGAAGGATAGCAAGTTGAAATTTGGAGACGTGATAAGTCTATGAGACTTAGTTGCTATGTGAGATTGAGAAACGCTTTTGCGTTGTTGGTGCGAAGAGACCGGGATCAGATTCATCTAAAAACCACTTTGGACCAACATATATGCGACGATTGTGCAGGTTGCTTATTGATGATACTGATATTCTGGATTTTCATAGTGGGGGACTGCTTGTTGATCATTTGGGATTAAAATCCCAATATACATCCAGTAGCAGTGGTCTCTTCATTATGAAATATCCAATGCAAGGACTATTTGCTACTAATCCTAGGGATTTCCCGATAGGATGTGGTGGGAAAGTACCTACGGTTTGTCCTGTTCCTGGACAACTTATATGGATGTTTGTTTGACATTACATTTCTAAAGATTACGTACATTGGTTTTTACAAATGTACATAAGTGGTGGCGGAGAAGGCAACTTCTCTTAGCTTAACACCCTCCTTGAGACGTATGAGCTTAAGGGTTGTATTTTTTTGGAAGGCAATTAATAGTCAACGGAAATGGCCGTGTGGCATTCAAAGTGATGTGATATGTGATTGTGGAAGGTAATCGTTACCTCATCAGGCCTCATCAACCTGAAATGACCAAAATAGGGTTAGATGCAGCAGGGCTAAGAGGATCATTCCCATTAGGATATGATCATCCTCTTCTAGATATATCTTTGCACGCTGTGACGTCATGTATCTGATTATTGTGTTTGTATGCTAGAGGGCCCTCGGTAAAGGTCAGTAACGACCGGAGGATGACATATTCGGTACCATCGAGTTATAGAGGTGGGCCGGTCTTGTGTTGGTAGAGAAACTTTGTGATGGTTTCTCGGTACATTCTTCTAGAGATGTACTACTGGAAGGTAGTCCCTTCACCTGGTCATTTGTATGAAAATCCAAACTCCACTACATACCTGCCATTTTATTTGTAGAGCCTAGTATGCTGGAATTTAATAATGGTAACAATTTTGGCTATTTTGAATATTATTTGTATAGTAGACACTAGTATAATATCACATGAGTTTGATATGAGATGTTTTAGTTATCGTAAGGTAAAAACATGTCTGTGTTTATGTATGGACTTGTCTTACGAGATACTTTTGTTTTGATAAAGGAAAAGTTTGGTAATTTAATAAATTCAATTGAGTGTGTTTCTCACGCTGGTTTACCAGACTGATCCGGGCGTTCTTCCCTTTCAATTCTCGGGACAGACCGAGTATATTTACAGGTTATGCATTAATGCTTTTGGAGCTTCAGCAGGCGAGCTGGAGATCTTCATTTCATATACGTATATCTATTTTGACTATTGGTTATCTGCTGCATTGCTTAGTTGTTGTTTTATTATCGGCATTTGTGAGGATAGGTTATTATAACTGTTCAAGCTGATAACTCTGATTGATTGTTGAACTCTGATTGATGTATGTATATACGGTTTCTGTTTTGTAAAGATCATTGATATGATTTATATATTTTCCGCTGCGATGTGAGATTCTGTGTTGTTCTGTTTGGTTCTATCTTCTCTCTTTCTTCTCTTATTCTCTCTTCTTTTCTTTCTCTTAACTTTCCTTCAGTCTGTGCTTTTTGGGTCATACATGTGTGGATTATTATCGATTCAAAGGGTGTGGATTTTTGGGTCGTCACAGCTGGTATCAGAGCTTATATTTTGTATATTCCTAAGTTTGATGTGTACTCATTATAGATAGGGACAGTAGCACCCTAGATTGAGTTGAGTGTATTATATATATGAGCGCGTATTTATTAGTGATGTAAAATGTTTTATATTGTGTTTACTTATCCATTGAGCTGTTTGTGAATTCTGGTCGGTATGTGGGACACCATATTATCGATGGGGATTTCCAAACTTTTTAACGAGGCAAGTCGACATAGTATCATTTTAAATTGGGTAAATGAAATAATTTTACCTCGATTATATTTTATATATAAAGGATTAATTTTTCAGAATTATTAAAGTGTATATAATTGAATTGTTTGGTTGTTTGAAAATGTAAATATATATAAGTTTACGAAAGATGTTTGAATAATCTAAATTAAAACAACAATTGTAAAAGAATGAAATTATATAAGCAAATGAATTATATAATATGGAATTATAATTAATATGATTTACAATTATGAAATAATCTTATATGTAAGAAAGGAAACAACATGAGTATATTTATAAATATGTGTTGTAAATAAAAATGGATTTAAGCTAAGAATTTAGAAATTTTGAATTCTGTTGATTTTGAAAGTTGTTTTTCAAAGTTTAAAGAGTTATTTTGCTATAAATCTAGATAAGATAAATGAATTTGAAACGAATCTTATATATGTGAATTTAAATTATATAAGTAAAAGATTGATAAATGTGATTTATAAATAAAAGGATTTTTAAAAGAATAGAAAGCACTGAATTCACTATTGTTACTGGGAAATAATAAGGGTGATGACTGCAGCATCATCAGTATCATTTTCGAGTTTCTGTGTGATAGATTTGCTACCAATAGTAAATTAAAAAGTTAAGTTTTGTTATGAACACAAATTTGAATTTAAAATCCAAGTTGTAATTGATAAAAATAAGTGAAATGAATTAGGATTTATAATATGAGATAATGAAAATTTTAGCATTGGTAAAGTTGAAATAAATTTGAGTTAGCATATTAGATATATGATTTGAAATTTAACTGAAGGAAAGTTAAATATAATTGAATTGGATTTTAACCGGGTTAGATAAGTTATTGAAATAGAAATTAAACTTTTGAATGGTTATATAATTGAATTTGGAAGTTTAAATAAACATAAGTTGTAAAGTTATTATATAACTATTATTTGAAATTATAAAATGAATTTTGTGAATGGAAGTAAACTTAGGTAAATGTTCATGGAAGTGTAATTAGTAAATAAGTTGTATAACTTATAAAATGAGAAAATGTAAGCAAAACCAAATATTAAAATGGTTAAACAATTTTGTTAAGCAAAACGAAATCAAAATTTTGAATAGTGATATGAAATTTGACTTAAGTAAAAGTTAAATAAAAAAGAATTTGAAATTAATTAGTAGTGAACTTAAGTTGTATAGTGAAAGTAAATGCAACTAAGAATTAAATGAAACATAACTTAAGTAATGTTGAATGAAGTTGATTTTGGTATGGAAGTAAATTAATAAAGTGAATGAATATGAATTTGAGTTATATAAAGAAATTCAACTTTATTTGTAAAATGAATCAGCATTAAAAATGTTGTTGTTAAGAAGTTGTGAATTAATAATAATATTGGAAGTGTCGTATAAAATATGAATATAGTGAATACTAGAACTCAATCCAAATTGAATATTAAACCAATTGGAATTAAAAATGTTGAACCAAACTGAATGAATGTAAAGTAAATTAAATAAATTTGGTTATGTTGGATATACATTGGTTGTTAGTTGATTGTATAGAAAATCCATATGAAATTGAATTAATGAAATTGAAAGTTAAATAATTGAATTCGAAATGGAAGTGAAGTGAATTTAAATAGAATTGAATTTGATTGGATTTGGAAGTAAACAAACTTGAATATAAATTGGTGAATGTAAACTAATTGAACATGAATGAATGAATGTTAGTAAAATCCAATGTTAATGAATCAAATGTGATTTAAATTGAAAACCAATTCTATGAATATTAATGAAAAGTGAATGTATATTGATTTGGTTATGGAGTTGTTGAATGATAGTTGTTTGATGGTTGGATTTGTTTTTTTTTGATTGCATTTGCTATATTGGCATATATAGTTGTTGGTATATGTTGTATATTGATATTACTTTCATATATACATGTTTCTCATTTGTTTGTTAAGTGTTTAGTAGGTGCGAATGGCGCTTGCTTCGCATTTGGAGCTCGCTTTCGTGCTATATTAGCCGTATATGCTCGCTAATAATATATATGGTACATATCTCGGATTACATATCATACTTTTCTACTTTTTTCCCTTCAGGATGCCTCATCCTTGATGACGAGATGTATATTTGTGATATATATATATATATATTATGATCCTACTACGATCGAACCGCGCAAAGGAGATGTTGACGAATTATTTTTTTGAAATTTAAGGAGTTAGAATTTTTTTGAGATTTTGGAAAAGTTTTGATTTTGAGTTGAAAATTGAAACGATAGTAGTTGGTTTTGAAAAGATAACTATGAGTGTATTTAAAAAACATAGAAAAGTTTTTGTAAGTTTAACTATTGGAATTTTGGAAGAAGTTAAAAGGTTTAAAGGATTTGGGATATCTAGTTGGAACGAATTGTTTTAGAAGTTAATTGATTTTTTTCTTACTTGGTAATTTCGAGGATGAAATTCTTTTAAGTAGGAGAGAATGCAACGACCCAGAATTTCCGTCATTTGAAATTCGTATATTTAATTGATTTTAAAATATGCACAAGTAAATTTTATAAGATGAATGGATTTTATTTCGAATATAGTAATATAATTGGATAATTAAATCGATAATTTAATGTTTGAAATTGTAGAAATAATTGGAATTTGGATTTAAAATGAATAAAAATGATTGATAAAGTTGTTATGAATTCTATTTGAATTATAATGATGTTAGAGAACTTTTAAAATCGAATTAAAAGTTAATTTGTAAAAAATTGAATATTTTAATATTTAAATAACGAGTTAAAATGATCATTTTTCAAACAGTCTCAGATTTTAGCGAAATCAGTTTTATTGGATTCGTAATGTTATATTATTATAAGATTTCAAATTTCGTGTCAATCGGATTTACGGTTTTTCCGGGGCAAGCTAAAACGCGTAGATATCTGTTTAAGTGAATTTTAAATTTAAATTAGTCGATTTGAAAACCTATCTTTCAAATACGATCGAATTGGCTTCCGATATTTATTCCATTGCATTCGGAATAGGGGTAAAACATTATAAACGCCAGGCGGCACGCTTCGTGTTGAGTTTGAAAATTTTCCGGATGAATAGTATCGCGAAATTTTCTATAAAAGCCCCTCATTTTTTCCTTTTTTCTCAAACCCTAGGGTTTCAAAGCCCTAGCCGCCACTTCTAGTTAATGGCCAGAATTTCATTTTGTTTCTCCTCAAATATCTTCAAATCCATCGATCTATTCAAAAAAGTTTCAACTACAAAGTTGTAGACAACGTCAAGAACTTCAAATCCAACGGTCAAGATCGCGATTAGAGCAGCGGATCGACGTCAATCCTCGCTCAAAGTCGATGCAGTCATGCATGTTTTTCGAGTCCTTGGGGTAGCCGAGCTTCAAGATATTCGAACCGAAGGTTGTGCTCGTGTCGAGCTTCGAAACCATGTTCTCTGATCGTCGTCCGGTCGTCGTATGGAGGCGCGGCTAGCTAGGGTTTCGATCGAGCTATGGTTGTTTTGTGCGTGTAAAACCTGGAAGCAACGTGAGGAAGAGAAGAGGATTTGAGTGAATCAGATCTGGTGGAAGCAAAATGAACGACCGAGTTTAAGCAAGGGTTTGAAAATAAAAAGAAATTGTAAATTTATATTATATAAAATTCGTATAAACTTTAAAAATGCGTAATTTTGTCATATGAGGTCGAAAATTGACGAAACAAATTGCGTTGGAACTGTATTGTCGAGCACTACATTATGAAGCTGGATTGGGATTTATTTGAGCTAGTGAAAATTTTGATTGAAATTAAACGCTTGTTTAATTTTGATCGGAATAAATCGCTATCGTGCGACTACAAACAATGTGAGTACAACTCACTCTTTTTGACTCACTGATATTTTTTATATAAGTGAGAATAAATATTATTTATGATGATTGATGATTTCTTGGATGATATATGATATATTGATTGGTATTTGGATATATATACCTGCCTAGTGGAGTAGATGACCCTATACGTTCCCGTGTATGAGCGGTTGACCCTTTGTACGCGCATCGGCCTCAAAGCGGACATTGTACACATATTATAATATGTATACTTGTTGCAGGTGACAGGTTGGAGGGTCCAACAGGATTCCTCACCGGTATTGATTTATTTACAGATATTGTGATATATTTTGTTATCATATGATATATGATGTTTTGGATACCGTGATTGTTGTATTTAGTGCTGTTGCAGCATTGGGCCTATTTTGGAATTTCAAAAATGTTAAAGCGATGGTTTTCAAATTTAAAAGGATTTTCAAGTGATTTTGAAAATAGATATCTTATTAATTTTGAATTGTTAAAAGAAATGGATTATTTTAAATAAATAAATGTTATAATTTTTATGTTATAAAAATTATGATTTTTGTGAAATAAAATCAGAATATGATTTTTGGAATATAGAGTTAACTATTTTGTAAAACAGTATAAATTGTGGTTTTTGAATTATTGTAAATGGTTATATATATAAGATTTATAAAATTGAATTTTTATAAATCGGAATAATGGAATTATAAATGAGTTTTTATTAAAATGAAGTTGTAATTGAATCTTAGAAATGAATAAGATCTATAATTTGTGAAGTTATAAAAAGAATGGATTTGTAAGATAAATAATCTATAAGTAATTAACTTATAATTTGGATTTTTAGTATATAATTGGGTTATAAATGTGATTTATAAACATTGTTTTATAAATCCGAAATCAAATGAATTTTGATAAGTTAAATATAGAAGTTTTTAAAGGAATTTTATTCACGATTTTTGACAGTGAATTATCCTTTAAATTAAATGTTGAAATAATATTAAACTTGGTAAACGATTTATATTCACGATTTTGGACAGTGAATAATATATTAAAGAAATATTTTGGGAAGTGATATTTTAAATGGAATAAATGTCTTAAAGATGGTTTTAAAATGTGTTAAGGATCGAAACCATAGATTTCAACATTCATTGTTGAAATAGACGTTTTCGAGAAGTAAGGAAATGATGGACTATAACACTTTTGTTATAGTAAATGATTTTCGAAAGAAAATGTTTTTGTATAGTATTGGGATTTATATAGCTATCTAATTTTCGAATCCCTATACTAGTGATTTGGGTTGTCGTAACGATGTTTTACGCAACATTCGTTTTAACCCAAATAAATTTATTTAAAAAGTACGTTTTCCTTATAGAATAAAATATATACTTAATCATAATTTAAGTATATAAAATATTTTCTATGTGTTGAAAATATAATTGATTTGTGAATTATTTATTTTTAAATATGTATTTGGAAATGTTTTCCAAGATTGAAATATTGAGATGGTTTTGGGATTATATCTTTTTAAAGACAAATTTGAGTGAATATTTAGCAAGTGGTTTAATTAATAAAAGATTTATTAAAAGTGCCCAGTGATTGTTATGGTGCTGAATATTTGTTTGTTTGCTTTGATAGTTAAATAAGCGACTATCAAACATTAGCCAAATTTTAGTTTCTCGACTTGATGTGGGAACTATTTAGTCGTACACTTAGTACGTAGCCTTCTGTGTAGGCTTGATTGTCCTTTGTGTTAAGGATGTTGATTCGTATTGTGTGGAGTATTACTCCAATCTATCGAGCTTCCTTCTTGGCCCGAAGGACAGCAAGTTGAAAGTTGGAGACGTGATAAGTCTATGAGACTTAGTTGCTGTGTGAGGTTGAGAAACGCTTTTGCCTTGTTGGTGCGAAGAGACCGGGACAGATTTATCTGAAAACCACTTCGGACCAACGTATATGCGACGATATTGTAAGTTGCTTATTGATGATATTGATATTCCGGATTTTCATAGTGGGGGACTGCTTGTTGATCGTTTGGGGTTAAAATCCCAATATACATCCAGTAGCAGTGGTCTCTTCATTATGAAATATTCAATGCAAGGACTATTCGCTACTAATCCTAGGGATTTCCCGTCAGGATGTGGTAGGAAAGTACCTTCGGTTTGTCCTGTCCCTGGACAACTTATATGGATGTTTGTCTGACATTGCATTTCTAAAGATTACGTACATCGGTTTTTACAAACGTACATCGGTGGTGGCGGAGAAGGCAACTTCTCTTAGCTTAACACCCTCCTTGTGACGTATGAGCTTAAGGGTTGTATTTTTGTGGAAGGCAATTAGTAGTCAACGAAAATGGCCGTGTGGCATTCAAAGTGATGTGATATGTGATTGTGGAAGGTAATCGTTACCTTATTAGGCCTCATCAACCGAAAATGACCAAAACAGGGCTAGATGCAGCAGGGCTGAGTGGGTCATTCCCATTAGGGTATGATCATCCTCTTCTAGATATATCTTTACACGCTATGACGTTATGTATCTGATATTGTGGTTTGTATGCTAGAGAGCCCTCGGTAAAGGTCGATAACGACCGTAGGATGACATATTTGGTACCATCGAGTTATAGAGGTGGGCCGGTCTTGTGTTGGTAGAGAAATTTTGTGATGGTTTCTCGGTACATTCTTCTAGAGATGTATTGCCGGAAGGTAGTCCCTTCACCTGATCATTTGTATGGAAATCCGAACTCCACTATGTACCTGCCATTTTATTTGTAGGGCCTAGTATGCTGGAATTTAATAATGGTAACTATTTCGGATATTTTGAATATATTTGTATACCAGACACTATTATAATATCACATGAGTTTAATATGAGATGTTTTAGTTATCATAAGGTAAAAACATGTCCGTGTTTATGTGTGGACTTGTCTTACGAGATGCTTTTGTTTTGATAAAGGAAAAGTTTGGTAATTTAATAAATTCAGTTGAGTATGTTTCTCACACTGGTTTACCAGACTGATCTGGGCGTTCTTTCCTTTCAATGCTCGGATCAGACCGAGTATATTTACAGGTTATGCTTTGGTGCTTTTGGAGCTTCAGCGGGCAAGCTGGAGATCTTCATTTCGTATATGCGTATCTGTTTTGATTATTGATTATCCGCTGCGTTGCTTAGTTGTTGTTTTATTATCGGCATTTGTGAGGATAGATTATTATAACTATTCAAGATGATAACTCTGATTGATTGTTGAACTCTGATTGATGTATGTATATACAGTTTCTGTTTTGTAAAGATCATTGATATGATATTATATATTTTCCGCAGCGATGTGAGATTCTGTATTGTTCTATTTGGTTCTATCTTCTCTCTTTCTTTTCTTCTTCTCTCTTCTTTTCTTTCTCTTGACATTCCATCAGTCTGTGCTTTTTTGGTCGTACATGTGTGGATTATTGTCGATTCAAAGGGTGCGGATTTGTGGGACGTCACACATATCGAGGGACTCAAGAGGAGCTCGGCGTTCGTCTTAGGGTCATAATGGATCTTCCGATGAGAAGGCACTTCTAATTTAAACGAAATCATGGCCTCTGATCCATAGGGCAGAGCAAATGGAGTATGGCCGATCATGAACTTTTGGATCTTTCAATAAGCCTAAAACACTAGAGGTAATTCATCAATTCACTTGCCTTTGGCCTTCAGCAGTCGCTCCTTTAGGATGGACTTGATGATTATGTTCATCGCCTCCACTTGTCCATTGCATGTAGATGTCTGACCATAACAATTATTTTCTCTATTCAGTACTTGTTATAGAAATTCTATAATTCAACACTGTTGAATTAGGTTCCATTGACGAAAGTGATTGTTTGTGGAATCCCAAATCGATAGATAATGTTTTTCACTACAAAATTGATCACCTTTTTTGTGGTGATTGCGGAAGCGGTTCCATTTTAGACATCTTGTTTTATAGTCAACTACAACAATGGCGTACTTTGCTTTGCCCTTCAATGTCGGTGGCACATCGATAATGTTAATTCCTTATACAAAATGAACATGAACTGACCATATCGATGTGGCTTTGGGAATCTTCGTGAATCTTTGGCATCTATCACACCTTATGGTGTAATCAGCCTCATCCAGATTGATTAACGCCCAAAAATATCTATAGAGAAAAATCTTCCTCGCCAACGTTTACCCTCCGGTGTGATTGCCACAGGCTCCTTCATGTACAAATGCAAGGATTTGTTAGCTTCTTCATTGGTGGCACATTATAGTATAGGAGTTGAGAATACTCTCATATATGGTACTCCTTCCTGAATAATAAATCAATGGGCTTTGCATAGGAGTTTTCTTCATTCATTCCTTACATCCGAGAGAACTCATTTTGGCAAGTTATCCTTGATTCTAGTCATCAATGATTCCTTTTCAACTTCTGCCTCCAAGATCTATTCAATGTCCATATGGTTGATGCTTAGAGAAGATAACATCTCCACTGGAACTAAACCTATGAGTTGCGCATTATTAAAGCCAGCCGGCTTGGCTAGCGAATCGGCCTTTGTGTTCTCTTCCTGGGGAATATGCATTATTGTGTAGTGTTCGATGTCATAGAGTAGTTCTAGAATCTTCATCTTGCTC
Organism: Allium cepa; assembly: GCA_030765085.1. Lineage (NCBI taxonomy): Eukaryota > Viridiplantae > Streptophyta > Magnoliopsida > Asparagales > Amaryllidaceae > Allium > Allium cepa. The sequence goes on from CM060932.1 coordinate 266,533,181, forward strand.
CTTTAGCTTGAAACTTTTTCTTCATCTGGTAGTTCACTAACTGAGAATCGCTATCCGTATGTAATGTTTTCACTCACAATTAATTCATTTGCTATCTTAAGCCCTGCGATTAGGTCTTCGTACTCGGCTTCGTTGTTTATTGCAAGGAACTCAAGTTTCAAAGCATAACATATTGATCATTCCTCGAGACTTATTAATATCTCTCTTGCCCCTAAGCAGTGCTCATTAGATGCTCCATCCATTATAGCTTCCATTGAGCATTCTTCACTATGTCTTTTCCTCTTTCTTTATCCTGAGTAGAAAATTCGATAATGAAATCGAACAATGCATGTCCTCTAAATGCTCGTTAGGGATGATAGGATATATTAGACTAACTTAGTTTGATATTTAACTTCAACAACTTTCCTGAAGTCTCAGGCTGGTGCAATATCTATCTTAGAGGTTGATAAGTCAATACTTTAATCGAATGGGCTTGAAAGTAGGGATGAGTTTTCTTAATGCAATCAACAAGCAGTAAACTATTTTTTCCAACCTCGGATAGTTACTTTATGTTATCGTTAACTGCATGCTAATGTAATATATTGGTCTTTTGATCTTGGCTTCTTTACATACTAGGGCAGCACTTAATGCATGAACATATGGTACCAAATAAACAAATAAGTGTTTCCTTCCAAAGGCTTCGGTAAGATGGGTGGTCTTTCCAAATAATCAAGTAAGGCCGCAAAAGTGTTCTTACATTCCTCTGTCTATACAAAATTTACTTTTCCTTTTTGAGGGCATTAAAGAACTGTAAACACTTATCTATAGCCTTTGAGATAAATCGACTCAATATAGCTACTTTTCCATTCAAGCTTTGCATCTCCTTTATTGTTTCTATGTCCTTGAAATACCTCAACGCCTTAATCTACTCTGGATTGGCTTCTATACCCCTTGAGTTTACTACGAAACCAAAAAATTTCCTTGAAGTGACCTCGAATGAACACTTTAGCAAATTAAGCTTCATCCCATATCTTCGGAGCACGCCAAACATTGTAAGTGAAACACTGTAAGTGAAACACTATTCAAGAAAGGATTCATCTCTTTAGTTATACGAGGTTAGTATCACGGTCAACTGAAGTCAATTAAAAGTCAAAGTCTTTGGCCAAAGCATTTCAGTTAATAACAATTTTTATTATTATTACCAAATTTCTTAAGTCCAAAGTGATATAGTTTTGACGAAGAGAATTGGTATAAATAATCGTCGCTATCAGGTAACGCTTATAATAAGCAAAATTGGATTTTACTAAAAGGATGTATGAGCAATAAATTTAACTAAAATGTCACACTACTAGCTAAGGTGATGTGTGAAAGCTAATTTTCGATTTATTTGATATTAATCGCTGACCGAATTTACACCTTTGAGTCACAAAATCATAATGATGAACACTCTGAATAAACCAAACGATTTAATTAATTTATAAATTATTTTAAATTAATTAATATTTATGAAATATTAATTATATAAATTTATTTGATTTTTTTTGAATATTATTAGCATTTAATAGAGTGCGTATATAAAAGTTATAAACGTGCGTTTTGATATACGATATCGATAAAATATTTAAATTGGGTTTAAATAGATTAATTGCTAAGTTGTTTTTAGAAATTTTCTTTTGAGGCCCACTTGCATGATGCAAAAGGGAAGATTTTTCTAATGTGATTTGAAAATATAAAAGGAGCAATTAAAAGAAGGAATTAAATCTTCGTCCTTTACTTCTTTTTATGACAAGTTTAAATCTTATTTATGAAATGATTTTTTCCATTTCTCTTTAAATCTATGTCTTCTGGCGAAAATGTGAAGAGAAGGGAAAGTATTTGATTCAAATTAATAAGAAATTAAATATTAAGGTTTTAAAAGGAAAAACCGAAAGGTTTCAGTGTTTGCTTTAAAACATATCATCTATTATTTAATCCATTCATTTTTTTTATTCCAGACGGAATATTTTATCTTCTTTCTCTTGCTCTCCTTTTCTTCCTTAATGGCCTCGACGAAAAAAAGGAGAAATTCCCTAAAAAATTCAAATAAAATTAGTAATACTCAAGGTGGTGTTTACCTCTATATCTTTGCGAAAATCCAGAGGTTGATTCAATGGACTCAGAGTTTTATTCTTCATTCAGGGTGCATTAATTAGCCTTCATGTTTAGGTAATTCTAATCTTATCTTATTGTATATTCAACATGTTAATGAAGTTTAAATATTTTACATGCTACATCTTGTCTCATCATTTGTTTATTACATTCACCCAAAGTCCAAATCCTATATATGTTAATTAATTTAATTAATTTAAATCTAACTCATCATTCGTTCATTATATTGACCGAAGTTTAGATTTCACATATGTTAATTGAGTGTATGTTCCTTATGATTATATAAGTAGATCCTGCATTTTCTACAACCTTTTCATCATATGTTCTAGTTCAGTTCTAATTCCTTTTACAACAAATTTATATATGTTTAATTGTCCAATCTAGTTTTGTCATTGTGTTAGAAATTATTGTTTAAATAAGGAAAATAAATAAATTGACAAATTTGAATTGGAAACCAGTTTAATTAATTGATGTATTTTGCGCCTAATTATATGCACAAACATAAATTAACTATATTATATAAATTATTTGAAATTATTTTGGAGATTGAATACATGTTTCATATATTTGTTGTTTTGAGTAAAATTTTGGTTATCGTTGATATTTGTTTAAAGGTTGTTTCAGTTAAAAAAGCATAAGTGGACTTTTGTGCAAAACAATATAAACCCTTTAAACCCTTGTTAAGTTAAAGTAGATTTTGATTTATTACTTTAGTTAAAAAAACATGTAATAGTCTTCAAATTTTACATATATATACAAATATATGTTATTTTAATTTAAGACATATTTTGCATTTATCCATAAAAGCATACATATATGTATTTGAGTGTTCAAGTTGTTTTGAAGTGGCATTAAAGATAAGTCAATGAAATGAGATACACCCTTTCCTTATTAATTGCTTTGTTTGATATAATTGATTCCCCCTTTATAAATATGTAAACTTTTGATTAGGTAAATAACTTTCCAACATATTATGTATAAGTAAATATAAGTAAATTGATGAAGTGAAATAACTTCTCCATCTTTCCTTCTCTTTATTAATTTCTTTCTTTAACATAATTGAATGCCTTTCTATATATATGTAAACTTTAATTAGATAAAATAACTTTCTATTATATTATGTATCTTGTACTATATACCTTATTAGCAGATCCCACATGACTTTCTTTCAATTTTCTTAGAAGTTTAGAAATAAAATACTGCACTCTTCTTAATTTGCCTCATTCTTTGCAATATATAGACCTCCAACAAAAATAATTTTCTTATATTATCTACATATCATATATTATTTATTTATTATAGGAAAATTCTACTTCAACACAGATAATTACTTGGTAGCCCTCCTAAAATAAATAAAATTTTAAAGACTAAAATACCCTTTGAAAACTGTGTACTTTCTTTCTTCTCAATTTCATAATCTTACGTCAGTTTTTTACTGTTTAAACTACCGCTTCTTCAAAACCCTAGTTTCTAAATTAGTGGAGAAAAAAAATTCAATTTTTCACTACCAAGTTATTTTTGGTTTTACAGATTTTTTAATTGTAGTTTTGAAGAAAATATGAATTGGGTTTCTAAATTGGTGAAGAAAAAATTCAAGTTTTCACTGCTAAGTTATTTTTTGGATTTATAGACTTTACTAAGAAAAAATTAAATTTTTACTACTAAGTTTTTAAATCAGTGAAGAAAAAAAATCTAACCTTACTTTCTAAATTAGTGACAAAAAAATTCAATTTTTTACGTTTTGCGTGATGGGAAGGGTAGTTCTGGAAATGGTAGGGGTTTATAAGCTATTTTTGGGTTTACGGATTTTTTTTAATTTTTGGGGGGCTACTAAGTTATTTTCGGGTATACAATTTTTGGAGGGCTACTAAGTAAATACTCGGGTTGAAATAGAATTTCCTTTATTATATATAACAAAGAATATGTGACTGTTCATATCTTTATAATTTCTCATGTTTATTTATACTTATAATTTTCTCCCACAAAAACTTAGAAACTAATTATTTCATATCTATCATCTTATCTTATACTATCTTATACTATATACATTATTAGCAGATCTCACATGATTTTCTTTCTATTTTCTTAATTTTTTAGATATAAAATACTGCTCTCTCCTTAATTTGCCTCATTCTTTACAATATAGACCTCCAATAAAAATAATATTCTTATACTATCGATTATATCTTATATTATTTATTTTAATATATATATAACAGAGAATATGTGACTGTTATATCTATATATTTTCTCAAATTTATTTCCCCTTCTATTTTTCTTACACTCAAACTTAAAAACTATTTATTTCATATCTCTCATCAAATCTAAGTCGTTTCAAGACTCAAATACTGTATTCTCTTAATAATTAATGCTTCAACATTGGTTAATGAAGTGGATGAGAACATCCCAAGACATGATTCAACTATTAAGATTTTTTCTCCTTTTTTTTTTTGCTAATTTATGTTGTATTCACTAATCCTAGATTTTATCGATTTTATTCAAATCTTTATGTTAACTTCTTCCTTTAACAATAGGGTTGGTTATTCATCAATTCCATATTGGCCGGTTCGAAGGTACAGATAAAAAGAACAATGGACAAAATTCACATAAATGGTAAGACCATCACTATTCATTGTAACTTACCATGATTTAATTTATTTATTTTATAATACATACATTTGATCACTTTTATTACAATAAATACATTTATTTCACAATAAACGCACTTAATGCTATGGTCTCTTACTCTTCTTAGCACATTAAATATTAGAAAAGTCCTTCTTTCCACCATTTCTCCATCTACAATTTGTTCCCCTACTTTCATAATTGTGTTTATTTCCTATCTCCAACTTCACATAAAAATTCAATTTAAATTAGAAAAAATTAGAGATCCTTTCCAAATAGTTTATTTATATAACAAATTTCATAATGTATTATGTGAATATATAAGCAACAATTTCGTTCTACTTCCACTAGATAATCCCAAAAGAAATTTCATACAATAAACTTCATACGCATATAGGAAAATCAAGTTGGAAGAAAGCATAATATTACTAAGAGAAATTTCATATAATAAATTTCATATTGTATTATGGGAAGAAGTATGATTATATAAGCAACGATTCTATTCTACTTCAATTAGATAATTCTAAATTTCCTAAAACTTTAGTGTTAAACACGCGTTTTGAAATCTTATTTCCTTTAAATGTTTCATATAGTTTTAGTAAATTTAATCTTTTTTTTTAAATTCTGACACTGTTCTTATTTAATATAGGCTTTTAATATTCTTTTACCGTGCTATTTAATAGTTCATATGCAAACACATTAAAGGTCATCATCAAAACCTTGGTGATCTTATGCAACAATAAGAAGTTTTGAAATTTATGTAGTTTGGTAATTTTTATAAATAGCTCTAAATTAGAGATATAGTTATTCATAATGGTTATATGCGCACTATTTCTAATCCACATCGGATTATTGACTTTTTTATTTGTTTCATCATACCTACTCTTAACAGTTATCCATTTAACATTATCAAAATCTTGATGATCTTATACAACAATAAGATGTTTTGAACTTTATATAGTTTGGCAACTTTTATACATAGCAAAAAATCAAAGATATAATTATTCATAATGGTTATATGCAAATTATTTTAATAGGAATGATCGTATCAAATATTTCTATCGTACATTAAATGAAAGTAATTAATTTCTTTTAATTAAGAACAGTTTAAATTCAAATTAATTTTAGAACTAAACTATAATCCACTCTAAGGAGAGAATTAACATACATGTAGTCTTTTTGATGCTAATTAGCTACAAGATTAATCGTAGTTAATTATTGTTTTTATTCCCTTTTATTAGCAACATTTCAAATGCATAACAACCCTAAAAGCTTCTGTAGTTCTTTAAAATCTACTACAGGTAATGTTAAACTAATTATTCTTTCTCACCTTTTGTATCAAATTTCCTTTTAATATTTTTCTTTTTATTAGCAAGACTAGGAATTTGGGTTCTTTCACTTATTTTGCATGGAGTTATTGGTTTATCAATACATATACACAAAAAATACCTTAATTTTTATATATAATAAAATAGAGGTTAAATTTATTTTTATTTCATTCTCATACATAAGTATGTAAGAAAATCAAGTCGGAAGGAAAACATTTTCTTTGAAGTAAAATTATATTCAAATAACAAATTTCATACTTAAATTTTGGAAAAAGTATAAATGTATAAGCAACGTTTTGTTCTTCCTTCAGTAGATTATTTTAAAATTTTGTTAAGTATTTAATTTGAAATACGTGTTTTTAACACTTTCTTATTTCTGAAATGCTTTATGCATAATTAATTAATGTAAACTTCATCTTTTTAATAAATTATAACATTGTTCTTAATCCATCTAGGCTTCTAATATTCTCATACTATGTTATTTAGTAGACTGTAAAATGTCTATAAGTAACATATATTCATGGTTATCATCATAGTCATGGTAACCTTATGCAAACGATTAGGTAAATCTCTATGATTTTTTTGTGAAATTTGGTTTTATGTTACATTATTTTGAATTTTTCGGATTTTAAAACTGTTTATATATAACTCATAACTATAAATTAGAAATACCATTACTCACAATGGTTATACTGTTTAGGAAGAAAGGTCATATCATAATTATAAAGAAATAAGCGAATGACTTTTAATTTTGATTAATTTGAATTCAAACTATAAACATTAATTCAAATACATGAGAAAATTAATTACATATCGATACTCTTTAATGCTGATTAACTATAGGATTAATATGTAATCAATTAATTCCTTTTATTTCTTTTATCAACGGCATTTCAGATGCGTAATTCTATTATATTAGGGAATATGTAACATGAAATGTTATGTAGATTTAACAAATGTTTTGTTAATGTGAGAAATATGTGTATCAAAGAGAGATAATAACTTTGGAACGCATTACCTATTCATGACAAATAGTTTCCTTTTACTTTAATAGGGTTTTAGAAAAACTAAAATGATTAAGAACAAATATATTAATAGATTTTTCTTAACAAAATTACCAAACTAATATTTGAATACTTATGCTTTTATGGCAACATGATATTTTTGACATATTTGTTTATACTTAAAAAAAAACATTATATATTCAATATATTTTAAAGAAATTCTAATTTTTGTTTTTACATGCATAATAATAGTATTGGGATACAAATATTATAAAATGCCTATGTTAGACGTTCAAATAAATTTTTTATAAGCATTCATAGTGGCATATAATTGCATCAATATTCTAATAGTTCGCTACGTTGACTGTATTTTCTTATGTCATTTAATCTTACAGTTATCTTCAATGTTATGTCATTTATATATTTATGTGTACCTACATGTAAATTTTCTTATGGTGATGTATTATTTTTATTTTAATCAGGCTGAATTTTGTGTTATTTAATTATGATGGTGGTATGATTATTTGAAATAAAAGAAAAGGTTAATTGAAATAAAAGAAAAGGTTATTTGGTTGTTTTAGAAATTAGACGATTATGTTTTTGAGTATTATCTTATTGACTAATGGCATTAACGATATTGACAGTGCAAGGATTGATTTCCAATGGCAATATTAATTACTTAACTGTAGGGATCTATGACATACTCATTTAATAGAGAATGAAACTATTCAGTTTAACTAGGTATTCAAAAATAGACTACAAGATGTTTATGGCTTACATGTATTTCTCATGTTATTATGTTATATGTATTAAAAATATAACTTTTCAAGCTATTGAAATATTATTCTAATTCAGCTAGCATTGGATAGTGTGAAACAGTGTGCTATTGCAACATTAAAATTTTGTTTATTCAGTTTGACTTTGAAATGTTATTTTTATTTAACATGAATTCTTTATGTCATATATGGAACATTATTATCATATTAATTTTCATATATTTGGACTTATATTTTATATAAGATAAACATACGTTAAACGTATGCATTATATAAATTAATAAGAAGGCTCATTAATGTAATGCTTAACAACTAATGAATAATTAGAAGTTTAACATTAGTGTATTTGGTATATGTCCATTATTCTCTAAAAAGAGTTATTACACTTTGTGCCCATTGTAATTACTTAAGTGGATATTTATAACGACCCGTAAATTTTAATGGTTATAATAACGTAATTAACTGAAATTTTTGTGAAATTTTAAATAATGGAATTTCGAAATAAAAATTTGATATTTGGAATACGCCTATTTAAACATAACAAATGGTAAATTTTCATCAAATAATATGGAATTTTATTTTATTATGTAATTTTGTTCCAATTTAAATCAGTTAATATTTAATGATAATAAAATATTTTTCAAACTTGAATATTTTTACTTAATAAATTTGTAAATCATCTTTTAAGTCATATTTCGTTTCTTCAAATTTTGACTGCTATTGCCCCGTTTATCTTATTTTCGAAAAATTAGTAGCATTTTCGGTACCGATTATCGACTTTTGACCGGATGGTTGTACCACTGATATCTGTGTACCGTTTTGACCGTCTCATCATGCTAATCTCTACGGTATATTCAATTCTGTATTTTGGATTTCCGGCACCCGGCGATATCCGTGAAACGGATAACCGTATTATTATGATTTTAAAATCTTTTGATTTCTTTGACCATTCATTTATACACCGGGTTATACCAATAGCTATTAGACTTTTTATATCCTAAATTTATTTTCTAATCTTTACTATTCCAATGTTCAATATTATTTACTGGTTGCTCAGCTTGTACTCTATTTTACTCTTTCCATTTTTTTTGCTCTGTTCTTTGTTTTGATCTGCTTCTCTCTCTCTCTCCCTTGCATTTGCCCCACACTCACCAAAGACCATCGGCCACCTTTCACTGCTCCGCAAAAAAACAACCGAGTCTCACCACTTCTACCACGTCATCCAACGCCTAGGCCACCACATCCGCCACCAACCTAGCAACCAAACCCCTCTGCCTCCATCGCTCAGCTCGTCTCCTCTTCTTCCCCTCCGTCTCCATGCTCGACCACTGGTCGTCGCCCACTCATAACCGATCGGACTCGTCAACCTTCCACCAGTGCAATTCCCCCCCCCCCCCCCCCGTGAGCAGCTGCATGTTGTAAATATATGTTGTAAGTAATATTTTATAAGTTACTGCATATATGTGTGTTCATTTTATTTTCTATAAAACTATTAATTCTATATATATATGTATATATATGACAGTGGTATATCATGTTTTGTCTAATGTATGTTTACATATGTATATTTTATTTACAAATGTAATTTGTATATGAAGTATGTTCATATATATATATATATAATTTGTTGATATTTTATTTTATTGTTATATAATGTATATAAGTTATATAATACCATATTAAGTTATATTTACATATATATGTTATTGTGTGTGTATATATATATATATTGTTTCAAAATATAAGTTTGTATTTGTTTGGGTATCACCTGTTGGATTATATGAGGTCGTGGGTATACATTTGTATATATTTATATTTTATATGTTAGTATACATATTATATAACATATTGTTTATAGTTTAAGTATATATTATGAGCTATAGTCGTTTCGTACATACACGTCCTGCATATGAGTTTAAGTAGTGTCTGCACGGGTTGGTTTATATATGTGGTTTGTGTATGTTGTATAAATATATTAGTTATATAAGTACAAACCCAGAACATGCTCTGTTGAGAATGTTTATATATTATATAATAAAGTGTATGTCTCTGAATTGTTTTAAATGTATATTAGTTATATAAAAGGTATACAATGTTTTGTCTTGTGAGTTTAAACTCATGTGTTTTATATTCAGACTTCTGTTTACAATTTATAGAAAAAATATGTTACAGATTGTTGTTGTATATTGATCTATATAGTTAGTTATATATTTGACCTATATATGTGTTCATATAAGAAAATTTTTGTCAGTTATAACACTGTTGTTTATATAAGTATAAGTTTACAAGGGTTAGTTTATATATTATTATATATTTATTTATAAATAGTTGATTTATATATATGTCATACATAAGGTCTGCATACACATACTATAATATATATAGTTTGGAAAAGAAAAAAAATGAAATTTATATAAGATTTGGATATGATATGTTATTTTAAAATACGTGTTGATTTGAAATTTTATACATGAATTTTATTTTAAGTATATGCCTCTAAAATTTATTTTGGTAAACATATGTATATAACATAGATGTTAGTTTTGGTTTATACCAAGCCAATTTTGATTGTTCTCATCGGCTCCTATTTGTCAGCTGTATCCATCGAATTCATGCCAATCTTGCCCTTCTTTGGAATTCATGCTTGAATTCGTAGCTTGTTCAGTTGTCAAACCCATCTAGCCTCGAAATCACTCACGATTAACTTTCTTATATTTATTAAATTTGGTTTCAATTGAATTGGTAATTGAAATATGTTGCTATTAGTTTTTTATATTGCTATATATATGCTATTATCTGTATTTGTTCACCTGTGACATCTGACACCATTATCTATTATTTATATTGGTAATATATGCTCGTTATATTATTGTCATATCTGTTATCACTCTGCAAGTTCCATGTTAATATAGAATTCCCTATAAGTTTGAAATGATACATACCCGAACGATTTGTAGAATAAGAGAAAATCATTATGGGTTAAAATGATAGACCCAAGAGATTTCATTTGAATTGAATTTGGGATTGCAGGTTGAAATGATATATACCCATATATATTTAAATTACGGATAGAAATGATAAATATCTGTATCACTTGACCATAGGATAGAAAATTATATACAGACACGGTTGGTCTATATAAAGATATTTTTAAATTGATTTATATGGTTTTGAAAAGAAATATATCGTTTAATAAATATTGATTTTTAAGACATTATATAAATATATTCTATAAAGTTAAATTCTTGATTTAAAAATTTTATGTTTTGAAATTGTTTAAAATTATAAGTTAGTTTTGAAATTATGAGTTTTAAGAATTTACTTATAAATTTACAATTTTAAAATATGTATAAATTGGTTTTAATATAAAATCAGTTGGATAATAAGATTTGATTTAATAAAGTTGATTTAATTAATACATAATATGTTTCTGTATTTGTTTATAAATTATATCTTAAAATAGATTGTTATAATGATTTTTATAAGCTAAGATTGGAAAGATAAATTGAAGTTGATTTGAAATAATATTCTTTAACAATTATATTTAAATAAAATTGATTTGAAACTCCTCGGATATTGAGAATTTAAGGATATGACTTTAAACCTTGATTTTGGTTTAGGGTGATTAAATGAATATTCAAGTTTAAATAATTGAAGGAAATATTTAGTGAATTGAAATTGGGTTTTATTTAAATGATATTAGATTTATTAAGTGAATATTTCAAAATTAATGAATAATGAAGTTAAATTAAGATATATATGAAATTATCAAATTTAGTTTTGAAAATGTGGAATATTTAAAGCTTTGAAATATACTGGAATTGAAATAGTTTATTTTGTGGTTCAAATTTGTTTTGAAATCGATAAAGCTTGAAATGGCTCATTGAGAAATTGAATTGAATTGAAAACTGATGAATTGAGAATGAATTAAATTTTAATTTTAGAATTTGAGTTGAATTGGAATCGATTTGTGAATTTTGAGGAAGCTATTTTATTTTCTAAAGTATTTTAAATTATGTTTTAAACTATTTATATATTTTACTTTATAAATTATTTTCATATGAACCATTTTAATATAAATCATTTTAATATAAACTATTTTAATGTACTAACTATTTTATTATAAACTTTTTAACCTATAACTACTTTATATAAACTATTTTATTTTATAAACTATTTTATTGCATACACTATTTTAATATCTAAACCGGTTAAGTGGGAAGTGCTATGATTTCCAAAGTATTATGATTTCTAAAGTGTTATGGTTTTAGAAGCTTTATAATTTCAATGGTGTTATAAATTTGAAGTGTTATGATTATTGGAAGTGAACATATTTGAAATGGAAATGATATCGTATTGATTTGGTTTTGAAATGCAAATGATATCGTATTGGTATGGTTTTTGAATGGAAATGATATTTTGGTTTTGAAGAATAAACTATTTTTAAATGACCGTGGTGTTATAATGACGATTAGTTGTTAAAGAGACAGGGATCAGATATTGTCATACTCTCTACCAATACCCAAAACCACTTTAACAACCGTGTATGCGGAGGAGATTTCAGAATGAAGTAGGATGGTGGCGACGATCCTATATGAGGTATATACTTGGACTCGACTCCCGTGAGTTGGCATAAGGTGGCTAAAATAGGAGCAATTGACGAGCAAAGTTAGGTCATTCCTCCGATCGGGCACATTCCTTCGATACTATATTCTGACTTTGTGATTGATTTGGTGGCCACCCTTGATTTTGATTTGGAAGTGTGTTCCGAGGTGGGCGGTATGTAACGACCCTGAATTTCCGACCAAATTTAAAATTTAAGATATCAATTATTTAGTATAAAATTTTAATTTATATACTTTCTCAGTTGACATCCAAACTTTGAATATAAAATGCTTCTAGTTAGTTATAGACATAGGAAAAGTTTCGTCGCAAACTATCGAAGTAAAATTCGTTCACATTTTATTGCATATCAGTTCATTTTAAAGTGTGTAAATTTTCATCTTCCGAATCTAGATATTTTACACAGTAAGGTTGTAGAAAATATCTCATCGAGACGTCGCATTCCGTTTCGCCTAATTTCGTCATCGTCCGCTTTATTTAAATTTTTCTTTCAAATGAACAATTCAAACGGCGTAAAAAAAATTGAGTTCTGATAGAACTGTCGTATCATCAGTATCTGTGTACCGTTGTAAGCGCCTCATCATGCCAATCAGAATGGTATATTCATTTGTACAAATCAGAGTTTGGCGTAAATCGTTGCATTAATTTAACCATTCCAAATGGACCGGTTAAATGAATATTCAGTCCATTTTCAGCCCACTCCAATTCACCTGATTGTACTCATTGATTCTGAATAAAAACAAAATTATTCCAGCCCAAAAGTTGTAAAGACCCAGAATTTCTGTCATTTGAAATTCGTATATTTAATTGATTTTTAAATATTAACAAGTAAAATTTGTAGGTCGAATAAATTATATTTCGAATATCTAGATTTAATTGGATAATTAAATCGATAAATTAATATATGAAATTACAGAAATAATTGGAAATTTGGTTTAATGTGATTAAAATTGATTTGTAAACTTGTATTAAATCATATTGGAGTTAGAATGATGTTATAGAACTTTTAAAATTTAATTAAAAGTTAATTTGTAAAAATTGAATATTTTAATATTTAATTGACGAGTTAAAATAGCCATTTTTCAAACAGTCTTGAATTTTGACGAAACCAGTTTCATCGGATCCGTAATGTTATATTATTGTATGGTTTCAAATTTCGTGTCAATCGGACTTACGGTTTGTCCGGGGCAAGCTAAAACGCACAGAAATCGGTTTGAGTGAATTTTTAAATTTAAATAGTTGATTCAAAAACTTATCTTTTAAATTTGATCGAATTGGCTCCCGGTATATATTCCATTGCGTTCGGAATGGGGGTAAAACATTATGAACGCCAAGCGGCACGCTTCGTTCCGAGTTCGGAAAATTTCGGGATGACTAGTGTTTCATAAATTTTCTATAAAAGGACCTAGGTTCATTCTTTTTGCACAAAACCCTACTAGGGTTACAGCTGCCGCCACTTATTCGTTTAATGGCCGAAAATTTCGATTCTTCTCTCCTTAATCTCTTCTAATCCACGCATCAATTCAAGAAACTTTCAACTAGGAACTTGTAGAGGATCGTGAGAGCTACAAATCCATACGGTGATGATCGTGATCGACACAACGATGAAGGAGGAAATTGCTCGCGTTTGGCCGGCCTTCGTTCGCATTTTTCGAGGCTAAATTGTAGCCGAGCTCGATGCTATTCTGGCGAAGGTGGAGTTCGTCGTGGCCTTTCGACTAGTGGTCGCTGATCGTCGTGGAGTGGCTCGTATTGGTCGCGTGCATTAGGGTTTTTGGGCGGCTATGGGTCTCGTGCTCGCGTGTTTTAGCTGGGGGAAGAAGAATAGAGTCACGACCGAGATTTCATCAATTAACGCGTGCAGCCCAGATCGTTTCTAGGTTTAAAAATATTAAATAAAATTGTAAATTTGATTTATATAAATTCGTTCAACCTTTAAAAAGCTGTTACTCTTTCATACGAGGTCGAAAATTGACGAAACGAATTGCATTGGAATCGTATGGACGAACACTACGCGATGGAGCTGGATTGGAGTCGATTGGAGCTAGTAAAAATTTTGGGTAAAATTAAACGCGCGTTTAATTTTATTGGAAATAAAACACTGCAACTGTATTTGAAACAAGGTGAGAACTTCTCACTCAATCGAAACTGTTTCGATTTAAATTTTAAATAGTTAAATTTAAAATTGCTCGATTGTGTAAATGAATGATAAATTGCTATATGTTGTATTGAAATAGACCCTATGTGCCGTATATTAAGCGGATGTTATTTATTAAAAACATATACCGTGATATTCCATCTTGATGTGGAATTGGTATTTTATATATACTTGGAGTTGATTTCCCGCATTATATAGCGGATGAGACCCTATTGCGCCGCATAATAGCGGATAATATTTTATATGAACCCATATACCGCGATATTCCGTCTTGAAATGGGATTGGTATTGTGCTAACATCTATGGATGCAGGGAAACAGGTTGGAGGCATCCAACTGGATTCCTCAACCGTATTGATTTATTTACAGATATTGTAATATATTCTGTTATCATATGATATATGATGTTTGGATGCCGTGATTGATTTATTGGTGCTGTTGCAGCATTGGGCCTATTTTTGGAGTTTTAAAAATGTTAAAGTAACGATTTCGAATTTAAAAGGATTTTCAGGTGATTTTTGAATTTATTATTAAAGCTTTATATATAAGATTTATAAACTTGGATTTTTATAAATCAAAGTGATCAAATTATAAAGGTGTTAAAAATATATTTTATTGAATTTTGGAATCGATTCATTTTAAATAAATAAACGTTATAATTTTTATGTTATAAAAATTATGATTTTTGTGAAATATAACCGAAATGTGATTTTCGAAATAAGTAGTTGATTAATTTGTAAAATGATTTAAATTGGGATTTTTGGATTATTATAAACGGTTTATATAAAAGATTTATAAAATTGATATTTATAAATTAAAATATTGGAATTATAAAACGAGTTTTTATAAGTATTAAAATGAAGTATAAATGGATTTCATAAGTGAATGAAATTTATGAATTTATAAATTGTGAAGTTATAAAATGAATAGATTTTGTAAAATAAAAGATTTATAAGTAATTATCTTATAAATTGGATTTTGGCATTTAAATGAGATATAAATGGAATTTGTTAATTAAGAGGGTTTTATGAGTTGAATTTTTATAAAATATATATATATATATGTGAATTTATAATCATTGTTTTATAAATCTGAAATCGATTTATTTTGATAAGTTAATTATTATAGCTTATTAAAGGAGATATGTTCACGATTTTGGACAGTGGATAATATATTAAAGAAATGTTTTAGGAAGTGATCTTTTGAATATAATTAAAATGATTTGAGGTTGTTTTAAAATGTGTTAAGGATCGAAACCATAGATTTCAACATTCATTGTTGAAATAGACGTTTTCGAGAAATAAGAAAATGGTGGACTATAACACTGTTGTTATAGTAAATGATTTTCGAAAGGAAATGTTTTATATAGACTAGGATTTATATATCTATCTAAATTTCGAATCCCTATACTAGTGATTTTGGGTTGTCGTAACGATGTTTTACGCAACATTCGTTTTTGACCCAAATAAAGGTGTTTAAGAGAATGTTTTCCTTAAAGAATAAATTATATACTTAATTGTGATTTAAGTATATTGAATATTTTCCAAATGTTGAAAATAAATAGATTTGTGAATTACTTATTATTAAATAAGTATGGAAATGTTTTCCAATATGAAGCGAAATGTTTTGAGATTATATCTTTTAAAGATAAATTGAAAGTGAATATTTGAAATTGGTTTTCAAATGGTTGAAGTGTGAAAATATATCTTACGAAGATATTTTGAAAATAAATAATTGTGAAAATTATTTAAATCTGGAAATTGTAGTGAATGTTGATTGATAGTTAAATAACCGACTATCAATATTTGCCTTTAAATGGCGTTTGAATTTCGATGCGATCAGGGGTCGGATTCAAAGTGGATATCCGGAAACCACATCGAATCTTTGTGATTTTGATGGATTTTTTATTTAAAAGATCAAAGTGAAAATTGTTTTGATTTGTTGAAATCTGAATGAACGCTTATTTTTATAAATAAGCGCTCGTTATTCGGTTTATCCGGAAGAGGACCTTCGGGTCATAAATCCCATTCCGAATAGTGATTCGTCGTAATGGATAGCGATTGAAGACCAGTGTTGAAGACCGGGTTTTTGCAAGGATGATAGGATGACCTATCGATTGTCTCTGCACCGATAGCTACGGTATGGAGATTTCCTTTGTGATGGGAAGTTCAATCGGGATTGTGAATACCCGGATTTGCAAGGACTTCTTTGGAAGTGCCTTCGGTTCTGTTCGAACCCAGAACAGACTTGTATGGATAGTGTGTTTGACATTACATTTTGAGATATAAAGCAGATTTCTTTCAAATACATTTCTGTCGGTGGTGGAGAATTTATTCTCTTAGCTTAACACCCTTCTCTGAGACGTACGAGCTCAGAGGTTATGTAGTTGATGGTTATCAGTGATATACTCCCAATTTGGTAATGTGGCATGCTGAGTGTTGCTGAGCATTTGTTGATCAAAGCGTGGCTTTTGTGAAAAGCGTAGCTTTTTGGACGAGACTTCGTCAAACCTCACAACCCGGTTATGGTCGAAACAGGGATCGTAGCAGCAAGGTTATTTGAGGGTAGCACCCTCTGAGGGTATGTCATTTCCTTCTGGATTATGAGTGGTGTCATGGTATGGAGCCCAGATACTTACTTTGTGGTTGCTACAAACTTATTACTTTGTGGTTGTTGGTTGAGAGGATCCTCGGATAAAGGTTGTTTACAACCGGGGGATGGCATACTCGTGTCAGTTGTTACCCAACTAGAGGTAACCCGGCCTTGTCTAGCAGAGATCCGGTTAGGATTCGGGGACGTCCTTCCAGAGGTGTTCCATTTTACTTGGGAAGTTCCTTTGCCCGACCATTTGTTGGAAATCCATTCATCCAATACAAGCTCTTTACGGTTTTAGCTGTATAACCTGCCATTTACTTATGGTGGCGCCCCACTGTTTAGATGGTAGCTATAGTAGGCATAAGTGCGAAATGTCTATGCTGGCTAAGATTTATATTATACTTTCGAAATGTTTTCCTACACTTACACTTATAGTAATAATATCAAAGAAAATTTGCGTATCAAGCATGTTTGACTATCATAAGCAGAAATCTCCTTCGATTGTGCGTTTGCATTGTGTGTGAGTGCGGGAGGCCTTATGGTAGTCTCATTTTCTAAAAAAGCATTGCGAATCTAATTTAAAAATAATCCTTTGTTGTTTTTAAAGAATAACTGTTTTAAGTTCTCACACCAGTCCCATGACTGACCTGGAGTTTATTGTTTCCTTCCTAAACTCTGGGTTCCCATCAATTTCCACATGGGCAGTCTAGAGTCAGGTTATCAGGTCATTCTGGAATTCAGGAGTTGCTGTAGAGATCTGGAGGCAAGCTGGATGGCATGGCGTATCTACAAGTATATAGTATTTCTTTTCCACTGTTTGTTGTTGTACACTCTGATAATGTAATGATAATGTGATGTAATGTAATAACTGATATAGTTCTTTGTTTTAAAGATATTCATTTATCTATTATATGTTGTTCCGCTGCGATTGTGAGATTCTGATATTGTTTCTATTTTCTTTTTCTTTCTTTCTTTCTTCTTCTATCTTCTACCTCTTCTTTAACCCTAACGGTACGGTTTTCTGGCCTTCGATTGCTCGGCAGTTGATACAGTGGACGTATTGATGTCGACCTTCGTGAGTCGAAAATCCCCAATCGTTACAAAATTTGTCAGCCCAATTGCATTCAAAACATAAAAAAAAAAACTTTTTGCTGAAGTGAATTGATTAGGGTGGTTGGCAGCTGATTTATGACATAGAAAATATGGAGCATATTTCGTAACTCTCACAAAATCATATCCTCTGTCTGTTGGTCCCTGACCATTGGTATACCCAGCTGAGATATAAAAACTTCGTTGTTTTTCACTAGCCTCGTTTTCTTCCATTTGCTACAAGTAAATAACGCATACCTCTCTCTTTCCCCTCCTCTTTTAATTTTCTTTCCTCTGTCATTGTTTTCAGAAGAAAAAATGTATAAAGGAACCGAGCCTTTCCCCCTCGCTACGCCATTCCCGCCTTCGCCGCCTTCCCCTCATTGTCGCCACCCCTCCCCTCCTTCGCCACCGCTACCACCTGCTGCCACATCGACTTTGCCTTCGGCTACTGAAGCTCCACTGCCTGTTAATCCCAAACCCACCATGCTTGCAGACCTAACTCCCCTCTCGCCGTCTTTTACCTCGAGCTTGACGTGTCGCTTGCCTACCCATCAACTTTACCCGCCGGTCACCGAAGCTCACACGAGGACCCCTCAAAGCCAAAAAGGCCTCACCCCTCCATTTAAAACTCGCGTGCATCATACCGCCTCCCCGATGTTAGCCACCTCCACATCACCACTGACTGGCCATCGCCGACCAACCTTACTCCCTCTAGTCGCCAACACAGCCTAGCTCCAAACCCATTCTATGCTACAGGAATCGATCCACCTTGCCATTCGAAGTTGTCGTGCCTCCTCCCATCGACTTAACTGCGCCACTGTCCCCTTGCTGCCCCTGCCAACGCCATCAAACCGAGCCACCGTACCCTGTCCTTCCACGTGAACTTGTGCACCCTTTCTTTTGCATAATGAACACTTTCTTTCATATATAAACGTATATATATACACACACGTTATGGGTAGTAATGTTGTTCTCTGATTTTGTACAGCAACTGTCTGAAGTCATTCACCTTGCAGCAGCTTCCTCTCTCAGCTCCTTTTTCCCTTTCTTTATTGATTGGTAAGTGTGTGTATATATGTATAATTATATATATATATATATATATGAATGTTTATATTGAAAGTTGATGCTATTTCTTTCTTGTTGATTGTTTCAGCTTGTTTGATTGTTCATGCTTATGTTGTGTTCGAGTCAAGTTTATTCGTGTCTCTTCATGCCTCGTCGATCAATTCTCTCTAACCACTAAAGGTAAATAAATTTCACGACTTATATTATTATACAATGATAATCAAGTTTGGTTGATGATATTGATGATTGTTTGATGTTAATATTGAATGTTAAATTATTAACACATGAAGTGATAAGTAATATACACTTGAACTAGACGTATGCTAGTTAACATTTTAAAATTTGACATGTATATACTTGAATTTGATCAAATCTGCATAGTATAACCTTTGAAATGCTTAATTTAGTCGACAAGTAGGAAATATAGTTAGCGACACTTTGAAACAATGTGAACAAATTTTATAGTATGTGAATTTGATGAAAATGGATTTAAATTAAGTAAAAAACAAGTGTAGAATCACATGAAATGATTGCGTAAGTTATATGGAATAATCTTTAATCTACATGAAATGATAATGTAGATTCTAGAAATAATTGTATTACTTTAAATGAAATGATAATGTAAAATTAATACGATTATTTCAGGATTATTTAAATCAATTATTGTGTTGTTGTTGATTGTTGTTATTGCTTGTTTATTTACTTTGACACCATCCCTGTTATCACACTGCAAGTTTCCTTTTACTATGTCTCTGATTTTGAATTGAAATGGAATCGGGTTGAAATGATAAATACCCAAATAAATCACTTGACCTAGGATAGAGAATTAAATAAGAAACCCGTTTGGTTAAAGATTAGATTTGAATAAAATAAAGATTTGAATTAAAAGAAATGATGAAGGGGTTTAATTAAACATGAAATTTTAAATTCTAGTGAAATTCAAAGGTTAAATATTTGATTAATTGAAACAAATATTAACAAATGTTTAATGAAAGTTATGAAGTTTAAATTTAATAAATTGATGAACTGGGTTTTGTAAACTTATTTAATAACGAAACAAATTTGAAACTTGTTCACTTATGAAATTAAACTTGTGACTATTTAATTAAATGAGTAAATAAGTGAAATTGAATTTCTTTAATAAGAAACAAAATTTGATTTATTAAATGAATTGGATATAACTTTTGATTTAAGAATTTAATTTGGTGAATTCAATTAAATTCAACTTATGAGTTTGGATTAAAATTTAGGTCAACTTAAGTGAATGATTTAATCAATTAGAAATTAAATCGAATTTGATTCGAATGTTAAATTAACTTAATTTGAAAAATTGTTGAATGGAATCCATATATGAATTTAAATCAATATCTGAATTGTTTTAAATTTAATTTAAATTTAATTGTGAAACCAAATAGAAATTTGAAATTGGAAATTTGAACTTTAAAATTTGAATTATGGAAACTGACATTAAGAGTCAAATGGAATGTTGACTTTCAAAGTCTAAGGGAAATTGATTTTGATTTTGAAAGTTATTAAATGACCAATCGGTGTAATAAGTACGTAGTTATTAAAGAGTCCAAGATTGGTTAGGGACATACTCTCTGTCTAAACCGAATACCACTTTAATAACTATTATACGCGGAGTGTGATCTAGAATGAAGTAGTTGGAATGATGTACGTTGATGATTGAAGAAAGAGAATGATAATGTGTAACGACCCAAAAAAATTTCCATTTGAAATTCGTATATTAATTGATTTTAAATATGAAAAAGTTAAATTTATAAGCTGAATATATTTTACTTCAAATATCTAGATTTAATTGGATAATTAAATTGTTAATTTAATATTTGAAATTGCTGAAATAATTGAAATTTGAATTTAATATGAATAAAAATGTTGTATAAAGTTGAATTATATTTTATTTGGGTTAGAATGATGTTAGAGAACTTTTAAAATCGAATTAAAAGCCAAATTGTAAAAATTGAATATTTTAATATTTAATTAACGTGTAAAAATAGTCATTTTTCAAACAGTCTTGGATTTCGACGAAACTAGTTTCATTAGATCCGTAATATTATATTATTATAAGATTTCAAATTTTGTTTCAATCGGATTTACGGTTTGTCCAAGGCAAGCAAAAACGCGCAGAAATCGGTTTATGTGAAACTTTAAATTTAAATATTCGATTCGAAAACCTATCATCCAAACATGATCGGATTGGCTCCCGTTATATATTCCATTTCGTTCGGAATAGGGGTAAAACATTATAAACGCCAAGCGGCACGCTTCATTTCGAGTTCGAAAAAATTTCGGGTGAATAATGTCGCGAAATTTCTATAAAAGGACATTTATTTTTCACATTGGCATACCATTAGGGTTTCTAACCCTAGCCACCAGTTTAATTTCCAATGGTCGAAATCTTCCAACCTTCTTCCTCGATTTTCTCTCGATCCACAAACAATTAATAAAAACGTTCAACTACAAAAACGTAGAGGGCATAGTGGTCGACAAATCCAACGGTCAAGATCGAAATTCAAGCTACGGATTGATGAAAAATGGTTCGCGTTCATAGTGGGTTTGGGAACGTTTTTCATGGCCGAGAGGAAGCTGAGTTTGACCATCCTCCTTCCGCTGGTGGAGCTCCCGTTGGCGTGTCATTTGGTGGTCGTTGATCGTTGCGAAGATGATCGAAGTGGCCATGACAACTCGATTAATAATGGCGGCTTTAGGTTCTTTGATCGTGATTTTAGACCTAGGGGAAGAAACATTCGCCATCGGTCCTGATGTCCAGACGTAGAAACGAGTGGACGAGATCAAATCTAGGTTTAAAAAAATAAAAGAAATTGTAAATTTATATATTTTTAATTCGTATAAACTTTGAAAAATCGTAACTTCTTCATACGAGGTCTGTTTCGCACGAAACGAATTGCGTTAGGTTTGTATGGACGAGTACTACATTATGGAGCTAGATTGTGATTCATTTGAGCTAGTGAAAATTTTGGTTGAAATTAAACGCTCGTTTAATTTTGATCGGAATAAATCGCTAACGCGACGACTTTAAGCAATGTGAGTACAACTCACTCTTTCTGACTCACTGATATTTTTATATAAGTGAGAAATAATTTATTTTATGATGATTGATGATTGTTTGGATGATATATGTTATATTGATTGATATTTGGATATATACCTGCCTAGTGGAGCAGATGACCCTATATGTTCCCGTGTATGAGCATATGACACTTTGAACGCACGTCTGCCTTGTAGCACACATTGTACACATATTCTAATATGTATATTTGTTGCACATGACAGGTTGGAGGGATCCAATTGGATTCCTCAACAGTATCGATTTATTTACAGATATTGATATATATTCTGTTATCATATGATATATGATGTTTCTGGATGCCATGATTGTTGTATTTAGTGTTGTTGCAGCATTGGGCCTATTTTGGAAATTTTAAAAATATTAAAGTGATGATTTCCAAACTAAAAAGGATTTTCAAGTGATTTTGAAAATAAACATTTTATTGATTTTTGAATTGTAAAGAAAATTGATTTATTGAGAATATTTAAAAGTTATAATTTTTATGTTATAAAAATTATGATTTTTGAGAAATATAGTTGAAACATGATTTTTGAAATCTGGAGTTAATGATTTTGTGAATGGTATAAAATTGAGATTCTGATTTATTATAAATGATTTATATATAAAATTTATATTTTATAAATAAAAATAATGGGACTATAAAGGAGTTTGGTAAATGTTGAAATGAAGTTATAAATGAGTTTTATTAGTAAATAAGATTTACAAATTTATAATTGAGGATGTCATAAAATGAGTGATGTTGTAAAATAAATGAACTATAAGTTATTAACTTATAATTTGGCTTTTTGGTATATAATTGAGTTATAAATGGAATTGGTTAGCGAAGGAATTTTGTATATTGAAGTTTTTATAAAATAAAAATGTGAATTTATAAACATTGTTTTATAGATCCGAAATCAATTGAATTTGTTAAGTTAAATATAGAAGTCTATTAAAGGAGATATATCCACGATTTTGGACAGTCGATTATCCTTTGATAAATGTGTAGAAATATTGAATTTGGTTAGAGAACTATATTCATGATTTTGGACAGTGAATAATCTTTTAATAAATGCTTTGGAAAGTGAATATTTTAAAATGGAGTTAAATGGTTTGAAGATGTTTTAAAATTGTGTTAAGGATCGAAACCATAGATTTCAACATTCATTGTTGAAATAAAAGTTTTCAAGAAATAAGGAAATGATGGACTATAACACTGTTGTTATAGTAGATGATTTCTGAAAGGAAATATTTTGTATAGTATTGTGATTTATATATCTATCTTATTTCTGAATCCCCATGCTATTGATTTTGGGTTGTCGTAACAATGTTCTACACAACACTTATTTTGACCCAAATAAATATGTTAAAGAGAATGTTTTTCTTAAAGAATCTTAATCATGATTTAAGTATATGTAATATTTTCTAAGTGTTGAAAATAAATAGAATTGTGAAATACTTATTATTAAATAAGTATATGGAAATGTTTTCCAATATAGAAGTTGAAATGGTTTGGAAATATATCTTTTTTTAAGATAATTTGAAGTGAATATTTGGCAAGTAATTTAATTAATGAAAGATTAATTAAAAGGCCCAGTGATTGTATATGGTGCTAAATATATTTACAGGTCTAGATTTGATGCTTTTGGAGCTTTAGCAGGAGAGCTGGAGATCTTCATTTTCATACATCCGTATTTTCTTGATTATCTGCTGCTTTGCTTAGTTGTTGTTACTATCGGTATTTGTAAGGATAGGTTATTATAACTGTTCAAGATGATAACTCTGATTGATTGTTGAACTCTGATTGATGTGTATATATACAGTTTCTCTTTTGTAAAGATCATTGATATGATATTATATATTTTCCGTTGCGATGTGAGATTCTGTATTGTTCTATTTGGTTCTATCTTCTCTCTTTCTTCTCTTCCCTTCTTTTCTCTTCTTTTCTTTCTCTTGACTTTCCGTCAGCCTGTGCTTTTTGGGTCGGACATGTGTGGATTATTGTCGATTCAAAGAGTACGGATTTGCGGGTTGTCACATATGGTATCAGAGCCTAGATTTTGCATATTCCTAAGCTTTGATGTGTACTCGTTATAGATAGGGAAAGTAGCACCCTAGATTGAGTTGAGTGTATTATATATATGAAAGCGTATTTGTTAGTGAATATAAAATGTTTTATATTGTGTTTGCTTATCCGTTGAGCTGTTTGTGAATTTTGGTCGGTATGTGGGACGTCATGTTATCGATAGGGATTTCTAAACACTTAAACGAGGCAAGTCGACATAATATTATTTTAAATTGGGTAAATGAAATAATTTTTCCTCGGTTATATTTTATATATAAAGGAACAATTTTTTCAGGAATTATTAAAGTATACATGAAATGATTGTTTGGTTGTTTGAAAATGTAAATATATATCAGTTAATAAAAGATGTTTGAATAATCTAAATAAAAACAACAATTGCAAAAGAATAAATTATATAAGCAAATGAATTACAAGTATGGAATTATAGTTAATATGATTTACAAATGTGAAATAATCTTATGTATAAGAGATGAAACTATATAAATATAAGTTGTAAATGAAAATGGATTTAAAGTTAGAATTGGGAAATTTTGAATCCCGTTTATTTTGGAAGTTATTTTTCAAAGTTAAAGAGATTATATTATTATAAATCTTAATAAGATAAAAGAAATTGAATTGATCTTATATAAGTGAAGTGAAAAGTGAAATTATATGAGAAAAAAGATTTATAAATGTGATTTATAAATAAAAGGATTTTTTAAATAATATAAAGCACTGAATTCACTACGGTTACTGGAAAATAATAAGGGTGATGACTGCAGCATCATCAGTATCACTTTCGAGTTTCTATGTGATGGATTTGCTACCAATAGTAAATTGAAAATTGAAGTTTTTTTTGATAAACAAATTTGATTTGAAATCCAAGTTGAAATTGATAAATATAAGTGAAACGGGTTTTGGACCTATAATATATGAGATAATAAAATTTTAGCTTTGGTAAAGTTAAAGTAAATTTGAGTTTGCATATTAAATATATGATTTGAAATTTAACTAAAGGAAAGTTAATAAAGGAATTGGATTTTAACTGGATTATATAAATTTTTGAAATGAAATTAAACTTAAGTGATAAATGATTAATAATATGAATTTGAAGGTTTAAATAATAGTAAGTTGTATAACTTATGAAATGAGAAAATGTAAGTAAAACCAATTGTTAAAATGATTAAACACTTTTGGTTAGGCGAAACAAAATCTGAATTTGAATAGCAGAATGAAACTTGACTTAAGTAAAAGTTAAATAAAATAGAATTTGAAATGAATTAGAGATGAACTTAAGTTGTAAAAGTGAAAGTGAATGTAAATGAAGTTGAAATGAAAGATAACTTAAGTGATGTTAAATGAAGTGATTTTGGTATCAAAGTAAATTAATAATGTGAATTAATAAAGTAAAGTGACGAATATGAACTTGAGTTATATTATGAAATTCAACTTTAATTGTAAGAATGAATTAGCAATTGAACTAATGAAATGGAAAGCTAAGTAATTGAATTTAAATTGAAAGTTAAGTGAATCTAAAGGGAATTGAATTTTTTATTTGATTTGAATTCTAAAGTGAACTAAATTGAATATGAATTAGTGCATGTAAACTAATCGAAAATGAACAAATGAATGTTAGTAAAACCTAATGTTAATAAATCAAATATAGATAAAATTGAAAATCAATTTAATGAATATTAATTAGAAGTGAATTTATATTGATTTGGTTATGGAGTTGTTGGATGATAGTTTGCTGCATTGGCATATATAGTTGTTGTATTGGTATATGTTGTATGTTGATATTACTTTCATATATACATGTTTCTCATTGTTTGTTGAGTGTTTAGTGGGTGCGGATGGCGCTTGCTTTGCTTTTGTAGCTCGCTTTCACGCTATATTAGCCGTATATGCTCGCTAATAATATATAAGGTACATATCTCAGATTGCATATCGTACTTTTACACTTTTTTCCCTTCGGGATGCCTCATCATTGAGATGAGATGTATATTTGTGATATATATATTCAGTTGAGTGTGTTTCTCACACTGGTTTATCAGACTGATCCGGGTGTTCTTCCCTTTCAATGCTCGGGTCAGACCGAGTATATTTATAGGTCTAGATTTGATGCTTTTGGAGCTTCAGCAGAAGAACTGGAGATCTTCGTTTTCGTACATCCGTATTTGCTTGATTATCCGCTGCTTTGCTTAGTTGTTGTTACTAACGGCATTTGTAAGGACAGGTTATTATATCTGTTGAAGCTGATAACTCCGATTGATTGTTGAACTCTGATTGATGTGTATATATATAGTTTCTATTTTGTAAAGATCATTGATATGATATTATATATTTTCCGCTGCGATGTGAGATTCTGTATTGTTCTGTTTGGTTCAATCTTCTCTCTTTCTTCTCTTCTCTTCTTCTCTCTTCTTTTCTTTCTCTTGACTTTCCGTCAGTCTGTGCTTTTTGGGTCGGACATGTATGGATTATTGTCGATTCAAAGGGTACAGATTTGCGGGTTGTCACATAATGGATGACCTTGACACCTGTATCAAATTGGAAATGACTTAAACAGGAGCCGTGCCGGGCCAATGAGGTCTCAACAAGCTTTCATATCTTTCCATTTCATTCCAGCTCTTCTTAATCTGATGAGGTCCACCAATCATCAGATTAATGATAAGTCTATTACCAAACTGCCTTGGTACATCCTCACTAGATCCAGCTTGGGCCATTGGAGAAACTGCCCTTGTGGTTGAGCATTTCCTTGCTCTCCATCCTACGGTGTTTTCATTAACTGTTGAAGATTCTTTTCCCAAATTAAATCCTCAATCACATCCATAACTACCTACATTCATTAATATTATGGTTATATGTCCGTGGAAGCGACAGTTCTTCCCAGTCATTTTCTTTCTTTCAATTGACTCGCTCCGAGCAGGGATCTTATAGTGCTCAGTAACCTACGTCTCAAGGTAGATATACTCAACTGTATCATTCAGTGGTGTGTAATCCTTATGCTTTGGGAAGCTTGAATGTTTCTTGAAATCTAATTTACCTCCATTACCCTGGTTATTTCTCTTTTGATTGTTGTTTTTATTTCCCACATTAAAAGCAACATTCCCGGAATCCTCATCGGTTTTCATAACTATGTTTCTCTGAACCACCTCAGCTGATTGCCCACCACCGGTCTTTTCAACGGTCGTATTCATCTTTTCTAAGCATAAACACTAAGTTTCTTTTCTATAAAATTCTTTCATGGTCGGTGGGGTTATTTTCTTCAACCATTTATTGAAATTGGTATCGTGATCTATTCCCCTAATCAAAGCCATCAACCTCCATAGCATTGCTCACTTCAATCATAGCCATGTTAAACCTACTTAAAAAATCCTTCATGGATTCTCCAAAATTTTGAAAAATGTTAGACAGCGACATCGTTTTTTTATGCGAGCATCAAGCAACCCAAATTACTCAATAAACTTTCTAGCTATCTGATGAAATGAACATATGGTTCTTGGTAGCAGCCAAGTAAACCGCATCATAGCCATCCTACCAAAAATATCGCAAAACATCTACAATGCATGACATCAATAACCGTTGGAGCTATCCATATGTCATTCATACTTTAACAAATGCTTTCCTAGATTAGTAGTTCCATTATAAGACGACATTATAGACATGGTAAACCTTTTGGAGTACCTTTCTTGCATTATCATCTCGGTGAACGGGTTCCCGCTAGGAAATGAACCCCAATCATCGTTACTTATATGCTGCTTTTCATTCATCAGCTCCCCCAACATGTTAGCTACAAACTATAGTTCTACGGGATCCGCTGATTAGCGATTATCAGGGCTTGTCCTAAGTGATTAGCTCTGCAAATGGACTTAGTTAGTTTCATGATATCTAGGTTCTCCTTTCTTTGAGAGAACCATTCGTCTAGTTGATCGATTTCTAAGTTCTCTATGCGATAGGTCAACTGTAACATTCCTGAAAATTTACCAAGTTTGATTTAGCAATTGAATTAATTTTATAAAATAAATTATGAATTAGTTAGAGATTTCTAGAATAAATAAATAATTTTTTGATTATAAATAGACATTTAATTTGAAATTTAAGCATAAGTATCTTACCAATAAATATTGGGAATAAATAGGAATTTGATTTAAAATATAAGGATAAGTATTTTACAAATAAATATTGAATTTCAAAATAAAATGTATTAAAAATAAAATAGAAATTAAAAGCTTGAGATTAATAAAAAGATAATGACAGTTTGTTTTCTAAATTTTTAATTATATTAATATGTGGAAGATGTAATAAATTTCAAAAGATTTATTTTTAAGATTTAATTCTCTTATATAAATAAACGTTACTATTTGTTAATATGAAATCAAAATTTTTAAATCCTTCTTTTCTTTTGAAATTTGTACAAAAATAAATAATAAAAAAGGTATGAATGTAAATTTTATAAATATATAAGTGTAGAAATATGTTGAACAAAATTAAAGGTTGCAATGTGAAAATTAATTGGGATAAAATTTTGTTTATGTAAATATAAATTTTAAAGGAAACATAAACATTTTACAAATGTAAACATTGAATTTGAATTTAATTTGCAAAATTTTATGTATGAATATATATAAATAGACATAAATAAATTTTAATTCAAGTGAATTGGGAATTTGAATCTACATTTAAAATAAACGTTTCTAAAATAAACATTTGGCTTTTAAAATCATTAAAGTGAAATTTATAAAATGTAAATGTTGGCTAAAAACAATTCTTTTAACATTGTGTGTATATATATATATACACAAATGAATAAAGAAGTACATTTATTTATAGGAATATGATATAATTTTTTTTTAATACTTTATCTTGTAAAATTTCAAATGATAAACATACATCAAAAGAGATGGAGTAAAGCAATCAATATGTATTGGGATTTCATAATCATTTATTTTTACACATGGCATTCAATACGTTTAATTGAATAAAATAATAGAATTAAAAATTATAAAAAAACTTTCCATCTCCCAATGTTAAAATTATTTTAGTCTCAGCCAATCTATGAAATAGAGTAACAATATATTGAATATCTAAAATCTCAACACCCAAGAAAAAAGAAATGATGAGAAGAGTATAAAAAGAAAAACCAAGATAGCAAAAAAAAATCAAGATCTGTCTCAAAAGAAATCAAGGTGGAAGCAAACTACAAATCAAACCCAAGTGTTCAAAATTTTCAAGCCTGTAGTTTAATCTGTAGTTCATGCAAGATCATGCTCAAAAACTCAGGGTTTTCAAAATCAAAAGCAAGTTCAAAAAGGCCTGAAGCAAACTTGGAAAACACTTCGTGTTTCAAAAGCCTCAAACTAATCAAGAACTGGATCCTCTAAAACAATCTAAGGCAAGTGAAATTTCTTTTTAAAAAAATCTGAATTTGATGTTGTAGTCAGATATAAATCAAAGATTTAAACAATCATATTTAACAGTTGCATGGAAAGAAAAAGGGGTCTCTGTTATATGTAAAAGCATTCAAGCTATATGTAAGAAAATTAAAATTTTTGTTATTAATGAAATGAATAAACAAATACAATAGTGATTAAGCAAAGATTTTGTTTACGAGTTCCAGATTCAAAGCTTCAGGCAAGCTAAACAAAATCAAAGTTTAAAGACAAAAGATACAGTTTCCAGTTCTCACAAAAATAAATGCTTCTGTTCTTCTCTGTTTGCAAATACCCAGGTGAGCAACTTTCCCTTTAAAGCCTGATTCTGTTGATATATTGTGATGGTATGATGATTGTTTGATTGTGTGATGGTTGAATATCTTAATGAATGCGATATATCTGTATGAATATCATTGCATTCTGCATATATAAAAATGTTTGTGTGTATATGACTATATACATATGCCTCTGTTACATCAACAGAATCAAGTGCAATATATAGATAAAAAAAATCATATCTTCTTACCCAATCCAATTCAGGTTATAATTACTGAAAAGAAAATGCTTATGACAATATAAAGATAGGTTTAAAAAATGGTCCCAAGTAAAAACATATAGTAAATACTTTGAAAAATAGAAATGACAGGGATAATTTAGTTCAAGTCAAAAATCAATAGTTTGGATTTCATGTTCTAACTATACGAATTGATTCGTAATGCGAAATCATGAATTTAGGCGATCAATTCAGAATTTTTAGTTCATTATATTGTGGGAAATCGCGAGATGAACAGAAGAAAGAATTTTGTCAATCCTCAACGATCAGAGGCAGTTTAGGCGATGCAGTTGATACTGGAGATAGTCTGGGTAGTAGAGTCCATTAGAAAAATAGTGGTGCAGCTTTTAATTCATCGTGGTGACGGGGAATAAAGGATTTGTGATTTAAACCTAGTTTTTAATCATTATCGAAAAATGGGTTTGTGCGACGTCGTAGGTGGATCGGAATCAGTCGCAACGGGGTGAATCGATGCATCATGTCATAGGGAAGCTTTGGACTTGGTGGCTCGTGTCCAGGTGGCCGGAATCGTTGGTGATGATGGTTATTGTTGATCGAAGTTAGGGGTTTTGGGTGCATCGTCTTACTCGATTTCGAGTATCAAGCGAGTTAGTAGTTCTGGGTGTTTGCCTGACATGGGGTGGTCGGCGGCGACATGCATGAGGTCTCGGAGGTGGTCAGATCACTGGCGAGCAACGGTGCACGAGCACGCGTGCCATTAAGTATCTGGGAGGTTGTGAAATTGAGGAAGATGGATACGACTCGTAGGAACTCTAGGGAATATCGTGTGGCAACTCGAAGTTAGGCTTGAGTAAACGTTTGGTTGCGTAGGGTTAAAACTTAGAAAGATTTCAGGTTAAAATTTAAGCATGCGCTCGGGTCGATTTCCTAAAAACTCGAAGCAGACGACGTTTTAACACGGGGCGAACTCGAAGGGATTCGCAAAACAACCAGAAGTCGAGCTCGGGTTAACAAAATCCTGGATTGGGTTGATTAATATGTTACCAGATTTCAAGCCTAAAAGGAAAAAGGATGTTTTCATGTTTTTAAAATGCAACAGTTGTTTTAGTTAAAAAAAATTAGTTTAACAAAGTTTTTAAAACATATTTAAACTAAACCAGTTTCCAAAGGAAAATAAATGAAGTTTCAAATTTTAAAACAAGTTCAAATTTTTAAATGTTAAAGTAAATATTTCAAAATCGTTTTGTTTCTAAAAAAAGAATCATATATTGGGTTGATTGTTAATTTAAAATCTTTAAGTATTTTCAAATGTGATTTAGGAAGTAATTGATTAATTAATTAGTTAAAGGTGATGATTAATTAACGGCAAATTTATCTACGATTAAAAGATAATTATTTAAAGATGATTAGTTAATTAATACTTAAAGGTAATTACTTAATTTAAAGTAATTAATTAATAATTTAAATTGATTTGTCAAGTAATTAAAGGATAATTACTCAAAGTAATAAATTTGTATTTGATTAATATATGTGATTTTGATAATCACTTAATGTAATTAATTAAGGATAATTAATTAAATGGAAATTAATTAAGGGAAGTTAATGTGATTAATTAAGAATAATTAAATAATTAAAGGTTAATTATTTAATGATTATGGGTTGATTAATTTAGTAATTAAAGGTTGATTGATTTATTAATTAAGGATAATTAATTAATTTAAAGTTTAATTAATTAATGAAGAATGACGATTAATTGAGGATAATTAATTAAGAATTAATTAATGATTAAAGATTGATTAATTAATAATAGAAGGAGGTTAATTAATTTTTTTAGGGATAATTAATTAAGGGTTAAATTAATTAATTAAAGATAATCAATTAAATGGTTAATTAAATAATTAAAGGATAATTATTTAATAAATTAAAGGTTAATAAATTATAATTAAAGGTAGATTAACTTATTATTAATGGTTAACTAATAAATGATTAAAGTAAAATTAATCAAAATGATTTGTAATTCATTAATATTAATTAACCAAGATTAGTAATTCATTAGTAATTAATCTAATTTGAATTAGGCAGACAATTAACCATACTTAGGATAAGTATTTTAAAAAATAAATATTGAATTTCAAAATAAAATGTATTAAAAATAAAATAGAAATTAAAAGCTTGAGATTAATAAAAAGATAATGACAGTTTGTTTTCTAAATTTTTAATTATACTAATATATGGAAGATGTAATAAATTTCAAAAGATTTATTTTTAAGATTTAATTCTCTTATATAAATAAATGTGACTATTTGTTAATATGAAATCAAAATTTTTAAATCCTTCTTTTCTTTTAAAAGTTGTACAAAAATAAATAATAAAAAAACGTATGAATGTAAATTTTATAAATATATAAGTGTATAAATATGTTGAACAAAATTAAAGGTTGCAATGTGAAAATTAATTGGGATAAAATTTTGTTTGTGTAAATATAAATATAAAAGGAAACATAAACATATTACAAATGTAAACATTGAATTTGAATTTAATTTGCAAAATTTTATGTATGAATATATATAAATAGACATAAATAAATTTTACTTCAAGTGAATTGGGAATTTGAATCTACATTTAAAATAAATGTTTTTAAAATAAACATTTGGCTTTTAAAATCATTAAGGTGAGATTTATATAATGTAAATGTTGGCTAAAAAGAATTCTTTTAACATTGTATATATATATACACACAAATGAATAAAGAAGTACATTTATTTATAGAATGAATATGATATGAATTTTTTTTTAATTCTTTGTCTTGTAAAATTTCAAATGATAAACATACATCAAAAGAGATGGAGTAAAGCAATCA
Organism: Allium cepa; assembly: GCA_030765085.1. Taxonomy (NCBI): domain Eukaryota; kingdom Viridiplantae; phylum Streptophyta; class Magnoliopsida; order Asparagales; family Amaryllidaceae; genus Allium; species Allium cepa. Next base: position 266,566,541 of record CM060932.1, read on the forward strand.
ATATGCATTGGGATTTCATAATTATTTGATTTTACACATGGCATTCAATATATTTAATTGAATAAAATAATAGAATTAAAAATTATAAAAAAGCCTTTCCATCTCCCCATGTTAAAATTATTTTCGTCTCAGCCAAATCTCTACAATATAGTAACAATAGATTGAATATTTAAAATCTCAACACCCAAGAAAAAAGAAATGATGAGAAGAGTATAACCAGAAAAACAAAGATACCAAAAAAAATCAAGATCTGTCTCAAAAGAAATCAAGCTGGAAGCAAACTACAAACCAAATCCAAGTGTTCAAAATTTTCAAGCCTGTAGTTTAATCTGTAGTTCATGCAAGATCAAGCTCAACAACTCAGGGTTTTCAAAATCAAAAGCAAGTTCAAAAAGGCCTGAAGCAAAATTGGAAAACACTTCCTGTTTCAAAAGCCTCAAACCTAATCAAGAACTGGATCCTCTAAAACAATCTAAGGCAAGTGAAATTTCTTTTTAAAAAATCTGAATTTGATGTTGTAATCGTATATAAAGCAAAGATTTAAAAAATCATATTTAACAGTTGTAGGGAAAGAAAAAGGGGTCTCAGTTATATGTAAAAGGATTCAAACTATAAGTTAAATTTTTTGCTATTAATGAAATGAATAAACAAATACAATAGTGATTAAGCAAAGATTTTATTTACGAGTTCCAGATTCAAAGCTTCAGGCAAGCTAAACAAAATCAAAGTTTAAAGACAAAAGAAACAGTTTCCAGTTCTCACAAAAATAGATGCTTATGTTCTTCTCTGTTTGCAAATACCTAGGTGAGCAACTTTCCCTTTAAAGCCTAATTTTGTTGATATATTGTGATGGTATGATGATTGTTTGATTGTGTGATGGTTGAATATCTTAATGAATGCAATTTGTCTGTATGAATATCATTGCATGTCTGCATATACAAAAATGTTTGTGTGTATATGACTGTATACATATGCCTTTGTTACATCAACAGAATCAAGTGCAATATATAGATTAAAAAAATCATATCTTCTTACCCAATCCAATTCAGGTTATAATTCCTGAAAAGAAAATTCTTATGACAATATAAAGATAGGTTTAAAAAATGATCCCTAGTAAAAACATATAGTAAATACTTTGAAAAATAGAAATGACAGGGATAATTTAATTCAAGTCAAAAATCAATAGTTTGGATTTCATGTTCTAACTATATGAATTGATTCGTTATGCGAAATCATGAATTTAGGCATCAATTCAGAATTTTTAGTTTATTATATTTTTGGGAAATCGTGAGATGAACAGAAGAAAGAATTTTGTCAATCCTCAACGAATAGAGGTAGTCTAGGCCGATGCAGTTGATACTGGAGATAGTCTGGGTAGTAGAGTCCATCAGAAAAATAGTGTCGCAGCTTTTAATTCATCGTGGTGACGGGGCATAAAGGATTTGTGATTTAAACCTAGTTTTTAGTCATTATCGAAAAATGGGTTTGTGCGACGTCGTAGGTGGATCGGAATCAGTCGTAAGGGGGTGAATCGATGCATCATGGCATGGGGAAGCTTTGGACTTGGTGGCTCGTGTCCAGGTGGTCGAAATCGTTGGTGATGATGGTTATTGTTGACCGAAGTTAGGGGTTCTGGGTGCATCGTCTTACTCGATTTCGAGTATCAGGCAAGTTAGCAGTTCTGGGTGTTTGCCTGACATGGGGTGGTCGGCGGCGACATGCGGGAGGTCTCGGGGGTGGTCAGATCACTGGCGAGCAACGTTGCACGTGCACGCGTGCCATTAAGTATCTGGGAGGTTGTGAAATTGAGGAATATGGATACGACTCGCAGGAACTCTAGGGAATATCGTGTGGCAACTCGAAGTTAGGCTCGAGTAAACGTTTGGTTGCGTAGGGTTAAAACTTAGAAAGATTTCAGGTTAAAATTTAAGCATGCGCTCGGGTCGATTTCCTAAAAACCCAAAGCAGACGACGTTTTAACACGGGGCGAACTCGAAGGGATTCGCAAAACAACCAGAAGTCGAGCTCGGATTAACAAAATCCTGGATTGGGTTGATTAATCTGTTACCAGATTTCAAGCCTAAAAGGAAAAAGGATGTTTTCAAGTTTTTAAAATGCAACAGTTCCTTTAGTTAAAAATAAATTAGTTTAACAAAGTTTTTAAAACATATTTAAACTAAACCAGTTTCCAAAGGAAAATAAATGAAGTTTCAAATTTTAAAACAAGTTCAAAGTTTTAAATGTTAAAGTAAATATTTTGAAATCATTTGTTTCTAAAAAAAAAAGAATCATATATTGGGTTGATTGTTAATTTAAAATATTTAAGTATTTTCAAATGTGATTTAGGAAGCAATTGATTAATTAATTAGTTAAAGGTGATGATTAATTAAAGGCAAATTTATCTATGATTAAAAGGTAATTATTTAAAGATGATTATTAATTATTACTTAAAGGCACAGGGAAGAAGTTGCAAAAAAAATTAGTCTCAAGGACAACAATTTTGTTTTTTAGTCTGAAGGACACTTTTTAGTGTAAACTGAAAATGATAGTTACAACTATCATTCTGTAATTTACACTAAAAGTGTCTTTCAGCCTAAAAAAACAAATTTCTTGTCCCTGAGACTAAATTTTTTTGCAACTTTTTCCGTATGCCTAAAAACCCCTAAAGGTAATTACTTAATTTAAAGTAATTAATAAATAATTTAAATTGATTTGTCAAGTAATTAAAGGATAATTACTCAAAGTAATAAATTTGTATTTGATTAATATATGTGATTAGGATAATCACTTATTGTAATTAATTAAGGATAATTAACTAAATGGAAATTAATTAAGGGTAAGTTAATGTGATTAATTAAGAATAATTAAATAATTAAATGTTAATTATTTAATGATTATGGGTTAATTAATTTAGTAATTAAAGGTTGATTGATTTATTAATTAAGGATAATTAATTAATTAAAAGTTTAATTAATTAATGAAGAATGATGATTAATTGGGGATTAATTAATTGAGGATAATTAAATAAGAATTAATTAATGATTAAAGATTGATTAATTAATAATAAAAGGAGGTTAATTTATTTATTTATTTTAGGGATAATTAATTAATTAAATATAATCAATTAAATGGTTAATTAAATAATTAAAGGATAATTATTGAATAGATTAAAGGTTGATAAATTGTAATTAAAGGTTAATTAACTTATTATTAATGATTAACTAATAAACGATTAAAGAAAAATTAATCAAAATGATTTGTAATTCATTAATATTAATTAACCAAGATTAGTAATTCATTAGTAATTAATCCAATTTGAATTAGGCAGACAATTAACCATACTTATGAATGTTTGGATTCTATTGGATGGTTGCATTGTTTGATACCCTGATATGTTCTGTTTTGATTTAAGCTGTGTTTAATGTAATTTATTATCTGTGATATATATCTGTGATATGTGAATAAAAAATAAGCGTTATAGTTTATACGGCTTATCAAATATAAGCGTTATAGTTTATACCGTTTACCAAATATATTACTGTATTTGAATATGTGCTGGTTGATGATGTGGTACTTTTATTGTGTAAAACCCCTGGACCACACCTATAAACACATAAATATAGATTGCATGTGGAAATGGGTTAAGTCACAGATTTTGAAATAGTTTTAAAGATTGAATTTTTGAATCCAAAATAGTTTTGGAATTAGAATTGAAAGCTTTTGAAAATGAATTTAAAAAATAAAAAGTTAATTTGAATAACTTGATTGAGTTTTGAAATTTAAATAATTTGATTTAAATTTGAATTCAATATTTGAAATTGAATTCTATGATTTGGAAACTATGGCTTAAAAAGGTTATTCAACTTATAAATGTGTTTATATGGGTTTTTAACCATTTAAAAAGTATTGTTTTGGAAATTTGAATTAAAACCAAGCTTATACTTGAATGGCTTTAACTTATGTAAATGTAATCAGTTTTTCCCAAAACGAAACCTATGTGTTTTCAAATAATAAAAGCTTTCACATAAGAAATGAACGTCCAATTTGTGTTAAAAGGATTTCAAGTTTAAAATGAAAATAGTTTTCCAAGTTATGGATAAAACTTTGGAAACGGGTTTGAAAGCTATAAGTTAAATCTTTAATTTAAATATTTAATTGGGCTAACCCAAATTGAAATGGAAATTGTTTTGAAATCTATGAATAGATCTTCGTGAAACTATGTGAACTTTGTGAAACGAATCTTTTTGTTAAAAGATTTGAAATGGTAATTTGTTTAACCATTTGAAGAAAAGTTTTGGGTTTTTAAAAGTTGTGACTTAACTGGAATCCCATATCCATATGTTTTTAAATAGTGCGCTCACTGTTCGGTTTAGCCGGGAGAGGACCTTGTATCATATAACCCATTCCGAATAATGATACGACGTTATGGATTGCATGTGAAGATCGATGTTGAAGACCAGGCGACTTCGAGAACGTTAGGATAGCCTATCGATTGTCTCTGCACAGAGTAGCTACGGTATAGAGATTCCCTAAGTGATGGGAAGTCCGATCGGGATTGTGGATACCTGGATTGCAAGGGCTTCTTCGGAAGTGCCTTCGGTTCTGTTCGAACTCGGGACAGACTTGTATGGTTGTATGTCTGACACTACACTTTGAAATATTAAACTGATCTCTATCAAATACATTTCTGCTTGGTGGCGGAGAATTTATTCTCTTAGCTTAACACCCTTCTCTGAGATGCACAAGCTCAGAGGTTATGTAGTTGATAATTATCAGTGATATACTCTCAATTTGGTAAGTGTGACATGCTGAGTGTTGCTGTGTATCATTTGTTGATCAAAGCATTGCTTTTGTATAAAGCGTAGCTTTGTGGACGAGACTGCGTCAGGACCTCACACCCCGGAAATGGTCGAAACAGGAAAGATGCGGCAAGGTTATGAGGGTCGTGCCCTTTAGGGTTTGTCATTCCCTTTTGGAAAAGGGTAGTATCATGGTATGGAGCCCAGATATTTCACTCATGTGGTCACTGCAAATCTATTACTTTGTGATTTCTTTGTGGTTGTTGGATTAGAGGTACCTCGGATAAAGGTCCCAAAGGACCAGGAGATGGCACGCTCAAGTAGTAGTTACCTAGTTACAGAGCTAACCCTGGCCTTGTGTTGGCAGAGATCCGGTTAGGTTCTCGAGACATCCCGCCAGAGGCGTACCCATGGAAAGTAGGAAGTTCCTTCGCCTGACCATTTGTGGAAATCCAATCTTCAATACGCGCCTTGTATGGTTTTAGTTATATAACCTACCATTTACTTATGGTGGCGCCCCACTGTATAGATGGTAGCTATAGTAGGCATACGATACTGGTCGTATGATGGCTAGGATTAATATTATACTTTCGAATGGTTTTTCTACACTATGCACTAGTAATAATATCAAAGAAATTTTCTCGTATCAAGCATATTTGACTATCATAAGGAGAAATCTCCTCCAATTCTGCGTTTGCATTGCGTGTGTAGCGGGAGGCCTTATGGTAGTTTCATTTTCTAAAAAGCATCGCGGATTTCTTTCAAACTCTTTGTTGTTTGTTTTAAAAGATAAACTGCTTTTGTTTGCTCATACCAGTCCCATGACTGACCTGGAGCTTATTGTTCCTTCCCTAAACTCTGGGTGCCCACAATTTTCCCACACGGGCAGTCTAGAGTTGGGTTTTTCAGATAGTCAGGTTTAGTAGATTATCTGGAGTTAGTTCAATCTTTGGATCATGACTGCACTTGCTTATCTTTATGCATTGTTATTGGGAGTTCGAGCTATTTCTTGTTTGGTGCCTCGGAGATGGAGACTACCGCTGCTGGAGTTCTCTCTTGAAGACTATCTTGGAGATATTGTTCCGCTGTTGGTGTTATCTTTTCTTTCCGCTGCTATTATATTGTATCATATCTCTGATGTATATTGATATTCATTGTATCATCATTGTATCCGGATATGGCATCAATGTTGTATATCAAATGTATTATTCATTTCTTCCGTTGTGTTATACTTGATGTGTTATAAGCTCCGGCGAACCAGATTCGACGTTTGGATATGCGGCATTTGAATACGAGTGTCGTATTCGGTGCCGACTTTTGAAGGTCGAGTCAGGGTCGTTAGATCAACCTTAGTTGTCTGAACTCCAGCATTTTGGCCATCAACAGTAGGGCCATCTCCATCCTTTGCAAATCGAAAATTTATCATTATTCAGGATACAGCGTGTATGATCGGTAGTGATCCGAGGTGATGGTTCGGTATCGACCTGTGCACTGCCGACTTGAGTTCTTCCTACTCCAGCCTTCGAGGTTCTAGCCCTTTTTCTCTTCATTTTTCGATTTCTTTCTTTGTGATTTTCACTAGACGAAGAGGAACTATCTTCTTCTGAATTGGAAGGCGACGATTCCTTCCTATTCCTTCTATGACCCCAAGTCGGACAGGTCATCAAATCCAAGCTTTCTTTCATTTGTTTCATCGTAGCACTCTGACTTTCAAGTAGCATGTCATTCATTTCTTTTATCATCTTATCCAACTCAACCCCAGTGATTGTATTTGAAGCACTCTAGATTTCAACAGTTCCCGGCTGGTTGGTTGCTTCTCCATGCTAAGAGCCGGCATTCTTAGCATCATTGGTGGGTTGGGAGGCAGTCAATTTTTCTTTGGAATTCCTTGAAGCCATTGCGTTAGTAGATCCTGTTATAGAATTGAATAATCATGGACCACTAGAACAAAACTTGTAGATCCACTTTGTGGATTAAAGAAATCCAACGGTTGAAAATAGATCTGAACAGTGAGAAGTTGGGTTCTCAACGAAAGCATCAAAATATTTTTACCGAAAGTTGGCATAAACAGCCGAGTAGTTTAGGGAAGAGAATAAAACGAAGAAATTAAATAAAAAACGAGTAAAACAATACACAACAATTTATAGTGGTTTGGCTAAATTCTGGCCAACGTCCACTTAAGCTTTGTTAATGACTATCAAGTTTTACAAGTGATATTTTATGGATCGGTAGTCTTAGATGGATGATGATCCATGAAATCACTATAAAGGTATAAAAAAATTGAACGTAGAAAAAGGATCTTAAAATAGTGCCTCTTATCTCCTATCTATAGATGAAGATCAGCAAATTTTCCTCCACCACGTTCTCCCTATGTTCTCCACATTCTGAAGAAGGCTGCATGAAGAGATCGTGGCCAAATTAGTAGGTGGCATCTTGGCTCGGTACCGACCTGAGAGCCTCAGATCAGTAGCGACCAGATTTTCATCTCGCCATGACTTAGCTTCTTGCTTCATGAAATAATTATCATATATCAATGGCAAGCATGGGTCTTAGTTCGTATTTCTTAGGGATGCCTTCGATCTTCGGATGGTTTGAAATACATCACTATTAGGTGAATTCATGGTCATAGATTGGCACCAGTCTGAGATTCTTAGTTTGGTACCGATCCAAGACTTAGTTCTGGATTTTGGCATCTTGACTTTGGCCATTTAAAGTACTTTGCCATGTAGATGATCTTCATATGTATTTGACAAGTTATAGTCATATATTTGAACTTTGCTTGGGATTTAATTCTAAAGTTATCGTTCTGGATTTCTACTTTGTTATCTGACCACTCGATCGTTTTGACTTGTCCAGATATGGCTCGGCTAAAAGGCCAAATAATACCTCCTCTACTATAATTCAATCTTAGGTTTTAGAAATCACCTCCTCTCATCCCATATCGGCCTTAGGCTAATACCTTCAATTTATTAAATTAGCCTTATGCTTAACATTGCTTAGCTTTCTTAATGAATCGTATACTTAAGGTTCTTGTTTAATTCTACCTTTGGCTCTGGTTCTCGATACAAGTTGGGAACTGTTTTTTGCACGTCTGATGCTACCTTTACATGTGTCAACTTTGAATTAGTTTGACTTGGTATATTCTTATCATTTTGATGTACTTTCTAGACATGCTCAACAAATTTTTTTGACCTAGTTTATTGACCAATCATTAAATACTCTATTTAACTAAATTGCCACTAGACCTCAATTATTTACTCATCGACACCCATTAAATCCCCTTTCGACCAAGTGGATTTTCTTTTAGTAGTTACTTATTTTTTTCCCAAAAAGTCATAGAAAATAACATGTATTTCCTTTCATGCTATTTCTCAAACTCCCTATCTTTAACTATCCCTATTATATAGGCTCCCAAATAATTCATGTCAATTTATTCATTTACAGGAAAATTTTGTAAATCAAACCTCATCTCTAATATTGTGTTCCCAACATCATATCAAGTATTCAGGTCAAATAGATAACAAAAACGTAAGAAACATTCATTATCACTTCGACCATGAGTAGTTTCGAAATGAAAACGGGATTAGAGATTATATTACTCATCTAGATCTCTTAGTTGAATAATATTTCTATTTCCATTAACTTTGATCTACTTCTTCTCTCTTATTTTATTCTTAGGCCGCAAACACCATTAAATTGATCCAAACCCTTTACTTTTAATTTTGAGTATAAAATGCAGCCAGCTTTATTCCTATGTATGATTGGGCCACTGGCACATTGCTCCTGTTCCCATTTAATTTGTTTCAATTTAGCTTCATTAAATGTAATTTTAAAAAGTAGATGAGCATCCAAATACTTATCGCATTTCCTTACATAATTTTATTATTTAACTACTTAAATATTTATTCTCATGATTAATTCCTTAACAAATTATCTATTATTTTATAAGGTGTTACAGGTTTCCTGTCTTATAGGAATTTCATCCTCGAAATTCAAATACGGTACGTGGTGATTCAAAATCCTTCCTGTGCCCACTCTATCATAAACACATAAGTTCTTTATCTACGTAAAAAAGTACTAGTGCTTCTGCTAATGCATAGCAATAATCAACCTTAAATATTAGCACATATATATATGGTATAAAACATATGTAGCAAACTCCTACGAAAGTCTGAATCAACTACTCAGGAAAAGTCTTCGTGAACTTATCTTCAGTTCCCTGAATACTATCTTCTCAGTCCTCGCTCCATTGGATCTATACAAGCTTCACTTCCTTGTTCTAAAGCTTCTTTAAGTCTTGGTCTAAATGGGCTTCCTTACATAGGTCATATTCAATTCAATAGTGAAATATTAATTATCTCTCGAAAACACAACGTCCTTAGCGTCTTGAACACACTTCCTTTGATATGATACAAGAAACGTGTTATGGAACCCTACAAAAGCAGTCAGCAATTAAACTCGATAAGCTACTATTCCAGTCCTTTCTAGTATCTGAAATGGGCCAATGTATCTCAGTGCTAACTTTTCAGTCTTTCCAAATCTCATAGTGCATCTAATTAGTGACACAATAACGAATACTTGATCTCCAAGATCAATTTCAAGTCCTCCTATCATCTATCGGCATAGCACTTCTACATTGAATGAGCATCATTCGTCCTTTGTCGAATTATTTCAACCATCTCTGAAGCTTCTATTCCTACATCCGACCCTAGAGCAAGTCTATCTCCTCCCGTCTCACACCAACTTACTAGTGACTTATAAGGCCTTCCATACAACGCCCCGAAAGGTGCCACTGGACTTGTAACTGTTACTGTATCAAAATTCCACTAAGTATCAATGATTTTCCCAAGATCCCCTGGAGTCTAATATACATATCCTCAGCAAATCTTCCAGCATTAGGTTGACTCTCTTAGTTCGAACATTTTTCTCTAGATGGTAAGGAGTACTTGCACATAGTTCCAAACCCAAAATACTCAAACACAATTCTGAACCCCAAGCACCCTGTAGGCTGCCAAAACTCAATGGTAAAAAAAGGGCCTCGGTCGTTAACTATATTATTTGGAATTTCACAAATTCTCGTTATAGTATAAACGTATATCTTAGCTAATTTGGATGTCGTCCTCGTGAACTTCACTGGAATGAAATGGGCACTCTTAGTCAACCTATCAACTATGGCCCATGCATTTTTGTTTCTTTCCTTTCTTCTAAGCAATCTATCCACAAGTCTATCAAAATTGAATCCCAGTTCCACACTGGAACTTCCAAAGGCTGCAAAAGTCCACTAGGCTTCCAATGTTCCGCCTTAACCTATTAGCATGTGAAACATTTCTTCACACATTCTCTGACATCTCTTTTCTGTCCTTCCCAGAAGAAGCCTACTTCATGTCTCGATGCATCTTAATTCCCCCTAGATGAATAGAAAACATTGAATGTTGACACTCATCGAAAACCAACTTTCGATGTTTTCCAATATTCGAAACATGCAACCTTCCATTTTTCAAAAGCCAGTCCTTTTTATTAATACCGAAGTCCTTTAGCTCTTTGGTCTCGGCACCACTCTTTTGGCCATTAATCTTTTCAACACTCTATGGGCCATCCTTTTGCCTCTTGACAGTTCCCTTCACGAATTCTAGGTGAACTTCCGGCCATAATAACGCCCCTAAAGTTCTACTTGGACTATCATTCAATCAAAAATGAACATTACAGTAACTAGAGTCTCTAAAAAATTCCATTCCTTAATCACAGCCAAAATACAACTTTGCTGCTTCCAGCTCAAGGCATTAGCAATCTTGTTCCTTACCCTAGTGTATACTCTACCCTAAGATTATACGATGCTAAAAATTTAACCACATCTGCTGCTTCATGTTCAACTTCTTCTGAGAAAACAAATATCTCAATGACTTACAGTCAATTAACAATTCAAACCTTTCCTCAGAGTTAATGCCTTCAAATCTTTATTGCGAAGATGACAACTGCCTCAAAGGCATGTATTGGACGTTGAACCTTATGGGGTCTCAATTCCATAGATGCATAAGCTATCACCTTGCCCCTTGTGCATTAATACTGGATTTAGCCCTGAACCCGAGATGTTTGTGTAGATTACCATATCTTCATTACCTTCCAGCATTACCAAAATTGAAGCTTCCATCTCCCGAAGCTTTAACTCCTGGATGTCGGCTCACATTCCTTTGCTAGAAGTCAGAGTATACCTCACATTCTTTTGGGTAAGCCTTATCAATGACACCACTATCCTGGAGTGGTCCTCAATGAATCTTCAATAGTACCATGCCAATCTCAAGGAACCTTTTATCTTGGTAACAGTCTTGAGTCACTTCCAACTATTCACGGCTTCAACCTTTGAAGGATCTATGGCCAATCCCATCTTTGAAATCAGATGGCCTAGGAACTTAATTTTCTGCTTCCAAAAATAACACTATGAAAACTTTGCTATCAACTTGTGTTGTTTCATGGTTTCCAATAACAATTTAAGATGAACTTCATGGTCTTATCCATCCTTAGAATACACCAAGATATCATCTATAAAGACCAAAACAAACCTGTCAAACTGATTGCAAGGACCTGGCTCATAATATTTACAAATAATGTTGGAGCATTGGTTAGCCCAAAGGCATGACTAACCAAACTTATGAACCATATATTTTCCTGAACGTAGTCAAAGGGATACTCTCTTCAACAACTCTGAGTTGATGGAATCCCATAGCCAAATTTAATCGTGTGGATATTCTAGCTTCACTCCATTGATCAAATAGATCCTCACTCCTTGGTAATGGATAATGATTCTTCATGATTAGCTCATCAACTTTCTATAGTCAATTCACATCCAAAGTGATCCATCAGACTTCCTTACATGTACAGTTAAGCTTCCCATGGTGAACTACTCGGCCTAATCAAACTCCTATGCTTGAGTTTCACTAGCTTCTTCTTCAACTCTTCCATTTCCTATATGGTATTATTTTGCTGGGAGAGTTATCGCATGAAATCGGTACCTAATCCATACCCAAAACTACCCCATACCCTATGAGGTCGAACATGAATGGGTTGTAGGAAAATAAATGTTTACAGAGAACAAACTTTAAATTACTGCAATTTAACCTAAGGATGGCATGCCCACCAATCAAATTAATCATATGCCATGAAGTAACTATGTAGGTAATATATATCCCTAATCAACCAACCTCATCTTTCAAAATTAAAGAATGTGTAACTTTAGTATCGAACAGAACTCTAACTAAAAACTGGAAATTGAAATCATACCTCAAAGCACTAATCTCTTTCCTTTCTCCTTAGCTGTTGATTCGGAAGATGGGCCCTCTAAAACCAACAACTTTGTCTGCTTTAGCTTCGGACAATCCTTCTTCTTATAGCATGGCTTGTCACAATTGAAGCACTTGACTTTGGTTGTCCCAGCTCATACATCAATACGCAGTGCCCCTTCTGTCCAAATTAGTAAAATATAGCCTCCAAAGTATCATTTTGGTCACCTTCCTCTTTAGTTTTTTTCCCTCGGTCGCAGCCCCTTCTTCTCCTTCTGGTATGGACCGAACCTCTTCTTATGTTCCACCTTCAGCTTCATTTCCACCCTTCTCTCGTTTTGGTACATATTATCATACTTTTGAGTCATATCTACAATAAACTCAATAGGAGAAGCTAAGTGCACCATTGACTTATGATTCAATCCTTGCTTAAACCTCCAAATAAACATATTATTCTTCTTTACAAGGGTGTTGATCAGTTCTTGGCCATACTTCACGAAGGCATTGAACATTTGGATGTACTGTCCACTAAAAGATCTGATTGCCTGAGATCGATGAGCTCTCTCAACAACACACTTCTCTTAGGCTCGAAAATGAACCGAGCCCTGAATCTTTTCCTAAATTAATCCCAAGCGAACTCCTCTTCAAAAGTCTCTATAGTCACTGCCTCTCACTAATCCAAAGAGTCTTCATGCATTTTCCTTGAAGCTAACCTTCTCTATTGTGCATCATTCGGTCCTAAATCCCTGAAGATATGATCACTCATCTTCAACCAATTCAACATTTCTACTGCCAGGTCTCTCTTGGTAAACATCGTACCTCCTAGGTTACGGTAGTCTTGATTCAGCTTCAAAAAATCCTCTCTTACCAATGGCCTTGGCTCTGCTTCTTCTAGCATATTCTTTGTCACCATTTGCATCGTGAACCACCGGAACAAAACATTTACATCCATACCCATAGGTGGGACTTCCTCATTCTCGGTTTTTGAAGGAACTCCCTTCAATTTCCATCAACAGATTATGTGCTATCATTCTCCCATCTTACATTAGGTCCTCCTACTGTGATTCTTGTACTCCCAAAAATCCTATTTTGCTAAGAAGTTTTAATTAGAAACAAAAGGAAGAGAGTGAAAACAACAATTGAAGAAAATAATTATATATACATGTGTGTATGTATATATCAAACAAAAATACGATATATAATTAAGTATATCCTCTCCAAGGTGTTTGTTTCCAACTATCAAATTTTACCTAAACATTTCCTTAGCTCTATTTTACTTAGGTGTCCCCTAATGTAAGCTCTAACACCAACTATAATATCTCTCATTCTAAAACTTAAAGATGGAGCTCCAATATGGTGTAGTAACCTAGGAATTATCTTTCGACAACAAAGATGAGATCAATTATACTATACAGTCTTAAGTATATAGAGCATATATTAATTAAATTTAAGCAATGCAGCATTACAATTCAAGATTAACAATTTAGTTCCTAAGTTCGTTCCCATGCAGGAGTTAAAAATATAATAGAATATATATAATACTGTTATTCCCAACATATGAAGATGCTAACATAAACACTTACTACAGCAGAATTAAAAAAACATATAATACTCTTAAGCATCCTACTTCTCCTTTGACTCCTTTATTCGTCCACCCAAATGCATATTGTCCAAATGCATAAACTCAGCCTACTCCAATGAATACCTATGAATTTATATGAAAAACAATGATGAAAACACGGATCAAATATAAAGTCTGGTATGAACAACATATTACTCTAAACATAAAAGATATTGAGACCATGCTGCACGTAATGATTTTCCCCCCACTATAAAACTATAACAAACATTTGATTTTAGAAACTTAAGTATAAGTCAATGGTTTCATCTATAGGCCTTATTCTTAAAATATTTGTCATAATTGAGATCAATAGCTATTTCTCTCTGCATGAAATTCAGTAATCATTTTCTTTTCTCATCAAAACGCGAAATACTCGATCTCAAGCTACCATCAGGGCCTTACACTTCTGTGGGAGATGCAAGGTATCAGTCTAAGTATTCGGCTTCCACTAAGGCCTTATGCCTTCTATGCTTGCTTAATTTCATTAAACTCGTTATCAGTTTCGACTGCCACTTAGTCCTTATAGCATCGTTTTCATGTTTCGGCTGCATACTCGGCCCTATGCCTACTTCGTTTTCAGTTGCCACTTTAGGCCTTACACCTATATTTACGTAATTTTGTGGCCAATGAGGCCTTGGAACTACTTCACTTTTGGTACTGAACTGCCACATTAGGCCTTAGGCTTCTACTAAATCTTTGGTTGCCACAACAGACCAATAATTGCTTTCATTCTCTTAATGCCACCTAGGAACATACTCCAACACTTCATACTACGGTTTCCACTTTAGGCCATCCACCAACGTGTATAGCTGCGGTTACCACATTAGGCCTAACATCTACGTTTACGATTTTGGTTGCCACCATTTCCTTATGCATATGCTTTTATTTCAGGATGCCATTAAGGCCTTAGTCCGACACCTTTGGTTTCTTGACTACCACTCAGGCCTTATGTCATCTAGCAAACATCACTTGCCTACCTAACCATATATACATTAGTATTTTCTCTTAGTAATTAATTAAGCTACATTGCTACACTATCATCAATGCCCTAAGTATTACTTTCAGCCAACTTAAGCCTCAAAAAATTTCTCTTTCGGATATCAATTAATTCGGGTATCAACATCTTGCCGAAAACTACACTTCCCTCGGTCCATGCTACCGTCAGTTTCGTTTAAGAAAGCTTTTCTTAATTCAATATTGGGCGACCTATGATATTTAAATCTTTAAATGTCCAAAATCACATCCTCTACTCATAATTCAACCTTAGGTTTTGAAAATCGTCCTCACTACCTAAAGTTCATCCTTGGTCATTGGCTACTACCTTTTATTTATTAGCCTTAGCTTTATGCATAGCATCCTTTAACTTTCTTACTTAGTCAATATAATTAAGGTTCTTCTTTTACCTTCGATTCTAGCTCTCAATGCATGTTAGGAACTATTTTTTTGCACGTCTAACACTATCTTTACCTATATCAACTTTTGAATAGTTCAACTAAGTCTTTTCTTATCCTTTTGGTGGACTTATCTAAAGTGTTCAACATAAAATGTGGATCTAGTCTATTGGATAATTATTAAATGCTCTATTTAATCAAATTACCATCCGAACCCAATCATTTACCCTTCGACGCCCATTAAATCCCCTTCTAGCCTAGTGTATTTTCTTTCAAAATTTACTTATTTTATTAAACAAAAAAATATAAAATATAATTACTTATATTTCCTTTCATATAATTTCTCAAATTCCCTATATGGCTCTCAAATAATTCATATCAATTTACTTACTTATGGGAAATTTCTATGAATCAAAGCCCATCGCTAATAATATATTCCCAACATCATATTAAAATTTTGAATCAAATAGAATACAAGAAACATTCATTATTAATTTGGCTATGAGTAATTTATAACAGAAAACAGGATTAGAGAATATATTATTTACCTAGATCTCTTAGTTGAATGACGTTTCTACATCCCTTAGCTTTAATCTTCTTCTTCTCTCTTATTTTATTCTTAGGTCACAAACACTAACAAAGTGCCCCAAAGCTTTTACCTTTAATTTTGAGTATCGAATGAAGTAAAAAGAGGGAAGTAACCAACTTTATTTATCATGAATGTTTGGGCCACCTACCCATTACCCCTCTTTCCATTTAATTCGTTTTAGTTTAATTTCATTAAATATAATCTACATAAGTAGATGTGCATCCAATTACTTATTGCATTTCATTAGTTAACTTCACTATTTAACTACTTTAATCTTTATTCTTATTATAAATTCCTAAATTAATTATCATTTAATCATGGGGCGTTACATATGTACATATAACAACTTTATTTTTTTAATTGCAACATAATACACCACAATATTAAATTTAAACATATGCGAATATACATACATATATGTTAAGGACGTATTTGCGCATAATTTATTTACCGAAACTAACTTTAGATAAAACAACTCTATATCCAAACATACATGAAATATTGTGATTTAATTCAAACATCAATATATACATATATTTATATTTGTATATGTATGTATATTTTGTACTTTTGTAGTTACAATGATTTATTGTTTGAAAACAAACTAGAAACTCATGATTAAATTTCAAATACCAAGTGAAATCTTTTGAAAAGGTATTTGGCAACACAAATATAAGGGATGGTGATAAGATATGAAGAATTACCTATGCAGATCCATCCCTTTGTAACACCTTGGTGTTAAAATTCTACCCTACGTTCCTAGAATAAACATCCAGTTTCTAGAAATCGGGCGAACCACTTATTTTACTTTCATTCGATTTAATTGGAACAAAAAATTTCTTCCATGAATGGGGCTAGGTAGTGCAGCCATGGACAAAATAATGAAAGAGAGAGAATATTCAAATGAAAAATCAATGAGAGGGTTCGTTTTAATGAGAGAATAAAAATATTTCCCATTCTCTCTTTAAAACATTATATAATCTCCAATAATTTTCAATTATGCCAATCATTTCTGAGTTAAGTCATGGTTAAACATCATGAATGAGTATAAGTAAAAATAAAACATACATGAAAAGTCTTGCCGTTATAAACCTTGATTTATGATTTCTCCTCAGGTCTTCAAGTAAATCCACACCCAGTTTAACAAGAGAAAGATGAACCACTTAGTCTTTATTTTATTTGATGTTTTCATTTGATTTTGTTTTGGGAGGGATAGATTAATTTTTGGCCATGGCTATTAAAAGGAGGAGAGAAAAATAAAAACGAATGAAAGAGTGAGTCAGGATAAAATTAGTGGACCTGTTTTATTTGAGAGAATGAAACCTTTCCCTTTCTTTCTATTAAAACTTCCCTAAGTCTTCTCTCTTTCCACTCCCCTCTCTTCTCGAGATATGGTCGACAAGTGATGCTATTAAATGTCATGAAATTTCTATAAATCTCTTTATGCAATTATCTTTTATTTGAACCTGTTTAATGGTACACCGATATCATATATCGATGCGCATAAATATATGCATTCAAATAATTAAAAACAACTCGCAATTAAATAATAATCAATATTTATCAAATGTTTTTTAGTTTAACCAATTTACAATATTTTATAAATTAGTAAAATCATGGTTGTGTGGCTCAAATATGTGAATTCAATTAGTAATTCATACCGAACAATTTTAAATTTAACTTATATACCTCACCTGAGCTAGTGATGCAACAGTTTGGTTGAATTCATTGCTTATAGACTTTTTTTAGTAAAATAATATTTACATATCTTAAGCGGTACCATTTAGTAACAATAATTTACACATGTTCACTTCGTCAATACTACATCACTTTAGGATTTATGGAATTTAGTTCTCGTCAAAATTATAAATCATCGTTATTCAACAATGTTTGTCCCATTAAAAAGTCCTTGTTTCAATAATAATATTTATAATTAATCATACTAAACTGGCCAGAATTTTTGACTTTGATTTGACTATTGTTAATTGTGATACTAACATCATATAACCGAGGAGATGAACTCTATCGAACTGTGCTCCACTTCCAATGTTATAACTCAGACCCAACTATAGTTGCTCGATGGTGATGCCATGATTTAACTATAATCAAAGTGGAGTACTCATATTGAAGTTCCACGGTGCTCTTAGGTCGAGGCAAATGCACAGTAATGTCATCCTGGGATAACCTGTTTGACAAAATTATTATTAACCAGCAGGAAGCTCTCAAATGAGTCATTCCATAGTTGTTTAATAACTATGAGTACGTAACCCTTTAGTGTCCTCATCGGCCATAAGTAATACACTATCCTACATTTTAAGAGCATTATGTACTTTAGTCTCATTAGATATATCAATCTCCTTTCTTGAAAAATCGCAACCGAAAATATTTAAAATAATATCTTATTTTGTAGTGTGATAATTTTCTTATGATTACAACTCCTTGTTTTTATCATTAAATGACATATCATTTAATGATTACAACCACTCATCACGATATAACAAGTATATAATAGAAAATTCAACATGTTTATTACGAACAAAATTTGTTATAAAGTTATATACATGTAACAAATTACATAATTTTCCCTAAGGCATAACCCTGACTCTCTTAGTCTACCACTAACACTTGGGATCGATTATGGATTCTCAATCTCATTCCTTCGATCAGTTTTCTCAAAATGATAATGTTAGTCCCTTAGTGAACGGATATGATATATCATCTTAATTATTTACTCTACCAATCAACACTCTCCGAAATTAATAACTACCTTTATCATGTGGAACTCTTCATAGTATATTTCTCAACTTATAGTCTGCTCTAATTTCTTTCATGATCCTTATAACGACATTGTTTTCAAAAACAAAGTCATGGGATTCTCAACATTTGAAATCACCCCTAGCTCAGTTATAAAATTTATGTATTTTATTTACATACATTTTTTGCTACCGCATTATTCAAGGCGATGTACTTAGCCTTTGGTAGAATCAACCATAACCTTTCATTTGAAACAATTCCAACTTAAAGCTCCTTAACTAAGATAGAACATGAATTTAGGATTGACATATTATAGTCGATATAACTTATAGAGTTCTAGTTCAAGTCCAAATAGCCCCTTCACAAGGAGTAATATGTTTCTAAAAATATTTCTCTAGTATTTCGTAAATACTCAAGAACACTCTTAATCACGGGTTAGCGATCTTAATTCGTATTTGATATTCACTCAACATACCAAGTACATAAGCAAAATGTGATATAATACACTACCTAGAATATGTGATAATTCCTATTGCTAATGCATAAGGAATCAATCTCATGTGCTCCATATTAAACATTTTAATTTCGTGTCTATGTATACCATATAGGACTATCCAACATCCTTTTATATTGATCATAAAAGATGTCATTTTCTAATCCAATGTAGAGGGTTAAATAACCAAATTAAAATGATTTTAACATGGTACATCATTAACAATCATAAGTTTACTGTATACTTATAGTTTAAGAAAAAATTTAGTAACTTTAATAGACATACACTTCCTACGCATTTCGGCTAAAAACTATTTTATTTTACTATCGGAATACATGTTCAACTCTAATGCTTATCGTACGTCACTTTGCATCCGCTCTTGGAACATATCCAAAGCATACAAACCATGTTGTAACTGCGATTGACTTTGAGACATTTTGATTGTTATGTGCAAATAGATTCTTCTAATAATTATTTAGAACTTCTGTTTCAACATCAATATACCACAACTCAAGTTCATATTGTGCGATAATTGCATGTAGAATTCGAATGGTTTGAACATGTTAAATAGCTAAATTACATCGCTAATTTCAATATATGAAATCGATGAAGTGGTTTGCTATAAACCTTGCATTATATAATTTCAACTGCATTGATCTACTTGAAGGTAAATTTGCATACGATGGGTCATATTCCTTTGGGCACAACTATCAAAATCATTTTTTGGCAATACTTAGTATCTAGTTTTGGATTTAAACCATTATGCCATATTGTAGAGTCTATATTTTTATGGCTTTTTAACAACTAAGGAAATTGTTTTTGCCAACAATTATTTTTCGCAAAATTGATAAGAAATCTGTATTTTCTCTTTAATGTACAAGAATTATTATTAGGCGTTCTAATGTATTGTGTGCTCATTTTAGGATTGATTGATTATATTTCATCTTATGCAACCAATCTCTATGTTCGAGTCTTTGGATTATATCTACGTACATTATATCACCACTAATTTCTAAAAGAAATTAAGGCAGTGTTTCTTGAAACAACAATTGTTTCTAAAAGAAATTTCATCTTATCCTACTTGCACTTGTGGTCAACTATAAAATCTTTTTTTTGGCAAAGCCAACGAGGGTAAATGGCCGCCTATAATTTTATTTATTACTTGAATTTTTTTACAAGTAAGAAACAAGGAAGTTACTAAGGAAAAGTAAGAATGAAAAAGAAGAGATGAAAAAATATTAAATGAAAGAACACAAAATACAAAAGTTAAAGAGATAGGAAAAAAGACATGCAAATGCCTATGCTGCACTCCAAGTTCTCTACATATCAGTAGGATATATATAAATAGAGAAAGCCACTTCTTTTTGAATGTCCTTAAGCATCCCACGAAATACATCCATTCTACTTTTTTCTTTGCTTGTAAAAAGCCGATAAATCCTTTCCTTCCAAAATAGAGGAAGTAAAAAACCTTTAGAATCAACAAGAGGCCATAGTAGGATGAGTTATTCCATGTCGTTTCAATATATATACTCCTCCATTCCAGTCTGTCATCATGAAAAGGAGTAGCATATCCACTTATACCTTTAGTTTCTTCCAGAAGAAATGTAAGAATGAGAATTTAAAGTAGAGGTGAAGATTGTCATCTGGGTAGCATTTACAAAAGTAGTAGGTGGTAGAGTTAGAAAAAACTCCATTTGCAAGATTGTTAAGAGTGTGGATTGCATTTCTCCAAATATTTCAAAGAAAAAAATCAACTTCTCCGATGCTATAGTGTTCCAAGTCCTGCCAAACCAAGGGAATTTGATGACTGAGCGAGCATTAGTTATAGCTTTGTATACAATGCTAGAGGAATATGATTTCAACTCAGAAGACAAAACATGGTTGTCTATGTCAACCAGCGATATTCTAGTTATTGTGTTCGTTCTAGAGAGCGAAATACTTAAATTACTAGACATGGGAAGGAAGACAATGCCATTTATTCGACCAGTTCCAATCAATTATAGAATCATAATTCCATTTATTCGATCAGTTCATAACTGATCGAGCTAGTCCTTTAGTGAACGAATCTGCTATGTTGTATTACTATCTACTTTATCAGCCAACATCTTTCCATCGATGAAAATCTCCCTTGTTATGTAGAATTTTAGTAGTATGTAATTGAACATTTTGTGAGCCCTGGTTTCTTTTACAACCCATATCACAACATTGTTTGCACAAAACAATGTCACGGGATTCTCTACATTTGGAATCACCCTTAATATAGTTATAAATTTATGCAATTATATTTATATTACATTCATTGTAGCACTGCTCATTTGGAACATTTTAACCTCAAAGCTCTTTAATTAAGGTTGAATTTAAATTTAGGATAAACATACTATATTCAATATCACTTATAAAGTTTGAGTCCAAACTCTCTTTCATAGGGAGCTCATTGTTTCTATTAATAATTCTCTAATATTTCATAAACACTCAAGAACATGCATAACCACCATTTAGTGATTTTAGTTCGGATTTGGTACTCGGTCAATGTACAATTACATACATGAATTGCGATATAGTAGACAATATGACACATATTATAATTCCTATAGCTAATGCATAAGGAATTCATCTCATACGTTCTATATTAAACATTTTGACATGGCATCTGCATATATCATTTAGGGCAACCCCGACATCCTTGTAGTTTCAAAAATATTTTAGTACCTCCACATTTTGACTGAAAGTCAAACTATTTGTTTCTTTGTATATATATTTGTTTAACTGTTATGCTTTTCGAACGATATTATTATCCATTCTTTGATCTTATACAATACGTACAAACTCAGTTATGACCTCCACTGACATTGTGGTATTTTGGTAACATGAAAATAGTCCTTCTAAATAATTATTCAGAATTTATGTTTCAATAAAGATGTACCAAAATTCAAAGTCACATCGGACATTAACTTAAGTACGTTAACTGACGAATTTGTAACGCGAATTTCAATAATTGAAATTTACAACTTTATTTTCATCAATGTTACTCATTATATTCCAACTGCATCGGTCTTAAGTAACACACATGGTTGATGGATCATATCCCTTCGTGTACAACTATCAAAATCGTATTTTGATAATGTACTTGGTATTTATTCTAGACTTAAGCATCATGCCATATGTTAAAATTGATAATCTTTAAAAGTCAATTGGCAATCGAGGAAATTATTGCCAGGAACAATTCCCTTTCTTGACATTGATATGAAACTTATGGTTTCTCTTTAGTGTACAAGAATTATTTATTAGACACTCTAATTAGTTGTGTCTATTTTAGGCTTGGTTAGTTTCTTTTCATTTTATATATTTAGTTTTTATGTTAAAGTGTTAGGATATTACTCAATACTTGCATAAAACTGATTCAATTTTGAGCTTATGAAATTATTGTTTACAACATAAATTAATCAACCATTGTTGGTCAGTCCCAAACTTCTTTGGAGTGGTTTACACAAAATCCCTCAAGGTCAAATTTAACGTGAAGCCCCCGACTCACACAACTTGTCAACACTTGGACCCAGGACATGTAGGGATTTCATGTTAATTCAAATCTTATATGATATTGTAAACAGTGCTTTAGATGAAATTAAATTTAACACATCTACTTTCTCTCAAATACATATCCTTATAAAAGAAGTTAATTCAACATCACTCATTATCAAACGTACTTTGTCCAACTAAGTCAGATAACTCCTTGTTGATACATCATTATGTATCACAGGGCGGAGTGACTTTGAGATTGATTTTATTCATTTTTTAGACTTTTGGAACTCCTTCCAATATGCTCACCTATTAGATGAAATCAAATTATTTTATTTCCTTTACATTATATGTTTTCTACTTTCATTTTAAATTATATGAACTTATTGTTAGGAAATTAAATCTACGGTTTCAATGACAACAATTATACAATGGAAATCGAATAAGCATATATATATTTCTATATACAGGTACTTGCTAGAGCAATATCACTAAAAATATAAGAAAAAGGCTCAAAGAACGTTACAAGAGACTACAAGTCGATAGGATCAAAGAAGCAACAGAAAAGATGCACAAAACAGACATGCACGGGTTTCAGACGTCTGGGTGCACAAGCCAGACGTTTGGAAAAGTCCTTTGAAATAATTTCGCTCTTCCATATATTCGGTTTTTCACAGACAATACTCTCTAGTTATATAGTGGAAGCATTTGTACTAATTAGTCAATATCCGTGTTATAGAACACATATTTGCCAAGAACAATTTATCGTAACCAAGCCTATTCCTCCGGGCAAAGCAAGGGTGATTGATAATCGAATTCTGAAGAGGAGCTTCGGGACTGGACGTATGGTGGGGGTCCCAACCAGTATAAAATTCTGATGTGTTTATTCTATATTTACTTAGATTAATATTGCTTTAGTTGCATCATATATTTTGCTACATATGCTTGCATATACACTACACGATCCACCTAGTAAGACTTACGATTGGTATCGGAGCAAGGTTAGATCAAAATACAGTAACACGTTTTTGAATCACTATAATATGGTAATTATTTTACAAGAAGGTCAATCCACAGCACGACCCCCACTTTTTAATGGTTCTAACTATGCATATTGGTCAACATATATGACAATTTTTATGGAAGCTAATGGATTAGAAATTTGGTCGGCCACTCAAAACAAATATGAACCACCTGACACTGCTATGAAAAAATGGAATGATGCACAAAAAACCGAAGCTTCTAATAATGCCAAAGCTATGAATGTTTATTATGTTCATTAGAGAAGAATGAATTTTAATGTGTCATGTTATGTAACACTGCATATGATATTTGGCGTACCTTACAAGTTACACATGAAGGCACAAACAAGTTAAACAAACTAAGATTTCAATTTTACAAATCAATTTTCATCATATAAAATGAAACAAAATGAATCTATAGTAGACATGTACTCCAGATTTCAAACTATTCAACACGATTTAATTGCACTTGGAGTCAAATTCACAAATTTTGACTTAGTATATAGAATACTCAATTCTTTAACTCCAGAGTTAGAAAGAAAAGTATTAGCTATCGAAGAAGCTAATGATCTCTCAACACTCTTAGTTGAAGAATTGATAGGAAATTTAATGTCCTATGAAGCTAATTTGCAGGCATAAAAAGAACAAAATTCGAAAAAGAAGAACATAGCATTCCCAGCAAAAATTGAAGACTCTGACTTAGACGAAGAAGAAATTGTATTTATTGCCAAAAACTACAACAAATTCAAAAAGTTTAGGAGAATGACCATATTTCAGAAAGGAGGAAAATCAAGCTCAACAAATAAAACATCAATCAAATGCTATGAATCTGACCAATTTGGACATATGAACAAAGATTGTCCCAAACTCAACAATGATAAAAAGAAGAACAAATTTGAAAAATTCAAAAAGAAGAAAGCTTTCAAAGTAACATGGGATGATTGGATTCTTCATCATCATCAGACAGTGATAGCGATAGTGACGGAGAACAAGCTAATATATGCTTTATGGCACAAACTGATGAGGTATGTCCCGGACTTAGCTATGATGAATTATTAGAACTTAGCATGGAATTAAATGACAAATTTAGACAAATTAAAAAATTGAATAAAGAAAATATAGCCAAAATAAATAGATTAGACCTTGAAGAAGGAATGTTAAAAGATGAAAAAATTATTTTAGAAGAGGAACTAGAATTATCTCAAGAAAAAAATTAAAAATAATTTGGTTGAAAATGAGACTATGGCTATTGATTTTGATAAAACTAAACTAGAAAAGGATAACTTGTTAAAAGAAAATGTCAACTTGAAGAGTAATATTGAAACATTGAAAATTGAAAATTTAGAATTAAAAGAAAAATTAGATAAAATTACAAATAATGTTTCAAAATTTAATAAAGGAAAACAAGATTTGGAAAATATTATCAAAACTTCAAAACCATCAGGTAGTAGAAATGGAATGGGATTTAAAAATATTCCTAAACAAAAAGGGAATAATATTAAGAAATATAGTTGTATTTATCAAAAGACTAAAAGATCACATAAGTCTAATATGAATACTAGAAATATAAAAATTTGGATTCCTAAGACAAATAATAATTTGATTAGGCAAAAATATATTAATATTTTTTTAGAAAATATAGTCTATAATAAAAATTATGTTCATAAAAGTACCAAACCTTCTTGGGTATGGCTACCTACTCCTCCTAACTTCTAGGACCCTAACAAAGTATATGGGTACCAATTAAATCATCCTTTATTTTACAGGTACCCAAAATAAAAAATAAGGAGAAATGGATACCTAATAGTGGATGCTCCAAGCATATGACTGGAAATTCAAAAATGTTATCAAATATAACATACATAGATGGTGGAACGGTAACTTTTGGAGATAACTCAAAAGGATACATCGTGGGCATTGGAGAAGTCGTCAAATTTGGTATTTATAACTCTCCTATTATTACAAATGTTTTGCTAGTAGAGAATTTAAAACACAACCTACTTAGTATTAGTCAATTATGCGATAAAAGTTTTCAAATCAATTTCGAAAAAGATAGATGTAATATTTCCGACAATAACAAACAACTTATATTTGAGAGTTTTAGAAACAAAATTATTTGTCTTAAACATGAATATAAATCGAAATTCAAATTTGTATTTAACCACCAAACATGACAATCCATGGTTGTGGCATAAACGATTTTGTCATATTAATTTTAAATATATTAATAAATTAGCAAAATATGAGCTATTTAGAGATTTACCTAAAATGAATTACAAAGTAGAAAATTTATGCGACGATTGTCAAATTGGAAAACCAAAAAAAAAAAAGCTCTTTTAAATCTAAAAATAATATTTCTACAAAACAACTGTTAGAATTATTACATTTAGATTTATTTGGTCCGACTCAAGTACGATCAATAAATCACAACAAATATGCTTTCATAATAGTTGATGATTTTTCAAGATATACATGGACTTTATTTTTAAACATGAAAGTGACAATGTTTAAAAAAATTTCTAAAAGAATTAAAACACAAATGGATTTGAAAATTAAGAATATTCGAAGTGATCACGGTGGAGAATTCGAATACGATCTTTTTACTAATTTTTGTAATAAAAAAGGTATAACTCATAACTTCTCTTTTCACGCACACCTCAACAAAATGGTGTAGTAGAAAGAAAAAATTGTACGTTATAAGAATGTGCACGAACATTATTAAGTAGTAGCCGTCTACCAAAATATTTTTGGGCTGAAGCTATTGCCACGGCTTGTTATGTTTTGAATCGAGTAACCATACGACCTATGACTAAACAGACTTTTTTTGAAATATTTTTTGAAAGAAAACCTAATGTATCATACTTCAAAACTTTCGGATCAAAATGTTTTATATTAAGTACAAAAGATAATTTAGAAAAATTAGACCCAAAGGCCGATGAAGGAATCTTTGTTGGATATTCGGATCGCAGCAAGGCATATAAAATTTTTAATAAACGAAATAACACAATTGAAGAAAGTTTACATGTTTCGTTTGATGAAAATCTTCTTAACCCTCATACTAATGACGATGAAGAACAAATTCCAATAACAAATACAACAAGTTCTCTTAATAATGAGACAAATGCACAAAATAATACTTTAGTATCATCTCCTAGAATTCGTAAAGATCATCCAAAAGATAACATCAGTGAAGATCTAAATTCTAGAGTAACTAGAAATCAACTTAACCAAATAAGTTATATAGCATTTGTGTCAAATTTTGAACCGAAAAATTATAAAGAAGCTTCAAACGATAATTTTTGGATAATAGCTATGCAAGAAGAAATAAACCAATTTAAACGTAATAATGTTTGGAAATTAGTACCAAGACCGTAAAATAAATCGGATACAGGAACAAAATGGGTATTTAAAAACGAAGCATATGAAAACGGAAATATAGTTAGAAATAAAGCACGTCTAGTCGCTCAAGGTTATAATCAAGAAGAAGGTATCGACGATGACGAAACATTTGCTCTAGTAGCGAGACTCGAGGCCATACGTACATTACTCGCCTTTGCAAATCATCACAATTTTAAACTATTTCAAATGGATGTCAAAAGTGCTTTTTTAAATGGTTTTATTAAAGAAAACCTATATGTTGAATAACCTCCATTGTTTGTTCACGAAAAATATCCCGACCTTGTTTTTAAATTACAAAAAGCCTTATGGTTTAAAACAAGCCCTCCGTGCCTGGTACGAACGTCTTAAAAATCATTTAATTACATCTGGTTTTCAATAGGTAAAATCGATATAACTTTATTTATTAAACGAGAAAATTACGATATTTTAGTTGTATAAATTTACGTAGACGATATTATTTTTGGTTCAACTAACGAAAATCTTTGTAATCAATTTTCAAATATTATGAAAAATTAATTTGAAATGTCTCAAATGGGATAATTAAATTTCTTTTTAGGTTTACAAATAAAACAACTTGAAAATGGTATTTTTATTCATTAAGAAAAATATTGTAACGATCTATTACGTCTTTTTGAAATGGATAAAACTTCAAGCAAACCAACGTCAATGAGTACTAGTGTTCACTAGAAAAAAGATGATAACGGAAAAGATTTCGATGAAAAATTATATCATAGTATGCTTGGCTCCTCACTTCATTTGACGACTAGTCGACCCAACATTATGATGAGTGTATGTCTTTGTGCCCGATTTCAAGCAAAACCAAAAGTATCTCACCAAAGAAATGTTAAATGTATCTTACGATATCTATCTAGTACTAGAGATTACGGTTTTTTTACCTTAAGGGATCATCGTTTGAACTAGTTTCATATAGTGATGCAGATTTCGGTGGATGTAAAACAGATCGTAAGAGTACTAGCGGAACATGTCACTTTATCGGACAATCATTAGTTTCATGGTTTTGCAAAAAGCAAAATTGTGTCTCCTTATCTACTTGCGAAGCTGAATACATTTTAGCAGCTCTAGCATGTGCACAAGTGATATATATGCAACAAACACTTACGGATTTTGGCAAAAATATCAATAAATCACCAATATATTGCGATAATATGAGTGCAATAAATTTGTAAAAAACCCCTGTAAACCACTATCGTGCTAAACATATAGATATACGTCATCATTTTTTACGTGACAATGGAGAAAAAGACTTATTACATTAGAATACGTGAATAACGAGAATCAAATAGCGTATATTTTTACAAAACCACTAAATGAACAAACATTTGTTAAATTGCAACGCGGTCTAGGAATATGCTCGCTTAATGATCTTCTAAACAAATACTACATTTTTTATTCTATTTTGGACTAGAATTATTTTATCCACAAATTGAAATTGTTAATTCATTCACCTTAAATTTTTAAGGTGGTTGTTTTCTGAAATTACCTATAAATAATTTGTAAAATCATATTTAAATAACTTTGCACAAAACAAAACGAAAAAAATATACATAGATTTCACATTTTTTTACAAAAAAAATATAAGCATGTCTTTCGTTAACTCTCATCTCTCCTTCTCGACACCAACAACAGATAGCTCAGCGGATACACCCCATTGCCTTCCAACTCCTACACCAAATCAGAAACCGACGTATAGGTGGTCCTCCTATCACACGTGATTCACTCCCAATAACAAAAAGTCCAAACAATCTCTATTTGTTTCCCCTAACACCAAGGAGAAAACTGATGAGATACATCACTATCATAAGCAACAAATAGATCTACAACGATAATTATATTTGAACAAAAAGTCACGGCGTGACGGCTAAGTTTTCTGGAGCAAGTAACGATAAAATTTTGTAATTCACGGAAGAAGGATGTACATGAACCACTTCCGATTCTTTGCATTTCTTTGGATCCCTCTGCCTCGTATCATACACCTTTGGATCCTTCACCGAGGCGATTCTCTGGTTCCCCGAGAACCAACGAACGTGGAAATACGGTCTCCACTCAAGCAATGGATGGATGACAAGTCAGAAGATCGTAATGCTCCATCGCTATCTAAATAAATTTAAATTATTCTCATTATATTTTCATCTACGTATATTTGTAATTATGTTTCACAAATAATAATACCATGTCTTATTAAAAATAAAAGGTCGGAAAATAGCAACAGCCTTCAAATTTAGGCTATTTTTAGACAAATTGGTCATTTTAGACGTTTGAACATTGTTATCAAACGTCTGACACTTTGGTATCACACAAATTTTAGACCATCGTGCATATGTCAGACGACTAATATAATCTTCCAGACGTTTGAAAATTACCTCTACTTAATAAAAAAAAGGAAACCAGACTATTTTAGAAGTCTGAACTATGAATCGGACGTCTGAACAAACCATCTGCCTCCATATTATAAAAACTCGACTCATTTTCAGACGTCTGATATTAAAACCAGACCTCTGAGAAAACTATCTGTCATATAGAAATAAAAATTTGACCTATTCCAGATGTTTGATAATACAAACAGACGTCTGATAATTTTCTTTGACTATCAAAATTTACAAATCGATCAAATCCAAACGTCTACCATAACCAACCAAACGTCTGATTCTATTCACTATCTTCAAATTAGGTTTAATCAAACGTCTGAATTACCTTCCAAACATCTGAAATTCAATCGACACTCTTATATGCCCAGATAACATCTATTTTTTTAGTCCTCTCACTTCATTTCAATTTATTTCTACTGTAAAATAGATTTCTTACTTCGTAAAAATACTTCCTCTTCCAAACTTGATCAAATTTGATGGCTCCTTAAATAAAAAATCCTAAGATCTCTAAGAGAAAATAAGACCAAGCAACTTCCTCAAACCCCCAAGTTTGCTAAGATGATCAAATAGAACGATGGATGAATCGTGTACTGCATTCACTCAAGAGATATAAGGATATTCAAAAGAAGAAACTCCATACAGGTCTATTTTATAATTTACTCAAGTTCCAAATGTACGATTTAGACGAAATGTGTGAAAGTGTCGGCTTAGAAACTTTGATATCTTTTAATCCCAATAACATCCAAATTGATTAGTTACCCATATTTCTCTTCTACGCTAATTTGGATAGCACAGCAGTTTGGAACACTGAAAACGAGGATAATTGGCTATGGTCTAGTGTTTACGGCAACACAATTAGGCTTACTCCAAGGATCATAGGTCGAACTCTCGGATGTTTCGACACCGGAGAAGATTTATACAATATTCCAGATATGCGTCTGAAACCGAGAGATAATATAACACATCAGATTGGGAAGATGAAATGCCTAGATTCGCATCCAAATATCTACGACCTAAGGCGAGACTTCTCGCTAGAATGATTATCAATACTATCATTCCTCGCCTTGATAGTCATGAGCAGGTCACGGAACTAGAGCACAAGGCCATATATGCTATATTCAGTGGAACAAGGGTCAATTGGGAAAAATTTATATTTGACGAGCTTAAACACTTTTGGACTCAATCACGCTCATCCATCATCTACCCTACATATATCATGAGACTTCTACGAGCTCACAACATCCCCTCCTATTTATCCACTTTTGAAGAAATTTCTTCGAAATATTCTTCCACAATTTTTTTTCACTAATGCACCTACCGAAAAATCCTCCGGAGTTTATATCATTTGAAGAGTGGACGCAACATCGTCAAGCCAAACAAGCTAGGCCTCCATCTCAAACACACCCTGAACCATCATAAGAGGTGGAAAAGCATCACGAGACTACTCCTGCTCCTCCTGCACCATTTTATTATACATGCCACGATTATATTTTGGAGACTCGCATAGAGACGAATACAAATGAGAGTATTCGCGACCTAACTCTTCAAAATCAGCTTATTTTATCTCGGAATCAAAAAGTATTGGCTAAAGGAATTGATAGTTATGAAATATCTTTTACTACATGCCTGGCCACAGTTGAAACGTCATTGTCAACTGTATTATCGGTTATAAAAGAGGTTCTTCAAAGGGTTTGTGGTCCTACACCACCTTTAGAAGATTGGTCAACCCCAGTGCCTTCTCCTCCTTCAAAACATTCCAAACTTTTTGAGGAAAATGAACCTATAGAACAAGCTCCAACATCTCCTACAAAGCAACCTAGCTCTTCCAAAAATGAAGATAAAGGATATGATCAAGAGAAAGCTTCCCCAAAGGACTCTTCGATTTTAGGACTCCATCTTATGTATTAAAATGATAAAAATCTATGAATGTACTCGATTAATGTGATTAATGAAATTCCTCTTTTGGTTTATTATTTCTGTGTATACTTCTTTTAATAATTTCTACATTTAAAAAGATAATAAATCCTTTTTGATAATGCCAAAGGGGGAGAAATAATAAAGTTCACAGTAAATTATGGAAAGCACCTATTCAAGGGGAGATTTATAAAAGGGGCATTTCATTAGAAGGACAAACTTTGCAGTCCAATTAGTTTCTAGGATATACATCCACAGAAATTAATTTCAAGGCAAAGTCAGCACAATAATTATTTTTAAGGACAAAGTCAGTAGTCTAATTACTTTCAAGGACATAATTTCATAAGTTTTTAGGCCTTAGAAATTAATTATTTTGCATTTTGTCCTTAAAAGTAATTATTTCAGTTGTGTGTCGTAGAAACTAATTGCACTTGCTAAAGAGGCCCTTGTGGCTAATTTCCACTTTATAAAATTATATATAAATACATTGTATAGTTGTCATCATCAAAAAGGGGGAGATTGTTAGGAAATCAAATTTATGGTTTCGATGACAACAATTATACAATGGAAATCGAATATGCATATATATTTCTATATACAGGTACTTACTAGAGCAACATCACTAGAAAGACAAGAAAAAGGCTTAAAGAATGTTACAAAAGACTACAAGTCGATAGGATCAAAGAAGCAACAGAAAAGATGCACAAAACAAACATGCACAGGTTTCAGACGTCTGGGTGCACAAGCCATACGTCTAGAAAAATCCTCTGGAACAACAAACAGACTAAACCAAACGTATGGTAGTTGCACTCAGACGTTTGAAAATCTACTATGTATAAAAAAAATATAGTACCAGACGTCCGATACAAATACCGAACGTTTGATTTCAAACTCGGATTTTAAATTTAAACTTCAACTGTCAGATTTGAATAGACATCTTCGCTTCTCTTCGCTGTAACTCTTCATCATCAACAAAAGCAACTGTAGAGCACTTGTTAATGGATGCAACTACTCAAGGAACCTCTTTACAACTATATATGTCATTAAGAATCAAGAGAACCCTTAACTTACTGACTTACTCTCTCTACTTACATACTCTATCATATATTCTTGATCTCTAGCAATCTATACTTGTATTTCGCTCTTCCATATATTCAGTTCTTCATAGACAATACTCTTTACATATATAGTGGAAGTATTTATACTAATTAGTCAATATCCATGTTATAGAATACATATTTGACAAGAACAATTTATTGTAACCAAGCTTATTCCTTCGGGTAAAGCGAGGGTGATTGATAGTCGAATCCCGAAGGGGAGCTTCAGGACTGGACGTAGGATGGTAGGTCTGAACCAGTATAAAATCCAGGTGTTCTTATTCTATATTTACTTAGATTAATATTGCTTTAGTTGCATCATATATTTTACCACATATACTTGCATATACACTACAGGATCCACCCTGTAAGACTTACACTTATTAAAGATATACTACTTGTGTATCAAATGTATATGTTAATGTCTATGTCAGTTCATTGGTTAATTTAATGGAGTAAGTATTCATTTTGGTTTGATTTGACCTTCGATTCTGTACATTTATATGTATTAATATTAAAAGTTCATTAGCTCTTTTGTCATTTCTACTGAATGGTTGCACTTAATCTTGGAGATACAATTCACCGGTATCATTTGATTCACAATTATACGATTTAAAGAATTATTCCTCCGTGATACGGCTTAGTCTATAATCCACAAAAATAATTGTTAATATTTTAAGTACTTTTGTACTATGTAGCTATTGCAACAAATACCGATATTCTAGATTTATTTTACAATGAACATTCATAATATTCGTAACAAATTTGAACTATATTTTTTTCAGTGAGCACTAAAAACATTCATTATTTTGTAAATAACATTTGGTATATAATTGAAAACAATCTTTTGTATCTTAATGCATCCATTTATAAGTGCCAAATGGTATACTCCTATTATTTGTGCCATTAATATAATAGCGCATGAGATACGAAGCTCCGTTCAACTAATTAATAGCTATTTATTTCTTTTATTATATCTAGTTCATAGTCAAGAGTTATCAATCAAATATCTTAAACTCTTATATATAACTTTTATAGAAAATAGATTTCTATAATATAATACAATTGGAATAGAAATCACATTTCTCATTCCATATTAAATATCTTACTAGATTTTATACATTTCTCATTTATGATGTCCTTATGAAGGTGAAGTGACCATTCACTATATCTATCCCCAATGTGCCTATTTTATAATCACTCTTGAGTAGTTGCTTTCTTTTCAAATGGTCAAACCAATCAAAACACAACCATACTATAAGACTGCACCAAATTCTTTACAAATATGCATTTGGATATTCTTAACATTTTAAGAATATCGAATAGTTTGCACTTAAGTAAACTGATAGAAAATGAATTTCAATGATCGAATTCGTTGGTTACTCTTTAGTCCTTGTATTTTATTGTTTTCTATGCAACAAAATTCTCATTGTACTCAATCGTATTGAACACATGATTTTGCACGATTATTTACTTTCTCATTCCTAGTGAACCAATTTTATTGAGATTTCTTGTGTTACGAACATGGCCCTTCACCATAAACCTTTTTTATGTGATCTAATACGGATCAAATATCCATATCATTATATCACTTCAGAGTTCAAAGCTCACAGAGGATAATACATCGTTTTGGGTAAATAAACAATTAAATGACCAAGTTATGAATATATTAAGTAGTTATATAATTTTTAACACTTGCATGGGTTAAAATGACAACATACAAAAAATTATTTATGAGCATATTCTATATTTCTTTGTCAATCTTAAATTTGTTCATTAGTATATTCTTTTTGATAAGCAATTTTATCAATTTAGTTGCACAAAATTATCAACGCGGATAATTTTAATTTGTATAGCATGCGTTCTTGCAATATTATAAAGATTCAATTTTGACATTTCATTATTCTAATAAGGTTTGCACTAGATTTTTATATTCCTCAAAACCCTAAGAGAAATGTTGAAATTTTTTAGTTCCTCCAATGGGTACTAGGACTTGCTTACATTGGGATTCTAATTTTGAGTTTGCTCAACAAACCGTAGGCTCGTAATAGATGGATAATTCTTTATCGGCTGTATCATATACAACTCCCAACCGTGGTCTTTTCTCAAACCTCAATATCGATCTTGAGTTCGCTCAACTAGTTAAAAGGATTATTCACCCACCAAACCATTTTGCGATGGTCTAAGTTTAATGTACATACCTAAAGCTTACTCAATAAATACATGCATACATCCTAGATCGTCTAGCACTATATTGATAGTACTACACATAAAATCCCTAGCTTGGATTTCTCAAAAACTAAAGAGTAGGTAAGCATTCTATTGGAGTATAAATGGTAGAGGACAAGTTTATATTGGAGATTCGTAATCTTTAATATATTTTGAGTGATATTAACTTAAGGAATAATGAGTTTTTTATACCATTGGGATTCAAGTGTCAAACACATCTGAAATCACAGTATACTTACTATACGTATATATTTAGACCAAAAATCTATTTGGATTTATTTCTGTTCCACATTTAGTATACACTACTAGAAAAGGCTGAAATACCGGCAGAACGTAGCGGCGACTTCCGATGGTGAATTTCCGACGGCTTCCGACAGGCCATCGGAAACCGTTGGAAATTCGTGAATTACAGGCTCCAACCGTGCCTTTTATTCCACATTTTTTAGTATGCAAAATAATAAATAAAACCCCCAAATCCCTATTTCAAGCTTCCAATCTCCAATTCAAACTTTCGAATCCTCCACGGCTGCCTAATAACACTCTACTGCTCTCAATCTCAGGTATAATCTCTTATTTTTGGAAAAATCTAATTTTAACCCTAAATCTAGATTTGCATAAGTTGACAAATTAGGACTAATTAGTGATTGTAATTGTTTCCAATAGCCTAATAATGGTTTACAGTATTCTATTGTATACCTATTTCATATGTTATTGTGAAATTTTAAAGGGAATGTATAATTTATGATTTTGTATGTATATGTAAACCATTATACATGTGTTGTTTCTACCATGTCTTGTGTTAATTGGAATAAGCTATGAGTGTATAACATCTTGACTTGTATAACAATAATGAATGCATGAGTCTCAAAAAAATTAACTCCATTGGAAAATGACAACAATATTGAAGCAACCTTATTCAATAAAATACGCGGATTAAATGTGGTAAATTAATAATTTTTTGAAATATATAAAATTAGTAAATATTCGTTTTTATAAACTACTTTTCTTTTACGTCCCTTAGAGAGTTTTTGGACCCATCCAACAAGTGTTGTACATGATCGTTATATAAATATTCATTTTTGTCACAAATAGACATTTATATTCATTTGGTACAATACTTGTTGAATTTGTCCCCATATTGAACAAGTTATAAACATAGTAAACAATTATATTTCATACAACTTTTCGTTTCAAACGGTTCACAAAATTTCACTGTCGCTTTTCTTTTTTGTTTCATGTGTACGTGCATTTGTGTACAATGCAGGAAACAAAGGGAAAGTGCAGCCGAAATTTTGTTGAATCGTCGAAAACAAAATAATATACGAAATGTAAGTATTTACTGTGTTTGTAATGAGAAGTATGATGACTGACCAGGAAAAAAGATAACCATAAACCAACATTTCTATATTGTATTCTTAAGTGAGGTAAAATTAATGCGTATAAGTTTTTGTATCAATACATTGAAAAATGAAATGTGAATTCGTAAAATGACCAATATTAATTTTTGATATTGTGACATACTTTTTCAAATAGGAAAAATGATCGATTATTTTGTTGATCGGATGAGATGGATGTATCAAAAAAAAGGATTGAGAGGCTCAATAAAAGAAGATTTTTATAATGGTATATACATATTTGTTGAATTCTCTTTAAGTAATAACGGAAATGATGTAGAAATTCGTTGTCTGTGTATTAGGTGTAAACATTAGAAGTATTTGTTACCTGATGTTGTGAAAGTCCATTTGTGCAAAAACAGTTTGGTGCCGGAGTATTATGTTTGGGATCATCATGGAGAAGTTATAGCACATACTTCTGCAGAGTCCGAATTAGAGATTGCTGGTAATGAAATTATTATGATGAACCATATAGAAAATATGGTTAAAGATGCAGCACGATTAATGTTCCCTATAGTTGAAGTTGACGACGACGATGTAAATGTTGAAAAACCAAATATTGACGCAAATCTTTTTCATGATTTACTGGATGCTGCTAAGAAACCTCTTTGGGATGGTTGTAAAAGCGGCACTCAGCTATCCATAAGTGTAGAATACATTGAGATGAAGTCAAAATACAACATCGTCGATGTCGGATTTATGACCGTTGTACAAGCTGCAAAAAGACATATGCCGTCCAATAATTTAACGTGTGAAAATCATTATGAAGTTGAAAACATATGTCAGCTTTTGGTTTACCTTATCAAAAAATAGATACATGTTTAAATGGCTGCATGTTTTTTTGGAAAGAGGACATCAGTCTTAGGAAGTGTAAAATATGTAACGAAAAAATGTACAAACCAAGAAAAAAGAAGGGAAAGGAAGTTCCATACAAACGAATGCATTATTTGCCCATCACTCCTAGGCTTTAAAGATTATACGCATCTTCTATAACTGCACCTCATACAAGATGTCATAGTGTGAGAACAGAGGAAGAATGTACAATGACACATCCAGCCGATGGAGAAGCATGCAAGCATTTCGACAAAACTTATCCCAATTTTGCAGTGGAGAGTCGTAATGTTAGACTTGAATTATGTACGGATGATTTTTCACCATTTTTTCAATTTGGTGCTACATATTCATCTTGGCCCATTAACATCACACCTTATAATTTACCTTCGTGGACGTGTAGGAAAATGCAATATATGTTTCTTACTGCTGTCATTCCTGGCCCCGACGATCCGATACAAGGAATCGATGTTTATTTACAACCGTTGATTGAAGAGTTAAAAACACTGTGAAACGAAAGAGTAGAAACATACGACGTTTAAAAGAAAAAAATTTGTATGTTTGTTTTTCTGTTGTGGACTATAAGTGATTTTCCTGTCTATGCAATGCTTTCAGGATGGAGTGCATCCGGTCATCTAGCTTGTCCTTATTGCATGGAAGAAATGCGGGCATTTTCTTTACCGAATGGTAAGAAAATTTCATGGTTTGACTGTCGTCGATGTTTTCTCAATATCAATCATTCCTTCAAAGGAGATAGGAAAAACTTTTTGGCGAATAGAGTAGAAACCAGACAACCACAAACGATACGGTCAAGCAAACACATATATGAACTTATAAGGGATTATCCAAAGACATATGATACTGGAGTGCAAACAGAAATTACAGGCAAATCGACTATTCATAATTGGTGCAAACAAAGTATATTTTAGGAGCTGCCTTATTGAAAAGATCTTCCGCTTTATCATAATATTGATGTGATGCACAACGAGGAAAAAAATTGATAATGTTTTTGACACAATTTTGAATGTCAAGGGGAAGACTAAGGACAATTTGAAATCAAGACGCGATATACAAGAATTATGCAAATGTTCTGAGCTTCATATGAAACCAAATGACAGTAAAAAACCTAAAGCACGTTACAAGTTAGATAATAATCGAGTTAAATTTGTATTAAAATTGGTGGAAGGATTAAGCTTTCCTGATGGGATTTCATCAAATCTTCTTAGATGTGTCGACTTTAAAAACAGTAGATTGAGCGGAATGAAAAGCCATGATTGTCACTTAATGATGGAAAATTCATACCCGTTCAACTCAAAGAACTATTGCCCTTAAAAGTTTGGAAGGTAATAACGGAGCTTAGTCTGTTTTATAAAGAGCTTTGTTTGACTACTTTAAAAGTGCAACGTTTAAGTAAACTTGAAGAAGATATCCTATATTGCTCTGCAAATTGGAGAAAATACTTCCGCCAGATTTTTTTAATGTAATGGAACATTTACCTGTTCATTTTTCATCTGAAACACGACTTCGAGTTCCTATGCAATATGGATGATATAACCATTTGAGAGGCATGAGATATGCTACCTAGTTAAAGTTAATGTAAATTAATTTTTCATGGATACTTGAATCATCTGAATAAAAAAGTGAGGCAAAAAGCACGAGTTGAAGGTTCGATATGTAAATCTTACATCGAAGAAGAAGCTTCGTTCTTTCTCTCTCACTATTTCAGTGACCATGTGAACATATCATTGAAAGTGTTCCTCGTAATGATGAAGACGATGAACAAGAGTCCTCTCAAACAATATTATCTATTTTTAAACAACATGGTCGACCTTTTGGAAAATGTGTAGAAGTATGGTTAGACGATAAAGATCTTCATGTAGCACACACACTTATATTCTTCTTAATTGTGCTGAGTTTGCACCATTTGTTAGGTAATCTGAAATAATAATTTATGATTTATTCATTTCCATAATGCATGTGCATGTAGAATTTAATGCAATATTTTAATCATATATGCAGTATTTATGAAAGTGCACACCC
The DNA here is from genome assembly GCA_030765085.1 of Allium cepa. Taxonomy (NCBI): domain Eukaryota; kingdom Viridiplantae; phylum Streptophyta; class Magnoliopsida; order Asparagales; family Amaryllidaceae; genus Allium; species Allium cepa. Next base: position 266,605,291 of record CM060932.1, read on the forward strand.
GCAGAGATCTCAGTAAAGAATTTTCTGATTGGTTTTCAAAGTACGTTTATGAACATAAAATTGTGTGGTCGATGAAGGGTTCAAACATCTTGCGTTTAGACCAAAAAGAAATGTCAAGACATATCCAATATATTTTGTCAATGGATATTAGTTTAACATTAAAGAATAAGGTGTAGAAAAATTAACTAATAATACGGGTGTATTTGTTAAAGGCAGTGATGATCCATAAAATCACATAAATGATCTTTATGGAGTTTTAACTCAAATTTTGCAACCGACGTATTTCTCACGACCTGTAGATGAGAGTTTATGTTTAGATGCAATCGGTTTAGTAATGTTTCAGATTCTAAAATTAGTGTGCATAAGGATTATAATCTTATTAAAATAAAGCACATATCGCATTATCACAAGTACGATCCTTTTGTACTAGCCAAACAAGCATTGCAAGTTTATTACGCTCCATGTCTGTCTCTAAAAAGAGATAAAGCAGATTGGTCAGCAGTTTTTAATACAAATGCAAGATTTACGTTTGATGAGAAGAATATTCCAAACGAACAAGCTTATTAGGCAGATCTTGAGCAAAGCAACGAAATAATAATAACGTACGGTCGTAAGATTTTGGACCTCTAAAAGATGAATCAAACATTTTGGTAGAAGCATTCGAGAGTGGGGAGGAAAATAACGTAGAATATGAGACCGAATCTGAATCAGAAGACGATGAGGATTGATGTAAATATTGTGTTGAATTCTTATGTATTATGCAATTTATGTATTGTTGAGATTTATTTTGAATCATTTATGTCATTACATCAGTTACATCATCTATGTCATTACCATTTCTGTCATTTATTTAGCAATTTATGTTAAAAATGCAATGTATTCTGCTTATCATTGGAATATGAGACCCAATCTGAATCAGGTATACTTTGCACTATGTACTTTATCTCATTTATGTCATTTAACTATAAATATGTTTCATTATTATGTTATTATTCTCATTAAAATGATGTGTCTGTGACAGGTATCATGTCATCCAAAAGGAGGAGTTCTTCCCACTCTCCAAGAGGCGATGTCTGCGGTCCATCGTAGCCGCCACAGCGTCCTGCTGTGTATCTAGTACCTAGAGCGGAGGGGTAAGTGTTAAAAAAATTCAGCATCTTAAATATTTTGCGTACGATTAGGAACGGCAATGAGGTGGGTTGGGGCGGGTTTTTAGTGCCCCATACCCGTCCCGGATTTTTTAGACGTCGCTCCAGACCCGCCCCGTAGACCCGGTGCGGGTCTGGAATTTTGCCCCGTACGGGTCATGGTAGACCCGACCCGCCCCAAGACCCGATGAGTCTCATGTATTGATTCAAAATTGTGTACCAACTTACATATATTTATTTGTTTATACTCGTTATTACCAAATAATACATGAAATACAAATAACAACATGTCTAAGGAAAGTTAGTAAAAATGATGTGTACAATAACAATTCAGAAAATATATACATATGTTATTGTATAATTACCAATGACGCAACTTAATACTCTAATTTTTTGTATAAATTATTTATTGGAACATTTTAATATCCATGCTAGAATCACTTTCTAAGAAGATTAATAAATCATTACAGTAATAAAGCAGTTTCATGAGATGTTAGTAGTGCGGGTCGGGTTGGGGCGAGTCAACCGAGCCCCGACCCGACCCTAGACCCGGAGCACTCAAGAATGGGTCACGGGTCTACCCGCCTCAATGACCCAATGGGTCTGGATGGGCCAAAACAGGAGCGGATCGACCGGGTTTGGACCATAGACCCGCCCCATTGTCATCCCTATGTACGATATAATAATCTATATCATATTCAACACGGGGGTTTGACCTACAGCAGTCAGTTGTAGTTCTATCAGCTTCGAGAGATTCGTACAAGAATAGGATGATGGCTTGTTGGCCAAAGTGGGATAATATCCCTCCCCATATCCTGGAGTGTACATGGCACGATTTTATTGTAAGTATAATATTATGTTTTCCATTCTTAATTTTTTGTCGCTTATTTATTGTTCACATTTTATTGTTTAATTTTTTGTCGCTTGTTTATCATGAAATGCAGGCCGCAGTTGACGTACAATCAGATGACTTGCAGCTGGTATGACATTATTGGATGTAGAAGATGAGGAAGAACTATTGGGTTTCTATGTCGGCTGTGAAGCATAAAGGGCAGAAGCCGAACTGGATGGAAGCAAGTATGTGAAAAGGATGGTTGGTACATTAGGATAGTGACAAGACAAAGGTAAGTGTACTAAACTTTTATTAATTATTTGACTGATGCGTAGATATTAAAAAAATATTTGGTAAGTAAATAATGTATTAAATTTAAATGTACATGCAGAGTAGGAAATAAACTTTGCAAATAGGAACAGAAATCCTGTCACTCATTGAGGAGGGTCCAAGTCGTTCAAACAATATCGCTAGGAGTTAACTGCCAATTATAAATAATTATTGTGATGTATAATTTTGAATATACAATAATAGTACATAATAATCAATTTCAGGAAGCTGAGGCGCAAGGTTCGCTATCATACATGGATGTATTTACCCATACTCATGCCGTCGAGCATGCAAATCCAGACGGGACAGTTTCATATATATGGCATGATGATAAATTGAGAAAGAGGCATGTAAGCATATTTTAGTTTATATATTATTAGTAACTGTTTTAATTATAAAAATGTAATGGATTAAGATATCATGCTATTAATTTTAACTATATTTTTATTTGTTCATGCAGGCAAGGTTTATGGAACAATGGCAGAAATTTCCGGAGGAAACCGGTCGAGAGTAGTTGACGACGGACAGGGAGGACGTTATTTTTGAGTCAATCATGGATCCATCTTCATGAAATAGGCTCTATGGCTTTGGAAATCAAGTGGTAATGAATAAGATATTAAGAATAACAATTTAGTAATCTTTTACTTTTAAAGAACTTCACATCGCTTTATTTTCAGTAATAAGTTTATAGATATAACAATTAACACATTATGTTATAGCTTTGAATAAGATTATAGACTAAATTAAATAAGTATTGCAGGCCAGCAGACAGAGGAGAGCCAGCCTAACGGCCAGAGCTCAGATCGATCTAGTAGAGATCGAAAAGTTGAGAGCTAGGGTGACACAGCTGGAAGAGCGGAATCGTCGGCAGGCTATTGAGATGACACAGCTACTGGACCAGCATATTGCTGAGTACATGCAGCGGTATGGAGGTCGCTTTCCATCTTCAGATGGTTTCAGAGGTTTTGGAGGTGATTGACCAGAGTGATAGGTATGTTTTTTTATTTTGCGTCATTGTTGTGTAATTTTTGATGATACATTGAGTTAGTGGAGTTGAATTTGAAATGTTGTGTATATTGTTTGATGGTATATTTGGTGATAGTAATTTTGATATTTAGGATTTGACGGTAGGGAGTTGATGAAGGATTGATGTATATTTTGTACAATGAGATGTATGTAAATTATGTTTGTGAAGTGTTGGTTTGATTTTATACGAACTATGCCTAATTTATTCCTTTATGTGATTTGATTATATTTGTATGGTTTGATTTTATATTGAATATCTAAATTGGATACATGCTTATGTGGTGGAATATATTGTGTTTATGGATTGTGGATGGAAGGCAAAAATGCAACAGAAAAATGCAAAATCGGGTTCTAGAATTCCGATGGCCTATAAGTCGAAAATTTCCGTCGGCTTCCGATGGCCAGCGGCGGACAAAAAGCGACGATTGACGACGGTTTTCGGCACCCCCCGTGAACGTCCACGTTTCTTTCGACGGCCATCGGGAGCCGTCGGAAATCTCGGAAATCCTGCTCAGCGATGGATTTTTTTCCTATGGTTTTTTTCGACGGCCAATGACGGTTTTGAACCGTCGGAAAATGTCATGTTCCTTGTGGTGATAGTTATACATATATCGTTATATAAGGTTAATTTATTAACAACTGTTATAATATAACTTAACTTATATAATATATACATTTATCTTTATGACTTAATGATATTTGATTAATTTTAATTCTTATTAGTTAAATCATATTTAATTAATTTTAAATTTAATTTAATTATCCAATTTAATTGGATTTTATTATTCCATAAATTTTATATTATTCATCTTAAACTATCTAAGACAAATAAAACACTGTAACATTTATAGTTTATTTATATACACATATCAATATATGAGCGCATGCATGTGTGTATATATCAATTTACTAACTTTTAATTAATTTATTTAACTTATAAATTTTTTAATTTAATTAAAATTTTAAATTAAATTGAAAATTTAATATTATTCATCTTAAGCAAATTTAAGATTAATATGTAACTATAACAATTATCACACACACATACATACACAAATACACACACACATACATACACAAATACACACACATACATACACAAATACACACACACACACACACACACACACACACACACACACACACATATATATATATATATATATATATCTGTGTATGTGTGTTCACATTTACTAACATTTAATTAATTAATTAATTAAACAAATTATTCATTTAATTAAATCTTTTTAATTAAATATTTTTAATAAATTTGAAAATATTATTTATGGGCAAGGCTAGCATGGTTAACTAGTCTCCTATCAGTTTATTTATTGCAGTACCACTGAGAATTAAAAAAAAAAAAATCATAGCATGCCATGATTCAAGAAGAAAGAACAAAAGGATGAATAGAGAAAAAGAAAAGAGATACAAAGGCACAAGGTACCATAAAACATAGGAGAATAAAAGAAAAACATGCAGGAAGAGATGGCATACACAAAACCTAACACCATCAGTGGATTATAGAATCATCAAAGGCATAGGTGGAAAATGTGATACCAATATTGATAGCATGTAAAAGATCATTCCATAGCTGCAATTCAGACTTTTGTGTCCCATTGAAAGCACTGCCATTTCTTTCATTCCATATCATATGCAAGATTTTTTCGAGAAGCAGGAGTAAAGTAAAACTTGCACTATTTTTTCCAATTTGCAGTCACGTAGATCAGGTCCCATTCAATCATAGCATTACGGTTTATATCATGTCTGCCTGCCTTCATCATAAGTTCGTACCAAAGGGAGAATTTTTTTCATAATTGAAACAAAAGGTGAAGATTGTCTTCTATTTCAACTTGACAAAATAAAAGCGTACTGTTCATGCCTCTATCGATAAGTTTACCTTTAGTATGAGGGCTATTTCTCTTAACTTTCATAAAAGAAAATTGTCGCTTTCTATGCAATGAATGTTCCATGTCCTCTTGTTCCAAGGAAAGATATTTAGGTCATTTTAGCTGGTAAAGCATTTATATAGTTGATATAGTGCGTTACTTTGATTTAAAAGTCCATACCGCTCTTTCAAGATAAGATTGAGGATAAGGAGCCACTTGTATTTCACACCATAGCTTTTTGATCACTGATTGCTACTGTATGGAAGGGTAGTCATGCCTTCATCCTTCATGGATAAATTCTGAGGCCCTAGAATTTAGACTGATTCCAGTCTGAGTTCTCTGTTAGAAATTCATTACATTCTTAAAAAACATGGTTCAAAATTTCGGTGGAATTCCGATGATTCCGTTCCGGTTCCGTTCATAACCAGAACGGAATCTGGTCAAAATTTCAGTTCCGGTCTAACTTCAGACTTTGCTTTTCAAATATGGAAAAAAAAAACTTATTAAAGTTTTTATACTTTTGTTAATTTACATCAAATCATAATAAAACATTATAAAAAAACAATTTTACAATGATGAATATACATTGTCAAAGCGCTTCAACAACACTAATTTAATATGGCATAAACTATTGTAAATAATTTTCCAATAACACTTTTCAACCGTGATATATATCATATATATTGATTCTAAACACTTTGCATTATGGTTTAGACATATTGTACAATATAGTTGCCCAATGCATTATAAACGTGGATGAAACCTTTTCATACATCATTCTTAAAACGTTGTATTTTTGTAATTTCAGGGTTTCATACATTGTAAATATAATTATAAAACAATACCTAGACATTACAAAAATAACACATACAACGTTTAGAATGAGTTACATCCAAATTTTATGCAACAACCAACCATGTTTAGCGGGTTATAGATATAATTTCAACAACACTTAACAAAATATTACTCTCAACAGCATACGCAACTCGAACATTTGAAGACATTGTAAATATATCTTTAACAATGATATATTTGTGCATATGATGTAGCATTCTCAACTTCTACAAACACCGTCAGTATATTACAACAATCATACATTTTTATTGTAGAATTGAATTCATTACAACCATCCAATACATCATCCCATACTGTTGTTTAAATGACAAGAATCTTGTAATTTCCAGATGCTTAATGCAGTTTCATATATACAAAAAATATATAAACTTATGTTAAGTTACAGTTACATATATCGGTAAAGAATAATTACAGTTGCTGGAAATAATTTCACCACTGATTGAATAGAGCAGTATCTTACCCTCGATGCCTGCAAAAGTTAAATCATCAAGCCTAAATATGGTTTCATCTCTAAAATCATCATATTTGAAGGCAAACCTGATGAATGAAATTTGCAAAGAGTAGCACTTCCAGGTCCCAATACTAGATTTGATGTTAAATAGTAAGTACATAATATTCTCTGTTAGATAGCACAATTTGTTTACAACTAGTCTGAAGTACGGTCTTCAATAAACTAACACATCAGAATTGTTTGTTTCTTTCATGAATGATTTTGTAGAATCTACTCTGTACTGATCAGGTTTTAAGACAAATATATATATGTGTGTGTGCGTGTGTTGTTTCAAAAATCCAATGTCAGTGACATTTTTAAACAAAAATATCATGCTTAAAATGAAGTGAAAATAAGGGACGCGTCCCTAAAATCAAACTTAATACACAAAACATACTCCCAAAACAAAATTACACCTCTATTTTCAAATACTGCAAATTTCTTTCCTAAAATACACATCTGCGCTGAATGTTGGTTCTTCATATGTGGATGTTATTCTCACATCCAAAATTAAAATTTGCTTCTCATTAATTATCAATCTTTAAAACGCATTAATTTTTTATAGAAATGACGGAGTAACAAACCGTTTTCACCATTAAATCACAAATTATTATCTTTTTAATGAGTGGCATTATGCATATGTAAAAACAACGACAGACCAAGTTATTCTGCAATTATATGGTATGATTGCAGACAATTCAGCAATTATATGCAATCATTGCCGAAAAATCTTCAATTATACGGTATAGTTGAAATTTTCTGCGATTGTTAGATATAATTGTATAAAAGTATGCAATTATATGGACTAATTGCAAAAAAGTCTGCAATTATTCCATTTAATTGCAGAAAAGTCTGCAATTATTCCATTTAATTGTGTAAAAGTCTGCAATTATATGAAATAATTGCTGCCATTTGAAGAAAAATTGATGATTATTTCATATAATTGGAAAAAATGGCGAAGTCTATGGAAAGTCTGCAATTATATGGAATAATTGCTGACATTTTAAGAAAAATTGATGTTTTTCAAAAATTGTAGAATTCTCCGTAAATATATGAAATAATTGCAGTCTTACTGCAGATATGATATTTTTGGTATCAACAATGGATCTCATTTTAAAGTTGTAAAATTTATAATTTTTTGGTGAAAATGTACGCTGATCTGATGTTTCTACAGAAAGTTATACGCGTTTGAAATGATAAAAACGGGTATTTGGGTCTTTGTCGTCGGCGGATTTGAAAATAGAGATTAGAAATGTAAGTTTATTTTGGAAGGATAATTTCTCTATTTGTGAGCCAAACCATCCCTAAAATGAATATATATTAGACATCGACCTGTGATTCATATTCCTATGACAATATATAGTCCCAATAAGAATGAAGCGGTTTCCAAACTTAAAAAATACTAATCAAGTGTGACTTCACATTTGCGAGCCAACTTCTGTTCATTGTTTCTCTTACATATGTGTGTTTCAATGCGTACAGTTTCTTCTAGTACATGGCTTCTTACAAATCTGTGTGATTTAATGCATACTTAATCCTGAACCTCAAAAGGTTCGTTACGAACAAAAAATGAAATGGATCTTACATTGCTAGTAGTTTGCATTGATAAGAACAAGGCCCTTGTTTCAAGCATGTTGTGATATCCCTAAAAACAAGTGTTAAGTCAGCGGTTTTTTTTTTTCATAAATCATAATAGTGTTTAAAAACGTGTTCTCTGAAACTTGATGGGTTTTGGAGACATAAAAGAGGCAATTTGGTTTGTGAATTCTCTCAGTATCCAAATTATGTTACATACTCCTAACCAAGCACTCATAGGTGATAGCTTCAAAATAAGTCAAAAGAAAAGATAAAGGTCCCATGACCTTTTTTCCAATATGGTTTTGCTTTTTCTCTTAATTTTAGTGATTTGAAGCAAAATGCTTTATGTTTAAATAAACATGAGTGCTACCATTCTAAAAAACTACACAAATGAAAAGCATTTAAAACTACAGATAAGATCCTACCTATAAATGAATTATAAACATTTAAAGCCATAAATAGGCATACAAATTAAATGTCGCAAGAGTCTATGACAAATGAAGTACAATGAGATCAGTTGATCAAAAATTTATAAATTGCATTAATATGCATTAAATCCGGGATAATAGATACCTACCTCAAGTACTCTGCTACAATCACTGAGAATGTGTCGGATGAGCACGTTTTCTTATTCTCTAATCACAAACAAATAATATTATCAACATGATGGTGTGGGAAATTATTAAAAGGGTGCCCTGCACAAAATTGTAAAAAAAAAAAAAAAAAACATTCTTAACATTTTATCATTGAACCTGCCATAGAAAAAACACAGCAAGCAACAACTCATTCAAATACAAAATCAATATGTGTTTGATAGTTCCATATTTATTATTTAATGAGTTCCTTCTCAGCATCTTCTCTTCCATCGCATCTTAAATATTATTTATCAATATATTATAGTATATGTGTGTGTGCATATATATAGACACAAAAACACATACATACATAGAGACATACATACATATGCATGTGTGTACTCTATTTCCATTCAAATTAACATGTCGATTCTAAAAGATGTTTATACATCCTAACATTATCAATAAGCTGATCAAAAAAATGATCATGAGTTATACTTCTGAAATAAAAGTCTTTTTACTTTTTTGGTCTTCAATAAGTTTGGTATTTTGATACAAAAGTAAAGAACGAGACTCAACACGGAAAATATAAACATAAAGAAAACCTAAAGTAAAGCTTTAGCGGGCAGCGACAAGGAATTTTAAATAGGGACTATCCATGTTTATAGGTAGTTGATCAAGTGCCAAAAGTCCACAGTTCAAGTATAATGTTTGGCTAAATCCTATCTTACTATAAGAGAGACACGACCCAAACCAGGTACCATTTTCAACACTGTAGACACCGAAAGTGAAATTGTGGGTATTCATAATGAAAGTAGCTTTAACTTGCCTTCCCACCGTCTGCATCATTAGCACATTGCAAGCTCCGCTCAGCATTCCTGGTTCGCATTACCACCTGTTATGATTAATATTTTTCAGTTCAGTATACAGTGAACCATTCAATTTTAAGATGGTTATAAAATGTTTCATAACTGGTTTTTTTTTTTTTTGAACCAAAAATCACATTATTTTTTCAAAAAGGAAAAAAAAAATTGTGAATGGCAGCATTTTCTACACCAGCAATTGCCAATCAATTATTCTCTCTATAGTAATGAAAATTATATTGAACATCTAGAGTTTCTAAATCAAAAATGGCATGCTGCAATAGTAAGCAGAAGCAAATGCTCTTCATGCAGAAGTTGGAGCAGATAATAGTAAGCCATGCAAATCTATGCCAAGCGTATCCATCTCACTATTATATTAACTTAATACTGGTAGTTAGAAATTACTTACAATGCAGCATCCAGCAATTTCCGAATGACATAACAAGTTAATCCCTACTACCAGAAGGTACAACTGATCAAATAAACAAATCAGTAAGTAACCTTCATTTTTTCACAACTGCGTCATCTTAGTGTGCCATCACACTCATGTGAAGAACAATATATCTGTCATCGACGTTGATGAGCTCTGTATCCATTCAAACCAGCCCTATTTATTTGAATCGCAAAAGGAAACACACACACAAAATGCCATATTAGTAAATGAGAATCGTATTAAGGTTGAAAAATGGAACTTGAAACAAGTCAGTGATATAAGGTTGAACCAATTGATGCAATCAAAGCATTCTCTATATGCAAGAATTGACAGTAATAAATAGGTGTTTGTATGCAGGAATAAATCAAGATACATTACTGCATAAAATGTGAAGATAGACATAAGTATTCTATCGTAGTATAACAATGAATAATGCATTAAACTTTTATTTTATGTAGCTAGAAATATTAAAAGCAAGAAATGTAGACTTCAGAAAATTGTTGGCATACAAACAGACTGGATGATCCAGTCTTTTACAGTACATCTTGTGGATCGAATTAGCGCCTAACAAAGAAAATCGCGTGCACCACACATAATAAAAATGTCTAAAACTAGGAATAGGTGGCAAATTGATGCATTTTCATAGGTATCTCACATTTCCTTTTAATCCAAAATATTAGTTCAAATAAATGTCCAGTTCAACAACACAACATGGTGTGTATCATATGAGCATAAAAATATGAGTGTTGATAATATCAATGATATGAGACGAACAATTTTAGATGTAAAATTCATCAAATAGTATTAACCATTTTGGTGCACAACCAACGGGTGGAAAAAGGAAATGCTATTTCCTAGAAATAACAAATAATAACTTAAACAATTAACCCATCTTATCTTATTTGTATAAAAATGCTAAAACATATAAATCGAATTAAAGGGGAATAAAATGCAAAATATATGATAGAAAATAAATTTTGAAGTACTAAAAAATCGCTACACAGACATAAACTTACAACATACTTGAAATTTTACGGAAATTCTCCTTTTATAAATTTGCTCCATTGGTTATCTATCAAGTTTTCAGGCTTTAATTTGGCAAGTGTTTCCACTTTTTCTGCTTCCTCCAACTTCAAAGAATCTATAACAACATTGTCGACGTGACATCTATGCTCTCTTAAACAGCTTGCCATCTTTTGAAAAACATAAATCTTCGTGTGTTTCATCAAGTTTGTCTTAACTAGAAAACCATCAGGTATTTGGGTATAAATAATTTGAATAAGTTTCATACTCAAATCTAAAATATTCAGTGTAAATCTTACAAATACAAGCATCCATTGATTCTTCTTATAAGTGCTAGCAACTCCTCTCCAATCACCAAAAATTATTAAAACTTTATTACGGATTAAACCACCTTTAAAAAATGCTAAACTAATAGAAGAATCACCTATAGACTGCCCTTTCTCATTGAAATCCACTTCTAACTTTGCATTTGGATTATCTTGTATCTCAAGCCCTTTCAATTGTGTCACGCCTTGTCTATTTCTTTTAGGTTTAGGATGGTTCTCATTGTTGTTAAAGGTGTTCTCTACTTCTTTATGATCATTTGCAAGGGAAGGAGATGTGGAGGCAAAGATGAAGGTTGTGGAAGTTGAGCTGAAGAATTAGTTGGAAGGCATGGAGATAGTTGGCGATGAGGATGGAGATGGAGGTGGCCGTGGAAAAGACAATATTGGTGTAGACGATGGTTGAGTTCTTGTGTGTTTTCCTATACTTTTAGATTATTGAAATTTTGATACAGTGCATTAGTGTTTTAACTGATACTTATTCAACTAAAAAGGAAACTCACCATAGATGTCAAAATAGTAGTGTGTGAGGTGGACTTTTGAAATATCATCATTTTCAGCTCTTGAATTTCTAATGAAAGAAAATTGCACTTTTTTTGATTGCTTGCTTCCTACCATTATTGTTTTCTGCGGTAAAAAAAAAAAAAATTTATCTATATTATTATATGAAGAAAACGAACAAAAGTTATCATTAGATTCTTTGGGTACATCCACTGTTTTAAATCTCTTCTATCTCGGCCGAGATCTCGGTTTAAGGCTTGGCAAAGCGAAACATGAGATATCGGTTGATATCTCGTTTAGATTATATTGGCCGAAATTTACATACATCGACCGATATTTGGAGCGAAACGATATTCCGAGATATCCCCGTTATATTGTTTTTTCAAAAAAAATAGGTCCATCTCAGTCTATCATCAAAAAAATGAACGAAGCACTTTTCTTTCCGATTTAACTTCTCAAAAGATCACGTTCTTCATTAAAATATTGAACTTTTTCTTCTATAGAGAAAAAAATCGAACTCCCTCTTTTAAAAAAAATCGAACTCCCTCTTCCAACATCCGACAGCTCGCAGTTGCTTTCAATTTTCGACTACTCGATCTCGCTTTTGACAGTCTGCAACTTCGTCTTCGACCAATCTCTCCACTCGCTACATGTATGTAAATTAGTGTTGTTTCTATTTTAATGAAATTTAATTTTTTATAAATTGAATATACAGTATAATTTAGAGTAGATTTGCAAGTAGATTTAGTTTGTTATTCTTACTGCATAACCTTCTGCAAGTAGATTTGCATTGCCTGAAACTCTTCAATTCCTGATATCTCTTTTATGCATTTGCTTTTATTTGCATCAGTTCCTGATACTTTTATTATGTTATTCTTGTTGCATATACCTAATTGTATAGGACCCGCTTTTTTCAGTTAATTTGTCGCCTTTCATCTGCTTATATGTAATTGCTAAAACTGATAATGTTTTGTAAATTTTGTTGAACAATTTCATATAGTTGAAGTATAATTGTATTATTTTTTTAGTTAGAATAGTGGAGGTTAGTTGCAGTAATTCAGTAAATGTTAAATAAACCGATACCATGTATGTTTTGCTATAAATTATGTGATGTGTTATACTCCGATATGCTTCCGAGATGAACTTTAGGTCCGAGATATAAATTCAATATTGGCACCCGAGATGCACTCGTCTCGTCCAAAATGTCCCTCGATACGATACCGAGTCACTAAAATTGCCGAGACAAAACGTGTCTGATATCCGAGATTTAAAACCTTGGGTACATCCATTTAGCAAGCAAACTACTTGTAATACTTAAAATATAATGAAAAACAAAGACTAGCTATAAATAAGATAAATAATATTTACCAACATATACCTCCAACAAACATTATTAACTACTAGTATAGCAGCACGCAAAATGCGTGCTTGTATAACCACAAATTATCTTTATGGAAGTTTAATCTTTACATATACAGCTTACTACTTTATTCATGAAGGTACGAACAATGAGAAATAAGTCAATAACTGTGACAATAATACCTATCACCAAGTTGTAGTAAGAGTTAAACCCAAGAATTTTAAATTTAAATTAGAAAATAAACATGAATGAGACAAATTACTTCATCAAGAAGTAGTAACTTCAAATATGCTACTAATTGCAAAGCAAAGCAATATGATAAGACTTTTAGAAATAAAAAATAAAATGAAATATTCATTACTCGGTGTGGTTTTTTTGGTGATAAAAAATATGCATCTAAAAACTTATATATTTAATTCGTTTACCAAACATAAGTGAATCCAAGTAACAAATAATACATAGACGCAAGTGGCAGTAACATCCAGCATATAGAACGAATACATTTTTCGCATGTGTTGATCACACAAATAAATTTCAAATAAATACCACATCTTTTATGCAACAATTCAAGAACTCTAAGAATCCATGTTAACCGTTGGGTTAAAGGCAACTTGCTCAGCACGATCCAAGTAATAGCCAGATAGCTTACCCCAACTCCCACTAAATTATGATAATACTGATAATGCGAGATGATAACATTCATATCAGCCATGAAGCCCTGACCGTAGATTTGATCAACATATAGAATATTCATGGTAGCCGTGAAACCCGGTAACCTTTTAGAGTCGGTATCAATTTTAGTAGGTTTCTAGTTGCTGACAAAAACATCATGCGCAGAAGGCCGCTTCATCTTCATTGGGTTCTTCTATCTCCACATTGCTAATTGGAAAGTTGCGGTTGCATTTTGTTCTGGTAGTTCAGGGTGGTTAAAGAGATTGATTTTGATTCCATCGATGACTAATCCATAGTTGAAGTTCCGGTATACAGAAAGGGCTCCACGGTGGTAGTGCTCATCTCCAGGTGTGCATGGATAATCAATGTGCTTATTATAATAGGACTAGTTTGGACTCATCTCATGGTTATAACATAGACCCCATGCAAGTGGACCATCAGTTGCAACACCATGACCACATGAGATCTTAGCACCAACACGACCAACAAAAGCGGCAATTTCCTTCATCTGCATAGTCAGGCTACCAGTTGCCCAAACCCAAGCTGTTCAAACTCCATTGTTGCCTTAATAATGAATGATAACCCCAAAACCCTACCACGGGCACCACATGCAAGTTCCTTTTGATGAACAAATTCTTGAAACTCGTACATCTGAAATACATATGCAATCATTTCGTTACAACAGTACAGAAAGAAGATGTAAGTATAATTGGCAAAAAATAATTGCTAATGTAGTAAAATACCAAATTTAAACTCCAGGTGTGACGATCGCGACTTTTCGACGCTCGAAAACCGACATCAATACGTCCACTTTATCAACTGCCGAGCAATCGAATGCCGGAAAACTGTACCGTTATGGTTAAAGAAGAAGAAAAAGATAGAAGAAGAGAAAAAAAGATAGAACGGAACAGAAAGAAATAACAGAACAATATCAGAACCTCACAATCACAGCGGAACAACTATAATAAATAAATGAATAATCTTTAAACAAAAGAACTATATCAGTTATTACATTACATCATATTACATTACATTACATCATCAGAGTGTACAACAATAAACAGCGGAAAAAAATACTATATACTAGTAATACGCCATGACATCCAGCTTGCCTCCAACAACTCCCGAATTCCAGAATATCCTGATAACCTGACTCTAGACTGCCCGTGTGGAAATTGGTGGGCACCCAGAGTTTAGGAAGGAAAACAATAAACTCCGAGTCAGTCATGTGACTGGTGTGAGAACTAAAACAGTTTATTTTTAAAACAAAGTACAGGATAAAAAAAAATTTAAAATAGATTCGCAATGCTTTTTAGAAAATGAGACTACCATAAGGCCTCTCGCACGCACACACACAATGCAAACGCAGAATCAGATGAGATTTCTTCTTATGATAGTCAAAGATGCTTGATACGCATTAAAAAGAAACATTTGATATTATTACTAGTGCATAGTGTAGGCAAAAATCATTTCGAAAGTAAAAAATCATTTCGAAAGTAAAGATATAAATCTTAGCCAACATACGACCATTGTCGTATGCCTAGTATAGCTACCATGTTCAATAGCAGGTTACCGCCACATTCCATGGCAGGTTATACAACTAAAACCGTACAGGGTTCGTATTGTCTCTTTGGATTTCCAACAAATGGTCAGGCCAAGGAACTTCCCATTGCCACATGGGTACGCCTCTGGAAAGACGACCCGAGAACCAAACCGGATCTCTGCCAACACAAGGCCGGGTTACCCCTAACTGGGTAACTACTGACACGAATATGTCATTACCCGATCGTAACCGATCTATATCCGAGGATCCTCGATTTCCAACAACCACAAAGCAATAAATTTGCAGCAACAACATAGGTTAAATATCTGAGCTTCATACCATGATACCACCTCTATCCAGAAGGAATGACATACACTAAAGGGGCGCTACCCCCTAATAACCTTGCTGCATTCTTCCTGTTTTGACCATTTCCGGGGTGTGAGGTCCGACGAAGTCTCGTCCACAAAGCCACGCTTTATAAAAAAACTGTGTTTTGTTCATCAAATGCTCAACAGCACTTCGTATGCCACATTACCAATTTGGAATGTATCACTAGTAACCATCAACTACATAACCTCTACGGTGTTAAGCTAAGAAAATAAATTCTCCGCCGCCAACGGAAATATATTTGATAGAAACCAGCTTTACATCTCAAATTGTAACGTCACACACATCAATACAAGTCCGTTCCGGGATCGTACGGAACCGAAGGCACTTACAAAGAAGTCTTTGCAATCCGGATATTCACTAATCACGACCGGACTTTCCATCACAAAGGGTAATAAATTTCTATATCGGAGATCAGCCGATGCAGAAATATTCGACGGTAATCCTTCCGTTTTCACAAATATTCGGTCTTCAACACCGGTCATCAAATACAATCCATAACGACGTATCACATATTCGAAATGGATTATACGAACCCAAGGTCCTTTCCCGACTAACCCGAATAGTAAGCGCTTATACAAAAATAAGTGTGACATTCAAATTCAAGCAATCACAACAAATACCTATTTAAAGGTAAATATTGATAGTCGAATTATTTAACTATCAATAGGCATGCACAACATCACAAGATTCCAAATAATTTCCCAAATTATTTACTTTCCAAAATATCTTTACTAGATATATAATTTCCACACTTCAACCTTTTGAAAACAAATTTTCAAATCACTTTTCACCTTTTCCACCTTTGAAAACAAATTTCAATCATTTTCCTTACGCGAAAATACTTTCATTTCAACAGGATTCATTTAAACCAATTTAAATAAATCCTTACCGATTTACTTTATATTTACGTTCCAAATCCGTAAATTTATTCCCACACTTCAAAAATAAATCAACGTTTATTTTTAAACAAATTCCTCTTTCTTTTATAAATTCCATGGTGAATTCACAATTTCAAAATATCTACGAATATACGATTTTCAAATCGATTTCTAATATTCATTTTCAATTTATCTTTACGAGATAAAATCTCAAAACGTTCACTTCATATTGAAAAACATTTCCATACTTATTTAATAATAAGTAATTCACGAATCCATTTATTTTCAACACTTGGAAAATATTCAATATACTTAAATCGAAATTAAGTATATATTTCATTCTTTAAAGAAAACGTGCGCTTAAACACATTTATTTGAGTCAAAACGAATGTTGCGTAAAACATCGTTACGACGACCCAAAATCACTAGTATAGGGATTCGAAATTAAAATAGATATATAAATCCCAATACTATATAAAACATTTCCTTTCAGAAATCATTTACTATAACAACAGTGTTATAGTCCACCATTTTCTTATTTCTCGAAAACGTCTATTTCAACAATAAATGTTGAAATCTATGGTTTCGATAGTTAATCCATTTTAAAACATCTTTAAAACAATTAACTTCATTTTATAATACCACTTTCCCAAAAACATGTCCATTTTCTTTAATAATATATTCACTGTCCAAAATCGTGAATATACTTCACTAACCAAATTCAATATTTTCTACACATTTTTTTCAAGGGTAATTCACTATCCGAAATCGCGAATATATCTTCTTTAATAACCTTCTATATTAAATTTATCAAATTCAATTGATTTCGGATTTATAAACAATGTTTATAAATTCTATTTCTATTCATAACTTCGATTTATAAATCTCCTTTATTAATCCAATTCAATTTATATATCTCAAATATATACCAACAGTCCATATTTTAAGTTAAATACTTATAATTCATTTATTTACAAAATCGTTCTTTTTAAGACTTCTATTACTTATAAGATTCCTTTATATTTTATAACAACTTCAACTTATAAAATCTCCTTTATTAACAATTTCTGTTAATATCCCATTTAAATGCCCAAAATCCAGTTTATAAGTTAATTACTTATAATTCTTTTATTTTACAACATATATTCATTTTATAATCTTCACAATTTATAAACCTATAATTTTCAATGAAATCCATTTTATACTTCATTTTAACACTTAATAAACTCGTTTTATAATTCCAATATTTTTAATTTATAAATACCAATTTTATAAATCTTTTATATAAACCGTTTATGATAATTCGAAAATT
This sequence comes from Allium cepa, assembly GCA_030765085.1. Taxonomy (NCBI): domain Eukaryota; kingdom Viridiplantae; phylum Streptophyta; class Magnoliopsida; order Asparagales; family Amaryllidaceae; genus Allium; species Allium cepa. The sequence goes on from CM060932.1 coordinate 266,623,309, forward strand.
CCAATTTAAACCATTTTATAAATTAATTTACTATTTATTTCTAAAATCTTTTTCGGTTATATTTCTCAAAAATCATAACTTTTATAACATTAAATTTGTAAGTTAATTTATTTAAAATGAATCAATTCAAAATTTTAATAAAACATATATTTTCAAAAAATCACTTTAAAATTCCTTTTAAAATCAAAAATCATTATTTTAAAACTTCAAAAATGGATCCGATGATGCAACAGCACCAAATAGTCAATCACGACATCCAAATATCATATATCGATATGATAATCAACAAATATCATAATATCTGTAAATAAATACTGGTGAGGAATCCAGTTGGATCCCTCCAACCTGTTTCCCTACATCCACAAATGTTAGCACAATACCAATTCCGTTTCAATACTGAATATCACGGTATATAGGGTTTATAAAATATTATCCGCTTAATAGACGGCGCAATAAGGTCTCATCCGCTATATAATGCGGGAAATCAACTCCAAGTACATATACAATACCAATTTCACTATACGGTGAAATATTCGCGGTATATGTTTTTAATAAATAACCTCCGCTTACTAACGGCGCGTAATGTCTATTTTAACAATCAATAGATAACAATCAACATTCAAACATACAATCAAGCAATTTTAAATCTAACTATTTAAAATTTAAATCGAAACTATTCGATTGAGTGAGAAGTTCTACCTTGATTTCAATTCCGTTCCAACGTTTTATTTCGAATAGAATTAAACGTGCGTTTAATTTTACCCGAAATTTTCACTAGCTCAAATAAATTCCAATCCAACTCCATCGCGTAGTGTTCGTCCATACGAACCCAACGCAACTTGTTTCGTGCATTTTCAACCTCGTATGACAAAGATACACATTTTTAAAGCTACACGAATTATAAATATAATTTAAATTACATTTTCTTTAATAATTTTAAACCTAAATGAATCTGGCCGCATGATCTTTGAAGATGGAATCCAGGCCGTGAAAATTGGCTTCTCCCTCCCTTCAGTACACGTTCGTTCCAGGTTTCAAAGAAACCCATAGCCGTGCTCACTAGGGTTTGATATCGCGCCACCACCAAGCAACCGGCGATCGATCAAACACCTCTATTCCACTCGCCTACCCATGACACGTGCTCGGCCAGAGACCGGCCCCACCTAGTGCCGCCTCCTCTCTCGATTTGCGTGCGCAACCGATGGTGAACGCGCCCCCCCAGCGACCTCTTAGTTGCTCCAATTCCGATCGTGACCGTTGAATATGTCGTTCTCGTTGTCGTCTAGAAGTTTGTAGTTGGGAGTTTCTTGTGATTGTTGATGGATTGAGAGATTTGGAGGAGAAAAGAATCGTGCATTTCTGCCCTTAGAATTGAAGGTGGCGGCTATCACCATTTGACCTAGGGTTTTAGTAATTTGTGAATTATGAAGCCCTTTTATAGAAAATTTAACGAACACTATTCATCCCGGAATTTCCGAACTTCGATTTACGCGCGGTGACCGACGTTTCTATGGTTTAACCCGCGTTCCGGACACAATGTAACGTGTTTCGAAAGCTAATTCGATCATCTGTGCGAGTTACGGCAATAAACGATCGATTTTAAATTAAATCGGTAAATCAAATTTCTAGGCGTTTTAGCTTGCCCCGGACAAACGGTAAATCCGATTGACACGAAATTTGAAACCATACAATAATATCACATTACGGATCCGATGAAACTGGTTTCGTCGAAATCCGAGACTGTTTGAAAATTGGCTATTTTTCAATCGATAATTAAATATTAAAATATTCAATTTTCACAAATTAACTTTAAATTCGATTTTAAAAGTTCTAGAACATCTCTATAACTTCAATATGATTAAATAAAATTTTACAAATCATTTTCAATCATATCAAACTCGATTTTCAATTATTTCTGCAATTTCAATTATTAAATAATCGATTTAATTATCCAATTAAATCCAATATTCGAAAATAAATTATTCGACTTATAAATTTCACTTATTAATATTTAAAATCAATTAAATATTCAAATTTTAATTAAATATAAATTGTGGGTCGTTACAAGCTTCCCCCTTAAAAGAATTTCGTCCTCGAAATTACCAAGTAAGAGAAAGTTACAGAATTCATTAACTTTCCCAAAATTCATAGTTAAACTTCTTACAATATCTCTACTAAGTTTTCAAATCACTTAGTTTTCAAAAAAATTCCCAATTTTCTAAAAAATATTCGAACGCCTTAAATTTTCGGAAAAATTCGCCAGAGTCTCCTTTGCGCGGCTCGATCCGAAAAAAAATGACAGTGTATATATCACCAATATACATCTCATCAAGTGATGAGGCATCCCGCAGGGAAAAAAGTGTAAAAGTACGGTATGTAATCCGAGATATGTACCTTATTTATTATTAGCGAGCGTATAACGGCTAATATAGCACGAAAGCGAGCTCCAAATGCGAAGCAAGCGCAATCCACACGTACTAAACACTCAACAAACAAATGAGAACATGTATATATGAAAATAATACCAATATGCATCATATAGCAACATAATAACTACATGTGCCTACATAGCATATGCAACAGAACAACAATTGCAACTACCAAACAACTATAAATTCACTTCTCATTAATATTAATGAATTGGTTTTTCATTTTAATCACAGTTGATTCATTTATGTTGGATTTTATTAACATTCATTCATTCGTATTCAATTAGTTTATATTCAATAATTAAATTCACATTAGTTTACTTTCAATCCAAATCAAATTCAGTTCTATTCAAATTCATTTTCTTCTAATTTGAATCCAATTACTTTAGCTTTCAATTTGTCAATTCAATTTCATTAACACTTAATGAATTATATACAATCAACTAACAATCATATAACAACCAAATCATAACCATCATAATCAAATTATTTAATTTACATTCTATTTGGTTTAACATTTTTTAACTCCAATTGGTTGATATTTAATTGATTCTCATTCAATTATTCAACTTCCAATAACATTAGCTTTTAATGAATTAACACTTACATTCTTTATTCCATATCAATTTATTTTACATTCAATTGATTAACATTCAATCCATTTATTAATTCAATTGCTAATTTATTTAACAAATAAGGTTAAATTTCTTTTAAATAACTCAAGTCCATATTCTCAATGACTTCATCTCATTAATTCACTTATTAATTTACTTTGACACCAAAATCAACTTTATTCAACTTCACTTAAGTTATATTCCATTTCAACCATCATTTGTTTATTTTATTAATATCAACATCACTTAATAGGTTCAATAGTTGGTTCATTTTAACTTTTCACATTATCTAGATAGAGTTTTCAGAATTCAATTACCCGGTTTTACTCCAAAACCATTTTTGAAATTATAATCAATTCAAACCTTATTTCCTATGAAAGCAATCCATCACTTTAGAAACTCGAAAATGAATTCTAATGATGTGGCCATCATCATCAGGATTATTTTCCAACGACCGAAGTAAGTTCAGTGCTTCCTCACTTCCACAAATTCATTTTAAAACAATTCTCATCCAAAAATATTTCCTAAAATAATATTCAATCGTTTCCTTCAAACACTTTGGAAAACATTTCAACATTCCCGGGATTTAAATTCTGGTTTAAATCAAATTTAGTTATTCTTCCTTTGGATAAATCACACTTATAGAATTTTATTTGGTTATAAACCCTTTCAAACTCTAAGTTCTTATATTTGTTTATTTCATTAACAACCAAACATCCAAGGATATATAATATTTTCAGAAAATTATTCTTTTATATACAAAATATAATCAAAGTAAAATTATTTCATTTACCCAATTTAAAACAATATTATGTCGATTTGTCTCGTTTAAGAGTTTAGAAACCCCTATCGATTACGGTTGTACACCCCGCACCGACTAGAATTCATAAACAGCTTAACGGATAAGCAAACACAACATAAAACAATTTATATTCACTAACAAATACGCACTCGTATCTATTATTACACTCAAACTCATTCTAGAGTACTACTGACTCCATCTCTAATGAGTAATTCCCAACAGAGCCATGGTTGTCGCTTAACCAAAAGCTCTGATACCAAATGTGACCATCGCGATTTTTCGTCGCTCGAAAACCGACATCAATATGTCCACTGTATCAACTGCCGAGCAATCGAATGTCGGAAAACCGTACCGTTATGGTTAAAGAAGAAAAAGATAGAAGAAGAGAAAAAAGATAGAACGGAACAGAAAGAAATAAGAGAACAATATCAGAATCTCACAATCGCAGCGGAACAACATATAATAAATAAATGAATAATCTTTAAACAAAAGAACTATATCAGTTATTACATTACATCATCAGAGTGTACAACAACAAACCGCGGAAAAGAAATACTATATACTAGTAATACGTCATGCCATCCAGCTTGCCTCCAGCAACTCCCGAATTTCAGAATATTCTGATAACCTGACTCTAGACTGCCCATATGGAAATTGGTGGGCACCCAGAGTTTAGGAAGGAAAACAATAAACTCCGAGTCAGTCATGTGACTGGTGTGAGAACTAAAACAGTTTATTTTTAAAACAAAGTACAGGATAATTTTTTAAAAAAAATAGATTCGCAATGCTTTTTAGAAAATGAGACTACCATAAGGCCTCCCGCACACACATAATGCAAACGCAGAATCGGAGGAGATTTCTCCTTATGATAGTCAAAGATGCTTGATACGCATTAAAAAAACATTTGATATTATTACTAGTGCATAGTGTACGAAAAAATTATTTCGAAAGTAAAGATATAAATCTTAGCCAACATACGACCATTATCGTATGCCTACTATAGCTACCATGTTCAATAGCAGGTTACCGCCACATTCCATGGCAGGTTATACAACTAAAACCGTACAGGGTTCGTATTGTTTCTTTGGATTTCCAACAAATGGTCAGGCCAAGGAACTTCCCATTGCCACATGGGTACGCCTCTGGAAAGACGACCCGAGAACCAAATCGGATCTCTGCCAACACAAGGCCGGGTTACCCCTAACTGGGTAACTACTGACACGAATATGTCATTCCCCGATCGTAACCGATCTATATCCGAGGATCCTCGATTTCCAACAACCACAAAGCAATAAATTTGCAGCAACATAGGTTAAATATCTGGGCTCCATACCATGATACCACCTCTATTCAGAAGGAATGACATACATTAAAGGGGCGCTACCCCCTAATAACTTTGCTGCATTCTTCCTGTTTTGACCATTTTTGGGGTGTGAGGTCCGACGAAGTCTCGTCCACAAAGCCACGCTTTATAAAAAAACTGTGTTTTGTTCATCAAATGCTCAACAGCTCTTCGTATGCCACATTACCAATTTGAAATGTATCACTAGTAACCATCAACTACATAACCTCTAGGGTGTTAAGCTAAGAGAATAAATTCTCCGTCACCAACGGAAATATATTTGATAGAAACCAGCTTTACATCTCAAATTGTAACATCAGACACACATCCATACAAGTCCGTTCCGGGATCGAACGGAACCGAAGGCACTTACAAAGAAGTCCTTGCAATCCGGATATTCACTAATCACGGCCGGACTTCCCATCAAAGGGTAATAAATTTCTATACCGGAGATCAGCCGGTGCAGAAATATTCGACGGTAATCCTTCCGTTTTCACAAATATCCGGTCTTCAACACCGGTCATCAAATGCAATCCATAACGACGTATCACATATTCGGAATGGATTATACGAACCAAAGGTCCTTTCCCGGCTAACCCGAATAGTGAGCGCTTATTCAAAAATAAGTGTGGCATTCAAATTCAAGCAATCACAACAAATACATATTTAAAGGTAAATATTGATAGTCGGATTATTTAACTATCAATAGGCATGCACAACATCACCAGATTCCAAATAATTTCCCAAATTATTTACTTTCCAAAATATCTTTACTAGATATATAATTTCCACACTTCAACCTTTTGAAAACAAATTTTCAAATCACTTTTCACCTTTTCCACCTTTGAAAACAAATTTCAATCATTTTCCTTACGCGAAAATACTTTCATTTCAACAGGGTTCATTTAAACCAATTTAAGTAAATCCTTACCGATTTACTTTATATTTACGTTCCAAATCCGTAAATTTATTCCCACACTTCAAAAATAAATCAACGTTTATTTTTAAACAAATTCCCCTTTCTTTTATAAATTCCATAGTGAATTCACAATTTCAAAATATCTACGAATATACGATTTTCAAATCGATTTCTAATATTCATTTTCAATTTATCTTTACGAGATAAAATCTCAAAACATTCACTTCATATTGGAAAACATTTTCATACTTATTTAATAATTAATTCACGAATCCATTTATTTTCAACACTTGGAAAATATTCAATATACTTAAATCGAAATTAAGTATATATTTCATTCTTTGAAGAAAACGTGCGCTTAAACACATTTATTTGAGTCAAAACGAATGTTGCGTAAAACATCGTTACGACGACCCAAAATCACTAGTATAGGGATTCGAAATTAAAATAGATATATAAATCCCAATACTATATAAAACATTTCCTTTCGGAAATCATTTACTATAACAACAGTGTTATAGTCCACCATTTCCTTATTTCTCGAAAACGTCTATTTCAACAATAAATGTTGAAATCTATGGTTTCGATAGTTAATCCATTTTAAAACATCTTTAAAACAATTAACTTCATTTTATAATACCACTTTTCCAAAAACATGTTCATTTTCTTTAATAATATATTCACTGTCCAAAATCGTGAATATACTTCACTAACCAAATTCAATATTTTCTACACATTTTTTTCAAGGGTAATTCACTATCCGAAATCGCGAATATATCTTCTTTAATAACCTTCTATATTAAATTTATCAAATTCAATTGATTTCGGATTTATAAACAATGTTTATAAATTCTATTTCTATTCATAACTTCGATTCATAAATCTCCTTTATTAATCCAATTCAATTTATATATCTCAAATATATACCAACAGTCCATATTTTAAGTTAAATACTTATAATTCATTTATTTACAAAATCGTTCTTTTTAAGACTTCTATTACTTATAAGATTCCTTTATATTTTATAACAACTTCAACTTATAAAATCTCCTTTATTAACAATTTCTGTTAATATCCCATTTAAATGCCCAAAATCCAGTTTATAAGTTAATTACTTATAATTCTTTTATTTTACAACATATATTCATTTTAGGACAAATTTTCGAAGTAGCCTAGTTTTTGAAACAATTTCGCGATTGATGCTTGTTTTGAAACTTATTATCAAACAAGGCTGGTTTTGGCCTAGTCAGCAGCCAACTCAGCAGTTTTATAACTGTCAGGATAAAGCGCAACTATGAGTTGCGCTATTTTTTTATAAATTTTTTTAGGGCGCAACTATGAGTTGCGCACCTAATTTTTTTTAGTTGCGCCACTGAAAAAAGTTCGAAAAAAATAAAGGCATAGTTGCGTCTAGAAAAAAAAGCGCAACTTATAGTTGCGCTTCATCGCGACAGTTAAAAAATGGTTGAGTTGGCTGCTGACTGGGCAGAAACCAGCCTTGTTTGGTAATAAGTTACAAAACCAGCTCCTATCGCGAAATAGTTTTGAAAACTAGCATTCTTTGAAAATTTGTCCTTCATTTTATAATCTTCACAATTTATAAACCTATAATTTTCAATGAAATCCATTTTATACTTCATTTTAACACTTAATAAACTCGTTTTATAATTCCAATATTTTTAATTTATAAATACCAATTTTATAAATCTTTTATATAAACCGTTTATAATAATTCGAAAATTCAAATTTAAACCATTTTATAAATTAATTTACTATTTATTTCTAAAATCTTTTTCGGTTATATTTCTCAAAAATCATAACTTTTATAACGTTAAATTTATAACGTTAATTTATTTAAAATGAATCAATTCAAAATTTTAATAAAACATATACTTTCAAAAAATCACTTTAAAATTCCTTTTAAAATCAAAAATCATTATTTTAAAACTTCAAAAATGGATCCGATAATGCAACAGCACCAAATAGTCAATCACGACATCCAAATATCATATATCGATCTGATAATCAACAAATATCACAATATCTGTAAATAAATAAATAAATACTGGTGAGGAATCCAGTTGGATCCCTCCAACCTGTTTCCCTACATCCACAAATGTTAGCACAATACCAATTCCGTTCCAATACTGAATATCACGGTATATAGGGTTTATAAAATATTATCCGCTTAATAAACGGCGCAATAGGGTCTCATCCGCTATATAATGCGGGAAATCAACTCCAAGTACATATATAATACCAATTTCACTATACGGTGAAATATTCGCGGTATATGTTTTTAATAAATAACCTCTGCTTACTAACGGCGCGTAATGTCTATTTTAACAATCAATAGATAACAATCAACATTCAAACATACAATCAAGCAATTTTAAATCTAACTATTTAAAATTTAAATCGAAACTATTCGATTGAGTGAGAAGTTCTACCTTGATTTCAATTCCGTTCCAGCGTTTTATTTCGAATAGAATTAAACGTGCGTTTAATTTTACCCGAAATTTTCACTAGCTCAAATAAATTCCAATCCAGCTCCATCGCGTAGTGTTCGTCCATACGAACCCAACGCAACTTGTTTCGTGCGTTTTCGACCTCGTATGACAAAGATACACATTTTTAAAGTTACACGAATTATAAATATAATTTAAATTACAATTTCTTTAATAATTTTAAACCTAAATGAATCTGGCCGCATGATCTTTGAAGATAGAATCCAGGGCGTGAAAATTGGCTTCTCCCTCCCTTCAGTAAACACGTTCGTTCCAGGTTTCAAAGAAACCCATAGCCGTGCTCACTAGGGTTTGATATCGCGCCACCACCAAGCAACCGGAGATCGATCAAACACCTCTATTCCACTCGCCTACCCATGACACGTGCTCGGCCAGAGACCGGCCCCACCTAGTGTCGCCTCCTCTCTCGATTTGCGTGCGCAACCGGTGGTGAACGCGCCCCCCAGCGACCTCCTCGTTGCTCCAATTCCGATCATGAACGTTGAATATGTCGTTCTCGTTGTCGTCTAGAAGTTTGTAGTTGAGAGTTTCTTATGATTGTTAATGGATTGAGAGATTTGGAGGAGAAAAAAATCGTGCATTTCTAGCCTTAGAATTGAAGGTGGTGGCTATCACCATTTGACCTAGGGTTTTAGTAATTTGTGAATTATGAAGCCCTTTTATAGAAAATTTAACGAACACTATTCATCCCGGAATTTCCGAACTCCGATTTACGCGCAGTGACCGACGTTTCTAGGGTTTAACCCGCGTTCCGGACACAATGGAACGTGTTTCGGAAGCTAATTCGATCATCTGTGCGAGTTACGGGAATAAACGATCGATTTTAAATTAAACCGGTGTTAACTCCACTTTTTCAGCAAGGCCGTGATATCAAAAATCGACCGAGAAGCCAATGATAGTTCATCTCGAAGGATGGTCAATTTAACCTCCCAATAAAGCAAGTTCCGTTGAATGAATTTTCAGATAAGATCCCCTACGGAGGGGGGGTCCGGGGGGGTGCCAACCCCCCAAGGTGGGGGTGCGGGGGCAACGCCACCGCCTACGGTGTTCGACCTGACCGGTCAGGTCGCAGGGGTCCAGGGGGCAGCGCCCCCGGCGGGGTGCGGGGCAGCGCCCCGACCAAAACGGTATACGACTTAAAGAGTGAAGTAAGCCAGCGACTTAACTAGTCAGCGACCTAACCAATGAAGCGACCTACCGGCTCAAGAAAGACACGACTCAACTTATCTGGTTGCCGACTCAACGGCTTTGAAGGGTTACGACTTAACGACTCAGGAGGGATAACGACTCACCGGGTTATAACCTTAGCGACTTAAAGGTGCTGGCCGACTCAACGGGTTAACGACTCATGGAGTTAGCGACTCATGGGGCTGACCGACCTAAGGATTTCAACGACTCAAGGTTTGTAACGACTCAGTGGATCAACGACTCAACTGCTATGCGACTTATGGGTGTTACCGACTCAGCGACTCAGAGCTTACAACGACTCATGGTTCAACGACTCAACAGGTTCGCGACTCATCTTATGAAACGACTCAGGGGAAGTGACGACATAAGAAAGTGGATCCCTGTGCCGCTTCGTTTATATACCGTCACCTGATAAGTCGTTAACGGCTTAACGACTCACAACTAATGACTCGTTCAAGACTCAGAGCCATTGAGTCGTAATCCATTGCCATAGTGCCTGTGCCAAGGGAGGTTGACTCGTAAGCGACTCAGGACTTGGCGTATAATCCAGCAGAAGAATGAACCGTGGAGCAATCAAGGGTTGGTTCAATGAGTCGGCCACGACCTAATTTGACTCGGCCACGAGTCAAGCATGAGTCGGGTACGACTCACGACTCAAGGCTGAAAAATCCTATAAATACACGGCCACCTCCAACATTCAAGGGACCTTTTGCTCATTCTCTTCAAGCGCTGATACTCTGCTGCATTCCAAACCAATTCAACACTTGAAGCTCTCGAGACACTAAGAACGCTACAAACAACTTCAACAAGAGATCACGTACATCCAACATGGATTCGAAGACTCTCATCTCCATTGAAGTTTAAAATACTTGTTCTAAGTTTCTTGTAGTTCAAAGTGAATTGTACTTGGGAAGAATTGTATCAACTTGTAACGAGATCATCAATAAAAGTACTTAAAGTGGACGTAGGCTGTACCCATAAGCCGAACCACTATAAAATTGCTGTTGTTTACTGCTTTTCCGTTATTACTTGCTTGTAATTCTTTCCCGATCTATCGGGTGGTGCTTTCACAACTACACTTCACACACCGGGGTGTTAGCGTTCAAATTTAAGCGTTAACAACCGGTAAATCAAATTTCTAGGCGTTTTAATTTGCCCCGGACAAACGGTAAATCCGATTGACACGAAATTTGAAACCATACAATAATATCACATTACGGATCCGATGAAACTGGTTTCGTCGAAATCCGAGACTGTTTGAAAATTGGCTATTTTCAGTCGATAATTAAATATTAAAATATTCAATTTTCACAAATTAACTTTAAATTCGATTTTAAAAGTTCTAGAACATCTCTATAACTTCAATATGATTAAATAAAATTTTACAAATCATTTTCAATCACATCAAACTCGATTTTCAATTATTTCTGCAATTTCAATTATTAAATAATCGATTTAATTATCCAATTAAATCCAATATTCGAAAATAAATTATTCGACTTATAAATTTCACTTATTAATATTTAAAATCAATTAAATATACAAATTTTAATTAAATATAAATTCTGGGTCGTTACACCAGGTATACTTGTCAACAATGTTATTCAAATTGAATTTGAAAATATTTTAAATAGGGTGTAATATAAAACCAAATCTGCTTTAGAGAAATTCATATATCATATAGACTTGAAGGGAAGGGAAGGAAATTTACAAATACAGTTAAAACACCTAAATTATTCAGAAACAAAGTAGAAAAAAGGTTATGTGCACAAAACATATGGGAGACCAATAGAAAAACAAATTGGTATGTGAAGACTTTCTAAATCAACCACCAACAGGGAACATACATGTATCAAATTCTTTGTAGTACTCCACTGTTTATTCTGTTTAACAATGCCTCAGTTGGAATCAGGTTACAAATAATAGTTCTTCAAAGAGGCATTAGAAAAGGCTAAACTATGAATTTGCAAATCAGAAACTGTGATGCAATTTCAATGTAGACAGTGAAGTTTTGCAAGTGCTAGTGAAGATGGTTTGAGTTTGGCTAAACTAAAGGAAGAAAACGAACTTGAAAACCCATACCAAAAAAGGGAAGAGAAAGTATAGTTGTGGCAACAACAAAAACACATGATAGATGGAGGAACAAATGAATGGCTGCAATAGATAATATTTTGACCAATAAGTGAAAGATGATAATATTTTAAAGATAACATGTGTGGTTAAACGTTCGTTCAATTTTGAAAGAACTCCGCATAGCTTATTTCAAAATTGGAGTAAATCAAAACGCCATGCAAGAAAATTTATTTTCATGCTTTTACATTAAGTAATTTATTGATAGATTAAACATATCAGCCACAATCGACTAAATCTTGTATTCCCCAATAAATGAAATTATCGGACATTTTTATGTGATGAGATTCACTAATTTAGCTGAACTGTGAAAGTTTATTTTGTTAACAAGGTAACTATCTGTATCATTTAACAGGTTTATTATATTCACTTACTTGTCTTCTATATTTTTCCCTTCTGTTTCATTTAGTAATTTTATTAATTAATTCCGATATTTAAGGAAGAGAATAGAGCAATTTATCGTCGGTAAATACAAATAGATAGCATGTTAGCAAGATATTATAAAATATCGTTAAAAATGTACACAACTATATATGCGTATCACTCCTTGTCAATATATAATCTATTGTGTGTACATCAATAAAATAGTATATTTGTGCATATATATAATTGAACATGTTAGTGGATACGTACCATATCCATTTGTATATATGGGTAAATTTCCTTAATTTGACATATTTGAAGTGGAGGACAGCTTTATAGCTTAGGGGAATGTCAGAATTTAAAGTGTGCTAGAGGTTAAAGTGAACAGTGTATTTATCAACTTAAAAAGAAATAAGAATTTAGCGGTAAAAAATACTATGCTTTATATGCCACTATAGCAGCAGCAGAACAATGCCTCCTTAATTATATGTCATTTTCACAAAGGTTTCGACGAAAAGGTTGTAAAAGAGGAATTCCTTTTTACCAGTAACTTTACCATCTGCTTCAATTCCGGTTCTTCTTTCCACATCCACATAGACTTACCGACTCCTAGCATCAGGTACATCTATTCCATATACACAAACAGTCAATGTTAAATACAGGTCCACACAATTGGTAGCAATGCGTTTAAACATCTAAAAGAAAAATTACAGGAAATGTAAAATTAAAACTTGTTCTAGTGAAAATTAAAAATAAGTGCATATGTTTAACCACCATGTGAATGATATACTCATTATTGGAAGAAATCTTTTTTATATAGTTCATCACATTATTGGAAGAAATCTTGTATTATATAGTTTATGGAAATTTTTCATAAAAATTAAATGAACTGAAGCGCAAAATTATGATCAAGCCAACGTAACACTGCTATTGCATGCCGAACTCCTCTTCACAATGCATATCTTCATTTGCTGCTAAACAAAAATGAGTAACGATTACTATATGCATGCTATTTTGTGTTAAGTATGTGAATGTAGCAAGAAGTGGTTTTAATACATGTTTTTATTTCGTATGTAACACGGGCACTTTCCCTGGAATATTATATAGTGGATTTTTACTTATTGTAGATGATTGGCCAATTAGCATAAACAAAAAATCCAAATATCTTTTTGCTACCTTTGTAAGAATGTTAGAGATATGAGTGGGAGCTGGCATGAACTATAAATATAATCCACTTGATTTATAATATCTTGACGAACAGAAGTTATATATACATGCATACATACATATGTATACATGTATATGTATAGCTATTTATATGTATAGACACACGTATATATATTGGGTGACTTTTGTATGTTGCTAAGTCGAATTTCATTAGGTTTACATATGATGTTGAAATTAGAGGGAGATCAAATTGTCAGTACCTATTATGTCACCAATTATGACATTTTTTATGTATAAATACACACAGACATACATACGTAACTTAAAACAAATATTTACCGCACCTTCATTCTAGCATTGGTTAAATAGTTCAACCATTTTTTATAGTAATTTACACGTCCTTAAGAATGCAATTTGTCTTCAAACAAAGAATATAAATCATCGAAAGAAAGAAAGTGTGTTTTGTATGAAATATTTTATTTTTAGAAAAAAAATCCATCCTAATAGTGCCCTATAATGTATTCACTTTGCGTTTAAGCTTTACAAAAATTGTTGTTCAAAATTGTCATTTAAAATTGTCTCCGAACTGTAACTGCTTTCGAAATTGTATGTTGATGAAAAGGAAAAATTTAGTGTAATAGTACAATTTATTAATAGGATAAAGGTAATGATATTAAGTTTTTTCGTATATTTTACTGGAAATGACTTTCAAATCACCAGAGTTGTATATAGACTCATCAATAGTATATGCAACAAAAACACCACTTTATAAACTTACAGTAGATGCCGCCCACATCGAATCCAACTCTTCCCTATCTTGTCTAAAGAAATCTTGCAGAGCAAGCATCTTCACAGGCTCACGCTTCAAACTATTCATCGCCTCTACGTAGCAATCGCCAACCACCTGAGCACTCATATGGTGAGAAGTGAGCTATCTCATCCGACTAATCCAATCGCTCTCCGTTAATGCTACGTCGATGGTGAGATCGAGTTTGGGGATGAATTAAAGGATCAATAGGAAGTTCCCGAAGAATCGGGGATCGAATTCGGTGATGCGAGGGTAAGGGAGATCGATGTTAAGGGAGGTTGCATGGACGTTACGTCGCTTGCAAGATCGAATCTCGATGGTAGATTTGAGATCAATTTCGATCGTAGAGGAGGTGTGGATCTGATCTAGGGCATTAAAAACAATGTCATGTGGAGAGAGGGCAGAGGGAAGATGAAGGAGTTTGGATTTGGTAACCGAATGCTTCTGATTTAGGGTTTTATAAGAACCACGGAACTATTTGGGAATGATGGATATTTTGGGCAATTCAAAAAGACACGGTTAAAGTTGGGTCATGGAATTATTATTGGTAGTAGTAAAGATAAATTATCAAAATTAAAGTAATCAACTTTATGTTATGATCAAAAATTTATGTTTAAAACCAGTATAAAATTATAATTTGATCCTCGAAGATTTATGTTTGTTTGAACTTTGAAACTATCGACTGTTTGTGCTGTGAAACAATTTAGAACATTAGGGATTTGAAGCAAAACACTTTTTGTTCAAACAAACATGAGTGCTACCATTAAAAAAACTACACTAGTGAAAAACATTTAAAGCTACAAATAGGCAGCAAATTAGTGTATTATATGTATTCTAATTTTGTTTAAACAAAAATGTTAGTTCAAACACAGCGAAGTTCAACTATACAACATGCTGCGTTATACTTCATCAAAAAATGAGTATAAATAGTATTAGTGTAAATCAATGAAATAAAGGTTAGCATCTATAGATACAAAATTCATCAAATGCAATCTAACTATAAATTTTCAGTTTCAAATTTCGAAACGATGAACAAAATTAAATTTTTTTTACCTGAAACTAATAGCCAAAATCAGAATTTGGACGTAATGAGCCAATTGTACACAATCCTTCGATTTGGGATCTACTCTTATAGCACAAACCTTAATGTAGTGCGGAAGCGACGCAGTGAATAATTTAGGAGTTTGTAGGGGGAGGGTGTGGTATTGGATGGTGGCGGAGTGTGGCGGGAAGAATTCCTTAACGTCGCGGGCTATTGATGGAGGCGTAGCGAGGAAAATAAGGAGAAGGTGGGAAGGGGTTTCCATTATCACCGCCTTACAATGAGGAAGTGATACTTCAAGAACTGAAATGAACAGGGTAAAAAAGAGTGGGCAACCATTGTTTTGGACCTTGGGATTTTAATCATGTATTATAATTCTTTGTTTTAATTTTAACTTCATTACACCAGGATATGTGATATGGACAAAATAAAATTATCATAATCATTTAAATGTAGATCTTTGATATTTTTTGATGAAAAATAAACTATGTTTATTCACTTTTGTTTTTTAAAATTTTGCTAATTTATAATTTTCATTTAGTGAACTTCCGTAAAAACGCTATTTTTCAATTTTAAAATACATAACTTATTCGGTTCAAAAACTTGTTTTTTCTAATGAAAAAAAAAAACAAGTTTTGGGATGTTTGTGTAGAAATCTGAAATTGAATTTGGGTGTAATTTAAAAAAAAAAAATTGATAATAAAAACATGCGATTAATGTTTAGGTAATAAAAATATCGTGATTTCTCTTTTTATGCCTTTTGCCACATTGAGATTTAATTGTTAAATTGATCGTTATAATGCTACATAAATATTGTTGAATAGAATAAAATTAAAACATTTACAAAAGGTTGTAAGATGTTAAAATTCAACATCACATCAACATTATAAACAAACAAAATATGATACAAGCTAAGAAAACCACTATGAAATATAGGGTTTTAACAACAATTTGGATCAACGTTGTAAAATTTTGTTCTATTACAACATTTAAGCATGAATCGTTGTAAGGAAAATTTGACTACACCGTTTTCTTTGAAATAAGCTGTTAAAGCTCAACTTTTTTGCAACACTTTGCAAAACCATTGTAAATTCTTTGTTGTAAAAAGATATTTCTGTTGTTATGAAAAATTTAAAACTTTAAAATCGATCAAAGTTTTAAAATCTCAAATGAACAATCGAGAATCATACATAACTGATTTTAAATTGAAGTGTGTATTTTATATGTAATGTAAAAAATATAATATAAATTTATGACAGTATTGGATATTTTTTAGCGTATATAGCAAATTAAAAAAAATACTGAAATTAGAAAATTGAAAATAAAGCGGAACTTCTGAAATTTTCGAATTGGAACTGGAAATTCTAAAATTACCAATGACCGATATGGAAACGGAAAACAAAAAGTTCAAACCTTGTTAAAAAATAACCCATGCATACTCAAGGTTCATACCAAAATTTAGCTTGACCACAAGAAATGGTTATGGTTTTGATAGGAGAAAGCAAAGTGGTTCTAAGGTTTAGAATAGCATGATAGACCCTACTAAAATTATAAGGGAACTCCAAAACCCAAAAAGACTTTTGTCCTGTATTATGCTTGTATGTCCCATTGACCTAAATATTATTCTTTTTGCTTTAAAAGTTATCGAAGTGCCTACTAAAAGCAGCTATATTATATCATGTTTTTAATGCTTAGCCAACCATGCTTCTTAGGAAGTTCATATTTTGAAAAGGCAATCAAAATTAATTTAGTCGAGTGCATATTACTAGAGAATATAAAGCGATTCATAGCCCTTCTTATCATATAAATTAACTCCTTTGGTGGGACGAAAGTTTTGTTTCAATAGGTAGTCATAGAGAAAATTATTGATTTGATAAAAACCAATCTGTCTACTTGAGAAAGAAGCTTATTTGTGCAGCCGTGCATGGCTTGAGTTCTCTTTTCATAAAAATTTAGGTATTGGATGGTTGAAATTTTTAGCGAGAGAAATAGGTATTCTAAAGTAAGAAGAAGTGTCATGATGATGCTATTTGGTCTTATATTTTGAGCTATATGATCAAACTCACCAACCATCGGATGCTAGACTTTTGTATATTAATGCTTAAGCCTATAAGTTTGCAAAATTCCAAGAGAACATCGACGATGCATTGAATAGAACTTATGGTAAGTATTGTAAAAATGATTAAGTCATCAATAAACATTAAGGTTATGATCAAGAGGTCCTTACATTTAGGGAATAACTTACTAGCTGCACGAATTATGCAAGTAAGGATCTCCATACCTAAAATGATATATAAGAAGACATGAGACCTTTGTTGGGGAAAATCTCTTCAGATGATCAGTCTAAGCGAATAAAAACCCAACGCAGCAGAAAACAACTGGATGGTAATTGTAGTTAGATGAAACAAACAGAGATAAACATCAAAACAGACAGTCACAGTTCTATGCAATGTAGAAAAATAAATAACACCGGTATTTATAGTGGTTCCACTAATGTGAGGCAGTGTACGTTCACTTGGAGAGATGAGATTTTATCACTGAAAGATTAGAGTTACAAGATTGATTTACTTTTGGAGGCTATACATAAGAAGAATAAAGAATACAGACAAAATTCTGTAGAGTTTCAGCTCTAGGATGGCTGTCATTGTTGTCCAGAAGCTCCTCTGTAGTGAAGAAATGAGGAGGAGTAGCTGCTATACGGCATTTCTGAGGTTTGATTCGGCATATCTGGTCCAGCATAATTTGGTTTGGCAATACACCGAGCGAAAAATTTGGACCGGCATCTTCAAAATACCGAACGAAATATTTTGTTTGAAAAATCACCAAATGAAATTCCTACTTCCTCAAATCTCAACACCGAACGAAATCATCAGGAAGCTTTGGAGCACGACTTCATGACTTCCTCCTCCGTTTGGCTTGCTCCTCTTCGTTCGGCAATTTTTTCTACCGTTCAAAACTTCATACCCTAATTCATTACCGACCCAAATAATCACTTCTTCAACTCCTAATAGCTTCTTCTTCTTCAGGGATAATCATCTAAGGTTTCAACTTTTTTTTCGATTTGGAATTCATATATCAGATTCAACAATCTCTACCTTGATACCAAATTCCAAACAAGCCTTCCAACTTCATCTGCACCTTCATGCTCCAAGCAATGGATACTTACCCATAAGCTTCGGCAATGCCATCGTCCATTACACTCTGTCAATGAACTCCAGCAAGGCCACCGTCCGCGAAGAACCTATCAATCTCCACCATGAAAACAAATGTCTCCATAAACCATGCTCTCCCCCGTACCACCCTGTGGCACCTAGCACTTCATTAAGCGAATCTAGTCCGATCAATGCTCGAACTTAGCAACAGGCAACGACTTGGTAAACATGTCTACTGCATTCTCCTTTGTGTGAATTTCTGAAGACGAACTAGCTACTCTTCACTCATCGAGACAAGGAATGACTCTCTCACCTCATCATGCTTCGTCCTCGAGCTAAATGCTAGTTTTTCAGCTAAGTGAATTGTACTCTGACTGTCACATCACATATCCACGCCATCATATATAAAGCCCAAATTACACAATAATCGCCTTGAATAAAGCGCCTCCTTAGCTGCTTCAACCGCAACTATGAGCTCTACCTCTATAGTAGACAAAGCCACAATCGTCTGCAACCTCGCCCTTTAACTGATCGTTGTCACATCAATGGTGAACACATATCCGAACGTTGACTTCATTCGATCTCTATCACCGGCATAGTCGGAATTGCAAAATCCAACCAAGCTGAAATCTCTTCCTCTACCGCCAAAGACAAGTCCTTGGTTTGGAGTTCCTATAAGGTATCTTAAGATATACCTCATTACTTCCCAATGCATCTTTCCTAGATTCGCCATGAGTCTATTCACCAATCCAACCGCCTGTGCAATGTCAGGCCTAATGCAGACCATGGCATACAACAAGCTGCCAACTGCACTTTCATATGGAACCTTCATCATCTAAGCCTTGTCCTTTTCCGAGATCAGAGAGCCTTTACTAGAAAGCTGTATGTGTAAAGGCATAGGTGTGCTGATTGTCTTTGATTCTTCTATACTAAACCGAGCAAGCACCTTTCGAATGTACTCCTTTTGAGTGAGGCTCAAAAGTCCTAACTTTCTATCCCTTTGGATTTCCATACCCAAAAGTTTCTTTGCTTCTCCAAGGTCCTTCATTTCGAATTCCACATTTAGCTTTAGCTTCAAACTATCGATTTTAGCCTTATCCTTAGAAGCAATCAACATATCATCCGCGTACAAGAGTAGGTACACCCATCTACCATCCTTTAAATGCTTGAAGTACACATAAGCGTCTTTGATGCTACAATTAAAACCAAGTGAAAGCATAAAAGAGTCAAACCTCTTGTACTATTGTGTAGTCGACTGCGTAAGTCCATACAATGACTTCTTCAATTTGCAAACACAATTTTCTTTTCCATCTATAACAAATCCTTCTGGCTGCTTCATGTAGATGGTCTCATCCAAGTCACATGCAAGAAAGCGGTTTTCACGTCCAGTTGCTCCAGCTCCAAGTCATGGGCTGCAACGATAGCGAGCAAAATGTGGATGGACGTATGCCTCACTACTGGAGAGAATATCTCATCATACTCCAATCCCTTTCTTTGTGAAAACCCTTTAGCAACTAGTCTAGCCTTGTAGCTCCCATCATCCTTCACCTTGAACACCCACTAGCAACCTATAGCTCGGCTTCCTTGAGGAGGTGGTACCAAATCCCAAGTCTTTTTCTTCTTCAACGACTCTAACTCCTTTTCCATAGCGCACATCCACTTTGAACTGTACATGACTTCAAAGCTTCATCAAGGTCAAGCGGCTCCTCATGAATCACATGTAGGGCATAGTCAAAATGATCACCAAGTATAAGGTTTGCAATCTACCAAACATTATACCTTTTGGGTGGCCTAATAGTCCTATGACTGACCCGGGTAGGTACTACTTCGCCTAAACTCCTTTCAGCTCCACCTTGAACTGAACCTCCTCTAGATTAATGCACATCACCAGCACTATTAGAAGGTACTTGTGGACTATCTTGTGATGTTTCATCAGTTGCGTTTTCCTCGACAATATCAACAATAACTATACTATTTGGCTAGAACACGGGAACTTCTTCCATCTCATTAGGCCTATCAGAATCTTCTAATGTGGTAGGTAGCTTCTTCTTCGGATTGAACATAGCAGACTCATCAAAAATAACATGTCTAGAATGAATAACCTTCCGATCAATAGAATTCCAAATTCAATACCCTTTGATACCATATGTGTATCCCATTATTATACCCTTGTATGCTCTAGCCTCCAACTTGTCATCACCTGTATGGTGAACGTACACAGCACAACCAAAAATTCGAAAGTAACCAAGATACACCGCTTTGCCTCTCCTCTTCTCCTCTAGAATCTTCCCATCTATGGCTGAGCACGGAATTCAATTTATGATATGTGCCGCGGTTGATAATGCCTCAGCCCAAAAGCTACTAGACAAGCCCGCCGTCAATCTCAAGCAACGAGCCATCTTCAGTAGAGTCATGTTCATTCTTTCTATAACCCTATTGGATTACGGATCTCCGGTGTAGTGAAATGTATCTGAATGTCATGCTGTCTACAGAAGTTGAGGAACTCCCTAGAGACAAATTCACTGCCATTATTAGATCTCAGCACCTTCTTGAACTAGATTGATTCTCAACAACCGCTTTCCAGTCTTTGAACTTCTTAAAGCTCTCTGATTTGGCCTTCATCACATACATCCATAATTTTCGAGAAAAGTCATCAGTGAAAGAGATAAAATACTTTGCTCCTCTAAGAGAAGGAGTAGCAACATGTCCCCAAACATTTGTGTGCACGTACTCAAGTACTCGCCTCGATCTTGGAGTCCAACTCCAAAAGATACTTTAGTTTGCTTACCTAACACACACTCCTAGCAAAAGTTCATCTTGTCAAAGCTTTCTCATTTGATCATCTTCCATCTTTGAATCAACTCTAAGCCCTTCTCTGAAATATGACCCAACCTAAGATGCCAAACCTTTGTGGCATCCAATGCACGAGAACTATCTACTCCAACACATGACTCTCTAAGGACTATGGTTCCTTTCAGCAAACACAGATTTTGAAACATATCTCTTTTCATAAGAACTAGTGCACCCCTCGAAACCTTCAGACTATCCTTCTTGATAGTTACCTTGCATCCCAAAGATGTCAATTGTCCTAAAGAAATTAAGGACTTCCAAAGACCTGGAATGTAACGATCCAAATATTTGGTTATTTAAATTTATAATATTTAATTCAATTTAAATATTGAAAAGTAAATTTTATATGTTGAATAACTTATATTTCGAATATAGCGATTTATTTAGATAATTAAATTGTTTAATTTAATGTTTGTATTGCGTAAATAATTGAATATTAAATCAAATATGAATAAAAATAATTTCTGATGTTGTTTTAAATTCTATTTGAGCTAGAATTGAATTAGTGAACTTTTAGAATTATATTAAAGGTTAATTTATAGAAATTGGAAATTTTAATATTTAATTAACGTGTAAAATAGTCATTTTTCACACTGTCTCGGATTTCGACAAAACTAGTTTCATTGGATTCGTAATGATGAATTATTATAGGGTTTTAAATTTCATGTCAATCGAACTTATGGTTTGGTCGTGCGAAGCTGAAACGCATAGATATTTATTTATGTAAATTTAATCTAAAATAATTTGATTCGAAAACCCATCTTCCAAATATGATGGAATTGGCTTCCGATATATATTCCATTGTATACGGAATAGGAGTTAAATATTATAAACGCCAGGCAGCATGCTTCGATTGGAGTTCAAAAAGTTTTCGGTGAATAGTGCGCGAAAATTTTCTATAAAAGGTCTCAAGATTTTCTAAATTGCCAAACCCTAACCCTAAAATAATAGCCAGCAGCCACCATAGAAATTAATGGCCAGAATCTTCCAACCTTTCTCCCTCAATATCTCATGATCTATTCACAATTAGGCTTCGGCACCTAAACGAAAAATGTAGAGGTCGACAAGATCTTGCAATCCATATGGTTGTGATCGAGTATAGCTCAGTAGATCGATGGTAAATCTCGCTCAAAGAGCTGCCTTTCATTCGTTTTTTCGAGAAGAGGGGGACATTGAGTTCAATGAGGTTGGGGCGGAGGTGCACGGTGTGGAGGCACACGCATTGGTGGTGTTCGATCATCTCCTCGGCGATCGAGGGAGGAGCGGCAATCGATTTGATAAGGCGACGTGTTGGGTTTTCTTGTTGGCTGGAATGTGGAAGATTAAGATAAAGAAAGGTGCGACCTGATTTGATGATAGTAGATCTAATGGCCATGATTTCTCTCGATTAATATATTTAAAAAATTAAATTTTTTGGTTTTAAATTTCATGTAATCTTTAAAATAGCATAACTTCTTCATACGAAGTCGAAATCGGACAAAACGAATTACATTGGGTTCGTATTGACAAGCACTACATTTTAGAGTTGGATTGGAGTTGATTGGAGCTAGTGAAAATTTTGGTTAAAATTAAATGCTTGTTTAATTTTAACTGTAATAAATCGCTACCGCGACGACTGCAAGCAAAGTGAGTAAAACTCACTCTTTCTGACTCGCTTGTATTTTATATAAGTGAAAATTAATTTTATTTATGATGATTGATGATTGTTTGGATGATATATGATATTATATATATATATTGATTGGTTTGGATATATTCCCGTATATTTTAGCGGATGAGACCATATACGTTCCCGTGTACGAGCGAACGACCCTTCATACTCGCATCTGCCTCGAAGCGAACATTGTACATATTTTCTAATATGTATATTTATTGCAGGTGACAAGTTGGAGGGATCCAATTGGATTCCTCACCAGCGTTGATTTTATTTATAGATATCGTTATATATGTTGTTATCATGTGATATATGATATTTGGATGCCTCGATTGATGTGATTGATATGCATTCATTTATTTAGCGCTTGTGTAGCATTGGGCCATATTTTTGGAAACGTAAAAATATTAAATTAATGATTTCATTTTAATAAAGATTTTAAAGTGATTCTGAATTTAAATGATTAAAGAAATTAATTTACTTTAAATTAATAAAATGTTATAGTTTTTATGTTATAAAAATTATGGCTTTGCAAAATATAATTAAATATGAATTTTGAAATATGGAGTTAACAATTTTGTAAAATAAGTTAAATTGAGATTTTTGGACTTATTACAAATGGTTTATATTTAAGATTTATAAAATTGATATTTATAAATAAAAGTAATGGGATTATAAACAGTGTTTTATAAATATTAGAAATGGAATTGTAATCAAATTTGTATATGGATTTGCAATTGAAATTTAGAGATGATTTTATAATGGATTTTATAAATAATAAGATTTGAATGAATGAATTTGCAAATAAAAGGGATTTATAAGTAAATTAACTAATAATTGGATTTTGACTTATAAATGAGATATAAATGGAATTTATTGGTAAAAGGAATTATATTCACGATTTTGGGCAGTGAATAATCCTTTAAATTAAATGTGTAGAAGTAATAAATTCGATAAAGTAATTATATTCACGATTTTGGACGGTGAATAATCCTTTAAATAAAAGGATGTTTTGGAAAGTGGTATTATAAAAAGGGAATTTAAATGGTTTGAAAATAAAATAAGTTGTGAATTTACTTACTATTAAAATAAGTATATCAGAATATTTTCCAAATCTCAAATATGTGAAATGATTTTGAATATTATCTTTTAAAGATATTTTGAAGTGAATAATAGAGAAGTGATTTGGTTTACAAACGATTAATAAAAATCAGGCCCATTCATTATTTAAGGGCAGATTTTGTTTGTTGCTTTGATAGTTAAATAACCAACTATCGAAATTGGCCATTTTAGTTCCTCAGCTTAATGTGGAAACTAATTAGTCATACACTTAGTACGTAATTGACTATGTATGCTTGATTATTGTTTGTATTGAGAATATTTATTCGTGTAGTGCGGAGTGATTACTCCAATTTATCGAGCTTCCTTCTTGGCCGAAGAACAGCAATTTGAAAGTTGGAGACGTGATAAGTCTCGTGAGGCTTAGTTTCCATGTAAGGTTGAGAAACTCTTTTGCGTGGTTGGTGCAAAGTGACTGGGATCAGATTTATCTGAAAACCACTTCGGACCAACATTTATGCGACGGTTGCGCAGGTTGGTCGATGATATTGATGTTTAGGATTTTCATTGTGAAGGACTGCTTGTTGATCGTTTGGGATTAAAATCCCAATACACATATAGTAACGGTGGTCTCTTAGTTATGAAATATCCAATGCAAGGACTATTCACTACTAATCTTAGAGATTTCTCGACAGAATGTGGTAGGAAAGTACATTCAGTTTATCCTGTTCCTGGACAACTTGTATGATCGAGTGTTTGGCATTGCATTTCTAAGATTACGTACATTGGTTTGTACAAACGTAAATCAATGGTGGCGGAGAAGGCAAATTTTCTTAGCTTAATACGTTCCTTGAGACGTACGAGCTCAAGGGTTGTATTTTTGTGGAAGGCAATAAGTAATCAACGGAAATGGTGATGTGGCATTCAAAGATGATGCGATATGTGATTTTTGATATGTGATATGTGAAAGATAATCGATACCTCTTTTGGCCTCGCTCCCCAGTAAATGACTATAATAGCGATAGAAGCAGCAAGGCTAAGTGGATATCTCACATTAGGAGATGTCATCACTCTTCTAGATATATCTTTACATGCTATAACGTCGTGTATCTGATTATTGTTGTGTATGCTTGTGGCCATGGATTTTAGGTCGATAACGACCGGAGTGATGACATATTCGATACTATCCAAGAAGGGGTAGGTCGGTCTTGTTTTGGTTTAGGCATCTAGTATTTAGACCCTAGGTACATCCCTCTAGAGGTGTACTATGTTTTCAGGAAGGTAGTCCCTTTACCTAGTCATTTGTATGGAAATCCAAAATGTAATACGTGCCTGCCATTTTCTATTGTAGAAAGCCTTGTATTACAAGGTGTATGCTGGAATTTAATAATATAACAATTTCAGCTATTTTAATATTAAAAGTATATATGCACGCACGGGTGGACCTGCATCTAATCACAATGTCTTGTTGCTAGATCACCTCCTCCGTCCTTTTTAGTGCTCCATGGTCAGTAGTCTCTCATATATCATTTACGTTGTATTTTCTTTTTAAGCACATTTTGTTGAATATATTGATTTTTTTTTAGAAAATTTATGACTGTGAAAAGATTACACATTAGATGATACAAAAACTTCAAAGTTTGAATCAAAGATGTTTTTACTTTGACCTTATGATATCATAATTTGCATAAGGTTAGAAAGTTAACTTTTATTTTCCAAGTTAATTCTTCCTCAAGCAAATGGAATGGTGACGCTGTTCAAAATGAATGCAAACTCTTATACTCCAAGAAAGGTAGATACTTTACAGTTTCTCAATGCAGCATAAGGATTTATATTTTAGTAATCTGAGTTAATAACATTTCAAACGAAACTTTGAAATAATAAACCGATCTGAAAAGTTCATCAAAATCTCTTAGTAACTAACCTAAAAATATTGAAACCTCTTGGTAACAAAAAATTAATGTTAGGCAGCTTTTAAGCTACAGTATCTCCTCCTTCTTCCTGCTTCATGTGAGTACGGTCCCGGAGTGAATATATATCTTCTTTAGCCTTCCTGCTAGATCACCTGCAACATATTGCAAATAAATAACTTCTTCATTCTTTTATTACTTCGGATACTGCCTGCTCATAGCTTTTGTATCATCATGAGAGAATAATGTTTGAACAGTATATAACAATATATATCATCTGCAAAGTTTTGTTCGGGTAAAGAAAAAGAGTTCATCATGCACCTGGCAATATATCATAATCTGCATTTGATCCGACCTAGGTTGGGTTGGGTGGGGATTATGTTGTTTTTTTTGGAAATTATCGTTGTTTTTGCTTCGATTCAGTAAAGGTAGTATAAAACGTAGAGGTGCCCACATCCCATACTCGATCCGACTCGACCCACCCTAACCCACATAAACCTGACCCAACCCACCTAGTTTGGGTCAGATATGGGTTACACTTTGAAACTCATACTATATACTGGTCGGGTGTGATATTTTATTCAATCCAACCCTATGTTATGTTAACCCAACCTAGCCCTGCATAAAAACTCATTCAATGTCAAGCCATGTAAAATTAGAACAGTCAAAATCTAAAATAAAGAATATGCAGTATAGACTAAATATACAAAAAAAATCATGTTTAATGTCATTCCAAGTAAAATTAGAACAATAAAAAACACGTATAATTAACTGAAATATTTTAAGGAGTATTCCATATCATTTAAATTTGAACACATAGTTAAATTTGAACCGCACATAACATGTAAGATGAAATAGATTACAAAATTATTTTATAAATTAGCATTTACATATCATTTACTATTAACAGCATTTTTTGAATAGCCTACATTGTTGAAATGTTAAGGTGAGTATGCTGTAATTGTTTACAATTACATTACTTGTAAACTTTCAATGCATGGTTCCCGTAAGAGAACATATGATGATTTTAATTTTTACCGAAGTTCCAAAAGTTTTGTTTTGAAAGCAACGTAAATGATCATTATAGAAGAAAAAAAGAATTTAAAAAAATGAGACTTCTAAACAACTTGCTAATTAATGACAGATTATAATCAAACTTTAATGGCACTCATGGAGCTACATGATTATCCAAATAAAAATTTCAACTGTGCATTAAGAAAAATGAAACGTAAGTTTAACAATAAAAAGAAATAACCTCTTCAATAGTTCTCACTCACAATTGTCAACTTCTTACATATAAAAGTCAAATGAGTTCCTTATATAAATGCAAAAAATTTAATTAGCAGTATAGCATAGTATCGAGAAGAAAATGGTAAGACCTCAGGCCAACCCAGGTCCACCAACTGGCAATAATCCAGCACCGTACCCTCCGCCTCCCCCTCATCCAACGGTGGAGATGAACTAAAATATGTATGATCTGGTAGATGGCACTGCACTTAGTCTATCTAGAAGTGCCTACAACACACAAAAATATGCGGTCATGCAATTTTTGCCAAAAGGGTATTTCTGGTAATCCAGAAAGACACGGTTGAAATTAGTTCAAGAAATTCTCATTATTAGTAGTAAAGATTTGTGTGCAATAGACACTATTTTAATATAACGAGAATTTGATATGAGTTGTTTTGGTTATCGTAAGGTAAAAACCTTGTCGGTATTTATTTGTGACTCCGTCTTACGAGATACCTTTTATTTTGACAAAGGAAAAGTTTTGATAACTTTATAAATTCATTTGAGTTTGTTTTCTCATACTGGTTTACCAGACTGATCCGAGCTTTCTTCCCTTTCAATGCTCGGTTAAGACCGAGTATAGTTACAGGTTCAGATTTGGTGCTTTTGAAGCTTCAGCAGGTGAGTTGGAGATCTTCATGTCAATATATGTATCAGTTTTGCTTAGTGATGTTCGTACATGATAGGGGGTTCTCGCTTCTTGTTAGGTAGCGAACGGATGACTCTTACTCCTACATGTCCCTAAGATAGAGTATCGAGGGGTTGGCTTGCTAGTTTGGCTTACAGTCGCGAGGCTGGCCGTAAAAGCAAAACGTGAGGTACCCATGTGAGCTACAGTGGAGTTTACCCGCTGTCGATGGTTGCAAAGCCTAGATTGTCTCGGCATGGTATCAGAGCTTAGATTTAGTATATTCCTAGGCTTTGATGTGTACTCGCTATAAATAGGGTCAGTAGCACCTTAGATTGAGTTTGATCATATTATATATATGAGCACGTATTTGTTAGTGAATATAAAAATATTTTATATTGTGTTGATTGAGCTTTTAAGTGGCTTGTGGGTTCTGATCGTTGCGTCTAGGTAACGTTATCGATAGGGATCTCTAAACACTCGAACATGGAGATTGGACACAATATTGTTTTCAAAATTAGGTAATTGAAATAATCTTACCTTGGTTATATTTTATATAGTGGTATATAAATTAATTGATTATTAATAAATGGTAAGAGTTGATTATTATCATTTGTTAGTTGTTGTATTTAATAATAAAAGTTGTTATCATTATAAATCTAAACAAGATAAATAAATTTGAAATCAACTTATATAAGATATGTGAAATAAGAGAAATTATATAAGTATAAAATTTATGTATGTGATTTATAAATAATAGATTTTAAAAGAATATAAAGTACTGAATTCACTACCGTTGCTGGAAAATAATAAGGGTGATGACTGTAGCATTATCAGTATCATTTTCGAGTTTCTATGTGATGGATTTTCTACCAATAGTAAATTGAAAAGTTAAGTTTTGTTGTAATAAAAAAAAAAATTAAATATAAAATCCAAGTATGGTTTGATTTGTAAGGAAAATAAGTTTTCAACTTATAATTGGAATTAGTATAAATAAGAAAATTCAATTTGAGATGTGAAATTAAAATTTTAACTTAAGTAAAAGTTAAATAAAATTGAGTTAGTAAAATGAATTATGTGAATTAAAGTTTAACTAAGCTAAGTTAAATTAATGAAAATCAAATTGAATTTGAAATAAATCGAATAGAACAAAATATGAACTTAAGCTATTAAGTGATTATATAACATGAATTGAAACTATAAGTGGTAAATGGAAGACAATGTAAGTAAACATTCATGAAATCATAAGTAAACAAGTTTCAAAGCTTATAATTTGAGTGATAGTAAGTAAAACAAATTTTGAATTGGTTGAATAAGAATGTAATAAATAAGAAAGCTAAATTTGAATTATAAGTTGAAAGTTAAGTTAAACAGAATGAATGTTGTAAAGGAAGTTGACTTAAGCAAGACTAAATGAAGTTGACTTTGATATTGAAGTAAATTAATGAAGTGAATTATTGAAATGTGGTATCAAAATGAATATAAACTTGAGTTAATAAACGAAATTCAACTTAAGTGTATAAATGAATTGAATATAAGTTGAAATGTTGTTGGAAAAATTGGAAATAAACTTAAGTTGTGAATTAATAATAAACATAAAGAAGTGTTGTATATAAATCTTAGAGTGAACTTAAGAAAGAATGTATGTTATCATTATTAAGTGGATATAGTATTATAAGAAATATACTAAGCAATGAATGTAAGTGTAAATGAAGTTGAATGTAAATAACAAATGAATGTGGATAAATTTGAATTGGATTGGATATAAATTAGTTGAATGTAAACTAAGTAAATATGAATTGAATCTAAAGTGAATGTAGCTAAATTGAATCCTATCTAAATTGTATATAATCCATTGTGATTAATGAATGTGAATAAATTGAAAAACCAAATCAAGTGAATGTTAATAAAATTTGGAATGAATATTGATTTGGTTATAAACCAATTTGGTTGTAAATATGTTAGATGGTTGGTAGTTGAATGTTAGTTGTTTGATGGTTTCTTATGTTGCATATGTTTCATTTCCATATGGTAGTTGTGTAGTATATGTTATATGTGTTGATATTACTTTCTATATATATGTTCTCATTGGTTTGTTGAGTGTTTAATAGGTGCGGATGGCATTTGCTTCACATTTGGAGCTCGATTTCATGCTATATTAGCCATATATGCTCGCTAAATAAGATATAAGGTGCATATCTCGGATTACATATCGTACTTTTATACTTTTTTCCCTACGAGATGCCTCATCCTCGAAGATGAGATGTAAATTTGTGATTATATATATATTATGATTTTACTACGATCGAACCATGCAAAGGAGACTATGGCGAATTTTTCTGAAAATTTAAGGCTTTAGAATTTTTTTGAAAGTTTTGAAAAATTTTTGATAACAAAATAGCTATTTTTGAGTTATAATTTGAAATGAGATTTGTTGGTTTTTGAAATAATGTTAGCTGATTTATGGAATGGTATTAGTGAATAACTAAGTATGAATTGAAACTTAGAAAAGTTTTAAAAAGGGTTGTGACTAATTGATTTTGGAAAAGTTAAACACTTAAGAGAATTGATAGTCTATTTCAACTAAATTGTTTTGAAAAGTTGATGGAGTTGTAACATCTTTTCTTACTTAGTAATTTCGGGAACGAAATTCTTTTAAAGGGGGAAGAATGCAACGATCCAGATTTTTGGTCATTTAAATTTATAATATTTAATTGAATTTAAATATTGAAAAGTAAATTTTATAAGTTGAATAACTTATATTTCGAATATAGTGATTTATTTGGATAATTAAATTGTGTAAATAATTGAATATTGCATCAAATATGAATAAAAATAATTTCTAATGTTGTTTGAAATTCTATTTGAGTTAGATTTGAATGAGTGAACTTTTAAAATTAAATAAAGGTTAATTTATAGAAATTGGAAATTTTAATATTTAATTAACGTGCAAAAATAGTCATTTTTCACACTGTCTCGGATTTCGACGAAACCAGTTTCATTGGGTTCGTAATAGTGAATTATTATAGGATAAATTTTGTGTCAATCAGACTTACGGTTTGGTCATGTGAAGCTGAAATGCATAGAAATTAATTTAAGTAAATTTAACTTAAAATAATTTGATTCGAAAACCTATCATCCAAATACGATGGAACTGGCTTTCGATATATATTCCATTATGTTTGGAATAGGGGTAAAACATTATAAACGTCAGGCGGCACACTTCGATTGGAGTTCGAAAAGTTTTTGGGTGAATAGTACGCGAAAATTTTCTATAAAAGGCCTTAAGATTTTCTAAATTGCCAACCCTAACCCTACATAGAAATTAATTATCAGAATCTTCCAACCTTTATCCCTCAACATCTCATGATCCATTCACAATTAGGCTTCCCCATCTAAACGAAAAATATAGAGCTCGACAAGATCTTGCAATTCATACGATTGTGATCGAGTATAGCTCAATAGATTGACGACAAATCTCGCTCAAAGGGCTGCCTTTCATTCGCATTTTTCGAGAAAAGAGGGGCACCGAGTTCAATGGGGTTGGAGGCGGAGGTGCACGGCATGGAGGCGCACACATTGGTGGTGTTCGATCATCTTCTCAGCGATCGAAGGAGAAGCGGCGATCGATTTGATAAGGCAATGTGATTGGTTTTCTTGTTGGCTGGAATGTGGAAGATGAAGATAAAGAAAAGTGCGGCCTGATTTGGTGATAGCAGATCTAACGGCCATGATTTCTCTAAGTTAATATATATATATATATATATATAATTAAATTTATTTGTTTTAAATTTCGTGTAATTATAAAATAGCATAACTTCTTCATACAAGGTCGGAATCAGACGAAATGAATTGCATTGGATTCGTATAGACAAGCACCACATTTCAGAGCTAGATTGGAGTTGATTGAAGCTAATGAAAATTTTGGTTAAAATTAAATGCTTGTTTAATTTTAATTGAAATAAATCGCTATCGCGACGACTGCAAGCAAAGTGAATAAAACTCACTCTTTCTGACTAGCTTATATTTTATATAAGTGAGAATTAATTTTATTTATGATGATTGATGATTGTTTGGATGATATATGATATGTTAAACATATATTGATTGGTTTGGATATTTTCACGCTTATTTTAATGGATGGGATCCTATACGTTCCCGTGTACGAGCGGATGATCCTTTGTATGCGTGTTTGCCTCGAAGCGGACATTGTACATATTTTCTAATATGTATATTTATTATAGGTGACAGGTTGGAAGGATCCAACTAAATTCCTCACCAGTGTTGATTTATTTACAGATATTGTTATATATGTTGTTATCATGTGATGTATGATATTTGAATGCCTCGATTGATATGATTGATGTGAATTCATTTATTTAGAGCTTGTGTAGCATTAGGCCGTATTTTTGGAAATGTAAAAATATTAAATTCATAATTTCAATTAAAAAAAATCATTGTGATTTTGAAAATATATAATTTTTAAATGATTAGAGAAATGAATTTATTTAAAAAAATAAAAAGTTATAGTTTTTATGTTATATAAATTATGGTATTGCGAAATATAATTAAAATATGATTTTAGAAATATGGAGTTAACAATTTTGTAAAATAAGTTAAATTGAGATTTTTGGACTTATTATAAATGGTTTATGTATAAGATTTATAAAATTGATATTTATAAATAAAAGTAATGGGATTATAAACAGTGTTTTATAAATATTAGAAATGGAATTGTAATCAAATTTGTATATGGATTTGCAATTGAAATTTAGAGATGAATTTATAATGGATTTTATAAATAATAAGATTTGAATGAATGAATTTGCAAATAAAAGGGATTTATAAGTAAATTAACTTATAATTGGATTTTGACTTATAAATGAGATATAAATGGAACTTTTTGGTAAAAGGAATTATATTCGTGATTTTGCACAGCGAATAATCCTTTAAATTAAATGTGTGAAAGTAATGAATTCGATAAAGGAATTATATTCACAATTTTGGACAGTGAATAATCCTTTAAATAAAAGGATGTTTTGGAAAGTGATATTATAAAAAGGGGATTTAAATGGTTTGAAAATAAAATAAGTTGTGAATTTACTTATTATTAAAATAAGTATATGGAAATGTTTTCCAAATGTCAAACAAGTGAAATGGTTTTGAATATTATCTTTTAAAGATATTTTGAAGTGAATAATTGAGAAGTGATTTGATTTATAAACGATTAATAAAAATCTGGCCCAGTGATTATTTAAGGGCAAATTTTGTTTGTTGCTTTGATAGTTAAATAACCGACTATCAAAATTAGCCATTTTATTTCCTCAGCTTGATGTGGAAACTAATTAGTCGTACACTTAGTACGTAACTGACTGTGTAGGCTTGATTATCATTTGTGTTGAGAATGTTGATTCGTGTAGTGCGGAGTGATTACTCGAATCTATCGAGCTTCCTTCTTGGCCGAAGGATAACAAGTTGAAAGTTGGAGATGTGATAAGTCTATGAGACTTAGTTTCTGTATGAGGTTGAGAAACGATTTTGCGTTGTTGGTGCAAAGAGACCGGGATCAGATTTATCTGAAAACCACTTCGGACCAACATTTATGCGATGATTGTGCAGGTTGGTCAATGATATTGATGTTTAGGATTTTCATAGTGAAGGACTGCTTGTTGATCGTTTGGGGTTAAAATCCCAATAGACATATAGTATCATTGGTCTCTTCGTTATGAAATATCCAATGCAAGGACTATCTGTTACTGATCCTAAGGATTTTCCGACAAGATTGGTAGGAAAGTACATTCAATTTGTCCTGTTCCTGGACAACTTGGATGGACAAGTTTTTGACATTGCATTTCTAAGATTACTTTTACAAATGTACATCAGTGGAGGTGGAGAAGCAAATTTCTCTTATCTTAACACCCTCCTTGAGATGTACGTGCTCAAGGATTGTATTTTTGTGGAAGGCAATTAGTGGTCAACGGAAATGGCGATGTGGCATTCAAGGATGATGTGATATGTGATTTGTAATATGTGAAAGGTAATCGATATCTCTTTTGGCCTCACTCCCTGGTAAATGAATAAAACAGGGATAGAAGCAACAAGGCTCAGTGGGTTGCTCCCGTTAGGAGATGTCATCACTCTTTTAGACATATTTTATAGCTATGACGTCATATATTTGATTATTGTTGTGTATGCTTGTGGCCATGGATTTTAGGTCGGTAACAACCGGAGTGATGATATATTCGGTAGTACCCACGAAGGGGTAGGCCGGTCTGGTGTTAGTTTAGGCGCTCGGTATCTGGACCCTAGGTGCATCCCTCTAGAGATGTACCGAGTTTTCGGGAAGGTAGTCCCTTTACCTAGTCATTTGTATGAAAATCCAAAATCCAATACGTACCTGCCATTTTCTATTGTAGAAAGCCTTGTATTACAAGGTGTATGCTGGAGTTTAATAATCTAACAGTTTCAGTTATTTTAATATATTTGTGTGTAATAGACAGTATTATAATATAACGAGAATTTGCTATGAGATGTTTTGGTTATGATAAGGTAAAACCTTGTTGGTATTTATTTGCGACTTGGTCTTACGAGATACCTTTTATTTTGATAAAGGAAAAGTCTTGATAACTTTATAAATTCAGTTGAGTGTGTTTTTTCATGCTGGTTTACCAGACTAATCCGGGCGTTCTTCCCTTTCAATGTTCGGGTCAGACCGAGTATATTTATAAGTTCAGATTTGGTGTTTTTGGAGCTTCAGCAGGAGAGATGGAGATCTTCATGTACCGTATTCACGTATCTGTTTATTATTCTGCTACATTACATTGCATTGTTGTTGTTGTTGTAAATTATCAGCATTTGTGAGGACAGGTTATTATAACTATCCAAACTGTTGATTATTTATTGTGTACTCTAATATTGATTTATGTATATTACAGTTTATCTTTAAAAGGATTATTGATCTATATTATATGTTATTCCGGTGCGATGTGAGATTCTGTATTGTTTTGGTTCTGCTTCTCTTCTTCTTCTTCTTCTTCTTATTCTTTCTTCTCTCTTTCTTCTCACCCTCTCTTTTCTTTCTCATGATTATCTGTAATCGTGCGCTTTGGTTCGGACACGTATGGTTTATTGTCGGATACAGAGGGTGCCGATTTTGTGTCGTCTCATGGAACATACTAGACACTTGTCAAAGTGTGTATCACTCCATCAAACATTCTGATCCTTACTGTACCTTCACCCATTGCTCTACAGCTAGTGTGACACCCAGAATTTTTAAATATTTGAAATTGGAATATTTATTTTATTTTAAATATTTGGAAGTTGGTTTAACTTGAATTTCAAATATCATTATTATTTGGCAATTAAATTATTGAATTGGAAACTGGGTAAAATATTTCATATTTAGCCTGAGCTTGTTAAAAATAATTTGAAATCTTGTCAAATCTATATTAATAATACTAAAGGTAATAAAAGTTTTAAAATTTAATTTTTAGTTGATTTGTTCGGTCTTAAAAATATATCGTTTAAATCGATATTTAAAAATAGCCTTCCGAGGCACAGTCACGGAATCCGACAAAACCAGTTCCGTTGGATCTGTAAAGTGTATTATTATTGGATTTCAATTTTCGTAGTATTTGGAGTGATAGTTTGGTCATATGATAGATAAACGCGCTGAAATTTATATCAAAAATTCAATTAAATAACTGGGTCCAAAAAGCTATCTTCTCCATACGATCTATTTAGGCCTCGAAATCTTTTCCATCGCATTTGGAATATAGGTTTAATATTATAAACGTCTAGCGGCATGCCTCGATTGGATTTCGAGATTGTGAGTTGCGTAAATCGAGACGATTTAAATTTGAATTTAAATTCAAAAAATAAATAGATAAAATAACTGCCTAGAAAACACTATAGCAAGCACTGATACATAGAGAAAATAAAGCAAGTGTCCCCCTGCCTTTTCAAGTTGCGTAAAAGTGTTTTCCTTTCTTTTTTTAATAAAAGAAGTGGATGCTGGTTCAAAACTTTTTTTTTAAAAAAAAAGAAAACTCGTTATCAATTTCAGATCGCTCTGGTTATAATGGCGGAGTACGTCTTCTTTCCCTCAAATATTTATTTCCCCTCTCCAGTTTAAAATTAAAAAAAAAGGGAGAATCGACTGAAGCAAATTCAAAGCTTTTTCCCAAATTTAATCAATCAAGCAATGCTCGTTCGAATGAGTGACCTAGTTGCCGCGAATCGCACGCAAATGCCTTGCAATGACAACTCAGTCAATCGAGAGTGGTGATCGAGGTGGATCGCATGTCATTCACGAATTAGGGTGGAGGTTCGTAGCATTTCTGTCATGCTTATCAATCGACTGATTTGGGATTTGCGCACGCGATGCAATGATGCTCGGCATCGTTATGAAGTCGGCGGCAATTCTTTTGGTAGGAGAGGTCAGAGCGACCGTGAGCTAGGGTTTGGGATCTAGTGTTCGAGGTCAGACAAGCACGCGTGGTAGTAGGCGGAATGGGCGACAATGACTCATGTTGGCTCCGTCGTGCCGGTTTGGGATAGTGGATGAGATGCTCGCGATCTGGAGTCATAGCTAGGGGTTGCGGGTGATGCTAGGCTAAGCAGTGAGGTATTTGTAAATTATTTCTTAATTTTAAAACTTTTATATATGCAAAGAGAAATAAAACATATAAAAATAAATATATATATATATTTATGTATAAATACTCATACCTGCTTTAATTTAAATAAATACAGTTAAACAGAAATTTTACATATATATGTAGAATTTTGGAAAAATAGAAAAATCATATAGAGATTAGTTTTTAATCTATGTAGATTATTTCTTATAAGCATATAAAATTTCAAAATAAAATAAACACACTTACATATTTTAATTTGCTAGTTTGTTTTAAATAAATGGATTTGGTGAATAAATTATTTGATAAATTTATTTAATGTATTTTAGGAAAATTAGTTTAAATAAATTTTTAGTTTGAGTTAGGATTTGTTAAATGGGAATTAATTTGTTTAATCAACTTATTTGATTTATTTTAGTTACTAAGATTTCAAGGGAAAATTAGTTTAAATCTAAAAGATAAAATTTAATAAGTAAATGGTGATTAATTGTTTTATTAAATCAAATAGTAATTAGTCGTGAAATGTTTATATAAGGTCTGAGATCGTGAAGAAAACAAGCTGATTTGGGTCTGATTGCAAAACAAAAATCAAAGGTGAGTTATTCTCACTCATCTGGATTATTATTTAAATTTAAATAGTTAGATTTAAATTTTGGTTGAATGATTGAATTGATTGGATGTGGTATGTTATATATAGTAGTATATATATCGGAGTGGTTGATTTCCCGCATTATATAGCGGATGTGACCCTATGGGTCCCGCATAATAGCGGATGACCCCATATACTGCTATATCCCACCTTGAAGTGAGATTGGTATTTTTATATTATGCAAATATCTATGGATGTAGGGAAACAGGTTGGAGGGATCCAACTGGATTCCTCAAAATATTTTGATTGTTTTAATATTCTGTGATCTGATTTATTTAATGTAACGACCTAGAATTTGACCACTTTAAAATATAATATTTAAAGTGATTTTAAATGTAAAATAAGCAAGGTTAAATGATTCAAACAAAATTAGATAGGATTTGGAAAGAGAAGTATTCACAAAAATAGTAACATTTGCCTATATCAACAAAAGTGACAAAATGCTGATTTTAGAAAAGTAAGTTTCAATGATTAAATAAATTATTTTAATTAATTTATGAGTGTTAATATTTTTAAATAGAATTATAAAAATTTATTTTTAAATTTGGTTTACATAAATAAATGTTTAATTAAAACGTCAAAACGTGACCGTAAAACATTTTGTCAAAAAACGACGTTTTGTCCATTAAAAGTTGTCGCAACGTCGTCGCACCTTTATTTTTATATAGGAACATATATTCAAATAGTGTTAGTATTAGTTAATTCACTAAACATGTTTATTTTTACTAAATAAGATTAGAAAACTTCTAGAAGTCATTAAGAAAAGTAAGTAAGAATTAACAAAAGTAAGTAAGAAAAGTCAAAAGTAAACATCAATATCAAATCAAAGCCAACATAATTATGATATTCTTTACTTAATCTTTAAGTGACTAAGACATAAAGTAAAGATGTGAAAGATGATGCTAAGTATTGAAAAAGTGGAGATTACTTTAGGTTGCAGTAAGGTTATTTTGGTAATTTGGTAAGAGGTTATTTTGGTAAATTTACCACTTCTTTCTTTTTCTATCAATATCCACCTCCTTCTCTCATTTCATTCACATTTTTTCTTCTTCTTTTCTCAAGATTCTTCATCTTGTCTATAATGGCTTCCAAGCCATAGAAAAAAATTAAAAAGAACTTATGTCAAAATATTTATAAAATGTTCAAAAGAATTCAATGTTTATTCTCTTCAA
This sequence comes from Allium cepa, assembly GCA_030765085.1. Lineage (NCBI taxonomy): Eukaryota > Viridiplantae > Streptophyta > Magnoliopsida > Asparagales > Amaryllidaceae > Allium > Allium cepa. Next base: position 266,661,638 of record CM060932.1, read on the forward strand.
ATCAAACTTATATTTTCTTCATATTTTACCTCTTTTCTCTCGGCCATAAATTATTTAAAACTGAACCAAATTGCAAATTTTTTTTTCAAATCATGTATTTTTCCAGTGGGTACAACTTTTATGTTGACCACATTGTCCAGTTCTTAGCATAAATAGGTCAAAAATCCACTACTTTCAAGTACATTTTCTGGCTCGGTTTTTAAGCCAGAAAATAGGCCATTTTTTTTTATCATAACAGATCCCAATAAAGAATTTCTTTTTTTAAAACCATATAAAATTTCAGTGGTTACAACTTTTATGTTGATAACTTTTTCCATTTTTGAGATTTACTATACCTGAAACTCAATTTTTTGAAGTGCATTTTCGGGCTTTATTTTTGTGAATCCGAGAATAACTCTTTTATTTTGAACATATCTCCCTCAAAACAACTTGGATTCAAATGATTCTTTTTTTCAAATTCAATAGAAAAGAATTTTCGACAACTTTTCAGTTAATAAGTTTTTCAAATTTTGTGAGTAAGAGAGTCAAAAACAAGAGAGAAGATGACCTATTTTTTGGATCTAAATATGGGGAATTCAAGTTCAAAGCTCTACCGCTTCTTCTCTATATTTTCGGCCAACCTCCATCTCAAGCCTCGGTCAAGCTATTGGATGGGAGAGGGTTTTGTTTTCTAGTGCTTAATGGAGTAGTAATTAATTAGTGAAGTGTTGTTTGATTAGAATGTTGGTAGGAAGTTAATCGCTTTGGTTTATGGTGAGAAATTCTCATTGCTTTTGAATTTACATTTTGATTATGTTATAAATCATATTTACATCCTTATGACATATGAATGTTTATACCAAATTGATTGTTAATATGGATGATTTGATAGTTAGTAAATTAAGTGAATTGTGATAATATATCCCGTTATGATATTAATAGTGAATGTTAGATTTGAAATCATATGCATGTGATTGGTTGAATGGATGTTATGTTAGTGATAAATATGAATATTGGATATGTTCATTTTGATTAAGTAATCCCTTTATCTAAAAATACCATATTTTTAGTAATATGAGATATTGTGGAAAAATAAGACTCTTTTCATTTAGAAGTGAAACTAAAGTTAAAATGAAAGAGAATTTAAAATTTAAAGTGAAACGGATTTGAAAAGGATAGTTAATTAGAAATTGAAATTGAGACGAATAGTGAAACTGAAATTGAAATCGATTTAAAAAAGTGAAGTTTAGTTTGAGATTTAATTGATGTTTAAATTGAAATTAGATTTAAAATCTATGTTTTAAATATGTTTAGTTTGAGATTAGAATTGAAATCGAATTGAAATCGAATCGAAATTGGAATTTAAAATTTAATATTAAACAGGAAAAAAATAATGTTATAATGTGGTAATAGTGAAAATATATTTTAAATACTTTAAAAAGTGAAAATATTGATTTAAAATGATTTGTAATGATTTTATAAGTGTTGAAATCCAATTTGAATAGATTATTTCAAATATTGAAAAATAAGTTAAAACTAGACGCGTCGCACAACGGTAGTTCGCGATTTCACGCGGAAAAGTTCAAATGAGTGTATAGAGTGGAATACAGCTTGGAATTCTTCAATAAGAAAATTCCAGACTATTCTATCCATATCTTTTAAATGAAGAAAGAAAAACAAAGTTTCGTTGAGTAGATTTTGAAATAAGTTCAAATCAATTTTCTAGAAAAATCGCGCTAGTGCAGTTTAGTGACCATAACAGAAAATTTGTTTAAACTGATGTTTTTAATTATGGAAAAATATGGAATAAATTTGATAAATCTATTTAAATGATTTAAAAGAGATTTGGATCGAAATATATGAAATTTCAAATATTTAAAACTTGTTTAATTCAAATAAGCTTATTTAGCACTTTCCGCAGCACTTTTCTGCTGCAAATTCTATAACTTTTGGAAGTGGGTTTACATGTAATAATGATTTTTCCGGAATCAATTGTGAATGTTTTAAAAAGGATAATTAAGCATTTTGAAAGATAATTTGGAATATTCATAAGCAATTCCAAAATAAAGTTGAAAAATCTGAGTATGCGGAAACGACTAGTACATTTGTTCTGCCTGTGAGATCTGGGAAGATAAAATAAGGTGTTTAACTAAGGTTAGGGATGGAGAAACCAGTGCCCTGAACTTACATGGCCTATGTTTTCTTTTCTTAGACGAGGGATGGAATAGATCGAAAGGAAAACCCGGATGCTCTTAAATAAAAAAATTATGTTAAGTTTTCCAAAATAAAAGAAGATTGGTATTATCCAAAAGTTAAACAATCTCCAAAAATAAATGATATCTATGATCCTATTTACTTCAAAATGTTTGTTAAGACTGATATAGGGTTTATCGTAAACGATGTCTTAAATAACATTTTTTTGACCCGCCTAAAAGTTAAAGAATTTGATCAAGAATTAAGTAAGGAAATTTGAGATATTTTCCAAAGAAAAAGAATGAATTTCTTAGAAATTATTCTAAGTCAAAAGAAAGAGATTTCGAAATCATCCGAAAAGAATTAAAGTGAAAAGAGACTTAATAAATCCTGTATACTCATATTCACTTTCTATCGATATTGGATTTCGAAGGAACCGGGGTCGGATTTGGTTAATTCCTATCCGAAAACCACTTCAAACCAATGCATACGTTCGAACGTGAAGACATGTTGAAGATGATGATTACCGAAGACCGTGGATCTTACTAGCGTGAAGACTGCTTGTTGAACATGCACTAGGTATCTTCCAATTATAGAGTTATTTATAGCATTGGTCTCCTCGTGATGGAGATTTTTGGATTGCAAGGGCTTCTCGCCTAATAATGGCCAAGGAAAATGCCTTCGGTTTGTCCTGTTCCTGGACAACTTGTATGGACGTTTGTCTGACATTGCATTTCTAACGATTACGTACATTGGTTTTTACAAACGTACATCAGTGGTGGCAGAGAAGACAATTTCTCTTAGCTTAACATCCTCCTTGAGACGTACGATCTCAAGGGTTGTATTTTTGTGGAAGGCAATTAGTAGTTAACGAAAATGACAATGTGGCATTCAAAGATGTGATATATGGTTTGTGAAAAGGTAATCGTAGCCTCAAGCCTCATCAAACCGGAAATGACCGAAACAGGATTAGATGCAGCAAGGCTAAGTGGGTCATTCCCAAGTAGGGTATGATCATCCCCTTCTAGATATATTTCTTCCCGCTATGACGTTCGGGATGTATATTAATGTGGTGTATGGAAAACGAGCGCTCGGTTAAAGATCGGTAACAACCGGGAGATGACATATTCGGTACCATTTAGTTAAGAGGTGGGCCGGTCTTGTGTTGGTAGAGGAGCTTTGTGATGGTTTCTCGGGACATCCATCTAGAGGTGTACCCATTTCGGAAGGTAGATCCTGCGCGTGGTCATTTGTATGGAAATCCATTCTCCAATAAGAACCTATGGTTTTGTTTGTATTGGCGTAATGAATTGCCTCAAATGCTATATGGGTAACCATTTCGGATAAGATTAATAAGTTTATTTGCAAATGTTTTTAAAGAGATGTCATTAAGAACAATATCAAACGTTTTGATATAAAAGTGATTTAGTTATCATAAGGTAAAAATTCGTCCGTGTTTATGTGTGGGCGTGGTCTTATGAAATACTCTTTATTTTCAAAGGATTTATAAAAAGGCTGATATATGACACTGTCATCTATTATTGAGTTTCTCTCACGCTGGTTTATCAAGCCTGATCCAGGTATTTTCAATACTCGGGTCAAATCCGAGTAGTTTCAGGAAAGTCGAAGGCGGCTGGAGTTTCCAAAGGAGAGCTGGAGATATTCATCGACGTATGGACATATTCTATTATCCGCTGTGAATTTTGTTTGATGTTTGTCAGCATTTGTAAGGGCAGGTTTTATAACTGTCCGAGCTGAATTTAGGTTAGACTCTGATATATGTATTTAAAAAGTTTTCCGCTGTAAAAATATTTATTCAGTATTATATGTTATTCCATTCGAGTGAGATTCTGTTCTGTCTACTTTTCTTTATCTCCCTTAAATTCCGTCTTTTCGTGCAATTTGAATTGGACATGTGTGGTTTATTGTCGATTCAAAGAGCACGGGAAAACGGGCATTTACATTTGGTATCAGAGCTTTTGGTTGAGCGAACACCGGAGCCTGATAGGGGTAAGTCTCATCAGAGATAGGATTAGTAATATCCTTGGATGAGTTACTCATTAGAGATAGGGTTAATAACACCCTTGAATGAGTTATGAGAGTATTATATATAAGAGCGTATTTGTTAATTTTATAAAAATGATTTTGTTTTAAAGAAATTGGTAAATGAAATAATTTTACCTTGAGTTTATATTATAAATATTAAAGGGGATATTATTATCTTTTGGGTTAGAAATTAAGGATTAATTGTAATTTAGTTTAGCTAAAATATGAATATCTTGTGATTAGAATTGCACAATTTGACTATAAGATATTCCATATAGAATCAATTAGTTGAAACCTAGAATTTAGAACTTTAATCATATACCCTTAAATATGTAGTATTAAGAAATAATAATGATTAAGTGATTATCATAATGGATGGATTTAAAAGCTAAGTACAAATATCTTGTGAAGTAAAATTCATGATTTGATTATAAGATATTTGATGATAATACTGAAGCTAGAAGTGTAATTAGAGAAAGTAAAAATGAAATGTATACTTAGAAAAAAATTCTTATCCATAAGATAGGAAAAAGGGTAAACCTTAGTTGGGACTTTTTTTTAAATATAATATAAAAGTATAAGTTCTATAACTTATAAAGGAAATAAGGTAATTTGAAATTTAGACTCTCTAATTGGGTCAAAAATTAAAGTGAAATTTAGGAATAAGAGATATAAGAAATATCATTCTAATATAAAAATTTGAACTAGCGATACATTTAGGGTAACATTTGTAATTCAGAATGAAGTAAGAATATAAGTGGATATTTTTGAATAAAATGGTTAATAGGTTGATTGTTGGATGAAAATTTTGAATAACAAATACCACATGAATTAAGTTTCATAATTTGACTATAAGGTATTTGATGGATTTAAGATTTATAAATTTGATTTAGAAAATGGATAGGTAAATAAGTTAAGTAGTTAATCATAGAATCAGTGAAAAAAAGGTGTACACTTAGTAAAGTTGCCTTATTAATATATGGATTGGATAAATAATATTAGTTAAATGAAAACCTTGGATAAAGAAAACTAAGGGTTGAGTTTTATAACTTATTAATTTGAGATAATAGTAGAGTTCCATGTTAGTTAAACACCTTAGTTGAAGTAAAAACAATTTGAAGATTGGACATATGTATATACACTCTTAAGAAGTAAGGGTATATCATACAAGTTTAAGTCATATCTGTATGCTAAGTAATAATGTATTTAGAAGAAAGTAAATGGTTGTGAAATAAACTTGGATTAATAGAAATTTTAAAGAAATGTATTAGGTAAAGATGAATGTGTGAGAAATGAGGATTACGGATCTTAAGGCTAAGATTAACACTAGAGGGAGGGGGTGAATAGTGTTAATAAAGAATTACTAAATTCTTTTAATTTATGTTAATTTAGACACAAAAGTATGTAATTTACAGACACAGATATGGTCATAGAAACAATCACAGATGCAGAAATAAAATAAAAGCAGTAAATGAAAGAACACACCAGATTTTATACTGGTTCGGAGTTACCCTACATCCAGTCCCGCAACACAAGTACGGATTTCCTTTCACAAGCAATTGTACAATTACACCCTCGCTTTCAAGGCTATAAGGTACACCCTCCATAATTTCGATTCTCTGGGTAGAGATACTTGATTTCCGGGCCAGAAGTTTACCCAATTGATTTACCAAGGCTACAATCACACCTTTTCCCTTTTGATTGGTTTCCAAGGCTACAATCACACCTTTTCTCGCTTAATAGATTACAAAGAAGTCTATAACTCTGAATAGCACTGAGAATCTTTGTAGAGATAGTGATAGAGAATCAAACTAGAAGCAATCGAGTATGATTCAATGTTGATTTCGATAGAGTAATGATAAGAATATGTATTAAGAAATGAGGAAGAAGAAGAGGAGTGAAAACCAGAAAATTATGATTTAAAATTCGTTGAAATTGACCCCTATTTATAGAAGAACAACAACCATGACCACTCATGAAGAGTTATGGCGAATAGACACTTCTTTTGAAATTTGAATTTTTGAATCAAACTGTCACCATGCCGACATGGTCATGCTAGGCATGTCGACATCCCAAAGGATTTTTTGGTGTTTAGATTTTCTTTGAAAATAACCTTTATCTTATATAAAAACTATTTTAAACTTTATAAATATACTTGACTATAGTTAAAATTCATAAGTAAATACAAAGAATAATATATATAGTTTAACTATAATTTTATATTTAAATCTAATTATAAATATTTAAAAGTTAAATGTATTATTTAAAAAGATAGTTTAAAATCAGGAGTAATTTGACTTTGAAAATAAAGATGTTTTAGAGGCTAAAATTATTTAAAATCAGGATCGAGGGTTTTGAATCTTTTAAAAGTAAAGTTTTGAAAACATGTATAATTTTGAAAAATCATTTTGAATGAAAGTTAGTAGATACAAAACAATGTTCCACTAGATTTTTCGTAGGTTCCATCCTACTTAGGGTTCCATCCCTTTAACGGGCTCGAAGTGGATTCTATTCCACGAATAAATTGGATTTTAAGATGTCAGTGCTTTTCTACGAGTTTTAACAAAAATTCCTAATAATAATAAAAAATACTTATCCTTAAAATTTTGAACTCTTGATAATCTTGATACTCATGAGTCTTCTATCTTGATATTTTATCTTGAATCTCTATACTGTAGTCTTCATTCTTAGTACCCGCATGGTTAAATCCTGCATATACATATATATCTAAACTTATAATGTTAGTATTTATATTTTATAATCTATTCTAAGGTTGTTGTCATCAAAACCATTATCTCACAGACTAACAATCTCCCCCTTTTTGATGATGACAACCTTTGTTTTTAAAATATTACTTCTATTCTAATAACTCCCCCTAAAAATAACAACTCCCCCTTAATCTATACCTAACAACCCTATTTTATATTTCTCCCCCTTTGTCATCAACAAAAACTTACTCCTTTCATTCTTGGACTTTAGTACCTGCATTGATAAACTATACAACGGAATATATAGAGTAGGAAATAATTATACTTCTAAGCATGATAACTAATTTAAAGATTATATACATTTCAATGTATATATATATATATGTGTGTGTATGTTTTACACACCAATCTTCAAATAAATAAGAAATCATTCCACACAAAGTATCAATTCAAACCAAATCAATTCAAACAAAGTAAATAAAAAATAAAACGTTACGCGGAACTTCCACCCATCCTTCTTCTCCAAAGATTTGGTCTACCTTAATAGCATCCCAATTATCATTGTCATTGGTGAGAGAGACAGGAGGATGTGCTTCGTTATCGTCCTTGTGCAGAGAGGAGATCATCAATCGTATCGCATCGAAGTGCCTTTCTTGTTTTTTTTATCATCTGCATTTGACTTAATTCTAAATGACGCTGGTTTCGTAGAATAAATGAGAGAATATTCTTGAACGAATTAAGAGTTTCTTCAAGATTTTCGGATAAATTGTGAATAGGATTAGCCATAGTTGAACTTGTGAAAGAAATGGAGGATATAAATGATAAGAAATAAATTTCAGTGAAGAATTCTGGAAGAAACAAATATATATAGGTGTAGAAATTCATTTGAATTGAATAGACATGTAGTAGTTATTCCAATTTCAAATTCAAAATCAATTGCCATTTCTGACCAGTACATGTCGACATGGTCACATAGGGGATGTCGACATGGGTTAGTGAAATGTTATGACTAATTTGATTTTGTGAATAATTGTGTGTGTGTGTGTGTATAATATACTAACATTTATTCTAGAGATAAGATAAGGTAGATAACAGAAAGGAAATTTCATTTCATTACATAGTACGATAATACAATGATTAAGCACACAACAAACTACATGAACATTCGAAATAAAGAAAACTAAAACAAATACAACAAGATAAGAAAAGACAAAACTAGTTAGAGGATGAAGATGATGAAGATAGTCCAAGTTTCTTGCTGACTTTGAAAAAGAACTTGTTCATCTTCGAAGAAATATTATCCAACTTTTTACTAATGGATCGTTTTAGAATCCGTTGATTCTCCACAATTATCTTTTGGTTTTTGAGAAGGGTTTTGTTGGATGGATTGGAAGGATATTCAATGCTTTCCAAAGACGTTTCACCTTCTTTTTCTTCTTCAATTTCCATTTCATCCCCTTCTTCTTCTTCTTCTTCTACAACTTCATCTTCTACAACTTCATCTTCTTCCATTTCCTCATGAGGCAAACGCTCTTCCTTTTCGATAATGTCTCATAAGGTTGAAAAATAAATGGAATTTTCATTAGCGAAATGTTGGAATGATTGAAAACTTTTCTAGAAACAAATTCTTCGCCTTTGAAATCAACTCCAAAATAGTTAAAAATCCAAGTGAGATAAATTCCATGGTATAAAGTATTCTCACCCATTTCAAGATTTTTAGGACGACGTTCATCCAAAATAACTTTCACCCAATTTATGTCATAGTTTTCGAAAATAGCAAAAAGAGCTTTGCAAACTTTTGAAGTAGGATTGTTAAAATGTCCTGATCTTGGGGTCAAAGTATGTTGTAAAAGAAGATTAACAATTCTTGCTTTTGGTCGAAAATTTCTATTTTTAAAATAAAAATCATCATCTCTTTCGAAAATGTGATGAAATGTCTCACGATCATGTTCATCGATTTTAAAGTTAGAAAGATCCATTCCCGAACTCTTGCAATTGAGAATGGTACCCAAAAGATTACAATTCAAAACAATTTGGGTGCCTTTGACACTACTCTAACTTTCATCTTCGTTTCCAACATAAAATCCGCGATTTAAATTTGCATAGAAAATTTTGACAAGATTAGGATAACAAACAAAATCATTTTGAGAAGCATCAATAAGACTAAGAACACCATTGTTTGCAAAAAAAGAATAAATTTCATAAGAAGAAAAAATCTTGAAAAATAGCAAATTTTCAGGGATGGACTTTGGCATAGTTTGCATAATTGATGTATGCTTTAATTGCCTCCGGATCATTGAATAATTGCTCTTTGATTTTTTGGAAATTCTCATGGTTAAGGGGTTGCTTAAAGAAGACATTAGAGTAGAGAGTAGAGAGCTTGAAGTTATGAAGAGAGAGTTTGAATTTGAAAATGAAGGTGAAAAGATATGATAAAAGATAGTGAATAAATAGATTCTTAAAGGACATAGTCAAAAGGTATCTTTTCATAGAATTGAATGAAGTAAAAAGATGGAGGGAAATTCAAACATTTGAATTCAAATTTTGAAATTCAAATTTAGGTAGCCATGTCGACATCATGGTAGGGACCATGTCGACATGTGCTTTTGAATTTTCATGAATTGATTTTTCTTAAGATCTTCTAATATATATTATTATTATTAATGTCTATTATATATTTCTGAAATACTATTATACTTATAATATATTTCAGAAAGTATTAAAAATAATAAAAATAATAATAAAAATAATAAAAAATAGAAAATAAATTTTAAAATTCAAACAACACACCAATTCAAAATCAATCAATCAAGCAACTAATCTTAAGCAAGCAATTTCAACCAATTGTATTGTAAACGTGTACCTTTTTCTGAGTCCGTTTCTCTGAATTCGTCGGAGTCATGAACAGCTGTGTAACACAAATTTGAATTATCCGTCTTCTGATCATCATCACTTGAGGATAAGTCTGAGTCATCTAGAGTAGCAGTAAATGCAAGCTTCCGTTTCTTTATTGGTTCATTGTTCATAGGAGGATTCTGCCTTTCTAGATACGGATAGTCTCTTTTGAAGTGGCCTGGTTTATCATAGTTGTAACACTTGTCATTATTTGGCACTATACTCTGATTTCCAGAATTCTTATAGTTGTTTCTCTTGAGATTATTCATCTTTCTGTATTTCAGGAATCTCCTAAAATTTCTGGTCATAAAGGCTATCTCTTCATCATTATCGCTGTTTGAGTCTGACCCACCTGTCAATGCATTGAATGCCATTGATTTCTTTTCAGATGCTTTACTTTCTCTTCTCCCGATCATTTGAACTTCATACAATATTAGATTTCCAATAATTCTTCTATCTTCAAAATACTGATGTCGTTTGCCTCTTCGATCGCAAGTGTCTTTTGATCCCATTCTGGAGTTAGAGCATTTAAAAAATTTCTGACCAGAAAATTCCTTTCTCAAAGATATTAGAGAATGCACAATATCCTGAAATCTACTATACATATCTGAAATAGACTCATTAGCATTCATTTTAAATAATTGAAACTGATTTGTGAGCATGGAAATTTTGGTCTGTTTAACTTTGCTTGTTCCTTCGTGAGTAACTTACAAAGTTTTCCAGATTTCATATGCAGACTTACAAACTGACACTCTATTGAATTCATTACTTTCTAGTGAACAAAACAGAATATTCATTGCCTTAGAATTATTTTGTACAATAGTCTTTTGCTCATCAGTCCACTGTGCAAAATCAATTGTGGGTTCAGAATATTTAGTTTGTGTGATATTCCAAGTGTCTAATCCTATAGATTGTAAGTATATTTTCATCCTGCATGCCCAATATGCATAGTTACTGCCATTAAAAAGTGGTGATCTGATAGTAGACTGACCCTCTACAAATGAACTATGACAGGGATACTAGTGTTAATAACAGTACCAGTGTTGGTAGCCATTTTGAAAATTTTTCAAAAATCAGATTATGAAACTTTGAAAACCTTGCTCTGATACCAATTATGAGAAATGCGGATTACGGATCTTAAGGATAAGATTAACACTAGAAGGGGGTGAATAGTGTTAATAAAGAATTACTAAATCTTTTTAATTTATGTTAATTTAGACACAAAAGTATGCAATATACAGACAAAGATATGATCATAGAAACAATCACAGATGTAGAAATAAAATAAAAGCATTAAAGGAAAGAACACATCGGATTTTATACTGGTTCGGAGTTACCCTATATCCAGTCCCGCAATACAAGTACGGATTTCCTTTCAAAAGCAATTGTACAATTATACCCTTGGTTTCAAGGCTACGAGGTACACCCTCCAGAATTTCGATCCTCTGGGTAGAGATACTTGATTTCCGGGCCAGAAGTTTACCCAATTGATTTACCAAGGCTACAATCACATCTTTTCCCTTTTGATTGATTTCCAAGGCTACAATCATACCTTTTCTCGCTTAATAGATTACAAAGAAGTCTATAACTCTGAATAGCACTGAGAATCTTGTAGAGATAGTGATAGAGAATCAAACTAGAAGTAATCGAGTATGATTCAATGTTGATTTCGGTAGAGTAATGATAAGAATATGTATTAAGAAATGAGGAAGAAGAAGAGGAGTGAAAACCATAAAATTATGATTTAAAATTCGTTGAAACTGGCCCTTATTTATAGAAGAGCAACAACCATGACCATTCATGAAGAGTTATGGCGAATAAACACTTCTTTTGAAATTTGAATTTTTGAATCAAACTGTCACCATGTCGACATGGTCATGCTAGGCATGTCGACATCCCAAAGGATTTTTTGGTGTTTTTGATTTTCTTTGAAAATAACCTTTATCTTATATAAAAACTATTTTAAACTTTATAAATATACTTGACTATAGTTAAAATTCATAAGTAAATATAAAGAATAATATATATAGTTTTAACTATAATTTTATATTTAAATCTAAGTATAAATATTTAGAAGTTAAATGTATTATTTAAAAAGATAGTTTAAAATCAGGAGTAATTTGACTTTGAAAATAAAGTTGTTTTTTAGGCTAAAATTATTTAAAATCAGGATCGAGGGTTTTGAATCTTTTAAAAGGAAAGTTTTGAAAACATTTTGAAGACAGGATATAATTTTGAAAAATCATTTTGAATAAAAGTTAGCGGATACAAAACAATGTTCCACTAGATTTTTCGTAGGTTTCATCCTACTTAGGGTTCCATCCCTTTAATGGGCTCGAAGTGGATTCCATTCCACGAATAAATTGGATTTTAAGATGCCACTGCTTTTCTTCGAGTTTTAACAAAAATTCCTAATAATAATAAAAAAATACTTACCCTTGAAATCTTGAACTCTTGATAATCTTGATACTCATGAGTCTTCTATCTTGATATTTTGTCTTGATATCTTGAATCTCTATACTGTACAGTCTTCATTCTTAGTACCTGCATGGTTAAATCCTGCATATACATATATATCTAAACTTATAATGTTAGTATTTATATTTTATAATCCATTCTAAGGTGGTTGTCATTAAAACCATTATCTCATGGACTAACAGAATGTGGATAAGTACATAAGTTAGACGTACATCATTTCAGCACATAAAATTTGATCTAAGATTTGAGTACAAAACTTTAAGGTGTTTACACCAATCCGAAAAAGGATTTATCACTCGATTCTTGACGGCGAGCATTGACGGAAGTGTATGATTATGTACACAAGTTTTCTATCATAGTTGAGAGCTATGCAAGGAAAGCAAGGATTTATGATCAAGAAGTCTGATCAAAGTCCGCACTAGAAAATCGTGGGATCAATACTAGTTCAAAAGAAAAGTTGTGGATTCGAATAATAGATCGAATCAAATATCACATATAGTATGATGTGTTGGGTCTGTCTACTTAGTAGTTGGATAGTTATCTCAAATAGTAGGCACTAAGATATAATGGTTGGACCGATGTTTTGGTATGCATATATATAGACCATATGTATAGTACATGCTCAGAACAGGGAATGAGTTATGTGGTGGTATTTGTTTATCTTGATACAGTATCAATGTGGTTGTTTTGGATGTATAGTCTTGTTTGGTTGTTGTATATTCTATCTTAAGTGTGCAGCGTGCACTAGGATTGGTATGATAGAAGTTTGACTTGATGTATGTGTATATAATCGTAAGTACATGATAGGTACTCAGGTTAGTGTGGGGAATCTCTGTATGTATTTTTGACATCATTTTCTTTTAGTGTTGTTATGATATCGACCTTCTTGTTTTCTATTATCAGTAGAAATAAGTCAAATTATTTGAGGATACGAGTATGAGATAGATTCTTTTATCTAACTTTCATTTCGAGGACGAAATGCTTTTAAGTATGGGAGAATGTAACGACCCAGAATTTGACCACTTTAAAATATAATATTTAAAGTGATTTTAAATGTAAAATAAGTATGGTTATATGATTCAAACAAAATTAGATAGGATTTGAAAAGAGAAGTATACATAAAAATAGTAACATTTGCCTATATCAACAAAAGTTACAAAATGCTGATTTTAGAAAAGTAAGTTTCAATGATTAAATAAATTATTTTAATTAACTTATGATTGTTAATATTTTTAAATAGCATTATACAAATTTATTTTTAAATTTGATTTACATAAATAAATAGTTAAACTAAAACGTCAAAATGTGATCGTAAAACATTTTGTCGAAAAACGACGTTTTGTCGATTAAAAGTTGTCGCAATGTCGTCGCACCTTTATTTTTGTATAGGAACATATATTCAAATAGTGTAAGTATTAATTAATTCAATAAAGTATGTTTACTTTTACTAAATAAGATTAGAACACTTCTAAAAGTCATTAAGAAAAGTAAGTAAGAATTAACAAAAGTAAGTAAGAAAAGTCAAAAGTAAACATCAATATCAAATCAAAGCCAACATAATTATGATATTCTTTACTTAATCTTTAAGTGACTAATACATAAAGTAAGGATGTGAAAGATGATGCTAAATATTGAAAAAGTGGAGATTACTTTAGGTTGAAGTAAGGTTATATTGGTAATTTGGTAAGAGGTTATTTTGGTAAATTTACCACTTCTTTCTTTTTCTATAAATATCCACCTCCTTCTCTCAATTCATTCACATTTCTTCTTCTTCTTTTCTCAAGCTTCTTCATCTTCTTCCTCTTCTCTATAATGGCTTCCCAGCCATAGAAAAAAAATTAAAAAGAAATAATGTCAAAATATTTATAAAATATTCGAAAGAATTCAATGTTTATTCTCTTTAAATTAAACTTATATTTTCTCCATATTTTACCTCTTTTCTCTCGGCCATAAATTATTCAAAACTGAACCAAACTGCAAAATTCTTTTTTTCAGATCATGTATTTTTCCAGTGGATACAACTTTTTTGTTGACCACTTTGTCCAGTTCTTAGCATAAGTAGAGAAAAATTCCACTTCGTTCAAGTGCATTTTCTGGCTCAGTTTTTAAGCCAGAAAATAGGCCATTTTGTTTTGATCATAACTTGTTCATAGTCGATCCATATTAAGAATTTCTTTTTTGAAACCATATAAAATTTCAGTGGCTACAATTTTTATGTTGATAACATTTTCCATTTTTGAGATTTACTACACCTGAAACTCAATTTTTTGAAGTGCATTTTCGGGCTTTATTTTTGTGAATCCGAGAATAGCTCTTTTATTTTGAACATATCTCCCTCAAAAATACTTGGATTCAAATGATTCTTTTTTTAAAATATAATAGAAAAAAATTTGCAACAACTTTTCAGTTAATAAGTTTTTCAAATTTTGTGAATAAGAGAGTCAAAAACAAGAGAGAAGATGACCTTTTTTTCGGATCTAAATCTTGGGAATTCAAGTTCAAAGCTCTACCGCTTCTTCTCTATATTTTCGGCCAACCTCCATCTCAAGCCTCGGCCAAGCTATTGGATAGGAGAGGGTGTTGTTTGCTAGTGTTTAATGGAGTAGGAATTAATTAGTGAAGTATTGATTGATTAGAATGTTGGTAGGAAGTTAATCGCTTTGGTTTATGGTGAGAAATTCTCATTGCTTTTGAATTTATATTTTAATTATGTTATAAATCATATTCGCACCCTTATGACATATAAATATTTATGCCAAATTGATTATTAATATGGATGATTTGATAGTTAGTAAATTAAGTGAATTGTGATAATATACCCCGTTATGATATTAATAGTGAATGTTAGATTTGAAATAATATGCATGTGATTGGTTGAATGGATGTTATGTTAGTGATAAATATGAATATTGGATATGTTCATTTTGATTAAGTAATTCCTTTATCTAAAAAGACCATATTTTAGTAATATGAGATATTATGGAAAAATAAGTCTCTTTTCATTTAGAAGTGAAATTAAAGTTAAAATGAAAGAGAATTTGAAATTTAAAGTGAAATGGATTTGAAAAGGATAGTTAATTAGAAATTGAAATTGAGATGAATAGTGAAATTGAAATCGATTTCAAAAAAGTGAAGTTTAGTTTGAGATATAATTGATGTTTAAATTGAAATTTGAGTATGCGGAAACGACTAGTACATTTGTCCCGCTTGTGAGATATGGGAAGATAAAACAAGGTGTTTAACTAAGGTTAGGGATGGAGCAGCCAGTGCTCTGAACTTACCTGGCCTGTGTTTTCTTTTCTTAAGCGAGGGGTGGAACAGATCGAAAGGAAAGCCCGGATGCTTTTAAATAAAAAGATTCTGTTAAGTTTACCAAAATAAAATAAGATTGGTATTATCCAAAACTTAAGCAATCTCCAAAAATGAATGATTTCTATGATCCTATTTACTTCAAAATGTTTGTTAAGATTGATTTAGGGTTTATCGTAAACGATGTCCTAAATAACATTGTTTTTGACCCGCCTAAAAGTTAAAGAATTTGATCAAGAATTAAGTAAGGAAATTTGAGATATTTTCCAAAGAAAAAGAATGAATTTCTTAGAAATTATCCTAAGTCAAAAGAAAGAGATTTCGAAATCATCCGAAAAGAATTAAAGTGAAAAGAGACTTAATAAATCCTGTATACTCATATTCAATTTATATCGATATTGGATTTCGAAGGAACCGGGGTCGGATTTGGTTAATTCCTATCCAAAACAACTTCGAACCAATATATACGTTCGAACGTGAAGACATGTTGAAGATGATGATTACTGAAGACCGTGGATCTTCATAGCGTGAAGACTGCTAGTTGAACATGCTCTGGGTAGCTCCCAATTATAGAGTTATTTATAGTAGCGGTCTCCTCGTGATGGAGATTTTTCGGATTGTAAGGGCTTCTTGCCTAATAATGGCCGAGGAAAGTGCCTTCGGTTTGTCCTGTTCCTGGACAACTTGTATGAACGTTTGTCTGACATTGCATTTCTAACGATTTCGTATAATGGTTTTTAAAACGTACATCAGCGGTGGCGGAGAAGACAACTTCTCTTAGCTTAACATCCTCCTTGAGATGTACGATCTCAAGGGTTGTATTTTTGTTGAAGGCAATTTGTAATTTAACGGAAATGGCATTGTGGTATTCAAAGATGTGATACGTGCTTTGTGAAAAGGTAATCTTAGCCTCAAGCCTCATCAAACCGGAAATGGCCGAACAAGATTAGATGCGGCAAGGCTAAGTGGGTCATTCCCAGGTAGGGTATGATCATCCCCTTCTAGATATATTTCTTCCCGCTATGACGTTCGGGATGTATATTAATGTGGTGTATGGAAAACGAGCGCTCGGTTAAAGGTCGGTGACGACCGGGGGATGACATATTCGGTACCATCTAGTTAAGAGATGGGCCGGTCTTGTGTTGGTAGAGGAGCTTTGTGATGGTTTCTTGGGACATCCTTTTAGAAGTGTACCCATTTCGGAAAATCGATCCTGCGCCTGGTCATTTTATGGAAATCCATTCTCCAATAAGAACCTATGGTTTTGTTTGTATTGGCGTAATGAATAGCCTCGAAATGCTATATGGGTAACCATTTCGGATAAGATTAATAGTTTATTTGCAAATGTTTTCAAAGAGATGTCATTAAGAATAATATCAAACATTTTGATATAAAAGTGATTTAGTTATCATAAGGTAAAATCTGTCCGTGTTTATGTGTGGGTGTGGTCTTATGAAATACTCTTTATTTTCAAAGGATTTATAAAAAGGCTGATATATGACACTGTCATCTATTATTGAGTTTTTCTCGCGATGGTTTATCAAGCCTGATCTGGGTATTTTCAATACTCGGGTCAGATCCGAGTAGTTTCAGGATAGTCGAAGACGGCTGGAGTTTCCAAAGGAGAGCTTGAGATATTCATCGACATATGGACATATTCTATTATCCGCTGTACTTAGTGAATTTTGTTTGATGTTTGTCAGCATTTGTAAGGGCAGGTTTTATAACTGTCCAAGCTGAATTTAGGTTAGACTCTGATATATGTATTTAAAAAGTTTTCCGCTGTAAAAATGTTTATTCAATATTATATGTTATTCCATCGAGTGAGATCCTGTTCAGTCTACTTTTCTTTATCTCCCTTAAAGATTCGTCTTTTCGTGCAATTTGAGTTGGACATGTGTGGTTTATTGTCGATTCAAAGGGTACGGGAAAACGGGCCTTTACATTTAATAATCTGAGATAGAGTATACTGGTAATTGAAAATATTGGATGCTATGGTTTGATTGAATATTTTTGGGTGCTCTGAGTTAAAAAAATGTACAAATTGGATTTTTGAAGGGAAAGTAAAAGAGAGAATTTATTAAGTAAAATAATTATAGAAATTTGGATAAATTGAAGAATAAATTAAAAAAAGATAAAAGTTGATTAAATTCTAATAAGTAAATTCCAAGTATGGAAAAGAATTTTTTTGAATAAATGGGAATAAATGAAATTTCTTAAACTTAAGTAATATTATTTAAAGGAATGAAAGATTTATTTTTCAATTCAGGATTTAAATGGTTTGGGGAAAATAAAAGAAATTTTTATGAAATAAATATGAAATTGGTAGTTTCAATTTAAATAAGATTTTAAATCTTAATAAAGAAGTTAAATCTGAAATTAATGAGTTTTGAAATAGAATTAAGTAAGTAAAGGAATTTATTTTAAAATGGAGTAGAATTTTGGAAATCGATTTGGAAATTTATTTAATGTTTGGAATTATGTTTTAAAAGGAAGATGAGACTATGGAATTTGTAAACTGGGTTTATAAAGTGAAATAAGATATCGGTGGATATTTGGAAGTATAAATTCACGATGGGAATTTATGAAGAATGGGTAATTTGTTTTAAAAATAAATAGTGATTTATTTTTAAAAAGGTGTGGAAGAAAAGTGTATTTTCTTGAAAATCCAAGTATGTTTTCAAAGCAGATTTTTAAGATAAGTTAAAAATTCTAAAGTTGTTTAAAGGAGTGTTTTTATGAAATTATTATTTAAGATGTTAAAATTTTAAAGGTAAATATTTATTAAATTAGTTATAGTAGTAATTATTTTAAAATATTAATTGGTATTATGTTTTAAAAAGATAATTATTAATATTAATATTTTATAAAATAGTTTTATTTTAAAGATAGTTTGGTTAAAGTTTTATTTGAAAACTTGTATAGAATTTTGCAACTCTTATTTTAAAATTTAGTTTGGCTTAACTTTTATTTTAAAAATTAGTTTTATATTTTATAAAGTGGTTTTATTTTAAATATTTTTAAAGTATGTATTTTTGAATAAAATTATTAAGTAGTTTTAATTTAAATATTTTAAGTGTATTTTTGAATAAAGTGATTTAGATTATTTTAAAATCTAAAGTATTTAGACTAGGTGATTTTCAGTAGAAATAGACAATATTTGGGAATTTATTCTGTAAGAGGAAAGTGATTTGAAAACTATTTCAAAGGGTGAAGTATGGAAAATAGCTTGCGAAGATATTTTAAAAATAATTTTGGAAAATTATCTAAAGTCTGATGTTTGTTTGTGAATGCTATTTGATAGTTTAATAACCGACTATCAATATTGGCCAATGTGCTGATCGTTTCGAAGAGACCGGGATCGAGATTAATTTCCTGAAAACCACTTCGATCCAGTTTAAATGTATTCGTGAAGAAGACAAGAGCTTGGAGTCGAAGATGGAGCAGTGAAGTACAAGGGCTAATCGCTACTAATCCGGAGGGTGATTCCAAAATGGATGCAGTAGGAGTAGTGCCTTCGGTTCCGTTCGAACCCGGAACGGACTTGTATGGACGAATGCTTCGAGAACATCGTCGGGAGGACGACGAGCAATCTAAGTGAATGTGTGCTAAAAAGGTAACGCATAGCCTTGAGCCTCATCAAACGGAATGGCTAAAACAGGGAAGGTGCACACAAGGCTAAGTGGCTAGCAACCAATTAGGGTAAGGTCACCCCTGTCTAGATGTCCCTTTATTTCAGCTGTGTGGGCGGTTGCTGATCCCAACCGCGGGGTGAACTTATTCGAACTACCCAGTAAGGGGTAGCTCCGGTCTTGTGATGCAGGGGACCAGGGTGGATCCTCGGTACGGTGATCTGGACCACGTACTGTGACGGGCGGTACCCTAGTAGCCCTGCCATTGATGGAAATCCACTCTCCCTACGTGCCTTTACGGTTTTGTTTGCATACCAATTAGCTGGAATTTAATAATATAACAATTTCGGCTATTTGAACAAGTATTTGTATTTAGACACTACTATAATATCAGAGGATTTTATAAGAAACGTTTTGGTTATCCTAAGGTAAAAACCCGGCATGTTTATTTGTGGCGTGGTCTTACAAGATACCTTTGATTTCGAAGGATTTTGAAAACTTTAGTAATCCAATTGAGTGTGTTCTCTCACTTTGGTTTTCCAGACTGACTCGGGTGTTATTTTACTATAATGCTCGGGTCATACCTAGTATTATAGATACAGGAAAGGATGCTGTGGAGCTCAGGAGACGAGCTGGATGTCGAGGCGTATTTCCATATATCCGCTGCACCATATAAGCTGTGTATTCAATTTTAGGAGGACGAGTTATCATAACTGTCCAAAATTGTGTTGTTGATTTTGTTGCACCCAGATGATGTAATGTATAAACAGATATAATTCTTTTTGTTATAAAGATTAATCATTTATCTATTATATATTGCTCCACTGCGAATGTGAGATTCTGATATTGTTTCTATTTCTTCTTCTACCTCCTTTTTCTTTAACCCTAATTATTCGGTTTTCCGGCATTAGATTGTTCGGCATTTGATACAGTGGACTATATTGATGTCAATTTTCGGAAGTCGAAAAATCGGGTCGTTACACTTGGTATCAGAGCTGAAGGTTAAGCGAGAACCTTGGCTCTAGTGTGGATTATTCATTTAAAATATAGTTCGTAATACTCTAGAATGAGTATGAGTGTATTAATAGATATGAGTGTGTATTTGGTAGTGAATATTAGTTGTTTTGTATTATGTTGACTTATCGGTTGAGTGTTTATAAATTTTGGTCGATATGTGGGATGCCATGTCATCGATATGAGTTTCTAAACTCTTAAACAAGATAGACCGACAAGGTATTATTTTAAAATAGGGTAAATGAAATAATTTTACCCAAATTATTTTTATGTAATAGAAATAATTTTCAGTAAATTATTATAGTTATATATGGTTGCTTTGTTTTTATGAAGTGATAATATTAAATTATTATCATCTAAGTGTGAAATTGAATAAGAAGTTAGGATAAAAATCAAAGGTTAAGGAAATAAATTCATTAATAGAATGGAATATGAAATGAAAATTATAAATGTGATTTATAAATAAGAAAAATAGTTTCCAGAGTAATGTTTGAATATGAGTTGAAAGGATTTGGAATTTGAAAATCTAATTCCTTTTGAGTTTGAAAATAATTTTCAAAGGTTTTGGAGAAATAATAGTGATATTATTTGGGAAATATTTTTGAATTGGATTTGAAATCTGGTGAAATTTGGAATTTAAAAATATTTGAAGGGGTTTTAAAGAGATAAAAGCATTTAACTCCCTTCGGTCGCTGGAAAATAACTTCGGTGATGACTGCAGCATCATCGATGTTCATTTTCGAGTTTCTAAGGGAAGAATTGCTACCCAAATGTTTTGAATTGGGATTATTTGTGAAATTGAGTTTGATTTTGAAATAGTTTGGTTTTGGATATAATTTATTTCAAAAATTCTTTTGAAATATGAGTAATCGTTTAAAATACTCTGGAGTTGGTTTAAAATAT
The DNA here is from genome assembly GCA_030765085.1 of Allium cepa. NCBI lineage: Eukaryota > Viridiplantae > Streptophyta > Magnoliopsida > Asparagales > Amaryllidaceae > Allium > Allium cepa. The sequence goes on from CM060932.1 coordinate 266,682,795, forward strand.
TTACAGAATATAACCAAGTTTGATAATTTATAAAAATTTGTGGAATAAGATTCTACTTGAAAGGGTTAAATAAAAGTAAGTGTGACTAGAGAATAAAGTTAGAAAGGTAAGCCAATTAATTAAAGTAAATTAAAGAAGGTTAGTAAATGGAATGGAAATAAATTGAAAACCTATAGAAATTTAAAATTTAAATTGAATTGAAGTGTAATTAAATACAGTTGAGTAAAAGTGAATTTAAAGTAGTCTAAGGAAAATAAGAGAAACAACTATTTAAATAAAAAGTTATAAGCTGGAAATAAAATTGTGGATAGACAAATAAATTTTCATTTGTAAGAAAATAGAATTGAAACTGAATATTGGGAATTAATTTGAACTGTGTGCAATAGAAGTTAGTCAAGATTTGACTAAATAAAATAAAGGACTGAAATAAAATTAGTGAGTAAACTAATTAATTCAAGTGGGTAAGCAATGAATTGGAATTGTATATTGGGATGATATTTAATTTAAAATGTGCAAAATAAAGTGAAGTTATAAAATTAATTCGAAGTGAACTAAAATAATAAAAGTTTGGAAATAAAAATTGTTTGAGATTTAAAATAAATTAGTAAGTAGAACTAATTTAAAATAATGATATGAACCAGTTATGAATGGAAGATAGCTGATAAAAATTCAATATTCATAGTTTGAAGATAAATTGAATACTTAAAAATGAAAATCTGGATGAAAATTGGGAGAAAGTATTAAGATTTGAAATTAATTAGTAAATTGAAGCGAATTGAATCTATATGGAATTGGAATCCAATTTGAATAAATGTAGATAAGAACCAAGTGGTAAAGTGAAAGTAATTCTTAAGTAAATTTGGTATTGGAAATATACTAAGTAATATTGGAATGAAGATTAAGTAAAGTTGTGAAATGGGGTGATAATGGATAAGAGAATAGAAATCAAAATAGATATGAATAAAAAGAAGAATTGATTTAGCTAACAAATCAATAAGGGCAAAATACGTAGGATGTACGTGTATTATTTAATTCGCATAGCGATTCGATCCAGAATTCCAGCATAGGAATTCGAGATATTTATATCGATCGAGTTGGGATTTTTCATTCGATTTTCGACAACGAACCCTGAATATGGATTTTTGATTGATTTTGAAAATTCTCTATCATAGTTTGTGGCCATGCATGGAGAATGACGGTTTCTGATCAAGAAACCAGATCTGAGTCCGCACTAGAAAGTTGGATGGATGATACTAGTTCGGAAGTGAAATTGTGTGATCGAGTGAGCGATAAAAATGGTATTGCATACGAATGATATGTGTACATCATACGGGTTAAGTACAACAAATATTGAAATTTTGGAAAGAATAAAATGAATTTGATTTTATGATTGGATATTATTGCTTAGTAGGATACAGGTGTTTAAAAGCAAAAGGAAAATTAGATTTTTGATTTCAGAAGATAAATAGAATTGCTCGATAAAAGGTATGTATTTAAAATTTCTATACGAAATTTGATGATTTTCTGGTCTAGCCACTTGGCCTTTTGTTTTCTTTGAAAATCCGGGGGCCTGTAGAGGCATTTTGTAGTTGTACCGAGCTAGCCGCGCAAAGGAGACGCTGGCGAAATTTTTCGAGAATTTAAAGAGTTAGAAAAATTTCGAGAAATTTTTTGATAACTTAAAATTTGGATTTAAATTTGAATTGTTTAGCAAGTAATGTTGTTTGAAAAATATGGAAAAGTTTGGAAAGATAGTAGAGTGATAACGTGTCTTAAATAAAAGATTGTTTAGAAAGTTGTTAAAAACTGTTTGGTTTGGGAAATAATAAGCGGGTTATGGACCATTCTTCTTAACTAGTAATTTCGGGGACGAAATCCTTTAAAGGGGGAGGAATGTGACAACCCGAAATTTTTAGATATTTAAAATAGGAGTATTTAATTTATTTTAAATATTTGGAAGTTGGTTTAACTTGAATTTCAAATATCATTATTATTTGGCAATTAAATTATTGAATTTAATTATTGGAAACTGGGTAAATATTTCATCTTCAGTTTGAGCTTGTTAAAAATAATTTGAAATCTTGTAAAATCTATATTAATAATACTGAAGGTAATATAAATTTTAAAATTTAATATTTAGTTGATTGTTCATTTTAAAAAAATATCATTTAAATCAATATTTAAAAATAGCCTTTCGAGGCAGTCTTAGAATTCGACGAAACCTGTTGCATTGGATTCGTAATAGTGTATTATTATCGAATTTCAATTTTTGTAGCGTTTGAAGTGATCGTTTGGCCGTACAGTAGATAAACGCGCTGAAATTTATATCGAAAATTCAGTTAAATAACTGGGTCCAAAAAGCTATCTTCTTCATACGATCGATTTAGGCCTCGAAACCTTTTCCATCGCATTCGAAATCGGGGTTGAACATTATAAATGCCTAGCAGCATGCCTCGATTGGAGATCGAGATTGTGAGTTGCGTAAATCGGGACGATTTAAATTTGAATTTAAATTCAAAAAAAATAACTGCCTAGAAAACACTATAGAAAGCACTGACACATAGAGAAAATAAAGCACATGTTCCCCCTACCTTTTCAAGTTGCTTACAAGTGTTTTCCTTTCGTTTTTTTAATAAAAGAAGTGGATGCTGGTTCAAACTTTTTTCTTAAAAAAAAGAAAACTCGTTATCAATTTCAGATCGCTATGGTTATAATGGCAGAGCACATCTTCTTTCCCCCAATTATTTACTTCCCCTCTCCAGTTTAAAATTCAAAAAAAGAGAGAATCGACTGAAGCAAATTCGTAGCTTTTTCCCAAATTTAATCAATCAAGCAATGCTCGTTCGAATGGGCGACCTAGTTGTCGCGAATCGCACGCAAATGCCTCGCAATAACAACTCAGTCAATCGAGAGCGGTGATCGAGGTGGATCGCATGTCGTTCGCGAATTGGGGTGGAGGTTCGTAGCATTTCTGTCATGCTTATCGATCGACTGATTTGGGATTTGCGCGCGCGATGCAATGATGCTCGGCATCGTTGTGGAGTCGGCGATGATTTTTTTTGGTAGGAGAGGTCGGAGCGACCGTGAGCTAGGGTTTGGGATCTGGTGTTTGAGGTCAGACAAGCACGCGTGGTAGTAGGCGGAATGGGCGGCAATGACTCGTGTTGGCTCATCGTGTTGATTTGGGATAGTGGATGAGATGCTTGTGTTCTGGAGTCAGAGCCGGGGGGTTATGGGCGATGCTAGGCTAAGTAGTGAGGTATTTGTAAATTATTTCTTAATTTTAAAACTTTTATATATACAAAGAGCAATAAAATATATAAATATATATTTGTGTATAAAATTCATACCTGCTTTAATTTAAATAAACACAGTTAAACATAAATTATATATATATATATATGTAGAATTTTGGAAAATATAGAAAAATTGTATAGAGATTAGTTTTTAATCTATGTAGATTATTTCTTATAAGCATATAAAATTTCAAAATAAAATAAATACACTTACGTATTTTAATTTGCGAGTTTGTTTTAAATAAATGGATTTGGTGAATAAATTATTTGATATATTTATTTAATTTATTTTAGGAAAATTAGTTTAAATAAATTTTTAGTTTGAGTTAGTATTTATTAAATGAAATTAATTTGTTTAATCAACTTATTTAATTATTTTAGTTGCTAAGGTTTCAAGGGAAAATTAGCTTAAATCTAATTATAAAATAAAATTTAATAAGTAAATGGTGATTAATAGTTTGATTAAATCAAATAGTAATTAATCATGAAATGTTTGTACAAGGTCTGAAATCGTGAAGAAAACAAGCTGGTTTGGGTCGGATTGCAAAACAAAAATCAAAGGTGAGTTAATCTCACTCATCTGGATTATTATTTAAATTTAAGTAGTTAAATTTAAATTTTTGGTTGAATGATTAAATTGATTGGATGTGGTATATTATATGTAGTAATATATATATATATATATATATATATATATTGGAGTGGTTGATTTTCCGTATTATACAGCGGATGAGACCCTATGCTCCCCGCATAATAGCGGATGACCCCATATACCGAGATATCCCACTTTGAAGTGGGATTGGTATTTTTATATTGTGCTAACATATATGTATGCACGGAAACAGGTTGGAGGGATCCAACTGGATTCCTTAAAATATTTTGATTGTTTTAATATTCTATGATCTGATTTAATAACATGAGATAGAGTATATTGGTAATTGAAAATATTGGATGCTATGGTCTGATTAAATATATTTGGGTATTCTGAGTTTAAAAAAATGTATAGATTGGATTTTTGAAGGGAAAGTAAAAGAGAGAATTTTTTTAAGTAAAATAATTATAGAAATTTGGATAAATTGAAGAATAAATTGAAAAAAGATAAAAGTTGATTTTTAAATTCTAATAAGTAAATTCCGAGTATGGAAAAGAATTTTTTTGAATAAATGGAAATAAACAAAATTTCTTAAACTTATGTAATATTATTTAAAGGAATAAAAGATTTATTTTTCAGGATCTAAATGGTTTATGGAAAATAAAAGAAGAATTTTGAATTAAATATGAAATTGGTAGTTTCAATTTAAATAAGATTTTAAATCTTAATAAAGAAGTTAAATATGAAATTAATGGGTTTTGAAATAGAATTGAGTAAGTAAACGAATTTATTTTAAAATGGAGTAGAATTTGGAAATCAATTTGGAAATTTATTTAATGTTTGAAACTGTGTTTTAAAGGGAAGATGGGAGTATGGAATTTATAAACTGGGTTTATAAAGTGAAATAAGATATCAGTGGATATTTGGAAGTGTTAGTTCACGATGGGAATTTATAAGGAATGAGTAATTTGTTTTAAAAATAAATAGTGATTTGTTTTTGAAAAGGTGTGGAAGGAAAGTGATTTGGTTTTAAGAATTGCTATACGAAGATTCAGGAATTTGACGATATCCTTTATCTGATCCAACTTATTGTCTTTATGGGTACCTCTTAAACAGTTTACCATAAAAAATTTAAGATAAATATATATACTTAGAAATTATATCTGTTTATTTTAATTAGTTAACCTTTAGTTAATTCTCTATTAATTTAATTTAATTAGTTATATTAAATAATTTTCAAACATATCAAATTTATTTTTAAAACCATTTTGGAAATTACTTTAACTTTTATGAAATTTCATTCTACATTTTAAATTTTCAAATTGAATTTTGAAAATTATCCCATGACCCAAATAACTTTTGGCCTTACATCTAGGCCTACCTCCATCCATTTGTCCAGGTTGGTAGCTAGGGAGGGGGGAAAACTTGATTATTCAAACTAAGCCTAGATATCACTTTTCTAGACAGCTGTCAGATAGATAAGTTTAACTAGTTGATCCAAATATTGACTAATTAGACGACATAGACCATTTAGGCTCTGATAGCATTGAATGAACCTGGTCCATTTCACAGCGGGTGAAAGGGTGGATTTCAAATTTTTTCCTGTTTAGATTGCAATTGTCCTAAGAACGCTAGTGGGTTTCACTAGATCCAATCTGATTAATTTTGGAAAAAATCATATTTTATTAATATTATCTTATTCTTAATCAATTACATATGTATTAATTAATCGTGAAATTTGATTAAGTATGAATATATTCGATGTATTCATGCATATATATATATGTGTGTGTGTGTGTGTGTGTGTCTTCATAACATAACTTGATTACAGATACACATAGGCAAATGTATAACCATATGTATATGCATATGGATATTAATTTATAGTTATTCATAGTCAAAATGTTTAGGCACTAAATATTCATATAAATCAAAATCCTTTTAAAACAATATTATAATTAAATATTCATATGTTCCAAAAAAATTAAATAGAGCAAAATTAAGTTTTAAACATCAAACATTTTAAATATAAATATACATATGTACATACAACAACTTTATTATATAAATGCAACATAACACATCAAGGCATAAAATATTAAACATAAATGAATATACATACATACATACATACATACATACATACATACATACATACATACATACATACATACATACATACATACATATCAATATCTATGTGTGTGTGTTAAGGATGTATATATGTATAAAAAAATATTTTGCTGAAACTAACCTTGATTAAAACAACTTTATATCCAAACTTACATGAAACATTGTGATCTAGCTCAAGCATCAATATATACATATATTTGTATTAACATATATACTTATATTTTGTACTTCTGTAATTACAATGATTTACAGTTTGAAAACAAATCATAAATTCACAATTAAATTTCCATCAGTAAATAAAATCATTTGAAAAAATATTTAACAATATAGGTACACATACAAGGGATGATGACATATTTAAAATAAGATATAAAGAATTACCTAAGTAAACCCCACTCTTTGTAACATCTTGATTTGAAAATTCTTCCCTAGATTCCTATAATCGACATCCAATTTTACAGCAATAGGATGAACCACTTTCTTTAATTTTATTTAATTTGATTTTGGGTAAGTGGAACAATTTTTTTTAGCTATGAGTAGGATTAGCGGGTGGTGGCCATGGATGGAGCAAAGAAAGAGAAAAAAAGAAGAAAAACAAGGGGGAGTATTTATTTTGGTGGGAGAATAAAAACATTTCCCATTCTATCTTTAAAACTTCCTCTTTTAGTTTCCATTTTATTTTGAACAAAGCCAATCATCAACACCTTTTACCATGGTTACCATATATTCCCTTATGTGTACAATTTTTTCCAAAAAGCTTGTTAAGTAATTAATTATATTTAAATCCCTGTTTAAATACACACTGATATTGTATATCAATTACGTGCATATCCAACTTTATATATACATCCAACTAATTACTAACAATACCAAAATAACATCAAATAAATTAATAGTCAATATCTCTTATATATTAATTAATTTTTAACACTTTATAAACTAATTAAATTGTGTTGTTTTAGAGAATTCAGAAATGTGGTTGTTTGATTAAAAGATGTGAATTAATTTAGTGATTAATATTAAACAATTCAATATTAACTTTCACACATCACCTTAGCTAGTGAGCGATAGTTTAGCCATATTGATCATTTATAGATATTTTTGCTAAAATACAGTTTCATATTTTCTTAAGCGTTACCTTTTAGTAATGATAATTTAAATACGTTCATTTTGTCAAAACTATATCACTTTACGATAGATGGAATTTGGTATTGGTCAAAATTTCAATATTATCCACATTCAACTTGGTTTGTCCAAAAATAAAGTCATTGGTTTAATAATAACATTTATTATTAATCACATGACTTTGGCAAGAGATTTTGACTCTCTGTTAACTACATTTAGTCGCGATACTAACCTCATACAACTGATGAGACAAATTCTTTAGTGACTAGTGCTTTACTTCCAATGTTTCAAGTCAGACCCAATTATAATCGCTCTATGGATTATCATGCCATGCTTTAACTATAATCAAAGTAGAGTATTCACGTTAAAGTTCCATAACATTCTTAAGTCGATAGAACTTTATGACGTTGCTAAACTAAAATTTCCTGTTTAACCTAGTTGTTGTCAAGTAGTAGGAGATTATTAGACGAGTCATTCAGTAGTCATCTAATAACCATGAGCACATAACCCTTGGTTCCTCTAAGAGCCATAAGTAATATACTGCCAACATTTGGAGAGCATTACGCATTCTGGTCTCAACGGATAAATCAATATTCATTTCTCAAAGCATCTTGATCAGGGATATTTACAGCAAAATTTCATTTTATTTTTTGATTAATTACTCAAGATTTCTACTACAACTATAGTCATCTAACATTTTTTTTAAGTATATTCTTATTATATACTTTAAATTGATTACTTAATAATTATATCATAATATAAAAATGTATATAAAAGAAAAAAAATTCCATTATTGTAAACAAGATTAACTACAAAGTTAATTATATGTAAATAATTTCCCTTAGGGCATACCACTAACTCTTCAAATTCCTTTATTTCTGTTGACTTGGTAAATAGAATAGAATTGAGACTCCGCCTAGTAGATAGACCCTTGAATATGTTAAACCCTCTGGAAGATCCAAATAGTTTGTGTATGGTTTGTCGTAATGTGGTTTTATCCATACATAGATGTACTTTTTCCTATGATTGTTTTGTAAGTAGTTTTATGGGGTTCGATATTATATTGGGGATGGACTTGCTTTAGAGATATGGAGTCATGGTGCATCGTGAGAGGCAATTGGTAACGACAGAGACCGACGATGGGCGAAGGGTAGTGTTTGGCTTCAGATCAGATGATGAGGTAATGGTTGGCTTTCTATATTTACTCACGATCCTGTATGATAGTTGTCATCAGTGCCCATTAGTAGGGAGTATCCAGACATATTTGAGGATGTGACCAGATTCCGTACTGATTTCATAAAGGACGTCAGATCAGTAATTATGCCTTTTGGGCATATGGCGTTGAAAGAGCAGAGGGAACTAGAGGTGTAAGTAAATGACCTATTGAGGAAGAGGTTCACTATTGAAGTATATCTGCCATGAGTTGAATAAAGTGATAAAGAATAATAAGTATCCAGTCCTATGAATTGATGACATTTTCATTTTTCTCTATGGTGCAAAGATGTACTCTTAGTTAGACCTTATAACATGGTCTTGCTAACCAAGTGTAGCAAAGGATAATGTGGCGATTACTTTACTTTATATGCAATCAAGATTTTATGAGTGGTCGGTTATGCCATCCAGGCTAAACGTTGCATGGGCATATTTTGTTGATCTCATGAACCATGTCTTTAAGGATCAACTGAATATGTTTGTTATTGTGTACATGGAGGATACTCTCATCTATTCATGGATGGAAGAGGAACATAAAATGTACTTTAGGATCGTGCTTGAGGAAACACCTATTGATGGAAAATAATTTCAAGTGTCACTTTTGGAGGAGGGAAGTGCGATTTTTGGGTTATGTTATTTCCTAGTAGGGCATTCTATGGTTCCTTCGAAGGTAGCAGCAACCCAAGGTTGGGATAGACCTAAAAGTGCTATAGATGTGAGGAGTTCCCTAGGATATCGGTATACTATAGACGATTCATAAAGGACTTCTCAAAGGTACTAGCACCGTTAACCAACTTAACAAAGAAGAATCTGACTTTTGCTTGGGATACGAGGTGCAAGCACGCATTCGTGAGTCTGAAAGAAAGGTTGAAGGGTGCACATGTGTTGGTCATTCCAAGTGGGAATGAGGAGCTAATCGTATACACAAATGCTTGTGGTATCGAACTTAGAGCAGTATTGTTGTAGAGAGGTAAGGTTGTCGCTTATGCTAGTCGATGACTGAAACTACGTAAGAAGAATTACCATATCCATGATTTGGAGTTGGCATCAATCGTATTTGTGATAAATATATGGAGGCATTACTTGCTTGGAAAGAGGTTTTAGCTATTTGCCGACCAAAAATCGTTGAAGTATCTTTTCTCATAGAAGGACCTTAACATTCATTAGTAGCGATGGTCAGAGTTCTTGGCCTCCTAGGACTTTGACATTTCCTATACATCTGGTAATTGAAATGCAGTCGCCGATGCATTGAGTAGAAGACATGTCAGCTAGAGAGCCAAATGTATGTAGTTAAAGTATGTTGCTGGTTATGATTTCCACCCTCGATTCGAGCTAGACCATAGATGTTGGCGAGCATGACTGTCAAACTTACTCTGATAGACCGATTGGTACTAGCCAGAAACGTTATTCCATATGTGAAAAGATCATTGCTAAGATTGAGATTAGAGTAGGGTATGAAGAGATGAGGTATTAAAGACTCAACCATGATAGTTGCCTTTCTTAGATTGGAAGATTATTTATGCTGGTATCAATGGGTTGAGAGATGAGGTGCTATGAGAGTGTCATCATTTGAGATTAACTATGCATCCTTAAGGCAATAAAATGTATTGAGATATTAAATGAATATTTTATTGGGAAGGGATGAAGAATGAAATCGAAATACTTGTTTTAAAGTGTATGAACTACGGTTAATGAAGGCTAAGAAAAATAAACCAAGTGGCTACAACTACTTTAAGTTCCCCAATGGAAGTGGCCAAAGATATCGATGAACTTCCATGATGAATTGTCAAGGACTGGAGGAGGTTACGATAACATCTGGGTCACTATTGATAGATCGATGAAAAATGCTCGATTCATACCAACAAAGACTAATAGAACGACATCTGAATTGGGCGAGTTGTATATAAAGTGGATAGTACGATTCCATGGTGTGTCAAAGAGCATTGTAAGCAATCAAGACCTATTATTCACTAGTGGATTTTTTTAAAGAGCATATAGGAAGCACTGGGGAAAGAGATACATCCAAATAGAGCTTATCGCCCACAAATCGATGGGTAGACCGAGAGAGTGGATTGTATCTTGAAGGATCTCTTATAAGCCTGCATTCTTGACTTTAGGGGCTTGTGGGATGATCATTAGCATCATGTTGAGTTTACATCAACAAAAATTATCAATTTAACATTGTTATGCACCATTTGAGGTATCCACGAAGGTAAGTTCATTGATGTGAACTTATGAAGTGGAATGTATAATGTGTACTACTATGAAGACATGTGCAAAGGGATCTTTGATAGCTTGGAGGTTTCGATTTGTGCTCGTGAAGAATGGGTATGTGAGGGCGCTTACCTAGATTTCATCGTATCCCAAATCTTTGACTAATGATTTGTGTACCTTAGACATTTTGATGATGAGTCTAATTCCTTTCCTTCGAAGCGGCATGGATTCAAGCATTAAGGAACTGAGATGTTGAGTAGTCTTTAACCATTGACATGGTCATATGAGGTATCATATATACAATGCATGAAATGATTGATGTGAGGTTGTTTGATGGATACTATGTTTGATTTACTTTTCTAGGGATGCCATATGATGTATGTATTGTCGACTTAGATACCTAGACACCCTATGTTGCACCTTAGGATATTGTGCACCCATGCGATGATGTAGATTACCATATATTGATGTATTGTGCTAACTCTTTGGATGTAGAGATCAGTCAGGTATGATTCTCCAATACTTTGTGTCCGATTTACTATATTGACTTCTATAGTATTTTGTGATTATAAAGCGCTCATCATACCAAACCATTGTCTGACTCAAGTAATTATACTTTTCTTCTTATCATCTCAAGTACTCTTAAATGAGTAGACTAGATAGTAGGTACAAGATAGTGCATAGAGCCATATAGAGGATGAGCAGGAGGCTACGCTTTTCATATATTTACTTTCCGGGCTTATTCTCTATATTTTCGCTCAGTCCGCTATGCAGCACCGTGGAGCTTTATCGGTGCTATGCTATATTTTATCCAGAGTCATTTTGTTTTAGCTTATTATTTAATGAGTAAAATCTACTTTCTGGTTGTATAACTATGATGGACCTTCTACAATCTGATTTGATTTTGATTCATCTAGTTACATTACTATCTCGCATGTTTTATATCTTTATGATTATTGTATATTAACTTGTGCATGTGGAATATACAATAGGTTTTATTTGGAGTTATGTCACTTTACCCTAGGCTATCCCTCTATATAGACTGTCATGTATTGTTTAGAGACTATCGCAATGCACCATACATGTATATTGGGTAGCAAAGGTGTAGAGTGGTCGTTACAGTACCTTTCACCGAAGCAGTCCTGCCAAGAGTCATACACGTTGTTTGATTATTACTTCCTCTTTGAGCTTCACGGTCGTTATCCTACCTTTTTGTCAGGCTGAGATACCACAGATTCTGCTAAAATGGATGGATTAGAAATCGATTATAGTTGAAACTATGGACGATGGTTGAATGGTTCGGATGGACAACACTAAAAAAATGGCTAAGTATGGAATTAGTACTTCACCTAGGCAATATATTGGATTGGATCCCCAATTTTTGTCCCAATCAATGTGCAATCAGAAAGAAGTGACGAGGAGGGCCCTATAAGGCTGCATTTCAAATTTCAAGTAGGTTGGAGTTCGTATGCTCGAGTTATGCACAACTAACTCAACCTAACTCGGTGTAAAATGTGAAATCACACAAAAGGTAAGTCGAAATGACATGAAATTTGGAGAGCAAGTAGCTAACATCATGGAGAACTTACCATAATGATCGACCTCAAAAGGAGAATGTATGGAATGATGGCCTATGACTGATTACAACTCAACGCAACCTCATGAAAACGCGATATCTCACAAACGGTAAGTCGGAATGGCACGAAATTTGCAGAAAAAGTAGCTAACATCATGAGGAACTCAGCAGAATGATCACAACCTAAAAGAAGCAAGTAAAGAATGATCTCCCATGATCCATTTTCTGCTTAAAACAATGAAGATCGATCGATATCTCACAAAAGGTAAGTCGTAATAATGCAAAACATTGGAAGCATGGACTAGAAGTATGTGGGACCCTACAAGAATGATCGCACCCCTATTGGAGCTAATATGAATGATCAACATGGTTCATTCATATGGTGTGTTATCAATCTGAAAATTAGTGCATCGGGTCGTACAGATCTGGAGGTTCTTCTGACGAAATTTCAGCACAATCCATGCATGTCCTCACTTACAAATACAATAGACTTGGCTCATTGCAAAGGAATTTTTGGTGGGTTCGCCTTCATTACTTCTTATCTTTTCATTCATTATTTTTATAAGGAAAAAAACAACTGTACTTGTAATCTTACAGTATAAACAAAAGAATATTGGAGTAAACGTAGGCCGGAGTTTGCCAAACCACTATAAAATTTATGTCTTCATTTACTTTTGTATAATCTATTCTATAATATGTGAATCTATATTTCTCTATTTGGATCTAAATATTGGATAATGATGCTTTCACATACAATTTTGGACAATTTTTGGAGCAAATATTTTGGTGCTTTCAGTGAGAAAGCTAGCCTCCATGAATTTGAAGTTCAGATTTGGAATCAACTAGAGAGCTTGGATTTATAACAATGGTAAAGCCATCAACAAGGAGACAGATGGCAGATAGAAGGCATCACGAAGGAAGTCAAGAGGCATCTTCTGGAGCAAATCAAACCTCAATCTTCATCACTAGAGACGAGATAGAAACGATGATGGATGACATGTAGGAAAGGATGCTAAAGAGACAAGAGGAGATGATCCAGAATCTCCTCAGGCAGATGGGAAAAGCTAGAGCACAAAACCAAGGAAATGAAGTAGTAGGAGATGTCGGAAATATAGATCACAGAGTTTGTAATAACCCGGATTTTTGGACCTCTGGTAATTGGATAATTAACTGATTTTAACTATTGAAAACACTGATTTTTAAGTTGAACAAACAAATCTGATAATGAATAATTATATCTAGATAAATATTTATTAGATAATCTCCTGATATAATTATTTAAATTGGAAAAAATTATCTTTTTAAAAACAAATAAGATATGTATTTGTTTATGTGTATATATATAAGTAGATTGTAAATATAATTTGGATTTGAAATTTAAAGTAATATCCTAAAAATAAATTAGATGAAAACTCTTCATTGAAAACACTAAGTTTAAAATAGGATTTAATAAAAGGTTAATATGTCTTCTTTGAAATATAAATTTTGACATGCATTAAACATTCGTAGCTTAAGTAAGATTTAATGAAAAGTTTAAAATACTTCCTTTTTAAAGTATACATGAATTAAATATGGTTTGTGTATATGAAAATATAAACATAGATTAATTATAATAGGTATAAAAACATAGAAAAATTATTAAGTGAAGAATTTGGACATTTGTAGCTTTTGAGTAACACGCAAATTACAAATGGCAAATTGTTTTCTTTAAATTGTAATATATGAATAAAAGTGTTTGAGAAACCAGGTTAATACATATTCATTTTCACCACTCTCTTTTCATTTCTTTTTCTTTTATCTCCTTCTAAACTAAAAAGAAAGTCAAAAAAAATTACTGCTTTAAAATTTTCAACTTGAAGCAAACAAACTAATTCAAATTCAACTCATGGATTCAAGTCTTAGATCAACTAAGAAGATCCAAATCAAATATCAGTTCATAATCAAAAAGCCTTGTTCCTTTGTTCAACATATATAGGTGAGTAAACCTACCCCTTTGAAGTTAAATCTGTGTTTATTTACCAATACATGTGATAAATAATTGTTGTAACGGGGTGAATATAATTGGCATGGATGAATTTTCCCTAGAACATAGCTGAACTACTGTATACATATGTGTGCATGTCTGTATATAGTTAAGAATGTCTCTGTTTTGATTATAGCAGACTAAAATAGATTCAAAAAAAATCTCTTTCCCTGATCTCTTTTAGCATATGATGTTTAAAAGAAACCTGTTTGTAATGATGTAATACAAATTTTAAAAATATTTGCAAGTGAAATTATTTAGTAAATATTTCAAAAATGCGAAATTACTGTGAAATCTGTTCAAATGAGAAAAAGTGATGATCTTAATTTCATGTTTTAATTTCATAATCAGATTCGTATGAGCAAATGGTGAATTTTAATAAAAATTTCAAGATTTTTAAGCTTGTAGTTTGAGTGGAATTTTGGGATGGTCGGATTTGGGTTTTATTTCGATTTTCGACGATCGCTAGGCTTGGGGGTGTCGGGGTTGAGGCCGGAGATTGTTTGTTGATCGATGATCATTGGAAAATTGCTCGGAGGGATTTTAGATCACCGGGGTGGACGGGCAATGGAAAACCAGGGTTTTAGGTCCTGATTTGGTCGACTTCGGTTTTGAGGTGGGTGCGTCGTCGTCGAAGCATCGGTCATGATCGGAGTAGGTGGGATGGGAGCGTAAGTCTACGGCGAAGTTCTAGATGGGGTTCAATGTTTCTAGTGACCGAAGGAGGCGATGCGAGGAAATTCTTGGCGATCAGTCTTGTTCTGATGGGTTGCATGTAGCTCGATCTTGATTGCATCGTCGTATCAGATTTATGGGCACTGAAGGCAATCGAGAAGGTCAACGTTGACTTGTTGATGGAGGCGTCGTCGGTCAGAGCGACGGCGTTTGTGTGTGCAGGTGCACACGTATCAGTGTGTATCTTTGTTTTGCTGAAGGTTTCGAGTTCGAGGAAGAAGGGATAGAGACTAGGGTTCATGCATGGGTAGACGCAGGGATAGCTCGAGTGTTTGTTCGGGGTAGTGTTGTTGAGGGCCCGGGTTGTTTTGTATGGTAACAGATTTTAAAAAATATAAAGAATTTTGTACCCGGTTTTCAAAGCACAAGGAAATGCAGATTTAAAGGTGAAAGCAAAGTTGTTAAACAAATTTTCATTGCTCAAAAATAAAAGTTAAAGTATTAACTAAGTTTTCAAGTAAATAATTAACCAGGTTTTAAAATAAAATAAAAGCATGAACAAGTTTTAAAAACATAAGAAAATAAATAAGTTTCCAAGGCAAAGAATATGCACAAGTTTTCAAGCAAGTATTTATCAAGTTTCAAAACAAGTTTCAAAGATTAAATGTTTTTAAAGTTAATTTGTTTTGGAATAATTATATATTAGGTTAATAATAAATTAATTCCTAAGTATTTTCAAATGAAAATTTAATAATGATTTAATTAAGTAGGAGATTAAGATGAGTGTTTTAAGCTTTAATTAAAAGGACTCAAGTGATTTGTGTAAATTAATTTCAAGCATTTAAATTAAATAAGATTAAATGATTTAATTAAGTAATTAATTAAGATAAATGGTTTATCTTAGATTAATTAAGGGTTAATTAATTATTTTAAGTAATTATTGGGTAATTAACTTAAGTAATTAAAGGATAATTACTTAATGAAATTAATTAAATAGGATCATTAATTAATCTGATTAATTAAAGGGTCATTAACTAATGTAAGTAAATTATGGGTAATTAATTAATGTGAATAATTAAGGGATGATTAATAATTTCATTAATTAATTAAAATAAATAAACTTGGTTTATAATTAATTAAGGTAAATTAAGCAGGATTAAAGGTAATTAATTTATTTAGTGATTAAATTAAATTAATTAGACATTGCATGACTAATAATTCTTTCTTACGGATGATAAACTAATTGAATACCTTGGATTGTTGACATCTCTGATATGTGATTTGTGATGTTCTATATGTTTGGGTTGGACCATGATAATGTGGGTAATCTATCAGTGATGAATTGCTGTGTAAATGCGACATTCTGTTTTTAAAATTAAATTGTATTCACTTAAACAACTTGGATTAAGATAACATTGGATTCGAAGAGACCGGGCTTGGGTATCAGCAAATACCCGAAACCACTTCGATAAGTAAATCTACAATAATTCTTTATACGTTTGATTTAGAATTAAATAGGTTGGAATGGAATAATTTATGCAATAGGGTCACTTAAACTGAGTAACAGTTCTTAAATATTGTTTGATAATTGACTATAATAAGTTAAGAACTCATAGTTAGGTACGAGTTACCATAGTTTTTAAAGAAGTTTTATAACTCAGTATTTTCAAATTATATGGGTTTACTCACGCTGGTTTCCACCCTGACCCGGGTGTTACTTTGTTGTAATGCTCGGGTCAGACCGAGTATTACAGATTTTCAGGTAAGGACGTTCTGGAACTCAGGTGAAAAACTGGATACACAGAGGAACGCATGGAGCTTATTCCGCTGTGTATTGTAGTTATATTGATTGTATTCTGGGACAAATTGTTAACTGTCCAGTTTCGATGAACTCTAATGTATTATATGTAAATTGACAAATACAGCTTTTCTTTGTGTAAATGCTATTATTTGGTACTATATTTTGATCCGCTACGAATGTGAGATTCTATGTTTTTGTTTTTTGTTTCTTCTTCTTAACTCTAACGATCTGGGATTTCCGGCGTTCGATTGCTCGGCACTTCTACAGTGAACGTATTAGTGTCGAATTTTTGGGGTCGAAAATTCCAGGCCATTACATAGTTGGAGCAGCAGGTGTGGAGGCAAAGCAAAATCAGGACCAAGGAAATGAAGCTAACAGACTACAGGATGGAATGGTACAACCGGAGGCAATCCCCGGTCGACACATGACGATCGATACTGATCGTTCCAGAATGATCGACGCCGATCAGTCTAGACTCAGGGCATGCCCTTGGGTCATGCTGAATCAATCCCAGATGGGGCGTTGGACATTGCTGAGCAGTTTGGTGTCAATCAAAACATGAATCCGCATCTAGAAAATGATAATATGGGATTACCTCGCTGACTCGAGTGGGGAGGGCAAGATGGAAATGATGATTAGAGACCACTTATGGATGCTGGAATAGCTAAAAATTTGCATCCAAGACTTAGAGCGAAAGCCAGCTGGCTTGATATGGATTGGAATGAATTAGGAGCAATCCCCGATCGAGGAAGACTGATCATCATGCATCTATTCACATGGATTGTAACTACTCCCTATGTAACCGGGGGTAAGATTTGGATGGCTTTGTAAGGAAATAGATAGCAGTGATGGAATAGGAGCAGCCATCATCCGCCACAAATTGAAGAGAGCCCAACTAAAGGGCACAGGTCGTTGTCTCTTGATCGGGATGACATGAACTAAAAGAAACTCCATATTAAAATGGCCAAGTCACTTACACATGTACGAGATCGAGCTCGGTCCCTAGGCATGCTCTGAGATGGCGATAAATCGCCATAACAAATGATTATGAAACTCACTTGAATATGAAAACAAGCATTTCGCCTCGAATGGTAATCAATCTCAAACGATCAAATTGTGCCTCAAACGGGAGTAGATCTTGAACGATCGCCTCAAACGCACTCGATCTCAAACGATCATATTTCGCCCTAAATGGCAGTCGATTTTGAATGATTATATTTCGTCCCGAATGACACTCGATCCGAACGATCGTATTTCTCCTTGAACGACACTTGATATCGAATGATCATATTTCGCCTCAAATGGCATCCGATCTTGAATGATCATATATCGCCTTGAACGACACTTGATTACGTACGATCATCATTTGCGCCAAACAGCACTCGATCATGTACGATCATCTTCCATCTTAAATGAAAATCGGTCACAAACAACCATCATCTTCCATGAACGGCTATATTTCTTGAATGACCACCACTCGCCTTGAACGGCAACATCAACCTCGAATAAATGCCATCCTCGAACGACAACGGATCCGACTAACGGTCTCGAATGGCCACAATACGCCTTCCTAATGCAAGGCATGTTTTAGGGGGAAAATATTATCCCCTTTTGCTCAGGCCGGGACACCATGAATTTGGCTAAAATGGATGGATTGAAAATCGAATACAGTTGAAACTATGGACAATAGTTGAATGGATTCGGATGGACGAAACTCAAAAAATAGCTAAGTATGGAATTGGCACTTCATCTATGCAACGGATTGGACTGGATCCCCAATTTTTGTCTCGATCATGGTTCAATTGGAATAAAGTGACAAGGAAAGCCCCATGATAGTTTGTACAAGTATTTCAGTTCTTATAGACCATTTGGATGAAATCGTATTTCTGATCTAAAATAAGCTCACCTAATAATGATAGTTTGTACAAGTATTCTTTCATCATTATTATATTACTTAGATATTTAGAGTTTGATCTAACGTCAAAAATCCCTATTAATATCCATATCTGATTGGTAGACCAGTTTAAAGTCTGTAGTTCAAACCAATAACATTTATCGATTAACTATTTTACTCTTACCAAATTTTAACTTTAAGTTGACTGCCAATTATGGTGATACTGTCCTTTTATAACAAAGGTGATGAATCCTATCTTTGGCAATGTTTCACTTCAAATTGTTTAATGTGTCCTTGACTATGGTTATAATAAGGTCGTTATGCCAAGTATTTAACCATAATCAAAGTATAGCCTAACTACTTAAGGTCAACAACTCTCAAGTCTGAAAACTATTGTACATCATTATCCTAAGATCTTCAATTTTGAATTAGTTATATTAATATATAGAATACTCTCATCGATTCATTCAGTGATTATTCTAAACAACCACATGTATGTTGTTTCCCTAACGGTCATGAGTAAATCACCATCCATAGTATGAAGAGCATTACAACATTAGTCTCGACGGACTTATCGATATCCTTTTCTCAATATATCTTGACTTGGAACATTTAAGGAGTAACGATCCAATACTCATAGTTACGAACACATTTGTAAATATTGTCAATAAGATACTTCTTCAAAGGATTTTTCTACTTATATATGTTTAATGTATTTAATTCATTATTTATATCTCTACAACAATATATATAAAAGAAAATAAAACTAGATGTTTACATCGTTTTGAACAAGATTCCCTTATAAGAGTTAAGTTACATAATAAATTATATAATTGGCCATAGGGTACTCCATTAACTTTATGACTCCCTTGTGAAGGCGACGATGAAGATGCCGCATATAGTTGGAAAATAATATAATTTGAACGAAAGAGTATTAACTTACATGTTTTTCCAACACTATAAATTGAGGAGGACAATGGTCATACTAGATCGCCAACTCCACCAACAACATAATTAGAACGAGTACAAGACACGGGATCCCTTCCAGATTCACCACTAAGACAAACCAAATCTTTAAACGAGATATACGTGATAAGCAACTTGATGATTATCGAACCAGAAAACTATGAAGCATTTTACAAACAAGAAGTATGAAGAAAGGCTATGTAAGAGGAGATAACGATGAATCAAAAAATGAAACATGGGAGCTCATGAATCGTCTAAAAGACAAAGGTGCTATAGAAGCTAGATGGTTTTATAAATCAAAGTGTAACTTTGATGACTCAAGTCATAAGAAAGATACAAGGGCCTGGTATAGTAGAATCAATGGCTACTTTACCGAGCAAGGGTTTAGAAGGAGTAAAAGTGAGATAACAATTGATATTAAGGCTCAAGGAAAGGAAAACCCACTTATTATTTCTTTACATGTTGATGATATTATCTATATAGGAGATAATTGGATAATGACCAATGAATTTGTTTTTGAGAGTAAGAGTGGTAAATTATTTAAGTAAAGTACTCATTTTGATGTCTTGGGGATTTGAACCAAATACCTCTCTAACCTCATGCTAGAGCTCCTTATAATTTGATGCTTGAGCTAGTGGTCTCCGACAAGAATGATCAAAGAGTTTAAAGAAGTAATGTCGAAGACTTATAAGATGATATATTTAGGTCTTATGCATTACTTTCTTCGGATTGAAATAATACAAAAAGAAGGTAGATCTTCATCTTTAAAAAAGAATTATATAGATACTCTTCTAAAGAAATTCGAAATGGAATGATATAAGATAATATCCACTACATAAGAGAATAATAAAGCATTTAAGAAAGAGGATGGCTCACCAAAAGCAAATAAATTGGGATTTCAAAATTTAATTGGAAGCTTACTCTACTTATCAACAACAAGATAAGATATTATGTATGAACATGACGAATATTATGTATGCAATTAGAGCCTAGTAAAAATTTATGCAAAGTAGAATTAAAGTTCTATATGGAGAAACTAAGAGAGAACATAGGTTGTCTTTAAGAACTATGAAAACTGGTATGAAACTATAAATAGCTCAAAACTAATTAGATACACAATTAGTGACTAGGCAGGATTGGTAGATGACATGGAAAGCACTTCAGTCTATGAGTTTACTCTTGGTTACGAATATTCTCTCAAGCATTAATAATGTAAGCAACAATTACACTATCATTAGCGGAAGCAGAGTATATGGCAACAACCATTACAACAAGTCAAACTATTTGGCTGCGGCGAATATCTAAAGATAAAGCAGTTGCAAGAAGAAGCCAAAGAAATATATTGTGATAATAAATTATCTATAGCAATGATGAATTCTTTTGTCTTTCATAGCATAACCAAGCATATAGGCTTCAAGTATCGCTTCAATAAAGGAGCCGGAGCCGAAGCCAAAAAAGAGATACAATCCTATTACGACAGGACTGCAGATTAATTAGTATTATCCAAAAATTGATGTAACAACCCCTAAATGAAAGATTTTGTAAAGATAACAATTATTTGTTTTATAATTGTATTTTATAGCAGTAGATCTATAAGAATGTAAAAAAATGAAGAAGAATGATCATAAAAACAAGAGACGTAATATTTATAGTGGTTTAGCATTTCTTACGTCTACTTTAATGTTTTTAGTATTGCTATTATATTCTATATCTGGAATAAAATACGATTAAAACTTGAATTTATATTTCAAAGTTGATAATGGTAAAGCTTCCCCTAAGAAATATAACAACAAATAACCGAGAGTAAAAATTTCAAAGCTCTTTTCTATTGCAAGTAGCCCTCTATTTGTAGCTGAAATATAATATTATTGGGCTCCTAAGTTGTCAGATCATGGTAAAACTTGTCAAACAATCAGTTTGAAATGATAGGAGAAAGACCAACTCATCCTCCAAATATTGATGGACCGGTACCTTCGATATATGGATCTGCGTCGATCAATGAACTTATTAATTTCCTTGTTTTTTCTTTTATTTTTTTCGAGCCTTGTTGCTTCGTTCCTTGTGTTGATCGTCCTTCGACGCTTCTAAGTGAAAGAATGAAGAGTGTGTCATAGCGGTAATTATGTAATTTTTTTATGTAATATTAATTCCAATAAATAATCTTGCTCGAAGTAAAATATGTTTTTGGTTTTGTTTTCTATTATATATAGTGTTATATTGTGATATAAGTATTGCATTAATAATATTGAACATATATAATTAGAAACTAATAAAGGTAAGGCGTCTGTGATATCCCGAAATTTTTGACAATATCAATTTAATAATCTGTATTTAAAATTAAACTAATTTGATAATTTTTGTAAATAAATATAAATTGATTTAATAAATCTCACTTTAATAAATAATTAATTAGTGAATTTATCTTTTATAAGCTAATAAATTGTTTTCTATTTATAATGTGTATATATATTTATATATATTTTAAATAGATGAGTTTGGTTTTAAATTTAATTAGTATAGCATATTTTCTAATTCTAATATTTTGGCAATTGGGAAATTATGATTTATTTAATGTAAAGCTTTTCAAAGCTATTTAATAAAGAACTATATGATTTTAAATTTATAAAATAAATGTTTAATTGTTTAAAAGGGATTTTAGCATAAGTTTAAACTTAAATAAGATTAATAATAAAGATTTGTTTTATTTCTTTTTAAAATATTGTTTAATAAATATGATTGTAATTAGATATGAAGTTTAAAATACAACTAATTAATGAAACATTTATTCATTTAAATAATAAGTAATTTATAACCTCTTTTATAAATTTATTTAAAATAAGTAAAAATATTGTTTTCAAATAATTGATATGTGTATTATTTTATTTATAATTATACTTGGTTTTATTCTTTAAAAATTACATATATATACATATATAACTAAGTATTAAAAACTAATTAATTTAGTTAAAAGCTTTTATTTACACTTTATTATAAATACAAACTACTTAAAAGACAAGTGTAAGTATATAAAAGCCTCATTTAACATGTGTTAAGTTAACAAACAAAGAAAGTTAACAAGTGTTAATACTTAAGACGAGTGTCAAATTTGTATTTTATTTTTATTTTTTTATCTTTGATTTTAATAAATCATAAATTTAGTTATATAAGCATACACATCTTCTTTTCCTTTTTCTTTTTTTCTTTTTCAAACCAAGAAATCTTTCAGCCGAAAACTATTTACTTTAGACAATTTTCAAAACAAATCATGCAAATCTAAGAATCAAAACCCTTTTTCCTCCAAAATATGATAATAAATCTTCCTCAAAACCAAATCAAACCAAAATCCCGTATTTCATTTTCAAAAGCCTGTAACTCCTCCTTTTCAAACCAACTTGCAAATCATTTTCAAAAGCAAGCTGCATTCATCATTCAACCTGAAATCTGTAGCCAGCATGCATGAAATTTTCAAATCTGGAATGGTTACTGCATGCAACAATCTGAAGCTATCATGCACATTTCCAAACAAAAGCAAACCTGCAAATTTCAATCTGTTTTAAAAAGCCTGCATTTTCTTGTAAGCTGAAGCATGCATGTAAGTTTGTAAATCAAGGGGCAAGGGCATTTTAAAGCAACATTCAAGTTTAAAGTTTTCAAAAGCATTCGAGCAAGTTTTCAAAAGATTCACAAGGGTTTTTCAAAAACTGGTGCTCTGCTCATCAAAATTTCAGGTGAGTAACTCCACTTTAAAAAATTTAGCAGGTAAATTTTGGTTGCATGATAGTTAATTTGAGATGAATGTGTATTTTATGGTATCTATTGTGATTACATGCATGTATAGCCTGCAAGTTGTTTTCATCATAGTGTTCTCTGCTTTTACTTTCCAGTTTTCCCATTTTGATTTAAAAAATTCAAATCTTTTGATCTTATCTCTGTTTAAGCTTAATATGCAAAACAAACTTGTTTGTTTAATTATAAACTTCAGTTTAAAATTGTATTTAAGTCAAAATAATATGTGAATATCTCTGGAATGTATAAACAGATGATCAAACACTAAAGTAGAGAAAATTCAAATACAGTGATTCTATGTTTCAGGGTGATAATCTGAAACATCATAGAAAATTATGATTTTGAAAGGCAAAATTACAATTTTTAATGCTATATTCAAAGAGCAGTTCTCTATTATCTGTATTTTGTATTTGAGGCATTTCTGTTGCCACAATTGTCTGGAGGTGTCGTGTTTGCTCCTGGAGTTGGAGGAGTGATCTGTGAGGATGGGAAAATTATTAGATTATGGTATTTTTCATGTTTGAGATGGTGATTGTGATTGGA
This sequence comes from Allium cepa, assembly GCA_030765085.1. NCBI lineage: Eukaryota > Viridiplantae > Streptophyta > Magnoliopsida > Asparagales > Amaryllidaceae > Allium > Allium cepa. The sequence continues at coordinate 266,706,631 of CM060932.1, forward strand.
AGTTTAGAACCCTAGTTTTTTTATTGGGTTTGATAAAATCGATCTCTTCGGCATTTGTCGTTGATCAAGTTCAACTATATCTTGGGTATTGGAAGTTGGTGGGTTGACGAGGTCTTCGTCGGAGTTTTAGAGGCGAAGATGGTCGGAGCTTCAAAGGGGAGACGTTGACAGGTTTTGGTTGAAGTGGGTACTGCCTGTTTCAGTTTTGTTCCAGGCTGGGATTTTAATCTCGATGGGGAAAACAAGGTTGTGGTGATGGATGTGGGATACATTGGTGATCGATGACTTGTTTCAGTCATCAGGGTTGGTCGAAGATAGGTGGATGGCCGGTGTATGTGCACTGTGCTTCATTTTCTTGTGAGGTTGTTTGTTTTGGTTTGTGGGGTTTTGTTTACTCGAGTTTGTCTCAAGTTAGTTGAGGGTGTAGCTCGAAGCAGATTAGGGTTGAACTCGGAGTTATTTAGGGTAGGCTCGAGTATATTAAGTTGTTTTAGGTTTTAAATAAAAACAGAAACCTGTTCTGTTTTAAAGTTTAAAAGTAAAATTTTAAAATGTAAACTGAAATTTAAAATAAGTTTTAAAACCTGAGTTTGAATATGAATTCAAGAATTTGAATCTTAGATTTGAAATGATTTGAGTTTTGAAATTTAAATTTGGTTTTAAAAACTTTTAAGACTAAAAGTATATTTGGTTTTGAATTTAAACTAAAGGTTTAAATTGTAAAATAGAAATTTAAAATAAGCTTAAATCTGAGTTTTAAAATCTGGAATTTAAGTTTGAGTTTCAGTTTTTTTAAAATAAAATAAAGTTTTAAATTTAATTCGTTTAATTACTTTAAAAAAATGGTTAAATGATTTGAAATTTAAAATGAAATTTAAAATGTAAGTAAGTTTTGAATTTAAGTGATCTGGAATCAAAATTTAATTTGTATTCCAGTTCGAAATAAATAGAAATTTTTAAATTTAAAATGAATTAAACAATCTTGTTTGTTTAAGTGTATTTTTAAATTAATTTTGAATAAAATGAATTGGGATTTAAATTCTTTTAAAACTTCTTATAAATGGATATTTCTTTAACATATGAGATAAAAGGTTTTTGAATTGTTTTTAAAACCTTGTTTAAGTTAAATTTGTATTCATTTAAAAATCTTAAATTTAAAATGAAGTTTAAAATGAAATGTAAAGTAAATTTGAAAACAAATTGTTTTTAATACTTTGATTAAGTAAGAAATGTTTATCTTAAAGATAAATAAAATTTAATGATTTGGATTCATTAAATTATTAAGTTAATTTAAATGGATAATTTATTATTTAATTAATTAATGATATTGATGGTTAATTAAGTAATTAGAATTTTTAAAGTAATTAATTAAGACTTAAGATTAATTAATTAAGATTAATTAATCTGTAATTAAGGATTATTAATTAGATTTTAATTAATGATTAAAGATTTTTTTTAATCAAGTAATTAAGGATTAATTAAGTTGTAGTTAACACTTAATTAATTTAATAATTAGAGATTAATTAATTGGTAATTAAATATTAAATGATTTGTAATTAATGATGGTTAATCTACGTTAATTTCTTAATAAAGTAATTAAGAATAGTTAATGAAGGTCATTAACTAAGATTATTTAACAATTAATTTATGTGATTAAATTTAATAATTAATTAGATTAATTAATTAATGATAATCATTTGTGAAATTGTTTATGCTTAATTACTTAATAGAAGTAATTAATAAATTAATTAATTAATGTAATTAATCGAGTTTAATGTGATTGGTTTAGATTACTTAATTAAATTTAATTAATTTAAACACTTGATGATTTGATAATAATTACTTAATGTAATTAATGGGATTGTAATTACTTAGGGAAGTAATTAATTGATAATTACTGGATGTAATTAAAGATGTTTTAATAATGGAAGTAATTTGGATTAAATTACTTTGTAATTAATCAAAGGATTAATTAGAGAATAAATTAAGGAGTAATTTATTGGATGAAGTAATTAAGGGTAGTTAATTACTGGATGTTATTAATTAAGGGTGATTAATATATGTGGTTTAATTGAAGATTAATTACTTAATGTAATTAATTTAAATAGAGAGATTAATTAAAAATGTAATTTACAAATCATTGATTAATAAAATTAATGATGTAAATTTAGAATTGATTAATCAAGGAACAATTAATAAATGAAGTAATTAATTAATAAAGCATTAATGTAATTAATTTAGTTAATTAATTGATTAAGTTAATTATATTAAAGGTTAAGTATAATTAACTTATGTAATTAATTTAAAGGCTAATTACTTATTGTAATTAGAAAATTGTTAATCAGGAATGATTAATTGAAATGAATAATGAGATGGTGATTAATTAATTGATTTGAAATTAATTAATGGTTAAGTTAAGCAGGATTATAATGATGAAGTAATTAATTTAATTCATTTTAAATTAATTAGAAATGGAAGTAATTAATTTAATTCACTTTAAATTAATTATGGATGGTGTGATCATTAAATCATTGCTTACGTATGAATGGATGATATTGGTTGCCTTGAATGTTTGAAATCTTAGAAATGAGATAGGTAATGCTGTGTGATATGGATGCTTTGGTTGCATTGGGATGATAATATAGATTATCTGTTTATAATGATGATATGGATTATCTGTTTATGATGATAATGTTGATTATCTATTGTTATGTTATGAATTATCTATCTGTATGTATATAGATAATGAATTGAAATTGTTTTAAACTCTAAAAGATCTTGGCCTTAAAATATACATTTTGGATTCGGTGAGGCCGGGATCGGGTTTCCATATTTGGATATCCGAAAACCACATCGATCCAAATTAACGATAGGTCGTGAATCTGAAGTGAAGATGAAGATTCAGAGTGCAAGGGTTATCGTCGTTAACTCTGAGGGTGATTCCAAAATGAGTGTAACGAAATAATACCTTCGGTTTCGTTCGAACTCGAAATGAATTTGTATGGATTGAATGCTTTCAGAACATCGTCGGGTGGATGATGAGCATTCTAAGTGATGTGTTCTATAAAGGTAATCGTAGCCACAAGCCTCATCAACCGGGAATGGCTAAAACAGGAGAGGTGCAGCAAGACTAAGTGGGTCATGCCCAAGTAGGACGAGTTTTATCCCTGTCTAGATGTCCCTTTTATTTCGGCTGTGTGATGCGGTTGCTGATCACAACTGCAGGGTGGTCTTGTTCGGGACTGTTCAGTAAGGAATGGTTCCGGCTTTGTGTTGCAAGGGATTGGGAGTGATCCTCGGTACGGTGATCTAGGCCCCGTACTATGACGGACGGTACCCCGGTAGCCCTGCCATTGTATGGAATCCAAAATCCAATAAGTGCTATCGGTTTTGATTGTATTACCTACTTTTGTGGCTGGTAGCTGGAATTTAATAATGTAACAATTTTGGCTATTTCTTATTTACTTGAAAATCCTAGACCTATTATAATATCACTGGATTTCCTATCAAATGTTTTGGTTAGTGTAAGGTAAAAACTTTTCCATGTTTATGTGTGGGAAGTCTTACGTGATACCTTTTGTTTTCAAAGGTTTTTCAAAAGTTAAGCAACTTTAACCTGTTACTCACACCAGACCCATGTCTGACCCGGAGTTTGTTTCTGTTTTTCTTAAACTCTTGGGTACTCAAATTTTTATGAGTAGCCAAGGGATTCAAGTTAGCTTTGACGAATTATGGAGGAGTAATGGAGCATGAGACTTCTGCGTTGTAGTTATATACTGTTCCACTGTGTTGGTATCTCTGAGTGGTTTCTTTGTATTATAATGGGTTGTAATAACTAGACTGGTGTTTATAACTGTCTAGTATGTGTTGTATTGTCGGTGTAACTCTGATTATGTTATTAATATAATTTATTCGTTCCGCCGTTGAGATTCTGATGTTGTTTCTTCTTTCTCTTCTTTCTTTTCTCTTTTCTATCCCTTTCTTTTTTAAAGATGATACGATTTTCTGGTCCTAGAAAGTCGGGTCGTCACAGGTGGTATCAGAGCGCTAGGTTGAGCGAATACCTAGACTCTGGGGTGGTGTCTATCTTGAGAAAGCGTATTTGTATATATATATATTTATATTTATATTTTATTTCTACCTATATGTTGGGTTACCTGTTCGGGTTTTCCAATATAAGATATAAAGGTAGAATGGGTAGTGGTGTGTGTAACACAACTACCATTGGTTGGAGTTTGAATGTTTAAGGTTGGAGGTGGATATGTCGAGACTGTAGACTTAATACCGTCTCGAGTGATCTTTGCAGCTTGGTGTAAGGATTTCATCGATCTTTGAAGGAAACCTGTTAAGATTCAGAGTTCATCTTTGAAGATTGGATGAGTTGAGTTTGGATCTGTCGGTTTGGCAGAAGTGAGTGATGGTATCTTGATACCTCAGGAAGTAGTAGCTGCGTGATGAGATGTAGTGATTATGGATGTGTTCGAAGATGTTTCTTTAGAACAAGTTTAAGGAAGTGTGTCTGTTTCGGTGTTGTAGCTGAGTTTAGCAGGGTGTTTCTGTTTGCTTTGAGGTCCGAGTTTCTCGGAGAGCTTTGGATTAGGAATTCTTTGGCATTGGTGTTAGCAGTGCAGCTCGGAGTGTTCTGTGTTGGCAGGAAGTCTTCTGGCTGAGTAATTTTTCTAAGGTGGAGTTCAGAAATAGCAGAGTGGATCATTTTCTTCGATGGATTGGCTAAGCCAGCGTAAGCTGTTCTGACTGGTAAAGAGAGAGCAGTTTTCTTTGGATTAGGCTGGGTTGATCACAATAGTGACTTGCGATACTTTGAGTGTTCTCTTGGGTTGTTGGAGATTTTCCGGATGTCTTCAGGGAAGTCACGGTTTGTCCGCATCTGGAGATCGAGTTTTCTTATCAATTTGGATTCCAGGATTGGTACCGGTGGTTCAGCTAATAGAAGAATGATTCCTTGAGATAGAGGTTGGTGAAGCAACTCAGGTTTCATAGGAACTTCTAAGTTTTCTTTATGGATCCGTGGAACCATATTTTTGGGATGGGTTGTCTAGTCTGTTCTCGTGTTCTTCATCAACATTCTCTTCTACTTCGAATCAGAGTTGCGCAGAGGAAGCAGTTAGGAGTGCATCTGTTTTTTCTTTTTCGGATAAGGAGAAGTGAGTTCAGTCTTCTGTTGATTGATGAATAGAGCTGTGTTCTTGGTTTTGGATTGATCTTGAGGATATCATTGGGTTGGATTGGCTCAGTCTGTTTCTAGTGGAATGAGCAAGGGTTGAGCTGATCAGGAAGGATGTTGGTAGCCCAAGATCGTCTGAAGAATTTTGATGATAAGAGACGGAAGAATTTGGATTCTGGAGTCGGAGATTTGGTCTTGGGTAGGATTTCTCAGATCGAAGGAGCTATAAGTTTTTGGTAAGTCTGGGAAGCTAGCTCTGAGGTGTTTTGGGTTTCTTCTGTGTTTTGGTAAGATAAATGCTTTGATTTTCAAGAGTTGAATTTCCAGTTTGGATAACTGGGATTCGGTGTGTTTCACGTATCTCGGAGGGAGTACGTGTTTGATCTATCTCTAGTTGTAGAACCTGCAGTTTAGGAGGTTTGGTTGTTGAGTCAGACTTATCTGTAGTCTGATATTCTGTTTAGAGTGTAGATCTAGATGAGATAAGGGCTCTGTAGCTTAGTAGTATTGATTGTTTGGATTCTATAGAGCGAGTATCCCGATATTTATACCGGGGAAACTCGAGGAAATTCTATCCAGAATTTTGTCTGGATAATTAGATTTGTTTTGATTGGATGAATTGGTTGCTATGGTTGTTAGCATATGATTAATATATGCTGTGTTTTATAATTAAATCTTTAATGAGATTATTAAATTACTTTTGTTTAAAATTTCGGGGATGAAATTCTTTTAAGAGGGAAGGAATGTGATATCCCGGAATTTTTGACAATATCAATTTAATAATCTGTATTTAAAATTAAATCGATGTGATAATTTTTGTAAATAAATTTGAATTGATTTAATAAATCTCACTTTAATAAATATTTAATAGTGAATTTATCTTTTATAAGCTAGTAAATTATTTTCTATTTATAATGTGTATATATATTTATATATATTTTAAATAGACGAGTTTGGTTTTAAATTTAATTAATATAGCATATTTTCTAATTCCAATATTTTGGCAATTGGTAAATTATGATTTATTTAATGTAAAGCTTTTCACAGCTATTTAATAAAGAACTATATGATTTTAAATTTATAAAATAAATGTTTAATTGTTTAAAAGGGATTTTAGCATAAGTTTAAATTTAAATAAGATTAATAATAAAGATTTGTTTTATTTCTTTTTAAAATATTGTTTAAGAAATATGATTGTAATTAGATATGAAGTTTAAAATACAACTAATTAATGAAACATTTATTCATTTAAATAATAAGTAATTTATAATCTCTTTTATAAATTTATCTAAAATAATTAAAAATATTATTTTCAAATAATTGATATGTGTATTATTTTATTTATAATTATACTTGGTTTTATTCTTTAAAAATTACCTATATATATGACTAAGTATTAAAAACTAATTAATTTAGTTAAAAGCTTTTATTTACACTTTATTATAAATAAAAACTACTTAAAAGACAAGTGTAAGTTTATAAAAGCATCATTTAACATGTGTTAAGTTAACAAACAAAGAAAGTTAACAAGTGTTAATACTTAAGGCAGGTGTCAAATTTGTATTTTTTTCTTTGATTTTAATAAATCATAATCTAGTTATATAACGATACACATCTTCCTTTCCTTTTTCTTTTTTTCTTTTTCAAACCCAGAAATCTTTCAGCTGAAAACTATTTACTCTAGACAATTTTCAAAACAAATCATGCAAATCTGAGAATCAAAACCCTTTTTCCTCCAAAATCTGATAATAAATCTTCCTCAAAACCAAATCAAACCAAAATCCTGTATTTCATTTTCAAAAGCCTGTAACTCCTCCTTTTCAATCAACTTGCAATTGTTTTTCAAAAGCAAACTGCATTCATCATTCAACCTGAAATCTGTAGCCAGCATGCATGAAATTTTCAAATCTGGAATGGTTACTGCATGCAACAATCTGAAGCTATCATGCACATTTCCAAACAAAAGCAAACCTGCAAATTTCAATCTGCTTTAAAAAGCCTGCATTTTCTTGTAAACTGAAGCATGCATGTTAGTTTGTAAATCAAGGGGCAAGGGCATTTTAAAGCAACATTCAAGTTTAAAGTTTTTAAAAGCATTCAAGCAAGTTTTCAAAAGATTCACAAGGGTTTTTCAGAAACTGGTGCTCTGCTCATCAAAATTTCAGGTGAGTAACTCCACTTTATAAAATTTAGTAGGTAAATTTTGGTTGCATGATAGTTAATTTGAGATGAATGTGTATTGTATGGTATATATTGTGATTATATGCATGTATAGCCTGCAAGTTGTTTTCATCATAGTATTCTCTGCTTTTACTTTCTAGTTTTCCCATTTTGATTTAAAAAATTCAAATCTTTTGATCTTATCTCTGTTTAAGCTTAATATGCAAAACAAACTTGTTTGTTTAATTATAAACTTCAGTTTAAAATTGTATTTAAGTCAAAATAATATGTGAATATCTCTGGAATGTATAAACAGATGATCAAACACTAAAGTACTGAAAATTCAAATACATCGATTCTATGTTTCAGGGTTATAATCTGAAACATCATACAAAATTATGATTTTTAAAAGCAAAATTACAATTTTTAATGCTATATTCAAAGAGCAGTTCTCTATTATCTGTATTTTGTACTTTGAGGCATTTCTGTTGCCACAATTGTCTGGAGGTGTCGTGTTTGCTCCTGGAGGTGGAGGAGTGATCTGTGAGGATAGGAAAATTATCAGATTGTGGTATTTTTCATGTTTGAGATGGTGATTGTGATTGGAATTTTAGAACCGTAGTTTTACTGGGTTTGATAAAATCGATCACTTCGGCATTTGTAGTTGATCGAGTTCAACTATATCTTGGGTATTGGAAGTTGGTGGGTTGACGAGATGTTCGTTGGAGTTTCAGAGGCGAAGATGGTCGGAGCTTCAAAGGGGAGACGTTGACAGGTTTTGGTTGAAGTGGGTACTGCCTGTTTCAGTTTTGTTCCAGGTTGGGATTTTAATCTCGATTTTGATTTCGAGGGGAAAACAAGGTACTGGTGATGGATGTAGGATTCATTAGTGATCGATGACTTGTTTCAGTCATTAGGGTTGGTCGGAGATAGGTGGATGGCCGGTGCATGTGCACTGTCATCATTTTCTTGTGAGGTTGGTTGTTTTGGTTTATGGGGTTTTGTTTACTCGGGTTTGTCTCGAGTTAGTTGAGGGTGTAGCTCGAAGCAGATTAGGGTTGGACTCGGAGTTATTTAGGGTAGGCTCGAGTATATTAAGTTGTTAAAGGTTTTAAACAAAAACAGAAACCTGTTCTGTTTTAAAGTTTAAAAGTAAAATTTTAAAATGTAAACTAAAATTTAAAATAAATTTTAAAACCTGAGTTTGAATATGAATTCAAGAATTTGAATCTTTGATTTGAAATGATTTGAGTTTTGAAATTTAAATTTGGTTTTAAAAACTTTTAAGAGTAAAAGTATATTTGGTTTTGAATTTAAACCGAAGGTTTAAATTGTAAAATAGAAATTTGAATTAAGTTTAAATCTGAGTTTTAAAATCTGGAATTTAGGTTTGAGTTTCAGTTTTTTTAAAATAAAATAAAGTTTTAAATTTAAATTGTTTAATTACTTTAAAAAAATGGTTAAATGATTTGAAATTTAAAATGAAATTTAAAATGTAAGTAAGTTTTGAATTTAAGTAATCTGGAATCAAAATTTAATTTGTATTCCAGTTTGAAATAAATAGAAAATTTTAAATTTAAAATGACTTAAACAATCTTGTTTGTTTAAGTGTATTTTTAAATTAATTTTGAATTTAAAATGAATTGGGTTTTAAATTCTTTTAAAACTTCTTATAAATGGATATTTCTTTAACATATGAGATAAAAGGTTTTTGAATTGTTTTTAAAACCTTGTTTAAGTAAATTTATATTCATTTAAAAATCTTAAATTTAAAATGAAGTTTAAAATGAAATTTAAAGTAAATTTGAAAACAAATTGTTTTTAATACTTTGATTAAGTAAGAAATGTTTATCTTAAAGATAAATACAATTTAATGATTTGGATTCATTAAATTATAATTTAAATGGATAATTTATTATTTAATTAATTAGTGATATGGATGGTCAATTAAGTAATTAAGAATTTTTAAAGTAATTAATTAAGAATCAAGATTAATTAACTATAATTAAGGATTATTAATTAGATTTTAATTAATGATTAAATATTTTTTTAATCAAGTAATTAAGGATTAATTAAGTTGTAGTTAACACTTAATTAATTTAATAATTAGAGATTAATTAATTGGTAATTAAATATTAATTAATTTGTAATTAATGATGGTTAATCTAAGTTAATTTCTTAATAAAGTAATTAAGAATAGTTAATGAAGGTCATTAACTAAGATTATTTAACAATTAATCTATGTGATTAAATTTAATAATTAATTAGATTAATTAATTAATGATAATCATTTATGAAATTGATTTATGTTTAATTACTTGATAGAAGTAATTAATGAATTAATTACTTAAGGTAATTAATCGAGTTTAATGTGATTGGTTTAGATTAGTTAATTAAGTTTAATTGATTTAAACACTTGATGATTTGATAATAATTACTTAATGTAATTAATGGGATTGTAATTACTTAGAGAAGTAATTAATTGATAATTACTGGATGTAATTAAAGACGTTTTAATAATGGAAGTAATTTGGATTAAATTACTTTGTAATTAATCAAGGGATTAATTAGAGAATAAATTAAGGAGTAATTTATTTGTTGAAGTAATTAAGGGTAGTTAATTACTGGATGTTATTAATCAAGGGTGATTAATATATGTGGTTTAATTAAAGATTAATTGCTTAATATAATTAATTTAAATAGAGAGATTAATTAAAAATGCAATTTAGAAATCATTAATTAATAAAATTAATGATGTAAATTTAGAATTGATTAATCAAGGAACAATTAATAAATGAAGTAATTAATTAATAAAGGATTAATGTAATTAATTTAGTTAATTAATTGATTAAGTTAATTATTGTAAAGGGTTAAGTATAATTAACTTATGTAATTAATTTAAAGGCTAATTACTTATCGTAATTAGAAAATTGTTAATCAGGAATGATTAATTGAAATGAATAATGAGATGGTGATTAATTAATTGATTTGAAATTAATTAATGGTTAAGTTAAGCAGGATTATAATGATGAAGTAATTAATTTAATTCATTTTAAATTAATTAGAAATGGAAGTAATTAATTTAATTCACTTTAAATTAATTATAGATGGTGTGATCATTAAATCATTGCTTACATATGAATGGATGATATTGGTTGCCTTGAATGGTTTGAAATCTCAGAAATGAGATAAGTAATGCTGTGTGATATGGATGCTTTGGTTGCATTGGGATGATTATATGGATTATCTGTTTATAATGATGATATGGATTATCTGTTTATGATGATAATGTTGAATATCTATTGTTATGTTGTGAATTATCTATCTGTGTGTATATAGATAATGAATTGAAATTTTTTAAACTCTAAAACAACTTGGCCTTAAAAGATACGTTTTGGATTCGGTGAGACCGGGATCGGGTTTCTATATTTGGATATCCAAAAACCACATCGATCCAAATTAACGATAGGTCGTGAATCTGAAGTGAAGATGAAGATTCAGAGTGTAAGGGTTATCGTCGTTAACTCTGAGGGTGATTCCAAAATGGGTTTAACGAGATAATGCCTTCGGTTTCGTTCGAACCCGGAACGAACTTGTATGGATTGAATGCTTTCAGAACATCGTCAGGTGGACGATGAGCATTCTAAGTGATGTGTTCTATAACGGTAATCGTAGCCTCAAGCCTCATCAACCAGGAATGGCTAAAACAGGGGAGGTGCAGCAAGGCTAAGTGGGTCATGCCCAAGTAGGATGAGATTTACTCTGTCTAGATGTCCCTTTTATTTCGGCTGTGTGGTGCGGTTGCTGATCACAACTGCGGGGTGGTCATGTTCGGGACTGTTCAGTAAGGAATGGTTCTGGCTTTGTGTTGCAGGGGATTGGGAGTGATCCTCGGTATGGTGATGTAGGCCCCGTACTGTAACAGGCGGTACCCCGGTAGCCCTGCCATTCTATGGAATCCAAAATCCAATAAGTGCCATCGGTTTTGATTGTATTACCCACTTTTGTGGCTAGTAGCTGGAATTTAATAATGTAACAATTTCGAGTATTTCTTATTTACTTGGAAACCCTAGACCTATTATAATATCATTGGATTTCCTATCAAATGTTTTGGTTAGCGTAAGGTAAAAACTTTTCCATGTTTATGTGTGGGAAGTCTTACGTGATACCTTTTGTTTTCAAAGGTTTTTCAAAAGTTAAGCAACTTTAACCTGTTACTCACACCAAACCCATGTCTGACCCGGAGTTTATTTCTGTTTTTCTTAAACTCTTGGGTACTCATATTTTTACGAGTAGCCATGGGATTCTGGTTAGCTTTGACGAATTGTGGAGGAGTAATGGAGCAGGAGGCTTCTGCGTTATAGTTATGTAGTGTTCCGCTGTGTTGGTATCTCTGAGTGGTTTCTTTGTATTGTATTGAGTTGTAATAACTAGACATATGTTTATAACTGTCTAGTATGTGTTGTGTTGCCTTAGAATTATTTTGTGCAATAGTCTTTTGCTCATCAGTCCACTGTGCAAAATCAATTGTGGGTTCAGAATATTTAGTTTGTGTGATATTCCAAGTGTCTAATCCTATAGATTGTAAGTATATTTTCATCCTGCATGCCCAATATGCATAGTTACTGCCATTAAAAAGTGGTGGTCTGATAGTAGACTGAATCTCTACAAATAAACTATGACAGGGATACTAGTGTTAATAACAGTACCAGTGTTGGTAGCCATTTTGAAAACTTTTCAAAAATCAGATTATGAAACTTTAAAAACCTTGCTCTGATACCAATTATGAGAAATGCGGATTACAGATCTTAAGGCTAAGATTAACACTAGAAGGGGGTGAATAGTGTTAATAAAGAATTACTAAATCTTTTTAATTTATGTTAATTTAGACACAAAAGTATGCAATATACAGACAAAGATATGATCATAGAAACAATCACAGATGTAGAAATAAAATAAAAGCATTAAAGGAAAGAACACATCAGATTTTATACTAGTTCGGAGTTACCCTACATCCAGTCCCGCAATACAAGTACGGATTTCCTTTCAAAAGCAATTGTACAATTATACCCTTGATTTCAAGGCTACGAGGTACACCCTCCAGAATTTCGATCCTCTGGGTAGAGATACTTGATTTCCGGGCCAGAAGTTTACCCAATTGATTTACCAAGGCTACAATCACATCTTTTCCCTTTTGATTGATTTCCAAGGCTACAATCATACCTTTTCTCGCTTAATAGATTACAAAGAAGTCTATAACTCTGAATAGCACTGAGAATCTTGTAGAGATAGTGATAGAGAATCAAACTAGAAGTAATCGAGTATGATTCAATGTTGATTTTGGTAGAGTAATGATAAGAATATGTATTAAGAAATGAGGAAGAAGAAGAGGAGTGAAAACCAGAAAATTATGATTTAAAATTCGTTGAAACTGGCCCTTATTTATAGAAGAGCAACAACCATGACCATTCATGAAGAGTTATTGCGAATAAACACTTCTTTTGAAATTTGAAGTTTTGAATCAAACTGTCACCATGTCGACATGGTCATGCTAGGCATGTCGACATCCCAAAGGATTTTTTGGTGTTTTTGATTTTCTTTGAAAATAACCTTTATCTTATATAAAAACTATTTTAAACTTTATAAATATACTTGACTATAGTTAAAATTCATAAGCAAATATAAAGAATAATATATATAGTTCTAACTATAATTTTATATTTAAATCTAAGTATAAATATTTAGAAGTTAAATGTATTATTTAAAAAGATAATTTAAAATCAGGAGTAATTTGACTTTGAAAATAAAGTTGTTTTTTAGGCTAAAATTATTTAAAATCAGGATCGAGGGTTTTGAATCTTTTAAAAGAATGTTTTGAAAACATTTTGAAGACAGGATATAATTTTGAAAAATCATTTTGAATAAAAGTTAGCGGATACAAAACAATGTTCCACTAGATTTTTCGTAGGTTCCATCCTACTTAGGGTTCCATCCCTTTAATGGGCTCGAAGTGGATTCCATTCCACGAATAAATTGGATTTTAAGATGCCACTGCTTTTCTTCGAGTTTTAACAAAAATTCCTAATAATAATAAAAAAATACTTACCCTTGAAATCTTGAACTCTTGATAATCTTGATACTCATGAGTCTTCTATCTTGATATTTTGTCTTGATATCTTGAATCTCTATACTGTACAGTCTTCATTCTTAGTACCTGCATGGTTAAATCCTGCATATACATATATATCTAAACTTATAATGTTAGTATTTATATTTTATAATCCATTCTAAGGTGGTTGTCATTAAAACCATTATCTCATGGACTAACAGAATGTGGATAAGTACATAAGTTAGACGTACATCATTTCAGCACATAAAATTTGATCTAAGATTTGAGTACAGAACTTTAAGGTGTTTACACCAATCCGAAAAAGGATTTATCACTCGATTCTTGATGGCGAGCATTGACGGAAGTGTATGATTATGTACACAAGTTTTCTATCATAGTTGAGAACTATGCAAGGAAAGCAAGGATTTATGATCAAGAAGTCTGATCAAAGTCCGCACTAGAAAATCGTGGGATCAATACTAGTTCAAAAGAAAAGTTGTGGATTCGAATAATAGATCGAATCAAATATCACATATAGTATGATGTGCTGGGTCTGTCTACTTAGTAGTTGGATAGTTATCTCAAATAGTAGGCACTAAGATATAATGGTTGGACCGATGTTTTGGTATGCATATATATAGACCATATGTATAGCACATGCTCAGAACAGGGAATGAGTTATGCGGTGGTATTTGTTTATCTTGATACAGTATCAATGTGGTTGTTTTGGATGTATAGTCTTGTTTGGTTGTTGTATATTCTATCTTAAGTGTGCAGCGTGCACTAGGATGGGTATGATAGAAGTTTGACTTGATGTATGTGTATATAATCGTAAGTACATGATAGGTACTCAGGTTAGTGTGGGAAATCTCTGTATGTATGTTTGACATCATTTTCTTTTAGTGTTGTTATGATATCGACCTTCTTGTTTTCTATTATCAGTAGAAATAAGTCAAATTATTTGAGGATACGAGTATGAGATAGATTCTTTTATCTAACTTTCATTTCGAGGACGAAATGCTTTTAAGTAGGGGAGAATGTAACGACCCAGAATTTGACCACTTTAAAATATAATATTTAAAGTGATTTTAAATGTAAAATAAGTATGGTTATATGATTCAAACAAAATTAGATAGGATTTGAAAAGAGAAGTATACATAAAAATAGTAACATTTGCCTATATCAACAAAAGTTACAAAATGCTGATTTTAGAAAAGTAAGTTTCAATGATTAAATAAATTATTTTAATTAACTTATGATTGTTAATATTTTTAAATAGCATTATACAAATTTATTTTTAAATTTGATTTACATAAATAAATAGTTAAACTAAAACGTCAAAATGTGATCGTAAAACATTTTGTCGAAAAACGACGTTTTGTCGATTAAAAGTTGTCGCAATGTCGTCGCACCTTTATTTTTGTACAGGAACATATATTCAAATAGTGTAAGTATTAATTAATTCAATAAAGTATGTTTACTTTTACTAAATAAGATTAGAACACTTCTAAAAGTCATTAAGAAAAGTAAGTAAGAATTAACAAAAGTAAGTAAGAAAAGTCAAAAGTAAACATCAATATCAAATCAAAGCCAACATAATTATGATATTCTTTACTTAATCTTTAAGTGACTAATACATAAAGTAAGGATGTGAAAGATGATGCTAAATATTGAAAAAGTGGAGATTACTTTAGGTTGAAGTAAGGTTATATTGGTAATTTGGTAAGAGGTTATTTTGGTAAATTTACCACTTCTTTCTTTTTCTATAAATATCCACCTCCTTCTCTCAATTCATTCACATTTCTTCTTCTTCTTTTCTCAAGCTTCTTCATCTTCTTCCTCTTCTCTATAATGGCTTCCCAGCCATAGAAAAAAAATTAAAAAGAAATAATGTCAAAATATTTATAAAATATTCAAAAGAATTCAATGTTTATTCTCTTTAAATTAAACTTATATTTTCTCCATATTTTACCTCTTTTCTCTCGGCCATAAATTATTCAAAACTGAACCAAACTGCAAAATTCTTTTTTTCAGATCATGTATTTTTCCAGTGGATACAACTTTTTTGTTGACCACTTTGTCCAGTTCTTAGCATAAGTAGAGAAAAATTCCACTTCGTTCAAGTGCATTTTCTGGCTCAGTTTTTAAGCCAGAAAATAGGCCATTTTGTTTTGATCATAACTTGTTCATAGTCGATCCATATTAAGAATTTCTTTTTTGAAACCATATAAAATTTCAGTGGCTACAATTTTTATGTTGATAACATTTTCCATTTTTGAGATTTACTACACCTGAAACTCAATTTTTTGAAGTGCATTTTCGGGCTTTATTTTTGTGAATCCGAGAATAGCTCTTTTATTTTGAACATATCTCCCTCAAAAATACTTGGATT
Source organism: Allium cepa (assembly GCA_030765085.1). Taxonomy (NCBI): domain Eukaryota; kingdom Viridiplantae; phylum Streptophyta; class Magnoliopsida; order Asparagales; family Amaryllidaceae; genus Allium; species Allium cepa. The sequence continues at coordinate 266,722,477 of CM060932.1, forward strand.
CAAATGATTCTTTTTTTAAAATATAATATAAAAAATTTGCAACAACTTTTCAGTTAATAAGTTTTTCAAATTTTGTGAATAAGAGAGTCAAAAACAAGAGAGAAGATGACCTTTTTTTCGGATCTAAATCTTGGAAATTCAAGTTCAAAGCTCTACCGCTTCTTCTCTATATTTTCGGCCAACCTCCATCTCAAGCCTCGGCCAAGCTATTGGATAGGAGAGGGTGTTGTTTGCTAGTGTTTAATGGAGTAGGAATTAATTAGTGAAGTATTGATTGATTAGAATGTTGGTAGGAAGTTAATCGCTTTGGTTTATGGTGAGAAATTCTCATTGCTTTTGAATTTATATTTTAATTATGTTATAAATCATATTCGCACCCTTATGACATATGAATGTTTATGCCAAATTGATTATTAATATAGATGATTTGATAGTTAGTAAATTAAGTGAATTGTGATAATATATCCCGTTATGATATTAATAGTGAATGTTAGATTTGAAATAATATGCATGTGATTGGTTGAATGGATGTTATGTTAGTGATAAATATGAATATTGGATATGTTCATTTTGATTAAGTAATTCCTTTATCTAAAAAGACCATATTTTAGTAATATGAGATATTATGGAAAAATAAGTCTCTTTTCATTTAGAAGTGAAATTAAAGTTAAAATGAAAGAGAATTTGAAATTTAAAGTGAAATGGATTTGAAAAGGATAGTTAATTAGAAATTGAAATTGAGATGAATAGTGAAATTGAAATCGATTTCAAAAAAGTGAAGTTTAGTTTGAGATATAATTGATGTTTAAATTGAAATTTGAGTATGCGGAAACGACTAGTACATTTGTCCCGCTTGTGAGATATGGGAAGATAAAACAAGGTGTTTAACTAAGGTTAGGGATGGAGCAGCCAGTGCTCTGAACTTACCTGGCCTGTGTTTTCTTTTCTTAAGCGAGGGGTGGAACAGATCGAAAGGAAAGCCCGGATGCTTTTAAATAAAAAGATTCTGTTAAGTTTACCAAAATAAAATAAGATTGGTATTATCCAAAACTTAAGCAATCTCCAAAAATGAATGATTTCTATGATCCTATTTACTTCAAAATGTTTGTTAAGATTGATTTAGGGTTTATCGTAAACGATGTCCTAAATAACATTGTTTTTGACCCGCCTAAAAGTTAAAGAATTTGATCAAGAATTAAGTAAGGAAATTTGAGATATTTTCCAAAGAAAAAGAATGAATTTCTTAGAAATTATCCTAAGTCAAAAGAAAGAGATTTCGAAATCATCCGAAAAGAATTAAAGTGAAAAGAGACTTAATAAATCCTGTATACTCATATTCAATTTATATCGATATTGGATTTCGAAGGAACCGGGGTCGGATTTGGTTAATTCCTATCCAAAACAACTTCGAACCAATATATACGTTCGAACGTGAAGACATGTTGAAGATGATGATTACTGAAGACCGTGGATCTTCATAGCGTGAAGACTGCTAGTTGAACATGCTCTGGGTAGCTCCCAATTATAGAGTTATTTATAGTAGCGGTCTCCTCGTGATGGAGATTTTTCGGATTGTAAGGGCTTCTTGCCTAATAATGGCCTAGGAAAGTGCCTTCGGTTTGTCCTGTTCCTGGACAACTTGTATGGACGTTTGTCTGACATTGCATTTCTAACGATTTCGTATAATGGTTTTTAAAACGCACATCAGCGGTGGCGGAGAAGACAACTTCTCTTAGCTTAACATCCTCCTTGAGATGTACGATCTCAAGGGTTGTATTTTTGTTGAAGGCAATTTGTAAGTTAACGGAAATGGCATTGTGGCATTCAAAGATGTGATACGTGCTTTGTGAAAAGGTAATCTTAGCCTCAAGCCTCATCAAACCGGAAATGGCCGAACAAGATTAGATGTGGCAAGGCTAAGTGGGTCATTCCCAGGTAGGGTATGATCATCCCCTTCTAGATATATTTCTTCCCGCTATGACGTTCGGGATGTATATTAATGTGGTGTATGGAAAACGAGCGCTCGGTTAAAGGTCGGTGACGACCGAGGGATGACATATTCGATACCATCTAGTTAAGAGATGGGCCGGTCTTGTGTTGGTAGAGGAGCTTTGTGATGGTTTCTTGGGACATCCTTTTAGAAGTGTACCCATTTCGAAAAATAGATCCTGCGCCTGGTCATTTTATGGAAATCCATTCTCCAATAAGAACCTATGGTTTTGTTTGTATTGGCGTAATGAATAGCCTCGAAATGCTATATGGGTAACCATTTCGGATAAGATTAATAGTTTATTTGCAAATGTTTTCAAAGAGATGTCATTAAGAATAATATCAAACATTTTGATATAAAAGTGATTTAGTTATCATAAGGTAAAATCCTGTCCGTGTTTATGTGTGGGTGTGGTCTTATGAAATACTCTTTATTTTCAAAGGATTTATAAAAAGGCTGATATATGACACTGTCATCTATTATTGAGTTTTTCTCACGCTGGTTTATCAAGCCTGATCTGGGTATTTTCAATACTCGGGTCAGATCCGAGTAGTTTCAGGATAGTCGAAGATGGCTGGAGTTTCCAAAGGAGAGCTTGAGATATTCATCGACATATGGACATATTCTATTATCCGCTGTACTTAGTGAATTTTGTTTGATGTTTGTCAGCATTTGTAAGGGCAAGTTTTATAACTGTCCAAGCTGAATTTAGGTTAGACTCTGATATATTTATTTAAAAAATTTTCCGCTGTAAAAATGTTTATTCAATATTATATGTTATTCCATCGAGTGAGATCCTGTTCAGTCTACTTTTCTTTATCTCCCTTAAAGATTCGTCTTTTCGTGCAATTTGAGTTGGACATGTGTGGTTTATTGTCGATTCAAAGGGTATGGAAAACGGGCCTTTACATTTAATAATCTGAGATAGAGTATACTGGTAATTGAAAATATTGGATGCTATGGTTTGATTGAATATTTTTGGGTGTTCTGAGTTAAAAAAATGTACAAATTGGATTTTTGAAGGGAAAGTAAAAGAGAGAATTTATTAAGTAAAATAATTATAGAAATTTGGATAAATTGAAGAATAAATTGAAAAAAGATAAAAGTTGATTAAATTCTAATAAGTAAATTCCAAGTATGGAAAAGAATTTTTTTGAATAAATGGGAATAAATGAAATTTCTTAAACTTAAATAATATTATTTAAAGGAATGAAAGATTTATTTTTCAATTTAGGATTTAAATGGTTTGGGGAAAATAAAAGAAATTTTTATGAAATAAATATGAAATTGGTAGTTTCAATTTAAATAAGATTTTAAATCTTAATAAAGAAGTTAAATCTGAAATTAATGAGTTTTGAAATAGAATTAAGTAAGTAAAGGAATTTATTTTAAAATGGAGTAGAATTTTGGAAATCGATTTGGAAATTTATTTAATGTTTGGAATTATGTTTTAAAAGGAAGATGAGACTATGGAATTTGTAAACTGGGTTTATAAAGTGAAATAAGATATCGGTGGATATTTGGAAGTATAAATTCACGATGGGAATTTATGAAGAATGGGTAATTTGTTTTAAAAATAAATAGTGATTTATTTTTAAAAAGGTGTGGAAGAAAAGTGTATTTTCTTGAAAATCCAAGTATGTTTTCAAAGCAGATTTTTAAGTATAAGTTAAACATTCTAAAGTTTTTTAAAGGAGTGTTTTTATGAAATTATTATTTAAGATGTTAAAATTTTAAAGGTAAATATTTATTAAATTAGTTATAGTAGTAATTATTTTAAAATATTAATTGGTATTATGTTTTAAAAAGATAATTATTAATATTAATATTTTATAAAATAGTTTTATTTTAAAGATAGTTTGGTTAAAGTTTTATTTGAAAACTTGTATAGAATTTTGCAACTCTTATTTTAAAATTTAGTTTGGCTTAACTTTTATTTTAAAAATTAGTTTTATATTTTATAAAGTGGTTTTATTTTAAATATTTTTAAAGTGTGTATTTTTGAATAAAATTATTAAGTAGTTTTAATTTAAATATTTTAAGTGTATTTTTGAATAAAGCGATTTAGATTATTTTAAAATCTAAAGTATTTAGACTAGGTGATTTTCAGTAGAAATAGACAATATTTGGGAATTTATTCTGTAAGAGGAAAGTGATTTGAAAACTATTTCAAAGGGTGAAGTATGGAAAATAGCTTGCGAAGATATTTTAAAAATAATTTTGGAAAATTATCTAAAGTCTGATGTTTGTTTGTGAATGCTATTTGATAGTTTAATAACCGACTATCAATATTGGCCAATGTGCTGATCGTTTCGAAGAGACCGGGATCGAGATTAATTTCCTGAAAACCACTTCGATCCAGTTTAAATGTATTCATGAAGAAGACAAGAGCTTGGAGTCGAAGATGGAGCAGTGAAGTACAAGGGCTAATCGCTACTAATTCGGAGGGTGATTCCAAAATGGATGCAGTAGGAGTAGTGCCTTCGGTTCCGTTCGAACCCGGAACGGACTTGTATGGACGAATGCTTCGAGAACATCGTCGGGAGGACGACGAGCAATCTAAGTGAATGTGTGCTAGAAAGGTAACGCATAGCCTTGAGCCTCATCAAACGGAATGGCTAAAACAGGGAAGGTGCACACAAGGCTAAGTGGCTAGCAACCAATTAGGGTAAGGTCACCCCTGTCTAGATGTCCCTTTATTTCAGCTGTGTGGGCGGTTGCTGATCCCAACCGCGGGGTGAACTTATTCGAACTACCCAGTAAGGGGTAGCTCCGGTCTTGTGATGCAGGGGATCAGGGTGGATCCTCGGTACGGTGATCTGGACCACGTACTGTGACGGGCGGTACCCTAGTAGCCCTGCCATTGATGGAAATCCACTCTCCCTACGTGCCTTTACGGTTTTGTTTGCATACCAATTAGCTGGAATTTAATAATATAACAATTTCGGCTATTTGAACAAGTATTTGTATTTAGACACTACTATAATATCAGAGGATTTTATAAGAAACGTTTTGGTTATCGTAAGGTAAAAACCCGGCATGTTTATTTGTGGCGTGGTCTTACAAGATACCTTTGATTTCGAAGGATTTTGAAAACTTTAGTAATCCAATTGAGTGTGTTCTCTCACTCTGGTTTTCCAGACTGACCCGGGTGTTATTTTACTATAATGCTCGGGTCATACCGAGTATTATAGATACAGGAAAGGATGCTGTGGAGCTCAGGAGACGAGCTGGATGTCGAGGCGTATTTCCATATATCCGCTGCACCATATAAGCTGTGTATTCAATTTTAGGAGGACGAGTTATCATAACTGTCCTAAATTGTGTTGTTGATTTTGTTGCACCCTGATGATGTAATGTATAAACAGATATAATTCTTTTTGTTGTAAAGATTAATCATTTATCTATTATATATTGCTCCACTGCGAATGTGAGATTTTGATATTGTTTCTATTTCTTCTTCTACCTCTTTTTTCTTTAACCCTAATGGTTCGGTTTTCCGACATTAGATTGTTCGGCATTTGATACAGTGGACTATATTGATGTCAATTTTCGAAAGTCGAAAAATCGGGTCGTTACACTTGGTATCAGAGCTGAAGGTTAAGCGAGAACCTTGGCTCTAGTGTGGATTATTCATTTAAAATATAGTTCGTAATACTCTAGAATGAGTTTGAGTGTATTAATAGATATGAGTGTGTATTTGGTAGTGAATATTAATTGTTTTGTATTATGTTGACTTATCGGTTGAGTGTTTATAAATTTTGGTCGATACGTGGGATGCCATGTCATCGATATGAGTTTCTAAACTCTTAAACAAGATAGACCGACAAGGTATTGTTTTAAAATAGGGTAAATGAAATAATTTTACCCAAATTATTTTTATGTAATAGAAATAATTTTCCGTAAATTATTATAGTTATATATGGTTGCTTGGTTTTTATGAAGTGATAATATTAAATTATTATCATCTAAGTGTGAAATTGAATAAGAAGTTAGGATAAAAATCAAAGGTTAAGGAAATAAATTCATTAATAGAATGGAATATGAAATGAAAATTATAAATGTGATTTATAAATAAGAAAAATAGTTTCCAGAGTAATGTTTGAATATGAGTTGAAAGGATTTGGAATTTGAAAATCTAATTCCTTTTGAGTTTGAAAATAATTTTCAAAGGTTTTGGAGAAATAATAGTGATATTATTTGGGAAATATTTTTGAATTGGATTTGAAATCTGGTGAAATTTGGAATTTAAAAATATTTGAAGGGGTTTTAAAGAGATAAAAGCATTTAACTCTCTTCGGTCGCTGGAAAATAACTTCGGTGATGACTGCAGCATCATCGATGTTCATTTTCGAGTTTCTAAGGGAAGAATTGCTACCCAAATGTTTTGAATTGGGATTATTTGTGAAATTGAGTTTGATTTTGAAATAGTTTGGTTTTGGATATAATTTATTTCAAAAATTCTTTTGAAATATGAGTAATCGTTTAAAATACTCTAGAGTTGGTTTAAAATATTTATAGAATATAACCAAGTTTGATAATTTATAAAAATTTGTGGAATAAGATTCTACTTGAAAGGGTTAAATAAAAGTAAGTGTGACTAGAGAATAAAGTTAGAAAGGTAAGCCAATTAATTAAAGTAAATTAAAGAAGGTTAGTAAATGGAATGGAAATAAATTGAAAACCTATAGAAATTTAAATTGAATTGAAGTGTAATTAAATACAGTTGAGTAAAAGTGAATTTAAAGTAGTCTAAGGAAAAATAAGAGAAACATCTATTTAAATAAAAAGTTATAAGCTGGAAATAAAATTGTGGATAGACAAATAAATTTTCATTTGTAAGAAAATAGAATTGAAACTGAATATTGGGAATTAATTTGAACTGTGTGCAATGGAAGTTAGTCAAGATTTGACTAAATAAAATAAAGGACTGAAATAAAATTAGTGAGTAAACTAATTAATTCAAGTGGGTAAGCAATGAATTGGAATTGTATATTGGGATGATATTTAATTTAAAATGTGCAAAATAAAGTGAAGTTATAAAATTAATTCGAAGTGAACTAAAATAATAAAAGTTTGGAAATAAAAATTGTTTGAGATTTAAAATAAATTAGTAAGTAGAACTAATTTAAAATAATGATATGAACCAGTTATGAATGGAAGATAGCTGATAAAAATTCAATATTCATAGTTTGAAGATAAATTGAATACTTAAAAATGAAAATCTGGATGAAAATTGGGAGAAAGTATTAAGATTTGAAATTAATTAGTAAATTGAAGCGAATTGAATCTATATGGAATTGGAATCCAATTTGAATAAATGTAGATAAGAACCAAGTGGTAAAGTGAAAGTAATTCTTAAGTAAATTTGGTATTGGAAATATACTAAGTAATTTTGGAATGAAGATTAAGTAAAGTTGTGAAATGGGGTGATAATGGATAAGAGAATAGAAATCAAAATAGATATGAATAAAAAGAAGAATTGATTTAGCTAACAAATCAATAAGGGCAAAATACGTAGGATGTACGTGTATTATTTAATTCGCATAGCGATTCGATCCAGAATTCCAGCATAGGAATTCGAGATATTTATATCAATCGAGTTGGGATTTTTCATTCGATTTTCGACAATGAACCCTGAATATGGATTTTTGATTGATTTTGGAAATTCTCTATCATAGTTTGTGGCCATGCAAGGAGAATGACGGTTTCTGATCAAGAAACCAGATCTGAGTCCGCACTAGAAAGTTGGGTGGATGATACTAGTTCGGAAGTGAAATTGTGTGATCGAGTGAGCGATAAAAATGGTATTGCATACGAATGATATGTGTACATCGTACGGGTTAAGTACAACAAATATTGAAATTTTGGAAAGAATAAAATGAATTTGATTTTATGATTGGATATTATTGCTTAGTAGGATACAGGTGTTTAAAAGCAAAAGGAAAATTATGATTTTTGATTTCAGAAGATAAATAGAATTGCTCGATAAAAGGTATGTATTTAAAATTTCTATACGAAATTTGATGATTTTCTGGTCTAGCCACTTGGCCTTTTGTTTTCTTTGAAAATCCGGGGGCCTGTAGAGGCATTTTGTAGTTGTACCGAGCTAGCCGCGCAAAGGAGACGCTGGCGAAATTTTTCGAGAATTTAAAGAGTTAGAAAAATTTTGAGAAAATTTTTGATAGCTTAAAATTTGGATTTAAATTTGAATTGTTTAGCAAGTAATGTTGTTTGAAAAATATGGAAAAGTTTGGAAAGATGGTAGAGTGATAACGTGTCTTAAATAAAAGATTGTTTGGAAAGTTGTTAAAAACCGTTTGGTTTGGGAAATAATAAGCGGGTTATGGACCATTCTTCTTAACTAGTAATTTCGGGGACGAAATCCTTTAAAGGGGGAGGAATGTGACAACCCGGAATTTTTAGATATTTAAAATAGGAGTATTTAATTTATTTTAAATATTTGGAAGTTGGTTTAACTTGAATTTCAAATATCATTATTATTTGGCTATTAAATTATTGAATTTAATTATTGGAAATTGGGTAAAATATTTCATCTTCAGTTTGAGCTTGTTAAAAATAATTTGAAATCTTGTAAAATCTATATTAATAATACTGAAGGTAATATACATTTTAAAATTTAATATTTAGTTGATTGTTCATTTTTAAAAAAATATCATTTAAATTAATATTTAAAAATAGCCTTTCGAGGCAGTCTTAGAATTCGACGAAACCAGTTGCATTGGATTCGTAATAGTGTATTATTATCGAATTTCAATTTTTGTAGCGTTTGAAGTGATCATTTGGCCGTACAGTAGATAAAAGCGATGAAATTTATATCGAAAATTCAGTTAAATAACTGGGTCCAAAAAGCTATCTTCTTCATACGATCGATTTAGGCCTCGAAACCTTTTCCATCGCATTCGAAATCGGGGTTGAACATTATAAATGCCTAGCAGCATGCCTCGATTGGAGATCGAGATTGTGAGTTGCGTAAATCGGGACGATTTAAATTTGAATTTAAATTCAAAAAAAATAACTGCCTAGAAAAGACTATAGAAAGCACTGACACGTAGAGAAAATAAAGCACATGTTCCCCCTACCTTTTCAAGTTGCTTACAAGTGTTTTCCTTTCGTTTTTTTAATAAAAGAAGTGGATGCTGGTTCAAACTTTTTTCTTAAAAAAAAGAAAACTCGTTATCAATTTCAGATCGCTATGGTTATAATGGCAGAGCACATCTTCTTTCCCTCAATTATTTACTTCCCCTCTCCAGTTTAAAATTCAAAAAAAGAGAGAATCGACTGAAGCAAATTCGTAGCTTTTTCCCAAATTTAATTAATCAAGCAATGCTCGTTCGAATGGGCGACCTAGTTGTCGCGAATCGCACGCAAATGCCTCGCAATGACAACTCAGTCAATCGAGAGCGGTGATCGAGGTAGATCGCATGTCGTTCGCGAATTGGGGTGGAGGTTCGCGAATTGGTGAATAAATTATTTGATATATTTATTTAATTTATTTTAGGAGAATTAGTTTAAATAAATTCTTAGTTTGAGTTAGTATTTGTTAAATGAAATTAATTTGTTTAATCAACTTATTTAATTATTTTAGTTGCTAAGGTTTCAAGGGAAAATTAGCTTAAATCTAATTATAAAATAAAATTTAATAAGTAAATGGTGATTAATAGTTTGATTAAATCAAATAGTAATTAATCATGAAATGTTTGTACAAGGTCTGAAATCGTGAAGAAAACAAGCTGGTTTGGGTCGGATTGCAAAACAAAAATCAAAGGTGAGTTAATCTCACTCATCTGGATTATTATTTAAATTTAAGTAGTTAAATTTAAATTTTTGGTTGAATGATTAAATTGATTGGATGTGGTATATTATATGTAGTAATATATATATATATATATATATATATATGTATATATATATATATATTGGAGTGGTTGATTTTCCGCATTATACAGCGGATGAGACCCTATGCTCCCCGCATAATAGCGGATGACCCCATATACCGAGATATCCCACCTTGAAGTGGGATTGGTATTTTTATATTGTGCTAACATATATGTAAGCACGGAAACAGTTTGGAGGGATCCAACTGGATTCCTCAAAATATTTTGATTGTTTTAATATTCTATGATCTGATTTAATAACATGAGATAAAGTATATTGGTAATTGAAAATATTGGATGTTATGGTCTGATTAAATATATTTGTGTATTCTGAGTTTAAAAAAATGTATAGATTGGATTTTTGAAGGGAAAGTAAAAGAGAGAATTTTTTTACGTAAAATAATTATAGAAATTTAGATAAATTGAAGAATAAATTGAAAAAAGATAAAAGTTGATTTTTAAATTCTAATAAGTAAATTCCGAGTATGGAAAAGAATTTTTTTGAATAAATGGAAATAAACGAAATTTCTTAAACTTATGTAATATTATTTAAAGGAATAAAAGATTTATTTTCAGGATCTAAATGGTTTATGGAAAATAAAAGAAGAATTTTGAATTAAATATGAAATTGGTAGTTTCAATTTAAATAAGATTTTAAATCTTAATAAAGAAGTTAAATCTGAAATTAATGGGTTTTGAAATAGAATTGAGTAAGTAAATGAATTTATTTTAAAATGGAGTAGAATTTGGAAATCAATTTGGAAATTTATTTAATGTTTGAAACTGTGTTTTAAAGGGAAGATGGGAGTATGGAATTTATAAACTGGGTTTATAAAGTGAAATAAGATATCAGTGGATATTTGGAAGTGTAAGTTCACGATGGGAATTTATAAGGAATGGGTAATTTGTTTTAAAAATAAATAGTGATTTGTTTTCGAAAAGGTGTGGAAGGAAAGTGTATTTCTCTGAAAAGCCAGGTACATTTTCAAAGCAGATTTTTAACTATAAGTTAAAAGTTCTAAAGTTGCTTAAAGGAATGTTTTTAAGAAATTATTATTTAAGATGCTAAAATTTTAAAGGTAAATATTTATTAAATTAATTATAGTAGTAATTATTTTAAAAGATTAATTGGTATTATGTTTTAAAAAGATAATTATTAATATTTATATTTTATAAAATAGTTTTATTTTAAAGATAGTTTGGTTAAAGTTTTATTTAAAAACTTGTATAGAATTTCGTAACTCTAATTTAAAATTTTAGTTTGGTTAATGTAGTAGGAGTAGTGCATTCGGTTCCGTTCGAACCCGAAACGGACTTGTTCGGACGAATGCTTTCAGAACATGGTCAGGAGGGCGATGAGCATTCTAAGTGAATATGTGCTAAAAAAGTAACGCATAGCCTCGAGCCTCATCAACCGAGAATGGCTAAAACAGGGGAGGTGCGCACAAGGCTAAGTGGCTAGCAACCAATTAGGGTATGGTCACCCCTATCTAGATGTCCCTTTATTTCGGCTGTGTAGGCGGTTGCTGATCCCAACCGCAGGGTGAACTTATTCGAACTATCCGGTAAGGGGTAGCTCCGGTCTTGTGATGCAGGGGACCAGTGTGGATCCTCGGTACGGTGATCTAGACCACATACTGTGATGGACGGTACCCCAATATCCCTGCCATTGATGAAAATCCATTCTCCCTACGTGCCTTTACGGTTTTGTTTGTATACCTATTAGCTGGAATTCAATAGTGTAACAGTTTCAGCTATTTTAATAAGCATTTGTATATAGACACTACTATAATATCAGAGGATTATATAAGAAATGTTTTGGTTATCATAAGGTAAAAACTCGGCATGTTTATTTGTGGCGTGATCTTACGAGATACCTTTGATTTCAAAGGATTTTGAAAACTTTGATAATCCAATTGAGTGTGTTTTCTCACTCTGGCTTTCCAGACTGACTCGGATGTTATTTAACTATAATGCTCGGGACAGACCGAGTATTATAGATACAGGAAAGGATGTTATGGAGCCCAGGAGATGAGCTGGATGTCGAGGCGTATTTCCGTAGATGTATATTCTGCTGTACCATATAAGCTGTGTATTCAGTTTTGGGAGGACGAGTTATCATAACTGTCCTAAATTGTGTTGTTGATTTTGCTGTACCCTGATGATGTAATGAATAAACAGATATAATTCTCCTTTTTACAAAGATTAGCCATTTATCTATTATATATAGTTCCACTACAAATGTGAGATTCTGATATTATTTCTATTTCTTCTTCTACCTCTTTCTTTTTTAACCCTAATGGTTTGATTTTTCGGCATTCGATTGTTCGACATTTGATACAGTGGACTGTATTGATGTCGATTCTCGGGCATCGAAAAATCAGTTTGTTACAGCTATCATCGTTACCCATAAGAATAGAGCTTCCCTCTCATCCAACGAAAGAACTTAAGTAATCCTTATTAGGTGTCATATGAAGGACACCCTCGAGTCCAACACCCAATGGTCTGGGACATCCTATATTGCGGCAGACAACACGTCGTCGGATACAGACTTCTCCACCGCAAACGATGTAGATCTATCTTCCTCCTTCTTCTTCAAATCTGGATAATCCTTTTTTCAATGACCGAGTTTATTGTATATAAAGCATTTTCCATCCTTACACTTTCCTCTCCTGCCATTACCGGGCTTCCTAGAATTGGAACGCCCTCTAAAGTGCTAATTCTTCTTATCTTCTCTACCTCTTTCAACAAACAGGCTCTGACTACCACTTCCACCTTTACTTATCTCCTTCATCTGAACTCGCAAGCCCTTAGATAGAAGGCCTGACTTCGCATCTTTCCCTGTCAATGTGTCTCTAGTAAAGATAAGGCTGTTAGAGAAACCTGTGTATCGCTCCGGAAGAGAACACAAAAGAATCATTGCCATTTGCTCCTCATCTTTCTTCAAGTCAACAGTCTTCATCTTCATCACTAGATCATCAAAGAAATTAAGATGTTCCTTTATTAAAGTACCCTTTCTCATCCGCATGGTAAAAAATGTCTTCAGTAATATTAGACGGTTAGTCAGAGATTTCTTCAAGTAGAGATTCTCCAACTTGATCCAAATCCCCCTAGCAGTGGTCTCACTACTAATCTATAAGATGACATTCTCTCCCATAGCTAGTTGTAAAGTAGCAAACTTCCGTTTCTCCATCTCCTTGAGATGTCAGCCGTCAACTGCTCAGGGGGCAAACACTACTGAATGGGCTTCATTCCTTATTAGAATAGCCTTCATCCTCCATTGCCACTTCTCGAAGTTTTTATCCCCGTTCCATGTCTCAATTGCCAACTATGATCCTGATGCGATATACATCTCTCTAATATTGGGTCTTGTAACAACTGAAGTCACTTCATCTCCTGCCGTAGCATCTAACACTCCTCAATCAACCATGCGGCTCTGGTACCAGACTATTGGGTAAAATAAAGCATTAGGTCGATCTCTTCTTTGGTGATACCTTCAAATGATCATTCTAAGGGAATAAAATCCCAAGGCAGTGGAAAACTATTGGATCGTAATTGTAGTGAGACGAAAAAAATAGAGATAAACACTAGAACAGACAATCACATATTTATGCAATGTAGAAAAATAAATAACATCAGTATTTATAGTGGTTCCACTACCGCGAGGTAGTGTATCCACTTGGGGAGAGGAGGTTTTATTAATCACTGAAAGATTAGAGTTACAAGATTGATTCACTTTTAGAGAACTATACATAAGAAGAATTAACAATACAGACAAAATTCTGCAGAGTTTTAGCTCTGGAGGATGGCTGCCATTGTTGTACAGAAGCTCCACTATTTATAAAGCGAATAAATGAGGAGGGGTAGCTGCTATATGGCATTTCTGAGGTTTGGTTCGACATATCTGGTCCGGCATAATTTGTTTCGGCAAATCACCAAGAGAAAAATTTGGACCGGCATCTAATGGACTTTTAGATTATATTACAGTAGGCAATAGGTCTTAAGGCTGCCACATTTAATGGAGGATTATTTTGGCACAAGAGCAAGGCCATCGATTCCATCAGCCAGCTTGCAGTGTTTGAATTATTTTTGACAACTTTGCATAAGTTACTTTCTATAATATTCTAGTAAGTTGTATAAAAACAACATTGAATCTATCAGCCCCCCTACAAGAACTCCTATTCATAGCAAATATACATTGCTTAATTTCATAATTAGATATATCAACAAAAAGGGTAGAAACCTACCCAGAATTCAAGGCAGGCATATCAGGTTAGTTAGAATATTTAAGTCAAGATAGAAGTTGGTAGTGTTACCCAGCAGGTAAGAGAAATAATTAAGCAAGGCATCATTAACTGTTGAGGGGAGTTGGCCAGATTTCTTTATTGATCGGTTATGTTGTGGGTATGAGCTTTGGCTTGTGGAGTATTGAGAGAAGCATGGAAGAACTTCTAATTCCTACCACTTTGAGAATCCCATTTTTCCTTTGTTGTTGTCTTTTCATGTCAGTTTCAATGGTTTGAGCATTGTTGTATTCAAGAAGAAGGTTAGATTCAAGCTTTGAAGCAGCTATATCATGGAGATTGTAGAAGGTTAGCTTAAGCAAGTTGTAGTTTATACTTCGGCATGGAGGACAAAAGCTCACCATTACCATATTTCACTTTAACCCGAGATCTTAGAGCATTTTTCGCTGCCTTTAATTTTTGCTAAAAATATACGTAGGATTACCATTAAATTATTATACCATGCAACAGTAATAGAAGGAATGAGTGAACTATCAAGAATTCAAGCATTAAAAAGTTAAAACTCGGTCTCTCTTTCACAATAGCTTCTCCAAAGGACATTATTTTAGGAGAGTGGTCTGAAAGCAAGGGATAGAGAGGTGAGAGGTTATGGATGGCCATTTAATCAAAATTGCAAGGCTACAAAAGGCATTATCTATTTTTCTCATGGATCTAACACCACTTCAACGATTCAAAGAAAATCTTACCCTAGTATATGGTAATTGGAGAAGAGGTGAAGCTATTAAAGCTTCGTTTAGAGGGGGGATATCACTATAGGAAACATACTTGCTACATTTACCATCAAGACTTAATACATAGTTAAAGTGACCAAGAGCTAACAAAGGGTGACTATACTGGGAGAAACGTGGGAGGTAGATAAAGAGAATTTGTATAGGGGTAGGGTTGTTATCGACAAAGGAAAAGTAGATGTACACGGAGGTTGAGGTAGTGATATGAATTAAGTGAGAGTGGACGGATTGCCTGTTAGAAAGAAAGGGGAGAGCGGCCATATGGAGCTTTTATAAGGTTATGATTGAGAGATCAGGAAAGTTTGATGTAATTAGCAATTCTTTTAGTTAGCACATCACTCAGTTTGGTTTTAAGAATTGCTATACGAAGATTCAGGAATTTGACGATATCCTTTATCTGATCCAACTTATTGTCTTTATGGGCACCTCTTAAACAGTTTACCATAAAAAATTTAAGATAAATATATATACATAGAAATTATATCTATTTATTTTAATTAGTTAACCTTTAGTTAATTCTCTATTAATTTAATTAATTATATTAAATAATTTTCAAACATATCAAATTTATTTTTAAAACCATTTTGGAAATTACTTTAACTTTTATGAAATTTCATTCTACATTTTAAATTTTCAAATTGAATTTTGAAAATTATCCCATGACCCAAATAACTTTTGGCCTTACATCTAGGCCTACCTCCATCCATTTGTCCAGGTTGGTAGCTAGGGAGAGGGGAAAACTTGATTATTCAAACTAAGCCTAGATATCACTTTTCTAGACAGCTGTCAGATAGATAAGTTTAATTAGTTGATCCAAATATTGACTAATTAGACGACATAGACCATTTAGGCTCTGATAGCATTGAATGAACCCGGTCCATTTCACAGCGGGTGAAAGGGTGGATTTCAATTTTTTTCCTGTTTAGATTGCAATTGTCCTAAGAACGCTAGTGGGTTTCACTAGATCCAATCTGATTAATTTTGGAAAAAATCATATTTTATTAATATTATATTATTCTTAATCAATTAAATATGTATTAATTAATCGTGAAATTTGATTAAGTATGAATATATTCGATGTATTCATGCATATATATATATATGTGTGTGTGTGTGTGTGTGTGTCTTCATAACATAACTTGATTACAGATACACATAGGCAAATGTATAACCATATGTATATGCATATGGATATTAATTTATAGTTATTCATAGTCAAAATGTTTAGGCACTAAATATTCATATAAATCAAAATCCTTTTAAAACAATATTATAATTAAATATTCATATGTTCCAAAAAAAATTAAATAGAGCAAAATTAAGTTTTAAACATCAAACATTTTAAATATACATATGTACATACAACAACTTTATTATATAAATGCAACATAACACATCAAGGCATAAAATATTAAACATAAATGAATATACATACATACATACATACATACATACATATATATATATCAATATCTACGTGTGTGTGTTAAGGATGTATATATGTATAAAAAAATATTTTGCTGAAACTAACCTTGATTAAAACAACTTTATATCCAAACTTACATGAAACATTGTGATCTAGCTCAAGCATCAATATATACATATATTTGTATTTACATATATACTTATATTTTGTACTTCTGTAATTACAATGATTTACAGTTTGAAAACAAATCATAAATTCACAATTAAATTTCCATCAGTAAATAAAATCATTTGAAAAAATATTTAACAATATAGGTACACATACAAGGGATGATGACATATTTAAAATAAGATATAAAGAATTACCTAAGTAAACCCCACTCTTTGTAACATCTTGATTTGAAAATTCTTCCCTAGATTCCTATAATCGACATCCAATTTTACAGCAATAGGATGAACCACTTTCTTTAATTTTATTTAATTTGATTTTGGGTAAGTGGAACAATTTTTTTTAGCTATGAGTAGGATTAGCGGGTGGTGGCCATGGATGGAGCAAAGAAAGAGAAAAAAAGAAGAAAAACAAGGGGGGGTATTTATTTTGGTGGGAGAATAAAAACATTTCCCATTCTATCTTTAAAACTTCCTCTTTTAGTTTCCATTTTATTTTGAACAAAGCCAATCATCAACACCTTTTACCATGGTTACCATATATTCCCTTATGTGTACAATTTTTTCCAAAAAGCTTGTTAAGTAATTAATTATATTTAAATCCCTGTTTAAATACACACTGATATCGTATATCAATTACGTGCATATCCAACTTTATATATACATCCAACTAATTACTAGCAATACCAAAATAACATCAAATAAATTAATAATCAATATCTCTTATATATTAATTAATTTTTAACACTTTATAAACTAATTAAATTGTGTTGTTTTTAGAGAATTCAGAAATGTGGTTGTTTGATTAAAAGATGTGAATTAATTTACTGATTAATATTAAACAATTCAATATTAACTTTCACACATCACCTTAGCTAGTGAGCGATAGTTTAGCCATATTGATCATTTATAGATATTTTTGCTAAAATACAGTTTCATATTTTCTTAAGCGTTACCTTTTAGTAATGATAATTTAAATACGTTCATTTTGTCAAAACTATATCACTTTACGATAGATGGAATTTGGTATTGGTCAAAATTTCAATATTATCCACATTCAACTTGGTTTGTCCAAAAATAAAGTCATTGGTTTAATAATAACATTTATTATTAATCACATGACTTTGGCAAGAGATTTTGACTATCTGTTAACTACATTTAGTCGCGATACTAACCTCATACAACTGATGAGACAAATTCTTTAGTGACTAGTGATTTACTTCCAATGTTTCAAGTCAGACCCAATTATAATCGCTCTATGGATTATCATGCCATGCTTTAACTATAATCAAAGTAGAGTATTCACATTAAAGTTTCATAACATTCTTAAGTCGATAGAACTTTATGACATTGCTAAACTGAAATTTCCTGTTTAACCTAGTTGTTGTCAAGTAGTAGGAGATTATTAGACGAGTCATTCAGTAGTCATCTAATAACCATGAGCACATAACCCTTGATTCCTCTAAGAGCCATAAGTAATATACTTCCAACATTTGGAGAGCATTATGCATTCTGGTCTCAACGGATAAATCAATATTCATTTCTCAAAGCATCTTGATCAGGGATATTTAGAGCAAAATTTCATTTTATTTTTTGATTAATTACTCAAGATTTCTACTACAACTATAGTCATCTAACATTTTTTAAAGTATATTCTTATTATATACTTTAAATTGATTACTTAACAATTATATCATAATATAAAAATGTATATAAAAGAAAAAAAATTCCATTATTGTAAACAAGATTAACTACAAAGTTAATTATATGTAAATAATTTCCCTTAGGGCATACCACTAACTCTTCAAATTCCTTTATTTCTGTTGACTTGGTAAATAGAATAGAATTGAGACTCCGCCTAGTAGATAGACCCTTGAATATGTTAAACCCTCTGGAAGATCCAAATAGTTTGTGTATGGTTTGTCGTAATGTGGTTTTATCCATACATAGATGTACTTTTGCCTATGATTGTTTTGTAAGTAGTTTTATGGGGTTCGATATTATATTGGGGATGGACTTGCTTTAGAGATATGGAGTCATGGTGCATCGTGAGAGGCAATTAGTAACGACAAAGACCGACGATGGGCGAAGGGTAGAGTTTGGCTTCAGATCAGATGCTGAGGTAATGGTTGGCTTTCTATATTCACTCACGATCCTGTATGATAGTTGTCATCAGTGCCCATTAGTAGGGAGTATCCGAACATATTTGAGGATGTGACCAGATTCCGTACTGATTTCATAAAGGACGTCAGATCAGTAATTATGCCTTTTGGGCATATGGCGTTGAAAGAGCAGAGGGAACTAGAGGTGTAAGTAAATGACCTATTGAGGAAGAGGTTCACTATTGAAGTATATCTGCCATGAGTTGAATAAAGTGATAAAGAATAATAAGTATCCAGTCCTATGAATTGATGACATTTTCATTTTTCTCTATGGTGCAAAGATGTACTCTTAGTTAGACCTTATAACAGGGTCTTGCTAACCAAGTGTAGCAAAGGATAATGTGGCGATTACTTTACTTCATATGCAATCAAGATTTTATGAGTGGTCGGTTATTCCATACAGGCTAAACGTTGCATGGGCATATTTTGTTGATCTCATGAACCATGTCTTTAAGGATCAACTAAATATGTTTGTTATTGTGTACATGGAGGATACTCTCATCTATTCATGGATGGAAGAGGAACATAAAATGTACTTTAGGATCGTGCTTGAGGAAACACCTATTGATGGAAAATAATTTCAAGTGTCACTTTTGGAGGAGGGAAGTGCGATTTTTGGGTTATGTTATTTCCTAGTAGGGCATTCTATGGTTCCTTCGAAGGTAGCAGCAACCCAAGGTTGGGATAGACCTAAAAGTGCTATAGATGTGAGGAGTTCCCTAGGATATCGGTATACTATAGAACAATTCATAAAGGACTTCTCAAAGGTACTAGCACCGTTAACCAACTTAACAAAGAAGAATCTGACTTTTGCTTGGGATACGAGGTGCAAGCACGCATTCGTGAGTCTGAAAGAAAGGTTGAAGGGTGCACATGTGTTGGTCATTCCAAGTGGGAATGAGGAGCTGATTGTATACACAAATGCTTGTGGTATCGAACTTAGAGCAGTATTGTTGTAGAGAGGTAAGGTTGTCGCTTATGCTAGTCGATGACTGAAACTACGTAAGAAGAATTACCATATCCATGATTTGGAGTTGGCATCAATCGTATTTGTGATAAATATATGGAGGCATTACTTGCTTGGAAAGAGGTTTTAGCTATTTGCCGACCAAAAATCGTTGAAGTATCTTTTCTCATAGAAGGACCTTAACATTCATTAGTAGCGATGGTCAGAGTTCTTGGCCTCCTAGGACTTTGACATTTCCTATACATCTGGTAATTGAAATGCAGTCGCCGATGCATTGAGTAGAAGACATGTCAGCTAGAGAGCCAAATGTATGTAGTTAAAGTATGTTGCTGGTTATGATTTCCACCCTCGATTCGAGCTAGACCATAGATGTTGGCGAGCATGACTGTCAAACTTACTCTGATAGACCGATTGGTACTAGCCAGAAACGTTATTCCATATGTGAAAAGATCATTGCTAAGATTGAGATTAGAGTAGGGTACGAAGAGATGAGGTATTACAGACTCAACCATGATAGTTTCCTTTCTTAGATTGGAAGGTTATTTATGCTGGTATCAATGGGTTGAGAGATGAGGTGCTATGAGAGTGTCATCATTTGAGATTAACTATGCATCCTTAAGGCAATAAAATGTATTGAGATATTAAATGAATTTTTTATTGGGAAGGGATGAAGAATGAAATCGAAATATTTGTTTTAAAGTGTATGAACTACGGTTAATGAAGGCTAAGAAAAATAAACCAAGTAGCTACAACTACTTTAAGTTCCCCAATGGAAGTGGCCAAAGATATCGATGAACTTCCGTGATGAATTGTCAAGGACTGGAGGAGGTTACGATAACATCTAGGTCACTATTGATAGATCGATGAAAAATGCTTGATTCATACCAACAAAGACTAATAGAACGACATCTGAATTGGGCGAGTTGTATATAAAGTGGGTAGTACGATTCCATGGTGTGTCAAAGAGCATTGTAAGCAATCAAGACCTATTATTCACTAGTGGATTTTTTTAAAGAGCATATAGGAAGCACTGGGGAAAGAGCTACATCCAAATAGAGCTTATCGCCCACAAATCGATGGGTAGACCGAGAGAGTGGATTGTATCTTGAAGGATCTCTTATAAGCCTGCATTCTTGACTTTAGGGGCTTGTGGGATGATCATTAGCATCATGTTGAGTTTACATCAACAAAAATTATCAATTTAACATTGTTATGCACCATTTGAGGTATCCACGAAGGAAAGTTCATTGATGTGAACTTATGAAGTGGAATGTATAATGTGTACTACTATGGAGACATGTGCAAAGGGATCTTTGATAGCTTGGAGGTTTCGATGTGTGCTCGTGAAGAATGGGTATGTGGGGCGCTTACCTAGATTTCATCGTATCCCAAATCTTTGACTACTGATTTGTGTACCTTAGACATTTTGATGATGAGTCTAATTCCTTTCCTTCGAAGCGGCATGGATTCAAGCATTAAGGAACTGAGATGTTGAGTAGTCTTTAACCATTGACATGGTCATATGAGGTATCATATATACAATGCATGAAATGATTGATGTGAGGTTGTTTGATGGATACTATGTTTGATTTACTTTTCTAGGGATGTCATATGATGTATGTATTGTCGACTTAGATACCTAGACACCCTATGTTGCACCTTAGGATATTGTGCACCCATGCGATGATGTAGATTACCATATATTGATGTATTGTGCTAACTCTTTGGATGTAGAGATCAGTCAGGTATGATTCTCCAATACTTTGTGTCCGATTTACTATATTGACTTCTATAGTATTTTGTGATTATAAAGCGCTCATCATACCAAACCATTGTCTGACTCAAGTAATTATACTTTGCTTCTTATCATCTCAAGTACTCTTAAATGAGTACACTAGATAGTAGGTACAAGATAGTGCATAGAGCCATATATAGGATGAGCAGGAGGCTACGCTTTTCATATATTTACTTTCCGGACTTATTCTCTATATTTTCGCTCAGTCCGCTATGCAGCACCATGGAGCTTTATCGGTGCTATGCTATATTTTATCCAGAGTCATTTTGTTTTAGCTTATTATTTAATGAGTAAAATCTACTTTCTGGTTGTATAACTATGATGGACCTTCTACAATCTGATTTGATTTTGATTCATCTAGTTATATTACTATCTCGCATGTTTTATATCTTTATGATTATTGTATATTAACTTATGCATGTGGGATATAAAATAGGTTTTCTTTGGAGTTATGTCACTTTACCCTAGGCTATCCCTCTATATAGACTGTCATGTATTGTTTAGAGACTATCGCAATGCACCATACATGTATATTGGGTAGCAAAGGTGTAGGGTGGTCGTTACAGTACCTTTCACCGAAGCAGTCCTGCCAAGAGTCATACATGTTGTTTGATTATTACTTCCTCTTTGAGCTTCATGGTCGTTATCCTACCTTTTTGTCAGGATGAGATACCACAGATTCTGCTAAAATGGATGGATTAGAAATCGATTATAGTTGAAACTATGGACGATGGTTGAATGGTTCGGATGGACAACACTAAAAACATGGCTAAGTATGGAATTAGTACTTCACCTAGGCAACATATTGGATTGGATCCCCAATTTTTGTCCCAATCAATGTGCAATCAGAAAGAAGTGACGAGGAGGGCCCTATAAGGCTGCATTTCAAATTTCAAGTAGGTTGGAGTTCGTATGCTCGAGTTATGCACAACTAACTCAACCTAACTCGGTGTAAAATGTGAAATCACACAAAAGGTAAGTCGAAATGACATGAAATTTGGAGAGCAAGTAGCTAACATCATGGAGAACTTACCATAATGATCGACCTCAAAAGGAGAATGTATGGAATGATGGCCTATGACTGATTACAACTCAACGCAACCTCATGAAAATGCGATATCTCACAAACGGTAAGTCGGAATGGCACGAAATTTGCAGAAAAAGTAGCTAACATCATGAGGAACTCAGCAGAATGATCACACCCTAAAAGAAGCAAGTAAAGAATGATCTCCCATGATCCATTTTCTGCTTAAAACAATGAAGATCGATCGATATCTCACAAAAGGTAAGTCGTAATAATGCAAAACATTGGAAGCATGGACTAGAAGTATGTGGGACCCTACAAGAAATGATCGCACCCCTATTGGAGCTAATATGAATGATCAGCATGGATCATTCATATGGTGTGTTATCAATCTGAAAATTAGTGCATCGGGTCGTACAGATCTGGAGGTTCTTCTGACGAAATTTCAGCACAATCCATGCATGTCCTCACTTACAAATACAATAGATTTGGCTCATTGCAAAGGAATTTTTGGTGGGTTCGCCTTCATTACTTCTTATCTTTTCATTCATTATTTTTATAAGGAAAAGAACAACTGTACTTGTAATCTTACAGTATAAACAAAAGAATATTGGAGTAAACGTAGGCCGGAGTTTGCCAAACCACTATAAAATTTATGTCTTCATTTACTTTTGTATAATCTATTCTATAATATGTGAATCTATATTTCTCTATTTGGACCTAAATATTGGATAATGATGCTTTCACATACAATTTTGGACAATTTTTGGAGCAAATATTTTGGTGCTTTCAGTGAGAAAGCTAGCCTCCATGAATTTGAAGTTCAGATTTGGAATCAACTAGAGAGCTTGGATTTATAACAATGGTAAAGCCATCAACAAGGAGACAGATGGCAGATAGAAGGCATCACGAAGGAAGTCAAGAGGCATCTTCTGCAGCAAATCAAACCTCAATCTTCATCACTAGAGACGAGATAGAAACGATGATGGATGACATGCAGGAAAGGATGCTAAAGAGACAAGAGGAGATGATCCAGAATCTCCTCAGGCAGATGGGAAAAGCTAGAGCACAAAACCAAGGAAATGAAGTAGTAGGAGATGTCGGAAATATAGATCACAGAGTTTGTAATAACCCGGATTTTTGGACCTCTGGTAATTGGATAATTAACTGATTTTAACTATTGAAAACACTGATTTTTAAGTTGAACAAACAAATCTGATAATGAATAATTACATCAAGATAAATATTTATTAGATAATCTCCTGATATAATTATTTAAATTGGAAAAATTTATCTTTTTAAAAACAAATAAGATATGTATTTGTTTATGTGTATATATATAAGTAGATTGTAAATATAATTTGGATTTGAAATTTAAAGTAATATCCTAAAAATAAATTAGATGAAAACTCTTCATTGAAAACACTAAGTTTAAAATAGGATTTAATAAAAGGTTAATATGTCTTCTTTGAAATATAAATTTTGACATGCATTAAACATTCGTAGCTTAAGTAAGATTTAATGAAAAGTTTAAAATACTTCCTTTTTAAAGTGTACATGAATTAAATATGGTTTGTGTATATGAAAATATAAACATAGATTAATTATAATAGGTATAAAAACATAGAAAAATTATTAAGTGAAGAATTTGGACATTTGTAGCTTTTGAGTAACACGCAAATTACAAATGGCAAATTGTTTTCTTTAAATTATAATATATGAATAAAAGTGTTTGAGAAACCAGGTTAATACATATTCATTTTCACCACTCTCTTTTCATTTCTTTTTCTTTTATCTCCTTCTAAACTGAAAAGAAAGTCAAAAAAAATTACTGCTTTAAAATTTTCAACTTGAAGCAAACAAACTAATTCAAATTCAACTCAAGGATTCAAGTCTTAGATCAACTAAGAAGATCCAAATCAAATATCAGTTCATAATCAAAAAGCCTTGTTCCTTTGTTCAACATATATAGGTGAGTAAACCTACCCCTTTGAAGTTAAATCTGTGTTTATTTACCAATACATGTGATAAATAATTGTTGTAACGGGGTGAATATAATTGGCATGGATGAATTTTCCCTAGAACATAGCTGAACTACTGTATACATATGTGTGCATGTCTGTATATAGTTAAGAATGTCTCTGTTTTGATTATAGCAGACTAAAATAGATTCAAAAAAAAATCTCTTTCCCTGATCTCTTTTAGCATATGATGTTTAAAAGAAACCTGTTTGTAATGATGTAATACAAATTTTAAAAATATTTGCAAGTGAAATTATTTAGTAAATATTTCAAAAATGTGAAATTATTGTGAAATCTGTTCAAATGAGAAAAAGTGATGATCTTAATTTCATGTTTTAATTTCATAATCAGATTCGTATGAGAAAATGGTGAATTTTAATAAAAATTTCAAGATTTTTAAGCTTGTAGTTTGAGTGGAATTTTGGGATGGTCGGATTTGGGTTTTATTTCGATTTTCGACGATCGCTAGGCTTGGGGGTGTCGGGGTTGAGGCCGGAGATTGTTTGTTGATCGATGATCATTGGAAAATTGCTCGGAGGGATTTTAGATCACCGGGGTGGACGGGCAATGGAAAACCAGGGTTTTAGGTCCTGATTTGGTCGACTTCGGTTTTGAGGTGGGTGCGTCCTCGTCGAAGCATCGGTCATGATCGGAGTAGGTGGGATGGGAGCGTAAGTCTACGGCGAAGTTCTGGACGGGGTTCAATGTTTCTAGTGACCGAAGGAGGCGATGCGAGGAAATTCTTGGCGATCAGTCTTGTTCTGATGGGTTGCATGTAGCTCGATCTTGATTGCATCGTCGTATCGGATTTATGGGCACTGAAGGCAATCGAGAGGGTCAACGTTGACTTGTTGATGGAGGCGTCGTCGGTCAGAGCGACGGCGTTTGTGTGTGCAGGTGCACACGTATCAGTGTGTATCTTTGTTTTGCTGAAGGTTTCGAGTTCGAGGAAGAAGGGATAGAGACTAGGGTTCATGCATGGGTAGACGCAGGGATAGCTCGAGTGTTTGTTCGGGGTAGTGTTGTTGAGGGCCCGGGTTGTTTTGTATGGTAACAGATTTTAAAAAATATAAAGAATTTTGTACCCGGTTTTCAAAGCACAAGGAAATGCAGGTTTAAAGGTGAAAGCAAAGTTGTTAAACAAATTTTCATTGCTCAAAAATAAAAGTTAAAGTACTAACTAAGTTTTCAAGTAAATAATTAACCAGGTTTTAAAATAAAATAAAAGCATGAACAAGTTTTAAAAACATAAGAAAATAAATAAGTTTCCAAGGCAAAAGAATATGCACAAGTTTTCAAGCAAGTATTTATCAAGTTTCAAAACAAGTTTCAAAGATTAAATGTTTTTAAAGTTAATTTGTTTTGGAATAATATATTAGGTTAATAATAAATTAATTCCTAAGTATTTTCAAATGAAAATTTAATAATGATTTAATTAAGTAGGAGATTAAGATGAGTGTTTTAAGCTTTAATTAAAAGGACTCAAGTGATTTGTGTAAATTAATTTCAAGCATTTAAATTAAATAAGATTTAAATGATTTAATTAAGTAATTAATTAAGATAAATGGTTTATCTTAGATTAATTAAGGGTTAATTAATTATTTTAAGTAATTATTGGGTAATTAACTTAAGTAATTAAAGGATAATTACTTAATGAAATTAATTAAATAGGATCATTAATTAATCTGATTAATTAAAGGGTCATTAACTAATGTAAGTAAATTATGGGTAATTAATTAATGTGAATAATTAAGGGATGATGAATAATTTCATTAATTAATTAAAATAAATAAACTTGGTTTATAATTAATTAAGGTTAATTAAGCAGGATTAAAGGTAATTAATTTATTTAGTGATTAAATTAAATTAATTAGACATTGCATGACTAATAATTCTTTCTTACGGATGATAAACTAATTGAATACCTTGGATTGTTGACATCTCTGATATGTGATTTGTGATGTTCTATATGTTTGGGTTGGACCATGATAATGTGGGTAATCTATCAGTGATGAATTGCTGTGTAAATGCGACATTCTGTTTTTAAAATTAAATTGTATTCACTTAAACAACTTGGATTAAGATAACATTGGATTCGAAGAGACCGGGCTTGGGTATCAGCAAATACCCGAAACCACTTCGATAAGTAAATCTAGAATAATTCTTTATACGTTTGATTTTAGAATTAAATAGGCTGTAATGGAATAATTTATGCAATAGGGTCACTTAAACTGAGTAACAGTTCTTAAATATTGTTTGATAATTGACTATAATAAGTTAAGAATTCATAGTTAGGTACGAGTTACCATAGTTTTTAAAGAAGTTTTATAACTCAGTATTTTCAAATTATATGGGTTTACTCACGCTGGTTTCCACCCTGACCCGGGTGTTACTTTGTTGTAATGCTCGGGTCAGACCGAGTATTACAGATTTTCAGGTTAGGACGTTCTGGAACTCAGGTGAAAAACTGGATGGCAGGAACGCATGGAGCTTATTCCGCTGTGTATTGTAGTTATATTGATTGTATTCTGGAACAAATTGTTAACTGTCCAGTTTCGATGAACTCTAATGTATTGTATGTAAATTGACAAACACAGCTTTTCTTTGTGTAAATGCTATTATTTGGTACTATATTTTGATCCGCTACGAATGTGAGATTCTATGTTTTTGTTTTCTGTTTCTTCTTCTTAACTCTAACGATCTGGGATTTCCGGCGTTCGATTGCTCGGCACTTCTACAGTGAACGTATTAGTGTCGAATTTTTGGGGTCGAAAATTCCAGGTCATTACATAGTTGGAGCAGCAGGTGTGGAGGCAAAGCAAAATCAGGACCAAGGAAATGAAGCTAACAGACTACAGGATGGAATGGTACAATCGGAGGCAATCCCCGATCGACACATGACGATCGATACTGATCGTTCCAG
The DNA here is from genome assembly GCA_030765085.1 of Allium cepa. Classification (NCBI taxonomy): domain Eukaryota; kingdom Viridiplantae; phylum Streptophyta; class Magnoliopsida; order Asparagales; family Amaryllidaceae; genus Allium; species Allium cepa. The sequence continues at coordinate 266,749,882 of CM060932.1, forward strand.
AATGATCGACGCCGATCAGTCTAGACTCAGGGCATGCCCTTGGGTCATGCTGAATCAATCCCAGATGGGGCGTTGGACATTGCTGAGCAGTTTGGTGTCAATCAAAACATGAATCCGCATCTAGAAAATGATAATATGGGATTACCTCGCTGACTCGAGTGGGGAGGGCAAGATGGAAATGATGATTGGAGACCACTTATGGATGCTGGAATAGCTAAAAATTTGCATCCAGGACTTAGAGCGAAAGCCAGCTGGCTTGATATGGATTGGAATGAATTAGGAGCAATCCCCGATCGAGGAAGACTGATCATCATGCATCTATTCACATGGATTGTAACTACTCCCTATGTAACCGGGGGTAAGATTTGGATTGCTTTGTAAGGAAATAGATAGCAGTGATGGAATAGGAGCAGCCATCATCCGCCATAAATTGAAGAGAGCCCAACTAAAGGGCACAGGTCGTTGTCTCTTGATCAGGATGACATGAACTAAAAGAAACTCCATATTAAAATGGCCAAGTCACTTACACATGTACGAGATCGAGCTCGGTCCCTAGGCATGCTCTGAGATGGCGATAAATCACCATAACAAATGATTATGAAACTCACTTGAATATGAAAACAAGCATTTCGCCTCGAATGGTAATCAATCTCAAACGATCAAATTGTGCCTCAAACGGGAGTAGATCTTGAATGATCGCCTCAAACGCACTCGATCTCAAACGATCATATTTCGCCCTAAACGGCATTCGATTTTGAATGATTATATTTCGTCTCGAATGACACTCGATCCGAACGATCGTATTTCTCCTTGAATGACACTTGATCTCGAATGATCATATTTCGCCTCAAATGGCATCCGATCTTGAATGATCATATATCGCCTTGAACGGCACTTGATTACGTACGATCATCATTTGCGCCAAACAGCACTCGATCATGTACGATCATCTTCCATCTTAAATGAAAATCGGTCATAAACAACCATCATCTGCCATGAACGACTATATTTCTTGAATGACCACCACTCGCCTTGAATGGCAACATCAACCTCGAATAAATGCCATCCTCGAACGACAACGGATCCGACTAACGGTCTCGAATGGCCACAATACGCCTTCCTAATGCAAGGCATGCTTTAGGGGGAAAATATTATCCCCTTTTGTTCAGGCCGGGACACCATGAATTTGGCTAAAATGGATGGATTGAAAATCGAATACAGTTGAAACTATGGACAATAGTTGAATGGATTCGAATGGACAAAACTCAAAAAATAGCTAAGTATGGAATTGGCACTTCATCTATGCAACGGATTGGACTGGATCCACAATTTTTGTCTCGATCATGGTTCAATTGGAATAAAGTGACAAGGAAAGCCCCATGAGGCTATGTTTCAAATTTCAAATCAATTGGAGTTCATATGCTCGAGCTATGGGAAAAAGAAGAGGTATCAGATCGATTTTCAGCACAAACAACTCAACTCAACTCCACGGAAAATGCGATATCCCACAAAAGGTAAGTTGAAATGGCATGAAATTTGAAGAGAAAGTAGCTAACATTATGTGGAACTCACCAGAATGATCATACCTCAAAAGGAGCATGTATGGAATGATCGCCCATGATTGATTACAACTCAATGTACCTTCATGAAAATGCGATATCTCACAAACGGTAAGTCGAAATTTGGAGAGCAAATAGCTAACATCATGAAGAACTAACCAGAAGGATCGCACCCTAAAATGAAAAAGTATGGAACAATCTATCATGATCCATTTTCTGCTCAAAACAACGAAGGTCGATCGATATTGCACGAACAATAAGTCGTAATGGCGTGAAATTTTGGAGGCATGGACTAGAGGCATGTGGAACCCTACAGGAACGATTGCACCACTATTATAGCTAATACGAGCGATCAGCACCAATTGTTCATATGGTGTACGATCGATCTAAAAATTAATGGATTGGGTCGTACGGGTCTGCTGGTTCTTCTAGCGAAATTTCAGCCTGATCCATGCACATCTTCACCTATAAATACATCGGACTTGGCTCGTTGCAAAGGACTTTTCAGTGGGCTCTCCTTCATCATTTCTTATCTTTTTCTCCATTATTTTTCTAAGGCAAAAAACAACAGTACTTGTAATCTTATAGTATAAACAAAAGATTATTGGAGTGGACATAGGTCGGAGTTTGCCGACCTACTATAAAACTTGTGTGTTCATTTACTTTTATATAATCTATTTCATGATATGTGAATCTATATTTCTCTGTTTGGATCTAAATATTGGATATTGGAGTTTGCACATACAGCTGGGTGTTTATGACCGTTTTTGGCGCAGACAACAGTATCCTCCTTTACTTCAGTTTTCAATGTGAAATGAAGGCTTCGCTAATGGGGGATATGCGGCTAAATAAAGCGCACAAAGTATATTAAAAAATGTGTAGAGACTAGACTATTTATAGCTAAGGGTTTGCACTCTTTTCTTTACGGTTTCCTCTTTCCTTTGAAGACTATGTTTATTTTTCCCTTCCCATTATTATGGTTGGCTAACCAGCAGATGTAACATGATTTACATGCTTTTGATTCCCATTTTAATTATATAATTAATTATTACTAGCTTCACAATGATCAAACCATCGTATAAATTTTAAACATCATTCTATTTGATTTTAAGATTTAAACAAATAACTAAAATAGCCATAAAATATTAATACATTTTTTATTAATTTTTTCAATTTCTAACATTTATAAATAAATTTTACTACTAGTCGAACTCAGAAATAATGAACGACACCATTGTATTGACTACGGTGTGAACTCGGTCCTCAGTTAGCATTTAAACAATTTAAATGTTGAAGCTCGTACGAACATTGCTGAAGCAAGATATGGGCCAATTTCAGTTCTTATAGACCATTTGGATGAAATCGTATTTCTGATCTAAAATAAGCTCACCTAATAATGATAGTTTGTACAAGTATTCTTTCATCATTATTATATTACTTAGATATTTAGAGTTTGATCTAACATCAAAAATCCCTATTAATATCCTTATCTAACTGGTAGACCAGTTTAAAGTCTGTAGTTCAAACCAATAACATTTATCGATTAACTATTTTACTCTTACCAAATTTTAACTTTAAGTTGACTGCCAATTATGGTGATACTGTCCTTTTATAACAAAGGTGATGAATCCTATCTTTGGCAATGTTTCACTTCAAGTTGTTTAATGTGTCCTTGACTATGGTTATAATAAGGTCGTTATGCCAAGTATGTAACCATAATCAAAGTATAGCCTAACTACTTAAGGTCAACAACTCTCAAGTCTGAAAACTATTGTACATCATTATCCTAAGATCTTCAATTTTGACTTAGTTATATTAATATATAGAATACTCTCATCGATTCATTCAGTGATTATTCTAAACAACCACATGTACGTTGTTTCCCCTAACGGTCATGAGTAAATCACTATCCATAGTATGAAGAGCATTACAACATTAGTCTCGACGGACTTATCGATATCCTTTTCTCAATATATCTTGACTTGGAACATTTAAGGAGTAACGATCCAATACTCATAGTTACGAACACATTTGTAACTATTGTCAATAAGATACTTCTTCAAAGGATTTTTCTACTTATATATGTTTAATGTATTTAATTCATTATTTATATCTCTACAACAATATATATAAAAGAAAATAAAACTAGATGTTTACATCGTTTTGAACAAGATTCCCTTATAAGAGTTAAGTTACATAATAAATTATATAATTGGCCATAGGGTACACCATTAACTTTATGACTCCCTTGTGAAGGCGACGATGAAGATGCCGCATATAGTTGGAAAATAATATAATTTGAACGAAAGAGTATTAACTTACATGTTTTTCCAACACTATAAATTGAGGAGGACAATGGTCATACTAGATCGCCAACTCCACCAACAACATAATTAGAACGAGTACAAGACACGGGATCCCTTCCAGATTCACCACTAAGACAAACCAAATCTTTAAACGAGATATACGTGATAAGCAACTTGATGATTATCGAACCAGAAAACTATGAAGCATTTTACAAACAAGAAGTATGAAGAAAGGCTATGTAAGAGGAGATAACGATGAATCAAAAAATGAAACATGGGAGCTCATGAATCGTCTAAAAGACAAAGGTGCTATAGAAGCTAGATGGTTTTATAAATCAAAGTGTAACTTTGATGACTCAAGTCATAAGAAAGATCCAAGGGCCTGGTATAGTAGAATCAATGGCTACTTTACCGAGCAAGGGTTTAGAAGGAGTAAAAGTGAGATAACAATTGAATTAAGGCTCAAGGAAAGGAAAACCCACTTATTATTTCTTTACATGTTGATGATATTATCTATATAGGAGATAATTGGATAATGACCAATGAATTTGTTTTTGAGAGTAAGAGTGGTAAATTATTTAAGTAAAGTACTCATTTTGATGTCTTGGGGATTTGAACCAAATACCTCTCTAACCTCATGCTAGAGCTCCTTATAATTTGATGCTTGAGCTAGTGGTCTCCGACAAGAATGATCAAAGAGTTTAAAGAAGTAATGTCGAAGACTTTTAAGATGATATATTTAGGTCTTATGCATTACTTTCTTCGGATTGAAATAATACAAAAAGAAGGTAGATCTTCATCTTTAAAAAAGAATTATATAGATACTCTTCTAAAGAAATTCGAAATGGAATGATATAAGATAATATCCACTACATAAGAGAATAATAAAGAATTTAAGAAAGAGGATGGCTCACCAAAAGCAAATAAATTGGGATTTCAAAATTTAATTGGAAGCTTACTCTACTTATCAACAACAAGATAAGATATTATGTATGAACATGACGAATATTATGTATGCAATTAGAGCCTAGTAAAAATTTATGCAAAGTAGAATTAAAGTTCTATATGGAGAAACTAAGAGAGAACATAGGTTGTCTTTAAGAACTATGAAAACTGGTATGAAACTATAAATAGCTCAAAACTAATTAGATACACAATTAGTGACTAGGCAGGATTGGTAGATGACATGGAAAGCACTTCAGTCTATGAGTTTACTCTTGGTTACGAATATTCTCTCAAGCATTAATAATGTAAGCAACAATCACACTATCATTAGCGGAAGCAGAGTATATGGCAACAACCATTACAACAAGTCAAACTATTTGGCTGCGGCTAATATCTAAAGATAAAGCAGTTGCAAGAAGAAGCCAAAGAAATATATTGTGATAATAAATTATCTATAGCAATGATGAATTCTTTTGTCTTTCATAGCATAACCAAGCATATAGGCTTCAAGTATCGCTTCAATAAAGGAGCCGGAGCCAAAAAAGAGATACAATCCTATTACGACAGGACTGCAGATTAATTAGTATTATCCAAAAATTGATGTAACAACCCCTAAATGAATGATTTTGTAAAGATAACAATTATTTGTTTTATAATTGTATTTTATAGCAGTAGATCTATAAGAATGTAAAAAAATGAAGAAGAATGATCATAAAAACAAGAGACGTAATATTTATAGTGGTTTAGCATTTCTTACGTCTACTTTAATGTTTTTAGTATTGCTATTGTATTCTATATCTGGAATAAAATACGATTAAAACTTGAATTTATATTTCAAAGTTGATAATGGTAAAGCTTCCCCTAAGAAATATAACAACAAATAACCGAGAGTAAAAATTCCAAAGCTCTTTTCTATTGCAAGTAGCCCTCTATTTATAGCTGAAATATAATATTATTGGGCTCCTAAGTTGTCAGATCATGGTAAAACTTGTCAAACAATCAGTTTGAAATGATAGGAGAAAGACCAACTCATCCTCCAAATATTGATGGACCGGTACCTTCGATATATGGATCTGCGTCGATCAATGAACTTATTAATTTCCTTGTTTTTTCTTCTATTTTTTTCGAGCCTTGTTTCTTCGTTCCTTGTGTTGATCGTCCTTCGACGCTTCTAAGTGAAAGAATGAAGAGTGTGTCATAGCGGTAATTATGTAATTTTTTTATGTAATATTAATTCCAATAAATGATCTTGCTCGAAGTAAAATATGTTTTTGGTTTTGTTTTCTATTATATATAGTGTTATATTGTGAAATAAGTAATAATATTGAACATATATAATTAGAAACTAATAAAGGTAAGGCGTCTGTGATATCCCGGAATTTTTGACAATATCAATTTAATAATCTGTATTTAAAATTAAATCGATTTGATAATTTTTGTAAATAAATTTAAATTGATTTAATAAATCTAACTTTAATAAATAATTAATTAGTGAATTTATCTTTTATAAGCTAATAAATTGTTTTCTATTTATAATGTGTATATATATTTATATATATTTTAAATAGACGAGTTTGGTTTTAAATTTAATTAATATAGCATATTTTGTAATTCTAATATTTTGGCAATTGGGAAATTATGATTTATTTAATGTAAAGCTTTTCAAAGCTATTTAATAAAGAACTATATGATTTTAAATTTATAAAATAAATGTTTAATTGTTTAAAAGGGATTTTAGCATAAGTTTAAACTTAAATAAGATTAATAATAAAGATTTGTTTTATTTATTTTTAAAATATTGTTTAATAAATATGATTGTAATTAGATATGAAGTTTAAAATACAACTAATTAATGAAACATTTATTCATTTAAATAATAAGTAATTTATAACCTCTTTTATAAATTTATTTAAAATAAGTAAAAATATTGTTTTCAAATAATTGATATGTGTATTATTTTATTTATAATTATACTTGGTTTTATTCTTTAAAAATTACATATATATATAACTAAGTATTAAAAACTAATTAATTTAGTTAAAAGCTTTTATTTACACTTTATTATAAATACAAACTACTTAAAAGACAAGTGTAAGTATATAAAAGCCTCATTTAACATGTGTTAAGTTAACAAACAAAGAAAGTTAACAAGTGTTAATACTTAAGGCAGGTGTCAAATTTGTATTTTTTATTTGATTTTAATAAATCATAAATTTAGTTATATAACGATACACATCTTCCTTTCGTTTTTCTTTTTTTCTTTTTCAAACCCAGAAATCTTTCAGCTGAAAACTATTTACTCTAGACAATTTTCGAAACAAATCATGCAAATCTGAGAATCAAAACCCTTTTTCCTCCAAAATCTGATAATAAATCTTCCTCAAAACCAAATCAAACCAAAATCCTGTATTTCATTTTCAAAAGCCTGTAACTCCTCCTTTTCAAATCAACTTGCAAATGTTTTTCAAAAGCAAACTGCATTCATCATTCAACCTGAAATCTGTAGCCAGCATGCATGAAATTTTCAAATCTGGAATGGTTACTGCATGTAACAATCTGAAGCTATCATGCACATTTCCAAACAAAAGCAAACCTGCAAATTTCAATCTGCTTTAAAAAGCCTGCATTTTCTTGTAAGCTGAAGCATGCATGTTAGTTTGTAAATCAAGGGGAAAGGGCATTTTAAAGCAACATTCAAGTTTAAAGTTTTTAAAAGCATTCAAGCAAGTTTTCAAAAGATTCACAAGGGTTTTTCAGAAACTGGTGCTCTGCTCATCAAAATTTCAGGTGAGTAACTCCACTTTATAAAATTTAGTAGGTAAATTTTGGTTGCATGATAGTTAATTTGAGATGAATGTGTATTGTATGGTATATATTGTGATTATATGCATGTATAGCCTGCAAGTTGTTTTCATCATAGTATTCTCTGCTTTTACTTTCTAGTTTTCCCATTTTGATTTAAAAAATTCAAATCTTTTGATCTTTTCTCTATTTAAGCTTAATATGCAAAACAAACTTGTTTGTTTAATTATAAACTTCAGTTTAAAATTGTATTTAATTCAAAATAATATGTGAATATCTCTGGAATGTATAAACAGATGATCAAACACTAAAGTACTGAAAATTCAAATACATCGATTCTATGTTTCAGGGTTATAATCTAAAACATCATACAAAATTATGATTTTTAAAAGCAAAATTACAATTTTTAATGCTATATTCAAAGAGCAGTTCTCTATTATCTGTATTTTGTAATTTGAGGCATTTCTGTTGCCACAATTGTTTGGAGGTGTCGTGTTTTCTCCTGGAGGTGGAGGAGTGATCTGTGAGGATGGGAAAATTATCAGATTGTGGTATTTTTCATGTTTGAGATGGTGATTGTGATTGGAATTTTAGAACCGTAGTTTTACTGGGTTTGATAAAATCGATCACTTCGGCATTTGTAGTTGATCGAGTTCAACTATATCTTGGGTATTGGAAGTTGGTGGGTTGACGAGATGTTCGTTGGAGTTTCAGAGGCGAAGATGGTCGGAGCTTCAAAGGGGAGACGTTGACAGGTTTTGGTTGAAGTGGGTACTGCCTGTTTCAGTTTTGTTCCAGGTTGGGATTTTAATCTCGATTTTGATTTCGAGGGGAAAACAAGGTACTGGTGATGGATGTAGGATTCATTAGTGATCGATGACTTGTTTCAGTCATTAGGGTTGGTCGGAGATAGGTGGATGGCCGGTGCATGTGCACTGTCATCATTTTCTTGTGAGGTTGGTTGTTTTGGTTTATGGGGTTTTGTTTACTCGGGTTTGTCTCGAGTTAGTTGAGGGTGTAGCTCGAAGCAGATTAGGGTTGAACTCGGAGTTATTTAGGGTAGGCTCGAGTATATTAAGTTGTTAAAGGTTTTAAACAAAAACAGAAACCTGTTCTATTTTAAAGTTTAAAAGTAAAATTTTAAAATGTAAACTAAAATTTAAAATAAATTTTAAAACCTGAGTTTGAATATGAATTCAAGAATTTGAATCTTTGATTTGAAATGATTTGAGTTTTGAAATTTAAATTTGGTTTTAAAAACTTTTAAGAGTAAAAGTATATTTGGTTTTGAATTTAAACCGAAGGTTTAAATTGTAAAATAGAAATTTGAATTAAGTTTAAATCTGAGTTTTAAAATCTGGAATTTAGGTTTGAGTTTCAGTTTTTTTAAAATAAAATAAAGTTTTAAATTTAAATTGTTTAATTACTTTAAAAAAATGGTTAAATGATTTGAAATTTAAAATGAAATTTAAAATGTAAGTAAGTTTTGAATTTAAGTAATCTGGAATCAAAATTTAATTTGTATTCCAGTTTGAAATAAATAGAAAATTTTAAATTTAAAATGACTTAAACAATCTTGTTTGTTTAAGTGTATTTTTAAATTAATTTTGAATTTAAAATGAATTGGGTTTTAAATTCTTTTAAAACTTTTTATAAATGGATATTTCTTTAACATATGAGATAAAAGGTTTTTGAATTGTTTTTAAAACCTTGTTTAAGTAAATTTATATTCATTTAAAAATCTTAAATTTAAAATGAAGTTTAAAATGAAATTTAAAGTAAATTTGAAAACAAATTGTTTTTAATACTTTGATTAAGTAAGAAATGTTTATCTTAAAGATAAATACAATTTAATGATTTGGATTCATTAAATTATAATTTAAATGGATAATTTATTATTTAATTAATTAGTGATATGGATGGTCAATTAAGTAATTAAGAATTTTTAAAGTAATTAATTAAGAATCAAGATTAATTAATCTGTAATTAAGGATTATTAATTAGATTTTAATTAATGATTAAAGATTTTTTTAATCAAGTAATTAAGGATTAATTAAGTTGCAGTTAACACTTAATTAATTTAATAATTAGAGATTAATTAATTGGTAATTAAATATTAATTAATTTGTAATTAATGATGGTTAATCTAAGTTAATTTCTTAATAAAGTAATTAAGAATAGTTAATGAAGGTCATTAACTAAGATTATTTAACAATTAATCTATGTGATTAAATTTAATAATTAATTAGATTAATTAATTAATGATAATCATTTATGAAATTGATTTATGTTTAATTACTTAATAGAAGTAATTAATGAATTAATTACTTAATGTAATTAATCGAGTTTAATGTGATTGGTTTAGATTAGTTAATTAAGTTTAATTGATTTAAACACTTGATGATTTGATAATAATTACTTAATGTAATTAATGGGATTGTAATTACTTAGAGAAGTAATTAATTGATAATTACTGGATGTAATTAAAGACGTTTTAATAATGGAAGTAATTTGGATTAAATTACTTTGTAATTAATCAAGGGATTAATTAGAGAATAAATTAAGGAGTAATTTATTTGATGAAGTAATTAAGGGTAGTTAATTACTGGATGTTATTAATCAAGGGTGATTAATATATGTGGTTTAATTGAAGATTAATTACTTAATATAATTAATTTAAATAGAGAGATTAATTAAAAATGCAATTTAGAAATCATTAATTAATAAAATTAATGATGTAAATTTAGAATTGATTAATCAAGGAACAATTAATAAATGAAGTAATTAATTAATAAAGGATTAATGTAATTAATTTAGTTAATTAATTGATTAAGTTAATTATTGTAAAGGGTTAAGTATAATTAACTTATGTAATTAATTTAAAGGCTAATTACTTATTGTAATTAGAAAATTGTTAATCGGGAATTATTAATTGAAATGAATAATGAGATGGTGATTAATTAATTGATTTGAAATTAATTAATGGTTAAGTTAAGCAGGATTATAATGATGAAGTAATTAATTTAATTCATTTTAAATTAATTAGAAATGGAAGTAATTAATTTAATTCACTTTAAATTAATTATAGATGGTGTGATCATTAAATCATTGCTTATATATGAATGGATGATATTGGTTGCCTTGAATGGTTTGAAATCTCAGAAATGAGATAAGTAATGCTGTGTGATATGGATGCTTTGGTTGCATTGGGATGATTATATGGATTATCTGTTTATAATGATGATATGGATTATCTGTTTATGATGATAATGTTGAATATCTATTGTTATGTTGTGAATTATCTATCTGTGTGTATATAGATAATGAATTGAAATTTTTTAAACTCTAAAACAACTTGGCCTTAAAAGATACATTTTGGATTCGGTGAGACCAGGATCGGGTTTCCATATTTGGATATCCAAAAACCACATCGATCCAAATTAACGATAGGTCGGGAATCTGAAGTGAAGATGAAGATTCAGAGTGTAGGGGTTATCGTCGTTAACTCTGAGGGTGATTCCAAAATGGGTGTAACGAGATAATGCCTTCGGTTTCGTTCGAACCCGGAACGAACTTGTATGGATTGAATGCTTTCAGAACATCGTCAGGTGGACGATGAGCATTCTAAGTGATGTGTTCTATAACGGTAATCGTAGCCTCAAGCCTCATCAACCGGGAATGGCTAAAACAGGGGAGGTGCAGCAAGGCTAAGTGGGTCATGCCCAAGTAGGATGAGATTTACTCTGTCTAGATGTCCCTTTTATTTCGGTTGTGCGGTGCGGTTGCTGATCACAACTGCGGGGTGGTCATGTTCGGGACTGTTCAGTAAGGAATGGTTCCGGCTTTGTGTTGCAGGGGATTGGGAGTGATCCTCGGTATGGTGATGTAGGCCCCGTACTGTAACGGGCGGTACCTCGGTAGCCCTGCCATTCTATGGAATCCAAAATCCAATAAGTGCCATCGGTTTTGATTGTATTACCCACTTTTGTGGCTAGTAACTGGAATTTAATAATGTAACAATTTCGAGTATTTCTTATTTACTTGGAAACCCTAGACCTATTATAATATCATTGGATTTCCTATCAAATGTTTTGGTTAGCGTAAGATAAAAACTTTTCCATGTTTATGTGTGAGAAGTCTTACGTGATACCTTTTGTTTTCAAAGGTTTTTCAAAAATTAAGCAACTTTAACCTGTTACTCACACCAGACCCATGTCTGACCCGGAGTTTATTTCTGTTTTTCTTAAACTCTTGGGTACTCAAATTTTTACGAGTAGCCAAGGGATTCTGGTTAGCTTTGACGAATTGTGGAGGAGTAATGGAGCAGGAGGCTTCTGCGTTATAGTTATATAGTGTTCCGCTGTGTTGGTATCTCTGAGTGGTTTCTTTGTATTGTATTGAGTTGTAATAACTAGACATATGTTTATAACTGTCTAGTATGTGTTGTATTGTCGGTGTAACTCTGATAGTTGTTGTATACTATGTAATACTTATGTTATTAATATAATTTATTCGTTCCGCTGTTGAGATTCTGATGTTGTTTCTTCTTTCTCTTCTTTCTTTTCTCTTTTCTATCCCTTTCTTTCTTAAAGACGATACGATTTTCTGGTCCTAGAAAGTCGGGTCGTCATAGCATCGAAAAGTCATGAAAAAGAATTATAATGTTAAAATGGCATCGAAAAATACTGACACTTTTTCGATGCCAAGTATTTATTATACCATTATAATAAAGGTGTTGGAATCACATCAATATTTTCCGGCATCTTTCCAGTGCCAAATATAAAGGTATCGAAATAGTACCGATGTTTTTCAATGTCTTTTTGACGCCAAATATATAAATATGTGGCGTTTGAACGACTTGGATAAGTGCCCTCTCTAATGCCACTGTCACCACTAAGTTTTCTTTTACCACTTAATATGTTACCACTCCCTTCATTTAATTCCTTCTGTCCATACAAAACTAATTCCCTTGACCAAACTAATAAAATCCTAGCCACCTAAACCTTCAGTCGCATCTTACCTTCACCCCAGACCAAGGCGACTCCACCTCGAGATCTCCGACCCACATGACTCCACATCGAGCATCTCTGATTTGGCGCAACCGCGATTCCACCTATTCAGACCATAACATCTGTATCTCAACTTTGAGAAACTATGTCTTATTCTGGGTATATTTTTTTAACAACTAATTATTTGGTATACATTTAATATATTTTGATCTGTTGAGTTTTAAATTAGGGTTCTTAACAAAAAAATGGGTTTTGTTAAATTAGTTGATATTAAAGCTAGTAGTTATAACAACAAATGTATTTAATATCCTATCATCAACGTTGCAAAAAAGGTCGAATTGATATACGATGTTTTTTTAACTTAAATGAATTTCTTAAGTTAAACAATGTTTTTTAAACTCAATGAATGTCTTTTTAAGCTCTAATTTTTTTTAAACTTACATAATAAATTTTTAACTCAAATAATAGTTGGTAAACTTGCATAATATTTTATAAACTCAAATTAGAAAATTGAACTTAAAACATGTTTTTTAACCGTATAAAATGTTTTTTTGCACTTTAAAAATATTTTTTCAAATCAAATAATTTTTGTGATATGTTTTTCAAACTTACACAATGTATTTTAAACCAAATAACTGTTTTTGAAATTAAATAATGTTTTCTTAACTTAGATATTGTTTATGAACTCAAAATTAAATTTTAAACTCAAAAAATGTTTTCCAAACTAATATGATTTTCATTTGAATTAAACAATGTTTTTAAGTCAAACAATATTTTGTACACTCAAGTAAAGCTTTTTAGACTCAAAATATGTTTTTAACTGTACAAAATGTTTTTTGAGCTTTAAAAATATTTTTTATAATCAAATACTTTATTTGAACTAAAAATATGTTTTTTTATACTTATATAAGCTATTTAAATCGAATAATTTTTTAAACTTAAATAATATTTTATGAACTTATGTATTGTTTTTTGAACTAAAAAATTAAATGTTGGGCCCAAAAAATGTTTCTTGAGCTTATATAAATTTTTTTGAACTAAACACTATTTTTTTTAAACTCAATTAGTATTTTGTAAACTTGAATTAAGTTTCTAGAACTCAAATTTGTTTTAAGCTTATAAAATGTTTTTTGCACTTTGAACAGATAGGGTAAATAACACTTAAGCACATGATGCAGATGGAATAAATATTTTCTAGATGGATCAAGATCATTAATTCCTTATGCACCCGTTTTGATGAAATCCATATCTAGATCCATCATTTTGCACTCACTCTTCAATGTATGTTATAAAAAATTCAAGTCATGCATCCCCACTGTTTGATAATTGAGTTAACTAAAAACAAATATTAGAAAATTATGAAGTATGCAAATCATGGAATTCTTATTAGTAATATCTTATAATACATAATCAGCCTGTCTACTTTGCATGTCCAATTTCTAATACAAGCATATACATTATAAAGTAGAATATACATTACAATAGTAAAAAAGATGAAAATTGTTGTGTTAGTGCCGAAAATCCAAACGAGGAGGAACAAAATCACATTACTAAGTTATTATAAATTGTAATTAGAAACTACACCAAAATGATACATGAGTTCAAATAGAATTACCATCATTTCACAGGAGTGACATTGGTAATGATATGCCTTTTTTGGGTTATGACACATGTTAGTTTGAATATGTTAAGGTTCGACATGAATGGAGTACAACCAATTGAACCTTGGTTAAGGCTAACATGAATAATCCTCTATTTTTATGTTTTTAGTTACTTTGATGGTAGTGCTGGGTTGTAATCATTATGCAAGGTTGGAAGGTAGTTGGGTATGGTTGTAATGTGTTTGGTTGACTTATTCTTGCTGTGTTTTATATGTATTTGGTCGAAGTTATAACTTGTTCTTGATATGGTTTGAATCGTTGTTTATCATAAATAACCCCATTGTCATGATCATTTGTCTCGTTTCATGATTTACTTCTATTTAGAGATAGATAAAAGACATAATGCTCTTTAGATAAGAATGGGAAATATGTTAAGGATAAGGTTGATATATCACCATGGCCTCAACAGAAGGTTCATGCTTTAAACATGATTAAATAAACTAAATAAATTGTATTGTTCATTTCTACAAAATTATCTAGTATTTTTGTTTTATAATCAAAGGGTAAAATGTGCAAAATAGACATAAAGAATGAAGTCAACACCATTGTTCTAGTGGTTAGGTGCTCTGACTTTGGTTCGAGAGGTCACATGTTTGAAACTTGCATGGCATGATTTAAACTGCCATATGTATATTGACATGCACTATTCTATATACTACATAAGTTTTGTAATATTAATATATATTACCACCTAAATGTACAAGTCAAAAAATGCACAACAACGAAGAAGCAATGACATGCAAATAAGTTTGCATACAACTATGTTAACTATAAGACCCACAAAATCATCACATAAATAATATAGGTTCTTTAAGAATTAGCATTACTACATGAATCAAGTTCTAAGCTCTATTACAACTAAAAAATAAGAGCAAGCAAGATCAAAGAGGGTAGCATAAACCTACTAGTATAATTTAAAGCATCCCTAATAACAAGCTATCACAAAGCATGATCTATATCATTAAATATAAATGGTTTAAATGGCCTGTAAAGAAAATAGCAGGGAAAATTGCGGTGAGAAGAAAACATTATTATCAAATTATATGCATTTATGTTTCTAATATAAAATAATTTATAAACTTATTGCTTGTAGGATCATATACAGTGTTTGGTTCATTAAAATATGTTTGAAAAATATGGATCATGGTTATTAGGACTGCTAATGGAATGAATCATAACACTCAAGGTTTAAGGTTTCAATGGTCAGATTGGTTGAACTACAGGATCATAAATTTTCTTTTCGATCATTTATATATTATAAAGTATTTTATATCATAAAATATCATAGTAATCCATATAACAAGAAACCTATCTTATCACAAATCACATAATCAAACCGACCGTTAGGGATCAAATTGATCATTATGGAGGTTTGTCTAGCATAGGATGGAAATAAAATTCCTTTTTAGTCCAAAAAACATGCAAAAATACATCCGCTTCTTCTCCCTTCTATTTCTCAATTTTCTTCTTCTCCCTGGATTTCCTAATTGCAAATTAACTCTTCTAAAATCACCTTAGTTTCACTCAATCCTCAAATAAAAAAACTCAATCCCAACACGTACACATTCAAAACCTAGCTAACAAATTCCCAAATTAACACCACCCTGTAGCATAACCCTCCTTTTAACATATAGTTGAATTAGAATGAAATTTTACTAACTAAATTTAGTTGAATGTAGAATTGATTTGTCTTGTTGGAAGTAATTATCTTATTATTATTTGTTGATGATCATTGATAAAGAAGTGCACATGGATGAAAATACTCAATATGATTGAATCACCTAAAACTTGGAACAAGTAACACAAATTTATTTTGTAGGCTTAACATTTTTTAAACTATGAATAGAGATAGTGATGTAATATTAAATAAGCCAGCACAAATTTTTCCACTACCATGTAGCTTAAAGTTGGATGTTGCACCATTTACAACTTGTTAGAATTTGTTGAAAGAAAGAAATCTAGCTTTATGTCAAATAGCGCTATATTCTTTATTATTTCCCTATTCATCACATGCTCTTATAACTCAAAATGGTATTTTCCAGATTGATATCAATTGGTGAAAATGAGATTTGATGACAGCATGTCCTGATGTGTATCTTTATATTCACTATTTGTAATAGTAAATGCTTAAGTTATCTTTAAGGTGTGGTTTATATTTATAACCATGTTGAACCCTGTTGGTTCATGTTTTTAATATCCTATCATCAAGTCTGTGTTATCCAAATATATATAATAGATATTAATTTCAAATTTCTCAATTAAAACTCAAATTTGATCTTAAGTATTGATCTCTAAGTTCATTTTAGCAACACCTAGCAGTTTGGGATATTCGGCACGTTACAAGGCAAGAAGGTGGCAAAAATGTAAGTGGTGATGTTACGTTGATGAGCTGAACGCAAGTGGAATGTTTACCATACTCCAACGTACCTTCCTATTGATTGCATTCATATATCTTATGTATTGGGGATTTTGTAAATGTTATGCTTTTCTATCTATTTCTCATATGCTAGTGATAAGATTGAAGTGAGAATATAATTTTTTTTAAACAAATTTATATATTTTTATCCCTAGCTTGTTTATATGATCATTTGAATTTTTTAATTTTCTCATCCTAATGTGATTCATGGTCTAGGCTTGAATAGTGAAATATCTTATTTTCATTCAAAATGAATTTAATATATCATAGGCATGTTATTTGCTTGAACTTTAGTAGTATTAAAATTTGTGGTTAGAAAGCATAATATATACCCTATCTTTTTTACCCTCCAACCTTGACTTTTTGTTTCTACCACAAGTTTATATTTAATTAATAGAATTATGTTTTAGAGAGAGAAACAATAAATATTCAGATATAAACCTACGAATGAAATATGAAAGTTAAAGTTGGAGTCTAAATGAAAGTGGTTGAGTAGAGAGAGCTATGCATTGTTAATTATGCATTATTATTGTTATATTACATATACAATGTGAGTGTACATGTGCATATACAGGGTTGGTCCAAGATTATTAGCCCAAAGATAGAAAGTAAAGCGTAAGGTAATAAAACAAAAATTTATAATCAATCAAAATAAATGTACAACACCGGACTTGAACTCTGGTGGCTTTAATCTAAAGCATGTTATCTTACCATCACAGTAAACATACTTCTACTATTTTAAAGGATGCGATGTGATATATGTAAACCAAATACAATTACATACGTACATACATACATACATACATACATACATACATACATACATACATACATACATACATACATACATACATATATATATAATTTGTAATTTTGGACCTTCGAAAATTGGAGGTCCTAGGCGATGACTATAGTGGCTTTGGGCTAGGCTCGGCCTTGCACACATAAATCATTTACAGCAACTTAATTGCAGGTTGTACTCTATTGTACATTTTCAATAATATATTTTTCCAATATTACAAATAATTTTGCAAAGTAGCATAATATGTGCATTGGAATAAATGAAAATTTAAAATATGCGTGTGTGTGTGTTTTCCTAAAAAATTATATAATCGAATGGTTTGTTCCCCATTGTAGTACGGTTGTAGTAGTTATAACATAATTATAATTAACATAAAAAATACGTAATTTGAAATTAGTTTATACCATAATAATTATAATTACTGTGTTGAAATGTAATAATATATTAGGTAAAAATGTAACTCAAATTGAAAACAAAATATACTAATGCATAAAGTTTATATTGATTCAATTTAATATGTATCATATTCTTAGTATTGTTAAAACATAATGTAGTAATGAAGAATGTAAATGCATACTAATTAAAATGTGTTAACTTGTAATTCAAAGTGGATATGACATATGCAAAGGTGGAAGTATTCAAATTTCAGTACAAAAAAAGTACAGAAAAATATTCGCAAGAACATTTTTGTATGCTTTTTTAGGATTTAGGACAACCCAACAATATTTTTGCATCAAGAACAAAAACGTTTAAATTTCCCATCCAATCCTCAATTTTATTTTAATCCATGCACTCATATTAGTTTTCCTTCTTTCGCATTGCACATTGGAAATTTTATTCTTTTCTTGATTGTTTCTCAATTATCCTGCACGAATTTCTTCTTCTTCCTGATCGCATCTCTCATTTCTTTCACCAACATTGTGATTTAGATTTAGGATGATTCTTTGATTCTGTTTTAATACTTTCTTCTATTGGCATTTGATTTCTTGATTTGGGTAATTTCTAATTTCTTTTTCTTTTTCTTTTTTATTATTAATTTAGCGTTATTGCCGTGTTTAGCTTTTTGATATTATATGGAAAATTTGGGTAGCAGCATTATCTTTTGTTTTTTTCCTCTTTTTTATGCAATATTGTTTCCCTTGTGTGTTTTAAATTGTCTGGTATTTGGTTTTTGTTCAGTGGTACATTCCATATTCAATTTGGTTTGAAAGAAAATATATTGTTAGTGAATTGCAATACCTCAGTATTAATTTGAATCGGTATCAGTTTTAATTTTCCAAAGTATCCATTTGCAAAAAAAATGGCACAAATACCCAAATATCAAATGAAAGCACCAGTTCTATGAAAATAAAGGAAAACATGGAAAAGTAAAAGGAGACACAAGAACTTTTATAGTGGTTCGGCGTAATATCCGACCTATGTCCACTTTAATCTTTGTTATTAGCTGTTTTTTCTCTTGATTACAACTAGTTATATCAAATCTGACCACAATCTTGTGGATCTTAGATTTATAATAGAATTTCTAGAGTATTTGGGGAAGAATATAGGAGTGAAGAAGGTGCAAAGTGTGGAACAGAGTGAAAATCCTCTTCTGGTTGCCATAGGGCTTGTATTTATAGGGAAACAAAGCCTGCTTACACTGAGTCTAAAAGGTGGTTTGATGTTGCACAAGTGAACCTGGGAGCCCACGAGACAAAAGAATAACTTAGTACTGAGTCATTTGACTCGCAACCTACCTATTTCTGTTGGTGAAAAAGCTAAATCCTTCATTTGCTTGCTTTCCTATCTCCTTCTTAAGTTATTCTAGACTCTTTTCCATCAACTTGTAGTTTATTCTAGCAATCTTTTTGATAACTACTTTCTTTCCTTTCTTCTCCTTAATCCTTGTAATTGCTCATCCAAACTCTAGAAAAACCACTCGATCATGAGTTGTTGGAGTAGAATAAGAGGTGTACGATGTTTAGGAGGCAAAAAGTGGAGAGGAAATAGGTCGGTACCAACCTAAACAACTCGGCACCGAGTAGCGTCCTTAGCTAAATTTCCACTCAAACTTCTTGAGCTCAACTTTATAGTCCTTCTTGGTGTGTCAATAAGTCCGTGAATAATTTCATCCTTATTTTGATCTCCTAAGTCCAGTTGAAATCTGCTTGGCAAAGAAGCTGGTTGACGAAGCTGGTTAACAATATCATTTTTCACAATTCTATATACTGGAATAGCTTAATCTTTTTTCTTGTTTGAGTATATAAAAATGGTATTGTTACAAAATAAACATGAAGACATAAATCAAACAGTAAATGAACTAAAGATAGTTTGCTTTGTACAATGTCTATCTTTTTTCTATTCTGATTAAGTTATTAGAATTGTTTATGTACCATTTAATTCAACTCAATGTATTATGTATATATGGTATGGTATATAAGAGATTATGATGCAAACTTATAACATGTTCTGAAATTGATTAAGTATCCATTCTAGTATTAACATCCATATCAGTTTAAGTGTCAGTAGGTGTCATTTTTAAGATTTTTGTGATATCTATTTTGTTTATTTTTTCTATATAAAGAAAATGATATTATTATAGAAAAAAAATGATAATCTGAAGCATACATGTTTTATAATTTTTTTTTGCGGTAGTGACAATATTCTTCTTGATGTGTTTCTATTTGATGATAATGCTATAAATCATATACCTAATTTTAATACGCCTACTATTGACGCTAGTGTTGAACATGTTGTTAAGCCACTCAAGGAGAAACGTGGTGCTGGTAGAACTTCAATTAAATGAAAAAGAGGATTTATACATTTTCAAAATAAGCAAAATAAATGCGGTTTATGCAAGCAATTTTCTCACGGCAAGTGTAGTTGTCAAGCTTCTAAAAAGTCATGATTCATTTTTCACGTTTTTATGAGTTTTTCGAGATTTATAATTGGTTGTATGACTTTTTTTAGCAATTTATTGTAATTAAACCAGGATATAAAAGTATATTCATTTGCATATTTTTAATTTGACAATGATTTTCTCTTTTTAATGGAACCGTGTTATACAGTATCATTTGTAGTTCCAGTTCCAGTTCTAGTATCAGTTTAGTAGTAGTATCAGCATTACAGTTTTATTTATTTGTATATTATTTTGAATCACTACTTTCAATATTTGTATCTTTATTTTTTCTTGATTAAGTCAGGTATTCGTTTTTTGTAGTATGTATTCATCATTTTATAATATTATTTTATAGTGTATTCGATTAGCTTTTTCATTCATATGTAATCGATTAGGTTGCAGCTGTGTGTTTCAAAATAAAGAATCTTAAGGATAATTTAACACTAGAGAGGACAGTGAATAGTATTTTAGAACTTATATAAATCTTTTTAAAATTCTTGAAAGATTAATATTAAATCACAGATTAACAACACAGAATTATATTAACAATCGCTTACAGATGCAATCACAGATAAATATAAAAGGAATAAAGTAAAGTAAGAGTTAGAGAGATGACTCTAGGAGTTTTATACCGGCTTGCATTTCTCCTACATCCAGTCTTATACAATTTCTTATACAAATTTCTTTTCAAGCGCCTACTTTGTACGGTAGTAAGAAAACCGATTACAATCTCGATTTCAAGGCTATGAGACACACCCTCCAGTATTCTGAGCCTGGGACAAACTCTCTTGATTTTCTCAGCAATAAGATCACCCACTTGAACGGGGTATAAGCACACCCACTTGATTAAATTTGAACGGGCTATAAGATCACCCACTCTCTTGATTAAATTTGAATGGGCTATAAGAACACCCACTTGATTCGGGCAACAAGCACAACCAAACAAATATGAGTAAATTTGTTGATTTCTAAACACAAACAGTTGTACTGAGGATATAAGATATCCTATATCCCTTCTGATAGTGGTTTGATCTTTGAATCGAAGAGTGAGAACTTGTAGATGATTGAGTGGTTTGTAGTAAGCAAAGTATATTTTGAATATGAGAGAGTAAGTAGTGAGAGTTCAGAGTAAGAAGAAGATAGAAAATTTATTTGAAAATCAAGTTTTTTTTAACCCTTTACATAGAGTTTTAAAAATATGTCTATTTGTGAAAGAATGTAAAAAACGATCACAACTTCTTGAAGTTTAATAGGTATCTTTTTACTATTTAAATAGTGTTTACAAGGAAGTTTCTATTCGTGGAGGGACGTAATTAAAAATCAAAATCTCAAAGCCATCTCCCCAATGGTACATATGTCGACATACCTATGGTATGTATGACGACATACTTATGTACGTTTTGAAAAAATAGAAACTTTTAAAACGTGTTTCAAAATTCTGAACTTTTGTGAACTCCTGTAAAATTATTTAGTTATAGTTTCTACAATACTTTAAAAATATTTATAAAAACTTTTTAAGAACATTAATTAAAAGTTTTGTAAAATATATTTTGAACATAAAATATAAAGTAATATTAAATATTTTTAATAAGTAAGTATTTAAAGAATCAAATGGTTGCTATCATGGGACTTTGAAATTTTATTCTAACCTATATAAACTATAGTCTTGAACTCTTCTAGTCTCTAACTCTAAACCCATGAGTCTTTAAAAATATATTGATCATCATCATTGAATCTTGATCTATAGTCTCTTTACCGACCAGTCTTCAAACTCGATTATCTTGTACTTATATTGTAACGACCCGTATTTTTGATGATTAAAAATATTAAATTTAATAATATTTTGGAATTTATATTGTGAAAATTTAAAATTTAAGATTTATAAATGAAAAAAATTATTAGAATATAATTTAATAATGTTGATTATATGTAATTGACTACTGTTTTAATGTATCCAATTAATGGTTATAATGAAAGTTAATGAGGAATAAAATAATGTTGTGTTAAAAAGAGAAATTATATGTAATTAATTGCAGCAGGTTTTAATATAGATTATGATATCGATTGATTAGTACATAAATTTATTAGCTTTTGTTTGTAAACGATAAATTTATTGATGTGTTCAAATTATTTAATATATAACAATTGTTTTATTTGTCACCTTATTACTTAATCTGTTTGAAATTAGTTGAAAATCAATGAAATTTAATGTAATTAAATATTGCACTTAATATAAGAAAAGACGTTAACTGTAGTGTTGTGAATAATAAGATGGAAACTTACGTTAAATAATTTCATGAGGTAATTGTTGATTTAATATAAGAAATAAAATCTAAATAAAAAAAATTAGTTTAGAATTTAAATTATAGTGAATGGAATTATTACTGTTGTAATTTAACATTGGAATTAATTTAATATCTAAATCTTGACTTTAACATGGAAAATTAAGTTTTAAAAGGTTGTTAATTTCTATTTGACTAAGAATGATGGTAGAACACATTTAATTGGTAGTTTAAAAGTGGTTAAAATAGTTTAGTAATAATTTATTTAATTAAGGTGTAAAATTAGTCCTTTTGGGCACTATCTTGGACTTTGACGTAACCAGTTTCATCAGATCCGTAATCGTGTATTATTATAGGATTTCAAGTTTCGTAGCTATCGGACTCATCGTTTAATCGTGCGAGCTCGAAACGTGCAGAAATCATTTAATGGAATTTAATGAATATAATCTAATTTTAAAGCTAACTTCTATATACAATAGAATTAGGATTTGAAATTAGTTTTATTGAATTTAAAAATATTGAAAACCTGTATTCTGATATGGGATGACCTACATACGTTTCGGGAACGAAACAGGCTTTTTAGGCTTTTTATCGCTCTGGCCCAATCGATCTGCTCCATCCATTCTTGTTTCAGCTTTGTCCATATATAGGCTATTATAAACCCTAGCAGCTTTCTATTTTCATTTTATATACGTATAATTTCTATCTCATCTGTCCCTTCTCAATGGCATACATCTCAAAACCCTAGTTACTGATTCCGAATCAAACTCCAAAATTCAAACTGCTCAAACCCTATCATATAATATATCATCGTGAAGCTATCGACGAACGTAATTTGTAATTTTTTTTCGATATGAGGCTTCGTTTGTCTAGAATTGGGCGAAGCAGTCACGACTGCTGAAACTAAGGTTTGCAAATCAATGGTGGATCGTCGACCAATCGACGATTGGGAGGCACAGGCGTGTAGAGGAGGCTTAGGCGAGTTCATCCATGTGGTTGGTTTGTCGAGTTCATCAGCGAATTCGCCACGAAAGGCGCTCAAGCGGTGGCAGCGGTCGGTTTTTTAGGGGAGTCGCGCAACCACCCGTGAGGCCAGTGGGGATGGTCGGAGGAGGGCGTTGTAGGGGTGTGCTCCGATCTGGTGGCAGCTTCCTGGAGCGACGGTGATTGGTGGTCAAAACGAGGTGATGGCTATAGCACAGGGTCGAGTACGTGACTGCTAGGGTTAAGAGATGCTTGGTATTTACGTTTTTTCCATCTATTTTATTTTAATTTAAAATTTAAATTTAAAATTTCTAACATGCGTAACTTTTGCATACGAGCTTGGATTCACGCGCGGTTTCTTCCGTTAGGATCGTATCGAAATTCCAGACAACTTGGAATTGGTTGGTTGAATTTGGAGACCATTTGAATTTTGTGCTGTTATTGGATTTTTGATCGACTATAAATCAAAGGTGAGTGAGTTAACCCACTCACGCAATACTAAATCTTCTTATGTTTGTTGAATTAAATTTACGATGTGATAAGAATTTTATCGGTTGTTGTTTGGTAGTTTAATTTGACATTTTAATTTAAATTGAATTTTATTGAATTAAATTGCCATTCAAATTGATATTGAATTGCTATTTAAATACCCGATATTGATAACCAATATTATTGTGAATTATTGGCTGGTTTGGATGTTGATTATGATGGATGTTTATTTGCTAACACTTTTGATGATTGGATGTTGATTTATTTTATATATCTTTGTTATCACTCTATATATTAATTGAAAGCATATAAACTATTATTTAAATTATTTCAAATAAATTAAGAAATAGTTTGAAATGATATATACCTATGACACTTTGATTTGGATTGAAATGATATATATCCATCCCTATAATTAAAATTTAAATAACTAATCACTTGGCCATAGGGTATAAAATTATATACGGACACCGGATTAGTTAAATTCAATGGTTTTAAAATCTTGACTTTTGGATTTTGATTAAATGATATTGTTTTGAAGGAAATAAATTATAGATTTTTATGAATTGAATTACTTTCTAATTCAAGCTTTGAAATATTGAAATTGAAATTAGTTAAAAGGAATTGTTTTAAAGAATTGAATTGGGAATGTGAATTTATAATCAAGGCATGACTTTAATTTTGGAAATTGAATTATTTTAAGATTTAGACCTTAAAATTGAACAATGAGGTTTAATTTGATTTAAGCGATTTAAATCCATAGATAAAATTTGGACTTGAAATGAATATAAATTGAAATGGTTTAAAATAAGAATTGAATTGAAATTTAAATCATTGAATTAGATTATTGAATCAAGTTTGAAGTTAAAAATGTTTTGAAAATTAAAGTTAATTCAAAATGAAATTGAAATTAAGTTGATTTGAAACTAAATAGAAATTGAGTCAATTGAATTTGAAGATTGAAAATTGATTTTGTTGATTTGAAATTGGACATAGGTCCAGGCATGTTGAAATGAAAGGAAACGGTTTGATTTGATACTATTTTCAAAACAAATTATTTTAATATAAACTGTTTAAACTCTACTATTTTAATATTCAAATTATTTAGATTTTCCAAAACTATTTTACTATATAAAACATTTTATAGTAAACTGTTTTAAAATCCTTAAACTATTTAGACTATTTCGAACTACTTTTAAACTATTTATAATTATTCAAACTATTTCTAAATATTTCAAACTGTGCAAAGTTGAAATGTTTACATTCAAATCATTGATTTAAATGCAAATGTGATTAATTGAGGTTATAACCTAAGTTGGAATTAAAAATGATATTTTCAAGTGAAAATGACATATTTTGAGTAAGTATGATGATTTTGAAATGAATGATATTTTGAATTGAATGTGATATTTTAAATTGAATGTGATATTTTGATATCACATATAAACCGGTTTTGAAATGTAAAAAACCAACTGATGTGAAAAATTATGTTTGGTTGTTAAAGAAACCGTGGCCTCTTATTGGCATACTCTTTGCCAATATTGGAACCACTTTAACAACTGTGTACGTGGTGGATGATATTTCGAATAATAGAAGTTGAATTGGAGGCGTTTGCTGGATTTGAAAGAGAATGGTGATGGATGACCCCGACTCTTGTTTCAATTTGAAATGACTAAAACAGCAGCCGTACCTTACCACTAGGGCTAGCTACCTTTAGCGGACACACCTCTTCGTATTACTATATTGATGTTGGCTTGATCGGTGCATCTTGATTTGATTTTTGGGAGTGCTGGACACGGTGGGACATTGTGGGTTACCACCAATCAAGAAACACAAAACGGTAGTATCCTACCTTGGCCATTGCCTCATGTGCCTTGTCATACTCTTTATCCTCATTCGCAACCAATACGATTTTGTTTTAGTGCTGTCTTATCATGGTGCCTCCCTGGCTACTGACGTTATTGGTGATGCTACTAAGGCATACTATAGGACAATGCTCAAAAATGTGTTTTAGAGGATCAATGTAAAGCCTTAATGCTATTTTAATACTTTACATTACCGATAGACACTACATATATAGCATATGTTACTACATAAAGATAGTTTGACGAATCCTTAGGAGATGGAAAATCCCATAACACATACAATGGAAAATCCCGTAAACACCTCTGAAGCTATCGCACTCATATTTATTTGCTATTGATTTAACTAACATAAGAACTTTTAGGTCCGACTCGAGTGTTTTGTATTTTCATTAGGCTCCAGTTAACTTGATCTTTTTTAGTGTTTGAAGACATTATTTATGGAGGACGAAGATGAAGTTTGGTATATTATATTATTAGTATTATTCCGTTGCATCATTATTGGTATGTTTGTACTTTGATTATGTTGCAAAATTTGTGTAACGACCCGAATATTTTATCGTTTGATTTTGAACATTTAAATGGTTAAATATTGGATTTGGAATTTTAATATAGTCAATAAGGTTTTTAAACAGGATTTACAAGTAATTTCATCAATTTTTGAAATTATTGATTTAATCGACGCATTAAAATAGCGATCCGGGGTACAGTCTCGGAATTCGACGAAACTAGTTCCATTGGATCTGTTATAGTTTATTATTATCGAATTTCAAATTTCATAGCGTTTAGATTCACTGTTTGGTTGTATGATCTGAAACGCCTAGAAATAATTGAATTTAATTTAATTCAAATAGTCGATTTAAAAAGTAATCTTCGATATACGATCTAATTCGAACTCGAGACTTGTTCCAGTGCATTTGAAATAAGAGTACAACATTAAGAATGCCTGGCGGCACATCCTGATTGGAGTCCATAATTGCAGGTAGATATTTTTGGAAATTAAATAATATATTTTAAATCATAGTCCCATCTCCCTCAATCAACCGACCTAAACCTTAAATAAAGTCGTCCTAGCCTACATACGAACCTTTACATCAAGCCGCCTTAGTTCGTTTGAAAATCTCATTTCCCTCATCGTCCAGGCAAGAAAATTTTATAAGAAATCAAATTTATAAATCGCAAATTCTACCTCTCCTCATCTTTAGTTGGAAATCAAAACCAAAACAAAATCGAAAAAAGGGGAAATGAAATCAATTCATTCAGTATAAAAAAAAAATCATTAATCATGAGTGCCTAACTGAGGCGGCTTCGAACACGTGTGGTGGCAATCTTGTAGCATGCGATGGTCGTTGTGAAGGCACGATATGGGAAGTTGCGACTGCGATTGGGGAAGTCGACAGTCGTCTAGGGTTAGGAATTTGGTTCTTGATGGCATGAGGGCTTCGGCACTGTGTGGTTGGAGGTGCGCAGGTGGGCAGTAGGTTCGTTTCTGGTGAGTTCGTCGTGGTCGCGGTGGCATTTAAGATGGGGCAGTCGTGTGGTCTGGTGTGCATGCAACAAGGCGAGGGAATCTGGGTCGCGACCTTGGATCGGTGATGGACGACGAAGTTTTGGAGGGTGCAATCGTGGCTATGTCTTGGCCTGTTGATGTTGATAGCATTTCGCTGTGAGCAGCCGAGTGGGAGCACGAGTAGGAAGATGAATTCTCGTGTTTAGAGAAGTTCAAATATAGCGGTTATTTCCATTTTTTTCGTGGTCAGAAGCGGCAATGTGTTTGTGCGTATGAGTAGGGGAGGCCATGTACATATAAGGGGGAAGAGGCTTAATAGGGTAATTGTTTTTTTATTTATTAAAAAAGTTATTAGATAATTAAATTTTATACTTCATTCCTGTTAGCTTATAAATTTAATCACTTATCCATACGAGGTTCGATCGAAACAAAATCAGTGGCGTTGGATTTGAAATGACATAAGATACAAAATAAAATTAGAAAGTATTGTAATTAAAAATCAAGATGAGTAATTCTCACTCATTTGGATTGCCATAATTTAATTTTAAATAGTTAAAATTAATTATTGGATGCTGGTTTAATTTATAAACTATTATCAGTTTGGATGTTATATTATAGTAGTATATATATATATATATATATATATATATATTAGTAGTTTGATATATTTTCCACCGTTGGAACGGATGAGATCCTATGCATCCCGCATAGTAGCAGATGACCCGATATACCGCGATAACCCCTTCGAAGTGGGATTAGGGTTTTTATGTTGTATTAACATCTATGGATGCAGGAAAACAGGTTGGAGGGATCCAACTGGATTCCTCAAATTTATATTGATTGTTTTTCATATATAATAAAATATGATGTGTTAGAATAATCTGTTATAGATTATTGTTGTGATGTGAATTATTGGATGGTATAGTAGCACTGGTCTAACTATTGGTATTTTAAATGCCATAAATATTTTTTTTGGAATTTGAATGGATTTAAAAGAAGATTTCGAATATAAAAATATTTATATCGAAGTTTTGGTTTATTTTAAAACAAATTGATTTGGGATAAACAATAATTGATTTTGTGTTGTATTTAACTATTCGTAAAAATATTTTAAATAGAGATTTTAAAATAATTTATATAAAGGATTTCTAAACAATGGATTGTTTTAAAATGATATTTCTGGGAAATATGAAAAGGAGTTGAAATCGATTTTTAAATAGATTTGTCAAATAAATGGAATTTATTAAGAAATGGATTTATAAAATGTGATTCTATAAATGAGATTAGTTTTATAAACAAGTAAAACCCGAATGAGCTACAAAATTTATAAACAATGTTTATAAATAAGGGAAAAGATATCGGTTGATAAATTTGGAATATAATTTCGTAGGGTGAATTTTTATCGAGATATGAAAAATATATTTTTGGAAAAAATAGTGAATTCTATTTTTGAAAAGCGAGGATGGTTAGAGAATTGGAATGGGATCGATGTGTTGTAAATAGAGAGTGATTTATAAATTGAGTTGGCTATTAAGAATTTAAAAAGGGAAATTTTATTCATTTAACTATGTAATTTTAAACTAGTATGTATTGAAATAATTCGGAAGTGAATTTTTCAAATATCTGATATTAATTGAAATTAAATTTTAATTTTTATAATCGGCTTTATAAATCGATTTGTTTATCTAAAAATAAGTTATTGATGTTTACTAAAAGTGTTCCAATATTTTACATAATTTCTTAAACATGTTTTAAAAACAAATTTATTATTCTTTTAAATACTTATTTTTTTATGTATGTATATATAGAGTTTTGTGATGAATTAAATTTATTTATATATTTCCCCGAGGTTGGGAAATGGGTTATTCAGTGGATGGGATTATAACAAAATTCTCAAAAATGGACTTTGAGGGAAAGTAAGTTCCAAAGTAGATAAATAAGAATGAACTTCGAAAAATTAATTAGAATTCATAAAAGAAGTAGAAAAATGGTAATTTAAATTATAAACAAGTGTATTTGACTTCGGAAAATATTAAAGGAAATTAATCAAGGAACCCCGGAATTTATCAAAATTCGTTATAAACGAGTTAAGGAATTTGCATTATAAATTGTGAAGTGTTTTGAGAAAAGAGAAATAAATGGAACTTTCCTAATTGTTGAGAAGTAAGGGGTTTAGAAAATTATATTTTTAAGTATTTTTCTCAGTGTTGAAATAAGAGATAGTTTGAAATATCCTGATATGGATATAAGTATTTAGTTGAAAATTTGGTAGGGATTTGAATATATATCTTATATATATATTTCGAAAATAAATTTTGGAAAATTATAACATAGGCCCAGTGTCTGCTTATGGATGTAATATTGATAGTTAAATAACCGACTATCAAATATTTGCCAATTTCGTTGATCGTTTCGAAGTGACCATGATCAGATTTAATTATCTGAAAACCACTTCGATCCGATTTGAGCGTTATGAATGCATATCATGAAGATAGTGATTCGGTTTGTCTAGACACAGGACAAATTGTATGGACGAATGCTATCAGAACATCATCATTGGAGGACGATGTGCATTCTAAGTGAAATTGTTCTTGAAAGCTAAACATTAGCCTCAAGCCTTATTAACCGAGAATGACTAAAACATGGAAGATGCAGCAAGGCTAAATAGGTCACATCCAATTAGGGTATGCTATCACCTTTCTAAATACTCTCGAAAATAGAAATAAATTATGGATATGGTTGTGCATGGAAAAGTGAGCGCTCGATTTAAGGATGGGAACATCCAGGGTAGTAACATATTTGGTATTATATAGGTTAGGGGTAGGCCGGTCTTGTGTGGCAGGGGATCCCGACGAGGTCCTCGGTATTTTTTTTATTGGGTACTGTGACGGGTGGTACCCTAGTAACCCAGTCATTGTATGGAATCCATTCTCTAATACGAGCTTTTACGGTTTTGTTTGTAGAGCCTAATATGCTGGAATTTAATTAATGTAATTTCGGCTATTTGAATAAATACTCGTACTTAGACACTATTATAATATCACTAGATTTTCTATAAAATGTTTTGGTTATCGTAAGGGAAAAACCCGTCGTGTTTATGAGTCACGTGGTCTTACGAGATACCTTTGTTTTCGAAGGATTTGATAACTTTAACAATTCAATTTGAGCGTGTTTTCTCACGCCGGTTTTCCAAACTGACACAGGTGTTATTTTATTATAATGCTCGGATCAGACCGAGTATTACAGATTTAGGTTAGGATACTAGGGTGCTCA
Source organism: Allium cepa (assembly GCA_030765085.1). NCBI lineage: Eukaryota > Viridiplantae > Streptophyta > Magnoliopsida > Asparagales > Amaryllidaceae > Allium > Allium cepa. The sequence continues at coordinate 266,780,660 of CM060932.1, forward strand.
GGAGACGAGCTAGAGGACAAAGACGTATACCTGTACTTGATTATATTTCACTGTGTGTGTAGACTATATAGTCAGCATTGCCGAGGACAAGTTATAATAACTGTCCATATTGATGTATTGATTGTTGTACTCTGATGATTGTATATATATTTACAGCTAAGATTTTTTTGTATAAAAATATGTTATTATATATTATATATTGCTCCACTGCGTTTGTGAGATTCTACGTTGTTGTTTTTTATTTTCTTCTACCTCTTTCTTCTTTACCCCTAGCAATCGGTATTTCCGGCATTTGAATACTCTGCATGTTATACAGCGAACGTATTATTGTCGTTTTTTCGAGAGTCGAAAATCCCGGTTCGTTACAATTTGTGTAATCAAATATATATTGTAAAACAATTTCATAAACTGTTTATTTGATTATTATATTTTGTTAGTTCCGCTGCAAGATTCTGGGTTTTTGCTTTCCTTCTTTTCTCTTATTTTCTTATTAAATCCCATTGACAATCCTCCCTTTTGAATGGTTGAGTTAGACATGTGTGGTTAATTATCGATTTAAACCGTCTAAAAAGGTGGGTCGACACAGTTGGTATCAGAGCTTTGATTTAGAGATACCTTAGCCTGTTTATGTTTAAACTCATTAAAGATAGGGTTATTAATACCCTAGAATCAGTCTGAGTATACATATACGAGAGAGCGTATTTGTTAATGTTATAAAATCATTTGTATTGTGTTAATTTGTTCTGTTGAGTATTTATAAATTCCGATCGGTACATGGGACACTATGGCATCGATAGGGATTTCTAAACACTTAAACAGGGTAGATGGACACAATATTGTTTTGAATTAGGTAAATCAATTAAATTTACCTGGTAATTTTATTTTATATATATATATATAATTTTTCATATATTGATTTTTGTTATTTTTGTTGTGTTGGATGTTAGTAAATGATGATATTTTATTTGTATCATTTATTGGTTGGTTAATGAAGGTTATTAAAACTATTAGCTACTGTATGTTATAAGAAAATGTAATATTTATTTATAAAGTTTATAAATTCAGATCTACAAACAAAAGCAATTTAAAAAAATTGGAAATTTAGGAACTTAAATTCCGGTGTTTTGGAATTTGTTTTCAATGATTTGGAAAAAATAATATTAGTATTATTTGGAAGTATTTACAAATAGAAATGGTTGAAATTTTTTCAGAGGGTACTTGAAGTATATGTTTCTAAAATAATTTTAAAAGAAATAAGTCCTGTACTCCCCTCTTCTATCGTTGGAAAATAATTTCGGTGATGATTGCAACATCATCGACTTTCATTTTCGTGTTTCAAAGTGGGAAGACCACTTAATAGCTTTGCTACACATTTCTTTTGATAAACTAATTTTGATTAAATCCATTAAGTATGATTTGATATATATATATATATATATATATTTGTGTGTGTGTATGTATGTATGTATATGTATGTATGTAGATATTATTTCAAAATGATTAGAAATAAACCCGGTATTTGAATTCTTAAGTTCCTGTTAATCAATGATTTTCAATTGTAGAAATAAAGTGAAATTTTATTAAGTTGGAAACATTCAAATTGAATTTTAAATTAAAAGGTAACTGTTTAATGAAAATTTAAGAAATTGAAGATTTGTTACTTGTAAATTAAAAGAGAATGAAAATTAAGAAGATGTAAACTATTAAACAATTTTGTTACGAATAAGATAAATTTGTATAACACTCAATTACATTCTAAAAACATGTATAAAAATTACAAGAAATGTTTAAAAGTTGAAATGTTAATATGAATATGTAATAGATATTATACAAGAAAAAACTTAAGTAACAAAAGTGTTTCAAAATGAACATATGTATATAAATAATGAATTAAGAGTATAAGGAATGTTATATAATTAAGTTAGTGCTTTAAAATGCCTAATAATTAAATTGAATAGTTAAAAGTAAATACTATTTAAGTAAATGATTATAAACTTAAAGAAAATGTTGAAATGATTCATAAATAGTTTTAATATTAAATGATACTATATATGAGGAAATAAATGGGAATCAAAGGGTAGAGAAACTTAAGTATGAATTGATTCATTAGTGAATATTAATATTAAATGGAAATTGAATATATAATTAAATAATAAATGTGAATTAAACTGCAATGAAATGTATGTAATACTTCAGTAATGGACTCATTGATGATTTTAAATATTGAATGGGAAATAATCTATGTAAGTAAATGAATAAATTGATACAAGATGACCTTGTAGAAATGAATGAATTAAAATAAATGAAAAGTAAATCATATGTTAAAGAAACCAATAGAATAAGATATGTAAGTTATGCATAGAAACATTTATTCGCATAATAGTTTTGATCCAGATGCGAATACATGATTTGTGGAAATTCACTCCAGTTCGAACTAGGATTTTTTGCTCAATTCATGATGGCAAACATTGGAATCAAATTTTAGATATGATTTTTGAAGCTTTCTATCATAGTTTATAGCTATGCAAGGAAAATGGGGATTTCTAATTAAGAAGTCGGATCAGAGACTACACCAGAGTGGTATGGTTAACAACACTAGTTCGAAAATGAAATTCGTGTATTCAATCAAGTAATCAGAATTGATATTATGAACAAATATGTACGTCGTACAAACTTAAATAATGTTAAAATTCTCTGTTGTTGGCTTAATGGATGTTTGGGAAATGATACTTCAATTTGTTTGATGTTGTATGAATAGTCTATTGAGTAATTATCTAAGGCTGTTGTGTTTAAGGTATGCTTGGTAGTTTATTTATCACCCTTGTATGATGAAATGTTTCTGACATGGATAAACCATTAGTTTTGATTACTATGGATGTGCGATTGATTCCTTTATTGTATATAATGGTTGTACTTCTTTTTGTTTGCATATGATTATTATATACTGTATGTTGCTTGTACTATTAATTGAAACAACTAATATATTGCTCTTTTACATAAATTTTAACTCTTTTGAATTATATAAGTGAAATACAGGTTTATGAAAGCAATAGCTATTGCTTTTGGTTTCATAAATAAAGTTTTGTTTGCCCAACAAATAGGTATGTTTTCGGATTACAGTTTTTGTAATGGTATTTTATTGTTTTCAGTTTGTTTGGGATGTTTTATTATTGAAATATGATATATATTTATATATATTGTAACTATTGATATTATTATTTTTCCGGAACTATCCGTGCAAAGGAGACTTTTACTAAAAAAATTCACGAATTTAGGACATATAGAATTTTTTCGTAGAAGTTAAGTTATTTTTAAATTTTTATTAAACTTAAATATGTAAGTTTAATTGTTTATAAATTGATTATTTTAAATAAAATACATCAAACATCTTGTTTCTTTCTCGTTCCTTTTTGGGGACGAAAAGTTTTGAGTGTGACAGATAGTAACGATCCGTATTTTTGATGATGAAAATATTAAATTTTATAAGATTTTGGAATTTAATATTGTGAGAAATTAAAACTTATGATTTGTAAATGGAAAAAATATTAGAATATAATTTAATAATGTTGATTAGATGTAATTGGCAACCGTTTTAATGTAAATCCAATTAATGGTAATAATGAAAGTTAACGAGGAGTAAAATAAATGTTGTCTCAAAAAGAGAAATTATATGTAATTAATCAAAATTGGTTTTAATATAGATTATGAAATCAATTAATTAGTACATAAATTTATTAGCTTTTGTTTGTAAATAATAAATGTATTGATGTGTTCAAATTATTTAATATATAACAATTGTTTTATTTATCACCTTAATATTTAATCCATTTGAAATTAGTCGGAAATTAATGAAATTTAATATAATTAAATTTTGCAGTTAATATAAGAAAAGACTTTAACTGTAGAGTTAAGAATAATAAGATGGAAACTTATGTTAAATAATTTCATGAGGTAATTGTTGATTTAATATAAGGATTCAAATCTAAATAAAAAATTGTTTGGAATTTAAATTATAATGAATGGATTTATTACTGTTGTAATTTAACGTTGGAATTAATTTAATATTTAAATCTTGACTTTAACATTGAAAATAAATTTTAAAAGGTTACAAACTTCTGTTTGATTAAGAATGATGATAGAACACATTTAATTGGTAATTTAAATGTGGTTAAATCAATTTAATAATAATTTATATAATTGATGTGTAAAATTAGTCTTTTTGGGCACTGTCTTGGATTTTGATGAAACTAGTTTCATCGGATCTGTAATAGTGAATTATTACAGGATTTTGAAGTTTCGTAGCAGTCGGACTTAACGTTTGATCGTGCGAGCTCAAAACGCCTTGAAATCAATTAATGGAATTTAATAAATATAATCTGATTTTAAAAGCTAATTTCTATACATAGTAGAATTTAGGGTTTGAAATTAGATTCATTGAGTTTAAAAATAATGAAATCCTATAATTTGATATATGAGAAGACCTACTTTCGTTTTGAGAATGAAATGGGCTTTTCGGGCCTTTGTTATCGCTTTGGCCCAATTGATCTGTTCCATCCATTCTTTTTCAGCTTTGTCTATATATAGGCTGTTATAAACCCTAGCAGCTTTCTATTTTCATTTTCTATAAGTACAATTTCTGTCCCATCTGTTCCTTCTCAATGGCAGACATCTCAAAACCCTAATTACCGATTCCTAATCAAACTCCAAAATTCAAACTGCTCAAACCCTACCGTATAATATATCATCGCGAAGCTCTCGAAGAATGTAATCTGCATCTGTAATTCCTTTTTTGATTGGAGGCCTCATTTGTCCAGAATTAATTGAAACAGTCATGACCGTTGAAACTAAGGTTTGCAAAGCAACGGTGGGTCGTTGACCAATTGACGATCAGGAGACACTGGCTGGTAGAGGAGGCTGAGGCGAGTTCATCCATGCAGTTGGTTTGCCAAGTTCATTAGTGAATTTGCCATGAACGACGATCAAGCGACGACGACGGCTGGTTGTATGGGAGAGTTGAGTAGCCATGCGCGTGGCCAGTGGGAGCGGCCGGAGGAGGGCGTTACAGGGGTGTGCTTCGATCTGGTGGTCGCGGCCTAGAGCGACGACGATTGGTGGTCAAAGAAAGGCAGCGGCTGTAGCATATGGTCGAGTATGTGACTGTAAGGGTAAGAGATGCTTGGTACTTACGTTTTTACCATCTATTTTATTTAAATTTAAATTTTAAATTTCAAACTTCTAACACGCGTAACTTTTGCATACGAACTCGGATTCATGCATGGTTTCTTCCATTGAGATCGTATCGAAATTCAGACAACATGGAATTAGTTTGGTTGAATTTGGAGACTGTTCAAATTTTGGGCTTTTATTGGATTTTTAATCGACTATAAATCAAAGGTGGGTGATTTAACCCACTCACGCAACACTAAATCTTTTTATGTTTGTTGAATAAAATTTATGATGTGATAAGAATTTTATTGATTGCTGCTTTTTAGTTTGATTTGACATTTTAATTGAAATTGAATTTTATTGACTTAGTTTGCCATTTAAATTAATACTGAATTTAATTGCTAGTTAAATACCTGATATTGATAACCAATAAATTGTTGTGAATTATTGGCTAATTTGGATGTTGATTATGGTGGATGTTTATTTGTTGACATTTTGGATGATTGGATGTTTATTTATTTTATATATCTCTGTTATCACTCTATACATTAATTGGAAGCATATAAATTGTTATTTAAATTATTTTGAATAAATTAAGAAATAGTTTGAAATGATATACACCCATGAGGTTTTGATTTGGATTTAAATGATATATATCCATCCCTATAATTAAAATTGAAATAACTGATCATTTGGCCATAGGGTAGAAAATTATATACAGACACCGGATTGGTTAAATTCAATGGTTTTAAAATCTTGATTTTTGGATTTTGACTAAATGATATTGTTTTAAAGGAATTAAATTATGGATTTTTATGAATTGAATTATTTTCTAATTCAAGCTTTAAAATGTTGAAATTGGTTAAAAGAAATTGTTTTAAAGAATTAGTTTGGAAATGTGAATTTATAATCGAGGTATGACTTTAATTTTGGAAATTGAATTATTTTAAGATTTGGACCTTAAAATTGAACAATGTGGTTTAATTTGATTTAAGAAATTTAAATCACTAAATTAAATTTGGACTTGAAATGAATATAAATTGAATTGGTTTAAAATAAGAATTGAATTGAAATTTATATCGTTGAATTGGATTGTTGAATCGAGCTTGAAGCTAAAAATGAACATTTCAAAAATTAAAGTTTATTCAAAATGAAACTGAAATTAAGTTGATTTGAAACTAAATCGAAATTGAGTCAATTGAATTAAAAGATTGAAAATTGAGTTTGTTGATTTGAAATTGGGCAGAGGTCCAATGTGTTGAAATGCATGCAAACAGTTCAATTTGATACTATTTTTAATTTAAACTGTTTAAAATATATTATTTTAAAATCCAATATTTTAGTTTTTCCGAAACTATTTTACTATATAAACCATTTTATATTAAACTGTTTTAAAATCCTTAAACTATTTAGACTATTTAGACTATTTTAAACTATTTATAATTGTTCAATTATTTCTAAAAATTTCAAAATGTGCAAAGTTGGAATGTTTATATTTAAATCATTGATTTAAATGCTAATGTGGTTAAATGAGGTTATAACCTAAGTTGGAATTTGAAGTGAAAATGACATATTTTGAGTAAATATGATGATTTTGAAATGAAGGATATTTTGAATTGAATATGATATTTTGATATCAAATATGGACCAATTTTGAAATGTAAAAGAACCAACCGATATAAAAATTTACGATTGGTTGTTAAAGAGATCAGGGCCTCTTATTGGCGTACTCTCTGTCATTATTGGAACTACTTTAACAACTGTGTACACGGTGGATGATATCCAAAATGTAGAGGTTGAATTGGAGGCGTTTGCTGGATTTGAAGCAAGAGAACAATGATGGATTACCCCGACACTTGTGTCAATTTGAAATGACTAAAATAGGAGCCGTACCTGACCACTGAGGCTAGTTTCCTCTAGGGGACACACCTCTTCTTATTACTATATTGATATTGGCTTGATCGGTGCACCTTGATTTGATTTTTGGTGGTGTTGGACATGGTGGGCCATTAGGGGTTATCATCAGTCAGGAGACGCAAAACGTTAGTATCCTTCCTTGGGCATCACCTCACGTGCCTTATCATACTCTTTATCCTTATTTGAGACCACTATGATTTTGTTTTAGCGTTGTCTTATCACGATGCCTGGCTACCGAAGTTACTGGTGATGCTACTAAGGCAAACTGTAGGACAATATTTAAAAATGTGTTAAGGGGTATCAATGTAAAGCCTTAACATTATTTTAATATTTTACATTACTGATAGACACTACATATATAGTGTATTTTACTACATATAGATAGTTTGATGGAACCTTAGGAAATCCCAAAACATCTCTTAAGTTATTGCACGCACGTTATACACTAGATAGGAGATGTAAAATCCTGTAAATACCTCTAAAGCTATCACACTCATATTTATTTGCTGTTGATTTAACTTACATAAGAACTTTTAGTTTTGACTTGAGTGTTTTGTCTTTTTATTACGCTCGGGTTAGCTTGAGCTTTTCAGTGTTTGAGGACATTATTTCTGAGGGACGAAGACCGAGTTTGGTAAATAATATTATTAGCATTATTTCGCTGCATCATTATTTGTATGTTTGTACTCTAATTATGTTGTAAACTTTGTCTAATCAAATGTATATTGTAAAACAGCTTCATGAACTGTTTATTTGATTATATATTTTGTCAATTCCACTGTGAGCTTCTATGTTTTTGCTTCCTTCTTTTCTCTTATTTTCTTATTAAATCTCATTGACAATCCTCTTTTTTGAATGGTTGAGTTAGACGTGTGTGGTTTATAGTCGATTTAAACCGTTCAGAAAGGTTGGTCATCACATGTATAAACCTGCATAATATCCTACAAAATACTCTACACAACTTGGGAAAACATTAGTATTAATATTTACAAGGTTGTTGCCATCAAAATTAATATCTGAGGTATTAACAATCTCCTCCATTTTGATGATGAAAGCCGTGTAAACATACCTATATAAAATATAATATAACTCTCCCAGTATATGTACGTGTATATTTTATATTTTCCTCCCTTTTATCATCAACAAAAAATGCGTAAAGTAAAAAATACTCCTCTTAAATGTGATGCCCTTTTATAAGGGACTAAATTTGAAAAACTATTTATTTAATTAATAATAAATATGAATGTGGGGTACTATAATTAATACCAATAATAATGAGAATAAACTCCTAAGTAAGATGATATATACATCAAAATAAATACCTAATGTACCAAAATGAATATAAAAATAGATGATATATACCAAATCAAAATTCAATGACGAGAGTGTAGAAAACAATTCAATATGACATAAACGATATTATTATATAATCCTAAACATTCAAATTTGAAAAAGAAATTAATACATTAAATTTATATACTTACATAACAAACCATAATAATTATAACAAACCATATTAGTTATGAAATTTAATCATAGCCTAATCACAATATTTGATAAGTGTAACTATGTATATGATTAAATTTATGTTTTATAAATTTTTGAAGTAAATATTATTTATTATTATACATAAATTATTTATATAAAGGCATGATAATTTATAATACTTTTTTGGCCTAAAATGCAAATTATATGTGAGACATGTAGTATTAAAAAATATCATTAAAAAATCATTACATAAGTTTAATAAAAAAAGAAACTTGGGAATGGCAGTAAGATGGTTGATCATATGTTTCAATGTCATTGCCAACTTCAAAATTTTCTTTTGCAAAGAATATCATGGTATGATTAATCATGTAAAAGGTCTCCATAGTCATTTTTTTATCTTTCTCTTCTTATTGTATGTAGTGCCTGAAGGAATAAATCATATTTATATGAGTATCCACATTATGTTGGATCCGTAAAGTTAATCTTTCAGAAATCAAATCCATTTTTTTGTATCTTATGATCATGAATGTTTAAATCATGAAAAAACATGAATGATTACATATAATAAAAAAATAATGTTAAAAAATGAGATACTATGCTAAACCTTTTACTTTTAAATTTTGATTCAACGCAAGCAAAGTTCTAAAATTCATTCATAACACTATTATGTTTAAGATAATGTGACTCTAACATATAACATAATGTATTTTTGTCACATTCATTGTTCAAATTACAAATGTATTAATGAATTAGATTTGTAAAGACACTTTGCATCATGAATGTATACAATGATCTTCCTAAAGGACAAATGTAATGACACATGTCATGCATTTTGCATACGTGTTGCTATTTTTTTATATGCCAAGTGTCATATGATGTAGCGTGTTCTCATTGATGGAAGGAATTCTAGAAATAGAGCCTTATTCACACACTCTAAGTGCATTCAATTAATTTCGTGAAGCCATAAAGTTAATAATTCATCATAAAGTTAGTAAGAAATAAGAGTAAAAGAAGCAAAATCAATATTAGAAAAGTTGAAATCATGGAAGAAGGCATGCTTTTCTGTTTAGTATAGTCATGTTAAATGATTATGTGATGTCATTAGAAAATAAATACTTTATCAAAGTCATTAGGGACAACCATGAAGAAGCATGACCAATGAAGATATCAAAAATAAAAGCACAACTTAGACGGTTGAAGTGTCTATTCGGATTTAAGGAAATAAAAGAAAATGTTACATTAATTTAAAGCGCTCAAATTCTTTTATATAGTTATATGTTCTAATTATTCTGGAAAAAAAAATTATGTTGAATTTTTTTGTGTAAAAGGACATAAAAAATTAAAATTACAATGGCCCGCGTTAGAAAAATGGCTGTTGTAACCACTAAATGTTCGTTTATTTGACAATAATAAAATAGTTAACTTTCGAATTTTAATATGAATTTTTTTACATGATTATTTCAAATTATATGTTATCAGATAATAAAAGTTGCATATAAAAATATACATTTTGTTATTTTTGAGGTTTTCTGAAAAATTACTACATTTAACATGCCTGTTTGACGTTTAAAGGGAGTAGCCAATTTTTTACGGAAATGTAGAAAATATTTAATTATTTAAAATGCATTTATGTTTTTTCATAGTTAAATACATTAATTATTTCTGGAATATATTTTATGACTGAAAAATGATTTAATTTGAAGGCCATTAAGGTCCAAATTTTGGCTCCAAAATCTGAAATATAGCTGTTGTAACTAACTAAGTGCATGTTCATTTAAAAATAATAAAATAGTTAGAATTCGAATTTTGGCTCCAAATTTGTTACAAAATCAAGTATATCTATGTAAAAATCCAAAATTTGAGCTATAATAATTAATTAATGAATTAATTAAACGATAAAATAAGTTTGTGAAATTTTTAGAATCAAGCTACGGGAGTTGCACCATTGGCTCCGTGGTGATTTTCTGATCAATTTCCACATATAACTTGTCAAAATTCGAGCTACTATGAAAAGTTACAAAAGAAACAAGAAATCAAAATTTAATAAATTAAAATGAAAAAAATTAACACAAGGGCTTGGGTCGACCCTTCTTTTGGTCGGACCGACCTATTTTTAATAAAAATATTCTACGGCCTAGAAGCAGATCAAGGAAGGCCTCGGAATAGAGCTAAGGACAACAGGTGAATGTTTTGCAATTATTTTAGATTTGTAAGCAATTTAAAATAATTGGGTTCTTAATAGTTGAAGTTTTTCTACAATTTTGAGACAGTTTTTATGTAAATCAACAGTCAGTTTTTAAGTAAATTTTAGAAGTTCTTTTTAGACTATTTTTATTTAGCTATTTTATTCGGTTATTTACATCTTTTTTAAGTTGTTCAGCCCATAAATGTTAGTTTCATTTTGTAAAGATTCAATCCTTTTTGACGCGAATAAGATATTAAAATGAGAAGAATTCGCAAATATGGATTAAAATAGAATAACACTAAATTTACTGAAATCAGATGTAAAATGGGAAAAACTGAAATAAAAATAGAGATGGACTGAAATAGGAAAATTTAAGAAATTTGCATGCATGAATATAACAAGTGGTTATAATTAAAAAGAGAAATTAGAAGAGTAACTGTTGCAAGAACAATTATAACATAGGTTATAATTAGAAAAAAAGAAATAATAGAAGAGGTTTATTGTAAAAATTAGACTTGGATTAAGTTAATAAGAAAATATAGCAGAAATAATAGAAGAGGCTTATTTTAAAAACTTAGATCTTGGGTTAAGTTAAAAAGCAAACATAGCAGTAATGGTCCGTACAGGCAGCATTCCTTTCAGGTCTAGGACTGATGATCTCACACATAGGTAAGGCTGGGACACGCTTATGCTGATTTGGGTAAATAAGTGGCCAATAGATAAAGGCTCAAATCTGGGGATTTGGAAAAGTGGTACAAAGCTAGAAGATTTTTTTGTTAGGACCAGTACCAGCACTTTCCTTTCAGGTCGAGGACTGATGATCTCACACGTTGGTGAGGCTGTGTATTCTTATGCTGATTAGGGTAAATAAAGGGTCAAATTGGGGGCGGCAGTTAGTGTGTACTGGCGATGACCGAGCGTGCGGTATCGATTAGGGTAAATAATTCACTACTGCATCCTAAGCGCTAAAGATGTGTCTTTTGCTGTAACCAACATGATTGGTTCATAGTGGCACAATGGAGATAGGAAAGGCCGATCAATGGGTATGATTTGGATTTCAGCCTAATCAAGTTAGCAGTTGAGATAGGATTAGGATTTCAGCCTAATCATAGTAGTTTAAGACAAGTGCAAATAATCAAATAATCAAAGCAAATAGTCAAATAGAATCAGAAACGTTATTATATCTGATTTTTATCTTTTATGTATTTCCTTTCATGCTAGAAGTCTATTATCTTTACCTTACTTGGAAATGCTAGTAATTACTTCCACTCACCAGACTTATTGTCTAACCCACTCCTATATCTTTCCTTTTCCCCTCTCTAATAGGCCAGCAGAGTTGAGGATAGTCGATTCAGGTTGCTTGGAGATTCATTTCCAAGTTTTCTCATTTCAGATGTATTCTTCTGCTTTTCATCTTTTTCATTTGGCTTATGATGGATTGGCACTTGTGAGAGGGATTATGATTATTATTGTCACCTTTATACTCTGATTATGTGAGACTTAGATGTATTTTCATGAGACATGAGATATTTTGAGTTTTTGAGACATGTTATGTTTTTATGACTTGTTTTGAAATGAAGTTTAATTATAAATGATAAGTTATTATTTAAAAGTTTTTCTCTACTTTTACTTATTTGTCTTGTGAATCTTGGTCTCTGGAATGCTTTAGCTATACCTATAACACAACACATCTTTTGGTGTGCCCTTTATGGGAATACTAAGGGCTGTGGGGTGTTTCATTTGGCATCAGAGGCTAAGGTTACAGGATTCCTAAGAACTTTTTTAAATGTAGTATTTTTAAATGGTAACATATCTTCAAACTAAAAGTATTTTTTAGAAAGAAACTCTAATTATAGAAATAATTTTCAAGTATAAAATAATTTTTACAAAAATCCCCTCAAAGTCCAGTTCAACCTTCTTTCGATTTTTTCGGGCCTAAATTTTCTTTTCTTTGCATAGTATAGCGGACGCCCTAAATCTTCCAGAGGGTATCCAAGTCCCCGGCTGGTTCTGTAGATACCTCCAAGCTACGGCACCAGAGGTGTAATGGCAAGCGCCCAATGCAGCACCGACGAGTGGAGATCTCATTAATCCACCTACGGTAGCAAATTTTTCTAAGCTATGCAAGGACTTCGCCAATCTAGGAGGCAAGACATTTTCTGGCACGAAGGATTTCGTAGAGACACGAACTTGGTTGAGGAATACTGAGCGGATATTTGGGCTGTTAGGATTGGAGAACCGACAGAGAGTTCAGGTTGCATCTTGGTAGCTGAAGGGAGAGGCTTCTTATTAGTGGGAGATTGTAGAGATGGAGGTAGAGACATTTGTTGGGTTGGATTTCGGGAAAGGTTTGAGAGAAATTTCTTGTCGCAAACTGAGGAAAACATGCAGTTAGAGAAGATCATTTATCTGAAGCAGGGGAGTCTTTTGGTGTAATAGTGTATAAATCAGTTTAAGGTTCGGGATGGAGCTTGTTAATACACCGTATAAGAAGGCCACCAAGTTTGCTAAGGGTTTGAACCAACCCCTCCAAGGGTTGGCATTAACACATGTACCTATGGGAACGACATATGAATCACTTATGGAAATGGTTCTCATATCAGATGTTGCTAAGAAAGAAGAGGTCGGGGAGGTTCCTAAATCAGAAAACTCTAAGAAGCAGTGGTGGAAGAATAAGAAGGATAAGGACAAGAAGAAAGGAGGAGGATTTAAAAAGGGACAGATCAAGAAGGGCGAGAAATGTCATAATTGTGGATTGGTTGGGCATTTCACAAAGGACTATAAAAAAGAAACGATGAAGGGGAGGTGTTATAAATGTGGGTAGCCTGGACACCTTAGTAGAGCTTGTCCTCAGAAGACGGGGCAGAGAGCTGGTACACCTACGGTACAAGTATGGGCTTTGGATGCAGCACCTTTTAGTAGTGGACCGGATCGAAGTTGGAAAGTCTCCGTAGAAGGTTTAATCTCTATTTCAGATTTTCCTATACAAATTCTTTTTGACTTTGGAGCATCGCATTTTTTCATCTCTAGTTCCTTGGTTGATTGTTTGCACTTAGATATTTCATTAGTTATAGACCCTATAATTGTTTCAAACCCCATAGGAGGATCGACACATTTATCCATGATTTTTATGGGTTTGAAAATTTTTATACTAGGCGTAGAGTTTGATTGTGACGCCTATGCTAGGATTTTCAGGATATGGGACGATTTTAGAGATGGACTAGTTATCCACTTATGGTGCGATATTAGACTGCCAGAGAAGAGTCGTTAAACTAGAGACATGTAGCGGACGGACTCTCGAGGTTTCTTGGGACCCACTTGGATCAGGCATGTTGAGCTTCCTTTATTCCCTTGATTCATCACTTGGAGAGTTAGATACAGTTCCAATTGTTAGAGATGTCACAGACATTTTTGAGGCGGTTTGAGGGTACCCCTTAAGAGAGAGATCGACTTTAGGATCTATCTGAATGAAAATGCTAAGCCAATGGCATTTCCCATGGGACATATGGCTCTTAGGGAGAGGAAGGAGTAAAGGAAGCAGATTAGTGAGCTACTGGAGAAAGGCTTCATCAGACGGAGTATATCTGAGTGGGGGGCGCCAGTCGTCTTCTTTACAAAGGCGGATGGTTCCATTAACCTTTGCGTAGACTATAGAGAGTTGAATAAGCTCACGAAGAAGAACCGTTACGCACTTCCTAGGATAAACGATCTTTACGATCAGTTGGTTGGCTCTTCTGTATTTTCTTTGCTTGACTTAGCTACTGGATTTCATCAGCTTAGGATCGCTGACGATAGCATCGATAAGACAACATTTAAACACCCAATGGATTCTTTGAGTGGTTGGTTATACCGTTTGGGCTGAACAATGCCCCAGCCTATTTTGTAGATCTAATGAGCCATGTTTTTCGAGATGTCCTAAATAAGTTCGTTGTAGTGTTTGTGGACAACATTTTGGTGTTTTCCAAGAGTATGGAAGAGCATGTTATTCATCTTGAGGAGGTTCTTCGCATACTTCATGTTCATCAATTGAAGGCAAAATTCTCGAAGTGTCACTTTTGGCGTGAGGAGGTGTGTTTCTTGGGACATATAGTCTCAAGAGAGGGTTTAGCTTTGGATCCTGCTAAGATAGTAGTAGTATAGGATTGGAAGGCCCCCAAGAATGTTGCCAAAGTTAGAAGCTTCATAGGTTTGGTTTGTTATTATAGGAAGTTTATAAGAGATTTTGCTAAGATTTCAACCTTTGAGGTTAAGCCTACCCTCATATATCAGATTGGCTCAAGGCAGCGAGAGGATTCAGAGCTTATGGATTTCTAGATAGGATTAGTGGAGAGGTCTCTAGATATCTCCAATGCTATGCCATCGATAGTAAAGGATGGCTAAAGAGAGATGGAAGACTTTCTGTCCCCCTCACTAGTGATTTTATGTGAACAGTTCTAGCAGAGGCACACCATTATTGGATGACTATTCATCCAAGCGGTGATAAGATGTATATGGAATTGAAGAGAGTGTTTTATTAGAGTGACATGAAGAAGGATGTAGCAGAGTCTGTGGTTAAGTGTCTTGTGTGCCAAAGAGTTAAGGTGGAGTAGCAGAGGCCTAACAGATTGCTTCAACCATTGGATGTACCCGAATGGAAGTGGGATAGTGTTCCGATGGACTTCGTAGATGGTTCACCCCGATCTAGGAAGGGGAATACCAGTATTTGGGTCATTGTAGATTGTTTGACTAAGAGTGCCCACTTCACTCTGGTCAAGAGTAAGAGGACATCACCTTATTTGGCATCCATATACGTTCATGAGATAGTCTGATTTCATGGAGTTTCCTCTAGCATAGTGAGCGATAGAGACCCTATCTTTACTAATGAATCTTGGAGGAGCTTTCAACAGGCTTTAGGAACACAACTTAGATTGAGTATGGCTTATCACTCTCAAACGGATGGCTAAACGGAGAGAATTAATAGAGTTCTTAAGGATTTGTTGAGGATGTGCATTCTTGATTTTGGAGGGACTTGGGAGGAGCACCTTCCTTTAGACGAATTTGCATATAACAATAGTTTTCAGGCTAGCATTGGGATGGCTTCTTTTGAAGCCCTTTATGGATGACCTTGCAAGTCGCCTTCGTGCTGGTTGGAGTCTACAGAAAGACTGCTACTTGGTCCCGACTTGGTTAGAGTGACTTCGAAAAAGATTGATTTGATTAGAAGAAGAATGAAGACGGCCCAAGATAGACGGAAATCCTATGCAGATAAGCAGAGAAGGGATATTGAATTCGAGGTAGGAGATTTAGTTTTTATTAAGGTGTCTCCGCTAAGAAAGGTAGTGAGGTTTGGATCAAGTGGGAAACTTGATCCCGGATTGCCACTTGGTCCCGGATTCGTAGGACCATTCCCCATTGTGGAAAGGGTAGGGAAGATGGTGTATCGGATAAAGCTACCAAAGAGGCTCGCAGGAGTTCATGATGTTTTTCATGTTTCACACTTAAGAAAGTGCTTACATGATTCAGCAGAATTAGTGGAACCTAGCCTACTTGAGGAAGTTGAAGAGAGAGAAGCATCGGTTCATCGTATTCCTACCAAGATCGTTAGGCACGATATCAAGAAACTTAGGAATAAGGAAGTCCCTTTGGTTAAGGTGCAGTGGGGAGATAGTATTAAGGATGCTACGTGGGAGGCTGAGGAGAAATTACGTACCTCTTATCCTCATCTTTTTGATGATATGACTTGAATTTCCTATTTCCATCTGTAGCTTTGAATAGGTTCTTTCCTTTAGTATACTTTGGGAGGGTAGATCTTAAGATTTAACCTATAGATGGTAGGAATGAATGTAAACATGTTACTAGAACATGTTACGTATGTTGGACGCTAGTGGTTGCAAGTGTTTGCTAGTGGATGCTAATGGACGCATATACACACCCTAGGCACTATTATCTCTTAGAGATCGGCCTAACTATGTTACTAAAGCATATGCATATCGATGTGTGTGCACTTGCATTTTTATTTTATTTCCATGGTTGCTATAATGAGTGATTAGCATATGATTGTTGTATTCGGATGGTGATTGTAGCATGCATGTAGAACTATCAGTTATCATTAGGAAATTTTCATTCATTTGAATTCATGGCACATATATGATTGCATAGAAAGGAGATCGACTAAATCAATAGACCGCCTAATCTTTTGCATTAGTTAGGGACATTGAAACTACACTATTACATATATCATAAATTGCATTAGAAAGCTTAAGGACAATGGATGTAAATGATGATGGTTGAGTATGTGATTGTGGAATTTTGGATGAAAATATTTATTCCATTCTTCTGTCCTTAGAGATTTCAGGGACAAAATCCTTAAAGGTCGAGAGAATGTAGCAATCCAAAATTTGAGCTATAATAATTAATTAATGAATTAGTTAAAGAATAAAATAAGTTTGTGAAATTTTAGAGCTACGGGAGTTGCACCATTGACTCCATAGCGATTTTCTGATCAATTTCCATTTATAACTTGTCGAAATCCGAGCTAATATGAAGAAATTACGAGAGAAACAAGAAATGATAATTTAAAAAAAAACGAAAAAAATTTAATAAATGGGCTTGCGTCGACCCTCATTTTGGTTAGGCCGACCTATAGATCGACCCCCAAGGTGCTTAGGTCAGCCCGCACTTCTGCCTGGACAATATTTCATCCAGGTACAAGCTGAAGACCACAAGATCCGATTTTCATGAAATCCCATGTGTTCATGTTTGCATCTGATGGTTCCTAGTGAGCCTATGATATGGCTGCAGCAGATTTAATCTTCAAATCCAATGGCCTGACATCCCTAAGCCACACTACAAGTAGAACCCTAGGCCTATCTATTTTTCTCATTCAGATTTTCTCCCAATTAGGTTCATTGCCTGAGGCTGAACCCTAAATAGAAATTTTTTCTATGGAGGAAATCATTTTAATAAAAATATACTAGCCCTATAAGCGCATCCCGGAAGGTCCAGGAATAGAGCTAAGGACCATAGGTGAGTGTGTTGTAATTATTTTAGATTTGTAAGCAATTTAAAATAATAGGGTTCTCAAAAGTTGCAGTTTTTCTACAATTTTGAGACAGTTTTTATGCAAGTTGATTTAGAGTTAGTTTTTAAGTAAATTTTAGAAGTTCTTTTCAGATTATTTTTATTCAGCTCTTTCATTCAGTTATTTACATCTGTTTTAAGTTGGAATTTAGCCCGTAAATGTTAGTGTCATTTTATACAGATGCAATCCTTTTTGACACAAATAAGATATAAAAAAGAGAAGGATTTGCAAATACAGATTAAAATTGGATAACACTAAATTTATAGAAATCAGATATAAAATGAGAAAAACTCAAAGCAAAATGGAGATGGACTGAAATAGGCAAATTTAAGATATTTGCAAGCGTGATTATAACAAGTGGTTATAACTAAAAAGAGAAATTAGAGGAGAAGCAGTTGCAAGAACAATTATAACATAGGTTATAGTTAGAAAGAAAGAAATAACAAAAGAGACTTATTTAAAAACTTAGATCTTGGATTAAGTTAATAAGAAAATATAGCAGAAATAACAAAAAAGACTTATTTTAAAGTTTTAGATCTTGGACTAAGTTAATAAGCAAACATAGCAGTAGTGGCACGTTCCCGTAGATTCCCTTTCAGGTCTACGACTAATGGTCTCACACATAGGTGAGGCTGGGACACGCTTATGCTGATTAGGGTAAATAAGTGGCCAATAAATAGAGGTTCAAATCTAGGGATTTGGGTAAGGGGCACAAAGTTAGAAGATTGGTTTGTTAGGACCAGTACCGGCAGCATTCCCTTTCAGATCGAGCACTGATGGTCTCACACGTAGGAGAGACTGGGCATGCTTATGCTAATTAGGGTAAATAAAAGGTCAAATAGGGGGCGACGGTTAGTGTGTACCGGCGATGACCGAGCATGCGGCAATGATTAGGGTAAATAATTCACTACTATATCCTAAGCGCTAAAGAGGTGTCTTTTGCTGTGACCAATAGGATTGGTTCACAGTGACACAATAAAGATAGGAAAGGCCAAGCAATGGGTATGATTAGGATGTCAGCATAATCAAGTTAGCAGTTGAGATAAGATTAGGATTTCAGCCTAATCATGGTAGTTTAAGACAAGTGCAAACAATCAAAGCAAACAGTCAAACAGAATCAGAAACAGCATTTTATCCAAGTTTTATCTTTTCTGTATTTTCCTTTCATGCTAAAACTATTGCTTAGTCTATCATCTTTAACTTGCTTAGAAATGCTAGGAACTACTTTCACTCATCAGACTTATTGTCTAACCCACTCCTCTATCTTTCCTCTTCCCCCCTTCAAAAAGGCTGGTAGAGTTGAGGATAGCCGATTCAGGTTTCTTGGATATTCATTTATGGAGTTTTCTCATTTGTGATGTATTCTTTTGCTTTTCATCCTTTTCATTTGGCTTATGATAGGTTGGCACTTATGAGAGGGATTATGATTACTATTATTACCTTTATACTCTGATTATGTGAGGCTGAGATGTATTTTCATGAGACATGAGATATTTTGATTTTTTGAGACATGTTACGTTTTTATGATTTATTTTGAAATGAAGTTTAATTTTGAATGATAAGTTAATAGTTAAATGTTTTCTACAGCTTTAGCTTATTTGTCTTATGAATCTTAGTCTCTACGATGCTGTAGCTAAAATCTATAACGTACCACATCCTTTGGTGTGCCCTTTTAGGGATTAATAAGGGGTGTGGGGTGTTTCAATCTATCTCATACTCATGTAAAAAATTTCGTTCAAAATTATTAATTTAAAATTTCTGATATTTAAAACATACTACAACATTTAGTATTTTTTTCTCTGAGTTTTGTAAACGTTCTACAAAATTTAAAAATTAATATTTTTCTTTGAAATATTTTTCCGATTTTTAATACATAATATTAATTACAATAAAAATATAATATTTTAAAGATAAATATATAGAATATTATATAGATAAAATCATAAGGCATTTCAAAAATCAAAGTATCTTTTCAATTTAAAAAATAGCTATTATTTTTAAAAGGAAAACTTGTTTTCTACTTATTTAAACCATTTTGGCTATCTGGAACATAGAAGAAGAACTTAAATGTCTTTTACTTGAAGGACTCATTAAAAAGTAATTTATAAAATTAAATAAAGTTTCGAGATTACTGACATTGCTAACGTCCTCTATTCCAATATTTCTGCTTCTCCATCCAAAGATTTGTCTTTAAACATATGTGTGTGAGTGTATGTACGTATGTATGTATGTATTGTTGCTCTTCCTTTCTCTTGATCTTTCATCATGTCTTTTGAGCAACTGCTATCTAAAATCCATTTGTTCTTCTTGATTTGTTAAGTATGAATATCAAGTGTCCGTTAACCATTATCCATATAACATACTTATTCCTGCAATTCAATACTATACATTTCCAGAACATCAAGTGACTTTTCAACATAATTAGATTCTAATATATTTGAAAATAACATGACGGTTTCACAAATTTTTTTCAACAAAACTATTAAAGAGGGTACTAACAAAATTACTTGCTGTAAAAATATATGGGGATCTAGCAGTAGATTATCCTTCGACAAAAGTGTTGAAAAGTGAACTAGTAGTGCTACTAGCCATTTGTACTTTTTCAAAAGACAATTTACACATATTTGAAAACCGTGCTCTAATGCCAAATGTGTGTTGCAGAATAAAGATCTTTAGGCAAATTTAACACTAGAGAGGAAGGGGGTGAATAGTGTTTTCGAACTTATGTAAATCTTTTTAAAATTCTTGAAAGATTAATACTAAATCATAGATTAACAACATATATTATATTAATAATCGGTTACAGATGCAATCATAGATAAATATAAAAGTAATAAAGTAAAGTAAGAGTTAGAGAAATGAAATCATGATTTTATACTAGTTAGGATTATCCCTACATCCAGTCCCGTACAATTTCATGTACATATTTCTTTTCAAGCGTTTACTTTGTTTGGTAGTAAAAAAACCAATTACAATCTCGATTTCAAGGCTACAAGACACATTGTTTTGAATTCTAAGTCTAGACCAAACTCTCTTGATTTACCAGGCAACAAGATCGCCCATCAAAATTTACCGAGCCATTAAGCATACCCACTTGATTTGAACGGGCAACAAGTGCACTCAAACAAATAAGGGTTGAGTTATTGATTTTCAAATACAAACAGTTGTACTTGGGATACAAGATATCCTATAGTCCTTCTGATAGCGATTTGATCTTTGAATTGAAGAGTGAGAACATGTAGATGATTGAGTGGTTTGTAGTAAGCAAGTGTATTTTGAATATGAGAGAATAAGTACCGAGAGTTCAGAGAAAGAAGAGGATAAAAAAATTATTTGAATATCAAGTTTTTAACCCTATATATAAAGTTTGAAAAGATGTGTCTATTTGTGAAAGGATGTAACAAACAATCACAACTTTTTGAAATTTAAAAGTTATCTTTTACTGGTTTAAATAGTGTTTAAAAAGAAGTGTCTTTTCATGAAGAGATATGGCTAAAACTCAAAATTTAAAAGTCACCTCTCCAGCGGCATATATGTCGACATACCTAGGGTACGTATGGCAACATACTTATGTATGTTTTGAAAAAACAGAAACTTTGAAAAGGTGTTTCAAAATTACGAACTCTTGTAAACTCTTGTAAAATTATTTAACTACAGTTTCTAAAATACTAATAAATATTTATAATTTTTTTTAAACATTTTTTAAAATTTTTGTAAAATATATTTTGAATGTAAAATATAAAGTAGTGTTAGATATTTTTGATGTGGTAGTATTCAAAGAATCAAATGATCGCTATCCGTGGACATTGGTAATTTTATTCTAACTTATTTAAACTATAGTCTTGAACTCTTCTAGTCTTTATCTCTAAGCTCACGAATCTTCAAAATATCTTGATCATCAACACTGAATTATGATCACCAGTCTCTTTACGGATCAGTTTTCAAACCCGATTATCTTGTACTTGTATAATCCTAATATAGTATCCTAAAGAGTACTCTATACAACTTAGGAAACATTAGTATCAATATTTATATGATTGTTGCCATCAAAATCAATATCAAAGGTATTAACAGTTATATCATTTGATAATTTTATATTACCATTTTGTAGTATCTTATTAGATATGTGTAGTATCAATGCTAGTTTTTTTTAAAATAGATTTAGTTATGTATATTTCTATTTATAATGTTATGTAATAGTAGTATTTTATAAATTTTAGTAGCAATTTCTGAACTGTAGTAGCCTTTCTAAAATTATAGTAGCCGTTTATGTTGTAGCTTCTTTTTAGAAGTGTATAGTAATCAAACTGTATAGTATCAATTTTTGTTTCCTTAAATAATTATATGTATATTCCAATTCATAATGCTATTTTATAGTAGAGTGTACCGGTTTCTGAATTATGGTAGTTTTTTAAAATTGTAGTAGCAGTATACAAACAATTATAGCTTCTTTTTAGATGTGTTTAGTAATAATATTGTGTAGTATCATTTTTTGTTTTTTAAATAAATATGGTTATGTATATTTCTGCTCGTAATGCTATTTTATGGTAGCATTTTATGAATTGTAGTGCCCAATTAGGTAGTGCTTCTATGTACCGATAAGGTTGTGCTTCAAGTTAGCTTTTGCATATATATATATATATATATATATATATATATATATATGATTAGGTTGTGCATTCGGTTAGCTTTTGTATCTATATGTACCTGATTAGGTTGTGCACCCTGTTAGTTTTTGCATCCCTATGTACCCGATTAGGTTGTACATTCGGTTAGGTTTAGCATTCAATGGTTAACACGGTTAACCAATCTATCTTGGTTATAAATTAATTTCCATATGTACCAGATTAGGTTGTGCATCCGGTTAGCTCTCGCATCCATATGTATCCGATTAGGTAGTGCATCCGGTTAAATTTTGCATGTGTATGTACCCAATTAGATTGTGCATTCAGTTAGCTTTTGCATCCGTATGTATCTAATTAGGTTGTGCCTCCGGTTTGCTTTTGCATTGAATTCTAGTACTTTCAGTTTCAGGTATAAAAAAATATGGTATCGGTTTTTGCGTACTATTAGTATCAGTTTCAGGTATAACAAAATATAATATCAGTTTCAGGTGTAACAAAATATAATATCATATTTTTATTTGTATAGTATCAGTTTTGTTTAAATTTATTTGTGTACTTAGTTTGCAAAAATTATTATAGTATGGTTTCAATTTATTTTATATCATTGTGGATTAATTGCGTAATATAACATTCAAATGTAAATTATGTATATGTATTTATATAGAAATAAACATGCATAGTAATTTAGCTCGAAGAAATTTTTTGTTACTAAAATGTGTGGTAGAACGAAAGTGCAGAGTATGATTTTTTTTCTCCATGCAAATGGATTAACTATAATATTGGTATATTACTTTTTTTTACTGTATTTTGTATGTAAATAGCCAACTACAAATAAAATATAGTCATAACATAGCATCACATAACATTTATAGGTTTTCATACTAAAATTTGCGCTCGTATTGGTTTTCCTTCTTTTACATTGCACGTTGCAAATTTTATTCTTTTCTTGATTGGTTCTCTATTATCTTGCGCGAACTTCTTCTTCTTCCTGATTGCATCTCTCATTTCTTTCATTGACAGTGTGGTTTTTAGATTTAGGTATGATTCTTGGGTCATTTCTAATTTCTTTTTCTTTTTCTGTTTTATTATTAAATTCAGCTTTATTGCTATGTTTAGCTTTTTGATATTATATGGCAAATTTTGGAAGCAGCATGTATCGTTTTGTTTTTTTACTCTTTTTATGCAACATTGTTTCCCTTGTGTGTTTTATATTGTTTGGTATTTGGTGTTTATTCAGTGGTATATTCCACATTCATTTGGTTTGAAAAAATATATATTGTTAGTGAATTGCAATACCTCTGTTATGTATTAATTTGCATCAGTTTTAATTTTCCTAAGTATCCATTTGCACAAAAAAGGCACAAATACCCAAGTATCAGATGAAAGCAGCAGTTCTATGAAAATAAAGGAAAACATGAAAAAGTAAAAGGAGACATTAGAACTTTTATAGTACTTCGGCATAATTTCCGACCTACGTCCACTTTAATCTTTGTTATTAGTTTGTTTTTTCTTTTGATTACAACCAGTATTTTGGGGAGAATATAGGAGTGAAGAAGGTGCATAGTGTGGACAGAGTGAAAATCCTCTTCTAGTTGTCATGGGGCTGGGATTTATAGGGAAACAGAGGTACATTGTAATGACCCGCATTTTCTGATAAATACAAATATTAAATTTAATAAGATTTAGAATTAAATATTGTGTGAAATAAAAATTTATGATTTATAAATGGGAAAGACTATTAGAATATGATTTAATAAGGTTAATTTGGTTATAATTGTAAATAATAAAACAAATTAGGTGTTGCAGTAAATGGTGAGATTGTATGTAATTAACTGAACTTACATATGATTTTCAAAACTTAATATTGTAAGGAATAAAATTTATGATTTATTAATAAGAAAAAATATTTTGATTATGATTTTATAATGTTTTTTAAATGTTTTGACAGTTATTTTAATGTAATTTCAATCAATTGAAATAATTGTAAAGTTAGTTTAGTTATAATCGTAAATAAGGAATAAATTTAATATTGTGTTAATAATGAAATTGTATGTCATTTTATTTAACTGGTTTTGGTATATACTGTGAAATCAATTATGCGTGCGTAGATTTATAATCTGGTTGAAATAATAAACTTGTAAATGTGATTAAATTATGTAAAAGTAACAATTGCTTATTTACCATCTTATTATTTACTACATTGAAATTAATTTGGAAATTAATAAAATTTATGTAATTAAATATTGCTGTTAATTTAAGTTAAGATGATAACTATAGAATAAGAATATAATAAAAAGTGAACTAGTGTCAAATGAATTCATATTGGTATTGGATGATTGAATAATAAGACTTAGGTTTAATAAGAATAATTTATTTTAGAAAGATTATTAAATTTCTCCATAATAAAAAATGATGAAAATTGTTAACTATTTAATTTGAATTTAAACATGATCAAACCAATTTAATAATAATTTATTTAATTAACTTGAAAATTAGCCATTTTAGCCACTGTTTCGGACTTCGATGAAACCAGTTTCATCGGATCCGTAACAGTGAATTATTATAGGATTTCAAGTTTTGTAGCGATCAAACTTCTCATTTAATCGTGCGAGCTTGAAACACGTAGAAATCAATTAAAAGGATTTAAATGAATATAATTTAATTTTAAAAGCTAACTTCTGTATACAATGGAATTAGGGTTTGAAACTAGTTCCATTTATTTTACAAATATCGAAAACCTATATTTTGATATATTGGATGACCCATTTTCATTCCGGAAACGAAACGTGCTTTTTGGGTCGTTGTTTCGTTTCGGTCCAACCCTACCTATATAGGCCGTTATAAACCCTAGCTATTTCTTTCATTATTTCTGTACGTATATCTACTTCCTCCTTTCCAAACGATAGAACATCAAACCTAATTCCTAAATTCCAAAACCTAATTTCAATATATAAAAAAATGCGGATCTACAACGACTTCGGGTCGCGCTTTGTGTTCTAGAGGTAAAAACTGTGCAGCGACTTCGAGTCAGGAAGCAAATGACTCAAGTCTCGGGTCGTTTTGGCAGAAAATCAAAGAAAGCACCGGGATTTGAGGCGGTGAACTGAAGTTGAACCCGAAGTTGACTTAGGGCCTAAATTTTCCAATCTTCTAAGGTTAATAACTTTTGCATACAAGCTCGGATTCATGCATGGTTTTCTCCATTGCAATCGTATTAAAATTATGGATATAACGAAACTTGTTTGGATGAATTCTGAGACTATTAAATTTTGGGCCTTTATTTGGATTTTAAATTGACTGGAAATCAAAGGTGGGTGTTTTAACCCACTCACAACTGCTAAATTATCTTATGATAGTTAAATGAATCTATGATATGATTAGAAGTTGATTAATTGTTGTTTTATATATTTAAATTGTCATTCCAGTTAATTCTGACTTTTATTGAATTTAATCGCCATTTAATTTAATATTGAATTTTAAAGTGCCAGCTAATACCTGTTAATGATAATCAATCAAATTGTTGTTATATATTGGTTGATTTGAATGAGGATTGTGATGGATGTTTGATTGTTGATATTGGATGACTGGATGTTATATTTATATTGTTACAACACTGTAATTTTCCTTAGTTATTGCTAGGAAAATCACCATGGGTTGAAATGATACATACTTGAATGATCTATAGGTTAGGGAAAAATCATTATGGGTTGAAATAATAAACCCGAGCGATTTTATGGATTTTGAATTTTATTCGGGATTGCGGGTTGAAATGATATATATCCATAAATATAAATTATTGTGGTTTGAAATGATAAATATCTATATCGCTTGACCATATGGTAGAAAATTGTATACGGACACCAGATTAGTTAAATTAAATGATTTTTAAATTTATAATTTTTGAATTCAGTTAAATGATATTTTGAAATAAATTTGGATGTATATAAACTGAATCATTTTCAAAAATCCAAGCTTCAAATGTTGAAATTGGAATTGGTTTAAAGGAATTGTTTAAAGAAATTTAATTGAAATTTCAAATTTGAATTGAAAATATAAATGAAATTTATCAAAATTGAGTAATTGAAATGTTTGAATATTTAAACTTTGTAATCTATGAACTTGAAATGCTCTAAAATTTTAGTTTTTAAACATGAAGTTGAAATCGATATAAATTGAAATGACTTTTGGGAATTTAATTGAAATTTTTTTGGTTTTGTTGAAATCTAGATGTGGTCCAGATTTGTTGAATAGAAGAAATAGTTTAATTTGATATTAATTTCAAGCTAAATTAATGTAAACTATTTAAAGATAAATTATTTTAAATTCAGATTTATTTAAATTTTCAAACTATTTGCTATATAAATCATTCCCAATAATCAAACTATTTTATAATTAACTATTAAAACTGAAATAAATTTAATTTTAGACTATTTTAACCTATTTTAAACTATTTAACTATTTTAATCTATATTTAAACTAATTTAATCTATTTTAAAATATTTAACCTATCTCGAACTATTTTAACCATTTAAAACTATTTTACTCTATTTTCAACTATTTAAACCCATTTAAACTATTTTAAAGTATTTTAACTATTTTAAACTATTTTTAAACTATTTACGACTATCGATACTATTTTGTAAATTTTAGACTGTGTAAAGTTGAAGTGTTTGTATTTAAATCCTTGATTTAAAAGCGAATATGGTTAAATGATGTTATAACCTAAGTTGGGATTTGAAATGATATTTTCTACTGAAATGATATATTTGAGTAAATATAATGATTTTGAAATAAAGATTTAACCTATTTTGTCGATATAATTTCGAAAGTGAATATGATTTTGAAAGTGACTATGATTTTGAAAGTGATATGGTTTGAATTGAATATGATATTTTGATATCAAATATGAATTGACTTTGGAAATGTAAAAGAACCATCAGGTGTGTAATAAGCGTTCGGTTGTTAAAGAGACCGGGATCGGATATTGTTATACTCTCTACCAATACCAAAACCCACTTTAACAACTATATACGTGGTGGAGATTCCGAAATGAAGTATGATGGTTTGGCGAACCATTCTATATGAGGTATTAACGTAGCCCTGACTCCATGGAGTTAGCTTGATGTGACTGAAACATGAGCCACGTCGGGCGAAGTGAGGTCGCACCTCCGATCAGACATGCTTCTTCGATACCATATTACAACTTTGTGATTGATTTGGTGGCCACCCCTCGATTTTCATTATGGAAGTGTGTTCTGAGGTGGGCGGTAGTAGCTCTATGCGTTACCACCAATCCGGATCTGCAAAACGGTAGTATCCTACCCTAGGCATTGCCTCGCGTGCCATATCACATGCCTCATCGCGCCCATTATAAGTTTGGTTTGTACCATACCTTTGGAATGCTCCCTGAGTATCCCATCAGTTTTGTGGGGCTTACAATATCTGTATAGACTACAGGAATATATAAAAATGTATTAAGGGTGATGTAGGTAACGCCTTAACACTATTTTAATACTTTACTTTACTGTAGACACTATTATAATAGCGTATTTTACTATTTATGTAGATAGTTTGACGGATCCTTAGGAGATGGAATCCTGAACATCTCTTAAGTTATTACACGCACGTTAGACAATAGATAAGAGATGTCGAACCCCGTAAACATCTCTGAAGCCGTTGCACTCATATTTATTTACTGTTGATTTAACTTACATAAGATCTTTTAGTTCTGACTCAAGTGTTTTGTCTTTTCATTACGCTCGGGTCAGTCTAAGCTTTTCAGTGACTAAAGATCATTTTCTCTGGTGGATGAAGTCGAAGATTTGTATGATGTTTATTATATTTATACTACCATGTCATGTTGTTCCGCTGCATTTATTTATTTATTCATGTTGCATGTAACTCTGATCTGTGTTGTAAAAGTGTAATAAAATGCTACTTGTAAAACAGCTTCATGAACTGTTATTTGATTATTATATTTTGTCATTCCACTGTGAGATTCTGTGTTTGTTTTTTTATTCTTTATCTTCTTTTATTGTTTACCGCATAACAATCCTCCCTTTTGAATGGTTAGAGTTTAACATGTGTGGTTTATTATCGACTTGAACCATCCAAAAAGTTGGATTGCTACATATATTGTTAGAAGCTTGCTTGCACTGAGGTCCAGAAGGTGGTCCGATATGCACAAGTGAACCTGGAAGCCCACGAGTCAAAAGAATAACTTAGTACCGAGTCATTTGACTAGCAACCTACCTATTTTCGTTGGTGAAAAAGCTAATTCCTTCATTTGCTTGCTCTTATATCTCCTTCTTAAGTTGTTCCAAACTCTTTTCCATCAACTTGTAGTTTATTCTAGCGATCTTTCTGACTACTACTTTCTTTGCTTTCTTTTCATCAATCCTTGGAATTGCTAATCCAAACTCTAGAAAAACCACTTGACCATGAGTTATTAGAGTAGTATAAGAGGTGTATTGTGTTTAGGAGGCAAAAAGTGCAGAGGAAATAGGTTGGTACCGACCTAAACAACTCGGCACCGAGTTGTGTCCTTAGCCAAATTTTCACTCAATCTTCTTGAATTCAACTTTATAGTCCTTCTTTGTGTGTTTCCAAGTTCGTGAATCATTTCATCCTTGTTTTGATCTTCTAAGTCTAGTTGAAATCTGCTTAGCAAAGAAGCTGGTTAACAATATCATTTTTCACAATTCTATAAACTGGAATAACATTAATCTTTTTTCTTATTTGAGTATATAAAAATGATGTTGCTACAAAGTAAACATGATG
Source organism: Allium cepa (assembly GCA_030765085.1). Lineage (NCBI taxonomy): Eukaryota > Viridiplantae > Streptophyta > Magnoliopsida > Asparagales > Amaryllidaceae > Allium > Allium cepa. The sequence goes on from CM060932.1 coordinate 266,809,881, forward strand.
ACATGAATCAAACATTAAACGAACTAAAGATAGTTTGCTTTGTACAATGTCTACCTTTTTTCTATTGTGGTTAAGTTATTAGAATTGTTTGTGTATCATTTAATTCAACTCAATGTATTACGTATATATGGTATGGTATATAAGAGATTATGATGCAAACTCATAACATGTTCTGAAATTAATTAAGTATCCATTCTAGTATTAGCGTCAGTATCAGTTTTAGTGTCGGTGGGTATCATTTTTAAGATTTTTGTGATATTTATTTTGTTTATGTTTTTTATATAAAGAAAATGATATTGTTATAGAATAAAAATGATAATCTGAAGCATACATGTTTTATGAAATTTATTTTGCAGTGGTGACAATATCCTTCTTGCTGTGTTTGTATTTGATGATGATGCTATAAATCATATTCATAATTTTAATAAGCCTACTGTTTACGCTAGTGTTGAACATGTTATTAAGCCACCCAAGAAGAAACGTGGTGCTGGTAGACCTTCAATCAAATGCAAAGGAGGATTTATATATTTTCAAAATAACCAAAACAAATGTGGTGTATGCAAGCAATTTGGTCACAGTAAGTGTAGTTGTTAAGACTCTAAGAAGACATGATTCATTTTTCACGTTGTTATGAATTTTTTGAGATTTATAATTGGTCGACTTTTTTTTAGCAATTTATTGTAATTAAACCAGGATATAAAAGTATATCCATTTGCATATTTTAAATTTGACATTGATTTTCTCTTTGTAATTGTACATGGTTATACAATATCATTTGTAGTTCCATTTTCAGTATCGGTTTAGTAGCATCGGTATCACAGTTTTACTTTCAATATTTGTATCTTTATTTTTTGTTAATTAAGTTAGGTATTCATTTTTTGTGGTATGTATTCATCATTTTATAATATCATTTTATAGTGTATCCGGTTAGCTTTTGCATTCATATGTAACCAATCAGGTTGTAGTTGTGTGTTGCAGAATAACGGATCTTAAGGCTAATTTAACACTAAACAGGCGAGTGAATAGTGTTTCCGAACTTATATAAATCATTTTAAAATTCTTGAAAGATTAATATTAAATCACAGATTAGCAACATAGAATTATATTAACAATCACTCACGGATGCAGTCACAGATAAATATAAAAACTATAAAGTAAAGTAAGAGATAGAGAGATAACACTAGGTATACTGGTTCGCGTTTCTCCTACATCTAGTCCTATACAATTTCTTATACATATTTCTTTTCAAGCAACTACTTTGTACGGTAATAAGCAAACCAATTACAATCTCGATTTCAATGCTACGAGACACACCCTCCAGTATTCCGAGCCCGAGGCAAACTCTCTTGATTTACTAGGCAACAAGACCACCCACTAGATTTGCTGGGCTACTAAGCACACCAACTTGATTTGAACGGGCAACAAGTATACCCACTTGATTTTAACGGGTAACAAGCACACCCAAACAAATAAGAGTTAAGTTGTCGATTTCCAAATAAAGCAACTGTACATTGGATAAAAGATATCATATAGCCCTTCTGATAGCGTTTTGATCTTTGAATTAAAGAGTGAGAACTGATAGATGATTGAATGGTTTGTAGTAAGCAAAATATGTTTGAATATGAAAGAATAAGAAGTGAGAGTTCGGAGTAAGAGGAAGATAGAAAAATTATTTGAAAATCAAATTTTTTTTAACCCTTTACATAGGTTTAAAAGATATGTCCATTTGTGAAAGAACGTAATAAACAATCACAACTTCTTGAAGTTTAAAAGGTATCTTTTTACTTGTTTAAACAATGTTTACAAGAAAGTGCCTATTCGTGAAGAGATGTAATAAAAGTCAAATTTTAAAGTTATCTCCCCAATGGTACATATGCCGACATACCTAGGGTGTGTATGGCGACATACTTATGTATGTTTTGAAAATTTTGAAACTTTTAAAAGGAGTTTCAAAATTAAGAACTTTTGTGAACTCTTGTAAAATTATTTAATTATAGTTTCTATAATAATTTAAAAACATTTATAAAACTTTTTAAAAACATTAATTAAAGTTTTGTAAAATATATTTTGAAAATATAAAGTAATATTATATATTTTTAATAAGAAAATATTTAAAGAATCAAATAGTTGCTATCCGAGGACTTTGAAATTTTATTCTAACCTATATAAACTATCGTCTTGAACTCTTCTAGTCTCTATCTCTAAACCCATGAGTCTTCAAAATATATTGACCATCATCATTGAGCCTTGATTTATAGCCTCCTTAACGATTAGTCTTCAAACTCGATTATCATGTACTTATATAAATATGTATAATATCCTACAAAATACTCTATACAACTTGGGAAAACATCAGTATCAATATTTATATGGTTGTTTCCATCTGAATTAATATCTGAGGTATTAACAATCTCCCTCATTTTGATGATAACAACCATGTACATATACCTATATAAAATATAACCCTCCTAGTATATGTACGTGTTATATTTTATATTTTCCTCCCTTTTATCATCAATAAAAAATGGGTATAGTAAGTAATACTCCCCCTAAATGTGATGCCATTTTGCGATGGACAAAATTTGAGAAATTATTTATTTAATTAATAACAAATATGAATGTGTGATATAATAATTAACACCAATAATAATGAGAATAAACTACTAAGTAAGATGATATGTACAGCAAAATCAATACCTAATGTATCAAAATGAATATAAAAATAGATGATACATATCAAATCAAAATTCAATGACGAGAGTGTAGAATACAATTCAATACGACATAAATGATATTATTATATTATCCTAAACATCCAAATTTGAGAAAGAAATTATATATTAAATTTATTACATAAAATTTATATATTTACATAACAAACCATCATAATTATAATGAACCATATTAGTTATGAAATTTAATCATAGTCTGGTCACAATATTTGATAAGTGTAACTATGTATATGATTAAATTGATGTTTAATAAATTTTCGAAATAAATATTATTTTATTATTATACATTAATTATTTCTAGAAAGGCACGATAATTTATAATCTTATTTTGGCCTAATATACAAATTATAAGCGAGACATGTAGTGTTAAAAAATATCATTAAAAAGTCTTCATGTAAATTTAATAATAAAAAGAACTTGGGAATGATGGTAAGATGGTTGATCATATGTTTCGGTGTCATTGCCATCTTCAAAATTTTCTTTTACAGAGAATATCATGATATGAGTGATCATGTAAAAGGTCTCCATAGTCTTTTTTTATCTTTCTCTTCTTATTGTGTGTAGTGCCTAAAGGAATAAACCATATTTGTATAGGTATCCACACTATGTTGGATCCGTAAGGTTAACCTTTTAGAAATCAAATCCATTTTTACTTTATTTTATGATCATGAATGTATAAATCATGAAAAAACATGAATTATTACATACAATGAAAAACATATTGTTAAAAATGAGATACTATGCTAAACTTATTATTTTCAAATTTTGATTCAATACAAGCAAAGTTCTAAAATTCATTCACAACACAATTATGTTTAAGATAATGTGACTCTAACATATATAACATAACGTATTTTGGTCGCATTCATTGTTCAAATTTCAAATGTACTAATGGATTATATGTGCAAAGACACTTGACATCATGCATGCATATAGTGATCTTCCAAAAGGACAAGTGTAATGACACATGTCATTTTGCCTCTGTATTACTATTTGTTCATGACAAGTGTCATATGATGTAGCGCATTCTCATTGATGGAAGGAATCCTATAAATGGAGCCTTATTCACACACTCTAAGTACATTCAATTAATTTCATGAAGCCATAAAGTTAATAATTCATTAGTTAGAAATAAGAGTAAAAGAAGTAAAATCAATATTAGAAAAATTGAAATCAAGAAAGAAGGTATCCTTTTCTATTTAGTATAGTTATGTTAAATGATTATGGGATGTCATTAGAAAGTAAGTAATTTATCAAAGTCATTAGGAACAACCACGAAGAAGCATGACCGTTAAAAAATATTAAAAATAAAAGCACAACTTGGCTGGTTGAAGTGTCTATTCAAATTAAAGAAATAAAAGAAAATGTTACATTAATGTAAGGTGCTCAAATTTTTTTATATAGTTATATATACTAATTATATTCTGGAAAATAAGTTTTATATAAAAAAATTTGTGTAAATGGACATAAAAATTTAAAATTGCAATGGCCCACATTAGAAAAATGGCTGTTGTAACCACCAAGTGTCCGTTTATTTGAAAATAATAAAATTGTTAACTTTCGAATTTTAATATGAATTTTTTACGTAAGTAGTTTAGAGTGTATATTATCAGATAATAAAATTTTTATGTAAAAATATACATTTTGTTAAATTTTGAGGTTTGCTAGAAAATTACCACGTTTAACATGTCTGTTTGACATTTAAAGGGTGTGGTCAATTTTGTATGAAAATCTAGAAAATGTTAAATTATTTAAAGAGCTTTTATGTTCTTTTCTAGTTAAATATATTAATTATTATCTGGAATATATTTTTTTTATTGAAAAATGATTTAATTTGAAGGCATAAAAATTCAAATTTTGGCTCCAAAATCTGAAATATAGTTGTTGTAATTTACTAAGTGTATGTTCATTCAAAAATAATAAAATATTAGAATTCGAATTTGGACCCCAAATTTGTTGCAAAATCAAGTATATCTATTTTATACTCGTGTAGAAAAGTTTCAAATATAAATTATTAATTTATAATTTCTAAGATTTAAAACATACTACTGCATTTTCTGCTCTGAGTTTTGTAAATATTCTACAAAATTTAAAAATTAATATTTTTCTTTGAAATATTTTTTTAAACTTTTAATACATAATATTAATTATAATAATTTTTTTTTTAAAGTATACAATTTATAATATTCTATAGATAAAATCATAAAGCATTTCAAAAATTAAAGTGTCTTTTTAATTTGAAAACTAGCTATTATTTTTAAAGGGAAAACTTGGTTTCTACGTATTTAAACCATTTTGGTTGTTTGGAACATAGAAGAAGAACTAAAATGTCTTTTACTTAAAAGGACTCATTAAAAAATTTAATATAAAAATTAAATAAGTTTCACGATAACTGACATTGTTGACGTCGACTATTCTAATATTACCATTTCTCCATCCAAAAATTTGTCTTTAAACATATACTAGTGCAAACCCGTGCTTCACATATGGATTTTACCAAACAATTAGTGAACATTTCATTAATGTTTTACCTTATTGACGAAATGATTTAGATGTTGCGATTTATAAGCATTAGCATATCAGAAGTGGTGTGATGGTTGTACGTCACTGGTTTATATTCAAAATGGAATGTAGGGTTTGATGTAGCATGCACAGCCATGTATAATGGATGTTGCATTAGTATGTGCACACACTGATTGGTATGCCAAAAAAAAGTTACAATTTGATGTGTAACTATTGCACTGAACTATGAATATGCAGAGGAAAATGCTTTTGGTGTGTAATAGTATAAAATGTGCATAATTTCAAAAAAAATGAAAATATCACTAACAAAACAATGTGTAAATATCCATGATAAAACATCGTTTAATTTGGTTACATACAGAATTGAATTCCTGAATGTTTACATGCCATATGCCAAATTAATTATCAATTGGATTAAAAATAAAAACTAATAACCAGATTAAAAATTGCAAGCTAAAGTTGTAGTTCTTCTTCAGTAGTGTGTGAGTTACCATTATATTTGGAAAGTTTGTATTTTTATTCAATGCCTTCGTGCATAGAACATCGAATCCTTTAGCCAGCTTTATTTCCCTGCCACCTTCCTGTCAGTGGTTGCTGTAGAAGATGTTAAAAGTAGAAATAAAAGGCGTGCAACGTGCATTGCAGTAGGTGAGAAATTATGATGGGTGAAAAATGAATGTAGGTGTACTATAGGTGTTATGGTCACCATGTGGCGTGCAAATGTTAAAATTTAGTTAATATGTAGAGAAAAGAATATCGAGGGAATTTTATAAGAAGACGAAATGGAAATAGACTGGTTGCCTCCATTTATATGTACAACGAGTAGTGCCTTTTGAATATGTTAACATTATTTCTTCATGGCAGCAGTTATATGTGCAATGGACTAATGTAACATCCCGCCATTTTCGACCATTCAAATCGACAATAAAACCACGCATATCAGACTTGAATAATTCAAAACAACAGATTGTTAATAAAATTTGGGGAAAATAAAATCAATCCTAGAATCACAGACACAGAATATTAGAATAACTCGCAGCGGAATAAAATAACTATAGTAGTTCATGAAGCTACTAGATACAGAGTCTCAAAACTAATACATAATACGAAAGTCTGGAAGCAAATACACTTGGAAATTCTCGGTACATAAGTTCTCTACTACAAAAGCAAAAGCTGAGTGGAAATAACTGAAATGGAAATATCAAGTAGACAGCTAAATCTCCAGTGGATCTCTAGCTCCAAAAGGAATGAATCCTAAGCTGTGAAACTCAGGCTGACCTGAGCGTAAAGCAAAATACAAAACACTTGAGCCAGGGTATGCATACTTATAAAAAGTAAACCAACTCAAGTGAACTGCAAAAGAAATTCATCAGTAACTTAAAGGATGCTTGAGATCGCTCATCTTTTAAGGATCCGCTAAACTGTCTACTATGTAGTAGTATACGTATAATAATGTCTAAAGTAAAGTAAACTACTAAATAGCGTTAAAGCTTTACATTTTCCATCTTAGCACATTTTTATTATGTCAATAGTCTATACACTACCGTAACTCCCCGTAAACTGGAGCCGCCAGAGGATACCCCATAGGTACGACATAAAACAACCTCGTAGAAGGCGCGCTAGGATAGGTGACACGGCCAACTAGGCAATGCCAGGGTGGATATACAAATTACACTTACGGACTATTGGTAAAGCATAGCCGCAACTACCGCCCAACTCGATCCACACTCCCGAATCAAAGGTGCGCACCAAATCAATCACAATGTAATAGAATGGCTAACGATGAAGTGTGTCCGATCGGAGGAGCTACCTCACTTGGCTCATCAATTGCTGCTGTTTTAGCCACCTTATGCTAACTCATGGGAGTTAGGCCCACGTAAATATACCTTTAAGATCGTCGCCACCATCCTACTTCATTCTAGAATCTCCACCGCGTACACAGTTGTTAAAGTGGTTTTCGGCATCGACATAGAGTATGCCCATATCCAATTCCAGTCTCTTTAACAATCAATCGTTATTCTAATCCATGGCTATATAAATTTCAAATGGTTTATATTTCATATCAAATTTTTTCATTTTAAACCATATAAATTTCATATCATTATTCTTTTCAAAATAATATTCATTTTTCCAAAGTCGTAACACTTCCAAATTCATTTAATTATAACATCTTGGAACATAAAATTTTAGAGACCATAGCACTTTAAAATGTAACCTTTAGAAAATTTTGTAGCATTCTAGAAATGTCACTTTTAAGAAAACACAGCAGTTCATAAATGCTACTATAAGAATTTGCAGTGGTGTAGAACTGTTACCGTAAGAATTCGCAATGGTGCAGAATTGTTACTGTACGAATCCTCAATAGTGCAGAACTATTACTCTAAGAATCCACAGTAGTGTAGAATTGTGACAGTATGGATCCGAAGTAATACAGAATTGTTACAGTAGGAAATCATAGGGTTTTTGAATTGCTACCGTATGAAATTGCAGCAATTTTGTAACGATCTCGATTTTTCGTCGCCGAGAAATCGAACCGTTAAGGTTTTAGAAGAAGAAAGAGGTAGAAGAAGAGAGAAAAGAGAGAAGAAACAGAAAACAAGAAATAGAACAGGAAACAATATCTGAATCTCACAATCGCAGCGGAACAACATATAATAGATAAATGAATATTCATTAAAACAAATGAACTATACAATTTATACATACATCACATTACATTACATCAATCAGAGTGTACAACAACAAAACAGCGGAAAGGAAATACTATATACAATAGATAATAGACTACGCTATCTGGCTCGCCTCCAGATCTGCACAGCAACTCCCGAAACCAGAATAACCTGACAACCTAACTCTAGACTGCCCGTGTGGAAAATAGTGGGCACCCAGAGTTTAGGAAAGGAACAATAAACTCCAGGTCAGTCATGAGACTGGTGTGAGAACTCAAAACAGTTTATCTTTAAAACAAGCAATAAGAGAATTTAAATTTCGAAATCCGCAATGCTTTTTAGAAAATGAAACTACCATAAGGCCTCCCGCCACACACACAATGCAAACGCAGAATTGGAGGAGATTTCTCCTTATGATGGTCAAAGATGCTTACTACGCAAAAATCAATCATTTTTTTGGTATTATTATTAGTGCATAGTGTAGAAAACAGTTTCGAAAGTAGAATATAAATCCTAGCCGGCATAGACATTCCGAACTATGCCTACTATAGCTACCATCTAAACAGTGGTGACCACCATAAGTAAATGGCAGGTAATAGAACTAAAACCGTACAAGGCACGTATTGGATGAAAGGATTTCCAACAAATGGTCAGGCTAAGGAACTTCCTACTGCCACATGGGATCGCCTCTGGCGGGACGTCCCGAGAAACTAACGTTACGGTTAGATCTCTGCCAACACAAGGCCGGGTTACCTCTGTAACTAGGTAACTACTACACGAATATGTCATCCCCCGGTCCTTTGGGACCTTTATCCGAGCGCTCGATCCAACAACACCACACAGTAATAGATATAGTGTATCAACATGAGTAAGTATCTGGGCTCCATACCATGATACCACCCTTTTCCAGAAGGAAATGACATACCCTAAAGGGAGCGACCCTCATAACCTTGCCGCATATTCCTGTTTCGACCATTTCCGGGGAGTGAGGTCCTGACGAAGTCTCGTCCACAAAGCTACGCTTTGTGCAACAAAGCCATGCTTTGGGTCAACAGATGACCAAAGCAATGATCACAAAGATAAATGATCAAACAAATGATCATATCACAAATGACCAACCAATGATCATCACACAGCAGCACTCAGCATGTCACATTACCAGATTGGGAATATATCGCTGATAACCTTCAACTACATAACCTCTGAGCTCGTACGTCTCAGAGAAAGGTGTTAAGCTAAGAGAATAAATCCTCCGCCACCAACAGAAATGTATTTGAAAGAAATCTGCTCTATATCTCAAAATGTAATGTCAGACACGTAACCATACAAGTCTGTTCCGGGTTCGAACAGAACCGAAGGCACTTCCAAAGAAGCCCTTGCAATCCGGGTATTCACAATCCCGATAAAATTTCCCATCACAAAGGAAATCTCCATACCGTAGCTAACGATGCAGAGACAATCGATAGGTCATCCTATCGTTTTCACAAATACCCGGTCTTCAACACCGATCTTCAAATGCTATCCATAACGATGTATCACATATTCGGAATGGGATATACGACACAAAGGTCCTCTCCCGGCTAAACCGAATAGCGAGCGCTTATCTTTCAAAAATAAGTGTGCATTCAATTCCAAACAAACACAACCAATACCATCCAAAGGTAAATATTGACAGTCGGTTATTTAACTATCAATAAAGATGCGCCACATCATCAGATTCCAAATAATTTTCCAAAATTATTTAACCCCAAAAATATCTTACGAGAGATATACACATATATACACCATTTCCAAATAATTGCCCCAGTTATTTGTTTTACCAAAACCACTTCACGATAAAATTTCCACACTTAATCAATTGAAAAACCAATTTTCAATTTACCTTTACCATTTGAAACTAATTTCAAATCACCTTAACCATTTGAAAACTAATTTCAAATCACCTTAACCATATATATACATTTTGAAAACAAATTTCAAACCCCCAAATAAATCTTTACCGATTTAAATTTAACTTACGTTTCAAATTCGTAAATTATATCCCATACTTAAAAATAAATCAACATTTATTTTTAAACAAATTTCCCTTCCCCTTTTCAAATTCCATAGTGAATTTCCCAATTCCCAAAGATCTACACATACCCGATCCTCAAATCAATTTCAAAATATTCACTTCCAATTTACCTTTAAAAGGTGAATTCTCAAACGTTCCATTTCATATTGGAAAAACACTTCTAAACTTATTTAATAATAAATAATTCACAATTTAATTTATTTTCAACAATTTCGAAAATGTCCAATACACTTAAACCACCGTTAAGTATTTATTTCATTCCTATAAGGAAAATACTCTTTTATTCAAATTTATTTGGGTTAAAAACGAATGTTGCGTAAAACATCGTTACGACAACCCAAAAACACTAGTTTATGGATTTGAAATTAAAAATAGATATATAAATCCAATACTATACAAAACACCTTTAATTCATTTTAAATTCCATTTAAAACATTTCTTTCCCAAACATACCCATTTTATTTAATAATCTATTCACTATTCAAAATAGTGAATATAACCCAATATTAAATTATTTGTGGAATTTCACTATTAATTAATCGATTAAAATGACCAATTAAATCCAATATTCAATAAAAAAAAATTATTTGACTCCAAATTCCACTTATTAATATCTAAAATAAATTAAATACTCAAATTTAAATTATCAAAAATTCTGGGTCGTTACAAATTTTGAATTTTTACTGTAGTACTTGCTACTACCATAGTTTATGTAATCAAATAGTACATATATATTAAAGTTTTTATCATAGTCATTATATCATTCCTATTATCTTACTCTAATTTTAGCTATTTCATCATTAACTTATACTTTATTTTCTTTTCGGTAAATAACATTTATCATTTTTATTAACCAAATTATACCATTTACATTAGTTAAAACCTACATGTCAAATGTATGTTTTGACTTACCCTTTTTTTCACAAAACCATTTATCATTTTAATCACTGTATCAAAACTTATAATTTATAGATTGGAATAAAATACCATTATTAAGTCAAATAGGATTATTAAATTTCAATTAACCTTCACACTGTAAATTATATTCCAAAATTTACGTTTCCAACTATTTACTTTTTTAAAAATCTTAACAAATTTTTTTATAGAAATCATTACATTAAATTTAATTGAGATTCATATATAAAACCCAAAATACTTAATAATTTTTTTAGAAAAATCTTTTTAAATCAACCGTGGAGTATGTATAAAATTCTCTACCCTAGGATCAAGTAAATACGACCATATATCATTTCAATCCGCAATTTATTAATTTTTCGGGTTTTATATCATTGCAAACCCACAATCCCAAGTCAAATAAAATTGCTCAGGCCTATCATTTTTGCCCATAAAAACTTTCCTTAATCTAAAGATCGTTCGGGTATATATCATTTTAACCCATAGTGAAGGAACTTGCAGTGTGAGAAAAGAATATTAAATAACATGACAATAAATAACATATCATGGCATATGGTTATAATAGGTATAATATGATATGAAATAACATAATGTAATCATATGAAATAACTAATATAATCATATGAGGTAACATAATATAAACATAGGTGAAATTCTCAACTTTCATATAAAAATCCATACAATTCAATTGTCATCAATTCACTAAAATATAAGTATGTTGTCAAGAGTGCTTACTCACCTTCTTTGGTTAGAGAAGTGATTCAAAGCGCAACACAACTACTATGACAAGCACGATAATTACGGACAAGCTTGGGTGAGAGGAGAATCCAAATTCGATGCTTTGAAAAATAAAATAAATTCCATACGTAAACAAATAATTCACATAGAAATAAAAGTACAAGAATATATTTTTGTAAACATATGAAAAGACTTGTCAAAGGGACAAACAGGCTCGGCCATGGGGGTTACTTGGGTTCGGCCGTAGGGTTAGGGTTTGGGTTTGGGTTTGGTCTAGGCTAGGGTTAGGGTTTGGGTGGCAAAGGCTCGGCCATGGCTAGGTTTTTGGGTTAGGTGGGTTCGGCAGGGGTTTGACTAGGTTAGGCTAGGTTTTGGTGGAAAAGGCTTGGCCTAGGGTTTGGGTTTTGGTAGTGGAGGTTCATCCTAGGGGTATGGTGATGATGAAGGTGGTCACTGCCAAGGCAAAACAAGGGGAAGGGCTTGAGGAAGTTCGGCTATAGGTTTTGGTTGGAGGAAGAGAAGGTGGAGGCCAAATTTGTGAAGAGGATAAGGGGAAAAGGAAGGAGGAGAAGTGGGTTTTGGCTAGGGTTTGTAGTTGGAGGAAGAGGAGATAGGTGTGGCCGAATTTGTGGAGGGGAGGAGGAGGAAAAATTATAGAGGAAAAATAAAAATTTAGAGAAGAAGAAGGTCTAGGGTTTTTAGAAGGAGGAGGAAGAAGAACTTACATCAATTTCTATGGAGGCACAAATTAAGAATGAGGAGTCTAACCAAAACCCTGGGATATTACATAGTCATCTCAACAGGTGGCTTTTTATTTGTTAAAGAAATTCTAAGCCTATTAGTACAAGCCCAAAGTCCCAATGTAAATAAGATGAATGTTAAGGGAAAATAACTACGTGTAATACGCCAAAAGTTGTAAACTTTGAGAAGTAGGAATCAAAATTTAACAAAACGAAAAACAAAGAAAATGTTATAATTAAATCCATCTTCATAAAAAAAGTAAAATCTAAAAAAATCCAAAATTTAAAATTTTCACAGAAAGTCAAACTTTGACCAAAGTTGACCAAAATTTGCATTTTAAGAAAAATCTTTATTTTATTAAATTTGGAAGGACATTTCACATCAAATCACAAAATTATATATTAAATTTTCAAATTTATCGATTTTAAAATAATTATATTCAACATTTCAATGAATTTTCATTTAAAATATTTCAGAAATTTTTACGAGTTGTTACACTCTCCCCCACTCAAAACATTTTATCCTCGAAAAGGAACGAGACCCAGAAAACAAAGAAGGATAAGGTAGGATAACGAATAGTACCTGGAACAAACAATTTCGGATTCGACGCACGAATGCACTCTTCCGTTTCCCAAGTACAATCCCGATCATGTATGCTCCATTGCACTTTGACTAGGTTGATAGATTTCCTTCAAAGCTGCTTCGTACCTCTATCGATAATACGAAGTGGCTTCCTCTCAACAGTAAGGTTTGGCTCAACATCCAAACTCATGAAAGCAGAAGCCTAAACAATTAAAGATGGGTCATGAAGATACCGACGAAGATGCGAAACATGAAACACATTATGCACTCCATAAAGTTTCTCAGGCAAATCCAAGCGATAAGCTAACTAACCAACTCTCTCTAAGATGCGAAAAGGGACAACAAACCTAGGATGGAGCTTCCCTCTTCTACCAAAACGAATCACATTTCTTAATGGAGAGACCTTAAGGAAGACCTTATCACCAACAGAAAACTCCAGACTCCTCCTACGCCTATCAGCATACGTCTTCTGTCTATCCTAAGTAATCCTCATCTTTCTCTTAATCTCCTCAACCTTCTCAGATGCTTCTAGAATCATAGAAGGACCAAGAGCCAAAAGATTATCGAATTCAATCCAGCAAGATGGAGATTTGCAAGGGCATCCATAAAGAGCAACAAACGGAGCCATTTCGATACTAGCCTGATTTTAAAAATGGAATGAGATGGATAAATGTTTAAGACAATCTTAAACAGATATTTGAGATTATACCTGATAACTATTGTTATAGGTGAATTCAACGAGATGGAGACGATCTTCTCAAGATCCTCCATAATCAAGGACACAGGCACGAAGACGATCTTCCAGAATCTAATTCACTCTTTCCGTTTGACCTGGGTCTATGGATGGTAAGCAGTGCTCAGATTTAGACGAGTACCTAAAGATTCCTGAAAAGCTTTCCAAAACTAACTGGTAAAGATGGGGTCTCTATCACAAACAATACAGACCGGAACACCACGAAGATGAACAATCTCCCTCATATAAATCTCAGCCAAACTAGAAGCAGAACGGTTGGACCTAACAGAGGTTAAAAATGAGCTGACTTGGTAAATCTATCCACAATAACCTAATTACTTTCATTACCTCCCCTAGTCCTCGATAATTCATTAATAAAATTCATAGAAACTTGTTTCCATTTCCAATTGGGAATCTCAAGGGGTTGCAATAATCCAGCAGCCTTTTGATAATCGGCCTTAACCTGTTGACAAATCGCACATCTACTAACAAAACGGGAGATATCACGCTTCATACCACTTCACCAATACAGCTTCTTCATATCATGGTACATCTTTGTAACACCTGGATGAATATAAAGTCTGGACCGATGATTTTTTCGAAGTAATTCTTGCCTCAATCCATCGACATTCGGGACACAAATTCGATTATTAATCCTCGAAATCCCTCTATCATCGATCTAAGCTCTATTTCCATCTTGGCTACCACCACCAACTCTGTTACGAACATTCTCCTTAATAAGCCTAATTATCCTATCCTCATCCTGCTTAGCAACAATACGATCCATAAGAGGAGAAGAAACAACAAGCTGACGTAACATCGCCTTCTTCCGACCCATAGCATCGGCTATAACATTAGCTTTCCGTAGGGTATAATTGATGTCGAGGTCACAAGTACCAAGAAACTCAAGTCACCTGACTTTCCTCATTCAAGTCCTTCTGGGTGAAAATATATTTCAAAGACTTATGATCTGTAAAGAGCTCAAACTTAGTTTTCAAAAGATGATGTCTCCAAAGCTTCAAAGCAAAAACTACGGCAAGCAATTCCAAATCATGGGCTACATAATTGGCTTCATAAGTCTTCAATTGATGACTGGCATAAGCGATAACCTTCCCATCCTGCATCAGAATGGCTCCCAAACCTTCATGACTGGCATCAGTGTATACCGTTAATTCCTCATTTCCATTTGGAACGGTAAGAAATGGTGCGAAAGTAAGCTCGCGCTTCAACTCATTGAACACAGCTTCACACTTATCATTCCATCTAAACTTAGCATTCTTACGAGTTAGAGCGGTAAGAGGTGCAGCAATCCATGCAAAATTCTCGATGAATCTCCGAAAATAACCGGTAAGGCCCAAAAAACTACGGATATCAGATGAAGTCCTCGGAGTTTCCCAATTCTAAAATAGAACAGGGAGAATAAGAACCAAGAAAGGGATAGAATAATTAATGTACAAAGGAAAGAAAGAGAAAATAGACTTACATTGATCGCAGCGATCTTAACTGGATCAACTGAAACTCCATTACCAGAAACAATATTATAAGAAATCAGACTTCATCTTTCCAGAAATGGCATTTCGAGAGTTTGGATTTCAACTGATGACTCCTAAGGGTCTTCAGAAAAAAATTCAAGTGGATTTCATGTTCCACCTTAGACTTAGAGAAAACAAGAATATCATCGACAAAGACTAGAACAAACTTATTAAGAACATCATGAAAATCCAATTCATAAGGTCGACAAAGAAAGCTGTGGCATTAGTCAAACCAAAAGGCATAATTAACCATTCAAAGAAACCATCCTCAAAATAGAAAGCAGTTTTAGGAATACTTTCCTTGGCAATTCTAAGCTGGTGGAAACCGGTGGCAGGATCAAGCTGAGAGAATACAATTGCTCCATAAAGCTGATTGAACATATCATTAATGAGAGGCACTGGATATCTCTTTTCCATAGTGAGCTTGTTTAGCTCCCTATAATCAACGCATATCCTCAAGGAACCATTAGGATTAGTGAAAAAAAACCACTACTGCTCCCCATTAGGAATGAATGGGTCTGATCAAACCTTTGGAGAACAAGTCTTTGATTTGCTTCCTCAACTCAACCTTCTCCGGAGTGTCATTCTTCTGGGAGGAAGAACTACAGGTCGAGCTCTAGGAATGAGATCAATATGGAATTCAATTTTCCATTTAGGAGGTAAAGAAGTGACTTCACCAAACATATCGGGATATAATTTGTCCACAGGAGTAGAATAAACATCACTAGGGGAAGAATCAAGAGAATATATAAAACTGCCCGCATACTCCTGAGGCACACGACACTAAATCATCAAAGGGTTTCCAAAATCATCAATGAGAGAAACAGTTTGGGTTTTACAAGAGATAACAACTTTATGCATCTTCATCCAATCTCCTCCAAGCAACATGTCAAAAGCATCAAAACCAAGAACATAGAAATCACCAGCAAAGCGATGGCCAGAATGGAAGAGTTTCTCATTGTTACAAATCCTAATAAGGTTCGCGGGACCACTAATAGGATTAGTAATACACAAAGGTACATTTGCATACTTAGGTGAAAGGATAAGCTCAAACTTATCACAAAGATCCACAGAAATGAAACTATGTGAAGCTCTAGTGTCCAATAAAACACGAATAGGAAGATTAAACAAGGTAAAGGTGCTCTGGAGAGTACCTTGGGTATCACTAATAGCAGGTGGAGTAGATGATGTAACTGCAAAGATACCAGATGGTTTGCCCTTCTTCTGAGCAGGACAATCCTGTTTGAAGTGGCTAGGCTGCAAACAAATATGACAAAGATCACGCCTAGTCATCTGAGCTGGTGGAACAACGGCTCTGGCTAAAGTAGGACAACTTTTGGTATAGTGCCCCTTTATGTCACACTTGAAGCAAGTGATGGAAGAAAGATCAATAGGCTACCTCCGGGGAGAAGAAGATCCTAAACCTGAATTCTTAAGCAGATTCTGCTTCTGACAATGGTATTAGACTTCCTCTTCTTAGAGTTGCCAGAAGAAGGCTAAGACGAAGGTGCATGAGCAACAGATGATTCCTTAGAAGTGGGGTTCTCATATCTAATGGCCATATCCATCAATCCAATAAAAGGCCTGTGTACATGAGAAATCAGACGATCATAAAACTCCGGGCGAGCTCCAGCTATAAACTTCTCATTCTTCTTAAGAGGGCTACCAATCAAGCTAGGACCAAAATTTGAAAGCTCGTCAAATTTTCTCTCATACTCAGCAAATGACATATCCCCTTGCTTAAGGTCCATAAACTCCCTGTATAGCTGAGACTTCCCAGCTTCTGGCATCCACTTTATCACAAAAGCCTCCCTAAATAACATATCCAAACTTAAGAAAGATTCCAAAGGGATAACCTAAACCAAATTCAAAGGACTAACTCAAGACAATACCTAAACTGTTCCCAAGAAATATCTGCCTCAACAGTGTTGGCTGTAACCAACACCCACTAATCCACAGCTACCTCCTTCAACTGTCACGCTACTAACTGACGCTTCTGAGCGTCGATGATCTCCAAACCAGCGAAAATCTTTTCCAAACTTTTCAGCCACTGCTGAGCCTCAATGATGGCCTCTGATCCCTAAACTTAGTACCACCTAGCTGAGTGAACTCCTTACACAGAGTAGTAAACGTAATAGGTGCAACTGGTGTTGGAACTGGGGTAACACGACGACCTCCGACATTCCTACGATTCATCCTGGAAATTCAAGAATGAATTTTAGGACAAAGATAAAGGAAAAGATAGAAGAAAAGATTCAACTATATTGGAAATCCTAATCAAATAATTCTATTAAATAAGGTGGAAAAGATGTAAATTCTAAGAAGAGGAATTTAAAACAAGAAAATTTTTATATCTAAAATAATACTTTAAAAATCAATTGAAAATCAATTGAAAAACAATTTTATACTTGAAAATACGTTCTCTCACAAAGAATGATTCTAAGATTGATTTTACTCATTCTAGGGTATTTCTACCCTATCTCTAATGAGTTTTTGCCTCGTAGGCTAAGGTTTGCTTAAAACCAAAGTTCTGATACCAAGTGTAACATCCCGCCATTTTGGACCATTCAAATCGACAATAAAACCACACATGTTAGAATTGAATAGTTCAAAACAACAAATTGTTAACAAAATTTAGGGCAAATAAAATCAATCACAGAATCATAGACATAGAATATCAGAATAACTCGCAGCGGAATAAAATAACTATAGTAGTTCATGAAGCTACTAGATATAGAGTCTCAAAAATAATACATAATACCAAAGTCTGGAAGCAAATACACTTGGAAATTCTAGGTACATAAGTTATCTACTACAAAAGCAAAAGCTTTCGAAATAACTACAATGGAAATATCAAGTAGACGGCTAAATCTCCGGCAGATCTCTAGCTCCAAAAAGAATGAATCCAAAGCTGTGAAACTTAAGTTGACCCGAGCATAAAGCAAAACCGAAAACACTCGAGTCAGGACATTCATACTTATAAAATGTAAATCAACTCAAGTGAACTGCAAAAGAAATGCATCGGTAACTTAAAGAATGCTTGGGATTGCCCATCCTTTAAGGATCCGCTAAACTATCTACTATGTAGTAATATACGCAATTATAGTAATGTCTAAAGTAAAGTAAACTATTAAAATAGCGTTAAGCCTTTACGTTTGCCACTTTAACACATTTTTATTATGTCAATAGTCTACAGTACCGTAACTCCCCGTAAACTGGAGCCGCCAGAGAATACCGCATAGGTACGACATAAAACAATAGAAGGCGCGCTAGGGTAGGTGACGTGGCACTATTAGGCAATGTCAGGGTAGATATACCAATTACACTTCCGGACTGTTGGTAACGCATAGCCACAATTACCGCCCAACTCGATCCATACTCCCGAATCAAAGGTTCGCACTAAATCAATCACAATGTAATAGAATGGCTAACAATGAAGTGTGTCCGATCGGAGGAGCTACCTCACTTGGCCCGTTAATTGCTCCTGTTTTAGCCACTTTATGCTAACTCATAGGAGTTAGCTCCTCGTAAATATATCTTTAGGATCGTCGCCACCATCCTACTTCATTTTGGAATCTCCACCGCGTACACAGTTGTTAAAGTGGTTTTGTTATAGACAGAGAGTATGCCCATATTCGATCCCGGTTCTTTAACAACAAATCGTAATTATAACCCGTGCTTATATAAATTTCAAATGGTTTATATTTCATATTAAACATTTTCCTTTCAAACCATATAAATTCCATATCATTATTCTTATCAAAATAATATTCGTTTTTCCAAAGTTGTAACACTTCCAAATTCATTTAATTATAACACCTTGGAACATAAAAGTTTAGAGATCATAGCACTTTAAAATGTAACCTTTAGAAAATTTTGTAGCATTCTGTAAATGTCACTTTTTAAGAAAACGTAGCAGTTCAGAAATGCTACTATAAGAATTCGCAGTAGTGTAGAACTATTACTGTAAGAATTCGCAATGGCGCAGAATAGTTAGTGTAAGAATCTGCAGCGGTGCAGAACTATTACTATAAGAATCCGCAGCAGTGTAGAATTGTTACAGCAGGAAATCGCAGCAGTTTTGAATTGTTACCGTAAGAAATCGCAGCAGTTTTGAATTGTTACTGCAATACTTCTTACTACCGTAGTTTATGTAATCAAATAGTGTGTGTGTGTGTATTTACAGTTTTTTTCATTGTCATTATATCATTCCTATTATCTTACTCTAATTTTAGCTATTTGGTCATTAACTTACACTTTATTTTCTTTTCGGTGAATAACATTTATCATTTTTATTAACCAAATTATACCATTTACATTAGTTAAAACCTACATGTCAAATATACGTTTTAACTTATCCTTTTTTTTCACAAAACCATTTATCATTTTAATCACTATTACATGAATTAAAACTTACAATTTATATGTTAGAATAAAATACCATTATTTAGTCAAATCGGATTACTAAATTTAAATTAACCTTCATATTGTAAATTATATTCTAAAATTTACTTTTCCAACTATTTATTTCATATAAAAATCTTAACCCATACAAACAAATTTACAGAAATCATTACATTAAATTTTAGTTGAGATTAATATATAAAAATCCAAAATGCTTTATAATTTTTTTAGAAAAATCATTTTAAATCAACCATGAAGTCTATATAAAATTCTCTACCCTATAGTCAAGTAAATACAGACATATATCATTTCGATCCGCAATTTATTAATTTTTCAGATTTTATATCATTTCAAACCTGCAATCCCAAGTCAAATAAAATTGCTCAGGCCTATCATTTCAGCCCGTAGCAATTTTCCTTAATCTCAAGATCGTACGGTTATGTATCATTTCAACCCATAATGATGAAACTTGCAGTGTGAGAAAAGAATATTAAATAACACAACAATAAATAACATATCATGGCATATGGTTATAATAGGTATAATATGATATGAAATAACATAATGTAATCATTTGAAATAACATAATATAATCATATGAAGTGGCATAATATAAACATAGGTGAAATTCTCAACTTGCGTATACAAATCCATATAATTTTATCGTCATCAATTCACCAAAATATAAGTATGTTGTCAAGAGTGATTACTCACCTTCTTTGGTTAGAGAAGTGATTCAAAGCGCAACACAACTACTACGACAAGCACGACAATTACGGACAAGCTTGAGTGAGAGGAAAATCCAAATTCGACGCTTTGAAAAATAAAATAAATTTCATACGTAAACAAATAATTCACATAGAAATAAAAGTAGAAAAATATATTTTTGTAAACATATGATAAGGTTTGTCAAAGGGGAAAATAGGCTCGGCCGTAGGGGTTGTTTGGGTTCGGTCATAGGGTTAGGATTTGGGTTTGGGTTCGGTCTAGGCTAGGGTTAGGGTTTGGGTGGCAATGGCTCGGCCATGGCTAGGTTTTCGGTTCAGTGGGTTTGGCCATGGGGGTTTGACCAAGTTAGGCTAGGTTTTGGTGGGAAAGGCTCGGCCTAGGGTTAGGGTTTTGGTAGTGGTGGCTTGGCCTAGGGGTTTGGTGATGGTGAAGGTGGTCACGGGCAAGGTAAAGCAAGGGGAAGGGTTTGAGGAAGTTCGGCTATAGGTTTTGGTTAGAGGAAGAGAAGGTGGAAGCCGAATTTGTGAAGAGGATAAGGGAAAAAGGAAGGAGGAGAAGTTGGTTTTGGCTAGGGTTTGTGGTTGGAGGAAGAGGAGATAGGTGTGGCCAAATTTGTAGAAGGGAGGAGGAGGAAAAATTGTAAAGGAAAAATAAAATTTTAGAGAAGAAGAAGGTCTAAGGTTTTTAGAAGGAGGAGGAAAAAGAACTTACATCAATTTCTGTGGAGGCACAAATGAAGTATGAGGAGTCTAACCAAAACCCTAGGATATTATATAGTCATCTCAACAGGTGGCTTTTCATCTGCTAAAGAAATTCCTTGCCCATTAGTAGAAACCCAAAGTCACAACGCACATAAGATAAATGTTAAGGGAAAATAACTACGTGTAATACACCAAAAGTTGTAAATTTTGAGAAGTAGGAATCAAAATTTAACAAAACGAAAAACAAAGAAAATGTTAGAATTAAATCCATCTTCATAAAAAAAGTAAAAGGTAAAAGAATCCAACATTTAAAATTTTCATAGAAAGTCAAACTTTGACCAAAGTTGACAAAATTTGCATTTTGAGAAAAATCTTTATTTTATTAAATTTGGAAGAACATTTCACATCAAATCCCAAAATTATATATTAAATTTCCAAATTTATCAATTTTAAAATAATTATATTCAACATTTCAACGAATTTTTATTTAAATTATTTCAGAAGTTTTTGTGGGTTGTTACAACTACTATTAAGAAGCAAGGAAAATGAGTAGGACAATAGCATAAAATACATCATGAATAACCAAAAATACGTAAAGATGGAATCATTAAAAAAGGCACATACTAAGATGTTTCTACTTTCCTACAGGAACACTACGTTAAACTCATCTTTAGTTCTAAATCAGCAATAAATGACATATCAATAAATTGTGCACAAACATTAATATACAAAATGGCATGACATATATTAGTGAAATGTTTTACTTCATTTAAAAGATGTTTGGAAATCCTAGTTGAATTGTTTCTTTAAGATCTTAATGCACAATAGTCTTTCAATTGATGGCTCCTAGACCAAATTACATGCAATACACTATTGTTAAGATAATCTATTCGGCTTCCAAGGGGAAATGACATTTAATTAGATGTAAGTCATAATATAAAGAATAAGCAAGATTTGAAGTAGTGAATTATGTAACCAAGACCAAATAAAATTCTGCTTACCCATGCGACAAAGTTAAACTAAGGGAACTTCTTAATGGATGGACTTAAGTAAAACAATGAAGTGGAAACTGTATTGTGCTGGAAGATTAATTATCTGAACTACCTTGTCAATGGTGAAATATTAATGGTGAAAAAAATCAGTTGTTTGTTTATATAGCATGTGCATAGTTCTTGTAGCGACCTATTTTAGAAAGCTGATGAGTCACATAGGGGTGATACCTAAATGTGCTTTCACAGTTCAAATTTATGGAATATTATAATAGGTTCGATATTGTACCATCAATATATATGAGTGATGAAAAATTAAATTATGTGCCATTAGAGAAACATTTTGTATACTGTATTAGAGGAAACATAGTACGCATATGATTCAAAGAGTTTATATGCGTTAGTTTCTGTGTGGTTAACTCCCCACAATTACCCCACTATAACCTTGCTATATCTCACAGCGGATTTCTACCACTATGATTTTTCCATATTGCCCCAAATATAGTCTTTCCGCTTTAAGCCCCGCTAGTTCTGTTGTATCCCGTTATTCCCACTATATTCTGCTATTTCCATTATATCTTCTTTAAAAGAAATGAATGGAAAATTGATATGTATACATTATAAATATTATGAAATTAATTTATTTAATTGAATTTTCAATTCATTTTCAGAAGTGAAAATACTCTAATATTCTACTAAATTTAATTATGTTATACAACAGTTTTACGTTTATTTATAGTATATTCGCACGTGTTTTTATTTAAATTATTTATGTATTAATTATAATTCAATTGAATGTAAATTTTTCATTTAATTACCATTTATCTATTTGTAAAAACATTAAATATGAGTTTTATATGCAATTTTTAGAATCATCTGCTATATCCCACTATATCCTCGTTGTATCCCCGCTATGACTTTTTGTACCTCCGCTGCATTGAATCTACCGAGCGCTTTAACTGCATAGGTTAGTATGCAAAGTTAAAAGTTATACCTTAGCAAATGAATCTATAAATAAACCAATTAGTGAAGCTCTCAATGTTAATGGTAAGTAGCCGGTCCATTTCATTGAAACTTAAAGTTACTTGCATGTAGAATTACTTAATATATCAGGTGGATTTCCTAGTGTTCAATATTAAATGGCTAAGTTTAGTTGGAAGTAATACCTTTTTAGAGCTCCAGCTGTCTACATTGTAATATGATATGTAGTATTTACATTTGCAAAGTTTCTTCTTTTCTTCTTCTTAACATACGAATATCTTCTTTAATTGTAATGGTTACTATAATCATAATTAGTAATTCTTGTTATTATTAGTACTAATGTTGTTGCAATTAGTATTAGTTTTTTAACTAATTTTCTTACTATCGAGGTTATATTTTACAGTACATGTTGATTAGTATTAATTACAATAACAATTAGCCAATTGACAAGAACACAATTAATGCTAAAGACTACTAATAGAAATAACAATATTTCTATGATCAGAACTATCTTTACCATTATCATCAAGAATATTAGTTTTATAACTAATGTTATTTTACATGCATTATCGTTATTAATTTTATTTTTCTGTTATTATCACAGACATTAAATAGTGATAATTAAATCAAATGATTTTTTTTCCTGTTGTTATACCATTTATTATAATCAACGCTGATGTTTATTATCTATTTCTATTATTTTTCATTGTTTGTATTTATTTCAATATTGACACATATCTATAAAATGTACCATTAGAATATTTTCACATGTGTTGATACTGAAGCGCTTTATGTTAATAGCTTTCAAATTATAGTTAACAGTGTCACAATGATATAACATATCAACTGGATTTCTCGTAAATCCAACAAAGTGTCATTTGAATATTAAGAAGAGAAAATTAACATGTTCAACATAAACATAAAGCTAGATTAAAGGATAAGATGGTAGGAAAACTTACCAATAGTTTGTTAGATGTAAATAAAGTTAGCTTCAATTCGAAATGCACACCATAACCAATTAATATAACACAAACATAAGCACCAAATACCAGAAATGACCCAAAATTTACATGAATTGAACTATCATGAGGTTACCTTAGCATATATCTTCAAATTCTGAATTTATATATCTCTTTTATATTTTAAAGTTTTTAGAAATTAAGGATCGTTGAAGCATTGAAAAACTGAAGATGAAATTAGGATAATAGGGAAAGGTTATGAAACTATAACTCAAAACATGGGATTGAATGCTGATAGTTGATAAATGAAATGACACGTGGTCCTGTAATACCAGAAGTAAAGTATGATTTATATTTCCCACCTTCATTAGTTAGGAAACAAATAGATTGAATAAAAGGCTTCTTGAACCATTTTCAACTTAGTCATGACACCAATTGCACAGCATTGACTTCGGCATATGAAAGTAAAAATATTGTGACGACCCGTAAATTTTCAATAATTAAAATTGGTTAATTTAATAAGATTTTGTAATAAAATCTAGAAAGAAATAAAAACTTTATAAATTATAATGAAACAGTGTAAATTGTTGCACTTAGTTATAAAATTTAAAATAAGTAAATAAAAGTAAGTATTGAATTAACCAATGAAATAATATATTGATTAATAGTAACTGAATGTAAATTAAGGTAGTAATGTTAATGCAAGTTAATAAATAACTAATTTAGCGCAATCCTAATAATTTGAACAATTGAAAGGTATAATGGATGGTAATTAGTAAAACGGAATTAATGTAAATGTTATACTAGGCTATAAATCAAATATAAGAAAACAAACGTAAATATTGAATTAATTAATGAATTAATATATATTGAATGGTAATTGAATATAATCAATGTTTAGTAAGAAATTACAACATTGGTTTGGAAAAGATTAAACGTGTAAGAATGTGATTAAAAGTTAATGATAACAAATTTTTATAAGTTACCTGTTTTGATGGAATTGGAAATAAATTTTAATAAGTGTAAATAAATGTTACATTAATGGGAAATGTAATACAATGTTTAGGAGTTGTTAAATTGGGTATTTAAGTAAATGAATGGAAAAATAAGGTAACTAAGTTTATAGAGTAGTAACGAACTTAATATAAAGATTTGAATTGAAGCAAATCAATCCATTGAAATCCAATTTATAATAAGTGTAATTTTTGAAGCAATTGAAATTAAATGTTACGCAATTTGAAATAAAGATAAATTGGGAAAATGTTAATGTATCAGGATATATACCAATGTAAATGGTACTTAATGGGAGTCGGGATTTATTTATTTATTGAAATTTAAAGTTAAATTATAGGATTTATTGCAAATAAGTAGTATTAAATATTAAATTTTACGTTAATTGAAATGAAGATGGAATATGAGAATATTAATGTAATAGTTTTGAATCCAATGTTAAATCCATCTATTTGACAATAATGAATGGAATAATCATTAATTAATTTAATTAAATGGGATTATTGGGAATTATACTTATAATTTCTGAATTTAATGAATTGAGGCTAACACTGAAATTGATAATTAGTCAACTATACATTGACATTTGAATTTGTTTAGATCATTGTAAGTGATTAAGAAATAAAAAATGATGAAATTTGTCAATTATCGAATTGGAATAAAAAAAATTGGATTTAATTAATTAATTATTAATTTATTTAATTAATGTAAAAATAGCCATTTTAGCCACTGACCTGAATTTTGACGAAACCAGTTTTATCGGATCAGTAACGATGAATTATTGTAGGGTTTCAAGTTTCATAATGATCGGACTCGTCGTTTGATCGTACGGACTCGAAACGCCCAGAAATCAATTAAATTAAAACAATTTGAAATAACTTGATTTTAGCATAACTTCTTCGATGGAATTTGGACTTGAAACCTGTTCCATTGCTTTTAAAATATTTTTAAACATCTATTTTGATATATGTGTTGACCCAATTTCGTTCCGGAGTCAGAACGGGCTTTTCGGGTCATTTTATCGTTCAACGCGTATATCCAATCGATCCGGTCCATTCTGATTTCAGCTTGCCTATATATAACCTGTTATAAACTCTAATTCATTTCTTATTCCTCATTTCTGTACGTTCAGTTCAATTAGCTCCTCTTTCCAATGGTTACAAACCTTAATTCCCAAATACAATTTTAAATCAAATCCAAATCCAAAAATTTCAAACTCCACAAACTATATCATATTTTATATCGTCGAAAAGCTCTCGAAGTGCGCATCTCAATTCTATGATTCGTTTTCCAAATTGAACGACGGTTTGCCCAGAAATTGAGGAACTGGTCACGGTCGTTCGCTACGTCATGATGGACTTCGTCGGATCGTCAAATCGTTGATATCGTAGCGTAGAGATCGACGAGAGGAATGCATCCGTATGGGTTTTGCATCGAATCAACGGTTGGATTTCGCGTGATAATTTGATTAGGGTTTGTGCTCGTGGCAGCTGCTGCTCCTATTTCGAACGTCGTTTGTCGACGTGGAGCTATCGCTCGTGTGGAAATGATGTCGGCTGAAGCTAGGCGAGCCTGGGACGTGGTTGCGACGGATGCGACGGCGTGGGACGTAGGGAGATTGCGGCCTGTGGTTGTTCTTCATGCGTAGGGTTTTGACCGTGCATGGACGAACCGCCCTTCTCGACCCTCAAAAATCGACACAAAATACTCCACAGTATAATATGCCGACGATCAAGTGCTGGAAAAGACAGTTTGTTAAGGGAAAAGAAAGGAGATAGAAGAAAGAAGGAACTAAACAATATCAGAATCTCAAAATCGCAGCGGAACAAAATATAATATATAATATCAGATCTTTACAAAAAATGAAAACTATATCTGTTTTACACAATATATCATCAGAGTATCACAAACAAACAACAATTACCAGCCTGACAATTTCAAACGAGCGCAGCAGCGGATATAAACAAGTACGGATAATACGTCTCGGACTCCAACTCCTCTCCTACTCCGTAGCATCCTATCCTGAACATATAATACTCGTTCTGACGCGAGCATTATAATGAAATAACATCCGAGTCAGTCTGGAAACCAGCTGATAAAAATACACCCAAATTGATTATTAAAGTTTCAAAAATCCTTTTGAAAACAAAAGCATCTCGTAAGACCAAGTCACAAATAAACATGTTGGGTTTTTGCCTTACGATAGCTAAAACACTTTTTATAAAAATCCTCTGATATTATAATAGGGTCTATATACAAATACTTATTAAAATAGCCGAAATTGTTACATTTATTAAATTCCATCTACTAGCCACAATCGTGGGTAATACAAACAAAACTCGAAAAAGACGCGTAGGGAGAATGGATTTCCAACTAATGACTAGGCACCGGGGTACCACCTGTCATAGTACGTGGCCTAGATCACCGTATCGAGGATTACTCCCAATCCCCTGCAGCACAAGGCCGGGACTACCCCTTACTGGATAATCCCGAGTAAGATCACCCCACGGTTGGGATCAGCAACCACACCACTAAACCGAATAAAAATGGACATCTAGACAGGGATGACCTTACCCTAATGGGTGCTGCTCACCTAGCCTTGCTGCATAACCTCTGATTTTCAGTCATTCCCGGTCGATGAGGCTTGAGGCTAAGCGTTACCTTTTTAGAACGTTTCACTTAGAATGCCCATCGTCCACCTGACAATGTTTCGAAAGCATTCATCCATACAAGTCCGTTCTAGGTTCGAACGGAACCGAAGGCACTACTCCTACTACATCCATTTTGGAAATATCCTCAGGAATAGTAGCGACTAGCCATTGTACTTCACTGCTCCATCTTCGGCTCCGAACTCCTTTTTCTACGAAAACGTACAAACCGGATCGAAGTGGTTTTCGAGGAATTAATCCCGATCCCGGTCTCTTCAAAACGATCAACGCATTGGCCAATATTGATAGTCGGTGATTTAACTATCAATTAACATCCATAAGCATCCATCAACAATAAATAATTTCCCACATTATTTATTTTCCTTAAAATTATCTTTGCAAGATAAGTTTCCATTTTCAAATCCCGTTGAAAACACTTTTCAAACCCAACTCTTCTCATGGAATAAATCCCCCAAATCTTTACTTCCTTTGAAAACATCCAAGCACCAATACTTAAAATTTAAAATAATTTAAATTCTTTATTCTTGAAAATACATTAAAACATTTATATTAAATCTACTTACATAACTAATTTAAAATATATATATATACTTTTAAAAATATTTCGAATAAAACAGTTTTATAAAATATAAACTATTTTCTTTAAAGTAAAGGTTAAGCTAACTAAAATTTTGAAAATAGGAGTTATGAAATTCTATTCAAGTTCCAAATAATATTTTAACCAAACTTATTCTTGAAATAAAACTATTCTATAAGATATAAATATCAAAAATTATCTTTAAACATAATAACCATGAATCCTTAAAATAATTATTACTATAACTGTTTTAATACTATTTACCTTCAACATTTAACAACTTAAATAATTTCTTAAAAACATTCCTTTAAAAACAAATTTAAAACTTTTAACATTCACTAAAAAAACTGCTTTGAAACGTACTTGGCTTTTCAGAGAAATACACCTCCATTTCAGAATAAACTAAAGAATTTTTTTATAAATCCTACATAATTTACCTCCAATTCAAATTTATGTTTATCCCGTAAATTCCTTTCCATACTTTAAAAATAAACTCCTTTTATTTTTAAACACATTGCTATTTCCTGGAAATCACTTCCAAGGTATACTTAAAATATTTAAAATATGATTACTAAATTCTTTACTCAAATTATACTTTTGAAAATCTATAAAAGTTTCTTGAGTAACTTAAATTGAAAATTTCCTTTTATATAAAGTTATTATACCAAATATTATATTAAAATTTCCCTTAGAAAACATAATAATAATTTACCTTTCAAATAATTTAATACCATAATTAATTAATTAATTAAATATCGACTAATACTTAAAATTGATTAAAACAAAAAATTCTAAAACACATTTTAAACTGCTAATTTATATTTTTGAAAGCTTTCTTGGGAATCATATTTAATTTCCAGGGAAAAATGCGCATTCCATCCTTTAAAGATAATCTCATCTTTACTTTTAAGACAATTATACCTTTCTTATAGAATTTCCCACCGGAAATCAATATTTCCAAATTTATCCACCGATAAATATACCAATTTATTTATAAACCCAATTTATAAATTTTCGTTTCCCATTTCTATTCCAATCTCATTTTCAAAACCATTTACAAATTTCAACCCAATTTCTCGAATTTGATCACTTTAAATTCATTACTTGAAAATTCCTTCATTTTCCTTTAATCCCAATTTATTTATTGATATTTTTAAAATACCAAATTATATTTATCCAACCATAACACAACATAACAAGATCCAAATAATTTATCATAGGATATCAATGAGATATATCACAGAATATAAATACAATTTCTATTTGTGAGGAATCCAGTTGGATCCCTCCAACCTGTTTCCCTACATCCACAGATATTAGCACAACTAATAAATATCGATTCAATCTGATAATAATTATCATATTCAGCTAAATAACCATTATAACATTTAAATATTAGCTATTTAAATTAACTGGTATCCAGACGTGAGTGAGATTAACTCACCTTGAATTTTCGACGGGCGTTCAAATTTTAAATTAAATCGAACGACGTTCGATTTAACCTAAATTTTTACTTGCTTAGAATGATCCTACAATTGCTCCACTACGTAGTACTCATCGCTGCGATCCCGGCGTCGCCAGTTTCGTCGAATTCTGATAACGTATGAAAAAGATATGGTTGTTTAAAGTTTGAATATATATATATATATATATATATATATATATATAATTAAACAAATTTCCTTTTATTTTACAAACCGAAATCATGCCGTTCATCACGTTCAGAGAATCAGGGTTGCTAGTCTTCATCTTCAACACGCATGTCTCCAGCATCCACCAAACCCATAGCCGCCCCTTTAGGGTTAGAAATCGCGGCTACTTCGACACACTTACGTTCGATCAGGAACCACCACTTCAAAGCTCATCACACCCTCTCCCTCCGGCCGAAACCTTGATGAACTCGACGACCCCCAGGCTCAGCAAAACACGAACAAACTGAGCATGAAAGGGCTCGATTTCGCAACCATACACCTCGCCATACACCATCTCAGCCGTTGGATGCGCTCGCCTGGAAGAGCTCTACGACTTTTGTTTAGAAAGTTTTGAGAAATAATGCATAGATTCTGAGAAAAATTAGGGAGAAGAAGATTGAATTTCTGCCATGGAAATGTTTTGTGTCGGCCGAACAAAGAGAGCTAGGGTGGCGGCCTTGTGCGCGCGCGCGAGTGTGTGTGTGTGTGTGTATTACCAATTATTTTAATATTAAATCCAATTTTAACGAGCATTTACAAACGAACTCCAAATCTCACGTACCGCCAGGCGTTTATAAGGTTTTACGCGCATTCCGAACACAATGGAACATGTTTCGAAGCTAATTTGGTCGCATGCGCGAGTTATGAAAATAAACGATCAATTTTAAATTAAATCGATTAAAATAGTTTCTAAGCGTTTTAAGCTGCCGGGGTCAAACAACAACTTCGATTGCTACAAAAATTGAAATCCGATAATAACTAACTATTACGGATCCAATGGAACTAATTTCGTCGAATTCCGAGACTGTGCCTCGAAAGGCTATTTTAACTCGTCGATAAATTCGAGCGATTTTCAAAATCATCGAAATCACTTAAAATTTCACTTTTAAAATTTTATTGACTTACTAATAAAGCATATAGAATTTATATTCTCACTAGAAATCATTCTAATTCATTTCGAATCAAAATCCGATTATTTCATTATTATATGATTAAATTCCATTATTAAATTAATATAAAATTCCAAATTCAATTTATCGACTTTTAACTCCATCTAAAAATCCAATAGAAAAATTCAAATCAAACTAAACTTAAAATAAACCTTAGAAACCATTTTCATAATATTTACATCCAGATTCATAAATTATCCCGATTCCAAATATTTAATTATTATTCAAATTTTAATTGAATTTCCATATTGAAAATTACAACTAAATTCTATTGATTTAACAAAATCCTTATTTCAAAATCAATTTAAAATCCACATTTAACATTTAAAATGAATTAAATGTTCAAAATCTAACGACCAAAATTCTAGGTCGTTACATTCCTTCCCCTTAAAAAAAATTCGTCTCCGAAATTTGCTAAGGTAGAAAGAATGCACCAAACTCAATAGTAAAACCCACTTAGTGAAAATCTCAATTTCACTTTGCCTGAATTCTTTAGTTTCAAATCAAAACTGCTAGTTTCGATTCCTATTCCAAAATCCTTTAATTTTAATCTGAAATCAATTTGTCGTTAACGAAACGTTTCAAAAAAATCAAAAATTTTCTAACTCCCAAAAATTTTGGAAAATTTTGGCAGAGTCTCCCTTTTACGGAGGAGCTTTTGCAATATCACAATGGATATAAATATATATACATCGACCCACACGGTCAGAAAACCAAATATATTACAATATATATATCATTTTCCCAATTTTATTGCGTAGGCGTACCTTTTATTAGCATTTTAAAAGCAAGCGGCTAAATAATATGCCATATACGCGCTCCAACTCTATCGATTGCCTCTTGTACCTGAACTTACTTAAACAAACACATCAGTTTTCAATAATACGAGAATTTATTAATATTTTATTCATTAAACTAGCCAAACACATCAATTACATAGTTTAAACAAATAAACTTCATAATTTAACATGTTAACCATATTTTATCAGCAATCCAAAGATTTCAATCACCATTTTAATTTCCTGACAAATCCAAACTTCATTTTTAATCTCCTCGAATGATTTAAATTCAAGTTTACTTTTTACAATTCATATTTACTACAACCAATTCACTCTCTCTTCAATATGATTAACATATGCTTTACTTACATCAATTTATTCCAATCCAATTCCAAATTGATTCACAATCAAATTCTTATTTTCAATTTGATACCTTTGCATTTCTTTTATGATCTACTTTCATTTTTATGCAAAACCACTTAATTATATTACACTTATTCCAATTGATTCAAAACCAACTTTATTTGCTTCTTCAAATCAATCCACTTCCGTTTACAACAAACGATCTATTTCTTTGCAAATTTAAAGTTATCCATGCAAGTAACCATCACTTAAGCTTATAACCATTTAAAATTAATTCCAACTTAGATTTATATTAATATCATCCCATTCTGTAATGATTACATCTCATACATTCTTATTTCATCACAATAATTAATTAAAATTCTTTCACTTGCATTTCAATTTTATTATCTAAACAAATTTCGTTCAAGACCCCTTATAAAGCTCGACCATAATTATTTTTCCAATTTTCTTAAGTTCTTTCAATTTTACAATATTTCCATTTCTTCTTATATCAATTTTATTTTATTTTCATTTGATTCTCATCCAAATCAAATTCTAATTCATTTACAAATTTTAACTCAGTTTGATAGGAACTCCCAATTCTCTGGCAAATACAGCCCTTTTGATCATTTCTTCATATGTACCTGCAGTTCCATTCAAGTAATCCCCTTTGATTTCACCTGTTTCAGCTTGCGCTTTATAAATAGCTTCAGCACAAAATAAGAAACGGTCTCTCCAACGCATAAAAGACTGAGAGGTTTATTTATTCAATCCATTTTAAATTTTAATTCATCTCCTCGATTCATTTTGAATTTTATTAATAATATGACCATTTTCAATTATCTTATACCCAAACTGAATTTTACTTGCATTTTGGACCATATCCATTTTAACCCAACTTCCTTTCATTCGACAATATTCACATCATAATTAATTCATTTACCGTATATGTTGAATTTCATTTAAGTTAGCTTACGCTAAATTCATCTCCAACAACTTCTTTTGGATTTAGTTGAGTGAACATTTACTTCATTCAATATCATTTCAACTAAATTAATTTTTCTTTCAATTCAATTCTTCTTCAATTTTAATTCAAGTTCAACTAAATTTATTTAGCCAACTTAAATTCTTACCATTCCCTTTACTATTTTAAATAAGAATCTAATTCCATTCGATGTTATTTATAATGCAACTGAATTTTGGATTTCAATTCAATCAAAATTTAACTCAATTTCTCTTAGTCTAAGTTAAATTCAATCCAATCCAATTTATTTCTCCTTTGATATAAGTGCAAGCCGTTTACTGACTTAAGTCCATTCACCTTTTATCTTTTATATTTTCTTCACCTTATTTCAATTTACATTTCATTTAGGATTTAAATTTTGAATTTCCCATGAAGTACCAACCATTTTATTTCGGTTTTATAACTTCCATTTTCTAATCTTAAGTTCACCAACTCATTTATTTAAAAGCTTATATTGCTCATTTTAATTGTAACATCCCGGAAATTTAGCAACATTTTATTTATGTGTATTTAATCAGATTAAATGAAATATAAACTTATTATTTTCAAAACAGCTATAAATATGTGTTTTAATATAAGTGAAATAGACCTTATCAATATCTAAATATGAGAGTAAAATGAACATAGTCTGAAATATAAAATAGGGAGTTTTAAAATTTCAATAATGTTTAAAAAGTACAAAAATATTTTTTAGATATTCAAACAATTACATGGTTTGGAAAAAAAAATTGAATCTTATAACTTTAAAACATAGTACAACTCAAATATGGTTATAAATGTAAATATATGCTTATGAACATCTACATATATATTAAAAACAAGAGAACTATCAATAGATATAAGTATAAACAAATATAGGATAGAATGAACATTGATGTGAAAAACATATCTTAGTTCAGTAACATGTTAATGCACACTTAAGAGAATTAAAACAAGACAAGATATATATATTGGCTCACAAAATAAATCTAGTTGTACAAACATATATAGATGAGCAAGCTTCTACAATAAGACAAGGCAATATATAGCTAAATATACTTACATAATCAAGTTGAACAAACCTGGAAAAGAAAATAAGAACAAGTAGGATAATATAATCAAGACAAAAATAATAAATGCAGCACACTTTCTTTTCATTTCAGCCTACATTTAGAAAAAAAAAATCTCTGGCCGAATTGTTGAAAAATATTGTTAGTACATTAAAATATCTTGCCTCAATATCATCAGCCTGTAAACTTTCCCTATATATCATCTTATGCATTTCATTTCATTGATCAAAAAGAAACCGAAGTCATAAAAAAAACTACAGCTGAACTTAATACAAACAAACTTGTTTAACATCAACAACATCAATGACTGAAGTTTGAAATTCAACTGGAAGCCTGGAAAGCAAAACTCACTGTGTTCATCTAGGAAGCAAGACCAAACCTTACTCTCTGTTAAATCATTTTTGGTGAGTAAACAAACTTTTAATTATGTTTTAAGTTCATGTGTGTGTATGATATGTTGATGATAATCTGATGACCTATATACCTAGTTTCAATTCTGTGTTCATCTAGAAACTGAAAACTACCCTCTGTTAAATCATGTTTTTTTTGTGAGTAAACTTACTATTTTCAATTTAAACTTTTATATTTGACTTACAAAAGATATATGCTTTGCTGTCTGCTTTAAACAAGTTGTCCTGAGTACTTCCTGTTGCTCTGGTAGTACATGAAGCCGTTCTTCAGAATTTAGAGCATTTGAACAAAGTAAAGCAAAGAAATTTGTAAACACTTCTTCATATAAATGTTTTAAACTTAGGTATTGTTGCTAATTCAAGTTGTTTATCTTAAATCAAAGCCCTGCAACCTTGTTTGGAGTTTTACAGTATTTTATAAATACTGTTATTTCAAGTTACAAGTAAAGGAAATTAAAAGTCAAAATTCGAATGTTTCAATTTGTGAATTCAGTAACATATTTTGATTTCATACTCAAAGTTAGGATTTTTAACATAAAAATTATGATTTTTAAGCAAAGATAATAAGAGCAGTTTTAAAAAGAAGTCGAAATTGATTTTTGTCAATATCTGTTGATTGGATTAAATTTGATTATTGAAATTTAGTATGAAGCAAGATTGAAGTCGTATTGTCACAAGAAAAATGCTAAAAAAAATTTCAATAAAGGAATTTTGGGTTTGAATCAAAAGTAGGGTTTTGTTCATGAGTTTTTAATTGCTCTGTAAATTCGGATCCCTATGTTAAATCGAGTTGAATGCGATTTCAGGAGGGGTTAGGGAAGGATGTGGTCGAGGTTTAGGTGAGCTCCATCGCCTCAGGTGGTCGCCGTTGATGGGTCGAGGCGTCTTTATTCCGGTATGTTTATTTGGACAGTTCGTGCTTCATGTCTTTTTTTGATTTTGATGATTTCGTGCAAAGTTGTAGTTTGATTTCGATTCTAGGGACGAAGCGTGGTTTGTGGGTGGCGACAGGGGACGCCGGAGGTGAGCCGAACCACCGTGCACGTGCACGGTGGTGTATGGCGTCAATGTATCGTGTTAGGGTCATCACGCGTGTTTCGCTTGAGTACTGGAGGGGGCCGCTTCGGGGTTTTTCCAAGGGTTGCACATGAGTGTTTGTTCCAGCAGTTGAAAATTTATAACTTGAGTAAAAAAAAATGAGTGGAAGGAAAGAAACAGGATAAAGAAGAAGATGGGGAAGAAGAGGGAGATGCAGGGAAAAGCACGGGGGGAACTCGAGACTTTCTCGAGTAAGTGGTGGTACTGCCTCGGGTCCACTCCTTAATGGACGTGCATAATTTTGTTTTAAGTATTTTGTATAACTAAGTTAAATAAGTAATTAGCTACTTTTAGGTTAATATTTGATTTAAAGGTTTAATAAGGTAAGTCTGTAAAGATAGCTGATTAATATAAAGTAATTAGAATGTAAACTAATTTATACCTGAAATTAAATTGATAACTTTAAATTAATTTTGTAATTAAAAATTAATCATGTGTCAAATCAATTTAAGAACGTTAGCTAATTACTTAAAAGTTAATTAATAAATGGTAATTAACTTAAGTGATTAATTAAGGATTATATAGTTAATAAAATTGATAATAAATGATTAATTAAATAATTTGTGATAATTAAATAAGTAATTAATTTTTAAGTAAGTTATTAATTAATAAATAAGAATCAATTAATCAACTGAGGAACTAAGTAATAATAAATGAATAAAAGTTAAGTAATTAAATAATTAATTAAAGATTAGATGGTTAATAAATTAATAATTAATTATTAACTAAGTAATTAATTGATCATTAATAAGTTAATTAATCAGTAATTAATTAAGCAGAATAAAGTAATTTATTCTTAAGCAATCAATTAAGTTAAGTAAACCAAACTGTTTTGATATGAATTGGTAATTCTATTTGATTGACTCTGATATCTATTTGATGATATTCTGTGATATGTTGTAATATATTCTGGATATATCTGTGATGACTATGTATGATTTATTTGTGATATCTGTTATGGGAATTCTTAATATTGAATTAAACTGTTAAGACTAAGTAGACAACTTGGCCCTTAAAATGGCGTTTGGATTCCGATGAGACCGGGATCGGAAGAATCAATTTTGATTCTCTGAAACCACATCGATCCAAATTAAACGATAGGTCGTGACTTATCAAATGGTGATCGAGATGGTGTTTCAGAATGCAAGGGTTATTGTCGTTAACTCTGAGGGTGATTCCAAAATGAGTGTAACGAGATAGTGCCTTCGGTTTCGCTCGAACCCGGAACGAACTTGTATTGATTGAATGCTTTCAGCACATCGTCAGGCGGACGATGAGCATTCTAAGAATAATGTTCAATAAAGGTAATCACAGCCTCAAGCCTCATCAACTGGGAATGGCTAAAACAGGGGAGATGCAGCAAGGTTAGGTGGGTCATGCCCAAGCAGAACGAGGTATACCCCTGTCTAGATGTCCCTTTTTATTTCGGCTGTGTGAGCAGTTGTTGGCCACAACTGCGGGGTTATCCTGTTCGGGACTGTTCAGTAAGGAATGATTCCGTCCTTGTGTTGTGGGGGTCGGGAGTGATCCTCGGTACGGTGATCTAGGCCCCGTATTGTGACGGGAGGTACCCCAGTAGCCCTGCCATTGTTGGAAACCCATTTTCCCTACGAGACCCTACAGTTTTGATTTGTATTACCCACTTTCGTGGCTAGTAGCTGGAATTTAATGAATGTAACAATTTCGGCTATTTTCTATTTACTTGAAAACCCTAGACACTATTATAATATCACTGAATTTCCTATAAAATGTTTTGGTTAGCGTAAGGTAAAAACTTACCTGTATTTATGTGTGGGGAGTCTTACGTGATACCTTTATTTCAAAAGATTTCCAAAGTTAAGCAATTTTAACCTGTTTACTCACACCAGACCCATGTCTGACCCGGAGTTTATATTTTTTTTACATAAACTCTTGGGTACTCAAATTTTTATGAGTAGCCAAGTGATAGGTATTGGGAGTGTTGATTTTCTGGAGAAGCTTTTGGGAAGACGACCAGACGTATGTATCTATATATGTAGTTCCGCTGTGTAGTTAGTGTATGTTGTATTTTGGATGTATGTATGGACATATATGTATATGAAAGTCCTGTTGTATGATATTGTATAACTCTGATGTATGTATAACTATGTAACAATTATGTGATGTATTATATTTTGTTCCATTCCGCTGAGATTCTGATGTTGTTATTCTTTCTTTCTATTCTTTTCTATTTATATCCCTTTCTTTCTAATGATGATACGTCTTTCTGGGTTTAGAAAGGCGGGTCGTCACATTAATCTATTTACATCTTATAATCACAATTCCAAATTTTATATATATGTATCACTGAATTCTTAAGGATACAAATTTTCTTTCAATTTAATTCTTTGCACAATTTTAAATCCACAATTTAAGATTATAAGTATAACACTTAATAGCTTAGGGGTACAATTCATTACACAATGACCCACAATTACAAAGTCATTTTGCATTTCAATTTTATATTCAATTTAATTCAATTTCAATTCCAATTTATTTAACTTATCCTGAATTAAATTCTAACATATTTTATTCACCACCATTTACTCAAGTTAAATTTTAAATCCAGGATTAAAAATTTCATTTTCGCTTAGTATTTAAATCAATTTCATTTTATAAGTTCAATAATTGATTCATTTTAACTTTACACATTATTTTTAACTAGAATTTCCATATCCAATTGCCCAGTTTTTTTCCAAAACCATTTTGAAATAAAAATCAACACATTCCCACTTGGTATATCAAATCAAATCTTCGAATTCCAAAACACTTGGTTTTACCAAAACAAATTTCCCTTTTGAGATTTCTAAAACACCTTGTATACCCAACAAGTCCAAACAAATATCATAACCAATCACCATGGAAGCAATCCATCCCCTTAGAAACTCGAAAATGAATTCTGATGATGTGGCCATCATCATCAGGATTATTTTTCAGCGACTGAAGTGAGTTCAGTGCTTCCTTACTTCCTCAAATTCTTTTCAAACATTTTCCATTCAGAAATATTTCCCAAAATAATACTCTATTATTTTCTTCAAATTTTTGGAAAACATTTCAGACATTCCCAAGATTTTAAATTCCCAAACTCTTTGTTTAAATTCATTTAAAACACTTTTCAAAATTTTCGGGATTTAAATTCTGGTTTAACTCAAATTTTATTTATCCTTCTTTTGGATAAATCATACTTATAGAATTCTGTTTGGTTATAAACCATTTAAATTTTAGATTCTTATATTTGATTATAATATCAACACCTAAACATCCAAATATATATAATAATTTCAGAAAATTATTACTTTTATATCAAAATACGATTTTGGGTAAAATTATTTCATTTACCCGCTTTAAAAACAATACTATGTCGGTTTATCTTGCTTAAGAGTTTAGAAACCCCTATCGATACGGTTATACTTCCCGCACCGAGCAGAATTCATAAACACTCAACTGATAAGTCAACACAGTATAAAAACAATTTTTATATTCACAAACAAGTATAGCTATTAATGCACTCAACTCATTATAGAGTACTATTGACTCCTTTTAATAAGTAATTTCCCACCAGAGCCAAGGTTGTCGCCCGCCTAAGCTCTGATACCACATGTGACGACCCGCCCTTCTCGAACCTCAAAAATCGACACAAAATACTCCATAGTATAATATGCCGACGATCAAGTGCCGGAAAAGATAGATTGTTAAGGGAAAAGAAAGGAGATAGAAGAAAGAAGGAACTAAACAATATCAGAATCTCACAATCGCAGTGGAACAAAATATAATATATAATATCAGATCTTTACACAAAATGAAAATTATATCTGTTTTGTACAATATATCATCAGCGTATCACAAATAAACAACAATTACCAGCCCGACAATTTCAAACGAGCGTAGCAGCGGATATAAACAAGTACGGATAATACGTCTCGGACTCCAGCTCCTCTCCTAGTCCATAGCATCCTATGCTGAACATATAATACTCGGTCTGACCCGAGCATTATAATGAAATAACACCCGAGTCAGTCTGGAATACCACCTGATAAAAATACACCTAAATTGATTATTAAAGTTTCAAAAATCCTTTTGAAAACAAAAGCATCTCGTAAGACCATGCCACAAATAAACATGTCGGGTTTTTACCTTACGATATCTAAAACACTTTTTATAAAAGTCCCGATATTATAATAGGGTCTATATACAAATACTTATTAAAATAGCCGAAATTGTTACATTCATTAAATTCCAGCTACTAGCCACAATCGTGGGTAATACAAAAAAAACTTGAAAAAGGCGCGTGGGGAGAACGGATTTCCAACTAATGAATAAGCACTAGGGTACCACCTGTCACAGTACGTGACCTAGATCACCGTACCGAGGATTACTCCTAATCCCCTGCAACACAAGGCCGGGACTACCCCTTACTGGATAATTCCGAGTAAGATCAACCCACGGTTAGGATCAACAACCGCACCACTAATCCGAATAAAAAGGGACATCTAGACAGGGATGACCTTACCCTAATGGTTGCTACCCACCTAGCCTTGCTGCATAACCCCTAATTTTCAATCATTCTCGGTTGATGAGGCTTGAGGCTAAGTGTTACCTTTTTAGAACGTTTCACTTAGAATGCCCATCGTCCACCTGATAATGTTTCGAAAGCATTCATCCATACACGTTCGTCCCAGGTTCGAACGAAACCGAAGGCACTACTCCTACTAGATCCATTTTGGAAATATCCTTAGGATTGGTAGCGACTAGCCCTTACACTTCACTGCTCCATCTTTGACTGCGAACTCGTTTTACCACGAAAAAGTACAAACCGGATCGAAGTGGTTTTCGAGAAATTAATCCAATTCCCGGTCGCTTTGAAACGATCAATGCATTGGCCAATATTGATAGTCGGATTTAACTATCAATTAACATCCATAAGCATCCATCAACAATAAATAATTTCCTGAATTATTTATTTTCCTCAAAAATATCTTGCAAGATATGTTTCCATTTTCAAATCCCGTTGTAAACACTTTTCAAACCTAACTCTTCTCATGGAATAAATCCCCCAAATCTTTACTTCCCTTGAAAACATCCAAGCACCAATACTTAAGATTTAAAATAATTTAAATTCTTTATTCTTGAAAATACATTAAAACATTTATATTAAATATACTTACATACTTAATTTAATATATATATATATATACATACTTTTAAAAATATTTCGAATAAAACTGTTTTATAAAATATAAACTATTTTCTTTAAAGTAATGGTTAAGCTAACTAAATTTTTGAAAATAGGAGTTATGGAATTCGATTCAAGTTCCAAATAATATTTTAACCATACTTATTCTTAAAATAAAACTATTCTATAAGATATAAATATTAAAAATTATCTATAAACATAATACCCATGAATCCTTAAAATAATTATTACTATAACTGTTTTAATACTATTTACCTTTAACAATTAACAACTTAAATAATTTCTTAAAAACATTCCTTTAAAAACAAATTTAAAACTTTTAGCATTCACTAAAAAAACTGCTTTGAAACGTACTTGGCTATTCAGGGAAATACACCTCCACTTCAGAATAACTAAAGAATTCTTTTTATAAATCCTACACGATTTACCCCGAATTCAAAATTATTTTTACCCCGTAAATTCCTTTCCATACTTTAAAAATAAACTCCTTTTATTTTTAAACACATTGCTATTCCTTGGAAATCACTTCCAAGGTATACTTAAAATATTTAAAATGTGATTACTAAATTCTTTACTCAAATTATACTTTTGAAAATCTATAAAAGTTTCTTGAGTAACTTAAATTAAAAATTTCCTTTTATATAAAGTTATTATACCAAATATTATATTAAAATTTCCTTTAGAAAACATAATAATAATTTACCTTCCAAATAATTTAATACCATTATTACTTAATTAAATATCTACTTATACTTAAAAATGATTAAAAAATATATTCTAAAACACATTTTAAACTGATAATTTATATTTTTGAAAGCTTTCTTGGGAATCATATTTAATTTCCGGGGGAAAATGTGCTTTCCATCCTTTAAAGATAATCTCAGATTTACTTTTAAAACAATTATACCTTTCTTATAGAATTTCCCACCGGAAATCAATATTTCCAAATTTATCCACTAATAAATACACCAATTTATTTATAAACCCAATTTATAAATTTCCATTTCTCATTTCTATTCCAATCTCAGTTTCAAAGCCATTTACAAATTTCAACCCAATTTCTCGAATTTAATCCCTTTAAATTCATTACTTAAAAATTTCTTTCATTTTCCTTTAATCCCAATTTATTTATTGATATTTTTAAAATACAAAATTATATTTATCCAACCATAACACAACATAACAAGATCCAAATCAATTTATCATAGGATATCAATGAGATATATCACAGAATATAAATAAAATTTCTATTTGTGTGGAATCCAGTTGGATCCATCAACCTGTTTCCCTACATCCACAGATATTAGCACAACCAATAAATATCGATTCTATCTGATAATAATTATCATATTCAGCTAAACAACCAATCAAACATTTAAATATTAGCTATTTAAATTAACTGGTATCCAGATGTGAGTGAGATTAACTCACCTTGAATTTCCGACGAGCGTTCAAATTTTAAATTAAATCGAACGGCGTTCGATTTAACCTAAATTTTTACTTACTCAGAATGATCCCAGAATTTATCCATTGCGTAGTACTAGTCGCTGCGATCTCGGTGTCGCCAGTTTCATCGAATTCTAATAATGTATGCAAAAGA
Organism: Allium cepa; assembly: GCA_030765085.1. Lineage (NCBI taxonomy): Eukaryota > Viridiplantae > Streptophyta > Magnoliopsida > Asparagales > Amaryllidaceae > Allium > Allium cepa. The sequence continues at coordinate 266,852,298 of CM060932.1, forward strand.
TATGGTTGTTTAAAGTTTGAATATATATAATTAAACAAATTTCCTTTTATTTTACAAATCGAAATCGTGGCCGTTCATCACGTTCAGAGAATCAGGGCCTCTAGTCTTCATCTTCAACATGCACATCTCCAGCATCCACTAAACCCATAGCCGCCCCTTTAGGGTTAGAAATCGCGGCTACTTCGACAAACTTACGTTCGATCAGGAACCACCACTTCAAAGCTCATCACACCCTCTCCCTCCGGCCTAAACCTTGATGAACTCGACGACCCCCTGGCTCGGCAAAACATGAACAAACTGAGCATGAACGGGCTTGATTTCGCAACCATCCACCTCGCCATACACCATCTTAGCCGTTGGATGCGCTCGCCTCGAAGAGCTCTATGACTTTTGTTTGGAAAGTTTTGAGAAATAATGCATAGATTTTGAGAAAGATTAGGGAGAAAAAGATTGAATTTCGGCCATGGAAATGTTTTGTGTCGGCCGAACAAAGAGAGCTAGGGTTTCGGCCCTGTGCGCATATATATATATATATATTACCAATTATTTTAATATTAAATCCAATTTTAACGAGCATTTACAAACGAACTCCAAATCTCACGTGCCATCAGGCGTTTATAAGGTTTTACCTGCATTCCAAAAACAATGGAACGTGTTTCGGAAGCTAATTTGGCCGTATGCGCGAGTTACGGAAATAAACGATCAATTTTAAATTAAATCGATTAAAATAGTTCCTATGCGTTTTAAGCTGCCAGGGTCAAACGACAACTCCGATTGCTATGAAAATTGAAATCCGATAATAACTAACTATTATGGATCCAATGGAACCGGTTTTGTCGAATTCCGAGACTGTTCCCCGGAAGGCTATTTTAACTCGTTGATAAATTCGAGCGATTTTCAAAATCGTCGAAATAACTTAAAATTTCACTTCTAAAATTTTAATGACTTAATATTAAATCATATAGAATTTATATTCTCACTAGAAATCATTCTGATTCATTTCGAAACAAAATCCGATTATTTCATTATTATATGTTTAAATTTCATTATTAAATTAATATAAAATTCCAAATTCAACTTATCGACTTTTAACTCCATCTAAAAATCCAATAGAAAAATTCAAATCAAACTAAACTTAAAATAAACCTTAGAACCATTTTCATAACCATTTACATCCAGATTCATAAATTATCCTGATTCCTAATATTTAATTATTATTCAAATTTTAATTGAATTTCCATATTGAAAATTACAACTAAATTCTATTGATTTAAAAAAAATCCTTATTTCAAAATCAATTCAAAATCCACATTTAACATTTAAATGAATTAAATGTTCAAAATCTCACGATCAAAATTCTGGGTCGTTACAGTGCAGAAGAAGATGGTGACGCGGCTCTTGAGATGGGTTGGTGTTGCTTTGTTTGCTTTTATTTTAATTCAAATTTCATTCATTATGATCGCAATAACTTTTTCATACAAGGTCCGTTTCACGCGCGGTTTGCTCCGCTAGGTTCATATTGGAGTTTGATTGTTTTATATTATATGGTTAAGTACCTGTTTAAGATATTGTATATATAGAGTTTTAATGACTTAAATAAAAATTAAGTTGGAAGATAAATATGAAGTTGGTTTGAATTGAATTATTTAAGAATTATACTCGAATAAATTTGATTTCAAATTTAAGTAAAATTTAGATTTTAAAGGGTATAATTCTTATAACCTGATTTGCTTTAGAGTGATTTAAATGAATATAAAGTTGATTTAAATGAATATATCAAGTTAAATAAATTGAAAGAATATCCAGTTATGTGAAGTTAAAAGTTTTCTTAAATGATATTGGATTTATTACGTAAACATTTCAAATCTAAATAATAGTAATTGAATTTGATGTATATGGGATTATCAAAGAATTAATTTTGAAATGGTGGGATATTTAAAGCTTTGAAATATATGGAAATCGAAATGGTTTATTTGGGGATTCAAATCTGTATTTGGAATTGATTTGTGAAATTAAAGAAGCTAGTTTATTATATAAACTAATTTAATATTAAACCATTTAAGTATTGGAAGTTATGTTTCAAAGTTATAGGTTTCAAGGTATTATGATTTGAAAATGCTATGATTTTGGGAGAAGGATATATTTGAAATAAAAATGATATTATATTAATTTGGATTTTATAAAATGATATCATATTGATTTGGTTTTTAAAGCGGAAATGATATCGTATTTGTATGGTTTTGAAAGGGATATTTTATCCTGGTTTTGAAGTATAAATTATTTTGAAATGATCGCGGTGTTATAATAACGTTTGGTTGTTAAAGAGACCGGGATTGAAAGTTGTCATACTCTCTGCCAGCTCCGAAAACCACTTTAACAACCGTGTACGCGGAGGAGATTGCAGAATGAAGTAGGATGGTGGCGACGTTCCTTTGAGGTATATACATGGACCCAACTCCTGTGAGTTGGCATAAGGTGGCTAAAATAGGAGCGATCTCGGGCCAATGAGGTCATGCCTCTAATCGGACACATCCCTTCGATATTATACTCTGACTTTTGGATTGATTCGGTGGCCACCTTTGATTTTTTTTATTTTGGGGGTGTGGCTCGAGGTGGGCGGTCGTAGCTGCTATGCGTTACCACCAGCTCGTGTGCGTAATTGGTATATCTACCCTGGCATTGCCTTGTGTGTCGTGTCACCTACCCTAGCGCGCCTTGTACGAGTTCGGTTTTCTTCCGTAGCCCGTGTGATATCCTCTGGTGGCTTCCGGATCAGGAGGAACCATGATACTGGATGGACTACTGGGCTATTACGTGTTAAGGTGGAAAATGTAAAGTCTTAATGCTATTTAAAAGTAATTTATTTTACTATAGACATTATTACAATAGCGAAATATTACTACATAGTAAATAGTTTAACGGATCCTTAGGAGATGTGAATCCGAGCATCTCTTAAGTTACTGCACTCACGTTAGACACTGGATATGAGATGTCAAATCCCGTAAACATCTCCGACGCCGTTCCACTTATATTTTACAGTTGATTTAACTTACATAAGATCTTTTAGTTCTGACTCGAGTGTTTTGTCTTTTCAATTCGCTCGGGTCAGCCTGAGCATTTCAAGATTAGAAAGACCGTATTCTGGAGGACGAAGACGAAGATTTATTATTATTTATTATAGTATTTCACTACATTCATACTTTTCCACTGCATTACTTATTATTCTCTGGTATGTGTAACTCTGATATGTATTGTATAAGCATAATCGAATATTTTGTAAAATAGCTTCATGAACTGTATATTTGATTATTATATTTTATCGTTCCGCTGCAAGATTCTATTTTGTTCTTTTTCTTCCTCTGCTTTTTCTTATTTACCCCATAACAATCCGCCCTTTTGTATGGGTTGAGTCTGACGTATGTGGTCTATCGTCGATTTAAAACATACAAAAAGGCGGGACGTTACATTTGGTATCAGTGCTTTAGTTTAGCGATAAACCTTAGCTTTGTGGGGTCTAACTCTTTATTAATAGGTAGTAATACCCTATGATGAGTCGCTGAGTGTGTGTGTGTGTGTGTGTATGAGAGAGCATATTTGTTAGTGTTATAAAAGCTTTTATATCGTGTTAATTTGTTTCGTTTTGTATTTATAAATTCTGGTTGGTGCATGTAACGTTCGTGATTTTTCGTCCACGAACGCCGACATCAATACATCCACTGTATCAACTGTCGAGCAATCGAAGGCCGGAAAACCGTACCGTTATGGTTAAAGAAGAAGAAAAAGTAGAAGAAGATAGAAAAAGATAGAACAGAACAGAAAGAAATAACAGAACAACATCAGAATCTCACAATTCGCAGCGGAACAACATATAATAGATAAATAAATAATCTTTAAACAAAGAACTATATCAGCTATTACATTACATTACATTTCATTACATCATCAGAGTGTACAACAACAAACAACATCAACAGCGGAAAAGAAATATTATATACTAGTAATACGCCATGCCATCCAGCTTGCCTCCAGCAACTCCTGAATTCCAGAATATCCTGATAAACCTTACTCTTGACTGCCCATGTGGAAATTGGTGGGCACCCAGAGTTTAGGAAGGAAAACAATAAATTCCGAGTCAGTCATGTGACTGGGGTGAGAACTAAAACAGTTTATTTTTCTTTAAAATCAAAATAGAGGAATATTTTTAAAGTCAATTCGCAATGTTTTTTTTAAATGAGACTACCATAAGGCCTCCCGCACACACACACAATGCAAACGCAGAATCGAAGGAGATTTCTCCTTATGATAGTCAAAGATGCTTGATACGCATTAAAAAGAAACATCTGATATTATTACTAGTGCATAGTGTAGGAAAAATTCATTTCTAAAGTAAAGATATAAATCTTAGCCAGCATAGACATTTCGCACTTATGCCTACTATAGCTACAATGTTCAATAGCAGGTTACCGCCACATTCCATGGCAGGTTATACAACTAAAACCGTAGAAGATCGTATTGTTTCTTTGGATTTCCAACAAATGGTCAGGCCAAGGAACTTCCCATTGCCACATGGAAACGCCTCTGGAATGACGTCCCGAGAACCTAACCGGATCTCTGCCAACACAAGGCCGGGTTACCCTAACTGGGTAACTACTGACACGAATATGCCATCCCTCGATCACAACCGATCTATCCGAGGATCTTCGATTTCCAACAACCACAAAATTTGCAGCAACAACATAGGTTAAATATCTAGGCTCCATACCATGATACCACCTCTATCCAGAAGGAATGACATACACTAAAGGGGCGCTACCCCCTAATAACCTTGCTGCATCCTTCCTGTTTTGACCATTTCCGAGGTGTGAGGTCCGACGAAGTCTCATCCACAAAGCCACGCTTTATACAAAAGCTGTGCTTTGGGTCAACAAATGATCATAGAAATGATCATCAAGATAAATGATCAAACAAATGATCATATCACAAATGATCAAACAATGATCATTTCACAGCAACACTCAGCATGCCACACTACCAAATTGGGAGTATATCACTAATAACCTTCAACTATATAACCTCTGAGCTCGTATGTCTCAGAGAAGGGTGTTAAGCTAAGAGAATAAATTCTCCGCCACCAACAGAAATATATTTGAAAGAAATCAGCTTTATATCTCAATTTGTAATGTCGGACATACAATCCATACAAGTCTGTTCCGGGCTCGAACAGAACCGAAGGCACTTACAAAGAAGTCCTTGCATTCCGGATAATTTCTAATCACATTCGGACTTCCTGTCACTAAGGGTGATAAAACCTCTATATCGGAGATCAGCCGATGCAGAGTAACTCAACGGTAATCCTTCCGTTTTCAAAAATATCCGGTCTTCAACACCGGTCATCAAATGCAATCTATTACGACGTATCACATATTCGGAATGGGTTATACGATCCAAAGGTCCTTTTCCGGCTAACCCGAATAGTGAGCGCTTATTCAAAAATAAGTGTGGCATTCAAATTCAAACAATCACAACAAATACCTATTTAAAGGTAAATATTGATAGTCGGATTAATTAACTATCAAAAGGCATGCTCAACATCACCATATTCCAAATAATTTTTCACCAGATTCCAAATAATTTTTCAAATTATTTATTTTCCAAAATATCTTTACTAGATATATATTTTCCACACTTCAATCATTTGAAAACAATTTTTCAAATCACTTTCCTTACGCGGAAATACTCTCATTTCAAAATGGTTTATTTAAACCAATTAAATAAATCCTTACCGATTTATTTTATATTTACGTTCCAAATCCGTAAATTTATTCCCACACTTCAAAAATAAATCAACGTTTATTTTTAAACTAATTCCCCTTTCTTTTATAAATTCCATAGTGAATTTATAATCCCAAAATATCTATGATGTACGATTTTCAATTGATTTTCAATATTCACTTTCAATTTATCTTACAAGGATAAATTCTAAAACGTTCATTTCACATTGGAAAAATATTTCCATACTTATTTAATAATAAGTACATCACAAATCTATTTATTTTCAACATTTGAAAATATTCGATATACTTAAATCAAAATTTAGTATATATTTCATTCCTTAAGGAAATCATTCTCTTAACACATTTATTTGGGTCAAAAACGAATGCTGTGTAAAACATCGTTACGACGACCCAAAATCACTAGTATAGGGATTCAAAGTTTAAATAGATATATAAATCCCAATACTATACAAAACATTTCCTTTCGAAAACCATTTACTATAACAACAGTGTTATAGTCCACCATTTCCTTCTTTCTCGAAAACGTCTATTTCAACAATAAATGTTGAAATCTATGGTTTCGATTCATAATACATTTTAAAACATCTTTAAAATAATTAACTTCATTCTATAATATTCATTTTGCCAAACATGACTATTTTATTCAATAATGTATTCACTGTCAAAATCGTGAATATATTTCCTTTAATAAACTTCAATATTCAATTATCAAATTCAATTGATTTCGAATTTATAAAGAATGTTTATAAATTCCATTTCTATTTATAAGCTTTGATTTATAAATCTCATTTTCAACAAATTCCATTTATATCTCATTTAAATGCCAAAATCCGATTTATAGGATAATTACTTATAAATCTTCTATTTTACAAAATCTATTCATTTTATAACTTCACAGTTTATAAATCTATAAATTCTGTTCACTTATGAAATCCATTTTTATTTCATTTTTAACACTTATAAAAACTCGTTTTAATATTCCAATATTCTTAATTTATAAAATATCAATTTTATAAGTCTTTTATATACATCGTTTTTAATAATTCAAAAATCCCAATTTAAACCAATTTATTCTTTTAATAACTTAAAAATCGTTATTTAAAGCTTATATACTTCAAAATCATACTTAAGCATTATTTTTCAAAAATCATAACTTTTATGAAAATAAAATTTTAACGTTTATTTATTTTAACAATTCAAAATTTAAATAAAACGTATACTTTCGAAAATCACTTTAAAATTCCTTTTAAAACCAAAAATCATTATTTTAAAACTTCAGAAATGGATCCGATGATGCAACAGCACCAAATAGTCAATCACGACATCCAAATATCATATATCGATATGATAGTCAACAAATATCACAATATCTGTAAATAAATCAATACAGTTGAGGAATCCAGTTGGATCCCTCCAACCTGTTTTCCTGCATCCACAAACATTAGCACAATACCAATTCCGTTCCAGTACGGAATTATCACGGTATATGGGGTTTATAAAATATTATCCGCTTAATAGACGGCGCAATAGGGTCTCATCCGCTATATAATGCGGGAAAATCAACTCCAAGTACATAATAATACCAATTTCACTATACTGTGAAATATTCGCGGTATATGTTTTTAATAAATAACCTCCGCTTACTAACAGCGTATAATGTCTATTTTCACAATCAATAGATAACAATCATCATTCAACATACAATCAAGAATTTTAAATCTAACTATTTAAAATATAAATCGAAATCGATTCGATTGAGTGAGAAGTTCTCACCTTGATTTCAATTCCTTTTCAGCGTTTATTTCGAATAAAATTAAACGGCCGTTTAATTTTACCCGAAATTATCACTAACTCCAAATGACTCCAATCCAATTCCATAGCGTAGTGTCGACGATACGATTCCAACGCAATTTGATTCGTAATTTTTCGACCTCGTATGAAAGAGTTATGACAGTTTAAAGATCGTACAAATTATAAATATAATTAAATTACAATTTTTCCTTTTAATTTTAAACCTATAAATCAGGGCCGTACGTACATCTGGAGCAAATCACGGCCGTCCCCCTGCATCTCCTTCTCCTTCCCAGGTTTCACGTTCTTGCAGCCGAACCCACCCACGTAACAAAAAACCCTAATAGCCTCGACAATTCCGAGCACCTTCACGACGATCAAAGGCACGGGTTTCGAAGCCACACTCGAGAGCTACGCTCGGCCAAGAAATGTCAGAGCTCGGCCCTCTCTACATGCCAAAAATCGAGCACGAACGGCAGGAAGTCGCCGCCAATTTTCTCCCTCTACGCTGCGCCATACCCCATCAACCCCGTATGGATTGAAAGATCTTGCTTAGCTCTTCGACTTTCGTGTTGAACACTTCGCGCAATTGCTTGTGGATTGAGAGTAATTGAAGGGTGAAGATTCGAGCGTTTCTGGCCTTTGAAATGAAAGTGGCGGCCGGCTCTAACAAACCCTAGTTTATTTTATTTTTTTGCAAAAATGAGTGAAATATGGTCCTTTTATAGAATTTCAACGAAAAACACTATTCATTTCGGATTTTCAAAACTCCGATTTACGCGCGGTGACCGGCGGTTTTGGGGTTTACCCCGCGTTCCGGACACAATGGAATAGGTATCGGAAGCTAATTCGATCATCTGTGCGAGTTATGACAATAAACGTTCGATTTAAAATTAAACTGATTAAACGATTTTCTAGGCGTTTTAGCTTGCACCGGACAAACGGTAAATCCGATTGACACGAAATTTGAAACATTACAATAATATTACATTACAGATCCAATGAAACTGGTTTCGTCGAATTCTGAGATTTTTTGAAAAATGGATGTTTTAACTCGCCAAATTAATATTAAAACAATTTCAATGCGTTTCGAGCTGCCACGGTCAAACGATAACTCCAATTGCTACGAAAATTGAAATCCGATAATAACAAACTATTACGGATCCAATGGAACTAGTTTCGTCCAATTCTGAGACCGTTCGAAAAACGGCTAATTTCACTAGTCGATTAAATATTAAAATATTCAATTTTCACAAATTAACTTTTAATTCGATTTTAAAAGTTCTATAATATCGTTCTAACTCCAATATGATTAAATAAAATTTTACAAATCATTTTTAATCATATTTAACTCGATTTTCAATTATTTCTGTATTTTCACATATTAAATTATCGATTTAATTATCCAATTAAATCAAATTATTCGAAATAAAATTTATTCGACTTATAAATTTCACTTATTAATATTTAAAATTAATTAAATATATAATTTTTAATTAATATAAATTTTGGGTCGTTACAGACTTCCCCCCTTAAAAGAATTTCGTCCTCGAAATTACCAAGCAAGAAAAATTACAGAATCCATTAACTTTCCAAAATCCATAGTTAAACTTCTTACAATAACTTCACTAAGTTTTCCAAATCATACTTAGTTATCTTTTCAAAAATAACTACTATTGTTTAACTTTTAACTCCAAATCAAAGTTATAGTTTTCACAAATTTTCCCAATTTTTCTCAAAAATATTCCAACGCCTTAAATTTTCGGGAAAATTCGCCAGAGTCTCCTTTGCGCGGCTCGATCCAAAAAAATGACAGTATATATATCACAAATATACATCTCATCAAGTGATGAGGCATCCCACAGGGAAAAAAGTGTAAAAGTACGATATGTAATCCGAGATATGTACCTTATTTATTATTAGCAAGCATATACGGCTAATATAGCGCGAAAGCGAGCTCCAAAAGCGAAGCAAGCGCAATTCGCACCTACTAAACACTCAACAAACAACATGAGAACATGCATATATGAAATTAATTTCAATATACATCATATAGCAACATAATAACTACATGTGTCAACATAGCAATGCATTCAATAGCAATAAATGCAACTACCAAATCAATATAAATTTATTTCTCATTAACATTTAATGAATTGGTTTTCCAATTGATTCATTAACATTGGATTTTAGTAACATTTATTCATATCCAATTTCAATTAGTTTGCATTTACTAATTTACATTTTCATTAGTTCACTTCCAAATCAAATTCAATTCTATTCAAGTTTACATATTGTCCATTTGAATTCAATTACATAGCTTGCAATTTCGCTAATTCAATTTCATTAATACTTAATGAATTATATACAATCAATCAACAATCAAATAACAACCAATGTTTATTCAATACAACCAAATTTATTCACTTTACATTCAATTTGGTTCAACACTTTTAATTCCAATTGGATCATATTAAATTGACTTCCATTCAATTTATTCAACTTCCAATAACATTAGCTTTTAATGAATTTACACTTACATCCATTATTTCATATCCATTATTTACATTTAATTGATTAACATGCAATCTCTTTATCAATTCAATTGCTAATTCCTTTAACAATAAAATGTTGAATTTCATTTATATAACTCAAGTTCAAATTCTTAATGACTTCATTTCATTAATTCACTTATTAATTACTTCGATACCAAAATCCATTCCATTCAACATCACTTAAGTTTTATTTCATTCCAAACACCTTTTGTTTAACTTAACTTAAATTCCCACTCATAAATTCAATTCAGATTTCATTTCTAGTTAACTTTTTACCAAAGTCAAATTTCACCATTTATTCAAATTCCATCTCATTTTGCTTAACAAAAAATGTTTTAACCACTTTAATAATTGGTTTTTACTTATCCTTTCCCATTCTATAAGTTACAACTTATTTATTAACTTCTAAATTCAAATTTTCCAAACAACTTCCATTTAAAATTACTTGGCAGCAATCCCTCTTTTGGAAACCCAAAAATGAACACCAATGATGTCGCGATCATCAATGGAATTATTTTCCAACGACCGAAAAGAGTTTAGAGCTTTAATTTCTCCAAAACAATTTTCCAAAATATCAAATTTCTTTCAAAACACTTCTCTGGAATTTTATTTTCAGATTATAAACCATATTTATAAATCTTTTACTTATATAATTTCACTTCTTATATATAAGATTATTCCATAATTGTAAATCATTTTAATTATAACTTCATACTTATAATTCATTTGCTTATACAATTATTCTTTTACAACTGTTGTTTTCATTTAAATTAATCAAACAACTTTTATTAACTTGCATATATCTTATATTTTCAACAACCAAACAATCAATTTATATACACTTTAATAATTCTGAAAAATTATTCCTTCATATATAAAATATAATCAAGGTAAAATTATTTCATTTACCCAATTTAAAATGATACTATGTCGACTTGCCTCGTTTAAGAGTTTAGAAACCCCGATCGATTACGGTTGTACACCCCGCACCGACCAGAATTCATAAACAGCTCAACGGATAAGCAAACACAATATAAAACAATTTATATTCACTAACAAATACGTGCTCATATTTATTATTACACTCATACTCATTCTAGAGTACTACTGACTCTATCTCTAATGAGCAACACCCAACAGAGCCATGGTTGTCACTTAACCATATGCTCTGATACCGAATGTAACGTTCGCGATTTTTCGTCCACGAACGCCGACATCAATACGTCCACTATATCAACTATCGAGCAATCGAAGGCCGAAAAACCATACCGTTATGGTTAAAGAAGAAGAAAACGTAGAAGAAGATAGAAAAAGATAGAACAGAACAGAAAGAAATAACAGAAGAACATCAGAATATCACAATTCGCAGCGGAACAACATATAATAGATAAATGAATAATCTTTAAACAAAGAACTATATCAGTTATTACATTACATTTCATTACATCATCAGAGTGTACAACAACAAACAACATCAACAGCGGAAAAGAAATATTATATACTAGTAATACGCCATGCCATCCATCTTGCCTCTAGCAACTCCTGAATTCCAAAATATCCGGATAAACCTTACTCTTGACTGCCCGTGTGGAAATTAGTGGGCACCCAGAGTTTAGGAAGAAAAACAATAAACTCCGAGTCAGTCATGTGACTGGTGTGAGAACTAAAACAGTTTATTTTTCTTTAAAATCAAAATAGAGGAATATTTTTAAAGTCAATTCGCAATGTTTTTTTTTAAATGAGACTACCATAAGGCCTCCCGCACACACACAATGCAAACGCAGAATCGGAGGAGATTTCTCCTTATGATAGTCAAAGATGCTTGACACGCATTAAAAAGAAACATTTGATATTATTACTAGTGCATAGTGTAGGAAAAATTCATTTCGAAAGTAAAGATATAAATCTTAGCCAGCATAGACATTTCGCACTTATTCCTACTATAGCTACCATGTTCAATAGCAGGTTACCGCCACATTCCATGGCAGGTTATACAACTAAAACCGTACAAGATCGTATTGTTTCTTTGGATTTCCAACAAATGGTCAGGCCAAGGAACTTCCCATTGCCACATGGAAACGCCTCTGGAATGACGTCCCGAGAACCTAACCGGATCTCTGCCAACACAAGGCCGGGTTACCCCTAACTGGGTAACTACTGACACGAATATGTCATCCCCCGTTCGTAACCGATCTATCCGAGGATCCTCGATTTCCAACAACCACAAAATTTGCAGCAACAACATAGGTTAAATATCTGGGCTCCATACCATGATACCACCTCTATCCAGAAGGAATGACATACACTAAAGGGGCGCTACCCCCTAATAACCTTGCCGCATCCTTCCTGTTTTGACCATTTCCGGGGTGTGAGGTCCGACGAAGTCTCGTCCACAAAGCCACGCTTTATACAAAAGCTGTGATTTGGGTCAACAAATGATCATAGAAATGATCACCAAGATAAATGATCAAACAAATGATCATATCACAAATGATCAAACAATGATTATTTCACAGCAACACTCAGCATGGCACACTACCAAATTGGGAGTATATCACTAATAACCTTCAACTATATAACCTCTGAGCTCGTATGTCTCAGAGAAGGGTGTTAAGCTAAGAGAATAAATTCTCCGCCACCAACAGAAATATATTTGAAAGAAATCAGCTTTATATCTCAATTTGTAATGTCGGACATACAATCCATACAAGTCTGTTCCGGGCTCGAACAGAACCGAAGGCACTTACAAAGAAGTCCTTGCATTCCGGATAATTTCTAATCACATTCGGACTTCCCGTCACTAAGGGTGATAAAACCTCTATATCGGAGATCAGCCGATGCAGAGTAACTCAACGGTAATCCTTCCGTTTTCAAAAATATCCGATCTTCAACACCGGTCATCAAATGCAATCCATTACGACGTATCACATATTCGGAATGGGTTATATGACCCAAAGGTCCTTTCCCTGCTAACCTGAATAGTGAGCGCTTATTCAAAAATAAGTGTGGCATTCAAATTCAAACAATCACAACAAATACCTATTTAAAGGTAAATATTGATAGTCGGATTATTTAACTATCAAAAGGCATGCTCAACATCACCAGATTCCAAATAATTTTTCAAATTATTTATTTTCCAAAATATCTTTACTAGATATATATTTTCCACACTTCAATCATTTGAAAACAATTTTTCAAATCACTTTCCTTACGCGGAAATACTCTCATTTCAAAATGGTTTATTTAAACCAATTAAATAAATCCTTACCGATTTATTTTATATTTACGTTCCAAATCCGTAAATTTATTCCCACACTTTAAAAATAAATCAACGTTTATTTTTAACTAATTCCCCTTTCTTTTATAAATTCCATAATGAATTTATAATCCCAAGATATCTATGATGTACGATTTTCAATTGATTTTCAATATTCACTTTCAGTTTATCTTACAAGGATAAATTCTAAAACGTTCATTTCACATTGGAAAAATATTTCCATACTTATTTAATTATAAGTACATCAAAAATCTATTTATTTTCAACATTTGAAAATATTCGATATACTTAAATCAAAATTTAGTATATATTTCATTCCTTAAGGAAATCATTCTCTTAACACATTTATTTGGGTCAAAAACGAATGTTGTGTAAAACATCGTTACGACGACCCAAAATCACTAGTATAGGGATTCAAAGTTTAAATAGATATATAAATCCCAATACTATACAAAACATTTCCTTTTGGAAACCATTTACTATAACAACAGTGTTATAGTCCACCATTTCCTTCTTTCTCGAAAACGTCTATTTCAACAATAAATGTTGAAATCTATGGTTTTGATTCATAATACATTTTAAAATATCTTTAAAATAATTAACTTCATTCTATAATATTCATTTTGCCAAACATGACTATTTTATTCAATAATGTATTCACTGTCCAAAATCGTGAATATATTTCCTTTAATAAACTTCAATATTCAATTTATCAAATTCAATTGATTTCGAATTTATAAAGAATGTTTATAAATTCCATTTCTATTTATAAGCTTTGATTTATAAATCTCATTTTCAACAAATTCCATTTATATCTCATTTAAATGCCAAAATCCGATTTATAAGATAATTACTTATAAATCTTCTATTTTACAAAATCTATTCATTTTATAACTTCACAATTTATAAATCTATAAATTCCGTTCACTTATGAAATCCATTTTTATTTCATTTTTAACACTTATAACAACTCGTTTTAATATTCCAATATTCTTAATTTATAAAATATCAATTTTATAAGTCTTTTATATACATCGTTCTTAATAATTCAAAAATCCCGATTTAAACCCAATTTATTCTTTTAATAACTTAAAAATCGTTATTTAAAGCTTATATACTTCAAAATCATACTTAAGCATTATTTTCCAAAAAGCATAACTTTTATGAAAATAAAATTTTAACGTTTATTTATTTTAACAATTCAAAATTTAAATAAAACGTATACTTTCGAAAATCACTTTAAAATTCCTTTTAAAACCAAAAATCATTATTTTAAAACTTCAGAAATGGATCCGATGATGCAACAGCACCAAATAGTCAATCACGACATCCAAATATCATATATCGATATGATAATCAACAAATATCACAATATCTGTAAATAAATCAATACAGTTGAGGAATCCAGTTGGATTCCTCCAACCTGTTTTCCTGCATCCACAAACATTAGCACAATACCAATTCCGTTCCAGTACGGAATTATCGCGGTATATGAGGTTTATAAAATATTATCCGCTTAATAGACGGCGCAATAGGGTCTCATCCGCTATATAATGCGGGAAAATCAACTCCAAGTACATAATAATACCAATTTCACTATACTGTGAAATATTCGCGGTATATGTTTTTAATAAATAACCTCCGCTTACTAACGACGTATAATGTCTATTTTAACAATCAGTAGATAACAATCATCATTCAACATACAATCAAGAATTTTAAATCTAACTATTTAAAATATAAATCGAAACCGATTCGATTGAGTGAGAAGTTCTCACCTTGATTTCAATTCCTTTTCAGCGTTTATTTCGAATAAAATTAAACGACCGTTTAATTTTACCCGAAATTCTCACTAACTCCAAATGACTCCAATCCAATTCCATAGCCTAGTGCTCGACGATACGATTCCAACGCAATTTGATTCGTAATTTTTCGACCTCGTATGAAAGAGTTATCACAGTTTAAAGATCGTACTATAATATAATTAAATTACAATTTTTCCTTTTAATTTTAAACCTATAAATCAGGGCCGTACGTACATCTGGAGCAAATCACGGCCGTCCCCCTGCATCTCCTTCTCCTTCCCAGGTTTCACGTTCTTGCAGCCGAACCCACCCACGTAACAAAAAACCCTAATAGCCTCGACAATTCCGAGCACCTTCACGACGATCAAAGGCACGGGTTTCGAAGCAACACTCGAGAGCTACGCTCGGCCAAGAAATGTCAGTGCTCGGCCCTCCCTACATGCCAAAAATCAAGCACGAACGGCAGGAATTCGCCGCCAATTTTCTCCCTCTACGCTGCGCCATACCCCATCAACCCCGTATGGATTGAAAGATCTTTCTTAGCTCTTCGACTTTCGTGTTGAACACTTCGCGCAATTGCTTGTGGATTGAGAGTAATTGAGGGGTGAAGATTCGAGCGTTTCTGGCCTTTGAAATGAAAGTGGCGGCCGGCTCTAACAAACCCTAGTTTATTTTATTTTTTTGCAAAAATGAGTGAAATATGGTCCTTTTATAGAATTTCAACGAAAAACACTATTCATTTCGGATTTTCAAAACTCCGAGTTACGCGCGGTGACCGGCATTTTTGGGGTTTACCCCACGTTCCGGACACAATGGAACAGGTTTCGGAAGCTAATTCGATCATCTGTGCGAGTTATGGCAATAAACGTTCGATTTAAAATTAAACCGATTAAACGATTTTCTAGGCGTTTTAGCTTACACCGGACAAACGGTAAATCCGATTGACACGAAATTTAAAACCTTACAATAATATTACATTACGGATCCGATGAAACCGGTTTCATCGAATTTCGAGACTTTTTAAAAAATGGTTGTTTTAACTCGTCAAATTAATATTAAAACAATTTCGATGCGTTTCGAGCTGCCACGGTCAAACGATAACTCCAATTGCTACGAAAATTGAAATCCGATAATAAAAAACTATTATGGATCCAATGTAACTAGTTTCGTCTTGTAACAACCCTGTATTTTGTAATTATTTTATTGTATATTTTAATTTTTTTTATGTAATATTTTGATTTAAAAACTTATTTTACTTATTTGAAATGATTAAATTTATTATTTAAATATAATCTTGAATTTTATATGAGTTATAATTCCAAAATTTTGTAAGTTGAATATTTGCCTGAAATGCTGATTTTGGTCGAAATAGTCAAACTGTGACTTTCAACTTAAAATTTTAAAAGTTTAAAAATTTAAATTTTTTCTTTTATTATGAAAGTACATAAAATTATAAGAAAACCACTTTTCGTTTCGTTGAATTTGGATGTAAATTGTGAAAGTTATACCCTTTACAATATTGTGCGTATATAGGGTTATTTAACAATGACTATTTTAAATTGTATAAATTACTTCTTCTTGGTTATATTTTATTTTAATATGTGATAATATGTTTTATTATGTATATTTTGACTTTTAAATATTTTTAAATGATAATAGAATTTTTCCAAAATTTACTGTATTTATTTCCTATTTTTAAAGGCTGTTTTCTAATTTTCTGCCATTTTCTTCATATAAATTATATTTAATATTTTTTTTTTTGTGAACGCACTTTTATTTTATTTTTGTTATTTTATTTGTTATAAATATTTTACAAGTCCATGAAGATTTTCTAAAGTTCATTTGGTTTTATTTCTAATTTTAAAGCCCAGTCTACAATTTTAAGCCATTTTCTTATTTTAATTATATATAATTAAAATTTATTTATTTATTTTATGCACTCACTTTTATTTGCTGTGTTTTACTTTATTTTATTCATTTTTCATGTATTTAAATTTAAGTAAATTTTTCCAAAGTGTATTGAAGTTATTTCTAATTCTTAAGTCTAGTTTTCATTTTTCTGTGCTATTTTTCTTATTTAATCATATCTAATTAATATTTAAATTTTAATATTTTGTTTATCTGTTTTATTTTCTAATTTTAACTGAGATTTTAATTATTTTCAGTTATTTGGATGTATATAAATATATATGAGAAATTTGAAAGGGTTAAGAGCTAAGAAACGGAAAAAAAAACGTTTTATCCGTTTCTTTTGCAGTTTCTTCTGTCATTAATACATCAATTCATCTTAGCCATTCCTTTCCCCATCCTTTGCAGCCGACTTCCTCTTGTCATTCACGAATTTTTGAAGCCCTAAAACCCTAAAAATCATGGCCTCCACCTTGAAGAGAAAAAATTAGGTAAATCTCTCTCTTCTTTCTACTCTTCTTACTTTTCTATGCAATTTTGCCTTGTTTCTCTTCTAAGTTTGGATCGGCCTCTTCTCCATAGCCGCAGCCACAAACTCCTACATCTCTTCCATGCCTCCAACACCATCTACTCCACCAACCATGACCATGGCCGAGCCATCTATGGTGGCCAAACCCTTCAAATTGCAACCTACATGCCTAAAAACAGTGTTTTTGACCATTGTTGCCTCATTCCCTTCATCTCCACTTGTTGCCTTGCCTATATGATGTTAAACCTAACCTATATGATGTCATACCTGAGCCAAAGCATCATCATAGCCAAGCATAAGTGTCCCTTAGGCCAAGCAATGAAGTGGTTGAAGCAAGGTCCAATCTATCTTGTTCATTTCGCTTTGTATTTCAAAATTGTTTCAATGTTATTTTATGTTGAATGTTTATATATTGTCTGGTTTGTTTTGTTTTGGGTTGATGATACAAAATCATATCTTGGCTATCTTTCAAATCAAATCAAAAGTCGTGAAATTGTGCTTGTCGTGTCTGTCGTGCCTTTGGAGTCGTGCTTGTATGTTGTTTTGGTCTCTAGCTTTGAAAAAGGTGAGTCTTTCTCACTCTGACACATATACTTATGAAAAGTGCATTGATGACAAGTGTTTAGTAATGTAAAATGTTTATGCAAGTTAATGATTATCATATGATATGCTATGCCGTGTTATTACCATGTTATTACCATGTTAAAACTGTAAATTTTCACCTGACATCTGATATATGACTGTATATTGTGATATTGACATTGTTTATATTATTTCTGTATATGATCACACTGCAAGTTCCCTGTTAGGATAAAAATCATTATGGGCTGAAATGATAGGCCTGAGTCATTTTATTTATTTATTTAAACTTGGGATTGCGGGTTTGAAATGATAGAACCCGGATTTTTACCTTTTAAACTGCGGATTGAAATGATACATATCCGTATCACTTGACCTAGGTTAGAAAACTATATACAGACCCGTGGTTATTCTATAAAGTGCTTTGAATATTTTAAGTATTTTAAAAATATAAAATTATGAAATTTGATTTAAATAGATTTTGAAAGGTTTTAAAATAAATAAATTATGATTTTTCTATGTGTTAAAATGTAATTTATGAATGGATTAACTGGATTTTGAAATATAACTTATGTTTGAAATTTGGAATTTTGACTAAAAATGATATTTAAGTTACATGAATAAAATGGACTCTAATTTTATTTGGAAAATGGTAAATATGATAAATTGATTTATATTTGAATTTAAGTGATTCATTAAAGAATTATTGATTTTCTATAAATTTAAGTGGTTGAATAAATGACTGTTGAAAATGAAATTTTAAATTATAACTTGACTTGAAAATGCGAAATTTGAGTTTTAATTAAAGATGTTAAATTAATTAAATAAACTGGAAGTTTAGTTAAATTTGTGAAATGGTAATATAAATCTGAAATGTTAAGTTTTAATTAATGAAAGTAACGTATAGGTTTTAATTAATGAAAGAAACGTATAGGTTTTAATTAATGAAAGAAACGTATAGGTTTTAATTAATGAAAGAAACGTATAGGTTTTAATTTATGAAAGAAACGTATAGGTTTTAATTTATGAAAGAAACGTATAGGTTTTAATTAATGAAAGAACGTATGGTGTTCTAATTAATGATAGGAACATGTAAATTCCTAATTAATGAAAGAAAGGTATAAGTTTTAATTAATAAAAGAAACGTATAAGTTTTTAATTAATGAAAGAAACGTGTAAAGTCCTAATTAATGAGAGAACATGAAAGTTTTAATTAATGCAAGAACGTATAAGTTTTTAATTAATGAAAGAAACGTGTAAAGTTTTAAGTAGTGTGGTATTGATTTAATTAATAAATGTTCATTATTGTAATAGGAATATAAAATTTAAAACGTACATTTGACACGTAGATTTTAATCAATGTAATGGTGTATTTTAAATTGATTAAAATGATAAATGTTACTTACTGTAATAATAAAATGTAAGTTGATAACGTACATTTGATAAGCAAGTTTTAATTTATGTGAATGGCATACTTTAAATGATTAAAATAATAAAGTTTCTTTATTGTAATAATAATGTAAGTTAATAAGGTGCTTTTAACTTAACATAAGAATTTCGGTTTAAATTGTATATTACAGTAAGAAAGTTTATTTAACTATAAGGATATGATAAATTGACATGTTAAAATTTTAAGCTTATCAATACTTTGATTATATACAATGTAAAGTGGAAAGTAGTACATTCCAAAAATGCTATGATTCCTTAAGGTAACATTTCCAAAATGCTATGATAATTTAAAGTAATATTTCAAGTTTAATAAATTTAAAGAAATATTCAATGATTTGAAAATTTGGGTTTTATTTGAATGATATAATATTGAATTATTTTGAAATCTAAATGATACAATTGTAATATTGTTTTGAAATGAGTATGATATTTTGGTCTTGGAAGTATAAATTATTTGAAATAAATATCCATGGGTTATAATAACGATTGGTTGTTAAAGAGACCGGGATCCGATATTGTCTTATAGCCGGACAATACCGAAAACCACTTTAACAACTGTGTACGCGGTGGAGATTCCAGAATGAAGTAGGATGGTGGCGACGTTCTCGAGGTATGTTACGTGGACCCAACTCCCGTGAGTTGGCATATATGACTAAAATAGGAGCTATACCGGGCTACACAAACGGTCGCACCCTTTCATCGAGCATGCTCCATCGGAAACTATTCTATTACTGTTGTGATTCGATTCGGTGGCGCCACTTTGATTCGGGGGTATTGTTCGAGGTGGGCGGAAGCTGCTGGCTTGCCGTCACCACCGGTCCGGGAGTGCAAACGGTGTATCCACCCTGGCATTGCCTCGCGTGCCGTGTCATATCCTTATATCGAGCCCACTACGATTTTGGTTTTAAAGATCCGACCGCGTTAAGGTTTACCATCCCCTTAACGCTATTTTCTATATGATTATACTTTACTGATTAGACACTACCGTATATAGCGTATATTACTACATAGTAAATAGTTTAACGGATCCTTAGAGGATGGGCGGTCCCAAGCATCCTTTAAGTTACTGATGCATTTTGTTACTGTTCACTTGAGTTGATTTACAGTTTATAAGTATTTATGTCCTGACTCGAGGGTTTTGTGTTTTGCTTTACGCTCGGGTCAGATTGAGTGAGTTAGCATTCCAGATTCACTTTCGGCGTTGGAGCTTTCCTTGAAGATCCAGCCACCTATTTTGTTTCAGTATCCAGTGGTTCAGTGATTTATCTGATTTGTACCTGATGTATCATGTTACTCTTCTGTTGTATCTTATTTAACTCTGATGTATCTCATATTTATATAGTAGCTTCATGAACTACTATCCCTTTTTCTTCCGCTGCATTTTTTTTTATACTCTGTGTCTGTGATTTTTATTTACTGTATATCCTGAGATTTGCCAAATTTTTATTTACAACACGGTATTTTGAGCAATTCAATTCCGGCATGAGTGTCTACCTATACACTTATAATGGATGCGAATGGTTGAAAATACCGGGTCGTTACAGTTGGTATCAGAGCTTTGGTAGCTCTAGGCAAAGCTCAGCATATAGAGTGAACGTATTTACAGAATCACTTTCATTCGAGTTTGAATCTCTTCCCTTTTGACTCGATTCCTTTGAATTTTGGAACGTTCCCTGCGGTTCCAAAGTCCATTCTTATTCCCCGCTATTCATCTTCATTTGATTCTGGAGTATCCCACAACTCCACTTCGAATGATCTTTATAGTGAATTGGCGGTCCCGCCAATCTCAAAAATTTTCTTGTAAAAGGAGTGAAACTCCTTTACAACAGCATCGATTCACCAAAAAATTTATATCCTCGGTTTAGATGCTAGTATCTCCTATTATCCCAAACTCTATCTCTTGAGGTCGAATGTAGATTTACCCCAGAAAATCCACTTCGATCTTATACTTTAAGTCACGGTTGACCCGATTAAGGTTGCCCGTGATTTATTTTAGCTTATCCGCCTCCCTACTCTGTATTTAATCATCTTGTCTTTTGTTTCCAACATATTTTCAAACATTTTGAATTGTATTTGTCAATCTATATTTTGTTTATATATTGTGTTGTTTGAGTTGTTGATGTTGAGTTGGGTTTCCGATCGATTCGTCTGATCAACACTATCTATAGGATTTCTAAAACACTTTGACAGAACAAACTGACACGATATTATTTTAAATTTTGTTTTGGTTAATGAAATAAAATTTGATATATATATTTATGGAACTTAATAAAATGATTCAAATTGATAATTTAAATGATAATACTTGATTTATCATTTATTGTTCTATAAATGAATTTATAAATAATTGTTTATAAATTTATATGGGAACTTAAATGAATTTAGAAAAAGAAATTTGAGAATTTAATTTCCGATGGTTCCAAACCTTTTGTTTAAAAGTTTAAAGGGATATAATATTTAAAATATTTTCAAATAGAAATTTGTTTCCAAAGAATTTTAAGTTTAAAATTAGTGCTCTTCTCATTGTCGCTGGAAAATAGCTTCGGTGATGACTGCAGCACCATCGACGTTCATTTTCGAGTTTCGAAGTGAAGAGACTGTTTTGTAATCTTGCTACAGCTTTGTTTTGGAAAATCAAATTTATTTGAATTTCTAAAATATGACTTGATTTATAATATATATAGACATATGATTTAAATTTTATTTGATAAACTATGTACATACATCTACTTATCTCTAAATGGTTTGAAGAAATCGGAAATTTAATTCTTAAATTTTATTTTTAAAGAATAATTTCAATTATAAAAAGAAAATCAAATTTTTTTGAATAAATGATTTAAGCTTGAAACGATTGAATTGGAAAGTTTTATTTGTATAATACAATTGCATTCAAATATAACTTACCTTAATTTCAGAAGTTAACAATGTAATTGGATAATATACAATATAAAAAGATTTTATAAATAAAATTTGAGTGGTTATAATAAATGTTATACACTTAAATTTTAATGATTAACAGGGGTAAATATAATAAAGGGTAATTGAATAACTTACAATAAAATAATGTTAAAAGAACTAAGAATAAAATAAAGCAGTTATAATAAGTGTAAGTATGTTTAACATAAGTGATAAATGTATTGAGAGGAATAAATCTAATTTTTATTAGGAATAAAGAGAATTAAATTTATTAAATACATTGTGAGTGTAATAATTGATTATTTTTCTAACCCATGGTTTTAAAAAAAATTGTTAATTTAAGATGATTGGATAATAAGATAATGAAATTTGAGATAGTTAAGATTTATGTAACTTGTGTAAAAGTTTATTTTCTATTTAAGCTGAAATCTCCATGCTTTCAAATTCATTTCCTTATTTTGTTTTTCAAACTATCTATTGGTTGTTCTTATCATCCTTATCTTGCTATAGACTGGTATGTGCACCTTTCTATGGTCTTTCTGTTTAGAAATCTTTCTATAATCTTTCATAATCTGCACCTTGCGAAACTTACCTATAACAACAGTTATCAGGTATAATTTCAATCTCCTTGCCATCTTTTCTCAATCCTATTTCACTCTATCTTTTCTGTGCCCTTCCATACCTTATTCCTTTTCGGGGACGAAAAGTTTTGAGTGGGGGAGAGTGTAACAACCCTGTATTTTGTAATTATTTTATTGTATATTTTAATTTTTTTTATGTAAGATTTTGATTTAAAAACTTATTTTACTTATTTGAAATGATTAAATTTATTATTTAAATATAATCTTGATTTTTATATGAGTTATAATTCCAAAATTTTGTAAGTTGAATATTTGCCTGAAATGCTGATTTTGGTCAAAATAGTCAAACTGTGACTTTCAACTTAAAATTTTAAAAGTTTAAAATTTTAAATTTTTTCTTTTATTATGAAAGTACATAAAATTATAAGAACACCACTTTTCGTTTCGTTGAATTTGGATGTAAATTGTGAAAGTTATACCCTTTACAATATTGTGCGTATATAGGGTTATTTAACAATGACTATTTTAAATTGTATAAATTACTTCTTCTTGGTTATATTTTATTTTAATATGTGATAATATGTTTTATTATGTATATTTTGACTTTTAAATATTTTTAAATGATAATAGAATTTTTCCAAAATTTACTGTATTTATTTCCTATTTTTAAAGGCTGTTTTCTAATTTTCTGCCATTTTCTTCATATAAATTATATTTAATAAATTTTTTTTGTGAATGCACTTTTATTTTATTTTTGTTATTTTATTTGTTATAAATATTTTACAAGTCCATGAATGTAACAACCCGCATATTTATCGAGTTTACATTTAAATATTTTTATTTAAATATTAAATCGTTAATCGGATTTTGGTCCGAAAAACTACTTTTTGCAAACGGTCAAATTAGGACTCGAGACCACTTCCATTGAGTTCGAAATGTCGTTTACAACTTTTTAAGTATAAACATCGATAGGTTTGGAGTTAGTGAAATTTCACTAACTTTTCCCGCTTTGGACTTTGGGTTAGTTTAGCCTATTAAGCCCAAGTTCCAACCCTCTTCTCCTCACTCTTCATAAATTTCCTAACTAACTCAAGCTTTAGCATTAATGGTGAAGAGAATGGGAAATTAAAACTCCAAGCTCAAATTCAATTGCAACTCCATCATTCAACTCCAAATTCAAGTAGAAGATATTGGATTCAAGCTTTGGATTGCTTCTCCTTGCTTTCAAGCTTCATCTTCATAAATTTTAGTGCAAAGGTGAGATTTTTATCTCACAATTCTAGTCTATAACTATATTGGACTGTTGGGAATGATTCCCTATCATTTTAGCATGCATATTTGCTTTTGGTTTGGATTGGATTGGCGAAAAACTCCGATTTTTGGTGTTTGGGAGAAATTTCTGCATTTAGGTCGTTCTGGCCGTTTTTAGCTCGCTCGGAGTTAGGTCGTGTGGACCTTAGGTCGTAGGTCGCGTACTAGTTAACCCCTAGGTCGTTCTGGCCATTTTTAGGTCGTTCGGAGTTAAGTCGTTCGTCCATGGGTCGTGAGTCGTTCACGAGTTAACTTTAGGTCGTTCTGGGAGAATTGACACTTCGGAATTAGGTCGCTCACGAGTTAAGTCGTTAGGTCGCTCGCGAGTTAGTACCATAGGTCGCAGGGCTTTAGGTCATTCTGGAAGTATTGGCACTTCGGAGTTAGGTCGCTCGCGAGTTAAGCCTTAAGTCGTAGGTCGCTCACGAGTTAGGCCTTAAGCCGTAGGTCGCTCGCGAGTTAAGCTTTAAGTCTTAGGTCGTTTCCGACCTATAATCTCCAGGCAAACGTTAAGTCGGCCTGCTTTATCTCGTAGGTCGTCTCCGACCTAAGCTCCTGATAAGTCGTTCGAGTTAGGTCGTTGGACCATTTACCTTAGGTCGCTCGTCCACTAAGTCGGCCTGGTTTATCTCGTAGGTCGTCTCCGACCTAAGCTCCAGATAAGTCGTTCGAGTTAGGTCGTTGGACCATTTACCTTAGGTCGCTCGACTCTGTTAAGTCGTAGGTCGTTAGACCTTAGGTCGCTCGACTCTGTTAAGTCGTAGGTCGTTAGACCTTAGGTCGTTCGCCTTCCTTAAGTCGCTCGACCCCTCCACACTAGGTCGCTCGGCTTGCTTGAGTCGTAGGTCGTTGGACCTTAAGTCGCTTGCCTCCCTTAACTCCAGTTAGGTCGCTCGGCCATTGTGTTAGGCCGCGTGAACCCTTAGGTCGTTAGACCTCATTTTGCTTTAGGTCGTAGGCCGCTTGTCTTCACTTAGGTCGTACCGTTTTGGACGGGGCGCTGCCCCGCACCCCGCCGGGGGCGCTGCCCCCTGGACCCCCGCGACCTGACCGGGCAGGTCGAACCCCGTAAGCGGTGGCGTTGCCCCCGCACCCCCACCTTGGGGGGTTGCCACCCCCCTGGACCCCCCCTCCGTAGGGGATCTTATCTGAAAAATATTGAGCTGATTTCCTTGGATTTTATTCGCATCTCCGTATGCGATCTTTGTGACTGATTGTTTCTACACTTGCTTATGTGTTTTGTCACTTTATAATATAAAGGTTTCAATACTAGTAGTAAATATCAAAACTCTTTTAACAAACAATTTCAACTCTATTTTTAATAACAAAGCTCTTTTCTTAAACCGTTTTCCAATCTATTAGTATATACAAGCCTTTACCTCACTCGGATGAGAAATCTAATTAAACGACTTAGTAAAACAAGTGGTATGAAACGCTTGCGTTCACTTCGTCGGTTAATTCTTGGACTTGTTCGATTGAACCTCTTATGACAATTTTATTAGTGAAGATTTACAGTTTGTTCGTAAATATTTAAGTTAAGCAAGTGGTTATGGGACATGAAGCTAAACTTCTATATTTACTAGCTTAGTGTAATTGACACTTCTCGTTGATCTTGATGATCGCTTTATGAATTAGACTAGCAATTGCGCGATGTCTCTTTCATTGCAAGGTTAGACTAGACACCACTTGTGTGATTCCATTCACACATACCTTTCTGCTTTTTGGTTAGTCTTGACCTCATTCTGTGTGATTCCACTCACACATGTGGGGTAGCTCCCCATGGTCTTCGGACCGTCATGTGATAGGCCTCTTTCCCTTTTTATGATTTCTGGATTTCTCGTGTTGATTTCTGGAATTTATGTCATTGACTTGTTATGAGTACAAGTTTAGGGTATGATGCCCCCTTCGAATCTTTGAGAAGATTCTTGTGATATTGATTATCTCTTATTGATTGATCTTCTGTTGATCATTATTTACATACTTATAGTGGTATGTCGTTATGGATGTTTATGTTTATGCCATATCTTTTATGTTATATCATGTCATCTGATATTTATAGCTAGACTGATCCGTTTATTATTTTCTTAAATAATACTCGGATCAGACCGAGATGTTACAGGTGCTTCTGCTTGACTTCTTCCCAGGGATTCATCACTCTGACTTTTGGCTAACTGTTTAGATTAGCAGTTTTTGTTGTATACACTTGAGATATAGACTCATAGTTGTATTCTTTTGTATAGCACGTGTTGCTATTCTTTTGTATTATCGTGGATCTTATTGACCACTACTCTGATGTACACTTTCATGTGTTAGTTATATATTCATATCTTCTTCCGCCTTTGTGATATGGATATCTGTGACTGATTTGTGATATGATTATTTCTATGTTTGTTTCCGAAGATTACTTATAGCCACCGTGTGATAAGCAATTACATGGATGGTCGCTCCTCAACAGCCTTATTCTCCGTGCTAGTTGACAGCACTTCTCCGGAGTGTTCTTGGCTAGCGTGGGTATAGAGGTGGGGCGTCACAATGAAGATTTTCTAAAGTTCATTTGGATTTATTTCTAATTTTAAAGCCCAGTCTACAATTTTAAGCCATTTTCTTATTTTAATTATATATAATTAAAATTTATTTATTTATTTTATGCACTCATTTTATTTGCTGTGTTTTACTTTATTTTATTCATTTTTCATGTATTTAAATTTAAGTAAATTTTTTCAAAGTGTATTGAAGTTATTTCTAATTCTTAAGTCTAGTTTTCATTTTTCTGTGCTATTTTTCTTATTTAATCATATCTAATTAATATTTAAATTTTAATATTTTGTTTATCTGTTTTATTTCCGAATTTTAACTGATATTTTAATTATTTTCAGTTATTTGGATGTATATAAATATATATGAGAAATTTGAAAGGGTTAAGAGCTAAGAAACGGAAAAAAACGTTTTATCCGTTTCTTTTGCAGTTTCTTCTGTCATTAATACATCAATTCATCTTAGCCATTCCTTTCCCCATCCTTTGCAGCCGACTTCCTCTTGTCATTCACGAATTTTTGAAGCCCCAAAACCCTAAAAATCATGGCCTCCACCTTGAAGAGAAAAAATTAGGTAAATCCCTCTCTTCTTTCTACTCTTCTTACTTTTCTATGCAATTTTGCCTTGTTTCTCTTCTAAGTTTGGATCGGCCTCTTCTCCATAGCCGCAGCCACAAACTCCTACATCTCTTCCATGCCTCCAACACCATCTACTCCACCAACCATGACCATGGCCGAGCCATCTATGGTGGCCAAACCCTTCAAATTGCAACCTACATGCCTAAAAACAGTGTTTTTGACCATTGTTGCCTCATTCCCTTCATCTCCACTTGTTGCCTTGCCTATATGATGTTAAACCTGACCTATATGATGTCATACCTGAGCCAAAGCATCATCATAGCCAAGCATAAGTGTCCCTTAGGCCAAGCATTGAAGTGGTTGAAGCAAGGTCCAATCTATCTTGTTCATTTCGCTTTGTATTTCAAAATTGTTTCAATGTTATTTTATGTTGAATGTTTATATATTGTCTGGTTTGTTTTGTTTTGGGTTGATGATACAAAATCATATCTTGGCTATCTTTCAACTCAAATCAAAAGTCGTGAAATTGTGCTTGTCGTGCCTTTGGAGTCGTGCTTGTATGTTGTTTTGGTCTCTAGCTTTGAAAAAGGTGAGTCTTTCTCACTCCGACATATATACTTATGAAAAGTGGATTGATGACAAGTGTTTAGTAATGTAAAATGTTTATGCAAGTTAATGATTATCATATGATATGCTATGCCGTGTTATTACCATGTTAAAACTGTAAATTTTCACCTGACATCTGATATATGACTGTATATTGTGATATTGACATTGTTTATATTATTTCTGTATATGATCACACTGCAAGTTCCCTGTTAGGATAAAAATCATTATGGGCTGAAATGATAGGCCTGAGTCATTTTATTTATTTATTTAAACTTGGGATTGCGGGTTTGAAATGATAGAACCCGGATTTTTACCTTTTAAACTGCGGATTGAAATGATACATATCCGTATCACTTGACCTAGGTTAGAAAACTATATACAGACCCGTGGTTATTCTATAAAGTGCTTTGAATATTTTAAGTATTTTAAAAATATAAAATTATGAAATTTGATTTAAATAGATTTTGAAAGGTTTTAAAATAAATAAATTATGATTTTTCTATGTGTTAAAATGTAATTTATGAATGGATTAACTGGATTTTGAAATATAACTTATGTTTGAAATTTGGAATTTTGACTAAAAATGATATTTAAGTTACATGAATAAAATGGACTCTAATTTTATTTGGAAAATGGTAAATATGATAAATTGATTTATATTTGAATTTAAGTGATTCATTAAAGAATTATTGATTTTCTATAAATTTAAGTGGTTGAATAAATGACCGTTGAAAATGAAATTTTAAATTATAACTTGACTTGAAAATGCGAAATTTGAGTTTTAACTGAAGATGTTAAATTAATTAAATAAACTGGAAGTTTAGTTAAATTTGTGAAATGGTAATATAAATCTGAAATGTTAAGTTTTAATTAATGAAAGTAACGTATAGGTTTTAATTAATGAAAGTAACGTATAGGTTTTAATTAATGAAAGTAACGTATATGTTTTAATTAATGAAAGTAACGTATAGGTTTTAGTTAATGAAAGTAACGTATAGGTTTTAATTAATGAAAGTAACGTATAGGTTTTAATTTATGAAAGAAACGTATAGGTTTTAATTTATGAAAGAAACGTATAGGTTTTAATTAATGAAAGAACGTATAGTGTTCTAATTAATGATAGGAACATGTAAATTCCTAATTAATGAAAGAAAGGTATAAGTTTTAATTAATAAAAGAAACGTATAAGTTTCTAATTAATGAAAGAAACGTGTAAAGTCCTAATTAATGAGAGAACATGAAAGTTTTAATTAATGCAAGAACGTATAAGTTTTTAATTAATGAAAGAAACGTGTAAAGTTTTAAGTAGTGTGGTATTGATTTAATTAATAAATGTTCATTATTGTAATAGGAATATAAAATTTAAAACGTACATTTGACATGTAGATTTTAATCAATATAATGGTATATTTTAAATTGATTAAAATGATAATGTTACTTACTGTAATAATAAAATGTAAGTTGATAACGTACATTTGATAAGCAAGTTTTAATTTATGTGAATTGCATACTTTAAATGATTAAAATAATAAAGTTTCTTTATTGTAATAATAATGTAAGTTAATAAGGTGCTTTTAACTTAACATAAGAATTTCGGTTTAAATTGTATATTACAGTAAGAAAGTTTATTTAACTATAAGGCTGTGATAAATTGACATGTTAAAATTTTAAGCTTATCAATACTTTGATTATATACAATGTAAAGTGGAAAGTAGTACATTCCACAAATGCTATGATTCCTTAAGGTAACATTTCCAAAATGCTATGATAATTTAAAGGAATATTTCAAGTTTAATAAATTTAAAGAAATATTCAATGATTTGAAAATTTGGGTTTTATTTGAATGATATAATATTGAATTATTTTGAAATGGAAATGATACAATTGTGATATTGTTTTGAAATGAGTATGATATTTTGGTCTTGGAAGTATAAATTATTTGAAATAAATATCCATGGGTTATAATAACGATTGGTTGTTAAAGAGACCGGGATCGGATATTGTCTTATAGCCGGACAATACCGAAAACCACTTTAACAACTGTGTACGCGGTGGAGATTCCAGAATGAAGTAGGCTGGTGGCGACGTTCTCGAGGTATGTTACGTGGACCCAACCCCCGTGAGTTGGCATATATGACTAAAACAGGAGCTATACCGGGCTACACAAAGGGTCGCACCCTTTCATCGAGCATGCTCCATCGGAAACTATTCTATTACTGTTGTGATTCGATTCGGTGGCGCCACTTTGATTCGGGGTATTGTTCGAGGTGGGCGGAAGCTGCTGGCTTGCCGTCACCACCGGTCCGGGAGTGCAAACGGTGTATCCACCCTGGCATTGCCTCGCGTTCCGTGTCATATCCTTATATCGAGCCCACTACGATTTTGGTTTTAAAGATCCGACCGCGTTAAGGTTCACCATCCCCTTAACGCTATTTTCTATATGATTATACTTTACTGATTAGACACTACCGTATATAGCGTATATTACTATATAGTAAATAGTTTAACGGATCCTTAGAGGATGGGCGGTCCCAAGCATCCTTTAAGTTACTGATGCATTTTGTTACTGTTCACTTGAGTTGATTTACAGTTTATAAGTATTTATGTCCTGACTCGAGGGTTTTGTGTTTTGCTTTACGCTCGGGTCAGATTGAGTGAGTTAGCATTCCAGATTCACTTTCGGCGTTGGAGCTTTTCTTGAAGATCCAGCCACCTATTTTGTTTCAGTATCCAGTGGTTCAGTGATGTATCTGATTTGTACCTGATGTATCCTGTTACTCTTCTGTTGTATCTTATTTAACTCTGATGTATCTCATATTTATATAGTAGCTTCATGAACTACTATCTCTTTTTCTTCCGCTGCATTTTTTTTAATACTCTGTGTCTGTGATCTGTGATTTTTATTTACTGTATATCCTGAGATTTGCCAAATTTTTATTTACAACGCGGTATTTTGAGCAATTCAATTCCGGCATGAGTGTCTACCTATACACTTATAATGGATGCGAATGGTTGAAAATACCGGGTCATTACACGTCTAATTCTGAGACCGTTCGAAAAACGGCTAATTTCACTAGTCGATTAAATATTAAAATATTCAATTTTCACAAATTAACTTTTAATTCGATTTTAAAAGTTCTATAATATCGTTCTAAGTCCAATATGATTAAATAAAATTTTACAAATCATTTTTAATCATATTTAACTCGATTTTCAATTATTTCTGTATTTTCACATATTAAATTATCGATTTAATTATCCAATTAAATCAAATTATTCGAAATAAAATTTATTCGACTTATAAATTTCACTTATTAATATTTAAAATTAATTAAATATACAATTTTTAATTAATATAAATTCTGGGTCGTTACAGTGCATAGGACGCGATGACATAATATTTGTTTTGAAATATAGGTGAATGAAATAATTTTGCCTATTATATTTTCTATCTATAAATTAATTTTTATAAAGGTTATATTTGGTTGTAATATATTGGTTGTTAGGTAGTGAAATTTTTAAATATTAATTGGAAACAAGATCGGAAGAAAATAAAATAAATGAAAATTAGAAATTTTAGAACTTAGTTCCGGGATTTTGAAAATTTTGCTTTCAAAGGATTTTGAAATATAATAATATTGTTTATAAGTATTTTCTAATATTGATATTTCAATAAATTGAAAGGATTGTTTTAAATTTTTTTGGAAAGAAATAAATTATGTACTCCCCTCTCTGTCGCTGGAAAATGATTTCGGTGACGAGTGCATGCATCATCGATATTCATTTTCGAGTTTCGAAGTGGGAAGGCCACGGTTGTAGTTCTACTGCAGATTTATTTTGATAAACAAATATAAATTTTAAATTGTTTTAAAGATAATTGGATATATAAATTGTAAGTATATACCTTTATATATATATTTTTTAAATGATTTGAAACTTTACCCGGCAATTAGTTCTTAAGTTCCCGTTAAATAAATAGTTCAACTATTATAGTGAAATGGAATATAACAAATTAATAATTGGAATTTTACTAATAATTGATACCTCTAAAGGAAATAATAGATTTAATGCTAAATATAAATGGAATTAAAAAGAAAGTTGAAATTGTAATCTATAAAACAAAAGATATAATTATTGAACATTAAATTATTTTAAAAGAAATATGATAAACTTGTATGATTTTCAATTGCATTCTTTAACATATATATAACTTACCAACTACAAAAAGTTAAAATGTTAAAAGAAAATGTAGTGGGAAATTTTACAAGAAAAATTTGAAGTAATGAAGTATTCAATGAAATTCTTTAATAAATAAGAATTTGATGTTGTAATTGTTATAAACTTAAGTTAAAATGGAAATCTTACTATAATAAAATATGATAGAAGGTAAATGTTGCAAGTAAGTAATTATAGACTTAAGTAAATGTTGAAGTTATTTATTTTGAAAATAAACAGAAAGATGAATACTGTAAATAAATGAAATTAAGCGGTGAATAAATGAATGTAATATAATAAAAGGAAAATTTCATGATATGAATAAGTGAAAATGAGATTTTGTTAGAAATGAATAAAAGTAAATGAAACTGTAAGAAATAAAATGTAAATTAAAAAGATGAAGTAATTAATTTAACTTGAAATTGTTGTTTGTTTGGTTTATGGTTGTTTAGGGCAAGAATGCTTTAAATTTGTGTGGATGTTTAGATAATCTATTTAGTTTCATCTAAGACTGTTGAGTAAATGGCGCACTTAATAGTTTATTTTTCATTCTGTACAATTTAAAGTTTTTGAACCCGAACCACTATTTGTTTTGTTTTGCTTGAATGGTTGATTTGTATATGATTGTGTGCTGTGATTTCAAGTGATTGTTGTTTGTATTGATTGTGTGTTGGTGGTTGAAACAACTTTAAATATTTCATTTTATATAATTATTAACTCCTTTTGGATTATATAAGTGAAATACAGGTTATGCAAGCAATTGCTACTACTTTTGATTTCATAAAATAAGCGTAAATTGCCCGACAAATAGGTGCACTTTCGGATTACGGTTATAGCGCTATTATATTGTTTTTCCCGTGTTGGGATATATTATTTTGGAAAATATATGTATATATTGATATATTTGATATTATATTTTCTCCCGAACCTCTCCGTACAAAGGAGACTCTGCCAAAATTTTCCGTAAATTTTGGACTTAGAAATTTTTTTGAAAATGTTTTTCAAACTTTATTAATTTGAATATAAAAAGATTTAATTGTTTATAAATCTATATTTTTTTTGTAACATCCCGGAATTTTTAACCATATCAATTTAATAATCTGTATTAAAAATTAAATTGATATTGATATTTTGTTAATAATAATTCAAATTGATTTAATAATCTTCTTCAATAATTATTTAATTGGTTATTTTATCTTTTAAAAATAATAAATTGGTTTCTATTTATAATGTAAATATATAGATTATATTCTAAATAGATTAGTATTGTTTTAATTTTAATAAATAAAACATATTTTCTTATTCTAATATTTTTGTAATTTGGAAAATTAGTTTTATTTAAAATAAAGCTTTTCAAAGTTATTAAATAAATAAATCTTGGTTTAAATTTAATTAATGAATCATGATTTAAAATTCTAAAATATACATTAATAAATTGGAAATTTTGATTATTATTTAATATTAAGTTTTTCAAAACTATTTAATAAATAAATATATGATTTTAAAATTGGTAAGAAAAATGTTTAAATGTTTAAAATAATTTTGGTTCGAGTTTTAAATTTAAAATGAATTGACAAAAAGGTTTGTTTTGGTTTTTTTCTAAAATATGCTTAAATAAAATAAGTAATTCATTAATAAAGACAAAACTTCTTTTAAAATGATTTTAAATTAATGATGAGATATTTTTAAAAATAATATTAATAGTGTATTGTTTTACAAATAAATTTTGAAGAAAAATAGCCATTGTTATTTCAAAGTTTAATTTGTATTCATAACTTGACTTCTAATTATTAGATTTTGAAATTGATTTGAATTTAAATTCCAAAGTATAAATTTTAATTGTTATAATTTTTATATGTATAAGCTTTATTTTAAGTATAGTTTGTTTTTATTTCCTTTATAAATTTATATACATATTTAAATTCTAATTAATTAATCAATTAAGCTTAATACATATATATAAACATGTTAATTAATATGAAAATTACTTTTAAAAGAGGCATGGGTTGTATTCTTAAAGCCTTATTTAACAAATGTTCGAAGATTAACCTATTAATTTGACAAATGTAGAAAATTGTACAAGTATCATTTTGGTTTTAAAATTTTCTTTTAACTAATAAAATCTAAAACTACATCTATAAACATGCATTTTTCTTACTTGTTATTTTTTTCTCATTTCCTAAATCAAATGAGAAGATCAAAACTCCTCTTATCCAAAAAATTCAAATACCTGTACAAATCCAAAGGGTCTGCATTTTTTTTATTTTCAATCTGGAAAATAAACTCTACATGCAATCTGGAAGCAAAACAAATCTGCATTATTTTTTTTCTACAATCTGGGATAAAAGGGGCGTCTGCATTCATTCTTCTAACTTGAGTATTTAAAAGAAGCCTTAAACTCATCAAGTAGAAACCGGAATCATTGATGTCTGCTGCAAATTCAAAAGCTTCTGGGATTTTGTTTCTTCATGTAAGGTCTTCGGCAAAATTCAAAGCTTTTCAAATATAAAGCTCTTCCTTCTTCCAAAATATGTGAGTAACTTTTTAAATTTAAGAATTTAAAAATAGGTTGTATGCTAGTATTTTAAAGTGGAATAGTATTGCTTGTATTATAGGTGAATGTT
The DNA here is from genome assembly GCA_030765085.1 of Allium cepa. Lineage (NCBI taxonomy): Eukaryota > Viridiplantae > Streptophyta > Magnoliopsida > Asparagales > Amaryllidaceae > Allium > Allium cepa. The sequence continues at coordinate 266,887,355 of CM060932.1, forward strand.
GATTGTGTGCATGATGTTTTATTTATTTACCTGTTCTGTTTTTTTGATTTTCCTGGCACAAAACTTCATTAAAACACTTATCTTTTAATTTAGTTTCTGATATAATGAAATTTATAAAGTAAAGATTGTTTGATTATCTCAGATTAATATTTAAAACTTTAAGTAAGTTAAGATATAGGTTATTGTCTCTGGAATCACAGAAAATATCAGTGCATGATAATTTTAACCAAAATTAAAACCTGTTAATTTTGTAATTCAGTGTCTTTAATCAATAGCATTAACAAAAACTTGATTTTTAAATCAAGAATTAGGATTTTTAGAGTATAGTTAAAGATGCAGTTAGATATTGAACTAAAAATGAAATTTAAGCAAATTCTGATGATTTTTGAATTGGGAGGTCTCGGGTTTCTTCTTGGTAGTAGAGGAGGGTTTGTTGAAGCTAAGAAAAATCTTGGATGGTGATAAATTTATCAGAGAGGTTGAAGAATTGAAGATTCATTTTTAAACCCTAGTTTGTCATGGTTTTAAAGAATCGGCCATTTTGGTTTGTATAAGTGACCGAGTGTTAAGATGTTTGGGGGATCGGTAGTTGGTGTGTGGTTGAAGTTGAGGCCGGAGGGGTTGATCATCTGGTGATCGGAGCGGCGAAGACTTGCCGTTGACAGGTTTGAAGGGGTGAAACCTGACTTTTGTTTCCAGGTTTGAGATTTTGCGTTCGAATTTGATTTCTTGGGTAGAGGTTCGATTTGATGTTCGTGATGTGTTGTAGGGTTGGTTTCTGATGTATAGCGATCATCGGTGGCGACCAATTGTGGCCGGAGTCGCCGTACATGTGCACGGTGATGGGTCTTGCACTGATGAAGTTTTTGGTTAAGTTTGGTAGCGGGGAAATTGATGTGTTGCTCGAAGCAGTAGGGAATTTGGCTCGGGGAAGTTAGGCAGAGAACTCGAAGTAATTAATATAAGTCTCGGGTTGTTCTGTATTTCAGGTTTTTACAGAATCCTGGAATTTCTGTTTTAAAGTTTTAAAAACTAAAGTTTTTAAATATAGAGAAAAATTTAAACCTAGTTTAAATTCAAGTTTAAATTAAATCCAAGTTTAAATTTTTAATCTCAGTTTTGAAAAAAAAAATATCATAATAATAAATAAATAAGTTTAAATGGAATGTTAAACTACTTTATAATGATAAGTAGGTTCAAATTTTAAACTGAAGTTTTTAAATATGAGCAAGATTTGAAATAAAAATTTAAATATGGAAATCTTAAATCAAATATGAACTTCAGTTTTTAAATTAGAAGAAGATTTAAATTTGAAGATTTAAACTAAATATAAATTGAAGTTATTGAAATTTTAAAATGAATTTAGTTTCAAAATTCTTATGAAATTCATTTCTAAGAAAAACACTTGTTTGTCTTGAAATTTTTAAAAAAAGTTTTAAATTGTTTAAACTTTGATTAAGTTTAAATTAATTTCATTTTAAATCTTGTATTTGAAATGAAATTTAAAAGTAATTTCAAAAGTAATTTGTTTTCAAATAAATTTGTTTTTAAACATAATTTAGAAATGTTTTATCTTAGAATTAATTAAGTTAATGTTTCACAATTAATTTAATAAATGGAGTAATTAAGGAATGGTTAATTAATTTAATTAATTAATGATTTGGAATTAATAAATATTTATTAAGGATTAATCAATTTATAATTAAGATCATTAACTAGATTATTTAATTAATGATTAAAGAATTATTAATTAAGTTTTAAATCATGGTTAATTAATTAAATAATTAAGGATTAATTAAGTTTTTGTTACACTTAATTAATTAAATAATTAGAATTTAATTAATGGATAATTATAGATAATTTAATTTGTGATTAATCTAAGTTAATTATTTAATAAAATAATTAGAGAATGGTTAATGAAGGTCATTAATCGGGATTATTTAATAATTAATTAATATGGTTAATTTTTAATAATTAATTATATTAATTAATTTAATAATAATCATTTGTGAATGGTTTAAGTGTAATTACTTAATGAAGTAATTAAGAAATTAATTACTTAAGGTAATTAATTGAGTTAAATGTGATTGTTTAATTTAATTAATTAAGTTTAATTAATTTTAAACACTTGAGGTTTTAAAGATAATTACTTTATGTAATTAATGATTTGGAAATTACTTAGTGAAGTAAATGATTGATAATTACAGGTTGTAATTAATTGATGATGTTTAAGAATGAAGTAATTTGGAATGTAATTACTTAGTAATTAATCAAGAGATTAATTAAGGAATTAATTAAGGAATAATTAATTTGGTTTAATAAAGTAATTAAGTTAGTTAATTACTGAATGTAATTAATCTGGGATGATTAATAATTATGAGTTAATTACTTAAGGTAATTAATTTAGGAAGATAATTTATTAAATATAATCAAGGATCATTAATTATTATAATTAATGATGTAATTAAAGTTGATTAATTATGATTAATTAATCAATGATAAGAAATTGAAGGTAATTAATTAATGTAATTAATTAAGGATTAATGTAATTAATTATAGTTAATTAATTAATTGAAGTAATTAAAGGTTAATTACTGTTTTGGTTGAGAATAATTAATTTGTGAAATTAATTAAGGATAATTAAATGAATGTAATTAAGGATAATTAATCAAGAGTGATTAATTAAGGTGATTAATTTTGAATGATTAATTAATTGGTTATAATCAATTAAATTGTTGAGATAGCAAGATTTATATTAGTGAAGTAATTAATTTTAAATTAATTAAAAGATGAAGTAATTAATTTAATTCACTTTAAATTAATTAAAGATAGGGATAGTTAATTTAATTCATTTTAAATTAATTATATTGTGATGTATGAGTAAATCTTTGCTTATGTATGAATAAGTGATAATGATTGCCTTGAATGGTTGTGATCAAGAAATGAGATAAGTAATGTTGTGTGGTATGAATGCTTTAGATTGCATTGTGATGATAATATAGATTATCTATTGTGATGATGATGATATGGATTACCTATTTTGATATGGATTACCTTTTATTTTGATAATGTTGATTATCAATTGTGGTTTGTGAGTTATCTATCTGTGTGTATATAGATAATTGAATTGTTTTAAACTTTAAAACAACTTGGACCTAAAAGACACGTTTTGGATTTCGATGAGACCGGGATCGGGTTTCCATATTTGGATATCCAAAAACCACATCGATTCCAATTAAACGTTAGGTCGTGAATCCAAGTGGAGCTTTGTGAAGACTCGAGGTGTAAGGACTATTCGTCAGTATAACTCTGGGGGTGATTCCGTGATGAGTTTGACGGAAATAGTACTTACAGGCTCGAGATGGCGATTCAGAGTGCAAGGGTTATTTTCGTTAACTCTGAGGGTGATTCTAAAATGAGTGTAACGAGATAATGCCTTCGGTTTCGTTCGAACCCGGAACGAACTTGTATGGATTGAATGCTTTCATAACATCGTCAGGTGGACGATGAGCATTCTAAGTGATATGTCCTATAAAGGTAATCGTAGCCACAAGCCTCATCAACCGGGAATGGCTAAAACAGGGGAGGTGCAGCAAGGTTAAGTGGGTCATGCCCAAGTAGGACGAGATTTTCCCCTGTCTAGAGGTCCCTTTATATTCGGCTGTGTGGGCGGTTGCTAGCTACAACCGCGGGGTTGTCTTGTTCGGAACTGTTCAGTAAGGAACGGTTCCGGCCTTGTGTTGCAGGAGAGCGGGCGTACTCCTCGGTACGGTGATCTAGGCCACGTACTGTGACGGACGGTACCCCAGTAGCCCTGCCATTGTATGGAATCCAAAATCCAATAAGTGCCAACGGTTTTGATTGTATTATCCACTTTTGTGGCTAATAGCTGGAATTTAATGAATCTAACAATTTCGGCTATTTCTTATTTACTTGAAAACCCTAGACACTATTATAATAACATCAGATTTCCTATCAAATGTTTTGGTTAGCGTAAGGTAAAAACTTTTCCATGTTTATGTATGAGAAGTCTTACGTGATACCTTTCTTTTCAAAAGGTTTTTAAAGTTAAGAAACCTTAACCTGTTACTCACACCAGACCCATATCTGACCCGGAGTTTATCTTCTGTTTTTCTTAAACTCTTGGGTACTCAAATTTTTACGAGTAGCCAAGGGATTCAGGTTAGCTTTGACGATTTGTGTAGGAGCAATGAAGCAGGAGGCTTCTGCGTGCAGATATATAGTATTCCGCTGTGTTGATTTCTCTGAGTAAATTCTTGTACTGTATCGAGTTGTATAATCTAGACATGTGATTATAACTGTCTAGTATGTGATGAATGATTTGTGTAACTCTGATAATGGTTGTAATACTATGTAATATTTATGTTATTAATATAATTTATTCGTTCCGCTGTTTAGATTCTGATGTTGTTTCTTCTTTCTCTTCTTTCTTTTCTCTTTTCTATCCCTTTATTTCTTCAAGATGATACGATTTTCTGTGGTGAGAAAGTCGGGTCGTCTCACTATTTAAATTATCTTATTCTGTAAATTTATTGTTATGAATATAATGTTTTGAATAATATATATTGATTTATAAGTTCCTCTTTTCCCTTCTTTTCCTTTTTGGGGACGAAAAGTTTTGAGTGGAGGAGAGTGTAACGACCCGTAAATTTTCAATAATTAAAATTGGTTAATTTAATAAGATTTTTTAATAAAATCTAGAAAGAAATAAAAACTTTATAAATCATAATGAAATAGTGTAAATTGTTGCACTTAGTTATAAAATTTAAAATAAGTAAATAAAAGTAAGTATTGAATTAACCAATGAAATAATATATTGATTAATAGTAACTGAATGTAAATTAAGGTAATAATGTTAATCCAAGTTAATAAATAACTAATTTAGCGCAATCACAATAATTTGAACAATTTAAAGGTAAATGGATGGTAATTACTAAAACGGAATTAATGTAAATGTTATACTAGGCTATAAATCAAATATAAGAAAACAAACGTAAATATTGAATTAATTAATGAATTAATATATATATTGAATGGTAATTGAATATAATCAATGTTTAGTAAGAAATTATAACATTGGTTTGGAAATGATTAAATTGTAAGAATGTGATTGAAAGTTAATGATAACAAATTTTTATAAGTTACACGTTTTGATGAAATTGGAAATGAATTTTAATAAGTGTAAATAAATGTTACATTAATGGGAAATGTAATACAATGTTTAGGAGTTGTCAAATTAGGTATATTAAGTTAATGAATGGAAAAACAAGGTAAATAAGTTTATAGAGTAGTAATGAACTGATAATAAAAATTTGATTGAAACAAATCAATCCATTGAAATCCAATTTATAATAAGTGTAATATTTATAGCAATTGAAATTAAATGTTTTGCAATTTGAAATAAAGATAAATTGGTAAAACGTTAATGTATCAGGATATATACCAATGTAAATGGTACCTAAGATGATGATATGATAATTAGTTGAATTAAAAAAATAGGAGTCATGATTTATTTATTTATTGAAATTTAAAGTTAAATAATTGTATTTATTGTAAATAAGTAGAATTAAATATTAAATTTTACGTTAATTGAAATGAAGATGGAATATGAGAATATTAATGTAATAGTTTTGAATCCAATGTTAAATCCATCTATTTGACAATAATGAATGGAATAATCATTAATTTATTTAATTAAATGGGATTATTGGGAATTATATTTATAATTTCTAAATTTAATGAATTGAGGCTAACACTGAAATTGATAAATTAATCAACTATACATTGACATTTAAATTTGTTTAGATAATTGTAAGTGATTAATAAATCAAAAATGATGAAATTTGTCAATTATCGAATTGGAATAAAAAAATTGAATTGAATTAATTATTTATTTATTTAATTAATGTAAAAATAGCCATTTTGGCCACCGACTCGGATTTCGACGAAATCAGTTTCATCAGATCCGTAACAGTGAATTAGTATAGGGTTTCAAGTTTCGTAACGATTGGACTTGTCGTTTAATCGTACGGACTCGAAACGCCCAAAAATCAATTAAATTGAAATCAATTTGAAATAACTTGATTTTAGCACAATTTCTTCATACGATGGAATTTGGACTTGAAACCTGATCCATTGCTTTTAAAATATTTTAAAACATCTATTTTGATATATGGGTTGATCCAATTTCGTTCCGGAGTCAGAATGGGCTTTTCAGGCCATTTTAGCGTTCAACGCGTATATCCAATCGATCCGGTCCATTCTAATTTCAGCTTGCCTATATATACCTTGTTATAAAGCCTAATTAATTTATTATTCCTTATTTCTGTACGTTCAGTTCTATTAGCTCCTCATTCCAATGGCTGTAAACTCAAATTCCCAAATACAATTCCAAAGCCAAAAATTTCAAACTCCACAAACTATATCATATTTTATATCACCGGAAAGCTATCGTAGAGCCCATCTCAATTCTATGATTCATTTTCCAAATTGAACGACGGTTTTCCTAAAAATTGAAGAACCAGTCATGGCCGTTCGTTACGTCGTGATGGACTTCGTCGGATCGTCAAATCATTGATACCGTAGCGTAGAGATCGACGAGAGGAATGCATCCGTAAGAGTTTTGCATCGAATCAACGGTTGGGTTTCGTGTGATAATTTGACTAGGGTTTGTGCTCGTGGCGCTGCTGCTCCTATTTCGAACGTCGTTCGTCGACGTGGAGCTGCCGCGCATGTGGAGATGATGTCAGCTGAAGCTAGGCGAGCCTGGGACGTGGTTGCGACCGATGTAGCGGCAGCATGGGGCGTAGGGAGATGTCGGCCTGTAGTTGTTCTTCGTGCGTAGGGTTTTGACCGTGTAGAAGAAGATGGTGACATGGCTCTTGAGATGGGTTGGTGTTGCTTTGTTTGCTTTTATTTTAATTTAAATTTCATTCGTTCTAATCGCAATAACTTTTTCATACAAGGTCTGTTTCACGCGCGGTTTGCTCCGCTAGGTTCGTATTGGAATTCCAGACATTTTGACGCTCGTTTGGATGGATTTGGAGACTGTTCGAATTTTGGGTTTAAATTGGATTTAAATTCAAAAGGTGAGTATTTCAACCCACTCACAATTTCTAAAATTTCTTATGTGTGTTAAATTAATTTTGATGTGATTAGAAATTTATTTATGACTGTTTGGCATATTTTAATCATCATCCCAGTTAAATTGAATTTATCGAGTTAAACTGTTATTTAATTTATTATTATTAAATATAAACTGCCAGTAAATACCTGTTATTTATTACCTATTATATATTGACGTTATTGTTTGAATTGGATGGTGATTGTGATAAATGGTTGATGATTGATATTGGATGAATGGATGTTGTACTTTATATGGTTATAAACTGCAAGTTGTTATGCAATTTTATTTTTGGGGATTGCTGATTGAAATGATATATAACCGTATTTATGTTTTAAATTACGGATTGAAATGATAAATATCTGTATCACTTGACCATATGATAGAAAATTATATACAGACACCGTGGTCTATGTATATAAAAATAATTTGAAATTGATTTCTATGGTTTTGGAACGAAATATATGGTTTAATAAATATTAGTTTTTGATATTATATAAATATTATTATATATATATAGTTAAATTCTTGAACTTAAGCTATGTATAAATTTGTTTAATAAAATTAAGTTTAATAATGAAGTTTGATTGTTTCATATTATATGGTTAAGTACCTGTTTAAGATATTGTATATATACAGTTTTAATGACTTAAATAAAAATTAAGTTGGAAGATAAATATGAAATTGGTTTGAATTGAATTATTTAATAATTATACTCGAATAAATTTGATTTGAAATTTAAATAAAATTGATATTTTAAAGGGTATGATTCTTATAGCTTGATTTCGTTTTGAGTGATTTAAATGAATATAATGTTGATTTAAATGAATATATCAAGTTAAATAAATTGAAAGAATATCTAGTTTTGTGAAGTTAAAAGTTTTCTTAAATGATATTGGATTTATTACGTAAACATTTCAAATCTAAATAATAGTAATTGAATTTGATGTATATGGGATTATCAAAGAATATAATTTTGAAATAGTAGGATATTTAAAGCTTTGAAATATATGGAAATCGAAATGGTTTATTTGGGGATTCAAATCTGTATTTGGAATTGATTTGTGAAATTAAAGAAGCTAGTTTATTATATAAAAGTAATTAATATTAAACCATTTAAGTATTGGAAGTTATGTTTCAAAGTTATAGGTTTCAAGGTATTATGATTTGAAAAATCTATGATTTTGGGAGAATGATATATTTGAAATAAAAATGATATTATATTGATTTGGATTTTATAAAATGATATCATATTGATTTGGTTTTTAAAACGGAAATGGTATCCTATTTGTATGGGTTTGAAAGGGATATTATATTCTGGTTTTAAAGTATAAATTATTTTGAAATGACCGCGGTGTTATAATAACGTTTGGTTGTTAAAGAAACTGGGATCGGAAGTTTTCATACTCTCTGCCAACTCCGAAAACCACTTTAACAACCGTGTACGCGGAGGAGATTCCAGAATGAAGTAGGATGGTGGCGACGTTCCTTTGAGGTATATACGTGGACCCAATTCCCGTGAGTTGGCATAAGATAGCTAAAATAGGAGCGATCTCGGGCCAATGAGGTCATTCCTCTGATCGGACACATCCCTTCGATATTATACTCTGACTTTCGGATCGATTTGGTGGCCACTTTTGATTTTTTTGATTTGGGCATGTGGCTCGAGGTGGGCGGTAGTAGCTGCTACGCGTTACCACCAGCCCGTGTGTATAATTGGTATATCTACCATGGCATTGCCTTGTGTGTCATGTCGCTTACCCTAGCGCGTCTTGTACGAGTTTGGTTTTCTCCCGTAGCTTGTATGGTATCCTCTGGTGGCTTTCCGATCAGGAGGAACCATGATACTGGATGGACTACTGGGACTATTACGTGTTAAGGTGGAAAATGTAAAGCCTTTATGCTATTTAAAATTAAGCTTATTTTACTATAGACATTATTGTAATAGCAAAATATTACAACATAGTAAATAGTTTAATGTATCCTTAGGAGATGTGAATCTCGAGCATCTCTTAAGTTACTACACTCACGTTAGACACTGGATAGGAGATGTCAAATCCCATAAACATCTATGGCGCCGTTCCACTCATATTTTATAGTTGATTTAACTAACAGAAGATCTTTTAATTCTGACTCAAGTGTTTTGTCTTTTCAATTCGCTCGGGTCAGCCTGAGCATTTTAGGATTTGGAAGACCGTATTCTGGAGGACGAAGACGAAGATTTATTATTATTTATTATAGTATTCCACTACATTCATACTTTTCCGCTGCATTATTTATGTTCTCTGGTATGTGTAACTCTGATATGTATTGTATAAGTATAATCGAATATTTTGTAAAACAGCTTCATGAATTGTATATTTGATTATTATATTTTTATCGTTCCGCTGCAAGATTCTGTTTTGTTCTTTTTCTTCCTCTGCTTTTTCTTATTTACCCCATAACAATCCTCCCTTTTTTATGGGTTGAGTTTGACGTGTGTGGTCTATCGTCGATTTAAAACGTACAAAAAGACAGGACGTTACAAATATTCACCTAGTTAACTTGTAACTCTTTGGACACACCTCCTGCTTATATATTAGAAATCAATATAAATTTATATTTCCTAAATGTCCATTGTTTGGTAATCATGTTTTGATTTTCTATGTGCATAATGGACTAACATAATTTTGCAGCTCCAACCATACCAATATACACTCATAATACTACTAACTTAATGAGTATTAACAATGAACAAATATATGAATCTATAATAGGGATATCAAATTATTACCATGATTGTAAATACTTTATATCGATAACAGTATATAATCAAATTTATTTTAATGATGTTTTGATTGTCATCCAATTATCCTGACCATGTGATAATGTTGAAAAATATAAACAACCTAGCATATACACATCAACTTTAACGTTAATTACAATGGAGTTAAAATACTTATAATAGTTACCTTCTTACTAAAAAAATTTCAATAATCCATTACTCGGGAATAATAGCCAGAAAAGGAAACTAAATGAGCGAGCGAAAAAACGACGGTGAGATTACCTACATGCGACGACCTATCGACGCCTTGGGGACAAATCGGTGGATGTTTGGGAAAGAGTGATGGTCGATGTTGATAGGGTGAGGAAGAAAAATAGTACAACAATTGGGGGAGGATGCATTGGAGGAAATCAAATTGCCTTCAATTTAGGGTTAGGGTGTTGATGGGTAAAATATTTGATAAAGAAAGAAGGTGCGACGGTTGAATTCAAAAATGAGAGGAGGCTTCATAATCTTGGAGTGGAGATAGAGGAAGAGACGCCATCAGTAGCAAAAAGAGATTTGGGTTTTATTTTTCTCTTGAACTTGCGTAGATAGAGGAAGAGGCACAATAGAAAAGAACAGAAGAAACTGAAACTATTCAGTTCAAAATTCACAAAATAACTCAAGGAGGCTTATGCACTCTTGAAATCTAACTCAGTATTAGTAGTATAGTATAGATATATGCATTATTGCCCTTCCATTCTCGTGATCTTTCATCATGTCTTTTGAACAACTGCTGTCTAAAATCCATTTGTCCTTCTTGATTTGTGATGTACGACTATCAAGTGTCTATTAACCATTATCCATATAACATACTTATTCCTACAATTCAATGTTATACCTTTTCAAAACATTAAGCGACTTTTCAAACATAATTAGATTCTAATCTATTTGAAAATAAGATAATGCTTTCACAAAATTGTTTTTCTATAAAACTATTAAAGTGGTTACTAACAAAATTACTTACTATGAGAAATATGGGGGTCAGCAGTAGATTGTCCTCCTACAAAAGTATTGAAAAGTGAACTAGCTGCATTGCTAGCCATTTATACTTTTTCAAAAGACAATTTACACATATTTGAAAACCCTGCTCTAATGCCAAATGTGTGTTGCAGAATAAAGATCTTAAGGCAAATTTAAAACCAGAGAGGAAGGGGGCGAATAGTGTTTTCGAACTTATGTAAATATTTTTAGAATTCTTGAAAGATTAATATTAAATAATAGGTTAACAACACAAAATTATATTAACAATCAGTAACAAATGCAATCACAGATAAATATACAAGCAATAAAGTAAAGTAAGAGTTAGAGAAATGAAATCGTTATTTTATGCTAGTTCGAATTTCCCCTACATCCAGTCCCATACAATTTCATGTACAAATTTATTTTCAAGCGTCTACTTTGTATGGTAGCAAATAAACCAATTACAATCTCTATTTCAAGGCTACAAGACACACCCTTCTGTATTCTGAGTCCAAGGAAGACTCTCTTGACAAGCAACAAGATCACCCATTAGATTTATGGGCTATTAAGCATGTCCACTTAATTTGAACGAGCAACAAGCACACTCAAACAAATAAGAGTTGAGTTATTGATTTTCAAATACAAACAATTGTACTTAGGATACAAGATATCCTATAGTCCTTCTGATAGCAGTTTGATTTTTGAATTGAAGATTGAGAACTTGTAGATGATTGAGTGGTTTGTAGCAAGAAAAGTTTATTCTGAATATGAGAGAATAAGTAGTGAGAGTTCAGAGCAAGAAGAGGATAGAAAAATTATTTGAAAATCAAGTTTCTAACCCTATGTATAAAGTTTGAAAAGATGTGTCTATTCGTTAAAGGATGTAATAAACTATCAAACCTTTTTGAAATTAAAAGGTGTCTTTTACTGGTTTAAACAGTGTTTAAAAAGAAGTGTCTTTTCGTGAAGAGATATGGCTAAAAGTCAAAATTTAAAAGTCATCTCCCCAGCGATACATATGTCGACATACCTAGGGTATGTATGTCGACATATTTGTGTATGTTTTGAAAAAATAGAAACTTTTAAAAGATGTTTCGAAATTCAGAACTCTTGCAAACCATTGTGAAATTATTTAACTGCAGTTTCTAAAATACTTTAAAACATTTTAAAAACATTTATAATTTTTGTAAAATATATTTTGAATGTAAAATATAAAGTAATATTAAATATTTTTTATGTAGTAGTATTCAAAGAATCAAATGGTCGCTATCCATGGACATTGGTAATTTTACTCTAACTTATTAAACTACAGTCTTGAACTCTTCTAGTTTTTATCTCTAAACTCATGAATCTTCAAAATATCTTGATCATCATCACTGAATCATAATCTCTAGTCTATTTACGGATTAGTTTTCAAACTCGATTATCTTATACTTGTATAAACCTAATATAATATCCTGCAAAATACTCTATACAACTTAGGAAAACATTAGTATCAATATTTATATGGCTGTTGCCATCAAAATCAATATCCGAGGCATTAATAGTAGTATCATTTGATCATTTTGTATTACCATTCTATAGTATCTTTTTAGATGTGTGTAATATCATTGTTTGTTTTTTGAAATAGATTGAATTATATATATTTCTATTTATAATGTTATTTAATAGTAGCACTTTATAAATTTCATTAGTAGTTTCTGAATTGTAGTAGCTTTTCTAAAATTGTAGTAGTCGTTTATATTGTAGCTTCTATTGAGAAGTGTATAATAATCATATTGTATAGTATAAATTTTTTTTCTTTAAATAAATATAGTTTCCAATTCATAATGCTATTATATAATAGAGTAGTAGCAGTTTCTAAATTATAGTAGTTTTTAAAATTGTAGCAGCAGTATATAAACTATTATAACTTCTTTTTAGATGTGTTTAGTAATAATACCATGTAGTATCGTTTTTTTTTGTTTTTTCAAATAAATATGGTATTGTATATTTCTACTCATAATGTTATTTTATGGTAGCATTTTATGAATTGTAGTGCCTAATTAGGTAGTGCTTCTGTGTACCCGATTAGGTTGTGTGTGACGGCCTGGATTTTCGACCTTCGAAAATTGACATCAATGCATTTACTGTATTACATACCAAGCAATCAAATGTCGGAAATACCAAATCGTTATGCAAAAGAAGGAAGAGGTAGAAGAAGAAATAGAAACAACAACAAAGAATCTCATAATCGCAGCGGAACAATATATAATAGATAGTAACATGTCTTTATACAAAAAGAATTACAACTATTATTTACATATTACATCATCAGAGTACAATACATCAATAACACAATACCAGACAGTTGTAATAACTTGTCCTCATGGATGCTGAATATACAGAATACGATACACAGCGGAATAAAATTAAATATGTGTAATACGTCTTCGTCATCCAGCTCGTCTTTTGAGCTCCGTAACATCCTATCATGTATCTGTAATATTCAGTCTGACCCGAGCATTATAACAAAATAACACCCGAGTTAGTCTAGAAAACCAACGTGAGAAAATACACTCAATTTGAATTATTAAAGTTATCAAAATTCTTTGAAAAACAAAGGTATCTCGTAAGATCGCATCACACATAAACACGATGGATTTTTACCTTACGATAACCAAAACACTTCATATCAAAATCGTCTGATATTATAATAGTGTCTAAACAAAGTAAATAAAAAATTGCTGAAATGCTTGCATCTCACATTTCAACATTGTCGGCACAATCAAAACTGTATGGCACTTATTGAAGAATGGATTCCATACAATGACTAGGCATAGGGTACCACCTATCACAGTACACTTCTAGAAAATGTACCGAGGACCTTGTCGGGATCCCCTGCAACACAAGATCGGCCCTATCCCTAACCTGGATAGAACGGAATATGTTATCACTTTGGGTGTTCCCACCCTTATCGAGAGCTCTTTTGCATGCACCACCGTATCCATAATAAATAATATATCCGAAGGTATCTAGAAAGGTGAAAACATACCCTAATTGGGAATGAGCCACTTAGCCTTGCTACATATCCGCTGATTTTCAATCATTCGGTTGATGAGGCTTGAGGCCACGATCACCTTTCAAAAAATTTCACTTAGAATGCTCATCGTCCTCCAGTGACGATGTTTTGATATCATTCGTCCATACAAGTTGTCCTGGATCTGGACAAACCGAATCACCGTCTTCATCGTCTTCATGGTATTCATTCGTAATGCTCAAATTAGATCGAAGTAATTTTCGTATAATTAAATCGGATCTCGGTCTCTTCGAAACGATCAACGAAATTAGCCAAATACTTGATAGCTGGTTATTTAACTATCAACAAAACATCCATAAGCAGACATCGGGTCTTATTATAATTTTTCAAAATCTAACTCCAGAATATCTTTATAAGATATATATTCAAATCACTTTCCAATTTTCAATATTTAAGACAACCCAAATATTTATATCCATATCAGTTAATTTCCAACCACCCCTTATTTCAACACTTAGAAAAATATTTAAAATATATTTTCTAACCCTTACATCCCAACACTTAGGGGAAATTCACTTCTTTCTCTTTTATAAAAAAACCCTTCCCAATTTATATTCTAAATTCCTTAACTCGTTTATAATGAGTTCTTTAAGTTCCGGGTTCCTTAATTAAACCTCTTAATTCAAAAATATATACTTATCTCACCGAAATAACTACATTCACAATCCATTTCCTTCAAAAATATTTAAACAAAACCCTTTGTAAATAATATGGAAAGCACCACATGGTATCAACCGTGGATTCATAGTTCAATGATTACGTCTCTATCCCAAAGAAATCCAAAACTTAACTGCAGGCAATCTCCGCTTTCGATTTCGCCATGAAAGTATACTATTATGTTCCAAATACTTTATTAGATAATTTCCCAAAATAATACTTATAAAATTTCTATAATAATTTTATCCAAGTTTAATTTAGGCAAATACTCTTTTATAAAAGTTATTATATAAAATAATATCCATATTGAATAATTTATCTTTTAAAATAATACTTTTGATAAATTCTAAATAATAATTAACTTAATATCAACTCATTATAAACTAACTTAATTAATAATTTAAATATACTTTAAATAATTTAAAATAATTTCATAACTTTGAAACAATAATTACTTTTGATTTATTAATAAGATTCTAATCAGTTTACAAGACTTGTTTATAAAACTTATAATCCATTTTGACAATTTTAAAAATATTTAAATAACTAATTTTCCAGAATATTTTTATGCTAAAACATTTTTAAATTTACCTGGTATAATAATTTAAAAATCCTCCTTTTATAAATAATTTAACTTCTCAATAAAATATATTTTCCAATTCCAATATAACCAGTCTAACATTTATAAATCTCCCTCGATTTATCACCAATTTAATTTACGTCCTAATTCCATAAACCCCCTTTTTCACATTTCTAGAAGTAAATTCTATTATTATTTTATAGATCGATTTTAATTCTATTATTATTTTATAGATCGATTTACCCATCTCATTACAAATTCTTACTGTGAATTTACCTCTTCAATGTATCCACTGATAATCGCTTCACTTTATTTATAAACATTGTTATACATTTCACAGTATTCAATTCCAGTTTATAATAGTACACATCACTTAGAACCATTATAAATTGATTTCTAAATTAAATTCCATTTATAAATCAATTCCTCGAATAATCCAAACAACATTCCAAACCTAACTCAATCTCGATTATATTTCTATTTGTAATTAAGCAATCTTATTTAAAAATCCGGTATATTCAAATTTCACGTTTATTTCCAAATGCACTTTTTCACAAATCTATTTAAAATCTTGATTCAAAAACCTTTTATATTTAAAACAAGTACCACCAAGGAATTATTATTGAAAGTCATTATTCCAAATCTCTATTTACCATATCCCGGAATGGTTAAGTACAAATTAATAGTCAAACTATTTATTTTACTCAAATTCACTTCTTTTATTAATCCAAAGTTTTCTATAAATATTTTACTTTCAAATTCCTTTTTACTTTATTTTTTCCAAATTCAAAACATATATCATTGGTATTTAAAAATACCAAAAATCTAGGCCTAAACAACATAGCATCCAATAAATTCAAATCGCACTATAATCTACCATAGATTATTTAAACAGATCATATATCAATATATATGAAATTTGATTCAACCTTTTTTTTGAGGAATCCAGTTGGATCCCTCCAACCTATTTTCCCTGCACCCACAAATGTTAGCACAACATAAAAATACCAATCCCACTTCGAGAGGGATATTGCGGTATATATGGTCATCCGCTATTATACGGGGTGCATAGGGTCTCATCCGCTAAAATATGCGGGAACAATCAATCCAACTACTAATATATACTACTATATATATTATAACACCCAACTGATAATAATAATTATCAAATCATCCAATTAACCAATAATTAATTTTAACTATTTAAAATTAATACCAATCATTTAAATGAGTGAGATTTACTCACTTTGATTTTTATTTCCATTTTCGTGTTCCGGTTCCAATTTAATTCGAACGCGTTTAAAATTATTTGAAATTTTAGCAAGCTCGGATCTCGACCAATCCAATTACATGTCGAAGGATTCGCCAATACGAATCCAACGCAAGTAACCACCTAAAACAAGTGAGATACGAAATTTATAAGCATTTGCATTTTTGTATAAAATAGTTTATATTACTAAATCCATTTTTTATCTATACACTTACCCAGGCCCAAAAAAAATTAAGCTCAGCCTAAACAACACATCATCTTCCCCACATTGAAGTATGACTATGGCAGTTCCTTCCTCATGCACGCACAGGCCTATGCAAGCCATGAGTCACGATTTCTCGAACTGACCACATCTACGAACTCCATATCTACTCCTCTTCGCAACGGTTCCCTTCTCCCGAGCTTCGGCCCCTCCCATCGAAAATCGATATCGCCATTCCCCCATCGACAGCAGCAGGTCATGTTCACCAATTTTGAACCAAAGCCCACCAAAACGCAACCATTCGCTCGCCTAACTACCACGAAGTCAAATTCGGTCCTTGATTACCTTATCTACTCCAAAATCGAACTAAAACTTCAACCCTAGCTTACCTATCCACCGCTCGAACAAGTCGAGCATACCTATCTTGCAGCCGCACCTTGCTAAACATATACCAAATTGAAGCCAAAGCCGAAACTAGATTTTTGCAATTGGTTTTGGTTTTTTTTACTGTGTATTTTGAGAGACGTAGATTTTGAAGTTTTCATATTTCTTGTTTACTGATGGCTCGGTTGGTATATAATAGGGTGAAGGAGGAAACGTGTTTGAAGATCGCTATAGTAGCTCTGAAGTGAAGGGAAATTTTTTGATGGGAATACGGTTAATCAATGTAAATATAATTTTTTTTAAATTTCCAAATCATCTCGTTTACGTTGCTTAAAATTTAGAACTCCTATCGAGGCGTGCCGCTAGACGTTATAATGTTATACCCCTATTCTGATCGCAATGGAAAAGGTTTCGAGTCCTACCTCGATCATTTGAAGAAAATAGCATTTTGGATCCAATTATTATATTAAATTTTTCGATATAAATTTCAACGTGTTTATACCCCATACGACCAAACGATAACTATAAAAGCTACGAAATTCGAAATCCGATAGTATTACACTATTACGGACCCAATGGAACTAGTTTCGTCAAAATTAGAGACTATGCCCCAGAAGGCTATTTTTATACGTTAATTTAAATGATATATTTTTAAAACTGAACGAATCACTTTTAAATTCAATTTAAAAAGTTTTATTATCTTCATTATTATTAATATAAATTTTATAAGCCTCTAAATTATTTTTATCAAGCTAAAACTCAAGATTCAATAATTCAACCAATATTCAATTATAAAATTCAATAATTAAATTATCCAATAAATCGTTATATTTAAAATTCAAGTTAAAAATTAACTTGTAAATATTTAAAATCAATTAAACATTCCAATTCCACATAACCAAAATTTTGGGTCATTACATTGTGCTTTCAATTAGCTTATATATATACATATATACACACATATATATATACATATATATACATACATACATACATATATATATATATATATATGTATGTATGTATGTATGTATGATTAGAATATGCATTTGGTTGACTTTTTTATCCATATGTACCTGATTATGTTGTGCATCCTGTTAGCTTTTGCATCCATATGTACCCGATTAGGTTGTTCATCCGGTTAGGTTTTGCATTCAATGGAACAAATCTATCTTGGTTATAGATTGATTTCCATACGTACCAGATTAGGTAGTGCATCCAATTAGTTTTTGCATCCATACGTACTCGATTAGGTAGTGCATCCGGTTAGCTTTTGCACCTGTATGTACCCAATTAGATTACGCATCCGGTTAGCTTTTGCATTCGTATATGTATCCAATTAGATTGTGCATCGGGTTAGCTTTTGCATTGAATTTGATTACTTTGAGTTTCAGGTATTACAAAATATGGTGTTAGTTTTTACATACTATTAGTATCAGTTTTAAGTACAACAAAATATAGCATCAGTTTCAGGTGTAGCAAAATACAATATCATTTTTTAGTTGTATAGTATCAATTTTGTTTAATTTTCTTTCTGTACTTAGTTTGCAATAACTATTATAGTATGGTTTTAATTTATTTTATATCATTGTCGATTAATTGTGTAATATGGAATTCAAATGTAATTATATATATGTATTTATATAGAAATCAACATGCATAGTAATCTAGTTAGTAGAAATTTTTTGATACTAAAATGTGTAGTAGAACACAAGTTCGGAGTATGATTTTTTTTCCATGCAAATGGCCTAACTATACTATTGGTATATTACTATTTTTACTATATTTTGTATGTAAACGGCTAAGTAAAAATAAAATATAGTCATAACATAGCATCACATAATATTTATAGGCAAAGTTAAACAAAACTAATGTTACAACATCAGAAGTAAGATTACAGTTGTTTTTACAACAAATTGACAAAATTTCAACAAGCAAGTGTTTATACTTACAGTAAAACAAAGCTAACTTCAATTAGTACTAACTCAACGTCACAAATGTATATTAGTTGCAACCAAATATTAAAGTAGTTTTTACAACAAATTTACTTCTATATATTTTCATTTTGTTCTAGTCTTGACATGAAAATCGAATAAATTCCAACCGTGGTTATTGTTTGTCAATATCTCTAATACAATTCTTGCTCTAGTTTGCAACACAACTTTAGGTTTTAACTTAATTGCTATTTGGCTTTTTTTCAGTGATATAATAAATACCATGATGTATATTCCACAGTTAACTATATTTGAAGCAAAATATGTTATTAGTTTCAATTTGCATTAATTTAGTATCAGATATATAATAAATATATAACATTTTATTTAAGAGATAATGGTGCAAACAAATAATATGTTTTGAAATGAAATAATAAGAAGTTTTAGTATCAGTTGCAGTACTATTTTTGGTGCCCGTAGGTATCTTTTTTTACATCCATGATAATTGTTTCTATTTTAGTTTTGTATAGCTCTATCATCAATTTTGTGTTTGTAGGTATGAATTTTCGTACCTATATATATATATATATATATATATATATATATATCAGTTTTGATTTGAAGCAAAATTTTAATGAATTGAAAGAAAATTTTGTTTGTACAGTAAACAATTTTTTGCTATCATGACCAAATTATCAAGATTGCCATCAATTGTTCATTTCTTCACTTTGTTCTTCTTTCTAACTTTTGTTGTGCTTCTTCTTCAATTTGCAGTTTTGATAATTTTAGGTTTCTAGTATAAGTCTTCGTCATTTGCGATTTTGGGGTATTTCGACCTAGGTTTTCGATGTCTAGAATTGGGCATTGCCAACGGATTTCTAATGACTGCTCAACAGGCAATGAAGTTTGTAGTTCTGTTAGTGATAATGATTTGCTTCTAGTTTGAGGTGCTATTATTATATTGATTTTGAATTTTGTGAGAAAATCGAATAAATAGTTTGAAATTGACAGGGAGTGAAGAATGAAAAGGAATAGAAAAGTTTGTTTTCAGGTGGGGGGGAATGATTTATTTTGCAATTGCGCTTTAGTCCTATCCTTTTAGCAAAAAATTAGGATTGTGTCCTTATGCTTAAAATATTAGGATAATATGTCCTTTAGAGCATTTTCTCCCAAAAACGTAACCCTGCAAAATCCCACATCAAGCTAGATTTACGTTTACCTTACACCGATTCCTCCAGCTTACTCCATTTATAACTAGGCCTACTTTATAGGCTTAATAGTTGTTTTCGAATTCATATTTTTATTCAATATATCCTGTTATTTATGGTAGAACTACAACTTGAATTTGTTTTCATGGTTCTGCTATTGTTCTTGCTTGTGAATGGTTTTACCTTGCTTTAGTCCTTGGTGTTGTTCGGTTCGCGATTAATCGTGGTTGGACCAAGGCTCGGTCCAGTTATGATAGCACGGATTTGGATTTAATTTTAGTCGTCATTACATCATAAAATGTACACTATACACACACACACACACACACACACACACACACACGAGCGTTACGGCATGTGCTTCACGCGTGATGAAGGCATCTGAATAGTTTTTCTATAAAGTGCATTGTTTAATACATTCAAAAGAAAATGATTTCCATAAATATTTAGTCATATTTTTGTGTTGAATCAAACGTAGTTAATTTGAATTTTTATTTTTAAATTGCAATATCTAATTTTTTATTAGTTTAAATTTTTATTTTTATTATTAATTAACAAAAAGAGAATTTGTAAAGTAGATTATTTGTTAGATCCTATTTTTAAGTAATATTACGACTTGGTAAATGTTTGTAGAGGAAATTTTGAATTTGTAACGAAAGTTTAATTGTCAGATCCTAACTTTAAGCGATGTTAAATTTTAATAATATCTGTACAAAGGCATTTTTGGTATTTCATACTGACACCAAAAGAGTGTGACAGCAAATATATTACAACTATTACTAACGAAATACACATAAAGGGCAATTTTGAAACTTCGCGGTCGAAAAAAAATTGCACTTTCAAGCCAACTATTAATATATATATATATATATATATATATGTATGTATGTATGTATGTATGTATGTATATATGTGTGTGTGTATGACTTAGAGAACAAAGCTTTGCTCGTAAACTTTGAAGGAGTATGTATTGTGCCCCTAATCCATATGGGTGGTTCGAGGAGTTCTACTACCAAAAAATAGTTGTGAGCTAAGACTCTATTAAAAGTACTAATTAGATTAATAAAATTAAAGCATCAAAGTCATTTACATACAATATAGATAACAAATGGATTAATAGAAGGAAACAATTGTCCTGATAACAATACTTCAAGTCATAAAACGGTTTAAAATAAAAATTATTTTTTGTAACTAATATATGTTAGAAATGTTAATCATTAAATTTCAAAGCAAAGAAGCTTATTTACCATGAATTTTAGCATTCAGATCATAGTAATATTCTATAAATAGAAATTCATAACATAAAGTTTATAAAAATAAAGATAAAAAAGTCTACCCACTTATGTGAAATTGTGCTTTATGAAATTAACATGATGCTTTAATCTTTCCTTTCAATTTCTTTCAATAAAATAAGATATTGAAAATTATGAATTTGTGTAATTTTTAAAAGTTGTAACTTTTCAGTTTAGGAACTATAAAGCGAAGGAATTGAGAATGAATTAATGTTTATCTTATTTGCGCTTAGCGTCTACTTTTATTTTCGTACAATGATTTTTGTTGATGTCTACTATAAATTTTTACATCTTTGTTTTAATACACTCACTCTTTCTAAAACTAATTTATTTTACATCCCTCATTTTTTAAAACTTTTTGCTACATCCTTTTATTTTAATTTTTTTCCTCTTACTTCTCTCGTTTCCAAATTGAGTGCAATTGTCGATGCATGTATTGCATAAGGTTATAAGCTATGGAAAATGATACATGGACATATGTTAAGGTTGGAAAAATTACCAAAATACCTCTCGAATTGCACATATTTCAGAAAAATAAGAATATGCTTTATAAAACAAAATTAGGAGGGAGCTGAAACTTAATTTTTATATTTATAAGATATATGTCAAAATTTCCATCTTTTTCTATTTTGATTCTCTGGAGAGAAATGGGTCCAAAGCCATGGATGTAGCAGTTTTACACAAGGGCCGCCCTTGAGCTCATATTTTGAATATTTTCATGACATGTATAACAAACCGACAAAAATGATTTCATGGGTATGTTTATAATGTTCGGTAGTGTGTTAAAAGAGAAAAAAAACAGTTAAAGTATTTGAATTTTCAAGAAAGAAACAATAGTCCCAAGTTCAAATAGTAAATAAACTTCTAGAAAGTAAATAAAATTAACATTTTCAAGTATGTAATTAGTTGAACCGATATTATAAAAATTAGAGTCGAATCAAACATTTTGATTGGTTAAACAAAACAAAAGGTAAGCATGGAGAAACTTCGTTGATATAAATTTGGTTAAGTGATAAAATGCAATTTTATTAAATTTTGTAGAAAAGCAACCATGGAAAAAATAAATTGGAAATATATCTTACAAAAAGGTTGAAATTGTACACAAAAACAAAAATGCAAGTTCCTAATTCATTTTTCATAGATACATCATAAATACATACACTTTCAATAATTACAACTTTCACCATGTTACCTTAATCAAATTTTGATCAAGTTTTACTATTACAAATTTGAAAACAAAGGATTGCACAAACTATACCACTAATAAATAGTTGTTATTTAAGATACTAAGAGCAACATTTTATCTATTTTTTTTAAATGTAAAATATATAAATAAACAACAACAATAGCAAAATATTTAATTACTTTTATACAAAAAAGAAAATTTCATTAAATTGTTATATTCTGATTTACATTTTACGCAATACTTGAATAATGATTTTATATTCAATTCTAATTGGTAAGCAACAAAATGACGTCAAAAAAATTATACTAAAAATCACTAAATACCTTTATTATAACGATGGAAGCAAATCGAGCGGATTTGCAGACGATATTAGAGATGTAGACGTGATCATGTGGACAAATTTTGAGACACATCACCAATATAAGCGGTTTTGTAA
Organism: Allium cepa; assembly: GCA_030765085.1. Taxonomy (NCBI): domain Eukaryota; kingdom Viridiplantae; phylum Streptophyta; class Magnoliopsida; order Asparagales; family Amaryllidaceae; genus Allium; species Allium cepa. The sequence continues at coordinate 266,910,496 of CM060932.1, forward strand.
TAATTTAACTTATTTTCTAAGTATCAAAGTCATTACTACAAAAATTTTGATTAATAACATCAACCGTAATGATTTAGCTGTGATAAAAAATGATTTTAGAGTGTTTTGATTTTAATTGTACGGAAACGCCATTTGATTACCAAAATTGTTGAGAACATACTATGAATGAAATCATCATAAAATATTTTAATATATAGTACTAAAAAATATCATCAGAGCTATTGAATCGAAGTGTTGATTATTATGGCTTTGTAGTTTAACTTTCACAATGTTATATTTTATGTGCTCTTCTTTCTTTTTTTGTTGTTTTACACCATCTGGATTAAACTCCTGGTTTCAATCCTAAAGGACCATTAGGTAAAATAAAATTCTGTTAGATAAATCGAATATGTAATGGAAGTTTGTGCATGTTCAAGAAACTGTCACATAAATCCTTCACAATTCGCATAATTAATCAAAAAAATTAGGTATTTTACATTTTCTTTACATCTTATATTATTGGAAGACCAAACCACGAATTGTAGATCTCCACAATTGGAGGTTATGAAGGTCTGCTAGAACTGCGCAAATTATAATTATTAAAATATTCTTGTATAAGTGGAACTTAAGGTCTAACCTATTAATAATAATAGAAATTTTATACTTACGAAATATATTGAATAAATTTGTTTCAAAATGTCAATAGCAAATGTAAAATCAGAACTATGTTTCATCATAACTTGTTGATTATGTAAAGTTTATAAATACGAATGATAAAAGTCCTACGTCCCATGGAAATCCACACATTATCGTATCACACTCCTGTTTATGAACACAGATCAAGTAAGAAATGACAATTTATTTTCATTATTTTATTGAATAAGCTCGGTGACTTTTATAGGAACGTACATAAATATTAAACTTACTACTTTTACCTATTCTAAAGGAACAATAGACTAAACTATGACTAATTCAAATAACAACGAGCCCTATTCAGTAGTGATTTATTCACCAGACTACTAATTATTTGTTGCCATGTTCTTACCAAAAGACTTCACCAATATACCTTCTCCAAAACTAAGACAACCTGTCTTTAATTTATCCTTAGCATTTTACACATGCCAAGCATACCACAAAACTTTTCATAGAAGTCAAGTTTCAATGGCTTCGCCATGATGTATGCTACTTGAACAAGCGTATTATTGTATACCAGCTTTATAACACCTTGATTTGCAAGCTCACAAAGAAAATGAGACCTCATATCAATATGTTTACTCCTTTCGTAAATCACTAGATTCTTTGAGAGCTTGATTGTATCACAAAAAATCATCGTACACCGTCCTGCGCTGTGTAGTTAAAGCCCCGCAAAATCCCTACTATAGCACATAGTGCTTTTAGACCGTTATGCTTTTTCAATATAGCGCTAATAAACAGTAGATCCGCTTTCAGTCCCGCTATTTTCTGCTCCATCCGCTAAATCAAAGCTTTCTAGCACCCATTTTAGCAATATTAATATAAAAAGGTTGATTTAACTAGTTCTTTTTTGAATCAAATCAACAAAATTAGGATAAAGACCTAATTTTAAGGCATATGTGCTCAATATAAGTTAGACATATATTATAGTCACCAAATCTGGACTGCATAAATCATGATATTTTTAGGTTTTGTTATATAAGATTAAACAATATTTCTTTTTTCTATGCAAATGATGTGAGATTGATAATAAATTATTCTAAATATTTGAATTTATACCAGCTGGAAATTTTTGCACCTCCGCTATATCCCTACTTTACCCCATTATAACTTTTTGCACTCCCACTACTATGGAACCGCTAAGTGCTTTAACTGCATAGTTCCTACGTTAAGCTGGTATTCTCCAAAATCCTTCTAAGCCAAATAACTTGGCATGTACACGCTGCTGCTACCATAAATTCCGCCTTAGTTGTTGACAAAGTTACAACTAGTTGCCTCTTTGATGACTACGAAATCACTACGTTACTCAGAAAACAGACACATCCAGAAGTACTCTTCTTACTATCTTGATCTCCAGCATAATCAGAATCTGAATAAGCAATTAATGTATCATCTCCATTCCTCTTGTAATGAATACCAAAATCCAGCGTACGTTTAATGTACCTTAAAACCCTTTTCACAGCTGCCATTTGCTACTCAGTAGGGTTTCCATGTATCTACTTGCTAAACTAATAATAAACATGAGATCAATCCTAGTAACTACTAGATACATTAAACAACCTACCATTTATTGGAATAAGTTTGCATCCACAAAGCCACTATGATCATCCTTCACAAGTTTACATCCTAGAACTATGGGATTTCTCACAGAATTGCAATCCTTCATCTTGAACATTTCCAAGATCTCCCAAGCATACTTTCCCTAGCTTATGTGTATTCCTGATTCATCTTGATTGACCTCAACCCTTAGAAAATATCGCTTCTTCCTAACGTCAGTCATATCAAATTCGACACTCATAGAAGCTTTGAACTCTTCAATCTTGTTCAGCCTGGTACCAATTATACGATAAGACCATCCACATATATGTAGGATTGATTTCACCCTAGAGGGGGGTGAATATGGTGATACTATCAATTATAAAATTTAATGCGGAAGTATAAAATAATTTCAACACAGATATAAAAGAATAAAAGCAGCATAGGCAATAGTAGAATAATAAATGCAGAAATAGAACAACACAGATTTACCCAGCTTCGGCAAAACCCTGCCTACATGCTGTCCCCAAGGTTTCTACTAGAAATTAAGTAGTCAGATGCTTACACACGTAAACTCGTGACACCCGCTATCGACTAACTTAACTCTATGCTTAAAACTCTGACACAACTCAGCCATTGAGTTGCGAATTCTTGAACTACACCACCGTAGTTCGTCCCCTAGTCACAGGGCTAGAAATTACAATAGTTTAAAAGAGAAGTACAAATTAAAAAATAATTTAAAAATAAAAATCCTAATTTTACTATTAATCCTAATATGATAATTAAAAGAAACCGGCCCAAATTGAATAAGGAATCCCCTTTTCTTTACTTATGTCTATGGCCCGATTCTTTGTTCTTTGATGCTTTGAAAATGGCTACCTCTTATTTCGTTCATTCCTATTTGTTCCAAATTAGGGCTTCATGAGAATTGAAAGGCGTCGACTTTAAATTGATCGATTGAATAGATATTCTCACGTAGCTTTTTTGATCGATCGTTTCTTCAATTTTGCATACGCTGTTTCAAATGACTTCGGTATGTAATTTCCTTTTTTCTTTTCTAAATAATTTGTTTGAACTCGATTCATTTTTTAGGACGATGATGATTTGGGTTAAATAGGGATTAATTCCCTTGAGTATCATTCGAATATTTGTTTGAATTCGTCTGTTACTTTTTGCTTGGCCATTCGATTATACATGAATGCTTGAGATTTCTATGACTTGTTCAGTTGATTATCACAGCTTCAATTTTTGGCTTGTTTGATTTCTTGACCATCACGGTTTTGATTAAACTTGACTTTGGATCCGTGAATTTCTGATGACTCTGGTTTCTTAAATTCTGATTTTGACTTCGTTCAACCACTTACAGCTTCATATGAATTTTACTGTTGATTTCGACCTGATGCTTGAAATGTGTTCATTCGGCTTTGACTTTGGTATGAAACTGATAATTTGAACTTGATTTGGTTATTTTGACATCCCTGCAATATTTGAACTGCTGGAGCTCATTCACCTATTTATCATTGATACTTTTGTTTTACTCTTGGTCTGCACTTGATTTTGTAACTGCAAATTGACTTTGTTCGTCTTTGTATTTGAGTTGAACTGGTCGCACTATATGTATATACATGTATACATGTGTTTTTGCCCACGTATATATGTATGCTTATGATGCAAAAGGTCTGTGTTGCATTGAGCTCTTGCTCTGTTCACTTCGAGTTGTTTATGTATATACGTGGTGTACTTGCTTCCATGTTGCCAGGCTTACTTGAGCTTGCACTGTGTCACTGTTATCTTGTTGCAGTCTGATTCTTCAAGTGTACTTTGTTTTTGGTCTTCATGTAGCTTGTTACATGATTGTTTGTTGTGGCCAGATTTGTTTATGTGCATGTGTATATACATATGCCATTTTATATTTTGTTTTGGTCTTGTTCATTTGAAGACATTTAACTGTGATTGAGCCTGGGCATGTGTATGTGTTTTTTTGGTCTCTGTTGGTCTTGTAATTATTCCATATGCTTTGTTTTCGTACTTCATGTTTTTTGGAACTGCTTTAAGCTATACTGCTGGTTGCCTTTGAGTTTCTGGATTACATCAAGTACATGTCCATATGCCTGATATGCTGGCTCGAGTCTGGTACCTTAGCTTGATTCATTTAGTTGAACATTGTTATTTGGTCAGAACTGTTGTAGTATGCATCTTTGTTGCACCTGATCAATTCATAGTTGTGGTCTTTGTTGCATGTCACCATGTGCACACATGCATATGCATGTGTATGTATATATGTTGTTGAGACTATGACATGTGCATTTCTCTGGTACACTTGAGTCTGGTTGGACTATCTAGTCCCCTCAGTTTTGTATTGTTCACTACTTTTTGTACTTGTTCATTTTTTATTTTGGACTGGTCGAGTTGTTTTAGTTGTCTTGACCATTTTACTGAACTTGTACATTTTGATTGCACCTGTGTTGAACCCAGCTTATAGCTCGGGTTTGACCTTGTGCTTGTGTCGTGACTTGATTTGTATTGCACTTGAGTTGATCCTGATTTTTGATTGACCTTTTGCTCACAAGTCCCTGTAATTTTATAAAGTGTATGCCCGTATGCACGGCATTGTGGCATGTACCATGATATACTGTGCATGTCACAAGTTGTTCGTGTTTGATGAATTTAAAATAAATATGATGACGAACAACCCAAATAACCGAGGAAAATAATCTTTTCAAATCATATTTTATTTTATACTGCAGAAAATATTTCCTTTTCAATTTTTCTGTGTCAATGTTTATTTTACAGATTGTTCAGATGCTGGATTCAATCTGGAATAGAGTCAAAGATTAAAAACGAGTGAATGAGTGATATGCAGTGAGGTGCTGATTTATGTAATAATTGTATACTGAAAAATCGTGTTGTAATATGAAATATTGTGTGTGTGTGTGTATAGCGAAAGCACAAATTTGTACTATTCAAAATTATCATAAATATCTGCTTGAACTTAAATTCTGTGTTACTTATTTTATTCAAAAAATATTTATTTAATTCTATGAAAATAAAATAGTGTAATAACAAATACATTCAATTGAATATATATATATATATTATCATCAAACAAAAATCATATACTTGTATATTCAACAATATAGCGAAACAATTAACAAGTTTCCTCCTTTATCTAATTTCATGAACAAGGTAGCCTCGTGGGGACACTTGTGAAATAAATTATTGCAGAAGTAGGACTCGATATGATTGTACCATGCTCTAAGTGCTTGCATGAGTCCGTATAATTCCATCTCTAATTTATATGCTTTTGTTTCGCTTGCTTTCTTCTCAAATCCTTCAAGCTGCTGCACGTAAACTGTCTCTTCTATGAATTCTCCATGCAGAAAGGCACTTTTCACCTCGAGCCGATGAATCTTCATTCCCTTCTGTGTCGCAAGAGCTAGAATAGCTCTAATGGTGTCCCGTCTTGCCACAAGTGTGAATACCTCAGTGTAATCTATGCCATACTTCTGTGCATATCCCTTTGCTATGAGCCAGGCTCTACATTTGTCAACCTCACCATTGTTGTTTAGCTTAGTCTTGAAAACCCACTTAATCCCTATTGCTTTTTCCCCAGCAAGTAGGTTGCATAATTCCCATGTGTCATTTTTCTCAATGGCTTCAATTTTTTGTGCTATAGAAACTCTCCAATGCTCATGAGTGGCAGCTTCAGCATAGCTTACATGATCTTGAATAGAAGTAAACAATGTAAGATCACCGTGTGTTTCTTCATCATAAGACAAACCTTCTCCACTTGTGTAGTCCTTCATCCAAGTAGGAGCTCTTCTCAATCTTCTAACATTATTTTCAACAGTCACTTGTATTTCTTCATCATGTGTTTCTCCTTCTTTTGACATACTTGAGACATTACTCTGCGTGTTTGTTACTTCCTCGCTGCTGGCTTCAACATCATCCCATTTCAGCGTCGCCTGGTTTCCACTTGAATTTTGGCCCCAGTCCCATGCTACTTACACTTCAAAGACAACGTCTTTGCTAATGATGATTATGTTTTCAGTAGGATTATACAACACGTATGCCTTAGATTCCTCACTAATGCTGAACATCATATATTTAACACTCTTTCCAGCAAGCTTCTTTCTCTTTTCTTTTGGTACGTGTGCATGTGCCACAGAACCAAATACCTTGAAGTGACTCATTAATGGCTTCTTATTGCTCCAGGCTTCTTCTGGCGTCACTTTCTCCACTCCAGAGGTAGGTCAATGATTTAGAAAATGTATATACCATGATGGTGCTTCAGGCCAGTTATCTTTAGAATGTTTCTACCATTAGCATGCCTCGAACCATATTGAGAACCGTCCGTTCTTCCTCTCGGCCACACCAATTTTGGTGTGGTGTGTATGCAGCAATCAGCTATCTTTATATCCCATAGCTTTCACAAAAAACTTTGAATTCTCTAGAATTGTACTCACCTCTCCTATTAGTTTTGAGACATTTAATCATCAAACTCGTTTCTTTCTCAACCAATGCTTTGAATTTTCTAAAAATGTCCAGTGCTTGTGATATCTTAGATAAAAAATAAGTCCAGCACTTACGTTAATAATCGTTGATGAACGTGATTATATATCTCCTTTGACCGCTAGACTCAAGTGAGATAGGTCCACAAACATCTAAGTGAACCAATTGAAGTTTCTTGATGCTCTCCAAAAACTCTTCTTTAGAATGGACTCTCTTTGTTGTTTCCCAATCAAACAGTTTTTACATGGCTTGTCCACTTTTTTAACTATAGGCAATCCTAATACCATCTCCTTATTTTTCAACATCTTCAAACTCCTGTAATTGATGTGTTCATAACGCTGATGCCATAACCGTTCTCCACATCTGTCTTGAGACAAGTTGCCATAGATTGCACTATGTTTGCAATGACAACATACATACATTTTATAGTCATTGGGGTCTGAATGATCAATGCTTTCTGTTGGTGGTACACACTGCACGTTTCATAATGCATAAGAACTACTACACTCTTTTCTTGGATTTGACCAATGCTGATCGAATTATCCTTTAGGCATGGAACAAAGTATATGTCAATCGAAACATGGTTAACACTTTCTATTGCAAATCTGACGTCGCCTTTCCTCGCCACTTACAACTTTGAATTATTCCCAAGCTTTAAACTGTGTCTATATTCTTCATTTAACGAAAAAAAAACCCATTGCTTGTCACCACTCATGTGGTTCGAACACCTTGAGTCCAAGAACCAGACCTGGCCTCTTGTTGCATGCTTCTTCTTCACGTGAACCATTAAAACCATCTCTTCTCTATCATCAAGCTCCATATGGTTGACATCCTTCTCCCATTCTGGACACTCCCGTTGAAAGTGCCCTATCATATGGCACTTGTAACATTCAACCGTGCTTTCGTTGGCGAAGGATCTTCCTTGACCTCAGCCTCCTCCTCCCCTTCCTCTGTAAGCTGGTTCTGTGACAACCTTCAACGCCCACTCTCCTTCTTTTTGTCCAAGCACTTTTTGTTCACGAACCAATAAACTGCCATATAACTCATTTATGGTCATTGTATTGAGGTTATTTGATTCCTCGATAGAACATACTACGTAATTGAATTTAGGTGAGTGAACGAAGAACCTTGGATACACAGTGCTATGAACTGTTGAAGTTGATCAAAGCCTTGCTAAGTAAGCCATTAGAAGTTATTCATCTGAAGGAAAGAAGCTAATGAAGTCCACGTGCAAGATTTATGGTTGAATTAGTCTTAGTTTGTTTCCTGTTTTGTAGGAGATGAATTGATCAAGTTTGTTAGCTTTATTTACTCTCTCTCTATTAAGCATATTGTTAAAAAAAGACACATTCCTAGGATCGTTTGTTAGAAGAAATCGTGAGCTATAATTCAGTTGTTGTAATGGCTATTTAAGCCTCTTTTCATTATCAATTCTAGTATGCAATTCAGCACAAATCCATTGTCTTTCTCTTGTTAAAATACAACATTTTGTATCGGAGCCAGAGGGTATTCTAAGGGCTTGATTGAGTGTTTTGTGTGAGGACTAAAACACAGGGAAACACAGTGTGAGACAATGCAAAACAACAACAACAACGGTGTTGGTGGCAATGGGAATTCAATTACCCAGTTGCCTATGTTTAAGGGAGTGAATTATCACTTCTGCAGTCTAAAGATGAAAACACTCTTTAGATCACAAGAGTTATGGAGCATTGTAGAAGATGGGTTCACGGATGATGCACCGGCTGAACCAAGCCAAGATTTGAGAGACAAGAGAAAGAAGGATGCAAAGGCCCTTTACATTATCCAACAATCTCTGGATGATGAGGTCTTTCCAAGAATTACAACGGCTTCTACTTCAAAAGAAGCTGGGAGCACTCTCAAGCAAGAATACTTGGGAGATAAGAAGGTGATTGCAGTGAGATTGCAATCTCTTAGGAGGGAGTTTGAGACGTCCCAGATGAAAGAAAAGGAGACAGTTCAAGAGTACCTATCAAGAACCGCAAGTACTGTGCAACAGATGAGGTCTTATGGTGAAGAAATCAAATCTCAACAGGTTGTGAGCGAGGTACTAAGAAGTCTCACAAACAAATTTGATCATGTTGTCACTGCAATCGAAGAGTCCAAAGACATGGAAACGTACACGTTTGATGAACTCATGGGCTCACTTCAAGCTCATGAAGGCATTCCAAAGGTGATGAGGAGAAAGAGGAGAAAAATTTCCATGTCAAAGGAGAGTCTTCAAATAAGGAGAAATCAAACCAAAACTCAGGAAGAGGAAGAGGAAGAAGTGGCTACAGAGGCAGAGGCCGTGGAAGAGGCCAATCTGGTGAAGGAAGAGAAGACTCTTCTAAAGGCAATTACAAGGGGCCAATCAAATGTTATTACTGTAACAAACCTGGCCACAAGGAAGCTTCTTGCTGGAAAAAGGATGAAGACAAGGAGAAAAGGAAACTGGAACAAAAGTCAAATTATGTTGAGCAAGAGAATCTGTTTTTAGCTCAACATGGTTGTGATAATGAAAGCAATTCAGTCTGGTATGTGGACAGTGGGTGTTCTAACCACATGACCAGTTCAAGAAACCTGTTTCAGAATTTTGATGACAGCAAGAAGAGTATTGTAAGACTTGGAGATGGGAAGCAATTGACAGTGGAAGGGCTTGGTACAGTTGCTTTTCAAACTGAGCAAGGCAAATCAAGGCTTCTGCACAATGTTCAGTATGTGCCAAAACTGGCACACAATCTCTTGAGTGTTGGTCAACTGGTGTGTGGTGGCTACAAAGTTGTGTTTGAAGATGGCGTCTGTGTGATCAAGGAAAAGCAAAGCAATGAGGCACTAATGAAGATTGCAATGGGAAAGAACAAAGTCTTCCCTTTGAATCTGACAAACAATTTGTGGTGAAAGGAGATGACAGTGCCAAGCTATGGCATCTCAGGTATGGACATTTAAATGTTCATGGTTTAAAGTTTTTAAGTACTAAAGAATTTGTGCTTGGATTTCCCAAAATTGGGAATCTAGAATTTTGCGAAGGCTGTGTGTATGGCAAACAGGCTCGTGGATCCTTTCCAAGTGGAAATTCTTGGAGAGCTAGTGAATGCCTGGAACTGTTGCATGCTGATTTGTGTGGGCCTATGCAAACTGAATCTTTAGGAGGAAATAAATACTTCCTATTGATTACAGATGATCACAACAGGATGTCTTGGGTCTATTTTCAGAAGGCCAAGTCTAAATCCTTTGAGAACTTCAAAAAATTCAAAGCTCTAGTGGAGAAGCAAAGTGGAAAGCAAGTCAAGGCATTGAGAACAGACATGGGAGGAGAGTTTATCTCCAACGAATTTGTGCAGTTCTGTGATGATCATGGCATTAGGAGAGAGCTCACTGCACCTTACACGCCAGAGCAGAATGGGGGTGGCAGAGAGAAAGAACATGACTGTGATAGAGATGGCTAGGAGCATGCTAAAGGCTAAGGGGATGCCTAACACAGCTGTTGTAACTGCAGGGTATTTGCTCAACATCTCACCAACTAAAGCTGTCATGAACTCTACACCTTTTGAGGTTTGGAGAAGTAAAAAGCCTTCTGTAAGTCATCTTAGAATTTTTGGATGTATTGCCTATACATTGATTAATTTGAGAACTAAGATGGATGATAAGGCAGAGAAGTGCATCTTTGTGGGCTACTCAACACAATCCAAAGCCTACAGGTTGTATAATCCAGTCAGTGGCAAGATCATGATTGGGAGAAATGTTATCTTTGATGAAGAAGCAAGTTGGGAGTGTAATGAGCCAAGCAAGAGGTGTGCAGCCTTACAGAAGTCAATCACACTTGGAGAATTTGATGAACCGGTTGAGGTGCCAACACAGCAATCTCCTCCAACAACACCTCATGGTTCATCAACATCTTCAAGTAGCCAGAGTTCTCCATCAACTCAGTCTTCATCATCAAGTGAATCTCCTCCACGCCGCGTAAGATCACTTGTTGATATCTATGAAAACTGTGATTTTGCACTTGTAGCTACAGAACCTGCAGGGTTTGATGAAGCAGTATGTCAGAATGAGTGGCAAGATGCAATGACAGAGGTGATTAAGTCAATTCAGAAAAATAAAACATGGGAAGTGAGCTTGCCACAAAACAAGAAGGCAATTGGTCTAAAATGGGTGCACATGACCAAATATAATGCAAATGGAAGCATCTCAAAGCACAAAGCACGGCTTGTGGCAAAAGGCTATGCACAACAGGAGGGTATAGACTATGAGGAAACATTCTCACATGTTGCACGCTTTGAAATAGTGATAATTGTTTTAGCATTGGCTGCACAATGGAAATTGCAGATTTTTCAGCTTGATGTGAAGTCTGCATTCCTCAATGGAGAATTGCAAGAAGAAGTTTTTGTGGATCAACCACAGGGATTTGTGAAGGAGGGTGAAGAAGAGAAGATGTACAAGCTGAAGAAAGCTTTTTATGGCCTAAAGCAGGCGCCAAGAGCCTGGTATAGCAGGATTGACTCATTTTTCATCTCAACTGGCTTCAACAGAAGTGAAAATGAGCCAACAATCTATGTGAAAAGGCAAGGTATGGATGAGTTCGTCATAGTCTGTCTCTATGTCGATGACATAATATATTTCAGCTCTTCAGAAACCATGCTAAGTAAGTTCAAAGCCTCAATGTTGTCTGAATTTGAGATGACTGATCTTGGAGCATTGAAATACTTTCTTGGTTTGGAAGTAAGACAAGGAAAAGCTGGTAACTTTTAGTGTCAGAGAAAGTATGCAGCAGATCTTCTTAAAAGATTTCACATGGAGAAATCTGAAGTTGCAAAAACTCGTATGAATGCTAATGATAAGTTGCAGAAAGTAGATGGTATTAAGAATGCTGATGAAAGGATTTTCAGAAGTATGGTGGGAGGTATGAACTATCTCACACACACTAGACCTGACATTGCTATTCAGTCAGTGTTGTGTCGAGATATATGCACAATCCAACCAAGCAACACCTGGGAGCTGCAAAAAGAATTTCGAAGTACGTTGCAGGCTCTCTGGATTGTGGCATTTGGTATGAAAGTGTGATGGAGTTCAAGTTGAAAGGATACACAGATAGTGATTGGGCTGGCTGTGTTGATGATAGAAAGAGCATGTCAGGTTCTGTATTTGATCTTGGTTCTGGAGCTGTGACATGGAGTGCAAAGAAGCAAGATACTGTGGCTCTTTCTTCATCAGAAGCTGAGTATATTGCTGTGGGAGCTGCAACAAAGCAAGCTTTGTGGCTAAAAAAGTTGTTAAAAGACTTGTGCTGTGAGCAATAAGAGGCGTTGGAGATTTGGTGTGACAACAAGTCCACTATAGCTATGACAAAGAATCCTGCATTTCATGCAAGGACTAAGCACATTGATGTGCAATACCACTTCATCAGGAAGTTGGTAGCTGAAGAGAAGGTTGTCCTGCATTCTATGGAACAAATTTTCAGAATGCAGACTTGTTCACAAAGGCTCCGAATCAAGTCAAGCATGAACACTTCATGAAGGAAATCGGCATGTGCAAGCTTGGATCAAGGGGAGGTGTTGAAGTTGATCAAAGCCTTGCCAAGTAAGCCGTTGGAAGTTATTCATCTGAAGGCAAGAAGCTAATGAAGTCCATGTGCAAGATTTATGGTTGAATTAGTCTTAGTTTGTTTCCTGTTTTGTAGGAGCTGAATTGATCAAGTTTGTTAGCTTTATTTACTCTCTCTATTAAGCATATTGTAAAAAAAAAAGACACATTCCTAGGATCATTTGTTAGAAGAAGTCGTGAGCTATAATTCAGTTGTTGTAATGGGTATTTAAGCCTCTTTTCATTACCAATTCTTGTTGGAAGTCTTAATGAGTATTCAATGGTAGTAATGAGTAATCATTATTATTGCATTGGAAAATGAAGCATTCATTGTATTGGAATATGAATAGTCCCACATCTTAAATAAATAATAAACAATATAGGTATATATATTAAGATGTGGTCCCTATTATAGTTACAATGAGACAAGAAGAGTGATGTGAACTAGACCAAATTGGCGGGTGGTGCAACGCACCACCCCGCACGCGCGCGCGCGCGCCCGTGCCCGTGCCCGAGCCCGAGCCCGCACCCGCACGCGCGGCGTGGGCGAATGGGCGTTTGAGGCGTCTTGTAGGCACTTAGCACTTTGCAATGTGCAACTGTCAACTGGCAATCAGGCTACTGGAATTGGTTCACGTCTAAATATATTTTTAGGAGCCGAAACAGTAATTACCAACGGTAATAACTGTTTGAAATGACAACGGTTAAATACCAACGGTAATTACTGTTTAAACTGACACACCATTTGGTAAAGGGTCGCAACCTTTCCAAACGGTCGCGTTCTACTCCTATAAATAGCAGATCCGAGAAACGACTTGATGACCGAATTTCGAATTCTCTGATCTTACTCCTTCTCCCACAAACACAGTTCTTAAGCAAATTTTTTACTTGCGTTCGCCGAAGCTTTGCATCGCTTGCGCTGCCCTGCAAAGCAGAATCCGTTTTACCTTGGGAAACAAATTGCCGACCAACCCCAACGCGCCATTAAGGGGGAGCAATATTGTTTTAAGGGAACAGTGAAGAACTGGACTCGGATTACTACATTCTACAGGAACGGATTACCACTACGGTACACATTCTGTTCTGTTATTTGTTTTACGCCTGATTGTGAATTGATTTTGCCTCAATTTCTGAATAAGGGATTACTGATTCCTAACAATCTTAAAACAATATTGCGTTGCTGTTGTTTGCAAAGGCGAATATGTCTCAACAAAGCAACAACTCCGCACCGACGCTGACTGTGACTCAGCCTACAACAGTCGTTCCACCGGTGGCGCTCACTCCTGGCGAAAGGCCTGAGAAATTTACTGGCATTGATTTCAAGAGATGGCAGCAAAAGATGCTGTTCTACTTGACAACTCTTGGCCTTGCGAAGTTTCTGACAGAAGATGCTCCGAAGGTGGCTGAATTGGAACCAGATGCAACTAAGGTTGAAGCACTCAATGTCTGGAAGAATGCCGACTTTATGTGCAAGAATTACATACTCAATGGCTTGGACAACTCTCTGTACAACGTCTACTGCACTGCTACAACTTCCAAAGAATTGTGGACTGCTCTCGATAAGAAGTATAAATCAGAGGATGCAGGGATGAAGAAATTTATAGCAGGCAAGTTCCTCGACTTCAAGATGATTGACAGCAAGACTGTTATTAGTCAGATGCAAGAACTTCAAGTCATCTTTCACGAATTAGATGATGAAGGAATGACTCTCAGCGAGTCATTCAAGGTTGCGGCTGCAATTGAAAAACTTCCGCCTTCGTGGAAGGATTTCAAAAACTACTTGAAGCATAAACGCAAGGAGATGACGGTTGAAGAACTGGTTGTTCGACTAAGGATTGAGGAAGACAACCGAAAGTCAGAGAAAAAGGGGTCCTTCAACATGACAGCAAAGGCCAATGTAGTTGAAGCAGAAAAGCCGAATAAAAGAAAGCGCGAAAATGGTCCAAATAAAAAGGCTAAAAGGTTTCAAGGCTCGTGTCACAACTGCGGCAAGAAAGGACATAAGGCAGCGGAATGTCGTGGAAAGAAGAAGAAGACTGAAGCAAACATGGCTGAAGTCTCCGATGGCATTACAGACATGGATCTGTGTGCAGTGGTGTCTGAATGTAACCTTGTTGGCAACAACAAGGAATGGTTTGTGGATACCGGAGCCACTCGCCATATTTGTGCAAACAAGTGGATGTTCACGACTTATAAAGCCACTACCGAAGATGAACAATTGTTTATGGGCAACTCATCCGTCTCTGCAGTTGAAGGCAAAGGAAAAGTAGTCCTAAAACTAACTTCTGGAAAGGAACTCACATTGAGCGATGTCCTTCATGTGCCAGACATTCGCAAAAACCTTATTTCTGGATCGCTTCTTAGCAAGCATGGTTTCAAACTCACATTTGTGGCTGATAAATTTGTGTTATCGAAAAATGGGGTGTATGTGGGAAGGGGTTATGTTAGTGATGGCTTATTTAAAGTCAATGTAACTACCATTGTACCAAAGGATGATATGAATAAAATTGAATCTTCTGTTTATATCGTAGACTCTTCTAACATTTGGCATTCTAGATTAGGGCATGTGAACTTTGACACATTGCGAAAACTAATTAATCTAGACTTTATACCAAAATGTAACATAGACTCCAACTATAAATGTCAAATTTGTACAGAAGCAAAATTGACTAGAACCTCGTCCCATCATATTGAACGAGAAACAGAACCTCTAGACTTAGTACACACAGATGTGTGTGACTTAAAAATGTGTCAAACTAGAGGTGGAAAAAGGTATTTTATTACCTTCATTGATGACTGCACTAGATACTGTTATGTATATCTCCTTCGAAGTAAGGATGAAGCATTCGAAATGTTTAAACAGTATAAGGCTGAAGTTGAGAATCAACTCAACAAGAAAATAAAAGCTTTAAGAAGTGATAGAGGAGGAGAATATGAATTTCCATTCGCAGAATTCTGTGCTGAGCATGGTATTATTCACCAAACTACTGCACCATATTCACCTCAATCCAACGGTATAGCCGAACGGAAAAACAGAACTCTTAAAGAAATGATGAATGCTTTGCTACTTAGTTCTGGCTTACCAGATAACTTTTGGGGAGAAGCTATTCTTTCAGCAAATCATATTTTAAATAAAATACCCCGAAAGAAAACTTCTAAGTCGCCCCACGAACTTTGGAAAAATAGACCACCATCATACAAATACTTGAAAGTGTGGGGGTGTCTAGCCAAGGTAGAAATTCCTAAACCAAAGAAGGTCAAAATTGGACCTAAGACAATAGATTGTGTATTCATTGGATATGCACAAAATAGTGCAGCTTATAGATTCTTAGTACACAAATCGGAGATTGATGATATTCATGAGAATACCATCATTGAATCGAGAAATGCTAGATTTTTCGAACACATCTTCCCTTTAAAACTGGAAATTGAAAAGAGACCGAGAGAAGATGAAATAATCAACTCTCCTGAAGAAAATATGGATAACGTTCAGCAAACAACTGCTGATCAACAAATAGAGGAACCGCGAAGAAGTAAAAGGCAACGAATTGAAAAATCGTATGGACCTGACTTCTATGCCTTAATGTTGGAAAACGAACCTCTAACTTATAAACAGGCAATGACCTCCTCTGAAGCTCCTTACTGGAAGGAAGCAATTAATAGTGAGATAGAATCCATTATGAATAATCATACATGGGAACTTGTAAATCTACCTCAAGGATGTAAAGCATTGGGTAATAAATGGATTTTCAAGAGAAAATTAAAACCCGATGGATCAATAGACAAGTATAAAGCAAGACTTGTGGTACAAGGTTATAGGCAAAAGGAAGAGTTGGATTACTTTGACACTTACTCACCTGTGACACGAATAACATCTATTAGAATGTTGATTGCAATTGCATCTATATTACAATTGGAAATACATCAAATGGATGTTAAAACAGCATTTCTGAATGGTGAACTAGAAGAAGAGATATACATGAAGCAGCCTGAGGGTTTTCTAAAGAAAGGAAACGAAGGAAAGGTGTGCAAATTGGTAAAATCTCTCTATGGACTTAAACAAGCGCCAAAACAATGGCATGAAAAATTCGATGATACTATGATATCAAATGGATTTCATATAAATGAATGTGATAAATGTGTTTACACCAAAAACACAGATAAAGGCTATGTCATAATGTGTCTATATGTAGATGATCTACTCATACTTGGAAGCAATAAAGATATAATAATATCTACGAAAAATATGTTGTCTGCCAAGTTTGATATGAAAGATCTTGGGATTGCTGATGTGATCCTTGGAGTAAGGATACATAAAAATCCACAAGGGTATATTTTGTCTCAGTCACATTATATTGAAAAAATACTCGACAAGTTTAAACAACATAATATAATTGATGCAAAGTCACCTGTAGATTTGAACCAAAATTGGGTCAAAAATAGCGGTGATGGAATTTATCAACTTGAGTATTCTCGTATATTAGGAAGCATCATGTATGTTATGAATTGCACTAGACCAGACATAGCTTATGCTGTGAGTAAACTCAGTCGATATACGAGTAACCCAGGGAAGAATCATTGGAAAGCCATAATTCGAGTATTAGGATATCTTAAATACACACAGAATTATGGATTGCATTATTCGAAATACCCATCTGTAGTAGAAGGATATTGTGATGCAAATTGGATTACTGGGTCAGCAGACACTAAATCCACAAGTGGTTGTGTGTTCACTTTGGCTAATGGTGCAGTATCTTGGAAATCTTCCAAACAGACTTGCATAGCAAGATCTACTATGGAATCTGAATTCATTGCCTTAGACAAAGCCGCAGAAGAAGCTGAATGGCTTCGAGGCTTCTTAGAAAATATTCCAAGTTGGGAAAAACCTGTGCCACCAATAAGTATACATTGTGATAGCCAATCTGCTATTGGAAGAGCTAAAAGTAAGCTCTATAATGGAAAGTCTAGACATATACGTCGTAGACATAAAACCATTAGACAACTTCTCTCGAATGGAGTTATCGCTATTGACTATGTAAAGTCAAACGATAACATTGCGGATCCACTAACGAAAGGTTTACCTAGAGAGAAAGGAAAAATCTTATCGATGGGAATGGGCTTAAGGCCAATATCTTTAGAAAAGTTTATCTCAACGGAAACCCAACCTTGTTGACTGGAGATCCCAAGATCTAGGTTCAAAGGGACAACTAAGTTCAAGATAAACTTAGTAAGCACTGCATTATTCAAACCATTCCTATGATAAGTCAGTGCACAACTCGCCGGAGGATAGGTTAAGTTTAGCTTTTAATGATTCTATACTTGGTATGAAAAAGAACCAAGTGGTGTATTGCGGGATACACTTTATAGAATCACCTACGTGAGTGTGAAGGCGCCGCTTCAGAGAGAATTACTAAAGGCCAAAATTCTCTAAAACACTCATGAGACCAAGCTGGTGTTCATGGCATAAACGAACACAAACAGAGAACCAAGGAAAATAAGATATATTACTGTGTGTCATCTATAGTCCAGATTTACACAAAAGCTTACAGTTCAAAGACAAACTAGTCTACTGATTCGCTAGTAAATCATATAGATAGTCACTAGGAAAGTTCAAAGCCTCGTGCTACTTTAACCAAATACAGTAATATTTCGTTGCAAAAAGAACAAACTAAGTAATACTCATTAATGTGGGGGATTGTTGGAAGTCTTAATGAGTATTCAATGGTAGTAATGAGTAATCATTATTATTGCATTGGAAAATGAAGCATTCATTGTATTGGAATATGAATAGTCCCACATCTTAAATAAATAATAAACAATATAGGTATATATATTAAGATGTGGTCCCTATTATAGTTACAATGAGACAAGAAGAGTGATGTGAACTAGACCAAATTGGCGGGTGGTGCAACGCACCACCCCGCACGCGCGCGCGCGCGCCCGTGCCCGAGCCCGCACCCGCACGCGCGGCGTGGGCGAATGGGCGTTTGAGGCGTCTTGTAGGCACTTAGCACTTTGCAATGTGCAACTGTCAACTGGCAATCAGGCTACTGGAATTGGTTCACGTCTAAATATATTTTTAGGAGCCGAAACAGTAATTACCAACGGTAATAACTGTTTGAAATGACAACGGTTAAATACCAACGGTAATTACTGTTTAAACTGACACACCATTTGGTAAAGGGTCGCAACCTTTCCAAACGGTCGCGTTCTACTCCTATAAATAGCAGATCCGAGAAACGACTTGATGACCGAATTTCGAATTCTCTGATCTTACTCCTTCTCCCACAAACACAGTTCTTAAGCAAATTTTTTACTTGCGTTCGCCGAAGCTTTGCATCGCTTGCGCTGCCCTGCAAAGCAGAATCCGTTTTACCTTGGGAAACAAATTGCCGACCAACCCCAACGCGCCATTAAGGGGGAGCAATATTGTTTTAAGGGAACAGTGAAGAACTGGACTCGGATTACTACATTCTACAGGAACGGATTACCACTACGGTACACATTCTGTTCTGTTATTTGTTTTACGCCTGATTGTGAATTGATTTTGCCTCAATTTCTGAATAAGGGATTACTGATTCCTAACAATTCTAGCATGCAATTCAGCACAAATCCATTGTCTTTCTCTTGCTAAAATACAACATGAACTACGGTCTCGTTATTGCTATTCATTTTGTTGACGTTGGTGAGAGTTCTAGCGAGATAGGAGTCAACTTGTTCTCCTTCCTTTATGGTTAAAAGCTCGTATTCCCTCTCGTATTTCCTTTTTAGTGCTTGCAGTTGAACTCTTTTCACCTTCGTAGAACCCTGGTACTTTTGTTTCATCGAATCTCATATCTCCTTCAATGTGCTTTTATTCAAGATGGTTTCCAAGATCTCCCTATCAATAGCTTTAAATAGACAATTCTTTACCTTCATATCTTTGAGTTCGGCATCTTCAACTCCCTTGTTGAAAGTTTCACTTGCAGCTCCGGATCCTTTGATCGGCTTTTGTAGGAATTCCTTCACCTGCAAGGTTCCACATTTCGTTGCTTCTTAAGAAGTTCTTTCAGAAGTTCTCCATCAACATTGATCAATGGTCAAAATGACCGTTGAACCAAGGGATTGCTGGTTGCACAAACTTATTAGAGTCTGTCATCTCCTCACTCGGATACCAATTTTGGTATCACACTGTTGTTTATGAACACAGAGGAAACTGCAATCTATTTTCATTATTTTATTGATTGAATTAAGCTTGGTGGCTTTTATAGGAACTTACATAACCGTTTAACAAACTACTTTTAGGAGGAACAACGAGCTCTATTCAATAGGGATTTATTCACCAGATATTTGTTGCCACATTCAGACTTCACCAACATACATTAGTTTTCTCCTATAAAAACTTTGCCTTTAGGTTTCCCCTACAAAAACTTTGCCTTAGGATAACAGACAAGCGACGCAAGAAGAAGTTTGGTTTGAAAAAGAAATTTTAAGTTCTGCATTTTCAATATTTATTGAAAAGATGTGAAACAGAAGGACGGCGCAAGAAGAAGTTGAAACTGGAGAGATAGAGAAAAAAAAACTGCAGAGAAAAAAGTTTTAATTTTTTTTTCATATGTTAAAACCATCTTCGGGGGTTGTCGGATTTGTTGTTTTTGAAAATCCAATACGTTTTATCATACAAAAATTGAAAATTAAAAATTAAAAACCACCGACCACATACAAAGTCAGCATGGCCATCGCAAAACTCTCCTCTCTATAACTAAAATTTATAATTTATGGACCAGAAACGATTTTCAATTATTCAACACGTATATATAATTCAGTTGTTCCTGCATATATTACAACTTGCCAAAAGAAGTTCACGGTTTAAAGTAGACAACACATAACATAAACTAAGAAAACGTAAATTAGTGGTGGTTGAGCGGTGGATTGTGTCGGTCTTTCGGTAGCTTAATCCGACCCATGGAACCTGCAGGCACCAGTTCCAGATTCTCACAATTGCATATCTCGATCATGAATCCATCTGGATCGTTGAAAAACAGCTGATCTATAGGTGCTCCTTCCTCCTCGTTTATCGTTCTCTTCATGTACTTGATGTCCAGCTTCTTCAGTTTCCGCTCCATTGCATCCATGTCCTCACACTGTACACACCATAAACTCAGTTACGATTCCTTATATTGCATGCAAAATATACCAAGCACTCATATGCATATACGATACCTGAAAAGAGATGTGATTATCCATAGGATCAAGATAGTCGGGACATGCATCGGGAATCCGACCATCTTTCTTCTGTACCAGATGAATACCTACCCCGAAATTAAACAACCATGCTCCATCAAAACTGTTCAGCGATGGCGGACGGTTTATAAGAACGAATCCGAGGACTTTTGTGTAAAAATCTATGGAATTCTGGACATTCTTGCATAGTCTCGACACATGGTTCAGTGCCATCAGCGGAATTTGCGACGCATCGTGTTCTTGATTTTCATCTCCTTTGGTTCTGTTTTCTTCATCCTTCAACTCTGTCACTACTTGGTTGCTTCTTTCCCTTTCCAAATCATTCATTTTTTAGGGAAGCTTAAGGATTTTTTGTTTTCGCCCTCCTATTTTTTTAGTAAGTACTGTAGCAATAGGATAATGATTATCGATCATAACGTGTCCACCTGGGTGCTTGCATGCAAATATCTGTGCAAATTTAATCATGAATGGCGACACGTGTATTTCTTCGTTAGTAAGAATGTCGCCGCGTGTCAGGGCTTAAGATTTTTGCATGAACACGGCAACTTTACGTTAGATTGAGTGGCGCCTTCTTTTGCTTGCTACTCGGAAATATTCCTGTCCGTTTTTCTCAATCTACCCCTTTGTGAGGGTACATGATTTAAAAATTAAAACACTCCTCGCCAACTAAACAAATAATAAAACGAACAAAGTTTACTTCGTTAAAATAACAATGTTAAAAATATAAAATTATCGTTTTAACATTATATTTTCTTGCAAATTTTAATACAAATTCGAACATCCCATATATTGGAATGTCAGAATATGAACTCAATTAATGATAAAATAATAACTAAAGAAATTTACTAGACTATTATTTAAAGAGAAATTTAATTAATCAATGCCGAGACACTAAAAATGTTAATTAACTTGAACTATATACAATAAAAAAGGTTTTTAATTAAGCTTTTCAGCAATATGAACCTTATTTATCATCCAAACCTATTTTGATTCAGAAGTTGTGTATATTTGATAGAGTTAGAGGTATGTCATGGGGGCAATTCCATAGTTTATTGTAAATTGTTAACTCTGTAATCAATTCTTGTTCGTAAAAAAATGTGTTTTATTTCTATTATATGCCTATTTAATTTATATATATTTAACAGAAAATTCATAAATACTGTGTTTGTGATATTAGTTACAAATAATTGTAATCATTAGTATTTTATCATAGTATAATAAACATATCATTTTAAATATTCATAGTCATCATATATCGAGAATGGATATCGATGCATCCATTGCGATTAGAATAAGTAATGCTTTTCAAATGTTGGGCAATATTACGAAAATATCAATATGACAATATTACACGTTGACTTGAAAATACCGTTGATCTTCAATATGAAAACTCTGTTTTGATTATAATTAAATCATGGCACCCATCGAACGACAATAGTGGGCTCGAGTAGAAGTATTAAACTAAAACTCTATTCAAGAGAGGATTCTTCTTCTCTGTTATTGATAGAGTTAGGGGTATGCTCTAGGGGAAAATTTATAATTTATTGCAAATTAATTAACTTTATAATCGGTACTCGTTCGTAATAAAGATGTTTTTATTTTTGTTATATATTTGTTATAATGTGTAATATATAATTAAATATTTAATTAAAATATATTTAATAGAAAATTCATTGGTAGTGTGTTTGTGATAATAATTACACATAGTTATAATCATGAGTATTGTATCACAATACAATAAACACATTGGTTTAAATATTCCCAATCAAGATGCGTCGAGACCGGATATCGATGTATCCGTTAAGACTAGAGTACGTGACACTCTTCAAACGTTGGATAGTATATTACTCATGACTGCTGGGGGCACCAAAGTGTTACGCACTGATAGTTAGGCCCGTCAACGGATATCTTCAGATGCGCATAGTCATATCCGCATTCGAAATCATTCTCGGATATCAGATATCTACATCCGCAGATACAAACGGATGTCGGATAATTATCCTATCCACTAGTGATATATAAATCAATAAATATAAAAGGAAAATTTTGGTTTAGCATAAATATTTTTCAATCTCAATGATTATAGAAGCGCACTAAATCGACAAATATGATGACCACAAATAGTTAATAAATATTAAATGCATATAATATAAATAATAAATACACAACTTTTATTTTACTAAGATATACATAATATAAGCTCTAATCTTGGTAACAATCAGATGGATAATTGTCAAATGGAAATGACTTCCCATCCGTATCCTTTTTCTGGATATTGGATAATTATTTGCTTTTTGGATACGGATGCGAACGGATTTCAGATTTTTCAAGATCCACTGACAGGCTTACTTATAGTTATTAGATGGCTATGTAATGACTCACTCGATGGTTTTCTATTGGTTAATATATAACTAAGGTCAAATTGAAAATATCGACGTGACTAATTTACATAGTTCGCTTGACTTGAGAATACCATTAACCTTTAATATTAAAGCTCTGCTTTGATTATAATCGAATCATGGTACGACGTCCATCGAGTAACTATAGTTGGGCGAGTGAAGGTATTGGAAGTGAAACACTAAACAAAAAAGGATTTGTCTTCTCAGTTATACAATGTTAGTATCACGGTTAACTCAAAGTCAAAATCTCTGGTCATAATAGTTTGGTTAATAATAATTGTTATCATTGAACCATGACTTTATGTGTTTAAACTATAGACTTGAATGTGGCTGATATTGGAATTTCGACCATTACCAAATTCCATAAGTCTGAACTGATTTAATTTTGACAGAGAGCATTAGTGTAAAATAATCACTATCCGGTAGCGCTAAACAAAGTAAAATTAGATTTTATCGAAACCAAGCGAGCCACCAATTTAACCAAAATGTCACATCACCTGCTAAGTGACATGTGAACGTTAATATTCAAATAGTTTGATTAATCGCTAATCAAATTTATACCTAACGGGTTACACAATAGAAACATTGAAAGCTTCTTTGATCAAACGATTTAATTAATTAGTAATTATTATAAATTGATTAACTTAATTAATATTTATGAAATATTAAGTATCAAATTTTATTTTGATTTGTTCAACAATTATTATTAAATATATATGTTTATAATGGTTATAAACATATTAACCAATATACGATATCGATCCACGTTTGAATTAGATTTAAATGCAATGTAATTTGTTCACGCTTTAAATGGATTTGAATCCCATAAGGGGGCTGGTGTGTTCGGCCATGATGGAGCATGATGGATGCAGACATATAATGGAAAATAAGGAGCTTAATTTGACAAGAAAAAGGAATAAAATGGATAAGAGAGGAAAGTGGATCTGAATCCTAAGTATCTCTCCATTCCCTCCTCTATATAAGCATCGTTACCCTTACTCATTCACTACTTTTGAGAGCCTCCATCGTCATTTATTTCTGGTTAAAATTATACTCCATCTCCCCCTCCATTTCTAAATGTCAAATCAAATAAAACAGTTGATATTCGATAGCAAGTGGTCATCTGTTCAGGAGTTAGCACCTTACTGGATTGTTCAAGGAGTTAACCTTATCATCCCAAGGTGACGATTACTTATATATCGTATATTATTTATTAGTTAGCACCTTATTGGATTATTTATATATCGTATATTATTTATTAGTTAGGTGATGATTCTATTATATCGATATATCATCACATTCAGAATGGTTCTTTGTTTATATACTTTGATATAATATTTTTTTATGCATATGCCGTTGATAATCACCGCACAAAATTAAAAAATTATTATTTTCATTTAAATTAATTAATATACATTATTTAATTATACAAGCTTCATAATTCAAATATTAATTCTCATGGTACATAAAGTATAGATAAAAATTTTAGACAAATAATTTTATATTCAATGGACTTTCACATAATTAAAATAGTTTATAAATTTATTTATTTATTTTAAATATTATTTAAATCATTTATTCTATAAATAATATATATGTATATATTATATAAAGTATGTTTTAAATATTATAAAATTAAATTTACATCTAATAACACTTTTGAAAAATAACAAAATAAAAATTAATTTTAATATATAATTTAAATATTTAAATCATAGCCGAAATTAATAATTGATTTTAAAATCTATTTTAATTATCAAATGTATAAATATTAAAATGTCTTCAAAAATTAAATTTTACTAGAATATTTAAATTTGAAATGTTATTTCTAATTTTTTTTAATTTTTATCAATTTTCATATGAAAATTAATACATATTAATATTTAAAATAAAAAACCAACTTTTGTCGTGAGCATTATAATATGCATATATTTAATTTATATACTTTATATACTTTATATGTATGTATATGCATATATGTATGTATTTCATTTAAGTATACTTATAAATATATATTTATAATTTAATTATTTATAAGATATATAGATATATGTTGTATATACACATTTATTTAAATACAAAAAAAAACTGATTTTGATTTCGAATTTGTTGTAGAATAAATAAATGAAATTTAAATATAATTTTAAATAAGTTCAAATGTATACATATACATATACATATACATATACATATACATATACATATACATATACATATACATATATATATATATATATATATATATATATATTATAAATTTCATATGCTTCGTCCGGTCCTTCTTACGAGCCGATCCCTCGGGTTTCGGACCCGATTCCTCATAGGTGCTCCCGTCGCAGATCGAGAGGTCAACACATCATTCCACGCACTATCCGTACTCGCTCTATAGCGGCGACTGAGCAGAATGATCGGTCTGCTTTTCACTCCTTGTATCTTATCTGAGTTCAGCTTGCGTTGCTTTTCTCTGCTTTTCCTGCTCCTCTTTTTCTAGGCTCTAATGTCGAACTTCCTTTTCTGGAATATTCGTGGTATTGGCAATGAGGCTTCATGCGCCCGGTTGAAGCGTATTGTCCGAAAACACTCTGTTTGCTTGGTAGCTCTATTAGAACCTTTTGTGGATCCTGGAGAGATTACCAAGATTGTCCTGTCGCTTGGGTTTGGCGGTGCCATGTCCAATGTTTCGGGTAAGATTTGGATTCTTTGGTCCAAAGATTGTGTGGTTCGCACTGTTTTTGACTCGGACCAGCTTATCTCTTCGGTGTGTTCTTCCTCCTTCTTCCCTCAACCTTTTCTCTTCTCGGCGGTATACGCCAAGTGCGATAGGATGGAGAGATTATCCCTGTGGGAGGATATTCTCTATCTAGCTGAGATGGGATTTTGTTGCTCTGTTGTGGGTGGAGATTTCAGTGTTGTCGCTAGTCAGGCCGAAAAATTAGGAGGGATGGCCATCAACCGATCATCTGTTTCTGACTTCAACTCGTTCATTGTCAGCTCTGGGTTATCTGAAATCCCATTCGTGGGCTCTGCTTGTACTTGGTCTAACAACCAGGAGGGTCCGAACCGGATTTTATCCCGGTTGGACAAAATTTTTGGATCTTCAGATTGGCTGAATCTCCCTTTTTCCTTCTCAACCTCTCTCTTCATCGTTCCTGTTCTGACCATGCCCCGCTGGTATTACGCTGCTCTCCGCATTCTCTAACGGGTCCTTCTTCCTTTCGATTCCTTAGTATGTGGCGGTCCCACCACTCGTTTCCTCAGGTTGTGGAGGAATTGTGGTCCGCTCCAATTTCAGCTTCTCCTTTGGGGTCTTTCTCCCAAAAGCTGAAACGTCTTAAAACTCGCCTTAAACATTGGAATTCCAATGTTTTCAAGAACATTTTCGATCGTGTTCGGGCGGCCGAGGAGTCCCTCATCCTCGCTGAATCTTTGTTCGATGAGAATCCTTCAGCCGAAAACAAGGAGAGATGGTCCTCTGCCCAACTGGTGTTCTCTTCGGAACACCGTATTGAAAACGCCTATCTTCGCCAGAAGGCGAGGGTCAAATGGGTGGTAGAAGGCGACACGAACTCAAAATTTTTCCACTCGACTATCCGCAAGAAAGTCAACCTTCTTTCAATTCGTGAAATTTTGGGGCCGGGTCTATCTATGGCTTCGTCGCCGTCTGAAGTCAAGGAGATCATCTTGTCTCATTTTCAATCCTTTTTGGGTACTCCTTCTGTGTCCGATCCGGACCAGGTTATCCTCTCCTTCATTCCCCGGTTGGTCCCTTCGGAGGGGAATGACGCCTTAGCTGCTCCGCCTTCTCCGGAAGAAATCTGGGCCTGCGTTTTTCCTCTTAGTAAGGACAGTGCCTGTGGCCCAGATGGCTTCAACGACTCCTTCTATCGGAGTGTTTGGCCTATTATTCAACCGGACTTCTGCTTGGCTATCCAGCAATTCTTTTTCGGCAACATTCTTCCCATTAGTTGGTCTTCCACCAAGTTGGTCCTAATTTCGAAGTGTGATAACCCTCGATCATGCGCGGAATTTCGACCAATCAGCCTGTGTAACTTCTCCAACAAAGTGATTTCTAAGGTTTTGGCCATTCGTTTAGCTCCGTTCCTTGAGCGCATCATCTCCTCTTCTCAGGCAGGTTTTGTTAAGGGTCGTTTAATCACTGATAACGTCCTGTTGGCTCAGGAACTGATTTCCCAGATTGACCGGAAGGTTAGAGGCTCTAATGTTGTTTTCAAGCTTGACATGGCTAAGGCCTATGATCGTATGTCTTGGTTTTTTGTCATTAGAGTTCTGCGGGCCTTTGGGTTTCCTGAAACCCTTATCGATCTGGTTTGAAGGCTTATCTCTAACTGTTGGTTCTCCGTTCTCATTAACGGATCGGCCTACGGTTTCTTTCGGGCGAGTAGAGGTCTTCGACAAGGGGATCCTCTATCTCCATCTCTTTTCGTCATTGCGGCTGAAGCCTTCATTCGTGGGATCCACACCTTAACGATTTTCGGTCAGGTTCACCGTTTTGGCCTTCCGAGAGGGTGCCCACTTGTGTCTTCCTTATCCTTTGCGGACGACATTGTTATTTTCTCTAACAGCAATCGTTCGTCTGTTCGTCGGCTGCTTTGCTTCATCCATCAGTACGAGCGTTGCTCGGGTCAGCTCGTTAACTCTTCGAAGAGTTGCTTCGTTCATGCGAAAGACATGGATCCTTCCCGGGTCTCATGGGTCCATTCGTTCACCGGCTTCAAGGCGGCCTCCCTTCCTCTTCCGTACTTGGTTGTTGTTCTTTACAGAGGTAGGAAACTCAACGCCCTTTTCGACCCTCTGACGGACAAGGTCAGGAGAAGGATTATTCATTGGAATGCATCGCTGCTTTCTCAGGCTGGTAGACTCGTGCTTATCAAGTCGGTTTTAGGCTCGTTGGGTTCCCATGTCTTCGCTGCGATGACCCCTACAGAATCTTTCTTTCGTTCTTTCAGATCTTTGGCCTCGTCCTTCTTTTGGGGGTCGAAGATTGACAACCATCGTCATCACTGGGTTTCTTGGGATGTGGTGTGTCGCCCCAAGAACGAGGGCGGACTTAGTGTGCGCAACCTCAAGGACTTGTGTTCGGCTTTTGCCTGCAAGTTGTGGTACATATTTGGGGCAAACGATTCCTTATGGGCTAAGTTCCTGCATGCCAAGTACCAAAGGCTAGCCTCCGCTGGCTTTTCTGGTTCTCCAAGTTTCGCTAGTGAGACTTGGAAGCACATGCAATCGATCAAATCTTTCTCTGACTCTCACGGAGGCCTTTCTGGTAGGGAAGGTGGTTCGTTTTCCATTTTCAAAGCGTGGAACTCTACTCGTACTCCGGCTCTGGTTATCCCTATTTTCTCTTTCATTTGGAACTCTAGAATCCCTCTAAAAGTGTTTTTATTCATGTGGCGAACCCTTCTTAAGGGGTTGCCAGTTGATGAGAACATTCAGCGGATTGGCATTCCATTCGTATCCCGATGCAGGTGCTGCGGTAACGGGGTATCCGAATCTTCTGATCATTTACTCTTCTCGGGTAACACTGCACGAGCTTGTTGGAATTATTTCGGGAATCTGATTGGCATCCGAGGGAGATACGGCTCGCCAGTTGACTTACAGAGCACCTGGTGGAACGGTATCTCGGGTAAATCCTTGCGCTCTGTCGTCTTTTGCTTGATTCCTTGTCTGATCTGTTGGCACCTTTGGTGTGCGCGAAATAAGGCAATATTTGAGGAATCTCCCATGGATCCCGCTTCCATTATTCGTCGTGTTAGGAATGATGTCTTTTTGGCTTTTCGTGGTAGAACTTTCAAGGGAGCGGTTAGTTCCAGATCTGGCCCCCTTGTGCCCTTGCTATCTATTTCCTGTACTCGGTCTTCCGCTAGAGAGGGAATTGGATGAGGCCCGGTTGCGAGCCAGGTGGTTCTGGCTTTCCCTTCCCCGTTCCCCCCTTTTTTTCTCTTATTTCGTTGCTATTGGTTTCAGGTCCTGGATGTTCTTGTTTGGCCGGAGGTGGTTTTCCACTCTTACTGGTTTTGAGCGATGGATTGCTCGGATCGCTTTCTTTCAGATCTCTGTTCCTCTGTCGTTACTGGGGTTCGACCGGTTTTTGCTTTTCTCTTTGTCTGTCGTCTTCTGATGTTCCCCCGGTTTTGTGGTTTTCGGTTTTATTTTTTATACTGTTAGTTCTGGTTTGTTGGTTTTCTTCTCTTGGTTACCTGTTAGGCATGTTGATGGCTTTTGGGGTTTATTAATAAAATTCTTTTTTGAAAAGAAAAAAAATATTATAAATTTCATACACATTATTTATTCATATATAATTTCAAAATAAATTATAGATATGTATATATATACATATATATTCGCAATATTTTGAATACATATATAAAGTATATAAAATACATTTATTGGACGGTATATTTATATACCAGATGCATTAACATGTCAAGTGTGGTGTAAATCCAAAACTTATGTATACGCATGTTAGACCTTGCACGGATTGCTATGTGATACATGCACACACATATACACATGTATATGATACATGTGTGTGTGTGTTATAATATTAATTACTTAATATAAAACTGTGTTATAAATATGAATAAAATAATGATTTTATTTAAAAGGAAATTTAGAAATGTTCTAAATAAACTACACTTCGTGGGCTTAATAAAAATCCAAAATAGATTGATTAATAGCTTATGCAGTCCAAATTAGTCATGTTAACATTAATTAATTAAGCTCATAGGCTAGATAGAAGGGTGTCTAAAAAGGCAGTGTCGAAGGGTTGAGTTTGGATAATCAAGTACTATATCCTATCTGGTTACTGTCCTGG
The DNA here is from genome assembly GCA_030765085.1 of Allium cepa. Taxonomy (NCBI): domain Eukaryota; kingdom Viridiplantae; phylum Streptophyta; class Magnoliopsida; order Asparagales; family Amaryllidaceae; genus Allium; species Allium cepa. The sequence continues at coordinate 266,940,253 of CM060932.1, forward strand.
CCTGAACAGATATATGAGCCTAAAAATTGCCCTTAATAGAAAATACCGAATTTGAATTCAGCCTTGGACTAATTTTCAAAATTATTTGAAAATTAAAAATATAAGTTTTAAATTTAATTCTTAAATTTAAAATAAAATATATACATGTTATAAATGTTATAATATAATCAAAAATTTCAAAATGTTTGAAATTAATATAAATTATTTCAAAATTTATAAAATTATTAATGAGGTTAATTAAATATTTTAATTCAATAATTTATTTTTTTATTTTTTTTGGCATGGCCGGCGGGGTTGATTGGTCCCCGACCAATTTATTGCAGCACCAAAGGATACAAACACAAACAACATGGAAGAGCATAAGCTCAAAGAAAACAAAGAAGAAACATGGTGCAACAATCACGACGGAAGAACAGACAAAAAGGAAAAAAAAACATCTAACTGTTACATTCTGAATTGAAGACCTATTCCAGGGTCAAATGTGAAAAGCACATTGCATAATCCAGAGTCTGAAACCAGCTGCAGATTTAGCTTTGTTAACTTCAAAAACTCTACTATTTCTCTCCCTCCAAACTGCATTTATAAAACTCTTCAAAGCTACATTAAATATTCTTTTTCTTTTCTGCTTATTACCAGTCTTAGCGTATATTTGCTCCCATTCAGCTTGATTATCATTCAAGGGACAACTGCTTCGCAGTTCAGTCATTACTTCAGACCAAAGAATCTTGATGTCAGAGCATTCGAAGAATAAGTGCTCAGCGGTTTCTGGTTGAACTCTACAAAATGAACAGTAAATATTGACATTCATACCTATACAGACAAGCTTGGTCTTGGTCATAATGGCACGGTTCAGAATTTTCCACAAAGTTAGGTTGTTTCTCATGCTACTATCTTTATTCCAAGTTCTTTTCCACCATTTCCAGTTTTGAGTATCATTGTTCCGCATCAAGAAATTGTAAGCTTCACCAATTTTAAATTTTCCTATTTTCTTTCCCAGACAATAACATTGTCAGTATTATGCAGTGGGGTATACTTTTTGATACTATCCCATATTTTTTGAATTCTCTGATTCAAGGAAAAAGCTTGATGCCTCTGAGAGTTATCAAGAATGTCCCTAACTTTAGATTCAGAGTGGATTCCCGTTTGTTGTATTTCATTATAAGTTAGTTGCCTTCGAAGAATTAATCCTGACTCAAGCCACGGGTCGTCCCAGAAGCTTACATTGTATTCATGGTTGGTGTTCATTTGAATAAGGGGCAGAAAGGGTTCCTTAATTTTGTGCATATTCTGCCAGGTCCAGCTCATGTTTTGCCTCTTCGTCATATTCCACAATCTTCCATGTTTTATCACATGCCTATTGGACCACTCAGCCCAAAGACTTTCAGGGGAGTTATACAGGGTGTCAACGTGTTTTGCAAAAGCAGCCCTGTTCCACTGTTTTACGTTTATCAATCCAAGACCTCCCTTGCTCAATGGTTTCTCAACAGTAGAGTACTTAATAGGAGCAATATATCTGCCTGTAGTTCTTCCAGACCACAGAAAACGCATGATGGCACTTCTAATCATGTTTATTAGCTTGGATGGGAGAACGAAAGTTCTGGCCCAATACACTTGCATTCCAAAGATAACTGACTTAATCAACGTAAGTCTACCAGCTTGACTCAGTTTCTTAGCTGTCCAACAATTTAATCTAGCAGTGATCTTATCATACATCGGGAGACACTGATTAGTAGTTATTCGTGATGTAGATAGTGGCAAACCAAGGTAGGAAACAGTGGATTGGTTAAGAGTTAAGCCAGTGATTTGAGTTATGTATTCCACCTGAGCAGTGCATACTACAGCTAGTAAGATATCTGATTTATGGACGTTAACCTTCAACCCCGTCATGTTATAAAAGCTATCAAGAGTTTGCATTATGTTCTTAACCGTGTCTATGTCAGGAGAGCAAAAAATTATCAAGTCGTCAGCAAACATTAATGCCGAGATTTGAGGGTCTTTACATGCAGGATGTAGTTTAATTTTCCCTTGCTGAATAGTTCTGTTTATCATTCTCGTAAGCAATTCCATGACCAGAATGAAAATATATGCAGACAGGGGGTCTCCCTGCCTAATGCCTTGTTTACTAGTAAAGAAACCCGAAGTTGTACCGTTGATGTTGATAGAATAAGTAGGGGAAGAGATACATTCAAATATCCAAGCAATTAGGTGGGGAGGGAAGTTCATGTACCCCATAATGCGTACAATACTGTCCCACTGCAACATGTCAAATGCTTTCATTATATCAAGTTTCATCATAGCCTTTGGGGGAGCATTTCTACTTTTATATCCTTTAATTAACTCATGTGCGAGAAGGATGTTGTCTAGGATATTCCTACCTGGAAGAAAAGCAGCCTGGTTTTTGGAAATAATTGATGGGAGGACATTCTTGAGCCTAGTAGCAATTACTTTGGAGATGCATTTGTATATGGTATTACAACAGGAAATTGGACGGAAGTCTTTAACATGATGAGCATTCTTGAGCTTAGGGATAAGAGCTATTTTGGTGTAATTGTAAGACCTATAAAGTTTGCTCTTTTTGAAAAATAGAGTAACAGCATTGCACACGTCAGCAGAAACGATCGACCAGCATGTAGTATAGAAGTATGCATTCAGCCCATCTGGGCCTCCATAGGAGTTTGTACTAAGAGAAAACATAGCCTTTTCAATTTCCTCATGTTTGACTTCAGAGCATAGCATGTTGTAGCTTTCCTCATCAAGACTAGGCATGATATCAGATGGGATGTCATCAATTTTAGGGACAAAGTTGTTGTTGTTGCTGTACATACTCATGAAATATTGTTCAAATGCTTTCTTAACACCTTTAGCAGAAGACTGAAGTTCTTCATTCATGTCATGGATTGTAGCAATATTCTCCCTCCTCTGCTTATTCTTGAGACTATCATGAAAGTATGCACTATTCTTGTCTCCTTTTTCCCACCATTTTATTCTCGACTTTTGTTTAATCATATCACTTTCCTTAATTAGAGCATCTTGGTACTGTAGAGAGAGAGAGGTTTCATAGGATGTAAGACTAGCATTGTGTACATTTTCCATCATATTTTTCTGGACTTCAATAAGCTTGTTCATAATATCAGTACTCATTCTATCTCCTTTGCCAAATTTGTGATAGGCCCATTGCTTCAAGACGTCTTTTGTTTCTTTTAATTTTTCCTGCAAAACAAATAGATGATTACCTTTCTTATTATTGCACCATGCTTTCATTACAGTAGATTTAAAGTCAGGTTCAAGCGCCCAAATATTAAAAAAATTTAAATTTGCTTTTCCTCTCTTGTCCACTCCACAAAAATGTACATGTATTATATATTATGATATATGTCATATTTTTTTAAAATGTTAAGATAACATAAGTATACATGTATGTATATGAAATGATTTTCAAAATTAGTATAATTTAATTAAAATTGTTTAATTAAATAAATCAATTAAGAGGTTGATTAATTAAATAATATACACATATATATGATATATGTATTATACTATATAGGTTATAGTATATAATAAATATTTAATATAAATGTTATATTAAGATAATATAAAAATCAATTAATTAAAATTAATTAAATAAGATTTAATTAATATAATATTATACATAAGACTATTATATAAGTAATATTAAATATGAAAGTTATATAATTATAAAACATATAATATGAATGTATAAATTAAAGGGGAACGTTAAGAAACTCTAAACAGATACAAGAAATAAATACATTTATAAATGTACGTATACCGTGATTTTCAATGTGTCCGACACTTGAATCACTAAGGTATTTCATAAGAAATACATTATTCCATAAGTCGATATCATTCATATAATATATTAAAAGATTATGAATCTTCAATATATTATTGTTCTCTAAAATAATATTTCCAACCTTATATCAAATCACAAGGCAATTGGATGTCATTTAATAGGTTTTTCAAATCAAAACATAACGTAATTCATCAACGAGCACACACATATATATCTATTTATCATTCAAAACATGGCAATATACTTTTCAAAAATATTCGGATCTCAATAAAACCGAAAACAATAAAATGAGATGTAACCTATTATTCACCTTCAGCTTGTGATTAAGCAGTTTGAGATTCGCTTCTTGAATTAGATTGATTAAGCTTCCTTCCTCTTGATTTTAGCTTATCTTTCTCTTACTTTCTCCTATGGTGCAAGCCTCTTCTTAGATTCAGTTTTGTTTATGAATATGTAAAATGAAAGTGGCATGAAGGGTTTAGGGTATATGAATATAACTTATTCCTATTTTGCCCTTATCTATTAGCCTTATCTATTTCATTTTATTTCTCTACTGTTCATTTTTTAGTTTGGCATGGCTACCCTTCTATTATTCAAATCTCAATCCATTAACCGTTTACATTATTTCATTCAATTTAACTATTAAATGTCCTAAACAATGTTAATCAAAATTAGGGTCGTTAAAAACTCCCTTCCTTAAAGAATTTCGTCCCCGAAATTACGATAAAGTACACATTAGATCAATAATAAAGGTAAAATATACCATGAAACAAGTCAGGATAAGCGTCTCTAATCCTGCTCTCAGTTTCCCAAGTATAATCTCTCTTGTCGTCGCTCCATTGGACTTTAAATAATCTGACTGTCTTGTTCCCTATCCTCTTCTCATTTCTTGCAACTATATGAACTGTCTTTCTAACTATAGTCAAATTCGGTCCCATGCTAAGTCCTCTAACCTAGTTTGTGCTATAGTAGTCTTCGGATCTCAAATACGCTTACTTAGACGAAAATATGAAAAACATCGTGAAATCCTGCCAATATTTTCGGTAACTCTACTCTGAAAGTGAGTTTCCCGATCCTTTCTACAATAGGAAATGGTCCAATGAATCTCGGAGCAAATTTTCCTGATTTCTCAAAACTGATAACACCCTTTATTGGTGACACTTTGACAAAAACATGATCTCCAACTGAGAATTCTATGTTTTTCCGTCTCTTATTAACATAGATCCTCTGCTTAGATTGAGCTTCTTCCATTTTAGCTTTAATTAATTTAATCTTTTCTATAGCTTTTCTAACCAAATCTGGACCGAGAACTAACATATCCCCGGTCTTTGACCAATAAACGGAAGATTTACATGGCCTTCCATACAAAACTTCAAACGGTGCCATCCCTATACTAGTCTGATAACTGTTGTTGTACGAAAAATCGACTAAGTGTAGATGGTCTTTGTAACAACCCGCATATTTAACGATTTTATATTTAAATGTTTTATTTAAATATAACGTCGTTAGTCAGATTTTTGGGTCCGAAATATTACTTTTTGCAAACGGCCGAATTGGAGCTCGAAACTACCTCCATTGGTTCCAAAATGGCGTTTACGATCTTTTTGAGTATAATCTTTGATATGTTTGGAGTTTGTGAAATTTTGACCCTTTTTCTATTGGGTTTTGGGTTTGGGTTCAGCCCACTAGCTTAACTAATACTCTAACTCAGCCCCTTCTCTTCATTCATCTTCATTTCATTTCATTTCTTAAGCTAAAACTGAAAATGGTGGAAGGGAAGAGGAAATAGAAATTGCAAGCCCTAGTTCTATTTGCAAACTCCAAATTCTTGCTCCAAAATCAAAGAGAAGCCATTGGTAAGCCTTCTCTTCATCTTCTCCAACTCTTTCTTCTTCAATTTCAGAAAATTTCCTAAACCTAACTTAGGAAATACTTGTGTTGATCTTAGATTGAAGCTTGTTGGGTTGAAGTAGAGTTTGGTTGGTCTTCTCCTTGTTATTGAGCTCCATCTTCTTTGTTTTTGGAAAAAGGTGAGTTTTGAACTCACATCTACTTCTCTTGATATCATTGATGTTGGGTATTAATCCTAACAAGTATGCATGTCCCATTGCTTTGGATTTGAAAAGTATTAACATTCATTGAAAATAGGGCTGGAAGTGCAAATCATCAGGTTCGGCCGACCGAACTCAGGGTCCGGTCGACCGACCTGCTACCTGGGCACTTCCCTGCCTCTGTTTTGGAAGTGCAGGAATTTTGGCTACGGCCGACAGACCCAGAGGTCCGGTCGACCGACCTGATACCCCGAGCACTTCTCTGTTTCTGGCCCGGTCAACCAACCCAGGGGGTCCGGTCGACCGACCTGCTCCTGTTTTGCCTGTTTTGCCTATTTTTGCATATTTTGATTGGTTTTCCAAATTTTATCGATTCAAGTTGGTTTTTGGTGCTTGTTATTGCATCTTTGGTTTTGATAACTTATTCTTGACTTCACCCATGAGTTTTTATAAAATAATCTCTCGAATCACATTTAAAAGCTCGTTTCTCCAATTTATAAATTCTATTTAAAACACACACTGTTTCGCACTTCGAGCGAAGTGGAAGGGTGATTAAATGGTTAGGTAAAACACGGACCATGAATCCATGCGTTATCTTTCCGATTAGTCCCCGACCTATTCGGTTGATTGTTTTGACCTTTGTGTCTGGTTTACCGATGGGATGAGGTGAACTTTGTACTGCTTTGAGTGTGAAATTAACTAACGGATAGTAAACCGTTTAGTGCGAACGAGTGGTTATGGGACTCACGTTACCACTTTTCGGATTCCTTTTTGAGAGTTATGACACATTCCGCCAGTTAGTGGTGTCCAGTACTGGGTCTCTGACCTTCACCACTACGGTTTGTTGCCTTCGGGTATGCGCCTTCAGGTTTGTGCCTTCGGGTTTGTTGCCTTTACTATCGCTTCCGATGTTGGTCGTTATGAGCCACATGGGTGATATTGGGTTGCCCTTTAGTATCGCTTCCGATGTTGGTCGTTATGAGCCGCATGGCCGATATTGGGTTTGGAGTCTTCGGACTCATGGATCCTTGTTTGTACAGTATTGAGCTCGAGCAAATTTTCTGATGTTTCATTCATATGTATATTCCCTAGGTATCGCCCTTCGGTGTTGGTCTTTTTGAGCCGCATGATGAGTAGCGTTTACCTTGTGGAACTTGTGTACCTTCATTGGTATTTGTTATTCGCCTTTTGGCTTGCTTTGGGATATTCTTATCCTTTGTTTCTATGAGTGCCGATGATATGAGGCTTGTTATGTTATCATATGATTCATCTTTTGTTAGATGATTGTTTTATCTCTTTTAGAAATATTTGTTATACTTTGTAACCTTGCAGGTTTATTGTTGTTCAGTTTATCTAACTGATTTGCTTAGCTAGACTGACCCGTGTATTTTATACTCGGGTCAGACCGAGATGTTTCAGGTTAGGTGCTTTTGGACTTAGCCTATTTTGCTTCCGCATGGACTATTTAGCTTGTTCCTTTTTGTTAAAGCTTTTTGTGTAGTCCTTCTATTTGTAACTCTGATATATGTATTCTTTTGACTCGTCTGTATATTGTGGTTTGCTATACCACTTGGCATGTATTATTTTGTATACTCTGCTATGTATCAGTATATGTGTATATGATGATTTACTGTTCTGTGATGTATATTACATTTGAGTTGTTATATTCTGTTCTGGTAGATCCTTCAACCACCTATGGTTTTGTTTTAAGTATTCATTGGGTATGTCGACCTGCTTGGTATGTTTATTGTCGATGTATTCAATAGATAGTTAGAGCAAGGCTATATATGGTCGCTCCTATCCAGCCTTATTCTCCGTGTTAGTTGACGACATTACCTTGTAGTGTCATTGGCTAATGTGGGTATAGAGGTGGGGCGTCACAAGTCATTTTTGGAAGAGTCTTCAGCAAGCTTTGGGAACAAAGCTTAATTTTAACGATTTTATATTTAAATCTTTTATTTAAATATAACGTCGTTAGTCGGATTTTTGGGTCCGAAATGTTACTTTTTGCAAACGGCCGAATTGGAGCTTGAAACTACCTCCATTGGTTCCAAAATGGCGTTTGCGATCTTTTTGAGTATAATCTTTGATATGTTTGGAGTTTGTGAAATTTTGACCCTTTTTCTATTGGGTTTTGGGTTTGGGTTCAGCCCACTAGCTTAACTAATACTCTAACTCAACCCCTTCTCTTCATTCATCTTCATTTCATTTCATTTCTTAAGCTAAAACTGAAAATGGTGGAAGGGAAGAGGAAATAGAAATTGCAAGCCCTAGTTCCATTTGCAAACTCCAAATTCTTGCTCCAAAATCAAAGAGAAGTCATTGATAAGCCTTCTCTTCATCTTCTCCAACTCTTTCTTCTTCAATTTCAGAAAATTTCCTAAACCTAACTTAGGAAATACTTGTTTTGATCTTAGATTGAAGCTTGTTGGGTTGAAGTAGAGTTTGGTTGGTCTTCTCCTTGTTATTGAGCTCCATCTTCTTTGTTTTTGGAAAAAGGTGAGTTTTGAACTCACATCTACTTCTCTTGATATCATTGATGTTGGGTATTAATCCTAACAAGTATGCATGTTCCATTGCTTTGGATTTGAAAAGTATTGACATTCATTGAAAATAGGACAGGAAGTGCAAATCATCAGGTTCGGCCGACCGAACTCAGGGTCCGGTCGACCGACCTGCTACCTGGGAACTTCCCTGCCTCTGTTTTGGAAGTGCAGGAATTTTGGCTACGGCCGACCGACCCAGAGGTCCGGTCGACCGACCTGATGCCCCGAGCACTTCTCTGTTTCTGGCCAGGTCAACCGACCCAGGGGGTCCGGTCGACCGACCTGCTCCTGTTTTGCCTGTTTTGCCTATTTTTGCATATTTTGATTGGTTTTTCAAATTTTATCGATTCAAGTTGGTTTTTAGTGCTTGTTATTGCATCTTTGGTTTTTATAACTTATTCTTGACTTCATCCATGAGTTTTTATAAAATAATCTCTCGAATCACATTTAAAAGCTCGTTTCTCCAATTTATAAATTCTATTTAAAACACACACTGTTTCGCACTTCGAGCGAAGTGGAAGGGTGATTAAATGGTTAGGTAAAACACGGACCATGAATCCATGCATTTATCTTTCCGATTAGTCCCCGACCTATTCGGTTGATTGTTCTGACCTTTGTGTCTGGTTTACCGATGAGATGAGGTGAACTTTGTACTGCTTTGAGTGTGAAATTAACTAACGGATAGTAAACCGTTTAGTGCAAACGAGTGGTTATGGGACTCACGTTACCACTTTTCGGATTCCTTTTTGAGAGTTATGACACATTCCGCCAGTTAGTGGTGTCCAGTACTGGGTCTCTGACCTTCACCACTACGGTTTGTTGCCTTCGGGTATGTGCCTTCGAGTTTTGCCTTCGGGTTTGTTGCCTTTAGTATCGCTTTCGATGTTGGTCTTTATGAGCCGCATGGGTGATATTGGGTTGCCCTTTAGTATCGCTTCCGATGTTGGTCGTTATGAGCCGCATGGGAGATATTGGGTTTGGAGTCTTCGGACTCATGGATCCTTGTTTGTACAGTACTGAGCTCGAGCAACTTTTCTGATGTTTCATTCATATGTATATTCCCTAGGTATCGCCCTTCGGTGTTGGTCTTTTTGAGCCGCATGATGAGTAGCGTTTACCTTGTGGAACTTGTGTACCTTCATTGGTATTTGTTATTCGCCTTTTGGCTTGCCTTGGGATATTCTTATCCTTTGTTTCTATGAGTGCCGATGATATGAGGCTTGTTATGTTATCATATGATTCATATTTTGTTAGATGATTGTGTTATCTCTTTTAGAGATATTTGTTATACTTTGTAACCTTGCAGGTTTATTGTTGTTCAGTTTATCTAACTGATTTGTTTAGCTAGACTGACCTGTGTATTTTATACTCGGGTCAGACCGAGATGTTTCAGGTTAGGTGCTTTTGGACTGAGCCTATTTTGCTTCCGCATGGACTATTCAGCTTGTTCCTTTTTGTTAAAGCTTTTTGTGTAGTCCTTCTATTTGTAACTCTGATATATGTATTCTTTTGACTCGTCTGTATGTTGTGGTTTGCTATACCACTTGGCATGTATTATTTTGTATACTCTGCTATGTATCAGTATATGTGTATATGATGATTTACTGTTCTGTGATGTATATTACATTTGAGTTGTTATATTCTATTCTGATAGATCCTTCAACCACCTATGGTTTTGTTTTAAGTATTCATTGGGTATGTCGACCTTCTTGGTATGTTTATTGTTGATGTATTCAATAGATAGTTAGAGCAAGGCTATAGATGGTCGCTCCTATCCAGCCTTATTCTCCGTATTAGTTGACGGCATTACCTTGTAGTGTCCTTGGCTAATGTGGGTATAGAGGTGGGGCGTCACAGTCTTCCCATGATTCCCTAAAATGTAGAACACAAGCTCATAATAAATCTTCTAAAACTTTGTTAACTCTTTCTGTTTGCCCATATGTTTGCCGATGGTAAGCAATACTCATCTTGAGCTTGGTGCCTAAACTCTCCTATAGACTCTTCCAGAACTCACTGGTGAATAAGGAATCTCTATCACTTACTATACTTCTAGGAATTCCATGCAGTCTAACTATATTCTTGATAAACAACTTAGCTAAAACAGGTGTCGTCCTGGTTAACTTAATTGGAATGAAATGGGCACTCTTAGTCAACCTGTCTACTATGACTCAAATGCTTTCATTTCCTCTATTTGACTTTGGTAATCCGTCTATAAAATCCATTGCGATCGAATCCTATTTCTTTACTAGAATATCTAAAGGCTAAAGCAACCCACTTGGTTTCCGATGTTCAGCTTTTACCTGTTGGCAGTTCAAACACTGTTTTACTCACAAGCCTACATCCCACTTCATACCTTTCTAGAAGAAACTCCTCTTCATGTCCTGATACATCTTAGTTCATCCTGGTTGAATACTAAACGTTGAACGATGGAATTCTTCTAAAACTTCCTTCCTAATGTTTCCCACATTTGGAACACATAGTCTTCCTTTCTTCCTCAACCATCATTCTGGTCAAGACTGAAATCTTTCAAGTTATCATTCTCTATTCCATCCCTTAACTTTCTGATGCGTTCAACTAATACTAGATCCTCTCCTTGCTTAGAAGTAATCTTTTCGATCATCACCGGTTGAACTTCTAAACATGACAATATGCAGTCTTCTTACTAGATCTAGCCTCAGATCTCCACTGTATCCTGCATGTAGTCAATGCTTCTAAATCTTTCCACTCAGCTATCATTGCCAACACTGCATTTTGATATTTTCTGCTAAGTGCATCCGCAACCTTGTTACTTTTTTCCCGGTGTGTACTCAATACCAAACTCATAAGCGGCTAAAAACTCTATTACCTCTACTGTCTCATATTCAACTCCTTCCGGAAGAATAAATACTTCAGCGACTTATGATCCGTATACAATTTAAACCTCTCTCCCAAAAGGTAATGTTTCCACACCTTTAATGTAAAAATTGTTGCAGCTAATTCCAAGTCATGCGTTGGATATCTAACTTCATGCGTTCCAAGATGTCGAGATGCATAGGCAATCACTTTACCTCTTTGCATCAACACAGCTCTAATCATGTTCCGCATGTATCGGTATACATCACTAACCGTTGGTTTACATCTGGAACAACTAACACAGGTGCATTGGTCAATAATGCTTTAACTTAAGGAATGCTTCCACACATTTGCCAGACCAGACAAACTTCACATCCTTCCTGGTCAACCTAGTCAAAGGTGCTGCTATCCGCGAAAAATCCTAAATGAATCTCTAGTAATACCTAGCTAATCCAAGAAAACTCATTATCTTAGTCACTATCTCGGGTCTCTTCCATTTATTCACTGCCTCAGTCTTAGTTGGATCCACTGAAAACCCTTTTTTCTAAGACTACATGACCAAGAAACTTCACTTCTTTCTTCCAGAGATGACACTTTAAAATTTTTGCCTTCAGTTGATGCTGCCTCAACGTATCAAGCAACAATTTAAGATGAACTTCATGCTTTCTTTCGTCGTTAGATTATATCAAAATATCATCTACGAAAACCAACATGAACCTATCCAAGTGCTCTTGGAAAACTCTGTTCACCAAATCTATAAAGAATGCTGTCGCATTAGTTAGTCCAAATGTCATTACTAACCATTCGTACTATCTGGTTCCAAATGGCATCAAAGGAATTCTATCCTCTGCCACTGAAAGCTGATGGAACCCTGTTGCTAAATCTAACTGGGAAAATAATCTGGCTCCACTTAACTAGTCGAACAAATCGTTATAGGCAACGGATATCGATACTTTATAGTTTTAATTCAACTTACGATAATCGATACATAACCTTAACGATCCGTCCGGCTTCAAAGCAAACACTGCGGCTGCTCCCCAAGGCGAACTGCTTGGTCTGATAAAATTATTGCCTTCCAAATCCACCAACTGCACCTTTAATTTCCTCATCTCAGTAGGTGTCATCCTACTTAGCGGTCTACTCACCGGTTCTACTCTAGGTACTAAATCTATTTGTAACCCAATAGCTCATTTCGATGGCAATCCTACTACGGGTTCAAAGACATATATGAATTCTCTAAAAACAAAAACTCTATTCAACTCGTCTTCTACCTCCACAATACCCAACAAAGCATTAACCTCAAAACTAGGTTTTTCTACGAAGTATACAATCCAATCACTATAGTGCAGGTGTCTAAGCGATATTTTCCTATCATGGAAAAATATCATAGCATCGTATTTACTTAACCAATCCATACCGAAAATAATTCTGAACCCTACAAAATCAAACACATGCAAACTGCAAACAAAGGTACGACCTAACAATTCAAACTCTAGGTGGTCACATCTCATCCCAAGAGCCGCATAACCTCCTATGGATTCGCAACCCTAAAGGAAGTAACTAGGTATAAGGGTTTTAGGTTAAGCTTATCTACCAAACAATGAGATATAAAAGAATGCAATGCATCGGTATCAAGTAGAACGGTAATTGACATACCATGAATCATAAGCGTACCTACCAACACAGCCTTTCCCTTTTCCTCTACTATTGGCCTCGAGGTAGCTGGCTCCGATGCAAACACTTTGTCCTTTCCATCCTTGACTGGTCTTTGCACTGGTTCTTATAATGTCCAATTTGATCATTGTTGAAGCATCTAATATTCTTCTTCTGATCAGCTTATTTCCATCTCCCAAGCGACAATCATTTGCAAAATGCCATTTCTTGTCACACTTATAGTAGACAACCTCCGCATTTCCCTTCTTGGCAGCTCCACCCTTCTGAGCCCTCTTCTTGTGGAAAAACTTCCTCTTCTGACTCTGTCTTCCTTAGACTTCCTTTTCCTTATTTCTTTCAAGAAAAGCAAGCATCTCTTCATGCCTCAAGGTCATCTCAACAACAACATCACATGGATCCTTAATATGCGGTAATGTGGCCTTAGCAAGCTCAGGCTTCAACCCATGAACCAATTTTTCATTCCTTTTGATGACAATATCAATTGTAGCATATCCATTTCTCGTTAGCTCCTCAAACTTGGTCGCATACTCAAGCACTTTCATATCTCCCTACTCCAATTCAGCAAATTTCTTGAGCAGAGTAGACTTAGCAATCTTTGACATAAACCTCTCCTTAAACGTTCTTTTGAACTCAATCCAAGTCATAGCTCCTCATTAACTCTGATCGTAACACTGTTTCACCAGTACATTGCTTCTCCTTGTAACTATCTGGAATCAAGTCTTCTCTTCTGCTCATCATTGAGCCCAAATTTAGCGAACATCCTCTCACAATGAAGTAACCAATTCTCCACTTAAAAATCATGTCTTCAATACCAATAAACGACTTTCATCCCAACCGAGCATAATCTCTACCCAAAACTTCATAGTTATTCACCCCTGGAGCTTCCTGATTTCCTCCAGCTAATCCTAAAGAAGCTCCTACTTGCATCATGTTTACAAAGAACTGATACATCACTCCCATATCAACTTGCAGGGCTCCAACACCAACATTTGCAGCTTGTGTCTGATCTGGGTTGCTCCTCGTATATGGTCTGGCATTTCCATTAGTTATGGTGCTTCCCCCGCCAATGTTAACTCTTTCACTTCTAGCATTCATATCTGCATTCGAGCCTTCATAAGATACAGAAGAATAGCCTAAGAGGGATGGGAGAATAGAGATAAAGCGTATACTTATATATATATATCAAATTCAAGTACATTACTATATTTTTATCCCATACCCCGATCTTTTCTCTAATTCCTTTGGATTAAGTTTTCAAAATCATTTTAAGTTTGAAGTTTTTCATAAACCTATGCTCTAATATCAAGTTCTAACATCCCCTATCTTGAGGCCCGAAGCTAAGCGCTACAGATGATGCAGTTATTTATAGGATTAACTTCCGGTGACAAAATAAAGTAATGGTAATGGCATCCATCATATCAGAAGCACATGAATATGAAACAAATCATAGATGCTAAAAACATCAGCTTTACTTACTACATTTCAAAAATTATTTCTTATATCATCACATAATCCCAAAACGTATCCCGGGTTTTGATCAAATATAATTATTACAAAATACACCAAGAGCGACATACGAAGATGCCCCCTTGGATGATCAAAGTACTGAATAGATAAAAACCATCTTAATACATTACAACGAAAATAGAAAGAAAAATAACAACTCGTAAATAGCTGTCCACGCCTCCTGCACGTCTTTGAAATCTTTATTCATCCACCTACTAAAACCTGTAAATCCTCAACTCTCAACTTGCTCAAATCATATTTTGAGCACCCGAGAGTTTATGGGGAAACCATAAACTTCGAGTCTGACATAAAGCCTAATGTGAATAATATTATACATCTTGATTTACTGATATTAAGTGAGACCAAGCCGCTTAGCGGAACAGGTTTCCACTTACTAATATCACTTTTCAAAAATATCTTTTGCAAATCAAAATCCTGCAACCAAACTGGTTAAAGCAATAATAACAATATCATGTATGCATTGAAATCAGGTAGTCAATGGACTATCTGTCCGAACACTATAGTTTTGTTTGGCTAACTACCAACCTTTAGCTGACTCGGGCCTACCAGACAAAATAAACAAATAATTTAACTTCTGTTAGACACACTCCTGGATGGTCTGTCCCTAACTTACTTCTTCCAGGTTCAACTGATCCTAATGGTTTTGCAGGCTCACTAATAACCTACCTATACTCTGTTTATGCCTTTCTATGTGTAACATCATTTTAGTCTTACCTGTGACAAAGCCCTACACACTGAAATTTTGGACTTATATTAGCTAGGGGCTACTAGCTAAAATATAGGGTGCGACCCCATACCAGTCCCATCTGGTATACTAATATCCGAGTCATTTACTTAGGGTCAACTACCCTATCAAATTTTCCCTTAAAACATTTCTTTCAAACTGATTTAACCCATTAAATCATTCTTAAACAAGGAATATATACTCTTTGTTATACTCAAATCTCTTTGCCATGTTATATATACTTCACATAAAACATTGTTGATGAAAACATTCGAAACCCTTGTTAAAAGCTTTAAACAACCTCTTTCAAAACCTTTGAAAGTACCCTTTTGAAACCATTGAAGTTCCTCATTCGAAACCATTGAAAGCGCATCTTTCGAAACAAGTTAACTACTTTACTTTGAAACCTTAGGCCAAAATAACAAACATACCTTTCGAAACCAGTTACAATAGACCTTTCGAAAAAATTTGAAATATCCTTTCAAAAGCTTTATAAAACCTTAGACATCCTTTTTTAAAACACTTTAAACATGCCTTTCAAAAACATTGGAAACCTTCCATTTAAACACTAAAGGTAAACCTTTCGAAAACATTGGGGAACCACCCCTTCGAAACCTTTATCATATACCTTTTGAAAGCATTAAGTCCATTACATAAATCAAACCTTTTGAAAGCATTGGGTTCAAGTAAAAACATGTGGTTTCTACTTTGGAAATGGATATTTTTGTCATTTAAAATAAATAACATCATCAGTTTGCACTAGTGGTTCTTTAGCTGAGGCAAGTCTTGTGTTAGGAACATGCAAACAAGAATGATATAAAAAATGTAAAAAAAATTCATATACAAGTAAAATATCTTAGATACTAACTTAGTCCACTAGTAACATATGCGGCATACTTTAAGATTATGATATCAATAATATACTTGAGCATGCTTTCTAGTCTTTTCAATACATTACAAGATTAAATAATATTCAAGGTGATTCAAGAATTACATACATAAAGCTTTTATCTAAGATACATGAAAAGTTACAAATGAAAGTATCTATCACCCTTTTTCAATTCAGAGTCTGCTATCATTTTTAGTATAGAAGCTAGTATTTTAATACAAATAAAAAGAATAGCCATTTTTCTTGACGTTAGATTCATAAATACTAAAATATAAGAACCTTTTGATTAATAAAATATAAGAAAGGGGTGTGTATATTGTATCTAGTGGTTTTTTGACATCTTTTCTTTAATGCACACAGGAAAGCAAAGTCAGATAGTTAGTTGGGTTAATATTAAATATGGATTTGAAATTGGATCTTAGTCTAAGAAGCTTCCTCTTGTTTGTTTACTTTAACTTGAGAGGTATTTAATTTTCTACCTTCAATCAAATGGAAAAGTATGAAAATGATAGATTTGATTTGAATTTTAACATTTTCGTATCTTTTTCCATGCTCTTTTTATTAAAACAATGGACTAGTTGGAACCTGCATAAGTTTTTAGTTAACTAGTAGCCTTAGTACATTCCAGGATATGCAAGTTCTTAGACAAGAATCCTGAGTCCTAAATCTTATGTTACCGGGTATGTACTTGTGCATTGCTATTATTTGCTAATCACTTACCAAAAATAAATAAGCAGTAATTTGTTTATTCTTGTGCAATTTGAATATTGATGGAAGAGAACTTATAAATTTTATTTTGGTTAGAGTCTAAAGTTCGCTAATACTCATGTTAACATATAAGAATAAGCAGTTACATAAACAAAACATTAAAAGATTGGTTGACCTACACATCTTTTTAATTACAAAAGGTATAATTTGCATCACTTAGCTTGTATATTTAACATACATCTTGCATCCTTCATTTTTAAAACCTAATTTCTGGAACTGTTCAGTTTAATATCATTCAATCATTGACAAGCAAATACCCTGCACATTATAGAGAAGTAGAATAAAAAAGTGAAATTTATTTAACTAATGAATTTTGCAGCCTATAAAAGAGTGTAATTTCTTGTATGTATATTCCTTTCACATTGTGATTTCTCTCTTTACAAATCCTATATTGGTATGTATATTCATGCATTTATGTTTTCATGATCAAGTTGTGATACATTTACTTGTAGCGAAAGCGATTGTTTTCTCCTTTTGATCCTGTGTATTTCTTAAAATTCTGATGGAACACGTTATGAGAGAAGTAAAATGTAGTTGGTAAAAGAGCATGTCATCTTCTATTACATGTAATCAAACTTTAAAAATATCTAAATGCCAAATAGTCGTTCCAGAATGACCACTCCTTAAAATTCATTAAATAGTTACAGATGTATCTTGTACAAGGACTTATTCTGTCAACTCTTTCTAATTCGTATGGATTAATTTTGTTTATAGAACCTCTTATGATACAATTTGAATACAACTTCCTCTAAAATATAGACCTATAAGACCACTTTATATGTGTGCTCTTCTAATGGATACTCATAAAAGTACATACAACAATTTAGCAATATATTTGTAGTGTGACTCTTTTGATCTCAATCCTACATTGGCATCATGTCAATATTTTTTAGAATGAATTTTTTTCAAAATAAGAACATTTAACAAAACATATCGATTTCCAAACTTATTATCCAATGCGTTTAAATTATGGATGATTTGCATTTATTATATACATGTGGCTTCAAGATAGTAGGGAACAATACAAGAAAGGCTAGAAGCAATAAATGATGAATTCAAGATTTATTGATGTCATAATATTTAAAAAAATATGTTTACGGTTTCTGTAAAGGACTACATCCTGCAAAGCGAATTGATACAATTAAAAAGCATCAACTCCACACATACTACTTTGCTTTATTTGAGTGCATCATCTTTTGAATTGCTAAAAAAATTCTTTGATTTATTGGCTTACCTAAATATCATTTGGTAATTAAAGATATAATAGATATTTAGTATTTACTGTTGTAGAAAAATCCCTTAAGATCGCGTTAGGAACAAAAACCCAACCTTGTGGAAAAAAATAGGAACGGATTGATGGTGAGGCAAAAAATAACATATTGGCAATAACTAAAAGCAATAACAGATCAAGCAATAAAAGAAAATAACACACGTGATTCATAGTGGTTCCACTGCCGCAAGTTAGAGTATATCTACTTAGGGAGAAGAGAATTCATTACTTTCTAGGAGGAGAAAGTTTAACAAAATTGATAATGGAGAAACAAAATAAGAGATACAACCGAGAGAGATAATTCTACTTATGCTAATCTTTGCCTTTATACAGAGATTATTACTTGGGATTGAAGTAATTGATTTATGATCATAAATCAATGCCTCATTAATTCTCCTATTAGTACAGGAAACGTTTATCCATTTGATTTTCCAGTTTCTCCCAATTTACATGTACCTGATAAGATTCTTTCTTTACTCAGCTAATTACGGAATTAAGTGATTACCTTAATCTCCCAAAATAATTCTTCTTCTCACGTAAGCAATTTATTACTCTCTTTAATGCTATAAAAGAGACAATATTTATTTGAATAATTATCTCAAATATCTTTCAAACCTTCTGCAATTGAAAACATTGTATCACTGAAATCAACAAAATCTTCCAAATCTTTTGCAATTGGAATATTGTATCACCAAATATTATAATCTCCACCTTGATACTATATTTCCCTGCAAGCCTAACAACTCCACGTACATCCTCTTACTCCAAGTAGCTCTTGGACAAGACACCACGGATACTTTCTCAATGAGCTTCGGCAAAGCCATTACCCATTACACCCTGTCAATAAACTCCGGCAAGGCCACCACTCGCCAACAAAGTTTTGAAAGTACCCTCTCCAAGTAGGACCTATCAATCTCCATAATGAAAACAAACGCCTCCATCTACCAATTCACTCTCCCATGTGCCACCCTGTGGCACCTAGCACTTCATCAAGCGAATCAAGTTCGAGCAATACTTGAACTTTGCAATGGGTAACGAATTGGTGAACATATCCGCTATGTTCTCCTCTGTGTGAACCTTCTGAAGACGTAAAAGTTTACCTTCATCCATACAGACAAGAAGGGACTCTCTCACCTCAATATACTTCATTCTTGAGTTGAAAGCTAGATTTTCAGCTAAGTGAATTGCACTTTGGCTATTATAATTCACTTAGATACCTTCATACACGAAGCCCAAGGGTCATAACAAATGCGTTAAGTAAAGCGCTTCCTTAACCGCTTCAACCGCGGCTATAAGCCCTACCTCAATAGTAGACAAAACCACAATCATCTACAACCTCTCTCTGCAACTAATTACTGTCCCACCAATGGTGAACACATAACCTGAGGTTGATTTCCTTCGATCTCTATTACCGGCATAGTCAAAATCACCAAATCCAACCAAACTATAATCTCTATCTCTGCCGCCAAAGACAAGCCCATGGTCTAGAGCTTCACTGCCTCCCAATGAGTCTTTCCTGGATTTGACATAAATATACTCATCAATCCAACTACATGTGCAATGTCAGGCCTAGTGCAAACCATGGCATACATT
The DNA here is from genome assembly GCA_030765085.1 of Allium cepa. NCBI lineage: Eukaryota > Viridiplantae > Streptophyta > Magnoliopsida > Asparagales > Amaryllidaceae > Allium > Allium cepa. Next base: position 266,959,941 of record CM060932.1, read on the forward strand.
AGACTACCAACTGCACTCGCATATGGAACCTTCTTCATATAAGCCTTGTCCTTCTCCAAGATCAGAGAGCCTCTACTAGAAAGCAGTATGTGCAAAGGCATGGGTGTGCTACTTGCCTTTGCTCCTTCCATGCTAAACCGAGCAAGCACTTTCAGAATATACTCCTTTTGAGTGAGCCTCCAAAGTCTAAGCTTCCTATACCTTTGGATTTTCATACCCAAAATCTTCTTTGCTTCTCTAAGGTCTTTCATGTCGAATTCCGCCGTAAGCTTCTACTTCAAACTATCAATTTCAGCTTTATCCTTAGAAGCAATCAACTTATCATCCATATACAAGAGTAAATATACCCAATATCCATTCTTTAAATGCTTGAAGTACACACAAGAGTCTTTGATGCTACAATCAAAACCAAGTGAAAGCATAAAAGAATCAAACCTCTTGTACCACTATCTAGGAGACTACTTCAGTCCATACAATGACTTCTTTAGCTTGCAAGCCTAATTCTCTTTTCCATCAACGACATATCCGTCTAGCTGCTTCATGTAAACAGTCCCATCCAAGTCTCCATGGAAGAAAGCGGTCTTCACATCAAGTTGCTCCAACACCAAGTCATGAGCGGCAATTATGGCAAGCAAAATACGGATGGAGTGTGTCTCACTACAGGAGAAAAAAATCTCACCATACTCCAATCCCTTTCTCTGTGAAAAACCTTTAGCAATAAGTCTAGCCTTGTATCTTCCATCATCCTTCACCTTGAAAACTCACTTGCAACCTATGGCTCGGCTTCCTTGAGGTGGAGGTACCAAATCCCAAGTCTTTTTCTTCTTCAACGACTTTAGCTCCTCTTCATAGCGCACATCCACTTCGAACTATCAAATGACTTCAAAGTTTCATCAAGGTCAAACGACTCCACATGAACCACATGTAGGGCATAATCAAACTGATCACTAAGGCTAAAGTTTGCATACTGCCAATTACCATACCTCTAGGCGGCCTAATAGCCCTATGATTAGCTCAAGTAGGTACAACTTCGCCTAAACTCCTCTCAACTCCGCCTTGAACTGAACTTCCTCTAGTACCATGCACATCGCCAACACTGCTAGAAGGCATCTGTGAACTACTCTGTGATGCTACATCAACTGCATCTATCTCACTCTCAACAGTATCAACAACTCTACTACTAGGCTGTAAAATAGTAATCTCTTCCATCTCCTTAGGCCTATTAGAAACATCTGATGTGGTAGGTAAGTCTTTCTTAGGATTGAACATTACTGACTAATCAAAAGTAACATGTTTGTAATGAACAATATTCCTATCAACATAGTGCCAAATACGATACCCTTTGATACCATCTGTATATCCTAAGAGGACGTCCTTGTATGCTCTAGCCTCTAACTTATCATTACCTATATGGTGAACATACACAAGACAACCAAAAATACGAAAATAACAAAGGTACACGGCTTTACCTCTCCACTTCTCTTCTGGAATCTTCCCGTCTATGGATGAGCACGGAATCCGATTAATAATATGCACCATAGTCGATAATGCCTCAGCCCAAAAGCCTCTAGATAAGCCCGCTGTCAATCTCAAGCAACGAGCATTCTCAAGTAAATATTCATCCTCTTAGCAACCTTATTGGATTGTGGATCATCAGTGCAGTGAAATGTCTCTCAATGCCATGATGTCTACAAAAGTCAAGGAACTCCCCAGAGACAAACTCGTTGTCGTTATCAGATCTCAACACCTTCAACCTATAACTAGATTAGTTCTTAATAAGCACCTTCCAAGCCTTAAACTTCTCACTCTGATTTGGCCTTCATCACATACACTCAAATTTTCTGAGAAAAATCATCAATAAAAGAGATAAATACCGATGGAAGCAGTAGCAACTAGTCCCTAAACATCTGTATGCACATAATCTAGTGCTCTCTCTAATCTATGGAGTTCAACTCCAAAGGATACCTTAGTCTGCTTACATAACACACACTTCTGGCAAAAATCCAACTTGTCAAAGTCACCTTTGATCATCTTCCATCCTCGAAGAAACTCTAAGCCCTTCTCAGGAATATGGCCCAACCTGAAATTCCAAGGTCTAGTGGCATCCAAAATACGGGAATTATCAACTCCAACACACGAATCTCCAAGAACTGTGGTCCCCTTAAGCAAATAAAGATTCTGAAACACATCTCCCTTGACAACTACCCTAAAGAAATCAAGAACTTCCGAAGACTCTCAACATACTGTACACTTGTCAAAGTGCTTATCACTCCGTCAAACATTCTAATCCACACTATACCTTCTCCTATGGCTCTACAACTAGCACAATTACCCATAAGGATTGCACTTCCCGCTTTGTCGATTAAAGAACCGAAGTAATCCCTATTATGCGTCATATTAAAAGATGCCCCCCAATGAAGCATCCAATGGTTTGATACATCTGATGTCGCTGTAGATAACACATCATCAGATATAGCTTTCTTCATCGCAAATGATAAAGAACCATCTTCTTTCTTCTTCCTTTTCCAATCCGGACAGTCTCTCTTTCAATGGCCTGGTTTCTTATAATGATGACACTTTCCATCCTTCGATTTTTCCTTTATAATTGTTACTGGGCTTTCTAGATTTGGAAATCCCCTTGGAATTCCAATTCTTTATCTCCTCTCTGCCTCCCTCGACAAATAGGCCTTGAGGCCTTGACTACTACTTCCTCATCTACCTTCATCCATCTCCTTCATCTAATCCCTTAAGTCCTCAGATAGAAGACCCGACTTCACATCTTCAACGGTCAAAGTATCTCCCACAAAGATAAGGCTGTTTATGAACCAATGTAATGCTCTAGAAGGGAACACAAGAGCATCACAGCCATATGTTCTTCATCTACTTTCAAATCTACTGTCTTCATCTTCATCACTAGATCGTCAAAGAAACCCAAATGCTCATTGATAGAAGTACCATTTATCATCCTAATGATGAAAAATGTCTTCAACAAAATTAGGTGGTTAGTCAAAGATTTCTTTAGATAGAGATTTTCCAGCTTTGTCCAAATGCCTTTAGTAGTAGTTTCACCGCTAATCTTGGAAATAAAATTTTCTCCCATAGCTAATTGCAAAGTAGTAAATGCCATTTTTCCATATCCTTCCTTTTCATGGCTGAAATTTCAACGGTCAACTTCTCAAGAGCAAACATCACGGGATGAACATTCTTTTAAGAATAGCTTTCATCCTCCATTGCCACTTCTCGAAGACTTTATCACCGTTCCACTTCTCTATTTTTAAACTAAATCCTGATGCAATATTGGTCCCTCTAACATAGGGTCTTGGTACAACCACTGGATTCTCCTCATCTCCTGCCATAATGCCTAACACCCTTTCTCAATCAACCTTGTCATTTTGATACCAGACTATTAGGGAAAAATCTCTCAAGATTGCCTTGGAATGAAAAACCCAACCTTATGGAAAAAACAAATAGGACCGGATTGATGGTGAGGCAAAACAAACAACAGATAGTCACTAGCTAAAAGCAATAATAGATCAAGCAATAAAAGAAAATAATACCCATGATTTATAGTGATTCCACTACCCCGAGTTAGTGCATATACACTTGGGGAGAGGGGATTTTATTACTTTCTAAGAGGAGAAAACTTAACAAAATTGATAATGGAGAAGAAAATTAACAAATACAACCGAGAGAGATAATTCTACAAATACTAATCTCTGCTTTTATATAGAGATTATTACTTGGGGTTGAAGTGATTGGTCATAAATCAATGCCTCATTAATTCTTCTATTCATACAGGAAACGTTTATCTATTTGATTTTCCAGTTTCTCCCAATTTACATGTACCTAATAAGGTTCCTTCTTTAATCAGCTAACTAGGGAATTAAGTGATTATCTCAATCTCCCAAAATATTCTTCTTCTCATGTAAGTAAGTTATTACTTTCTTTAATGTTATAAAATATGCAATATATATTTGAGTAATTATCTCAAATATCCTTCAAATCTTCTGTAATTAGAAATATTGTATCACTGGAATCAACAATTTCTTCCAAATCTTCTGCAATTGGAAATATTGTATCACTGAAATCAACAATATCTTCCAAATATTTTGCAATTGGAAATATTGTATCACCAAACCTTACATTTTTCATTCATTTGTTAAACTTAAAATGATTCATTTGTTTTAGAAATATCATGTATAAATGATTTTGTGTTGCACCTGTGGGCATCCATATCCATACAGGAAATAATTATCAAGCGCAATTGCCAAGTAGCGTAATTGTATTGTTATGCAAATGCAGGTGGTGCAATTACATTGCCGCTGCCAGTAATTGGGACTACCAGTGCAATTGTTAGGCCATCGCAATTGCACTGTTGTGCAAGTGCAATGCTAATGAATTGCAACTACCAGTGCAACTGCACTACCATGCAATTTCACAACTAGTGCAATCGCATTGGAAATTGCTGTAACACCTACAAATAATGAAAAGTCCAAATAGCAGACCCTGAATCTGATGGTTCAATTGCTTGCAAATATTATACTAGGAATTTCAATTCGAATAATGCTCTTCAAGCTCACACAAAAGCTAAAAATGTCTTATTTAGTCCGCATCTAACTGGATTCTCTTATTAGGGATTTGCTTTATTTTCTTCATGAACTATGTTATTGTTGCAAAGCTACTTACACTTCTTGTGACCGTTACTTTACGTTTCTGCTTGGGTGTCTTATTTTGCTATTCTATTATTAATCGAACGCAATTGCATAATAATATGCTTATTTATTTTGTGTTACTAGTACATGATCCATATTTATTTTCTGGTACAAATAGTTCATCATGTGTATATTATGTTATGTTTATTTTTTTAACAGTACATGTTGCAATTTTTTATTTTATGTAATTTCATGGTTTTGTATAGCTCAGTTGGATCTTAAAACAATTTTTTCTACTTTTAGTTTGAAGTTTTCATTTAGAAATTTTATTTGAAGCATATAAGTTTGGCTGGGACATTTAGGTAATTGTATTGTATTATGTTTTCTTCTCCTCAACACTGCATGTGATAATGGTGCAAGTAAAATTTATTTTTGATTCGATACGAAGAACATAATTTTGTAGCTTCTTTTTAGTTAGCTAGAAGAATGATCAACAACTAAAATGAAATTTTACATCAGACTAGGTTGACATAGTATTGTGGTATTTCCTTGTGTTCAAGTAATATGCATGGACATTGGAATACACGAGGTAGATGAAAACAATATAAAAGCAACTTAAACTAGTTTATAAAAGCCATATTAAAACAATTTATTAAATGCAATTAAGGTTATTTTTATAAATAGTTTAAGCGCATTCATAACCAGTATTTTATGGGTAAAAATTTTGTGGGTAAAAGTTGTGGCACCTAGCACTTCATCAAGCGAATCAAGTTCGAGCAATGCTTGAACTTTGCAATGGGTAACGAATTGATGAACATATCCGCTATGTTCTCCTCTGTGTGAACCTTCTGAAGACATACAAGTTTACCTTCATCCATACAGACAAGAAGGGACTCTCTCACCTCAATATACTTCATTCTTGAGTTGAAAGCTAGATTTTCAGCTAAGTGAATTGCACTTTGGCTATTATAATTCACTTAGATACCTTCATACACGAAGCCCAAGTGTCATAACAAATGCTTTAAGTAAAGCGCTTCCTTAACCGCTTCAACCGCGGCTATAAGCCCTGCCTCAATAGTAGACAAAGCCACAATCATCTACAACCTCTCTCTGCAACTAATTAGTGTCCCACCAATGGTGAACACATAACCTGAGGTTGATTTCCTTCGATCTCTATTACCGGCATAGTCAAAATCACCAAATCCAACCAAACTATAATCTCTATCTCTGCCGCCAAAGACAAGCCTATGATCTAGAGTCCCTGTAAGATATCTGAAAATATACTTCACTGCCTCCCAATGAGTCTTTCCTGGATTTGACATAAATATACTCATCAATCCAACTACATATGCAATGTCAGGCCTAGTGCAAACCATGGCATACATTAGACTACCAACTGCACTCGCATATGGAACCTTCTTCATATAAGCCTTGTCCTTCTCCAAGATCAGAGAGCCTCTACTAGAAAGCAGTATGTGCAAAGGCTTGGGTGTGCTACTTGCCTTTGCTCCTTCCATGCTAAACCGAGCAAGCACTTTCAGAATATACTCCTTTTGAGTGAGCCTCCAAAGTCTAAGCTTCCTATACCTTTGGATTTTCATACCCAAAATCTTCTTTGCTTCTCTAAGGTCTTTCATGTCGAATTCCGCCGTAAGCTTCTACTTCAAACTATCAATTTCAGCTGTATCCTTAGAAGCAATCAACTTATCATCCATATACAAGAGTAAATATACCCAATATCCATTCTTTAAATGCTTGAAGTACACACAAGAGTCTTTGATGCTACAATCAAAACCAAGTGAAAGAATGAAAGAATCAAACCTCTTGTACCACTATCTAGGAGACTACTTCAGTCCATACAATGACTTCTTTAGCTTGCAAGCCTAATTCTCTTTTCCATCAACGACATATCCGTCTAGCTGCTTCATGTAAACAGTCCCATCCAAGTCTCCATGGAAGAAAGCGGTCTTCACATCAAGTTGCTCCAACACCAAGTCATGAGCGGCAATTATGGCAAGCAAAATACGGATGGAGTGTGTCTCACTACAGGAGAAAAAAATCTCACCATACTCCAATCCCTTTCTCTGTGAAAAACCTTTAGCAATAAGTCTAGCCTTGTATCTTCCATCATCCTTCACCTTAAAAACCCACTTTCAACCTATGGCTCGGCTTCCTTGAGGTGGAGGTACCAAATCCCAAGTCTTTTTCTTCTTCAACGACTTTAGCTCCTCTTCATAGCGCACATCCACTTCGAACTATCATATGACTTCAAAGTTTCATCAAGGTCAAACGACTCCACATGAACCACATGTAGGGCATAATCAAACTGATCACTAAGGCTAAAGTTTGCATACTGCCAATTACCATACCTCTAGGCGGCCTAATAGCCCTATGATTAGCCCAAGTAGGTACAACTTCGCCTAAACTCCTCTCAACTCCGCCTTGAACTGAACTTCCTCTAGTACCATGCACATCGCCAACACTGCTAGAAGGCATCTGTGAACTACTCTGTGATGCTACATCAACTGCATCTATCTCACTCTCAACAGTATCAACAACTCTACTACTAGGCTGTAAAATAGTAATCTCTTCCATCTCCTTAGGCCTATTAGAAACATCTGATGTGGTAGGTAAGTCTTTCTTAGGATTGAACATTACTGACTAATCAAAAGTAACATGTTTGTAATGAACAATATTCCTATCAACATAGTGCCAAATACGATACCCTTTGATACCATCTGTATATCCTAAGAGGGCGTCCTTGTATGCTCTAGCCTCTAACTTATCATTACCTATATGGTGAACATACACAAGACAACCAAAAATACGAAAATAAAAAAGGTACACGGCTTTACCTCTCCACTTCTCTTCTGGAATCTTCCCGTCTATGGATGAGCACGGAATCCGATTAATAATATGCACCATAGTCGATAATGCCTCAGCCCAAAAGCCTCTAGATAAGCCCGCTGTCAATCTCAAGCAACGAGCATTCTCAAGTAAATATTCATCCTCTTAGCAACCTTATTGGATTGTGGATCATCAGTGCAGTGAAATGTCTCTCAATGCCATGATGTCTACAAAAGTCAAGGATCTCCCCAGAGACAAACTCGTTGTCGTTATCAGATCTCAACACCTTCAACCTATAACTAGATTAGTTCTTAATAAGCACCTTCCAAGCCTTAAACTTCTCACTCTGATTTGGCCTTCATCACATACACTCAAATTTTCTGAGAAAAATCATCAATAAAAGAGATAAATACCGATGGAAGCAGTAGCAACTAGTCCCTAAACATCTGTATGCACATAATCTAGTGCTCTCTCTAATCTATGGAGTTCAACTCCAAAGGATACCTTAGTCTGCTTACATAACACACACTTCTGGCAAAAATCCAACTTGTCAAAGTCACCTTTGATCATCTTCCATCCTCGAAGAAACTCTAAGCCCTTCTCAGGAATATGGCCCAACCTGAAATTCCAAGGTCTAGTGGCATCCAAAATATGGGAATTATCAACTCCAACACACGAATCTCCAAGAACTGTGGTCCCCTTAAGCAAATAAAGATTCTGAAACACATCTCCCTTGATAACTACCCTAAAGAAATCAAGAACTTCCGAAGACTCTCAACATACTGTACACTTGTCAAAGTGCTTATCACTCCGTCAAACATTCTAATCCACACTATACCTTCTCCTATGGCTCTACAACTAGCACAATTACCCATAAGGATTGCACTTCCCGCTTTGTCGATTAAAGAACCGAAGTAATCCCTATTATGCGTCATATTAAAAGATGCCCCCCAATGAAGCATCCAATGGTTTGATACATCTGATGTCGCTGTAGATAACACATCATCAGATATAGCTTTCTTCATCGCAAATGATAAAGAACCATCTTCTTTCTTCTTCCTTTTCCAATCCGGACAGTCTCTCTTTCAATGGCCTGGTTTCTTATAATGATGACACTTTCCATCCTTCGATTTTTCCTTTATAATTGTTACTGGGCTTTCTAGATTTGGAAATCCCTTTGGAATTCCAATTCTTTATCTCCTCTCTGCCTCCCTCGACAAATAGGCCTTGAGGCCTTGACTACTACTTCCTCATCTACCTTCATCCATCTCCTTCATCTAATCCCTTAAGTCCTCAGATAGAAGACCCGACTTCACATCTTCAACGGTCAAAGTATCTCCCACAAAGATAAGGCTGTTTATGAACCAATGTAATGCTCTAGAAGGGAACACAAGAGCATCACAGCCATATGTTCTTCATCTACTTTCAAATCTACTGTCTTCATCTTCATCACTAGATCGTCAAAGAAACCCAAATGCTCATTGATAGAAGTACCATTTATCATCCTAATGATGAAAAATGTCTTCAACAAAATTAGGTGGTTAGTCAAAGATTTCTTTAGATAGAGATTTTCCAGCTTTGTCCAAATGCCTTTAGTAGTAGTTTCACCGCTAATCTTGGAAATAAAATTTTCTCCCATAGCTAATTGCAAAGTAGTAAATGCCATTTTTCCATATCCTTCCTTTTCATGGCTGAAATTTCAACGGTCAACTTCTCAAGAGCAAACATCACGGGATGAACATTCTTTTAAGAATAGCTTTCATCCTCCATTGCCACTTCTCGAAGACTTTATCACCGTTCCACTTCTCTATTTTTAAACTAAATCCTGATGCAATATTGGTCCCTCTAACATAGGGTCTTGGTACAACCACTGGATTCTCCTCATCTCCTGCCATAATGCCTAACACCCTTTCTCAATCAACCTTGTCATTTTGATACCAGACTATTAGGGAAAAATCTCTCAAGATTGCCTTGGAATGAAAAACCCAACCTTATGGAAAAAACAAATAGGACCGGATTGATGGTGAGGCAAAACAAACAACAGATAGTCACTAGCTAAAAGCAATAATAGATCAAGCAATAAAAGAAAATAATACCCATGATTTATAGTGATTCCACTACCCCGAGTTAGTGCATATACACTTGGGGAGAGGGGATTTTATTACTTTCTAAGAGGAGAAAACTTAACAAAATTGATAATGGAGAAGAAAATTAACAAATACAACCGAGAGAGATAATTCTACAAATACTAATCTCTGCTTTTATATAGAGATTATTACTTGGGGTTGAAGTGATTGGTCATAAATCAATGCCTCATTAATTCTTCTATTCATACAGGAAACGTTTATCTATTTGATTTTCCAGTTTCTCCCAATTTACATGTACCTAATAAGGTTCCTTCTTTAATCAGCTAACTAGGGAATTAAGTGATTATCTCAATCTCCCAAAATATTCTTCTTCTCATGTAAGTAAGTTATTACTTTCTTTAATGTTATAAAATATGCAATATATATTTGAGTAATTATCTCAAATATCCTTCAAATCTTCTGTAATTAGAAATATTGTATCACTGGAATCAACAATTTCTTCCAAATCTTCTGCAATTGGAAATATTGTATCACTGAAATCAACAATATCTTCCAAATATTTTGCAATTGGAAATATTGTATCACCAAACCTTACATTTTTCATTCATTTGTTAAACTTAAAATGATTCATTTGTTTTAGAAATATCATGTATAAATGATTTTGTGTTGCACCTGTGGGCATCCATATCCATACAGGAAATAATTATCAAGCGCAATTGCCAAGTAGCGTAATTGTATTGTTATGCAAATGCAGGTGGTGCAATTACATTGCCGCTGCGAGCAATTGGGACTACCAGTGCAATTGTTAGGCCATCGCAATTGCACTGTTGTGCAAGTGCAATGCTAATGAATTGCAACTACCAGTGCAACTGCACTACCATGCAATTTCACAACTAGTGCAATTGCATTGGAAATTCCGGTAACACCTACAAATAATGAAAAGTCCAAATAGGAGACCCTGAATCTGATGGTTCAATTGCTTGCAAATATTATACTAGGAATTTCAATTCGAATAACGCTCTTCAAGCTCACACAAAAGCTAAAAATGTCTTATTTAGTCCGCATCTAACTGGATTCTCTTATTAGGGATTTGCTTTATTTTCTTCATGAACTATGTTATTGTTGCAAACCTACTTACACTTCTTGTGACCGTTACTTTACGTTTCTGCTTGGGTGTCTTATTTTGCTATTCTATTATTAATCGAACGCAATTGCATAATAATATGCTTATTTATTTTGTGTTACTAGTACATGATCGATATTTATTTTCTGGTACAAATAGTTCATCATATGTATATTATGTTATGTTTATTTTTTTAACAGTACATGTTGCAATTTTTTATTTTATGTAATTTCATGGTTTTGTATAGCTCAGTTGGATCTTAAAACAATTTTTTCTACTTTTAGTTTGAAGTTTTCATTTAGAAATTTTATTTGAAGCATATAAGTTTGGCTGGGACATTTAGGTAATTGTATTGTATTATGTTTTGTTCTCCTCAACACTGCATGTGATAATGGTGCAAGTAAAATTTATTTTTGATTCGATACGAAGAACATAATTTTGTAGCTTCTTTTTAGTTAGCTAGAAGAATGATCAACAACTAAAATGAAATTTTACATCAGACTAGGTTGACATAGTATTGTGGTACTTCCTTGTGTTCAAGTAATATGCATGGACATTGGAATACACTAGGTAGATGAAAACAATATAAAAGCAACTTAAACTAGTTTATAAAAGCCATATTAAAACAATTTATTAAATGCAATTAAGGTTATTTTTATAAATAGTTTAAGCGCATTCATAACCAGTATTTTATGGGTAAAAGTTGTGCATTTAGACGAGACATATAAGAATAAGATTAACAAGAAATCAACTAAAATAATAATACTACTGAATATATATGCCAGATATAGGATTTAGTCAATAGTAATAGACTATCTCTTTAATGTTAGCATAAGAAAGAGAATTATCCTTAATATTTATAGAATATCTTTTTTTAGTGAATGCGAGATTCAAATGCCTGATGCAAAATTTTTGCAAACCCAATGAAATATATGCATGTGTACATTGTGTAGGAGTCCAATTACTCAAGGGTGGATCATGTTAGCTACTAAATGATTTACTTTGTACAAGATGTTCCAAATGCTATGATGGCCTATAAAGTGGTATGGAGAAATAGAAAACTGGAGAAGGTGGTCGATATGCTGTTGAAAAAAAATTGTAAGTGGAATTTCAATATATTTTCTTAACTAATTTTACCATTTTATACATCTTTTTTAAATTTTTGTATGTTGCTATATAGCCAAGGAAACTAATATATAGTTCATCAGAAGATATACTTAAACTATATCGTTTTTATCTTATAGTAGACGAAACAAAGTTTAAGCTTAAAATTTTGATTTTATTCTGCATTATTAATATGACTTAAAAGCATAGGAAAACAAGTGCATCTATATGCTTAGGGGGTGAAATTTCTAATGAGTGTATGCACATAATATTTCTTTCTTCTGTACATGAATGATCTTAAATAAATTATTTTATGATACAAGATGAATATGTAGGTTTTACTAGAAGCTTTATAACAAAGACAACAATCAGATCTAGTCAATAGCGACGGTAGAAAAGAGGTTAGAAGAAAATCCAAGGTTCAAAGCACCATAATGGTAATTATACACTATCGAATATAGTTGGTAGAGGTTTTGTAATTTGGATTGAGTATCCCTTTCTTATTTGTAAAGCTCTAATTTTTTTGAAATTATGATATTTTGATGAGTGTTATGTATGTTGAAGTTGTTATTAGTGTTAAAGTTGTGATATTTTGAATTTTATGGGAGTGTATATGAAATATATGCATGCTTGATGTTGTTTATGATGTAAATTGATATTATACTTATGAAGACGTATTAATCAGATAGTTGTAGGTACAAAGTAAAGGAATAGCACTAACCGACGGATATATCCCTTGTGTAAATAATATAAAAAGGCAGTAACATCTATATTGTTCCTTAGAGTAATAAACGTTGCAAAATAGAAGTTTGGTAATAGACATTAGCATATAAGAAGCGGGTTTACCAACTATTATATCTGTTACTAAATTTAAATTTGCAACGGTTATATCGATTGGCAAATACAATACTATTGACGGTTATAACCGTTGGAAAATGCTATATCGCTATCGGTTATAACTGTTATGAAATCTATGTGAGAATTGCCCACTCGTGTTGTAGTCACGACTATATTCGTTGTAAACTTCATTTGTAATTGTTATAATCGTTAAAAATGAACAATTTCGATATTATAGTGGACGATTACATATTGATGATGAAAGATTATATTGATAAACTTTCACAATTGGACGTACAAATAAGCAATGAATTATAATTTGATTCTTGCTTCTCTTACTCCTTAGTATGAACCGTTCATTCAAAATTATAGTATGAGCCAATAAAATGTGAATCTCGTGGAGCTCCTCAATATGTTGAAATCAGCCTAGTCTGCATCTAAGGGTCAAAGGGTTGTACTTGCTGTTAAGGGTAGTGCATCATCTTTGAAAAGTTTGAAGAAGCAGAAAAGAGAAGGTAAGAAAAACAAGAAAACTAAGAAAACCAATGACAAGGGCGAATGTCACCACTGCAGCAAGAAATGTCACTAGAAAAGGAAATTCCGTATTACTTGAAGATTGTCAGAGAAAGAAAGCATGATGGTTCTGCAGTTCCATCAGGTACATTTATGATTCGAAATTTTTTTTGTAATGAATAAAATGTCTTGAGTCTTAGATACTGGTTCTTGAACTCATATATGTAATTTGTTGCAGAGGCTTAGGAACTGGCACCGCATGGAAAAAGGAGAGATGATGCTCCAAGTGGCTGATGGACCTATCATAGACGCAACAACACTATAAGATTATAATTTATATTTGCATAGTAAAGTACTTTTGATATTAAATAAGTGCTATTTTGTAAAAGACTTTATTTATGGGATTATTTCTGTTTCTATATTGTTTGAAACTTTGTATATATTTCATTGTGCAAACAATGTTATGTGCATTAGTTTGAACGAAAATAAAGGCAGCAATGGTATTCTTAAAACTGGAATTTATGTGATCAATACTAATTATGTGTGTTCTATGAATAATTATTCTAACAATATGGATGATGGTTATCTTTGCATTCTAGTCTAGGTCATATTAGTGAGAAATGACTACACAAACTAAACCAAAGATTTTCTCCCATCGCTTGATTTTGAATCATTTGATACATGTAAATCATGTCTCAAAGGTAAAATGACTAAGCACCCATTCAGCAGGAGCAATGAAAAAGTTGTGAATATTAACGTTCACTCGTCACTTAGCAGGTGGTGTGACATTTTGGCCAAATTTATCGCTTTGGTTATCGATAAAATCCAATTTTACTTTATTAAGCATTGCCTGATTGTGACTTTTATTTACACCAATTCTCTTTGTCAAAACTATATCACTTAGGACTTATGGAATATGGTAATGGTCAAAATTGCAATATCGTGCACATTCAACTCTATAGTGCAAACACAAAATTCTTGATTCAATAATAACAATTATTATTAACCAAAATTCTCTGGCCAGAGGCTTCGTCTTTAAATTGACTTTAGTTGATCGTGATACTAACCTTATATAACTTAGAAGACGAATTCACTCTTAAATAGTGTTTCACTTCTATCACTTTTACTTGACCCAACTATAGTCGTTCAATGGATACTGTACCATGATTTAACTATAATCAAAACGAAACTTCCACACTAAAAATCAACCGTATTCTCAAGTCAAGAGAATTGTGTAATTTCGTCACATCGATATTTTCAGTTTGACCTTAGTTATATTAACCAATAGAATAAAATCGAATAAGTCATTCTATAGTTATCCAATAACTATCAGTACGTCGCCTTGAATAGCGCCGCATAAAATCAATGTATATAAATATATATGCACAAATTTATAACCGAACTAAAGGAGATTCCAAATGTGGAGAATCCCCTAATATTATTATAGGATAACAATGTCATGATATAGTTTGTAACAGAACTTAGAGCTCACTAGAAGTCGAAAGACATACTCTGAATTGTTCCACATAATATAACAGCTTATCACAGTAGGAGAGAGCTAGTTAACAAAGTAGATAATTGAAACATAACAGCATACCCGTTCACCAAGGGACTAACCCAATTGGTTTTAAGGAAACCGATTGCAGAAGTTGGAATAAGATTTCATAATTTACCCTAAGTGCAGGTGAGAGACTGATAGAGTTAGGGGTATGCTCCAGGGGTAGTTATGTAATTTGTTATATATATATATATATATATATATATATATATATATATATCTAACTTGATGACCAATCTTGTTCAAACTAAAAGCTGTTTTTTTATTATATACTTGATATAATGTGTTATATTAATAATTGATTTAATTAAAAGTATTTATAATAGAAAATCCATAAATGGTATGTTTTGTGATAGTAGTTACAAAGTATTGTAACCATGAGTAATTTATTACAATGAAAATAAATATTCCATTTTAAATATTCCTAATCAAGATGTATCAAGACTGAATATTGATACTTCTATTGAGACTAGATATGTAACGCTCTCCAAATGTCAGGCAACGTATTACTTCTAGAGGCACCAAGGGGTTATGTACTGATAGTAATTGGATAACGATACAATGACTCACTCGATATTTTTCTATTTGTTAATATATCTAAGTTCAAGCAGATAATATTGATGTGACTAATTTACATAGCTCTCTCGACTTGAGAATGCTGTTGATCTTCAATGTGGAAGTTCTTCCTTGATTATAGTTAAATTGTGGCACGGCGTCCATCGAATGACTGTAGTTTGGTCGAGTGAAAGCATTGGAAGTGAAACACTGTTCAAGAGAAGATTCGTCTCATCGGTTATATGAGAGTATCACCGTCAACTGATGTCAACTCAAAGTCAAAGTCCCTGGCTAGAGAAGTCCGGTTAATAATAATTGTTGTTATTGAACCAAGGATTTTGTGTTTAGATTATAAAGTTGAATGTAGATGATACTGAAATTTTGACATTACCAAGTTCCATAAGTCCTAATGTGATATAGTTTTGATGAAGAGAATTAATGTAAACAATTGTCACTATCAGGTACCGCTTATAATAAGTAAAATCAGATTTTACCAAAAGATGTGTAAGCGATAAATTCAGCCAAAATATCACACCACCTGGTAAATGACATGTGAAAATTAATATTCGAAAATTTTAATATCGCTGTCTGAATTTACATTTTTGAGTCGCACAACCCAATGATGAATACTCTGAATTAACCACATGATTTAATTAATTTATAAATTGTTGTAAATTAAATAAATTAATTAATATTTATGCAATTAATTATTAAATTTCATTTGATTTGTTTGAATTAGTACGTAACAAACTACGTCTATAAAAGTTATAAACGCACATATTGACATTTGATATCAATAAAATATTTAAACTGACTTTAAATAGATTAATTGCTACGTGTATTTTTGGAATTTTACATCGAGGCCCACATGCATGATAAAAAAAGGGATAGGTTTCAAATGTGATTTGAAAATCTAAAGGAGTAATTAAAAAAAAGCAAATAAATCTTCTTTTTATGAATCGCTTAAATATCATTTATGAAATGAACTTTCTCCTTTTCTCTTTATTTTATTTTGTCGAATATATGAAGAGTACGGAAGAGGATTTGGTAATTTAATTCCGGAATTAAATAAGGAAGGTTTTAAAGGAGGAAATTAAAAAGTTTTTAATGTTTTCTTTTAAAACATATTCTCTCTCTCTTCCTCATTATGGTTTTGTTTTAGACAAACAAATATTCCTTCTTTCTTGAGCTCTCCTCCTCTCCTTTAATGGCCTCCATGAAAATAAAATTTTCATAAGACAAATACGAACAAAACAAAAGAATTGAAGGTGGTTCTTGTCTCTTGATTCTTGTAACATCTGAAGGCTGATTTCTAAATCTAGGAATCGTCCAAGGTACGATTCATTGGCTACATCTAAAGGAAAAATTCAATATTTCAAGGTGTACTTCAAGATTTTCGAATTAAGGTATGATATTTTTATTCTAATACTTTTGATATAATGGTTTAATGAATAAAATTGAATATCATCATTTATATGTGTATAATATTGTCTCATTTGATTTTAAATGGTTTATGTAGTTCAAATTATTTATTATATGAACTGGTTGGTTTTTTTAATTTAGATAAATCAAAACTGAAACTTGTATATGATTGGACAATATTTTAATTTTAGATCTATGTTTAAACATTCAAATCAAAGTGTAATTCTTTTGATTTGAATGCTTATATATTCTTACTGTTTGCATTTGTACTATAATAGAAACTTACATATGATTAAATGATGTTTTGATAATAGATTGATTACAATAAATTTCTAAATTTGTTACCCTGTTATACATCACAATTATCCTTCCTTAGCTATTCAAAGGATTTTAACATGTTGCTTAGTTCAGTATGTATCACCTTTCTTTTTATAATAATAATGAAAAAAAATTATTTATTCATATTGGTTGAATCTCCTTAGATTTGAAAGTTTATTTGTTCTTATTATCTACATCTTGTTGTAATTGAATCCCACACATGATTAAAGGATATTTTAATAATAAATTGATTACAATAAATTTATAAATTTGTTACCCTATTTGATATGACTAATATTTTTCTTTAAGTATTCAAAGGATTGTTAATATATTGCTCCGTTTAGTGTGTTTCACTTTTGTTTAAAAAAACATTTTTCATATAGGTTAAATCTCTTGATTTAATTGTATACATATATATTTTGTTAACTAATTTAAGTTTACATAAGTTCATAAATATATAAGAAAAACTAAATGTAATATGGTTCATTTTGAATTAGTTAAGAAGTTTTGAGTTAATCTTTATATACAAATAATTACATTTATACATATATTACATATGAAACTTAACGTTTATATTACAAATTGTAAAATTTAAACGCTTTATTAATATCAAAAAAATTTAAATGAGGCAATATTATATGCATATGAATTATTGTTGGCTATTCCTATTTCTATGTCATAACGATTCACTGATTGCAAATTGAATGCCGCATAAATCAAGTTTGTCAAAAAGGGGAAGATGAATCGATCATCTTTGTCATCTTTTATTTCTTTCCCTTTTGTCCCTTATGTGATTGCCTTTAAACTTATTAGTACTCATTTATACATCATGTTATCAATTGATCATACTTGCCATATGTTTAACTATTCTGCCGCACAATTAAGGATGAATATATTTGATATATTCAAACCTTAGTTTTATATCACATCCTTGATTGTTTTAGAATTAAATTAATAAAATAAACTATGGTATTAAATAAAGTACTAATTTTATTTAAGAGAAATTTAGATAAGATCTAAAAACATTTAGACTTCATAGGCTCATTAGTGATCCAAAAATGGTAATTTTGAAATTCACCCATTTCTTCTACTACGGGATGACCTA
This sequence comes from Allium cepa, assembly GCA_030765085.1. Taxonomy (NCBI): domain Eukaryota; kingdom Viridiplantae; phylum Streptophyta; class Magnoliopsida; order Asparagales; family Amaryllidaceae; genus Allium; species Allium cepa. Next base: position 266,978,062 of record CM060932.1, read on the forward strand.
GTTTCAATAATGGTATCAGAGCCCAATAGAATTTGCAGTTTAAATTAGTCATGTTAAGCCTAACTAGTTAAGCTTGTGCACTCAGTACGGTGTCTAGAAAGGTGATGTTTAGGATTGGAAATGGGTTATCAAGTACCCTGTCCAACCTGGTTACATGCCTGGCCTGAAAGGTGAAATGAGCCCAAAAGTTGCCCCTGATAGAAAATGCCCAATTTAAATTGCGCTATGGACTAATTTTCAAAATAGTTTTGAAAATTAAGACAAGATTTTAAATTTAAAAGTTAAATTTAAAATTAAAACATGTTTATTATAATTGTTGGTTACAATAAAACATAAATTTTCAAAATTTTTGAAAATGTAATGAAAATTTCAAATTGTTTGAAACTATTTAAATATTAACTTCGAAATTCAAATTTATTAATAAGATTAATAAAATAAATAAATTAATTGATTTAATTAGTTAACACTTATATGCATGTATTATATATGTTGATGTATGTTATGTTATTTTAAAGTGTTTAAGATAACATAAGTATACATTTATGTATATTTAAGATTAAATTTTAAATTAATATAATTTTAAATTATTTAATTAAATAAATTAATTAAAGGTTAATTAATTAAATAAAAATGTACAATACAAGATATACGATTTATATTGTAAAGTTTATAGTATATGATATAAAGGTTATAGAAGATATGTCTAATGCAAAAGTTGTATTGGCATACTAATATAAAATTAATTAAAGAGTTCATTAACATTAATTAAATAGGATTTAATTAAATAAAATATTATACATAAGACTATCATATAAGTAATATGAAATATAAAAATCATATAATGATAAAACTTATACGATATGAATGTATAAACTAAAGGTAGAACATTAAAGAAACTCAAATAGACCTAGGGAATAAATACATACATAAATATATGTATACTGTGATTTCTAGTATTGTAAGAACATATGCTAAATAATGTTCTAATTATCTACAATGATAAATTTATGCATTTAATATGATTGATAAAATGGTTATCAATTAATATATACAAATGAACTGAATTGAAAATTGACAAATGGAAATATAATATAATACTCACTATTAAATGCCTATCGCATATTAGTGTTTTCTATACCCATGCAAGTGCCCGATTTTACAACTACTTAATACATTTGCAATATGGTCACTTACGTGTTTATTTGGGTTGAGACCGTGTATTGCATTCTATAAGTTTAGAACTCTAAAAGCAATAAAAGACTATGGATATTTGATCCATGTACTATTACATATAAATGTTATAAGATTAACGGTCACAGTTCGTAATGTGTGATACTTCAATGAATATAGTTTATTTGAAATAAACCAATAAACAGTACTATGAGATAGAGTATTCAATTTGATTGACTGCCAAAATGATCATATTGTGTTAATTGTAATATAAGGCCAAAACTACATTATAAATCTAAGAACTTGATCGTTGAAATGTCAGTTTGATTGATTTACGCAAAATGCAATACATTTTATGGCTTTAAATGTTAAGGATAATGGAATGCACTTTTGTAAAAGGTTCATTATAATATTGTAGTAAGGGTTTTCTTTTGAATGGTTTGACCATTTAGAAAGGAAAATGAATGTATAAGAGTAAATGTGCTTTAAAGTACAGTTGGAATGAACAAAGTGAATGGTCAATGCTGCTTCATAAGGAAATATCAGAATTGAGAATTGTAATAATAATAATTGATACTCAACATTTGAATGAGACATTCAATTTCAATTCCAAAATGTATTTTCATATAGAAAATTGTTTTCTATGAGATTTATTTATTTGAGTTCGAGATATTTGATCAAAAACTCACCACTGTAAAATAGTTACAGTATATGAAATAAATAATCTATGTTAAGTGAATAATGGACCTCCAAATTTAGTACGCTGTTATAAGAAGGCGGAAATAGTGGGAGCATTCCATATAACACTTATTGTTGCATCAAATTACGAAAATAGTTTTCGTGAAACATGTCGAACATTATTTATGAAATAATGACTACGTTTTTAGTGTCAGCTGAAAAATAAACAAAGTTATTTTTCAATGTGATTATTATGAATATCTGTTATGAAATAAAACTATAATGTGGTATTTGTTTTCATAACAAGCATTGGAAAATACAAAAAATATCTAATATTATTTACAATTATTTTGGAATTATAGACTAAGCCGCAGTTTTGAAAAATAGTTTTATTATATGATTATGAATCATATGATATTGCTTAATTATATCTCAAACAATTGAAGGGCTATGCACCCATTTAGTGGGAGCATCATAAAAGTTGATGAACTCTTTGGATTGATACATATAGATGTATGCAGTTGTAAGTCTGTTAATATCAAAATAGTTCCACGCACTTTGTCACATTCACCATTTAATTATCACCAACATGGACATGTGTATTTGATACACATGCAGTATGTCTATGGTAAACTCATAAAGTATAAAACAAAAGCAAATAAAATAACATGCGATGGAAATGATTCGATTTGATCGAATGAGTGAGTATATTGGAAAAGGTTCCAAACATACCTAAAAATGAATAAAGATTTAATCTCTAAAGTCACTCCTTCGTGTGATACATAATGATGCATTGATAAGGAGTAACCGAACTTTTTTCGATAAAATGCGACTAATTGTGAGTGAAGTTGAGTTAGTTTCTTTCTATAAGGTTATATACTTAAGAGTAGTACACAACTTTAGTATTATTTCATCTAAATAAAAGTTTACAAAAACATACAAGATAAGAGATTATAAGAAACCCCAACATATCCTAGGTCAAGAAGTTGGCAGGATATGTAAGTCGTAAGTCTGCTCAAAATAATTGTTTTTTAAGGGATCTTGTATGAATCTCCCTAAAATGATTTTGGAGAAGTCTATCATTAAATGACATATTTATGTTTTGAACATAAGTTTTATAAACTAAAACTAAATCAGTTTTATATAAAAGGCAATTCATAGAGTGCTTATGAATATCTATTCCGTTGCATTGAGAAACAATTATTGTTTCAAGAAATACCAACTTCATTATGGAGCAATTTCTTTGAGAAATTATTGGTACTAAAATGGAATTGGATTCGATCCAAAGATAAAATTGATTATGTGGGATGAAATGAAATTAACCTAACCTAAATGAACACATCACATTAGGATATCTAATAAGTATTCTCGCACAATGAAGTGAAATTATGAGTTCCTTATCAATGTCGAGAATAGATAATCATCGTCCGTCAATTAAAACACTAAGAGTACTGACTCTACGACATGGTATGATGCGCGAATCCAAAATTAAATCCAAGTATATTATCAAAATATGATTTTGGTAATTGTATCCAAAAGAATATGATCATTTTAGCTGCAAATGTTTCTTTAAGAGAAAGACAAATGTGGTTGGAATATAGCGAGCCACATTGACGTGAATAATACCATGAATTTTCAATTGTTGAAATTAACGTAATAGATTCACCATTCGATGTGCTTAAGTAAGTTCGGATTTTAGTCACAGAATTGTCGCATTGTATTACTTTATGTTTTGGCACGTATGTGATGAAACAGAAAATTCTAAATAATGATTTAGAGTAAATTGTTTACACATAATAACCAAAGTGTCTCGAAGTCGGTGGGAGTGATATTGTGTTTGAGAATTTTTTGGATCTGATCCAAGAATGGATATGAAAGCATCATTTTATAAGCATCAAAATTGAATAAGTATTTTGATAGAAATATCAAATAGTTTGATTATCAATCAAAATGAAGAAAATGCGTGTGTTCATAAGAAAGAGCATTCAAAGGTACAATGATATTTCTAAACTATAAGTAAACAACACGTTGCTGGTCTTTGATGATGCAATTATGTTAAAATAAGCTTTAGTTGTTCCAATACTCAATGTTGGATTTGTAAATGATGTCTTCTATGGAAAGTATAAAAGATATTGGGAATGTCCTAAATGATATGTGAGGATACCTTATTAAAATGTTTTGATAAGGAACATTTAAGAAGGACTCCTTATGAATTGACAATAGTAATTATCATACGGTTATGTTATTTACGACTTCATGATTTATTTACGTATTTGATACATGGAACAAATATCAAATCCAAATTGATATCATTAAATGGTTGCTTGAGGTGTTTTCATGTATTTATGAAATACTAGAAAATTGTTTATAGAAACAACAAACTCCTTATGAAAGGGTGTTTGGACTCAAACTTCATTAGAGATATTGAGTATAAAATGTCAATAATAAATTAAAGTTAAGAGTTTTAAGTTGGAAATGTTCCAAATAAAGAACTATAGCTTATTCAATGAAAAAAGGCTACATACATCGTCTTAAATAGTGCCGTAATAAAATCAATGTACATATATATAAATGCACAAATTTATAACCGAGCTAAAGGAGATTCCAAATGTTGAGAATCTCGTAACATTGTTATATGATAACAATGTCTTGATATAGTTCATAACAGAACTTAGAGCTCACTAGAAGTCAAAAGACATACTCTGAATTGTTCCACATGATATAACAGTTTATCAGAGTCGAAGAGAGTTGGTTGACAAAGTAGATAATTGAAACATAAGAGCATACTCGTTTACCAAGGGACTGACCCAATTGGCTTTGAGAAAACTGATTGGAGAAGTTAGAATAAGATTCCATAATTGACCCCAAGTGCAAGTGGGAGATTGATAGAGTTAGGGGTATGCACTAGGGGAAATTATGTAATTTGTTACATATATCTAACTTGATGATCAATCTTGTTCAAACTAAAGATGTTTTCTTTCTATTATATACTTGGTATAATGTGTTATATTAATTAATTAATTTAATTAAGAGTATATTTAATAGAAAATCCATAAATTGTATGTTTTGCGATAGTAGTAATAAAGTGTTGTAACAGTGAGTAATTTATCACAACGAAAATAAATATTCCATTTTAAATATTCCTAGTCAAGATGTATCGAGACTAAATATCGATATGTTTGTTAAGACTAGAGAATGTAACGCTCTCCAATTGGTGGGCAGTGTATTACTCGTGACTGTTGTGGGCACCAAGGGGTTGTGTACTGATAGTTATTGGATTGCTATGGAATGACTCACTCGACAGTTCTCTCGACTTGAGAATACTGTTAATCTTCAATGTGGAAGCTCCGCTTTGATTATAGTTAAATTGTGGCACGACGTCCATCGAATGACTATATTTGGGTCGAGTGAAAGAATTAGAAGTGAAACACAGTTCAGGGGAAGATTTGTCTCCTCAGTTGTATGAGGTTTGTATCACGGTCAACTGGTATCAACTCAAAGTCAAAGTCTCTAGCTAGAGCAATTCAGTTAATAATAATTGTTATTATTGAACCAAGGATTTTGTGTTTAGATTATAAAGTTGAATGTGGACAGTATTGGAATTTTGCCCATTACCAAATTCCATAAGTCCTAATGTGATATCACTACAAGAAAAACCATTTACGATTGCAAAAAACTGTGGCGTTTCATCATGAATGCAACCAAAAATATTTTTCCAAAAAAAAAAAATTGTGACTAAAATTCTTTGTTCCCTCTCCTTAGAAAACTTTTTCCGCCTAGCCAAAAATAAACGTGACCCGTCATTGTTTTCCATCTCACGTACACTTAGAAAACTCTCTCCCCATTTCGATCTACTTCTGCAGAATTTTTTTCCCCCTTCTCAATCCTCGCGGCAGCCAGCAATCGCTCAAATTTCATCAAATGAAGATCAAGTTCCCCTTTTCATCATCCACTCCATCCTTGCTCAATGTCCTCGTGGCATTACTCAACATCCTCGTGGCAACCATCAATCGCTTAGGTATATTTAGGTAAGAATCGTCTAAATTGATTTTGTGATTCGATTTTGTGATTCTATTATGATTTAACCCTAATTTGCATGCATCGTATATTCGAATTTCTGCCTAGTTTCTAACTGAAATTGTTGATTCAACCCTAATAAGGAAGATCTTTTATTCAACCCTAGTTTACACCTTTATATATTTATGTTTTTTTATTAAATGAATAAAAGCATGGCTATGTCCAGGGTTAAACTGTGTAATTGTTTTACCGTTTTAACCAAAGTACAAATTTTGTACACCAAGTACGAATAATCACAAAATTGAATTATGGAAGATATTGAATATCAACATGTCTGGACATGGAGAGTCTGGCTACACCCATGATTTTGTCAAAATTATCTGTAATACTAGACTCCAATTTGGAAAATTAGAACAGTAGTGAATTGCAAAGTAATACATAATCTTTTGCCTTCATATGTTAAGACTTTGAGAGAGACATTATAGTTGAGTAAGTCTAATTAAAGGAGTTGCATGATCCATACATTTACCAATCTGTTAATGTGCAATTAATATAACTTACATCATAGAGAAAGTCATCAATAAGTGTCTTCTTCATGTCTTTTATCCGATAATTAAAAAAACCAGGTAAACGGCAAATGGCAAGTGGCTTTGCACGAAACCTGAAAGTAGTCGGAAAATATAAATCAAAAACAGGGATGCATGTTGCATCTGTTTATATGATGTAAGGTTTTACATAGATTCCATATGGGTCACTTTAGATGTTATGGCCTGCATGACTTCAAGCAATGCCTTCTAAGCAAAAAATTCGGTTTCTTTCTTTTATCTATAGTTGCAATTATTTAATGCATATGTAATCAAGTCTATTATCCGGAAAATAACCATCTGATCACACTCCTCATCTTTGTCACTTCAGCTAGTTTCCATTTAGCTGACTTTTATAATTTTGCATCAAGAACGTAGTAGTTTTACATAAGTCAGATTTAGTAGTTTCAGAGCTTGAAAAATTATTTGTTTTATTGGTCATATTGTTTGTCTTCAATATAAATTTAATTGATTTAGCTCTTTATGTATTTTATGCTATGTGTAATAAATTTTAAGTCTCATTTTTCTAGCCACGGTGTAGATCAATTTTATGGCCTGTGTAATAAAATTCTATGCTATAGCACTGCGTTGTTTTGACCATAACCTTCAAACCATTTATAGCCTGTGTAATAGGAATTAAAAAATGCTTATTTGATAGCACCGAAAATATACGTAACCAGCTTTACAACTGTTCCTAAAGAAGCAAAAAAACCTATTACAATGTTTTAAAATATCGAATTTGCTAGAAGTTACACTTCATAATACCATATTCATTCGGTGTTATTATACCGAATGAACTGATTTTTCAGTAAAACCTACATGTATGAAATCACTTACACTTGCTCATAATTTATTAACAAAAATTCATTGAAATGCCATCGAACAATGTTTTATTTGGCTAATCTTTAGAAAGATTGGGTGGCCCGATATTAAGAAGTACTATTAACGTAGTAACTTATTTTTTTTAAAATTAGTATCAGACATAGGAAGAGGAGGTGTCACAACTTTTACGTCAAAGATTAGGAACTTATTTGCCTTCATATGTCGACGATGGAAAAAGATTGGGTTTTTTTAAACAGGTGATAAAACAATGCTTAACTTAATATGTATTTTGAGAATTTGAACATGTAATATAATATTAAAACTCAATTTTTTTTATGTTTTTAACTTTTTTCATAGAACTAGCATAGGGTACCGACAAGGAGCAATGAATTTTGTGCATGCTGCAAAGAGGAATGTAAGAAGTGTAGAAAAAATTCATGCCCTTGCAAAGATTGTCGGAATCTTAGTCGTCATGATGATCACACCATCGTTGAACATTTAATTATTGGAGGAATGGATCCTAAATACATACACCGTGTATGGTTTAACCATGGCGAACAGATAACTGAAGAGAAGAAAACAAAGACGTTTGACGTATATGATTTATTCAAGATGATTCACTGTGAAGATGAAGATTTTTGAATGATGTTTTTTTTCGTGATGATAAAGATAATGTTGATTCTCAGAGTAAAGAGGATGAGTTACTCAAGAACTTGGAAGATGCAAAAACTCCATTATATCATGGTTGCACATATCACACAAAATTATCTGCCATCACCATCTTGTTTAATCTTAAATGTGAGACTGGCTTGTCTGATAGTGGGTTTGATAAGCTTTTAACTGTGCAACATTTATTTTTGCTAAAGAAGAACGTGCTTCCCAAAATCTTATATGAAGTAAAGAATTTTCTTAGAACATTCGACATGGGTTTTGAAAAGATATATGCTTGTGAGAATGACTGTTGCCTTTTCAGAAAAGAATACAAAGATTTAGATATTTGTCCAAAATGTGGTTCTTCGAGATGGAAGAAAAATCAAGATACTAAAGAGGTTATAAAAGGTATTCCAGGTAAAGTGTTGATATACTTTCCAATAATTTCGAGATTAAAAAGAATGTATAGATCACAAAAGATGGCAACAGATTTATGATGGCATATTAAAAATACAAGCAAAGATGGAAAAATGCGTCATCCCGTGGATTCTATGACATGGAAAATGGTGGATGAAAAGTATCATTTTTTCATCCGATCCATGCAATCTTAGGCTTGGTCTTGCTACAGATGGATTCAATCCATTTTCCATGTTGAGTTCGAAATATAGTTGCTGGCCGGTAATGCTTGTGACATACAATCTTTTGCCTACATTGTGTATGAAGAAAGAAAATATTATGTTATCTTTACTTATTCCAGGGCCAAAGCAACCCGAAAATGATATTGATGTATATTTGGCGCCTTTGGTGGAAGACTTGCATCATTTGTGGTGTAATGGAGTTAATGCTTACGATGCATTTAGTAAATCTTGGTTTAAATTGAATGCAATTTTGCTATGGACGATTAATGGTTTTCCGGCTAATGGAAATCTTGTTGGACGTCGTGTGAAGGGGGAAAAAGGTTGCCCATTATGTGGTGTCAATACCCATTCTCGTTGGTTGAATCATAGTCGAAAGAGCGTATACATGGGTCATAGAAGATTTCTACCTACTTTGGATTCACGGAGGAAACAAAAGGCATTGTTTGATAACACCATAGAAAAAGGTAGTGCTCCTAGAATTCAGACTGGGAGAAACATTTATGCATTGTTGAAGGATTATCCAAATGATTTTGGAAAAGAAAAAGAAGAGAAAAGTAAGAAGAGAAAGTGTGCATATGATACAGAATATGAGTATGATAATATTAACAGTTCCACAGAATTGGAGCTATCAAGATGGAAGAAAAGATCGATTTTCTTTGATTTTCCATATTGGAAGGTTATAGTTTTGGTTTTCGTAGGAACTTCCATTACGTCACAATATAGTGTAATACATGTGGAGAAAAATATCGGTGAATGCCTATTGGGCATGATGTTGCATGGTAATAAATCAAAAGATGGAACCAACTGTAGAAAGGTTTAGAGGATTGGGAAATTCAAAATGAGCTTCATGCATAACCTCGTGGGAATAAAACATATCTTCCACCAGCTCCATACATGTTGTCAAATTCCGAGAGAAAAATATTTGCAAAAGATTGTACGATTTTAAAGGACCAGATGGCTACTGTTTAAATTTTAAGAATCGAATTTCGTTGCATGATTGCAAAATTAGCGGATTGAAGTCACATGATTACCATGTATTAATGCAACAGGTATTGCCAGTGGCATCGAGAGGATTAATAGCAAAGAAGGAAAGAAAAGCAATAATTCGCTTATGTTCTTTTTTCAACAAATTATGTCAACGTGTTCTTGATAGAGAGAAGGTAAAACAAATCAATGTTGAGATTATTGAAGTTTTATGTGAACTTGGAAAAAAAAATTCCACCGTCTTTTTTTGATATAATGGTACATTTGTCCATTCATCTTGGAAAAGAAGCACTAATGTGTGGACCGGTTCATTTTCGTTGGATGTACCCATTCAAACATATATGAAGACACTTAAAGATTATGTAAGAAACTATGCACGACCAGAGGGATGTATTGCAGAATCCTATCTTGTAGAAGAATCCATGATGTTTTTCAATGAATTTTTGAAAAAATCTGTACATATCGAGGAGAAAGAAGCTCGAAACGAAGATTATGAAAGCAATGTAATACTTGAGGGATGTTTGATTTCAATGTTCAAGACGGTTACATTGTCAGCTAATGACAAAGAAATGGCTCATTTAGCCGTGTTAATGAATATGAATGTGGTGGAACCATTTATAGAGTAAGTTTATGTTACATTGTTTTAATCATTTTGACATGTTCGTAATGCTATTTATAACTTATAATCACTTGTTTTATATTACTTTGCATTTGGAGGAATTAGAAAATTCAGACCAGCGCATGAGAAAAATGCGACCTTACTTTGGGACACACATACAAAAAAATTTGCATATTGCATTAAAAGGAAGGTTAGTTAGATTCCAAATATATTCTCATTTGAGTACTAATATTACTCTAAAATATTCATGCGAAATGGAATTTGTTGCAGATACCTATTGCCTCCAAGGATCATGATGACATGTTAAGATGGATTGCTTTGGGTTTGAAGAATGATGCCTTGTCTTACAAAGGATATGTTATCAATGATCAACGTTCTCATATAAAAGATGTAGGGAGAGAAACTCAGAATTGCGGGGTGACCTTTGATGTGACTACTATGTGTAGAGAAAGTGCAAAAGATATGTCCCAAGTGGTTGATGTGGTAACTTATTATGGAACATTGACAGATATAATTTTATTAGATTATGATTTGTTTTATATTCCAGTTTTTAAGTGTCGTAGGGCGTATAAAGGAAATGGAGTAAAAGTTGATGATGATGGATTCACTCTTGTTAATTTGCATCAAGCATCGTTTTCAAGAGATCCATACATACTTGCATCTCAAGCAAGATAAGTATTTTATTTAAGAGAAAATGATGATTCTAATTGGTATGTTGTAAAGCACCATCAAGAAGTTTTAATGATTTAGAGACACATGATTGCATCGAGGAAGATATCCAAGCCGTGGAAGATTATGAAATAACCGAAATGGATGATGAAGATGTTAGCTATTTAAGGGAGGATTGTGAAGGCATAATTGATTAGATTACATATTCATCTACTAAGTCAGATCCATACATTAGACTAATGCATTAGTCATCGTTGTAGACTCATTTTACTCTCCGAATTTCTCTATTTTTATTTTGCAAGTTGTGTTACTCATTTTCTATTTATTAAATTCATTATCAAAACTTGTTTTAGTAAGGAATGAAAGCATGGATTCAGATTTTATTGTCTTGTTACTCATTTTGCTGGGTTCGTATAATTTATTCATTGAATTAGAGTAGCAAACAATTCCAGTCCATTTACGGTTCTAATTACTGTAATATTATGATTTCAATTTGTTAATGAAATAAATTCATATCCACTATGAACCAATCAATTTTAATTTGTGATTGTTATTTGTACGAAGCATGAATATATGACACAATAAACTACCATCTCAGGCAATCTTGGCCTAGTTCATTGTCTGTTATGTATTTGTAATGGAACAGCCCATAACTATTGGTTTTTCGAACTAAAATAATCTGAATTATAGCATACAAATTTTCATCTGATAGTTCTGAACTAATGCTTTTCTATTCCTGTTTTCAATTGTTCAGTTGGTACTTGAAGAATTAAAGTTAGCAAATTTGGCTCTATAACTATCCCACATCATCACTCATCTTCGAGGATTTCCAAGCCCCCATTCTGTTCATCCTAAAATCAGGTATTTTTGAATATATTAAAACTTTGCATGGTAATTGTGTCTGTACTTAACCGTGTTGAAAATAATAAATGTGCCTGATAAAAAAAAGTTGCATGCATACAGATGATCAACACTGCATAAGATTAAGTGTATGTCTTGTTCGATTAACTATTTAATAACCTACTTGAAGAAATTTACACCATATTTAATGTTATATTTCTTGTTTATTTTTTAATTTTTTTTACTTCACCCTTTTTACATCTGATCTGGTCTATATTTGTTTTAAAATAACTCAAGCTTTCATTTGTAATGAGGTATGGATGTAACAAAAAAATCGGTTGCCTTGGATATGTTTTACTGATTAAGTTATTTTCAATCAGGATGCTTCTATTAACAAAACAAATTGGATGCATATCCTGTTCATAAAGTCTGTGTTTATGAGTACTCAATGTTCATAAAATAATGCATATCATGTTCTGCTAGTTTGTTGCCAAAGAAGCATGAATCTTCTGTGAATAACATGATAAACAAGAAAAAAATATTTTACCATATTTTAAGTTGTGTGAGAGAATCTGTACAGTTTGCTTCATATTTCTAATTATCTTCTTCTTGCTTCCTCAGTTGTTTTTAATTACCTGTTCAAGTCTTACTTTGCTACCTGATTACTGATTGATAAGATTTTTTTTAAAAGTAACCAAATGACAAGACTATGATCAGATTGAATTTTGTTTTGGATGAATGGCTATTGATAAATCTATTTAATTATTTTAGTACACACTTCAAAACAAGTAAGTTGGCCAAATAATATAAACTCGTAGCATTATTACATATAAGCTCATGTAACTCATGTTAGTTGAAAATGTTTCTTTTTATATATAGACAAAAAATTGATGACTGCATTCTTGGAAATTACAGTTATTGAGAGCCATTCTTGTTCAACAATTTTGGATCTACTAGTGAAATCAGTTAAACCATTTACTATTCTATTTTTAATATGTATTTATGGGTCCAATTTTATTCATTTGCCTACTACAGTTTGTCATAGATGGTATATATTTTTCTCATCTGCATAGTCAAAGAACTGATTTTCAAATCATGAACTGGAGCTAGAAAAGGATTGAGCTTGCTTAACATGACTACTTTATAACAGTTTTTTGTTATACACATATACTATGTTAATTTTTGCATGCTAACATACAAGGTCTAGTAAGTTTCTGCATTAATGTACTAAAAAGAATATTGATCTGATTACAAAAAATTAATCTTTTGTTAATTAATTTGTTCATTATATTGTTTAAGATATAAAATTAACTTCTAGAATATTTCAAAATATAACGTTAAAAAGATTCAGATATCATGTATCTGCAAACTAATTATTGGGTCCAGATTCCTCCAGCGAGTAGATGGTAAATAATGAAATTTTTAAGTATCTCGTATTTTGTTACATTTGCAGAAAAGAGATGTTTCCAAGCTCTGTACGTACTCGCAACCAGAAAAGGACTGATGTGGAATCCCAGAAGTATAATTCAAAGTGGAAGTATAAGATTCCAGCCGGTGCTTGTAGTGAAGGCGAAAAACGAGCAGTCAATGCTAAGAAGCAAGCCAGTGTTTGCAATGAAGACAAAGAACAAGCACTACACGATAACCCTTCTGACCCAAATGGTGAAAGGGCTTTGTTAGATAAAGAAGACCCAAATGATGAAAGGGCTTTGTTAGATGAAGAAGAACCCAGCTTAGATAATGAAATTCTTCTTGACCAGACTGATGATGTAGAGGTGGAAATTGAGAGAGTAGGTGATGCTGAAACCGCAAGTTCGTCTCGGAAAAGAGGCAGTAGAGGTCAAACAAAAGCAAAAAAACCCGTTAAACAATCATGATCGAATTGAAGTTGAGTTCAATGATATAGGTGTACCAATAGGGCCTGGGTCGGTATATTTATCCTCTTTTTTTGGACCGTTTGTGTGGGAGCATGTTCCATACACACTTGATGATTGGAGGAATCTAAGTGAAGAGTTAAAAGTTGTTTTTTGGTGATCGCTTCAGGTATGGAGCTGGTTCCCTACTGTATATGCTAGAGAATCTTTATTTATCAACATTTGTCCCTGCTTCTATCTATATTTATTTTGTAGATTTATCAAGCAACTCATCTTTCTTCTTCTCCCACCACTTACTTTTTAAAGTATAAATCCGGTTATAGTTTTTCCAGTTTGCGGTTTTTAAATTGACTACAATAAACAGGAATTTATATTAAGAAATCCACAAGTTCTAGTAGTTGAATCATGACGTTTAAACATTTTATCCTGACTTCTGTTTAAGAACCTTAATTTGTTAATTTGAATCATCATTAGTGCAGGTTCGTATTGTGGGTTATCCTCCGAAATTCAATTGTTCATATTTCTGGTTTTTTAACATTTAATAGATAAACAAATTAGAAATGAATATGCATATTTCACGAAAGGTTCGAAATGACAGAGATTTATGGGTCCGGATGATTATTTCTAAGGCAAAAATGTAAACATAATTTGAATTATGTGTTATAAATCATAATTTGAGTCATCTACTAAAGTACATCAGTACGAATTTGCTTGCTTATAAAATTAGCGAATTGTTTTTTGATAAACTTTCACTGTTTTCTAATTATTATTTTTGATAAAATCAGTTGACCAATGATTTCAAAACAATTATTCTAGACTGCAAATGCTATTCTTTAAAAATTAAACAATGTTGTCATAGATTATTGGGTAGAATTAAAAATTTTAAACACCAATATCCCCGCTCACTTGAGATTGAAATCATACCAATTTTGATTTTTAGTGATGTTGCTATCATCTTCAAGAGTAAAATCCTATAGATATTTTTTAGGTGTCTAATGTCAGGACCAAGTGATTATTTCATGATTTTCATTCAGATTTCTTCAAAATTTAGAGACCATAAAGTCATGTATTCACCAATTCTGTACTAGCTTGACAGCATTCTGGTTCGCCATAGCATGTTTCTTTATATTCACCTACTGTTAATATCATGTTTTCTACCGTTAATATCATGTTTTCATGTATTGTTGCATGTTAGATTTAAAGTGGAAGAGGAATGCAAAGAAAAGCCATATTTCAACAGATGGGAGTAATTTGGAGATCCTCAAAAAGCAAATTGGTTCGAAAATTAATAAAGTGGAGAACGAAGAGGAAAGACTTAAACTGAAACCTACCAACATCAAAAACTTGAAAGAATGGAGAAAATTTGTGAAGGCCAAAAAAAATACGGAGTTTAAGGTAACATTAAGATATCTGTAATATGCTTTTGGTTACTAAATTCTGACATCTTTCAATATTTCCAGAAACGAAGTGAGAAATATTCGGACCTTAGGGTTAAACAAGTTCCACACACATCTGGTCGTAGGGGAATGGCTAGATTGACCGAGGACATGGTTAGTTAGTTAAGCATAGCATTATTTAATATTATTTTATATCTTTTAGTTTATTTGTTTAATGTTATTCTAAATTTAGAAAAAAGGAAGTCCAAATCCATCTTCCATAACTAGAGTTGATGTTTGGATTAAATATCATATTAAAAGAATGGTGAACCAGTGACCGTGGAAGCTGCAAATACTATTGTAAGAATTTTTTTATTTTATCGGTATATAAAAAATTGTCTGAAACTATGATGATTTTACCATCATACATTATCTATACGTATTTATTTATGTAGGCGGAGATTAAAAAATTTGCTAGCCTATCACAGTCCAGCTCGTCACAGAATGTCAGTGGAGATGCTCTTGCAAACGTATTGGGACAAGATAAACTAGGACGGTTAATGACACTGGGAAGGGGCTGCACCTTAACCAAGCTAGTTGTGGCCCAGTCCAGAGATAAACAACTATCTCGATGTCGAAAGGAAATAGCAAAATTGAGGGGTATGGTACATATGCTAGTGGACCAAAAGGCAAACTTTTAAAAGTAATTTATTAAGTAGGCATTGGGAAAACACTGGGTACAATGGCTTGAGGCAGCAAGTGAACCGAACAACAAGCAACACTTTGTTTTGGTGTGAAAATACCAAGTTTGGTCAGACTCTGCTAATTAAGGCCCCATGGTAGCTGCATTGCTCACTGGGAATAACATGTTATAATAATTGGAGACCCTTAAAAAGTTGGAGGCGTGTTAGGTAGTTGTCTAGTGGCCTAGTCCAGGGCATACCTTTATAAATGGTTTGTAAGAGATAAATGCTGAGTCTTATATTTGCGAATTCTTTTCGTTATTTATCGATTATAGGAACTTTGGAATGGGTTACTTAACTCTGTATTAAACGAGTCTATTTATTCGTTGGGATATTCTCTTGTATCATGTCTAAATTTATCTTTAGGCAATAAGAATGTTTAAGTTTGTTTATCATGGAATGATATTTGTTTTGGTGTCAACTATATAATAATTTGATGCTTTCTTCCTATTTAAATTAATGATTGATCCAGTACTATTTATTTTGGCACACAATTTCAATTTACAAAGTTATTTATTCTTATATAGTAGATGAATAAATTCACACTTGCAAATGCAGCTTATTCTCCATCTGCTTTTATTAATAAAATTACAATCATATTATACCCGAGAACATTGTAACGGAATTAGTTGATGGGCCTTTCATCTTTAGTTTATACCTTCTTTGACATATTCTGCTGAAGATCATTTTATTGATGGATAAATGTTTTTCTAATGTCGTCTGTTCACATAAATCTTTGACATCCATTTTGAGTATCCAAACAGTATATGTAGTATAGGTGTTCCTGCTAGCTTTTCATTTTTTTCTCAAATAAAAGTCTCAACAAGTTTTGGGTACACATGTTGTCTTGACACTTGATCACTGAACATAAAAGATAAGTCTATGATGAACAAGGTTTACTAATGTAGCTATAATTTATTGCAAATATGAATAGCATCAAAGTATATATAAAAACACTGTAGTAACTGGGAATAACAAAACAGTGCATAACAACTGGTTTTTTGTTATACAATAATTTTGAAAATAATGAATTCAGACACACATGTTTGTAAATGATGCTATAACAGCTGGTTTTTTATATGTACTCTGCCATTCAAACTTGTTGGACTGATTCTAGTGACATTTTAAGTATTGTGCGTATCCACTTCAGTGCTCCTAAGATTAAAATATCCAAAGTTAGTGCTTTGCTGCAGGGAGCACACCTGAATTAGTAAAAATAATAATTATATTACTCAAGAAATAACATTTGGATTTTTGTTTTTGATCCAGTAATTGCTATAATTTTCTGTTGAATAATTGTAGAGCAATGACGACGTATGTTCGGTGTTGAATTGGGATGGAACCTCTACAGTTGTTGCCGATGGAAGAGTTTTGTCCATGGACCCAAATGAGGTTATCAATGGCATTTGTCTTGGACCAAATGCTGTGAGCTTTATTATAGATTTCATGGAAGAACCAGATGCTTACTTATGGAGGCCTACACCTGAAATGACAGTATTAACAAACGCTGAGAATAAGGTAGTAGCATGGCCATTAAATTGCATTAAGAGGGCACTGCGAGGACAGCTGAATGAAGTCAGTACGGTAAATTTTACAATTCACAATATTTACGTCGGTCTTCCACAAATTTAATTTAGAAATATGTCTTGTACAATATTTTCACTTAATCACTAAACTCTTGATTTACACTTCTCCTTTTTAGAGTGACAGCAGCACCCAAGATGACAAATGTAAGATTTATGGTTGGAATGAGGGTGAAGGGGTAGTTGCCGAAGGAAGAATCTATGCCAGAGATCCAAAATATCTTGTTAATGGTATTCCGCTTGGTCCGACTGCCTTTGCGATTTGGGTGGCCAATGTAATAAATGGAGATGCATATTTGTGGCGACCCACAGTTGATATATCATGCGCTAGAGATGCAGTTGGTAGGAAAGTAGCATGGCCAAAATCAAAAATTGAAGTTAATAAAGATGCAGTTTGTAGGAATGTAAATTGTGCGACTTCTCCCATGATATCGACACCCATAATCGCGAAGAAACCACAACAACATGTAAGTAAATATGCTGGAAATATTTTGTAGTTTGTATTTTGTTTCTTCTGTTTGAAATATGCACCACTGTGTTGTTGAATTTTGTATGCTTGGTTTATGAAATAAGTACACAGTTTTAAATATGCACTGTTTGAAATATGCACCATTTTTTTCCAGCCGATTGCAAAGCTGACAAAACATAGTAAATGCAAGTTGATTGATGTAGGTGAAATGAACGAAGTAGTGGCTGAAGGAACTATCACTTCAACTGATTCAATATCGATGGTCCATTATCGTCCATTGGGACGTGATGCTGTAAAAGTTTGGGTTGAAATTGTGAGAGTTCCGGATGCAGTGCTATGGAGACCTACATCGGAGTTGACGTGGAAGATGCCTTTGGCGTTCCCATAGCTTGGCCGATAGCAAAAGTCATTATGGAACCAAAATAAAAGGTATGCAATTCTTTATGTAATTGAAAACTTCTTGCAAAATTACCATCATGATAACCAGTAGCAACAAAATACTTAAACCATCAACTCAAATAATTATAATGCCTAAGTGATTTGAAACAGAGCTGCCTTCAAAGTTATTTGAAATTTTCCTCTAAATTGCCTCATTATAACCTGCTTGTAGATGTGCAATGAGTTGTTGTACTTGAATGATTTATGTGAATATGCAACAATGTGAATAAGTTAGAATTTATGTTGGAATTTACTATGATCAGGCTTATCAAAATATGGTATTTATGTTGTATATATTTGTTGAATTACTGGTTTTGATTCATGACAAGACAGTTCAGAAGCTAAAGAAGAATTTGCATTCATTCATGACAAAAAGAAGACAATAGAGGATTTCTAGGCTTAAAGTAATTATTATATATATTGAGTCTTAGATATATGTTAAAATCAATCCTCAAGTTTTCAATTTTTAATTTTTTCTTTACAAACAGAGTTCACTGTGCAATTTATGCACAGCCAGTCGACTGACTGTTCTTGCCAGTCGACTGACTGTTCTTGCCAGTCGAGTGACTGTTCTTGCCAGTCGACTGACTGTGCATATGCACAGCAGTGAACATTGTTCATATTTTTGAAACGACAAATATTTTTAAATTTTTTGAAAATATTCAAACACCAGTCGACTGACCCAATATACCAGTCGACTGAACCGGCTTCAACTGTAAAATTTCTGAATGGACATCTTCTTCCATGAAGAGTTGCAATTCATCAACAGTCGTCTCTCTTGGCTGAAACTTTTCACTAAGAGTTGCATCTCTCTGATAACTATATATAGAAGTTATCTCATACTTCATAATCACCAATTTCTAATTCTAATTCTTTCTACTCTCTCTTGTGATTACTTAAGTGCTCTCATACTCTTCATTGCTTTGAATCTTTAAGTTACATTCTATATACTTTGATTCATAGCAATATTCTTTCTTTTTCAACTCTTCACATACTCTTTATACTCTTGAGAAATTGATTATAGGAAGTTTTGTAATCTTAATAGACAAATCATTGTTATCAAGAACACATTAAGTCAACTACATTTATACTTTGTTAAAGTCCTGTTCTGCTGCTCAGGCAGGGGAAAGTCCTCTTCTGCTGCTGAGGCAAAAATCATGTTCTGCTGCTCAGGTGTTGTTTACCTATTCCTCCAGGTTAAGTGAGGGTATTGTTAGTTAAAGCAGAAGTTAGTCTGGGACTAGACGTATGACAGTGCTCCGAACCAGTATAAAATCTCTGGTGTCATTTTACTTACTACATTTATATTCCACGTTATTTACTATCTATACTTCTGTATTGCTGTTTATCTATATTAAACGGTCCTATATACTTTCAATATTAACTGTAATTAGTCGGTGGTTTAATCCATCAGTAGCCATAAGTTATATCGACTAATTGTACGTACTTAAAAGATAATTTATGATCCTAAGTTTCCAGTCATTTTACATACTAGGACCATATTATATTATTATCCCATATTTTTATCAACGAATGCATCTATCGTTATGAATTTTTTCAATCTGTGTTCATATGGGTCTGGCAAACTTCTTACACCTACCTAATTTCAATATCTAAAATAATTCATGTACACTTATATTTTCATATGTGTTTGAGTATATGAAAATCTATGTTTGAGTATATGAAAATGTACGGGCAGAGATAAATTGTACAAAACATTGATGACAAATCTTCATTTTCATTTTATTCTTGGCCAAAACTAACATGCACATTATTTTAGTTTTCATATTCAGTTGTGCATATTCAGTTGAACACAAGATTGCACATATTCAGTTGTGCATAACTTTAGTCTCATTGTTTTCTCAGTATTGATGGTCCTGTCATTATTATCTCAGTATTGATTATAACTTGAGTCTCACTGTTGATTATATTTTGTCTACAGGTAGGCGTTTCTGAAGAATGAGCAGTAGTAGCACTAGTTTATCGTACTTGTTAGGTAGTTTGGTTGTTTATTGTACTTGCTTAGTTCAGATGTTTATGGTACTTTAACTGCAGCAGTAGCATATTGTTTGTGGTACGTAGTTCGGTTGTGTAAACTTCTATGTACGGTTAACCTTTTGTCTTGAAACTACTGTTCGGTTGTGTAAACTTCTATGTACGGTTAACATATTGTTTATGTTAGCGCTTTTGTTTTATGTATTTTGTGGTTTTTAAATGTGTTTATGTTTGAATGTGTATGTGTATATGTATATGTATTATGTGGTTGTTTAATGTGTATGTGTTTATGTATTATGTTATAAGCTATGAACAAGATTGAACTGGAGGCAATTTATAAACAGAGCTGGAATATTAGTAGTGTTCGAAAATGCTACTAAAAAACGCTACAAAAAATAAAGGATCGAAGGAGAGCATATATAGTAGCGTTTAATAAATGCAGCTACAGGCTTTGTCAATAAACTGCGTCCTCTAGTACAGCGTTTAACAAACGCTACCAAAACATTTTTGAGCAGACCAAGTACATTTTGGTAGCGTTTTATACACGCTGCAAAAAAAAGAATATAGTGGCGTTTGATAAACGCTGCAGTAAAATGATTTATGGTAGCGTTGAATAGGTGCAACTAAAAATCAGGTATTTTTAGTCGTGGGCTTTATAACAGCGTTTATCAAAATGTTGCAAAAACTTTCAATAGTGTGTTTTGAGCGCTACTAAAAATCAAAATTCTTGAATTGTATATTTTTGACCAAGAGAATTTGTGTAAATAATTGTCACTATCAGGTACCGCTTATAATAAGTAAAATTGGATTTTACCAAAAGATGTGTAAGCGATTTAGACAAAATGTCACACCACCTTCCAAGTGACGTGTGAACATTAATATTCGAATAGTTTAATCGCTGACTGAATTTAGAGCTTTGAGTCGCACAACCGTAATGATGAATACTCTGAATGAACCACGTGATTTAATTTATTTATAAATTGCTATGAATTAATTAAATTAATTAATATTTATGAAATATTAATTATCAAACTTCATTTGATTTGTTTGAATTAGTACTTAATAAAGTGCGTCCATAAAAGTTATAAACGCGCATATTGATATTCGATATCAATAAAATATTTAAATTGGATTTAATAGATTAATTGCTAAGTGTATTTTTGGAATTTTTCATTGAGGACCACATGCATGATAAAAAAAGGGATAGGTTTCAAATGTATTGGAAAATCTAAAGGAGGAATTAAAAAAGGAAATAAATATCTTTTTTATGAATCACTTAAATATCATTTATGAAATGAACTTTCTCCTTTTCTCTTTATTTTATATTACCGAATATATGGAGGGTATGAAAAAGGATTTGGTGATTTAATTTTGGAATTAAATAAGGAAGGTTTTAAAGAAGGAAATTGATTTTTTTTTAATGTTTTTTAAAACTTATTCCTCTCCTTTAATGACCTTCATAAAAATAGAAATTTCATAAAACAAATACGAACAAAACAAATGAATTGAAGGTGATTCTTGTCCCTTGATCCTTGCAACATCTGGAGGCTGATTTCTAAATCTAGGAGATTTGACTCATCATCCAAGCTACGATTCATTGGCTACATCTAAAGGAAAAATTCATTGTTTCAAGGTGTACTTCAAGGCTTTGGAATTAAGGTATGATCTTTTTATTCTAATAATTTTGATATAATGGTTTAATGAATAAAATTGAATATCATAATTTATATGTGTATAATATTGTCTTATTTGATTTTAAATGGTTTATGTAGCTTGAATTGTTTGAATTTATTGGTTTTTTTTTAAATTTAGATAAATCAAAAATGAATCTTGTATATGATTAGACAATATTTTAATTTTAGATCCATGTTCAAACATTCAAATTAAAGTGTAATTCGTTTGATTTGAATGTTTATATGTTCTTATTGTTTGCATTTGTATTTAATAGAAACTTACATATGATTAAAAGATGTTTGATAATAAATTGATTACAATAATTTTTTAAATTTGTTACCCCGTTTGACATCACAATTATCCTTCCTTAGCTATTCTAAGGATTTTAACATACTGCTTAGCTTATTATGTATCACCTTTTGTTTTATAATAATAATGAAAAAAAATTATTTACTCATATAGGTTGAATGTACTTGGATTTCAAAGTTTATTTATTCTTATTATCTACATATTATTGTAATTAAAATCCCACATGAGTGAAAAATGTTTTGATAATAAATTGATTACAATAAATTTATAAATTTTTTACCCTATTTGATATGACTAATATATTTAAGTATTCAAAGGACTGCTAATATATTGCTCAGTTTAGTGTGTTTCACTTTTGTTTAAAAAAAACATTTTTCATATAAGTTGAATCTCTTGCCTTAATTGTACACATGAATATTTTATTAACTTATTTAAGTTTACATAAGTTCATAAATACATCTGAAAATTTAATGTAATATGGTTTATTGTAAATTAATTAATAAGTTTTGGGTTAATCTTTAAATACAAAAAATTACATATATATGTATATTACATATAAAATTTAATGTTTATATTTCAAATTTTAAAATTTAAATGCTTTATTAATATCAAATAATTTTAAACGTGACATTATTATATGCATATGAATTATTATTGGCTATTCCTATTATTATGTTATAATGATTCATTAGTTGCTCATTGAATGCTGCATAAATCAAGTTTGTCAAAATGGGAAGATGAATCAATCATCTTTATCATCTTTTATTTCTTTCCCTTTTATCCCTTATGTGATTGCTTTAAAACTTATTATTATTCATTCATATGCATCCTGTTATCAATTGATCTACTTGCCTTATAATTCACACAATTTGGGATGAATATATTTGATATATTCAAACCTTATTTTTATATCCCATCCTTGATTGTTTTAGAATTAAATTAATAAAACAAAATATGGTATTAAACAAAATGCTGATTTGATTTAGAAGAAATTTACATAAGGTCAAAATAAATTAGATTTCATAGGCCCATTAATGATCCAAAAATGGTAAAAATTTTGAAATTCACCCATTTCTTCCGCTGCAGACCGGCTCGGTTCCAACAATAATGAACCCTTTACAACAGTGCATTTGGTGACTCTTAAATTTTAAGAATATCAAATAAATTGCACTTTACGTGATCTGATCAAATTGACATTTCGGTGGCCGAATTCATAGATCTATCTTGTAGTCTTTGGTCTAGTGTTACATTTAACACAACAAGATTATTATTGTAATCAATCACATTGAACAGACGATTTTATACTATAGTTTCTTGCTTATTTCAATAAACTTATTTCATCGAGGTTTCGTAAATTACGAATTATGATCATTCACCATATAACATTCACATATGACCGTGTATGGATCAAATATCAATATTCTTATATTGCTTCCTCGTCCATTTGCTTTTCATAAAATATACTATGATTTGTATTTTCTTCCTTAATTATTTTTCAACTCAATAATCAATTTATTGAGATCTAAAAATTCAGAAAGAGTAATGCTCGGTGAACTAAAGTTAAACCAAAGGGAATATACTAAGTTGACATGAACTTTCTCATCGATATTTTTTAGTTACTGATTCATCATCGATTTATGAATTGGTATGCTATGTGCTGCAAAGAAAATGCATGTGTTCTCACCCACCTTGATCATATACCGATTCTATATGTATCCATTTTAGCTAAACCATAATCAACGCTTTATACTGTATAACTTGCATTGACTACGGGTAGTAAATTTTGATACATAAGAACAACATGGGAAAAATATGCACAAATATGATATATATTGATCACTAATGCATTACTACCTACCCCTGTAATAACCATCATAAGCATTGGGTGGTACACTCCAACAAAACAAAGCACAACTAATTAGTGTCAACATTTCAATAACTCTTAATCTTTAAAAGATACACATACGAACACACAAAAAAATTACTTTGCAAACTACACATAATTGTAGATAACCGTGCACAACTGCATGTCCGCTCGTACCCGTATGTGATATACAAGTTCCAACCTTGTAAATTCTAAATTACGAGAAGAAAATAAAATCTTAAGTGAAATAATTTATATACAATATGAGCTACGATTAATAACTCTCTTTATTTAGTGCTATTTTGTAGCTTTTTAGTATCGGTCCTAAGTATATATTTAAATATTTGTTCATTCTCTCTCTTATCGCATGTACTAAATATTTAAATATTAATATGTGGTCGAATACAGAAATAATAACATTTTTAATAAGTTTCGTTATATGCCTGCAGTAGAATACAAAAGCTGCTTTTTGTTGAAGCTGTTGGCCATGGGAAAACAAGAATCTCGATTGTCGTCTACAGCTGCAGTGGAGAAAAATGCAAGTTGATATTATACTATTCAGAATAACTGAATATTCATGTTGTGGGATGCTTATCAACCATTGAAGATTATTTGCATGTGTCTTCAAACTACCATGTCATAGGTGATAATATATTACATTTTCATGCTTATTCATATCTCATGCATTTCATTTACATGGCCTATGCATTAGAGTTGTTTGGTCAACTTTGATTATGTCAAAATTAAAATTTTAGGATATTGTATGCATTATTGTACTAGTTCTGCAAATTGTAAAATTATATATCGCAAAACTATAACCATTGAAAGTGGAAAATGAATCCCTTACTTATTATTGTACTGCCTCAAATTGTCTTTTTTAGCAAACAAAAGACACGCATATGTTGCATTTGCAGACTTAAACCTTACTTATTACAGCAGTTTGCTAATGTATCAAACAATGATTAGAAAATTGATATATGGTTTATCTAATAGGTAGGGTAGTTATAATTTAAGTCAAATGAATAAAAATGAGTTTGTTCAAATGAATAAAAGTGAGTTTGTTCAAACAAATAAAAGTGAGTTAATGTTACTTAAGTTTAGCATTGATTATATCTTAACTATTTCTCAAACATGATGTACAAAAGGGTTTAATATTACTGAACTAAGCCTATCAAGCAAAAGGGAATAATAAATTAAACATATGCAATGGCATTAGATCCCACAAGCTTTTAGTACTAACTTAAGTAAAAAAGAATAATAAAAGAAAGTGAGGAGAAAGAATTACTTTTATAGTGTGCTTACTGCTATACAATGATAATATTCTAAACAAAGACAATCCTACTTGTATTCTTGGATCTTGCATTTTCTAAGGGAATGGCATGTTCCGATGTCCTGGGTCAAAGGAATTCAACATGTATAATAAGTTGATTTAATCATTATTGTTCTAATTCTGCAAATTACAAATTTATATATTGCAAAATTATAACCTTGTTATATGGTACTGCTATTTTAAAAATTAGTTTTTAAACAATGCATAATAAGTTTTTCATATTTCTTGTAGAATATGAATATCGGTGAAGATGAAAGCCAAATAAGAGACGTGGTAGGATTAGAGATTGATCTTGATTCAGTGAGTAGTTCCGTAGGAAGTAAATGAAATAGAAATACATACTCCGATGTTTGGAAATTATTACCCGGTGCCTTGGCCCGACTACATAAAGCTAATTACAGAGATCTGAATTGACTATTGATGGAAGAATGGCCACGAGAGGGCATATACATCACCAGAGTATGGTTTCCAAGCATCTATTTCTAGCCCTGGGTTAATAAAGTCGACAAGTGGATGAAACAGGATGTCAAGATTACGATGATTAGGAGGGGTCGGCCTTCATGGTTGATGAATTGAGAATTATATAATATCCATGGGGTCGGCATTCCATGTAATAGAGATCGGGTCAGCAAAAGCATGGTGCATATTGTAGGGCTTTGGTCGGCAAAGGATGAAACACAGTACAGCTCGGGTCGGCATTGCGTGAGATGGAGTCTGGGTCGACGTTGCATAAGATGGAATTCGGGTCAGCATTGCATAGTATAGGGATCGGGTCGGCATAGTATATGATGGTGCTCAGTTCGGCATTCCTTATGGTAGACTGGGTCAGTACAACATATAGCAGCGATCGGGTTGGCATAAGACGTGGGTGACTTCAGGCCAGAATAGAGTGTAAAGATCACCGGGTCGGCATGAGGCATGAAAGCTAGGTCGGCATACTATGTGATGAGGCACGGATCGACATTGCGTGTTTTAGAGCTCAGTCAACATACAGAGGTGGTTAGGTCAGCGTAATGATGGCAGGTCTATGTAGTGAGCTGGGTCACTTGGGGGCCTGAATGATTAGGCTGAAGGCTGCCTCCATCTATAAATATAGGGGCGGGGCCACTTTTGGGGATCTTTCGGATAACCAAGGGAATACTTTGCCATTTTTCGTACTCGGTTTCTCTTTGTTTTATCTTGTATTCAAGTTATTCCTTGTGAATTGTATTTGTAATCAAGTGATTAATAAAGTAATAAAGAGTGTTTTCAGAGTGGATGTAGGCAATCAATGCCGAACCACTATAAATCGTATTGTTTTTACGTTTTGTTGCTCCTGCTTGCAGTATATAGTGTTATTCCTCATTTTCCATTTGATTTCTTTATTTATTTCACTACTCAATTCTATTCTCGGATGTTTGTGATCAATTTGGTTGTATAAATTTTGGTGCTTTCACTGAGAATTCGATTCTCAGGTTATTAGGATCACCTTTGTTGCTACTGGATTGAAGAAATCCCTCAAAGGAGATCCGGGTTCATTCTCGTAAGTTTGCAGTTACTCTTCAGATTTTTTTAAGATCTAAGGAAAAGACTCTAAGATGGTAAGGCGCACCAGATCTACTTCCCACAACCTCGATGCTAACGAAACTATTAGTCTCCAACAAGGAGGGCCGAGCAACTAGCCAGCTAATGCGAATGTGGGACCCATTGTAGCCCAAAATCCTGTTTATTCCATTACCACGGCCGAATTCAATGACCTGATGAGGGAGCTAATGGAAAACAGAGATAGCTAAATGAGAAAATCCAGGAAAATGCCAATCTGATGAACCAGATTGCTCAACAGCAGCGTTAAAATGTCGGAGGAAGTCCCGCTTCGTACTCGGAGTCTGACAGCTTAACTTCATCGGAAGGGCACCACAGGAGAAGGCACCGTGGAATTGAAATGACACGAGCTAGAGCAATGGAGCAGCACACGGCAAACAACCACGGGCAATAATATCGGGTCGGTGCTGAACCCTCCTTATAGGTCGATATCGATCCTTCAACCATGAGGATGGCTCCTCAACTGTGCTTGGAGGGTCAAGCTCGCCATGGAATCAAAAATTTAGGAGCTAGAGCACACTTGAATGGCAACCAATTACCTCCCCAGAATGACAATGAAGTGAATCCTCAGGACACATGTCTGGAGGATAATAGGCCAAGAGGGCATAGGATACCTCGGAGACACCGGCCAGAACATTTACATAGGATGGAGCCTGACTTGGCATCCCCTATCCAGAATCCAAACTTATCTGCAATGGCAAGACGGTTGATGAAGGAAAACCAAGGCTTGACTAACAACGATTAGGGAATCTCTAGGAGTTATACTCTGTTTACCGATAACATTTTATGGGATGAATACCCTTGGAGTTTTAACATGCCTACGATGCCCGCTTACGAAGGGAAGACGGACCCCCGACAACATGGTATGAGGTATGAATGGTTGATGGACTCGGCTAGAGCGAATGGCACAACCAAATGTAGATGCTTCCCCATAATCCTGTCTAGGATTGCTACAATGTGGTTCACAAGGTTACCCACATGGTCAATCTTGAGATTTGATGAGCTGGCTACAAGATTCGTGGAGGAGTTGCAGATTCACAGTACTTGCCTCAAAGATGTGATGTTGCTATCCAGCATAATCCAGGCTCCGGGTGAATCATTGAAGTATTATTTACAAAGGTTTCATGTTGCTGCTACTGAGGTTAGTAATCCAAATGACCACGCCATACTTATGGATGTGACAAGGGGAGTTGACCCCGAATCCGAGTTTGGTGATTGGCTTGCTGGAAAACCGCCGGCCACACTGGAACGTTTCTAAGCAAAGGCATGCCAATTCATGAGAAAAGAGGAGGCCAAATTGTCCAAAAGGATCACTGCTTCAGGACGAAACGGTGAAGCAGTACAAAGCATCATTGCAGTAAAGGAATGCAGAGAGAGCTCGGGAAAGGTTCAGGTCAACGTCCAAAACAAGCCGGGTCGGCAGAAAAGGGGGGGAAAGGAAATTCTGATCGAAAGAAGGAGTCCGGAAAGTGGAAGCCATGAATCCCTACATATAACAACTATACGCCCTTGAATGCCTCTTTAGAGAACATCTACATGTCCACCCTTAACACTTTCTAGTATAGGAAGCCACGTCCGAAGGAATCGACCGAAAAGCAGAAGCAAATCGAGAAGTACTGTCAACTTCATGACTCTTACGGGCACAACACTGATGAGTGTAGGCACCTTCATGATGTCATTAAGAAATTAATTCGCTAGAAAAGTTGCAGTAGTTTGTCAAGGATCCGTAGGATGGCGGACAAGAACTGATTCCAGCCGAGAACAAGCTCTACGCCAGCCCGAGGAGCCCTCTTAGGCCGACGGAGGGTTGGTAATAAACACAATTGTTGGTGGATATCATCATGTGGATAGAAATTGGCAGGAAATGGAGCATTATGCTAGTTCGATGAGACATGTAGACTTTGAATGTTGTTCGAACATGGAGGATGGAACTCCAACAAAGCCGCAGCGTATGATGACGGATGATATAGTGTTCACAAGTAGAGATGCCGATATAGTGGAGGCGCCTACGATTGATCCGATGGTTATCTCTGCCATGATCCGTCCTGCGCTAGTGAGAAGGATATTGATTGATTGCGGAAGTTTTGCGAACATCATTTTTAAGAAAGCTTATGATCAAATGAGAATGGAGGCTAAGGATTTGAAACCATCAAAAGCTCGCATATATGGTTTCAATGGTGCAGCTACGGAAGCAGTAGGTTTTCTTGTATTACTGGTTGAGTTGGGAGAAGGTGAACATAGGAGGGTGTGGATCCTACCGTTCATTTTTTTGGATGTTTATTCATCGTCTAATGTTTTTTTAGGTCGTCCGACCCTGGATAAATTTAGGGCAACCCTTGTCCTGTGGTGCTTGACTTTAAAATTTCCTACAGGTAATGGTGTCGGTGTTGTGCATGGCGATCAGGCAACTAGCCTGCTTGTTATGCGGCTGAGCTGAGTGATTCCCAGTGGAAGGAAAAGGGAAAGGGTATGGACAAATATGTCCGCATCCAAGTTACTAAAGATTGACAAATTGCTCTTAAGCCTTGGCTTGGGCACCATAGTCGGTTCTATAGAGATGTAGATCTGAGAGATGAAGAAGAGAAACCCAAGGAGGCCAAGGCAGCGCCGACTGAACTGACGATCGATTTCACTGTCAGCCGCGACGATCCGTCACAAGTGTTGAAAATCAGATCGCAACTCAGCCTTTCTATGATGAGGGAACTTATTGATTTTCTCCAAGAAAATCTTAATGTATTTTCTTGGACTCATTCTGACATGTATGGAATCTCACTTGCCATCGCAAGCCACATGCTGAATATCGATCCGAAGTATGTCCCTGTAAACCAAAAAAGACGAGGCATGGACCCGGAGAGGTCTGCCGCTCTCAAGGAGGATGTGGATAAAATTAAATCCAACGGGTTTATTCACAATGCCCTCTACCCCAAATGCATATCTAACCCTATATTGGTAAAGAAGGCAAATGGAAAATGGAAAATATGTGTTGATTATTCGGACTCGAACAAGGCATGCCCTAAGGATAGTTTTCCCTTGCCTAGAATCGATCAGTTGGTTGGCTCGACTGCGGGACATGAATTGTTGTAGTTTACGGATGCATACTTGGGTTACAATCAAATCCCAATGCACATCCTGGATCAGAAGAACACCAGTTTTGTCAAAGATGTTGGATTATACTGTTATGTAGTGACGCTATTTGGATTGAAGAATGCAGGAGCAACCTATCAGCATTTCGTTAACCGAATGTTCAAAGGTCAAATCGGCAGGACGATGAAAGTCTATGCGGATGGCATGCTCGTGAAGTCATGGCAATTAAATGACTACATTCGATACTTAGCGGAGATGTTTGATATCCTTCGGTTTTATAGAATGAAAATCAACCCACTGAAATGCTCATTTGGTGTTGCATCGGGAAAATTTCTGGGCTTCATTGTCAACGCATGAGGAATCGAAATGAATCCAAAAAAGATTCAAGCCATTCAGGATATACAAGCACCTAGAACTATTAAGCAAGTATAGAGCCTGAATGGAAAGGTCACTACTTTAAGTCAATTTATCTCCAGGGCAACCGATAAGTGCATTCCTTTCTTCGATTTGATAAGGAAAGGGAAGAGGAATTTAGAATGGATGCAAGATTATGAAGGCGTGTTTCGAGCTTTGGTGAATCATCCGGAGAGACCCCATGTATTGTCGAAGCCCGTAGACCATAAGGAGCTGTATATTTATCTAGTTATATCGTCGCACGCCATAAGTGCTGCTTTGATTCGTGAGGAGGACCGGATCTAGAGACCGGTGTATTACATCAATAAACGATTAACATGGGTGGGAAGAAATTACGCAAAGGTAGAAAAGTTGGCTTACTGCTTGGTGATCACGTAGCGCAAGCTTCGCCCGTATTTCCATGTATATCTAACCAACCTCTACACCGACCAACCTTTGCGACAGGTCCTGCAGTGGCCCAAGACATCTGGAAGGTTTCTTAAATGGAACATCGAGCTTAGCTAGTTCGACATCACCTACCTTCCTCGAAGATCTATCTAGGGACAAGCATTAGCATATTTTATAGCAGAATTCACTATGCAAGATAAGCAAAGTGAAAGTGACGGGGTTTCGCCTATACGATGGAAACTATATACTGATGGAGCGTCTTATGATCATCGTTCTAGTGCTAGCGTCGTTCTTGTAACCTTAGAGAACCGATAAATTTTCTTTGCTTTCAAGATTAATTACCTCGCTACGAATAATGAAGCTGAATATGAGGCGTTAATTGCTGGACTAAAGCTTGCTAAAGAGCTCGGGGTGAAATCGATCGAAATCTTTTATGACTTGCACCTAGTGATGTACCAAGCTAAAGGAGACTACTAGGAGAAGGGACAACGGCTTGCCCCATACCTTACCCGAGTTCAAGAGTTGTTGGCAGACCTCGAATACAATGACATTTCGCATATCCCCCGCGAGCAGAACGGGGAAGCTGACTCATCGGCAAAGTTCGCAAGCACTGGCATGCATAACGAATGGGCTTGGTTTCAGTCTAGACTCTACATACCTCGAGCATAAATGTGATGGAAGTTAATCAGGTGTCGAAAATGAAAATTGAAAGGGAATAATGGATGTCCCCATTTAAAGAATACTTGTTGCGTTGAACCTTGCCTGAGAGAAGGAGCAAAAAGCGACAAGTCCTTCGCAAGGTCTCACGGTATATTATGCAAGATGAGATTATGTATCGAAAGGGATTCTCTATTCCTTTACTTAGGTGCATCATCCATGATGAGATAAAGCAGGTCTTGAAAGAAGTTTATGAAGGAGAATGTGGCGACTATACTGGGGGTAGATGCTAGCTAAAATGATACTCTGTTATGGGTAATACTGGCCAACCGTGAATCGGGACGCTAAAGATTATGTGAGAGATGTGATAAATGCCAGATATATGCGAAAGTCTGAAGAGCGCCGCCAACATAAATCATCCAAATGGTTAGTTCATGGCCGTTTGAGATATGGGGAATTGATATTGTCGGCTCATTGCCAATTTCTAAAGGTGGTGCGAGATATGCAATAATCATGGTTGAATACTTCACCAAGTGGTCCGAAGCAGAGCCATTAGCTACGATCACAACCAAAAAAGTCATTAATTTTGTTGTGTGAAACACTGTATGCTGTTTTGGTCTCCCGTGAACTATTGTGACTGATAATGTAACTCAATTTGGTAGTGCTGAGTTTAAGGAATTTTTTCGAAAGTATCATATTGAGGAAAGGTTTGCAGCGGTCGGTCACCTTCGGGTGAATGGATAGGTTTAAGCTGTAAACAAGATCGTAAAATCCATCTTGAAAAAACGTTTGGAAAATGCTAGAGGCAAGTTGGTGGACGAACATCATACGGCACATTAAGCATATAGGACCACTCATAAGTCAGCGACTGGCCATACCCCATTTGCCCTGGCTTACGAAGCCAAAGTAGTTGTACCCATGGAACTCGAAGTCCCTTCCCATCGGGTAACCTACTATGATCCTAGAAAAAATCAAGATCTCTTATTGGAGTCATTGGACGTTATTGACGAAAAGCGTGAGGAGGCTGATTTGAGGGTGGATGCACATCGACATCGAGTCACCCGATATTATAATATGAAAGTCTGACCAAGAACCTTTGATGTTGGCGACCTTGTCTTGAAGCGAGTCTTTCCAGTACCATCACACATGAACCCAACATAGGAAGGGCCGTACATCGTCGAACGAAGGCATTAAGAAGACTTTCAAGTTAGCGACCGTTGATGGTGTAACACTTCCCAGAGCATGGAATAGCGAGAATTTGCATCGCTATTTTACCTAGATTGTTTCTTTTGCATTCCACCAGTAATTGTTTTCAGTAGTTGCTTTGTGTTGATTTTGCTTTTGATATGTAATAAAATAGATTATTTTGCCCCTATATTCTTTTGATAACTAAAGGCTTGAAGCTATTTTTCTATAAAACTACTGTTATTACATATTATGATGATTATGTGATGGAATTAGTTAATACTAACATCTGTGATGTACGAACACACACATAGAACTAAAAATCGACTAGTTATACCGACCCCCAATAAAAATGAATGAAGGGTATTGCTCGGTGAAGTTGGTTGGTTGGCGATCTCTATGAGTGAATCAAAAAATCAATTTTTGGAATAAAAGGAAAAATCTCTAAGTCCCCGGAGCACGGATTAGAGTACTCTAAGTCCTCGGAGCGCGGTCTAGAGTATAAATGACTTGAAAAAATCTCTAAGTCCCCGGAGCGTGGATTAGAGTACACTGAGTCCGCGGAGTGCGGACTAGAGTATAGACGGCGTGAAAAAATCTCTATGTCCTAGAAGCATGGATTAGAGTACTCTGAGTCCCTAAAGCACAGGCTAGAGTATAAATGACTTTAAAAAAAATCTCTACATCCCTGGAGCATGGATTAGAGTACTATGAGTCCCTAGAGTGCGGGCTAAAGTATAAACGACTTGAAAAAATATCTAAGTCCCTGGAGCATGAATTAGAGTACTCGGAGTCCTCGGAGCGCGGGTTAGAGTATAAACGACTTGAAAAAATATCTAAGTCCCAAAAGCGCAGATTAGAGTAATATGAGTCCTCGGAGCGTGGGCTAGAGTATAAATGACTTGAAAAAATCTCTAAGTCCCCAAAGGGCGGATTAGAGTACTCTGAGTCCCCAGAGCGCGGGCTAGAGTATAAACGACTTGAAAAAATCTCTAAGTCCCCGGAGCGTGGATTAGAGTACTCTGATTCCCCGGGGCACGGGCTAGTATAAACAACTTGAAAAAATCTCCAAGTTCCCGAAGCGTGGATTAGAGTACTCCGAGTCCTCGAAAGTGCGGACTAGAGTACAAACGATTTGAGATAATCTCTAAGTCCCTAGAGTGCGGATTAGAGTACTCCGAGTCCCCGGAGCGTGGGCTAGAGTATAAACGATTTGGAAAAAATCTTTAAGTCTCTAATTGCGGACTAAATTATAAACGATGTGAGAAAAGTTTCTAAGTCCACGAGACGGACTAAACAATGCCAAGTGTCCAAGCCGGTGGGTAGACAAGAGAGATTTCAACCATTTATTGCCCCACAGACTCCGGCCTAAGATCGACGAAAGATGCTCAAACTATTGGTGGAGGAATCCGACCGCTGGTTATGATTCTGGCCTAGAGTCGATGGAAACTTTCGATGAAGTCTGCAGAGGAACACTGGATTGAGATAATTAATTATCAAAAAAATCTGAAAAAATGATCACAAACACTTGGAGTGAAAAAAGCTACTCTACAATTTGAATAGTAATTTAATCGATGACCGACTAAGGAAAAAAAATTACAGTTCCAAAAATTCCTTACAACCCATCGAAAGGTTCGTGGCCTACGCCCATACGTGTGCCACTAAAAAGAAAAAGAAAGAGGGAAAAACAGCAACACAAGTCTAACTTATTTGAACTAAGCAAAATATTACAAGACCCCAACTATTTCTTCACTTTTCTCCCTTTCTTCTGCTTTTCGAGAGTCGTCTCGGCCAAACATCTCTTTCGAGACCCCTTGCTGCCTTAAGAGGAGGTACTTAAGGAAGGAGGAGGAAACGTAATGGGAGTAGACCCGCCATGAGGAATGAATTGTAGAGGCCTGTTAAAGGAATCAACAACCTCTACCACATTGGGCTCACCCTTAACTTCAAGCTTTGACTTCTCCTCTTTTTCAATCTGCTCCTTCAGGCTGAACCTAGCGGTGAGCTCAGAAGCGCCTGTAACTATAACATCATCATGCTCCTTTGTAAGTGATGGGTCTTCAGGTTTATCCTCATCTAGTGCCCTAATCACTTGAGCATCAGGCCCAGGAATATCTTTGACAACTAGAGCCTCGGCATCTTTTCCCTCCTGCTCTGTGGCAATGTTGCTCCTTGGAGTTGACTCATGACCAAGATCACCTACAAGGTTTCGTAAAAAACAAATGTTAGATTATGGTCATTCTTTGCCGACAACAACAACATTTTAGATTAGAAAAGGCTCAAGGTAGTGCTAGCATCCGGTTGGCTTTCGATGGTCATAGGAGTACCCCCTTCAATGATCGGGATAACTTGTGTATGCCGAGTCCAGGCTTGTCCAGGTCATAACTGAAATGTTGCTCGAGAGGTTGAGAAGATGAAGTCCCAGCCGGTTGAACGGGAGAAGGACCCTGAGGCTCGGTGCCAGATGACCCGATGATATCTTCTTTTTCCTTAGGTGGTATGGGAACTTTACCGAATTGAAGCTTTGTGCCAGCCAAGTCGGATGGCTCATTTCCTCGGTGCACGTCCTGTGCAAGTGACCCTTCGTCAAGCTCTACCACCCCCATCTCCACTTCCTTGATCTTGATGAGAGTATCCCAAGATTCGGCAAGCGACTCAAGATAGCCTTCGCCCAAGAGTGTTAAGTCGCGGTGGAGGAGAACCCTTGCATTATATTAAGCAATGAGTGGATCAAATAAGCACTTTATTTCCTCCCTACCAGACTTAGTCTCAGCCTTGATTCGGGATTCGACTTCCGCAAGCACTACTTTCTTGCTCTCTTCGCAAGCGGCTTCTTTCAACGCTTCAATTTGGGAGAGTTTCTCTTCAAGCTTCGCTTTCGAATTTCTCTTTTCGATGATCTCCTCACAATATTTCTATGACTCCTCTTGCGACTCGACTTTCTCCTCCCTCTCCTGAGATAGCAGTTTTTCAAATCCTCTATGTGGTGTGCTAAAATATCTTTCTCCTTTTGTAAGGAATCTTTTTCCAAAGCCAAAGGGCCGCTACGTTGGAGTGCACCGTCCAATTCCTTTTTATGCTAAGCCTCCAAAAGACTGACTACCTCAACTGTCTCCTCACATTCTTCTTTGCCTCATCGAGTTGGGCTTTAAGTGCAAGCAGATCAATATCCTAGAACTTAATAATGTCTTTGTCATGGATGGCCTCTAGCTTGAGGCGATAAATTTCGTGTTAGCGTTCGATAGAAACCTCATAGACTTTTTCGACTAAATGAGTGAATGCTTCATGCTGTACATACACATCATTCACACAAGCCAATGAGTTCTCTTTTGTGGTTCTAGCGATAGGGTGTATGGAAGGGAGGAATTTTAGCCCGTCAAAGCAAATCTTTGGAAAGGTAGCTTTAAGCTCGACTAATTTCTCCGCCATAGTCGAGTCATGAGCATAAACTGAGGGGATTTGTTCCGATGGAATCCATGTTTTTTACGATGCTCATAGGACTGCCTAGTGCTTGAGGAGCCGGAATGCTGATCATGGGGAGCGTCAGATTGAGTGCCTCGGTGTATGGGCTTATATCCACCGCGCACAAGAGGATTGGTGGGATCGCTTTGACGCAAAGTGTGTCCTTGACATTGCCTTTTGGAGGATGAGGATTATTTTCAAGAATGATAATCTCTCCCCCATCCTCGACTTGAATAATGGAAGATAGAAGCACCACGGAGGCAATCGAAACCATGTGAGTAAGACATTGCACCTGTAATAGAATTAAACGAGAACATATTTGTAGTTGCTATGTCAAAAGTAAAGTGCAAGTGAATGGTAGGGTGTAAGTGCTTGTGTGTGTCCTAGTGCATCCCCCCAATGGACCTGTGATGTTTGCTTTACTAATAGAAGTTCTTTCTCCATGATTAGAAGGCTGTCTGCCTTTTCCGCTTCTTGTTGTAGAGTTAAGCCCTTCAACGTTGATGGTAGTGAAGTCATAATTCAACAAATTGCTCGGAATAGAGATGTTAGAAAGTCCCTTCAACAAGCTCTCCATTTGATGAGAATATGACATTTTCGATCGGAGTTATGATGAATTTTTAGGTCTTCCCGGTCTCCTTTTTCTTGATTCTATATGCTAAACTTTTTCTCCTTTATGGGAAAGGCTGCGATTGGCTTATATGTGGAGCGTCGGCGGCCGGCACTCGTCTGAGGCCTGCATCTTCATTTTTCAGCCCTGCGTCTTCAGTTTTCTTTATCTCCCCTTCTTCAATGCCTTTTTGGATTCCCTCGGCAGGGGGAACTATGGGGTCGTCTCGTTATCTCCTTCTCTCGACAATAACCTTCGAAATCGCCTTACTCCCTAGGAGACCGATTCTGCGGTTGTCCTCTAATAGCCCGAATAATAAAATTAATTTTTCAATGACAAGAAGTTTGACTCTTTATCCTCCACTAGAATAGTACAGATAGTCGCGACTACCTTGGAATATCTAACACCTTCGGACTAGGAGCGAGCACTTGGAAGGATTAAAAGAATTCATATAATTAAGAAAAAAGATGCGATTTGAATTATTGAATTAAGAGAAGAGACGGAGATAGTGCTTACGTCCTTCCAACCACCTTCTTGCGAAGCCGGAAGGACACCGCACGTAGAACCATTCCTGCTTAAATAAGGAGAGCATATTCTATGCACCCATTAGAACTTGACATATGGGCAGTAGCTCAAGAAAGATGTATGAAGGATTGTCGGCTCATCTTTTAAATTTATAAATATATCGGATGTCCTCGGGAGTAGGTGAACAGAATAGAACACCCGTGAAAAGAAGGAAAGTGCCGTGGATAAAGGCGTAGCTATTGAGGTGCAATTGAGTGGGAGCGGTTCCCATATACTTCAGCACTTCGCGAATAAAGGAGTTGAAAGGTGGCACACACTCGACCCAGCACATGAACTTACTACATGCGGTGTACCTAACTGGGGGCAAATGAGGCCTGTCATGTCTTGACGGGACCAAGACATCTTCGAAAGGAATCCCGTGGATGAAGCACAATCGACGAAGGGCAGATTCGCTGATTTTTGAAGCCTGTGAATCAGTCGGATTATTCAAAATGATGGCGTCATCCACAGCATCGGGAGCTGGGTCTATAACATCTACAGGAAGAGTTGGTATATCGAAAAAAAGTCTCCCTGTAGATCTGATGTCTCTACAACATCTCTTTGCTAGCTCGATTCGGGTTTGTCGGACATTGTAGTGAAGCTCGATTTCCTATCGATCTAGAAGACGTCACGGTAGAACGCTTTGTATAACGTGATATCTGTGCTAGCTATACTCAAAAGACAATTGATATTAGCGGTAATAATTCCCCCACCCCCTCCCATGTCATGTGTGAACTAGTGCAATGAATGCAAGCAGTTTAAGACCAAAAAAAAAAAAAAGTAAAACGTTCAAGCTAAGCGGTTTCGTCCAAAAGAGACCATCATCGCTGACCGTCTCGAACAACATGGAAGGTGATCGACGATAAAGGCTTTAAGATCGGATGTTGACATTCAGAATTATGAGGTTTTGTTGTTGAATATGTTGGGCTAGTTTTATACTTAATTCATGTTAGGTGGAATGGGATATGTTCGCTCAAGTTTGAGTCCATCAGTTTATATGTGCTAGTCATGATATTAGTAATCACACTATGCTGGGACAGTGAAATATGCAGTCAGATGCTTGAATAACTCAAGTAAAAGTGGTTTAAATATGTTAGCACCGATCCCAGCCACCTATGCCGACCCCTTCATCCAACTATACGTCGATCCCACCTTCCCTAGAGAAATACCGATCTCTCTCTCTCTCCAATCACTATACCGATCCCTCTCTCTCCAAACACTATACTGAGCTCTCTACCTCTGGACTATACCGAACCTTATGCCCAGAATAAAGTGCCGAACTCAACTTTTATAATCCCAACGCCTAAAAATAGAGTATCGACCCCATGTTTGAAACGACTATACCGAACCCATCTTCCTCTCCTTCAACTCCCTCCTTACTTTCCTAATCTTTCTTCCTCTCTGCCTCTCGTCTACCTCTCGTGAAAACCAACTACCTACACACCTAAACGCCACCCAAATCCTCGAGGCCACAATGTGGGTTAAGTGGATGTTTATAACTATATGTGGTTGGATTGGATGCTTATTGTTAGAAACCTCGATTGCAAGGCGGTGATGAACGGTGATGGGGGATTGTTCGAATACATGTTTAACTCAAGGTTGGAAGTTGAAAGACTTGGGTTCGAGGGAAGAAGGAGTTACATGGTGTTGAAAAGTTCGGTTGAAGGGAACTCGAGGAAGATGATGGTTTAGAGAAGTAAAGGTGAAAAAGGAGAGAGGCATGGGTTCGGGCTTTTAAATGGAAGAAGGAACGTGAACCGGTCTCTTCCAAGAGACCCGGTCATCATGCTTGAAGGGGTCGGCCATTGTGTATGCGCATC
This sequence comes from Allium cepa, assembly GCA_030765085.1. Classification (NCBI taxonomy): domain Eukaryota; kingdom Viridiplantae; phylum Streptophyta; class Magnoliopsida; order Asparagales; family Amaryllidaceae; genus Allium; species Allium cepa. Next base: position 267,017,153 of record CM060932.1, read on the forward strand.
CCAACCCATGTGGAACCATCGAGGGATTGTCATTCCTATGTCGACCCCTCTTCTTTAATATATATATATATATATATATATTTGTGTGTGTGTGTGCAAAAATAATAAATAACAAAATCAAATAAAATAGTAGGATGATGATGTATATTTAAACAATAAAAGGGAAAAGGGGGATATGCTTGAATGAAAGATGATCGTGAGATTGAAAAAGTTTTTATGAATTCAACCTTTGGAAGGTTAAGCCAGGAAAGCCCGAGGGCTTTATACGAATAGACTTGCATGTTCAAATAGGATGAGACTTCGTCAAAGGTTGGTGAAGAATAACGATCAGCTAATGACTTGAACAAGCTTGCCTCTGGGAATCTGGATTTTCCACTAATTCAAAGCGCATCGTGTTACACAATATGCACTTTGGGGAGAAAATGTTACCCGGTGCATTGGCCCGGCTACACAAAGGTAATTACAGTGATCAAAATTGACTACTGATGGAAGAATAGCCATGGGATAACGTCTACATCACCAGAGTATGGTTTCCAAGCAGCTATGTCTAGCCCTGGATTAATAAAGTCGACAAATGGATGAAATAGAATGTAAAGATTACGATGATTAGGAGGGGTCGGCCTTCGTGGTTGATGAGTTGAAATATATATGGTATCCATGGGGTCGACATTCCATGTAATAGAGACTGGGTCGGCAAAAGCATGAAGCATATTGTAGGGCTCGGGTCGGTAAAGGATGAATGACATTGCATAAGATGGAATTTGGGTCAGCACTGCATAGTACAGGGATCAGGTTGGCATTCCCTGTGGAAGACCGGGTCGGAACAACATATAGTAGTGATCGGGTTGGCATAAGACGTGGGTGACTTTGGGTCGGCATAGAGTGTAAAGATCACCGGGTCGGCATGAGGCATGAAGGCCAGGTCGCATACTATGTGATGAGGCACGGATCAGCATTGCGTGTGTTAGAGCTCAAGTCAACATAATGATGTAAGTCTCTGTAGTGAGTTGGGCCAACAGTGAGCCCGAATAATCAGGCTGAAGGCTGCCTCCATCTATAAATACAGGGGCAGGGGGCCACTTTTGGGGTCTTTCGGACAACCAAGGGAATACTCTGCCATTTTTGGTACTCGGTTTCTCTTTGTTCTAACTTGTATTCAAGTTATTCCTTGTGAATTGTATTTGTAATCAAGTGATTGATAAAGCAATAAAGAGAGCTTTCAGAATGGACGTAGGCAATCAACGCCGAACCATTATAAATCCCTTTTTTTAGTTTTTGTTATTCCTGCTTGCAATAAATGGTGTTATTTCTCATTTTCCATTTGATTTCTTCATTTATTTCACTACTCAAATCTATTTTCGTGTGTTTGTGACCAATTTGGTTGCAAATAGAAATATTTTGAAAAACATGAAACCATTGAAGGTGAAAAACGTACATGTTTTTGTAAAAGTGTAAAAGGAAATATATATGTGGTGATAAGTACGGGACTAATAATTTGAGAAGACATATAAAGAAATGCTATGGTCGAAACGTGGAAGACATCCATAGAGGAAATTTTGGTCAAACAAAGTACAGAGATTTAATGTCTAAAGCAATTATTTGACATAACTTACCTTTTAATTTTGTTCAATATGAAAGTATACGTGAATTGGTTTCTTATTTAAATAATGTAGCGGTACATTTGTCAAGAAATACTTCGCATTTTGATATTATAAAATTTTATGAGAATGAGAAAGTTAAACTTAAAGATTTTTTGAATTCATGTTATGGGATAATGAGCATAACTTCGGATTTATGGACTTCAATCAATACGAATGGATACATGAGTTTGATAGCATATTTTATTGATAATGTATGGAATCTGCAAAAGAGAGTGCTTAGTTTTTGTTTATTGCCACCTCCTCGTTCAGGTTCGTCCATATTTGGAAAGACATCAAGTTTGTTACTTAGTTGGGAAATAGGTTATAAAATATTTTCACGTACATTGGATGATGCATCTTCCAATGATAAGTTCATTGAATTTTAAGGATCGCATCTCAATTATAAACGATCATTAGTTGCGAATGGCCAATATTTACATGTTAGATGTGCAACACATATTTTGAATTTAATAGTTCAAGACGGTTTAAAATCCATCACTACTTGTTTGAGCAACATACGAGAAAGCATAAAATATATCAGAGGCTCTCAATCTAGGAATTTTTTTTGTTGAATGTATTCGCAGTCTTTCTTTGGATAAAACTAAGAAGGGATTACGTCAGGATGTTCCGACGAGATAGAAATCCACGTTTATTATGCTTAAAAGTGCAATACACTATGAACAAGCTCTTTATCGCTTGAAACACGTGGATTCTAGTTATACTTATTGTCCATCATTTGAAGAATGGGAGAAAGAAAAGAAAATTAGATGTTTTTTTGAACTTTTCTATAATGCCACATGCTTGTTTTCAGGAACAAATTATCTGATCGCCAATTTTTTTTCCAGAAATTTTCATGGTTCATTTAACTTTAAAAAGACTTTCAATGGTGATGATTTTATGTCTTCCATGGCACGCGATATGCTTAAAAAGTTTGATAAATATTGGAAAGAGTTAGTGTGTTTCTTTCGATTGCATGTATTTTTTATCCACGTTACAAAGTAAATTTTGTTTGATATTTTTGTTAAAGGCTATATGGAAATACCATAGAATTTGAAAAGGTAAAAAGAAAATTGGAAGAGCTGTTCTTTGAATTTTCAAGAAAATTGGAAGAGCTGTTCTTTGAATATTCAAGAAAAGTGCAAGAAGAGTTGCCTATTGAAACAAATGCTACAAAAGACAAGGAATCTTCACATTCATTTACGGGTCCTTATTCACAAGAACGTTAAGATATGTTGGAACAATTTGATTCTTATCAAGATTCAAAATTTGTTGGCAATTCTACTAGATCGGAACTTTATTCATATTTAAGTGATGGGCTGGTTGATCGCAAAATAGAGTTTGACATACACTCATATTGGAAATCACAACAATATCAGTATCATATTTTATCGCTTATGGCAAAAGATATCTTGGTTGTACCAGAAAGTGCTTTTAGCATTGTTGGTAGAGTACTCGACGACTACCATAGTTCACAACAAGAGGACGTTGTTGAAGAATTGTTATGTATAAGAGATTGATTGTATGGTGGTACGATTATGCAAACAGTCGAAGATCTCACCGAAGATATTACAAAGTTCCATTCTCAAGAAGAAGAGGCATTAATCCATGGTGTCAAGTACTTTCATATTTTCATTATATTTTCAATTGATAATTTTTCATAATATTTGCAACTATTTTTACACTATTGTAAGCATGGAGACAAGGGGAATAACTCTTCAGCAAATAGAAAATTGAGCTCGTACTAACTCAGTAGAGGTATCCCTTTTTTTCCTGATGTATACTTGAAAAAGATAGATAATATTTTTGGTCTACATTAATATTTGTATCTGCGTTTGCATGTATTTCTCGGAAAAAGGTGTATTTCTGTTTTATGATAATGGTTCAATAAATTCCTTACAATCCCCATTCTCTACAAGAATTTCATCTAAGATGTTACTATACTACCTATGTTTGGATTTGGTAGTACAGATAGTAACTAGATTTGTGATCTGTTTGCATATTGTTTGTTCTAAATTATAAGTGCCTTTAAACACTCAATTGTTTTACTTACACCAAATTGACCAAATACAAGTTGAAAGTATGATTTTAGCAATATCTCTACTTTTGTTTTGCTTCACAAACTTTTTACCCATACTTTTCAACTTCCTTCTCAAGAAGTAGAATTGTAGAGTGAACTGCAGGCCATAAGCTTCACTTTGCACCATTTCCTAATGTATGTTGAATATTTACGTTTGAAAAGTAAGTGAGAAATGCCTTCATCCTATTGATTAAAGTATATATTTAGGATTTAACTTGTTGCAATGTTGAATCAGTCTGTATTTGCTGAGTAAGAAATTGTTTAAGGCTTTATAAAGACATACTGTCACCGTTGGTGTGTACGCATTTTGTGTCATACCAAATTCTCCCATGCTTTAGTATCATATAATGCCTTGGTTGCTTGCCAAGCCGATTTAAATTGTATCTCCCAGCTTTGCTGCAAACCCATATCCAGTAGTTTATAATATTATGCTTGAACATGTTTATTTTTCATAATTTAACTTAATATGAACCTGATTACTTCCTCCCAGTTATATACCCTTCACCACTATTATGATTCCATGTAGTCTAATAATGTATAGGTGACTTTGTCATCCATAATAGAATTTCTTGATGTATGCTTGATTGTGTTATAAGTTATAACAAAAGATAATGGGTGTGAAAAATACATGTTGTACATGATCTGGTTTGAGTAAAGTGACATTGCAATAGTATTTCCATGTAATCAAAAATTGATTTGAGTTGCTTATCTAAGAGATGTTGCTTTTTTAATGCTTATAGTAGCCAATTGTTTATTTTTTTAACATTGAATATAAGCGTTGTCTCACTTGTTCTACTATTTTAAATCCAGGTATGATTAGAATTAGGCTGAAGAAAGTGTCAAGATCAACATGTTGTAAAAAGAATCCAGCTGTTCTTGGAAATGTCACAAATTTTAATTGAATTACTATTTTTTATTGTTTTAGTTTTACGTATGCAGATTTAAACTTATTTGATGCAGTTTGTGTTATTTGGTGCACCTTTAACATTGTATGCAATTTTCATGATATTTGGTGTTGTTTTATAATATTCAGTACAATTTTCATGTTATGCAATGGTGTTTTGGGGTTAAACAAACACCTTTGTGTCAATTCATGTAGTTTATGTGCAATTTTATGTTTTATGTATGCGATTTTTATTTTGCATTGGATGTTTTTTTTACTTTTCTTTTATATTTTCACTTTTTGATGTTTTTTAAATGGGTTAAACGGTTAACCCATATATGAAATGGGTTGGGTCATATTGACCTTTTTAAAATATGTATTAAAAGGGTTGGTCGTAAAATAGGTCGGGTCAATTTTGACCCGATCCATTATGACCCGACCCGACCCGTTTGACAGGTCTACCATTAAATACTCCATTCTCAATGGATGTATCGATATAAAGTCTTGATACATCTTGACAAGGAATATTTAAAATGATATGTTTACTTTATTATGATAAATCACTGATGATTACGAGACATTATTATCACTATCACAATACACCATTTATGGATTTTTCTATTAAATATAAATTAAATTAAATTAATTAATTAATATAACACATTATATTAATTTATAAACAGAAAGAAAACACCTTTATTTCGAATAAAGTTGGTTATCGAGTTAGATATATGTAACAAATTACATAATTGCCCTTATGGCGTACCCCTAACTCCAACGCTATAGTAACTTATTGAGTTGTCCATGTACTAAAATCAGTGGTGGGTGCTTTACACTCAGTTTGTGTAATGCTCCAAATAGCATACTATTAGATTGCATATATATTCTCATTCTAATGGACCAACATGCATAGTGCCAATAAAAAGTGGAGGTCGTGCGGTCGATTGACCTTCTTGAAAAAAAGTGAAATTTGATGCCATATTATTTTCTATAATGATTTTGCTATTTTTAAAATGCCAGGATCCTATACCAAATGAGATGCCCTAAGGATCTAATATTATGAATAAACAGAATATAATCATAAGCTAAGTAAAGAAAAAATAAACAAGTACACCAACGATTTTTATATTGGTTCGGACTCTCCGTCTTGTGTCCAGTCTAGATTCCTTTTAGAATTTCACTAAACAACCCTCTCTTGACCCGAAGGAACATGTTTCTATAGCACTACCTGAATAATCAAACAGGACTTTACCTCCTTATTTGAAGATCTTCAACATGACTTCAATTAAAGGGGAATAATTCCAACTTTGAATTATTACAACACTGATACGTCACTTTCCAATGCACCCTTCCTATAATTTCCTTTGATATTGTGAATTGAATGTGCATAAATAGAAGGCAAAGGATCATTTTGTAAAAGCTTTTTGAAATCTTGGAGAATTAAGAGTATGGATGGTAGTGTAAGCAAGGCTAATAGCAAATCAAAAACAATATATATATATATAGTTTTAAAAGTCTTTATTGAAGAGAAATAACCATTAGAGTAGACACAACACTCGATTAAAGAAGATGGCATTTTAAATCAAAAAATGGTTGTTCAAATAAAAAAGCCTATTACAGGTATTCAGACATCTGAATTTATACATCATCGAAAACAGAAAGGAATCAATGTAAAATCACCCTTATTCAGACATCTGAAATTTCAAACCGACGTTAGAATTATTTCTCAGACGGTTGGTTAGAAATTTCAGATGACTGAAAGTATTGTTTAAAAAGAAAAGTTTTAATAGCCATTTAAATGTTTGAAAATATTAGTCAGACATTTGAAAATTCATTCTGACATCTAATTAACAGACATTTATTTCATACATAGTATGAAACGTAAAAGAAAAAGTTTATTTTAGCCAATGTTCAGACGTTCGAAACAAATTTCAAACGCTTGATTTTCTTTGAAAATCAGTAGTTAATTTCTGAAATTTTTTCTAAGTATAGATTTTAAGAATTTACAACAAATTCTTTTAGAAATGAGAGATATGTGTGTATTATAGGAAATTGTACTAGTTTTAACTAAGTCTTATGACTCATGAAAACTTTTTTTTTATCTTCATTCTTCAAGCACCTTGTCTAAGTAATACATCATAGTCTCCTTAATCTCCAAGTATTTAATACTTGAAATAATAACTTGTATAGAATATTTCAAAATGTATAATGGTCACTTTAAACTAAAGATGAAGGTTCTAGCAAAACCATCATGGGAATTGTAATCAAAAACACTATGAAGGCCCGCCCTTCGTAATACCCTAAATCAATGTCGAATGATAACGTTTGACTCCCGAATACTACAAAAGACAGTCTGTCATGGTCAAATTAAAATTAAATATCATACCAAGGAATATCGATATGATCTCACAATAGAGTGATAACATATAATATACTAAAAATACATAAATAGAACATGGTAAACACTAAACAGGAGACTGCTCTAGCGGAAGCAACTGATAAATAAATAAATATATATATATATGTAATATTCCATGCATCTCCCAATAGCCCCAAGTCAGACATATTAGAACTAAATTATATACATAGACATACATAGATCACATAAACTATATGCAGGTGTGTGTGTGTATATTCATTTACACACATACAAGTTAGACATATTAGAATTAAATTTATACATATAGACAAACATAAATCACATAAACTATATGCAGGTGTGTGTGTGTGTATTCATACACACACACATGCATACAAGTCAAACATATCAAAAATAAATTTATATGTATAGACATATATAAATCACATAAACAATATGCATGTGCGCGCGCTTGCGTGCATGTGTGTATATATAACCAATCCAACTATATGGAACTAATAAACACATATCGTGCACACTTACATACACAAAGACAATACACAACCAAAGTTACAGATCTATCATCTGAATATCAATAACAATTCACATATACAATCATATAAACAATTCAACAAAAATGCAGCTTACTTAAGTAACCAATCTAAAAATTATATCCTCTTCGTATTATTTTATAGAAGTCTCGGACTTATTTTATAAAATAATACTCTTGCATATCAATCTTATTATAGATTAATATCACTTAATTATTTTATTAAAATTAAGTTTAGCTTTTATTAAGGCCTCAAAATATTATATGTTAGCTCATGTATACGATATATATGTATATGTATATGTATATATACATACACATATATCACAAACCATTTCTTAGGGTCTAGAGTTAATAAATCATTTTATAACCTTAATCAAACCCTATTAAATAGTAAAATATTTCTTTTGTAATTTCTAACTTTTCAAATCACCTTTATGAAAATTCACTCGTTAGTTAATGATTGAATTACACCATAATAGACTAACACTAAGGCCAAATAAACTACAAAGTCATTTTAATATAAGTTTAACCTGCCTAAATAATTATTTTAGCCTTACAGCTTATTTTAGAGGTCGTACTTTTAACTTCTGATTAGTAGCAAAATATATGATAATATTTCGATCACTAATATAACGACAAATTTGAGTTTAATTAATTTATAACCATTTTATAAATTAATATTAATTCTGTCTAACTTTATTTCGAATATCTGTATATAATAATATTTTCGTCACTTATATAACTATAAATTGGAATTTAATTAACTTTAACCATGTTATAAATTAATGTCAACTCCATCTAGCTGAATTTAATATGAATAGAACACAATATATATATATATTATGTATGTATATACACTCTTAATCAATTATCTTGAATATCTACTCAAACTAATCCAATCAAATGGGAAAATAGTTACATACATACACACACACACACACACATATATATATATATATATATATATATTATTTTACCTCTTTTAGGTAATATTTTTCAATATATATAATTACAGGGATTTATACTGAAATATAAATGTAGACTTATAATTCTGCTCATCTGAACCATTATTTTGTCAAGTGTTTGAATCTTAACCAAAGCTACACCATGACACAGATAATCTCCCTACGAGCATAATAGTGAAGACCGCATCTTGATTGGACCTCGTATGCAATATAGATAAAGTGTCCACTCCCAGTCTGTTTATTTTTATACTGCCTTCCAACCACTGGTAGAACCACAACGAAGTAGTTTTACCGTCTATAATGCATTTTCCTATACATTTAGTTACCTCCACCTTATTTTGTAAAATATATTTCCATACTCAAGAGTCATCGCTTCGAGTGGATAGTTCCCAAAAGAATTGCTTTTGCTATATTTATCATATGTAAGTCTTGCCCTACTCCCTTCTCCCTTTGTAACATTCAATATTTGTTTGATGCATAATATTGTATTGACATCCTCAAATTTTCTCAACCCTAATCCCCTTCACTCTTCTCCTTACGTAAGATTTCATAAGGAATTTTACTTGCCTTTCCTTTAACATATAAAGCTAAGACATAGATGCTTAATTCTGTTTATGGTGGCTGTTGGATTTTAAAGCACCGCATACAATATTGAACTATATGATATATTATTGATTTAATTAACTCAAGCCTACCTGTGAGACTAAGAATAATTGTTTCCCATCCAATTATCTTGCTTTTGATTCTATCTTCTACAATCCTTGTCTTGGAGATTAACACTCGATATGGGGATTCCTAAATACTTAGTAGGTAACTCACATTGCATTATATCTAACTTGACAGTTATTCCCTCTTTATTTGTAACACCTCCTCCAAAAAATATTTTGGACTTTTCCTTGTTCAGTTGTAGACCAGTTGTTGTATGCATCCTTTAGAACACATCTTTTATTGTTTTCGCACCCCTCTTGGTAGCCCTCGAAAAATAATGAAGTCGTTGGCATATATTATGTGAGATATTTCAAAAATATTTACTCTCACTGGGATGATCTCCCTTTGTCCCATTTTTTGTTCCATCGGTAGTGTAAAAAACTCCATAACAAATGAGAAGAGGACAAGCGAAAGCGGGTCTCCCTGTCCGCTGCTTGTAGTGCTACAAAAGAAGTCATGGGCTACCTTGATGCATTATGAAGAACCTAGGCGACTCAAAAATTTATCGAATGATATCTATCCACTTATTCGGAAAGCTCGTCTCCTTCATCATGTGTAAAATGAATTTCCCATCTGTGGAATCATATACTTTGGAAAGATCAATTTTGATGCTAATATGTTTATTGGTCGACCTACCGAGTCCTCTAACAATTTCATGCGATATCAGAATGTTATCTCCGATATGACGATATTGAACAAAAGCACATTGGTTCTCAGATATCAGTTGCTCCATTAACATTTTCATTCTGTTGCATAACACCTTAGCCAGTATTATGTAAATCATATTACAACACACAATAGGCTTGAAATGTTGTATTTCCCTTGCGTTCTCTTCTTGGCAATAAGATGAAGAAACACATGGTTGATTTTTTTGATTATCTTACCCTTTTCAAACGCATCCTTAAGTGCTTCCAACATGAGATCCTTCAGTTGATTCTAGTGAGCTTTATAGATTGTTCATCTTTTATTACTGCATTGTTTAATCATGTGTAATACATACTAATAACACTACAACAAAATACCCATTTCGCAACTAGCAATACCAGTTGTAATAGTTTTTTAACGATCAAGCAACCGTCGTAATATGCGAAGTTGTAATAGAATGAGTACATTTTACAACCGTTTTCGACCATTAAAAAACAAGCGTTGTAGTTGATGTTTATTAAAACTGTTTTTGCCCATGAAATATGATCTTTTATAACTTTTTTGTCCATTGCAATATGATTTTTTACAGTTGGTTTTTCCCGTTGCAATAGAGTCTTTTACAACTTTTTTTGTCAGTTGTTAAAAAACTTCAAATGAGAAAAATATATATACATTGCTAGAGTGCACCTATGAATTTAAAATTGATTTGTAGTTGAAACCAAAATATTGTACTGATAACAACCGTATTCGCTCATATTTACTAAAAAAATTATTCATATGTCAAAATACCAAAAAGATTGGTGCATTCACACCATTCATAAAGTCCTGACGTGGTTATAAAACATCGTAGTTCAAGCCTAAATTAATATAAACATGTAGTACATATTAAAAATAACACAAGATTTAAAATCTAGACTTAATCATAGAAATTAGAATTTAGAAGATTTTTAACGAAGATACCCACCTTCCAACATAGGCTTCTAATTGCAATTCGATCTCTAAACGGTACTTTTTTAATTAAGCATGTAATCCATCCATTCCAAGCACCTAGATTGAAATTCATATGTTCAAAGCAGCAGTTATTACATTTCTATAATCAGAGATGATGGAAGCTTTTCATAGCTTCTTCTCTTGAACCACAAGTTTAATTGATATTCTAGTTAGTTGAAGTTTTACGTCATGTGAGTATAAATCCGTTAGTCCTGATAAAACGAAGCTTCCTTGCTCTAATCTAGTAAATAAGGAAAGAAATTCACAACGTGCTCACCATTTGATTTAAAAATGTTAAGCTTAGTAATTTATATATGCTAAGTTGCATATAAGGAAGTTTATTAATCTATTTCTTACCAAGTCTACAAAAGGAGAGCCTCAACCCTTCAACTACACATACATTCCTTTGATTGCTAACACTGCCTCACACTTTTTACTCCTTGAAATCAGAGCTTCAAAAGGTATTATTCTTTATTTATTTTAATTTCAGTTCATTTTACTTTTTCATGTAGCTTAGTAAAATCGAATATAAATAATCTATTGTCTTCCTTTATTATCAATTTATTCACACACTTAAACTCTTTACTTGACATGCAATTTGACAATAAAAGATATAATTTAGCAATAGATAAGACGATGAAAATAAAAGATCCAAAATTAAAATTAAAGATTAAAATCATACGTTAAAATTTCCCAAAACCTCTACACAGATGTGGGAAATTTGTGGAATATATAACCGCGGGTTGCAAATAGAGTATCAAGCAAAGAAGCTTCCATCAAACTCTTAAAAAGGAGAAACCCATCATACTTGTGTACGGTGTAACAAGGAATTTGAAACTCACAAATCACTTTATAGGCACACGAGAATTAACAAAAATGTGAAATTAGAGAGAGTCGAGAAGCAAAATCCTATAATTGAAATAGGTTAGAAAAGAAAAGCTGAAAATATGCAAATAATGGACGATGAAGAATCAAAAAGAAAAGGAGTGCATATGCACAACTGTTCTGTCTCAACGCCTGTCCGTGAAAACGTGATAATGAGATCATCTTTGTTGTGTTTCGGCACTCCGACACATCCAATAAATGTCCGCTTCATTGTTCCATAATGGCACCATCTTAATGAAGCTTTCGATGTACCAGCATTCCGATTGGACATCCTTATCATCGCCTCTCGAAATGGGCACATACATGGTCTTGGAAACACTTTCTTATAACAAAAGGAATTTCCAATGTTACGTACCACCAATCCCACATATATACCACGTTATGCGTCATATTTCTTAGGACGTGGGACTTATCGTTCAAACCATGCACTCTCAAATGCGAGCCACACCTAACAATCTTTGACATCACTAACGGTCTTTTTCCTTACCAACTTGGTCAAGTGGAGTTACCCGTTAATCAACTATATATGGTGGCTCTTAATTAGTTTGTATGAAAAGCTTAGTACTTAATAGGCATAACCATATCAAATTGGACTAGCTTAGTACTTAATAGGTATTATCATATTAAATTGAACCTAATACTACAGTTAGCTCTTAATTTGTTTATATGGAAGGCTTCTTTCATATAGACACCTGATGCATCTCATTATAATGATTTCTACTTCCGATAACTACAAGTTGAACAATCAAATATGTAAATTATAATTAAGAACATTTTCAATGGAGATGCAGAAATTTATTGTGTCTTTCTACAGAATTTGCAAAATAAAAATACCAAGAAGCGTTGTTTGAAATAACTAGCCCAAAACAAACGTAAATATCAAATATTAGAAACTAGATCGAGAACAAATGCAATAAGCTCCTTTTTCGACCCTCAAAAGTTGACATTAATACACCAACGGTATTAACGTGCCAAGCATACAAGTGCCAGAAAGACAAATTGTTAGGGGAAAAGAAAGAAAAGACAAAATAAATTTCACAACATGACAAGTAATATATAATATACAGCAGACTTTTACAAAAGAAAACTGCAATACACATACATCAACCAGAGTTAACTAACCAATTATCGTCCTGGATAGTTATAACAACATGTCCTCCTAGATGCTTATAAATACAAATAACAAATGCAGCGGAAAAGCAAATATACGTGAATACATCTTGAAGGCATCCAGATCATCTCCCCAAGCTCTAAAGCATCCATAAGTAGATCTGAAATATGCTCGGTCTGACCTAAGCATTAGAAGAAAAAATAACGTCTGAACAAGTCTAGTAAACCAGTGTGAGAAACACACCTCAAATGAATTTTAATAAAAACTTTGAAAATAAAGGTATCTTGTAAGACCACACCGCCTATATACACGGATGAGTTTTTACCTTACGATATCCAAACAATTTTATAGGAATCTTCTAATATTATAATAGTGTCTAGTGTTTAAAATAAATATTAATCACAGCCGAAATTGTTACATTAATTAAATTCCAGCATACATAGTATACAATTAAGTCTAAAAAACACGTATTGAAGATTGGGTTCCATATAATGAAAAGGTAAGGGTCTACCTTCGTACAGTACACCTCAAGATAAAATGTACCGAGGCTACAAAGCATTAGAACCTCTACTACTCACGACCGACCAATCCCTTCATGGATAGTACTAAATATGATCACCCATCGTTGTTGGTCGAAAATCGTACCCAGTCTCAAGCATACATACATCCATAAATACCGATCTAGATTAGGCGATGATCATACCTAATGGGAGCGACCCACTTAGCCTAGCGACACGTCCCTGCTTTATTCATTACCGGTTGTGAGGCCCAAGGCTACATTTTACCTTTTACAGCAAATCCCGCTTGGAATGCTAACCCTGCCCTTCAGGCAACAGTGCAATGCCAACATTCATCCATATAAGTTGTTCTACGATTGAACAAACCAAAGACACTACTTCTACTACATCCATTTTGGAATCATCCTCTGGATTAGTAGCAAGTAGTCCTTGCACTTCAAGGATCTCCATCTTTGATCATCCTTAAGATATCTCCAAATTCGAATGCTTATGCTAGTTCAAAGTGGTTTTCAGATAGTATATCTGATCCTGGCCTCTCCAAAATGACAACGATAGTTTAAAACTGGCCACATTTGATAGTCGCTTATTTAACTATAAAATAAACAACAATTCAACCAGAGATTTAATTCCATATAACACTACACTGGTTAAGCACATAAGCAACCACTAAGCCTCTTTAATTAATCTCTTCATTAATTAAAACCCCTTTGTAAAATTCTTGTATTAAAATACGTTTACAAAGATATATTCATAAACCCTTCTCTACCCTTTTCAATACTAAAAAAATATTGATATACTTATCTCGACTGTATAAGCATTCACAAAACACTTCACTTTCAATGATTAGAAAGCCTTTCCATATACTTGTATCAACGATCTAAGTATATTCACAAAACGCTAGCGTCCCAATACTTAGAAAATGTACTCGTACACTTATTTCAATGTTATAAGTATATTTACAAATTTTAAGGAAGATTTCCAATTCTAAAACAATACATATTTCGGTTAACACAAATGTGTTTTAAAACGTTGATAACGATAACCCTAAATACTTTCCCTTTTGGTGTAAGTAAATAGATTGTATAGAAACTAGAACAAATATAGTTTACACCATTTTTCGATTTCAAATAGCGCTATCCCTCGATTACCAATGAAATCATACAACTTTGAAAACTATTCTTGCCTCGACACATATTCATAATTCTCAAGATAGAAACAAGTTTCCATAACTCGGAATTTGGTGTTAACTATGGAAAGAATATTTTCAATACCACCATAATTTAAAATGATCATTTATGAAAATAGAGTCTTAGTCTTTTTATAAATCTTTTTTTGTAAAATGCCTTTACAAAACTCTTTATATTTACAAACTTCCTTTTATAAAATATTATTTATAAATTATAAAATTTCCTTTATAAATACGAGTACTATACACGCCCAAGTGGGCCTGCATTTAATCACAACGTGCATGCATTTTTAGTTGTACCCGTGGAAGTATATTTGATAGTAGCATCCCCATATTTGAAATCTGCCTAGGCGGAAGCCGCTATTTTTTATTCATACTGCAATAACTTCTTCATAATAACTCGGAATCAGGCGAGACTTCGACCGATGGACTTCCATCGAAATTACAGACAATAAGCAACACTTGGATACTTCATCTAGTGAATGTATACCATAACTCTTCATAGTGACTAATAGTCGGGCATAGAAAATAATAGACTACATCCTTGTATTTGAACTCCGCATAGGCAGAAGCCGCTATTTTTTTGTTCGGACTGCAATAACTTCTTTTTACCAACTCGGAATCGTGCAAAACTTTGATCGATGGACTCCCACCTAAATTACGGACAATATGGTACACTCAGATACTTTATCTTGTGAACGAACATTGTAGTTCTCCATGGGGACTGCTAGTTTACTTAGAAAATAACATGCTACCACATCCCCATATTTGAACCCCGCCTAGTGTAGAAGCCGCTATTTTTTTGTTCAGACTGTAATAACTTCTTCATACTAATTCGCAATCCGACGAGACTTCGACCGATTAACTCCCACCTAAATTATGGACAATATGGAACCCTCGGATACTTCATCTTGTGAATGCACACTGTAGGTCTCTATGGGAACTAACAGTTGTACTTAGAAAATAATAGACTTCCACATCCCCATATTTGAACTCCGCCTAGTGCGGAAGCAGCTTTTTTTGTTCAGACTGTAATAACTTTTTCATACTAATTTGGAATCTGGCGGGACTTCGACCGATTAACTCCCACCTAAATTACGGACAATATGGAACACTCGGATATTTCATCTTGTGAACGCACACTGTAGTTCTCAATGAGAACTGACAGTTGTACTTAGACAATAACAGGCTACCACATCTCCTTATTTGAACTCCGCCTAGTGCGGAAGCCGCTATTTTTTAGACTGCAATAACTTCTTCATACTAACTCAGACGATACTTTGACCGATGAACTCCCACCTAAATTACGGACAATATGGTACACTTGGATACTTCATCTTGTGAATGCACACCGTAGTTCTCCATGGGGACTGACAGTTTACCTAGAAAATAACATGCTACCACATCCCCATATTTGAACTCTGCTTAGTGTAGAAGCTGTTATATTTTTTTCACTGCAATAACTCTTCATACTAATTCGGAATCCGGCGAGACTTCTACTGATTAACTTCCACCTACATTACGGATAGTATGGAAAACTCGGATACTTCATCTTGTGAACGCACACTATAGTTCTCCATGGGGACCGACAGGTGTACTTAGAAAATAATAGGCTATCACATCCCCATATTTGAACTCCGTCTAGTGCAGAAGACGCTATTTTTTTATTCAGACTGCAAAAATTTCTTCAACTAACTTGGGACTAGGCGATACTTCGACCGATGAATTCCCACCTAAATTACGGACAATATGGTATCGTCGGATACTTCATCTTGTGAACACGCACTATAGTTCTTCATGGTGACTAACAGTTGTACTTAGAAAATAACAGGCTATATTCCCACTTCAATGCTCACTGTAGTTCTTCATGGTGACTAATAGTTGTACTTAGAAAATAACAGGATACATCCTCATATTTGAACTCCGCCTAGAAAGAAGCCACTTTTTTTCCTTCAGACTATAATAACTTCTTCATACTAACTCGAATCGAAATCAGGAAAAACTTCGACCGATGAACTCCCACCTAAATTTTGGACAATATGGAACACTCGGATAATTCATTTTGTGAACGCACACATAGTTCTCCATATGGACTGACAATTTACTTAGAAAATAACATTCTACCACATCCCCATATATGAAATCGCCTAGTGCAGAACCCGCTGTTTTTTTGTTCAGACTGCAATAACTTCTTCATACTAATTTGAAATTCGGCGAGACTTCAACCGATTAACTCCACCTAAATTACGGACAATATGGAACGCTCGAATACTTCATCTTGTGAACACACACTGTAGTTCTCCATGCGGACTGACAGTTGTATTTAGAAAATAACAGGCTACCACATCCCCATATTTGAACTCCCCTAGGCCAGAATCTGCTATTTTTTGCTTAGACTGCAATAACTTCTTCATACCAATTCAGAATCCGGCGTGACTTCGACCGGTTAACTCCCATCTAAATTACAGACAATATGGAACACTCGGATACTTCATCTTGTGAACGCACACTGTAGTTCTCAATGGGGACTGACAGTTGTACTTAGAAAATAACAGGCTACCACATCCCCATATTTGAACTCCGCCTAGTGCAGAATCTGCTGTTTTTTTGTTCAGAATGCAATAACTTCTTCATACTAATTCAGAATCCAACGAGACTTCGACCGATTAACTCCCACTAAAATTATGGACACTATGGAACACTCAGATACTTTTATCTTCTGAACACACACTGTAGTTTTCCATAGGGACTGACAGTTGTAAGAAAATACACATCCCTATATTTGAACTCCACCTAGTGCAAAAGCCACTATTTTTTGTTCAGACTGCAATAACTTCTTCATACTAACTCGGAATTAGGCGATACCTCGACCGATGAACTCCCACCTAAATTACGGACAATACGGTACAACCAGATACTTCATCTTGTGAACGCACACTGTAGTTCTCCATGGTGACTAACTGTTGTACTTAGAAAATAATAGGCTATATCCCCACTTCAACGCTAACTGTAGCTCTACATGGTGACTAATAGTTGTACTTAGAAAATAACATGCTACATCCTCATATTTGGAATCCGCCTAGGCAGAAGCCGTTTTTTTCTTCAGACTACAATAACTTCTTCATACTAACTCGGATCAGGCAAAACTTCAAGCAATGAACTCCCACCTAAATTACGGACAATATGTTACACTCGGATACTTCATCTTGTGAATGCACACTGTAGTTCTCCATGGGGATTGACAGTTTACTTAGAAAATAATATGCTACCACATCTCCATATTTGAACTCCGCCTAGTACAGAAGCCACTATTTTTTTGTTCAGACTACAATAACTTCTTCATACTAATTTGGAATCCGGCGAGGCTATGACCGATTAACTCCCACTTAAATTACAGACAATATGAAATGCTCGTATACTTTATCTTGTGAACACATATTGTAGTTCTCCATGGACACTGACAGTTGTACTTAGAAAATAACAGGCTACCACATCCCTATATTTGAACTCCGCCTAGTGTAGAAGCCGCTATTTTTTTCAGATTGCAATAACTTGTTCATACTAATTCGGAATCCGGCGAGACTTCGATCATTTAACTCCCACCTAAATTACGGACAATATGGAACAGTCGGATACTTCATCTTGTGAACGCACACTGTAGTTCTATATAGGGACTGACAGTTGTACTAAAAAAATAACAAGCTATCACATCCCCATATTTGAACTCCGCCTAGAGCAGAAGCCGCTATTTTTTGTTCAGACTGCAATAACTTCTTCATACTAACTCAAAATCAGGCAAAACTTTGACCGATGAACTCCCACCTAAATTACGGTCAATATGGTATACTCGGATACTTCATTTTGTGAACGCACGCTGTAGTTCTCCAAGGGGACTGACAGTTTACTTAGAAAACAACATGCTACCACATCCCTATATTCGAATTCTGCCTAGTGGAGAAGCCGCTAGATTTTTTGTTCAGACCGTAATATTTTCTTCATACTAACTCGGAATCCGACGAGACTTCGATTGATTAACTCTCACCTTAATTACGGACAATATGGAATACTCGGATACTTCATCTTATGAACGCACATTGTAGTTCTCCATGGGAACTGACAGTTGTACTTAGAAAATAACAGGCTACCTCATCCCATATTTGAACTCCGCCTAGTGCATAAGCCACTATTTTTTTGTTCAGACTGCAATAACTTCTTCATACTAGCATGGAATCTGACAAAACTTCGACTGATGAACTCTCACCTAAATTTCAGACAATATGGTACACTCGGATACTTCATTTTGTGAACGCACGCTATAATTCTCCATTGTGACTAACAGTTGTACTTAGAAATTAACAGGCTATATCCCTATATTCGAATACTATTTCTCTATGACATATAAAAGAGTATATTTGGAATTTCAAAAAGACACCGAGTAAATCTATTCAATGAATTCTCTTTATTAGTAGTAAAGATATAGTCATAATTATAAACCTCCTTTTATAAATCTCATATACTTGTATCAAATTCTTTACAAAACTTCTTTTATAAAATTGTCGTTTATAAGACTCATTTTATAAATCTCCCAAATTTATTTGCAACACTTCTTATAAAACCCCAATTCCATTTATAAAAACTCTTTTTATAAACTATCTAAATGAAATTATGAAATTCCTTTTATAAAACAAAACTCCAAATATAACCAAAAATCCAATTATGATTATAAAACTCATATACCTTGCATAACACGATCATTCCATATATTACAATAAATTCGTAACTGTGATTTATTACTTCAATTTATCAAAATGATAATATTTCCTTTTATAAAATGTCATTTATAAACCTATACTTTTGTTTATAACATACCGCTTATAAATCTCTCTTAAATGTATAAAATACCTTTTATAAATCTATTCTTCTATTACAATATTTTATATAAAATATTTCACAAATATTTATGCCCAAAATATTTCTATCTTCTTCCAAACACAAATTCTCTATAAAATAAAAGATAACCCCTTCTATTTCCTTCAAAATAAACATTTATTATAATAACTTTTCTATGGAAATTGATACTTTCCAGAATAATCTTAAAACATTTACATATATACATGTATTAGAAAATAATAATAAAAGAAATTGAAGTAAAATAGAGAAGTACAAAAACTATTTTTGAATAAAATATCACGGAGAACCCAAAAAGTCAAATTTAAAAATCATTTTTCAAATCAAACAGCAATTAATAGTATTTTCAAAATACTACAACGAGGCCAATATTTACTATAGCACTTAACCAATGTTATTACTATCTTTTTCTATAAAAAGATTCAACTTTTAACATATGTCAGTGCCATATACATTATGGTCAAACTATCAAATTTCAGCATTTAACAATCTATATAACCGGTATATGACTGAAATAAAATCAGCAGATATATAACTGGAATTAAAAATCACAACGACGAGAAATCTGGATTTCTCAAAAAAAATTCCCTATATTTCAATTTAAATGACATACGTTTTTCAAAAGCAGATATTTAACCAAACCAACCAATAATTCATCCAAACACAAATGATAAATTTTACTACCATATATCATACTGATTATTCAAAAAGGTGAGTTTAACTCACCAAAATTCCACTATACACTTATGCGTTCTAGTTTGAACTAAAATTGAACGACGTTCGATTTTAGCCTAAAATTCCACTTGCCCCAAATTCAACAAAAGCAGTTCAACTGTGAAGCTATCTCTATTATGAGCGCAATGCAAAAAAACTGCGTCTCGATTGGACCTCGCATGGAAAAGATATCGATTTTATAAGAATTTGAATTATATAAAACAATTAATTTCACTAGTTACATTTCAAACTCTTATTACCTAAGAATCTGTCTTCCTCAAACCAAATTCCTGCTCTATTCATGAAGCCAAACCTACCACCCGAGCATTTTAGAGTACAGATTCTGGATGGACTGCTGTGGAGATCAGGAGACGAGTTGGACGGCGAGACATATCCGACGTATATGATGAATATTCCACTGTCTATTCAGTTTTGAAAGGACGAGATATTATAACTGTCCTGAGTTGTGTTGTTGATTGTATTGAACTCTGATGCTGTATTCTGATGATGTATGTATAAAATAGATATAATTTCTTTTGTGTAAAGATCTATTATCATCTATTATATTTTATTCTGCTGCGTTGGTAAGATTTTGATATTGTTTCTATTTCTTCTTCCACCTTCTTCTTCTTTAACCCTAATGGTTCGATTTTCGGGCACCTAAAAATCGGGTCGTTACATTTGGTCGCCGACCACTCCAATGCCTCTTTCTCCTTCCACATCCCATGAAAAAGACCACGGATTCCACCAATGACTCCCTATTTGCATGCTCCACCTCCTTGACCTAACCATTGACATCCTGATCCATGCCTCCAAAATGCATCCAAATCCTAGGTCAGCAGTTACTCACAATGTTGTGATTCACCATCAAGGATCCGACCACCCCATACTCACACCGCCAAAGTCCCTAACTATCACGAACTTAAAATCCGACGTCGATCCCCTCTAACTCTGCTTAGATTAACAAATCAAAACCCTAGCTTGCCTTACTCACGACTAATACAGTCAATCACCCAAAAACCATGTCAAACACAACCAAATCCATCCAGATTGTAGATCTCACCAAGAAAAACTCAAAAATTCTTACTTTAGAATTTATAGTGGAGTATATGAATTTATATTGATTTTAGAAGGAAGTGGATTTAAATTTTCTTTTACTTTGGTTTATAGAACATTGACGTTGAAAATAAGAAAGAGTAAATGTGTTGAATTGTCTTAATGTGTTGAATAGGTTGGGTGCTTGAGTTTTGGTTTATATTGAAATTTCCAGCATCATGTCACATAGAATTTCATTCACGTACGAACCGTGAATGATAGAACAAAAATATGATCGACACAAAAATACGACATAATCTCAAAACAATAATAATATATACTGGTTATCTTATTCTGTAAAATCACAAAAATATCACCGTTTTTCATAAAATCGTTAAACGGTTATTTAAACATTTTCTAAATTAAAAATTATGAAAAAATTAAATAAAAAATACGTCAATAAAAATTGAGTCGTTATACTAAAAATTGAATTTTTTATTATTTATTAAATTTGAATCAAATTTAGATATTTAAATAAATTAAATATTTCCATTCAAAATATTAAAAAATTCCAAGTCTTTACAACAAATGTAAACATATAATAAGGAAGAGGACCACTTATTTATGTAACTTTTAATATGGGCTTATCTTTCATGGTTCTGGTAAAGTAACAAAGGCATGCCATTTTGATTCTACCATTTCCATAAACATCATAATGATTCATGAAATGAGGGTCCATATAGATGATGTGCATATGAGGCTCACATCATACCTATACAATGTTCATTAATGGATTATACGTTCATGATAAGATTAATGGTTTATAAAATTTTAATTCTAATAGAGGACCCTAATGCTATTTGTAATTGAATAATATGCTGTGTAATCACAAAAGACTTTATGTTTCCTGTCATCGGGTGGTGATTTAATGACAATTTTAAGCAGTTACCAAACATTTCAGATGAAGCCTTTACGGAAATAAATGGGATTAAGACATGCTTACTAGGTAGACTAGAGTGCAATATTCATAGCATATATTCCTAAAAAGGATCACATTTAAATTTCATAGGTAATTAAGAATATACATAACTTATAAAGCATACACAAAATCACCCTATCATTATGCTAAAAAATGTAGCTTCGATAATGGTTTTTTGACCGTAAGAATATACAATATTAGTGCAGAATATTATAATAATATTGAATGCTTAGCTACGTAATAAAAAAGTGAAAAATATAAAACTACACAAAAGCCTGTACAATAGTATAACATACTATTACAGCTTACTTTTTGATGAAAAGGCATATATATTCCTTATACAAACTCTCTCTCACACATTTACTTTGGAGAGGTTTCATAATTTCTTACATTTCTTATTGAAACAAATGATTAAAGTGAGAAGTTCACCTTTATATTCACTTTTCTTAAGTGGTAACACCATGATATGTCCCATGTTGTTTCCTATCACAAAATTGTATACTAGTTATCAAGCAAGATATATGCCATATCATGATCAAAATAGCCTAAGAAATCATCATACGTAACATCCACTGTTAGAGCCAAAATTGGTCACTAACACCCAAATCTTGAATAAAGCACCAAGTACCAATCAAAGCTCACAGACAGAGTTTATGTAGAGAGTATAAATATAAATAACAATGAAAATTAAAATGAAAGCAATAAAGAAAAACAGAATTTATAGTGGTTCGGCTAACTTCGGCCTACGTCCACTCTAGAAATTCCCTTTTTATTGCTGTAATAATCGATTACAGTTACAATCCAAAGTTTAAATATGGCTGAATGCCTTAGCCTTAGAGAAGAGAAAGTCGAAGAGGAGAAAGAAGATCTTTTTTCTGAACCTCCACATGCTGTATTTATAGGCAAATCCTGAGTTGTTGGGCTTTCTGAACGGTATAGGCCCATCAAGACCTTCTACCGAACCACATACCTCCAAGGCCGAACGACCTTCCACCGAGACACATTCGTCCCATGCCGAACGACCTTCCACTGAGCCACATTCTTCCTATGCCGAACGACCTTCCACCAAGCCACATTCGTCCCATGCCGAACGACCCTGACCTCACCAATGCCGAGTGGCATAGCCTCATCTCGGTGCCGAGCGGCATAACCTCACCTCGATGCCGAGTGGCATAACCTCAACTCAATGCCGAGCGGCGTATCCAGGTGAATTCCATCTCTCTAAACCGATCCATCATATTTCAACCTCGATAATTGTGAAGTCGACTTAGTTAAATCCGCCTATCTGTGGCCTTGCCGAAAGGCGGATTAACATTTGCCCCTCAAAACATGCCTTGCTGTTGGAAGGTGTGTTTTGAACAGCCTCAAGTCTGATATCCGAAGTATGTATGTTAGTTACATCCATACTTTCCGATTCATAATCCAACCCATTTTATCCAAATGTCATCGTCGTATCCTTATCCGAGTCTACGACTACTCTGAGTCGACATCCGATTTCGAATCCAGTAGCCAAATCCTTAGCCAAATCCATATCCATCTGAACTCGACAACAGAGTTCTAATCCACCCATATCCAACAACCAATAACCACGTCCATGACCTCTCCGGGTCGACGTCCAAATCTTGGGTCGTTCCAGGTCCATGTCCGAATCCTTAGCTGTTCATAGCCAGTATCCAAATCTGTAACCTCTCCGGGTTCGTGCCAAGCGCAATCCACACTTCACGACCTATTTTAAGTAATTCCGTGGTGTTCCTGGTTCAATGTCCCTGAACGCCAAATAATGTCATGGCTTAAGTCCTAAGCCGAATCCTGGCCGCTCCGGACCCTTGCCGGGCATAGTCCATACTAGACGACGTATAGTAGTAACCGATAACATAGGGCCTAAATCCTAGGCTGAATCGTGCTCTCTCTGAACCCTTGTCGAGCATAGTCCATGCTCGACGACCCGAAATAATAACCGATAATATATGGCCTAAGTCCTAGCCGAATTCTAGTCTCTCCGGACCCTTGCCGAGCATAGTCCATGCTCAACGACCTTTTAGCCAAAATCCAAAGGAAAATCTGATCGAAATCCAATCCGAAATCCAAATCCAACCAGAAAACTAGAAATACATATCAAAAATCCAAACCAAAAAACGAGCAAAACAAGGAGTTCAAAACAAACTTCAGAACCAAATCAGAAAAGGCAAATGCCCAAGTCAAAGGGAAAAAACAGATTTCACAAACCGAGGCGTCTCGATAAACCATCATCTCAGAGCATGCCTGAGGGTTATCTCCGACCTCTTACATGAGTAAGTGATTTAGCCGATTGCCTAGAGTTTGTTACTTATTTCAAACCATCAAGATTAGTTGATGACCAACCGACCACCGTTCCTGGGCCTCATGCCCTCGTCGTTCAAGGTAGACGGTGGTTGCTCCTGTTCCACCGTCGCATTCCGAGTTCCGACATATTGTAGCAACAGACCATTCCTAACATGCTCCTCGATTATGTTCTTCAAATGCCGGCAGCTGTTAGTATCATGCTCATCCAAGTCATGAAAAAGACAGTGCCTTTCCGATGCCCTTTCGCGTTCTGAGGGGTCCCTCCTTGCCGACCTTCGATACGAAAGGCGATCTCGAGTATCCAAGAATTTCTGTTCCAATGTTACGTTCAGTCCTGTGTAAGTGGAGAACTTTGGTTCTCCCCAACGCTTCATTTTCCCTTTATCCTTGTCCTTACCCAAGCTTTCGCTGGGTAGTCCTCCATCCTTAACCAGGTTTACTACCTTTGACCTCATGTCCAAACATGCATCCTCCTATCGGAGGAATCTCTCAGCTTCATGGAAGAATTCCCCAAGACCCAATGGTGGGTCCCATATCAATGATACTTTGAAATCCGAATTATCTCTGACTCCTGATACCGCAGCCATCAGAACCATTGATGAATCCGGCCGATCTACCGAAGAAACTGATGCATTAAACAGAGTTAAGAATGTCCTGAGCGGTTCACCCGCCCTCTGTTTAACCGACGTCAACGTCATCATGTTCTTTGGCTTTTTTATGTGAACTCGAAACTGACTTAAGAACATGTCCACCAGTTCCGTCTATGTTCCAATGGATCCATCATCCACCTGCCTGCACCACATGGCAGCTAAATCAACCAAGTACAAGGGGAAACATCGGGCCATAACCTCCTATGTTGCCCCCCAGCACTTCCATATGCCTAGTGTACCTCATCAAGTGGTCAGTTGGATCCGTCTTCCCGTTGTACACTTCTAGAATGGGCAGTTTGAAATCGGACGGATTTCTAGCCGTCTTGATGTTTCGGGTAAACAGACTTTTGTTGACTTCCTCTGAATCCCTGTTTGTCAAACCTCCGCGAATAGTCCGCAGATAATGTCAGCCAATCCGGCATTTCCAACCAAGGGTTGCCCCCTATCCATGTTTCCAAACTGCCCACCAAGTCCCCGAGGAAATTCTGTCACATATTCCTCATCACGTACTCCTGTATTCCTGTTGGCGTCGGGCCGCGTAGCGTCATCCAATATCCCTCCATGAACTGGTCCAGCATTACATGGTGGTGTGCCCCCGAGTCTTGGTCCATCCAGATTGTTAGTCGTTTGTTGATTGGGAGCTGCCCACTGCTGAATCACTCCATCCACCTGCTGATCGGGTTCCTCTGGTCCAGTTCCTAGAACTTGAGCACTTGTAGTTTCTCGTTGTCCAAATTGCCTTAGAAGATCCCGTATCATCTTCTCTTGCCGTTTCATCATCTGCTCCTGCATAGAATTCATCATAACCTACACCTCATCCCGAGTTATGTAGATGGATGCATGATCCTCTCCAGCTCCAGAAGAGGCCGCTTGACTTCCTTCCTGATTGCTTCTTTCCGCTGATTGCTTTCTTGTTGGTGGTCTAGCCATTTCTTTCAAAAATCCGAGTTCCTTAGCTTTCAATCCAAAATACAATCTCCAAAATTCCTGAGTGCTAGCTTTCTCAATGAAATCACCAAAATGTTAGACCAAAATTATTCATTAACACCCAAATCCTGATGAAAGCACCAAGTACCGGTCACAGCTCATAGACAGAGTTTATGTAGAGAGTATAAATATGAAGGACAATGAAAATTAAAATGAAAGCAATAAAGAAAAACAGAATTTATAGTGCTTCGGCTAACTTCGGCCTACGTCCACTCTAGAAATTTCCTTTTTATTGCTATAATAATCGATTATAGTTACAATCCAAAGTTTAACTATAGCTGAGTGTCTTAGCCTTAGAGAAGAGAAAGTCGGAGAGGAAGATCCCTTTTCTGAACCTCCACATGCTGTATTTATAGGCAAATCTTGAGTTGTTGGGATTTCTGAACGGTATAGGCCCATCAAGACCTTCCACCGAACCACATACCTCCAAGGCCGAACGACCTTCCACCGAGCCACATTCATCCCATGTCGAACGACCCTGACCTCACCAATGCCGCGCGGCATAGCCTCACCTCAATGCATAACCTCACCTCGATGCCCGGTGGCATAACCTTAACTAACTTCACCTCAATGCCGAGCGGCATAACCTCACCTCAATGCCGAGCGGCATAACCTCACCTCAATGCCGAGTGGCATATCCAGGTGAATTCCATTTCTCTAAACCGAATCCATCGTATTTCAACATCGATAATCGTAAAGTCGACTTAGTTAAATTCGCCTGTCTGTGGCCTTGCCGAAAGGCGGGTTAACATCCACAGTTGATATATACCCAAGAATGAAATATTCAAGAGTATCGAACAATTTTAAGGATTTTAGGCTTAAGAAATATTGAGCAGTAACTACAAAATATGCTCTGGTATGTAAGGAAAAAAGTTGGAGTAGCAATGGAGGTAAGCTTCACTTTCATGGATGATGTACCTGAACTTTGAATCAACCAAAACGCAATGATTTATTGGATTGGCTTCATATTAAATCCTTAGTTTTAGAAATCATTATTTGCTTTTAATAAACAAAAAGAAGGGTCCATATATAAAAGATAAATTACTAAACAATAAAATTATAAACAATGATAAAACAATACAACACTATATCTTGAAAATGGATGATTTTTATAATAGATAAATCACGATCAGAGATATACATGTATAGGCATGACTTATAGTTGCGGAAGAATGGGTAAAAATAACGCACAACTTACTATTGTTCATTATCATGTTAGTTATAAAAATACTAAACTTACTGCCAATTAGGTTAAACTACCCTATTTAGTAATAAATTTGCAAACCGATAACATTATTTTTACTAAAAGTTCTTTTAAGTAGTCTATTTTAACACCGTTTCCTTGTAACATGCAATAGTTAGATAACTTTTGGATGCAGATAACCGAATATGGAATGGTTTCAACATTTGCTTAAGGTTTAAACATTTTTGTAAGGTTTAAAATTATTTGGTAATTTGAGTCAAAAACTACAAAGTTAACTGATTACCTCGACTTTGGTATCAGTTTCAACAAGCCTTTGCTTTATATCTCTAGCAATTGAAATGAAAATTTCCTCGACACTGAGATTTGTTTTTGCACTCTGCGGTATGATATTGAACCAATTATGTTAAAGAAATGATTTACCAGCTGATGGTGGTTAAAAAAGAGAAAGAAATCATTATATTAAATTTAGTATAAGGAAACACTTATAGTCTCAAAGAAATTGATTATGTATCCATTAGCAAGCACTTTCTCTTTTGAAGTAGGCGTGGCCTGAGAAGATGCAAATTATCTAATATGAAATTATCTTGTTATATAAATGAGATAAGCACAAAAATACAGTTTGAAACCATCATTTATCATCCTCAAGACCGTATCAAACTCCTCATAATCAACCAAAACTCCATCATTGTTTAGCACCTTAGGCACGCGAGTATCTCATATTTCATACAAGCATTGCCACTCAACAACGCAGAAAACTTAACACTCAAAAGAGATGCAATCAACACCAAGTAGTGAAGCACATTAGGCATCAGAGAAAAATCAACAGCGAGCATAGTTAATCCAATAGTACGTCAAAGTGGGTAAGCAGGTGACTCAAGTTGTAGCCGAAGAAATCAAGTAGGCATTAAGATCCATCATGAATTAGATTTGGTCGAAGAAATGTAAATTGAATTTGATAGAAAAACATGAATTAGCTTGAAGGAAAAAAATCAATTGTTATAATATATTTATAACATGTGCGAATATGCTAAATTGCCAAGGACAGTATTGTAATTTTATTTAGATTTGGAGTCTATAAATATAGAGCTCATTTGTATTGTAAAGAGATCGGATCTGAAGTTAATAAAATATCTTCTCCCTTTAATGACTTGTTCTTATTTTATTTTGTAACACGTTATCAGCACGAGATGCTATGTTATCACATTCGATTATTATTCTTGTTACGAAAGATCTACAAATCTTACTTTTGTTTTTCAAACTTTGTTCATGTTCAGATATTTACCATTTTTTTAATTCGAGAAGAGTTTGAAAAAAAAATAAACAAGTGATATTTTTCCTTAATGCATGCTTTTACTCAGTTTCACTATGACAACAAATAACAGGTACACGTTTATTTTATTTTTCCTAGTCAATTGGCTAGCTATTATTAATACCTAATAATTAGTTATTACCTATTCTTCTAGCTATTCCAATTCTCAATATGAAATTTTCTATATATATAGTACATACAAATTGCTCATGTAGCAACATACCTACTCTGTTTCTTTGAATAGCAGACCTAAGGTATCAGTTCTTCTAATCTTTAAACTTTATTACATTAGATCTATGTACTTTTTCATTAAAAACTGCATAGAGAGATCTGTGATACCTTTATTTTATCATTTTAAGACCTCTACTCATTAAATTATCCTGATCTTTTGTATTATGTGCAATGTTAAGCTTCGCAAATTAGACCACTTACCCTACAACTATTGGTTTTAATCGATTACTTCACTGGTATATAGCCTCTAGCATAAAACGTTGGTCAGTTTATATACTAGCATGTTTCTTGTTTTTGTCCATGCTCCTTTATTATAACCATTTATTATTTTAAAACTATATCATTGATTCAATCTTAGCTAGTAAGTATACTAAGGACATTTGGTAGCACACGATATGTATGGATCAATGATATAGAGTGCCATCATTTATGAAAATTATGAATATGTCAGTCTATTTAGTAGTTAACCTACTACTTAATATGCATGTAATATTATTTTATATATTTTGTAATGATTCAATTTTACATGTTACATACTGAAATTAGAATAAAATTGCCGAATTAAGGAATTTAAACATGATTCATATTGATCTGTTAGTTGATATGAATTTGATAATGATGGCCATACAGATATTCATGCTTTCAATATAGTTCGCAT
Source organism: Allium cepa (assembly GCA_030765085.1). Lineage (NCBI taxonomy): Eukaryota > Viridiplantae > Streptophyta > Magnoliopsida > Asparagales > Amaryllidaceae > Allium > Allium cepa. The sequence goes on from CM060932.1 coordinate 267,046,670, forward strand.
GTATTAAACATTCTGGATGGATTTTGTTTCATGTTACGTTGTTTCTATAAACAATATTTCGGCTAGTTTCTGTATTCTGTATCTTGTGATTACCAATTTCCTACCTTCAACAAGTCTTGATTTTTTTTTTCACGTCAATCTTTAAAATATTTCATCTTATGCAATTTTTTTTATGTACAGTTCACAAAATGACATGGTGTCGCACCTTCTACATTTGATTATGTTTTGTGTGTGTGTGAGTCCGATATTATGATGCTTTTAGTTTTGTTTGAACATATTTTTTTGCAATCTGAATCAGATAAATCAGGATATATCTTTATTGCCCAGCGTAAACACTTTTGCATATTATTTTGTACTCGTTGCAAGGTTATGTTGCTGCTGCGTTTTAACGTGGGTTTTAGTATCTTTGTCTGGGTTCTAAATTTTCAGCCTTGGGCTCTGTGATATAAATATGAACAAGAAGACAAAATGTTCAAAAGTTAATTGACATTTATGTGGCGAATGAGACATGGGAATTAGAGTTTACAAATTGAAAGGATAGGAATAGAGGCACCTAAAGATTGGTCACTTTCTGTATGACGTAACAAGCTAGGGCAGGGGAGAATGTAACATGACAATCGTAATTTCAAGCAATGCAAAAAACTGGTCCATACATTATGCACTTTCGGTTTATCTCAATTAACTTTTTGATGAAAAAAAATTATATCCTTGTCCCTTTAACCTTTGTTTTATTTTCTGCCGACTTTTAGAATTGATTTTTTTTCTAATGAGCAACCATTTATGTTTTGTGCTTATAGATTGATTCATGGCAAACATCACTAAACTTGAATTCAAAGCGTTGGACATATCTGGAGACAACTATTTGTCATGGATATTGGATGCTGAAATCCACTTGCAATCTCAATGCTTATAAAATGCAATTAAAATGGTATTAATATGTCCCAGCAGGACAAAGCAAAGGCTCTAATATTTTTAAGACGTCACATCCACGATGATCTAAAAACAGAATATTTAACGGAAAAGGATCCTCTTCACTTGTGGAACTCCCTGAAGGAGCGTTATGACCACCAAAAGATGGTCATACTTCCAAATACTAGGCAAGAATGGTTGAACCTGAGGTTTCAAAACTTCAAATCTGTAAGAGAATATAATTCTGCTATGTTTAGAATTACTTCTAAACTGAAATTATGTGGAGAAAAGGTAGATGATGCACAAATGCTTGAAAAGACATTTTCAACATTTCATGCCTCGAACATACTCCTGCAACAGCAATATCGAGAGTGTCATTTTACAAAATATTCTGAATTCATAGAATGTATATTAATTGCTGAGCAAAAAAATGAATTGCTTTTTGAAAATTACTCCTCAAGACCAACTGGTTCGGTTGCATTACCAGAAGTTAATGCTAATTTTGCCCACTCCGGTAGAGGCAGAGGCCGAGGTAGAGGACGTGGTCGTGGACGTGGAAATAACTCCAGTAGAGGCGGTTATGGTGGTTTTAAAGGCAATAAAACTACCAACTTTAAAAAGCAACAAAAGAAAAATGAGCCTGAAAAAACTAATGATTTTACTTCAGAAAATAAAAAGCATTATGAGGAAGTTTGTTACAGATGTAGACGCTCTGGTCATTGGTCGCGTACATGTAGATCATCAGAGAAAACAGTTGAAGAATATCAACGTTCGAAGAATATTGAAACAAATAACACTTAAAGATTGTTTGATAACACTAACTTGAAGTTAGATGATTTCTTCGAAGATGATGATGGAAATTTCATAAATGATGAAAATCTCAATGCGATGATTAATGATATGACCGATCTGATCAACTAGAAATAGCCTGAAGCTTTTTATTTAGTTTTTCCAATTTATTTTAGTTAATTTGAATGTTTGCGACAAAATTGGTCACAAACACCCAATATCGTGAAAACACCCGTTTATAAACGCAAATCAGTAACAATCAACATGAAACTTAGATCTAAGCAAAAACAATCACAATAATTCACAAATAACAATCACAAACACAGGATTTATAGTGGTTCGGCGATCTTGCCTACGTCCACTTTGAAGCTTATGTCTTTATTGATTCACTTGATGATTTCAATCGATTACAGCGAATTACAGCAAGTTATAGCTCTGATACTTGATTACAACAGTGGTATTGAAGAGTAGAATTGAATCCGGCAGAGACTGGACGTTGAATGGCCAAAGATCCCCCTTTCTGAAGGCTGTAGGTGCTATTTATAGGCGTTGGAGGCCCTGATCTTGCTCAAACTTCGAGAGACTCTTTCTGGCACGTGAGTTGGCCCACGCGATCGATCCCGCCAAGTTTCGACTTGATCTGAGATCGATTCGAAGTGATTTCGAATCCATCAAAAAATGATCCAATCGAGCTGAAACTTGGCAGGAACTATCTTTACCTTGTATGGAAGCTACTGTGAAAATTTCGTTGCATTTAGATAAGTGGTTTGGGAGATATGATCGATACGAGTTGATACATTTTGGTTGGCTGTTTGGTTCGAACCCTTGGTTCGTATCCATGCCTTTCGAATCGATCCGGAGCACGTGTGCGCAGTGACGTGGCGCGAGCTTCCTAGATTGCTCCACCTTTTGTGCCATGTTGACCGATTCGTTTCCGTAGATTTAGCCTCGTTTGCCTCGGAGACCGTTGCATACAGATGCCTTAATTCATATCGACAGAGGTAGCCTCGTTCGCATCCATCGATCCAATACTTGTTCGTATCGACCAGTGTAGATGGATACGAACGAGTGGTACTAGCCTTAGCTCGATGGATGCGAACAATCATTCAGGTATTGCCGCCTAATGGGTACGAACAAGAGTCAACTGGCCCTACAACCGATGGATACGAAATAGGTGGCAGGTGATCGAGACGAAATGAGTCAGCTTGATGGGTACGAGGCGGATCGATGCGAGGTTGATGGATACGAACCCAATGGACTCGAACTATACAAGACTCGATGGATTCGAATAGAGCAAGGCGAAGTCAAGCCGATGGATTCGAATCTGATCGATTCGAACCTGGTCGGTTCGAACCTGATCGATTCGAAGCTGCTCGTTTTTGATGGATTCAAACAAACCAATATGACGGTTCTCTGATGGATGCGAACAACGCATCTCCTCTAACTCATATCGATCATATCTCATTCACATGTACTCCGATTAACCTAAAATTTGGAACACTGGCTCTCATGGCTTTGCTTGTCATGTCCTATCAATTGTAGCTTGATCCGGGCTCGGATAAAATTCATCGATATCCATAGCGAAGTGAAGTACAACCAATCTTTGAGACGAACTGTCTTTTGTTTTTGATCGATCTTTTGGTATAGCAGCTTTGCCAAAAAGTGGGATAACATTTGCCCCCCAAAACTTGCCTTGCGGTAGGAAGGTGTGTTTTGTAATGCCACAAGCTGGATGTTCATATCCTGTTAATGTCCTGCAAAGGAATTTACAGTTTTATGTGACCTCAAATGACGACCGTTCCAGATCGAGAGATTTGAGATGAAGTGCGACCGTTCATGGTCAAGCGCCTAACTTCACATGACGATCGTTCGGGATCGAGCCATTTGAGGTGAAGTGCGACCGTGCGCGGTCAAGTGGCGGACCACAGATGACGACCGTTCGTGATCGAGCCATCTGAGGTGAGGTGAGTTGTGCCATTCGGGGCGAGTTGTGCCCGTTCGAGGCGAATTGTGACCGCTCGCGGTCGGGTGCCGTTCGTGGCAAGTTGTGATCGTTCGCGATCGTGTGCCGTTCGAGGCGATTTTGTGACCGTTCGCGGTCGGGTGCCGTTCGAGCGAGAAAGTGTGCCCGGAAGGGCTTGGTATTGTCGATACTAGGTTCACGTTCGAGTGGGTCCCTGGATCATTTGTCAGGGCGGTTTATCGCCATCTCGGAGCATGCCTAAGGACCGTTCGCGACCCTGTACATGTGTAAGTAGCTTAGCCATTTCAGAATTATCAGGATCAAATATCTATTCAACAGATGAGTTTTAAAATAGAAATGTCCAAACAAACAAAGTCCAAATGTCCAAATGAAAATGAAACAAAAGCAAAGCAAGGATGTCAAAGTGTAAGTTCCCACTACTAAACGGTAAATGATCATTCAGAGCATGCCTGGGGATCGTTCGTGATCTCGTACATGTGTAAATGAGTTAATTGTGTTAGTGGGAAGCTTACGACTTGTTCATCGTTATTTCAATCAATTGATAATCAAACGGTGCCTTGATTCAGGGTCGCCTCTAGCTGATGTAGACGGTGGTCGCTCTGGTTCCACCACTGGAGTTCGCCTCCTTACATATTGAAGGAGCATACCGTTCCTGATATGTCCTTCCACCTCGTCCTTTAGATGCCTACAATCATTAGTGTTATGACCGTTTAATTCATGAAATACACAAAACTTATCTGATCTTCTTTCGTCGGAAGTTGGCTCCCTTCGCATTGGTCTACGATACGGAACCTGCTCCTTGGTATCCTGATAAATTCGTTCCAGACTCTCATTCAGCTCGGTGTAAGTGGTGAATCACGGCTCCCTCCGTTGCCGCTTTGACCTGTCGTTATAATCCTCAGCCTTTCGTTTTCCTTTATCCTTGCCTGAGTCCTTTTCGAAAGGCTTTTTGTCTTTAAGCACATAAACTTCTATTCCCTCTCCTTCTTCTCTTTCTGCATTTGCATCCTCTAATCGCAAAAACTTTTCTGCCTCGTCGTAGAATTCCGCTAGATCCACGGGCGGATCTTTGGTCAATGAATTTTTGAACTCTGTGCCGTCAGCTACTCCGGACACAGCTGCCATCACCACCATAGACGGATCTGCTCAATCCACCGAAGCTGCTGCTGCATTGAATCGCGTTAGGTAACTCCTCAGAGTCTCTCCGGCTTTTTGCTTTAAAGTTGCCAAAGTCATCACATTCTTGGGTCTTGTAATGTGAACCCTGAATTGCCTCATAAATCTCTCAATTAAATCATTCCATGTTCCGATGGATCCATTCTCCAATAGTCTAAACCACATTGCTGCAATATCCGCCAAGTACAATGAAAAGCACCGGGCCATAACCTCCTCTGATGCCCCCAGCACTTCCATATGCCTCATATACTTTGTTAGATGAACCGTGGGGTCCGTTCTCCCGTCATACATGTCCAACGATGGTAACTTGAAATCCGGTAGGTTCCTAGCTCGTCTGATTGCTGGAGTAAAAGGACTCCTATTAACATCCTCCAAATCTTTTTTTACCAAACCGCCTCTCATAGCTCTTCTAACCATCTCCGCCAACCTGTCATTGTCTCCGAGATGCAATCTTCGTTCATTACTTTCGACCTGCCCCCGAGTCCACAAGGGAATTCTGGGATCTGCCCCCTTGACTGAGCGTTCACTCCTCTACTACTCCCGGGCTATGCAGATGCTCCTCTCTCTCTCTCCGAAATCGGATCAACTTTCTCCATGGGTGTGCCTCCTAATCCAGGTGCTATGCCGGATGGTCCTGCTCCGTTCTGGACTCCATCCGCTTCTCTATTCTGTACTCCAAGTTGTCCTATTTGTTGAAATAAACTTTGGATCATCTCCTCTTGTTTCTTCATCATTGTCTCCATCTCGTCTCTAGTGATGAAGATCGATGCTTGATTTGCTCCTGAGGAAGCCTCTTGACTTCCTTGGTGTTCACTTCGCTCTAGCCTTGGCCTTCTTCTCGATTGTCTCATCATAATCTCTCAATTCTGAACTTTCAAACTTTCTGAATCAACTTCTAATTGGTAGAACTCCTGAGTTCAATTCTCAGTGCAAGCACCAAAATGTTTGCGCCAAAATTGGTCACAAACACCCAATATCATGAAAACACTCGTTTATAAACGCAAATCAGTAATAATCAACATGAAACTCAGATCTAAGCAATAACAATCACAAACACAGGATTTATAGTGGTTCGGCGATCTTGCCTACGTCCACTTTGAAGCTTATGTCTTTATTGATTCACTTGATGATTTCAATCGATTACAACGAATTACAGCAAGTTATAGCTCTGATACTTGATTACAACAGCGGTATTGAAGAGTAGAATTGAATCCGGCAGAGTCTAGACGTTGAATGGCCAAAGATCCCCCTTTCTGAAGGATGCAGGGTGCTATTTATAGGCGTTGGAGGCCCAGATCTCGCTCAAACTTCGGGAGACTTTTTCTGACACACGCGACCGATCCCATCAAGTTTCGACTCGATCTGAGATCGATTCGAAGTGATTTCGAATCCATCAAAAAATGATCCAATCGAGCTGAAACTTGGCAGGAACTATCTTTACCTTGTATGGAAGCTACGGTGAAAATTTCGTTGCATTTAGATCAGTGGTTTGGGAGATATGATCGATACGATTTGATACATTTCGGTTGGCTGTTTGGTTCGAACCCTTGGTTCGTATCCATGCCTTTCGAATCGATCCGGAGCACGTGTGCGCAGTGACGTGGCGCGAGCTTCCTGGATCGCTCCACCTTTTATGCCATGTTGACTGATTCGTTTCCGTAGATTTAGCCTCGTTTGCCTCGGAGACCGTTGCATACAAATGCCTTAATTCATATCGACAGAGGTAGCCTCATTCGCATCCATCGATCCAATCCTTGTTCGTATCGACCAGTGTAGATGGATACAAACGAGTGGTACTAGCCTTAGCTCGATGGATGCCAACAATCATTCAGGTATTGCCGCCTAATGGGTACGAACCAGAGTCAACTGGCCCTACAACCGATGGATACGAAATGGGTGGCAGGTGATCGAGACGAAATGAGTCAGCTTGATGGGTACGAGGCGGATCGATGCGAGGTTGATGGATACGAACCCAATGGACTCGAACTATACAAGACCCGATGGATTCGAATAGAGCAAGGCGAAGTCAAGCCGATGGATTCGAATCTGATCGATTCGAAGATGATCGATTCGAACCTAGTCGGTTCGAACCTGATCGATTCGAAGTTGCTCGTTTTTTATGGATTCGAACAAACCAATATGACGGTTCTCTGATGGATGCGAACAGCGCATCTCCTCTAACTCGTATCGATCATATCTCATTCACATGTACTCCGATTAACCTGAAATTTGGAACACTGGCTCTCATGGCTTTGCTTGTCATGTCCTATCAATTGTAGCTTGATCCGGGCTCGGACAAAATTCATCGATATCCATAGCGAAGTGAAGTACAACCAATCTTTGAGACGAACTGTCTTTTGTTTTTGATTGATCTTTTGGTATCGCGGCTTTGCCAAAAAGGGATAACATTGAATTTGATTTTTGTTCGTTTTATTTTCCTGGAACCATTTGAAATAATGTGCACCAGTGGATATTGATTTGATTGATGGTTTGCTTTATTTATTTATTTAAGTTTAATTGACTAACTGTATTGTCTCTAATTCTTAAGGTATGGACCATCAATACTTGAATGATGATATATGCCTACTAGACAGTGCAACTACTCATACGATTTTGAAAAAGCAGAAGTTTTTCTCTGAATTATATGAAAAGATTTCAGCTAAAGTTTCCACCATAGCTGGATCTGCCAATATAATTGAAGGGTCTGGAAGAGCCCATATAGTATTACCAAATGGTACACACATCTTCATTCAAAATGCATTATACTCAAGCAATTCTAAAAGAAATCTGCTAAGTTTCAAAGATATAAGAATGAATGATACCATATTGAAACTATAAATGAAAACAACAAAGAATATCTTTGTGTTATTTCTAGAATTGAAAGCCGGAAGCTTATCCTAGAAAAATTTGGTACAATTTCAATTGGTTTATATTTTACGAAAATTGGCGTAGTAGAATCTCACTCTATAAACATGAGCCAGAAGCTCACAAATACAAAGACATTGATTCTTTGGCATGATCGCTTGGGTCATCCTGGATCAACCATGATGCGTAAAATCGCTAAAAATTCAAATGGGCATGATTTATCAAACCAATTGAATTTACCAAGTGATTACTTATGTGCCCCATGTGCACAAGGAAAATTAATCACTCGACCTTCATATAGTAAAATCACTTCGGAATCTCCAACATTTCTACAAAGAATTCAAGGTGATATATGTGGCCCAATCCACCTTGAATGTGGACCATTTAAATATTTTATGGTATTGATTGATGCATCAACTCATTGGTCACATGTCTGTTTACTTTCTACAAGAAATTTGGCATTCTCCAAGCAGCTTGCTCAAATAATAAAATTGAGAGCACACTTCCCTGATCATCAAATTAAATCAATTCGACTATATAATGCTGGAGAATTTACTTCTCAAGTATTTGATGATTATTGTCTATCATTGGGAATTGAAATTGAACATCCAGTAGCTCATGTTCATACTCAAAATGGTTTAGCAGAGGCATTAATTAAGCGCTTGCAGCTTATTGCAAGGCCATTGCTTATGCAGTCAAAACTACCCGTTTCAGCTTGGGGACATGCAATTTTGCATGCATCAAAATTGGTTAAAGTTAGACCAACAGCTTATCATCAGCTTTCACCATCATAGCTTTTAACTGGATCTCAACCAAATATTTCACATTTACGAAAATTTGGTTGTGTTGTGCATATACCTATTAATCCCCCACTTCGTACTAAAATGGGTCCTCAACGACGGTTGGGAATTTATGTAGGATTTGATTCCCCATCGATAATTCGTTACCTTGAACCTCTTACAGGTGATGTCTTCACTGCAAGATTTTCAGACTGTAAATTTGATGAGACAATCTTCCCGCCGTTAGGGGGAGGAAAGACTGTTCCAGTAGAACGGCGTGAAATATCATGGAATAATCCATCTATGTCTTATTTGGATCCACGTACCAAACAATGCCAATATGAGGTACAAAGAATTTTGCATATTCAAAATATTACAAATCAACTGCCAGATGCATTTAGTGACACTGCAAAAATAACTAAATCTCACATTCCAGCAGTAAATGCACCAACAAAAAATGATGTCCCTGAAGGATCAAAAGTAAATATAGCAGCAAATGAATCAAAAGCGAGACAAAAACGTGGAAGGCCAATTGGTTCAAAAGACTTGGCGCCTAGAAAAGAAAGTCTAATGAAAAATCATCAATTATGGAACCTCCTGAAGAGGTTAAAAATGATCAAAAGGATCACTTAAATGAAAATTCCAATTCTACTAGAAGTGCGGAAGGAACTATTATTCCAGAAGAGATAAAAGAAGCCTCCAACGATATAATGGTACCTAATAATAATGAGATCTCGATATTTTATACAAACTGTGGAGAAATATGGGATCGAAATAATATAATAATTGATGATATATTCTCATTCGCAGTAGCTACTGAAATAATTGAAAGTCATGACTATAATGAGAATGACGATAATGAACCAAATAGCATAAATGAATGTCGAAAAAGACATGATTGGCCAAAATGGAAAGATGCTATCCAAGTGGAATTAGATTCACTTCAAAAACATGGTGTATTTGGACCAATATAGAAAACACCAGAAAATGTTAAACCAGTAGGTTATAAATGGGAATTCGTTAGAAAACGAAATGATAAAAATGAAGTCGTAAGATACAAGGCACGACTTGTCGCACAAGGTTTCGTGCAAAGACCAGGTTTTGACTTTAAAGAGACTTACTCCCCTATTATGGATGTCATAACATTTCGATATTTAATAGCCTTGTAGTTTCTAAAAACTCGATATAAGATTAACGGATATTGTGACAACTTATCTTTACGGTGAATTAGATACCAATATTTACATGAAAATTCCAGATGGGTATAAATTGTCTGAAGCAAAACCAAAGTACATGTACTCATTAAAACTAAGACGATCACTATATGGCTTGAAACAATCTGGAAGGATGTGGTATAACCGTCTTAGTAAATATTTGGTAAAAGAAGGATACGAAAACAATCTCATTTGTCCATGTGTCTTTATAAAGAAATCGGTAAAGGGATTTGCTATCTTAGCAGTTTATGTTGATGATATAAATTTGATTGGAACTCCAGAAGAGATTAATGAAACAATAAATTACTTAAAGAAAGAATTTGAAATGAAAGATCTTGGCAAAACTAAATATTGCCTCGGTCTACAAATCGAGCATAATACCAATGGCATACTAATTCATCAGTCAAACTATATTTAGAAAATTCTGAAACGTTTTCAAATGGATAAAGCATATCCACTTAGTACGCCTATGGTTGTCAGATCTTTAGATATTAAAAAGGACCCTTACCGTCCAAAAGAAGATAATGAAAATGTGCTTGGTCCAGAAGTACCATATCTTAGTGTCATTGGTGCATTATTATATTTGGCCCAATGCACAAGGCCGGATATTGCATTTTCAGTAAATCTTCTAGTAAGATACAGTTCAGAACTAACAAAAAGACACTGGAATGGTATAAAACATATCATGAGATATCTTCGTGGAACGATAAATTTGGGTTTGTTTTATCCTAACACAGGCAATAATCCAAATCTAGTTGGCTATGCTGATGCAGGTTATCTTTCTGACCCACATAAAGCAAGATCACAAACTGGATATGTGTTTAATAACAGCAATTCAGCAATTTCATGGCGATCTACAAAACAAACATTAGTAGCAACATCATCCAATCACTCTGAAATACTAGCACTACATGAAGCAAGTAAAGAATGTATTTGGCTGAGATCACTAATTGAGCATATTCGAAAAAACTGTCAACTCCCATCAGTAACAGAAGAGTCAACCATTATTTATGAAGACAATGCAGCTTGTGTAGCTCAAAATCAAGCAGGTTATATTAAGGGTGATGGGACGAAACACATTTCTCCTAAATTTTTCTTCACACACAAACTACAGAAGGACAATAAAATAGAGGTGAAACAAATCCAGTCTCAAGAAAATCCGGCTGATCTATTCACAAAAGCATTTCCAAAATCAACGTTTCAGAAGATGGTGTATAAAATTGGTATGCGTTGGATGCATTCACAAACTAACTGAATAATGCGTTGTAAATCAGGGGAGCATTCAAATATATGCTATAATGTACTCTTTTTCCTTCACTAATATTTTCTCCCACCGGGTTTTTGTTAGTAAGGTTTTAATAAGGCATTATATTGATCCAGAAGCATCAACCCCCATAATTCCATAAGATTTTAATAAGACTATTATTATTATCAAACGCATATTCAAGGGGGAGTGCTATAATATATTTATAACATGTGTGAATATGCTAAATGGCCAAGGACAGTATTGTAATTTTCTTTAGATTTGGAGTCTATAAATATAGAACTCATTTGTATTGTAAAGAGATCGGATCTGAAGTGAATAAAATATCTTCTCTCTTTAATGACTTGTTCTTATTTTATTTTGTAACATTAATTTATATTTGGGTCTGAAGATTTGAAGAGATCGGCTTTGCCACCTGCTGTGCCATTTTATTCACACACCGATGCCCATACCAAGGCCTTGACAACATCAATTTCTTAATAGCCCATACCTCTCCGGATTAGACAAAAAATAGAAACCACCCTAGATTAATGATAATAAAAAGATTCGATTAATAATCCATATAAAATCAAATCAGAAGAAAATCAGGATTAGAGGCTCACAAAACCTATTATATAAAATAAAATCAAATGAATCAGAAGACAATAAATAATATTAAACTTACTTGGTATCAAATTCTAAAGCTTGGGAATTAGTCTTTGTGCGATCGACGAAGATTATGGTGGGGGTGACTAGGTTTCCTATAAGAATCGATTAGGACCGTGACAGAAGTGAAAAATTGAGGATAGATGTTTTAACCAGTATTTTGAGAACCCGACCGAGCCTCGATTTGACCTCGAATAACCCTGAACCTTGGACCATCACGGTTCGGAACTCAATCAGACCTCAGTCATGCGTGAATCCCGATCGAACTTTCAAACCGACGGTCCAACCATCAATTTTACCTGGTTGAACCGCGGTTCTTTTAATTTTCTCTATTTTCTCACCTATAATTCTCTCTCATTTTCATCTTTTATATTGCTTTGAAAAAAAACAAGTAAATCTATATTTCAAAAATCATATTCCTACTAAAATCTAAACTACAAATTCCATCATTTGGCTCTTTGCTGCTGCAAACTTCTCTAATAGCACTGCAAAATTCGGTTATATGAGATATGTTGTGCTTGTGTTTGAGTAATGATATGTGTTTGGTATTTTTTATGATGACATGAGTCAATATCATGTATTAAACAACATGATTTTATAGTTTTCAATTTGAAATGTACAAATCGTTAAAAAAAATAAAAATGCACGGTTTTAGCGGTCCGACCTTCAAAACCTTGAACCTTGAGATATAACGGTCCGACTTGCGGTTCGGTTTTCAAAACATTGGTTTTAACTATGAAAGGAATTGAGATAATTTTAGGGTTCAACTATATTTGTTAAATGTGGAGAGGAAAAAATTCCAACAGTTTGATAAAAGACAAGGGAGGGAACGGATTTTTTTTCAAGTTTTCGTAAAAGTAGCGGGAAGGAAAAAATTTCACCACCTCCACCTTTCTACCTTTTAGTGGATGAAACGGCGTATTCACTTTTTTTCACTAACAAGTAATACATGATAGCAATTTGTATTAAAACTAGCCCTGTCAATAAATACCCAAATATCTGAAATCCGTCTGCATCCGTATTCGAAAACATGAAAAAAATTCGATATCCGAAAAGCGGATGCGGATATCCGATATCCGAAACATATTTCGGTTACAGATACGGATATGGCTGTATCCGTATCCGATAAATATCCATCCGGTTTGAAATTAGATACTTATGTATTAATATGTTATTTCGTATCCATAAATTTAATACAAATACACTAATTTATTGTACGAATTTTATGTAATTGGATTACCTATTGTTAATTTGATGTAATTTATGTATTACAAGGTTTTTTAATCTTTTTTTCGGTCAAAAAAATGAAATATGCATTATATCGATTAATTTTCGAATATTTTCAGATACATTTTGAGGTTTGGAAACAGATATTTTCGGATATCCAAAAAAATCCGTATTCGCTAAGCCGGATACGGATATTTTCGGATATCCAAAAATATTAGCGGATACGGATAATATTCAACGGGTATTCGTGGATATCGGATACGGATTTTCATTTACGGATACGGATACAGCACTATCCGTATCCGACTGCATCCATTTACGGGCCTAATTAAAACTCTATCTTGTTATGCTATCAAAAGTTACTTTTTTGTAGTGACTCATAGTCCGTGCTAAACTGTAGTGAGAAAGCGCTTTATGAATAGAAAATTCAAGATTAGAATCGACTTGGCATCGAAGCGATTGGGTTTTGAAATTGACCCATTGAAACATTGACGAATGTAGATTTGGTATGGCACGATTGTTGTGGATTTGATATCGAAAATTTTCGAAGTGATTTTTATAGTTGAGTTTTTTTATGAAAATTGAAAGATTGTGATTTGAGTATTCGTTGAAACGAAGCAGAAGGGGAAATAATGAAAATCAATTGCTTCGGGTCTTAAGAAGAAATGAAGCAAATAACCTTATTTGCTTCGATGCATTTGCTTTGGTTGTAAACGATGACCGAAGAAAATTACATTTTTTGTATTCTATAATGCTTTACATGTACCAATTACTTTGGTTGTTAAGGCGGACTGAAGCAAATCATGTCATTTGCTTCGGTCGCTAACACCACCGAAGCAAATGAGGCGAGACAACATGCATATCGTATGCTGATGTTAGTATTAATAAATTATTAATTATAATTCAGTAAATCATAAATTATTAAATATAAATTATTATTTTTAAATTATAATTATAAACGATTAACAACAATAAATAAAAAAATTAAATTATTAATTGTTAATTTTATATTTTTGAATCGTTAATTATAAATCAGCAATTATGATAAATTATTATATATTATAATTTATACATTATTATTATGAATTATAGATCATTAATTATTAATTATAATAACAGGGGTTTTGGACCAAGGGTTCCTATTCTCAAAGCTGATGCATAAAAAGTTCATACTAATAAACCCATGTAAATTAGGTCCATGTTTTGTTATTTTTTACCAAATTGTCCCCTTCTAAAAATCGGCCCAACATTGAAATCAAGGGAAAAAGTGACATGAATTAGTCAAAAACTAAAAATAGAGACCAAGTTTTCATAGCTTTTTCGGAAGGGATTTTTCTTACATCATCTTTCAATTATAGGAACTTGGCAGTCGTTCCTTGATAAGAATAAATCATTGATTATAATAAATAACATAAATTATTAATTATTGTTTATAAATTATTTATTAATAGTTGTTAATATCTTTATTTATATAGTAAATTAGAAAAAATAATTATGAATTAATGAATTATCAATTATAATAAATTATTAAATATTAAGTATATATTATTATTTATACATTATTATTATAAAATATAAATTTATTATTTATTAATAATTAATTATACTACGTTATTAATTATTAAAAATAATTATAAATTATGAATTATGTATTAATAATCATTAATTATAGTAGAGTTATAAATCATTAGCTATATAAGTTATCATTGATAAATTATTAATCATAAATCTTCATTTATATATGATTAATTATTAAGTATCAGTCATTAATTATAAATTACTAGTTATTAATTATTATGATATTTTAAAAAATTATGAATATGTTGAAAAAATTAATGCTAATAAGTTGTCATAAATAAATATTTAGGGTAAAACAAACAATTGTTTAAAATACGTTTATTACAACTATTAGGAAAATTCAGTTGTTAAAAACCTGTATTAAAACTATCGTCTCGTGAATATTATAAAAAATGGTTTGTAATATGGTCATTTTCTTGTAGTGTAGGGTCAGTCCTAGAAATTTTGATACTAGTTTCGTGTCAAGGCCTTACTACATATGTTAAATAGATTTAAAAAATTAAAGTATCAGATTGGTTTATATAGAACATCAATAACAAATGGAGTAACATCTTGATGATAATACTTCACGTCATGCAACTTTTCAAAGCAAAAATTGGTTTTAAGAATTCGATTTGTGTTAGAAACGTTAACCATTAAACTTTCAAGAAACAAGCTTATCTAGTAAGAGTTTTAGCATTTAAATCATATTAAAATTCTCGTAATAGAAATTTATATCATGAAGTTGACTTAATTAAAATAAAGATAAAACGTTTACTCTCTTATGCAAAATTCGATTTTTGATATGATGCCCTAATATTTCTTTTCAGTTTCTCTCATGAATGCCGAAGTTGCAAATTATAAATTTGTGATTTTCGAGAATTAATATTTTTGAATTTAAGGATTACTAATTGAAGAAAAAGATAATGAATTGATACTCTTCTTCCTTGCATTTGGTGTATGAAATGGGTCTAAAGTCATTGCTTCAGCAGCTTTACGCAAGGCTCGACACTGTTTATTAATTACAAATTAATAATCATTAACAACGATAACTATGGTATAAATATATATCAGTACCCATTTCGCTGCTCCTTTATAGTAAAAAAACATGTTCACATTTCATCCATCCATTTATTTTGTTGGTTACATTTCAAAACGCTTCTTTCTAATGTCACGTTTTTCTAAAAAACTACACCCTTAGGATGCATTTTTTATTAATTAAAGATACATTTGAAATGAGAATTAATTGTTTGTTATGTTTTAATTATATTTGAAAGCATTAATTATTTGCGTTGGAAAGGAGACCACAATATTAATATGCTATTGAAACATGGTTTTTGAAGACTGAATCGTGGATAGAACCATGATCTTCCACGGTTGAATGTTCTCAAGTTCGGATCGATCAGACCGATGGAATTGTGTCAATTTTTCCTCCCTCTGCCAATGCGTTTGTATAACTTGCACACTAATAATAGAATAATTTTATTAGTAGAAATAAGATAAAAACTTTAATAAGTAAGTAGTTTTGTAATATTTTGTTGAGGATTCAAGTTACTTCATCAGTTTTGTAATATAAACATATACATGGATATAATTAGTATATATTTTGTTTGCTAATGTGTTAAATGTGTAGAATCTTGTAATATTTATAATAACGGATGTACAAATACATTGACAAATTAACAAAGGAAGGTTACAAATAAGAAGTTTACATTGTATTTAAATTTGTAGCAACGGATGTAGTAAAGGAAAATGAATTGGCTTTAAAATTTAATGATAGCTTTAGCTCATAATGAACAAATAATTCTGCCCAACAATAGAGATTTATATCAGATATAAGCTACATAAAGGGAATTTAATTGGTTTCTCCCTTATTTAAATAAGCTTTCTTCTCATGCTACATACCAGCTGGGTTTGCTTGTATGTGGGTTTTGTTTGAGGCTTGTAGCATTTATGAATTGAAAAGTTTGATTAAAATGGTTTAGAAGGGGGCTAAATGTTAATTATCATTGATTATTGTTGTCATCAGATAACAGAATCCTTAAAAAAATTACTTCGAATGGTACTTTAATTTGTAGGTACCGTTCGCAGCAATAATTCATCCAGTTGAAGTTGGCGTCACATCCGACGAGTCGGATGCATCAAATATGGGGCTTTCATAATTAGTACATTCAAGTGAATCGTTAAAATTGTACCGTAGTCAGACGCATTCGACGATCTACAACAGTAAATTTCCAAATTGTTAAGAAAAAACCACACCACGTATTACAACTCTCTCCTCTTCCTCACCACCATCCACCCAAAATTCCGAAAATTCAACCTAAAAATTCAAAAAAAAAACAATCAAGTTTTGAGGTAATTTTTGTTACGTTCTACTCCATCCAATACAATCCGCTTGCCTATTAGCATTTAAAGATGACATTGTTCATGTGAACAAGTTTAAAAAAATTCAACTTTCTAAAGCAATATCACTATTCAATATTTAAGAGAACCGAAAAACATTTAGTTCTTTGAAAAATGACGACATTCGAACTCGGTTGGGGCTGAAGATAGAATGTTCGCAACACATAATCAAAATACAATAGTACATAATGGTCTGTCCACCTATTATCGACCTGCCTACCCACCACCCTATCAGCCACTCGATTTTTAATTTTATTTCGGTATTCCAGCGTTTAAATTTTAGTTTTGATATCATTGTATTTCTAATTTTATTTTTATTTTTATTTCAATTTCTAGTGATGTGTGAAATTATTTTATTATTATCAAACCGACCGTTAGGGAGGTTTGTTTACTGTCATTGTCGCGGTTTCTTCCAACACAGCGTCGTTTCAGATTTACTATTTCTCAAACAAAATCCACTTCGAATTTCAAATTCCAATGAATAATCATACAGTCGAACTCCCAAATCAAATAATCCAAAACTCTAGTATCGACTGGACCCCAAAATCAACGACGCACCTCCATCCAACCTAAACCCACCGCCCCAATACTGGATGCCGCGATCAGACTCCCGCCTCCTCGGTACTAGAAGCACGACCTACCTCATCGGCAGATAAAGAAAATCAACTATGATAATGTGTTTTTTGTTTTGACTTGCTAGATCAAACTTGTCTTCATGAGTTTGCTGTTTTTATGCAGTGTTTGCCATTTTTCTAGGCAATATGTTTCTTCTCTTTGCTGTTTTCATGCAGTGTTTGTCGTCTTAACCTATAAATAGGCTCATGGTTTTCCATCAGCAAGCTGTCATTTGGCAGTGAATAAGACAACAAATATTTTGTTTCACACACTAGCCTTTGACAAGCCTCCATGAGTTAAATGTTTAGTTTAACTTCTTTGAATAAATGTGTGTTGATTTGTTTGTGGTTGGTTTGTAAACTAGCAAAAGTACTAAACCAATTGACGGTAATCTTTCATATGCTGAGTCATTATTGACATACTTCATATTACAATTCAGAGATAATAAAAGAGTTGCCTTATTTAACCCAATAGAAAAGGAGGCATCTAGTGTTGCCTTATTGGACAAGCAGCGCAAAAGCAAACAAGTTTCTTGAAAATAAAAGTTCTCCCTAGTTTTCATGGCACAACATGTATTGTGAACTCTCTATAATAGTACTAATAGCAGTTTGATAGATAAAAACGTAACAAGTGAATAAAATAAGAAGTCTAAGTGGGCACTTGATAAAGTTAGCTATATAGATTATTTTAATACATTGACCATTACTTATATGTAAGACATTACTAGTTTGTTTATGTGTATTTATTAGCAGTGTTACATTTATGGGGATTTAATTTTATATATGGAAAGCAAATAAAAACCTGATTCTATGTATATATTGATCAACTCTTTTATCACGCTGATCAGAAGAGGTTATTTATACAAGTGCTAACCGAGCTGCATATATATTAAAATATCAGTATTTGCATTCTATAGCTCGTGGTGGCAAGTTAAATTAATTGAAAGTTCATTATTAGTAATAACATATAGTAAGCTGTTTTTGACATTTTTATTGCATAATATAGTTGCTAGCAGACAATATTTTTGATATATTATAGCAAACAAAGCAATAGAATTACTTGAAAGCTTCATTTATGTTTAAGAGGCAACTAACTATTTAAAGAAGTTTCATTATATGTTCAGGAGGCAACAAACGTAGTAGATATGTACATTGAACTGTTTTTTTTTATAATGTTGTACTGATTGTGTTTGAACTCTAAGTTGTCTTGTTCAGAAAACATTGGCTAATGTTCATCTATGTTTTTTAGATATCTATCATGATTTGATTTGGTTATATCATGATAGTCTGGTTTAATGTTAAATTTAATTTTGATGAATTCTTAGTTTCGACTTTTCAATGCAACTAGCAACGATTAACATAGAGGGCTGATGAAAATTTCCATAAGTTTTGGTGTTTTTATTAATATTGCTCAAGTCAAATAATGAAAATTTGGTGGTACTGTTGGCTTGGTAGCTATGTAACATATGATAGTAGACCTTAAGCTCTGTTTATAACGTAATAGGTTGATAACACAAACTTACACAAACTTAATTTGTTAACTGTAGATAAGGATAACTTACCCATATCTTGAAACCTTTTAGAGCCTTGAATAAAAAATATCTTATTTTATATACGCTTCTAGCCAAACCGTCTTACTCATATCTTGTAAATTTTTAGAGCCTTGAATAAAACATATCTTATTTTATATACGCTTCCAGCCAAACCGGCTTTGATAATTGAACATGCCACAACACTTATATATCTTTACTACTAATAAAAGAAACTCCGGCAACTAAATTCGACCGTGTCTTTTTGATCTTCCAGAAATACCCTCTATGTCTCTCTTCTATTCATCTTTCCAAAATAAAAAAAGGAGCCCAATTTCTCTTGCCTTATTGACGGCAAAAAATCCTAAATTGATTTTCTCCCCTTCCATATCTAATGTCTTCTCGAAGATTTTTTTTTATTATCGGCTGCGATTAAACTTAGATTTTCGATCTTTGGGAACAGCCTACGTCATCGATCTCGGAGGGGTTGAAGTTGAAAGGGTTCTGGAGTTGCTCGAGGGAAGGCTCGATTCAAGGGATGTAGTGTCGAGTGGGGAGATACAGTTGATAGTGATTACAAGTTCGAGCGATGAGTCGAATTATAAGGATGGGAGGATACTGAAGCAGTTTGCGCTTTCCTATGAGATTTTGATTATTCTAGCATTGAGATGATGAAGAGTTTGAAGCAGGACCTATGAAAATGCTTGCTTTGCAAGATTTGGACAAAGAGGAGATGGATTTGAAGAAGGCGATTTATGCTGTAAGTTTATGAAGTTGTTGTTTTCTTTTGGCATATACTGATGATGAGTTTGTATACAACTACGGTATATCTCAATGTAAAATATATGCATACACTAAACTATTTCTAAACTTCTACTTCTAATAAGCACCTATCGTGTTTGGAACCCTACGCGAGCATGATGCTTTAGCAATGATGCTTTATGAGTAACTTACAAGATGATCTTAAGCATAATAATGATAAATAGATCTATTCCATTTATATTTGAAATGATGACCCCATATTCATCATAACAGTGCATCTACATGATAATGAATTTGGGAAGTCTTTTGCATGCCAATTGTTAATTATCTCAGATTAAAACATATCTGTCTATTTTGATCTTGGCTTGATTATATATAAGTTATATAATGTGTAGGAAATAGTTATTTAAATTTGTGCTCACTGTCTGTAGTTGCAATAAATGTACTTTACTCGATGTTTTTCATCACCTACAAGTATCCAAGCACAACATACTTTGCTCAATATTTTTTATCACGTGCAATTATCCAAGAACATCAGAAGAACCATAATCCATAATAAAATTTAGTATCCTTTATGGACATATGTGACTACATTGGTGAAGGTTCTAACTGTATTATATGAATCTATGTTTTATAAACATCCACTAAACATACATGTTTTGAATGATGAACTCGCATTATTTAGTTCGTATAGAAACATAACGTACAAAAGGTCAGGAGTTGGAATGAGGGACCATTTAACACTGCTGCTTGACTTGCTAGAGAAAAATTGGCTTTCTTTATTTGTCAAATATTGGATGCAAGAGTTTTGAAAATATTAGAGGGAACAATTATTTTGGCGAGCCTAGAGAATGTGGAAACACATTTCTGCAGGGATCAAAAGTAAATGGTCAAGTACTTTATAGCTTTGCATATATTAGTTATCATATTGTTACGAAAATGTATGCAAACTAAACCTTTTAATGTTATTCTAAATGAATGATGATCAATTTTTTTTGTGAATATTCATGCTAACTCAATCTTTTTTTTTTGAACTGGTACTTTATATACAACAAATCATTGGGACAACATATCCCATGTCAAATGCAAATTTCTTATTAATAAGTTTGAGTTAATAAGTAATTAACTCAATCTTAATTACTTATTGCTATATTTCTGCTCATAGATGATTGCTATTAACATCATTTTTTCTATGAATGAATCACAATTGTCAGCCCATTAGCATTACATAACATGTATTACATAGTTGGGCCAATTGGTTATAATACAAATGCAAATCAAGTATTATAGGTTATCAATCTTATTGTTTTGCCAATCTTATCACACATTACAAAGTCAGCACGCAATTATTATTGAATGCATGTTTCAATATTGTTTAATTAAATTTCACATGTGCCTATATTCTATTTTTACCTATCATAGCGGATGAAAACCATAATTCATCAAAACTATTAGTAGGTTACTAATAAATTCTCATTTTGACAGTGGTAAATCAACCATGTCTCATGTTTTGATTTATATAACATTTAAGTCCAAAATTGGATAATCACCTAAGTTGTTTCCGTTAATGTTAAGAAAATTTCCGTAACATACATTGAATAGCGAAAAAAAAAAGGTTTTCTTATAGTTAATTTTAATTCAACCATTCATTAACAATAATAACCATAAATTATTGACGTGCATGGTGCACATTTTAAATGATAAAATTATATATCCAGTTCTTACTGTGCAATTTATTTTTCTTCGTTTTGGTTTGGTATTTTAATCTCTACTATTAATAGAGAAAATTCATTTAATAGAATTCTATCGTGTCTTTTCAATATTCCTAGAATACCCCCTTTACATTTTCAATGTATCCTGCTTCTGTATCCTTGCAAAATCATCCCAAAACTTTAAAAACAATTAATTCTTCCTTCTCATTAACTAAAGAAAAAAAAATTGACTTCCTCGCCTTCGCATCACCAATGGTGATTATGAATTAAGCACAAAATTTTGGTACTTCATATTTCGAGTGAAATTTTGGTTCGTTAACTATTTATGTGTTGTAACTAAATTTAGTGTTGGTTTTTAGTCTACTGATATTGATTGATAAGTTTGGGCATTTTTCTTATTTTGTTTGAGTTTATTTTGATGGATAACATCAATTTCTTTATTTTGCAATTAAACATGCTCTATTCATCTACTTACACATATAAATTTGAAGTGAGATGACATTGTTCATAGATTTATGTGGATGACTGATTAATTTAAGTTGGCCCTTGCATACTGTTTAGTATAAGCATTCAAGGTTCACCAAATCCAAATGTTGTATGTTTAGCCGATGATTATAAGTGTGATGAATGAATTTATATTATATAAAAAAACGTGAACACTTTTGTTCTGAACTAGAACAATGATGATATAGTCATTGATTTTAATTCTTCGCTTACGAACGTTACTATAATTTAATTCAAGTACGGGTAATATACAAATCATAATGGTGATTGATCTGCAAATGGTTTGTTGGCTTCTTGGTTTTATGGATAGAATTTGGAAGAGAATAATAAAAGGTTGAAAGAGATCAAACAGGAGAAATTTCTTGAAAAATGTTCAATTATAGCATGTAAAAATTAAATAAATTGTAGGTATGTATGTATACACATACACGTTTGAATAACTTATGTTAAGAATCAACTATACATGTTTTGTTGTCGTGCGAAATGACGTTGGGCTTCTTTTTATGTATATGTATATATAAGTGTGTGTATACACGCACATACATATGAGATCGTACTTTAAATAATTTTCCAGTTCTAGCTAAATCAGTAGTATATGGTTCATAATAATTGAAAACGGTGGTTGTTCATAAGAGAAGCAGATGGTTGGGACAACGCATCATCGGAGTGAATACTTCCACAATATAGACACAGCTAACGGCGCATGTGGATTGGGCAAGGTAAGGTAATTTTGCTTATAGTATACCATTACATGTTTTTCTGTTTATTTTAAAAGTTGATTTGGCAACTGTCTAAATTAGAACAACAATTCATTTACATAATTATCCACAAAATAAGCTATACAACAGCTGTTTTTTTAAGATTTATACTGCAACAATGAGCATTATATGGTAAAATAGCGCAACACTTGAAATAAGCAAGTTCGTAGCCTTAATCCTAAATTGCATAAATTATTAAATGAACATTTAAAATATTTTAACCAATAGTAAAATTCATTCTGTGTGATATAAAGATCAGAGTTGGAGCATCATGAACACTATGGTGATAATGTGCTGTAACAACCCGCATATTTGTCGAGTTTACATTTAAATATTTTTATTTAAATATTAAATCGTTAATCGGATTTTGGTCCAAAAAACTACTTTTTGCAAACGGTCAAATTAGGACTCGAGACCACTTCCATTGAGTTCGAAATGTCGTTTACAACTTTTTAAGTATAAACATCGATAGGTTTGGAGTTAGTGAAATTTCACTAACTTTTCCCGCTTTGGACTTTGGGTTAGTTTAGCCTATTAAGCCCAAGTTCCAACCCTCTTCTCCTCACTCTTCATAAATTTCCTAACTAACTCAAGCTTTAGCATTAATGGTGAAGAGAATGGGAAATTAAAACTCCAAGCTCAAATTCAATTGCAACTCCATCATTCAACTCCAAATTCAAGTAGAAGATATTGGATTCAAGCTTTGGATTGCTTCTCCTTGCTTTCAAGCTTCATCTTCATAAATTTTAGTGCAAAGGTGAGATTTTTATCTCACAATTCTAGTCTATAACTATATTGGACTGTTGGGAATGATTCCCTATCACTTTAGCATGCATATTTGCTTTTGGTTTGGATTGGATTGGCGAAAAACTCCGATTTTTGGTGTTTGGGAGAAATTTCTGCATTTAGGTCGTTCTGGCCATTTTCGTGTTTTCGGAGTTAGGTCGCTCAGGACCTTAGGTCGTAGGTCGTATGGCCGTTAGGTCGCTCTCCTTTGGCTCTGGTCATTTTTGCTCACTCGCAGTTAGGTCGCTCACGACCTAGGACTTAGGTCGCTCGCGAGTTAGTACCATAGGTCGCTGGGCCATCTAAATGCTTGTTCGGTGTTAGGCCATAGGTCGTATGGACCTTAGGTCGTAGGTCGCTCGGTCTCTCTCACTTCGCTAGGTCGCTAGCTCGTAGCTCGCAGCTCGCGTTTGAGCTTAGGTCGTAGGTCGTGGGTAGGTGGGTCGTAGGTCGCTCGCCTATATCCTCTGGCCATTTCATCCCTTGGTCGCTTGACCTCTAGGTCGCGGGTACCATTAGGTCGCTCGGCCTTGTTTAGTGCTAGGTCGCTGGACCATTTAGGTCGTTCGACCCTTAGGTCGCGGGTTTTTAGGTCGTTAGGTCGTTAGGCCGTTAACCCACTAGGTCGCATGACCTATAACCTGTTAGGTCGCTCGACCGTTTACTCCATTAGGTCGCCCAACCCTACTACAAGTATTAGGTCGTATGACCTTGTTCCACTAAGTCGCTCGACCCTTAGGTCGTAACACATTAGGTCGCACGCCTTTCACACCATTAAGTCGTGAGTTTAATTAGGTCGCTCGGCCTTAAAACGTTAGGTCGCTTGACCTGTGCTATTGTTAGGTCGCTTGGCCATTTCAGTTAGGTCGCATGACCATAGAGTTGCTCCAGTTAGGTCGCTTGACTCCTTAGACCCCTAGGTCGCAACCATTAGGTCGCTCGACCCTATTCCCCTTAGGTCGTTAGACCTCATTTTGTCTTCACTAGGTCGTACCGTTTTGGTCGGGGCGCTGCCCCGCACCCCGCCGGAGGCGCTGCCCCCTGGACCCCCGTAACCTGACCGGGCAGGTCGAACCCCGTAAGCGGTGGCGTTGCCCCCGCACCCCCACCTTGGGGGGGTTGCCACCCCCTGGACCCCCCCTCCGTAGGGGATCTTATCTGAAAAATATTGAGCTGATTTCCTTGGATTTTATTCGCATCTCCGTATGCGATCTTTGTGACTGATTGTTTCTACACTTGCTTATGTGTTTTGTCACTTTATAATATAAAGGTTTCAATACTAGTAGTAAATATCAAAACTCTTTTAACAAACAATTTCAACTCTATTTTTAATAACAAAGCTCTTTTCTTAAACCGTTTTCCAATCTATTAGTATATACAAGCTTTTACCTCACTCGGATGAGAAATCTAATTAAACGACTTAGTAAAACAAGTGGTATGAAACGCTTGCGTTCACTTCGTCGGTTAATTCTTGGACTTGTTCGATTGAACCTCTTGTGACAATTTTATTAGTGAAGATTTACAGTTTGTTCGTAAATATTTAAGTTAAGCAAGTGGTTATGGGACATGAAGCTAAACTTCTATATTTACTAGCTTAGTGTAATTGACACTTCTCGTTGATCTTGATGATCGCTTTATGAATTAGACTAGCAATTGCGCGATGTCTCTTTCATTGCAAGGTTAGACTAGACACCACTTGTGTGATTCCATTCACACATACCTTTCTGCTTTTTGGTTAGTCTTGACCTCATTCTGTGTGATTCCACTCACACATGTGGGGTAGCTCCCCATGGTCTTCGGACCGTCATGTGATAGGCCTCTTTCCCTTTTTATGATTTCTGGATTTCTCGTGTTGATTTCTGGAATTTATGTCATTGACTTGTTATGAGTACAAGTTTAGGGTATGATGCCCCCTTCGAATCTTTGAGAAGATTCTTGTGATATTGATTATCTCTTATTAATTGATCTTCTGTTGATCATTATTTACATACTTATAGTGGTATGTCGTTATGGATGTTTATGTTTATGCCATATCTTTTATGTTATATCATGTCATCTGATATTTATAGCTAGACTGATCCGTTTATTATTTTCTTAAATAATACTCGGATCAGACCGAGATGTTACAGGTGCTTCTGCTTGACTTCTTCTCAGGGATTCATCACTCTGACTTTTGGCTAACTGTTTAGATTAGCAGTTTTTGTTGTATACACTTGAGATATAGACTCATAGTTGTATTCTTTTGTATAGCACGTGTTGCTATTCTTTTGTATTATCGTGGATCTTATTGACCACTACTCTGATGTACACTTTCATGTGTTAGTTATATATTCATATCTTCTTCCGCCTTTGTGATATGGATATCTGTGACTGATTTGTGATATGATTATTTCTATGTTTGTTTCCGAAGATTATTTATAGCCACCGTGTGATAAGCAATTACATGGATGGTCGCTCCTCAACAGCCTTATTCTCCGTGCTAGTTGACAGCACTTCTCCGGAGTGTTCTTGGCTAGCGTGGGTATAGAGGTGGGGCGTCACATGTGCTGTGGAGGCTATATGGATTATTTGAATGCACAATACTTATAATATAATTTACTGTTTGAATCTCATTTTAAGAAACCATGCTTTTGCCTTATTAGGTGATGCGACTCCTCTCAACACGAGTACTACTGAAGAATAGTGCTGAAGATTACCTGAAAGCCGATGCAGTCATTTTAGACATATATGAAGGACTAGATCCCCTCATCGACCTCAAATCCAAATTCAAATTGAAGAGATATCTTCCGATTGGAACCATGGTGCTCTTAGATCCTCCACCGCTGTTACTTCAAGACGACGAATGGATGGCTTGGTCCGACTAACATAAGAAAGACAATGTAATTTACATATGGCACCTACGACTCTCCTTCAAAGAGAGAGCTAGCAAAGCTTGCTGCTGCATTACTGGAAATGGAGGACATTTCATTTATATGGCCTTTACTAGAGGACAGAAAAGAGCCGCTATCGAAGGATCTAACTAAAGAAATGGTGAGCTAGGCCCCTCAAGGGATTTTAACTTAGTTTATTATCAGAATACTCAATGTCCATTACCTGTCTTATGCATCTTTCTATAATGGGCTTTGTTAGGCTATTGGGTTTGCATTATTTTGCATACTCTTATTCTCCCTGCCTCAAATTTAATGTTTTGCCACTATTTTTTATTGCTTTTTAAGATTGGGCCTGCACTTTTTATTCTGTAATGAAAAACCCAACATGTTAATGAACCTTAGATTTTTTTTCTTTTTATGATTGGGCCTACACTTTTTACTTAGTCTGTTTCAATGTTCTCGATTGTTTCCGTGTAATATTCCATTTTGTCCAACTGCGTCTAGTAGAGATGAAATAATTTCGATTCAATATCAGATTCTAAATTTTTGCTTTTAACTGAACTTAGCCTTTTAATGAATGATATTATTTTCTCTTGGAAGCCTGTGCTAATAGCTGATAATTATAATGTATTTCAAAGTTGTTGTTGTTCTATTTATTACTGAACTTCACATCGTCCATCCCAGTTTTTACAATCAACATTCTACCTTTTCACTGTACTAAACTTCGTTTTTTTGTCTATTTCAGTATTATAATAACTAAGTTAAAATCCAAGCTGTACTCTTAAGGACAGAAATGGTGAGCTAGTCCCCTCAAGAGATTGTACTAAAGCATAAGGCATTAGGTTCATTTCTAATGCAGGGAGGATGGAATTCGATGATGGAGGGCATGGCTAGAGGACAGCCAATGATCTGCAGACCCTTTAGGTGGGATCAAATGATTAAGGCATAAGGTTTGAACATGTTGAGGCGGCAAGCGATTGTTGCACCAATTTTATTGTCATTGTTTTTTAATAGCTATAATATAAAAATATGGTTCGACGATCAAATGCAAGTCCACTTGGACGTGCGTATATACTCAAACTGTGGTTATTGAGCATCCGCATGAACAATTTTATATCAGACTCGACTCCACCTTCAGCTTACAACAATAGAGATACTCTTATGTGGATAGTACGATTATTTAAATGGATAGTATAAGTTGTGAAAGCAAGCACTAACATACTTCTGCATTCAGTTTCCACCAGAAAAATTTGTAGGAACAACAAAGTTAATGGAGCAGCGATATGGAGCCAAAGTTTGTCATCTCAAAGGACAGGAGCCTACTATCGCTTGGAACATATTATCTTATTGAGGTGGATTCAATGCATAGGAGGTTTTATGCAAGAAAGATCTCAGATGAGCAGAAAGCAACCATCATTTCCAATGGTTTGATTGTTAAGGACCATTTTATATATGAATATTATCATCATCTAAGTTGTATTTCTTATATTTTGTTATCAGCCTTCACAATAGGTGTCTGTTTGTACGAATGTTGGATCTTATAGAAGGAATCTATTTTGTTTGTATTTTTAGTATTGGTCTGCTTGATTTAGTTGTATTTTCAGTATTAGGGACTGTTTATAAAGGACAGATACTGATTTGCCTCTCCTTTAACTTAGGACAGAACAACTTAATTGTTTTCCTCTAAGTTAAATAGTTGTGTCATCTTATACAGCTGCTTTAATGTTTTTATTAGGAATAAGCGTTAATGCTACTTGAAATAATACCAACTAAAGCATGAAAAATGAACCGTGTCTGTACTTCTATGCTACTTAATGTTTCCATTTTCCTATTTTGGGATAAATGAATTTATGAATAATTTTCTTTATTTTAAATTCTAAAATAGCAAGAAGCTTATATTTCCATATATTTATTATAAAATATGCTTCTCAAATAGAGTTAGGATCATATTCTTTGCAATTTCATTTTTGTAGGACTTGGGCAGAAGTTTGCTCATATCTGTACTTAACAACTGTGGGCATTAAAAATTAGTTTGATAATAAATCCTCAAGGTTGGGTATTTTAATATACTAGGACTCACTGCGGTTTATTATCACGTTTTACACATGGACAATTAGCATGAAGTGGCTTCATTTATTGTTGACACATTTTCTTTCTCTTTGCAAACTTTGTGCTAAAGCTTATTAATGTGCTGTTTAAATTCCCTATAAGGTACCATGTAGATCTCTTTGCGAGAGCTAAAAATAACACAGTACTAAATTTGGTAAGTTGAATAGATGTTATTAGTTTAAATTTGTTGTATTAACATTCGAATGATGATATTATGATAGTTCGGTGAGTTAATTCTAAATAATAGTTTGGTCTTTTGTATTACTTTAATCATTTGTATGGAACATCTCAATAATTTGTTTTGTCCTTGCTAGAGTGTTATAGTGAATTTGATATAATTTACGTTCTTAATCAGAGTTTAGAAGCAAAGTTTGGTTTTCTAGGTCTTCAAAATAAAATATATAATAATAATAATAATAAACTAAAATAATAATAGATAAAGAGTAAGTGATGATTAATTGAAGCATTGAATTATTGCTCATAGAAAGAAAAGGAAGTTAATATCCAGATAAAAGTAAACATAATAATCATCAAATAGGTTGTAATTAAGTAATGAAAACAAATGATTGTTAGAAATAGTAGTATAGACGATATATAAAATCCAAGCCAGGTAATTAGATGCAAGTCCACATAGACGTGCATATATACACGTACAAAGAAATCAAATACAATCTGAATGTTATCATTGGCAGCAAGTGTCAATGCTTTAGACATTCCTCCAACCTTAAATGTTTATATTCCCAACTATTACTTCAGATCAACAATAATTGATATGACTTTGGCAATAGAAGCTTTTTATGTTCCAATGAAGCATTTTGTTCTTTTCTTATGTATCATCATCTTAATTCTTACAACATTCATGAACTGATAGTTTGTGTTATCTGCTTCAGGATTACACGGTTGTTCTTAAGGGCTTTAGGACTACAAGACAATGCTCATGTGTTGCTGTTTGTATAGTGTCAGGTTCAATTTATATCGGTTATTTGATGTTGTTTTTGTATTTAACTATGAAGTTCCTCACCTAAAATTATGGACCTTCAGATATTTTCTGGTTTTTGCAATATCTGGTTCAGTTCTTCTATTTTCTAGTGCAACATTTAATTTTTCTTCATAGAACTGATCATATAATAGTGCAGTTTTCATATTTTGACGCAGTTTTTGTTTTTTATTACGCTGTATGGATAATATAATGGTGTGGTTTTTCATTTTTTTGTGCATTTTTTTGTTTATTGTTAATTGTTCGTATATTTTGTGTAATATTTTTGTTTTTTTAAGTTTATAACATTTAAATTATATGCATCATTAAAATGAAAAATTGCAATAAATGTTTTTTTCAAAGTCATATCATCAATTCAGACGTTCCTTTTGCAATACAAACACACTTTCATTCGCAAAAGGTACTTTAGCGTCTTTTATATGCCCATTTTACATGGCTTTTTGACAACACACCCTCAATCCCCCCTCCTGCCAAGTGTACTTTAGCAAAGAATTAAATTCCGTGCAGCCCAATTAGATCTGCACATCATCCGATTCTCAATCGCATTGTCCAAAATAAAATCTACGCTCACCGAAACTTTTTCATCCCAGATCAAATAAAATAAACGGTTCTTCTGATTTTCAATGGCGTTCGGTGACCGTATGACGACATTTGAAGACTCGGAGAAAGAGAGCGAGTACGGCTACGTGCGAAAGGTGCGAATAAATAAATCCAAAGCAATCCAACTTGTTGGAATTCAATAGTTTTATGCGTAGATGATCGTTGTTTCGTGTTTTTGAATAGGTATCAGGTCCAGTTGTCGTAGCAGATGGAATGGGTGGAGCTGCTATGTATGAATTGGTTAGAGTTGGTTATGATAATTTGATTGGAGAGATTATTAGATTGGAAGGCGATTCAGCTACAATACAAGGTACCTTTTTTTGTCCCGAATTCAAAAAAATAAACATATTGGAAAAAAAAAAGAGTAGAGTTTAACTCTACTGTTCTTTTTGGTGGTGTGTTGCCACCTGATAGTTTATGAAGAGACTGCTGGGTTGATGGTGAATGACCCTGTTTTGAGAACTCACAAGGTAATTAGAGCGAATTTTATATGCATATCTGCCAGACGACTTTGTAATATTCTCCTTTTTTGTTTGAATCCATTTTTGACTTACATATGTTATTGTGTACTATACTGTTATGTCCCACTTCGTCTAGTATGAGTGAAGCCGTCTAAAAGAGAAAATGGCTACCATCGGGTCAATATCGATAGAGTGGTCCAACGCGGACGTTGAACTTCCGAAGCGTGGTGGAATGTTATGTCTCACATCATATAGCATGAGATTATCTGCCTCCCTTGAAGCAACACAAAATCCTGCAACATTAGTGATTATCTACCACATACTCCAAATTTGCAAATAAGCCAAACAACAAATCAAATTTACATTACAAACCATGAACTTTGTGAAGAGATTCAAAATAACTTATCAAGTAGGACAGAAGACACTTAAGGACAAGTGATGCATAGTATTTGATGCTTCAAGCATGGTGGGTAAGCAACAGAGAGATATATAGTCACAAAGATATAAGATACTGCAAATTTGAAGAAATTGTCACAGTTTTGTGTTATGAAACCCTTGCATCTGTAAATTCCAATGAAATTAACAAAGTATGGGATATGAAGTTCCATTTAGTTTTGACCGTAATACACTGGCTCAAAACAAAGTATGGAACTTTATATGCCTATTTTATATTTGATAGTGTGGTTTTCAGGTTTTAGGCCATGAGTGTACCACTATTGAACCTTTGTATGACTAACCTTATTTTAGATGGGTAGAGCTAGAGCAGGTTGGTTGCTTTAATGGTTTACCCGTTTCTGCTCACTTGGTCTTTTAAATCAGGGTAGGTAAGCAGATAGGGGTAACCAAACAAACCTGGATTTAGCACACCTATTTATGCAACTCAAATAATCTTAGATTTAGAATCTGAACATTGTAGAATACAATTTAAAACTCATGGTTTTTACTTTTTATTACATTGAACCAACATAGTTTTATCGCCGCTTTGTTTTTATATGCCTTCAGTTTCAATATTTTCCCCACAGTAAGTCCAAAGAATACAAAAAGACACGGTCTATTAGCATCAGTGTCTAAGTTAGTTGTTAAACAATGCTGCTTTTAGGGCTTCATTTGTTCTTTTTTTCCTGGAATAGTATGTGATTTTCATTGGGTTTTTGTTCTTACTCAAATTTAAATCTACAATTATGATTTTGTTCTTTACAGCCCTTGTCAGTAGAGCTGGGTCCAGGTATTCTTGGAAATATCTTTGATGGAATTCAGGTATTCATCCATATTATGCCTTGTTTCAATGTTTTGTATTTTCTCCGTTATATATATATGCATATATATATGTACATATATATACATACATACATATACATATACATACATATATATATATACACATATATATGGCTATTTGAACACAAAATTAAACACAAAATGGCGACACAAAAGATCCGGACCATTGGATTTTTTGTCTTTATGGAGAGGGTGAAATTTAGAGGGTAATCCAACGGTGGAGATACTTTGTGTCACCGATTGTGTCTCCATTTTGTGTCTAAATAGACTTTCCCTATACACACACACAAGTAAAAGTAACAACTGAAATCAATAAATTCAACAGAGACCACTCAAAACTATTGCCATAAGATCTGGCGATGTCTATATTCCTCGTGGTGTCTCCGTCCCTGCTTTGGACAAAGATACGTTGTGGGAGTTTGATCCGAAGAAATTATGTGAGAAATTCATTCTGCAAGTCTACATTATATTATAACTCTTGAATCTAATTGATGTATATTGAAGAAACATCAATGACGTACTTTCCATGTTGCAGCTGTCGGAGATCTTCTCACCGGTGGAGATTTATATGCGGTCAGCTTTGTTTTCTTAGATGTTTTGTTTTGTGGCATCTCTTAGTTTCCCAACGTTATTGTGAAGTTAATTTGAACAGACTGTCTTTGAGAATACTCTGATGCAACATCATGTTGCTCTTCCTCCTGGCTCCATGGGTAAAGTCAGTTACATTGCACCTGCTGGTCAATACAGCATCAAGGTTAATATAAATAAGATCAGATGTGTTCTTGGCATGCAAATCATGATTTAGTGTTTCATTGAAGCCTTGAACATCTAGAATATAATATTTGCAGGACACAGTGCTTGAGCTGGAGTTTCAAGGCATAAAAAAGCCTTTCGCGATGCTTCAGGTAATATATCTGACTTTTTTCATCTCAATGTGCTTGAATTTGGTTTCCAATATAACCCTTTCTTTAATTTAGACTTGGCCAGTGCGTACTCCTAGGCCTGTTGCATCGAAACTTGCAGCCGATACACCTTTATTGACAGGACAAGTAAGTCTGATAGTAATCATTGGTTGTTAATCAAACTTATTTCAACAATTTTCTGAATACCGTGTGTATGAATGGTGTCAGCGTGTTCTTGATGCTCTATTTCCGTCTGTGCTGGGAGGTACTTGTGCCATACCTGGAGCGTTTGGCTGTGGTAAGACGGTCATTAGTCAGGCACTTTCAAAGGTAAGGTTTAATTTTATCAAACTACTTAGATAAAACCTTCTTATAATACATCTTTGCACTTTCTGTTGTACCTCTTCCAGTACTCTAATTCTGACACAGTGGTTTATGTTGGTTGTGGAGAAAGAGGAAATGAAATGGCTGAGGTATGTTTATATGATATTGGATAGGCTGCTACATGTCTAGTGGGACACAAGTTGGTCACACAATTGATAACATAACAAATCTGAATCATTGGATTCCCCTCGAATTCAAAAACGCACTCAAATCCAATGATCAAGATATGTTGTGTTAGATTCCGTGTTCCAATAGCCGCTCCCTTTGTTGTTTATCTTCATGTACGTACCATGGTTCATGTTATTGAAAATTTCAGGTGCTTATGGATTTCCCTCAATTAACAATGACATTACCTGATGGTCGTGAAGAATCTGTCATGAAGAGGACAACACTTGTAGCGAATACTTCTAATATGCCAGTGGCTGCCAGAGAGGCTTCCATTTACACTGGTATGCCTCCTAATTTCTGTTTTCTCTACATCTGACTTCGGTTTATTATTGAGATAATTGAAAATGTTATCTAAAGGACAATCCAATTCAGTAGCAGTCCTCTCCATCAGTCTCTCCAGCTTATCCCACGGTTTCCATTTTTCATAATGTTGTGAATACACAGTTCTCTAATGAACAAAGTGTCTGGACATAACATTGATTTGCATTTAGCATGCTGTTTATTTGTTTATGATGATGTACCATACCATTCATATATGTTTGGGAACTTCAGTTTTGCGTTTTGATCATCTACGCTAAATTGAGATACCTGATTGACCAAAAATCGATTCCCCTGGCATTAATTCCTTTAAGCCAATCTCCATCTGGTCGACAAATGGGGATAATCATCACAAATGTACAATTGCCTCCAACCGATCCCCATTTTTGTGGACATCAAGAGAATCCTGCTTGGGATTGGATTTTGAATCTTGACATTTGGCGATCCAATTCTAAGTTCCTGTATATTGGTTAGCATAATTTTCAATGCAAATCAATGTTTAATAGGGTGATAAAAAATTGATTAGGATTTGGGGACAATAGTCAGCAAAGAAGAAAGATGAAGTAATTCGGTATAGTTAGTATGTATACAATTATTAGATTATTTTTATATTGGGTCTTATATCTCTAGTCTATTTTCTTAACAATATTGTGCAAATTATAACTAAAATCACATTACACTGACTGATTGACATCAAAAAGATTAAATAAGACAAATAAAATAACAAATTGGTATTAAATATAAATGTGACAACATTAAAACATAATTAATCAACAAGGTTTTAAGTCTAGGACTTCGGTCACGTTTCGTTTGGAGAATTCTAAAGGTCCGATCTCGGACCGAGGGAGATTTCGAACGAGATGAGTACATCTAAGGCGTCCATTTCAAATTTACATCTTGGATCATAAAGTTTATTTCCGGTACATCTCGAGTATATGTTGTCTCTAAAATTGATTTGCACGCATAATAATATCTATAAATACTAACTTAAACATAATAATTTTCACTTGATTTGCCTTTTCATTAATTTTGCTCTAAATGTCCAATTCCACTTCTAATTAATTTAATCCCCTTTACCAAATTCAATCAAATCACATATAGTAAAATTTCTATAATTCTCCAACAAATCAAATTAACATGAAAGGACAATTAAACCTCTTTCTAATCGAATCTAGCCATCTTCTAGTGTCAAAATCAATCATACACTAACAATGTTCTTCATATTAAAGTATGATAGGAAAATAACTTCTAATCATGGATACAAATGACTGAGTGAGGTATATACTCACCGATTTCTCTTAATCATTATCAGACTTAAATTCTCTATTTTGTTATCTCCTTAAATGTTTTTTCATCCCACTATATAGTTCTCTTGTTTAATGACAAACAAGACATAGATAGAGAAAATAAGGTATTTATGACTAGTGAAATTTTGATCCTAAAATTGAATTTTTGAATCCGTCGAGACAAAACCAATTTCCCTCAAAATATTTTTAGTGCCCTTCTTATATTGGGGTCCAAGACAAACTTGTGTAAATCCGAGAATTATTAATTTTTTCATAACCGGTCATATCTCGAGTTATGTGCATTCAATTTGGTTTGTACCATTGCTGTCAAAACCCTCATTTCGACTAGTCACGTGCATATATAAATATTTTTTGTGCTATTCATCGCATAATTTTATTTTTTTTAGCAAAATTCAAGTTGTCAGAGAAAAATATTATATCGTTCGAGATATCAGAATTATATTATCAAGATCTCGGCCGATATATGGAAAACGAAATTTTTATAGAAATTTTGTGTTTCGTTTTGCTGGAACTTCATCCCGAGATCCCGGATCTGAAACGGTGTTAAGTAAAGTGGTAATCGATAATACATATTTAAAAAAAATCAATGTTTTATATCCCTCCCATTTCACATCTTCACTACAAGTCGGGGAGAATATCAAAAACTAACTCATCAATAAATGATGAGTAGAAGTGTCACTTTTAGAGCTGATAGGTGTGGCTCGATGAGCGGAGTTGACTGGTGTTAGAGCTTGAGTGACTAAAATTAGGATTTTGACCAATGATACCAAAATTTGGATTTTTGTAAAGGCATCATAGGAGGGGAGACTTGGTATTGTTTTATGCAAGGTTTTTATGCATTGTCAACCCGTTGTAGTTTGAAATGATAGTTGTGATTATAGCGGCGAGTAAGTGCATTCAAAATTGGAGTTGGGTCGATGGTGCAATTATTTAGAGTGACATTAATTTTTTTGGAAATATTAGTGGTTTTGACAACAATATTTGTATATTTTGTAGGGTAAATGTGTGTATAATATTCCATTTATTGTGTGTTTTTACATAACACAAATTATTTACGATGTAAATAGTACGATTGAAATTGATTGCACTGCAATAACATTATTTATTGGACTGTTCGAATTTGAGCGTATCTAATTCAATATTGAAATTTAATTTGTATTTTAGAAATATTGAATTCGATAATGATCAAGGATAAATTCGCAGAGTCAAATTTAACATTATTCTTAACAACTATTTTATAGATATAAAAGGAGAAACTATTTAAATGATTTTTATGAATGTGGTGTATGATTAAGAGGTTCTTTTAAGAGGGAACTATGCCAAAATGCCTCTCAATCAAATTTGCAAGCAAACCGATTAAAACTCTCAAGATGAAAGTTTATGTAATTACTAGGTACACCACGTAAATAGCTTGACCTTCGAAAACGTTGAACTCATTCGACATTGGTTTTGTAAAGAAGAATATTACAACTCTTTTTTTTAGAATTCATGATTGCATGCTTCTTTTATATTCACTGTTTGCACCAAAATTGATCAAAAATACTCAACTAATATGATAACACCGTAGGTTCAGTCACAATTTTCAGAAAGAGAATTAAATGCGCAGATCACAGCTTCAATAGCAAAAAAGTAAATGAACACACGAATTTTATAGTGTTTCGGCAAATTCTGCTCTACGTCCACTTTAATAATCCTTTTGTTATACTATCTCGTTTAGCCTTAGAAAATTAATGGAGGAAGGAAAGAGAAACAATGAAGAATTGCCAAACGAAGATCCTTTGCAATGAGCCAATGATCCTGTATTTATAGGAGAAGACGTGCAAATATCCAGCTGATAATTTGCGTGCAGAAGACCGAAACGAAGACGGACCGATCCAGGAAAAATGGGATCCATACGGGGCCATAAGACCGATCGGGGCCGATTGGTGGTAGGGCCATGTGGTGCCACACGATCAGTTGTGGTGGTCCCCCTCTACTTCCTTTTCGTGCTTCCATAGTTGTTTACTTGATTTTCTTGGTATTTGTTGAGTTATTGAGCGATCATCGTTGAATTGAATTGCCAATCCGAGTGATTCATAGCCATAGTGATCCGATCTGATCCTCTGTCTAGGAGAAGTTCCAATTCATACTTAGCCAATTTCGCGATGTCATTTGCTTGAATCCGTTTGACTATCATTCATAGCTTTGCTTATAACTGATCTCCGAATCTGCTAATCATATCTCCGAGCTTCCTGCCTTGATGACCGCAAATCCATTTAGTCAACTCCATGGTATCATGGCCTTGCCAAAAGGCGGAATAACATTCGCCCCTCAAAACATGCCTTGTGATTGGAATGTCTGTTTTGAATTACCATAAATCCGAAGTCCATAATCCATCGATAGCCAAATTTCTAATCCATAATCCAATCCTTTGCCAAACCGAGTTGCCGTAGTGTACGACTGTTCCGAGTCGATAGCCTTCCAAAACCATTTCAAATCCTTAGCCGAATCCATATCCATCCAAAGCCAGTAAATGAATTCATGATCTCATCGGACCGTTTGCCAATTTCAAGCTCTCGTCGGATAAATAGTCCGGTTCATAGTCTTTCTGGACCGATTATAGCCTCTTCGAGCTCTTGCTGGACTCCATCCAGTCACTCTCTGATGAAAGGGGGAACAACGATAAGTGAGCCGATCCCGTCGCTCTCCAGCACAACGGCAATTCTTCCTGCACTCTGGTTCAATGTCCCTGAATATAAAGCGACGTCGTGACCTTCCTAGGTCGATCATGGTCTCTTCAAACCTTTGCTAGACCACACTCACTCTCTGGCGAGAAGGGCACAATGATAGGTAGACCGATCCTATCGCTCTTCGACGAAACAACCTACTTCTTGCTTCTTCGTTTTTGTCTCTCTGGTCAGAACAATAACGCCATCTGTGAAGTATTATTCTCCGGGCTCGATCGCCCAGTCGAGGACTTAATCTACATACGAGTCCATCCTGTCGCTCTTCGGCGAAGAGACTCACACTTTGTGGTTATTGCCGTCTCTCCGGTCAGGACGACCACGACCTGTCTCATTTAACTTTTAAAAGAAGATTTGAGCATTCCAAAATCCATTCATTAAATTATTAAATTTAAGTTTTTACAACCAATAAAACTAGAAAACCAAAATTGCCTCTTCGGGCTTGACGCTTCGTCGTCATCTTAGAGTATGCTTAAGGATCGATCTTGATCACGTACACGTGTATGTGACTTATCCGTTTTATTATAGAGTTTTTATTTATTTAGTTCATGTCATCCCGATCAATAGATCTGTAACCTCGATCCAACGCCATTTCCATTTGTTGCAGACGGTGGCTGCTCTTGTTACATCGTCGTAGTCTGAATCCTTATATACTGCGGTAGCTTACCATTCATGACATGTTCCTCAATCATATCCTTCAAGTGCTTGCAATCATTGGTAGTGTGTCCGTCCAACTCATGAAATAAGTGGTATTTTCTTGATGCTTGCTCACGGTTGGTAGGCTCTCTTCTTGCCGGCTTTCTGTATGGAAGGCGTCCTTAAATATCTAAATAAATCTTTTCCAAAGTCTCGTTCAAATCAGTATAAGAAGAGAACTTCGGTTCTCTCCTTTGTTGCTTCGATCCGTTGAAGCCATCATCTGCTTTTCGCTTTTCTTTGTCTTTGCCTAAACCTTTCCCAAACGGTCCTCCGTCCCTCGCTGCGTTAACCTCTTTTCTACCCGCCTTAGCATCCTCTTGCCGCAGGAACCTCTCAGCCTCGTGATAAATTCCTCGAGATTTATTGGTGGATCCCGTTTTAGTGCAACCCTGAAGTTTATGTCATCAGCTATTCGTGATACCGCCGCCATTAAGACCATATATGAATCCGGCTGATCCACCGAAGCAACCGCCGCACTAAACCATGTTAAGAATTCCTCAGGGACTCTTCAGTCCTTTGATTCAGTGTTGTCAACGTCATCACAATCGGGTCTCGTGATGTGGGCCCGAAATTGCCTCACGAATTTATCAACCAACTTCGTTCAAGTACGGATAGAACCGTTCTCTAATTGCCTAAACCACATTGCAGTTATATCCGCCAAGTACAAGGGAAAACATAACGCCATCACTTCCTCCGTGCCTCCAACACCTTCATATGCCTCATGTACCTCGTCAGATTAACCGTAGGGTTTGATTTTCCGTCATATCATTGTCGGTAGTTTGAACTCTGGTATATTCCTAGCATGCCCAATATTAAGAGTAAATGGACTCGTATTCATATTTTTCAGATCCTTGTTCATCAATCCTCCTCGCATAGATTGTCTGATCATTTCCGCAAACCTGCCGGTGCCATCTAAAGGTAGCATCCAATCATCGTTTCCAGCCCGCCCTTCGTCTCTGTGAGGGAATCCTGGAACATACTTCTTTGTACGTGCATCCGTATTCTGATCCGCACCAAACCGCACGACATCGACCACTGGCCTACCGTGAACCGATCCGGTAAGACCCGGGGGCATGCCCCCAAGTCCTAGGCGATCGGCGTCGATCCATATGAGGGGGTCGGTGTTGATCCCTCCATGTTGACCGGGGGTTCCCCCAGCTGCTCCGTTCCGTTCTTCCGCCTGTTAGCTCCGACTCTATGCTCTTGGTTCTGATTTTCTGTAGCTCCTACCGCTTCAACTCTTTGATCCAGATTGCCATTAGCTCCTCCTCCAGCTTGTCCAATTTGGCTGAGGAAATTCTACATCATCCCATCTCGTCTCTTCATCATATGCTCCTGCATTGCCTCCATCATCGTCTTCATCTCGTTTCTAGTGATGTAGACGAAGGGTTGATTAACTCCAGCTTCTTAGGTAACTTCATGACTTTCCCCATGGTGACTTCTATCCGCAGGTGCTTTCCTTGTTGATTGTCTCACCATTGATTGAAATCTAAGCTCCAAATCATTTTCCAAATCTACGGGTGTAAAAGTAACCTCGCTTTGATACCAAAATGTTTGCACGAAAATTGGTCACAAACACTCAACTAATATAATAACACCGCAGATTCAGTCACAATTTTCAGAAAGAGAATTAAATGCGCAGATCGCAGATTCAATAGTAAAAAAGTAAATGAACACACAAATTTTATGGTGGTTTGGCGAACTCTGGCATACGTCCACTTCAATAAATTTTTTTTATTATATTACAGAATTACAAATACATTTTATTTCATCCTTAAAAAATTTATAGAGGAAAGAAAAAGAAACAATGAAGAAGTGCCAAAAGAAGAAGTTCCTTTGCAAGGAGCCAATGATCATGTATTTATAAAAAAACACATGCAAATATCCAGTTGAAAATCTACGTGCAGAAGACCGAAGCCAAGACAGACCGATTCGGAAAAAATAAGGCTTATCCAGAGCATAGGACCGATCGGGGCCGATCGGTGGTAGGGGCCACGTGGCGCCACCTGATCGGTTGTGGTGGTCCCCCTCCACTTTCTCTTCGTGCTTCCACGGTTGTTTGCTTGATCTCCTGGTATTTGTTGAGTTTGAGCGATCACCGTTGAGTTGAACTGCTGATTCGAGTGATCCATGACCATAGTGATCCGATACCATTCCCTGTCTAGGGGAAGTTTCAATTCATACGTAGCCAATCCCGAGATGTCATTTGCTTGAATCCGCTTGACTATCATTTATAGCCTTGCTTATAACTGATATCTGAGCCTGCTAATTATCTTTCCTGGCTTTCTGCCTTGATGACCGCAAATCCATTTAGTCAACTCCATGGTATCACGGCATTGCCAAAAGACGGGATAACATTCACAAATATTTGGATCTTCAAAAGAATTTAAGTCCAGCATCAAAATTTTCATATCTACGTTTCCTTTTTGACTTTCTATCCTTTGTATTGCAAGATCGCCATGTGATATTGCACTTTTGCATATTCATTAATATCGATGCATCATCTTTTAGCAATTTATTATCTTCTTCAATCTTTTCAAGTATCATTTTCCTCTCATTATTTC
This sequence comes from Allium cepa, assembly GCA_030765085.1. Classification (NCBI taxonomy): domain Eukaryota; kingdom Viridiplantae; phylum Streptophyta; class Magnoliopsida; order Asparagales; family Amaryllidaceae; genus Allium; species Allium cepa. Next base: position 267,087,527 of record CM060932.1, read on the forward strand.
GTTTTCTTTTTAGTTTGATCTTCATTTCGTCCGGTGGGTTTAGATGATGATGGTGTCAAATTGTCTTGCTCAATCATGTCACGATCTTCTTTAAATTTGATGGAAAATGATGATTGTAGAAAATATTTCAAGGAATTACTTTCCTTCATAGTGTAGGCGTTGCTAAGGTTTCAACATCTGTACATTTTTCAAAGTCCTTTAGATTTGGATTGATACGATCATCTAAAATTCTTTGCCCGATTTATCCTTAATACGTTTTTCTTTGCCCGATTTATCCTTCATACGTTTTTCTTGTATGGTGCGCCTAAAATAACAGTGTATAATTTCACCCTTATGTATATACGTAGGTCCATCTTTGGATCGCCACTTGGATCAAACCATTCTATTGTTTAGAACAACCTTTATATACGTCATATGTTTAGCGGTTTTTTGATTGGTTAGCAATTTGATACTTAGAACATCCGTGCTATCTGGAGGCAAACATTCTTGATACAGAACACCAATATGTTCCAATAATTCATCTCTTTTTATTTAACTCCTATAACATTTTCTTGTGAAATTTCAATGTACACACAAATAAAACTTATGTCATCTTCTGCTCTAAATGATTTTCCACGAAAATCATTATAATTTCGGCCATATTTAACAAAAGATGTGCGTTGAGAGAATATTAATATTGAACTAACTAATGCATGTGGAATAACATGAAAGTTAGAACAATTTATAGACATTTTTGAATAAAAGAAGATAAATGTTTAAAAATTGAAATTTAGAAGATGAATAAGTTAGTGTTGTCAAATTTATCGATGACACGGGTTAAAAATGTAAACTGAAGTTGCGAATTTGATGTGAGTTGTCGATCTTTTGAAGCTGCAAACTGTCAAAGCTTCTGAAGATGAGAGCTGTAAATTTCAATTTTTAGTATAAATTATTAAATAGTGTCATCGTAGGGTAAAATTGGTGATATTACTTCGTGATTTGAACAATCTACATACATTTTTGGATAAAAGAAGAGAATTATCCAAATATTGGAATTGAAAATTGAATAAAGTTGGTGTTCATAGATCTTCCAAAGATGTGAGTTTAACATGTATCATACGAGTTACCGGTGACTATAGTCTGATTTCTATAGATATGAGTTGTCAAATCTTCTAAAGATGTGAGTTGTCTTGTCAAATTTTATGACAGTGGTGTCTTAATAGACTCAGGGTGCGTTTTGCACAAAACGAAAGAGGTACGAGAAATGAGCATTTAAAAGAAGAATAAAAGGAAAAGTATATTGAAAGAAGAATACATTCTTGTGTAGTAAAAGGGGTATTAGGAAGGGGTATTTAATTGTTTTTTTGTTGTTAATATTATTTGAAAGGAAAGAATAAATAGGGGGATTAAGCGGTGAACCGTTGGCATCCGACGTGAACGACTCTTTTTTAACGGTTTGCTTGAACAGAGTATATGTATGAGTTATACGGTTGACGTGTCAGACGCATCAGACACATGCAACACGAACATGAACCAGCCTCAAAAAGGTTACGAACGACGCTTAAAGACGTAAGTTGTAAAACAGTTCCACATCAACATTGCAAATATTGAAATACACCAATGATAATGAAAACGCTGAAATACTACATCTCATTGGCGCACGACAAGATATTAATAGTGAAGCATTAAAATACAATAATATATTAACACAATACAACATTCATTAGGATAATATACAACAATAATGAAAACATAAATACGACAATAACTAAAATAATGAGATACTATATCCATAAGTTTGATCAACCTCTTTAGTACATTTGATAGCTATGTGTCCAACAATTGAGCTTTTTTTGGAATGGCTCGTTCATTGAAAGTATTAAAATACTGAGATAAGATAATTGTTGTTTTCATTGATGTCATGTACCAATTTTTCTCAATCTCGATAAATCTACCATAATAATCTTTATTGCTAGACAAAAATGAAAACGAAGACGATATTTAAGATGTACCAACTCCGAATTCATTGTAGAAAGCCAGGTGATATTTTTTAAATAGGTGCTAAAACGAATGTAAAATGAATAAGTTAACACAACATAAAATCATTTTCATTCATAGTTGTTGCTTGGTATTCTTGCAAGTATGATTAGCAAGCCGGATAAGACATAGCCCGACCCACTCAAAGCCGGTCCAGCCAACCTACGACCGACTCATCCATGTCAGTTCAAACTCAAGCTAGCTCCAAACCAATCCATCTACTTAGTAGCATATAAAGTCAACAACTGGGCTGCTGAAGCCGAAGTGGCTTCAGTAGTCAACTCGTCAGACAAGGACCGGACATCTAAGCACAACCCAGCTCCATCCGCACTGGTTCGGCTCACCTATGACGGCCTCTTCCATGCTGGCTCACAGTCATAATAGCTTCAACAACCAACTTACTAGGCAAGACCGTCTCAAGCGCGACCCATCTTTAGTCCGGCTTCATCACAGCCGCCTTCGATCGGTCTCAAGCGGCCCGTCTTGGCATCTCATAGCCTCTGGCACCTCCATTGCAACTTGATCCTTAGCACCATTCAACTTTCCTCGGTAAACTTAGGCATTAAGCAACCGGCCCACTAATGACAGTCCACATCCAATATGGCTTCAGGCCAGCTAATCAAGGACCAGCTCCATCGCCGTCTGACAAAACTCAAGATGGCTTTAACAGCTATCTCATCTGTCAAGATCGGCTCAGGCATGACCCGTCTCTGATCCGACATCACCACAGCTCATACCGTCATATCACAGCTAGTCCGACATGTTCTTTATACCTTTGTTCTTAGGCAGCATTCAGTTTTCTTCGTTGCTTTAGCAACTCACCCACATTGCCACATAAGCGTGCAAAAGTAAAAGACAAGCCGTACCGTCAACTGTGCTAGGTGTAGTAGTGAAGCAGCTGAAAACATACATACTCCTGTAGCTCACTGTCAGCATATAATGCGCGTTAAATGTAATGCATGCGCCCGGTATGGAGAGACAACTAGCATAATTCTCGGCCACATATTCCAACCTTCCTTTATAGCCGTCTTCCATCAATCAGGCGACTAGATCAACAGCCGAGTGTCCATCCTGTCTGTTTTTGTGCGTGATCTCAGCCATCATGTCTCCTATAGCCACTATAAATACCCCAAGCCATGCAACTTCAAAGGAGTTGAAAACTAGTTGATTTCCGGTTAAATTTAAAGTCATTATATCTCAACTCAGTCACTTATCACTCATCAAAGTAAATCAAAGCCCTAAGCCCTTAGGACTAATCACTTTTTAGTCTTAAGTACTTTATTTTTTGTTATTCTCTTGTAATTTCCTGTAATTGTAAGATATAAACATAGTAAGAGATATTCATGGTGGACGTAGACAAGCTTACCGAACCACTTTATATTTTGTGTCATCCATCTTTCTTCATTTGTTTTTTTCTTTTGTCTCATTTTACATTTTTAAGCTAATGATTAGCAAGTAACTTTTGCTATCACGTGCGTCTTAGTCTAGTTCCAAGATTAACTAATTCTGTAGCCGACAATAGTTATATTTGGAAAGTTAAAACAACATGAAAATCATTTTTATACATGTCACACTTTCTATTGTTGGTTTCTAAAATACTTTGCTAAGATAAATAATTAGACAATTGAATAGGCAAAAGAAAACATAGAATTGGTAAACAAATATTTAATAGATAAATGACTAATAAATGAAAGAATAGGTAAATAATTGATGCTTGCAGTGCATGTTATATGTTAAAATAACAGTGTTGCATTTTCTTGAAAACAGATTCATGTCCCTAACAGACATGAAAAATAGAACAGAGTTATTACATCATTTCTTGATAGTCCATGATTAACTCACAGGAATATGGCAATATAAGTTATGTTAACATCACCTTTCCCCCCTATTTGTATTCAGGCATCACTATAGCTGAATACTTCAGAGATATGGGATATAATGTAAGCATGATGGCTGATTCTACCTCACGTTGGGCAGAGGCACTGCGTGAAATTTCAGGACGATTGGTGAGTCCTTTATTACAATGTATTTTTGTTCATTTACTTCATTGTGTTACGTGAAATATACTTATTTAGTAGCACCTAAAATGTTGTCTGCAAATATGTTTAATTTACACATTACAATTTCGGTACTTTTTCCATATGGAAGACGTAACTATCGATAAGACCCTTTATAGCCCTCTACATGAAACCGTTGGATTTGTCAAATCAGTGGTAGATTTAATTTGATTATTTAATACTCTTTTGTCCTTTATTGTTTTTCCCTCTCTTACATCACCGTATAATTCATTCATCTATTCAATAAATCTGATGGTCCATATGAACAAGCTATGAAAGGGCTAAATATAAATGTGCCATGGATCCTTCCGCAGAGAAAATATATGTAATTTTTGGAGCTGATTATTGATTCTAAAGTCAAGTTACTTACCAAAGACTAATCCAACAAAACTAAAAATAAAAACCGTTTAAATTTGTCAATACTCAGATGCATGTCTTCAGTCTTCTTTCATGTGTAATTTCTGCACATTCTGATTTAAATACTTATGTTATACTAATTTTTGCAGAATGTCTAAACAATAGATGATCGTTATTATTTTAACTTGCTACCTTATTCAATTCAAGTTCAAAACTTGTGCTTCTGTATTTGAGCAATCAAAAGGCATAAATAATAATAACATATAACACCTGTTTGCTGATTTGCCATTCATTATCGCAGGCTGAAATGCCGGCAGACAGTGGTTACCCTGCATATCTTGCTGCACGTCTAGCGTCCTTTTATGAACGTGCTGGTAAAGTAAAATGTCTTGGTGGGCCGGACCGTACTGGTAGTGTTACTATTGTTGGTGCTGTGTCCCCTCCTGGAGGTGATTTTTCGGACCCTGTGACTTCTGCTACTCTCGGCATTGTTCAGGTATAAAAAGCTATAATGGTTGCATGTACATTTCTTCACAATCGGTTATATCTAATTCTATTGTAATTATGTACACATGGTCAACTTGTGTGCAGGTCTTTTGGGGATTAGATAAGAAGCTTGCACAGAGGAAGCATTTTCCTTCCGTAAATTGGCTCATATCATATTCCAAATACTCAAAGGTTCATCATTTGATCCTGGCTGTATCTGACATTGATATTAATTTTATTCCGATTCTATAATATATACTACTTTATCATGTCCTAACCCAATCAAGTGTGTTACACAACTTCTTTTAATGCCTATTAGAGTATGAAAGACATAACGTGTTGTGCATAGTCTTGTGTTACCTATAATTACAAGAATGATTACTCAGTTTGGTGGTTATCATCACCAGCATCCTTTATCTTTTTTCCAAATCTTTGAGATTTGTTATTCCCGGTTCCGTACGGTATAGTTGGTCTAAAAACCAAACTACCGTTTAGTTTATTTGTTATTTTCTTATCACATACAATGACACTAATTTGTTTTTATTTTAAATTCACCCTGGGTTAATTGAACTCGACAATCTAGTTTGGTAAATTACCAAAATTACCTTCAACTCATTCTACCAATTGTTAATAACAGAACTTGTATGTCTGTAGTGTTTAAAGTTTACTTTTGTTCAGTGGATATTACATTGTTTTGGCTAAACTTATATATTTGTTGATATAGGTTTTTGCTGTTTTTATATGCAGAAGTTCACTGTTCCGTTTATTTGTTTGCAGGCTCTTGAGTCTTTTTATGAAAAATTTGATTCAGATTTTATTGATATCAGAACAAAAGCTCGTGAAGTGCTTCAGAGAGAAGATGACTTGAACGAAATTGTCCAAGTAAGTTTACCTGCAAATTAATTGCAAATTGAAAGTCCTCCATCTTGATTACCAAAGGCTATGCTACTTTATATATGCTAAAACCGATCAATATAAGCTAAATTTTCGTTTCAGATGGCATGTTTAAGTCATAATGCTTGAAGCAATTGTAGGAAATGGTGCAATGTGTTTTTATATGTGCCCAAATAAAGGAAAACGAATAATCCCTTTTACATATTTGTCTAATTTATCAACTTATACAAAATGATGGAATGAAAATTTGTTTGTACACGACAGCAAACCAATCAGCAGTATAAACCCACTAATTGGATATGTACTTAGTAGTTGACATAGTCCCCTTTAACTAGGACACGTGTAGTTTCATCCCTTTTAGCATTTGTATTCCAAACCAATCTTTCTTCTGTTTCTACATATGATTTGGAAGAATATGTAATCATTTTCAACGAGTTGCCTCTTTTTTCTGTTTTTTCTTCTAATTCTTTTCCACATAAAACAGCTTGTTGGTAAAGACGCTTTAGCAGAAACTGACAAAATCACACTGGAGACAGCCAAGCTACTGAGAGAAGATTATCTTGCACAGAATGCTTTTACCCCGTAAGTGTTGTTGAATTGTATTTATCATGCTTTTGTTGTAAAATTTGTTTCAAATTTCATGGAACTCTGTTTTTAAATTTGATGCAGCTATGACAAATTTTGTCCGTTCTACAAATCCGTCTGGATGATGCGAAATATAATCCATTTTAATACTTTGGCCAATCAGGTACATTGTCAGTACTTTAGAAGGCATATAATATAATTTGTGGGAATATACTGTCCATATTTGAATATAGGTATATCATAGATCTGTTTTGGTAATAACTGAAATAAGAATGGCAAGACCCAGGCTGTTTGCTTCAGATTTCTTGGCAGAATAACCATGCACACACATTAAAATCCATGTATTATGAGCTTATTGGGTTCAGGACTTGTAAACAAATCGGTTAATCCACACGCCGCAATATGATGCACCACACTTGAATATAAATCTACTATTCATCTACTCCAAATTTGGCAATGAGCTAGTTCGCTTAGTCCCACTTAATTAGGCTTATATTTATAAGGTCCCAATCAAGTTTATGTTGTTCGTATGTATGAAAGTGTTGTATAATCCTTTTTAACAATTTAAACTTTGACAGGCTGTTGAGCGGGGTGCTGGTTCAGATGGCCAGAAGATCACCTACAGCGTCATTAAACATAGAATGGGCGATCTTTTTTACCGCTTAGTGTAAGTTGACTTGAACATAAATGAAACTTATGGCATCGTTTTGACTTATTTCCTTCCATTTTTTTTATCTGCTTCGTGTGTGCTTCGTGCGCGGCGCGTGCATGAATAATACCACCAGTGATCTTAACAAATGCTTAATTTAGTTATGCTGTAGCACTTATGTTATGTTTGCCTGTTTTGTAAAATTATAGGTCGCAAAAATTTGAAGATCCCGCTGAAGGCGAGGATGCTCTAGTTGCAAAATTCAAGAAATTGCACGAGGATCTAACTGTTGGTTTCCGCAACTTAGAAGATGAAACAAGATAAAAGTCTCATATACAACAGAAAACTCTGGGCTTTTGGTTGCGATTCTTTGCATCTGTATATCTCTTTTGCGCCTATTAAATTTATGGAGAGAAGGTATATATCTCTTCTGATGGCATTTGAGTGACTGTGGACCTCACGTCCTCTTGCTTTTTACATTATCATATTTTCTGGTTTGTCCTTTTTATTTACTTCATTTTTGTTTGAAATAAAATGTGCTGTAATGGTGTATGAGAAATACATTTCATTATGTGTAAATCGACCAACAGATTTTTTTTCTTAATAATTTATCAAACCGACCGTAGGGAGGTTTGTCTACTGTAGCTTGGTAAATCAAAGAAATTGTATGAAGTAAAAAATACAAGAAATATGCTTTTAACATGTATCCTCTAATCTTTTGAAGACTGTGCTTTTGTTATTTCCACATACGTCTTCTTAAATATCTTCCGACTTTTAAATTTTTTTCTCATGTTTAATTCAAATTAATAAAAAAAATACGTTAAATACTTTCTTTCTTTGAAATTTTGTACTAATAGTCGGTTCCCCTGAGTGGTTGTACCAGTTGTTTGTTATACATTATGATGATGATTGTTATCCTATTTTCCTATTGAGGAAATTCAGTACCCTTTCTTGAAGCATGTTTTAAATTTTATTTTTATTTTTATTTTTGTAAAAATAAATTTGAACATTGATCGCATGTTATCATGATTAGAAAAAAAATTTGTTGATTTTTCTTTTTTTTTTCGAAAAAATGTAAACATTTACAGAGTTCTATGTAAATATTTGTAGGGTTTTCTGTAAATATTTGTTGTTTAAATTTTTTTTCAAAGGACTGCAGATGTTTCTGCAAATATTTTGGGAACTTATAAATAAATGTTTTTTTTTTTTTTTTTTTTTACATACTATTTTAGAGAGAGGGCGGCTGTGCATTTTGAATTTTGGGGATTGTGTTTTTACGGAAGTTCGCTTTTATATTTATGTTCTGTTGTGGTCTTCTTGTGTAGAGGTTTCTACATCTCATTGGATATTCTGTTCTAATTTCGGAATTTCCCATGTGTTCTCTTACCCAATTAAATCTTAATAATTTTTGGAACCCCATTTCACTGTTAACCTTGAGGTAAAGCACTTTAGTGATCAGCTAACCTAATGTCCACATCGAAGCCCATATTAATTGAACAATCAATGTTTAAGTTAATATAATATTAGACAGTCATAAATAGCACGTATGCGCATCTGATAACTAGAAGTTTTTATCTTTTATCTAATAAGAAAAATTTATGAACGAGTGTGTGTTATAAGTGTAAAGGTTTTGGTAGTCACGGTATTTTTATTTAATGTAAATTGACGGTGAAATTCCATTCATGAATGGTTGTTAAGGGAATGGTGATGAAGATTAGGGTCGTAAACGGATACTTTCGGATACGGATAGTGTCATATCCGTATTCGAAATCATTTTTGGATATCGAATATCCATATCCGCTTAATTTCGGATATCGGATATCCGCATCCGTTTAATTTTCGGATACGGATGGATATCGAATATTTATCCGCTCCGTCCATAATCAATAAATTTAAAAGTATAAGTGAAAATGTTTGTATCAACATAAAACAGTTTTTGTACTAATGTTCATAAAAAAACCAAGGAATAAAAAAATGTGATGATAAAACATTGTTTTATACCAATATCCGTATGTGTATCTAAAAATATTCGAAAATTAAACACTAAAACCGTCTGTTTTCACTAAAAATGAGCAAAAAACCATATCGTAGTAACATCCAATGGTTAGGAAATAGTTGAAAAATCATATATTAATTAAATATAATTTTTATTATATATATATATATATATATATATATATATATATATATATATATGGATCAGTTAATCGGACGGATATTTTTCGGATACGGATACCACAATAACCATATTCGTATCCGGAAAGCTTTTCGGATATCGGATACACTACAAGAGAAACGGCTATTTCCAACGGCGAATGGCCGTTGGAGGCCGTTGGAAAGCCGTTGAAGGCCGTTGGAATTGGCGTTGGTATACACTTCAACAGTTTCCAACGGCATCAACGTGGATATACCAACGGCTTCCAACGGCAAATTTGCCAACGTGGCAAAGCCTGTTGACCAACATGCCGTTGGAAATCGTTGGAACATGCCGTTGGACGCCGTTGGAAGCCGTTGGAGTTAAATGGCAAATTGGCCGTTGGTAGCCGTTGGAAGCCGTTGCAAATCTGGGTTTTTTTTATATAAAAGCAGCGGTGCTTGCTTCCAGCCACACATAACCACAATTATATCAAAACAGCTCCATTTCGAGCATATGGATATAACAACTATATCCAAACATATATATAACCAAATCTTACATATATTTCAACATAATCCAACAACCAAACAGAACACAACATAACCATCATTAAAAAATCCAAACCAACATCAACAAATCCAAACCAACATCCACAACAAAACCATCAGAATGTATGAAATCCAAACATACACAAACCATCACATCAAAATGTATCAAATTCTCACCAACTCCAAAATATACATGCCAATAACAAAACATACCTAAATCACTCAGCACCAGAACCACCAGATGAATGAGGCTGTCCATACTGTGCGATGAACTCCGCCATACGCCGGATCAACTCCTCCGTCCTCGCTTCATGCAGCAAATTGTGTTCCCGCATCTCAGCAAGCTCGGCTCGTAGCTGCGCAATCTCTTCTTTATCTTGAGCCCTTCTTTTTGGGCTGTCTGAACCTGTAAACAAATTTAAATTATCAACTGCACTAGAAAATTAGTATTAAAATAATTGCAAATTAACTAACCGATTGGCTTACATATCCGTAGCGTTTGCCGCGGGTCACTGGATCCATGACGGACTCAAAAATGGCGTCCTCCTTATCGGGGGTCAAGTGAGCTCGTCCCGTACTCTCAAGTAAGGCTGTCCGCGCTTCCTGAAACTTTTGCTGTCATGCAAAATATAATTGAATATAGTTAATTACGTTATTTCAATTAACTTGTAAGTTTTAGTTACTTATGTTATACTTACATAGGCAGCACGCGCTTTGTCATCGTGGTCCCAAGAGTAAGAAACTGCGTCGGAATCATCGACCTGAGTCAATGCATGTGTATGGGTAAACACATCGCAATAACTAACAGCCCCCCGTGTTGTCTCTCCTGAAATATGCACATATAAATATACATTATTTATGATTTAACAAATTAAAACTTAAAATAATTAACTATTTGTCTTATTTAATAATTATACCAAATCTTCCCGGTGATGCTGGAAAGACTTGGAACCACCGCGATGTGTAACGGGGTTCCTGCTCCTGTCTGCAGAATTCCTCTCGGACTGCCTCTGCAAATTTAAATTGAAAACAAAAATTGTTTTGATAGTTTTAATTATTTATATATTATTTGCCTCAAACAATTTAAATTAAATATATGATAGAGATTTACCACAAAATCCTCGTTGCTCCACCAGGTGGCGAACTCATCAAAAACAGCTTCACTCATCCAATGAGGCTTCTTTCCCGATGTTTTGATGTTGTTAATCGTTTCGCGATAGTTTTTTGCAATTTTGCTGCTCCAATGGCGACGGACAACTGAAACATCAGAATCGGCCAAGTCCACTCCCCCCTCCACGTTTGAAAAAATATGAGTTATACAGTTGCTATAAATAGTGCAAACATGAATTGACATAATGTACATGACTACATAATGCAATAATTGCTATACCACACATACCAAAAAGTCCTGCCAGATAGCCTCCCGCACCCCCTCTGGTATCGCTGTCCACCTCGGCCAATACGAGGTCATACGAGCCATATACGCCCGTCGCGAGATCGTGAGTACTATGTTGGAAGGCTCCAACGAAAACCCACCGCTGTGTAAAAACAGAAAAAAAACATTTAATATTCCGTTACTACTATATATATTTGATAAAAGATTGTATGAAATAAAATTCAATTTTGAAACTTTATACTTACCTGCCATCGGCTTTGGGTTTCAGCCATACCATAGGCCGAACACCCGGCTGTGAAAGACCAGCATCATCACCTCTCTATGAGTTGGAAGATCCGGAGTGTGAACATCTGCGTCCCGACATACCTATATGAAATCATAGTATAAAGAAAAGTAAGGGTAACATTGATTAATTTAATATGCAAATGGTATCAGAATAATGAATATGGCGTAATATACATTATGGCGTAACATAAAAGAGACTCTGTGATACATATCATATAAAATTACTTTGGAAATAGAAAAATGAAAAAAAATTACCTTCTCAAAATATTGATTAGTGGTCAATCCTCATCGCTTTCGGATTCTGACTCTTCTTCGCACTCTATATTTTGTTCCTCTATACTCTCAAATGCTTCAATTAATGCATTTGATTCATCGTTTAGAGGTCCAAAATCTATTTGATCGTCGGTTAATATTATTCCTCTATTTTTCTCGATATCTGCTTGGTAAGCTTGCTGTTCAGGAATATTTCGTCCATCAAATGTAAACCTTGCTTTGGTTTTAAAAACAGCCGACCAATCTATTTTATTTCTTCTTAAAGATGGGTAAGGAGCATAATAAACTTGAAGAGCTTGTTTGGCAAGTACAAAAGGGTCGTACTTATAATACCTCGAAGTATGTTTGATTTCTATAAGATTATATTTTGGATCCACGTTTATTCCAGAATCTGCAACGTTGTTGAACCAGTTGCATTTAAACAAAAATACTTCTTCCGCGGGTCGAGTGAAATATGTCAACTGCAAAATCTGGGTCAACACGCCATAAAAGTCATTTATGTGATCATTTGGATCATCACTACCTTTGACAAATACACCAGTATTGTTAGTTGATTTTTCGGCACCGTATTCTTTGGTATTAAATTTATATCCGTTGACAAAGAATATTGGATATGTCTTGACTATCCTTTTTGGTCCCATAGCTAAATGTTTCAATCCTTCATCTACAACACAATTTGTTGTATCAAAAACGTAGTTAGAAAACCAAGCAGCAAATTCTTTACCGATATCGTCGTTTGTATGTTGTGATTCGTAAATACTGCAATTATAGAACAAATGTTGCATTATGATTAAAATACATGTGTGCATATATATATATATATATATATATATATTTGTGTATACATATGTGTAGACGTATGTGTATATATATTACCTAATAAATGGTGCAACTTCGGCACAGTTGAGAAGAATGTACGTGTGTGCTACTTGATATCTCTATCATCCAACCATACCACACATTTACCAACAGGCCGACCAGTTTTTTTAAAAATAGATAAAGTCGCTTGACAATCATCTTCATCAATGCCTTCATCACTACGCGTAGCACTTTCAAATGATATGTTCACATGGTCGATGAAATAGTGAGAGAGAAAAAACGAAGCTTCTTCTTCGATGTACGATTTGCAAATCGAACCTTCAACTCGAGCTTTCTGTCTCACTTTTTTCTTTAGATGGTTTGAATACCTAGCAAAAATTATTTTAATTTAATTTTGTATACATTTAATTAAACCAGTATGTAATAAACTAAATAGTAATATACCTTTCAAATGGATACATCCATCCATATTGCACAGGCCCTCGAAGACGTGCTTCAAGTGGAAGATGAATTGGTAAATGCTCCATAACATTGAAAAAACCTGGAGGAAATATTTTTTCCAGTTTGCAAAGCAATATCGGAATTTCTTCCTCAAGTTTACGTAGACGATCAACTTTTAATGTAGTTGAACAAATCTCTTTATAAAACAGACTAAGTTCTGTTACAACAGTCCAAACTTTTACGGGCAACAGTTCTTTAAAAGCGACGGGTAACAAATTTTTCATCATAACATGACAATCATGACTTTTCATCCCGCCAAGTTTATTGTTCTTATAGTCAACACATCTACGAAGATTAGAAGATATGCCATCTGGGAATCGTAATCCTTCCACCCATTTTAAAAGTAATTTAGCTTGATTATTGTCTAGCTCATAGCAAGCTTTTGGCTTTTTTGTGTCATTTGGTTTTATATGAAGATCAGGACGATTACATATTACTTCGATATCACGTCTTGATTTCAAATCATCTTTCGTCTTCCCTTTAACATTCAAAATTGTATTAAACAGATTATCAAACACGTTTTTCTCATTATGCATCACGTCAATATTATGACGAATCAAGAGATTTTTCCAATAAGGCAGTTCCCAAAATATGCTCTGTTTGCACCAGTTATGTATCGATGATTTACCATGAATTTCAATTTGTTCTCCGGTTTCATGTATCTTTAGATAATCCTTTACAAATTCATAAATTTCTTCGCTTGACCAAACCGTAGGTGGTCTCAAAGTTTCATGTCTATTAGCTGTAAAGTTTTTTTTTATCTCTTCTAAAAGGATGATTAATATGAAGAAAACATCGATGACAGTCAAACCACGAAACTTTCTTTCCATGAGGTAAAAAAATTGCTCGTGTTTCTTCCATGCAATAAGGACAAGCTAGACGACCGGCCGTATTCCAACCTGAAAGCATTGCATATGCAGGAAAATCGCTGATTGTCCACAATAAAGAAGCATACATGCGAAAGTTCTTTTTTTGGAAAATGTCATATGTCTCTACTCCCTCGTACCACAATTTTTTTAATTCATCAATCAATGGTTGTAAATAAACATCGATTCCTTGTGTCGGATCATTGGGACCAGGGACGACAACTGTAAGAAACATATATGGAGTTTTCATACACATCCAATGAGGTAAATTATAAGGTGTGACAATTATAGGCCATGACGAATATTTCGAACCAAATTGAGAGAATGGGGAAAATCCATCTGTACATAAACCAAGTCTAACATTACGAATTTCGGACGCAAAATCGGGATATTTCTGGTCAAAATGCTTTCATGCTTCCCCATCAGCTGGATGTGTTAACGTACCTACTTCCTGTGTTCTCACACCGTGCCATCTCATATGTTGCGCAGTTACAGAAGATGCATATAACCTTTGAAGTCTAGGAGTAATTGGTAAATAATGCATACGCTTATACGGGACTTCCTTTCCCTTTTTCTTTCTTGGTTTGTATCTTTCCTGATTACATATTTTACAATTTCTAAGGTTGATATCTTCCTTCCAAAACAACATGCAACCCTTTAGACACGTATCTATTTTTTGATACGGTAAACCGAAAGCCGACATCAGTTTTTTTACTTCGTAATGATTTTCGCACATTAGATTATTAGGAGGCATATGTCGTTTTGCAGCTTGTACAACAGCCGTAAATTCAGATTCTGTAAGGTTGTATTTGGATTTCATCGCAATGTATTCAGCAGTTACTGATAACTGGGTTCCGCTTGTGCAGTATTCCCAAAGGGGTTTTTTCGCGGCATCTAACAAATCATATATTTTTTTTGCCCCAATATTTGGTTCTTCTTCAGCATTACCATCGTCATCAGTTAATTGAGGAACATGAAACATTGAACGTGCAACATCTTCAACCATATGTTCTATAAGATTTGTCGTACCAATTTCATTACTCACCACCTCCTCATCTTGTACAGGATTAGATGCTAACTGTTCCCCATGACGATCCCAAATCAAATAGTTCGATACGAAACCGTACCGACGCAAATGAACTCTAACCATTTGTGGTATCAAATGCTTTAACAGTTTGCATTTACTACATGGACAACGGATTTCTTTGTAGTTTCCGTTATTACGTAAAGCAAAATCCATAAACACGCTAACACCATTATTAAAATGTTCACTTGTTGAGCCTTCAGTATCGACCCTTCGTTTTTGTACATCCAGCTCCGATCAGTAAAATAATTGTCCATTTACCTACGCATATAATTAAAAAGTACAATATAATTTTGTGTTGACATTTTTTATTAAAACAATTTTATAAACATTCTTCTTGTTTTTGTTGTATCTGTTAAAATAATACTTAAAGCTTATTTTGAAATGAACATTGTATTCTATTTAAACAATTTTATTAGCGAATTTGATATTAATTGATCATTGACACTTTGTTGATGGGTCATCCTACCTCCCATTACAAATACAATAACGTAATTAAATCGCATAAATCATTTCAATTTAAACGATCCAACAAAATTTCGACAGCACTTCGCTTTAGTTCCCTGAACAGTACACAATTGCGTGTACACAGAGAACATAAAGGGAAGCGCTGTCAAAATTTTGCGAACCGTTTAAACTGAAATGATTTACGAGATTTAATTACGTTATTGCTTTTGTAACTTGTCCAATACAGGGACAAATCCAACAAATACTGTATACGATGAATATAGATGTCCGTTCTGTTAAAAAACGAATATCCACACAACGATCATATACAATACTTATCAGACGGGGCCAAAAACACTCTAAGGGTTTAAAATTTTAAATTAGCGATATAAAAGTTTAAATTTTATTTTCATAAAATTTAAAATTTTATATCAATAAACAAATTGTTGAATCAACGCATATATAATGATTTTTTTCTAAAACAAAAAAGAAATCCAGTGTGCGTGCGCAACGTATAAAATAAACGAACAATGTTATACATATAATCGCATCACAAATCACATTCAGTCATGCACAAACTGTATCACGTATATATCGTATCATAACATATCAAAAGTGAACAATTTATATGTCAATATAATCACTTAATTTCTACGTACGTTTTTACGCAATTCAATCACCAATATAATAACAAGTGAGGTTCATGCTTAGGTTAGTGACAATTATTTTTGAAACTAATTTAATAATAAACCTAATTTAACAAATCATAGTTAAACATGCAATAATTAGTTTAATAACAGTAATTAAGGTCCAATACACTACACTACACGAACAGTAGCACAATACATACATTAAAATTACCAATTTAACCTAAAATAAAAAATTTAACAAAATTAGGGTTTTAGCAAATAATACCTGAGTTTGAAGGTTGTGAAGCTTGCAAACGAAGATAGAGATGTTAGAACGTGTACAAGGGGATAAAATGGGGTTGGAAATGTTTTAGGGGGGGAGGGGGGAAATGGGGGTTTTTGGAATAGATTTCGGGTGAAGATGGAATGGGGAAGAAGACGATCGAGCTGCAGGTTACTCGCGGTTTTCCAACGGCTTGTAACGGCCGCCAACGGCATATTTCCAACGGCTTCCAACGGCAAGTGTTCTTTGTTATTAAAAAATTCCGGTAAAAAGCTTGCCGTTGGAAGCCGTTGGTCAATGGTCGTTGGAGGCCGTTGCCCCCGCCCGTTGCTATAAACAGTAATTCTTGTAGTGATATCTGTATCCGCTTTTCGGATAACGGATATTTTTCATATTTTCGGATACGGATTCGGACGGATATCGGATTTTTCGGACATCCATTGACAGCCCTAATGGAGATTGCAAATCAATGTTGAGACTATTGATTGATGTAGGCATTTTGCGAATTTAAAAATAAAAATAAAAATCATATTGATTGAATTCTCTTTATTAACGACACAGAAATGGAGATAAGTTTGATGTTTGCAGGGGATATAATAGTTGCAGCAGCCGATAATTGTTTGTTTAGGATATCAATAGAAAGAAATTTTGTTGCTGAACATCAAGGAACTGATCCCTAAAAGACACCCCCTTTTTGTTATGCAAATAATCCTATAAATTTTTACTTCAATGCAACTTCACTGAAGCATTGTGTCGTTTGACACAGACGCAGAAGCTTTGAAGGACTAATACCCATTGGAATGGCGCTTCTTGATCATTTTTAACAGATTTTGTCAAAATAGGCCAGCCTATGAAAAAATTATCTATTTACACTGCTTTTGAACAATATTACAGACTTTGGCCAGTTTTAGCAACATCGGCATCAAGATGGACAAAACGGTGAAAACGAATTTTCAAAAGTCTATAAACGCAATTTTAAAATGTGCCTGAAAATTAGCTAATTGATGAATTTTGAAAAGTCTCCAACTATAAAATTGAGGTTGCACAAAATAGACGACTTTTTTACATAGATGCATTTTGGAATTTCGTCTTCACCGCCTTGCCCATCTTTGCATCAACGTGGTCAAAATTGATCTATATATGTATAATACTGTTCGAAAGCGGTCTAAAAATAATTATTTATTCTTTTCAAAAGTTGTTCTATTTGGGTAAAATTTCCACATTTCTATCCAGTGTTGTCACGCTTCAATTGTTTTGGCGATCCATATACAGGGTTGCTTCTAATGTAATCTGATTTGAATTTATTTTCAGTGAATCGATCACAGTGGGTGACATGCTCTTGAGCTTTTCTTTATGAGAGCACTTGCATCGTGGTCATATGGAGGCACCTTTATTTCATCTACGATCTCTTATTATTTGCATGTATACATCCTTAGTTTAGGTTTAACTATTAAAAAAGCGTGTTTATATTTATTATTTTAAAATAATAATAATAAAATCAGTTACTAGTTGTCATGTCACTAATTCTACTGCTGTTTGAAAAGAAGAAGAAATTCCCAGAATTTCCAAATTCCGACCAAAGTTCATCGAAGTGGGTGCCATAGAATCATCATAGGCGAAGTTAGTGATGACAAGGCTGCCATGGATTAGATGTTGAAGATTGCAAGTGAAGGCAATGTGAGATAGCAAGTGTGCATGTGAGCACGTGAACAGGCATGCATATGCCTATTAACATGCTGGGACTAATTTGTTAAGTTAATTATGTAATTAGGGTTATATAGTTGAATTAGTCAAGTTACTAGCCGTTGTCTTATCCCTATATATATGTACTGAATTAAGGGATTGGAATGTATAAGTTGGTTATGAAATAAAACTATTTCTTCTCCTCTTTTCTTTTACTGCATGTATGTATGCATGCTTTTTCTTCTCTTTGTATTAACCTATAACCTGAAACCTTCCTATCTTGCAAGCATCTCCAATCTCTCCTTCTGTATCGATTCTTGGGATAACCTTCTCAACTTATTAAACAACTCAACACTTGGCTCCTTCATCTTCCAATTTCTCAGTTCATCTATCTACATTTCTCAAGAAAATACAACCTCCTCTCTCTGTAAACAACATGACCAGTACCAAAAAACAAGCTAAAGAACATTGTCCTAACACTAATCTTTTTTGACACAACTTGGTTTGAATTTTCGCTCATCTCTTCTATTAAGAGTGGGTTAAAGAATCCATCCAACCAAAAAAAACTGGCGCCTAAGTGATGCATGATGTATTACTGTAACTAAAAAATAAAAATAAAATAAAAAATACACCGAGTTAGGTTTTTCAATCAACACATTTTAACTGTGTCAAAATGTTCACACGTTTTTATGATATAACTCCAAAATTGAAAACAAATCCATGAACATTTTTAGCTTCCACGCTTGTAACCAAAACAAATGTCCAATTTTGCATTGTATGTATGGAGGGCCCATCCAAGAATTTTGGATCTTAATAAAAAAGAAGAAGGAAGATTTTTGAATTGGTAGGACTGAATGAAAATAATTAGAGTTGTAAATCGATATCCGAAAAATTCGATATCCGTCCACGTCCGCATCCGAAAAGCGGATAAATATCCGATATCCAAAAAACGAATGTAGATGCGAATACGAAAACATCCGCATTCGAAAATTATCCGTTCGGATTTTGTCAGGATTATAGTTCAAATTATATGTATTTTAGTGCAGTGGAAAATATTCGTTTATTATTTTATTAAGTTAGTAATTTATAATATATGCACTTAATGCTTATTAACTGTTCGAAACTATTTATTATTATCATATTTGTTAATTCTGAACACTTTTGATTGAAATTTTTTTATGTTAAAGTAAAGTTTTCTTTTTACAATTCTTGATCGATCAATCGTTAGTGGATAGAATGATTATCCGATATCCGTCCGTATCCGTGGTTATCCGATATCCGAAAATGGTTTCGGATGCGGATTGACATTATCCGCATCCGAAAGGATCCGTTGACAGACCTAAACATAGTGGATGTTACAAGGTAGTAAATTCGTTAATGTATCGTTTTACCATGGATGAAGCTTTTTACCGCAAAGATATGGTAGATTATTTTTGAAGGCTCTGAAGTTTTCTTTTTTCTTCTTTTGTTTTGACCCCAAGTTGTCCTGAGAGGACCATGGTATACAACCTTTTGGACAAGTGATGTCATCTCTTCCCTACCAGAAAATTTCAACATATTCAACAGTTACAAGTTCAACAAACCAGAAGGCATGAAACATCCAAATGTACCTAATAGAGCCAATTATTCAGAGTGCAATGATATTGCTGACTCAAACGTCCAACATTAGAACTCTTCTTGACTAGAAATCCCGTTCAACGCAAACATCATGGGTTGAGTCATCCTGTTAATCCTAGTTTTAATTATTCAAATTCAAATCTAACTAGTATAACCGCACAACGGTGGAAAAACCGACCGTTGAATTGCACACATTGAAAAATGATATATATTGCAGTTTATCATTAATTTTGAATAAACCCAAAATGATGATACGTTGGAACTTTATTTTCCATTTATTTCGAGTTGAATTTGAAAATTAATGTTGAAATTCAAATTTTAATTTTAAATCAAAAAACTCAAAATTGAAGGTTTGAATTTTAAATTGAAAAGTGTAAAAAATCAAATTTTAAATTCGAAACTTGAATTTGAAAATTAGAAATAAAAAATTTCGAACCTTTTAATCAACAAAATGCGAGTTTGAAAATTATTATTTGAATTTTTTTTATTTTTTATAAAATTTGAACTTTATAAAAAATAAAAAAGTTCAATGAAGATATGACAAGCCTATTTACCTGAAAATGACCATGTTAATTAATTGATATATGTGAGTCAAATGGCTAATCTTAAAAGTTTCAGCACACTACAATATGTAACTGTGCTACGCACACGAGTTGTTATTGGATTCATACTGTTGTAGGATGCTGATTGATGTTTTACTTTTACTATATCAAATTTTTGGTTAAAAATTATGGTATTTAGACATTGGATGATATAGCATGGGACTCTGTGTGAGCACATAAACGATCACAACGACAAATTTAGCTCAATTAGCAACCCATTACGGATGATGGTGTACAAAATATTGACAAAGTTTAGTACGGTGACTCGTAGTTTAAAATAAAGCTAGATACACATAAAACATGGAGAGGCATAGTTTAAGGAAAAACTGATGAAATAGTATCTAATTGAAATTAACGTATGCATAATGAGGATGCTTTATTGGGCTGCCAAATGTTCAAGCTTCCTTCTTGCATCATTTCTCCTGTGGCATATGCAGAAAGCTGATAACTTCTTGAGCAACCTGTTAAGAATAATACAGTATAATCTTAAAGGAAATGTAACTTTGTTGGATGTTAATATTTTGATAAAAAAACTTAATAAATACTTCGACAACAATAAGTATTTTGATAAAAATGAACATCACTTCTAATTAACAATGATAAATACATAAGTGATAATTGCAAAATGTTTACTTACTTCAGGATGGATCATACTCGTCTTCTTAAGCCTTTTCACTTAAGGTCCAATGATATTATAATTTAACGCTAATGCAAGTTATGTTGTCAAGACATAATTGGGACAACAGAGAATACTGTGAGCTGAAAAATGCATTCAATTGCCTTTACCCACTTGTTAAATAGTTGATATAAATAATTTGAAATTTTCAACTGTTTTTGACATTGTGAGTTAAATTAAACAACCGATAACTCCTTTTCCAAACTGCATAAAATGACATAAAAGTTAATATGATGTCGTATATATATCAGAGGAGGGGTATACCTACATGAAAAACAAAAAATATATAACATTTTTTAACAAATCATAATAGCAGAAATCTTGTCCTTGGGAAATATTAAACTCCTTAACAAAAAACATCACCATTTACAACTAACTTCATTATATACCATATGCGTTAAAAACAAACCAAAATAATTTTGAATGTTTTAACAACTATATGGCTAGATGGAAAGTTGAAGAGGAATACAGTTCAACGCAAAAAAGTCACAAAATGGTTAAAATAACGTCGATTAATCACACATTTGAGTTTACACGCCTGACTTAATTGGTAATTGATGCAATGATGATAATTATGTACTTTCTTCCTTCATTCCTAATTATGGTAAACTGACGGTACATCATATGTTCATTTTATATGAAGTTTGTTTTATGAAGTACATGTTCTAGTAAGAGTTCAGTTTGGCAAGAATCCTATTTCTTGTATGATAACAACAAACTATTACTCCACTGAAATTGAAAATGCAGGGAAAATAACATTAAATGCTTCAAAATATAAATTTACTGTGAAACCTAGTTGCATGTTTAACTGTCAATGTCCAAAAGGTTAAAGAAAACTTTGGTGCCAGGCAAGGTTTAGCAAAAATACAACATTGCCATTATTAGCATTTTTTAAGGCATCATCTCTAAATATATCTATACACACTCCTACTGCTAATGATCCTCCATTTGCTGTTTTGTACTCATTTGGTGCATCACCAACATGCATTCGTAAATTAAATTCTCTACCGAATTGCTCCACAACTCCTATTGCAGCTATTTTCACAAGTTCTCCTCGGTCCATATGATCACTTTCAAATCCACAATAATTTGGAACTGTAAAATATGTTTGGATCACTAAACCCTGCATCTTCATTCATGCATTCTCCTCAAGATTACCTATAACTTACAAAAAGAGAAATAAAAGATATCACATCACCTGATTATTATTAAAAAAAATGAATCAAAATATGACGATAAAACTAAGAGAACACTAAGGATATTGATTTTACAATACCTATACAGTTTTTGAATAATTTTATTTCAAAAATCCTTCTACCGACTTCAAAATTACATACATACAATAAAAACTATTTTCAAGCATAGTTTACATGCATAAACTTTTTGTCAGTGTCAAGACAATGGGATACAAATGTGTAACTGGAATCTTTAGTAACCAATACAACAAAATGTCGAAAAATAATAAGAGAAAAGACTTGGATTTATTTGTACCAAACTGATAACTATGTCATTTGAAGTTAATGATTCAGGAAAAGAAGTGACACTAGGAAGAACGTGATGGCCCTGACCAATATTTTAGCATGATCCTAAGCATATGTAATCATCTTTGACTTCATTTCAAGTAATTTTTTTTTGAAATGGTACTTTATATTTTAGCATGATCCTATGCATATTTTAGCATGGTCCTGTGCATATGTAATCACTTAACCATTTGGACAATGGTGCTTGTCATTTCAGGTAACTTTGCATTGAGTACATCAGCATGGATGTCATAGTATTCAGCAGTCTTCACAAGTACTAGTGGATCATTTTGACCGTGATGTTGAACAATGTCAATGGCTGAATTTGAATGCCAAAAGCTATGGAAAAAGAATGAGAAAAAACTAAGTGATCGAGTCATTTAGAGGAAGATCTGACAATGTGGATCAGAGTACCATCTATGTCAAATGTTACTTAGACCTTCTTCTTCTCAAAGCTGTTCTCCATTTTTTTTGTTTTTCTTTCCTTTTTCAACATAGTATTTTTACTAAGTTAAGCAAGAATTCAATTAACCAATGCTTTGGTACATGTACCAATTGTTGGGCACATATCTCAGAAGTTTCAGTAATAACTTTTATGTACATACATTTGACAGAACAATAAAAAAATAGTAGTAAATTTCATTTACAAATTTATACTTTATTTATAGTGACAAAAAGTAGATTAAAAAATCATCATGCAATACTTATCCACATAAAATTAGCAGGCCATTTATTATATTATTATTTCACTTAGTGAAGTAAAAGTATGAATTTTTTGAAATGACTACATTATTTTAGTTTCGAAATGGGATGAACAACTATCCCAATGAAAACAATTTATCCAATAGTAGGTTCAACCGTAAAACTGAAAAAATATAATACAATGAATCAAAAAAACTAAACAAAGTTTGGAACAAAGCTTTATTTAGAAAATATAACACATCAAGTATACAAGATTTTTGATGATACTGAATATGTTGACACTTTTATCTCCGGCTCTTAATTATGCTAGAGTTTCCATCTACTTAATAACTCAGTACCATCAAACCATATATAATATTAGCATTCAACCACAATTTGAATCAGATTACTGGAATTGGCTACCAAGTAATAATGGACAATTTACAATAAAGTCAGCATGGAATCAACTAAGAAATAAGCATTCAGAATATTTCTGGTCAAAAATCATATGGGGTAAGGGATGCGACCCCAAAATGTCAACATGTGCTCTTCTGGCCATCCAAAACAAGTTGAAAACCAAGGTACGCATTAGCAAATGGAACACAGACATTGACCAACAATGCAACTTATGCGCAAGTAATATAGAAGACAGAGATCATCTATTCTTCAACTGCCCGTACTCCAAAAAGTTGTTGGAAAATACCATGCAAAAATTGAAATTAGACATAAATCTCAACTTCAACATTATTCAGATTATGGAATGCATAAGTAACAGTAACAAGAATCAAACTTTAGTTAATCATATCATCAACATAGCGTTTACTTCCCTGATTTGGAACATTTGGTGCGAAAGAAACAACAGGATCTTCAAAGGTATTGAAATGCCAACATCAATCAGAAATACCCTGATAAATCATGATGTTAAAACGCTTACGCAATATTTAATCCAAGATAAAGAAGTTAGTAGAGAAGCGAATCTTATCTGCGATAACTGGAACATCGTCAACAGAACCTCGGTTCTGCCGCATCCCCCTTGACCTGTTCTCAACACTATAGGGATACTTCTGGCACCTCCCCGTCGAAGAAATTTATGTCCTCTTGTGTCTCCAGAACCGATAGATCCATTTGCTTGACATATGTTCCTCTAACTCTCTAGCCATGACTTTTGCTCCCCGTTCGAGACAGAAGTGGTATCACACTCCTTTTAAGAAGGTTCTGGAATTCATCCTTGTGAAGGATGTCTTTTTCTTTGTTTTTTTTGTTTATTTTATTTTTAGTTTTTACGGACCAAGTTGTTATTACGGGTGATTTTGAGTGCATTTTAAACGTTGTTCCCACTCCTCCATCTGTTCAACAATTTGGATCCGTTTTCTCTGTGTTGTACCGTTAATATATGGAAGTGATATGAACTCTTTTTCCTTGTAAGGTACCCGACTAGGTTAGGGGGATTGCAAGGTTTTAATGAGGCATATCATGGAAATATATGCCCTACTATGTGAATAAAGTACCCTTTTCAAAAAAAAAAAACAATCCCTTTGACATTACCATACTTGTCAAAGATGGAATTGGGTGATTTAGCTAAACGGTAATGTAGAAGATACATAATTAGTTAGTAACTATGTATAGTCCAAAATTTTAGAGCCCTTGTTTGTTGAAAGACCATTATACAACAATTTTATTTAAATAGTTATTTAAATTTTAGACTTTGTTAGACAGTTGTGTTGTTTAAAGTGTCAATTTCTACACAATTGTTGTACTGTATTTTCTCGCTTGATTAAAAGAATATATGCATCAAGAAAACATAATATATATATATATATATATTGCATAACATTGAAAAGAATATATATATATATATATATATATATATATATATATATTGTAGAAACTGAAACATAAGCTCAAAAAATACCAACTATAAGCTCAAAGATAGTGGGTCTTCTTGTCTAACTTCTCTGTAGAATTTAAAGTACCCATTTAATTTACCATTATAAAAATAAAAATACCAAAAAATTACAGACAATTCTCTAAATTATCTATAAAATTTCTTCAAAACCAAAAGCTCCTAATCGTTTAAATTCAAATTCATACTTCCAAATTTAATTCACAATGATTAAAAATATACTAAATACAAAATCACGCAACAATAATAAAAAATAATACTAAAACGTAGATACCTTTCAATAGATGGAGGCAAAACTTGATGGATCTTGCTGCAGCGTCCGTGTTGGAAGCTGTAGCATCTGATGAGCCACTAATGGTTTTTAAGGTGCAGTGGTGGTAGTTAATGCATAAATCAAAAACTCGAACAGAGGGAGTGGCAGCGTTGGTGGTTTATAGGATGCAATGGTGGCAAATCCTTTCGTGGCGAGAAAAATCAGCTAAAGGAGTTAGGTTTGAGTTTGGATCGATACATTGAGATTGCGGTCGTTTCGGTTTCAGTGGGGGAAATGAAACTAAACCGAAAAATACGATTTAATAAAGAATCCACTGAACTTAAATTATACAAAAGAAACTCAAAAAAATGAGTTTCAAACATATGAATATTCAAAATATGAAATTTTAACTTAGTAAACACACATAATCACAAAAATATAAATGGTGTAACTAAAAAAAGTTGAAAACCGAGTAATAAATAACATTTTTTTAGTGTTATAAATATTTATTATTAATCAGCATTGCCCGTTTGTATCTTATTTTTCAATTAAAGAAAAATTACACATTTGTTTCAATACATTAAACAAATATACATATAATTATATGAAAATTAATTAAAAAAAATTGAAACTGTTTGTCCGTCACCATGGTCCTCTTTTCAATTCTCCTTTCGGACACACAAAAAACTCACTCTCTTCTCATTTTCTCCTTCCTTAACCTCTTCCCACATATTATACTTCAACAAAGGATTTATCAAAATCATGTGTGGTTAATACTCTAATCAAATAGTTAAACGATGTTTCTGAGCTTGAAATTTTTTCTAACTAAGTAACAAAGCTTTTATCCAATAGGTCTTGATTGGTATAAAAATTAATCAGTGCATAAAGTTATTCCTGTTGACTATATCCAGTATTTAATGCTATCTTATACAGTTGGTTATTTATCAGTTTGATAATATAACACTGATAATATTTCAACTAAGTGCTTTGTGTTCAGAAATAAAATTTGGCAGATATACCAAGAGACTCAACAAATAATTAAACTAAATATCCATCAACCTAACCAAAGATACTGCACCTGGAACTACTGCTCTTAATGAAATCTACAACTTCAGACTATTTCTCGTTGGTATCTTTGACATCATATGTTGTGCTTGTTAGTTTAAGAATTTACGACAGCAGTACCATGGACGAAAAAGTCATCTATAGTTGAAAAATAATATCAATTTCTTCCTTATAGCTTAATTAAAAAGACCGTAAACGAGCAAATATGATTTCCATAGTAATCCAGTTAACTAATAGTTATTAGTTGCATCAACTCACTGAAGGAACTAACGAGTAGATATCTCATGTTACCGATTCTTTGTATCTTCGTGTGTCTATCCAATCACATTCATACAATTAGTTTTAATTATATTAATTATTGCAGTCGATCAATAAATAAATGGTGGATATACGGGGAACACATTTTTGGGACATAAGATCTCATTTGTGAACCAACATACTCATCAGCATGCATCCACATACTACCGTAATTAGAGCTAAAATAATATTAACAATAAGACACTAATAATATGACAGTGAATATTAGAAACTTACAATACCATTTAGCTCGTGCCGCAACTTTCAAAGCTAGCGACCAAGGTTCATTGCATGGTCCCTTTGTAGCAATCTTATGAAGCCCGTTTAATTGCTTCTTGATGCCACCTCCTACATTTTTCAATGCAATGCCTCCATACTCACTGCTAACAAACTCTACTACCACGCTAGAAAGCTTTTCAATCTCGCTCTTCTCAATTCCTTCCCACCATCTTCTCCCTGGAGCAACGATGCCTTACTTTCATCATTGCTACTCTCTTTCTTTTCATTTAGTTCATCATCATTTTTGCTAACTTCAACATCCCATTCAGTTACATTTATCGCATCTTCTTTGCTCTTTTTCTTTTCATTTTGGTCGTCATCATTTTTGCAAACTTTAACATTGAATTCGGTTACACCTACCTCCTCTTCTATGTTAGATTCAGCGAAATCAAAATCAACCTTTTCATTGATTATGGAACACTTTCATCAAAATTACTATGTGAAATCACTAATGTCTCCCTAGCTCAACAATGTTATTATGACCGTAACGTTGGATTGAAAAATCGAGTATAGTTTAAGTAATTGATAAGTTAGTTAAAAGAATATGACATTAAATGGCACTCTTTGCTGAACTCTACATTAATTGGAAAATTATGTGATTAAGAAAATTTGCTCTGTCATTGCATGTAATCAGATCAAGTTTAATTTTCTTGATAATAGAGTTGCAGTCTATTAATTTCACTCAAATATATTTCATTGTCAGGTAAATAATAACAAATTCAATTCATGTTTAAACATTGAGCATGACTCACATAACATCTAGTAGTTAGTAACACAACTTATAAAAAATTATACACAAGTTAAAATACAATTAACATTATCCAAAAGAGTATTTTTTACAGAGGATGGTAAATGGATTTTAATCACAATCATCTTGAAAGATAATATCCAGTTCAACTATAAAAAAATATGTTATCCAGATTTCTTTCTCTGAGTCGATGGTAAGTTGTCTAGATTTCTTTCATTAATTCATTGAATAGCATAAAATCAAAAATAATTATGTCAACAATCACTACCTAAGCATCCCATTAATTCATCAAATAGCAGAAAAATAAAAATGATTACATCAAAAATCACTACCGAACAATGACTACCGAACCATCCCATTAATTCATCAAATAGCAGAAAAAATATATCAAAAATCGCTACCGAAGCATCCAAATTCACTATCGACGCATCAAAAATCAAAAATATTATATTAAAAATCCATTGTCGAAGAATCCAAAAATCAAAAATCGCTACCGAATCTTTAGAGAGCCGACCCTATATTAGTTAAGTGCTACAAATTCCCAGTATTTTGCACCGTTGTGCGTTTTTGCATCCATCCCTATTCAACTTTAGAGAGCCGTAGTAGAATTTTTACCTAGACCGAGAGGAGACGCGTAGTCGAATATCGTTTGAGAAGCGCAGCTGGTTTATCAAACAATCTCTGGCAGGGGAACAGGCTTGTATTTGTTTTAGGGAGAAATAAAGAGGAGAGGGAAAGGAAAAATTGAGTGGATAGAATGGGGACGAAAGTGGCTTATATTTGATTTACGGAGAAATAAAGAGGAGAGGGAAGGGGAAAATTGACTGGATAAAACGGAGACGACCGTTTCAAATTGAGAGTAAGCGGTCAGGAAGAGGAGAAAATTCGGAGGAGAAGAACACGAGGAAAAAAACGAAACAGGAGGAATGTTTTTTTGGCTTCAGGAAAATTGATTTTGGCTAGTGCAAGTAAGCAAACCTCCATATGGTCGGTTTGATTATTAAAGGTGTCTAACTTGCACGATAATGTTGTAAAAGAAATTTTCAAATATAAGTGGATAAATAGTTTACGTAGAATATACTGTCGTTAAACATATACTGGTGTAAGTTATGATATGTTTCAGTCATGATGTGTATGTTAGCCGTAATAAAATATCAATTTTAGAAGTAAAAAATAACTACATAAATTATACATAAAGTATACTGATCTAATCTAAAAATAATGGCGGAACCCCAGTCCCTTGGCGGCTAGAGTTTTGATCTATATTTCTATTTTTTGTCTCCCTCCTCCCATCTTCTCCAAAAAAAAAATTCTTATATTCCTTGTTCCCTTAAGTTTTCTGTTCAATTTTCACAACTTGCTTTCGTGGAATGTTTGTAGGTGGTTCTTTAGGTGATTCCAAGGGCAAGGGGATTGCGGAGATGGCGGCTCTAACGGTTAGTGCAGGCAAGGAGGAGGGTGACTGGCTGACAGTGGAGAATAGGAAGTCTCTCAAATCTTATGTAGCAGTTGCAAAGGTAATATCTAGAACAATACGGAGGTCAAATTCCCTATTTTCCTAAATGAAATTAAAGTTTCATACTGTAATGCTGTTATAAGAGTAGGGTGGTCGTGTCCCGATGAGGTTAAACTACTTTATTGTGCCTACTGAATTTGATGGTAAGAAGAAGGGTATCCTTCCTAGGGTTGCGGTGGAAGAAGTCGAACTAGGCTGGAAAAATTGTGTTTTACCTTATGTCATGGGGCATAGACCTTATTACAAATGTTTTAAAAACTATATGAAATGGGCGTGGAAAATTGATGATGAATTTACCCTTCAATCGAGGGGAAATGGTTTTTTCGTAGTTAGATCCAACAGTGAGAAGGATTCTGACAAAATCATTAGCCAAGGGCCTTGGTTTTTCGAAAGAAACATGATAATTATGAAGCGACTGAACCTAGATATGAGAACGAACAAAGATCTATCACTATCGCTTACCGTGTGGATTAAATTGCCTAGCCTCGGCTTTAGGGTCCGGGGAACGAAAGCAATCAGTGCTTTAGTTAGCTTAGTTGGTGTTCCTATTAAAATGAATGTTCCTGCATCCAACAGGAGTCATATCTTTTGTTAGAGTTTTGGTAAAACTGAAGGCGGATGTAGGCTTTCTCGAAGAGATTAAGGATGTTTTTAAAGATGGTAGTACTTACAAACAAAAAATCAAATTTGAGAATCCACCTTCAACATGTGATAACTATATTTGTTTTGGACACAATAAACTTCAGTGCCCCATGGTAAATATTTGGACCTAGATAGACAAAAAGAAAACACCAAAAGTGATAGTTTTACAACTTCAAAAGAATTTTACAATTTCAAACCCACAAGTTTTAATACCATTAAAGTTTAAAACAAAAACCTGCTCACAAATTCAAACTAAAAGTTTAAATTTTAGCATTCCTATATTTTCCTTAAGATAGAATTTTAAATCTTACCATCCTTTGTTTTCAAACAACCAATTATCAAGACCAATTTTCACATTCATCATGCATAACTTTGTACTAAAATATCCAATTGACAATTTGATTTTTTTTCTAACCATGTATTATTTTATCTTGAACACACCATTTTATTAATCAAAGCATCCTATGATTTCCAATTAAGGATTAGGGAGAAACTGGAAATGATGGGTGCATCGGTGAAGGAAGGTGATAGACCTGCTAATGATAGGGGAGTGTAGCCTCTGAAGATGGAGAGGAACTGGAAAGACTTTAAAAAAAGACATCGATGAAGCTATAGAACAACTTAACTTGGCTAAAGCTAACGTTCAAAAGGAGTTAGCAGAGCACATCGCAGGTAAAGATGTACAACACCCATACACGACAACAAATCAGAGAAGGGAGTTTAGGATGTGATTTGAAATGAGTTCATGGATGGAATTGAGAAGGATACAACTGACAAATGTCAACTTAGAAAATACCGATGATGCAAGAGTGAAGGAGCCACAAAACTCTATAGTTGTGAGGTAGGGGGCACTTGGATGTTGACATAGAGGCGAAGACATGCTATAAAGAGGAACATAGAGTTCGAGGTGGGGGAATCACATAGTTTAAGGAGGGTGTAGAGAAACCGAGGGCTAAAGAAATGAGTCACTTTATTGTGAAGACCAAAGACAACAAAATAGGAAGCAGTGATGTGATAGCGAAGGGAATCACAGTAGCCTCCACGGGAGTGGGAGGGGGAGGCACAGTTAGAAGTAGCGAATACTGATTGTTATATTTCAACCACAACAAGGGCCACAACAATGCCCAATAGTTGCCAAACTATACCAGTATACTCTATTTCGGAGGAGTGTAATAATTGAATCCCATCTCCCCTTCTTCTTGTTTAGATGATACCCATAACCTTGCACTAGTCTTAATAATGCTAAATTTGTGCAGGTATATGAGATCAAGTCCAGAGAACAACTAATGGTAAACAATCTAAGAAGTCCAATAAGCATATATGACCCAACACAGGACATCGCTACAAGCTCTGCCAGAGGCAGTTTGTTGCAAAGTTAAAGGGGAATTTGTTGAATATGCGCTTATATGATTTTTGTTTGATGATAATAAACATATATACATTCGTTTAAATGCATTTGATAATATACTATTTTATTTTTCACAGATTAAATAAATATTTGCTGAATAAAATAAATAACACGGAATTTGAATTCAAACGAATATTCTATTCAAACTAATATTTATTACAATTTTGAATAGTACAAATTCAAGCTCTCACTATTCACTTCACTATTCACTATACAACTTTGATACAAATTCAATTACATCACAATTTTACATTTACAGTTGACCTCACTACATATCACTCACACTCGTATTTGTCTTCAACTTCATTCCAGTTTGAATCCAGCATCTGAGCAATCTGCAAAAATATTCACTAACGCAGTAAAATTGAAAATGAAATATTTTTGCAAAATAAAATAAAGTATGATTTTTGAAAATATTATTTGCCTCAGTTATTTGGGTTGTTTGTCATCATTTAAATTTGAATTCATCACATACGAACAATGTGACATGCACAGTGTATCACTGTACATGCCACAAGGCCATGCACACCGATATACACTTGATAATGCTACAGGACAGGTGAGCATAAGGTCAAACCCAAATATACAGACAGGTTCAACTCAGGTGCAATATATTCAAAATCTCGTCAACAGCACAAGGTCAAACCCGAGTTTTTGAAACTGGATTCAACACAAGTGAAATTTCAAAAATCAACATGAATGAAGGCAATAGGTCCAGAGTATCACACATACAAACAAAAAAACCAAAACAGTTGCAACATGGATGTCACAAGCAATGAACAGAACATCAACTGGGCAGAGACAAAACAACTCAAAAGCAAGGCATAACAACTGCATAGCGACTGCAGTAGTGACAGTAACAAATGTGCAAATATATACAAGTTCAATATCTTGCATTCATGGACCATACTGCACAATTCAAAACTATATCAAACAGTGGCAAATGCATGTACAAACTGTAGTGAATGCAGATAGTAAACCAGAGATCAGACATGACCAAAGAGAAGCCAATGCTAATGAATGTAACAGCGACAGTTAAAGCAAAATCAAGATGAAACTGATCAAGCTTAATGAAACATGCACAAGACAACTAGTTTTACTACTCATATGAAACAGGGTAGTTAATATGAACAAGTGACTCATGCAATCACAGCTCTAAACCAAGCTTAAGAGACAACAAGTGTACAATAGTGTCAAGATGACTACTCCATGAAAGTAAACATGAATGCACCAAGTAAATACAAACAAGCATGCAACAACAAGCATGTAACAGAAACCAAAGACAATCATACATGAAGGCCACATACTTGAAACAATGGTAACTACACAAAGCTCAGTGCAACTAAACGGAATGCAATTACAAGTAAATGCAGAGACAAAGCACACAAATATCAACATAAACAACATCAATGTCAAAAGAAAAATACCAGAGACGAACATTACAGAGATGAACAAAGACCGCAGCAGACACACATAAATGAGAAGATCACAAAGACTTGTCACTAACACACATGAAAACCAAATGCACAATGTCACAGCAAACTGGCACCAACTAGAAGATCAACCCGAAGTAGTGACAGTAAACAAGTCAATGTCAATGAAGCAGCCGAAGCAAGCAAATCGAGCATGAGTACAGTTCGAACAATATCCAGAAGAACAGTTTAAAAATTCAAGATGGCCAGAGCTGAACAAATCAAAGCCGTGAGAAGTAGTCAAGTCAAGAAGCCGTGTTCATACAAATCAAGCCGTGGTCATCACAATCTCAAATCAACGCCGTGACCATCAAGTAACAAATATACATTTTTGAACAAGTCAGAAAACATCTCAATCATCGAAACAAAATCGAGTGGCCGAGGTGAATAATATGACAAATTAAAAATAGGGAATATACGATGCAAATCTAGGGTTACAAACCCTATATAATCAAATTCACATCATCGACAATATGTATGGAGTTCAATGAAGCATAACAGAACAGCATAAACAAAAATCACATACCGAATCGAAGTTAAAACTCCATCAACTCGAAGTAGCCAGAGCGAGAGAGCAACGAGAAATCGATCGAGCAAGGAAATTGTCGAACAACCACAGATTCGATTGAAGCAATAACGGCTCTTCAAAAGCCCTAATTTGGATCAAGGAGGAAAACCCTCATTTTTGCAAAGAGATACGAACGAAAGAACAAAAGCCGCCACTAAAGAAGAACGGGCCGAAAAATAAAAAGGGGGCCGGCTTATTTCTCTATTGTATTATATAAGGGCTTTTATTTTTAATTAGGGTCATTTTATTTTTAAATTGTTTTTTAATTGTATTTTCTTTTTAAACCATTTTTAAATTTCTAGTTGTGTGACTAGGGGACAAGCTACGTGGTGTAGCTTGAGAATTCGCAACTCGGTGGTTGAGTTGTGGCAAGGTTTTGAGCGTAGAGTTAGATTAGTCAATAGCGGGTATAGCGAGTTTACGTGTGTAAGCGAGAGACTATCTAATTTCTAGTAGAAATCTTGGGGGCAGCACGTACGCAGGGTTTTGCCGAAGCTGGGTAAATTCTGTGTTGTTCTGTTATTTATATTCTACGATATCTGTGCTGCTATTCTGTGATCTGAATTGAAATTATTTTATAAGCTTCCGCGATTAATTTTTATAATTTACACTATCACCATATTCACCCCCCTTCTAGGGTGAAATCGATCCTACAAGTGGTATCAGAGCTAGGAATAGAAGTCAACATTTGTTTTAAAAATTCGATTTTTTTTGAAAAAATCAATTTTTGTTTTAAAATTTTGAATTTTTAAAATGGCTTCTTTTAATAATGCTTTTGCAGAGGGTCAGTCGATAGTTAGACCACCAATGTTCAATGGTGAATATGCTTTTTGGAAAAATAGGATGAATTTTTTTTTTGAAAACCATTGACGCATGGGATATTGTTGAGACAGGTTATAAAACTCCAATTATAACTGTAGATAGTCAGGAAATAGAGAAACCAAAGGAACAATGGACAGAACTAGAAAATAAATTACAGAATACTAATGCCAAAGCTATGAATTCTATTATTTGTTCATTAGATCAGTTTGAATTTAATCGTGTCTCACATTGTCTAACTGCGCAGGAAATATGGCACATACTAGAAGTGACTCACGAAGGAACATCTCAAGTCAAAGAATCTCGCCTTGCCATGCTAAGCAGCGAATACGATAACTTTACAATGCGAAGGAAGAAAATGTCAAAGAGATGTACGGACGACTTTCCAATATCGTATACAAAATCAAAAGCTCTCGGAAAAACATACACCGAATTGGAAATAGTTCGGAAAATCCTAAGAGTCCTTCCACGAAGCTTTGAAGCGAAAGTAACTGCCATTCAAGAATCGAAAGATTTAAAACAACTCAAAGTTGAAGAACTCATCGGAAATCTCACCACTTATGAGCTAGAAATGAAATTCAAGGAAGAGCGTGAAGGAGGAGATACTCGAAAGAGATCAATAGCTCTCAAAGGAACAACTGAAAGTGATGACGATGACGATGACGATGCAGAGCAGAATTGGAGCTATTAATAAAGAAATTCAAAAAGTGGAATTACAAATATGGAAATTCAGCTCGAATTCAAAAAGCGAAAAGCAGAATAGCCAAAGCACTAGACTACTCTGAAGAACAGAAGATCATCTGTCACAAGTGCAACCAACCCGGACACATCAAGCCCAATTGTCCTCAAAATCAACGCGACTTTAAAAAGAAATCAAAAAGGAAAAGTTTTGCAGCCACGTGGAATACAAGTGATGAAGATAATCAAAGTTCTAACAGTGAGAGTGAGAAAGCAGATATGTGTCTTCAAAGGAATATAACTGATAGCGACGATGACGAGCCAAGCGAGGTATCAAAACTTACTCACTCTGAATTACTTATTTATTTCCACGAAGTAAATGGCTGTTTTGAACGACTTAGGAAAAAATACGCTAAACTTGAATCACAAAAATACACTTTGATAGATTTAAATAAACAACTTGACCAACTAGTTAAAACCTATCAAAGTAGGATCCCTAAGAATGATAAGTGTCCAACATTCGAAGAAGAAATTAAAAAACCAGAAATCAATATAAAATCACTTGAAAATGAAATTCTGATTTTAAAAGAGAATGAAAATACTAGAAGAGAGAATTCTATTAAAAAGTGCACACAGTTGTTAAACGAAAATGAATCTCTCAAAACACAAGTCCAACAATTGTCAACGACTTTAGATAAATTTTCAAAAAGTGAAAAATTGTTGAATATGCTATTAGGAAAGCAAACTGTTAATACGGTTAGACAAGGACTTGGATATAATAATTCGAAAATTGTTGAAAGCAATATTAATCAAGTTAATTCTATGTGCATAATTTGTAGAAAATATGGACACAATCACAATAATTGTTGGTATAGACCCAAACATGTGAAAACTATACCGATTTGGGTTCCAAAAGGCACAAATATAAAATCTCTCAAAGTTAAACAAATTTGGGTGCCGAAGGGAACAATTATAAATAGTTTTGGGTCTCCAGAAAATTGTTTTTCAAAATTTTCTGCCACTAACAACCATGGACCTATAAAAACAAATAGGTCACATAAATCTTTCATCGTGTAGGTGTGGTGGCAGGCTAAGGAACAACAATATTATTCTCTGGATTTTTAGCTGTTCTGAGAACACAACGAGCAACAAAGCAAAGTTCCTTAGCCTAGTATAAAGTTGACAGAATCACAATGGACAACGACGAAAAATATCGTAAAGGTAAAAACAGGTAAAAGTATATTTGTTTGAACGATATATTAAATGTGATAATCTGCACCATATTCTGAATTAAAATCAGCCAATATTGAGATGATGAAAAGATGATGATTCTGACTTATTCAAAATAGTTGGCCAAATTATATTTTTATGCCAAAAACACTATAATAATCTCTAGATTCTTTGAATTACTTCATATATATCAGTGGATTAAAAATAGTGTTTTGTTGGATAATAATACAATTGGTTATAATTCGGCTAATTCTATATTCACGGCTTTTGATTATTTACATGGCTTCATTTCAAATTCAAGAGAATGTCGTTTAAATTGCTGCTAAAATTGAGTTTGAAATTTTTGGTGCACACTTCATGGTTTGGTCAATCAAATTCAATTAATGATGATTTTGAGTGAAAGAGAAATTCAGATGCAGATTACACCGGTAATCTAGTTGATAGAAAAATAACTAGTTGAATGTGATTTTTGAGACATTTAGTAACTGCATCGTGTTTCAAAGAAAATATCTGCATATTCTTCATTTCAAATAATTTTCAAATAGCAGAAAATTTTCTTTTAAAAACCCCCTGGAGAAAATCATTTTTGACCATAGTTTCAGATTAGTCATTTTTGAAAAATTAATTTCATAATTATTTTTGAATTTGATTTTGAATGACTATTTTGACTAATCTGACTCCCTAATGTTTATCGAAAAGAAAAATAGTGATTGAAAAAGTGATGAGTGTTAATATTGATCAAATATTAAGACTCGAGACAGTATAATTAATAAATTTCTTTAGAAATTTAAACAAGAGTTATAAAAATATTTGTTGGTAAAAATTCCATGACCATCTCTATATCTATCATATTTCTAACAACCATCACTCATCAAAATTCTATATAGTTTGTCGATATGTGGTACTTTAAACAGGAATCTTCGTTTTTCATTTTTCACATTTAAAAAAAAAATAAAAATAAATAAATAAATACCAAAGTATTCACTCTCATTTAAAAGTCCTCACGGTTATGCATGGGTGAATTACTTGGAATTTGTTATGTGCTTCCATGCTCATTTAAAAGTCCTCGCGGTTATGCATGTATGGAACGCATATCAAAAGTTGATTTTTAAAATAATCAAGTTAATTCTAATCCCATTTAAAAGTCCTCACGGTTATGCGTGGTTAGAAGATACTTGATTTTTTTTTTAAAATTGGAATACTACTAATCTCATTTAAAAGTCCTAACGGTTATGCATGGTTAGTAGATATTCAAATTCCTGATATAAATATACCACAAATAGACACAACTGTATGGTTTTATATGATGACATCATTTTCATCATTCTAAAAGTGGAATATACGCCTAACAAAACATTTATGATTTTTGTTTGACTTTTTATCGAAATTTAATATTTATATTCAATTGAGTTTTAATGTTGGATTGATATCGATTACTTTATCTCTATTTTCTCTAATACTATTATTCTTTTGCTGATAACAAAAGGGGGAGAGAAAAGTTAAGATTTTGTCAAAAAGAATCAAGCAAAGGTCAAATAATTTTCCATTTGCATATAGGCTCATTTACATATTTTTATTTGTATGCATATATGTAGGGGGAGCATCATGTAGAGAGGAAGCATTCAAATAGGGGGAGCAAATTGAACGATCAAATACATTTAACATATTCAAAATCTTAAATATATGTTTGTTATCATCAAAAGGGGGAGATTTTTGAATATGCGCTTATATGATTTTTGTTTGATGATAATAAACATATATACATTCGTTTAAATGTATTTGATAATATACTATTTTATTTTGACAGATTAAATAAATATTTGCTGAATAAAATAAATAACACGGAATTTGAATTCAAACGAATATTTTATTCAAACAAATATTTATTACAATTTTGAATAGTACAAATTCAAGCTCTCACTATTCACTTCACTATTTACTGTACAATTTTGATACAAATTCAATTACATCACAATTTTACATTTACAGTTGACCTCACTACATATCACTCACACTCGTATTTGTCTTCAACTTCATTCCAGTTTGAATCCAGCATCTGAGCAATCTGCAAAAATATTCACTAACGCAGTAAAATTGAAAAAGAAATATTTTTGCAAAATAAAATAAAATATGATTTTTGAAAATATTATTTGCCTCAGTTATTTGGGTTGTTCGTCATCATTTAAATTTGAATTCATCACACACGAACAATGTGACATGCACAGTGTATCACTGTACATGCCACAAGGCCATGCACACCGATATACACTTGATAATGCTACAGGACAGGTGAGCACAAGGTCAAACCCAAATATACAGACAGGTTCAACTCAGGTGCAATATATTCAAAATCTCATCAACAG
This sequence comes from Allium cepa, assembly GCA_030765085.1. Classification (NCBI taxonomy): domain Eukaryota; kingdom Viridiplantae; phylum Streptophyta; class Magnoliopsida; order Asparagales; family Amaryllidaceae; genus Allium; species Allium cepa. Next base: position 267,125,859 of record CM060932.1, read on the forward strand.
CACAAGGTCAAACCCGAGTTTTTGAAACTGGAGTGAAATTTCAAAAATCAACATGAATGAAGGCAATAGGTCCAGAGTATCACACATACAAACAACAAAAACCAAAACAGTTGCAACATGGATGTCACAAGCAATGAACAGAACATCAACTGGGCAGAGACAAAACAACTCAAAAGCAAGGCATAGCAACTGCATAGCGACTGCAGCAGTGACAGTAACAAATGTGCAAATATATACAAGTTCAATATCTTGCATTCATGGACCATACTGCACAATTCAAAACTATATCAAACAGTGGCAAATGCATGTACAAACTGTAGTGAATGCAGATAGTAAACCAGAGATCAGACATGACCAGAGAGAAGCCAATGCTAATGAATGTAATAGCGGCAGTTAAAGCAACATCAAGATGAAACTGATCAAGCTTAATGAAACATGCACAAGACAACTAGTTTTACTACTCATATGAAACAGGGTAGTTAATATGAACAAGTGACTCATGCAATCACAGCTCTAAACCAAGCTTAAGAGACAATAAGTGTACAATAGTGTCAAGATGACTACTCCATGAAAGTAAACATGAATGCACCAAGTAAATACAAACAAACGTGCAACAGCAAGCATGTAACAGAAACCAAAGACAATCATACATGAAGGCCACATACTTGAAACAATGGTAACTACACAGAGCTTAGTGCAACTAAACGGAATGCAACTACAAGTAAATGCAGAGACAAAGCACACAAGATATCAACATAAACAACATCAATGTCAAAAGAAAAATACCAGAGACGAACATTACAGAGATGAACAAAGACCGCAGCAAACACACATAAATGAGAAGATCACAAAGACTTGTCACTAACACACATGAAAACCAAATGCACAATGTCACAGCAAACTGGCACCAACTAGAAGATCAACTCGAAGTAGTGACAGTAAACAAGTCAATGTCAATGAAGCAGCCGAAGCAAGCAAATCGAGCATGAGTACAGTTCGAACAATATCTAGAAGAACAGTTTAAAAATTCAAGATGGCCAGAGCTGAACAAATCAAAGCCGTGAGAAGTAGTCAAGTCAAGAAGCCGTGTTCATACAAATCAAGCCGTGGTCATCACAATCTCAAATCAACGCCGTGACCATCAAGTAACAAATATACGTTTTTGAACAAGTCAGAAAACATCTCAATCATCGAAACAAAATCAAGTGGCCGAGGTGAATAATATGACAAATTCAAATAGAGAATATACGACGCAAATCTAGGGTTACAAACCCTATATAATCAAATTCACATCATCGACAATATGTATGGAGTTCAATGAAGCATAACAGAACAGCATAAACAAAAATCACATACCGAATCGAAGTTAAAACTCCATCAACTCGAAGTAGCCAGAGAGAGAGCAACGAGAAATCGATCGAGCAAGGAAATTGTCGAACAACCACAGATTCGATTGAAGCAATAACGGCTCTTCAAAAGCCCTAATTTGGATCAAGGAGGAAAGCCCTCATTTTTGCAAAGAGATACGAATGAAAGAACAAAAGCCGCCACTAAAGAAGAACGGGCCGAAAAATAAAAAGGGGGCCGACTTATTTCTCTATTATATTATATAAGGGCTTTTATTTTTAAATTAGGGTCATTTTGTTTTTAAATTGTTTTTTAATTGTATTTTCTTTTTAAACCGTTTTTAAATTTCTAGTCGTGTGACTAGGAGACAAGCTACGTGGTGTAGCTTGAGAATTCGCAACTCGGTGGTTGAGTTGTGGCAAGGTTTTGAGCGTAGAGTTAGATTAGTCAATAGCGGGTATAGCGAGTTTACGTGTGTAAGCGAGGGACTATCTAATTTCTAGTAGAAACCTTGGGGGCAGCACGTAGGCAGGGTTTTGCCGAAGCTGGGTAAATCCTGTGTTGTTCTGTTATTTATATTCTGCGATATCTGTGCTGCTATTCTGTGATCTGAATTGAAATTATTTTATAAGCTTCCGCGATTAATTTTTATAATTTACACTATCATCCTATTCACCCCCCTCTAGGGTGAAATCGATCCTACAGAATTGTTGGTTAAAAATAGCCCTGGCCGGGAGAATTTGGAAAAGAGAAAATGAGGTGACTCGAGATCAGTGACTCACGAAGGTATAGAGTTAAGGAGTGGTAATAAACTTAATAAATGACTATATAGTGTTGGAAAGTTAGAGGGCTTAATAAACCTGAGTAGATGTGAGAAATCATGTGTATAGATGCAAGGCGAGGTGTGTGGAATTACTTGTGAATAAACTGAAATTTGATGAAATTATAACTTGGAGTAGACAATTTGATAGCAATTGGAGAGTGATTAGTAAGGTGGAATGTTACTACAAATGTAGAATTATGCTATGAAGTCTGGGTTTTGACCTACTTTCTACGAATGATCAACACATTTCTGTTAGACTATAGAAGATAGGTCAACCGGCAGTAGTTTGTTCCTCCATTTACTGTCATAACTTTGAAAAATTAAGAGGGAAGTTACGATATAACTTACAGAAAGATGCCTTTAGCAATTATTATCCCTGGCTGCTTGTACGGGATTTTAACCGTATTAAACATACTAGTGACAAATCGGGAGGTAAGGTAGTTCCAAACAACAAATGCAAGAAATAAACTTATGCATGATTTTCTCAGGACTCGCTGAATTACATATTAAGGGATTTAGTTACTCTTGGTGGTCGAGACTGGAGAAAAACATAATGACAAGAATTGATTGATCCTTAGCAAACATTGCATGGGATAAATGTTTTCCATGCTATGAGCTTAGATACTCGCTTTCTAGTAGTAGTGACCACTCTTCGATACTGATTAACTTGTAACAACCACAAATACACTCTCCAAATCATTTTAATACATGAGTGGATGGAGTAGTTACGGAGATTATCAGTCATTGCAAAATGACATTTGGACCATGTGTAAAAAGGGAAAGCTATGTACATAATATTGAAGCGGCAAAATATCTATAAGAAATGAATCAAGCTTTGGAGTTGGAATAAGAGGGATAGTAAAAAGGAGATATTGGAACTAAGATCCGGACGATCGCAACAGTCTCTTGAAGAAAAACATGATTATCATATGGCCAGAGCTCTTGATGATAAGAAAATCAAACTAGAAGTTGTGGTACAATGAGAATATTTTGATGTGATGCAGAAGGATAAGTATGATTGGCTTTGTTATAGTGACGAATCAATGCATATTTTATGCTAAAATGTTAAATAAAAGATGCAGGAATGCTTAGACTCAGAGATGAAGGTGAATGGTGTTATGTGTGATACAATGAAGGAGTTCGAAAAAGGGAAACCAACCCACTTTGAAAGATTGTATAATTTCAAGACCCCGTTTTACCTTCCTGGTATTACGTGCAAAAAGATTATTATAGTTTATGCTATGAATTTTCTTAATGATGCTATAGATGAATCAATTAGGCTATTTTCACGTTAATGGTAATACAATGGCTGGCCTAGACGGATTTAATGCTGGATTCTACAAGATTAATTAGAGAGAAATTAAGAATGATCCGGCGTAAATGGTTTAGAAGGTGGCCGAAGCAGGTAAAATGACTAGAGAAAGTAATCATACGTTAATTTGCTTAATCAAAAAATTGAAAGATCCTTTGGATATACAAGATTTTAGACCAGTTTCGTGCTGTAATTTCATATACAAAATTATCGTCAAGATACCGAGTAATTGTAGAGCCTCTTCATGGATGCTCTTGTTTCAAGTAATCGGTTCACATTTATACAAAGGAGAAACATCACAGATAGAATCCTCCTAGCACACGGAATGATTAGAGGGTTTAACAAGAATAACAATAAGAATGGTTACACCCATACTTTCTGAACGCTATCAAAAGGAAATTGATGCAAACATAAAGCCAAATAACTGCTCCCACTATAGAAGTTGTACTATGAAGAGGAAGCGAGATAAAAAGTCCAGATAGTACTGTGCCAAAATCTAAAACAATAGAAAAACACAAGGAACATGCCTTCCCATTGAGCATCGCCTTGACACTATAATACTGCGCTAGTAACCTAAGATAGTCACCAAATATATGGATTGATTTGCAATCCTAACAATTACTTCAATAAGCCGAACTCTGGCACAACCTTCAATTACTAAACATGAAAGTCGTGTTGTGGTTCCCAAAAATAGACCTTAATAAGTTGGAACTGCGGCATAATCTTTAAGTAACGACAAGATGTAAAGATTATGTTGTGGCCCCGAAAGTAACACTAATGGTATATAAACGTGGCATAAAACTTAAGGCAACCATACACGATAGGGATGCACCGCAATCTTAAGCTAACATTAAAAGTGGTATTGCCGTGCCACAATCTCATATTAACATTAAAAGCAATAAGGATGCACCGCCATCCTGATTTGATATTGAAGTGACAGAACAACGTTACAATTTCAAAGAGGATACCATCCACCAATACAGAGACTCAAAGAATGAGGCTATATGGAAACTATTCTACAACCATAAAACAAGGTACGATTCTCAAAAGCAAGTCAAGAAGCTATGATTTCATGCTCAAAATCCCAAAAAACAGCTTAAATACAAGGGTGATGGCACAGTCCATTATTGACAAGGACAGCTCGGAATGGGTTTAGGCGATATGACCTCTCTTCAGAATGGCGGTGTAGTCCTATTTACCGAGCTATATAGCTTTACCTCAACCATCCCTAACACCGTGCTTTGTTTCTAATTTTGATGAATGGTGTAGTAGGCTTCAAGAATGTTAACGCAGTTATGATGCTGTATAATATTGTCACCCAACATAATTGTGGGGGCACGGTTTTTAATGGCCCATTCATAATAGTGAAGTCCTAGAGTGCTTAAAACTATGTAGCTTTCCTGAAATAGAGGCATTTTCTCATTGTTGTTTCACCTACACATGTGCACAGTCCATTGGCTCGCTGAATCATGAAACCATCGGGTCATAGTCTATTCAAAATTGGGATTTTCCGCTTTAATTTCATGCTTCCCACCCAAAGTCAAAATCACCAATTCAAATTACAGTTTTCCACTAAAGACCATGTTAGAAATCAATGTACAGTAAATAAGTAAGATGGATGATCGACATATGGCGAAATCTAAAGGTAGGAATCAAAAGAGCGGAATAATCACGTTGGCAATCCATGTGAATCTCTATGCACTATAAATAAATGGGGGTATTGTAGCAGAAAAGGAGAGGATTTTTGATACTTTACTCTTTGTAGAAACATTGAAATAAAAAAATTGTACTCTCTACCATTGTTTATTTGTACAAAGAACAAAAGAAGAAGAAAATGAAATTTTTCCATAAACGCGGGATTATTTAATTTATTATGATGTTGTTTTAAGCTAATTAATTAATTAATTTCGATTCAAGTTAATCAATTGATTTAATTAACGATGTTTAAAATGCATTAATTATTTTCATAATGTTGATTTAAAGTTCATTTATTTTTATTTACGATGTTTAAAGGTAATTAATTAATTTAATAAAAGTATTTATAAATAACAAACTGTTTTTAAAAAGGGATTCTACTTAATAAAAAGATTTTTTAAATAAGATTTACATATGATATTTTTTTAAAGTATTTTATTAGAGGATTTTTATAAAGGAGTTATAAAGGGAAATTTATAGAAGAGTTTTATTTATAACGAAAGAGTTTTATAAATAGAAAGGAATTATATATATAAATTTCAGAGACATATAAAAGAAATTTATAAATTAATTTAGAGATTTATAAAAGATTTGTAAATATGAAATGGGCTTATAAAAAGGGAGTTTATAAAAAGGGATGAGATTATATTTTGATAATTAATCCTTCTTAATTATGGTGATATGTAAACATTCTTTTCATACTTAACACCGAAGGATGGGGGCTTAATTTATATAAGAAATTCTTTTAAATCATATTTTTTTTTCCCATTTAAAATATTAATTTGAAGAAGAGGGGATCTCCTTTAAGTTTTTGTTAATATACTTATACCATTGAGGTAAGTATACAGATATTTTCTAAGTATTGAATGTATAATGGTTTGTAATATACTTCTACCGGTGAGAAAACTACATGAGTGTTTTCCAAGTATTGAAAGGAGTACAAGAGATTTGTGAGCGTCATCTTTTGTGAAGATATTTCAAATAATTAAAAGTGATTTTAATTAATGAAGGATTAATTAATAGGGGCATAGTGGATCGCATATGGAATCAAATCTATGTTTGAGTGTTTATTTGATAGTTAAATAACCGACTATCAAATTGTAACACCCTTAATTTTTAATAGCATCATTCAGGACATTTAATTAGATAAATTAAATAGAATATTAGACACATAAGGGGATTGAGATATGAAAATCTAATTAGAGGCTGTGCTTAATTAAAATAAAGAATGGGCTTATGAACAGTTTTGTATGTTAATTAGTGAGAACATAATGCAAGGACATTATAGGGATTTACAGCCGCTATAGCCCCATTACCCTTAAAATCTCATTTTCATTTCTTTGCACGTTCATTTTTCAAAAACTCTAAAATGTAAACAAGAGAAAAGCAAGCCGACCACAATCTAGGTACTGAAGAGGAGAGGAAATCAATTAAAGTTAAGCAATCAAGCAAGGGGAATTAATCAAAGATCAAATCTCAAGTCCTTATCTAAATCAAGGTGAATAATAATCAAAACCATCTCTATTTTTGTTTTTATAAAGCATATGATTTCAGGTTTAAGTTTAAATCCATTATAATGATTTTTGATGATGATGTGCTTGGATTTCACGATATGATATATTCAAACAAGTTTGTTGATAAATGTTTTATATGGTTTTAAGGCTAAAATCATTTTTATTGGTTTTCAAATGCCATGAGGGTTTTATATGTTATGAAAAACATTATTTTGGAGATGGGTATAATTTTTCGTAATTTTCCAAGCTATGAAAATTTATTATGAATTTTTGAAGGAAGAAATGAATAATTGGGTATAAATATATTTCGGCAATTATATAAAGAATTTGAGTCTGAAATTTATATATGTTAGATAACATATTAAAAGTTTATTTCTATGATTTTTGGGGATTTTTCCTAAATAATTTACTATGGAATTAAATTATTTTAATGGAGGACTTGAATGTTTTAATTGTTTTGCTAATGAAAGGGCTTGTTTTGCTAAATCATTTTAATTAGATCTGAAATGAATGCAGTTGTTTTATTTTAGAAAGAATTTGAAAAGTTTATGGAAACCAATTAATTTTTTTTAAATAGACAGGTTAGTTAAAAAACAAGTACTTGAAAAGGCAATAGATCAGTTTTTGTACAGGGATTATGTTTTGCCTCTTTCAGATGCTACCTTTCAACCCTATACTTTCGCCTCAACCAAGTCGTAACCAATACACAAGGTATCAACGTGTTGGTATGTAGTGGATTGGAGAATAGTGACAAGTATGCAGTCGAAACCTAGCTTTTGAAGTGGTCAAAGCCTTTGTTTTACTATCCAAAGAAATGTGCTTGCCTTGTTTCCAAAAGAATGCTTTCAAAAGGGTTTACTATAGATTTCGAAGAAGTCGCCGCCTTTTTTTTCAAAGTAGCTTTCGAATGAGGTTCCTAGTTTTTAAATCAATGCTTTCGAAAGGGTAGTTTGAACCCAGTCGAAACCATGCTGCCGACGTTATGCCTTTCAAATGAATTGAAATCATCAACTAGTTCGAATGGTAGCTTTTGTTTTATAAAAGTAATAAGCTGCCCTTCCCAATGCTTTCAAAAGGGCTTTAGAAGCCACTTATACTAATGGTTTCGAAGGCAAAGGTTTCGAAAGGGGTTTTGAAGCTATCCTTTCAAATGTTTTACTTGAATGATTTAATCTTTCGGTATGATGGTTCCGAAGCCATCAGTTGTTCTCTAAACTCTTTTACACGAAGATAAATGGTTTCGAAAGGGGTACTTTCATTTATATTCAATTTGACCCCAAAGATATTTTTAAGGATAAATCCAAAGGTTTCGAAAGGGGTACTTGATTTCTAAGCCATGCTTCTAAGAGTTAATTAGTTAAGCTTTAATACTTTCGAAAGGTATGTTTTGATGGTTTCGAAAAAGATGATTTAAAGTATTCTGAAAGGCATGTGCTTTTTGAAAAGAAGATTTGAATGTTTTCAAAGGAGGTTATCCGATGGTTTCGAAAGTAAAGGTTTCAGAAGCTTAGTTTTCAAAACAAAGAACCCAATCACATTTTTAAAGGAAAAATCATGGCAAAGTAAAAGAGTTTTAAAATAAATTTTAAGTATGAAATTTTTGAAGAAGCTTCCCTTGATAAAATAATAGGTTAAAGGGATTAACCATGTTTCATATGAAAATGATTTGAAGGATATTAAACCACAGATGTTGGTGTTATTATGTATGATTCTTCTAATACACATGTTTACAGTAAAATGGACCCATTACTGTATTTTAGGGAAAAAGGGCAGAATTACCAGCTAGGTTGATCCAGTAACTCCTGTATGAGTAGAATTACAGCCAGGAGGTCAGATAGACTAGAATATAGGATGCCTAAATACTGATTAAAGAAGTTGTCAAATAGACAGGTTCATAGTAAACCCATGAAAACTATGTTTAGAAAGAGCTATTGCCATGGGCCAATAGTTTTGGAGTGAACCCGTAAAAAATATATTTGGATAAAGTTATTGATACATGAATACTATAATAAGAGTGAAGTTGTTGGAGATACCATTGGGTTAAGGGAGAATATATGAAACAATGAAGTTATTGGTAGGGGCCAATAGGCTTTTAGTGATCCCATGAAAACTATGAGACCGGACAGATAATCCATAAGCTTTAAACAAGTTATTGGTAAGCCCATGAAAACTAATATGTCAATAAAGACCATAGAAACTATATTTGAGACAGATAGTCAGAATGAAGGGGGATGGAAAATCCAGAATGATTTACTTGTTTGCATATCATCATATATTTTGAACTGTTATGTGTTAACCATTGTGGATGCAAGAACATAGTATATGATTATTATAAAGTTTTAATTAAGATATTAGTGAGGGGAAAACCCGTTCTGCTAAGCGGCGTGGTCTCACTAGATATCTAAATGGTTTGCGATGGTAGGTTGTTATTCATACCAGGCTTTATGTCTGACTCGAAGTTTATGTTTTCCCCTCAAACTCTTGGGTGCTTTATTGATTTTTTGAGAGTTGAGGTTTTAAGGTTCTCTTTAGACGAATAAGCTTCCGGAGACGAGCAGGAGGCAATTTAGCTAGTAGGAGTTCTTTTCTATTTTGATATCTGTGTTTTGTTGTAAAGGCAAAGTTGTTCAATTGCCTATGTTTAGACTCCGATCATCTAATGGGACATCTTCATATGTCGCTATTGGCGTATGTTGTAATAATTATAATTTCTCTGAATGTGGTTCTCGAATGTGGGATTATATAATGAATTTTAAATGATTTGAAATGGAATAAGAAAGTTGTTAATGATTTTAATTTTTTTCCATATTCATATGTTTTTGTTATATCAGTGTATCTAACATTACCGTATTTGATCGCCGAGGATTAATAACTATGGATGACTGCAGCACCCGTAACTGTTTGTTTTAGGCCTCCAAGTGGGGGACACACAAATCTTGGCCAAAATATAACTATGGAAATATCTAGGAGAAACATGGGAGTTATGTGGCATAGTCATCTTTGATGATGTTCTGTTGTGTGTATAAATCTTGTTTTATTCTCCTCGGATAAATGACAAAGAAATCTATTCACTTAAACGGTTAGGAGGTGATCTCCGCTCTTATGTATTGTTTGATTATTTCCAAAAGAACAAGGGTGGAATTTACCAGAACCATCGATTTGGTTTTGATGCGGCAGGTAAGCAAGGGAGTGTACTTATATGAGATGACTCGAAACCGTAACCACTCCGAAACCATATGCGTGTTTAATGCTTCGGAAGAGATTTAAGACTGCTTTGAGATGTTCGAAGACGGAGTTATTTAAAGTGCAAGGGCTATTTGCTACTAATCCCTAGGATGATTCCAAAGCGGATGTGATAGAAGTGGCGCCTTCGGGTTTTTCTTATCCTAAACATCTTGTATGGTCGAATGCTGGCGTTGCATTATGCCTTAAAGGCAGTGTTAGGATTCCAAGTAGGAGTAAATCATGACCTTACAAGCCTTACAATGCGGTAATGACTAAAACATGAAATATACTTTAGAATCACGTGGTTTACTACCATTTGGAGCAGTCATTCTTTGATCTAGAATCGATATTCATGGATTTGGTATGCGCACAAAAAGTAAGGCCAGGGTTGGTGTACATTGTTTTTTAGCCTTGGTGCCCGGGGAATGATGTAATCTGGTATGCCATATTAAAAGGGCAGCCGACTCTGATTCACGGTGGGTCTATGTGGAACTCGGTACTTTTTCTAAAGGTATACTATGGCGGCATTACCCCAATAAGCTTGTCATTGATGAAAATCCAATCTCCAATACGTGCCTTTACAGATTTACTTATATATCTATTATGCTAGAATTTAATTAATGTACTAATTTCAGCTATGATTAATATTTATTTTACCCTAGAAATTATTATAATATCATAGGATTAATATTAAAAATGATTTGGTTATCATAAAGTAAGAACCTGTCTATGTTTATGAGCGGCATGGTTTTACGAGATATACATATTTTGAAAGGTTATTATAACATTAAGTAATCCATTTGACTGTGTTTCTCACGCTGTTATCACCAGACTGATCCTGGCATTATTTTTCTTATAATGCTATGGTCAGCCGAGCATATTTTCTAGATTTAGCTGGACATTTTTGGAGCTTCAGGAGATGAGCTGGATCCTCCAAGACGTATTTCCGTATTTTATCTTCCATTGTTTGTTCTTTGTATTTATCAAAAATTGTATGGATAGTTTGTTATAACTATCTAATTTGATGATAGGCTAGTACTCTAACTTATGTACGCATATAAAAGTTTTCTTTTTTTTAAAGTTCATTGATATATATTAGATTACTTGTCACATTATGAGATTCTATTATATCTCTCTCTTTTTCATCCTAACAATCTGTCTTTCCAACACTTGGATGTTTGACACGTGAATATTATGGATGTATTAGTGTTGACTTTTGAAGATCGAAAAGGCGGGTTGTTGCATTATTTAAGCAAACCGTAAAGGAAATTAGTGTCGAAGACGATCCTACTACGGCTTTAGCTCTAGGTACAGTTTCTAGGCCTAGTGCCACTCCTACGCCTCCTCTAGGGGAGAACCCTGATGTTGTTCTCGAATGGAAGATTGAATTAAAAAATTATTATGAGGCCAAGTTTATTAAGCTAAAGAATTATTACAAAAAAAATCTGTTGGGAGTAGCAAGTCGGTTATTACATCTACTGCGTAGGAATTATTCGGCTCCTATTCTTGTGCTATTAAGATGACAAAGGAGCAGCTTTTGGATGAGATTGATCAGATTAGGAGGATGGCAATGGAGCGTGTGAATGCTTTCGAAAATTAAATTCCTTCCTTAGAGTCCTAATCCAATATACAGACCCTTGGTCAGGTACCCGTTACTGAGCCATGTGGAAGCTCTATTACTTCTTTAGGTAGTTTGGATAGGGCTTCCATGGTGGAGCTAAAGTACGAAGAGAGAGTTGAAGGGTCATGTTAGAAATTGCCGTAAAACATTCAATTGATGTTTTCTCTCATCTTTGGCCCGAACTTGGCTTACCATTTTATATAATTGTGCGGATTATGTTTTTGATCTGGAGAACTATAGTGATGCTTAGTTTGGCACTAATTATGATCCTCGAGTTATTTACATTAGTGTTGCCCTAGCCATTCGTCAGTTGTCATTATTGAGTTAGATAATGTGTCTTCTGCTTCCCATCTTAGGGCCATCTTAGGGGCATGTCTATTTAGAGTGTGATATTAGATGGCCAAAGATCAAATCATCATAGAAGAATATTAGCTGATGCTTCTTCTGAGTTTGAGTTAGATTTTTAATGTTGTTATGTTTTGCTTCAAGTTATAGTTTTTTAAACTCGACTTTTGATATAATTCGTGTTGTGATTTTTTATTTTTACTCGCGAAGTATGTGCAAATGAGTATAGAATTAAGTAAATATGAGAAGATCTTAGCTCTTGATGTTTACCTAGCAAGCTTTACTTAGTTTTCGAAATTGTACTTGACTTGTAGGTTGTATTGCATTCCATGCACTATCTTTACTTGCCATTTTTGAATTAACTTCTTATGTAGTTCATGCTTTCTGAATTTGATATTTAGTACGCATGTTTTACTGCATGCTTAGTATGATTTGCCTCACTATTTGGGCGCAGTTTCATATTCATACGCTTGGCATGGTTTGACCCACTATTTGGGGGCAGATTGTATTTTGACTGGAGTCATGTCTTGTATTTACAGCCGTTTTAATTCACATGCATGGTTTGTTATATTAGTTCGGACGGTCTAATATCCTTACATTTAGTGTGGCTATGTCGCATCAATTAACGTAGAAAGATTTTTATAGGTTGTCCAATATCCTTACGTCCAGTGTAGTTATTTCACTGAAAAGCCGGGCTGCATTTGTGCAATTTTGTTATGATAGCTGGTACGGGCCATCTATTATCCCCATGTGTAGCACAGTAATTTATCTAAAGAGCTAGATCGCATTTATGCAATTCTAAGTATTTTCATTCAGTTTTACTATTCCCATTGCTGAGATTGTCGTTTTTTTCTATTAATCGTGACCTTTGCTGGGATAGCGATAATTGGCCGTTAACTATAAAGGGTCGGGAGAAGTTTCTCCTTATGAATTTTGGAATTCAAATTTATTTTAGGCCATAGCGTTTTTCTAGCATATATGAACTTCGTTTTGGAAACTTACCCCCATGCATCTTAGTTCAGTGTCATCGTTCTTAATAGTGAGAGTGTCGTTTTTGCTCTCCAACAACATAATTAGCTGGGCTGGAGGGTGTTGGCAGTGACCTATAAAGTGATGGGGGCAGGTTTGCATTTATGGACATTGGCTTTTTGTGTTATTTAGATAGTTAAAGCAATACTACATCTTATTGTTAATGACTAAACCAAAGCATATTATTATATGCAAGAGTTGGGTAGTGGATTTTTTTTATAAATATCTTGCCTCGCACTTCATTATAAGGGTTATATTCCATGTTTATGCAAAGCATTTATTTCAAATCAGGTTTCAAGTTAGATTATTACTAACAAACAAGATAGTGGATTGATCTATGGTAATTTATTTTCGAAAGTAGAATTAATATGCGTAGGTAGCAGTAAATGCAAGTAAAATGGCGAATGCTATGAAACTTCAGTTTATGATATAGCATTTATTATTTAATAAGGATCATAAGATAAGATCATGAATGCTCTAGATTAAATACAATAGGATATTCTATCGTGCACCTTTTTGTATCATATAAGATTTCGTTGAATACCACGGATCTGAGCACCTTTTTTTAATTTGTTAATGGAGGAAGGCTTCTTCCGTTTCCATGTTGATTATGGTTTTTCATGCAGTGATAGAAAGGAAACTATATGGAGGTTTACGCTCTCCTTTTAGTGCCAAAATATTGGTGAGATTTTTCGTCCCATAACACCCAAGATAATCACGGAGTAATTATAGTACTAATTATTTTCGCGAGTATGAATTAGAAAATTTGGGTAATATCAAACCCCTTGAAGTAATAATTAGTTTTTGGTGTGCTTACATTATTAGGAAGTATCATTCCAACGTTTTTTGAAATGCTTCTTTAAATTTAACTATTTTTCCTATCAAATTCCATAACCAAATTGAACCTAAAGAATAGAATAGAGATGCAATAAATAAATAAAGACACCAAGATTTACATGGTTCAGATATTAAGAAAGCCTACATCCATGGGAAAATCCATCTTCTATTTTTGTATTCATCATTTAACATTTTATATTACTGTATTGTTGCAGAGAATCTTTTCTGCATAGTACATTTACTTTTGAGATCGAAAAATGTCCATTGGCACTACCACCGTGCCTCTCTATTTATAGTCTCGCCATCCTCATATGATTTAGCGATTCCATCCTTCCATGCTTTGTTTCCTCCCTTGGATCTTTACACGTGTCATCTATCCATTGCTTTCTTTAAGCGCCTATGGATTGGTGACATGGCATTAGACATGAAGTTTTCCCTTTGGCGGGAAGATTTGATTTTAGGAGGACGATTTGGAATTGAGGCAAGAACCATCTAAATTTGAATAAGTCATGCCTTCTTAATTCTATAAAGTAACTGGTTTGTAAACTACGCATATGTGTGAGTAAAACTGCATTGCGGAGACTGTCCTTTATCCAAGGATGAATTGTATTAGCTGCCCTTTATTAGCATAGCGTGGTGTTGGAGGTTTATATGGTTTAGTTTGAAGGTATAGTGTTATTTATTCTGAAGGGTAGTCGCTCTATGTGAATGTATTCTGAGCCGTTCTTGTATGTAGATGACTACGCTATTTCCCTTGCCTTTGGGGAAGAAGGCCCAGTTTTTGGTCATAAAGTAGTTTCACACCACTGCTTTATCCGTTGGACTTCTATGTAGGTGGTAAGCTTTTTTTTGGATTGTGGCGCTACCTTATTACATCAGTGGCGGTGCATCTTTATCACTTTAGCATTGACATTGGATTATAGCGTAGTTTTGTAGCTTCAATTTCGCATCACGATGGCGGGGCCTCCCTGTAGCTTTGTTGTATGATATTAGATTGCAGCACAGACCTACTAATCTAGATGTTGGCTTTAGTTTGTGCTGAATCCCTGCATAGGCATAGTTTATTGAGCAGATTTGCCACAATTCCAATTCGAGATGAATGTTAAGGCTGTAGGTCGGTTTCTATCATTTGGATTTTGTTCCAACATGGGACTGCGGCTAAGTTCAAGGTTGTAAAGGTATGTAGTTTGGGGTGGGTTTGGATGTTGTGACTTGATTTCTTATCTTTGTAGTATAAGGTTTATGCTCCTATAGTGTACCAGCGCATGTTAAAGTGGCATATTCTATCAGAATCATAGTAGATTTGCATGTTAGGCGAAGTTCTTCTTATTTGGCTTGCCTTTGTCTACGTTGGCTAGTACTAGTGCTGCACAGATTATCACACCAAGACTGCCTGAATCTGTACTTGGAATTTTGGTGGTCAAGTGGGTCATAAAACAAGAATTTTAGTTAACCAGTCCTATGCATAATGATCTACTCTAGTATGTTATATTGTGACACTTCATATTTGTGACCGTTGCACAGCTTCTGTTATTAGACTGTAGTAGGAATTTTGTTTAATTGAGCAGATCTTTTAACAGGCCAGGTCGGTTTTGTTGGCCTCATTATTTTTGCGCTTTATGGTGGTATATTGGCGTGGTTGCATCTTAAGGATACGTGACATGCTCTTTGTCTTAGAGTAGTATTATGTGTTTATTATGCAATGTGTTTTGATCCTGCACTTGCCTTACTTTAGGGTTTAGCTAGCCTATCTTATTTAAGTGGACCGCTGCACTTTTTGCTTAGCCCCTTTTAATTTTACTTTGCAGTTTATTGTTTAACTGGCCTACGCACCTTACAACATGACTCGAAAAATAGGTGTAACAACCGTTACAACTCCCATCATTGCGTCATCATCATTGGAACGCCTCTAAACACTATAGAGCCATCACCAAAGTTTCAAAGTCATCATCGTGTTGAAGCATCGTACCATCGCTTCACCGGTCACCACACGAACCCTAAAGTCTCCTTGAGTTATCATGGAGTCGTTAGCCTTTGCTCTATGAACAAACTCTCGATGTCTAAAACCTTCTCGGGTCATCTTGTGTCCAAACCTAAAGTCGCTCCTTTGAAAACCAAAAGCACAAACACCCTTGACCCAAAGCAACCAAAAATCCTACTATTCCATTTCCTTCTCAGTGATTGCTCTGTCTGATCTGAAAGCAATGCCTCCCATATCTCAAAGCAAGAACTGAAGCATTATTTACTACCCATAAACAAGAATCTATGATCGCCATAACACTATCAGATGGCATTTGGGGTCTGATTTTTCTCCATAATTGACCTAAAGCACCACCCGAGCTAACCACCTCCAAACCCAGAGCATGAACCGAGCAACCTATCGTCGAACAAGTGTTACCGAACAAAAATGCTATAGTATCTCCAAATTCCAATTTCGCATCGATTTCACCGCTATGTTCTATTCTTCGATTCGTGTGCATTTCGTATGCATCAAGACTCCTAAAATCCTCGAGCCTATCCATCGAAGTTTAGTTCTATGGTTCCTATCTCTAGTTTACTTCGTCGAATTTTCAACCATTCAAGTATACACACAAACACCACACACATATCAATTAGTATTAAATATGAAAAACACATTATAAATCATTACAATCTTCATATAATTCATTTATAATATTTCCTAACATTTATAAAGGCAATTACATATTCAAATTACATGATTAGAACACCAAAAACCTTTTCTTAATGTTTTTTCTAATCGTCGCCCTTTAAAACAACATTAAAACATGATTTTAAATTTAAAAGTAGATCCAAAATATGTTAAAACCCATAGATACATATATTGTAAGGTGTGAGATGATAAACCACTCACTAAATGCCAAAAATCCAAGTTTTGCATGCAAATCTAGACAAATTCGAGAATGAAAATCAAAGACCCAATTTCTCTCAATAAAATATTTAGATTTGAATGTCTCTAGCCAATTCCCAGGCTAATCTCCCTTAATCTATGATTTAAACCTTATTTTGAGGAGAAAATCAAAGTATTTGGTGATGAGAGGGTTAATAGAGGCTTAAACCTATTTGGGAGATGGAAAAAATGATTTGGGAAGTTTATTTAAGTCTCTAATGGCATAAAACCTGAAATGGGTTAGTGAGCATAATCCCAACCCCATTAATTATCCATTAAGCTACTCCAAAAACTACCAAACCTCAAACAACTATATCTCCCAGCCAGAAAGTCCAAATCGTTATTATGAACACTCCATCAAATGGAAATAACCATATCTTTCCAATGGGAGTGGCCTCGGGTCCTAATTCGGTTTTTGTCAAAAGTTGTTGTCATTATAATTTTTTAGGGGTGAAATCATCCGTTGAAATTTCTCGGGGTGAAAAATATCACTGCTCAACATATCCAAAGTTATAGTGTCATAAGACCCAATATGAATTCAAAATAATAGTTTATAACCCACCATACATAAAATAAGGGTCATTACACTACCCTTCTAATGGGGCGGGGCAATAATGCAAATGCGGGCATGGTTACCCACGTTGTAACCTTAAACCTAGCATCTGTAGTGTTGGCCGAGTCAAACATCCAAATTTACACTATCATAGCAAAGCCAGGCCCCACAACGCCCAACAAATACAATAAAGGTGGATTAGAATAAATTTCTGGTGACCACCAAGTGACGCCCCTACCATCCACTCATGTCTGCCATACAATGTAGAGGGCAGTCCGCCTCAACAAAAGATAAGTTTATCTGATCTAATTGTTTTTGTTTTCTTATGTCTACTTGTTTGTTATATTGTTCATATATGGAAAAGTTTACGTGTTTTCTTAACAAAGTCAAAGACCACTTGATCCGCCCAACATAAAATAAATAAAAATCTCAAAATCAATTGAGCATGGCAGATAAGCGTATATGTAAAAATTTAACAAAACTAAGAAAAGTAAATAGAGAAATTTATAATAAGCGGACAAGTCCAATCAAACAACATTCGTTACAGAAAGAGTTAATTACAATGCCAGGCCTCACCCAATCTACGTATAACAAAAGGAAAAGGATGATACAAGAAGGAAACAAAAAGGTTGTTGTTCATTCCAAGGGTCAAAAGGGGGACAAATACAATAACATGGTAGTCATCATCATGTTCCGTTTCCTTGTCCACCCTGGAGTAGCATCAGTGGGAGGATCACTAGTTCCACTAGTCAAAGAAGTGATCTGTTTTTGGAATAAAGTCATCGAGGGAGTCCTTCTAGCTGCTGCCATTTCTTCCGTCAACTCCCACCGTACATCATCGTATTGCTTAGGCGAAAGGAAGTCAATAGTGTAAGGGAGATGATTGTTGCCTTCAAATATCATCTTTGGCATTTTCTACAGCATATCCATCCACTCCTCCCTCAGGGAAGCTTTCACTCTCACAAGCTCCTCGGTGACATAGTGCAACTTCTGCTATAGGGGTCCCATATCTCAGCTGCCTCTTTACAGATAACCTCTAACCCCTCCATAAACCGAGCTACCCCTCTATCAAACCTTTCCCTCCAGGCCACCTCCTCAGCCCTTTGCTTGGCCGCAGCTTCCCTGGCCATAACAACATCAACTTGTCTTTTCTCAAGCATGGATAATTTCTTTTCCACAAAGAAACAAGTAGTGGCCTCATCTACGTTATCCTTTTTGAAGCCAACACATAGTTGTGGAGGTGCAGAGCTCATGACCCAACTTTTATTAAGGAATGGATAAATAGAAACGAAAGTAGAAAGGTAAGAAAATAGCTCAGTCTAGAATTTTACCAAAATATTCTCCATGACTTTAGAGTTCAATGCTGACCCGGTAGCGTAACCAGTCCACCTAAATTTGGATATGCTTATCAAAGGTAGAACCACTGATTCAGTCCCTGCAAGGATCTGATGAAGCTAAGCAGACCCATCTCATCCTAGCTCCCCACCACCGAGATGTCGGTGGACCCAATCACCTCGAAATCTTTGTTTCCCTACACTCGACTAAAAAGCTCAGCCTCATAAGAAAAGATTAAAAAAGGTCCCCTTCGGAGCTCTCTGGCTCACCATCGGTTCACCAGCTCTTATATCTAACTAAGTCTGCCCTTGCTGCTACCCTAAGGGGAAACACCTGGATGGGATTGAGTTGGAGATGCGGTGGGAGAACAGGGCGGAGTATAACATGACCATAAGGGGTTACCTCTTCTAATTGGTTTGATATTGAGATGTTGCAAGCGTTTGATGTTGAGTGCTAATGGCACCTCGAGATTGTGCAAGAGGGGTCTGTGAAGGAGTGCTCCTTGTTCCGGCTGTGTCAGCCAGCTCGACAATGTTAAGTCGAACCACTGCAGAACAAAAAAGGAAGATAGAATTTTTTTTATAGAGAAAACAAAGACAATGTGACATAATTTAAAGCTAAAATCATCATATTTCCCCCTCCCCCGCCACCTCCTAACTAAATGCAGATAGGTAGCTCAATGCTACTATTGCTAGAATGCGCCCATTAGAGTGTTATGTGTTAAGGGGAACATGCGTGTTAGTTTATTGAGAGACCCATGGGTAGGATGGGTTTCATAGGAAGAGCTCAAACTCGTTGGTGAGCCTGGCTCTAATATGGACCTGACCGTCCTCTTCACATCGAGCATCTCAGACGAACTAGAAACTTAAAGACCACACGATGATGTAATCAGAACCACCACATCTTCCAAAAGTGTTGGATCATAAACATCCCAATCACCTGATAATAGACAGATCGTAGGACACCGTTCAACTGATAAAAGCACCACTATACAACAAGCACTATATATTTTTTGTTGTCACCCTAGCAAAGCACCCTTGCACAACCACTCCTTGATCCTATGTTGATTCTCCCTAACCAAGGAATGCTCCGGTATAGACCACCAGTAGGCGCCATCTGCAAACTTTGGTTCAAAAGGCTAGTGCATAAGACACTGTTCATATGATAAAAGTGCTACTACGCAGTAACCATTTCATATCCTTTACTGCCACCCTGTAAAACACCCTTTCACAACCACTCCTTGATCCCCAGTCGGAAGTCCTTGACCAAGGCATGCTCTAGCATGAACCACTAGTAGGAACAATCTACATAACACAGTCCAGCTATCATCTTAGTCGCGCACAACAGCCAAGTGCCTAAGTAAACTACCCAAAGTGATTTTTGGACTTTGGTAACGCAATCTCAACCATTCAACGTAGATTCCTGTAGTGATAAATACATAAAGATATGCATTTTTCCAAGGGTTGAATAACATGAGCTCTTAAGCATTTATTTTCTCGTTATTCTCTCTTGTAATCAACACTATTATAAGAGAAGCATAGTAATAAGAAATTCCTCATAGTGGACGTAGATCAACTTAGATCATACCAACCTAAATCTTCTGTTTCTTTATCTTTTACGGATTATACTTCCTCATTTTACATTTTAAATCAAATTATTTGAGAATATACTTTGCTATATCATATTTGAATCATAATTTTGAGGTCGGCTCAGTATTTAGCGGACACTTTCCTACCATTGAAAAATATGATCAAAGCATGAATCCGGCCGACCATATCATTGTTTTTTAACTCTATAACGTGAGTCGGTCAAATCTACAGTCATGCCAAGTGCTCATATTCCATTCTACCCTAATTTGACCGGCTTCTGCTGGTTTACATCATTACTCTTCATTCCTAGGCCTAATTATACACTAACTTCAAAACTTGCTTCTTTGCATCGTGAACTAGGGTCATGATGGCAAGTGAGTTGAGCAACATCCGACAAGGTTCAAATGAATCCCTCCACTCATACGTCTACTACTTCAATAAGGAATTAACCTTTGTGAGAGGAGTAGACAAAAATAGCCTGTTAGTCACCCCATGCTCAGGGGTGAAATACCAGTCCGTAATAAGGAAAGAGTTGTAGAAGTTGTCCGCCTTATCCTTAACCGGCTTCTTTCAAAGAGCGAATGACGTCATTAAAGTAGAAGAGGTAGACCTCATTGACAGTGATGAGGAGGGAAAGCGAAGTAATAAAAATAGCTCATGAGAAGAAATCCACTAGGAGAATATCAAGAAGCGTTCAGACGATGGTTCGTGCTTCCAACCTAGGTACACAAACTATGTCTCCTTAAACCGTGATAAGAAAAAGTTCTACCTTTCCACCCGAGATCGCGCACCACACAAAGGCATCCTCCTTCCTAGTCTGGGCGAAAGGAGGAGTCTAGAGGTAATAGAAATACTATGGGTTCCATAAATTGAGTGGCCACTACACTAATGAATGCCAACACCTCATCGATGAGATAGAGCAGTTAATCCATAAAGATGTATCATTGCAGTATAAAAGACAACAGGTCGAACAATGAAATGCCCATCCAAATCCACCTCCCAACCAACGTAGGAAGATGACAACAATGTAGCCACAATCAACATAGAGATACTAAAATAAACCATAGAATTAGAGTACGGTACGTTCATCATAATTATATAGCACAAACTAGATTTTGTACATAAATAATAAACTCAAATAACCTTTCTCTAGATAAAAGTATAGCACTGTAAAATGCTCCATAGTGCTGCATATGAAATATCGATAAGCTCTAAAATATACGTATAGAAAAGAGTCGGCCTCCTGCTCGTCCTTCGAACAGCTTCATACACTATTCTCAGATCTACTATCTAGTCTACTCATTGAAGGGTGCTCGAGATAATAAGAAGATAAGCATAATATATCAAGTGAGACAACAGTCTGATGTGAGCGATAGATAATCTCAAGATATTATAGAAGCCAATATAGTAAAATAGAGATACCGAATATGAAGAATCATACCTGACATGTCACTGCATTCAACAAGTTAGCATATAAATTCAAATATATGCTAAACTATTATCATGGTATACTAATGCTCAAAGTACAAAATTGGGTATTGGGGTATTTGACACAGTAATACCCACATTACAAGACATCCATCTCAAACGCATATCAACGAAGGCAAATACAGCGATCATAGCACATAATGCAATCCAAGTAATCAAAGCAACCACCACTCTGGGATGCCCCTGGATAACTCATGTGACCAACTCAAATGTCAATGTCTACTCAACGTCGTAGGTACTTAATACATAAACTCATGCCCCCTTAGATGCCTAGGGATATGGATCACCCAAATGGCGAACTCAAGGGTGCACTTAGACTACCCTAAGGTACACTCAGACTACCCTACCCTAAATGAGAACCTATATCGACACAAGTAACGACAATAGAACTGCTTTTTATCTACTTCACAAGTGATCACTTAGCACTCACCCACTTTGTGACTCCTCCCATGCCACAATCACTTCCTTCCTAAAGTACTCGATCAAACATCTTACATCGTCGATCAGTCGAAGTTCGGATGTGATGACCCGAAATTTTAAAGCAACATCAATTTAATAATCTGAGTTAAAAATTAAATTGATTTGATAACCTTTGCAATAAGATTTGAATTAATTTAATAACCCAATAAAATAAATAGTTAAATGATAGATTTTATCTTTTTAAATCCGATAAATTGTTTACTATTTATAATATATATAGGATATGTATATACTGTAAATAGATCTTGTTTTAATCTGATAAATAAACGAATCCTGTTTCTATAAAAAAATTATATCTTTAGTAAATTGGGAAATTTGATTTTTATTTAAAAGTTAAACTTTTAAAAGGTTATTTAATAAATACATATGGTTTTAAATACATAAGATAAATATTGAACTGATTTAAAATATGTTTAACTCAAGTTTAAAATTTAAATAAATAGCAATAAGGTTATTTTGATTTTCTTTTAAATATAGTCGAATAAAATAAATAATTTATTGATAAAGAAGACAATTTCTTTTATAAATTAATTATAGTTATTAAATGTTGTTATTTTTTTAATATAATAATACATTGTTTCAACAAATAAATTTTT
The DNA here is from genome assembly GCA_030765085.1 of Allium cepa. Lineage (NCBI taxonomy): Eukaryota > Viridiplantae > Streptophyta > Magnoliopsida > Asparagales > Amaryllidaceae > Allium > Allium cepa. The sequence goes on from CM060932.1 coordinate 267,148,556, forward strand.
AAATAAAAATAATTGTTTTTCAAAATTTAAATTGTGTAGTTATATTCGAATAAACTTGATTTCAAAATTTAATTTGAACTTGAATTCAAAGCTTCTAAAGTTTAAAGTATAAATGTTTTTTTAATTTGTTTTGATTTTGAAATATTTGTATAAGCTTCATTTTATAAACTAAATTGGATTTATTCATTTTGAAATTATCCACATATATATAAATGCATGTTAACTAATTTATTAAACATAGGTTTACATCCATCTTATAATAACATACTAAATAAATACTAGTTAACTTTTAATTAAATACTAATTACTTTTATAAGACAAGTGTAACATCTTAAGGTCTTACATAACACTTGTTAAATGATAAAATAAAGTTTCAACAAATGTTACATTGTGAGACAAGTGTCAAAAATTTAATTTAACATTTTCTTTTGTTTTTATTTTTAATAATTTCAGTTTACATAAAACTTCTTTCCCTCATCTCCTTTTCTTCTTCTAAAAATTTGAAGGCAAGCAAATCTAAAATAAAATAAAACACTTCCATTCAAAAACATAAATATGTAAACATTTTCAACTCTGAAAATCCACTTCACAGACCTGAAACAAAGGTCAGTAATCATCTTCAAAAGCCTCAGTTCAAACATACAATCCCTTTTGCCTATAATTCATTTTAAAATCTGAAGCCTGCATCAAAACAGCCTCCACATCTTCAAGTTTAAAAGCAAATTTATTTGAATCCTGCATATTTTTTTCAAGTAGCACTTGCATTTTCTTCTATCTGGAGTTTCATATAGCATGCATGCAAGTGTTCAGTATCAAGCCTTCAAGCTTTTAACTCAAGAAACAATCAGCTCAGATTCATTTAGGCAATTCAAATTTAAAGTTTTGCAGTTTTAAAAAGCACCAGTCTTTGTTAAAATTCACTACTTTGCCCATCAGGTTAAGGTGGGTAACTTTATTTTTAAAATAAAAATTAGTATAATTTTCTGGTTGCATGTTATGATGATTAGATGAATGTGTTGTGTGAATCTGCTATGTGTGTATATATGTGAGATATATGTTTCTGTTCAACAGAATTTACTCTGTTCAATATTCCATGATTCATGTTTTTTTTAAAATTGATTTCAGTTCTCTCTGTAAACAATTATTATTAGACCTCTTTTACAAACTAGATGTTGAATTAACATAGACTAAGGTTTAAAACTTAATTTAATTAAAAACTTGAGTATCTCCGTATATCTATAAATATCAGTGCATTGTTTTAAAAACATAAATTTTCAAACTATGAAATTTAAAGAATCAGTATTAGGGAATGAATTCATAAATCAAAACATGATTTTTAGGAAAAAAATTAGGGTTTTTAGAAAAAAGGGGTATGGTGCAGTTCTGTGAAGAGCAGAAAAGGGGAATTTTGGATTAATGGGTGATCTAAGCATTTTGAGGTGTCGGGGTTCTTCTAATAGGTGGAGGAGCAGTCATTGATGATTGAAAAAATGTGTGAAGTTGATGCAAATCACCATGGAAGCATTGATGTTGATTTCTTGTCTGTAGCCCTAGTTTAGCTAGGTTAGGTTGATCGATCATTCTCGTCTTCTACTGTGGACCGAGTGCATTGGAATTTTAGGAGGTGGTTGTTCGGTAATAGACGTGACTGTGACCGGTGTTTCAGGATTTCTGGTGATCGGGGATGCTTGGATGAGGCGATGACAGGTTTTGGTGGAGTTTTGACTGTCTAGTTCTAGGTTTTGAAAATTAAACTCGAATTCGATTTTAGGTTATGGAGGGAAGAACTGATGGTGGTGTTAGGTTGTGGGATTTGTCGCCGTCGTGGGGAGACCACCGGAGGTGGTTGGAGATCGCCGGAGGCATGGTGCATGCGCATCGTGCACTTTTGTTTCAGGTGGCCTGGGTGTAGGCATTGGGGTAACTCGAGAATCACTCGGGAAATTATGGGGTATGGCTCGAAGCAGCGGGTTTGCTGACTCGAAGCAAATTTTGTTCTTGCTCGGGTTTAAGCATATTAACAGGTTGTAGTTTCAAAAACCTGTAGTTCAGTTTTTATTTTAAACTAAAATTTTTAAAAACTAAGTTTAAATGAATAAGCTGTAATGATAAGATTTAAACAAATTTAAATCTGTAGAATGTATTGTAGTTTCAAAGAGTTTGAAATCTTATAAGTTTTTTTAAAATTTGAAAGTGGTTTTCAGTTTAAAAAAAAAATTGAAACCTGGCAGTTTTCTGAAAATTTAATTTAATTTTAAATCTGAAAGCTAATTTTAAACTAGCAGTTTGAATTTAAATTTAAGTCCAGTTTTCTTAAAGATCTTTAAATCTTCAGGTTTTTTTTAAAAATGAATCTGTATTTTTAAATAAGGAGTTTTAAAATCAAGGTGTAAAGCAAGAGTTCAATTCAAGTTTAAATTCAAGTGATTTAAATAAGGAATGGGTTCAAATGTATTGAATTTAAAAAAATCTGGATATTTGAATAGGTTTTAAAATTTGAATATTTTCAAATAAGTTTAATTTAAAATTTGTTTATTAGAAGTAAATTTGTTTCCAAACAAATATTTTAATTTGATTTTCCTTTTGAATGAAGACATTATAAAAAGTCTATAAAAGAAAGTAAATGATTTGATAACTGGAATTTGAAATTTAAATGGTAATGTACTTTAAACTAAATTTCAAATGAAATTAAGCAAATTAGTTAAAGACTTATCTTATATAAGTTTTAATCAAAAGTAATAAATGTTTATCTTATATAAGTTTTAATTAAAAGTAATAAATGTTATCTACATTTATTTTGGAAGGAGTATAAATGGAATTTAAATTGGTTAGTGCTTAAATAAATATCATTTTGAATTTTAGATTCAAAATGGAATTTGAATTTTTATTTAAAAATGCAATGTTCTAAGTAAACTTTAATATTAATAATTTTTTTAATAAGGAATGGATTACCTTAGAAATGATTAAGGTGTTAAAATAATAAGATAAATAAGATAGTTAAGGAGTGACTTATTTATTTAATTTATAATTAATAATTTGGATTAATTTAAATTAGAGATTAATTAAGAAGTAATTAAAGAAAAGAAATTAAAGAGTTAATAGTTAATTATGGTCATTAACTTTAGATAATTTAACAATTAATTAATGTAATTAATTTTAAATTAGATTAATTAATAAATGATAATCAATTGTGAAATTTATTTAAGTTTAATTACTTAAATAAATTAATTAAGACATTAATTACTTAATGTAATTAATGAGGTTCATTAAGATTGGTTTAAATTAATTAATTAAGTTTAATTAATTTTAAACATTGGATTTGATAGTAATTACTTGATGTAATTAATGAAGTAAAATTTCTTAGTGAAGTAATCAAAGATAATTACTGGATGTAATTAATTGATGATGTTGGAATTTTGAAAATAATTTGGATTAAATTATTTTGTATAATTAATCGAGGGATTAATTCAGAAATTAATTAAGGAATAATTAATTGAATGAAGTAATTAGGGTAGTTAATTACAGATTGAGATTAATCAAAGGGGATTAATAATTATGGTTTAAGTGAGGTTAGTTACTGAAAGTAATTAATTTAATTGAGTAATTAATTAAATATAATTAAGGATCATTAATTAATATAATTAATGAAGTAATTCAGATTTATTAATCAAGATTAATTAATAAATAATAAGTGATTAAGTGTAATTAATTAATTGTAATTAATTAAGATTAAATGCAATTAATTATAGTTAATTAGTTAATGAAGTAATTAAGGGATAATTACTGTTTTTGGTTTAGAGTAATTAATTTTGTGAAATTAATTAAAGTATAATTAATCAGGGTTGATTAATTAAGATGATAAATTAGAGGTTAGTTAATAAATTAATTTGTAATTAATTAATGGTGATATAAGCAAGATTTATATTGTGTAAGTAATTAATTTAATTCATTTTAAATTAATTAGAGATGATATAATTAATTTAATTCAATTTAAATTAATTATAGATGGTATGATTATTAATCATTGCTTATGAATGTTTGATATTGGTTGCCTTGAATGGTTTGGAATCTCAGCTATGAGATTAGTAATGTTGAGTAATATGGATGCATTGGTTGCATTGTGATGATGATATGGATATCTTTTGATAGTGATAATGTGAATTATCTGTGGTTATGATAATGATAATTATCTGTTGTGAATCTTTGAATTATCTATCTGTGTGTATATAGATAACGTAATTGAATTGTTTTAAACTCTAAAACAACTTGGACCTAAAAGACACGCTTTTGGATTTCGATGAGACCGGGATCGGGTTTCCATATTTGGATATCCGAAAACCACATCGATCCAAATTAACGATAGGTCGTGAATCTTATGTGAAGAGCGAAGACTCGAGGTGTAAGGACTATTGGTCAGTATAACTCTAGGGATGATTCCGTGATGAGTTTGACGGAAATAGTACTTACAGGCTCGAGAATGGAGATTCAGAGTGCAAGGGTTATCGTCGTTAACTCTGAGGGTGATTCCAAAATGAGTGTAACGAGATAATGCCTTCAGTTTCGTTCTAACCCGGGACGAACTTGTATGGATTGAATGCTTTCAGAACATCGTCAGGTGGACGATGAGCATTCTAAGAGATGCGTTCTCTAAAGGTAATCGTAGCCTCAAGCCTCATCAACCGGGAATGGCTAAAACATGGGAGGTGCAGCAAGGCTTCATGGGTAGCTCCTACTGGAGAGCAAGATTTTCCCCTGTCTAGAGGTCCCTTTTTATTCGGCTTTGTGGGCGGTTGGAATTACGCACCAACTGCAGGGTTGTCTTGTTAAGAAATGTTCAGTAAGGAATGGTTCCGGCCTTGTGTTGCAGGGGAGTGGGCGTACTCCTCGGTACGTTGATCTAGGCCACGAACTGTGACAGGCGGTACCCCAGTAGCCCTGCCATTGTATGGAATCCAAAATCCAATAAGTGCCAACGGTTTTGATTGTACTACCCACTTTTATGGCTAGTAGCTGGAATTTAATAATGTAACAATTTCGGCTATTCCATATTTACTTGAAAACCCAAGACCTATTATAATATCACTGGATTTCCTATCAAATGTTTTGGTTAGCGTAAGCTAAATTTTTTTCCATGTTTATGTGTGGGAAGTCTTATGTGATACTTTCTTTTCAAAAGGTTTTTGAAAGTTAAGCAATTTTAACCTGTTACTCACACCAGACCCATGTCTGACCCGGAGTTTATTCTTTGTTTTCTTAAACTCTTGGGTACTCAAATTTTTACGAGTAGCCAAGGGATTCAGGTTAGCTTTGACGAATATTGAAGGAGCAATGGAGCAGGAGGCTTCTGCGTTAGATATATAGTATTCCGCCGTGTTTGGCATCTCTGTGTTGTCTTTGAATTATACTGTGTTGTAATAACTAGACAGGTGTTTATAACTGTCTAGTATGTGTTGTATTATCTGTGTACTCTGATAGTGGTTGTAAACTATGTAATATTTTATGTTATTAATATAATTTATTTGTTCCGCTGTTTAGATTCTGATGTGTTGTTTCTTCTTCTTCTCTTTCTTTCTCTTTTCTATCCTTTTCTTTCTCATTAGCGATGTGACTTTCTGGTGTTTGGAAGTCGGGTTGTTACAGTGGTATCAGAGCATTAGGTTGAGTGAATACCTAGGCTCTAGAGTGGTGTCTATCTTGAAAGAGCGTATTTATAATTTTAAATATATTTATATATATTTATCTATTTCTATCTATCTGTTGGGTTACCTGTTCAGGTTTTCCAATATAGGTTATAAAGGTAGATAAGGTTGTGGTGTGTGTAACATGATTACTACCATTGATTGGAGTTCGATGTTGAGGTTGGAAGTGTATCTGTCGAGACTGTAGACCTAATACCGTCTCGAGAAAGCTTTGTTGTGATAAATATTTCATTGATCTCTGAAGGAAACCTGTTAAGGTTCGGAGTCCATCTTTGAAGTGCAGGGTTGGTGAGTAGAGTTTGATCTGTTCGATTGGGCTGGAGCAAGTGATGGTATTTTGATACCTCAGGAAGTAGTAACTGTGTGATGAGATGCAGTGACTATGGATGTCTCCGAAGATATTTCTTTGGAACAAGTTTTGGAAGTATTCTGCTTCGATGTTGTGGCTGAAGTCAGCAGGATGTTATGGTTAGCTTTGAAGTCCGAGTTTCTCGAAGAGCTTTGGATGAGGAAGTTTTGGCTTTGGTGTCAGCAGTGTAGCTCGAAGTGTTCTGTGAGTCGACAGAGAAGTCTTAGCTGAGTAGTTTTTCTGAAGATGGAGTTCAGAAGCTGCAGAGTGAATCCGTTTCTTCAATAGATTGACTAGACCAGTGTTAGCTTTTCTGTTTGGTAAAGAGAGGGCAGTTTTTCTTTGGAAATTTATCTGGGTTGATCGCAAAAGAGACTAGCGATAGTTGAGTGTTCTCTTGGATTGTTGAAGATTTCTGGATGTCTTCTGGGAAGACAGAGGTTTGTTCGCATCTGGAGATTGAGTTTTCTGATCGATTAGGATTCCAGGAGTGGAATTGGTGGTTCTGTTTAGTCGGAGAATGATTCCTAGAGATAGAGTTGGTGAAGCAGCTCAAATTTTTGGAGGAATTTTCGAATTTTCTTTATGGATCCGTTGAACCATATTTCTAGAAGGTGATGTCCAGTTGGTGCTTGTGTTCTTCGTCAGCATTTTCTTATCTACTTCGGATCAGAGTTGTGCAGCGGAAGCAGTTTGGAAGTGTTTCTGATTTGTCTTTTCCGGATCAGGAGAAGTTTGTAGTTTTCTGCTGTTTATGGAGTAGAATTGTGTTTTGGTTTTGGATTGATCTTGAGGAGATCAATATGTTGGGTTGTTTTTGGTTCTGATTGTTTCTAGAGAAATCAGTAAGGGGTTGAGCTGACAATTTGGATGTTGGCAGCCCAGGATCGTCCGAAGACTTTTGTGGTTAGGGGACGAAGGAATTTGGATTCTGGAGTCGAAGATTTATTTTGGATAAGTTTTCTCTGGTCAAAGGAGCTATAAGTTTTGAGTAAGTCTAGGAAGCTAGCTCCAAGATGTTTGGATCTCATCTATGTTTTGGTTGGATCAGTGTTTGGTTTTCAGGATTGAATTGTCAGTTTGGATAACTGGGATTCGAGATGTTTCACGTATCTGAGGGAGTACGAGTATGGTCTATCTCGGGTTTTAGAACCAGTAGTTATAGAGGTTGGATGTTGAGTCAGACTCGTCTGTAGTCTGATATGTTGTCTAGTTCTGTAGATCTAGATGAGTAGGAGCTCTGTAGCTTAGTAGTATTGATTGTTAGGAATCTATAGAGTGAGTATCCTGATATTTATAACGGGGAAACTAGTGAAAGTTCTATCCAGAATTTTTCTGGATAATTAGATTTATTTGATTGGATGAATTGGTTGCTATGTTTGTTAGCATATCATTGGTATATGCTTGTGTTTTAAAATTTAATCTTTAAATAGATTATTAAGTTACCTTTGTTTTAAATTTCGGGGACGAAATTCTTTTAAGGGGGGAGGAATGTGATGACCCGGAATTTTAAAGCAATATCAATTTAATAATTTGAGTTAAAAATTAAATTGATTTGATAATCTTTGTAATAAGATTTGAATTAATTTAATAATCCAATAAAATAAATAGTTAATTGATAGATTTTATCTTTTTAAATCTGATAAATTGTTTACTATTTATAATATATATAGGATATGTATATATTGTAAATAGATCTTGTTTTAATCTGATAAATAAATGAACCCTGTTTCTATAATTTTTTTTTATATCTTTAGTAAATTGGGAAATTTGATTTTTATTTAAAAGTTAAACTTTTAAAAGGTTATTTAGTAAATAAATATGGTTTTAAATACATAAGATAAATATTGAACTGATTTAAAATATGTTTAACTCAAGTTTAAAATTTAAATAAATAGCAATAAGGTTATTTTGATTTTCTTTTAAATATAGTTGAATAAAATAAATAATTTATTGATAAAGAAGACAATTTCTTTTATAAATTATTTATAGTTATTAAATGTTGTTATTTTTTTAATATAATAATACATTGTTTTAACAAATAAATTTTTAAATAAAAATAATTGTTTTTCAAAATTTAAATTGTGTAGTTATATTTGAATAAATTTGATTGCAAAATTTAATTTGAACTTGAATTCAAAGCTTTTAAAGTTTAAAGTATAAATGTTTTTAATTTGTTTTGATTTTGAAATATTTGTATAAGCTTCATTTTATAAACTAAGTTGGATTTATTCATTTTGAAATTATCCACATATATATAAATGCATGTTAACTAATTTATTAAACATAGGTTTACGTCCATCTTATAATAACATACTAAATAAATACTAATTAACTTTTAATTAAATACTAATTAATTTTATAAGACAAGTGTAACATCTTAAGATCTTACATAACACTTGTTAAATGATAAAATAAAGTTTTGACAAATGTTACATTGTGAGACAAGTGTCAAAAATTTAATTTAACATTTTCTTTTATTTTTATTTTTAATAATTTCAGTTTACATAAAACTTCTTTCCCTCATCTCCTTTTCTTCTTCCAAAAATTTGAAGACAAGCAAATCTAAAATAAAATAAAACACTTCCACTCAAAAACATAAATCTGTAAACATCTTCAACTCTGAAAATCCACTTCACAGACTTGAAACAAAGGTCAGTAATCATCTTCAAAAGCCTCAGTTCAAACATGCAATCCCTTTTGCCTGTAATTCATTTTAAAATCTGAAGCCTGCATCAAAACAGCCTCCACATCTTCAAGTTTAAAAGCAAATTTATTTGAAGCCTGCATTTTTTTTTCAAGTAGCACCTGCATTTTCTTCTATCTGGAGTTTCATATAGCATGCATGCAAGTGTTCAGTATCAAGCCTTCAAGCTTTTAACTCAAGAAACAAGCAGCTCAGATTCATTTAGGCAATTCAAATTTAAAGTTTTCCAGTTTTAAAAAGCACCAGTCTTTGTCAAAATTCACTGCTCTGCCCATCAGGTTAAGGTGAGTAACTTTATTTTTAAAATAAAAATTAGTATAAATTTCTGGTTGCATGTTAAGATGATTAGATGAATGTGTTGTGTGAATCTGCTATGTGTGTATATATGTGAGATATATGTTTCTGTTCAACAGAATTTACTCTGTTCAATATTCCCTGATTCATGTTTTTTTTTTAAATTGAATTCAATTCTCTCTGTAGACAATTATTATTAGACCTCTTTTACAAACTAGATGTTGAATTAACATAAACTAAGGTTTAAAACTTAATTTAATTAAAATAAAAACTTGAGTATCTCTGTATATCTATAAATATCAGTGCATTGTTTTAAAAACATAAAATTTCAAACTATGAAATTTAAAGAATCAGTATTAGGGAATGAATTCATAATACAAAACGTGATTTCTAGGATAAGAAAATTAGGGTTTTTAGAAAAAGGGGTATGGTGCGGTTCTGTAAAGAATAGAAAAGGGGAATTTTGGATTAATGGGTGATCTAAGCATTTTGAGGTGTCGGGGTTCTTCTGATAGGTGGAGGAGCAGTCATTGATGATTGGAAAAATGTGTGAAGTTGATGCAAATCACCATGGAAGCAGTGATGTTGATTTCTTGTCTGTAGCCCTAGTTTAGCTAGGTTAGGTTGATCGATCATTCTCGTCTTCTACTGTGGACCGAGTGCATTGGAATTTTGGGAGGTGGTAGTATGGTAATAGATGTGACTGTGACCGGTGTTTCAGGATTTCTGGTGATCGGGGATGCTTGGATGAGGCGATGACAGGTTTTGGTGGAGTTTTGACTGTCTGGTTCTAGGTTTTGAAAATTAAACTCGAATTCGATTTTAGGTTGTGGAGGGAAGAACTGATGGCGGTGTTAGGTTGTGGGATTTGTCGCCGTCGTGGGGAGACCATCGGAGGTGGTTGGAGATCGCCGGAGGCACGGTGCATGTGCACCGCGCACTTTTCTTTCAGGTGGCCTAGGTGCAAGCATTGGGGTAACTCGAGAATCACTCGGGAAATTGTGGGGTATGGCTCGAAGCAGCGGGTTTACTGACTCGAAGCAAATTTTGTTCTTGCTCGGGTTTAAGCATATTAACAGGCTGTAGTTTTAAAAACCTGTAGTTCAGTTTTTATTTTAAACTAAAATTTTTAAAAACTAAGTTTAAATGAATAAGCTGTAATGATAAGATTTAAATAAATTTAAATCTGTAGAATGTATTATAGTTTCAAAGAGTTTGAAATCTTATAAGTTTTTTAAAATTTGAAAGTGGTTTTCAGTTTTAAAATAAAAAAATATGAAACCTGACAGTTTTCTGAAAATTTAATTTAATTTTAAATATGAAAGCTCATTTTAAACTAGCAGTTTGAATTTAAATTTAAGTCCAGTTTTCTTAAAGATCTTTAAATCTTCAGGTTTTTTTTAAAAATGAATTTGTATTTTTAAATAAGGAGTTTTAAAATCAAGGTGTAAAGCAAGAGTTCAATTCAAGTTTAAATTCAGGCGATTTAAATAAGGAATGGGTTCAAATGTATTGAATTTAAAAAAATCTGGATATTTGAATAGGTTTTAAAATTTGAATATTTTCAAACAAGTTTAATTTAAAATTTGTTTATTAGAAGTAAATTTGTTTTCAAACAAATATTTTAATTTGATTTTCCTTTTGAATGAAGACATTATAAAAAGTTTATAAAAGAAAGTAAATGACTTGATAACTGGAATTTGAATTTAATTGGTAATGTACTTTAAACTAAATTTCAAATGAAATTAAGCAAATTAGTTAAAGACTTATCTTATATAAGTTTTAATTAAAAGTAATAAATGTTATTTACATTTATTTTGAAAGGAGTATAAATGGAATTTAAATTGGTTAATGCTTAAATAAATATCATTTTTAATTTTAGATTCAAAATGGAATTTGAATTTTATATAAAAATGCAATGTTCTAAGTACACTTTAATATTAATAATTTTTTTAATAAGGTATAGATTACCTTAGAAATTATTAAGGTGTTTAAATAATTAAATAAATAAGATAATTAAGGAGTGACTTATTTATTTAATTTATAATTAATAATTTGGATTAATTCAAATTGGAGATTAATTAAGAAATAATTATAGAAAAGTAATTAAAGAGTTAATGGTTAATGATGGTCATTAACTTAAGATAATTTAACAATTAATTAATGTAATTAATTTTAAATTAGATTAATTAATTAAATGATAATCAATTGTGAAATTTATTTAAGTTTAATTACTTAAATAAAAGTAATCAAGACATTAATTACTTAATGTAATTGATGAGGTTTATTGAGATTGGTTTAAATTAATTAATTAAGTTTAATTAATTTTAAAAATTGCATTTGATAGTAATTACTTGATGTAATTAATGAAGTAAAATTTCTTAGTGAAGTAATTAAAGATAATTACTAGATGTAATTAATTGATGATCTTGGGATTGTGAAAATAATTTGGATTGAATTATTTTGTATAATTAATCAAGGGATTAATTCAGAAATTAATTAAGGAATAATTAATTGAATGAAGTAATTAGGGTAGTTACTTACAGATTGAGATTAATCAAAGAGGATTAATAATTATGGTTTAAGTGAGGTTAACTACTAAAAGTAATTAATTTAATTGAGTAATTAATTAAATATAATTAAGGATCGTTAATTAATATAATTAATGAAGTAATTAAGATCAATTAATCAAGATTAATTAATAAATAATAAGTGATTAAGTGTAATTAATTAATTGTAATTAATTAAGATTAAATGTAATTAATTATAGTTAATTAGTTAATGAAGTAATTATGGGATAATTACTGCTTTTGGCTTAGAGTAATTAATTTTGTGAAATTAATTAAAGTATAATTAATCAGGGTTGATTAATTAAGATGATAAATTAGAGGTTAGTTAATAAATCAATTTGTAATTAATTAATGGTGATATAAGCAAGATTTATATTGTGTAAGTAATTAATTTACTTCATTTTAAATTAATAAGAGATGATATAATTAATTTAATTCAATTTAAATTAATTATAGATGGTATGGATATAAATCATTGCTTATGAATGGTTGATATTGGTTGCCTTGAATGGTTTGGAATCTCAGCTATGAGATTAGTAATGTTGAGTGATATGGATGCATTGGTTGCATTGTGATGATGATATGGATATCTTTTGATAGTGATAATGTGAATTATCTGTGGTTATGATAATGATAATTATCCGTTGTGAATCTTTGAATTATCTATCTGTATGTATATAGATAATGTAATTGAATTGTTTTAAACTCTAAAACAACTTGGACCTAAAAGACACGCTTTGGATTTCGATGAGACCGGGATCGGGTTTCTATATTTGGATATCCGAAAACCACATCGATCCAAATTAACGATAGGTCGGGAATCTTATGTGAAGAGTGAAGACTCGAGATGTAAGGACTATTGGTCAGTATAACTTTGGGGGTGATTCCGTGATGAGTTTGACGGAAATAGTACTTACAGGCTTGAGAATGGAGATTTAGAGTGCAAGGGTTATCGTCGTTAACTCTGAGGGTGATTCCAAAATGAGTGTAACGAGACAATGCCTTCGGTTTCGTTCTAACTCGAAATGAACTTGTATGGATTGAATGCTTTCAAAACATCGTCAGGTGGACGATGAGCATTCTAAGAGATGCGTTCTCTAAAGATAATCGTAGCCTCAAGCCTCCTCAACCGGGAATGGCTAAAACAGGGGAGGTGCAGCAAGGCTTCGTGGGTAGCTCCCACTGGAGAGCAAGATTTTCCCCTGTCTAGAGGTCCCTTTTAATTCGGCTGTGTGGGCGGTTGGAATTGCGCACCAACTGCGGGGTTGTCTTGTTCGGAACTGTTCAGTAAGGAATGATTCTGGCCTTGTGTTGCAGGGGAGCGAACGTACTCCTCGGTACGTTGATCTAGGCCACGTACTGTGACGGGCGGAACCCCAGTAGCCCTGCCATTGTATGGAATCCAAAATCCAATAAGTGCCAACGGTTTTGATTGTATTACCCACTATTGTGGCTAGTAGCTGGAATTTAATAATGTAACAATTTCGGCTATTCATATTTGCTTGAAAACCCTAGACCTATTATAATATCATTGGGTTTCCTATCAAATGTTTTGGTCAGCGTATGGTAAAAACTTTTCCATGTTTATGTGTGGGAAGTCTTACGTGATACCTTTCTTTTCAAAAGGTTTTTGAAAGTTAAGCAACTTTAACCTGTTACTCACACCAGAGCCATGTCTGACCCGGAGTTTATTCTTTGTTTTCTTAAACTTTTGGGTACTTAAATTTTTACGAGTAGCCAAGGGATTCAGGTTAGGTTTGATGAATATTGAAGAAGCAATGGAGCAGGAGGCTTCTGCGTTAGATATATAGTATTCCGCTGTGTTTGGTATCTCTATGTTGTCTTTGAATTATAATGTGTTGTAATAACTAGACAGGTGTTTATAACTGTCTAGTATGTGTTGTATTATCTGTGTACTATGATAGTGGTTGTAAACTATGTAATATTTTATGTTATTAATATAATTTATTTGTTCCGCTGTTTAGATTCTGATGTGTTGTTTCTTCTTCTTCTCTTTCTTTCTCTTTTCTATCCCTTTATTTCTTATTAGCAATGTGACTTTCTGGTGTTTGGAAGTTGGGTCGTTACATCGGAACATCACTCTTAGTCCCTAAAATCTTCCTTATGTCTAGCCTGGAGTAAATAACCAAATTCTCCTGGCCAAAGTTGAAGTGACTTGATGGAATTCCCACATCCATCTCAAAGACTCCATATCGATCATCCCAGCCTTATAACTCAACCTCCATTCATTAATACCCAATGCAAGCAATAGTGTAGACTCAAAATGAAGCTATGACCTCCTTGTTCTGTGGCAACTTCATATCGTCAACGGTGATGGGTTTACCCAACATCATAGGAACTTAGTTGATTTTCCAACTCCTTCTAAAATTTCATTATGTTTTTTTCTCAAGGTCACTTCCTCTTTCCCTCAAAGTAATTACTTCACCACCCTAGAGCTACTTAACCTTGGTTTTGTGTTTACACTGTGCTTACAAACCAAACCTTATCGATCAGTCTTAGATAATAACTCCAAAACCATAGGTCATAATCAATTGCGATCGATCATGGATGTGTTGGCCATCACCCTTGATTCCCCAAATTGATCATACCTTCATATGACCAGTTTCAGACAAGGTTTTATGATCGATCGGTCGTGGATTGTTACAACCTATATTTTAATGGGTCTGAATTTTAAGTAAATTGAAACCTAAGTCCATTAAGGTATGGATCGTTAGTATTGGTAACTTGTAATAAACATAAGCATGTCAGAGAGCTATCTACATAAACTCACAAGGAAATAGAAAAATATAACAGAATATATATACCGACTAAGCCTACTACCTTGGAATCAACATTATTCCTAGGATATTTAGTCGCATTGTCAGTACCGAGCATAAATGAGAAGACTTCTTTATCCACAGTTCCCGTCTTGCACAAGTGGCTTGTCCCTCTAAATCTATCCAGTGGGTTGTAACGAGAAGGGAGTCAGAACAATGTTCCGGTGATTGGGAAATTGCATATTTTATCTATTACACTAATTTGTACCGATTGATTCCTATTTATGTGTTATGTCCATTATTCATGACTATTCCGTGTAATTCCACTTACACGTATGATATGCTTCTTCGAGGTATATATGTATATCCTATATACATACATACATACATACATACATACATACATACATACATACATATATATATATATATATATATATATATATATAAACATCTTGTACTACCTGAAAGAAAATCATGAGCACTTAATATTACTTAAATAGGGAAGAGACAGGCCCAATGACTATTTAATACCATAGCCCCTTAGCAGGCCCTTCGTAACGTAATCACAAATTAATTCGACCCTGGCTACGGAGGCCGATGACTCAAAGATGCAACATTATAATTTAATTTGTCATATTACTAACGTATCTTAAAGCCTCGTTTGAGGGTTAACTAGCCCATCTCCGACAAATAAACAACTAATTAAACTTCAAGGTCTATGCGTATCCCATACGGATTCTACACTAGTAGGAAGTGAAATCCATTAGGGCATAAACCTAGTCTTTTCTAAAGACCGCTCGGGACCATAGGTAGTCATAGCCTATATGCCAGTCCTACCACTAAATATCAGCCCAACAACAATACTGACATAGCATGCAGACCTTCCACATCCGAATTCCGTTTAGACGATTCTATTAGGTACCTTCATAGGTTATTTAAGACTTGTTATATAGGGAGGAGGCTGACCCAACGACCATTTAATACCTTTCAGTCCGAAGTTAACCCATTGACATCCCTAAAGGTGCTCTACCATTTAATACTTCAAATCCAAGGCAAACCTTTGGTATATTTTCCCACACCTATATACAAAAGTATATCCCTTCCCCATGGGTCCTATGGTTGAAAATGTCTCACATCAGTAGTATGTAGACATAATTGTTGGTGGCTTCAAGGTGAAGGAAGACTTTTGTTGTGTAACTCTACTGACCTCGCATCCCAACCCATCCTAAACCAAACCAATTATCCTAGGCCTAAATGTTGATGTAGGCTCACCAGTTCATGTCCATCCTAAAAGTACTACTGACGCTGTATAATTTCTTACTATGAGAATTATACTGCCCCCTAGTATTCAATTCACTTATTCGCTGCGAACATATTCCTATCTTATATGTTTATTACATATATTTTCTATTTTCCTCTCACATCCCATAAACATCAATTGTCCATAATAAAGGGTCATTATTATTCATATTGGACAATCAATAATAACATTTATTTATTCATTCTAATTTAACTTGTCATGCCTATTTCATTTATCCTATAAATGTCATATTAAATTATTCAATCGATCCCACTAAACGCATTTTATGTCCTTATTTAATATATTTAAATCTCTATTAACAGTACATTTATTGCCCCGCTAATTTTGCAATCATCATTCCAAATTTTGGATTTGCCACCTCTTTTCCATTTCAAACACCTAGTCCTATGATTTACTACGCCACTAATAATTAGTCGTTCTAACTATAACTTATATGAATATTATCTTATATTACGCGCGCGCGCGTGTGTGTGTGTATATATATATTTAATCAATAGGCATGTTTATAAGTGTGTGTGTATTCCTATTTCAAACTCATTAATTCCTACTTTTTGGAATTCTAGAACATACCCTTATATGCACATTCTGTAAGGAAAATTTATTTCTACATTTTAAAATACTAAAGCAATTCTTTCCAAAAAGTATTGCCATTATAACCTTTCATAAATTACTCAAAAGTGAGACTTTTGCTCCATTTAAAATTATAAGAAATCATCATTTTATTCTTTTAAAATAAACAGTGCAAACTATGGAGGAGAAACTCCATACTTTACACATCTCTTCCCTTTTTAGTATATTCCTTGTTATTTCAAACAATGCACTTTTTTTACGTAATTGTTGAATTAGATAATTTCTGGAAATTACATGGAAATATATACAACTAAATTTTACCCACAATGCGTCCAATAAATTAGAACATAGAGATTCACATTCCAAGTCAAATCAATGCAGTCAAAATTTATACTAATAATTGACCACCTAATTATCATAAATTTGGAATAAATCTTGCAATCTTTTTAACATTCTACTTTAACAAATTTAGGGACCGATTTTCAAATTTATAGATTAGGATGTAAATAACATTCCTATTCCAATTACCTAACTTATAGAATATATAGGTGTTACCTAAAATTTAGGGTAAACAAAACTTCCTGAGGAAGCTCCCAAAGTTGGTTCATCTGTCGAATCCTCATTTAGCCAGATGGTTACCCCATCAGCGGCCAACTGTTCCGTCGTCTTCAATGGCCACCGTACCTACTCCACATCCGGAGACACCACGGATGGAAGCTCCGCCCTCAGCCATCACTACATCCTTCAGGATCCCAAAAGAACAACGGGCCCCGAAGCACATCTGCCCGATTCAGCAAGGCCTCCTACCGCATCCTCTCCAGAAGTTCCCACGTGCGACACCTCCAGTGTCGTTCCCGCATACGAAAACGACCTCCTGTTCGGACGTCTCCTCCTTTTCCACGTAGAATGGTCCTACAAATCCCTTAGCTGGCCGCCTTCCTCAACAAGGCACCGAGCACTCCCAACATTCTAATGATCCTTTGAAGCTGGTCAGCCAATCTCTCCTAGAGGGCATAATCCCAAGGTTGCGCCCCTATTCCTTACTTGGCATCCTTTTCCTTAGCAACTAGAGTCGCCCCTAGCCTCTTCAAAACCCACCCGATCCGGTCCTTCGTCCAAACCATGTGCCAAGTACCACACTTACTATGAAATGCCATTCCTTAGCAGCCTTCCTCCCCCTCTAAGGCTTGGGTCTGCCCTCGGCACGATCCTACTATCTGAAGCAGCTTCGCTCTTACGTGACCATTCGTTGACTTCGTTGTCCACATGGTTGCAACCGACTCCTACATGTCTGTCTTCCACCTGAGGCCCGTGTAACACCCCACATTTTTAGTAACATTATTTAGGATAGTTAAATAAAAATAAAATAATGTAATTTGATTAATGGATTGAGATTTTTGATTAAATAAGGGGTAGCTATGCCATGTAAACAAGTGAATTAAGGACATAAAATGGAATCAAGTGTTAGGAAATAGGTGAGGGAAAAATAGGAATAAAGCATCATTCTTATACCCTAAACCCTTAACCACTCAACAATCACGTTCATTTCATATTCACAAAAATTAAAGCTAAGGCCAGCCACTATTGGCAAGCTCAAGAGAAGGTAAAAGCTAGGATTTCAAGAGTAAGAATCAAATCACTTAATCAAGAACAAATCTCACATCTTTATTCACAAAGTTAAGGTGAATAATGATTACATCTCTTGTTTCCTTAATAATTTTTGGTTTTAAGGATAAACTGAATTTAATTGCAATGTTATGCCATGATTTTGAAGGATAAAATGTTTATATATGCTTTTTGATGATTTATGCTTATTCATATAGATTTTATGATATGTTTTAATGTAAAAACACTATTTAATGACATCCATTTACTTGCGAATTTAGATTTAGATCAGAAATAATATTTTAGAGAAGGATTTTAATTTTCATAAATTTTTGAAATTATGTGGATTTTATATGAATTTTCTAGTGAAGGAAATGCTATTTTGGGTCAAAAATTAATTACGACCAAATTATATTAGCTTAGGGTCTGAAATTTATATATGTTGGAAAACATACTAAAAATGATTTTTGAAATTTTTGTAGAATTTTCCTAAGTGTTTCAATAGATATGTAAAATTATTTATGATACGAGACTTAAATATTTTATATATTTATAAAAAGGAGAAGGGTATTTTGTAAATAATTCAAATTGTTATTTCTGAAAATCAACAGTACTTTTAGAAAAGAAAAATTTGCAACTAACCATTATTTGACAAACAAAGCACGTTAGGTAAAAAGAATAGTTTAAAAAGTCAAATCTATATGCTTTTTCCTGTTTCAATGCTTTCGACACTAGGCTTCTGACTCCTTACCTCTCCTTTGACTCCATTGAAACCAATGCACATGGTATCAGATACCTAGTACATAGTGAATTTGATATAGGCGGAAGGTATTTAGTCAAAACTAGGAGTTTCGAATGGGTCGAAGCACTACTTTGCTTTTTAATGAAAATGTGCCTACTTTGCTTTTGACCGAATAGATTTCAACTTGGTCTATTTTTGACTGGATTAATAATTTTAAAAGAATGGTTTTAAGAGGTTTCTCTTTTGTTTTTAAATAAATGCTTTCAACTAGATCGAAGCCCCTGACTACTGCTTCTTACCTTTTGACCCATATTGTTTTCGAAAGGTTCACTTTGTTTTTAAACCTAAGTCGCTTCTCCAATGCTTTCGAAGAGTTGGTTTCGACACCATCACTTCTTTATTTAGGATATAGCTTTTGAAAGAGTTGCTTTCGACCGTATTGTTTTATGACCCTTAGAGATTTTAAAAGATTAACCCAATGGTTTTGAAAGATATGGTTTTAAATGGTTTCGAAAGGATGTCCCACATAGTTTACTTGAACCAAAATGCTTTTGAAAGGTTTGAGGCTTTAATGCTTTTGAAAGGTTTTAATAAAAGTTTCGAAGGGGTGGTTCCCTATATTTTTGAAATGTTTTGAATTAGTGGTTTCAAAGGGATGATTCCCCAATTGTTTCGAAAGGTTTGAAAAGAAAGGTTTTTCAATGTTTTCGAAAGACAATGTTTAAATGTTTTAGAGAAGGATGTCTAAGGTCTTATAGTTTTCGAAGAAAATGTTTTTCAATGGTTTCCCAAGGTTTAAATGAATGGTTTTGAAAGGCGTGTTTTGGCTTTTTGGCCTAGGTGCAAAAAAGGGGTTTTACTTGGTTTCGAAAGGGGTATTTTCGATGGTTTCAAAAGGGGTGCTTTCAGAGGTTTAAATGTTTTCATCAACAAAGATTTGGGTAAAGTGTATATATATGACATTATAAGGTGATTTTGTGTAAAACATAGAGTATATATTTTCCTTGTTTAAGTTTGATTTAAAGGTTTTAAATAAATTTTAGAAGAAAAGATTTTCAAGGAAAAATTTAAGTAAAACGACTCAAATATTTGAATATCAGATGGGACTGGTATAGGGTCGCACCCTATACACTAGCTATTTGCCCCTAGCTAATTTAGTCCAAAAGTCCAGTGTGTAGGGCTTTGTCACTGGTAAGACTAAAATTATGGTACACGTAGAAAGAGGAATACATTTGTACAGTGTAGGTTATTGGTGAGCCCGCAAAACCATTAGGATCGGTAAACCATGAAAGGAGTAAGCTAGGGACAAACCATCCAATGGACTTATCTAACATATGTTAGATCATTTTTATTATATTGTCTAGTAAGCCCGAGTCAGCCAAAGTTTAGTAGTTAGCCAAACAAAACTATAATGAGCAGACAAATAGTTCATTGTTACCTGATATGTATGTTTACATAAAATGCTTTATAGTTTTTACCGGTTTTGTTTGTAGGATTGTGATTTGCAAAAGATATTTTATTAAAAGGATATTAGTGAAGGGAAACCCGATCCTCTAAGCAGTGTAGTCTCACTTAATATAAAATAACCGAGATATATAATATTGTTCACACCAGACTTTATGTTTGACCCGAAATTTATGCTTTCCACTTAAATCTCGGGTGCTCAAAAATTATTTGAGTAGACTATGGGTTGAGGTTTATAGGTTATTAGTAGGTTGATGAATAATCTTATCGAGTCGAGCAAGTGGCTGACGGATAGCTATTTAGAGTTGTAGTTTATTTTATTTGATGTATTTCCGCTGTGTTTGTATTAAGTCTGATATGACTATATAGTACTCTGGTCAACCCAGGGGTCATCTTCATATGTCGTTCTTGGCGTATTTATGTAATAATTATATTTGATCTGATCATGGGAAAGTGATGGGATTGTGTAATTTGAATACGAAACATGGCTTGAAAATGTAATGTGAAAAGCCATTTTTTCTTATATATGTGATTTTATTTCATATTCATGTAATGTTGATATTATGAATACTATTAACATTACCGTATCTGGTTACCAGAAGTTAATACTATGGATGACTGCAGCATCTGTAGCGCTTAGCTTCGGGCCTCCAGATAGGGGATGTTACAACTTGGTATCAGAGTACAGTTTATGAAAAACTTCAACCAAAAATGGTTTTTGAAAACATAATCCTAAGGAATTAGATTTAAGATTGGGGTATGGGATAACACTATAGTAACGTTCTTGTATTTACTATGTATAACTATGCACTTTATCTCTACTCTCCTATCTCTATAGGTCATTTTTCTGTATCTCATGAAGATTCGAATGCAGATATGGATCCTCGAAGAGTTAATGTTGGAGAAGGAAGCACCACTACGATGGAAATGTCAGACTTAATACTAGAAGGAACCAATGTCTGGCACGAGCTGGAAATATTGGTGCTGAAGTCCCGCAAGTTGACATGAGAGCCATGTATCAATTTTTCGTGAATATGATGCAAGTGGAGGTTGCTACTGGAATAGTTAGAGGAGGGGCCCAAGAAGCTCCAGTAGTCAACAATTATTCTGCTTTGAGTAGGGATTATGCTAGGTTGGGAGGAAAACCATTCATTGGGACTGAAGATGCCATAGAAGTGGAGAACTGGTTACTGCATTGTGAGAGGATTTTTGTAGATTTATGGCTCAGTGATAAGTAGAAAAGAAGGCTCGCTTCGAGGTAGCTTCAAGGAGCAGCTTTATACTGGTGGAATGGTGTGTCGGTTGTAGTGAATGAAGAAATATGAAATGGGACAAGTTTAAGAGGAGTTTTGAGGAGAGATTTATGTCTATAATAGCGAGGTCTACCTTGCTTAGAAAGTTTTCTGAGTTAGAGCAGGGAGAGATGACTGTGTTAGAATATGCTACAAGGTTTGAGGAGTTGGCAAGATATGATTATGCCACTGTGGATACCGTGATTAAGAGAAACGAGAAGTGGATTATGGGGTTGAAACCTGAATTGGCCAGGGCTACATTACCTCATATCAATGATCCTTGTGATGTTGTAGTAGAGATGGCTCTAAGACCGAGGAAATGATTGCCTCTGTGGAGAAGAATAAGGCAAAGGAGGTCCAGTGGGGTAGAGTCAGAAAAGGAAGTTCTTTCCTAAAAAGGGAGCCTAGAAGGATGGAGTCGTGAGGAAGGAAAAGTCAGAAGTTTTTTTTTAAGTGAGAGAAGAAAGGGCATTTTGCAAATGAATGTCATTCTGGAGAGGAAAAGAAGGTGACTGGGAAGAAGAATATCAGGTGCTTCAACTGCGATCAGAGTGGTTATTATAAGAATCAATGCAAAGAGCCTAATAAAGATGGAAAGTGCAAGGTATTTGCATTGGAGCATGCTACTTCAAAGCCAACAGTGCAGGAGAAGGGGTAGGCAATGTTGGGAGGTACGCTTCAGATCCATGGTATGTCTGTTAGCATTCCGCTTCATTCTGGTGCATCGCATTCTTTTATATCTTGTGTTTGGTAGATAAGCTTAACCTAGAACCCTCATACTTAGTTACTTTCTTAAGGGTTGAAAATCCATTAGGAGGGTATGCGACACATGGGATAAAGAGTGACCGCCTAGAGTTTGACTTATTAGGTCATGCTTTTGTTTGTAGTTTTCATGTATTTGATTTCATATGATTCAGAATTATTTTAGGTATGGATTGGTTAAGTAAGTACGAAGCTAGGGTATTTTGCCATGATAGAAAAATATCCAGACTGTAGGGAGTGAATAACATATACCGTAGAAAACCCTAGCTGTTAGGTGAATGCTTTGTTGGGTGTTATGGAGTCGGAAGACAAGTTGAGCTGAGCTTTCATGGTTAGAGAATTCATAGATGTGTTTAAGCCTGTAATAGGATTGCGACCGAAAAGAGCCATTGAATTTAAGATAGATTTGGTGCCTGGAGCAGAACTAGTGAGTAGACCTCCAAGAAAGATGACAGCTATCGAAATGAGGGAGCTCATGGTGAAGTTGGTGGATTTAGAAGGTAAGAATTTTATCAAACCTAGTAGTTCACCTTGCAGAGCAGCCGTAATGTTTTCTAAGAAGCCAAACGGATAGTTAAGGCTATGTATCGACTATCGTAAGTTGAATGAGAGGACGACAAAGAATCGATATCCATTGACAAGAATTGATGATTTGTTTAATCAGTTAAGTGGAGTCAAGATATTTTTTCAGTTGGATTTAGCTACTGGTTTCCATCAGCTTAGAGTGGTAGAGGATAGTATTCTTTTGACGATGTTTAGAACTAAATATGGATCGTTCGAATGGTTAGTGATGCCTTTCAGACTGACTAATGCGCCAGCTTTCTTTGTAGATTTGATGAACTGGATTTTCCAAGAGCACCTGGATAGGTTCGTATTTGTTTTCATAGATGATATTTTTGTGTACTCTAAGGATGAAAGAGAGCATGACGTTCATCTTAGAGTAGTGCGTGAAACATTGAGGCAGCATCAGCTAAATGCGAAGTTCTCAAGGTGTCATTTCTGAAAGAAGGAAGTGAAGTTTCTTATCCATTAGTTTCAGAGAAAGAGTTATCAGTGGATCTAGCTAAGATTTAGGCCTTAAATAGTTGGAAGAGACCAGAAACGATGACTGAGATAAGAAGTTTTCTAGGATTGGCTAGTTACTATCGGAGGTTGATTAAGGATTTTTCGTGGATAGTGGCACTGATGACTAAGCTAACCCGAAAGGATGCGAAGTTCTTTTGGACCGATAAGCGTGAGTAAGAATTCCAGAGCTTGAAACACTTATTGACTAATGCACCTGTGTTGGTTGTTCCAAAGGGGAATCAGGATTTGGTGGTGTACACGGATGCATGTGGGACTAGATTAGGAGCTATGTTGATGTAGAAGGGTAGAGTAATTTCCTATTCTACACAGCTTAGGTCGCGTGAAGTCATATACCCAACCCATGACTTGGAATGAACTATGGTAATTTTTGCATTGAAGATGTGGAGACACTATCTTTTAGGGGAAAGATTTGAGCTACATACGGATCATAAGTCGTTGAAGTATTTGTTCTCTCAGAAGGAGCTGAACATGAGACAACAGAGGTGGTTAGAGTTCTTAGCTACTTATGATTTCGATATTGAGTACACGTCGGGGAAAGGCAACAAGGCTGCGGATGCGCTTAGCAGAAAACATCAGAATGTGGTGTTAGTAATGATAGCTGAGTGGAAATATTTGGAAGCGTTATCGACTTGTATAGTGGAGAACTAAGAATAGTTCAAGTACAGAAACTGTTTTGTTATCGTGTTTAGAATTTCAACCGGTAATGATCGTAAAGATTGCTTCTAAATAGGAGAAGGATCCAGTATTAGCTAAAAGGATCAGAAAGTTAAGGGAAGGAATGGAGAGCGATGACTTAAAGGATTTCAATCTTAACCAGCATGGATGGCTAAGAAAGGTAGGTACGTTATGTGTTCCAAATATGAGAGATATTAGGAAGGGGGTTTTAGAGGAATGCCATCATTCAAAATTTACTATTCATCCAGAAGGAACTAAGATGTATCAAGATATAAAGAGTAGTTTTTTCTGGGAAGGTATGAAGAGGGATGTTGGCTTATGGGTGAAGCAGTGCTTGAACTGTCAACAGGTAAAAGCCAAACATCAGAAGCCAAGTGGGTTGCTTCAGCCATCAGATATTTCGGTATGGAAGTGGGATTCTATTTCTATGGATTTCATAGACGGATTACCAAGATCTAGTAGAAGAAATGAAAGTATATGCGTCATAGTGGACAGATTAACAAAGAGTACCCATTTTATTCCAGTTAAGCCAACTAGGACGACACTTGTTTTGGCTAAGTTATTTATGAAGAATGTGGTTAGAATTCATGGAATTCCTAGTTGTATGTTGAGTGATAGGAATTCTTTATTCACTAGCAAGTTTGAGAAGAGTCTACAGGATACCTTAGGTACCAAGCTCAAGATGAGTACTACTTACCACCTACGGACTGATGGGCAAACGGAGAGGGTTAACAAAGTCTTGGAGGATTTGTTACGAGCTTGTGTGTTAGATTTTGGGGGATCATAGGAAGACCATCTACACGTAGTCGAGTTTTCATATAACAATAGTATCGGGTTAGTATATGGATGAAACCTTTTGAATCTTTGTGTGGAAGGCCATGTAAATCTCCCATTTGTTGGTAAAAGACTGGGGATAGGTTGGTTCTTGGTCCGGATTTGGTTAGAGAAGCTGCAGAAAAGATTGAGTTGATTCGAGCTAGAATGAAATAAGCTTAGTTTAGGCAGAAGAGTTATATGGATAAAAGACAGAAAGATTTAGAGTTCTCTGTTGGAGATCAGGTGTTTATCAAAGTGTCACTGATGAAAGTTGTTATCAGGTTCAGGAAGACAGGGAAGTTTGCACTGAGATTCATAGGACCATTTCCTATTATTGAGAGGATTGGGAACTCGCATATAGAATAGAGTTATCGAATAGTTTGGCATGAGTCCACGATATTTTCCATGTTTCTAATCTGAGAAAGTTTGTTAGGAATCTAGACACTACTATAGCACCGAATGTGTTAGAGGATGTAGTAGTGGAACCAGATATGACGATAGTTAAGAAGCCATCCGTACAGTCGCGAGAGATAAGTAGAAGTTGAGGAATAAGACACTCAGATTAGTGAAGGTCCAGTGGAGTGATGATGACAGAGACTGTACTTGGGAGACTGAGAGCAGGATTAGAGATGCTTATCCAAATTATTTTGATGGTATGTTTTACCTTTGATTTTTTTGATGTGCACCTTATCATAATTTCTAGGACGAAATTCTTTAAGGAGGGGAGTCTGTAACACCCCATATTTTTAGTAACATTATTTAGGATATTTAATTAGCTAAATAAAATAATGTAACTTGATTAATGGATTGAGATTTATGATTAAATAAGGGGTAACCGTGCCATGTAAACTAGTAAATCAAAGACTTAAAATGGAGTCAAGTGTTAGGAAATAGGTAAGGTAAAAATGAATAAAACATCATTCTTATACCCTAAACCCTTAACCCCTCAACATTCACATTCATTTCATATTCACAAAAATTAAAGCTAAGGCCGACCACCATTAGCAAGCTTAAGAGAAGGTGAAAGCTATGATTTCAAGAGGAAGAATCAAATCACTTAATCAAGAACAAATCTCACATCTTTAATCACAAAGCTAAGGCGAATAATGACTACATCACTTTTTTTGGTTTTAAGGACAAACTGAATCTACTTGCAATGTTATGCCATGATTTTAAAGGATAAAATGTTTATATATGCTTGTTGGTGATTTATGCTTTTCACATATATTTTATGATATGTTTGAATGTAAAACCCTATTTAATGACATGTATTTGCCTTACGAATTTAGATATCAGCAATAATATTTTAGAGACGGTTTTCAATTTTCACAATTTTCTGAATATATGTGGATATTATATGAATTTTTCTAGTGAAGAAAATGTTTTTTCGGTTAAAAATTAATTACGGCCAAATTATATTGGCTTAGGGTTTGAAATTTATATATGTTGGAAAACATATTAAAAATGATTTTTTTGAATTTTTTTCCTAAGTGTTTCAATGGATATATAAAATTATTTTAGGTATGAGACTTAAATGTTTTATATATTTATAAAAAGAAGAAGGGGTATATTGTAAATAATTCAAATTGTTTTTTCTGAAAATCAGCAGTATTTTTAGAAAAGAAAAATTAGCAACCAATCATAATTTGATAAATAAGGCAGGCTAGGTACAAAGAAATAATTTAAAAAGTCAAATCTACATTTTTTTCCTGTTTCACTGCTTTCGGCACCAGGCTTCCAACTCCTTACCTCCGCCTTCGACTCCATTAAAACCAATGCACATGGTATCAGATACCTAGTACGTATTGAATTGGATATAGACGGAAGGTGTTAGGTCGAAACCATGGGTTACGAAGAGTTCGAAGCAATACTTTGTTTTAAATGAAAACGTGCCTGCTTTGCTTTCGACTGGGTCAATGATTTTAAAAGGTTGCGCCTTTGTTTATAAATAACTACTTTCGACTAGACCGAAGCCCCTGACTGCCTTTTTTACCTTTCGACCCATTTTGGATCGAAAGGGTTACTTTGTTTTTAAAACCAAGCCACTTCTCCAATGCTTTCAAAGGTTTGGTTTCGACACCATCACTTCTTTATTTAGGAAATAGCTTTCGAAAGAGTTGCTTTCGACCTTGTTGTTTTATGACCGTTAGAGATTTTTAAGACTAAACCAAAGGTTTCGAAAGATATGGTTTTAAATGGTTTCTAAAGGATGTTCCAAATAATTTGAACGTGAATGCTTTCGAAAGGTTTTAATGAAGGTTTCGAAGGGGTGTTCCCCTATGTTTTCGAAATGTTTTGAATGAATGGTTTCAAAGGGGTGGTTTCCCAATGGTTTTGAAAGGTTTGAAAGGAAAGATTTTCCGTCGTTTTTGAAAGGCAACGTTTAAGGGTTTTAAAAAGAATGTCTATGGTTTTAAAGCTTTCGAACAAAAGGTTTTTCAATGGTTTCAGAAGGTTTAAATGAATGGTTTCGAAAGGAATGTTTTGACCTTTCGGTCTAGGTGGAAAAGAAGGGGTTTTACTTGGTTTCATAAGGGTACTTTCAGTGGATTCAAAAGGGGTACTTTCAAAGGTTTAAATGTTTTCATGAACAAAGATTTGGGTAAAGTATATATATTACATGGAAAGGTGATTTTGAGTAAAGCATAGATTATATAATTTTCATGCTTAAGTTTGATTTAAAGGTTTTAATCAATTTGAGAAGAAAAGGTTTTCAAGGAAAAATTTAAGTAAAATGACTCAGATATTTGAATACCAGATGGAACTATTATAGGGTCGCGCCCTATGCATTATCTATTAGCCCCTAGCTAATTTAGTCTAAAATTCCAATGTGTAGGGCTTTGTCACAGGTAAGACTAAAATTATGGTACACACCGAAAGGAATATATTTGTACAATGTAGGTTATTGGTGAGCCCACAAAACCATTAGGATCAATAGACCCTGGGAGTAGTAAGTTAGGGACAAACCATCCATAGGACTTATCTAACAAATTTTAGATCATTTTTATTATATTGTCTGGTAGGCCCGTGTCAGCCAAAGGTTAGTAGTTAGCCAAACAAAACTATAGTCATCGGATAGATAGTCCATTTGTTACCTGATATGTATGTTTATATAAAATTCTTTACAGTTTTAAGCAGTTTTGGTTGTAGGATTGTGATTTGCAAAAGATATGTTTTAAAAGGACGTTAGTGAGGGGAAACTTGCTCTGCTAAGCAGCATGGTCTCACTTAATATCAAATAACCGAGATATATAGTTTTATTCATACTAGGTTTTATGTCTGACTCGGGTGCTCAAGAATTGATTTGTGTATACCGAGGGTTGAGGCTTACAGGTTATTAGTTGGTTGATGAAAAAAGCTTTCAGAGACGAGTAGGTGGCTGTCGGATAGCTATTTAAGAGTTGCAGTTTATTTTATTTGATGTATTTCCACCGTGTTAGTATTAAGTCTGATATGACTATATAGTACTTTGGTCAACCAAGGGGCATCTTCATACGTCACTCTTGGCGTATTTATGTAGTAACTATACTTGATCTGAACATGTGAAAGCGATGAGATTATGTAATTTGAATATAGAACATGGCTTAAAGATGTAATGTGAAAAGCTGTTTTTTAATTCTATGATTTTGTTTCATATTCATGCGATGCAGATATTATGAATACTATTAACATTACCGTATCTGGTCACCAGAAGTTAATAATATATATGACTATAGCATCTATAGCATTAGGTTAGGGCCT
Organism: Allium cepa; assembly: GCA_030765085.1. Lineage (NCBI taxonomy): Eukaryota > Viridiplantae > Streptophyta > Magnoliopsida > Asparagales > Amaryllidaceae > Allium > Allium cepa. The sequence continues at coordinate 267,177,029 of CM060932.1, forward strand.
CCAAATAGGGGATGTTGAAGCCCTGGTTGTTCATAGCCGACAATGGACTGGCCAAATCATGTGGCTTAACTACTCCTATACAGAGATCCGTCTGACCGTGGTGGACCGAACGCCTTATGTCCTTAGCAATCCTAAACCTACCGGCAAGGACCGCCCTCTTAACTCGAAATTGCTTACCATGAAATGTTTAAACCATTTCCAGTCCAACTGCTCCGAAGTACACGCCATTAGAGAAAAGTAATGTTCCTCTGCCAACAGTAATACACGCACAACCCTTTCCTCTCCCCTACCTTTCCAATAGCCAATCAGAATGCCTGTAGCCCTACCTACTAAAGCATGCAACCTTTCCTAGGTCTGTCATTAACCCTTCTTTCAAGTGGTAGGCAATTCGAGCCATAGGCTTGAATCTACTTTTCAGCTGGCTCCCATCCTACATCCCCTCCAATCCATGGCTTAGAGCCTCCCATTCACTGTTGTTCTAAAATCTCGATTAGCCATTCACACTCCACATCCTCTATATATACCCAATGCCATACTTTATGGCAAAGGGATAGATAGAATGATTTCCCCAATTCCTCTCCCTCATAATCTCTCTCCTCCTACAAAGCCTCTCTAATGGCGGCTTTGCCAGACTTCCGTCAAAGAGAGCCTCTATCAAGCTTTACCACTCAACCCACCGTGCTCTACCCACCAAGCTCTACCACCATCGTTGCCTCCAACAGTAAGCTTATCACTCTAGCTAGCGACACCTCCTTCTAGCGCCTACCTTTCGACCACTACCAGCAACCCCTCTTTCAAGTGCTCTTCCATCTTCGGACTCGTCCCATGGGACGGCCCTCCCGGTGGGTCTTCCCTTCCTTAAGGTATCTTCCCCCCAAGACCCTCAGCCTAGGATATTACACTGTTGTAATATTTTGTCTAGCCTCCTTTATATTTCTCTTGTAACAATCTATAAATTGTAAGAGGTCGATATAGTAAAGGAACATCACACTGGATGTAGGTCGCACCAGGCCAAACCACCACTACACCAAAAAAGGCAAATTCTAACATTTATAAGTGTTACAAATAATTTGAGTAACACTTTTTAAGTGTTACTAATGGACTGTGAGGAATGGAGCAGCCAAATTTGTAACACTTATAAGTGTTACGAACATATGTATTACTAACACTTATAAGTGTTGGTACCTAAATATACGGTAACCTTATAAGTGTTGGTAACGAAATATACGGTAACACTTATAAGTGTTGGTGAAATATACGGTAACACTTATAAGTGTTGGTAACGAAATATATAATAACACTTATAAGGTTGGTACAGAAATATACGGTAACGCTTATAAGTGTTGAAAAATGATTATTTAGTAACATATAAATGCAATGTTTAAATATAAACACTCTACAAATAATGATTTCCATATCACAAATAATTCATCATACATATTCAATGCAAAGTTTAAACGCTCTGCAATTGTAGTATAATATATCATAAACAATTCTTTACATATCTAAAATACCACAATGTCATATATTCAGATATTATTACAACATAATCTTCAATTATTTTTTTCAAAATACACTTAAAGTTTAACTTACGGTTAACCTAACCATTCCTGATTATCCACTCCAAACTCTAATGGTTTTGAATATTCTTCAACGTCCAATACAGTAATCCAAAGCGTCATTCTTCAAGTTCCTGCATTTAATATAAACACTCGATAGAAACTTATACCTTCAAAATCAGAAGGTTAAAGACTGAGTTACAACTCAGGTTCTAATTTTTTTTGTATTTATGAATTCCCAAACTTAGTATGCAAAATACATGTTAATCAAACTCAATTAGCATTTGCGAATTGAGTTTGCAAACCCAATTTGCATCAATTTTGCTACATGCATTATTTAATATAAATTTGGGTCTTGATTTTATATAAATTATCGTTTAAAATATGTAAAGTTGATAGTAGTGTTCATGCTAAATATGTTGCATTATACTCTAAGAGCGAACAATTCTCTAATAATTTGTGTCATGATGGAGGAATATTTGTTTTACAAAGTGCTGAGACCTAATATTACAAACCCAGCACATCGAGAACAGTGCTAAGTTGCAACAACTGAGCATTCTTTCCAATTAAAAATGCAACTAGGTAGTGCTCAGTTCAATTGCATTTGCAACTGAGCAGCGCTCAGTTGCAACAATTGCGCACTGTGCCCAGTTCAGTTGCCAGGCATAATACAGATGCATAAAAGCTATAGCTTGCGAGTTTACATCATGTTTTGCAGGTGAAAAACATGGAAGTCCACATGGAGGTGATTATAATATTAGTCTTCTATAAGCCAACCATTTGAATTTTATACGCACGTTATTCTTTTTTTCTGTTACATCAGTTATGCATGTACAGGTTGTAATAAATGGTGAACCCAGAGCTTATGGAGGTGTGACCAAATTTTTGATCAAGTCCCCTTTCTTCTTCTGATATACAAAACCATTTGTTTTGGCGGTATAATTGTTGCAAGGTAGTAGGTTTTTTTCTCCCTCTTTTGGGGACACGAACTTATTTATAAAGTTACACTTAACAATGTCCGGTAATTATTGACTGTGCTTGCTGATTAATTATTGACAAAAACTATGTTATGCACATGTTATCTAGAATTTAAAACACGGTTAGATTGTGACTACCTAATGTACTAGTTATTATTATAACTATAAATAATAATATACAAGTTTAAGAGTTGAATTTTTAGAAGTTGAAACGATCAAGGAAAAGTAAACAACTATTGAGTAATATCATAGGTGAAAATCTAGAAGACCTTGTCTTTTCTGCTATGTCATGCAAAAATAGACTGACAATTTGGCCATCTCAGGCTACAATTATCGTTTGTGCACTATTCAGTGCTTCTGCACTGCTGCGCAATAGTGCATTTGTGCCCTGTTCAGTGCATCTGCACTGTAGCAGGGCGGTAGCGCAGAAACAGTGCACTGCTGAGCATCAGTGCATAATTGCGCATTTGTGCACCACACTGGCAAGAGTAAGAATAACTTTCATGTTTATACTAACCTGTAAACAAGTTGCAGAATGAATGCATTTGTCCACCAAGGCATTGTGGCTTCCTATAAGCCATTAGCAAGAACAAATTATGTTCTAGTGCACATTTTCCACTAATTATCTCTAAAAGCATCACAATGAAAAAGAATAAATCAGATTTATCTGTTAGTTTACCGCTTGATGCATATTCAGGAGCAAGGTACCTGCAATAATTATAGTTCTATATGAATGTATGTAAATAAATATCAAGCAATAAGGAAAATGAAGTGAGAAAATATTTACCCGAAGTTTCCATTACACGAGTAGATATGTATGCCACTGTCAGAAGATAATTTGACTAATCCAAAGTCTTCAACCTAGAAGAACAAAACACAATACAAGAGTTGAGTTTACAAACATGTTCAAAATGTTTTACTGATTACAAACATTTCTTATATTTCATAGTTGAAATCAAGCTACTTTTATTATTTTTCTTCTCTAAGTTGATTAATTTTAAGTTGGATGACAGGGTTTCTGAACTAGACATGTTTTATGTTGTTTTTTTTAGTGTTCTTAGTTTTTCTATTATCTTGCAACTTGAGTTTATTTCATTTACTTGCATGTCTAAGGTTGCTTTTTGTAATTGAAAGTACTACTTATTTTTTAATTTCAGACAATAATCCGCTACCGCCCTTAATAAAGCATGTCCCACTAGGAGGAAAGATTTTTCAAGCTCAATGTGAACAATCAATCCAGTGATGGTTTTGCAATATCGTTGAATAGTTACCACTGAATTTGTTGGCTAATAAAAACTTTAAGCTCAAATTATAAAATTATGGATGATTATAGTAAAGATGTCCAGTACATCCAACATGATTTTATCTATCAGCAAAATATTTCTGTAACGGACAAGAAAAATAATTGTACTCATGAATGGGTATAATTGTATCCATTCGAATAAGCAATACATTTCCATACAAATGAGGATACAAAACCACATATCTGAAGATGCTATAAGCATTAAGAAAGTTGCATGCATGCACATCTATAGTCCATGCTTTATTTTACTAGTATATTCATCATAACATTGAAATGATAAAAAATAACATTCTTTTAATGCTAAGGAGAATAAAAATTAACTCTTTTAATACTAATATCAGTGGTTTGGCGGAGCAAATCAGATACCATACCTATATCAGCGGCAACGACGAGCAAACAAGATGGCAGAGCAGAGCATGGTTTAGCGGAGAGTGGCCGGGTTTCATTGATGGCAACGACAGCAAGCGGTCTAGATTTGTCGATGGCAACGGTGGCAATAGGGTTTAGCTTCGTGGATGGCTGGTTTTTCTATTATAATTTAAATAGATTACTTTTCACGTTTTCTTTTGCAGTCATACAAAGAAAGATATTTGGCTGTTAATAAAATTATATTTTGTGGAAAGAATTCAAAATGATTTTCAGGTATTTTACTGAACATAGAGATTAAAAAAACATATGTATATATATATATATAAATTCGTACTTTTAGTCTTCAACCTCACTGACCTTCATCTTTCTCTTTCTAGCCAAGTAGCACAGTTCAATTACCTGTTTAGCATCAAAATAAAAGGCTCTATGAATTAAGATAAAAAGCTACATTCATTGTGTAACATTAAATAAAAGGTAACATTATCATTTGTATGTCTAAGTTTAAAACCGTGGCACACACCATGAATTGTGCAGCATCAAATTGTTTAGCACCAAAATAAAACGCTACATTAATTGTGTAACATTATTATTTGTGTGTCTAAGTTTAAAACCATGGCAGGTACCATGAACTGTTATTTAATCTCAAAATTTTAATGAGATGGGGTGCAAGAACTAATGAAAGATTAAGATGTATAAGAAGAAGTGGTACTGACTAAACGATTGTTGAAGAAAGATGTGCAAAAGCCTAAGATCCATTTTTTGCATTTTTTTGTTGGTTTATGTTTGACATGTGGTATTTCAGCAACGAGATTTGCAAGCTGGCTATATGTAATGGATGTATGCATTAGCAGGAGCATTTTTTTCAATCCGTTATGATGATTTTGGGAGACTATATGAGAAATTGTCTATGTCATATTAAATTTGTCTAGGCTAATGGTTTTTTAGTTGAGTGCTAATTGATACATTTTGTTTTGCCTTCAATTGTAAAAATCCACACAAATACTTCAATCAATTGATTTAATCATTTGTTGCATATCCGAATGGATAACTAGTAGCACATTATTTGTTTTTGGCTTGTAGACAGATTACTGTAACATGTGTATCTTCTTTTCAACTGAAAATCTATTGTTAAATTTCAATTGCATACCACTGTTCCCAATTGTTCAAACCGTTCTATACCTATTACTTGCCAGCAAGGCTTTCGATTATTTGTAGATGGTTTCCTCCAATTGCTTCAACTTGCTAGCATGACCAAGTTCCACTCGAGATTCATGTGTCCATGAAGCCCTCCTTGCTGGCCTAAAGTTGGCTGGATGAGAATATAAAGTTGCTAATTTGTATTTATCTCATTTGGTTGCCGAAAAATAAACTACAAATATAAGTAATTTTGCTTATATAAACATGAACCGAATATGGTAATAAACTGGTTTAATAACCCGTGTTTTTGAACATAAAAGCATAAATAATGTGCAATTTCTATTCAAAAGTACATAAAATATAATACAAAATAGTAAATGGAAATCTCAAAATCAATGTTATTATGCTTTTATATACAGATGATTAAGTATACATACATATAATCGAGTTTCATGAAAACTTATTAATTCATTAATTGCATGGTAACTTATAAAAATAATAACTATGAATTAATTTCATTATGAAAGATTAAAATCAGCCATCAGGTTGTGAGAGATTAAACTAATAAAAAATGAAATAAATCAGTATTAAAAGAAAAAAATAGCACTGCGTTAAATATATATAATTAGGATACACCAACATCATCATTAAGTAATACTTTATTGAAAATGATATGAAAATTAAACGGTATATTTTATATAATTATGAAAAGTATGTAAATGGTGGTGAATTATAATTGAAAATACACATTTGAAAATGTCAATACTTAAAATAGTTTTTAGAATGATTGAAAATGAAAAACTTTTTCAGTGAATTATAAAAAGCATAAAATGGCATTTCATTCAAACTTGGGAACATATATACACATGGACATACACATGTACATATGTATCTATATTTATACAAGGAGGGACCCATATTTCAGCTTTCTTATCCCTTGTATGTGTATATATGTTCAATAACCAAAAAAACCACTGCATGATTCCCAGAAATTTATCATATATCACAAATTCATTTTGCTGAAAAGATATCAGGCAGATAATTATACGGTGAACACAGATATTTTGACCAACTTCTCAACATGGAGGAGGTGTTGAAGCTTAAAGAAAACAAGAAAATTACCGACTAAGAAGCAAGATTCGTAGTAAAGTTCATATTAAAATAAACGAATGCAGCAACATCTCAAAGCATAATATCATCAAAATTGAACAAAAGAAAGTGCTGATATCAACTAACCTGTGAAAGGAGCATTGTTCATCTCAGCAAGATCGGTCAAAATAGTAGTATTTCTTTGGCAAATGGTAAAAGCAATCGAGGAGACGAAAAGCCATTGCAATAAAGTTTGTTTTATGTGGCACTCCTTTGCAATAAAGTTTTAAATCGTTGCATTAAATCAACATGTATAACATGCTAGAAAGCATCAAACTTTACGTAACAATAAGAGCATTGCTAATGAGGTATATGCACAAGTATACGGTCCGGATATAAATCCTGAGGGTTTCAAATGCTGGATAAACATTTTTCGCAGTTTAAAATGAAACCCATGATCCAAACGGCTCCTATATTGAATGATTCAGTTTGCCCTTGTCCATTGTACATTTCACTATAATACTCAATGGCTTACGCGCAAGATGTTTGAATGATTAGTTGTTCTTTCTCTATCTGCATCTATTAACCCCTCCGTGTTATTCATAGGCTTTTTGGAGTTTATCAATTATTTTTCGTTCATATCTATGCTAGAAGTTTATGATTAAAGTACAATTGCATTCTGTTTATTATGTTCATTATTAACAGAAAATGAAGAGGATTGCTCAAAAATAAAAAGCCAAAGGAACCGAAATTATACTCAAGGAGTCTAATGAATGGAATATGCATGTTGAAGATAACAACGTTCGATGTGAAGACAACCCATAATTAGTTGAAGATAATTCAATGCAAACTAAAGAAAATTATTGAGGGTAACAATAATCAAAATAAGGACAATCCTTGTGCACTTGAAGTCAATACAATGCAAAATGAACAAAATTTGGAAGCCATGATGGAAAGTGATGGACCTATTCAATATGGAAATTTTATTATGGAAAAGAATTGCTAGAGGCCCACTAACATGAAGAGACTTCCTTCAAATTTTGCAAATCGGGTTGAAGTTGAATTTAATAAACATGTCGAACCAATAGGAGAAGTTCAATCAACTTATCTTCTTATCTAGAGCCACTTGTACGAGAGTATGTATCAGTGATGGGAGACAACTTGATGATGATTTGAAAGCCTTTTTATAGGAGTGCATTTAGGTATTTTCTTGAAATGTTAGTTGATAAACTCGCAACCTATAGCTTTTACGCATATGTATTATTCTTTGTTACTAAATAATATAATGTTAAAAAGTGGTCTCATAAACATTTAGGCGAGCATGGGATTTCAAAGTGACATTTGCCAGGCATAAAGAAATTTCAATAAACAAGATAGAGCAGTAGCAGCTCTTTATAATGCAATTGAGTCTCTTGAATGTTTGCAGATTGACTATTCTAATCTCTTTGAAGTATTTGATAGATTCATACTAACATTGGCCTTATATGTAAATTTCAGTATTCGTAGTTCGTTTTAAATTTAATTTCAAGTTATTTTCCAACCTATTATTTGGTTTAGTTGCATTAAAACTATTTGTACTTATGTTGCAATTATGTCATTCATACTTCATTTTCATAACCGCATACAAGTGTAATCACTGCCATCTTCAACAACACTCCACAACAAACAACATCTCCTACTGTCTACATTACGCTTCCTCTCTCTACAACTTCATCACATTCTTCTACATTCATCAACCACATCCACCATTATTATCCTTCTCCTCACCGGAAACAACTCACCACAGTACCACTGCACTTCACCACAACTACATTGCTATCATAATCCATTCACCTCCACCATACAACTAATGCTGCCATTACTCTCTTCAATACTTCGGCCAACCAACTTCAAATCCAACAAACAACCCGACCTCTGCCACCTTACTACTACTGCAATTACCACTTCTGCCACAACCTCCCCAAAACTTGACAAAACCTATTACTACTACAAACAATCACTACCCAAATATACCATCTTCAAACTCACTGCCTTCCTACAACTGCTGCTCTGCCCTTTGTTCATACTCCCCTCTGTTCAACTAACCACTGCATACCACTCCATTCACCATCACCCATACTTCTTCACTGTGCACAATCTAACCAAACTACCACTTCCTTACTGCAATGAACTTATCACCCTACTTCCTTGCCTTTGCATTCTTCATCCATCATCCACTACAACTACCTCAACCAACTCAATTTCCTTTATCAACATCCACCATATCACTTCCATCAAACTGAAATTCAGACTCCATACACTGCCATACATCACATCCTCCTCACCACTGCTACACTTCATAGCAATAAGCAAATATCCAGACACTTCATAACAGTGACATTTGCCCCTGCACTTCACTACTGTCACCATCAGCAGCTCCTTCATCAACATCAACCACAACACTTCCAAGCTACCGCGCCTCCATCACCTTCACTACTGCTGCATTCAATCACACTTCTACCTGCACCTTGCTTTCAATTCAAGCACCCTGACCACTACACACCATGACCATACTCTATAAAACTTCCCTTCAACCTTCCTTTCAACCTGCTTCACCTCCATTCATTTCCCATACCATCCAACTACCACCCCTTCAACTCATTACAACAAACCAGTGACCATCCTTCTGTCACCACACTCCCCTCTGGTAATGCCAAAAACCATCCCACTGCCTCAACATAATCGCCTTCAATCACCCAGCAAAACAGCCTCAACAACCTCACTTCCAAACAAAAAATCCCTCATCACATAAACACTGCAACTCTACCTCACTGCGGCCTCACCATCTTCACTACCGTTCATCTCCTACACGCCTTCAAGTCAAATTACCACCTGAATCAGCAAATCCATGACTTCCAATCACATCCAATTCCCTGAATCCCAAATGTTACCTCATCCAATTCGTGACTTCGAATCAACAACCCCCCTTCCATTCCACGCTTAAATAACTTATCGGATTAAGGCATACATTATTTTATTCGGCAACTAAGTACACCAAACTTAAATAATTTAATTGCATCTTTACGAGATACATGGTACATAATGTAGATGCTTATACAATAACCAATTTTGAGCGATTAATTAAACAAAGTACATAACCTAATTACTGATTTCTACTAATTTGGGTAGGAGGAACATTAAATTGACATACCTTTGTGAAATCGACGATGTTGTTTGGGTCGTAGGTGTGGCTCTGAACGGTAGACAAAGAAATCTTAGACGAATGATGCAGCGTTTCATATGTAAGGCTGGATGGGTAAAAAAAGAAGCAGTTTTCGGTATTTTGAAATGAGGGAAGAGAACAGTTGGATTTTTCGTAGCTTGGAGGATGTGCGAATGGCCAAACGCTGGTGATGGAATGTGAATGGGAAAGCGTTAGAAAATGGCGATGGAATGCGCGAAGGGTAACCCTAATCTAATTAAAAATTATGCGGCCGACAGTAGTGATGGAAGGGGAAAGCGTTAGAAAATGCAACATATGCAAGATTACATAAGGGTCCAATTTTTAGTGAGTTATTTACAAATTTATCAACTGTTCTAACACTTTTTTTTGTTGTAAATTATAACTGATGAGTTGGAAAGTTATAAAAAAACATTATTTATGTTTCCCAACACTTTTTCAGGTATCCTGACACTTTTTTATTGTCAGTAGGATGTAACATTTATAAGTGTTAGAAATTAACAAAAAGAAAATGTTGCAAAATCACTATTTTGGTGTAGTGCACGATATATCATCTTGTATTTACTTTCTGTACTTAGCTCTCCCTAGGATCATTCTTTATCGTCTCCTACCATGGGCAAGTCTCCCTGTCCGCTCCAGCCCTCCGAACTCCGTACCATGGGAAAAATCCTCCTATTGCTCTTGCCATCTCAATCCACACTCCCCTCAAGCAACGCCCAACAGCAAAGGGCCCCTTCGGTCGGCCACTACCTAGGGCTGGTCGGCCCGCAACCAACCTTGTGGCTCAAATGGGTTCGCGCCCTCCACCAACGACTAGCTTTCCCTTCGGTGTTGACTCATCAAAAATTAAGCCTAGCGTCAATGCGGCAGTATCCTCGCCGGCGCTATCGCATTTCGAGGTTTGGCTTGATTTTCCATGCTTGTGTCGAAAAATTGCACCAACATTTTGGCACCCACCGTTGGGTACGATCCCATGATCATGAGGTTGAAAGTCTCACAGCAGCGACCTCATCCCACATCAGCCGACATCCCTGCTTAAGTCACAAAATTCTCATGGTCCTCTTCCTCCCTCCAACAAAGAAAAAGGAAGAACATCTAGAAGAGAGAGGAATTCAGATTCCTGTTCTATAGTCTAGTGTTCCCTTGAGAGAAGCGGCCACAGTCTTATGTTCCGTTGAGATGTGGTCCCGTCCGCGTCCTTCAGCCCTCCTGCATCTTCATAATGCGCTCCACGAACCTGCAAATACTGTGCCAGTCGGTAGAGCGCCACCTGCTCTCTTTCCTTCTCCCTTTCAGTATCGGTAGGCAACCCGAGGTTGGTACCTATCGACTTGAGGAACGGGACGTGGAGTCCAATGCTGAGGAGAAACTTCCTTGTGCCATCGGTAGCAGCCTTAAATTCCAACCATAGGTCTCCTCCCTCGACCATTGGTAGCGGATTCATGCATCAAAGAGAAACATCGGAAAATCCCCCAGGTTTGCAAGCATCTCCTCCTTGGTCTCAAGGGCACTCCCCAAGAGCGACACGACGAGTAGTAGCTTCTTCGCTCTCGCTGATGGGCTGCCACGACCTCCCTCTATAGCTGGTCTGCATGACCTACTCAACCCGCAACATTCTAGTGTCCGCATCCACACATCCTACTTCAGCCAGAGCTACAGTCTTGGAGCAGAGTCACCTCTTTCGTCATTTCATCCAAGCAACTTGGGCAGCACCAACATTCTTGCACCTCCCATCAACATCCTCCTTCGAATCCGAAGGCATCCACCACTGCCTAGGAGAGTCCGGTGAAAGCAAGCCATGGCACATCTGGGGTCTCATTAGGACCGCTCGAGATTATGGAATGGATCCAATCATGCCCATTATATTCACCCGAAATAGTAAGCGGTCCACAACGCTCCATTTTGGCATGGGTTCAACTAAGGCTCAGGATCGTATCTCCATTCAATCGACGATACATCCCCATCATAGACCTTGGAGGCGGCCATGCCCTTCAACTTACGCCAGGAAGCTCCGAGCTAGTGAGGCACACGTAACGCGCATTCGACTGCTACTCGATGTTTCTTGGAGCCGGCATGACATGGATCACCCCAGATAGGTCCTCCTCTAGCACTCCAATAGCTATCTCCATCTATGTTCGTCCTCCATCAAGCCACCAAATGCTACAGCACTAGGACATCTGAATCAACCTGGAGCAACCAAAGACTTTAACGGACTGCACTGTTCACTCCCGCCGAATCGAGCAATGTCCCGACCGCTCTGGGCCGAGCAAGGGAAGTCCTCTTGTGTCTGCCTCTAATTTGCAGTTAGCAAGAAAGCAGACACAACAGCTAGCCTCTCAATCAGCACGCCCAAGGCTCAGGGGCATCCCATCTTCGAAATCCAAAAAACTGCAAAGAAAGCCCCTCGAGTCCGCCCTTTAGTTCTCAACCACTCAGTTCACCAGCAAGCCATGGTCATTCTTCCCCATCATCTCAGGATCTAGCCAGAAGCAGCCAGCATCGCCTCTAGCAACCATCTCCCAATTATGGCCGGATAGCACAGCCTTATGCATGAGCTCTGGCCAAAGCCACTTCTGGGAACGTCCCCCGCAGCGGGTCTTCCCTCGAATCCGGATCATCATGAAGCATTCATGTCCACCCTTGCAAGCAAGAATAGACTTCGAGGGTTAAATGTTATCCAAAATTTTGGATATATAAACAAAACTTCTTGGAGAAGCTCCTAAAGTCAGTCCGTCCAACGGATCCTCGCTCAGCCAGCTGGTTACCTCCATCAGCAGGCGACCAGTTTGTCATCTTCGGTGACCAACCGCTCCTACTTCGTATCCGAAGACACCATGAATGGAAGCTCAGCTCTCAGCCATCACCACTTTCTTCTGGATCACAAAAGAATGGCAGGCCCTGAAGCACGTCTTCTTAATTCAGCACGACCTTCTGCTTGATCCTCTTCAGAAGTTCCTGATGCTCCTCTACTTTCATCTTCGCATACCATAATGACTGCCTCCTCAGACGTCCCCTCCTCTTCCATACGAAACGGCTGGACGTAGCCCCTCGGGTGACTCGCCTTCTTCAATATGGCACCGAGTGCTCCCAACATTCCAACGATCTTTTGAAGCCGGTCAGCCAATCTCTTCTATAGGCATAAGCCCAAGTTTGCACCCCCGGGCCTTCCTTGGCACCTTTCCTTTAGCAGCCAGAGCCGTCCCCAACCTCTTTGGCTCCTGCTCGATCCGATCCTTCATCCTAATCCATGCACCAGGTACCATGCCTTCCGTGATACGTCATTTCTTAGCATCCTTCCTCTCCCTCTAAGGCCTGGGTCTATCCTCGACATGATCCTACTATCAAAATTAGCTCCGCTCTCACATGACCGTCCGTCGACTTCACTCTCCACCCGGAAGCAACCGTGCCCTGCATGTCCACCTTCCGTCGGACGCCTGGGTCATTCAGAGCTGACTGGCTATCTCGTATGGCTCAATTACTCATATACAGGAATCGGCCCGACCGTAGTGGACTGACTGCCTTATGTGCTTAGCAATCCCAAACCTACCAGCTAGGACTGTCCGGTTAACTTGTAACAGCTTACTACAAACTAATCAAACCATTCCCAGTACAACTGCTTCGAAGCACACGAAATTAGAGATACCGTTCCTCTACCAACGTTACTCTATGCGTAGCCCTTTCCCCTTCCCAACCTTTCCAATAGCCAATCAGAACGCCTGCAACCCTACGTACTAATGCCTGCCGCCATCCCTAGGTCTTCCATAGACCCTTCTTTCTAGCTAGTAAGCAACCTGAGCCGTGGGCTTGAATATGCTTTCCAACTGGCACCTATCCTACATCCCCTCCAATCCACAGCCTAAAGCCTCTCCTGCACAGTTGTTCTACAACCTCGACCATCCATTCACACCCTCACATCTTTTATATATACCCGATGTCATATCTTATGGCGAAGGTACAGATATAATGATTTCTCCAACCCATCTCCCTTACCAACTCTCTCCTCCTCCAAAGCCTCTCTAATGGCAGCTTCGTCCGACTTCCGTTGAGTAGGGGTGGGCGCGGGTCGGTTTGGTGCGGTTGGGAGTCCAAACCGCTTCCGCACCGCATCAAACGGTTAATCAAAAATGCAAACCATTATACTAATCCTTTAAATGGTTCGGTTTCGGTCCGGTTTGAATGTAATACGGTTCGGTTTCGGTCCGGTCCGGTTTGAACCCATATTAAATATGAAATAAAAGAATTACTTCCATCAACAATCAATTTACCAAGACAACCATGTGAAACTTTTACATTTAAAGGTTAAAACACACATTGTTATACTGAAATGAAAGATTACTTCTTAATTGTTTGAATATTTCAATTTGACATTTACCTACAAGTGATATTCTTTTGGTAGATTAACCAAACATCAACATTAATCAATGCATAATCATTAAGGAAAATGACTAGAATAAGATTATAATTAGCATTTATTCACAAAAAAATGAGATGAAAAATATTATACCAAAACTATAACTTCTTCCTTTATGTCAGTGATTATTATTAATATAACAACAACATACGCTAAAATAGAATGTAAAACATTAGAATCTAAAATTAGATAGGAGTTGCTTATATTTTTATCATAAGATTACAAACATAAATTTTCGGTTCGGTTCGGTTTAATATGGTTGGTTCAATCGTTCAAACCGCAACCGAACTGTATCGATGCGGGTCGGTCCGATTTGGGACACCAGCTTTGCTGAGAAGATTCAGTGTGGGTTTCCGCACTGCTTTTGCGGTCCGGTGCGGACGATTTCCGTATAGCGGTGCGGTTTATTCCCACCCCTACGTTAGAGAGAGCCTCTGTTAAGCTCTACCACTCAACCGACCATGCTCTACCCACCAAGCTCTACCACCATTATTGCCTCCAATAGCAAACTTATCACTCCAGCTAGTGATACCTCCTTCTAGCGCCTACCTTCCAGCCACTCCTACAACCCCTCCTCCAAATGCTCTCCATCTTTGAGACTCCGCTTCAAGAGATGGCCCTCCCGATAGGTCTTCCCTTAAGTCTCCTTCTCGTGAGATCCTTGGACTATGATATTATACTCTTGTAATATTTAGTCCAGCCTCCTTTATTATTTTGTTGTAACAGTCTATATATTGTAAGAGGTCGATATAGTAAAGGAAAATCACAATGGACGCAAGCTGCACTAGGACAAACCACTATATATTGTCATGCATTTACTTTCTGTACTTATCTCTCCCTAGGATCATTCTGCCATCTCCCGACATGGGAAAGTCTCCTTGTCCACTCCAGCCTTCCATACTCCCTACCAAGGGAAAATGCCTCTATACGCTTCTACTCATCTCAATCACATTTCCACCAAGCAACAATCCAATAGCAAAGGGCCCCTCCGGCCTCCCTCCACCTAGGGTGGGGGGTCGTCTCACAACAAACCTTGTGGCTTAAACGGGTTCGTGCACCCCACTAATGGCGAGCCTTTCCGTCGGAGTTGACTCGTCCAGAAAGTAACCTAGCGTCGATGTGGCAGTATCCTCATCGGTGCAATCTTATTCCAATTTGGCCAAGTTTTTCGTGCTCGTGATGAAAAATCGGTTCAACAGTAGGTGAGATTTCAATTGAATATAGTCTTCCTAAGCCTATAATTCCACAGATCTTGCATATGCATAATAATTAAATAGAACTCAATGTTATAAATTTAAATGTTATATATAAATCATATAATTTCCATCCAACTCAACTTTCCAGCTTTCCAAATCTTCCAAATCTAAATTCATCCCTTTAATTTTACTTATTTTACTTTCTAATCCAAAAGAATATGTAAACAAGTTAAATTTATGCTATTTGAATTACAGATTTGGGAAGGTTTTTGGAGTTAAGGGGAATATAGATTTATAATTATAGAGATTACCTTTTCCTACAGTATCGATTCACTCCATCTTTTCTTCTTTTTTATTTTCTTCCCTTCTTCGATTATATATACATATAATATATTAGTTTATTATTGATAGAAATAATTGAGAAGGAAAATGGTAGAGCTTTGCAGCTTTGATCAGAAAATTTGAAAAAAAGTGATGGGCTAGGCCTACATTTATAGACGCTCGAATCAACTGTATCCATTAGATTTAAAGAAATCAAATCCGGACCGTTCAGCCAAGTTTCAGCCCCAGCCGCCACCTTACCAACCGGTCACTTGCTCCCCTATAGGCAATCGACAGCTAGCGGTTGACCGGTCCAAGAAGCGAGCCGACTGGTAGGGACCACATGGTTAATATAATTTATTTCCTTTTAAATTCCAATTTAATTATTTTCGTTTCGAAAACTTCAAACGTTCATAACTTCTTCATTTGAACTCTGATCGCAAAACTCCATATACGAAAGTTGCTTAGAAAGCCATCATGAATATAGTAGTGCAAATTTCATGTTCAAAATTTGATGTTTGCTCAAATTCTATTTTTGAGCCTTAGGAATTATTTATTAGTTACGTTAATTTTACGGGGTGTTACAACCTTCCTCCATTAAGAGAATTTCATCCCTAAAATTCCTCTTGGTTGAATCCTGTAACATAGTGCGCAATCATTCTAAACTATCCAACAACTAATTTGTAACCAATATTGCAACCAAACTTATATAAGTACATGATGTATCTGAATATATATGACATGCATTTTGAATAATTCTAAATCGACACCTTATATATAAATGTGTTCTTTTAAAAACATTTTGAAAATATGATGCAAACAACCTATATATAATGGTAGTTCTATATGTATATAAGTTTTCAAAAATAAAAAACTTTGTTTTCATACAACAATTTCCACACCTCTATGTATAGGAATATGGTTCAACCAATTTTGCATCCAATCCCTATCATCCAATAGCTAACACACAATTTCAAACATCCAAAATTTTGAAAATTCAGTTTTCCTAAATCTATACTTCTATGTCGGAAGAGGAATTGAGAAGGAAAATTTTACATTTCCACCCTTCTTTTAGATACCTATTTCGTTGTATCTTGGAACTTTCTCTTTTGCCCTTAAATCTTTTCCAAGTACAATTTGCATAAAAAAGTTTGTTTTTGGATGTTAAAATGGAATTATTCTAAATGAAAGTTCTTGTTCACTATCAGCAATGTATAGGAATAGAAATTCAAAGCTAAAACATGTTTTTCCCTTGTTACTCCCTATGTTCTGTATGATATCACCCCTTATCGGATAGTAAAACTCATATCACTAACATATCGATTCTCCCTACAATAACCATGTGGCATTTGAAAACCAAAAAAAACTTGCAAAATAGTTTGAAAATTAAATCTTTAAAAAGCATTCAAACATGATTTTTCAAAAGCATTTAAACACAAATTTTTAAAGCATTTGAACACAATTTTCGAAAGAGTTTGAACATAGTTTTTCAAAAGCATTTGAATACAATTTTCCAAAACACTTGCCTTTGTATCCTTAAACAAACCAAGCCACATCTTAACATAATAGGGACTTCATCAATGAGTTAATGCATATGATTGACCCTAACAGTATGTAGTTAAGCTTTGATTCTCCCATTTCCTTTTGTTCGAAACAACGACACACAAACCTATTTGTAGATTTTAGCTTTTAAGGCATAGGGATAGTGACCCATGATTTTGCAACAACCCTTCTATATCCTACGCTTGCTAAAATTTATTTTTCCCAAAATTATAATGTTTTTAGGATTAAAGCATTCTTGCTTTCTAGTTGCTGACCTGATTTCCTAATTCATTTTAAAAAACTTTCTGCCTTAATTACAATCATCACTAGTCAAGTGTCCTTATGAGATTTCCTAATTTACACTCTTTTCCAATGTTATAGCGGTCAAAGCTCATTTAGCAAATCAAAACAGTAATAAAATGGGAACATATCTCATATCATATCATATGTTTTTCGAATACATAAAGGGAGACAACTAGTGATTGCAACCCAAACAACCCAAAAATACAATTACTGGAAGCCGCCCTTTAATATCAACTAGCATTAATGATGTTGTGACACTATCACTTCTCATTCAATTAAGATGGACATTCCTAGTAAGGCATTCTAATATAATCCACATGTCTTGTCTTACCTCCTTGGCTCCCAATAAATAAGGTTCATCCATTACTTTAATTAGTACACCCGATTACGGAATAAATTATGCATTCCCACACCGCAGCGGGTGAGAAATATAAACTATGCACATTTAGAATAACCCATTGGAAAACAGGCTTAGTGGAATAACTTTCCTACCACCTACCTTGCCTTCTTTAACCTTGAGTTAACCAACATCAATTTTGTGTGTTCGTCATCTCATTACCGTCTTTTCCAATCATACTATTGTCTTATATTAATCAAAATCTTTTGATAATATTCTCAAATTATGGTATGTACCTTCTTTATCATTAGTCTTTCATGTGAGTATATCCTATGACTCCCAAAAGTGTACTTTGATACCATTCCTCTTTCCTTTAAGGGTTCTTCTTATGGATTTCAAACATATCTAATCAAACATTCCTAGATTCATATCAATATTTCTTAAAATTAATAGGGATTCCTTATTGCTACCTTACGAGAATTTTTAGCTATTTTATTCATAGCCTTGACCTTTTCCCTGTCTTACCTACGCAATTATCCCTACTTTCTCAATATCAATAATTTGTTTGGTTTTCACCACTCTTCAAAAAATGTAAACTTCATGGTCATGATGTACTGAATCTAAAACTTTTATCTTTGAAAACATAAACTTAAAACCTTTTTATTAAATTCAAAACTGCATGGTTTTCAAAAGGACCATGAAATTTTTTCCATTCTAACCAACTTTCCCATTTTCAAATACTTTCTACAATAGATATTTACTTCTTAAAAAGTAAATAAACTCAAAACATTTATTTTCTTTCGTAAAACCAATTGTCATACTTATCCATTTTTAAAAAACATAATCTATAACTTTAAAAAAAATGAAAACCGGAGTAGATAAGAATAACTCCCATTTTATTATTTTCTTACTACTCATGTTATTTCCGCTTTCAATCTTAACGGAGATTCTAATAGCACATAGGGGGATTTCTAAAAGATATGCGTAATTACTGCACATATTTATGGAAACTACTTATTTCACCTATCCTATTCCTATATTGTTTTCTCCATTTTTTTCCTAGTTAGATTACTAATCTTATTTGATATATATATATATATATATATATATATATATATATGTATATATACATATTCCTAACAATGTTTCTATTCAAATTTTCTAATACTGCTACTATTAAAATTTCTCCTACATAAATTGTCTTTAAGTGGCTTCTTCTTATGTAGCTCTTTTCCCCTTTTATTGTTTTTTCCCCATTGACTCATGTAGTGCGTTCTCCTACTACTTTAGCCAGTAGGCTTTTCTTCATTAACATGTAAAGAGATATGTATAAATCTATTTCACCTGTTTTTCTCCGTATTTTCCTTGTACGAGAATATTTCTCCTATCTACGTTACTGGGCATCCTTACCCTTTTATTTTCTTTACCCCATTTCAATCAAGTACAATTTCCATTTATCTACCCTTAGAATTTTTAAAAAGGAAATTCTAAATTTACAAAAATAGGAAAAATCATCGAGCCAAACATACGCTTTCTTTTCTATTCATGTCAAAAACGAAAACCCCTTTATCAAAGACCTTTTCGAAATGGAAAATTTTTGACTCAACCAATTTTAAACTAAAAGTTTCAAAAAATTTCAAAACAAATTCTCCATAAGTCCTATGAAAACCTCATTCAAAATGCTTCAATGAATTTTCAAAAATTTTCTCATCAAATTCTTCCATATAGGGTTAGATTCAAAAATGGACTTTAATTGTCCTTTCTTTTGGATTTGTCTTCTTTTCCCTTTACTCTTAACCTCTCTTAATTAAAAGCATATACTAAAAATCAGGCTATCTTCTTGTGGTGATTAATGCATACCTTATTGTGGGAACTTGCTAAATCCTTCGTTACATTTTTCTTCTGGATTCTTGCAATATATAGGGTCTTACTTCCAATTTATCTGGACGAAATGTACATCTTCAATCGGTAATCCATCAAAATCCATGATCATAAAATAGTCCTGGCCTAACAAAGGTTTCAAGTACCATCTTGCTTCCGGGATCCTTCTATATGTCATGATGATCTCTTCTTGATCCACGCCTTGCGGTATGACCTACACCTCGTAGGGTAATCGAAGTAGGTAAAAAAATTTAAATCTATTTATTGTTCTAACTTATAGTTGCCTCATCCATGTTTTATGAATATGGTAACAACTTCTTCTATAATAGAACTTTATAGAGTTTGGTGTATAATATATAGTTATAGGTAAAAATACAAATGTTCTCTCATCATATCCTAATTTCTATGATTGACTAACCTAAGTTTTGATATTAAATGCAGTAACCCACACCTTATTGGGCCTAAATTTTGACTAAATCAAAACCTAAGTGCATTAGGGTACGAATCGTTAGTGTTGGTAACCTGTACTAAACATAAGCATTTCTGAGAGCTATCTACATAAACTCTCAGCAGAATATAAAAATATAATAAATTATACATACCGACTAAGGCTACTACCTTAAAATTAATATTATTCCTTAGATAACTTGTTGTATTGTCAGTGCTGAGTGTTAATGAGAAGACTTCTTCATTTACCATTCTCGTATTGCACCAGTGGCTTGTCCCTCTAATTCTATCTTATGGGTTGTAATTAGAGGGGGTCAGAATAACATTCTGGTGAGTGGAAAGTAACATATTGTATCTGTAACACAAATTTATGCCAATTGATTTATATTTAAGTATTATATCCATTACTCATGGCTATTCCACGTAACTCCGTCTACGCGTACGATATATCTAACCTTCTCTGAGATATAACTATATATATGCCTATATGTGTGTGTATGTGTGTGTAAACATTGTACTACCCAAAAGGAAACCCGAGCTACTTAATACTTCCTTAAATAAGGAGGAGGCAATCCCAATGGCCATTTAATACCTTAACCCTAAATTAGGCCCTTCGCAACATGATCTCTAGTCAATCCGGCCGAGCTACAAAGACCAGTGGCTCCTAGATACGGCTTTATAATTTAATTTTCAGTATTACTAACAAATCTCAAAGACTCATCTGAGAGTTAAATAATCCACCTCCAACAAATGAACGACTAATTAAACTTTAAGGTATTTGCATATACCGTACCGATTCTAGTGAAGCGAAATCCATCAGGGCATAACCCAAGTCTTTGCTAACGATCGCTTGAGGCCCTTGGTGGTCGTAGCCTATATGCCAGCCCTACCACTAAATATTGGTCCAACAACAACACTGACATAACTCATCAACCTCCCATAATCGAAATCCTGTTTAGACTGTCCTACCGAAAGTCAAGGAAAATACCCATCCAAGTTACTCAATACCTCTTTTTAGAAATGAAGCGGGCCCCATTTCCTAATTAGGTATTGTCGTAGGTTATTTAAGACTTCTTATATAGGAAGAATGCAGACCTAGTTTCCATTTAATAGTTTCCATCCCGATGTAAACCCCTTGACATGTCTAAATGTACCGAGCCATTTAATACTTCAAACCCGAGGCGAACCCTTAGCATATTTTTCCACACCTATACGCAAAAATATACACCTTCCCAAGTGTCATATGGTTGGAGATGTCTCACATCTGTAGTATATATACACAACTACTGGTAGCCTCTAGATGAAGAGCAGACTTCTGTTGTGTAACTCTACCGACCTCGCACCCCAACCCATCATGAACCAAATCAATTATCTTAAGCCTAAATATTAGGCTGGGCTCACTAATTTACGTCCATCCTAAACATATTATTGAGGCTATATAATTTCTTGCTATGAAAATTATACTACCTCCTAGTATTTAATTTAGTTATTTTCTATGAACCAATTCCTATCTTATATGCTAATTCCGTATATTCTCTGTTTCCCTCTCACCTCCCATAAATGTCAATTGTCTATAATAAAGGGTCATTATTATTCAAACTGAAAAATCACTAATGACATTTATTTATTCATTCTAATTCAACCTATTAAGCTTTTTCATTTCCTCCATAAGTGCCATATTATATTCTTTAATTAGTCTTATTAAACGCATTTATGTTCCTATTTAATTCATGTAACTTTCTATTAATTGCACATTTATTGCCTTGGTAATTTTGCAATCATCATTGCAAATTTTGGAGTTATCGTCTCTTTTCCATGTTAATCTCCTAGTCCTATGACTTACTACCCTACTAATAACTAGTCGTCCTAATTATAACTTATACGAATATCATCGTATATTACACTATATATATATATATATATTTAATCAGTAGGTGTTGTTATACGTATATGTGTGTATAGATATGTATTACTATTTCTAATCTATTAATTCCTACACTTAGGAATTCTTGGACATACACTTATATGTGCATTATATAAGGAACATTTATTCCCACATTTTAATATATTAATGTAATGCTTCATAAAAAGGATTACCGTTATAAATTTCCATAAATTACCCAAAAGTGAGACTTTTTCTCCATTTGAGATTTCAAGAAATTATCTCTTTTTTTTATAGAAATAGACAATGCTAACTATGGAGGAGAATCTTCGTACTATACACGTCTTTTCCTTTTTAGCATATTCTTTATTCATTCAAGCGATGCACTTTTATACATAGTTGTGGATTTAGATAATCTATGAAAATTACACGAAAATACATACAACTAAATTATACCCACAATGCTCCTAATAAATTAAAACATAGAAATTTACATTCCAAGCCAAATCAGGGCAATCTAATTTATGCTAACAATTTACAACTCAATTATCATAAATTTGGAATAAAGCTAGCAATCTTATCAACATTCTGCTTTAACAAATTTAGGGACTGATTTCAAAATTTTCAGATTAGGGTGTATATACCATTCTTATTCAATTACTTAACTTATAGAAAATGTAGGGGAGATTTCAATTTAATACATTCTTCTCAAGCCTACATCTCCACAGATCTTACATATACATAATAATTAAATAAAATTCAATGACATAAATTTCAATGTTATATATAAAGCATATAATTAATCACTCACCTTTCTAGCTTTCCAAGTCTCCTAAATCCGAATTCAACCCTTTAATTTGACTCCTTTTCCATTCTAATCCTAAATAATATTATAATAAGATTTTAATATATTATTAGAATTATATATTTGAAAAGGGATTTGAGGTTAAGGGGAATATAAATATATAATTATAGAAATTACCATTTTCCTTAGTATCGATTCGCTCATTCTCTTCTTCTCTTTTATTTTCTTCCCTTCTCCGATTATATATTACATATAATATAATATATTATAATTAACTAAAATAGTGGAAAAGAAAAAATGGTAGAGCCTCGCTGCTTTGATCAGAAAATATGAGAATAAAAGTAAGGGGTTAGTCCTATATTTATAGACGTTCGATTCAATCGTATTCGTTAGATTTATAATAATTAAATCTAGACCGTTGGGCTAAAATTCAACCCTAGCCGCCACCTTCCCAACTGATCGATCACTCCTTTATAGATGGTCGACCGACCCAAGAAAGGAGTCGGCTGGTGGGGCCCACGTAGTTAATATAATTTGTTTCCATTTGTATTCCAATTTAACTATTTTTATTTTGGAAACTTCAAAACTTGATAACTTCTTCATTTGAACCCCGATTACTAAACTCGATATACGAAAGTTGCTCAGAAAATCACCACGAACACAACGGTGCAAGTTTCATGGTCAAATTCTGATGTTTATTCAAATTCCATTTTTGCGCCTTAGTAATAATTTATTAATTGTCGTTAATTTTACAGGGTGTTACATGGTGGTTAGGTAGGGAACTACTTTGAATCTCTTGAAGTACTTAGTCAAATAGACCATGGTTCCCCTTGCCAAGTCCTGAAGCTTTTCACTTTAAACCCCCAAGTCCCCCTTTAAGTCTCTAACACACCAACTATATTATTTTTGATGTAACTCTATGTTCCCGATTTCATAGCTTTTCCTTACCATCTCCAACACATGAAATCAATCATAAGTGTTTTGGAGCACTTTGGATCGATCAGTAATGGTTAATCATCTAGAAAAAACATGAATTTGTTTCAGCATTTTGACGGAGTTCCCTTCTAGTTCAAATCCTTAACTCCCTATGAAATTTGTTTGCGTCGATTTGACTCCAAATACTATAGAATCGATTGAGTGTTTGATACACATATCGAAACACCATAGTCTAACCTAAGTAAACAAACTCACCAAAGCTATTAAACAAGCGTTTTATTATCCTCATACACATAATATAATCATCACAAAACCATAATAAAGCCAAAAATATGAAATGAAGTATCCATAAGAACTCAAATTGAAACATTCAGTTCTACATCCATTTTAAACATTTCAATTCACTTTGAAAACACGGGTAAGTTTAAATTAGGTTAAAATCATGTTTTTAACTTTAAAATCATTTCGAAAACAAATTTTAACACTATATTAGCAAATTATTAGAGATATAAATCACTCACCTAAGGTTCCAAATGCACATAAATCAATGAGAATCCGAGATGAAAAATGATTGACCCGAATTCAAATGCATTCAAACTGTGATTAGTGAAACTATGATGGCCGTCCTACATCTCTGATACCCAATATACCTGTATAGTGTAAGGTGGAGATACACAATTAATATAGGACGATAGCCAAATGAGTAAGGTAACAAAAATCCAAGCATAGGACCTGTAAAACATCTTATAGCGCACAAACAAAATATAATATAATAGCATAGATGTAAAATAAGCGAGATAGTAATGTAATCAAATGAATCGTACATATGAACATCAGAGTGTAATGAGTTTACAGATTATACGAAAACTGAAATAGTAGAGTTTATACATCTCAAGTCTCCAAAATAAACTATGAAACTGTCTCTAAGGTGATACAAGTACTGGTATAGCTGCACGGTACTTCACAGCGGAATATAAGCGATAGTAAGCCCCAAGTATATATATGTAAAAGCGTAGCCTCCTTCTCCTGCTCCATATAGCTCTATGGGCTATCCAAACCTTTTATTCATAATCTACTCATTTAAGAGTATTTGAGATAATAAGAAGCAAAGCATAAAACCTTTGGTCGAATAATAGTCTAGTACAAGCGATGTACCATCTAGAAAAATAATACAAAAGTCATATATAGAAAATAAAGGCATAGGGTATGAAGAACCTTACACGACCTGTCCCTGCATCCAAAGAGTTAGCACATAACAGTCATTATATTTCAACCTACTATCACAACCATATAAGTGTACAATAGTTGAAATACAATTTCCAATGTCTAGGCATATGGTTGAAAATATATACATCGTGTGACATGCTAGAGTGATAAACAACCATGGAAAACATTCATCCATCAAACAATCCTCACAATCACCCGTATGCATTAGATATATGATAACTTGTATTGCACAAACATAAACCTAGGACGCTATCAAATTCCAACTTCATTGCTCGAATCTATGCCACTTCATAAGGCTTGGACCTAGGCTTATGCTCGAAAAAGCCTAGGATAATCTACTATCATAAGCTCTGAACATGGTCATAAATTCAGGTGGGAGCTTCCCACATACTCTTTCTTTACGAGCATACTAGAAACCTACGAGTTATCAATGATCACTTTGCAAGCATCTCCATAATGGAACACAATCATCATTCCATTCCATTCCAACTATCTCCACAGTAGAACATAGTCGCAAACTATACTTGCAAGCCCTCTTCATTGAACCTGCCCTTGTGGATCACCATCACGACTCCCATCATTGAGTCATCTTCTTCGTAACGCCTCTAGACACCCATCGTAACTTGTAGAGCCATCATATCAAAGTTCCAAAGTGGTTACCATTGTCGTCGACATCATCATGTGGAAGTGCCATGCCATCGCTTTACTAGTTGCCAGGTAATCTTGAGTCATTTAGAGTCATCTAAATCAGTTCACATCACCCACTAAACCCTCGGAACAAGTCCTAAAAAAATACTGAAGTTTCGACATGCCAGGATCAAAATTCCCAATTTTAAATTTTTGTCTAGGTATACCTTGGGTCGGACTCGAAGCCTCCATTGTAAAACTTGAAGCAACCCTCCTCTAACTACAAGAAAAACCTAAACGCCAACCAATATAACTTGCCGAGGTAAAAAAATGAGCCAACCCATAAAAACACCAGGCAAGCCCACAAGCACTAGACAGAAAATCTTGCTTGGGCCTGACCCTATTCATCCTACCAAAAAAGCTTAGCATGCCACCAAGCACTGGACAAAAAATCTTGCTCAGGCCCGACCCTGATCATTCCATGGAAATACCGAGCATGCCTCCAAGTACTAGACATAAAATCTTAGTCAAGCCCAACCCTAAGCACAACCCGAACAGACCTTACACCGGCCCCAAGCATGACTCTAAGCACCCATCACCGAGCCAAGCTACCGAACAAAAATGTTGTAATTTCTCCAAGCTCCAATTCCACGCTAATCTCATCGATACGCTTTGTTCTTCGACACTTGCGCTTTTCGTAAGCAATGATACAACTCCTAATTTCCTCGAGCCTGTTTTTTAAAGTCGGATTTCATGTTTTCTACCTCCAGTTCATTTTTTGATGAGCATTTTCAACCATACAAGCATACAAATAGATACCGTACAAGCACCAAACAACATTCAAACACGCAAACCACACAACTAATCACAACAATCATTATACAATATGTCTATAACATAGCCTACCATATACCTAGGCAATCACGTACCCAAATAACATGTCTAGAACACCAAAAATCCATTTGTTCATGATTTTACTATAGATAGGATTTCAAAAAGCAATAAGACACAATTTTGACTTCAAAAATGGATCCAAAACCTTTTATAACATACATGTATAATAAGATGAGAGATGATAAATAACTCGTCAAAACCTCGAAAATCCAAGTTTTGCACTCAAATCGATGCAAATCCAATAATCAACAGCCAATCCCCAAGTTTTTTCCTGCAAAATGTAGATTTGAAGATCTCTAATGAATTCTCTTGCTAATCTATCCTTAACCTATGATTTAGACATAATTTGAAAGAGAAAAGAGAAAGTTTTGGATTAAAATTGGGTTAATGGAGGCTTAGATCTGTTCGAGAGATGGTAAAAATGATTTAAGGATGATGGTTCGGCCTATTATAGCCTAAAAACATGAAATAGGTTAGTTGGCTTGCCCCCAATCTCACTAATTACCCACTACCCTGCTTCAAAAACTGTTAAACTTCAAACAACCATATCTCCTAGCCAAAAAATCTAAATTGTTATCATGGCCAACCTATGGAAAAGGAAACCATCATATCTTTCAAACGGAATGGTTTCGAGCACTAATTTGGCTTCTATCAAAAGTTATAGCAATTTCAAATCTTCAGGGGTAAAATCATCCGATAAAATTTAAAGGTAGAAAATGTCACCAACAGGCATTTCTCAAAGTTATAGAGTAATACGACTTCATACGAATTTTAATTTTTTTACGATCATCCGATATGTAAAATACTGGTAGTCACACTCCCCTTTTTAGGAATTTCTCCCTCGAAATTCCCAATACAACCAAGGGAAAATCAAACATAACTACCTTACATGCGTAAAATCTACCTGTAAACATATCAAATATCAAACATGCATACAGATGTAGGAAATGATATCTATGCCTACCCAAGCATGCCGGATACTAAACTAACTTATATGATATCGAAAGTGAAAGTAAATGCGATAAACAGAAAGTCTCACCAAATAAAGAGCTTTGGATAAGCAATTCTCACATTCTTCTTAGTTTTCCAAGTACATTCGCCTTCGCTCTCACTCCACTTAACTGTCACCAGCTCTATCATCTTCCTTCTATGCTACTTCATATCACGTTTGATGATACAAATACGCCTATGAGGTATAAAACTTCCGGTTCAATCTTGATATCATCAAGATGATTTGGTTCAATTATCACGCCTAAGCCATGCACAAACTTCTACAAATGAGAGAAGTGGAACACTTTTTGCACGCCCACCATCTTCTGAGGTAAGTCCACCCTATATTCAAGGTTCTCGATCCTCTTAAGTATTCGGAAAGGACCAACAAACCTTGCGGCCAATTTCCCCTTAGTACCAAATCGAACAACATTTTCAATAAAGAGATCTTCATAGATACCATATCGCCGACGGAGAACTCTAAGTCATATCTTCTCCTATCAGCATACCTCTTTTGTGTATCCTGAGCAGCCGTCATTCATTGCTGAATGATCTAAATCTTCTTCGAAGTCTCTCTAATCATACCTGGCCTAAGTATCAGCTTCTCGCCCTCTTCCCACCAACATGAAGGAGCGTTGTGCGGTCGACTATATAATGCCACAATTGGTGCCATACCGATGCTCGACCGATA
Organism: Allium cepa; assembly: GCA_030765085.1. NCBI lineage: Eukaryota > Viridiplantae > Streptophyta > Magnoliopsida > Asparagales > Amaryllidaceae > Allium > Allium cepa. Next base: position 267,205,173 of record CM060932.1, read on the forward strand.
ACTGCTGTTGTACGAAAACTCTACTAATGAAAATGATCATCCTATAATCGACCAAAATATAGAATGTAAGTTGTAAGAGATCCTCCACGATATGATTCACCCCCTCAATCTGCACATTAGTTTGTAGGTAATAAGCTATACTAAGATGCAACTTTGTCTCTAATGCCTCTCGCAAGCTCTTCCAAAACCCGCTAGTGAACAAAGGGTCTTGGTCGCTCACAATGCTCTTGGCATACCATAGAGTCGCACAACCCATATCACATACTACTCGGTCAATTTAGATGCTATTCTACTAAACTTTACATGTATAAATCTAGCATTCTTCGTCAGTCTATCAACAATGACCCAGATACTATCATACCTCCATCTGGTTCTCGGCAGTCCATCGGTGAAATCCATTGAAACTTATTCCTATTTCAACTCAAGAATCTTGAGCGGTTGCAGCAAACCACTACACTTCTTCTGTTTTACCTTTACCAACTGACAGATCATGCACTATGAGATGAATGCACCGACGTCCTTCTTCATCCCTTCCCAATAAAATGTCTGCCTCATATCATGGTAAATTTCATCATCGTCGGGATGTGTAGTCAATCCTGAATGATAGCACTCTTATATCACCTCATCTCAAAACCCATCGACATCGGGAACAAACAATCTCTCATCTTTATGGAGCCAACCATCATGGTCAAGAATGTACTACTTCATCTCCTCAAACTTTACACATTCCCATATCTTTGCCATGATCTCTGCTAGTATTGTGTCTTACCTTTTACTAATACCGATCCGCTCAATTAAGGCAGGTCTCATCGTTAGGCCAGCCAACACTTCTGGCTCTAGCTCAAATCGAGTTCTAAAATAATAGCCAACGATAAAATCCAACTGCTTCCATTATAGAAACATCTCTCCCAAGTTGGAATGTCTCATACTCGAAGCATCGATGGCTACATTTCCCTTACCAGGTGTATAGGAAATGCCAAAGTCGTAAAAATCTAGGAATTCTAACCATTGCTGCCGATGAAAGTTAAGATCCTTCTGGGCGAATAGGCATCTCAATGATTTGTGGTCCGTATACAACTCGAACATCTCCCCAAATAAATAATGCCCCACATCTTCAAAGTGAATACTATCGCCGCCAACTCCAAATCGTGACTTGGATACTTCGTCTCGTACAGTTTCAACTATCGACTGGCGTAGGTGACAAAATTTTCCTACATCAACACCGCACCTAGTCTAGTACCGCAGGCATCTATGAATATTATCAGCTCCTCATTCCTTCTCGGAATGACTGACACCGGTGCACACGTCAACCTCTCCTTCAAACTCACAAACGCTTGCTTGCAACTCCGTCTCAAATAAGAGTATGGTTCTTCTTCGTCAAGTTGGTTAATGTCATCGCCACCTTAGAGAAGTCCCTGATAAAACATCTGTAGTATCCCACCAATTCAAGGAAACTTCTCACATTTGTAGTGGTTTTGGAATGATCCCAATCTTGTACTACCACCACCTTCGCAGGATCTACAACAATACCTTGCTCAGAAACAACATGACCCAGAGATCGCACTTCCTTCCTCAAAGAGTGACACTTTAAAAACTTCACATTTAATTGGTGCTTTTTCAACACCTTGAGCACAATCCTCAAATGCTCCTCATGTTCTTCCTCCATCCTTGAAAAAACAAGGATATCTTCCATGAATACAATTACAAACTTTTTTAGCCGATCCTCGAAAACATGGTTCATAAGATCAACAAGTATGCTTATGCGTTGATTAGCCCAAATGGCGTAACCAACCACTTATAAAATCCAGACGACGAATGAAATGATATGATCAGCATACTCTCCTTCGCTGCTCTCTGTCGATGAAACCCCGCCGCAAGGTCAAACTAAGAGAACATCCTAGCACCATGGATTTGGTCAAACAAGTCATCAATACATGGGAGTGGATACTTGTTCTTCCTTCTTACCATATTCAGTTCACGGTAATCTACACACAATCTCAAAGAGTCATCTGCCTTGGTAGCGAATACTATAGATGCTCCCTACCTAGATATACTCTATTGAATGAACCCTCACCGCAATAGGTCTTTTACTTCCACCTCTAGTGCTTTTTTCTCTTTTGGTGCCATATGTCTCAATGGCATAACAATAGTTTTGGTGTCCTTCACTAAATCTATATCCCTATATGGTGGTAACCCGGCTACCTCCTTGAATATGTCTGGACACTCCCAGCTATTGGTATAGATGACATGTGACGACTCAGAATTTTTTGAATGTTTGAAATTGGAATATTTAATTGATTTTAAATATTTAAAAGTTAATTTTTAACTTGAATTCAAATATTTTTATTATTTAGCAATTAAGTTATTGGATTTAATAAACTGAAATTGGGTAAATTATTGAATCTTCAGTTTAAGCCTGTTACAAATAATTTAAGGGTTTGTAAAATTTATATCGATAGTACTGAAGATAATAAAAATGTTGAAATTGAATTTGGGAATGTTTTGTTAATTTTGAAATTTTATCGTTTAAATCAATGTTTAAAAATAGCCTTCCGAGGCATAGTCTCGGATTTCGACGAAACCAATTCCATTTGATCCGTAATATTGTATTATTATCGGGTTTTAATTTTCATAGTGTTTGAAGTTGTTGTGCGAGCGTACGATATATAAACGCGCTGAATTTATGTCGAAAATTTAATATAATAACTGGATCCAAAAAGCTATTTTCTCCATACGATCGAATTAGGACTCGAAACCATTTCCATTGCATTCGAAATAGGGGTATAACATTATAAATGCCTAGTGGCATGCCTCGATAGGAGGTCAAGTTTTTAAGTTGCATTTATCAGAACGGTTTGAATTTGAATTTAAATTAAATATTTATACTAGTCAACTAAAGTTGAAATTATCTCACATCAACCCTTTTTCAGTCCTTTCAAATATCACTGTAGCTCCCTACTGCATGCGACCTCCTTTTCTAATCACACTGCCTCCTTTCATAACTTGTCTCCTTTCCACTTCAATGGCCGAAACTAAAAGAAAAAAATCGAAGTCTCTACTACAAAATAAAATTAAAAAATTTATGTATCCAAACAAATTCGAGCGGAATCGAATTCTCTTGAGTTCGTTTCTCGAGGCTGTGAAAAAAAGGGCGGGTTTTTAAATTCAATCGCTTCAGCCGATTGAAAGGAGTGAAGGGGCGAATTCTATCGCGAGCTCTCCTTCATGCTCGCCGAGTTCGAAGGCTAGATTCATGAAGGAAGTGGAGAGTTCAACCGCATACGCGTGGGAGATCGATGGTGTTCACATAAGGGCTTGGTGGTGCCGAGAAGCTCGGGCATTCGAATGATGGCCGGGATGATTTCACGTTTCGAGATCGTGTATCGGGGGATGAAGCGTGTGAGCTTGGGATTTTGGTCATCGTACGGTCGTTGCTGTCGCAGGGAAGCGAAGATGATGTTGGGCCGTGAGTCTGGAGTTGGTGTCGATTGCATTAGAGAGTGGAGGAAGCTCGTACGTTTACTTTGTGGGTTTTGCTGTTCGAGTGCTGGTCGTAAGGAAGGTATTTTATTAGTTATTCGTTCATTTATAGAATGTTTTATAACAGTAAAGGTATTTCCTGTATTGAATATAAATACACACACACACATATTTGTGAATAGTTATACAGGGATATATATATATATATTACAGTTAAATAAAACTATTTCTGTGTAGATGTGTATATAGGTTAGAAAATAATTTTATGAAGTTTATAACTGAAATAGTTTCGTATAGAGAGGAATTTCTAAATGAAATTAAATACTGTTTTTACCATGTTTAAACTGAGAAGTATATATAAGATTTATAAAGGCAGAAATTTTAAATGTTTTGAATTAGAAAGATATATAAAGTTTAGATTTTGGAAATTTTATAGATTATTTTGTATAACGTATGTGGTTTAAAGGGAAAATTAATCAAATTTATTAGTTAAAAAAACCAAACGATTAATTTTAAATTTAAATAATGGTCAATTTAATTTATTAAATAGTGAATTATTTGTAGATTATTTCAAAAGTTAATAAATCATATAAATGTTTGTACAAGGTCTAAAATTTATGGACAAACAAGTCGAGATTGGATTGGGATTGCAAAAATCAAAGGTGAGTTAATCTCACTCATCTGGTTGCTATTTAAATTTAAATGGTTAAATTTAAATATTTGGTTGAATTATTGAATTGATTGAATGCGATATATTATATAGTAGTATATAGTATATATTGGAGTGATTGATTTCCCGCAATATATAGCGGATGAGACCCTATGCGCCGCATAATAGCGGATGGTATTATATTAATCTCATATACCACGATATTCCACCTCGAAGTGGAATTGGTATTGTGCTAACATCTGTGGATGCAGGGAAACAGGTTGGAGGTATCCAACTGGATTCCTCAAAATCATTTAGATTGTTTAAATATTCTGTGTTATGAATATTTGATATTCTGTGATGAATTATTTTGATAATTGGAACATTGAATGCTAAGGTTTGCTTGAATATATTTCGGTACACTGAGTTATCAAAATATATAGAATTAGATTTTTGAAAAGAAAATAAAAGAGTGAATTTTTAAGTAAATAACCATAGAGAATTTGAATAAATTTAAGAATGAACTAGATAAGAATAAAAGTGATTTTAAAATTTTAAAAATAATAATTCCAAGTATGGAAAAAGGGGATTTGAATAAACAGAAAAATAACGAACTATAAACCTCAAGTGATATTATTTAAAGGAATAAAGAATTTAATTTAAAATTCAAGGTTTAATTTAATTTGAAAGGATAAAGAAGAAATTTGAAAAATATGAAATTGGTATTTTCAGTTAACAAGATTTTAAATCATAATGAAGAAATTAAATCTGAAGTTAATGGATTTTGGAATACATGGAGTAAGTAAGGAAATTTATTTAAAAATGAAGTAAATTGGAAATCAATTTGGAGATCTATTTAATTGTGTAAAACCAGGATTTTTAAAAGATAAGTGAGACTTTGGAATTTATAAACTGGTTTTTATAAAGGTGAAGTAATAAATCAGTGGATATTTGAAGAATAAATTCACGATGTGAATTTATTAAAGAAATGGAAAATTTTGTTTAAAAATAAATACCAATTTATTTTAAAAGGATGTGAAGAGAAGTGTATTTCCCTGGATAGCCAAGTACGTTTTCAAAGTAAATTTTTAAATATAAGTTAAAGGCTTTAATGTTGTTTTAAAAGCATGTTTTAGGAAATTTATTATTTCTAAATGTTCAAATTCTGAAGTAAGTATTTTTCAAGTCTATTATCGTGGTGATTATTTAAAGGTGACTTGGTATTTTGTTTTAAAGGAGAAAATCTAGTTTTATGTTTTATAAAGAATATATTTTTAATAAAGTATTGAAGTAGTTTTTAATTTAAATGTTAAAGTTTATTTAAAATAAAGTGTTTTTAAATTATCTTAAAAATCCAAAGCTTTGTACTTGGTGTTTTCAATGGAAATAAATATTTGAAAATTTATTTCATGGAAGAGTATGGTTTGAAACTGTTTCAAAAAGGTTTGAACAGTAGAAATATATCTTGCGAAGATATTTTGAGGTTAATAAATAATTTGGAAAATTATTTATGGTCGATGGATGTTGTGAATGTTAATTGATAGTTAAATAACCGACTATCAATATTGGTCAATGCGCTGATCGTTTCGAAGAGACAGGGATCGGGATTAATTTCTCGAAAACCACTTCGATCCGGTTTGTACGTTTTCATAAGGAAGACGAGTTTGGATTCGAAGATGGAGCAGGGAAGTGCAAGGGCTAGTCGCTACTAATCCTGAGGATGATTCCAAAATGGATGTAGTGGAGTAGTGCCTTCAGATCCGTTCGAACCCGGGACAGACTTGTATGGATGAATGCTTTCGGAATGTCGTCAGGTGGACGATGGACATTCTAAGTTAAACGATCAAAAAGGTAACGCTTAGCCTCAAGCCTCATCAACCGGGAATGACTGAGAATCAGGTGTTATGCAGCAAGGCTAGGTGGGTAGCGCCCATTAGTGTGAGGTCATCCCTGTCTAGATGTCCCTTTTTATTCGGCTTAGCGGTACGGTTGCTGATCCCAACCGTGGGGTGATATTACTTAGGATTATCCAGTAAGGGGTAGTCCCGGTCTTGTGTTGCAGGAGATTGGGAGTAATCCTCGGTACGGTGATCTAAGCCACGTACTGTGACAGGTGGTACCCCAGTGCCTAGTTATTAGTTGGAAATCCGTTCTCCCTACGTGCCTTTTTACGATTTTGTTTGTATTACCCACGATTGTGGCTAGTAGTTGGAATTTAATAAATATAACAATTTCGGCAGTTTGAATTAGTATTTGTGTATAGACCCTATTATAACATCAAAGGATTTTAATAAGAAGTGTTTTGGCTATCGTAAGGTAAAAACCGGACATGTTTATTTGTGGCGTGGTCCTACGAGATGCTTTTGTTTTTCAAATGATTTTTGGAACTTTAATAATCAATTTGAGTGTGATTTCTCATGCTGGTTTCCAGATTGACTCGGGTGTTATTTAACTATAATGTTCGGGTCAGACCGAGTATTATAGATTATAGGAAAGGATGTTAAGGAGCTCAGGAGACGAGCTGGATGACGATACGTACTTCCGTATTTGTTTTATATATTCCGCTGTGTTGATTAGCCGTCCACTCAGTTGTGTGAGGACAGGTTATAATTACTGTCCAGATGTATATCATTGATGTTGTTAAACTCTGATGATGTATTCTAGTGATGTATGTATAAAACAGATATAGTTTTTCTTTTGTGTAAAGATCTGTTATTATCTATTATATTTTATTCCGCTGCGATGGTTAGATTCTGATGTTGTTTTCTATTTTCTTCTTCTACCTCTTCTTCTTTAACCCAAATGGTTCGTATTTCCGTTCATCTTGAGTTGATTGACGAAAAATAGTGTCGACTCAAGGGGTACGGATTTGCGGGTTGTTACATGACAACTCATTGTGTGGGATCTTGAGTGGGCACAAAAAGCTAACCATCACCTCATCGTTAGGCATGTAGCCTATCTCCAACCTACGTCCATCATCCATCCCTATCGTCACTAACAGCCTCTCACAATCCACCATTACTATATAGTTTTGTGGTTCGTCCATCCCCAAAATAATGCCAAACCCCACGAAACTCAAAACAAAGCAATCACAAGCAAACGAACATCCATGAATCGATAAAGCTAAGTCTTGAGAAACCATGCAAAAGCTAGTCGATCCTCCTACAGGGTTTGAAGCAATCGAAGGTTGATCAACTATCTAGGTTTCAATCTCAGTTTATTTGCCAAAACAATAGATATAAAGGAATTTGAAGCCTTAGTACCGAATAAAACACATGTAAGTGTATTAGAAATAGAAAGCATACCATGTACAATGATGCTCTTGCCCTTCTGTAACATCCCTTATCTTGAGGACCAAAGCTAAGCGCTACAGATGTTGTAGTCATCCATAGTATTAACTTCCAGTGATAAGACACGGTAATGTTAATAGTATCCATAATATCAGAGATACATGAATATGAAATAAAATCAACACAGATTTAAAACAACTTTTCTGATTACATTTCAAATCAATATTTTAGTATTCAGATACATAATCCCAAATGTTTCCCGGGTTTTGATCAAATATAATTATTACAAATTACACCAAGAGCGACATATGAGGATGCCCCCTTGGATGATAAGAGTACTAAATAGACATATCAGTCTTAATATATCATAGTGGAAATAAAACTAAATAGCTTCTATATAGCTAGCTTTGCCTCCTACACGTCTTCGGAAGCTTATTCGTCCAACCCACTAAACCTGAAAAACCTTAACTCTTAATCTACTCAAATTAATTTTTTAGCACCCGACAGTTTGAGGGGAGCACATAAACTTCGAGTCAGACATAAAGCCTGGTGCGAATATTACTATATATTTAGGTTAACTGATATTAAGTGAGACCATGCAGCTTAGCGGAAAGGGTTTCCCCTCACTAATATCCCTTTTAAAACATATCTTTTGCAAATCAAAAACCTACAATCAAACTGGTTAAAACAATAGTAGCAATACCATATATGCACATAAATCAGGTAATAATGGACTATCTGTCCCCAAAAACATAGTTTTGTTTGGCTAACTATTAATCGTTTGCTGGCTCGAGGCCTACTGGACATAATCAATTATCTAACATCCGTTAGACACACAACTGGGCTATCTTCCCTTTACTATCTTCTTCGAGGGTCAGTTGAATCTAATGGTTTTGTGGGCTCACCAATAACGTATCTTCTCCCTATATATTCCTTTCGGTGCGTAACATCATTTTAGTCTTCCCTATGATAAAGCCCCACACATTGGAATTTTGGACTTATATTAGCTAGGGGCTTATTAGCTAAAGTATAGGACGCGACCCTGTACCAGTCCCATCTGATTTCTAATATCTGAGTCATTTTCTTAGGGTTAACTACCCCATCAAATTTTCCTTGAAAACATTTCTTTCAAATTGATTTAACCCTTTAAATCACACTTAAACAAGGAAAATAATACTCTTTGCTTTACTTAAATATCTTTTCCATGATATGTAGTTAACACAAAACAATGTTGATGAAATATAATGAGACTATTTATCCCTCCAAAGAAAGTTAAAAACCCTTTTTAACTTAACAGATCTTAGGCCAAAAAGCCAAGGTAAACCATTGGAAACTTTTGCTTAAAACTTTAAACAATACCTTTCGAACCAATTGAAAGTGCCCTTTTCAAAATAAGTTAACTATTCTGCCTTGAAACACTAGGCCGAAAGGCCAAAACATACATTTCTAAACCTTTAAAATAGACCTTTCGAAATCATTGAAAGTATCCCTTTGAAAGCTTTATAAAACCTTAAACATTCTCTTTTCAAAACATTTTAAACTTGTCTTTCAAAAGCATCGGAAACATTCCGTTCAAATACTAAAAGTAAATCTTTCGAAAACATTTGGAAATCTCCCTTTCAAAACCTTCATTATATATATTTCGAAAGCATTAAAGTCCTTTACTTAAAACAAACCTTTCGAAAGCATTGGGTTCAAGTAAAAGTTTGTGGAACATAGCTTCGAAGCCATTCAAAACCATCCCATTCGAAACCTTTGGGTATAACTTCCATAGAATAAAGGGCCTTAAAAGAACTGGAGCGAAAGCATTGCTTTTGAAAACATTGTTTCTAAGTTAAAAGAAAGTGGATGGTTTCATAGTCAGCTCTTTCGAAAGCATGAAATTTTAAAGTTTAAGGCAAAAGAACCTTTACGAAGGCATTGATTGAAAAGGTTGAATGCAGCAGCAGGGGCTTCGACCCCTTCGAATGCTTATTTTAAAAAAAAGGCGGCAACCTCCTTCGAAATCCCTTTTCTAAAACAAAGGCATATTTGATTAAGTTGAAAGCTCTTTTCTTCGAAATCCTCATTTTGTAACTAAAATAGTTCTAAGTTTATAAAGCCTACTTCTACCCCTTCGAAAGTATATTTCGACTCTATACCCTCCGCCCATCTCTAATCAACTCCGTACTAAGGCATTGATACCATGTGTATTGGTTTTGACAAAGTTGGAAGCGACAGTATGGGGTCAAAAGATGGTTGCCGAAAGCGGCGAAGCAACAATCCTTTACCAAACTAGTTTTTAAATTTTTAAAGCAATATCTTCCAACTAACTTGCCTTATTTGTCAACATATAATTAGTTTCCAATTCATTTACAAAACTTTTTTCTAAAAATGCTGCCGAATTCAGTAATTAACAATTTTAAAACGTTTAACAAATTACCCCTTCTCCTTTTTAAACATATAAAACATTTAAGTCTTATAGCTCAAATAGTTTTATATTCGTAGTAAAATACTTGGGAAAATTCTCCAAAAATTCCCACAAATCACTTTTAATATGCTTTCTAACATATTATAATTTTCGACCCGAAGCTAACATATAATTGCTGAAAATAATTTAAAACCAATTTAATCATTTTCTTTAATAGAAAATTCATACTAAATCCACAATAACTTAAAAAATTATGAAACATGAAACCCATCTTTAAAATAATGTTTCTAACCTTATATCAAAAAGGCTAGACATTTGGATGCTGTTTAATAGGTTTTTCAAATCGAAACATACCATAAAATCTATATAAAGCAACATAATTCATTAACAAGCGTATATTTCCATTTAAACAATCAAAATATGGCATTTTACTTGCAAAATAATTTTGGATCTTATCTAGAAGCCAAAAACAATAAATAGGAGATGTAGTCTATTAATCACCTTAGCTTGATTGTTAAGAAGGTTGGGATTTGCCCTTGACTTGATTTAGTTAAGCTTCTTTCTTGAATTCTTGCTCATCTTCCTCTTGTTTTCTTCTAATGGTGGCCGACCTAGCTCTATATTTAGTTTTGTTTGTGAATGTTGGAAATGAGAATGGGGTAAGGGTTTAGGGTATAAGAATATAATCTATTCCTATTTTTCCCTTATCTTATTACCTTTACTTATTTCACTTTAAATTTCCATTTGTTTATTCATGACTTAAAGAACGGCTATTATACAAATTTCAATCCCTTAACCATTTACATTATTTTATTTTATTTATTTAAGTATATGTCCTTAATAATGTTATTCATAACAATCAATCATAAAGGTACTCATAGCAATCAATCATAAAGGTAAAACATATCATGAAACAAGTCAGGATAAGTATCTCAAATCCTGCTCTCAGTTTCCCATGTATAGTCTCCCTCGTCGTCACCCCACCGGACTTTGACTAATCTGATTGTCCTGTTCCTTAGTTTCTTCTCATCTCTCACGACTATACGAACTGGCTTTCTAACTACAGTCATATCCGGTTCCATTACTAAACCGTCTAACATGGTCAGTGCAATAGTAGTTTCTGGACCTTGAATGCACTTCTTTAGATGAGCGATATGAACAACATTGTGGACTCCTACCAAACTATTCGGTAACTCTACTCTATATGCGAGTATCCCGATCCTTTCTTCAATAGGAAATGGTCCAACAAATCTTGGTGCCAATTTTCCTGATTTTTTGAATCTAATTATACCTTTCATCGGTGCTACGTACGAAAACATGATCTCCAACTTAAAATTCTAAATCTTTCCATCTCTTATCAGCATAACCCTTTTGCCTAGACTGAGTTTTCTTCATTTTAGCTCGAATTAACTCAATCTTTTCTAAGGCTTCCCTAACAAAATCCAGACCAATAACTAACATATTCCCGGTCTCTAACCAACAAACGGGAGGTTTGCATGGCCTTCTATACAATGCTTCAAATGATACATCCCTATACTAGCCTGATAACTGTTGTATTATGAAACTGGACTAAGTGTAGATGGTCTTTCCATGATCCCCCAAAGTCTTGTACACAAGTTCTTAACAAATTCTTCAGGACTTTGTTAACTCTTTCCATTTGCCTATCTATCTACATATGGTAGGCGGTACTCATCTTGATCTTGGTACCCAAAGTCTCATGTATACTCTTCCAGAACTCGCTAGTCAATAAGGAATCTCTATCACTTACTATACTACTAGGAATTCCATGTAGTCGGACTATATTCTTCATAAATTAACTTAGCTAAACATCCTGGTTGACTTAACTGGAATAAAATGGAAACTCTTTGTCAACCTGTCTACTAGGACCTATATACTTTCATTTCCTCGATTCAACCTCAGCAACCCATTGATAAAATCCATTGAGATAGAATCTCATTTCCATACTAGAACATCTAAAGGCTAAAGCAAACCACTTGGTTTTTGATGTTCAGCTTTTAACTGTTGACAGTGCGAACACTATTTCACCCATAAGCCTACATCTCTTTTCATGCCTTTTCGGAAGAAACTTCTTTTCATGTCCTGATACATCTTAGTTCCTCCCGAATGAATAGTGAACTTCGAATACCGGCATTCTTCAAGAACTTCATTCCTAATGATTCCCACATTCGGAACACATAGTCTTCCTTTCTTCCTTAACCATTCATTCTGGTCAAGACTAAAATCTTTCAAGACATCACGCTCCACCTCCTTTAACTTTCTGATCTCTTCAACTAATAATGGATTCTCCTTCTGCTTAGAAGCAATCTTTTCGATCATCGCCGGTCGAACTTCTAAACATGACAACATAGCGGTTTCCTTACTAGATCTAGCTTTAGATCTCTACTGTATTATGCATGAAGTTAATGCTTCTAAATCATTCCACTCAGCTATCATTGACAATACTGCATTTTGAAGTTTCTTGTTAAGTGCATCCGCAACCTTGTTGTCTTTTCCTGGTGTTACTCAATACCAAAGTCATAAGTGGCTAAAAACTCTAATCACCTTTGCTGCCTCATATTCAACTCTATCTGAGAGAATAGACACTTTAATGACTTATGATTTATATACAACTCGAATCTTTCTCCCAAAAGGTAATGTCTCTGCATCTTCAATGCGAAAATTACCGTAACTAATTCCAAATCATGTGTTGGATATCTAACCTCATGCGGTCTAAGCTATCGAGAAGTATAGGCAATCACTTTACCTCTTTGCATTAACACAGCTCCTAATCCTATTCCACATGCATCTGCATACACCACTAAGCTCTGATTCCCCTCTGACATGACTAACACAGGTGCATTTCTCAATAAGTGTTTTAGCTTTTGGAATGCTTCCTCACGATTATCAGTCTAGACAAATTTCACATCTTTTCAAGTTGGCTTAGTCATCGCTGCTGCTATCCCTAAAAAATCCTCAATGAATCTCCGATAGTAACCAGCTAATCTAAGAAAACCCTTTACTTAGTCACTATCTTGGGTCTCTTCTAACTATCCACTGCCTCGATCTTAGCTGTATCTACAGACAACCCTTTCTTTGTGACTACACGACTAAGAAACTTCACTTCCTTCTTCCAAAAATGGCACTTCGAAAACTTCGCTTTTAACTGATGTTATCTCAGCGTCTTAAGTACCACTTTATGTTGAACTTCATGCTCTCTTTTATCTCTAGAGAATATCAAAATATCATCAATGAATACCAACACGAAGTTATCCAAGTGCTCACAGAAAACTCGGTTCATCAAATCCACGTAGAATGCTAGCGCATTGGATTGTCCGAATGGCATTACTACCCATTCGTATGATCCATATCTAGCTCTAAATGCCGCAAAAGGAATACTATCCTCTACTACTCTAAGTTGATGGAACCCTGTTGCCAAATCCAACTAGGGAAATACTTTGGCTCCACTCAACTGGTCAAACAAATCGTCAATTCTAGGTAACATATATTGATTCTTTATCGTTTTCTCATTCAACTTATGATAATCGATACACAACCTTAGCGATCAGTCCAATTTCCAAACACTGTGGCTACTCCCTAAGATGAGCTGCTTGGTCTGATAAAGTTCTAACTTTCCAAATCCACCAACTACACGTTTAGCTCCCTCATCTCTGTAGCTGTCATTCTGCTTGGAAATCTTCTCACTGGTTCTGCTCCTAGTACTAAATCTATCAGAAACTCAATAGCTCGTTTTGACGGCAATCCTACTATGGGCACAAAGAATTGCAAATTCACTAATAACAAAAACTCGATTTAACTCACCATCTGCCTCCACAACACCCAATAGAGCATTAACCTCAAAGCTAGGGTTTTCTATGGAGTTTATTATCTGATCACTACAGTCAGGGTACCTAAGTCATATTTCCCTATCATGGCAAAATATCCTAGCATCCTATTTACATAACCAATCCATACCTAAAATAATTCCGAACACTATGAAATCAAACACATCCAAACTGCAAACAAATGTATGACCTAACAATTCAAACTCTAGGTGTCACATCTCATCCCAAGAGTCGCATATCCTACTACCGGATTCACAACCCTTAAGGAGGTAACTAGGTATGAGGGTTCTAGGTTAAGCTTATCTACCAAACAATGAGATATAAAAGAATGTTATGCACTAGTATCAAATAGAACTCTAATTGATGCACTATGAATCAAAAGCGTACCTCCCAACACAGCCTTTTCTTTCTCATCTTCTGCTGGTCTCGAGGCAGATGGCTCCAATGCAAAGACCTTACCCTTTCCATCCTTAGCTGGCTCCTTGCACTGGTTCTAATAATGTCCAATTTGATCACAGTTGAAACATCAGCAGCTTTCTTCCCTTTTCTTGTCAACAACTTTCTTCCCTTTGCTTTTCTGGCACTCATGAGCATAATGCCCCTTTTTATCACACTTATCACAGACAACTTATGCCTTTCCCTTCTTGGCAGCTCAATTCTTCTGAGCGCCCTTCTTGTGGAAAAACTTCCTCTTCTGGTTCTGCCCTCCTTGAGATCCTTCTGCCTTGTTACTCTCAAGAAAGCAAGCAGCGTTTCCTGTCTCAAAGCCATCTCAACAACTATATCACATGGATCTCTAATATGTGATAATGTGGGCTTAGCAAGCTCAGGCTTCAACCCACGAATGAACCTCTCATCCCTTTTAATAACTGTATCGACCGTAGCATATCCGTATCTCGATAGCTCCTCAAATCTGGTTGCACACTCAAGCACTATCATGTCTCCCTGCTCCAACTCCATAAACTTCCTGAGTAGAGTTGACTTAGGAATCTTTGACATAAACCTCTCCTCAAACCTTCTCTTAAACTCAGCCCAAGTCATTATCTCTTCATTGACTCCGACCGTAACACTGTTCCACGAGAACAGTGCTGCTCCTTGTAACTGTCTAGAAACAAGAATTCTCTTTTACTCATCATTAAGCCCTAAATCAGCGAATATCCTCTCACAATGAAGTAACCAATTCTCCACTTCAATTGCGTCTATAGTCCCGCCAAACGGCTTTCCTCCCAGCCTGGCATAATCTCTACTCAACACAGCATAATTATTGATCACTAGGGCTCCCTGATTTCCTCCTTCAGCGTTTCCTTTAACTAAACCCGTAGTGACTCCAGCTTGCATCATGTTAACGAAGAACTGATACATAGCTCCATATCAACTTGCGGTATTTCGTCACCCAAATTAGCAGCTTGAGCCTGACCTGGATTCCTTTTAGTGTTTGGTGTGGCATTTCCATTAGTTGTGGTGCTTCCTACACCAATTTTAACTCTTCCACATTTAACATCCATATCATACGTCCGTAAAACTGCATTCGAGTCTTTACAAGATAAAGAAGAATAGCCTAAGAGAGATGAGAGAATAGAGATAAAGCATATACTTATATAGCAAATATGAGTACGTTACTATAACCTTATCCCATACCCCAATCTTTTCTCTAATTCCTTAGATTATATTTTCAAAATCATTTTAAGTTTGAATTTTGTTTCATAAACCTATGCTTTGATACTAAGTCTTAATATCCCCTATCTTGTGGCCCGAAGCTAAGCGCTACAAATGCTACAGTCATCCATAGTATTAACTTCCGGTGACAAAATACGATAATGTTAATGGTTTCCATAATATCAGAAGCACATGAGCATGAAATAAAATCAACACATATTTAAAACAACTTTTCTGATTACATTTCAAATCAATATTTCATATTCAGATGCATAATCCCAAACGATTCCCAGGTTTGGTCAAATATAATTATTACAAATTACGCCATGAGGGACATATGAAGACGCCCCCTTAGATGATCAGAGTAATAAATAGACATATCAGTCTTAATACATCACAATGGAAAATAACTAAATAGCTCCTATATAGCTAGCTTTGCCTCCTACACATCTTCGGAAGCTTATTCGTCCAACTTACTAAACCTGAAAAACCTTAACTCTCAATCTACTCAAATTAATTTTTGAGCACCCGAGAGTTTAAGGGGAAAACATAAACTTCAAGTCAGACATAAAGCCCAGTGTGAATAATACTATACATCTCGGTTATCTGATATAAAGTGAGATCATGCCACTTAGCGGAACGGGTTTCCCTTCACTAACATCCCTTTTTAAAACATATCTTTTGCAAATAAAAAACAAACAATCAAACAGATTAAAATAATAGTAGCAATATCATATATGCACATAAATCACGTAATCAATGGACTATCTATCCTCAAAAATATAGTTTTTTGGCTAATCACTAACCGTTGGCTAACTCAGACCTATCAGATATAATCAATTATCTAACATCTATTAGGCACACTACTGGGTTATCTGCCCTTTACTATCTTCTTCTAGGGTCAACTGAATCTAATAGTTTTGTTGGCTCACCAATAACCCATCTTCTCCCTGTATATTCCTTCCGGTGTGTAACATTATTTTAGTCTTACATGTGACAAAGCCCTGCACACTGGAATTTTAGACTTATATTAGCTAGGGGCTTATTAGCTAAAATATAGGGTGCGACCCAATAAAAGTCCCATCTGGTATTCAAATATTTGAGTCATTTACTTAGGGTTAGCTACTCCATTAAATTTTTCCTGAAAACATTTCTTTCAAATTGATTTAACCCTTTAATTCATAGTTAAACAAGGAAAATATGCTCTTTGCTTTACTTAAATATCTTTGCTATGATATATACTTTACAAAAAACAATATTGATGAAATATAATCGGATTATCTATCCCTCCAAAAAAAGTAGAAAACTCTTTTTAACTTAAAAGATCTTAGGCTAAAAAGCCAAGTTAAACCATTCGAAAACCCTTGCTTACTTTAAACAATACCTTTCGAACCCATTGAAAGTATCACTTTCAATGGAAGTTAACGACTATACCTTGAAGCACTAGGTCGAAGGGCCAAAACATACCTTTCAAAAACATTAAAAACAGACCTTTCGAAATCATTGAAAGTGCCCCTTCGAAAGCTTTATAAAACCTTATACATCCTCTTTTCAAAACACTTTAAACTTGTCCTTCGAAAGCATTGGAAACCTTCCATTCAAATACTAAAAGTAAGTCTTTCGAAAACATTAGCGAATCTCCCTTTCGAAACCTTCATTATATATCTTACGAAAGCATTAAAGTTCTTTACTTAAAACAAATCTTTAGAAAGCATTGTGTACAAGTAAAAGTTTTTGGAACATAGCTTCGAAGCCATTTAAAACCTTTCCTGTCGAAACCTTTAGGTTAAAATTTCCATAGAACAAAGGGCCGTTGAAGAAGTGAGGCAAAAGCATTGTTTTCGAAAACATTATTCCTAAGTTAAATGAAAGAGGATGGTTTCGTAACCAACCCTTTCGAAAGCATGGAGAGGCGGCTTCAACGTTTAAGACAAAAGAACCCTTTCGAAGGCATTGATTCGAAAGGTTGAATGCGGAAGCAGGTGTTTCGACCCCTTCGAATGCTTATTTTTTTAAAAGCGGCAACTTCTTTCGAAAGCCCTTTTCTAAAACAAAGGCATATTTGACTAAGTCGAAAGCTGTTTCCTTCGAAAGCCTCCTTTTGTAACCAAAATAGTTCTAAGTTTATAAAGACTACATCTACCCCTCCTAAAGCACGCTTCGACTCTATACCTTCCGCCTATCTCTAATCCACTATGCACCAAGGCATTAATGCCATGTATATTGGTTTCGACTAGGTTGGAGTCGGCAGTATGTGGTCGAAAGGTGGCTGCCAAAAGGGGCGAAGTAACAATCCTTTACAAAAGTGGTTTTTAACTTTTTAAAGTAATATCTTTCCAATTAACTTGCTTTATTTATCAATATATAATTGGTGCAAATTCATTTAGAAAACCTTTTTCTAAAAGTGCTACCGAATTCAGCTATTAACAATTTTAAAACATTTAACAAATTGCCCCTTCTCCTTTTATAAACATATAAAACATTTAAGTCCAATACCTTAAATAAGTTTATACCCTATGTAAATTACTTAGGAAAATTCTCCAAAAATTCCTATAAATCTATTCTAATATATTTTCCAACATATTTTAATTTTTGACCATAGGTAACATATAATAGCCGAAAATAATTTAAACCCTTTTTAACTATTTTCTTACTAGAAAATTCATAAAAAATCCATGACAAATTGGAAAATTTTGAAACTTAAAACCCATCTATAATATAAAGTTTCTGACATATATAAAAACCGCAAGCTATTTAGATGTCGTTTAATAGGTTTTTCAAATTGGAACATACAATAAAATCTGTATAAAGCAACATAATTCATCAACAAGCATATATATATATATATCCATTTAATTAATCAAAACATGGCATTTTACTTGCAAAATAATTTCGGATCTTATCTAGAAACCGAAAACAATAAAAATGACATGTAGTTTATTATTCACCTTAGCTTGGTTGTTAAGAAGGTTGAGATTTTCCCTTGAGTTGATTTAACTAAGCTTCATTCTTGAATTCTTGGTTATCTTCGCCTTGTTTTCTTCTAATGGTGGCAGGCCAAGCTCTATGTGTAGTTTTGTTTGTGAATGTTGGAAATGAGAACGGGGTAAAGGTTTAGCTTATAAGAATATAACTTATTCCTAATTTGCCCTTATTTTATTATCTTTAATTATTTCACTTTAGATTTCCATTTGTTTATTCATTACTTAAGCACGTTACCTTATAATTATACAAATCTCAATCCCTTAGCCATTTATATTATTTCATTTAATTTATCTAATTAAATGTCCTAAAAAATGTTAGTCAAAATAAGGGTCTTTACACCTTCACCTTCATCGATGGAGCACTGACGAATTTAGAATAGTGTTCATAGCGTAAGCAGACACAACCTGCTTATTTCTCGGTGGTTCTAGACGACACTTCTTAATGTGCCCCAGCTTGTTGCTGGTTTAGCACTCTTGCCTTCCGCCTTGCAATTTTTGACAAGATGGCGCCTTGCTGCCCAATTATAGCAAGCAGACTCCCACTTGCACTTCTTTTGACCACTCTTCTAAAACTGCTTCATCTTCTTGTTGTCCCATTTCCTCTTGCGTCCCCTTCTTCTGACGGCTTTGGCCCTTCCTTCAAAGCAACAACCGGCTTATACTTGGATACACACTCTCATGTTGAAAAGCTTTCTCCACCATCCTCTCAAAGGTCTCATTGATATGCCCTACTAGCTTCTCACCAAGATAATCATCCAAGCCCATGTTAAACTTTTCATTCCTCTTGAGTGGAGTATCGATGAAAGATAGACCCTCCTTCGATAGATTGTTTAACTCGGCAGCATACCCAACATAGACATATCTCCTTGCTTCAAATCAACAAAATTCCTAAAAAGAAATGACTTTTGAGCGATTGATATATATATCTTTTCTTCAAACCTCACCTTATACTGCTCCCAAATAATCTGATCTTGGGAGTAGTTGTCATGATGGCGTTCCATCACCACAAAGCTCTTCCCTGAAGCTGCCTAAAGGCTATCTTCCTCTTCATCGCATCCTCTTACTCTAATCCTCAAAGATGCATTCATAGGTGTCTAATCAATCTTGCACTCCAACGGTTGATTCCATTCCGAGGAATGATTTACCTCTCAGAGGGGTGTAATTCTTACTTAGTTTGGCAAATTCAGCCATCGACGCTTGCACTGGAGCACTACGAAAAACCACAACAAGAGCAACTTGGGTATTTTAAACCATATCTCACACCATCTCATTAAACTTGTTCTGCAAGTCGGGGTTAGCAGCCCCCGATCTCGCCCCTTATCAACTTCAGAAACAGAGTTCCTAGCAGCATTCCTTGTTAGCCTGCTAATTCTTACAAGCAGTAATAAGAATGATCAGTCTCTCTGAAAGCAATACGTGGTGTCCATGAATGAAATGCGACTTATGTACTATACACAAACACACTACTATTTAGTTCTAAAATCTAAAATATAATGTAACACCCCTAATTTTATTGACTTAATTCAGGAGATTTAATTAGAATAAATTTAATAGAATAATGTAGATAAGGAGATTGAGGTTGATTAATAAACTAGGTGGCGGTTTCAGATTTAAGAATAAATCTGTTTTATGATATATTGAATGATGATATGCTTGATTATGATTTATATGTGTTTTGTTTATTTTCTATCTAAAGGCATATTTATTAGCCTTACTATATACTCTAGTCAACCAAGGGGCATCTTCATATGTCCCTTTTGGCGCAATTGCAATAATTATATTTTGCTGAACATGGTTACTTTTTTGGGTTTATGTAATGAACATCAAATGTTTTGATTTGAATGTGGAAATAGGTTTTGAATTGTTAAATTTTTCCACATTTCTGTGATCTGTGTATCGATGTATCTAGCACTGCCGTATTTGGTCGCCGCGCCGAGAATTAATAACTATGGATGACAACAGCATCCATAACCGTTAGTTTTGGGCCTCTAAGTATGGGGATGTTACAAGTTGGTATTATAGGTTTATGAAACTTAAAAGATAAGATAAACCTAATAGCTTTTTGAAACATAATTCAATGAATTTAAAAATATGATCGAGGTTGGGTTAACGCTATAGTACTGTATTTGTGTTTGATATATAGGTATATATCTAAGTACGCATTTCCCTCTCTCTTAGAACACTCTTCTGTATCATACTAAGGCTCATATGCATATATACGAGAAAGAGGATATGAAATCAGGAAAGGGAAGAGGAAATATGGGCGAAGGAAGAACGACTACCAATGGAAATGCTCGAGTTAATACACGGAGAAACCAAGGTCAACAACTATTGCTAACCAAAATGCTGAGGCCAATGTTGGTGCTCGAAATCCACCAGTAAATGCAGGGATGGTGTATCTGTTATTGGCTAATATTTTGCAAGCAGAAGCTACTGGTAATGTTGGAGGAGCTAATCCCATAGTACTATTTGGATATAACTATGCAAAGCCGAGCAGGGACTATACCAGTCTTGGTGGGAAGCCGTTTGCTGAAACGAAAGATGCGGTTGAAGTAGAGAACGGGCTGTTGAACTATGAAAGGATCTTTACAGATTTAGGCTTGAATGATGGAGAGAAGAGAAGACTAGCCTTTAGATAGTTCCAGGAATTAGCGCTTCATTGGTGGAAGAATACGACAGCTGGAGTGCCGGAGGAAGAATTGACTTGGGCTGACTTCAAGAGGAGGTTTGAGCAGAGGTTCTTGTCTAAGGTTGTCAAGTCATTGTTGATAAGGAATTTATGGAACTTGTCCAAAGATATATGTCTGTGATCGAGTATGCTGCTAAGTTTTATGATCTATCTCGATATGGTTATGCTTTGGTTGACACTGATGTCAGAAGAAATGAGAGATTCGTAGAGGATTGAGGCTAAATTTAGGCAGAATGACTATGTCCTATATCCGAGACCCTTCTAATGTGGTGGTGGATATGGCCATTCCCATAAGGAGATGCTTGCTATTTCAGCGAGGGAGAAGCCAGTTGAATTCCATAGTCCTCAGGGGAAGAAGGGGAAGTCATTCAAGAATAAGGGTGCTCAGAAAGGAGGAGCAGCCAAGTAAGGGAAAGAAGATATTGTTTGCTACAAGTGTGATAAGAAGAGGCACTATGCTAATGAGTGTTGTTCGAGTGATGGAAAGCTGGTTGTGGGGAAGCAGAATGTGAAATGCTATAATTTCAACCAGAAGGGGCATTATAAGAACAAGTGTCCTAAAGCTGCGAGGGCATGAAAATGAAAGCTCTTTGGTTTGGAACCATCATCCTCTAGACCTACTGCTGTTGAGAAAGGAAAGTCTGTGATGGAAGGTATGTTTTTGATTCATAGCATACCAGTTAGGGTATTGTTTGATACCGGAGCATCACATTCATTTATATCACAGTATTTGGTTGATAGGTTATGTACAAAACCCACATACCTTGTTACTTCCTTAAGGGTTTTGAATCCAATAGGAAGGTATGCAACTCTTGGGATGAGATGTGAGCAATTAGAACTTGATTTGTTAGGTCATAAATTTACATGCAGTTCGTACATCTTTGATTTTGCAGATTTCAGGATCATTTTGGCTATGGATTGGTTAGGTAAGTACGTGGCTAGGATATTTTTCCAGGATCGGGAGATATCATTGAGGCACCTAGATAGTCATGACCGAATCATTTTCCCATTGGAGAATTCCAATAAGAGTGTTGGTGTTTTGTTGAGTGCCATGGAGGTTAGAGAAGAGCCTAGTCAGGTTCATGTGGCTAGAGAGTTTGCAGATGTATTTAAGCCCGGTCATTGGCCTACCCACGAAACGAGCTGTTGAGTTTCAGACAGACCGTGTACCGAGAGTTGAACATGTTAGTAGACCACCTAGCATTATGACACCTACAGAAGTAAAGGAATTGAAGGTGTAACTAGTGGATGTTGAGGAAAGGAATTTTATCAGACCAAGCAGTTTGCCTTGGGAAGCAGCTACAATGTTTGTGAAGAAAACAGATGTGTCGTTAAGGATGTGCATCGACTATTGTAAGTTAAATGAAAGGACGATCAAGAATAGGTACCCTTTGCTAAGGATAGATGATCTGTTTGATCAATTAAGTGGAGCCAGAGTATTTTTCTAATTAGATTTGACGAAGGGGTTCCATCAGTTGAGAATGGCGGAAGATAGCATTCCTTTGACAACATTCCAGACTAGATATGGTCTGTATGAGTGGTTGGTGATGCCATTTGAATTAATTAATGCGCCTGCTTTCTTCATGATTTGATGAACCGCTTTTTTCGAGAGCACTTGGATAGGCTTATATTGGTATTTATAATTGGCATTTTGGTGTACTCTAAAGATAAAAGAGAGCATGAGATTCATCTTAGAGTGGTGCTAGAGGCACTGAGGCAGAATTAGTTGAAGGGGAAATTTTCCAAGTGACCTTTTTGGAAGGAAGAGGTTAAGTTTCTTGGTCACGTGGTTCCAGAGAAGGGATTGTCAGTAGATCCAGTTAAGATCAAAGCAATCACTAATTGGAAGAGATCGAAGACGGTAACCGAGGTCAGAAGTTTTCTTGGACTTTCTAGCTATTACTAGAGATTCAGCAAGGATTTCTAACAGATAGCAGCGCCTTTGACTAAGTTGACCATGAAGGACGTGTAGTTTGTTAGGTCCGAAAAATGTGTGAAAGCATTCCTTAAGTTAAAGCACTTGTTGATCGATGCTCTAATGTTAGTGGTTTCGGATGGTAACCAAGGGTTAGACGTATACACTGATGCAAGTGGTACTGGATTGGGAGCAGTATTGATGCAGAATGGGAAGGTTATTGCTTATGCATCTAGGTAGCTTAGACCGCACGAATTAAGACATCCTACTCACGACTTGGAGTTGGCTGCAGTGATCTTTGCCTTGAAGATTTGGAGGCATTATCTTTTGGGAGGGAGATTTGAGTTGTATACCGATCATAAGTCATTAAAGTATTTATTCTCTCAGAAGGAGTTGAATATGAGGCAGCAGAGATGGTTGGAGTTTTTGGCTCTTATAATTTAGGTATAGAGTATACTCCTGGAAAAGGAAATAAGGTAGCAGATGCTCTTAGTAGAGAACATCAGAATGTGGTGCTAGCAATATTGGTAGAATGGAGGGATATGGAAGTTTTAGCTAGTTGTGGTGTGTAGTTGAGATCTACTGCTAGTTCTAGTAAAGTTACTGCCATGTTATCTTGTTTATAAGTTCGACCAGTGCCAATCGAGAGGATAGATTCTAAGAAAGGAGAAGATCCAGTTTTAGCCAAGAGGATTAGAAGGCTTGAGAAAGGATCAGAGGTTGATGATCTAAAGGATTTTAGTCTTGACCAAAGAGGATGGTTGAGAAAGAAGGGGCGACTCTGCGTTTCAAATGTAGAGAACTTAGGGAGGGAAGTTCTAGAAGAATGTCATCGATCAAAGTTTACAATTCATCTTGGAGGAACCAAGATGTGTCAAGATATGAAGAGGAGCTTTTATTGGAAAGGCATTAAGAGGGATGTTGGCTTATGGGTTAGACAGTGTAAAAACTATCAACAAGTGAAGGCTGAACATCAGAAACCAAGTGGGTTACTTCAGCCTTTACATATTCTAGTTTAGAAATAGGATTCGATATCGATGGATTATATAGACGAGTTTCCAAGGTCAAGTAGAGGAAATGAAAGCATATAGGTTATTATGCGAAGGCTGAAAAAGAGTGCCCATTTCATTCCGGTAAAGTCAACCAGAACGACACCTGTTTTGGCTAAGTTGTTCATGAAGAACATAGTTAGACTTCATGGGATTCTTATTAGCATAGTTAGTGATAGAGATGCATTATTCACTAGCGAATTTTATAAGAGTCTACAAGAGTTATTAGGTACCAAGCTCAAGATGAGTACATCATGTCACATACAGACGGAGGGGCAGACAAAGAGGGTCAATAAGTTACTTAAAGATTTATTGAGAGCTTGAGTATTGGACTTTGGTGGATCATGGGAAGATCATCAACATCTGATCGAGTTTTCCTATAATAATAGTTATCAAACTAGTTTAGGAATGGCGTCTTTTGAAGCTTTGTTCGAAGGCCATGCAAATCGCCAGCATGTTGGTTGGAGAAAAGAGACAGATTGGTCTTAGGTCCAGACTTGGTTGTTAGAACCACAATTTTTAGTGTTTTGATTGTGCAACTATGGAAGTCAATATTCTTGTATTCTTGTGTACTAACCATTTATACAGGAGATTTATTCAAGATTTGGATTCACAAAGCTATGAAGTTGTTATATATCTATTTAGAGTTTGTATATTATAATAGAATTATGTTAAATCTCTTCGTTATGATATATACACCGACACATGCACAAAACCATGCTAATGCACACAACAGGCCTCAAACAGCCGGCTGAATGTCCCCATTCAGACGGTTGACTGCTGAAATAAATTATAAATTTTTATGTAGTTTCAGCAGGCTGAATGGAGACATTCAGACGGCTAAATTAAACCTAAATTAGCCTATTTTCTTACTGCATCGAATTTAAATTGATTCAGATGTCTGAATTGAAAATTTTAGACGGTTGATTATCGATAACGCCTATTTTTCTAAAGAGATGCTTCTCTTCAACAAAGAGAAACGTCTTCTAATTTAAGGGTTACATCTGTTCCTTTTCATCGCTCTTTTTCATCAAAGATTGCAACTCTTAAAGCTATATAAATAGAG
The DNA here is from genome assembly GCA_030765085.1 of Allium cepa. NCBI lineage: Eukaryota > Viridiplantae > Streptophyta > Magnoliopsida > Asparagales > Amaryllidaceae > Allium > Allium cepa. The sequence goes on from CM060932.1 coordinate 267,230,203, forward strand.
TCTAGAATCCAACAAACATTTTTCAACAACTGATTTTAGTTTTCTTGATTTCTTAACTCTAATTCTCTATTTACCATTGGCACTCAAAATACATACAATCTCTGATCATCGATCACTCTACCTTCCACATTCTTCAAGCACATTACACTATATATCATAAAGGAGAAGATCATAGGAAGATTGTACTTTATTGACTTATCAGTTCTATTTAAAGAGCATATTACAATCAGATACTTTTGTTTATTTGTAAAGAAGTCCTATTCGGTTTCTCAGGTGGTAGAAGTCCTATTCGTTTGCTTAGGCGATAGAAGTCCTATTCAGTTTCTCAGGTGGTAGAAGTCCTATTCGGTTGCTTAGGAGATAGAAGTCCTGTTTGGTTGCTTAGACGGTGTAAACCTATGCCTCTGGGTTAAATGAGGGTTGCTTGTTTAAATTCAAAAGGAGTTTGGGACTGCACGTAGAATATGAAGTTCGAACCAGCATAAAAAATCTCTGGTATCATTTACTTTTACTGTTTTATTTATTTACTTACTTATTTTATATTCCACACAAGTAGTTTTAAAGTACCTCCATATTACACAATTCTATAGCACAGTAACTTTCATTTGGTATCAGAGCAAGGTCACTTATAACCGTAACATAGTTATCGGATATTTTAATATGGAAAACTACACTAGCTAAAGTTTTCTTATAGGTCAATCTACTGCACGAGCACACTATTTAATGGATTGACCGATAACTATTAGTTTACTGTAATGAGAATTTATATGCAAGCTAATAGTTATGAAACTTGGAATATTACTCAAGCATAATATACCATACCTACTATAGAATATTCACAATGGTCTAACACACAAAAGCAGGATTCTACTGCAAATGCCAAAGCCATGAATATGTTATATTCTGCATTAGACATAAATCAATTTAATAGATAAGCATGTGTAAAACAACTTCTAAAATTTAGCGTACACTTAAAATTACACATGAAAGTACTAACAAAGTAAAGTAGAGTAAGATTTCTATGCTAAAAAATTAGTTTTAAAATTTCAAAATGAAGCAAGATGAAACAATAGATGAAATGTACTTTAGATTACAAGACATGTATCATTCTTTTTTAGCATTAGGAGAAAAATATACAGACTTTGATACTGTTACAAAAATCCACAACTCTCTAATGAATGAGTGGGAACTAAAGGTCTTAGCAATCGAAGAAGCTAACGACATTTCAACCATGAACCAGAGGAGTTGATAGGAAATCTAACGTCTTATGAAGTTAATCTCCTGGCAAAACGAGTATAGGCACAATATAAGAAGAATATAGCATTTCAAGCAGAAAAAGATGATAGAATTCAGATAAGGAAGATATGGCGTTCATTGCTAAAAATTTCAAAAAGTTTTTGAAATTCAAAAAGAGCAACAAATTTGAAAACAACAAGAACAGCTTCAGCAGTAACAACAAAAACAACAAACCATCATCTTCTGCTCTAGAATGTTATAAATGTCATAAGGAAGATCACATCAAGAAAGACTGTCCTAATCGAAAGAGAGGCAAATTTAAGCACAAGAAAGACAGATTCAAAAGAAAGCTTTCTCTGTTACATGGGTTAATTCAAAATCATCTTCATCGTTAGACAGCGACACAAATAGTGATTCTAAACAAGCCAACATTGGTTTGTGGCCACAAATGACGAGGTAAGTGATCTAACGTTTTATGACTTATTGGAAATAAACTCGAATTCATCGACAAGCTAAGTAACATCAAAAGAAAGTATAAAGAAACTATAGAAAAATTAAATAGGACTGAAATTGAGGTAGACATGTTAAGAGACGTGAAACAAATTTTAAATGAAGAACTTGAAACTACTCAAGAATCTTATTCCAATATGACACCTCAACTCTCTATATTAAGTGAAGAAATAGAAACTCAGAAGGAAACAAATGATGCTCTTTTAGTTGAAATCACGATCTTAAAGCCAATATTAAAATATTGAAATTTTTATCCCACCTTTTGGTCAAAGCCGAAATATCAACAAAGTGGCTAGAAAGGATGAATATAAACACTATAAATCTTATGTCTTTGTCCATCTCTTTCGGTTTTAAGTTTATTATTCTTCATTTTTCATTCTCTACGTTATCTAGATCTGTGATTTTTGACAATATACTATTGATCTGTTCATACACTGGTGTTTTTACGACATTTGGCGTTTGTGACCAATTTTGGCGCAAACAGAAATAGGATATTTCTAGTCTTAAAACAAAATTAGATGATATTACTAAAAGTATCTCTAATTTTAACAAAGGTAGAAATACCTTTCTAAAATTATAGAAAATTCTTAGACAGTTTCAAATAAAAAAGGGCTAGGGTATAAACAAGATTCTAAAATTATTCCAAAGAAAAAGGATTCTTTATATAAAAAATTTAAAAAGAAGAATAATACAATTGGAAAATCTATTTCAAAAGTTGCAAATTATTCTAAATTAGTTAAGATTTAGGTTCCTAAAACAAATAATTCTTTGATTTGAAACAAATATATAAAATCTTTTATAGAAACTATTCACAAAAATAAAAAATTTATTTTTAAAAGGAATTCTGAACCCTCTTGGATTTGGTTTCCCAAGACCTAACTTTCTAGGACCCAAATAAAAAAAAGTGGGTACCAATGTTAATTTTATATTTTGCAGATACCACTAAAAAGGAAAAAGAAAATGGATATTGGATAGTGGTTGCTCGAAAAACATGGAAACAAAGAGATGGTAACAAACAATTCCTACACAGATGAAGGTTCTCTCACTTTTGGAGACAATTCAAAAGGTTATATCATCGACAAAGGCGACGTGATAAATAACGGTATATCTAATTTACCTCTTATTACAAATGTTTTACTAGTTAAAAATCTAAAACACAATTTACTTAGCATCAGCCAACTGTGTGACAAAGGATTCAATATATCTTTTTCTAAAAATAAGTGTAGCATTTTTGATCAAAATAAAAATCTTATTTTTGAAGGTTTTATAGATATAATACACACACACACACACACCGAATATGAATATAAATCACAATACTAACAAAGAAAATGATCCTTGGTTATGACACAAAAGATTTTGTCATATCAGTTTCAAAGCTATAACCAAATTATCTAAAAATGAATTAGTAAAAGGTTTACCAAAGATGAATTTTAAAATAAATAATATTTGTGATGCGTATCAGTTAGAAAAATTATCAAAATAATCTTTTAAGTCGAAGAAAAATATTTCTACTTTACAACCACTTGAGCTTTTTGCATCTGGAATTTTTTGTCCCAACTCAAGTTCAATCTATAAACCATAGCAAATATGTGCTTGTTCTAGTAGATGATTTTTCAAGATATACTTGGACTATTTTTCTAAAAAATAAAAGTGACACTTTTGAAAATCTCAAAATCTTTGCTAAAAGAATTCAAAATCTTAAAATTTTAAAAATTAAAAACATTAGAAGTGACCATGGAGGTGAATTCGAAAATGAAGCTTTTGAATATTTTTATGATAAAAAGGGGATTCACCATAATTTTTCCTTTCCTAGAACACCCCAACAAAATGGAGTTGTAGATAGGAAAAACAGAACCTTACAAGAATGTGTAAGAACTTTATCAAATGGAAGCACTTTACTAAAAATATTTTTGGGCGGAAGCTGCAACAACTACTTATTATATTCTAAATCGTGTTTCCATCTGACCATTGACGAAACACACTCCATATGAACTGTTTCATGAAAGAAAACCAAATATTCCATATTCTAAATTTTTTGGTATAAAATGTTTTATTCTAAACACAAAAGATTAGCTTGGAAAATTCGATCCAAAATCCGATGAAGGAATTTTCATAAGATATTCAGAATGAAGTAAGGCCTATCGAATTTTTAATAAAAGAACTAAAACAATCGAAGAAACACTTTATGTTTCTTTCGACGAAAATTTTATCTTTCATAAAAATCTTAAAGATGATGAGATAATGACTAAGGCAATCACAGATACGGTTAATCAAAATAATTTTAAAGATGATGAAAACATTATTCAAGATAAAAACATTATTCATAACGAAAATGAATTAAGATCTCCTCTTAGGATTTTGCGAGATCATCTAGTAGAAAATTTTCATAGGAGAAATTAATTCACATGTCAGAACTTGAAATCAACTTAATCAAATGGGTCATGTGGCATTCCTTTCTAACATCAAACCTAAAAATGCTAAAGAAGCCTTTACTGATGACTATTGATTATAGATATGCAAGAAGAGCTAAACCAATTCGAACGAAACAAAGTTTGGGAATTAGTTTCTAGACCAAGTGATCAAACAGTCATTGGTACTAAGTGGGTCTCTATGACGTTGTGACTATTTTGTTCTTTATTTGTTTATGTTTCTGTTATCTATGTGTTGTTATCTCTATTTTTTACGTATCTCTACTTTTTGTCAATGACAAAGGGGGAGAAATGTGTTAAAAATTATGCAAATAAACATGGAGAGTTTTCAGACAAGTAACATGTAAATTATTGTAGTATATAAACTTATGTAGTTGTCATCATCAAAAGGGGGAGAATGTTAGAACTTCAATTTTCAGTGTTTTGATTATGACAACTATATAAGTCAATATTCTTATATTCTTGTGTACTAACCATTTATGTAGGAGATTTATTGAAGATTTGGATTCATAAAGCTATGAAGTTGTTATATATCTATTTAGAGTCTATATATTATTGTAGAATTATGTTTAAATTTCTTTGATATGATATATATACCGACACATGCGCAAAACCATGCTAATACACACAGCAGGCTTAAAACAGCCGACTGAATGTCCCTATTCAAACGGCTGACTGCTGAAAAAATTATAAATTTTTATGCAGTTTCAACCGGTTGAATGGAGACATTTAGACAGCTGAATTAGACCTAAATTAGCCTATTTTCTTGCTGCGTCGAATTTAAATCGATTCAGATGTCTGAAATGAAAATTTTAGAGGGTTGGTTATCGATAACACCTATGTTTTAAAGGGATGCTTCTTTTCAACCAAGAGAAACATCTTCTAATTTAAGGGTCACATCCGTTCCTTTTCATCGCTTCTTTTCATGAAAGATTGTAACTCTTAAAACTATATAAATAGAATCTAGAATCCAACAAACAGTTTACGACAACTGATTTTAGTTTTCTTGATTTCTTACCTCTAATTCTTTATTTACTATTGGCACTCAAAATACATACAATCTCTGATCATTGATCGCGCTATCTTCCACATTCTTCAAGCACATTACACTTTATATCATAAAGGAGAAGATTATAGGAAGATGATACTTTATTGACTTATCAGTGCTATTTAATGAGCATATTGTAGTCGGATACTTTTTATATGTAAAGAAGTCATGTTCGGTTACTTAGGCAGTAGAAGTCCTATTCGGTTACTTAGGCAGAAGAAGTCCTGTTCGGTTGCTTAGGCGGTGTAAACTTATTCCTCCCGGTTAAGCAATGTTTGCTTGTTTAAATCCAGAAGAATCTGGGACTGGACGTAGAACGGAAAGTTCGAACCAGTATAAAAATCTCTAATGTCATTTACTTTATTGATTTATTTATTTACTTATTTTATATTCCGCATAAGTAGTTTATAAATACATCCATATTACAAGATCCTATAGCACAGTAACTTTCATTGGTTAGAGAGACGTCAAAAAAGATTGAGTTAATCCGAGGATGGATGAAGGAACCTCAATACAGGCAGAAGAGTTACGCAGATAAGAGGCATAAAGATCTAGAGTTCTCAGTAGGAGATAGAGTTTTCATTAAAGTATCGCCGATGAAGGGTGCGGTACGATTTGGAAAATCAGGAAAGTTGGCCCCAAGATATGTTGGTCCATTCTAGATTTTAGAGAGGATTGGAAAGCTCGCTTACAGAGTAGAGTTGCCAAGCAGTATGGTAGAAGTCCATAATGTGTTCCATGTGTCTCATCTTTGCAAGTTCGTGCATGATCCGGAAGCTACTATTCTTCAAACAGAGTTGGAAGATTTGATAGTAGAGCCTGATTTGACTTTTGTTAGAAAACCAGTTCGGGTCATGCCGAGAGATGAGAAGAGATTGAGGACCAAGCTAGTCAAGTTGGTGAAAGTTTAATGGAGCGACAACGAGAAGGACTGTACTTGGGAGGCATAGGACAGGATTTGAGAGGCTATCCTGATCTACTTTGATGGTAAATCTATGTTAGATCTATATAGATTGGTTGCTAGTCAGATAGGCTAGTATGATTGTTAGGGGATGTTACAGATGATTTCTATGTTTGCTAGTTAGTCCTTGCTGAATTTTAAGGACGAAATTCTTTATGGAGGGGAGTCTGTAACACCCCTAATTTTATTGACATTATTCAGGAGATTTAATTAGAATAAATTTAATAGAATAATACAGATAAGAAGATTGAGGTTGATTAATAAACTAGGTGGTCATGCTTATTTAAAATCTAATGAATTTACAAAAATGGTAAAGCAATTGAGTATAAGGGTATTAGGGTAAATATCCACCCATATTTCCCATCGTATACCATTCTGATTAGGTCATGCCCATTCTTTGTACCAAAACAAAAATTTATAGCCGTGAGAAGCAAGCAAGGCCCACTATAAGAAGAAGAAAAGAGAAAATCAACTTAAAGCTTAGGATTCAAGTTAGAAAGAATCAATCTCAATCAAACTTCAATTTCCTTATCCAATCTAAGGTGAATAATAATTTCTACATCTCTATTTTGATTTTATCATCATATGGTTTCCGATTTAAGAATAAATCTGTTTTATGATATATTGAATGATGATATGCTTGATTATGGTTTATATGTGTTTAAACAAGGTTGTTTAATAAGGAGATATACATGGTTTTAGGTCAAAATCGAGATGAAATGATTTTTATATGCCATGGAAAAATTATATGTTGTAGATAACATGATTTAAAGTTGGGTTTCAATTTTTATAATTTTCTAAGTCGTGGCGAATTTAACATTAATTTTCAAAGGAAAATATGGCCATTTGGGTTTATAAATTATTTTGGAAAAATACATTAAGAATTTGTGTCTAAAATTTTAATATGTTAGATAACATGATTAAAGTTAATTTTTGGAATTTTTGGGTAGTTTTACTAAGTGATTTAGTAAGGAAATTGAATGATTTCAAAAGGAGGACCTAAATGATTTAATTGTTATAAGAGGAATATCGTATTTTATAAATGTTGATTTGATTTAGATCTGAGAAAATACGACAAATATTATCCAAATTATTAAAAAAGTTGTGAAAGCCAATCAAATATATACAAGTTGGAAAGTTAGTTACAAAAAGTTTTCTTTAGAAATACCAGCTTTTACCCAGAAATAGATGGTTCCGCCTTCTTTGAAAAACCTTCCGACCCACACCTCTCGACCAAGACCTTTCGAATTTATTGACCATCAAGGTTGAAAGCAATGGTATGCAGTGAATTGGACCAAGTCGAAAGGTAAGGTGTTGTAGGGTTGCCTTTGAAGGGTTGCTTTTGAAGGAGATGGTCCCTTAGTTTATTTTGATTTGAAAAGAATAATCACTTGCCTATTTTCTAAAGACCTTTCGACAAGGTCGAAAGATTTGGTTTCTAAAGGCCTTTCGACAAGGTCAAAAGGTTGTTTTTAAAAGACCTTTCGACAAGGTCGAAAGGTTTGGTTTTGAAAGGATTTAAGAAACCTTTAGACAAGGTCGAAAGGTTTGGTTTCGAAAGGTTGGTTTTAAAATAGCTTTCGACCAGGCCAAAAGCTATGTTTCAAAAGGTTGTTTCAAAGAGGATTTTGAAAATATTTGTTGCCCTTTATTTTTGTTCAAACTCTTCAAAGGGGTCGAAAGCAAGAGCTTTCAACTTAGTCGAAAGGTTTAATGATTTTTGTAAAGCAAGCCGCTTCCCAAACCTTTCGAAGGGGTCGAAAGCAGGAGCTTTCGACACTGTCGAAAGGTATCATCTTCCCCAATATTAAATAAAACAAAAAGTGGTTTTGAAAGATATACTTTCACCAATGACCCATAGTAATATTTTAAGTATAAATCCATGGTTTTCAAAAGGTTTAAGTTTCAATGGCTTCGAAAGGTTTGAGTTCCAATGATTTCGAAAGGTTTGATTGCAATGGTTTTTAAAGGATTAATGCTCAATGGTTTCGAAAGGTTTGGCCTACATTGGTTTCAAAAGGTTCTATTCTTGTCTATGATACTTTAACAAGGTTAGAGATGGATAGTCTCTGTATGACTGAAATGATGGGATCATAGTCATCCTAGGAAAACTATGGGTTGTTTGATTGATAGTCAATATCCTGAAGGGGATGGATGGTCTTTATATAATTAAAGAAGGGTTCTTATTCATTCTAGGAAAACTACGGGATGTGAGATGGATAGCCCACACCAACTTAAGTAAAAGGAATGTGGGATGAATAGTCCCTTTAAAATGGGATGGGTAGACTTTGAAAATATAACTAGGTAGTCAGATGAAACTTAGATGGTTAGTCTAATTAATATGGGATGGGAAATCCTAAATGCTTTCAAGTATGCATATTATCATAATATTTTGAAAATGTATGTTTTAACCATTGTTAATGCATGAGCATAGAATATGGTTTTAAAATGGTTTTAGGATACTAGTGAGGGAGAAGCTCATTTGGTCTCATTAGATATCAAAAGGGATTGAGATGTTAGATTATTATTCATACCAGGTTTAATGTCTAACTCGAAGTTTTTGTTTTCCCTTTAAACTCTCGGGTGCTCAATTGATTTTAAGTAGTTTAAGATTTATGTTTTTCAGGTTTTCTTCTTAGACGAATAAAGCTTTCAGAGGCATGTAGGAGGAAAATAGTAATTTAGGGTTTTTTTTCTTTCTGCTGCGTGTTTTTTTGTAAAGGAAGATTAATTAGCCTTACTATATAATCTAATCAACCAATGGGGCATCTTCATATGTCGTTCTTGGCATAATTGTAATAATTATATTTTGTTCAACGTGGTTACATTTTTAGGATTATGTAATGAACATCAAATGTTTTATTTGAATGTGGAAATATGTTTTTGAATTGTTAAATTTTTTTATGTATTTCTGTGATCTATGTATCAATGTATCTAGCACTGACGTATTTAGTTGTCGAGAATTAATAACTATGGATGACTGCAGCCACCGTAGCCATTAGTTTTGAGCCTCTAAGTAGGGGAATGTTACATATAATAAATGCGCTCTCTCATATATCGCTCAATCTATTCTTAGGCGATAGCTCCTTCCTTATCTCTAATGGATATAAGTATCAATTTAAATCGTCTATACGACCTAAGATCTGCTAACAAATGTGACGACCGCCCTACATCTTTGGTACCCAATTTACCTATATAGTGCGCTTAGGAGTTACCCGGTTGATATAGGGTAATAGACAAGGTTGTAAGATAACAAAACTCGAAGCACAGAACCTGTAGAATATCTCATAACTCATATATAAAATATAATAGAATAGAATAGATGTAAAATAGTTGAGACAGTAATATAATCAGACAGATAATAATATGAACATCTGTGTGCAATAGGTTCACGGATTATACAAAAACTGAAATAATAGAGTTTATACAACCCAAATCTCCAAAATAGACCCTTAAACTGTCTTTAAGGTAATATAAGTACTGGTATAGCTCCAAAGTACTACATAGCGAAATAATGTAGCCACCTGCTCGTAGTCCATACAGCTCCATGCGTATCTAGACCTGCTATCCCTAATCTACCCATTTAAGAGTACCCAAGATAATAAGAATCAAAACATAACACCTTGGGTCGGACAACAGTCTGTTGTGAGCGATACGTTATCTCAAAAGTACCATAAAATTTGTATATAATAAATAGAGGCATAGGGTATGAAGAACAATACCTGACCTGTCCCTTCATCCAAATTGGTAGCTCATAACAGTCGATATATGTTAATCAACTATTAAAGCCACATAAGTGTACTATAGTCGTAGTACAATGTCCAGTGTCTTGGTATACGATCGAAAATACCTATACCATGCGACACCCTAGAGTGATAAATAACTAGGACAAACATAACATCCATCAAACAATCCTCACCATCACTCGTGTGTGTTGGATATACGATAAATCGTATAACACAATAGCAAACCAAGAACCCATTCAAAATCCTGACTTCATTGGTGTTCGAATCCATGCCACTTTGTAAGGCTAGGAATAGGCTCACAATCGCAAGAGCCCAGAGTAATATATTATCGCAAGATCTAGACTTGATTATAAATCTAGGTAGGAGCTACCCACATACTCCTTCTTTATGAGCATATTAGAAACCTTTGAGTTATCAATGATAACTTTGCATGATCTTCATAATGGAACTTAATCATTATTCCATTCCAGCTATCTCCATAGTTAAACACAATCGTAAATTTTACTCGCAAGTCCTCATCTACTTGCCTTTGTGGATCACCGTCATGACTCCCTTCATTAAGTCTTTATCTTTGAAATGCCTCTGAACACCCATCGAAAGTTGTAGAGCTATCATACCAAAGTTCCAAAGTCATCACCATCATCGTCAGTGTCAGCGTCGGGATGTCGAAGCGCTACGCCATTGTTTCACCAGTCGCTACATGAAATCCAAGGTCATCCCAAGTCATTTGGAGTCATCTACTTCACTCCACAACACCCACTAGACCCCCAGAACAAATCTTGAAGAAATCCTGAAGTTTCGCCATGCCATGACCAAAATTCCCAAATTCCAAGTTTTTACCTAGGCATACCCTGGGTCTGACTCGCATTATCCATTGTATAATTCGAAGCAGCCCTCCTCTGACTCCAAGAAACACCTAAACGTCCAACGACATAACTTACCTGGGATCGAATTAAGCTACCCCACAAAAACACCTGGCATGCCCGCAAGCACCGGATAAAAAATCTTCCTTAGACCCGACCCAGGTAATCCCACTAAAAACACCAAGCATGCCCCCAAGCACCGAACACAAAATCTTGCTTGGACCCGACCCGAATCAACCCACCAAAAACCCCAAGTGCACCCTATAGCACTAGACATAAAATCTTTCTCCAACGTGACCTGAGTCATCACACCAAAAACACTGAGCTCGCCTTCAAACATCGGACAGAAAATCTTCCTCAGGCCCAATCCGAGTCTTCCCACCAAAAACATCAAGCACACCCCTAAGCAGCAAACATAAAATCTTGCTCGAGCTCGATGCCAAGCACAACTCTAGTAGACTTCACACCAGCCCTAAGAGCGACTCCACGCACCTACCACCAAAAAACCACTGAATAGAAATCTTAATGAACAGAAATGTTATATCTTCTCCAAACTCTAATTTCTTGCCAATATCATTGCTAAGGTCCGTTCTTCGATCCATGTGTCTTCCATAAGCATCGATACAACTCCTGACTTCCTTGTGTATATACATCAAAGTCTGGTTTCCCATTTCCTACCTTTAATTCACTTAATTCACTCCAATGAGCATTTTCAACCATGCATGCATACAAACAAACCCCATACATGCACCAAACAACATTCAAAACTGAAAATCTCACAACTAGTCACAACAATCATCATATAATATGTCTAAAACATAGTCTAACATATACTAAGGCAATCGCCAATTTCGATAACATGTATAGAACACTAAAAATCCTTTTATTCACGTTTTTACTATAGATCGGGTTTTAGAACAACTATAAAGTATAATTTTGACTTCAAAAATGGATTTTAAACATGGTAAAACCTATATATACATATAAAATAAGGTGAAAGACGATAAATCGCTCACCAAAACTCCCAAAATCCACATGCATGCAAATCGAAGCAAATTTGAGAATCAACAGCTAAGCCCTAAGTTTTTTCCCTAATAATATAGTTTTGATGATCTCTAGTGAATCCCCTTGCTAACCTTTCCTTAGTCTGTGATTTAGATTTGATACCGAAGAGAAAAGAGATGGTTTTAGGTAAAGAATTGGTTGATGGAGGCTTATATCTATTTGGGAGATGATTAAAGTGATCTGGAGATGAAGGTTGTATCATCCCCATACTTGGAGGCCCAAAACTAACGGTTATGGATGCTGTACTCATCCATAGTTATTAATCCTCGATAACCAAATACGTCGGTGTTAGATACATTGATACACAGAAACACATGAATGTGGAAAAAAATTAAAACATCAAACGAGATCACAGTTCATTTCAAAACATTTCCAAATTCATCACATAATCCCAACATCGTTATCCATATTCAGAGAAAATATATTTATTACAACATACGCCAAGAGCGACATATGAAGATGCCCCCTTGGATGATCAAAGTAAAGACAATTTAATAATTTTTCCATTACAAACAACATAACGAAATCAAATAAAAGAGAACTCTATATATCTACCATGCTTCCTACACGTCTACAAAATCTTTATTCGTCTAATGAGGTACCCGAAAACCTCAACCCTCAAATTACTCAAAATCAATTGAGTACCCGAGAGTTTAAGGGAAAACATAAACTTTGAGTTAGACATAAAGCCCAGTATGAATAATAATCTACCATTTCAAATCATTCAGATATCGAGTGAGACCACGTCGCTTAGTGGAACGGATTTCCCCTCACTAATATCCTAAACCTTTTTATAAAACCATATACTATGCTCCTGCAATCACAATGGTTAAAACATCTCAAAATAATATGATATGATGATATGCAAAACAAGTGAATCAATTCTGGATTATCCATCTCCATTCATTTTGACTATCTGTCATAGTTATAGTTTCTAGGATTACTATTAACCTAATATTTTTCATGGGCTGACTAACAACCAGTTAAATGTTTAAGGACTCCCTATCAAATTACATAGTTTTCATGGGATCACTATGAACCTATTGATAAATCCAATATCTTTTCTTTTGTCATAGTTTTCATAGGCTGACTAGGATCCTGTTGACTATCTGTTAATATCTTAATTTCTTATCCTTGTTTACATGGGCTGACTAGGAACCTATTAACTACCTGTCAATATCTTACTCTCTTATATGGATATAATTTACATGGGATAACTATTAACCTATTGGCCCCTGCCAATATCAAATTATAGTTTTCATGGGCTAACATGAACCTGTCTTACTGACATCTTCATTATTACATAGTTTTCATGGGCTTACTATGAACTTGTCTTATTGACATCTTCATTTTTACATAGTTTTCATAGGCTTACTATGAACCTATTGGCCCATGCCAATATCTTTTATTATTCATGGGCTTACTGTGAACCTATTGGCACCTGCCAATATCTTCCTATAATATTTTAGCATCCTATATTCTGGTCTTCTTGACCTCATGGATGCAATACTCATTCAGGAGCTAACTTACAGTTATGGGTCAACCGGTTGGTTATTCCACCCTTCACCAAATTACAGTTATGGGTCAATTACAATGTGAATATATACATACATGAAGAAGAAAACACAATAACTTCGTTAATCCCTTTAACCTTTTAATCAAAGAAAACTTCTCCAAAAACTCCTTTTCATAACACTTTATTTATTTATGTCATGGTTTCTTTAAAAACGAGATTGGGTTATTTGTTTTGAAAAACAAAGCCTTTCGAAACCTTCGAAACCTTGCTTTCGACCTCACTAAATGACCTCCTTTGAAAGCAAAAAGATCTCTTTTCAAAACATCAAGTTCCTGCCTTTCGAACACTTTAAAACCTTTCTTTCAAAACCCTTCGAATGTATTAAAATATTAGCAATTAACTTTAGAAGCATAGCTTCAAAACCATTGAAAGTACCCCTTTCGAAACCATTAGGTTTATACTTAATATTCATTTGGATCAAAGTGAATACAAACGAAAGTATCTCTGTCAAAACCATTCTTTATTATATAAAAGCATTGGGGAAAGCTTGATGGCATCGGCACCATCTCTTTCGAAAGCTTCAAAACATTTAAGCAAAACACTAAAGGGTAGCTTCGAACCTCCCTTTCGAAGCTATTACCTTTGAAACCCATGAACCCTTTCGAAAGCATTTATGAAGTGGCTTAATACATCTTTAAAACATACACTACCTTTTGAAAGCATTGATAACTTCAATACACTCAAAAGGAAAAAGAATGGTAGCAGGGCTTCGACTAGGTCAGAACCCCTTCTTTAGAAAGCATTTATTTACAACTAAAGGAACTCAATCAAAAGACCTTATTTTTAAAACAGAAAATGACAATCCCTTTGAAAGCTATTAGAAAACTCCTTTCGAAAACATATATTTCAACTAAAGCTTTAGTAAAACAAAGATAGACGCTTAACTTTTTAAAACAAACTATGGCGTCGACCCCATCAGAAGCAACACATTTGGCATCATGCCTTCCGCCTTTCCACCAATCCACTACATACCATCTAGGCGATACCTTGTGTATTCGTTTCGACTTAGTGGGGTTTCAACTTAATCGAAGGTGAAAGGTAAGAGTCAAAAGGTATCTCTAATAGAGGCGAAACCTATTTTTTTGAGTAAAGGCTTGTTAAAGCCACTTAAAACAAGTTATTTCTAACTAATCTGCCTACGTGTAAATTCGTGATTGGTTGCTTCAACTTTTTACATGTTTTACAAAAATTATCGCCTCTTAATTTTTGGATAAGTACTAAAAGTATTTTGTAGATAAGCCCTTCCATTAAAAATACAATTAAATCATTTAGATTCACCTTCCAAAATAACTTAACTCTTACCATATATCACTTAAGAAAAATCCTCAAAAATTATAGAAATCCACTTTGATCACGTTATCTAACATATCAAAATTTCAGACCCAAATTCTCAATATAATTTCTAAAAGAAATTCCTAAGCCCAATTAACCATATTTCCATTCAAAAATTTATAATAATCTTTCCATAGCTTGGAAAACTATCAAACTTAAAACCCAACTCCAAAATCATGTTTTTAATAACATATAATTTTCCACGGCATTCAAACATCAATTTCTATCAGTTTTTCTCCAAAACCGTATAAATCTTAATCTAAGAAATCTTGTTTAAATTAAATAAACTTTAATTCAAGCATATCATCATCCAAACATCTTATATATGAACTTAATCTTAAATCCAAAACATATATTCATAAAATAAAGATGGAATTATTATTCACCTTGATTATGATAAAGAAAGTGAGTTGAGATTGAAATTGATTCCCCTTATTTAATTTCTTAAGTTTTTATTTGAATTTCTCTTCTTTTTTTCCTCTCTAATGACGGCCGGCTTCCCTTCTTATTTTTGCGTTTTTGTGAAAATGAAAGTATTGTGAATGGCCTAATTACTCAATATATATATATATATATATATATATATATATATATATATATATATATATATATATATATATAAGGGTAAAGGTTATGTATGGCAAATACCCAATATACCCATATGTAGATTAATTATCCTATAAACCATTCTTAAGCCCATTTAATTTATTGATTAAGCACGACCACTAAATATTTATTCAAATCTCAATCCCCTTATCACTTAACATTTACATTCTTCTATTTAATTTATCTAACTAAATCTTTGAATAATGCTATTAAAAATTAGGGGTGTTACAGGCTCTTCTCCTTAAAGAATTTCGTCGTTGAAATTCAGTAAGAACCAAATATTAATCATAGCAATCATCTATAACAACTCCTAACAACCATACGAGTTTACCTGACTAGCAATTATCTATATAAATCCAATATAGACATACCCTCAAAGCAGATCAGGATAAGTATCTCGAATCCTGTCTTCCATCTTCAAAGTATAGTCTTTCTCGTTGTCGCTCTATTGAACTTTCACCAATTTGACTATCTTGGATCTCAATCTTTTCTCATCTCTTGCAACAACCCGCACTAGTTGTCTAACAACTATCAAATTAGGCTCTACTAACAACTCTTCCAACTTTGTCGGAGGAATGGTAATCTCTAGATCATGCACATACTTGCAAAGATGAGACACATGGAATACATTATGGACACCAGCCATATTGCTTGGCAATTCTGCTCTGTATGCAAGCTTTCCAATCCTTTTTATAATCTGGAATGGTCCAACATATCTTGGTGCTAGCTTTACTGATTTTCCAAATCGTATCACACCCTTCATCGGTGACACTTTAATAAAAACCCTATCTCCAAGTGAGAACTCTAGGCCTTTATGCCTTTTATCTACATAACTTTTCTGTCTCCAAATAAGAACTCTTGGATCAACTCAATATTTTCTAACGCCTCTCTAACCATCTCTAGATCTAAGATCAATCTGTCTACAATCTCTAACCAACATACTGGCAATTCACATGGCCATCTATACAAAGCTTCAAATGGTGTCATTCCTACACTAGTCTAATAACTTTATTATAGGAAAAATCAATCAAATGTAGGTGATCTTACCAAGATCCACCAAAGTCCAATACAGAAGCTCTCAACAAATCTTCAATTACTTTATTGACTCTCTTAGTCTACCTATCCATTTGTGGGTGATATG
Source organism: Allium cepa (assembly GCA_030765085.1). Lineage (NCBI taxonomy): Eukaryota > Viridiplantae > Streptophyta > Magnoliopsida > Asparagales > Amaryllidaceae > Allium > Allium cepa. The sequence continues at coordinate 267,246,719 of CM060932.1, forward strand.
CTACACTCATCTTGAGCTTGGTACCTAATACTCTCTGTAGACTTCTTCAAAATCCTCTAGTGAATAATGCATCTCTATCACAGACTATGCAATTAGGAATTCCATGAAGTCTAACTATATTCTTCACGAAAAACTTTGCCAAAACAGGTGTCATCCTGGTTGACTTGGTTGGAATGAAATGGGCACTCTTGATCAATCTGTCCACTATGACCCATATGCTTTCATTTAACCTATTCGACCTTGGCACCTCGTCAATAAAATTCATGGACATAAAGTCCCACTTCTACACTAGAATCTCTTAAGGCTGAAGCAACCCGCTCGGCTTCTGTGTTTGGCTTTCACTTGTTGATAGTTAGCACGCTACCCAACTCACAAGCCAACATCCCTCTTCATGCCTTCCTAATAGAAACTCCTCTTCATATCCTGATACATCTTGGTCCCCCCAAGATTAATCTTAAACTTGGATCGTAACACTTCTAGAATTCTCTTCTTATATTCTCCATATTCGAAACACATTAGCGTCCCTTCTTCCTCAACCATGCTCTTTGTTCGATGTCAAAATCTTTTAGATCATCGATCTCTGGTCCCACCTTAAGCCTTCTGATTCTCTCGATTAATACTGGATCCTCTTTCTGCTTAGAATCTATCCTTTCGATCAGCACTGGTCGCTGTTCGATAGAGTCTAACATAGCGGCACTCTGACTAGAACCAGCAGTTGATCTCGACTTTATACTACAAGTAGTCAATGATTCTAAATCTTTCCATTCCATCAACATTACTAACACCATATTCTAATGTTTCCTGCTAAGAGCATTCGCTACTTATTTCCTTTCCCGGGAGTATATTCTATACCAAAACTATAAGCAGCCAAAAACTCCAACCATCTCTGCTGTCGCATATTCAACTCCTTCTGAAAGAATAAGTATTTTAAAGACTTATGATCAATGTATAGTAAGAGAAAATGTATCCAAATCTTCAAAGCAAAGATCACCACAGCCAACTCCAAATCATGGGTAGAGTATTTCACCTCATGCGGTCTAAGATGCTGAGAAGTGTAGGCAATGACTTTACCCTATGCATCAAAACAGCTCCTAATCCCATTCCACATGCATCAGCGTACCCCACCAACCCATGGTTTTCGTCTGGAACTACTAACACGGATGCATTGGTCAACAAATTCTTTAACATAGAGAATGCTTCCTTACATTTTTCGGACCAAACAAACCTCACATCCTTCTTGTTTAGCTTAGTCAAAGGCGCTGCTATCCATAAAAAATCCCTAATGAATCTCCGGTGATGGCCAGCAAGTTCGAGAAAACTTATGATCTCATTACCGTCTTTGGTCTCTTCCAGTTATTGGCAACTTCGATCTTTGCTGGATATACTGCCAAACCTTCCTTTGAAACCACATGACCAAGAAACTTGACCTCTTCCTTCCAAAATGATACTTGGAAACTTTGTCTTTAGCTGATGTTGCCTCAGCATCTGAAGCACTACTCTCAGATGATCTTTATGCTCCCTTTTATCTTTCGAGTACACCAAAATGTCATCTATGAATACCAATACGACCTATCCAAGTTCTCTCAGAAAAATCAGTTCATCAAATCCACGAAGAAAGCAGGCGCATTCGTTAACCTAAATGGCATCACTAACCATTCATACAAACCATACCTAGTTCGAAATACTGTCAAAGGAATACTGTCCTCTGCCACTCTCAACTGATGGAACTATGTAGCCAAATCATATTGGAAAAACACTTTGGCTCCACTCAAATGATCGAATAGATCATCTATTCTTCACAAAGGATACTTATTCTTTTGTTAAGCTTACGATAGTCAATGCATGTTCTTCACAACCCTCTGGTTTTTTCACGAAAACCGCGACTGCTTCCCAAGATGAACTGCTTGGTCTAATAAAATTTCTTTCTTCTAGATCCACTAGCTGCATTCATCTTAGTCGTGTCACCATGCTAGGTGTCTACTGAGAAGTACAGCTCCTCGCACAATTTCTATCCGAAACTCAATAGCTAGTTTCGTAGGTAGTCCTGTGACCGGCTCAAAAACATCTACTAACTCTCTTGCAACTCGAACCTGACTTTGCTCTTCGCCCACTTCTGTAGCATATAACAAAGCAAGAACACTTTGATCGGAATTCTCCACTGAGAAGATGATTTAGTTATGACTATCTGGGTGACTTACTGATATTTCTTCATCTTGGAAAAATATCCTAGCCTCATATCTACCCAACCAATCCATTCCCAAAATGATCCCGAAATCTACGAAATCATAAACATACAGACTGCATGCAAACATATGACTTAACAAATCAAATTCTAACTGGTCACATCTCATCCCTAGAGTGGCATACTCTCCTACTGGATTCACAACCCTTAAGGAAGAAACAAGGTAGGCGGGTTCTAAGCATAACCAATCAACCTGATTCTGAGATATAAATGACTATGAGGCACCGGTATTAAATAGTATCATAACTGGAATACTCTAAATCAAAAACGTACCTTCCATCACAGTCTTCCCTTTATCAGCTATAGTTGGCTTAGCAGATGATGGTCCAACAGTAAATTTTTTTCCTTATCCACCCTAACTATTTCTAGACACTGATTCTTATAATGACCAACTTGATCACAGTTGTAGCATTTCACATGCTTCTTATCCGCAGTCTTTTTCCTCTTTCCTGAACAGCGTTCATTTGCAAAATGACCCGTTCTTATCACATTTTTAGCGGACTAAATCAGCTCTTGCTTTCTTGATTGTATCTCCCTTTTGGGCTCCTTTCTTTTCAAAGAACTTCATTTTCTTTCCTCGAGGACCCTGGGATTCAGTTGGATTCTATCTAGCACAAACATCAAGCATCTCTTCATGGAAGATTGCCATCTCCACTACTACATTACTAGGATCTCGGATAAGTGTCAGGTTTTCCTAGCAAGCTTGAGCCTCAGTCCCCAAATGAACCTTTAATCCCTTCTGATGTCGATGTCTACAATAGCGTATCCATATCGAAATAGCTCATCAAATTTATTAGCACACTTGATAACTGACATATTTCCCTGAACTAAATCCATAAAACTCCGCATCAATGCAGACATCGCAACTTCAAAAATAAATCTCCATTCAAATCTCCTTTGCAAAACAGCCTAAGTCAACTCTTCCTCCAGAACTCCGGCAGTCGCACAATTCCACTAATAAAGTGCCGACCCTTGCAACTGCCAAGAGGCCAATCTTCTCTTTTGCTCATCTTCTAAACCCAGATCAGCAAATATTCTTTCGCAGTGCAACAACAAATTCTCCACTTCGATAGCATCCTCTGTTCCCATAAATGGCTTTCCACTCAAACTGGTGCAGTCTCTGCTCAGCTTAGCATAATTATTCCCAACTGGAGCCATAAGATTAGCTCCTCCAATATTTCCAGCAACACTAGTAATAGCACCAGCTTGCATCAAATTAGCAAAGAACTAATACATCATCCCTACATCTATTGGTAGATTTCCAACACCCACATTGGCTTCTGCATTTTGATTAGCGTTAATCTGTCGATCTAGGTTCCCCCGGGTGTTAGGTCAAGCATTTCCATCTGTTGTGGTGCTTACTCCACCTAGATTTCGTCTTCCGTTTCCTACTTTCATATCTACTTTCTCGTAAACTTGCATACGAGCCTTAGTAAGATACAAAAAAATAGCCTAAGAGAGAGGGGAATGCATACTCATATATATATATATATATATATATATATATATACCTATATATATCAAATATAAGTATGTTACAATTGCGTTAACTCAAACTTCGATTGTATCTCTAATTTACTGGACTAAGTTTCAAAAAAGATTTTATGTTTAACTTTTTTCTTCAAGTTTTCATAAACCTATGCTCTGTTACCAACTTGCAACATCTCCCAACTTAGAGGCCCAAAAATAACGGCCATGGATGTTGCAGCTATCCATAGTTATCAATCCTCGACGACCAAATATGACGGTGTTAGATACATTAATACACAGAAACGCATGAATGTAGAAAAAATTTAAAACATTAAACAAGATCACATTTCATTTCAAAATAAATTCAAATTCATTACATAATCCCACCATCGTTAACCACGTTCATAGAAAATATATTTATTACGACATACACCAAGAGTGACATATGAAGATGCCCCCTTGGATGATCATAGTATATAAAGGCAATTTAACAACTTTTCCATTACAAACAACATGGCGAAATCAAATAAAAGAGAACTCTATATATCTATCATGCCTCCTTCACGTCTCTGGATGCTTTATTTATCTAATGAGGTACATAAAAACCTCAACTCTCAAACTACTCAAAATTAATTGAGTACCCAAGAGTTTAAGGTGAAAACATAAACTTCGAGTCAGACATAAAGCCTGGTATGAATAATATTCTACCATCTCAATCATTTAGATATCTAGTGAGACCACGCCGCTTAGCGAAACGGGTTTCCCCTCACTAATAATAAAACCATATACTGTGCTACTGCAACCACAATGGTTAAAACATGTCAAAATAATATGATATGATGATATGCAAAACAAGTGAATCAAATCTGGATTACCCATCCCCATTCATTTTGACTATCTGTTACAGTTATAGTTTCTAGGATTACTATTAACCTAATAGTTTTCGTGGGTTGACTAAAAACCGGTTAAATGTTTAAGGATGGTTAAATGTTTAAGGACTCCCTATCTAATTACATAGTTTTCAAGGGGTCACTATGGCCCTATTGGTAACTCCAATATCCTTTCTTTTATCCCAGTTTTCATGGGCTGACTAGGAACCTATTGACTATCTGTCTGCATCTTAATTCCTTATCCTAGTTTTCATGGGCTGACTAGGAACCTATTAACTATCCATCAATATCTTAATATCTTATATAGATATAGTTTTCATGGGCTAAATATTAACCTATTGGCCCCTGCCAATTTAAATCATAGTTTTCATGGGCTAACTATGCACCTATCTTACTGACATCTTCATTATTACATAGTTTTCATGGGCCGACTATGAACCTGTCTTATTGACATCTTCATTTTTACATAGTTTTCATGGGCATACTATGAACATATTGGCCTATGCTAATATTTTTTTCTTATATACAGTTTTCATGGGCTTACTGTGAAGCTATTGGCCTCTACCAATATCTTCCTTTAATATTTAAGTATCCTATACTCTGGTCTTCCTGGCCTTTTGGATGCAATCCTACTTATTCAAGAATTAACTTAACTTATATTTACTACTGGGTCAACCTAGCTGGTTATTCTTCCCTTCCCCAAATTGCAGTTATGTGTCCATTACAATGTGAATATATACATACATGATGAAGCAAACACAATAACTTGATTAATCCCTTTAACCTTTTAATCAAGTAAAACTTCTTTAAAAACTCCTTTTTATAACATTTTATTTATTTATGACATGATTTTCTTTAAAAATGAGATTGGGGTTTTTTTTGAAAAATAAAGCCTTTTGAAACCTTCGAAACCTTGCTTTCGACCTCACTGGATGACCTTCAAAAGCATATAAATCTCGTTTCAAAACATCAGGCTCCTACCTTTCGAACGCTTTAAAACCTTTCTTTCAAAACCCTTCGAATGTATTAAAGTATTAGCAATTAACTTTAGAAGCATAGCTTCGAAACCATTAAAAGTACACCTTTCGAAACCATTGGGTTTATACTTAAAAACATCGTTGGTTCAAAGTGAATTCAAACGAAAGTATCTGTTTGAAACCATTCTTTATTATACAAAAGCATTGGGGAAAACTTGATGGCATCGGCACCATCCCATTTGAAAGCTTCAAAACATTTAAGCAAAACACCGAAGGATAGCTTCAAAATCCCCTTCTGAAGCCATTGCCTTCGAAACCCAGGAACCCTTTCGAAAACATTCAGGAAGTGGCTTAATACATCTTTAAAACAAACACTGCCCTTTGAAAGCATTAATAACTTCAATACACTCGAAAGGAAAAAGAATGGTAGCAGGGCTTCGATTAAGTCGGAACCCCTTCTTTCAAAAGCATTTATTTACAACTAAAGAAATCCTTCTGAAAGAACTTATTTTTAAAACAGAAAATGGCAACCCCTTCGAAAGCTATTAAAAAAATCCTTTCGAAAACATATGTTTCGACTATGTCAAAAGCTTTAGTAAAACAATGGAAGACGCTTAACTTTTTAAAACAAAGGTATCGACCTCATCGGAAGCAGCGCTTTCGACACCTGTCTTCCGCCTTTCCTCCAATCCACTATGTACCATCTCAGTGATACCTTTTGTGTATTGGTTTTGGCTTACTGACGTTTTAACTTGATCAAAGGCGAAAGGTAAGAGTCAGAAGGTGCCTCTAATAGAGGTGAAACATGTTTTTCTAGGTAAAGACTGATTAAAGCCACTTAAAACAAGTTATTTCTAACTAATTCGCCTACTTGTAAATACGTGATTAGTTGCCTCAACTTTTTACATGCTTTACAAAATTTACTGCCTCTTAATTTTTGGATAAGTATCAAAAGTAATTTTTATAGATAATCCCCTCCATTAAAAATCCAATTAAATCATCTAGTTCATCCTCTCAAAATAATTTAATTCTTATAGTAAATCACTTAAGAAAAATCCCCAAAAATTAAAGAAATTCATTTGATCATGTTATTTAACATATCAAAATTTTAGACCCAAATTCTCAATATAATTTCTAAAATAAATTGCTAAACCCAGTTAACTATATTTTCATTCGAATATTCAAAATAATCTTTCCATAGCTTGAAAAATTATCAAATTTAAAACCCAACTCCAAAATCATATATTTCATAACATATAATTTTTCCATGGTATTCATACATCAATTTCTATCGTTTTTTCTCTAAAACCATATAAATCATTATTTAAACAATCTTGTTTAAATTAAATAAACTTTAATTCATGCATATCATCATCCAAACATCATATATACGAATTTAATCTTAAATCCACAACATATATTCATAAAATAGAGATGGAATTATTTTTAAATTTGATTATAACAAGGAAAGTGAATTGAGATTGAGATTGATTCCCTTTCTTTAATTTCTTAGCTTTTATTTAAATTTCTCTTCTTTTTTTCCTCTCTAATAATGGCCGACTTGCCTTCTTATTTTTATATTTTTGTGAAAATGAATGTGAATGGCCTAAGTACTCAATCTATATGTACAAGGGTAAATGTTATGTATGGAAAATACCCAAATACCCTTGTGTAGATTAATTTCCTATAAACCATTTTTAGGCTCATTTAATTAATTGATTAAGCATGATTACTAAATATTCATTCAAATCTCAATCCACTTATCACCTAACATTTACATTATCATATTTAAATTATCTAATTAAATCTCCCGAATAATGTTATTAAAAATTAGGGGTGTTACAGGGTTCAGCCACTTATAGCCTAAAAACCTAAAATTGATTAGTCTGCTTGCCCTAAACCTCCTAATTACCGACTAAGATGCTCTAAAAACTTCCAAGCTTCAGCAACCATGTCTCATGGCTGTAAAGTCTAAATCGTTATTATGACCACTCTGTAGAAAGGTAAACCATAATATCTTTCCAATGGAAGTGATCTCAACTATTAATTTAGCTTCTATCTAAAGTTATAGCCATTACAAGTTTTTAGAGGTTAAATCATTCGATGATATCTATTGACATGAAATGTCACTAGTAGGCAGTTCTCAAAGTTATAGAGTCATATGAGCTCATATGAATTTAAAAAATATATTGACGATGCTTTGATATGTAAATACAAGTCAATACATAAACCCTTGCTAATATGTTTGCTAACCTTTTCCTAATTGCTTGATTTGGCTGATTAAAGTAATGATTGAAGTTGATTTTTGGCTAAAATGGAGTTTACAGTGTTATCGAGGAGTGTGAATATAATAAAGCTCATCAGGTCATATCATCTCAAATCCTGAAATAGGTTAGTGGGCTCAATTTGGGCTTAGTTTAATTATACACTAATTCATCAATAATTTTTTTAATTTCAAATGGCTATAGCTCCTAAACAGTAAAGCTAAATATCTATTATAACCACTCTAAAAAAAAGAAAAACCATCGTATTTTTTATTTAAAAGTGGTCCAAGACTGTAATTTGGCTCCTATCAAAGTCACATGCCTTACATGTTTTTATGGTAAAAATAATTCAATAAAATTTCCAAAGGTAAAAATGTCACTACTCAGCATACCCTAAGTTTTAGCCTCATATGACCAATTTGGATTTAGAAATTGTATTTTATGATTCTTCGATGTGTACAATATGGGTCATTACATTCGAACCTAAAAGCTCCTAGGGTCGAGGAAGAAGAAACATATATTGCTTTCACCGTCAAAGGCAATAGAAGGGTTTGATTCCCCCATCACAACCTAATGGTCATATGAGTCAATGTCGTTAGTGCAAAGGTGCACCAGGTCTTCATTGTTAGGGGTGGCTCCATCAATGTTATGTTTAAGATTTCTTTTGAATAGATGAAGATTCCTGCCTCCAGCCTCATTCCTTGTGTGTTGCTTATTTATGGGCTTAGAATGTTAGGATGGTCCATTTGGGGTCGACCTCACATATAGTCACCTTGGTCAAGGACCTCTAACGTCCAAAGTTCGAGTATATTTTGTAGTATAAGGTTGCTCGTCTACTTATAAACTATTGATAGGTAGGCCGTTGTTGCCAGATATGGACACCATGGTAGTGTAATGGCCAGCATTTTACATATAAAAGGGTCTTAAAATATATTTTCAAAATCAAAATTGCGTTGTATAGGTATATAACCTTGGGGAACGTTGAGTTTTGATATTTTTTACCCTTCGAAAAATTATGGACCATTTTACACCATAAAACTTGCAATCGATATAACTTTTGATATGAGCTTATTTAGGTCTTGAAAGAACTTCCAAAGGAAAGATATCATGGTTTTTCTTTTCCTTAAGTGGTAATAATTGGATTTTGGACTTACGATTTGAGAAGATATGGCTGTTTCAAGTTTGATAGTTTCTGGACAGTTTATGAGGGCAATTACCACATGCCTGTGCCCAGACTCATGACCCGTTTCGAGATTTGAGCTAATACCGCCTGTCATTGCCTTCCCCAAATCATTTCCCTTTTTCCTAATGTAGATATAAACCACCATTAAACCTTTTCTTAGCCAAAACCATTTCAAATCTCTACCAAATCAATATATTTAGGGTAGATTACCAAGGGGATTAGAAAAAGCATTCCAAATCTATAATTTTAGAAGTGGGTTTTTAGGGCTTTGTTATCTATTCTTGGATTTGCATTGTTTTAGTGCTTTTACATTAATTTTGGGTGTTTGGCGTGTGACTTATCATCTCCAAAACCCTTATGTATGTTTATAAATGTTTTGACATGCTTTGGATCCCTTTTTAAGGTTAAAAAGTATGGTTTTCCACTGCTTGGAATTAAACTTGAAGTAAAGATGAATTTAAGATGATTTAAAGTGATTTAATCATGTTATTGATGTGCGCTTGGATGTTATGGTTGAAATACTCATCGGAGTGATTCAGATGTAGTAAATGTAGAATTGGACTTTAATGGATCGATTCCAGAGTGTTTGGGATTTTGTCAGTGTGTTGGAATTATACATAGGTCGAAGTGGGAATTGCAGCGATTGAATCGACTTGAAAATTGAAGTGTTGAAGAAGTTTCAGAAAGTGTATTGGTACATGGTAGGCTCGGATATGGCATAGTCGGTGGTGGGGGTGTTGTTGGATATAAGTGTTGGATAAAATCGATGTCTGGTGGATGCTTCAGTCTTGTGATAGGGTTGCATAGTGCTAGCTTCGGGCCGAGGAAGGGGATGGTATAGATCGGTGATAGGTATCGGACCCAAATTCTTGTTTGGGTGCTACATTAGTCATGTTGCCTAAAAAATTTGAGGAGGTCATGAGAAAGCCAGACAATGCATGTTGTACTATGGTACTTCTGGGTGACTTCGGGCATGGCATGTATTTTCAAAGCAACCTAAAAGCTACATAAGGGATCATGTTGTGTTCATTCGATGCTTGTTTTAGATGTTGTGACCTTGTGATGAGTAGTTTTGTTAGTGAAGCGATGACACGATGCTTTGACTTAGTGATTCGAAACTTGGTGATGATAACTCTAGGACTTATGATAGATGCCCAAAGATATTAGACTCTGATGTATCGATAGAGTGAATCATTTTGGTTTAATACTTCAGGTGAGAAGTGTTTGAATCATTTTCTTCAAGTACTTCAGGTGTAAATTATAAATGGACTTGATGATGGTTTGAGGAGGCCTTTTTAACAATATGAAGTGATATGGTGAGACGTGTTATGTTCCAGTATTGAGTCATAATCAGAAGGGATTATTGATAACTCTACACGTGACAGGTGTTTCATTGGACAAGGATATGTGAGGATGCTCACCTATGTACCCCAAACCTTGCTATTGGCCTAGCCTGCCTTGATAACGAAACACGATCGAACATCGAATCCAATGGTGACATTGTAATGACTTGTATTTTACATATCGAAGGATCTTAAAATATTTTCATTTTATTTATATTAGGTTATATGACTCTATAATTTTGGGATATGATTCTTAGGGACATTATACGCACATACGATTTTGCCTGAATTTCTATATAACCATTTTGACCTTGAAAACCTTCTTTGGGCTATAACTTTTGATACGAGACGAATTAGGGTCTCCAACTAGTTCAGTTGCTTCAGGACGATGATCTTCTAGAGTAGTCATAATAGAAAAATGGATTTACGGTTAGAAAGTTATCCCTATTCTAAATTTAGATAGCTGTTGGCTAGTATTAGTGTGTACTTAATTTAGCTCACAAGTAGGCCCATTAGTCTAATTCGAGATTGGTATAAATAGAGGCATGTTTGGGTCAAATTAAAACTTTCCCTCTTTCCCACATCAGATCTAATCCATTGTTAACCGTAGATTCATCCAAAATCACACAAATTACTCTTTAAATCTAGGTAAACTATTAGTTGGGAAAAAGATCATCAATTAGATGATATAGATCATCATTTTGGTTAATTTTCATTGCTTTCTATTGCTGTCCACAACGGATCTAGAGGAGAATTGGTTGAATTTGGTAATTGGTGAGTGGTTTATGCCTTCTCACTATCCTATGCATGTTTATATCTGGAATTACATGTTTTAACACGATTTTTGACCTTAAAGAATTTCCTAACTTTAATTACATGTTATCATATACTTATGACCTAAATTTGTGAATCTTTGAAATGGTATTTGAAAATGATTTAGTAATTCTCTTTATTCATATTCATTGCATGTAATATGCATGAACAACTAGGTACTGAGTTGTTTGTATTAGTCGGGTTGAAGTGGAACATTTGGGGAATAGAGTAAAGGTTCTACAGGTCGTGCTAGAGGTGTTTGCTCAATCACATCATGGTCGGACGGCGATGTAACATCATGACAAATGCTATGTATCTTTAGTTTGTGACTCATGAAAGGAGTAGGTACCAAAGATGACAACGCGAAAAAGGTGGAAGCCATAGATGGGGAACGTAAAGAGTTTCGAATAATGGAATCTGGATTTAGCAAAGGAAGGGCTCGAATCTGAATAAGAAAAGGAGGGCTCGGATGTATGTGCTAAGGAATCGTTAATATTCGCAGTATTTTCTACTGCACTCAAAGAATGGGTATTATAATGGGGATATCCATGGATCAATGAAGTGGATTTGAATACCCTAGACTAGTAGCTTTATGCCTAGTGTCCAGCTTTGGGCTATGAGACACATATCTAACTTTGGGCCACGCGATACGATAGTACATTAAAAATCGGGATTTCTATTAGTCCTTGGTAATAAGGAGGCTACAAGTTATTATATATTCAAGGCACATGGAGTGATAATGGGGATTGCTTGATGGATTCTATAGTTGCTATGGTTTCTTTTGTTGCTTGGGCATGACCCACCTAACCTTGCTGCATCTCCCCTGTTTTAGCCATTCCCGGTTGATGAGGCTTGAGGCTGCGATTACATTTATTGAACATTATTCTTAGAATGCTCATCGTCCGCCTGACAATGTGATGAAAGCATTAAATCCATATAAGTTCGTTCCGGGTTCGAACGAAACCGAAGGCATTATCTCGTTACACTCATTTTGGAATCACCCTCAGAGTTAATGACGATAACCCTTGCATTCTGAAACACTATCTCGATCTCCAATTGACAAGTCACGACCTATCGTTTAATTTGGATCGATGTGGTTTTCGAAGAATCAAAATTGATTCTTCCGATCCCGGTCTCATCGGAATCCAAACGCCATTTAAGGGCCAAGTTGTCTATTTAACTTAACAGTTCAATTTAATATTAGAATACACATAACAGATATAACGGATAAATCATACACAGTTATCACAGATATCCATAATACATCACAACATATCACGGAAATATCATCAAACAGATATCAAAGTCAATCAAACAGAATTACCAGTTCATACCAAAACAATTTGGTTTACTTAACTTAATTATTTGCTTAAGAATAAACTACTTTATTCTGCTTAATTAATTACTGATTAATTAACTTATTAATGATCAACTAATTACTTAGTTAATCATTAATTATCAATTTATTAATCATCTAATCTTTAATTAATTATTTAATTACTCAACTTCTATTCATCAATTATTACTTAATTACTCAGTTAGTTAATTTATTCTTAATTGTTAATTAATAACTTAATTACTAAAAATTAATTACTTATTTAATTATCATGAATTATTTAAATTAATCATTTATTATCAATTTTATTAACTATATAATCTTTAATTAATCACTTAAGTTAATTACCATTTATTAATTAACTTTTAAGTAATTAGCTAACGTTCTTAAGATTTAAATTGATTTAACACATGATTAACTTTTAATTACAAATTTAATTAAAGTTATTAATCTAATTTTAAGTAAAAATTTAATTTACATTCTAATTTCTTTATATTAATCAACTACCTTTAAAGACTTTTCTTATTAAACCTTTAAATCAAATATTAACTAATTACTTTATTAACTTAGTTATACAAAATACATAAAGTAATCAGGCAAGACAAAAAACCCGAGGCAAACCCCATGTTTCCTCATGACAAACCCGCGTCCTCCCCTGTTTCTCCCAAGCCCTCTCTCTACTCTACCCTCTTCTTCTTTCTCCTGTTTCTTTTCTTCCTCTCATTTTTTTTACTTAAGTTATAGATGAAATTGTAATGCCAATCTCACGCATGCGACCCGGTGTTGAACTCGTGGCAAACACCCAAAGCCTCGAGCACAAGCACACAACAACCCAAACTGACCATCAGACATCCCACGCCACCGTGCACGTGCACGGTCGTTCGCCTCGCCTCCGGCGACTCGCGTCATCATCCACAAACCCCAAATCGTCCCAATAACTAAAATTAAAACTCAATTTTTCTCAAAGATGGTCAAATCGAAAAATGGCCTGAAGCTCGAACCAAAGTTCGAACAACACTGAGAAAAATTGCTTGGCCCTACCAACTACGACCATAGGATGCGAAACCACTTCGCCTACACCATGACCAGCCCTCCTCAATTTCCACCTTGATGCACGTCACACTCGATCAACCGAGGGTGTCGCAAATGGAAATTTACAGAGCACTGTAAAACTTAAGAACAAAACCCTACCTTTATCTCAAACTCAAAATCTATACATTCAAATTTTTTTTAACATTTTTCTTGTGTTAAATTGTCTTCAAGCTTTCTTCATATAAAATTTCAACAATTGAAATTAACTGAATCTCCCGTAATCAACAAAAGAGCAACTTTTGTTCATATTCAAACTGTACCTTTATCATACACTTAAAAATCATAATTTTCATACTAAAAATCTTATCTTTGGGTGTGTGACCAAGTTATGTGATCAAATTCACCATTTAAAATATTCGAATTTTAGTTTTTAATTTATTATTTTATCTGTAACTTAAATAACTGTCCCTATATTTCCTGTTATACTTCAAATAACTTCTCAGACTTTGTTTTAAGTTAAACAGTCCTAATTAACTTACATCTCTAGGTTTTAAATTGATTTAAGTGGATCAATATAAATATTCTATACATCTATATACTCAGAAACTTAAGAAATGAAGAACAGAAAGCTTCCAGCATATAAAAATAAGTACAAGTTCTCTTATTTTTAATATGTAGCAACCCAACCTTCAGGAACTAAGTATCATAACCAAATTTCAAGGAAAGAAAGTTTACTCCCAGGATAAAACTTTGAACAGAAGGTGATATGTTGAAGAAACTGTAGAATAAATTTCCCTGAAGCTTTTCTTTTGTTTTTCTGTTTTGAATTCTATTTAAGTTTGCAAAGCAACAATGTTTATTTTCCTTCTTCTTTGTTTCTCAGGTTTTCTTTTAGGTTTTTGTTAAGTTTTTATAAACGAACATAAAAATATGATGGATATATATATAGAAGTAACTGAACAGTAGGTTGTATCTGGACAATTTTTATTTGTATTGCCATGCTTTTTTTTAATTGGCTATGTATTATATTCTGCAGAAGGAAATTATCACAGGGATTTCGGCTGCAGTACTTTGCTTGAACAAAAGGTTGTGCTAATTTAATGCTTATGCTTCATTTATGATAATATCTAATTAATGGCTTCAGATTCTTGTTTATTTTTGTAGAAGACACAGATTTGTTTTATTTAATTGAAGTGAAAATCTTTGTTTTCTTTTACACATAAACTTACAGCATCATATATGTTTTATTTTTATTTTTATTAATATATTTTTTTCTGGACAAAGATCTTTTTGAACATTTTGTTGTACATATGTATGTTATAGGTTATGCCTAATCCCTATAAGCTTATGTATTGATTCTTATTTTTGTTTGTGTTTGTACAAAGATATTTTGAATGTGATGTGAATATCTGTCTTCCTTGCATCATTCATGAGTATATACAGGTTATAGAAATAGTTTATCTTCTTTAAATTGTACATATGCATATATTATGTAGTAATATATGTTTCCCAAACTTACCCTATATGTATATGTAGAGTTATCATAGTTTCAAAATTTTGTTCTATTTGTAATTTAATTGTCAAACGTTGATTCATATCGTTGTGTTTGTATGTTTATATTTCAGTTTATAATTCATATTTGTATATTTGTATCTTTAGTTACCTCTTATAATTTATAATTATATTTTATACTTGTTTTGTATGTTTATGTTTATAACCATTTATATTGTTTTATACTTATGTTTTAGATTTCCATGTTTATGTTTAATATTACTATGTTTGTTTATTTTTAAGCATTATCATTTAAAACTACAATTATATTCATACGTATTTTATCAAAGAATAAAAATATAGTGTCTTTGATTTTATTGAATAAGAGAGATTTTGTTATAAACAATTTTAAAAGATTCCATTTTAAATTTTCAAATCCAAAATTTCTTTACAGTCACATATATAACTGGTAAATAATTAAGATCTCATCAGTTTATAACTTGAGGAGCTTGTATTTAATTTAAATTAGATTAAATATTTATTAAAATATGCTGTCAAAAGTTCCGGGTTGTTACATTCCTCCCCCTTAAAAGAATTTCGTCCCCGAAATTTAAAACAACAGTTAACTCAAAAGCTTATATATTAATAATCAATACATACATATCATCCATACAATAACAAGCAATCAAACAGTCTACTTTAACAACAATACTAGTTATCCGGACATAAATCTGGATAAGCTTTCCTAAAACTATCGAGAGTTTCCCAGGTACAATCTTTGGGATCCTCACTCCACTGCACCTTGACTAGTTTCACCACTTTGTTCCTGAGTTGCTTCTCATCTCGATCCACAATCCGAACTGGATTTCTGACTACAGTCAAATTGGGTTCTACTTCCAAATCTTCTTGAATTACAGGTTCTACAACCAGTGATGGATCATGAACAAATTTCCTCAAATGCGATACATGAAAATACATTGTGAATCCCAGACATCCGCTCTGGAAATTCAATCCTGTAGGCTACAGCTCCAATTCTTTCCAACACTCGAAATGGTCCAATGTATCTCGGAGCAAGTTTTCCCGTATTTTCGAATCTTATAGCACCTTTAATTGGGGAAACTTTGACAAAAACCAAGTCTCCGACCTCAAATTCCAATGGTCTTCGTCTTCTATTGGCATATTTCTTCTGACGATCTTGAGCAGCTTTCATCCTTTTCTTGATAAGCTTAACCTTAACAGAATCTTCTTGAATAAGATCGGGTCCGAGCACAAGACGATCCTTCGATTCAATCCAACAAGATGGGGATCTACACGGTCTTCCGTATAAAGCTTCATAAGGAGCCATCTTAATACTTGCTTGATAACTGTTATTATAAAAGAATTCCACAAGATGAAGATGGTCCTCCCAAGATCCTCCAAAATCCAAAACACAAGCCCGTAGCATATCCTCAAGAATACGATTAAGCCTTTCCGTCTGTCCGTCCGTTTAAGGATGATAGGTTGTACTTAATCTCAAATTTGTTCCCATTGCTGATTGCAGAGCTTCCCATAATTTGCTAGGGAAAATAGGATCACGGTCACTTACTATACTGACTGGAACACCATGCAATCTAACTATCTCGTTCAAGAAAATTTCCGCCAGAGAAACCGCGGTACGAGTTTCCTTAACCGGTATAAAATGGGCACTCTTAGTTAAATGATCCACAATAACCCATATACCATCATTTCTTTTCCTGGTTCTAGGCAAACCATCGATAAAATCCATCGAGATCATCTCCCATTTCCAATTCGTAATTTCCAAAGGCTGCAATAATCCGGCATATTTCTATTGATCGCCTTTAACTTGTTGGCAGATGGCACAACTGTTCACAAATCTAGCAACATCCTTCTTCATATTCGGCCACCAGAAAACTCTCCTCCTGTCCTTGTACATCTTCGAAATTCCAGGATGAATATTCAATTTGGAGCGATGACTTTCAGACAATACTTCCTGCCTTAGATCCCTATCATTCGGAACACAGATTCTCCCATTAATCCTTAGTGTTCCTTGTCCATCAATTTCAAAACTGGGACACTGACCCTTCCTAACTCTTTTAATGATCCTCCTCAACATCTTATCAGATTCTTGCTTGCTTGAGATCCTTTCAATAAGAGATGGAACCACTTCCAAAAGAGATAGAACCGCATTCCTGCTGAGAGCATCAGCTACGACATTCGCTTTTCCTGGAGTGTACAAAATATCCAAATCAAAGGATGCAAGAAATTCAACCCACCGCTGCTGTCTCAAATTAAGATCTTTTTGAGAGAATAGATATTTCAATGGTTTGTGATCCATGAACAATTCGAATTTCTCTCCCAAAAGATAATGTCTCCAAATTTTCAAAGCAAAAACAATGGCTAGCAATTCAAGATCATGCGTAGCATAGTTCTTCTCGTGTGGCTTCAATTGCCGATTAGCATACGCAATTACCCTTCCATTCTGCATCATAACTGCTCCCAAACCCACCATACAAGCATCAGTATAAACCTCGAATTTGCTCATCCCATCCGGAATAGCAAGCACTGGTGCACTAGTTAGCCTCGTCTTCAATTCTTGAAAAGCTTCTTCACACTGGGGTGTCCATTTGAATTTAGCTCCTTTTCTAGTCAGCTTAGTCAGATGTGAAGAAATCTTGGAATAATCCCTGATAAATTTCCTGTAGCAGCCAGCCAATCCCAGAAAACTGCGAACTTCCGTCGGTGTCTCCGGCTGTTTCCATTCCAGAATAGTTTCAACTTTTGCTGGGTCTACAGAAATGCCTTCACCAGAAACAATGTGCCCTAAAAATTTAACTTCCGATTTCCAGAAATGGCACTTCGAAAACTTTTCCTTCAACACATGCTTTCTCAGAGTCTATAATACAATCCTCAAATGCTCCATGTGCTCTTCTTCGGATTTGGAGTAGACCAAGATATCATCAATGAATACCAACACGAACTTATTCAATACATCCCTAAAGACTCGGTTCATGAGATCAACAAAGTAGGCAGGAGCATTGGTTAACCCGAAAGGCATAACCAACCACTCACAGAAACATTTCGGTCCCCTAAATGCAGTCAAGGGAATACTGTCTTCAGCTACCCTCAACTGATGGAAACCTGAAGCTAGATCTAGTTGAGAAAAGATAGAAGCAACATGCCACTGGTCAAAAAGATCATCGATGCGAGGAAGAGGATATTTATTACGGATAGTCACTTTGTTCAATTCTCTATAATCCGCACAAAACCTTAATGATCCATCCGATTTGGTCACAAACACTGTCGCCGAACCCCAACAAGAAGAACTGGGTCTAATCAACCCCTTCTCTAAAAGATCTTGAGTCTGCTTAATCAACTCTTCTCTTTCCCTAGGAGCCATTCTCCTACTGGGCTGAATCACTGGCACAGCTCCTGGAATCAAATCAATACGGAACTCTATTTCTCGATGTAGTGGCAGACACTTAACTTCTTCAAATACATCAACAAAATCTTGAACCACATCGATATCTTCAATCTTCTCTTCAGAAGTCTCAGTTCCATGCAAAAGACCGCTCAAGTGAATTCCAGAATTATCACACGACACTCTGGAAATTTTACCCAGATCAGTTTCCAACGAAACTGTTCTTTCATCACAATTTAAAACTGCTCTATACTTATCCAGCCAATCCATTACCAAAATAAGATCAAATCCCTTAAAATTCAACACATACGGGTCATAAGAAAAACTGTGGGATAGATAAGAGATCTTCAAGTCCTTACAGATAGTGTCTAATTTGGTTACCCCTCCTATAGGATTAGATACCAAGATAGGGCTGTCTACATAACTAGGGGTAAGAGAGAACTTTTCAACAGAGTCCAAAGAAATAAAACTCAAGGAAGCACCAGTATCAAACAAAACTTTAATATATTTTCCATCTAAAAGTAAAGTACCTTCTAATACTCCTTTTCCCATGGAAGAAGAAGATGGTCCGGCTTCCAAAGCAAAAACTTTATTCTGAGGTGCCCTCTGCAGATGTGGACAATTCTTGATCATGTGTCCTGGCTGATGACAATTAAAGCACAATGATCTCTATACCATAGCTGATCCTGGGCCACTCTGATGCGGTTGTTGTTGCTGCTGCTGGAATCGTTCTCTAGGACATTTATTTGCCAAATGTCCTTCCTGTTGACACATGTAGCATTTGCGGGGTCCGTTGTTGTTCCCAGGTTTCTTCTTATTCGGCTTTCTCCATTTGGGATCGAACTTCCGCTTATTCGGATTAGTGATATTCCCACCTGAAGCTGCAACTGGAGCCACAGATTTCTTACCCATCAAACTTTCATACCTCAATGCCATATCAATCAAATCAACAAAAAATCCCTTCAAAAGCACCATCAATTTTCCATGGAATTCAGGCCTCAATCCTTGCACAAATTTCTCGTTCTTTTTAAGGGGAGTATCGATGAGTCCTGGTCCATAACAAGAGAGTTCGTTGAATCTGGTTTCATACTCCGAAACGGACATGCTACCCTGCTTCAAATACAGAAAATTCTGATACAATTGGGTTTTGCCTGCCGTCGGCATAAACTTCTCTTCAAACAACTCCTTAAATCTGTCCCATGAAATGTCATCCTCAGAAATATTTGCAATTGTTGAATCCTACCATGTTGTTGCACCACCCTGCATTTGCCACGATGCCATTTGCCTCTTACGCTCATTAGACAATTTCATGCTCTTGAAAATACGCTCGCAAGAGCGTAGCCAGGCTTGAACTTCAATTATTGACTCTGAACCTTTGAATGGTTGGCCTCCGAGATTTTTGAAATCTTTGAATAAAGCTGCAAAACTAACTTGAGGCGGTACTGGATTGACAGCCTTACTAGCATTTTGACTCCGTCCATCATCTGTTGAAGTACTGGCCCTAACTCTACCTCTTCTTTCGGAACTCATGTTGGCCACCTGAACAGGTAGCTCAACAATTTAGATAGATATATATAATTATATGAAAATACAATTACGCACTCTCCGGATAAATATAACACAAAAGCCTAGGTACTCGCTCGACCTAGTGCTCTGATACCAACTGTGACGACCCGCCTTTCTAATCCCAGAAGGACGTATCATCAATAAGAAAGAAAAAGATAGAAATAGAAAAGAATAGAAAGAAAGAATAACAACATCAGAATCTCACAGCGGAATGGAACAAAATATAATACATCACATAACTATTACATAGTTATACATACATCAGAGTTATACAATATCATACAACAGGACTGTCATATACATATATGTCCATACATATATCCAAAATACAGCATACACTAACTACACAACGAAACTACATATATAGATACATACGTCTGGTCTTCTTTCCCAAAAGTCCCTCCAGCAAATCAATACTCCAAATACCTATCACTTGGCTACTCATAAAAATTTGAGTACCCAAGAGTTTATGAAAAACAAAATATAAACTCCGGGTCAGACATGGGTCTGGTATGAGTAAATAGGTTAAAATTGCTTAACTTTGAAAATCTTTTTGAAAATAAAGGTATCACGTAAGACTCCCCACAAATAAATACGGGTAAGTTTTTACCTTACGCTATCCCAAACATTTTATAGGAAATTCAGTGATATTATAATAGTGTCTAGGGTTTTCAAGTAAATAGAAAATAGCCGAAATTGTTACATCTATTAAATTCCAGCTACTAGCCACGAAAGTGGGTAATACAAAACAAAACTGTAGGGTCTCGTAGGGAAAATGGGTTTCCAACAATGGCAGGGCTACTGGGGTACCGCCTGTCACAGTACGGGGCCTAGATCACCGTACCGAGGATCATTCCCGACCCCCTACAACACAAGGACGAAATCATTCCTTACTAAACAGTCTCGAACAAGATAACCCCGCAGTTGTAGTCAACGACTGCTCACACAGCCGAAATAAAAAGGGACATCTAGACAGGGGTATACCTCGTCCTGCTTGGGCATGACCCACCTAACCTTGCTGCATCTCCCCTGTTTTAGCCATTCCCGGTTGATGAGGCTTGAGGCTGCGATTACCTTTATTGAACATTATACTTAGAATGCTCATCGTCCGCCTAACGATGTGCTGAAAGCATTAAATCCATATAAGTTCGTTCCGGGTTCGAACGAAACCGAAGGCATTATCTCGTTACACTCATTTTGGAATCACCCTCAGAGTTAATGACGATAACCCTTGCATTCTGAAATACTATCTCGATCTCCAATTGACAAGTCACGACCTATCGTTTAATTTGGATCGATGTGGTTTTCGGAGAATCAAAATTGATTCTTCCGATCCCGGTCTCATCGGAATCCAAACGCCATTTTGAGAGCCAAGTTGTCTATTTAACTTAATAGTTCAATTTAATATTAGAATTCACATAACAGATATAACAGATAAATCATACACAGTTATCACAGATATCCATAATACATCACAACATATCACGGATATCATCAAACAGATATCAAAGTCAATCAAACAGAATTAGCAATTCATACCAAAACAGTTTGGTTTACTTAACTTAATTATTTGCTTAAGAATAAACTACTTTATTCTGCTTAATTAACTACTGATTAATTAACTTATTAATGATAAATTAATTACTTAGTTAATCATTAATTATCAATTTATTAATCATCTAATCTTTAATTAATTATTTAATTAATCAACTTCTATCCATCAATTATTACTTAATTACTCAGTTAATTTATTTATTCTTAATTGTTAATTAATAACTTACTTATTAAAAATTAATTACTTATTTAATCATCACAAATTATTTAAATTAATCATTTATTATCAATTTTATTAACTATATAATCTTTAATTAATCACTTAAGTTAATTACCATTTATTAATTAACTTTTAAGTAATTAGTTAACGTTCTTAAGATTTAAATTGATTTAACACATGATTAAATTTTAATTACAAATTTAATTATAGTTATTAATTTAATTTCAAGTAAAAATTTAATTTACATTCTAATATCTTTATATTAATCAACTACCTTTACGGGCTTTTCTTATTAAACCTTTAAATCAAATATTAACTAATTACTTTATTAACTTAGTTATACAAAATACATAAAGTAATTAGGCAAGACAAAAAACCCGAGGCAAACCCCATGTTTCCTCGTGACAAACCAGCATCCTCCCATGTTTCTCCCGAGCTCTCTCTCTCTCTCTCTCTACTCTACCCTCTTCTTCTTTCTCCTGTTTCTTTTCTTCCTCTCATTTTTTTTACTTAAGTTATAGATGAAACTGTAATGCCAATCTCACGCATGCGACCCGGTGTTGAACTCGTGGCAAACACCCAAAGCCTCGAGCACAAGCACGCGACAACCCAAACTGACCATCGGACATCCTACGCCACCGTGCACGTGAACGGTGGTTCGCTTCGCCTCCGGCGACTTGCATCATCATCCACAAACCCCAAATCGTCCCAATAACTAAAATTAAAACTCAATTTTTCTCAAAGATGGTCAAATCGAAAATTGGCCTGAAGCTCGAACCAAACTTCGTACAACACTGAGAAAAATTGCTTCGCCCTACCAACTACGACCACCGGAGGCGAAACCACTTCGCCTACACCATGACCAGACCCTCCTCAATCTCCACCTTGACGCACGTCACACTCGATCAACCGAGGGTGTTGCAAATGGAAATTTACAGAGCACTGTAAAACTTAAGAACAAAACCCTACCTTTATCTCAAAATCAAAATCTATACATTCGAAATTTTTTTTGACAATTTTCTTATGTTAAATTGTCTTCAAGATTTCTTCATATAAAATTTCAACAATTGAAATTAACTGAATCTCCCGTAATCAACAAAAGAGCAACTTTTGTTCATATTCAAACTGTACCTTTATCATGCACTTAAAAATCATAATTTTCATACTAAAAATCTTATCTTTGGGTGTGTGACCAAGTTATGTGATCAAATTCACCATTTAAAATATTCGAATTTTAGTTTTTAATTTATTATTTTATCTGTAACTTAAATAACAGTCCCTATATTTCCTATTATACTTCAAATAACTTCTCAGACTTTGTTTTAAGTTAAACATTCCTAATTAACTTACATCTCTAGGTTTTAAATTGATTTAAGTGGATCAATATAAATATTCTATACATCTATATACTCAGAAACTTAAGAAATGAAGAACAGAAAGCTTCCAACATATAAAAATAAGTACAAGTTCTCTTATTTTCAATATGTAGCAACCCAACCTTCAGGAACTAAGTATCATAACCAAATTTCAAGGAAAGAGAGTTTACTCACCAGGATAAAACTTTGAACAGAAGGTGATATGTTGAAGAAACTGTAGAAGAAATTTCCCTGAAGCTTTTCTTTTGTTTTTCTGTTTTGAATTCTATTTAAGTTTGCAAAGCAACAATGTTTATTTTCCTTTCTTCTTTGTTTCTCAGGTTTGCTTTTAGGTTTTTGTTAAGTTTTTATAAACGAACATAAAAATATGATGGATATATATATATATAGAAGTAACTGAACAGTAGGTTGTACCTAGACAGTTTTTATTTGTATTGCCATGCTTTTTTTTTAATTGGCTATGTATTATATTCTGCAGAAGGAAATTATCACAGGGATTTCGGCTGCAATACTTTGCTTGAACAAGAGGTTGTGCTAATTTAATGCTTATGCTTCATTTATGATAACATGTAATTAATGGCTTTAGATTCTTGTTTATTTTTGTACAAGACACAGATTTGTTTTATTTTATTGAAGTGAAAATCTTCGTTTTCTTATGCACATAAACTTACGACAACATATATGTTTTATTTTTATTTTTATTAATTTTTTTTTCTGGACAAAGATCTTTTTGAACATTTTGTTGTACATATGTATGTTATAGGTTATGCCTAACCCCTATAAGCTTATGTATTGATTCTTATTTTTGTTTTTGTTTGTACAAATATATTTTGAGTGTGATGTGAATATTTGTCTTCTTTGCATCATTCATGAGTATATACAGGTTATAGAAATAGTTTATCTTCTTTAAATTGTACATATGCATATATTATGTAGTAATATATGTTTCCCAAACTTACCCTATATGTATATGTAGAGTTATCATAGTTTCAAAATTTTATTCTATTTGTAATTTAATTATCAAACGTTGATTCATATCGTTGTGTTTGTATGTTTATATTTCAGTTTATAATTCATATTGTATATTTGTATCTTCAGTTACCTCTTATAATTTGTAATTATGTTTTATACTTGTTTTGTATGTTTATGTTTATAACCATTTATATTGTTTTATACTTATGTTTTAGATTTCCATGTTTATGTTTAATATTACTATGTTTGTTTATTTTTAAGCATTATCATTTAAAACTACAATTATATTCATACATATTTTATCAAAGAATAAAAATATGGAGTCTTTGATTATATTGAATAAGAGAGATTTTGTCATAAACAATTTTAAAAGATTCTATTTTAAATTTTCAAATCCAAAATTTCTTTACAGTCACATATATAACTGGTAAATAATTAAGATCTCATCAGATTATAACTTGAGGAGCTTGTATTTAATTTAAATTAGATGAAATATTTATTAAAATATGCTGTCAAAAATTCCGGGTTGTTACAATTATCCTATATCGTACGGGCACGGATGTAGCGCACTATTTTGATATTATTAGTGCCGATGGTGTAAGGCGGTCGTCATATTTTGTTTCAAATCTTTGGTAACATGATTAACTCGAGTTGATACTGAGATCTAGTAGAGATAAGGAAGGAGTTATCACCGTAGACTGGATCGGGAGTATATATGTGTAAGAAAGAGTGCATACTTGTTATATATTTTGGTTTCCAATGTTATGAGTAATATATTATATATTATAATTTTTATGCACATGAGCACCATGGACACAGTTTTCTTTATGAGTTACTGATCATTCTTGTTACAAATTAAGAATGAGTTGGCATACAAGAAATACTATGAGGAATTCAGCTTTGGGAGTTGAAGAAGGGGTAGGGTCAGGAGCTGCTACACCTAACTTTTAAGCGATGTTGAATGCTATAGTGGCAACTATGATGAGAAATGTTCAGGCCACTGCTCCTAGTGTGGTTGTTGGATGAGGTGCTCTCGTGCAAGTGCTTAGGTTTGATTTTGCCAAGTTGAGTAAATACTATTCTACTCTAGGAGGAAAACCACTTCATGGAATGGATTCAACCGTAGAAATGCATGATTAGTTGGATATCTATGTGCGCATCTTTTGAGATATGAAAGTGGATGATGCTATGAAGAGGAAACTGGCCTCTAGACAACTTCAAGGACAAGCTATGAACTGATGGAACTCCATTACCATAGCTACTGCAGAAGATTAGTTTGCTAGAGACCAGTTCAAAGAAAGGTTCTAAGATAAGTTCATTTAGGCTACTCAAAAGTCATGTTGTTTAGGAAGTTTATTGGTCTTAAGCAAGGAGAGATGTCAGTTTCTGAGTATGCTGTAGAATTTGATGCTTTATCGAGGTATGGGATATTGTTCATCGACACTCCATTAAAGAAATATGAGAAGTTCCTCATTGGTCTGGATGATTACCTTAGAGAGAAGCCGGTAGACCACATAGATGAACCATATAAGAAGCTTTTTGATAAGCTCTCTGCCATGAGAGTATTTATCCAAATGCTAGAATAGTTGTTGTCGTTTCTGCTGAGAAGGAAGAGCCAAAACCACAACAAGGCAGTGAAGGCAAGAAAAAATGGAATGGAAAGAGGAAGCAGTCTCAAGGGGGAAATGGCCAGAGAAAGCTAAGTAGGAACCTACTTGTTATAGTTGCAAGGAGAAGGGCCACCCGATTAAGGATAGAAAAGTGAGTGAGAAGAAGAAGTTCTACAATTGTGATAATCCTGGCATTTGAAGAAGGATTGTTTGAAACCTATGAATCATAGGTATATTGTGAAAGCAAACACTTTGGACGTTGTCCCGACTTCGTCAAGTGCTCCCTCTGTAAAGGAAAAGCGAAAGGGAGTCGTTATTCAAAGTATGATTTCCATTCGTGTTTTGTTTGATATTGGGGCTTCACATTCGTTCATATCCAGTGACCTATTAGACAGATTAGGATTGAGAACTGAGATTGTTAACCCACCCCTGATTATGACGTACTCTGTTGGAGGCTCTACTGGCTTTTGCATAGTTTGTCGTGGCCTAGTGCTATTTAGTCACAAATGCTCTTTTGTTTGTAATTGGTTTATCTTGAATTCTGTTGGATTCAGGATAGATTATATTAAGAAGAATGCAATGATAGTGGGTTGTGGGAAGCAACTGGTGACAATCGAAGATGTGGAAGGGTCGACGGTAGCGATTGGCCGCCAACTATAGGATGGCCTAATGGCGAGCTTTCTATATTCGCTTGAAGTTTCGCATGAGGGGTTGTCATCTATACCTATCACTAGAGAGTATCTGAATATATTTGAGGAAGTGACTCGATTGCCGCCGCATAGAGAGTTTGAGTTTCGGATAGACTCGGTGAAGGAAGCCAGACTTATAGTTATGCCTTTGAAATGTATGATACCTAGAGAGCAGAAGTAGATAGAGGTGCAAATGAATGACCTTTTGAAGAGAGGATTCATTCTAAGGAGTATATCTGAGTGGGACACTAGTAGTATTCGCAACTAAGGTAGATGACTCTTTGTGATTGCGTGTGGATTATTGTGAGCTGAATAAAGTAATGAAGAAGCACAAGTATCCACTCCCATGCATTGATGACTTCTTTAATCGGCTCCACGGTGCGAAGGTGTTCTCTCAAATGGATTTGGAAAAGGGATTTTACCAGCTTACAGTAGCAAAGTAGAGTATGCATATTACCGCGTTTCATATGCCATTAGGTTTTTATAAGTGGTTGGTGATGTCATTCATGTTGACGAATGCTCCATCATACTTTGTGGATCTCATGAATCGAGTTTCAAAGACCAGTTGCATAAGTTTGTGCTTGTGTCCGTGGATGATATTCTGATCTATTCCAAAAACGAAGATGAGCACAAGATTCACTTGAGAATTTCGCTAGAGGTGTTAAGAAAGCACAAGTTGAGAGCAAAGTTCTCTAAGTGTCACTTTTGGAGAAAAGAAATAAGGTTTTTGGGCCACGTCATTTCTAGACAGGTTATAGCAGTGGATCCTACAAAGGTTGCAGCGGTTCAAGATTGGAACCAGCCCAAAAATATTATGTACGTAAGGAGTTTCCTAGGACAAACAGGATACTATAGGCATTTTATCAAGGACTTCTCAAAGATGGCAGCATCGTTGACTAATTTAATGAAGAAGAATCAGACTTTTATTTGGGGAACGAAGTGTGAGCATGCATTTGTGAGTCTGAAAAAGAGGTTGACGAGTGCATCGGTATTGAGCATTCTAAGTGGGAAGAAGGAGTTGATGGTATGTAAAGACACTTGTGGTACTGGATTAGGAGTAGTATTGATGCAGAACTGAAAAGTCATTACCTATGCTAGTCGATAGCTAAAGCCACACGAGAGAAATTATGCAACTCATGATTTGGAATTAGTGGTGATAGTTTTTTCTTTGATGATGTGGAGGCATTATCTGCTAGGAGAAAGGTTTGAGCTCTTCACGGACTACAAATCCTTAATGTAAGTTTTCCTTCAGAAGGATCTTAATCTTCGTCAGCAATGATGGTTAGAGTTCTTAGTCACCTATGATTTTAGCATTTCTATACACTAGGAAAAGAGAATGCAGTCGTCGATGCATTGTTAGAAGACATGCTAGTTTGGAAGTAATGTTCTTGGAATGGAACCAGATTGATTGTATTACTGGGTATGATTTCAGGCTTTAATGCAAGCCTGAACAGAGATGTTGGTAAGTTTATCGATTAGATTGATTAGTCACCTATGCTAGTCAAAAGCAAGATGGTAGGCTAGCGTAGATCATAACGAAGATAGTAGAAGGAGTAGAGCCTAAGGATATGAAGCAATACAAACTCGAATGAGAAGGTTGTCTCCATATAGATGCAAGACCATGTGTTCCTAATATTGATGGTTTGTGAGATGAAGTGCTACGAGAATGCCACCATTCTTGTAACGACCCAAAATTTTCGAACCCGAAAATTCCAGATAGTTAGGGAAAAAGAAGAAAGAGATAGAAGAAGAAGAAACAGGAAACGCCAACATCTCACATTCGCAGCGGATCAAAATATAATATCAATAATAATAGTTTACAAAAGAATACTATATCTGTCGATTACATTTTAATACATCAGAGTTACACACATACTCAAACTGTGATGTCCCAGAATTTTTGACAATATCAATTTAATAATCTGTATTAAAAATTAAATTGATTTGATAATTTTTGTAAATAAATTTTGAATTGATTTAATAATTTTCCTTTAAGAAATATTTAATTGGTTAAATTTATCTTTTCAAAGTTAATAAATTAATTTCTATTTAGATGAATATATTGTTTGTATATATTATAAATAAAAAATCTTTGGTTTAAATTAATAAATGAATCTTGATTTCAAATTCTGATATATATACATATTTAATAATTTGGAAAACTATGATTTAAATTAAAATTAAGATTTTCAAAGCTATTTAATAAATAACTATATGATTTTAAATACATAAAATAAATGTTTAATTATTTAAAAAAGATTTTAGCCTAAACGT
Organism: Allium cepa; assembly: GCA_030765085.1. NCBI lineage: Eukaryota > Viridiplantae > Streptophyta > Magnoliopsida > Asparagales > Amaryllidaceae > Allium > Allium cepa. Next base: position 267,275,439 of record CM060932.1, read on the forward strand.
TTAAATAAGATTAATAATAAGATTTGTTTAACATTGTTTTTAAAATATTGATTAATAAATATGATTTGTAAATTAGATATGAGAGTTTAAAATACAACTAATAAATGAAACATTTACTCGTTTAAATAATAAGTAATTTATAACCTCTTTTATAAATTTATTTAAAATGATCAAAAATGTTATTTTGAAATAATAGATATATGTATTGTTTTTATTTGTCATTATACTTGGTTTTATTTCTTTAAAATTAGCTATATATATAACTAAGTATTTTAAAAACTAATTAATTAAGTTAAAAAGCTTTTATTTACATTTAAAATAAATACTAAATTACTTAAAGAACATGTGTAGTTTTCATAAGGCTTCTAATAACATGTGTAATTTAAACAAGCAAGGAATGTGACAAATGTTGAAATGATTTACAAGTGGCATCTTTAAATTTGATTTTCTTTTATTTTATAAAATCGGAAAATTTGCCTATATAAGTATACATCTTTCATTCTTATTTCTTTTTCTCATTTTCTAATCAAAGAAAACTTCAACTTGTTTTATTCTTAAACCTGAAATCACTTCCCTGTAACTCATTTTCAAGTTAAAGGCCTGAATCATTTTCCAAAATCTGTAAATAACCCTTCAAAACCAAAATTAGTTTACAAACTCAAATTAAACTCTTCATATCAATCTTGTAATTTATTTCAAAATGAGTGCTTGTAAAGCATCTTTCCTGTAACATTTTCAAACGTGCAAAACCTGTTCACATGCAAATCAAACTCCTCACATCAAAGATCAAATCCCTGTAAACAAATCCTTAGTTCAAACATGCAATCCATTTCCCTGTAATTCACTTCAAAATGCAATTTGGAAATTGATATTGCATGCAAATCTGTACATCTTCAAACCAAGGCAACTGCAGTTTTAAACCAAGCCTGCCTGCATTCATCTTTCAACCTGGGTATATCAAAAGGAAGTCTACAATTCAAGTTTTAAATTCAAAACAAGTTGAATCTAGAAATCATTGGAGTTGTCTGCAAGTCTTTAAAACAAGCAACTTTAGTTTTAAATTAAAATCAAAGGGGCAATGCAGTTTTAAAGTATCAAAAGCTTTTCAAAATGGAGGCTCTGCCTTCATCAAAAATATGGTGAGTAACTTTTAAAAATCTAAATTTTATCTGGTTGCATGCTATTTCTATGATAAATATTGTAGTGTGTGTATATATATAAATGTAATCTGCTGTATGCATGTTTATATGAATGTCCTCTGTTTATAGTTTCCAGTTTTCCAGTTTGTTTTAAAATTCATAATTCTTTTTGACTCAATTTCTGTTAGGATTTAGTTTACAAACAAAAATTGCTTGTTTAGTTATAAAGTAAGTTTTAAAATTGAATTAAGTTAATATAAACTTGAATTGGCTTTGGAAAATCAAACAACTGAGCAAGTTCAAATTTAATTGAAAATTCAATCATCCTGTTTTCTGGATTCATTAATATAAATTGAATATTAAAATCAAAATATGATTTGTAAAACAAAAATTATAATTTTTAGTGAAAGAATGGGAGAGCAGTTTTTGTATGAACTGGAGATGGAAATTTGTGATTTCCTGGTGATCTACTTGAAGGAGGAGGTCGGGTTTCTTCCTGATGATGGAGGGGTGATCAGAGATGCTAGGAAAAATAGTTGATGGTGATGAATTCATCAGGGAAGTTGCAGCAGTGGGATTCCTTTTAGAACCCTAGTTTTAGCCATGCTTAGTGTATTGATCACCACGGCTTGCGTAGTTGATTGAGTGCTTTAAATCTTTGGGTAGTGGTAGCTTGGCCGTAGACAAAGTCGATGCCGGAGTTTCAGAATCTACGGTGGTCGGAGTTGTGAAGACGAGGTGATTTTAGGTTTTGGTTTGGCTATGTCCAGTTTGTTCCAGGTTTTGGAATTGGGCACTCGATTGTGATTTCTGGGTGATGGACACGATTTGATGACCGTGGTGGGTTGCAGAGTTGATTTCTGATGTGTTGCGATCATCGTTGATGATCAATGGTGGCCGGAGCCACCGTGCATATGCACGGTGAAGTGATTTGTCTGGTGATGTTTTGGTTAGGTTTTGAAAGCAGAGGAGGTTGCTCGAGTTTAACTCGAGTGATTCGAGTGTTGGACTCGAAGTAACATAGGGTTTTGCTTGAGGAAAATATTGATTGTCTCGGGTAAATTTTTATTTACAGGTTTTAACCTGTAAGTTTTTAAAAATTTAAAACTGGAATTTAAAATGTGAACTAGAGATTTAAACTAGATTTAAATGAGAGTTTAAGTTTGGATTCAAATGTAGTTTGAATCACAGTTGTAAAATAAAATAAAGTTTTTAAAATTTAATTTGTTTGACAAATTTAAAATGTTAAATAGTTTGAATTTAAAAGTAAAGCTTCAAATAAAATAGAGATTTAAACCTAAGTTTAAATCTGGATTCAAATCTAAATTTGAATCTTAGTTTTGAATAAAAGAAGATTTTAAATTGTTTTAAACAGTTTGAATGATAAAGTGAATTTTTTTAAATTGATTTGAATTTAAAACGAGATTGTGTTTTAATTTTTTTTTAAACTTCTATTATAAGATAAATAGTTCTTTAACTTGTGAAATTAAAAGGGTTTTGTAATTGTTTTAAACTTTGTTAAAGTTAATTTGTTTTCATTTTAAATCTTAAATTTAAAATGAAAATTTAAAAGTAAATTTTGAAATTAAATTGTTTTTAAATACCTCATTAATGATAATTTGCTCATTAGTAAGAAAAATGTTTTTATAATTGAAGATTTAATGATTTGTAATTATTAAGTTAATTAAAATGGGAAATTAATGATTTGGATTAATTTAGTAATTAAAGGTTTAAATTAGTTAATTAAGGTATAAGTTAATTAATCTAGGATAAATTAATTGGTAATTAAGGATCATTAATTAAATAAGATTTAAATTTTAAATTAATAATTACTTATTAATTAATTAAATAATTAAGGATTAATTAAGTTACAATTAACACTTAATTAATTAAATAATTAGAGATTCATTAATGGATAATTGAAGATAAATTAATTGGTAATTAACAATGGTTAATCTAAGTTAATTACTTAAGGAAGTAATTAAAGACTGGTTAATGAAGATCATTAACTTAGGATTAATTTATAATTAATTAATGTGGTTAATTTTAATAATTAAATAGATTAATTAATTAAAGATAATCAATTGTGAAATTGTTTAAGTGTAATTACTTAATGGAAGTAATTAATTACTTAATGTAATTAATTGAGTTTAATGGGATTAGTTTGAATTAATTAATTAAGTTTAATTAATTTTAAACACCGAATGATTTGATGATAATTACTTAATGTAATTAATGGAGTTTAATTACTTGGTGAAGTAATTATGGACCTATGGTAATTACTGGATGTAATTAATTAAAGATGGTTTAAGAATGGAAGTAATTTGAGTATAATTACTTAGTAATTAATCAAGGGATTAATTAAGATAATTAATTAGGAATAATTTATTTATTTAATGAAGTAATTAAAGTTAGTTAATTACTAAATGTGATTAATCAAGAGAGATTAATAATTGTGGTTTAATTAAGTTATTTCATAATATAATTAATTAATTAAAATGTAATTAGAGATCATTAATTTATATAATTAATGATGTAATTAAAAGTTGATTAATTAAGATTAATTAATCAATGATAAGTGATTAAAGGTAATTAATTAAGGATTAATGTAATTGATTATAGTTAATTAATTAATGAAGTAATTAAAGGTTAATTACTATTTTTAGTTAAGGATAATTAATTTGTGAAATTAATTAAAGGACGATTACTTGAATTTAATTAAAGGATAATTAATTAAGGGTGATTAATTAGGTAATTAATTTGAATGACTAATTAATTGATTTGTAATCGATTAAATGGTTATGTAAGCAAGATTTTTAAAGATAAAGTAATTAATTTGATTCACTTTAAATTAATTAGAGATGCAAGTAATTAATTTAATTCATTTTAAATTAATTATAGTGTGATTAAGTAAATCCTTGCTTATGTATGAATGGATGATTTTGATTGCCTTAAATGGTTTGTGATCTTAGATATGAGATTAGTGATGGTGTGTGATATGAATGCTTTGGTTGCATGTGATGATAATATGGATTATCTGTTTATAATGATAATGTGGATTATCTGTTTACGATGATAATGTTGATTATCTATTGTGATTTGTGAATTATCTATCTGTGTATGTATAGATAAGGAATTGAAATTGTTTTAAATTTTAAAACAACTTGGCCTTCAAAAACACGTTTTGGATTTCGATGAGACCGGGATCGAGTTTCCAGATTTGGATATCCGAAAACCACATCGATCCAAATTAACGATAGGTCGTGAATCTCAAGTGAAGATGAAGATTCAGAGTGGAAGGGTTATCGTCGTTAACTCTGAGGGTGATTCCAAAATGAGTGTAACGAAATAATGCCTCCGATTTCGTTCGAACACGGAACGAACTTGTATGGATTGAATGCTTTCAGGACATCGTTAGGTGGACGATGAGCATTCTAAGTGATGTGTTCTATAAAGGTAATCATAGCCTCAAGCCTCATCAACCGGGAATGGCTAAAATAGGGGAGGTGCAGCAAGGCTAAGTGGGTCATGCCCAAGTAGGACGAGATTTTCCCCTGTCTAGAGGTCCCTTTTATTTCAGGTGTGTGGGCAATTGTTGAGCTCCAACTGCCAGGGTTGTCTGGTTCGGGACTGTCCAGTAAGGGGTGGTTCCGGCCTTGTGTTGCAAGGGATTGGGAGTAATCCTCGGTACGTTGATCTAGGCCACGTACAGTGATGGGCGGTACCCCAATAGCCCTACCATTGTATGGAATCCAAAATCCAATAAGTACCATCAGATTTGATTGTATTACCCAGTTTTGTGGCTAGTAGTTGGAATTTAATAAATGTAACAATTTCGGCTATTTTCTATTTACTTGAAAACCCTAGACCTATTATAATATCACTGGATTTCCTTTCAAATGTTTTGGTTAGCATAAGGTAAAAACTTTTCCATGTTTATGTGTGGGAAGTCTTACGTGATACCTTTTGTTTCAAAGGTTTTTCAAAGCCAAGCAACCTTAACCTGTTACTCACACCAGATCCATGTCCGACCCGGAGTTTATTTCTGTTTTTCTTAAACTCTTGGGTACTCAAATTTTTATGAGTAACCAAGGGATTCAGGTTAGCTTTGACGAATTTTGGAAGAGCAATGGAGCAGGAGGCTTCAGCATTGTAGATATTTATATTATTCCGCTGTGTTGGTTTCTCTGAGTAGATTCCTTGTATTGTATTGAGTTGTATAACTAGACAGGTATTTATAACTGTCTAGTATGTGATCTATAATCTATGTAACTCTGATAATTGTTGTATATTATGTAATATTTATGTAATTAATATAATTTATTCATTCCGTTGTTGAGATTCTGATGTTGATTCTTCTTTCTTCTCTTTCTTTCCTCTTTTCTATCCCTTTCTTTCTTCAAGATGATGCGATTTTCCGTGGTGAGAAAGTCTGGTCGTCACATTTGGTATCAGAGCATTAGGTTGAGTGAATACCTAGGCTCTGGAGTGGTGTCTATCTTGAGAGAGCGTATTTGTAATTTTAGATATATTATATATACTTATTTCTACCTATCTGTTGGGTTACCTGTTCAGGTTTTCCAATATAAGTTATAAAGGTAGATGTGGTAGTGGTGTGTATAACGACTACCATTGGTTGGAGTTTGAATGTTTGAGGTTGGAAGTGAATTTGTCGAGACTGTAGACCTAATACCGTCTCGAGTGAGTTTTGTAGCGGTGTACAGATTTCATCGATCTCTGATGGAAACCTGTTAAGATTCGGAGTCTATTTTAGAAGTTGGATGAGTAGAGTTTGGATCTGTCAGCTAGGCAGAAGCGAGTGATGGTATCTTGATACCTCAGGAAGCAGTAGCTGCGTGATGAGATGCAGTGACTATGGATGTTCCCGAAGATGTTTTCTTTGAAACAAGTTTAAGGAAGTAGGTCTGCATCGGTGATGTGGCTGTGTTCAGCATGGTGTTTCTGTTTGGTTTGAGGTCCGAGTTTCTCAAAGAGCTTTGGATTAGGAAATCTTTAGCATTTGCGTCAGCAGTGCAGCTTGGAGTGTTCTGTATGTAGGCAGGGAGTCTTCTGGCTTAGTAGTTGTTCTGAAGGAGGAGTTTAGAAGCAGCAGAGTGGACCCGTTTGTTTTATGGATTGGCTAGATAAGCGTAAGCTGTTCTGTTTGGTAAAGAGAGAACAATTTTTCTTTGGATATTTGGTCTAGTTTGATCGCAAAAGTTACTTGCGATAGCTGAGTGTTCTCTTGGGTTATCAAAGTTTTTTCGGATGTCTTCAGGGAAGTCAGAAGTTTGTCCGCATCTGAAGATTGAGTTTTCTTATCGACTAGGATTCCAGGAGTGCTACCGGTGGTTCAGTTTAGTAGAAGGATGATTCTTAGAGATTGAGTTTGTGTCGCAGCCAAGGGTTTTGGAGAAACTTCTGATATTTTCTTTTATGGATCTGTTAAACCATATTTCTGGGATGTGTTGCCCAGTTTGTGCTCGTGTTCTTCATCAGCATTCTTATCTACTTCGGATCAAAGTTGTGGAGCAGAAGCAGTTTGGAATGCATATGTTTGTCTTCCCCGGATAGGAGAAGTTTGTTCTATCTTCTGATGTTTGAAGAGCAGAGTTTGTGTTCTTGGATTTTTATTGATCTTGAGGAGATCATTGTGTTGGGTTGTTTTTGATTTAGTTTGTTTCTAAAGGCATCAGCAAGGGTTGAGCTGATCAGTAAGGATGTAGGCAGCCCAGGATCGCCCGAAAACTTTTGTGGATAAGAGACGGAGGAATTTGGATTCCGGAGTCGGAGATTTGATTTTGGATAAGTTTTTCTCCGATCAAAGGGAGCTATAAGATTGGGTAAATCTGATCAGAAGCTAGCTCTGAAGCGTTTTGGATCTTTTCTGTGTTCTTGTAAGAATAAGTGATTGATCTACAAGATTGAATTTCTAGTTTGGATAACCGGGATTCGATGAGTTTCACGTATCTCTGAGGGAGTACGTGTTCTATCTCTCTCTGGTTTTGGAACCAGCAGTTCAGGAGTTTTGGTTGTTGAGTCAGACTTGTCTGTAGGTCTGATATCCTGTTTAATGTTGTAGATCTGGATGAATAGGGGCTCTGTAGCTTAGTAGTTTCGATTGTTTGGATTCTCTAGAGCGAGTATCCTGATGTTTATACTTGGGAAACTCGAGGAAATTCTATCCAGAATTTTGTCTGGATAGTTAGATTTGTTTGATTAGATGAATTGTTTGCTATGGTTGTTAGCATATGTTTGATATATGCTTGTGTTTAAAAATTAAAATCTTTAATGAGATTATTAAATTACCTTTGTTTTAAATTTCGGGGACGAAATTCTTTTAAGGGGAGGAATGTGATATCCCAGAATTTTTGGCAATATCAATTTAGTAATCTGTATTAAAAATTAAATTGATTTGATAATTTTTGTAAATAAAATTTGAATTGATTTAATAATTTTCCTTTAATAACTATTTAGTTGGTAGAATTTATCTTTTAAAAGTTAATAAATTAATTTCTATTTAGATGAATATATTGTATGTATATATTAAACATAAACAATCTTTGGTTTAAATTAATAAATGAATCTTGATTTCAAATTCTGATATATATACATATTTAATAATTTGGAAAACTATGATTTAAATTAATATTAAGCTTTTCAAAGCTATTTAATAAATAACTATATGATTTTAAATACATACAATAAATGTTTAATTATTTAAAAGGGATTTTAGCCTAAAGATTTAAATAAGTTTAATAATAAGATTTGTTAAACATTGTTTTAAAATATTGATTAATGAATATGATTTGTAAATTAGATATGAGAGTTTAAAATACAACTAATAAATGAAACATTTATTCATTTAAATAATAAGTAATTTATAACCTCTTTTGTAAATTTATTTAAAATGATCAAAAATGTTATTTTCAAATAATAGATATATGTATCGTTTTTATTTATAATTATACTTGGTTTTATTTCTTTAAAATTAGCTATATATATAACTAAGTATTTTAAAAACTAATAATTAAGTTAAAAAGCTTTTATTTACATTTAAAATAAATACTTAATTACTTAAAGAACATGTGTAGTTTTCATAAGGCTTCTAATAACATGTGTAATTTAAAAAAGCAAGGAATGTGACAAATATTGAAATGATTTACAAGTGACATCTTTAAATTTGATTTTCTTTTATTTCATAAAATCAGAAAATTTGCCTATATAAGTATACATCTTTCATTCTTATTTCTTTTTCTCATTTTCTAATCAAAGAAAACTTCAACCTGTCTTATTCTCAAACCTGAAATCACTTCCCTGTAACTCATTTTCAAGTTCAAGGCCTAAATCATTTTCCAAAATCTGTAAACAACCCTTCAAAACCAAAATTAGTTTAAACTCTTCATATCAAAATCTAAATCCCTGTAATTTATTTCAAAATGAGTGCCTGCAAAGCATCTTTCATGTAACATTTTCAAACATGCTCCTCATATCAAAGATCAAATCCCTGTAAACAAATCCTCAGTTCAAACATGCAATCCATTTCCTGTAATTCACTTCAAAATGCAATTTGGAAATTGATATTGCATGAAAATCTGCACACCTTCAAACCAAGGCAACTGTAGTTTTAAACCAAGCCTGCCTGCATTCATCTTTCAACCTGGGTATATCAAAAGGAAGTCTACAATTCACGTTTTAAATTCAAAACAAGTTGAATATGGAAATCAATGGAGTTGTCTGCAAGTCTTTAAAACAAGCAACTTAAGTTTTAAATTAAAATCAAAGGGGCAATGCAGTTTTAAAGTATCAAAAGCTTTTCAAAACGGAGGCTTTGTCTTCTTCAAAAATATGGTGAGTAACTTTTAAAAATCTAAATTTTATCTGGTTGCATGCTATTTCTATGATAAATATTGTAGTGTGTATATATATAAACGTAATCTGTTGTATGCATGTTTATATTAATGTCCTCTGTTTATAGTTTCCAGTTTTCCTCTTTGTTATAAAATTCATAATTCTTTTTGACTCAATTTCTGTTAGGATTTAGTTACAAACAAAAATTGTTTGTTTAGTTATAAAGTATGTTTTAAAATTGAATTAAGTTAATATAAACTTGAATTGGCTTTGGAAAATCAAACAACTGAGCAAGTACAAAATTAATTGAAAATTCAATCATCCTGTTTTCTGGATTCATGAATATAAATTGAATACTAAAATCAAAATATGATTTCTAAAACAAAAATTATAATTTTTAGTGGAAGAATGGGAGATCAGTTTTGGTATGAACTAGATAAATTTGTGATTTCCTGGTGATATACTTGAAGGAGGAGGTTGGGTTTCTTCCTGATGATGGAGGGGTGATCAGAGATGCTAGGAAAAATAGTTGATGGTGATGAAATTCATCAGGGAAGTTGCAGCAGTGGGATTCCTTTTAGAACCCTAGTTTTAGCTGTGCTTAGTGTATTGATCACCACGGCTTGCGTAGTTAATCGAGTGCTTTAAATCTTTGGGTAGTGGTAGCTTGGCCGTAGACGAAGTCGATGCCGGAGTTTCAGAATCTACGGTGGTCGGAGTTGTGAAGACGAGGTGATTTTAGGTTTTGGGTTGGTGATGTCCAGTTTGTTCTAGGTTTTGGAATTGGGCGCTCGATTGTGATTTCTGGGTGATGGACACGATTTGATGATCGTGGTGGGTTGCAGAGTTGATTTCTAATGTGTTGCGATCATCGTTGATGATCAATGGTGGCTGGAGCCACCGTGCATATGCACGGTGAAGTGATTTATCTGGTGATGTTTTGGTTAGGTTTTGGAAGCAGAGGAGGTCGCTCGAGTTTAACTCGAGTGATTGGAATGTCGGACTCGAAGTAACCTACGGTTTTGCTCGAGGAAAATATTAATTGTCTCGGGTAAATTTTTAGTTACAGGTTTTAACCTGTAAGTTTTTAAAAGTTTAAAACTAGAATTTAAAATGCGAACTAGAGATTTAAACTAGATTTAAATCAGAGTTTAAGTTTGGATTCAAATGTAGTTTGAACCACAGTTGTAAAATAAAATAAAGTTTTTAAAATTTAATTTGTTTGACAACTTTAAAATGTTAAATAGTTTGAATTTAGAAGTAAAGCTTTAAATAAAATAGAGATTTAAACCTAAGTTTAAACCTGGATTCAAATCTAAATTTGAATAGTTTTGAACTAAAAGAATATTTTAAATTGTTTTGAATAGTTTGAATGATAAAGTGAATTTTTTTAAATTGATTTGAATTTAAAATGAAATTGTGTTTTATTTTTTTTAACTTCTATTATAAGATAAATAATTCTTTAACTTGTGAAATTAAAAGGGTTTTGAAATTGTTTTAAACTTTGTTAAAGTTAATTTGTTTTCATTTAAATCTTAAATTTAAAATGAAATTTTAAAAGTATAGTTTGAAAATAAATTGTTTTTAAATACCTCATTAATGATAATTTGATCATTAATAAGAAAATTGTTTTTATAATTGAAGATTTAATGATTTGTAATTATCAACTTAATTAAAATGGACAATTAATGATTTGGATTAATTTAGTAATTAAAGGTTTAAATTAGTTAATTAAGGTATAAGTTAATTAATTTAGGATAAATTAATTGGTAATTAGGGATCATTAATTAAATAAGATTTAAATTTTAAATTAATGATTAGTTATTAATTAATTAAATAATTAAGGATTAATTAAGTTACAGTTAATACTTAATTAATTAAATAATTAGAGGTTAATTAATGGATAATTAAAGATAAATTAATTGGTAATTAACAATGGTTAATCTAAGTTAATTACTTAAGGAAGTAATTAAAGACTAGTTAATGAAGGTCATTAACTTAGGATTATTTAATAATTAATTAATGTGGTTAATTTTAGTAATTAATTATATTAATTAATTAAAGATAATCATTTGTGAAATTGTTTAAGTGTAATTACTTAATGGGAGTAATTAATTACTTAATGTAATTAATTGAGTTTAATGGGATTAGTTTGAATTAATTAATTAATTTTAATTAATTTTAAACATCGAATGATTTGATGATAATTACTTAATGTAATTAATGGAGTGTAATTACTTGGTGAAGTAATTATGGTAATTACTGGATGTAATTAATTAAAGATGATTTAAGAATGGAAGTAATTTAAGTATAATTACTTAGTAATTAATCAAGGGATTAATTAGGAATAATTTATTTATTTAATGAAGTAATTAAAGTTAGTTAATTACTAAATGTGATTAATCAAGAGAGATTAATAATTATGGTTTAATTAAGTTATTTCATAATATAATTAATTAATTAAAATGTAATTAGGGATCATTAATTTATATAATTAATGATGTAATTAAAAGTTGATTAATTAAGATTAATTAATCAATGATAAGTGATTAAAGGTAATTAATTAATGTAATTAATTAAGGATTAATGTAATTGATTATAGTTAATTAATTAATGAAGTAATTAAAGGTTAATTACTATTTTTGGTTAAGGATAATTAATTTGTGAAATTAATTAAAGGACGATTACTTGAATTTAATTAAAGGATAATTAATTAAGGGTGATTAATTAGGTCATTAATTTGAATGACTAATTAATTGATTTGTAATCGATTAAATGGTTATGTAAGCAAGATTTTTAAAGATAAAGTAATTAATTTGATTCACTTTAAACTAAATATAGATACAAGTAATTAATTTAATTCATTTTAAATTAATTATAGTGTGATTAAGTAAATCCTCGCTTATGTATGAATGGATGATTTTGATTGCCTTAAATGGTTTGTGATCTTAGATATGAGATTAGTGATGCTGTGTGATATGAATGCTTTGGTTGCATTGTGATGATAATATGGATTATCTGTTTATAATGATAATGTGGATTATCTGTTTATGATGATAATGTTGATTATCTATTGTGATTTGTGAATTATCTATCTGTGTATGTATAGACAATAGAATTGAAATTGTTTTAAATTTTAAAACAACTTGGCCTTATGTAACGACCCAGAATTTTTATTAATTTAAAATTTGTATATTTAGTTAATTTTAAATATTAATAAGTGAAATTAAACAGTCGAATAAATTTTATTTCGAATAATTGGATTTAATTGGATAATTAAATCGATAATTTAATAGTTGAAATTACAGAAATAATTGAATAACGGGTTAAATATGACTGAAAATGATTTGTAAAATTTTATTTTATCATATTGAAGTTATAATGATGTTATAGAACTTTTAAAATTGAATTTAAAGTTAATTTGTGAAAATTAAATATTTTAATATTTAAATCGACTAGTGAAATTTGTCATTTTTCGAACAGTCTCAGAATTGGATGAAACTAGTTCCATTGGATCAGTAATAGTTTGTTATTATCGGATTTCAATTTTCGTAGCAATCGGAGTTTTTGTTTGACCATGGCAGCTCGAAACGTATCGAAATTGTTTTAATATTAATTTAGCGAGTTAAAATAGCCATTTTTCAAACAGTCTCGGATTTCGACGGAACCAGTTTCATCGGATCCGTAATATGATATTATTGTATGTTTTCAAATTTCGTGTCAATCAGATTTGCCGTTTGTCCGGTGCAAGCCAAAACGCCTAGAAATTTGATTTACCGATTTAATTAAAAATCGAACGTTTATTGCCATAACTCGCACTGATGATCGAATTAGCTCCCGAAACATGTTCCATTGTGTTCTGAACGCGGGAAAAACCTTAGGAACGCCAACCGGCACGCTTCGTTTGGATTTTGGAAATTCCGGGATGAATAATGTTTGAGAAAATTTCTATAAAAGGCCCTATGTTTTCACATTTGCAAAAAAAAATAAGAAACCTAACCCTAAAAACCTTCAGCCGTCGGCCTCATAAACCAATGGCCGAAACTCAATCTTCTTCCCCTTCCAATTTCTTCAAATCCAAGCACTGATTCAAGAAACGTTCAACTAGGAAAACGTAGATCTTGTCGAGACGAAGATATCCAACGGCTATGATCGTATATGGAGCTGCGGATTGATGGCTATTGGAGTTGGAACCATGGCCGGTCGCGCACGTTTTTTGAGATAGGGAGAGGGCCAAGCGTCACAAGGCTCTGGCCGTGGGCGTGTTTCGCGTAGGCGCACGCGAGGGAGGAGGCCGATCATCTTCTGATCGACCGAAGGGAGGTGCGATTTGCAAAGTGCGAACGTGTATATGGGTTCGGCTGCAAGTTTCAAACGAACGGAAAGATGAAGGAAGTCACGGCCGTGGTTTGCAGTGAAGGGATCTAACGGCTAGGATTGGTTAGGGTTTTAAATAAAAAAATGTTGTAATTTTTCATACGAGGTCGAAAACGCACGAAACAAGTTGCGTTGGGTTCGTATGGACGAATACTACGCTATGGAGCTGGATTGGAGTCGTTTGGAGTTAGCGAAAATTTCGGGTAAAATTAAACATCCGTTTAATTTTATTCGAAATAAAAGCTGAAAACGAAATTGAAACCAAGGTGAGAACTTCTCACTCAATCGAATCGGTTTCGATTTTAATTTTAAATAGTTAGATTTAAAATTCTTGAATGTATGTTTGAATGATGATTGTTATCTATTGATTGTTAGAATAGACATTATACGCCGTGAGTAAGCGGAGGTTGTTTATTAAAAACATATACCGCGAATATTTCACAGTATAGTGAAATTGGTATTATTTATGTACTTGGAGTTGATTTCCCGCATTATATAGCGGATGAGACCCTATTGCGCCGCCTATTAAGCGGGTATTATTATAAATCCCATATACCGCGATAATTCCGTACTGGAACGGAATTGGTATTGTGCTAACATATTTGGATGCAGGGAAACAGGTTGGAGGGATCCAACTGTATTCCTCACCAGTATTTAATTTATTTCAGATATTGTGATATTTGATTGATTATCATATCGATATATGATGTCGTTGTGGTCGTGATTGACTATTTGGTGTGTAGCATCATTGGGCCAATTTTGGAATTTTAAAAGGATTTTAAAATGATTTTTGAAAGTATACGTTTATAAAATATTTTTGGAATTGATTAATTTTAAATAAATAAAAGTTATAATGTTAATGTTATAAAAATTATGATTTTTGAGAAATATAGTTAAAAGTTGATTTTTGAAAATATGGGGTTAATGATTTTATAAAATAGTTTAAATCGGGATTTTTGAATTTATTTAAAAAAGTTTAAATATAGGATATATGAAATTTGATTTTTTATAAATCAAAGAAAATAGTGAAATTATAAAGGAGTTTAAAGACGTTTTTAAAATAATAGTATAAATTGATTTATATAAAAGATTTATAAATTGATATTTATAAATTAAAAATATTTGAATTATAAAACGAGTTTTTATAAGTGTTAGAATGAATTGTAAATGAATTTCATAAATGAATGAAATTTATAGAATTATAAACGGTGAAGTTATAAATGGAATTTTATAAGCAGTATGTTTATAAAATTTATAAAGTTATTAAAAGAATAGATTTGGGTAAATAAAAGAATCTTATAAGTTATAAGATTTATAATTTGGGAAGTCTTAGAAAAAAAGAACGATTTTGTAAACAAATAAATTATAAGTATTTAACTTATAATATGAACTTTTGGTATATAATTGAGATATAAATTGAGATAGGTTAATAAATGAGATTTATAAAAGGAAGTCGTTATAAAATAAATAGAAATGGAATTTATAAACATTGTTTTATAAATCCGCAAATGACTTTTTGATAAGCAAATTGTTATAACTTATTAATGGAGTTATATTCACGTTTTAGACAGTGAATAATCCTTTAAAATAAAATGTATAGAAATGATGAAATTGGTTAACGAAGTATATTCACGTTTTTGGATAGTGAATATCATGTTAAAGAAAATGTTCTGGATGTGATGTTTTAAATAGAATTAAAACGATCTAACGATGTTTTTAAAATGTGTTAAGATTCGAAAGCATAGATTTCAACATTCATTGTTGAAATAGACGTTTTCGAGAAATAGAAGGAGATGGTGGACTATAACACTGTTGTTATAGTAAATGATTTTCGAAAGGAAATGTTTTATATAGTATTGGGATTTATATATCTATTTTAATTTCGAATCCCTATACTAGTGATTTTGGGTTGTCGTAATGATATTTTACGCAACATTCGTTTTGGCCCAAATAAATATGTTTAAGACAATGATTTCCTTAAAGAATGAAATATATACTTAATTTCGATTTAAGTATAATGAATATTTTTCAAATGTTGAAAATAAATAGATTTGTGAATTACTTATCAATAAGTAAGTATGGAAATGTTTTTTCAATGTGAAATGAAACGTTTTTGAGAATTTATCTTTTTGAAGATAAATTGAAAATGGATAATTGAAATCGTGTATTCATAAATATTTTGGAATGTAAATTCACTATAGAATTTATAAGTGAAAAGGGGAATTTGTTTAAAAAAATAAACGTTGATTTATTTTTGAAGTGTGGGAATAAATTTACGGATTTAGAACGTAAATATAAAGTAAATCGTTAAGGATTTATTTAATGGGTTTAAATGAACCATGTTGAAATGAAAGTATTTCCGCGTAAGGAAAATGATTGAAATTTGTTTTCAAAAGTGCTAAAGATGAAAAGTGATGTGAAAATTGTTTTCAAATGGTTGAAGTGTGAAAATTATATATCTTGTAAAGATATTTTTGGAAAATAAATAATTTGAAAAATTATTTGGAATCTGGTGATGTTGTGCATATCCATTGATAGTTCAATAACCGACTATCAATATTTACCTTTGAATGGGTATTTGTTGCGTTTTGCTTGAATTTGAATGCCACACTTATTTTTAAATAAGCGCTCACTATTCGGGTTAGCCGGGAAAGGACCTTGGGGTTGTATAACCCATTCCGAATATGTGATACGTCGTTATGAATTGCATTTGAAGACCGGTGTTGAAGACAGGATATTTTCAAAAGTGAAAGGACAACTCGTCGAATTTCTTTGCATCGACTGGTCCCCGGTATAGAGACTCCATATGTGATGAGAAGTCCGGACGTGATTAGTGAATATCCGGATTGCAAGGACTTCTTTGTAAGTGCCTTCGGTTCTGTTCGATCCTGCAACAGACTTGTATGGATAGTATGTCTGACATTACAAATTGAGATATAAAGCTGATTTCTTTCAAATATATTCTGTTGGTGGCGGAGAATTTATTCTTTTATCTTAACACCCTTCTCTGAGACATACGAGCTCAGAGGTTATGTAGTTGATGGTTATCAGCGATATATTCCCAATTTGGTAATGTGACATGCTGAGTGTTGCTGTGAAATGATCATTGTTGATCATTTGTGATATGATCATTTGTTTGATCATTTATCTTTATGATCATTACTTTGATCATTTGTTGACCCAAAGCATGGCTTTGTACCAAAGCGTGGCTTTGTGGACGAGACTTCGTCGGACCTCACACCCCAGAAATGGTCAAAACAGGAAGGATGCAGCAAGGTTATTATGGGGTAGTGCCCCTTTAGTGTATGTCATTCCTTCTGGATAGAGGTGGTATCATGGTATGGAGCCCAGATACTTAACCTATGTTGTTGCTGCAAACTTATTACTTTATGGTTGTTGGAAATCGAGGATCCTCAGAAGTAGATCGGTTACGATCAGGGGATGGCATATTCGTGTCAGTAGTTACCCAGTTAAGGGTAACCCGGCCTTTTGTTGGCAGAGATCCGGTTTGGTTCTCGGGACGTCATTCCAGAGGCGTTTCCATGTGGCAATGGGAAGTTCCTTGGCCTGACCATTTGTTGGAAATCCAAAGAAACAATACGATCTTGTACGGTTTTAGTTGTAGAACCTATCATTCACTTATGGTGGTCACCACTGTTTGGATGGTAGCTATAGTAGGCATAAGTGGGAAATGCCTATGCTGGCTAAGATTTATATCTTTACTTTCGAAAATGATTTTCCCTACACTATGCACTAGTAATAATATCAAATGTTTCTTTTTTAATGCGTATCAAGCATCTTTGACTATCATAAGGAGAAATCTCATCTGATTCTGCGTTTGCATTGTGTGTGTGTGCGGGAGACCTTATGGTAGTCTCATTTTTAAAAGCATTGCGAATCTATTTTAAAATTATCCTATTCTTTGTTTTAAAGATAAACTGTTTTGAGTTCTCACACCAGTCACATGACTGACTCTAAGTTTATTGTTTTCCTTTCTAAACTCTAGGTGCCCACCAATTTCCACACGGGCAGTCAAGAGTCAGGTTTATCAGGATATTCTGGAATTCAGGAGTTGCTGGAGGCAAGATGGATGGCATGGCGTATTCACTAGTATATAGTATTTCTTTTTCCGCTGTTTGTTGTTGTACACTCTGATGATATAATGTAATGTAATGTGATGTAATGTAATGTAATAACTGACATAGTTCTTTGTTTAAAGATTATTCATTTATATATTATATGTTGTTCCGCTGCGATTGTGAGATTCTGATATTGTTCTGCTGTTTTTTCTGTTCTGTTCTATCTTTTCTCTCTTCTTCTATCTTTTTTTTATAAAAAACCTAAGAATTCGTATTTCCGTTCATCTTGAGTTAATCAATGGAGATTAGTGTATATTCAAGGAGTACGGATTTGCGGGTCCTCACACCTTAAAAGACACGTTTTGGATTTCGATGAGACCGGGATCGGGTTTCCAGATTTGGATATCCGAAAACTACATCGATCCAAATTAACAATAGGTCATGAATCTCAAGTGAAGATAAAGATTAAGAGTGCAAGGGTTATCGTCGTTAACTCTGAGGGTGATTCCGAAATGAGTAATGAAATAATGCATTCGGTTTCGTTCGAACCCAGAACGAACTTGTATGGATTGAATGCTTTCAG
The DNA here is from genome assembly GCA_030765085.1 of Allium cepa. Lineage (NCBI taxonomy): Eukaryota > Viridiplantae > Streptophyta > Magnoliopsida > Asparagales > Amaryllidaceae > Allium > Allium cepa. The sequence goes on from CM060932.1 coordinate 267,293,468, forward strand.
AACATCGTCAGGTGGATGATGAGCATTCTACGTGATGTGTTCTATAAAGGTAATCGTAGCCTCAAGCCTCATCAATCGGGAATGGCTAAAACAGGGGCATTGCAGCAAGGCTAAGTGGGTCATGCCCAAGTAGGACGAGATTTTCCCCTGTCTAGAGGTCCCTTTTATTTCGGCTGTGTGGGAAGTTGTTGAGCTCCAACTGCCGGGGTTGTCTTGTTCGGGACTTTCCAATAAGAGATGGTTCCGGCCTTGTGTTGCAGGGGATTGGGAGTAATCCTCAGTACGTTGATCGAGGCCACATACAGTGACGGGCGGTACCCAGTAGCCCTGCCATTTTATGGAATCCAAAATCCAATAAGTACAATCGGATTTGATTGTATTACCCACTTTTGTGGCTAGTAGCTGGAATTTAATAAATGTAACAATTTCGGCTATTTTCTATTTACTTGAAAACCCTAGACCTATTATAATATCACTAGAATTCCTATCAAATGTTTTGGTTAGCGTAAGGTGAAAACTTTTCCATGTTTATGTGTGGGAAGTCTTACGTGATACCTTTTGTTACAAAGGTTTTTCAAACTTAAGCAACCTTAACCTGTTACTCACACCAGACCCATGTCTGACCCGGAGTTTATTTCTGTTTTTCTTAAACTCTTGGGTACTCAAATTTTTACGAGTAGCCAAGGGATTCAGGTTAACTTTGACGAATTGTGGAGGAGTAATGGAGCAGGAGGCTTCAGCGTTGTAGATATTTATAGTATTCCGCTGTGTTGGTTTCTCCGAGTAGATTCCTTGTATTGTATTGAGTTGTATAACTAGACAGGTGTTTATAACTGTCTAGTATGTGATGTATAATCTGTGTAACACTGATAATTGTTGTATATTATGTAATATTTATGTTATTAATATAATTTATTCGTTCCGCTATTGAGATTCTGATGTTGATTCTTCTTTCTTCTCTTTCTTTCCTCTTTTCTATCCCTTTCATTCTTCAAGAAGATGTGATTTTCTATGGTGAGAAAGTCGGGTCGTCACACAAACACTAGACATATACAAATCAACATGTCTCAAATAATCAGAAATATATTACAGCGGAAACACTCCATACGTTCCTACCATCCAGCTCGCCTCCTGAGCTCCAGAACGACTTTTCTTGAAAATTTGTAATACTCGGTCTGACCCGAGCATTACATTAAAGTAACACCCAGGTCGGGCTGGAAAACAGCGTGAGTAAACCCATCTAACATGGAATACAAAGTATACAACTTATATAAGACCTGGGATAACTCGTATCAATTTACAAATTCACAATTTGTTATTGACTTCTCTAATTTCACACATCAATATCTGAGTACCAAAAACTTAGATTAAACAGTCCAATTCACTTAAATCATTTCATTCCAGCCTATTGATTTCACATATCAATCTATAAAAATTCGAAGTGGTTTCGGGTATTTTCTAATACCCGAACCCAGTCTCTTCGAGTCTCATTCAAGGCATCCAATACCATTCAATCATCCATAAGCAAACTTGATCACTTCCAAATTAATGTAATTAAGTCTAATTGAATTACTAACCTCCTAGATTTCTTCGCTTAACATTAATTAATTTCAAATAAATTTTTATCCATCTCAATTAATCACCCTAAATTAATTATCCTTAAATTGCATTCAAGTAATTATCTTTAGTTACTTACACCAATTAATTAACTATAATTAATTACATTAATTCTTAATTACTTATATTACTTAATTACCCATAAATCGCTTATTATTGATTAATTGATCTGAATTAATCCACCTTCACATCATTAATTATATAAATCAATGATTGCTAATTACATCTTAATTTATCCTAATCTAAGTTAATTACATTTAGTAATTAATCATTAATTAGACCGTAAATATTAATCACTCTTGATTTATCTCAACCAGTAATTTACTATCTTATTTTTACTTCATTAATTAAATTAATTACTCTTTAAATAATTATCTTAGTTAATCTCTTGATTAATTACACAAAGTAATCATACCCAAATTACTTCTGTTAACAAATCATCATTCAACTAGCTACATCCAGTAATTATTAATTAATTACTTCCCCAAGTAATTATTAATTCATTACTCCATAATTATTAAGTAATAACCTTCATTGTTAATTTATAAAACTTAATTACCCATTTGTAACTCACTAATTACAAATTAATCATTCACTAATTACAAATCAATTACTTAATTAATCTTTAATTTATTTCATAAATTATCAAATCTTAATTATACTTAAGGTAAACATCCTCTTTGTTAAATACTAAATCACATTACTAAAACATTTACCTTTAATTAACGTTTAACTTTATTTATAAAATAATTAAGTTTAAATATCTTTAAGTATTTAACATACTTAATTTAACAATAAACTGTTCTTAACTAGAGTTTTGAAAGACATTTAATTTAAAGAATTTATAAAGGATTAAAACAATTTCATTTTTACATTCCAAGGAACTTATTAATTAGGTTTGAAATTTTGGTTACCCTGACTTCGGGTTAGACCCGATGATAACTCGACCCTGCTTCGAGTTATCTCTCCTTCCCCTGTTTATTTTTTTTAAAGTTTGTGTAACAAAACAGAGATGCTTCTCACACGCGAACCCCAGTGCCAACCCGAGTTTCCCCTCCTTCCACTCGATCACTCCTTCGAGTTACTCACCAACCCAAACTCCCTGACACAAATCGATGTCGTGCACGCGCACCGACGTGCCAGCAGCCTTTGACCAACCACGATACTTCCGACCCGTCGATTATCGTCTCAACAACGAATCCCGATCATCCAAACATCCACGCAGGTCCACGATTGAGATCGAACATATCTCGAGCAACTTGAACCAGAACTCCAACCCAAAACTTGCCTCGTAACCACGTCACCAACCATCGGAAGCTCTGAGACTCTGGCTACACCATCTCCACCCATCCACGCTCCCATTCACCAAGTTACGCAAACTCCGACGCCAGCGAGATGACGCAATCGTAAATTCTTCAACCTCAACCATTTCCTATTTCTAAACCCTACTCTCTCCAAATTCCATCACCACAATGAACTGGAACGCCTCTGGCTACTTTTCCTGACATCATTGGTCACTCCGCCACCCCCGGCCCAACTGCTGACATCCCAAGGTCCTTCGACCATCTGAATTTGCTCAAAACCCACCCAAGTCATTTCCATAATGCAAGTTCAACCTTAAAGTAAAATTCATGATTTTGGTTTTAAAAATCTTGTTTCTCAGAGTATATTCACATTATATAACTGAATCAACAAATTATGATACTTGAGTTTAATATACTTTTAGGATTTGCAGCTAAATTGCTTGATTTCAGAGAAAGTTCAAAAGCTGCTTTACTTGGATAAAATTCTAAACTAAGGTTTATGTTTAAACAAACATATTTTATTTGAAATTCAATTCTTAATAATGATATGATAGGTAGACTTTAAACTTCCTGACTTGTTTAAAATGTGAATTTGAAACAGAAAGTTACAGACACCCAATCATACACAAATCAGGCACACATATATACACTGAAATTTATTTATATATAAATATGCAGCTTACATATCATCAAGAACATATACATACACAACATTTATTCTTTAAGCATTTAGTTAAAAGTTTACTCACTTGAAATAGATTGAACAGAGAGCAGCTTCCTGTTTTGAAAAACTGTAAGCTTGATCTTCTTTGATTTATTTTAGTTGAGTTGTTAATTTAAGATTCAGTTGTAGAATTAGTTTCTGAAATGCTAAATTTTGATGAACGAATTGGAATAGGAAGAATGATGTACATATATATAGAGAAAATGTGTTTATAGGGGAGGTTTTTACTGACACACATTTCTCCTTGGTCAGAGATCTTTTTCCTTCTTTGGTGAGCTAAGATTTAGTTTCTTGAAGCTGAAATGATTTATACACATTTCGAAATGACATTTTGTTTGTGCTGAGATGATAATATTTAATGTTAATGTTTCCCATCTTGTTTACATATTTATTCTACTGATTTTTATATGTACATAGATTTTGTTTCTTCTAACATACATTGTTGTCTTGCCTGATTTTGCTTTGCTTAATATAAAATTGTTATTTTTTATTCTTCTAGTTTTAACTTATGTATTTACTTTATGTTTTCATAATTCCATAAAAGTTATCTTATATACTTATTTATATTTCTAACATAAATCCTGGTTTTTATTTTATTTTAAGCTTACTATTAAACATTTATTTATATTAATATATTTTATACTTATATTTAATATTGATAAGATAAATTTTGTTTTAAACATTATTAACTAGATTACATCCATATATATTAAGATTAAATGTTAATAAGGTAAAGCACTAATTTAATTATATAGATAGATTTTATTGTAAATATTTTTAAAAGAATTTATTTAAAATTTCAAATCAAAATTTCCTTTTCAAAATACATATGTATATAAATAAATGGAAAATATTCCAAAAGTTTTATTTGTTTTAAAATGATAAGTTTACATTTTATTTAATTGGATTAAATATTTATTAAAATAATATTGCCAAAATCCTGGGTCGTCACATTCCTCCCCCTTTGAATCTTTCGTTCTCGAAAAGGAACGAAGCCAGAATTATTAAAATGCTTAAAATCAGATAAATTTTCTTTGATTATTTTTGAAATAGTTTAAAAATCTATATAATATTACTAAAATATAAAGATACTTTTATAATTCAATGTTTCGACAAGTCCATCCTTGTTCTTACATAAATTCGGTCATACGTTGATCAGGCGTACGACTGAAAATCTATAAGTGCTTGGCAGGCCTGTTTCCAACATCCAGTGAAAATATTTTGAAAAAAATAATTTTATTAAAAATATAGAAAACAGTTTTTGAAAATAGAAGATATATCTTTGGTGACAATGCTCCGGAAATCATCACCCCCATCCATGGTCGCAGTTACATCCTGGGTTACGTTGCCATCGCAGCAAAAGTCCATGTAATTGTAGGCACTCCGCGCCCCTCGATTACGCCATGGAACCCACAATAGAACGCAGTTACATTCCAGGGTTACGTTTCCATCGCAGCAAAAGTCCATGTAACAGTGGGCATCAGCGCCCTCGATTTTCGCTGTCGAAATAAAACTTCTCCGCTCCTACATAGGTCGCAGCCTACCGATGTAAAATCAAACGTAAACCGTTGGCTCTCAGCGGCACACACGACTTTCTCTATGTTACCATAGGTTGCAGTCTACCGATATAAAATCAAACGTAGACTGTTGGTTCTCAATGGCACACACGATTTTCGCTATGGTATGTAGTAGATCGCAATGACATCGAGTTACACTTCGTCACAGCATAACCCAAATGCCTCTTTCGGCATCAGCGCCTTCGATTTTCGCTACACACTACTCATAATCCTCAGGAACTAGTTTTGTCCGGACTCCTCACAGGATCAACTTTAGAACCCCCCCTTAGGGTTCAAGGTAGTACCAACCGATGGCACTCCTGAGAAATTCATTTCAAGGGAGCGCCTTTTTCCCTAGAGCCATTACCAAAACACTTTATGCTATACACATATAGTATCTTCCAAATCATACACCTAGTAAGAATCTCATATAAATCTCTTTTACACAAAATTGATTATCCCAAAATTATTAATTCTCAAACCAGGCTTTCCAAATTCCACTATTGATTTTACTCAAAAACCAAAAGCCTTTCCAAATCCAAAGGTTCCTAAAACCTTTCTCCAAAATCCTCATAAGACCCTTTATATATAAAAAATATTTTTTTATTTTAAACTTTGGATCATGTATAAAACTCCTTTTATACTTTAAACATTTTCAAAATCCTTTCCTTCTGGCAATAAATTCAACAAGGGAAGGTTTATCTTATATAACAAAGATGTATAATTTTGTTTATCCCAAAATCAAATATTCAATTTTATTACTCTCTTTTTATAAAGTTGTTTCCATCTTACTTATCATCATAAAAATATTCAATTTTCAATTCCGAACAAGTATCGTTCACCCGTCTTCCTAGTGCGGACACAGATCTAGTTTCTTGATCAATAACCGTCATTCTCCTTGTGTAGCCATAACTATGATGGAGTACATCTAGAACCAATCAACAATCCATATCCAGGTTCGCCGTCGAAAATCGAGTGAAAAATCCCAACTCAGATCGATATAACTAGCTCGAAATTCTATGCTCGAATCCTGATCAAATCACTATGCGAATAGAATAGTATACGCACATTCTACGTATTTATTTTCATTGATTAATAACTAAATCAATTTCTCTTTCTATTCCTATTTCCCTTGATTTCTATCCACATAATCATGATTGCCTTAATTCCCATTTGGATTATCACTTCAATTCTTACCTCAGTGGGTACTTAATCGATAATCGTTTGAACTCCGACCAGTTTATATTTGGAAAATAGCTTGAAATTTTTTAAAATTAGATAAGTAGCTGAAAAATAATTATTAGTTTGCAAAATAGCTGTAAAATAGTTAAATAACTGCAAAATAGTTGAAAATTAGTAAAATAATTACAAAATAGTGGTAAAATAGTAACTAGTTATGAAGTAGTTGAAAAAATAGTAATTAGTTTATAAAATAGTTGTAGAATAGTTAAATAGTTTCGAAAGTAGTTGTTAAATAAATATTAGATCGTTTTTAAATTTAAAAAGGAAGGTTGTATATATAATAAATATCTTGGAAAAATAGATTTGTACTAAAACAATTTATTTTGAAAATAGTCCAGAGTCAAAATTGTTCACTTCCCCATCAATTCAATTTAAATTACCATTTCCATTTAAATTAACCCAATTCCAATTTGAATAACTTCAATTCCCATTGAAATTGATTTAACCCCAATTCCATTTGATTTTAAACATATTCACTTTAACAACAATTCTAAATTATTCAAATTAATTTAGACTAATTTCAAATTGAATCCACTTTAATTTCAAATTATTTCAATTTTTATGAATTAGTCCCAATTCCCAATTGAATTTGAACTCATTCAATCTTCGATTTTATTTCAAATTAATCCAAAATTTTAAACAATTTAATTCTGAGTCCAATTCTCAATAGATAAAGAGAATTTCACATTAGTACTACCACAAAATAGTCCATACATCAATTGACTACCTACTAGTAGTTCATACATTACATACATTTATCCAAAATAAGAGTGTTATAGAAGTTATAAATCTAGATGCCTTTCTATTACCTAAAGGTTTGGAAAGAACAGAGCCCTAATGTTCTGGAAAGAATCCATTCTATGGACTTCCTTCCAAAGGGCAAAGCCCGAACATACACTTCTCAACAGGGTGTCCCCACTTATAACATCTACCACAAAATGTTTCTACTCTGTCATCAACCTGGATAACCTTCACGCCTCCAATAGTACATTCCACAGCTTTACTTCTCTTCTGCCTCTCGGAACAATTCCTAGCGATGTGTCCCGTCTTCTTACAATGATAGCAAATAGTCGACTCGTTGACCGGTTCAACTGGATTAGGCTCCGCCTTCCTCACTTCAGGGCAATGATTTAGGAAATGTCCTTTCTTATGACACTTAAAACACAAGATCTCAGAGCGAAACCATTGGAATGTACCCTTCAATTCCTCCCTTGTTTTATTGCACTTGGCTATGTAATGTCCCTTACTGAAACATCTGTAGCAGGTGACATTATCATAAGATCCCGGCTCAGCCCTTTCCTTAACTTGTTTCTCAATTTCTTCTTCTCGATCCTTACGTACAGCTGCTCTTTGCTCTCTGCGTCTAACCTCCCATTCTTCGCTCTGAGTCATCTCTCTCAAAGACTGAATTCTAGAGGGACTTCCTAACCTATAAATTAGAATTAATTTGAAGAATTCAACTTTTACTCTTATATTAATTTGCTTACCAAGTTATACCTTATGTTTTAACACCTTTGGTTTTTAATTCCAAACAAAGTTCCAAACAACTTCTTATTTCAAAATAAGATTACTTTCAAAAATATTCTGAAGAATATTATTTATCATTCCCTATATCAATTTGAAAACAAATTTCAAATGTTTTATTTTATAAATCTTAGGATTCTAACTTCACAATTGAAAACCCCACTTCAATTTACAAGTCATATTTATCTAAAAGATTACTTCCTTAACACATTCCAAATTTGCTTTATCATTATTAGGGAACAAACATCTCAGTTTTTGATACAATAACCATTTTATTTTATTTTAGTTTGAAACCAAATTGAATTTTAATTCTAGTTGGGTGTATGTATATATATATATATATATATATATATATATATATATATATATATATATATATATCACATAAATTTTTATTTAATCTCAATATCCAACAACCAATTATTGCTGTATATATAAATTTATATAAAACTCCTTTACCCTTTAAACCATTATATAAAAATAACAAGTACGCTCCCATATATATATGTACACATACATACATACATACATATATATATATATATATATATGTATGTACATATATATATAACTCATTTTAGGGTACCACTTACCCTATCCTTAATGAGTACACCACCAGAGCCAAGGTTTACGCTTAACCTCGCTCTGATACCAACTGTAATAACCTGAAATTTTCGATCCAGAAAATTCCATATAGTTAGGGAAAAAGAAGAAAGAGATAGAAGAAGAAGAAACAGAAAACACCAACATCTCACATTCTTAGCGGATCAAAATGTAATATCAAATAATAACAGTTTACAAAAGAATACTATATCTGTTGATTACATTTTAATACATCAGAGTTATACACATACTCAAACACTGGACATATACAAATCAACATGTCTCAAATAATCAGAATATATTACAGCGGAAACACTCCATATGTTCCTACCATCCAGCTCGCCTCCTGAGCTCCAGAACGTCCTTACCTGAAAATCTTTAATACTCGGTCTGACCCGAGCATTACATTAAAGTAACACCCGGGTCAGGCTGGAAACCAGCGTGAGTAAACCCATCTAACATGGAATACAAAGTATACAACTTATATAAGACCTGGGGTAACTCGTATCAATTTACAAATTCACAATTTGTTATAGACTTCTCTAATTTCACACATCAATATCTCAGTACCAAAAACTTAGATTAAATAGTCCAATTCACTTAAATCATTTCATTCCAGCCTATTGATTTCACATATCGATCTATAAAAATTCGAAGTGGTTTCGGGTATTTTCTAATACCCGACCCTCGTCTCTTTGAGTCTCGTTCAAGGCATCCAATACCATTCAATCATCCATAAGCAAACTTGATCACTTCCAAATTAATGTAATTAAGTCTAATTGAATTACTAACCTCAATCACCTAGATTCCTTCGCTTAACATTAATTAATTTCAACTCAATTTTTATCCATCTCAAATGATCACCCTAAATTAATTATCCTTAAATTGCATTCAAGTAATTATCTTTAGTTACTTACACCAATTAATTAACTATAATTAATTACATTAATTCTTAATTACTTATATTACTTAATTACCCATAAATCGCTTATTATTGATTAATTGATCTTAATTAATCCACCTTCACATCATTAATAATATAAATTAATGATTGCTAATTACATCTTAATTTATCGTAATCTAAATCAACATGTCCCAACCTGAGTTTCCCCTCCTTCCACTCGATCACTCCTTTGAGTTACTCACCAACCCAAACTCCCTGACACAAATCGATGCCGTGAACGTACACCGGCGCACCAGCAGCCTTCGACCAATCACGATACTTCCGACCCATCGATTATCGTCTCAACGACGAATCCCGATCATCCAAACATCCACGCAGGTCCACGATCGAGATTGAACATATCTCGGGCAACTTGAACCAGAACTCCGACCCAAAACTTGCCTCGTAACCACGTCACCGACCATCGGAAGCTCCGAGACTCCGGCCACACCATCTCCACCCATCCACGCTCTTATTCACCAAGTTACGCGAACTCCGACGCCAGCGAGACGATGCAGTCGTAAATTCTTCAACCTCAACCATTTCTTATTTCTAAACCCTACTCTCTCCAAATTCCGTCACCACAATGAACTGGAATGCCTCCGGCTATTTTTCCTGACATCATTGGTCACTCCGCCACCCACGGCCCAACTCCTGACATCCCAAGGTCCTCCGACCATCTTAATTTTCTCAAAACCCACCCCCTAGTCATTTCCATAATGCAAGTTCGACCTTAAACTAAAATTCATGATTTTGGTTTTAAAAATCTTGTTTCTTAGAGTATATTCACATTATATAACTGAATGAACAAATTATGATATTTGAGTTTAACTTATTTTTAGGATTTGCAGCTAAATTGCTTGATTTCAAAGAAAGTTCAAAACCTACTTTACTTGGATAAAATTCTAAACTAAGGTTTATGTTTATACAAACATATTTTATTTGAAATTCAATTCTTAACAATGAGCTGATAGGTAGATTTTAAATTTCCTGACTTGTTTGAACTGTGAATTTGAAACAGAAAGTTACAGACAACCAATTATGCACAAATCAGGCACACACATATATACACTGAAATTTATCTATACATAAATATGCAGCTTACATATCATCAAGAACATATACATACACAATATTTATTCTATGAGCATTTAGTTAAAAGTTTACTCACTTGAAATAGATTGAACAGAGAGTAGCTTCCTGTTTTGAAAAAATGTAAGCTTGATCTTCTTTGATTTTTTTTTAGTTGAGTTGTTAATTTAAGTTTCAGTTGTAGGATTAGTTTCTGAAATGCTAAATTTTGATGAACGAATTGGAATAGGAAGAATGGCGTACATATATAGAGAGAAAAGGTGTTTATAAGGGAGGTTTTTACTGGTACACATTTCTCCTTGGTCAGAGATCTTTTTCCTTCCTTGGTTAGCTAAGATTTTGTTTCTTGAAGCTGAAATGCTTTATACACATTTCGAAATGACATTTTGTTTGTGTTGAGATGATAGCATTTAATGTTAATGTTTCCCATCTTGTTTACATATTTATTTTATTTGATTTATAAATGTACATAGATTTTGTTTCTTCTTGCATACACCTATGAAATTCACATACATTCTTGTCTTGCCTGATTTTGCTTTGCTTAATATAAAATTGTTATTTTTTTATAGTTTTAACTTATGTATTTACGTTATGTTTTCATAATTCCATAAAAGTTATCTTATATACTTATTTCTATTTCTAACATAAATCCTAGTTTCTATTTTATTTTAAGCTTAACCATTAAACATTTATTTATATTAATATATTTTATATTTATATTTAATATTGATAAGATAAATTTTATTTTAAACATTATTAACTAGATTACATCCATATATATATATATATTAAGATTAAATGTTAATAAAGTAGAGTATTAATTTAATTATATAAGATAGATTTTGATGTAAATATTTTTAAAAGACTTTATTTAAATTTTTAAATCAAAATTTCCTTTTCAAAATACATATGTATATAAAAAATGGCAAATATTCCAAAAGTTTTATTTGTTTTAAAATGATAAGTTTACATTTATTTAATTGGATTAAATGTTTATTAAAATAATATTGCCAAAATCCTGGGTCGTCACAATTCTAGGTTAACAATACATCCTGGAGGTAATAAGATGTACCGGGATACGAAACAGATCGATTATTGGGAAGGTATGAACAAGGAATTGGGATAATCATCTCGAAGTGTATAAACTTCCATTTGGCATAGGCAGAGCGAAAGAAACTAAGTGGATTGTTGCAACCGCTAGAAGTTCCTGAGTGGAAATGGGAGCAAGTTGTAATGACCTTAATTTTGACTAATATTGTTTAGAAAATTTAATTGGATAAATAAAATAAAATAATGTAGATAGTTAAGAGATTGAGATTTGTAAATTAAGAAGTAGTCGTGCCTTAGTGAATGTGTTAGCAAAACAGTACTAAAGATATGTAAGTAGAAGGAATATGGTAAGGGTAAAGTGGGGATAACCTTTATCCCAATATTCTAAGCCCTTCCATTCTTCGTTCCTCATTTATTTTAACTATCACAAAAAAACTGAAACCCTAAAGGAACTCGACCGGCCGCCATTAAGAAGATCAAAAGGGAAGATAAACTTGGATTAAAGTAGAAAGCTTGAAGAAATCAATCCAAGGGCAGATCTCAACCTTCTTAACACAAAGCCAAGGTGAATAATTAAATTTACATCTCGCTTTGGATAATGATTTCGGTTTCAAGTTAGATCTGAACTATGTTTGCAAATAATACGCCATGTTTGTTAAAATGGATATATATATATATATATATATATATATATATGTGCTTGTTGATGATTTATATGGTCTAATATAGATTTTGTGATATATTTGGATTAGAAAACCTAACAAATGACATCCAAATGAGTTGTTTTTTTGATATTTGATCAAAAACATTATTTTATAAGTGAGTTTCAATTTTTATAATTTTCTAAGTGATTGTGAATTTATTATGAATTTTCTTTAGGAGAAAATAGTTAATTTTAGGCTTAAATTATTTAAGGCGATCGAATAATGTTTTCAGGTCTGAAATTTAAATATGTTAGAAAAATATTTAAAGTGAACTAATACAATTTTTGGGATTTGTCCTAAGTGTTTTACTATGGTTATTAAATTATTTAAGTTAGAGGACTTAAATGTCTTAAATGTTTTATTAAGGAGAAGCCTTATTTGCTTAAATGTTTCAATTTTTTAATGCTGAATTCAACAACCTTTTTTGAAAAGAAATTTGGTAAAGAATTATCAACCAATCATATTTTGGCAAATTATGAAAGTTAGGTGAAAAGGAATTACTTTAAAAAACAAAAATGCAGTTTTTATCCAAATTACATCTTGGCCACTTAAACCTACTGGCTTTCGACTTCATCAACACCCGCCTTTAAACCTTTCGCACCCACTCAAAACCAATGCACATGGTATCGAGCAATTGGTATGTAGTTTATTGGAGAAAGGCGGAAGGAAAGGATAGTGCCGAAAGTATGCTTTCGAATGGGTAAAAGCCACTTTTATTAGCTTTCGAATCTATTATCTTTGTTTTTAAAAGAAGCTTTCGAATGAATTGCTACTTTTGATTCCTTTCGATATCCTAGTTGCCACATTTATACCTTTTACATTAGTTAGAGGTCGCTTTTCTATAGAACCTTAAAATAATGTATCGAAAGGAAGGCTTTCATCTTCTTAATATTGAAGTCGCCTTCATAATGCTTTCAAAAGGGGTGTCTTAGCCGCTTTTACTAATAGTTTCGAAGGCAATGGTTTCGAAAGGTAGTTTCAAAGTGCTCTCTACCCCAATTCTTTTACTTGAGATTAATGCTTTCGAAAGTGATGCTTTCGCTTCTGTTTTCTTTGACCCTATAGTTATATTAAATGTGGAACCCAATGATTTAGAAAGAAATACTTTTAAATGGTTTTGAAGCTATGTTTCCACAAATTCTTACTTGAACTCAATGCTTTCGAAAGGTTGTTTTAATTGTTTCGAAAGGTATGTTTTTAGTGGTTTGAAAGGAATGTTTCCAAGTATTACGGAAGATATGTATAACAGCTTCGAAAGAGGATGTCAAAGATTTTAAGTAATGATTTCGATAGAGCTACTTTCAATGATTTTGAAAAGAATGCTTTCTATGATTTCGAAAGGGATTGTTTTAGGTTTTAAACAATGGTTTCGAAGATGTTATTTTGGCTTTATAACCTAAATTTTTCTAAGTTAAAATGGAGCTTTAACTTATTTTGAAGGGATAGATAATCCTATTGATTTTGATTTCATCAACATTGTTTTGTGTAAAGCATATACCATGGCATATATATTATGAGTAAAGCAAAAAGCATATTTTCCTTATTAAAGTATGATTTGTGTAAAGCATATACCATGGCATAGATATTATGAGCAAAGTAATAAGCATATTTTCCTTGTTAAAGTATGATTTAAAAGGGTTAAGTCGATTTGAAAGAAATATTTTCAAGGGAAGTTGAATAGGTTGGTTAATGTTAAGTATATGACTCAGATATTAGAAGACCATATGGGACTGGTGTGGAGTCGTGCCCTATACTTTAGCTAGTATCTCCTAGCCAATATAAGTTCAAAATTCTAGTGTGTAGGGTTTTGTCACATGTAAGACTTAAATGATGTTACACATAGAAAGGAATACATAAAGTAGAGGCAAGTTATTGGTGATCCTGTAAAACTATTAGGATCAGTTGACCCTTGGAGAAGTAAGTTAAGGACAGATCATTCAATATTGTATCTAACAGAAGTTAGAATATTTATTATGTCTGGTAGTCTCGAGTCAGCCAGTGGTTAATAGTTAGCCAGATAAAACTATAATGTTCGGACAGATAGTCCATTGATTACCTAATTTATATGCATGTATGTTATTACTATTGTTTCCAATCAGTTTGATTGCAGGATTTGAATTTGCAAAAGATATGATTTTCAAATGGATATTTGTGAGGGGAATCCATTCCGCTAAGCGGCATGGTCTCACTTAATACTGGTAAACCGAGATGTAATAGAATTATTCACACCATGCTTTATGTCTGACTCAAAATTTATGTTTTTCCGTTAAACTCTCTGGTGCTCAAAATTAAATTTGAGCATTGAGAGTTAAGAATTTTTCAGGTTTAGTAGGTTGAAGGAATAAGCTTCCGAAGAAATGCAGGAGGCAAACCTAGCTATGTAGGAGTTGTTTAGTATTATTTCCACTGTGATGTATTTATGACTGATATGTCTATCTATTTAGTACTTTGATCATCCAAAGGGGCATTTTCAAGTGTTGCTCTTGGTATAATTTGTAATAATTATATTTGACCAAAACCCAAGAATCGTTTAGCGCATGATGTAATTGAATTTGAAATATTCATTTGAAATGTAATTAGAAAAGTTATTTCTAAAATCTATGTTGATTTTATTTCATATTCACGTGCTTCTGGTAATATAGATACCATTAACATTACCGTATTTTGTCATCGGAAGTTAATACTATAGATGACTACAGCATCTGTAGTGCTTTGCTTCGAGCCTCAAAGTAGGGGATGTTACAGAAGTATTGATGGATTTTATAGATAGACTATCGAAAACTCGAGCAGGGTAGCATTTCGATCATGGTTCATTGGTTGACCAAGAGCGCTAGATTTATACATGTGAAGTCAAGTAAAATGGCATCCAAGCAGTTGGAGTTTTTTGTAAAGTGGAAAGTATGATTTCATAGTGTCCCAAAGAGTATTATGAGTGACCAACATTCATTGTTCACCAGTGGGTTTTGAAAGATCTTAAAAGAGGCATTAGGAATAGAGTTATACCTTAGTATAGAGTATCACCTGCAAATGGATGGGCAAACCGAGAGAGCAAATCATATATTGGAAGATCTCTTACGAGCATGTATTATATATTTTGGAGGATCATGGAATGACCATCTACATCAAGTGGAGTTTGTATACAATAATAATTATCGATCGAGTATTGGTATGGCTCCTTATAAAGCATTGTATGACCGACCGTGTAACACTCCCTTATATTGGTGGGAAGCGGGTGAGAAACTGATACTTGGGCCAGATATGAATAGAGAAACTTCAAAAAAGTTTGGGAACATTCGATAGTGAATGAAAGCCACATAGGAACGACAGAAGAGCTACACCGGTAAAAGACATAGAGATTTGAAATTTTCTATTGGGGATATGGTTTTGTGAAGGTATTGCCTTTGAAGATTATTATGTGATTTAGTAATAACGAGAAGTTGGCACCAAGATTCGTAGGTCTTTTTCGATAATAGAAAGGATTGGGAAATTAGCATAGATAGTCGACTTACCTTAGAAGATGGCAGGCGCACACAATGTCTTTCATGTCTCCTATTTATGAAAATTTATGCATGACTCAGGCATGAATATTACATCGGATCAACTTAAAGATGTTGAGGTAGAACCATAAGTTTCAAGATCTCCGAGACCAGTTCATATTGTTGGACACGACACGAAACAGCTTAGGAGAAAGTCAGTAAAAGTGGTAAAGGTACAATGGAGTTGAAGTGATGACGATTGTACATATAAAACTGAGGAGATCATAAGGACTATGTGTCAGGAGCTCTTTCAATGGTAAGGCCCGTCGATTATTGTATCTACTTTCACCATTGTATATCGCATTTGATATGTTAGTATTCCGTATGCTAGAGTAGTTTCATTATTGATTACATGATTGCTTGTTTGATATGGTTGATGGTTGCATATGGTTGTTCGGCATGTGGAGTAACTATGGTTTCTTATTTCTTGACTTTCTTTGGAATTTCGAGGGCGAAATTCCTAAAAGGGGAGAATGTAACGATCCGTATTTTACATACAAAAGAATTGTATAATATTTTATTTTATTCATATGAGGTCATATGATTCTATAATTTTGAGATATAACTCTTAGGGACATTTTACACATCTATGATTTTTCTCGAATTTCTATGTGACCATTTTGACCTTTAAAACCTTGTTTGGGCTTTAATTTTTGATAGGAGTCGAATTAGGGTCTCAAACCAGTTATGCTTCACGATGATGGTTTTCCTTTCCGTAGAGTGGTCATAATAGATAAACTGACTTATGGGTAGGAAGTTGTACCTGTTTTAAATAAGGCAGCTGTTGGCCAGTATTAATGTGTAATTAATTAAGCCCATAAGTGGGCCTATTAGTTTAATTTGAGATTAGTGTAAATAGGGGGCTATAGGGGTCAAATTAAAACATTTTCCATTTTCCAAAATCTGATCTAAACCCCCCGTTATTTCTAGATTCATTCAAAATCACACAAATTACTCTCTAAATCTAGCTAAATCACAAATTGGAGAGAAGATCATCAATCAAAGATATAAATCATCATTTTGGTTGATTTGCATTGCTTTCTATTGCTGTCCAGATTGGATCTAGAGGAGAATGAGTTGATTTTGGTGTTTAGTGAGTGGTTTATGCCTGCTCACTATCCTATGCATGTTTATATTGTAGAATTGCATGTTTTAACATACTTTTTGACCTAAAAATCTTTTTTAACTTTAATTACATGTTATCATATGCTTATGACCTAAATTTATGTTTGAAATGGTTTTCAAAAAAATGATTTAGTAATTCTCCTTATTCGTATTCATATGTGCATGTAGTATGTAGATCTAGATTAGAATTGGTTTGTTAATCACATTACTGTGTATTGCTAATATTAATGGGTGTATGTGCGTGTTATTGTATGCTTGTATGTTGTGCTTTGTTTTTGTTTGCTAGTGTTTTGGATGCTTAGGAAGATATGTTGGAGAATTTGGCAAATCGGAAGTAAAGTTTGCCGGAATTAGACGAAACTTAAAGGGGAGGCTATGGAGCTTTGGAAGAGCATGCAGAACAACTCCACCTCAAAATTCATTAAGTGCTCAACTCGAACCCAAGTTGAAAGTTTGGAGGTGAGTCATTTTGGGAAGTCAAATGAATTGGTGGTTGATATGGGTCGATAGAGTAGGGTTAGAGGAGGTGATCCACGGCAAGATGTAGGAAATTGGCTATGTGCTAGATATTTTGCCAAGCTGTTTTCTAGAAATTGAAGTTGGATCCTATGGAATGAGACCTAGTTGTTTCGAGGAATTGACTGGGGACTGAAGCATCTAGAAAGGAAGTATTAGAGGCAGGAGAATTTAGTTAGCCAAAATTGGCTAAGTAAATGGGTCGCTACCAATTTGTTCATATTGGTTAGGTCGAAGCGGAACTTCTAGGGAATGGAGCAGAGGTTCTGTAGATCTAGTTAGAGGTGTTGCCTCATTTGGATCAAGGTTGGATGGCGATGTAATGGCATGATAAAAGCTATGTATCTTTGGAGTGTGACTTGTGAAGGGAGTGGTTACCAAAGATGGCAGCTTGATAAAGGAGGGAGTCGTAGATGGGGAATGTGAACGGTTTCGAATAATGGAAGAGCTCTGATCTTAATGGAGCAAAGGAGGGCTTGTATGTATGCGCTATGGAATCATTGATACTCAGAATGTTTTCTGTTATACTTGAAGCAGGGGTATTATATGTAGGGATGCCCACGGATCAATGGAGTGGATCTGAATACCCTAGACCAGTGGTTTTGGGTCTAGTGTCTAGCTTTGGGCTACGTGATATGAGAGTACACTGAAAACCGAAATTTCCATTAGTCCCAAGCAGTAAAGAGGCTATACGAGTTATGATATACTTAGGGCACATGGAGTGATAGTAGGGATTGCTTGATGGATGATATGATTGCTTTAGTTGTTTTCTAGGCTATCACTTGGAGGAGTAGATATTGGAGGTAGGAATACCTAGAGAGTCGATATCCTTATTTTGAGTAGAGTACCTTCATGTTATTTGCAAAGTAGCATATTATGATGTTATGTGCTAACATTTTGGTTGCCGAGATGGGTCAACTATGATTCGTGTACCACCGTTCCTTACTATATTTGGCTGCGTAGTATGTTGAGATTCATTTATACCTCACACCAGACTGTTGTCTGATCTAATGTTTTATGTTTTGTTTCTTATTATCTTATACACTCTAAATGAGTAGACTAGATAACAAGTCTAGATGATGCAGTGGCTGTGCGGAGGACGAGCTAGATGGAGCTATCTCGTACTATATACTTATATGGATTTCTACACTTGTTTAGCTGTGCAGCACTAGGGAGCAGTAACGACCTGTATTCTACGTACTGGAGGATTGTAGAATATTTATATTATTTTCATATGAGGTCGTATAATTCTAAAATTTTGGAAAATTACTCCTAGGGACATTTCCCATATCTACGATTTTTCACAAATTTTTATGGGACCATTTTAACCCAAAAAATCTTGTATGGTATGTAACTTTTGATATAAGCTGAGCTAGGGTCTGAAACAACTTCCATTAGATCCGGATGATGGTTTTCGTTTCCATAATGTGATCATATTAAGAAAACGGACTTACCGTTTGAGATTTATGACTCTTTAAGGTTTCATTTGATTTTAAACAGCTTAAGTGGGTAAATAGGGTCACTAGTGTCAAGTCCCATGACCCATTTCAGTAATTGGTGTATGTGGAGGCTGATAGGACCTCATCTCCATCATTTCACTAGTCCTATAATAGTTAGAAACCTCTGCTGATCAAAAGCAACCCTTACACCTACTTTAATTAGCCAAATAACATCACTAAGGGGAGATTAGCGTGATTAGCACTTGGGATTAGAAATTTTCTATTAAAGGAACCTTAGATCTCTTAATTATTAATTAGGTCATTATAGACCCTAAATGATGTTTTAAAAATTAGTTAAAGATACTAAAAATGTCTTTAGACCATATTACACCATATATATGATTTTTAGACGATTTGGACTTAATTTGTAAAAATGTATTCTTATGGATCCCTAACCTTTACCTTAGATTTAGATTTCTTTAAAATGCATATGTTTGGCTATTTGGCTGTTGGTAATGCTTATATATGATGTATGTATGATTTTTTGA
The DNA here is from genome assembly GCA_030765085.1 of Allium cepa. NCBI lineage: Eukaryota > Viridiplantae > Streptophyta > Magnoliopsida > Asparagales > Amaryllidaceae > Allium > Allium cepa. The sequence continues at coordinate 267,312,991 of CM060932.1, forward strand.
CGTTTGAATGGTTGAAAACGTCGACCAAATGGCAACTTAGTTAGGATAGGGCTATGGATCGGTCATGATACCTATGGATCGGTGGTGATCAATAAATTTTATCCTAAACTTGGTGCGATCCATGTGGGCAATAAGGAAGTATTCGTAAGGTTGCACACCAAGTTTCAAGACGTTTGGAGTTCGTATGGTCAAGATATGGGCATTCGAAGCAAAAGTTAGCATGAAACGTTGGGAATCCATAGCGTGGATCAGTGGAGTAGCTTCGAGTATAGATCAGGGCATAGGAACATGGAGGAAAGAAAGTGGAGCTAACATCATACAATTTTGGCTATGGATTCAACCCTATGGATCAATACCGATCCATAGGGGTTCACCCATTTCACTCATAAACCGTATTGGAGTATGAAGAAGTGTGTTGGAGCTCAAATTTGAAGTGTGGGATCGGTCTCCATGGATCAAAACTGATCCATGAAGTTAGATCTAATCAACATGCGATCGATGCTGGAGCATTGGGAGGTGTGCAAGAGCTCATATGTGAAGTGTGGCATCAGTGGTGATGGATCGGTGGCCATGGATCAGTGACGATCCATGAATTTTTCCCTAAACTTGATGAGATCGATATGGGATGATAAGGAAGACCCATAAGGCTACGTTCCAAGTTTCTAGTCAATTTGAGTTTGTATGCCCAAGTTATGGTCATTGAAGATGGATAGGTGGTGATTATCGACAATGAAGATGTGGAGTTTGATGGTGATGATATTTGATACGAAGTGATGGATTTAATGATGGACATCCAAACTTGAGGATGCAAAGCAGTCGGTCTGAGAAAACTGTTGAAGGAGGGTTATGAGATGCATGATAACATTCTATGACTAATGATGGTTGTCTAGAATAGTTCCTAACTACTACGACTTCAGACGGGAGTTGTATGAATAGTTCTAGGATAAGCTCCGCTAAGGATGATGTGTGCAAAGGGATCATTGATATTCATAGGTTTCAAGTCTACTCGTAGGGTAAAGGGTATATGAGGACACTCACTTGGGCGTACGGGGAGCCTTGGATCACATGATGTTCGATCAGCTTACCTTGGACTGTTTAAGGGAATGCAATCTAGTACATAGCCTTGACTTTACGAGGGTAGTCATGGATTCAAGTACAGAGAAACCAAGACGTTGAGTAGTCCCTTGACTCTAGAGGGTGGTCATACGACTATCATGTACTCAATGCACTAAGTGAGCGAATGTGAGGATGAAAGATGGATGCTATGTTTGCTTGAATGTTTTATCACCTTAGCGATGTCCCACGATGTAGATACTATCGATGTAGATATTTAGACACCCTTATCACTTCATATATAGTACACCCATGATGACTATTATGGAGTAGCTTATATCTTTTATATGTGTTAACTTTATGGATGCAGAGATATGTCAGGTATGAATTTTCGTACAATTTTTCATAGTAAATTGATTTTATATTATTTGAGATTTCCACTGCTCACACCAGACTATTGCCTGGCCTGGGGTTTTATGCTTTGCTTCTTATTATTCTGCATACTCTTAAATGGGTAGATTAGGATATCAAGTTTGGTGAGCATGTAGAGCTAGACAGGTGGCGAGTAGGAGGATATTCTCTCGTATTATTATATTTACTCATTCGCTATTCCACTGCACAACACTATGGAGCTTGCTAGTTCCTTAATATTTAGAGATAGTTTTATGATTTATTATTTGACGTATAACTCTATTACTTATGTTGTTTACTGTATAAATCTGCATACTCTGATACTATGATTCATACAATTATTTACTGTCTCACTTTTGTTGTGTCTGAAATGTTTTACTATTATATTTTATTCGATGCATTGTGAGATATACGATGGGTTCTTTGATGTGTTATTTAATTTACAACCATTGATGATCACCCCGCATCGGTCGAGCATCATTATAGCACACTATACAAGTATATTGGGTGTCGGCGGTGTAGGGCGATCGTCACATTTGGTATCAGGGCTTATGTTGCATTAATTAACCTAAGGGAGACTGGGATCCAGTAGAGAAAGGGTAAGAGTTCTCACCCTGGACGAGATTGAGAGTTTGTATATATACGAGAGCGCGTACTTCTTATATATTTTGGTTTTCAAAACTTATAGTAGTATACATAGTATATAAGTCACACTGCACATACGAGTACAAATTATGTCGGATTCCTTATAGAGAGATAGATTATCACTATTACAGATTGAAGGATGAGTCATCAAAGAAGGAATGCTCAGGAGCTGCAAATCCCGACTTGTAAACTATGTTTAATACTATGATGAGGAACATGCTACAAAATGCCCAAGTAGTCGCCCCAAATGTTGTTACTGATGGTGGTTGTAACAACCCGTAAATTTTAACAATTTTAATTACGTAATTAACTGAATTTTGTGAAATTTTAAATACTTAAAGTTGGAAATAAAAAGTTGATATTTGGAAAGTGTCTATTTAAACATAGCAAATGGTAAAATTTTATTAGAAAATATGGAAGTTAATTCTATTATGTAATTTTCAACTTTAATTTAAATCAGTTAATTTAATGATAATAAAATATTTTCAAAATATGAATATTTTTATACAATGAATTTTTTTATTATTTTCTGAGTGAGACGCCGTATTTCGTTTCATCAAATTCGGACTCCTCTAGCCCTGTTTATCTTATTTTCGACGAATTTGCAACAGTTTGGCAACAAATATCGACTTTTGATATGATGGTCGTATCACTGATATCTATGTACCGTTTTGATCATATCATCATGCTGATCTTCGCAGTATACTCATTTGTATATTTCGAAGTCTGATACGCAGCGAAATTCGTAAAACGTTTTCCGTGTCGGTTTCGTATTCGGGCTTTTGGTTTATATAACCTTTCATATGTCGACCGTATAATTCCAATAGCCACTAGCATTTATATTTCTAAAATTCAACATATGACTTTTCCAATTCCACCTTTTCAAATTATATAGGCTATTTCATTGTATATCTTTGGTTCACAAAAGCCATTTCTTGTTTCTATCTCTATTCGTTTTCTCTATAATATATATATATATATATATATATATATATATATATATATATATATATAATTTGGAGTTTGTGCATTTGCTTTCAGAGAAAACCTATGTCTCCTTCTTCTGGATTGCTTCCTCTACCTTTTTGAATTAGTTTCCTTCCTCTCCACACTGAAAACCCAACCGACCGCATCTCCCCCTCACCCTCCCTCTTCCAATTACCGTGCTCACGCCTTCAATTATTCAACGCGCCCACGAACCAATGCGAGTTTCCACCACCCATCGCCTCTCCTCCCCTTTTCCGTTTCCCATCACCCAGTACCCACCTGCGCAGCCAAACAACCCAGCGCCACCTTTCCCTTCGACACTCGTGCCTACCCATCTCCCATCTCGTGCTTCTAGTGGCCGACCAATCTCCATGTCACCGAAGCCCCGACCTAGCTCCATCTCTCCACCACCCAAGGCCGAGCAAACCCAGCCGAGACTAAGCAACCCATCCTCAAACCCCTTCATGTGAATGCGACTTTTAGCCTTCTTCATATATGCATAATTAAATAATTTCATATTTGCAAGTTTATGATTTGTTTATTTTCGAATATATAATTTCTTTTATGTACAGTTCTATAAACATTCTGGTGTATTCAGTCTTGTTATACATGTGTGTATGTGTATATATATAGAAAGTATAATTATCATATGTTTAAGTGCTATGTTATATAAGTTTTATATATATTAGTTTATATATATATTCTGTTGGGTTTAATGTATAAGTTTTTAATGATATATATATATATAATCGGCTGTTGTACATGAAAGTTGTATATAATCTGGTCGTAGTATATGTAATTTATATAACTGTATATATATGATTGTTTGAGTTTATACTTATATTTAATAAAGTAAGTTGATATTGAATTTTATGATATATATTGTTTTTAAAATATAACATGCATGTAAGTTTGTATATATGCTTATATACATTAGTTTATGTGTAAGTATATGTGAATTTGGTTTTTCAAAAATATATATGGATATCTTTATTTGCTGGGATTATATATTGATTTAAAAATAAACATATATATATTTATTTTAAATAGATGTTTTAAATTGATTTTTAGAAAATTTATATATATGTAATATAACTTGTTTCATCGATCTCTTGCCCATCTTGACTTACTTTCCCAATATCAAATTTGTCGCAGAAACTCCTAGCTTATTGTGTCCCATGTCGTGCCCATGTCCATGTGCGTATCCGTATTAGTGGCTTCCCATTCCATGCTCTCTAGCATCGAAAGGTGAGAAATCACTCATGATTAACATTCTTATATTTGGTAAATTTGATTTTACTAGAAACGGAAATTAAAATATGCTATTAAATTAGAATTGTTAAGTTATTTAATTGTTAAATCTGATATGCCATTATCTGCAATTATTCACCTGTGATATATGATACCATATCATGTTATATATTTTATTTTATTTATCATTGATTATATAATCCTGTTGTCGATATATTATATTATTATCATATTTGTTCTCACTCTGCAAGTTCCTAGTTAGTTTAGAAATATCTATGGGTTGAAATGATACATACCCGAACGATCTTTTAGAATAAGGGAAAATTGTTATGGGTTGAAATGACAAACCCAAGCGATTTTCATTGATTTTGAATTTTGTAATTTCGGTTTGAAATGATATATATCCGTAGATATTTAAATTGCGGATTGAAATGATAAACATCTGTATCACATGACCATAGGATAGAAAATTATATACGGACACCGTTGGTCTATATTTTTAAAATGATTTCAAAAGTTTTAAAAAGGAAATATATGGCTTTCGTATAAATGTTAATTTTTAAAATATATATAAATGTTATTTCTATATATGTCTAAATTTAGATTTTTAAATTACATGTTTTGAAAATTTAAAATTTATAAGTTAGTTTTGAAATATAAATTTCAAGATTATAGTTATAATTTTATTATTTTAAAAATATATATAAAAAAGATTTAATATAAAATTAATTTATTAATAATATTTAATTTAATAAAAGTTTAATTTAATTAGTATATAATATGTTTAAGTATTTATTCAAAATTATATTTTTAAAATAGATTTTTATAATAATTTTAATAAATTAAGGTTGGGATGATAAATTGAAATTGATTTGAAATCGCATTTGTTTAAGAATTATACTTAAATAAAATCGATTTGAAACTTTTTGAGTTTGAGATTTTATAGATATGATTTTATAACTTGATTTTGATTAAAGGTGGTAAAATGAATATTTTCAAATTTAAATAAATTGAAATAGGATATTTATTTTTTTATTTAAATTTGTAATTTTAGATTTTATTTAAATATTATTGGATTGATTAAGTGAATATTTCAAAAAAGTTAAATAATAGTAAAGTCGAAATTGAAACATAAATGAATTATCAAATTTAGTTAGTATAAATGTTTGAATATTAAAACTTTGAAACCTATTGAAATTGAATGGTTTAATTTGTAGTTCAAAACTGTATTTGAAACAGATATAAATCCTAAATGGTTTACTAAAAATTTGAATTGAATTATAATTGATGAACGGAGATTTGATTTAAATGGGATTTTGGAATTTAAGTTGATCTGAATCGATTTGTGGAATTGGGTTAACAATTCCAATTTGGAAACTACTTCGGTATAATCTCTTTAAATAAACATAAATTATTTTAATATATAAATTATTTTAATATATAAATTATTTTAATATATAAACTCTTTTAAATTTATAAATATTTTAATATGTATATACTATTTGCAATATCTAAACAGTTTAAGTTGGAAGTGTTATGATTTTAAAAGCGTTATGATTTCATAAGTGTTATGATTTCAAAAGTGTTATGATTCCGAAAGTGTTATAATTTTTAAAGTGTTATGATTCTAGAAATGAATATTATTTAAAGTGGATAATGATAAACTGATATGATTTTGAAATGAATATGATATTTTCATATGAAGTATGAACTATTTGAAATGAAATGACCACGGTGTGAAATAAATGTTTGATTCTTAAAGAGATCAAGATCAGATATTTTCATACTCTCTGCCAATACCGAGAACGACTTTAACAACTATGTACGTGGTGGTGATTCCAAAACGAAGTAGGATAATTTGGAGATGATTCTATATCGTATTTACGTAGCCCTGACTCCCGTGAGTCTGTTTGATGTGGCTAATACAAGAGCTATACCGCGCCAAGTAGGGTCATTCCCCCTATCGGACACATTTCTTCGATACCATCTATTGCTTTTGTGATTTGATTGGGTGCACCTTTGATTTGGAAGTGTGTCATGAGTTGGGCGGTAGTAGCTGCTATGCGTTACCACCAGTCCGGGAGTGCAAATGGTATATCTATCCTGGCATTGCCTCAACTGCCTTGTCGCATGCCTTTTCGCGCCTTCTACGAGTTTATTTTGTACCGTATCTGTGTGGTGCCCTCTGTGTAAATCTCCAGTTTACGGAGGAGCGTACGACATATTAAAGACTACGGTATATATAAAATGTGTTAAGAAGGATATGGGTAATGCCTTAACGCTATTTTTAATAGTTTTACTTTACTATAGACATATTATATTATAATAACGTATATTACTAAGTAGTAGATAGTTTCGCAGATCCTTAGAGGATGAAAATTGCAACTATCTTTTAAGTTACCTGTATTTCAGTTGACATTTCACTTGAGTCGAATTTACTATGTAAGAATGTTAATCCTAGCTCGAGTGTTTTGCATTTGGCTTTACACTCGGGTCAAACTGAGTGTCACAACATTTGAGACTCACCTTTAGAGTTGAAGCTTCACTTGGAGATCCATCTATATCTATCTCGCTTTCAGTTATCCAGTTGTTTTGTTCAGACTTGTCTTCTTTTTGTATTCGAGATTAAATTGTATTTGAGATATTTCTTTGTATTTTATATCAAACTCTGATATTGTTTGCACAAAAAATGGGCAAACACCTCCAAGTCGTATGATTTAGCTGATTTTATGTTGTTCTTGATGATTTAGGTGAATTATGCAAATATATAAAAAAATAAGGACTAAACTGTAAAAGACACGCAGATTTATAGTGGTTCGGCCAGAACGTGCCTACGTCCACTTTATATGTTATTCTCCTTTTTCCTTCAGATTACAAGTATAAAGATTTGATTACAAGTATATGAAAGTTGTTTGAAAGTTCCTTCCGTGCTTGAGCTCTCAAACTTGTCTGCCATTGTTGTACCCATGCCCCTCTATTTATAGAGTGAGGCTGGGGGCAGGGGTCTTGGATGTATATAGCTGCTGGTGGGCCTGGGTTGAAGCAATCTGATCTGGCATATCTGGTTCGGCGAAGCTTGGTTCGGCCGTGGCTGTATGGCGCTTGGTCCGGTGATGATATCGGCTCGGTGGGACTAGGATTTGGTAGTGCTCTGGGTCGGTGGCGCCCTAGTTCGGAGGTAGGAGTATGGGGCGGAGAGGCCTGGTTCGGCTGGCTGTTTGGTCCGGTAGCGAGCTAGGAGGGGAGTTTGGTATTTGATTCGGTGGTGCTGGGAGTGAGTTGGACCGGTAGGGTTGGTCCGGCTAGGTGCCGGTCCGGTAATGCCTGGTTCGGTGATGATGGTCCGGTTGCACTCTGGTTCGGCAGTGGTAGGCTAGGAGGTGGTTCGGTCCGGTGATGGTTTGGACTGGTGATGGTGGGATTACGTGTCGGTCTTTGGCTCGATAGTATCTATGGTTTGACAAGGAATTGGTTCGGTGAAAACACCCCCCAACACTTTCCCCCAAAAGTGGGGCACGTGCTTGCATGTGTCGCGCTTTGTTCTCCTGCAGTTGATATAGCTTTGTTCGGTCCTGGGTGTGCCGAACCAGTTGGTCCGGTCGATATGCTTCGCCTATAAATAGGGGAGTTAGGCCTCCGTTATCTCCTACCGAGCTCGATTGCCGTATCAGATCTTTCATAGCCGAATCATCCTTATTGCCGAATCACTTCAGGTCGCCGAACAAGGTAACAAGCCTTCTCTCGCCGAATGACTTACGTTGAGAATGCCGAATGGGGTTTCGCTTTTTATTGCCGGATGAGCTTGGGGGTTGGAGTGCCGAATGGACTCTTGCTTTGTTTTACCGAATGAACTTCTATATTTAAATCTTGAGTGATATCTTAGACTTACATACGCTTGCTCGCTTTATACACTTGCTTGCTTATATTTCCATACTTCTTGTTCTAACAACATGTCTTTCGCTTTCGTGTTTGCAGATAAATGTCTCTAAGAGTGGAGACCCGATCAAAGAGGAAGAGATCCCAGGGCAGGGAAGAGCCTTCCGCCGTGCCCCCAGCTCAGCCAAGACCAGAACGTCATGGACCTGCCCTGAGGTCGTTAGTGGACGGATATGGTCTCCAGGAGCTTCTGGACTCCCCGCCCGACTGTTTTCCTAGCTCCCTCAAAGAGGAGCAGCACGACGCCATATCTCGTTCTTTTGGGATTGATAGAGCGCTCATGGTGCTGTCAGGGGCTGGAGTTACGCCATATGATAGAGCGTCCATGAGTCTCTGTTCTCCTTCTTCTCCATTCTTTCTCTCTAGTTCCTGAACATTCCTTACGAGAGTCTGCATGCTCTTCATTTGATGATGAGGCCACCGAGGAATTCCCAACTCTCTGCATTTCTTCTTCAAAAGAGTTAGACCTATGTTTAATTCTTTTGCTGCTTGCGATATCGGCAAGTAAAAGTACTTCGATACTAGTTCAAATGTTAAGGCCGTTTTTTCCTTGCTCATCGTTAATTTCTTCTTATTTCTTTTTTTTTTGCCTTTTGATTCTTCCTTCTGATCATCATTAGATATCCTGTAGCTCAACTTGGACTTCTCTATCTCATAACTCAATTCGTTGAAGATGATATTGAACTCTTCAGAAAGGGTCAGAGAAGCTAAACGAGGATCTGAAGGATGGTTTAGAGGAATGGCATTGATTATTTCATCCAAATCTGGTACTTCATTGTTCAAACCACTGAATGATCCTTTACTGAAATCTAGTTGAGCATCATCAAATCCACTGGGCAGACCATCAATATCGTTCCGAAGATTATGATCATCTAAGTAGTGCAATTGGTTATTCATGACCGCAGAAGGACTGATCATGTAATTTCGTATACGATGTTGAAATGTGTAGTCAATGAAAAGAAGATTGAAGCTGGTAATGAATGTGCATTTCATCTTGAGTGTTCTGAGTTCAAGCCTTGCTTCCCCTTCTTTTCTTTTTAGGTTTTCATAACTTGATCGTTTACTGTTTGTTTAATGAATTCCTCTTCTGAATTGGACAGGTGGGACTTCCGATCAACATGTTGGGAGCTCCGACCCTGCGGCTAAGTAGGCTTGGAGAGTTGGTAGGATGAGGGCGAAGCGTGGACGCAGCTGGTTCCTTGTCCGGATTCGGCCACCTTTTGATTTCTTTTTATTGCTGTTTATGTTAGTCCAAAACATTGATGTGACTGTAATAATATTGTTTGTGATGAATGACTTTATGAAATTTCATAACATAAGCTGATTCCTTTATGTTGGAATGTTATCGCTATTTTGTTGTGCTGTGTAAGTGATGTAACTATGCATGTTACTAGTGGCTTGACTGTGCCTGATGCCAAGTTTTTTGCTTAAAGTTTAATTTTCTCATTTTGCAACGTAAATGTGATGTGTGAATATGAACTGCAGCTATGCATTAATGTATAAAAGTAGAAGGTACCGCCCTTCATGTTTCGGCTGTGGACGACAACTTTGTGCGCCCTGTAAGACTAAGCACGGAATGCTGTTGAGTGTCTCGTCGTCCGATTGTAAGTTTCTATTCCCATTAGCGAGCGTTCCCTATTTCATGTCCTGTACTTTCAAGCACCGTTACGGAGAATAGGAGAAAAGTTTTAAATGAAATGGAAATATAGGAAAAGTAAAACTTCCAGTCACGGAAGGCCGTCGATGTGCTTAAGTTCGTGGCAAACGGGTTTTGTAGTCACTTTCCCTAGCTGTGGGTCTTGGAGACATTTGTCACCCATCTTACGCCTCTGCGGGGAGTTTTCTTTTTTACCACAGCCGCACTTAAGACACATCGGAGCCGATCGCGCACAGTAACTACCCGGGCCATTATGGCCCGTAATCGCGGGTATTATTCGATTTACTGTGGCCGGCTAGCGTGGGGGTCGATCGTCAACTGTGAACTGCCCCTGGCTGGCCACACCTTATGTTGGGGCTTATGGCCGGTTCACAGTTGCCGGCGAGCCGAATCGCTGTAATGAGCTGCCATGGCATAATCGGCCTTCTCGGTGGCTTATACTCGGCTTATTACAATCGGCTTTAAGGGCCGAGGCAAACAATGAGTTAACTCGCGGTAGAGGGATACCGGAGCAAAGTGTCTCATTGGCGAGGGCATAGGATCGTAGCGTACCTGTTAGATTTTGTCCAGGTGGAGTTGTGTTGTGAAGCTCTGAATTGAAATGTCATCTGCAAAGGATTTTGTTCAACAGCAAAGGATAAAGCTTAACTAATAGCCAAGATATAAATGAACAAGTTAACAAGAGCCAAGTTTTTAAAGTGGTTCGGCACGAAAATGCCTACGTCCACTGATTCTCTTTATTAATTCACTTCATATGGGCAGTACAAGTTAAGAAAAGTATCGACGGAGGTGTCGGATGTTCCATGCCCTCTGGAACACCTCTCCGTCCATTGTTGACAAAATATAAGCTCCGTTGTGGAGATCTTTATGAACTACATATGGTCCGTCCCAGATTGGATCCAGCGCTCTTGGGCGCGGAAAGATTCGCTTGAGGACAAGATCTCCTTCTTGTAAGCTGTGATGTTTGACTTTGGAGTTGTATAGTGCTGCCACTTTTTGTCTGTGAGCTGCTGCTTTGAATGCTGCATCATTTCTTCTCTCCTCAATTAGATCCAAAGACATGTGGAGGAGTTCTTCGTTTTCTTCGGGGTTGTAGTGGATCCTACGATGGGAAGGTACAATAGTTTCAACTGGGAGCATGGCCTCTGATCCGTATGCCAAAGAGAACGGAGTATGCCCTGTTGATGTTCTGAAAGAAGTGCGGTAGGCCCATAGCGCTGAAGGAAGTTCGTCCACCCAAGCGCCTTTTGACTTTTCAAGATTCTTCTTGATTAGAGTCTTGAGAATCTTGTTGACAGCTTCGACTTGTCCATTTTCCAGGGGATAAGCTACGGATAAGAAGCCCTTATGAATTCCGTGCTCTTGGCACCAGTCGGCAAATTCCTCGCTGTCAAATTGAAGCCCGTTGTCTGATATGATTCTGAGTGGAACCCCGTACCTGCACAGAACGTTTTTGATCAAGAAGTTGATAACTTTAGTTGAAGATATTTTATTCAGAGGCTCCGCTTCCACCCATTTGGTGAAATAGTCAACTGCCACTATAGCATGTCTGGCCCCGCCTCAGCCCATCTGCAGTTCGCCAATTAAGTCAATTCCCCATATTGCGAAGGGCCAAGGGCTGGTCATCTGAGTAATTTCATTGGTTGGTAGTCGAGGAATCTTAGCAAATTTCTGACATCTGTCGCATCTTCTGACGAAGTCTAAGGCATCTTTGTTTAAAGTGGGCCAGAAATACCCATATCGGAGTATCTTTTTTGCTAGGGTCTGCCCTCCGGTGTGGTCTCCACAACTTCCCTGATGGATATTGGATAGAATTTCCTTGGCTTCTCTTCTAGCAACGCACCTCAATAAGGGGTTAGAGAAGCCGCGCCGATAGAGGATGCCTTCTTGCATTGTGTAGCGGGAAGCTTTCCTTAGAATTTTCTCAATTTCATTTCGCCCGTCGGGTAGGGTGCCGTTTTGTAAGTATTCTCGGATAGGGGTCATCCATGTTTCTTCTTCGGTTGCAGCTATCAGATTTACTTGCTCGAAACTTGGTGCCAGCTGTTTTGAGATGGTTAATGCTCCGAAAATAGTGATGTTCTTCATGCTAGCTTGTTTTGCTAGTTCGTCGGCCTCTTAATTCTCTTCTCGGGGAATGTGTTTGATTAAATAGTGATCTAATTGATTAAGCAGTAGCCTGGTCTTCTTCAGATACGCTGTGAGTCGTCCTCCTCGAGTCTGGAATTCTCCCAGTATTTGATTTACAATAAGTTGAGAATCACTATGGAGACATAAAGAACTGACTCCAATTTCCAGTGCAAGTTCTAATCCGGCTATCACTGCTTCGTATTCTGCATCATTTTTGGTGGCAGCGAATTCCAATCTTAGGGCGTAGTGCAGCTTCTTTCCCTTGGGGGTGATTATTACAACACCTGCCCCCGAGCCTTGTTCGTTCGACGCTCCATCTACGAAGAGATTCCACTTGATATCTTCTGCTATTTCAGATTGGTCCTTACCTTCGCTAGTAGTGAATTCGGCAATGAAATCAGCTATGGCTTGCCCCTTGATAGCGGTGCGAGGATGGTAAGTGATATCATATTGACTTAGTTCGATGCACCACTTAAGTAATCGTCCAGAAGTGTCGGGGCGATGGAGCACTTGCCTTAGCGGTTGATCGGTTAAAACTCTGATGGAATGAGACTGGAAATAGTGTCGCAGTTTCCGCGACGTGATAAGCAAACAGTATGCTAGCTTTTCAAGTTTAGGGTATCTGACTTCTGCCCCTGTGAATCTCTTGCTTACAAAGTATATGGGTCGCTGCGCGCGGTTGTCTTCTCTCACCAAAGCGACGCTCAAAGCGTGGGATGATACAGCAAGGTATAGGTATAGTTCCTCTTCTTCATTTGGAATTGAAAGTACCGGTGGTCTCTGGAGGTGTCCGATTAAGTTAAGGAAGGCTGTCGAGCATTCGTCGGTCCATTCGAACTTTCCTTTGTCTTTCTTTAGAGCTTCGAAGAAAGGGATGCATTTGTCGGTTGCTTTAGAGATGAACCTACTCAGGGCGGCCACTTTCCCGTTTAGGCTCTGCATCTCTCTTCGAGTAGATGGTGTCTTGATATCTTGTAAAGCTCGGACTTGTTCGGGGTTTGCTTCAATCCCCCTGGCATGAACGATGAATCCCAAGAACTTTCCCGATGATACTCCGAAGGAGCACTTTAGAGGGTTCAGCTTCATTCCATATTGGCGAAGTACTTGAAACATCTCGTCCAGGTGGTTTATATGGTCGTTGGCTTTCCTCGATTTTACCAGCATGTCATCCACATAAACTTCCATAGTTCGTCCTATCAGTTCTGCAAACATCTTGTTGACGAGGCGCTAATAAGTAGCTCTGGCGTTTTTAAGTCCAAATGGCATTACCTTGTAGCAGTACAATCCTCGGTCAGTGATGAAGCTAGTGTGGTCTTGATCGGGGGCGTGCATAGGGATCTGGTTATATCCTGAGTATGCGTCCATAAAGGATAAAAGTTCGTGTCCGGCAGTGCTGTCCACGAGTTGGTCGATTCGGGGGAGTGGGAAGCAGTCTTTCGGGCAAGCGTCATTTAAGTTGGAGAAATCGATGCATGTTCGCCACTTCCCATTAGCTTTCTTTACCAATACCGGGTTGGCGATCCATTCTGGGTAGATGGCTTCACGTATGAAGTCATTGGCAAGTAAGTTCTTTACTTTTTCCTCGAGGGCTGCTGATCGTTCTGCCCCATACTTCTCTTCTTTTGCTTTACCGGTACCTTGGTAGGATCGATGTTTAGTGCGTGGCATGCTATGTCCGGGGAGATTCCAGTCATATCAGCGTGCGTCTATGCAAATACATCCATGTTGTGGCGAAGAAAATCAATGAGTTGATTCTTTAATTCTCTTTTTAACTGAGATCCGACTCTCAGCAGTTTACTTGGGTCGCGTTTGTCTACAGATACGAATTCCATAGCCTCTGCAGGCTCGGCGGTGGCCTCCTCCTCTTTATCCCTGGGGTCTAATTCATTGAAAGGATCACTGGTATACCGAAGAGGAGGGGCTTTCTTTAGTTGCTATGCTTCCAAGCTTTTCATGCAGAGAATAGTCTCTGCATTTTTCCCTTTATCTCTCCTGCGATTATTGTGAAGTTCGGTTACATAACAGTCCCGAGCGGCGTCTTGATCCCCTTCTACTTCTCCCACTCCATTATTCGTTGGGAACTTCATCTTCAGGCATCATGGGGCAAGGACAATTTGGAAGTCGGACAAGGCCGGTCTTCCTAAAAAGGCATTGTAGGCCGAGTGGTTGTCTATTAGCACGAATGTTTGTTTTCGAACGGCGGAGCGGGGATGACTTCCCAATTCAACAAAGAGATCCAATTGTCCGAGGGGCATCTTTGCTTCTCCAGTGAAACCGTGTAGCGGTTTGTTGCAGGGAGGCACGTCCTTCATTGACAGCTTCATTTTGTCGAAAGCATGCTTGAACAGAATATTCACTGAGCTTCCAGTGTCTACTAGGATTCGAAAAACTTCAGCCGGGCCGAACTAGGCAGAGATGACCATAGGATCCATATGAGGGTATTGCCTTCCTTCTAGGTCGCGCCCACTGAATGTGATGTCATTATTTTCCTTCCGCTTAGGGTGGCGTTCTTCCATAACAGAATTGACGCAGTCTCCCTCGCTTCTGAGCGAGTTTCCATATCTTTCCATTTCTGCCCAGCTTTTGTCGGCGATGTGTGGCCCCCTAGATATTGTATGAACCACTATCTTCTCTTGGCTGGAACCGCTGGTGTTGTGGTTTCCTCCGCCTATTTCTGCGTGGAGCTGCCCTGGGTTTTCCTTGGCGGGAGCTGGAGTCCTGTCCTGGCCCTTCACATAGCGTTCCAGCCTCTTTCTCCTGATGTGTTCTTCAATTAGGTCTCGGAGATGGCGGCATTCATTGGTATCGTGCCCATGAGACTCGTGGAAGCGGCAGAATTTTCCGTACTGGATTGCGCGATCTGACTCTTTCTTATACGGGGGGCGCTTGTATGTAAGTTCGTCCTGGGTGGCCAGGAAGATGTTCTCGACTGTTTCATTCAAGGGAGTGTAAGCGTCAAATCTCGGTCCTGGTCGGTACAAGCGCTTTTCTCCCTTCTTGCCCCTGCATTGTCTCTGGAGTCGTTTCTCCGAATGTCCTTCGCTGCGGCGGAGGCGTTTCCTTGAGCCGTCTTAGCCTGTGGTCCTGTCTGCCTTTCAGTGGCAGCATCTTCGAGTCTCATGTACTTCCCCAGCTTCATGGAAGAAATCAGGCAAGGTAGCTGGTTTTTCTTTAGTTAGTCTTCTAGCAAACTTGGTATCCGGATGCACACCACTACAGAGGGCCATCAGGACAAGTTTCTCATCGGCATTTTGAACTGCTTCCGCTGCGGCATTGAACCGGGTTAGGTATTGCTGCAGTGTCTCTCCGGGTTTCTGTTTGACAGTAGATAGGGAGTAAGCATCCTTGGGTTGTTCCACATGAATGCGGAACTGGCTGATAAACTTCTCCTTCAACATTTCCCATGAACTGATGGATCCTTGGGGTAGATGGCAGAACCAGGAGGTAGCTAGATCTGCTAAAAATAGTGGAAAGCATTTGCATAATACTCCTTCCGTTGTCCCGCTCATGAGCATATGTTGTGTGTATCTTTGCAGGTGTACAACGGGGTCAGAGGTTCCCTTGTATGGTTCCATTGTCGGCATTTTCCACTCTCGGGGGGTGATGGCAATTTCAATATCGCGGGTGAAAGGGCTGGTTACCCTAGCACCTATCCCACGATCTCTTTGGTCCCGTTGGACGCATTCTCTGAACAATCGTGCCATCCTCTCATCAGAATATGGGGCAGATAAGAAAGAGCTTGGTTCTTCCCTGCGGGATCGATTCTGTCTGGATGGCCTGTAGGGGTGGTATAGTCTATCACTCCTAACATTTCCCAGTGGCTGTCTTTGGCTGTCCGGATGCATGCTAGGTTCAGCTATAGTTGGCCCTTGCCTTGATCTTCCCCTTTGGGGTTCTGTTTCAAGCATTTCCTCGGGGTCAACTTCGGGCTGGATTCTAGCTCGGCTCCGTTCATTGGTGTTTCTCTGGCTAGGCAGCATGACCGGCTCAGCTACATCCGATCCTTGCCTGGTACCTCCCCTGCGGGGTTCGGTTCCAAGCATTTCCTCGGGTCGGAGTTCGGGCTGAGTTCGGGCTCGGCTCCTACCATTATTGTTTCTGTTGATAATTTCTTCGAAGAAGGAAGACCTTTGTCGCTCCCCACATCCTTCGGATTGGGATTCACCCCATGATTCAGTGTCGCGGTTGGATTCTTCAGCATCCCTTAAGCGTGACATGAGTTGGTCCACCAAAGCTTCTTGTTGGGATGTGAAGCAGTTAGTTACTTCAGCCACAACTCTGTCTAGATCTGCCCTAGTAATTGTTGCCGGTTGTTCTGTGGCAGGGGCTGTCGGGTTTGTCTGATCCTCGTTCGGTACCGCTGTTGGAATGGGATGATTCTCTTGATCTGTGATTACTGGATCCGGAATGCTGCTAGTTGCGATGTTCTTTCCCTTTCTCTGCCTGGAAGTCATGTTGTCCAGGCATCAAGCGATGCTGTTAGGAAGAAGGCTGAGTAGGGGAAGCTTGAAGCTTCGGGTTCGAAGTTCTCAGTGAAAGCACCAAAAATGTTTGCAAAAAAAATGGGCAAACACCTCCAAGTCGTATGATTTAGCTGATTTTATGTTGTTCTTAATGATTTAGGTGAATTATGCAAATATATAAAAAAACAAGGACTAAACTGTAAAAGACACGCAGATTTATAGTGGTTCGGCCAGAACGTGCCTACGTCCACTTTATATGTTATTCTCCTTTTTCCTTCAGATTACAAGTACAAAGCTTTGATTACAAGTATATGAAAGTTGTTTGAAAGTTCCTTCCGTGCTTGAGCTCTCAAACTTGTCTGCCATTGTTGTACCCCTGCCCCTCTATTTATAGAGTGAGGCTAGGGGCAGGGGTCTTGGATGTATATAGCTACTGGTGGGCCTGGGCTGAAGCAATCTGGTCTGGCATATCTGGTTCGGCGAAGCTTGGTTCGGCCGTGGCTGTATGGCGCTTGGTCCGGTGATGATATCGGCTCGGTGGGACTAGGATTCGATAGTGCTCTGGGTTGGTGGCGCCCTAGTTCGGAGGTAGGAGTATGGAGAGATAGTTGGTTCGGTATGGGGGCGGAGAGGCTTGGTTCGGCTGGCTGTTTGGTCCGGTAGCGAGCTAGGAGGGGAGTTTGGTATTTGATTCGGTGGTGCTGGAAGTGAGTTGGACCGGTAGGGTTGGTCCGGCTAGGTGCCGGTCCGGTAATGCCTGGTTCGGTGATGATGGTCCGTTTGCACTGTGGTTCGGCAGTGGTAGGCTAGGAGGTGGTTCAGTCCGGTGATGGTTTGGACTGGTGATGGTGGGATTACATGTCGGTCTTTGGCTCGGTAGTATCTATGGTTTGACAAGGAATTGTTTCGGTGAAAACACCCCCCAACAGATATTCTATAGTAACTTCATGAACTACTGTTTATCTATTCCGCTGCTTATTATTGTAATACTCCGTGTCTATGATTCTGTTATTTATTTATTTACTGTATATGCTAAGTTTTGCCAAATATAAATTAACAGTTTGACAATTTGAGCAATTCAAGTCTGACATGCGTGGATGCGAATGGTTCGAAATATCGGGTCGTTACAGTTGGTATCAGAGCTTTGGTTTAGGCAAACTTAGCATATAGAGTAAAATTTAAATACCAAATCACCTTCGTTCGAGCTTAAATCTCTTCCTCTTTGATTAGAATTTCCTTTGAATTTTGGAACATTCCTCGTTTCTAAAATCCATCCTTGTCTTTTCCTTTTCGTGTTCCTCTTGATACTGGAGCATCCCATTGCCTAATTTTCTGTCCCGCCAACTTTGGTTTGGCTCAAAAAGGGGTGAAACTCCTTTATAACAAGCGTCGATTCACTGAAGGTTTCTATATCCTCGATTTACGATGCTGCTACTCCCTGCAATGCCCGTACCGTTCTCCAGTAGGTGACCAGAGTAATTCTCTTGTGATCAAATACCGATTGCCTTGGGATTAAGCAGACAACTTTACATTCCGCTTGATCCTTAGCCTTGAGATTTTGATTCCGCCCATGTTGTCCAACTCTTTCGGGATGACTATAGTGAAGTCACTTCTCTTCCCTTCAAGCCGAAAATGGAATTTTCGCATCGATCTTGTTCCTGGTATCTCAGTTGACCCGATTAAGGTTGCCCACGATTTATATCTGTTTATCCATCTTTCCTCGTTCGAAATTTAATTACCTTATCTTCCTTTCGAACCTATCTTCCTAATCAGAAGTCTCTTTGATTAGGGTTCATCCAATTTGAATCTATCATTGTTTGAAATCTATACTTAAATCAACCCATGAGGGAGTGTATTTGTTATTAATATAAAAATATTTTATATTGTGTTGTTTGAAATGTTGAGTTTGATTTGGAGTTTCGATCGGTTTGTCTGGCCAACGTTATCGATAGGAATTCCAAAACACTTGAACGGAGAAAACTGACACAATATTATTTTGAAATTGGTAAATGAAATAATTTCGTGTATAATTATATATTTTATATATAAGGGTATAGTTTTTTGAAATTTGATAGTTAAATGAATTGGTTGTTAGAAATGATAATACTAGACTATCATTTATTGTTTTATCAACATTTCTAAAACATTAACTATTGTTATATATTATAAGGAGATTTAAAATTTAAAATTATGGTTTATAAATTTGTTTTGAAAGGAAATGGATTTAAATTAAGAATCTGAGAATTTAATTTCCGGTACTTTTCTAAATTTGGGTTTTAATGTTTGGAAAATATTTTTTTTGAAATTATTCTCGAATATGAATTATTTCCAAAGAATTTTAAAGGAAGTAAATCTATACTCTCCTCTTTGTCGCTGGAAAATAATTTCGGTGATGACTGCAGCATCATTGTCATTCATTTTCGAGTCTCAAAGTGGAGAGACCTCTTAGTAGCTTTGCTACACTTTTGTTTTGAAGATGAATTTGATTGGAATTTCTTGAGTATGATTTGATTTACAAAATATATAGGTATATGTATATATTTATTTCAAAAGGGTGGGAAGCGAAACTAGAAATTTAATTCTTAAATTCTGTGTTAAGTTTGGCTTTTCAATTATTGGAATAAATAAAAATTGTGAAATATTTGAAGTATTTAAATTAGAATTTATAATAATTTGGAATAGTTGAACTAGGATAAAAGTTATTTGTATAATATTCAATTGCATTTTAATAAACGTGTATAACTTACCTGAATTATTTAAAAAGTTGAAATGTTAAGATGAATTTGCAGTTGAAGGTTATATAAGAGAAAACTTAGGTAACACACTGTTCAAATTAATTTCTTTTGCTTAATCAAATTGGTATAGTTCTCAAGTACATATAAAACATTAATAAAGCATACCTGAAATATTCAAAATTTTAAAATGTAATAAGAATATGTTGTTGAACAATATACAATATAAAATGTAAGAAATAAAATGTGCAAAAATAAATTCTAATAAGGGAATTTATAAATAAGAATTGTGTTGTTATAACAAACGTTATACAGTTAATTTACATCACAAGAAATGTAAATTGAAACCAATTGAATAATAAATAGAGAATGAGTGAATAAATGTGAACTTAAGAAACTAAACAGGTAATAAAAAATTCATATTTTTGTAGCTAAAATGTAAATTTCAAAGAATAGTTGAAATTGTATTATAAAGTGAAATTAACTCAAGAAATGTCAAATGGATTAATTAAATAGGTTAAAGGAAATAAAATTTGTTTTGAAAGAGATTTTGTAATAAATGTTAATAAAAATTGAAAGAGAGTCAATCAAATGAGAATACAATGGATAATTATGGATTGAATAAATTGGATCGAAATCAATTTGTTGAATACTAAAAAATTAAAAAAAGGGAAATTTATATAGTTTTGAATTAATTGTTGTATTTTCTATTCCAAATCAATCTTCTCTTTCTGGTTGTTTCTATTATCCTATCTCTTTTCTTTTCGAGGACGAAAAGTTTTGAGTAGGGGAGAGTGTAACGACCTGTAAATTTTAACAGTTTTAATAACATAATTAACTGAATTTTGTGAAATTTTAAATACTTGAAGTTAGAAATAAAAAGTTGATATTTGGAATGCGTAGTGGTAAATTTTTATCAGAAAATATGGAAATTTCTGTTGTGTAATTTTGATCTTCGATTTAAATCAGATAATTTAATGATAATAAAATATTCTCAAAATCTAAATATTTTTATACAATAAATTTGTTTATTATTTTAAGTGAGACGCTGTATTTCGTTTCGTCAAATTCGGACTATTTCAGCCCCGTTTATTTTATTTTCGGTGAATTTGCAGCAGTTTGGCAGAAATAGCATGGTCGTATCGCTGATATTTGTGTACCCTTTTGATCGTCTAGTCGTGCTGATCTACATAGTATACTCATTTGTATATTTTGGGATTGGTACGCCGCGAAATCAGTAAAATGATTTCCGTATCGGTTTCGTATTCTGGCTTTTGGTTTATATGACCTTTCATATATCGACCGAATGATTCCAATAGCCTCTAGTATTTATATTTCTGAAATTCAACATATGACTTTTGCAATTCCACCTTTTCAAATTTTACTGGCTATTTCATTGTACATCCTTAATTCACAAATATTTGTGCCTTTCTTTCATTTCTTGCTTTGTTCATATTTCTATATATATATATATATATATAATTTAAAGTTTGTGTATTTGCTTTAAGAGAAAACCTACATCTCCTTCTTCTGGCTTGCTTTTTCTACCTTTCCAAACTAGTTTTCTTCCTTTCCACTCTGAAAACCAACCGACTGTATCTCCCCCTCAACCTCCCTCTTCCAATTGCCATGTTCGCGCCTTCAATTATTCAACGCAGCCAACCCATGTGAGATGCCATCACCCATCGCCTCTCCTCCCCTTCTCCGTTTCTCACCACCTAGTACCGACGTGCGCAGCCAAACAACCCAGCGCCACCTTTCCCTTCGACACTCGTGCCTACCCATCTTCCCACCTCGTGCTTCCAGTGGCCGACAAATATCCATGTCACCGAACCCCTGACCCAGCTCCATCTCTCCACCACCCAAGGCCGAGCAAACCCCACCGAGACCAAGCAACCCATCCTCAAACCCCTTCACGTGAATGCAGCTTTTAGCCTTCTTCATATATGCATAATTAAAGAATTTCATATTTGCAGGTTTATGATTTCTTTTGTTTTCAAATATATATGTTCTTTTATGTACAGTTCTATATATATTATGGTGTATTCGGTCATGTTATCCGTGTGTGTGTGTATATATAGCAAGTATAATTATCATATGTTTAAGTGTAATATTATATAAGTTTTATATGTATTAGTTTATATATATATATACATATATTATGTTGGGTTTAATGTATAAGTTTATGATAATTTATAAATATATAATCGGCTGTTATACATGAAAGTTGTATACAATCTGGTCATAGTATATGTAAGTTTATATATATATATATGATTGTTTGAGTTTATACATATATTTAATAAAGTAAGTTGATATTGACTTTTATGATATATATTGTTTTTAGAATATAACATGTATGTAAGTTTGTATATATGTTTATATACATTTGTTTATACGTAAGTATATGTGAATTTGATTTCTCAAATATATATGGATATCTTTAAGTTTTGGATAAAATATTAATTTGAAAATAAATAATTATATTTTTATTTTAAATATATGTTTTAAATTGATTTTTAGAAAAAATATATATATGTAGTATATCTTGTTTCAATGATGTCTTACCCATCTTGACTTATTTTTCCAATATCAAATATGTCGCAGAAACTCCTAGCTTGTTGTGTCCTGTGTCGTACCCATGTCCGTATGCATATCCATATCAGTTGCTTCTCGTTCCATGCTTTCTAGCCTCGAAAGGTGAGCAATCACTCACGATTAACATTCTTATATTGAGTAAATTTGATTTCACTTGAAACGACAATTGAAATATGCTATTAAATTTGAATAGTTAAGCTATTTAATTGTTAAATCTGATATGCCATTATCTGCAATTGTTCACCTATGATATATGACACCATATCTTGTGGTATATTTTATTTAATTTTTATAAATGATATACGCTTGTTGTTGATATATTATATTATTATCATATTTGTTCTCACTCTACAAGTTCCCTGTTAGTTTAGAAATCCCTGTGGGTTGAAATGACACATACCCGAATGATCATTTAGAACAAGGGAAAATCGTTATGGGTTGAAATGATAAACCCAAGCGATTTTCATTGATTTTGAATTTTGGGATTTCGAGTTGAAATAATATATACTCGTAGATATTTAAATTGTGGATTGAAATGATAAACATCTGTATCACTTAACCATAGGATAGAAAATTATATACGGACACCGTTGGTCTATATTTTGAAAATGATTTCCAAATTTTTAAAAAGAAAATATACGGCTTTTATATAAATACCGATTTTTAAAATATCTATAAATGTTTTTTCTATATGTGTCTAAATTTAGATTTTTAAAATTATATGTTTTGAAATTTAAAATATATAAGTTAGTTTTGAAATATAAATTTTAAGATTATATCTATAATTCTATTATTTTAAAAATATAAAAACAGATTTAATATAAAATAAATTTAATAATATGATTTAATTTAACAAAATTTTAATTTAATTAGTGTATAATATGTTTAAATATTTATTTAAATTTGTATTTTAAAAATAGATTTTTATAATAAAGGTTGGGAAGATAAATTGAAATTGCATTTGTTTAAGAATTATACTTAAACAAAATCGATTTGAAACTTATTGAATGTGAGATTTTAAAGATATGATTTTATAACTTGATTTTGATTAAAGGTGGTAAAATGAATATTTTCAAATTTAAATAAATTGAAATAGGATATTTAGTTTTTTATGTAATTTGAGATTTTATTTAAATGTTATTAGATTGATTAAGTGAATATTTCAATAAAAATCTAGTAAAGTTGAAATTGAAATATAAATGAAATTATCAAATTTAGTTATTGTAAATGTTTGAATATTTAAAACTTTGAAACCTATTGAAATTGAAATGGTTTAATTTGTAGTTCAAATCTGTATTTGAAATCGATATAAAACCTAAATGGTTTGTTGAAAATGTGAATTGAATTGTAATTGATGAACCGAGATTTGATTTCTATGGGATATTGGAATTTAAGTTGATTTGAATCGATTTGTGGAACTGGGTTAAAAATTCCAATTTGGAAACTATTTCAATATAATCTTATTAAATAAATATAAACTATTTTTAATTTACAACTATTTTAGTAAATAAATTATTTTCATATATAAAATATTTTAATTTATAAATTATTTTAATGTGTAAACTATTTTAAATTTATATATATTTTAATATGTATATACTATTTGCAATATCTAAACTGTTTAAGTTGGAAGTGTTATGATTTTAAAAGTGTTATGATTTCAAAAGTATTATGATTTCAAAAGAGTTATGATTTCGTAAGTGTTATAATTTTTAAAGTGTTATGATTCGAGAAATAAATATTATTTCAAGCTGATAATGATAAATTGATATGATTTTGAAATGAATAAGATATTTTGATATGAAGTATGAACTATTTGAAATGAAATGACCATGGTGTAAAATAAGCGTTTGGTTGTTAAAGAGACCGAGAACGGATATTGTTATACTCTTTGCCAACACTGAAAGCCACTTTAACAATTGTGTACGTGGTGGAGATTCCAGAATGAAGTAGGATGGTTTGGCGTCGATTCTATATGGTATTTTACGTAGCCTTGACTCTCATGAGTTAGCTTGATGTGGCTAAAACAGAAGCTATACCAGGCCAAGTGGGGTCATTCCCCCTATCAGACACATTTCTTCGATACCATTCTATTGCTTTTGTGATTTGATTGGGTGCACCTTTGATTTGGGAGTGTGTCATGAGGTGGGTGGTAGTAGCTGCTATGCATTACCACCAGTCCGGAGTGCAAATGGTATATCTACCTTAGCATTTCCTCGAGTGCCTTGTCGCATGCCTTATCGCGCCTTCTACGAGTTTGTTTTGTACCATACCTATGTGGTCCTCGATGTAACCTCCACTTTACGAAGGAGTGTACGGCATTGTATAGACTATGGGAATATATAAAATGTGTTAAGGGGGATATGGCTAACGCCTTAGCGTTATTTTAATAGTTTTACTTTACTATAGACATATTATTATAGCATATATTACTAAATAGTAGAAAGTTCTAAGGGTCCTTAGATGATGGAAATTCCAATTATCTTTTAAATTACCTGTATTTTAGTTGATATTTCACTGAGTTGAATTTACTATATAATAATTTTAATCCTGACTCGAGTGTTTTGTATTTTGCTTTTTGCTCGGGTCAGACTGAGTATCACAGCATTTGAGACTCACCTTGGGAGTTGGAGCTTCACCTAGAGATCTATCTATATCTATCCAGCTTTCAGTTGTCCAGTTGTTTTGTTCAGACTTGTCATCTGTTTTTATTCGAGACTAAATTGTATTTGATATATTCCGTTGTATTTTATTTCAAACTCTGATATTCCATAGTAGCTTCATGAACTACCATGTATCTATTCCGTTGTTTATTATTGTAATACTTTGTGTCTGTGATTCTGTGATTGATTTATTTATTGTATATGCTGAGTTTTGCCAAATTTAAATTAACAATCTGACATTTTAAGAAATTTAAGTCCAACATGTGCAGATGTAAATGGTTCGAAATACCGGGTCGTTACAGTGGTGCTACGGTGCAGGTATCTAGAGTCGATTTTGCAAAGCTGAATAAAGACTTCACTAATCTTGGAGGCAGACCGTTTTATGGAACGAAGTCAGTGATGGAAGTTCAGGATTGGGTCAATACTTTTGAGCGCATATTTGATGATCTTGAACTTAATGATGCTATGAGGAGGAGGTAGGCATCGCATTGGCTTCACGGAAGGGCGATAAACTAGTGGAATGTCATGAAGGTTGCTATACCTAAGGACCAGTTCACTTGGGATTTGTTCAAAGCTTGTTATGAAGAAAAGTTTATCTGATTGCTTAGAAGACGGTCTTATTCCACAAGTTCATAGATCTGAAGTAAGGAGGTATGATGGTCTATGAATATATGTCTATTTGACGCTTTGTCAAAATATCAGATGTCTTTCATTGACACTCCATTGACGATCACTTAGGAGAGTAGGTTATATGCCACATTGATGAGACTTTCGAGATGTTTGTCGAGAAGGCATTGGGGCATGAGTATCTTTATCCAAGGCCGAAAGTCGTTGTTCCTAAAGAAGAGCTAATGCCACAATCGGGCGGGGGAGGAGAGAAGAAATGGAAAAACAAGAGGAAGTAGTTTCATAACAAGAATGACTAGAAGAAGAAGACCAAAAGTGAACTGACTTGCTACAATTGCGAAGAAAAGGGCCGCTTTAGTAGAGACTGCAAAGCCGATGGGAGAAAGTGCTATAACTGCAATAAACTTGGGCATATTAAGAAGGACTACCTTGAGTTGCCTAAGTAGAAGCAGATGGTGAAAGAAAATGCTATTAATGCCATTCCAACTTTGTCGAATGCTCCATCAACAAAGGAGAAGGGTAAAGGCATCATTATTCAAAGTATGCAATCCATTTATGATGTTCCTATATGAATTTTATTTGATGTTGGGGCTTCATATTCCTTTATATCGAGTGACTTGATAGATAGAGTAAATTGATATTTGAAATAATGGACCAACCCTATATTGTGTCGAAACCTGTTAGGGGCTCCATTAGCCTGTGTATGGTTTGGCATGGTTTGGCCTTACCGTGTCATGGATGTTCTTTTGCTTATGATTGTTTTGTTTTAGGTTTTATGGGGTTCAGTATTATACTAGGGATTGATTGGCTTTATAGATATGAGGTAGTGGTGGATTGCGAGAGGTAATTGGTGATGATAGGGTGGACGATGGGCGGAAGGTAGTGTTGGGCTACCTAATGGAAAATAAGGTGATGGTCAGCTTTCTATATTCACTCGATATCCCGTGCAATGATTTGTTGCCAATACTAATCGCTAGGGAGTATCCAAACATATTCGAGGAGGTGACTGGACTTTCACCATACAGAGAGATTGATTTTCACATTAATTCAGTAAAATATGCCAGAACAATAGTGATGCCTTTGAAGAGGACGATATCTAGGGAGAAGAGAGATCTTCAGGTGTAAGTGAATGACCTTTTACGAAAGGGGTTCATTCATAGGAGTATATCTGAGTGAGGAGCTTCAGTAATACTCACCACGAAGGTGGATGACTCCCTTAGATTATGTGTTGATTTCCATTAGATGAATAAAGTAACAAAGAAGTGCAAGCATCCACTATCATACACTAATGGCTTGTTCGATCAGCATTATGGTGCCAGAGTATTTCTCTGTTGGATCTTGAGACAGGATTTCACCAACTGAGAGTAGCAAAGGAGAGTGTGCTGATAAGAGTGTCCCACACATCGTTCGGTTTCTATGAGTGGTTGGTTATGCCATTCAGGCTAACCAATGCGTGGGCATACTTTGTCAATCTCATAAACCATGTATTCACGGGTCAGCTAAATAAATTTATGCTTGTATTTATTGACGATATTCTTGTCTATTCATGGACAGAGGAAGAACACAAGATGCACATAAGGATTGTGCTAGAGGTGTTGAGAGAGCACCGACTGAAAGCAATGTGATTCTTAGGTCACGTTGTTTTTGGAATGTGCTAGAGGGGTTCACTTTTGGAAGAGGGAAGTGTGATTCTTAGGTCACGTTGTTTCTGAGCAGTGCATTGCCATTGATCCTGTAAAGGTTGCAGCAGTCTAAGGTTTGATTAGACGTAAAAATGTTATAGATGTGAGGAGTTTGTTAGGTTTATTTGGATTATAGACAATTCATCCAGGACTTCATTAAGCAAGCATCACCATTGACTCACCAAACAAAGAAGAATCGGACATTTACTGTGGATGCGAGATGGAAGCATACATTTGTGAGTTCGAAGGAAAAGTTGAGGAGTGCACCAGTATTGACTATTCCAAGCGGGAATGAGGAGATGATGGTATATAGTGATGAGTATGGTACCAGATTGGGCATGGTATTATTGTAGAGAGGCAAGGTTGTTTCATATGCTAATCGATAGCTGAAGCCACATGAGAAGAAATACCAGGCCCGTGAGTTTTAGTAGCGATTGTGTTTGCGTTTAAGATTTGGAGGCACTATCTTCTAGGAGAGAGTTTCGAGCTGTTCACCAACCATAAATCGCTCGGTTCTTAATCTCCTATGATTTTGATATTGCATATACTTTGGGGAAAGGTAATGTAGTTGCTAATGCCTTGAGTATGAGACATGCCATAAATATTGGTGAGCTTGACGATCAGACCTACTCTTATGTAGAGGATTGGTAATAGTCAGAGGTGCGATGCCAGATTAACTAAGATCATTTCTAAGATTGAAGTGGGAGTATAGTATGTGGATATGAGACAGTATGAACCCGAGCGAGATGGTTGGATCCGTAAGAGTGAGAGGTTGTTTGTTCTGATGTCGTTGGATTAAGGGATAAGGTCCTCGATGAGTGCCATCATTCGAATTGATGATTCATCCTTGCGATAATAAGATATACCATGATATGAGGCAGATCTTTTATTGGGAAGGGATAAAGATAGGTATTGGGACTTCATCTTAAAATGAGTGGACTGGCAGTTGGCTAAGGCAGAGCAGAAGAAGCCAAGTGTCTAATGCAACCGCTAGAAGATGGAAGTGGGAACAAGTATCAATGGATTTCATCAATGGATTGCGGAGGACTCGGGCAAGGTACGACGACATTTGGGTCAATAATCGAGCGTCGGATTTATACCCTTTAGGTCCTATAAAATGGTAGCCAAACTAGCCGAACTGTATATGAAATGGATAGCACAATTTCACGGTGTGCCGAAGAGTATTGTGAGTGATCGGGACCCATTGTTCACTAATAGACTTTAGAAGAGCTTACAAGAGGCGTTAGGGATAGGGCTCCACCTCATCATAGCTTAACACCCTTAAACCGATGACCAAACTGAGATAGTGAATCGTATCTTAAAGGATCTCCTACGTGCTTGCATTATTAGACTATGGAGGCTCGTGTGATGGTCACTTACATCTTGTTGAATTTGCATACTACAACAGTTATCAATCTAGCATCGGTATGAGACCATTTGAGGAATTATATTCCCGACCCTGCAACTCTTCTTTATGTTGGTGGGAAGTAAGCGAGAAATTAATACTTGGGCCATATATGATTAGAGAAACATTGGAGAACATCGAGATCATCTAGAAATGGATAAAAGATGCCCAAGAAAGACAGAAATGCTTCATTGATAAAAGATGTTGAGATTTAGAGTTCTCCATCGATGACATGGTATTTGTCAAGATCTCTCCATTGAAGAATATCATTTAGTTCGATAGCGGGGGAAGTTGGCATCGAGACTTATTAGCCCTTTTTCAATATTGGATAGGATTGGGAGCCTTGCTTACAGAGTCGATTTACCTCAAAGAATGGAAGGAGTGCACCATTTCTTCCATGTCTCTCATCTGCACAAATTTGTGCACGGCTCAAACGTAACTTTTTCTCTAGATCAACTAGATGATACCGAGATTGAACCATATGCTACGAGACCTAGTAGGCATATACATATTGTTGGACATGATATGAAGCATCTTAGGAGGAAGATGGTGAGGTTAGTGAAGGTACAGTGGAGTGATAGTGAAGGAGATTGCACTTGGAAGATCAAGGAGAGCATTAGGACAGCATATCCATAGCTCTTTACTTGGTGAGGTTTCTTATTTATCGTTTTTACTTTCACTTAAGATGTCATAAAGTATATACCGTAGGATAGCGTCCTACATGCTATTATAGATTTGGATATTTCCTTTCTATTTATTACTATATATGCATGTTTGATTGTGATGGTTGCTTATGCTTGTATATAGTTGTTAGGCATGTAGGATGACCCTATTGATTTTACTTGGAATTTCGAGGGCAAAATTCCTAAATGGGGAGAGAATGTAACGACCTGTATTCTACATATTGGAGGATTGTAGATGAGGTCTTGGGTAATGACTGTTAGGAACATTTCCCACATCTATGATTTTTAGGGAATTTTTATGTAACCATTTTGACTTTAGAAATCATATATGGCCTATAACTTTTGATAGGGGCTGAGCTAGGGTCTAAAACCACTTTCATTATATCTGGATGATGGTTTCCCTTTAGAGTAGTCATTTAAAGAAATTAGGCTTAACGTTTGAGAGTTATGACTATTTTAATTTTTATTTGATTTTGAATAGCTTAAGTGAGTAATTAAGATAATTAGTGTCAAGGTCCACGACCTATTTTGGTAATTGGAGTATGTGGGGACTGATGGGACCTTATCTCGATCATGTCACTATTCCCTAAATAGTTAAAAAACTCCATTGGCCTCCATTGACGAAAAAGCAACCCTTAAACCCACTTTGATTAGCCAAACTACAACATTAAGAGGATATTAACACTTAGGATTAGAGATTTTTGTTGGAGGAGCCTTGCATTTTGTGCCTTCTACTGTTTGTTTAGGGATTTGGGTCTTGCTCTGAATTAAGGTGAGTAATTAGATCTCTCACTTATTATTATATCATTATACACCATAAATGATACTTTTAGAAATTATATAGAAATACTAAAAAAACATTTTAGACCATATTATACCATATATGTGGGTTTTAGGTGATTTGGACTTAATTTGTAAAAACATGTTCTTAGGGAACCCTACCCATCACCTAAGACTTAGATTTCTTTAAAATGGATATATTTGGAAGTTTGGCTGTTGTTAACACTTATGTATAATGTATATATATGAATTTTTGACTTTTGAATGGTTGAAAACATCGATCTAATGTCGATTTAGTTTGGAAGGGGCCATGGATCAGTGATGATCCCTATGGATTGGTGGTGTTCCATAAATTTTATCCCAGACTTGGTGCGATCGATATAAGGCAATGTGGAAGGCCTCATAAGGTTGCAAAATAAGTTTCAAGAAGTTTGGAGTACGTATGGTCAAGATATGGGCATTCAAAGCACAAGTTGGCATGAATCGGTGAGGATCCATAGCATGTATCGATGGAGTAGCTTAAAGTATAGATCGAGGCACGGGAACATGAAGGCGAGAAAATGGAGCCAGCATCACATGATTTTGGCTAAGTACGGGTTCAACCCTATATATCGGTGCTGATCCATAAGAGTTAGCCCATTTAACTCACAAATCATTTTGGAATATGAAGAAATGTGCTGGATCTCAAATATGAAGTTTGGGATCAGTCTCAATAGATCAGTACCGATCCAAAAGGTTTCCCCAATCAAAGTATGATCGATGATGGAGCATTGGGAGGTGTTCTGGTGCTCATATTTGAAGCAAGGGATCAGTGGTGATGGATCAGTGGCCATGGATTGGTGATGATCCATTAATTTTGTCCTAAACTTGATGAGATTAATATGGGGTGCAAGGAAGACCTCATAAGGCTATGTTCCAAGTTTAAATCGATTAAAGTTCGTATACCCGAGTTATGGTCGTTGAGATGGATAGGTGGCGTTTATCGACAACGATGACGCAGAGTACGATGATGATGATGATTCCATGATGTAAAGTGATGGATTGATGATGGATAGCTATACTTGGGGATGCAGAGCAGTCGGATCAAGAAAACTGTCGGAGGAGGGTATGGGATGAACGATGACATTCTATATCTAACAATGGCTGTCAAAATAGTTCCCAACTGCGACGACTGCAGATGAGAGTTGTAAGAACAGTTC
This sequence comes from Allium cepa, assembly GCA_030765085.1. NCBI lineage: Eukaryota > Viridiplantae > Streptophyta > Magnoliopsida > Asparagales > Amaryllidaceae > Allium > Allium cepa. The sequence goes on from CM060932.1 coordinate 267,343,893, forward strand.
CAAGGAGCTCTTCTAAGGATGACGTGTGCAAAGGGATCATTGATATTCACAGGTTTCGAGTGTAATCGTAGGCATGGGGTATGTGTGTGCACTCACTTGGGCATATGGGGAGCCTATTATCACACAATGTTCGATAAGTTTACTGCTTATGAGGATGCAGTCTATTTCCTAGCCTAGACTTTATGAAGTAGTCATGGATTCGAGTATAGAGAAAATGGGACGTTAAGTAGTCTTTGACTCAACGGGGATGGTCATACGAGTATCATGTATCCAATGCACTAAGTGGGAAAATATGAGAATGGATTATGGATCCTATATTTGCTTGGTTGTTTTACCGGCTTGGGGATGTCACGAAAAGTAGATACTAACGATGTAGATATCTGGACACACTTAGCACTTGAATTATAGTACACCCATGAAGACTATCATATAGTAGCATATACCTTTGTATGTTCTATCCTATGGATGCTGGGACATGCCAAGTATGATTTTCCATACTATTTGTTCTAGTAATTGACTTTATAACATTTGAGAGTTCTTATGCTCACACCAGATTGTTGTCTAGCCAAGATTTTTATGATTTGCTTCATATTACTCAGGGTACCCTTAAATGAGTAGATTAAGGATATCAAGTCTAGTGAGCACGTGGAGCTAAATGGGTAGCGAGTAGAGGCTATTCTCTCGTATTATTCTATTTACTCAACACTATGGAGCTTGCTAGTGCCTTAATATTTAAAGATGTTTTATGAGTTTTATTTGATGTATTATCGTATTACTTATGGCCTCTTCAGTCCCCTTGGGGATATATGGCAACTCGGATTCATTTGAGAATGAGAGGCTCAAACTAATATATTAGGGCTTAGCTGTTCGCATTTTAGATTGGGAATGTAATCAAAACCCAGTATGCTAGTTAAGAGTTTACTTATGCATCCATGTCTTTCTTGTCCCTCTCTAAAAAGAAAAGAAATTGTTACATGTTCATTACAACCTTGTTTCTTCATGTTAAAGACAAGAAGCTACATGATAGTACTCATTGGATATTGGTTGTTCTTAATTGCGATGGCTATTCATTGTTGTCTTCGGGTAGCACTACTAGATCTTGAACAAGGTGTCAATTTTTTTATTACGTATGTACATGTTCCTACGGCTCGGATGAGTATAGTAGGTTATATCGTAACGCCTAGTTTCTTTTTCCAATCAATAAAACATCCCATTTTTCTACACTCCTCCAGAACCGGTAAAGAAATTGGTGCTTTTTCTACTTTGTTTACCTTGATGACTGGTAGGTTTCTAGGAAGACCAATGTGGGGTACCTTTTGGGTGTGGGATGCTCATTTTACATCTGTATTCATCTTGTTCCTTATTTATTTGGGTGCACTGTATTTTCAAAAAGCTTCCCGTCGAACCTGCTACTATTTCAATCCATGCTGGATTGACCGGTATACTAATAATTGAGTATCCAGTCAACTGATGGAATATATCACATCAACCTGGGAGCATTAGCCGATCTGATACCTCTATACATATTTCTATGGTCATTCCAGTCTGGTCTAAATTTGCTAACACCCCTTCTCCACTCATATATTTTCTGCTTTTGGAACACGTCTTCTTCTTCCATCTTTTCTCGAGTCTCCCTTAATGGATAAAATAGAAGCTCGAGAAGGAATACCAAAAAAACCTAGTTCACTCTCCATGGCTAAATGGAAAAAATGATCCACCTAAGAAAGGGGAATTTGCAGGTTCGAATCCTATTGGACGTTGAGTCGTATCATGAAGCTCAATTGCCACCTCCCGAATGTTTATACCAGACAGGTTTCCCTAAATATGTGGGGTTTATATAAGGCCTTTGCTATCTCGAGATTTCGAAAACATGATACTCTTATTTACTATATGGATCTGCATAAACTGATGCTATGATTCGTTTAGTTATTTACTGTCTCGCCTATTTTATATCTAAGATGTTTTACTATTATATTTTATTCAATGCGTTGTGAGATATACGACAAGTTTTATGATGTGTTATTTACTATGCAACCATTGATCATCGCCCTACATCGGTCGAGCACCACTCTAGAGCACTATACAGTTATATTGGGTATCGGTGGTATATGACGAGCTGGATGGATCTATCTTGTATTATATACTTAATTGGATTTCTACGCTTATTCGGCTATGCAGCACGAGGGAGCCTTATCAGTGACTGCTAATTTTCTTGTCATGAGACAGTTGTTGAGTTTAGTCCCATTATATAAACTCTACTACATTTGTATATAACTTTATGGATCTGTATTTTGATTATTTGTTCATAAAGCCATTTGTGTCTCACCTATTGTATCTGTGATATTATATTTTATCCATGTGTTATGAGAATTTGACGTGTTCTATGCAGTGTTTATTTCATTTTCAACCTTGATGATCATCCTATATCGACTGGGCACGACAATAGTGCACTATTTTGATATTATTGGTGCAGGTGGTATAGGGTGGTTTTCATAGACGTCACGTGTCGCCGGCCTTGGTGATGGTTGTATGAGTTATAAGATTTTAAGAAGGCATCTTGGTTATAACACGAGACCTTAGTGATGACCAGGGCAAGGTAGGACCTTTGTGATGATGCAAGACATTGGTGATGGTTGATGGAAAGTGAACCTTGGTAACCATCATTGTTGTTTTTGTTGACTAGTTTGAAGCCTGATTTGATGAGAAGTTCATAACAGTTGCCCGAAACTTGGTATTGTTTAAGAAGTTTGCTGAGTTGAAACAAGGAGAGAAGATTCTTTCAGATTATGTAGTTGAGTTCGACATGTTGTTGAAGTTTTCTTTGTCCTTTATTGACACTCCATTAAAAAAGATTGAAAAGTTCATAATTGGCCTGAATGAATATCTGGACAAGTGGATGATTAGACATATTGATAGGACCTTAAAGAAGATCGTGTAGAGGGCTTTGAGACAAGGGAGCCTGTACCGAAGCCAATTGCTGAAGTTATTGTTTATAAGGAAATTCACAAGTGATTCCAGGAGGCAAGAGGACGTGGAGCAACAATAACAAGTAAAAGAAGATGTATAGGGAAGAAGATGGCCGAAAGAAAGGAAAGTGGGAGATGACATCCATTAATTTCAATGAGAGGGGTTATATTAGCAAGAACTGCAAGGCCTCGAAGAGTGGTGAAGGGAAGTGCTTCAACAGTGATAAGACTAAACACATGAAGATCGATTCTCCAGGGTTGTAGAGGGATAAGCATGACGTGCTTGCTTATGCATATAGTGTCATTCCTACTTCATTGACTGCTCTATTGACGAAGGAGAAATGGAAGTACCCCTCTATTTGAGGTGTGCTTCCTATTTATGCTATACCTATACATGTTTTATTTAAAATCGATATTAGACCCTTTGTATCCAGTGACTTAATAAATAGGTTAAGGTTGATTCCTTACCTAGTGGGCAGACCTTTGGTTGATTCGAACTTGGTAGACGGTCCAGCCATCCTGGGTGCGTTTGAATCTATTTAGTGTTATTAAGCCATGGATGTTTGTTTACTATGATCTCTTTGTTGGGTTTTTATTAAGTTCAATATCCATTGGGCATGGAGTGATAAAAGAGATACGGGGTTGTGGTGAATTGTGAGATGCAGCAGATGACTAGTGGGATATGTGGGACAAGAGGGAGCGGAGGCTAGAATTAGACGGTATACTTGACGATAAAGTTATTATTAGCTTGGTGTATTCGCTTGGGATCCCACATGAGGAGTTATCATCATTACCCACATGGGGGAATATCTAAAGGTGATCGGAATATTATTATAGGGATACTGGATTCCGTATCGACCTTGTAGTGAGCTGTTATACTTTAAGGGTTGTGAAACTCAAAGAACAACAAGGGATGGAGGTGCAACTAAATGATCCATGGATGAGTGGCATCTGTTCACTAAAATTTTAGCCACCGCGGAATTAAGTTAATATATTTGTATTCGGAAAGGCTACTTGCTAATACCCGGCTTAAAATATAAAATGAGGAGTAAATGTGCAATTAAAGTATAGAAAACACAAGATATATAGTGGTTCGGCTAAGTTTCCTATGTCTTTTGTGAAGATTTCTAACTATGTTGATCTCTAACAATACAACGAATTACAAAAGAATAATAATAGCAGCTAAAGTTGGCCTTCGAATGGCTGAAATTGCACAATTGAAAGGAGGAATTATTCTGGGCCATTGATCTAGTTGCTTTGGCCAATGGTGGACAGCTAGAAAGGCAGTATGATTATGTACCTAGGATGTATTGCATTTATCATTTCGTGCTAAAAGCATGATTTGCATAGAGAAATGATGCATGGAGCAGGAATGGGTAAGCTTTTGTTTATGTATAGTTGCACTTTTGTTAGATGAATAGTGTCGTGTAGTACACTTACCTAAAATAATATAGCTGGAGAGAAGCTTCTTCCTTATAGTAACGGTGTAAGATTCCCCATTTTGAGGCCCGATACTAAGTGCTACGGTTGCGGCTATCATCCATGATTATTAATTATCAATGACAAAATGCAGCTATATTACATACATTTATAATACCAGAAGCATATGAATACGAAAATTTTCAAACACAATCTAAAAAATTCAACATTTTATTTCAAGATAGCATTTCAGACTTATTACATAATCCCATACGTAAATCACGTTCAGAGAAAATATAATTATTACAACATATTCCAGGAACGACATATGAAGATGCCGTTTGGATGATCAGAGTCAAATATCTAGCATTTAATACAACATGTCATTACAATACAAAAGCATAATCAAAACATAGCAGAAATAGATATATAGCTCTTACTAGCTAGATTATCTCATGCCGGTCTCTGAAAGCTCATTCGTCTAACGGGCACCTGAAAAGCCCTTACTCTTCGCCTACTTAAATGAATATCCAAGATTTTAAAGGAAATATAAAAACTTTGGGTTAGATAAAAATCCTGGTGTGAACAATAACATGCCATCTCGGACCAACTAGATATCTAGCGAGACCACGTCGCTAAGCGGAATGGGTTTCCCCCTCACTAGTACCTTAACCATAATAAAATAACCATATACCGTGCACGTGTATCAACAATAGTTAAACCATATCATAATATGATGATATTCAAAACTGTAATATGCCTTGGATTCCCATCCTAATTTATCTAACTATCCATCTCAGTTTATAGTTTCTAGGGTACTATTGACCTATTAGTTTTTACGGGCTGACTAATAACCTATTCCAATCTTACGGACTATCTATCCGATTTCATTCATGGGATCACCAAAACCTATTGGTTTCTACCAATAACTTTATCCAATCATAGTTTTCATGGGATCACTACGAAACTATTGGATTTTCCAGTAACATCTTTTAAATCATAGTTTTAATTGGCTATCTATGAACCTATTGATCTTTATCAATAACATATTTCTGAACATAGTTTTCATGGAATCACTAAGAACCTATTGGCCCCTGCAATAATATTTTTCATAACATAGTTTTCATGGGTCAACTAAGAACCCTTCTAACTCAATAATCTTTTGATAAGTTCAGGGCATTCTATATTCTGGTCTACCTGACCTCCTAGATGCAAATCTACTCACATAGAAGTTAATTCAATTTGTATTCACTAATGGGTCAACCTATCTGGTTATTCTGCCTTTAATACCCAAAAATATAGTTATGGGTCAACAATGAAGTGAATATGATAGCAATATCATTTAGAATAAATGATCAAATGCATATAATAATATGAACATCCATAGTTTAATTCCTTGTAATCATTTTCTTAATGAAATTTGGTTAATGCCTTAAACCTAAAATTAACAAGGAAATCATCTTTTGATATTCTCAAAATTTAGTGGCATTTTATAAAAACCCTTTTTATATTGCCGTTTGTTTGTATGAAAAAGATACTGGTTTTATCTCCATTTAAAACATTTTACAATGATCAACATCGACATCCTATCAAGTCAACGTCAAAACATAAGGCTGGCCGCCTCTATTAGAAAACAACGTGAACATGTGATGTTCTTATTCGATATTGATGACATCAATTCTCAATAATGTCAACACCATTTTCTTCAGCGATGATTCAGCTTGGCTTTAAATTAATGCATATAGTCCATGTTAACGCTATTGCTTAGCGGCGACATGGTCACTTCGCATCTATAGAGGAGCAGTGGCATGACTAAGCAGCACCATGATAAGTGCGATGAAACGAGTCATTTCAATGCTATTACATAATGATAAGCTCGATGACCCTTCTCTGTATACTTAGAACATACGTAAGCGCGATGAGAATAAAAGGGGCATGGATGTGCGAAGTGACATCGTCAACGCAATGAAACTGCCGCCTTTACTTGACATCGATGAGCTTGAAACTACTCCGCACTATTCAAATAATGCTCTGTGCATCGTAGTTAAGCACGACATTGTTAAGCACGACGACATCGTAGTGGGGAGTGGCATCATCATAATTATCACTAAAACTAAATTTTTACTAAATAAGGTGTGTTCTTTTCACCAAATATCTTGTGTTTGTCAAAATGTGATTGGCTTAGGCCAATCTTTACAAATTCTTTTTTGTAGTTCTTCCATACTTTATTTCAAAGAAAAGGTATAGGTTAACAAATTACTTAACCTCGTTAATTTAAGTAACCATGTAAATGCTAATCTTTCTTATTAAATCCATATCTTATTAAATATGTTTGAGCAAATATCAAAAATTCACAATAATACCAAAATTATATTTCCTTCATCATATAAAATTTTGGGTCGAAAATCATTATTTAAGTACCAAATTAAATTTTGACTCGTATTTACCCATTTTCCTTCATATACAAATTCATAATATAATCTCTATGCATCGAAAAATTATGAAAATTAGAACCTATCTCCAAAATAAGGTTTTATACAACATATTCAAAAATCATAATATTTGGAAATCATTTACTATGGTTTATCCTCAAAACCAAACTAATCAACTATGTAAAATCCTTATAACTTTATCACTTAAATCAAAACATAGGAATCATCAATCATTGCATAACATTCACATCCATACACTCAGTTTTAATCCTAAATCGAATTGAGTCGATCAATACAAAACAAAATGAGATGATATAGATCATTATTCATGCCAGTTTGATAATGGATTTTGAGATTTGATTATTGCTTAATTTTCCTAGCTTTCCTTCTTGAATCTCTACTTGATTTTCATGATTTAGATGGTAGTTAATGGCCGACCTTTGCTTGTAATTTCTTTTGATTGTTTTGTTTTTTTGAAAATGTGAATGAGAACAAATAAGGGTTTAGAGGCTATAAAGTCTTACTTATCCGTATTCAACTACATGCTTAAGTTATAAAACAAACTTATGTATTTATTTGGTTAAGGCTTAACCTTAATTATATTCAAATTTCAATTCCCTTATCAATCTAACCATCACATTATTTTGTTTAATTTATCTAATTAAATCTTTTGAATAATGTTGATCAATATTAGGGGTGTTATAGGCTCCCCTCAAGGCTTGACCTTAATTATATTTAAATTTCAACTCCTTTATCAATTTGATATCACATTATTCTATTTAATTTACCTAATTAAATCTCCTGGGTAATGTTAATCAATATTGGGCGTGTTACAGGCTCCTCTCCTTAAAAAAAATTCGTCCTCGAAATTCAGTAAGGACTAAATACTAAGCATATCAAGCATGCAAACATTTGTAACATTATCTAATAAAAATACAAGCCTATCTGACTAGGAAACAATCTATATATATCAAATATAGAACATACCCTCACAACGGATCAGGATAATATCCCTACTCATGTCCTTTGTCTTCCAAGTACATACTTTCTCGTTGTCGCTCCATCGAACTTTCACCAACTTGATTGTCCTGTTTCCTAACTTCTTCTTAGATCTCGCTACAACCCGAACTATTTGCCTAACAAAAGTCATATCCGGTTCTACTACTAAATCTTCCAACGCAGTCGGAGTGGAAGTAGTCTTTGGATCATGCACATACTTCTGTAGATGAGAAACATGGAAAATGTTATGGACACCTGCCAAATTGCTTGGTAACTCTACTCGATATGCAAGCTTTCTGATCCTCTCTGTAATTGGGAACGGTCCAACATATCTCGGTGCCAGTTTCCCTGACTTTCCAAAATGTACCACACCCTTCATCGATGATAATTTAATGAAAACCTTATTTCCACCTCAGAACTCTAGATCCTTACACTTTTTTCCAGGTAACTTTTCTGTCTAGACTAAGCTTCTTTTATCCTACCACAAATTAACTCAATTTTCTCTGTAGCTTATCTCACAATATTTCGACCAAATAGTAACCTTTCTTTAATTTCCATCCAGCATGCTGGCGACTTGCACGGCCTTCTATACAAAGCTTCGAAAGGCATCATTCCAATACTAGTCTGATAACTATTATTATAGAAAAATTCAACCAAGTGTAGGTGGTTTTCCCATGATCCACTAAAATCTAGTACACGAGCTCTCAAAAAATCCTCGAGTGTCTCATTATCTCTCTCCGTTTGCCCATCTATCTGAGGGTGATAAGAAGTACTCGTCTTCAGCTTGGTACCTAACACTTCCTGTAGACTCTTCCAAAACTCACTAATAAACAATGTATCTCTGTCACCGACTATACTACTAGGAACCCCATGCAATCTAACTATGTTCTCAATAAATAACTTAGCCAAAATAGGTGACATCCTAGTTTACTTAATGGGAATGAAATGGGAACCCTCGGTCAATCAATCCACTATGATCAATATACTATCATTCCTCGATTCGACTGTAGGAACCCATCAATAAAGTCCATGGACACCGAATCCCATTTCCAAATTGGTATATCTAAAGGCTAAAGTAACCCATTCGGCTTTTGATGTTCGGCTTTTACTTGCTGGTAGGTCGAACATTACTTTACCTATTAGTCAACATCCCTCTTTATACCTTCCCAGAAGAAACTTCTCTTCATATCCTAATACATTTTGGTTCCTTCAAGATTAATCATAAACCTCGATCGATGGCGTTCCTTAAGGACTACTTTCCTTAGGTCTCCAACATTCAGAATACACAAATATCCATTCTTTCTCAACCATCCCTTTAGATCAAGATAAAAAAATTTCAGATCATTAATCTCAGTTCCAACCTCCAACCTTTTAATCTTCTCGGCCAACATTGGATCATTTCTTTGTTTAAAAGCTATCCTTTCAATGAAAACTGGTTGAACTTCCAAACTAGATATCATGGAAATATTCTAACCAAAACTAGTAGTTGATCTTAGCTACACACTACACGTAATCAATCCCTCAAGATCTTTCCGTTCTGCTAACATAGCTAACGTCACATTCTAATGTTTTCAAGCTAAGAGTATCTGCTACCTTATTTCCTTTTCCTAACGTGTACTCTATACCAAAATCATAAGCTGCTAAAAACAGCCACCTTTGCTATCTCATAACTTCTTCTGAGAGAATAAATATCTTAAAGACTTATGATCGGTGTACAACTCAAATCTTTCTCCGAAAAGATAATGTCTCCAGATTTTCAATGCTAAGATCATCTTTGCCAACTCTAAATCATGGGTCGAATATCTTAATTCATGCGATCTGAGCTATCGAGAAGTATATGCAATTAAATTATCCTTCTACATCAACACAGCTACTAATCCAATCCCCTATGAATCTTCATACACTACTAACCCTTTAGTACCATCTGGCACAACTAACACGGGCGCAATGGTCAATAAATGCTTTAACTTAAGGATTGCTTCCTCACATCTATCAAACCAAACAAACTTAAATTCCTTTCTTGTTAGCTTAGTCAGGGGTGTTGCTATCCGTGAAAAATCCCTGATAAATCTTTGATTATATCTAGCCAATCCAAGAAAACTTTTTGTCTCGGTCGTTGTCTCAGGTCTCTTTCAATTATTAACCACTTCAATCTTAGCTGGATCAACTGATAGCCCTTCTCCTGAGACTACATGGCCAAGAAACTTTAATTCTTTCTTCTAGAAATGACACTTCGTAAACTTCACTTTCAGTTGATGCTGTCTTGATGTCTCTAACACAATCATAAGATAAACCTCATGCTCTCATTTATCCTTATAATATATAAAAATGTCCTCCATAAACACCAATACGAACCTGTACAAGTGCTGTTGGAAAATCCGGTTCATCAAATCTATAAAGAAAGCTAGCGCATTATTTAGTCTGAATGGCATTACTGACCACTCGTACGAACCGTATCTAGTTCGAAACGCCATCAATGGAATACAGCCCTCTGCCACTCTTATTTAATCGAGCCTTGTAGCCAATCTAATTCGAAAAACACTTTAGCTCCACTTAACCGATCGAATAAGTCATTGATTCTCGGCAAAGGGTACCTATTCTTTATAGTCTTCTCATTCAGCTTACGGTAGTCAATGCACATCCTGAACGACCCATTTAGTCTCTTTATGAACACCGTGGCCGCTCCCCAAGGCAAATTTCTTGGTCTAATAAATCTCTTTCCTTCTATGTCCACTAGCTGAACCTTTAACTCCTTCATCTCGGTTGGTGTCATCCTGCTAAATGGTCTACTCATAGGTTCTACTCCAGGTACAAGATAAATTTGAAACTCTATAGTTCGCTTTGGTGGTAGTCCTGTAACTGGTTCTAAAACATCTGCCAACTCTCTGGCTACTAAAACTCAGTTCAAATTTCTTCTACTTCCATAGCACCCAACAAGACATAGACATTCAAATCCGAATTCTCCACTGAGTATATGATTCAATTATGACTATTAGGATGTCTTATGGTATTTACCTATCTTGGTAAAATTTTCTAGCATCATCTCTATCTAACCAATCCATATATGATCCCGAAGCCCATGAAATCAAAGACATACAAACTGCATGCAAACTTATGACTTAACCAATCAAGTTCTAACTGGTCACGTCTCATCTAAGCATAATCTATCTACCAAACACTGAGATATAAATGAATGCAATGCACTAGTGTCAAATACTACTCTGACTAGTATACTACGACGTACCTTCCATTGTAGACTCTCCCTTCTCAGCAGTAGTTGGCCTATAAGATACTGGTTCCAGAGCAAAAACTTTTACCTTGTCCAGTTTGACAGGTTCTGGACACTGATTCTTATAGTGCCTTATCTAGTCATAGTTGAAGCATTTCTCCTTTATTATTAGCAACTTTCTTCCCTTTTCCAAACCGGCACTCATAAGAGAAATGTCCCTTCTTATCACACTTGTAGCAAACTAGTTTAGCCTTCCCTTTCTTGGCAGCTCCTCCGTTTTGAGCTTCTTTCTTCTTAAAGAAATTTCTTTTCTAACCCTGAGAATCCCAAGTTTCGCCATGCTTTCCTTTTCCAAAAGTAGAAAGCATCTCTTCAGATTGCCATCTCCACTACAACATTGCTCGGGCATCGAAGATGTGGCATGGTCGCCCTGGCTTCAACCCCCAAATAAACTTTTCATTCCTCTTAATGACGGTATCAATGGTAGTATGTCCATATCTGGATAGTTTATCAAACTTAGTGGCATACTCAATCACCGGCATTTCTCCTTGCTCCAGGTCCATAAACTTTCTTAAAAAAACTAACTTGGCAACCTCAGACAAGAATCTTTCTTCAAACCTCCTTCAAAATTTTGCCCAAGTGCACTCCTCCTCAGGCACACCTATCGTGACTCCATTCCACCGGAACAGTACTACTCTCTGCAATTATCTTAATGCCAATCTTCTATTCTGCTCATCTTTCAAACCAAGATTAGCGAAAATTCTCCCACAATGAAAAAGCCAATTTTTCAATTCTACAGCATCTTCAGTTACTAAAAAAGGCTTCCCACCCAAACTGGTATAATCTCGACTCATCTTGGCATAGTTATTGCCAACTGGCGCCATGGGATTTGCTCCTCCCGCATTCACAGCATTTCCTCTAGTTACTCTTGCAGTTGTACCAGCTTGCATCAAGTTAATGAAGAACTGACACATGTCCCCATATTTACTTGTAACGACCCGATATTTCAACCATTCGCATCCGCTCATGTCGGACTTGAATTGTTCAAAATACCGCGTTGTAATTAAAATTTGGCAAATCTCAAAATATACAGTAAATAATTAATCACAGAATCACAGACACAGAATCAGAATACTCGCAGCGAAATTTAAAAATACTTAGTGGTTCATGAAGCCACTATAAATAGTCTCAATCAAATAAAAATTACAAAGTCTTTCATCCCAAATATAGTTTAAATCATCAAATAGAAAATCCAAAAAATCCCAAAGTCTTGATTTCATAAATAAGATAACGGACAGAAAGAAGCCAACAACTTGAAAGGATCTACAGAAGTCCTAGCTCCGGGATGATGACTGAACTGCAACTCAGGCTGACCCGAGCGTAAAATAAAACATAAACACTCGAGTCAGGACATACATACTTATATAGTGTAAGGTAATTCAAGTGTACTGTAATATAAAGCAAGTAACTTAAAGGATGTTTGGGACCGCCCATCCTCTAAGGATCCGTTAAACTATTTACTATGTAGTAATACTTCGCTATTATAATAGTGTCTATTAGTAAAATAAACTTACTTTTAAATAGCGTTAAGGCTTTACATTTTCCACCTTAACACATAATATATTCTCATAGTCTATACAGTACCGTAATCTCCCCCGGAATGGGAGTCGTCAGAGGGCACTCCATAGGTATGGTACAAAACCAAAATCGTATAAGGCGCGCTAGGGTAGGTGACACGACACAACTAGGCAATGCCAGGGTAGATATACCAATTTCGCTTCCGGACCGATGGAAACGCGCAGCGCGCAGCTGCCGCCCACCTCGAACAACACTCCCAAATCAAAGGTGCGCACCAAAACAATCACAAAAGTAATAGAATGGCATACGAAGAAGTGTGTCCGATCAGAGGTGCTACCTCATTAATCCGTCAATCGCTCCTGTTTTAGCCACCTTATGCCAACTCACGGGAGTCGGGTCCACGAATTTACCTTAAAGGAACCGTCACCACCATCCTACTTCATTCTGGAATCTCCACCGCGTACACGGTTGGTAAAGTGGTTTTCGGTATCGACAGAGAGTATGCCAGATATCCGATCCCGGTCTCTTTAACAACCAAACGTTATTATAACCCGTGGTTACAACTTTAAAAATGGTATTTACTTTATAAATCAAAATATATTTCCAATACTACAATATCAAAATATTGTTTTTAAACATTGGTCCTTTTAATATACCATTTACGTCTATTCAATTTATTTAGGAATTAAATTTTCTTTTCTCACCTTTTAAAATTAAATTATTCCATAAAACCCATTCAAAAAAAAAATCAATTCCTTATTTTATTAATTACATATTAAATTCCAAATTTTAATCCCCTTTTCCCAAAGATTATTTCCACAAATTGATTAAAAATATCAAATTTCAGTTTCTATAGCACTTATGAAATGCTACCTAAAGTTTACAGGTTCAACAGTCCAATTTTAAAAGACAGCATTTAAATGCTTTAATAGATTAATAACTTAACAATTTAGTTTTAAATTCCAAATATAACTTATTATCAATTATTTTCTTAACTGAATTCTTACTTTTACCAAAACCCAGAATTTCCAAAATAAGTTATATTCCAAAATTTTATTCAAACATTTATTTATTTATTTAACATTTTTAACTCATTCAAAATCATTATAAATAAAATCCTTTACATACATTTAAATCGGAATATTATAAACTTCCATTTTTAAAAATAAATTAAAATATTTCAGAAAAATATTATATAAACCACGAGTCTGTATATAGTTTTCTAGCCTAGGTCAAGTGATACGGATTTATATCATTTAAATCCGCAATTTACAAAACCCCGGGTTCTATCATTTCGAACCCGCAATCCCAAGTTAAAATTAAACAGTTAACTGAATAAATGAATAATAATCATCGTTTAGGCCTATCATTTCAGCCTAAACGATTTAAATTTACAAGGAACTTGCAGTGATGATTTAAATCAGTATATAAACATTAAATAATGTAACGACAATAATATTACAACAGATAAAAAAAAACTGATGAGGTGTCAATTTAAAATGGGGTTTAACATCCTACGTTATATTACAGACAGATAACATTTAAATAATAATTTACACATACACTTGCGTAATGCACAGAAATATAGGTATGTTTGTCTGGTGAGAAATACTCACCTCAAACTGCAGATAATCAGATTCAAACGATTTTACCACTTGATAAAGGATCGTACAAATGGCACGATTAGGTTTCCGCGGATGCCATGCCTTGATTCAAATCTAAAATAAGATCCAAATACCAAATACGCGACTTTTAAAATTACGGTCAAAGCAAAATTTTCGAAACAACTGGAACGAATAGAATTTGACTTGACTCGACCACTCCCACTACTCGACTTGCCCACGTTCTCAAGGCCAGGCAGTGAAATCTTAACTATTTACGTACCCATGAAAATTATAGTGGAAAGTTTTAGGCAAAAGCTGGAAAGAAAAAGGTGGGCACAATACGTTATTCCCTTTCTACAAACAGGTGGCGTACACTAAAATTCTTCAGAAATTGAAAACAGTGAAATTTGCAACTAATATATATATTTTTCTTTTCTTTTTTTTTTCCTTTTTTTCTTTCTCTGTATAAAAAATCAGGTTAAATAAAAGTGAAGCATGTTGGTTCCCAAAACTTGAACACGCAACATAGCACAGCCACTCCTACCTCATCTTTTAAAACATGCATTTTTTTTTTCCGGAGATGCAAATGAAAATATCCTTTTTTTTTAACATTTTATTAAAATGACTCATGCATGAATTCACAAAACGAGGTGATACAAACTAAATAAATGTCACGGTCTGCTTGCGTATTTTAAACCCCGTAAGCATGCACTCAAAATATACAAGTCACTGCATATTTTGAAAATAATTTAGGTAATAGAAAGTTCTACCTATCTGGTGAAACAAACGTGATTTTGCACGTGTAAGTGTATGCAAATGAAGGATATTAGTTTTGTTTGTTACCATTTTTTTTTCAAAGATGACACACTTTAGCAATTCATATAAAAAAAGACTCACGCAAGAAGTTCAAGTGGCCACAACTACAGGAATGCATGCATTTTCTATAGAATTCAAAAGAAGGATACTAAGCTTGTCTTCCTACAACAATCTGACATGTATGTCAAAATAGATCAGAGAGGGAAAAAGGAGATGTGGCAAGGACAGGTGGTGGAGCAGCTGAGTAGTGTGGACATGGGACCAAATGAAACAAGAAAAAGAACAAAATAAATAGAAGCAAGGTGTGGCCATACCTGTGCAATTTCTCAAGAAGAACGAAGGCAAATTTTAGATGCAATATAAAGTTTTTGTGTGAGGCTTTATATATATATATATATATATATATATATATATATATAAGAAAACAAGTTGAGAGTTATGAAGGCACATGAGATCTTCTGAGATGCGAGTTGCACAATAATATATAAGGGAGGCTTGCGTGATTATAGGAAAACAGTAATCAAATATAATTTGCTTTGAACTGAATAGACAAATTCGAATGAAATTTGAAATTCTCCCAGCTATACAAAATTTTGATTTAATGAATTCCTAGAATGATGCGTGAATTTAGGCAAGAGATTGATTCTTAATTTATAAAATTCTTTCTTATGTATTCATGGATAAGGCTTGCGAAATATAGGGGACCAAACAAGCAGGCAAGAATTGCAAGTGATTATAAACATTTAGGCAGACCAGAAAGTTGCTGATATATTATTGCCAGTTATACGAAAATTGATTGTAACGTTATATATATTTTTCCAATTAAAAGTTGCGTGCTATTTTTATAGTCTGAGAGATTTATATACAAAGAATCAGCAAATATTAATTTGCTTGATCAGTTGTACGAAAATTTGCAAAACAAATTGCAGTGGGAAACAAGAAGCAAGAGATATGGATTCGTGCTTTACGAAATAGAGGAGCGTGATTCACTATTTCCAGTTATACGAAAATCTTGATTAAATGCATGCGTTGATTACTTTCCAGTTTCTTTAGTTTGAACGTTATTTTATATGCGTGATTTATGCTGCCAATTTATGAAAATTTAATTTCAACATTTTATGCCATTTAATAGTTGCGTGATCAGCTATATGAAATTTTGATCTTTATTAAATGAAACGGCAAGAATTGGCAAAGATTTTGGAATGAAAAAGTCATATACAAAAATTAAACCCAATTGAAAGCTATGAAAAAGAGTTAAAGTTTGCTATAGAAACTACTGACTGATATTTTAATCTATATAGATATAAATATGATTTTTACAATACGCCAAACTGACGCAATACAAAACACCCAAAATTTATATATAAAAGTAACGTTTTCAATTTATACGTTTATTACGTTACTTATACCATAAATTTTACGCGCCTTTTAAACGCGAAATCCAACAGTTCATTAGTACACTAAATTTTTTTACAAAGTTATTACTTACCAAAATTTTATTGGTTTACATATATTGTACATATAGAAAATTCATTTTATTAACATTGCGAATTGAGTCGTCTTTTAACAAAGTTAAAAACTTCAAAACTTTTAAATTTTATTTTTAGACCTTTGGAAAAAGATTTACATCAAATATATATATATATATATACATACATGGTATTTATTCCCTAAATTTACGCGCCCTTTTTAACGCGTAATTACCCAGTTCATTTATACACTAAAAAAATTCAAAATTATGACCGTGCTAAGACTCGAACTCGTGATCTTTCGTGAATAGCCCAGATGTGTTAACCACCTAAGCTATTAATGTTTTCTTAATTAAAACTTGATTTTGCTAGAAATTAAGTTATTTACCATATTCGACAAAAGCCCAAATTTCCAAATTAAAGTTAATTCTTAACCATGTCAAAATTTCAGAGATCTTATTATTTAATTAAAAATTTGGTCAATTGTTTTTATTTTTATTTTTAATCACTTTAAAATTTAGATTTTTATATAATAAACCCCAAAGTTTTTAAAATACTTGTTAAAAATTTGGGCTGTTACACTCTCCCCCACTCAGAACTTTTCGTCCTCGAAAAGGAAGAAGGTAGGGGAATAGAAACAACCTGAAAGAAAACTAAATTGAAACTTAAATTAGAATCATTAATCTAAACAATAAAAATTCAATTTTAAATTAATCATTGATTTCATCTATTTATACTTAAAATTTTAACATTTACTTATTTACATATTTACTTGTATAATATCCCTACACTTAAAAAAACATTCATTTTTTTTTATCCAAATTTTACACATGGTATTATAACATTCTAATTTAAAATGTTTAATTTTAGTCCAAATTTGAAATGGTAATTTAACTTAATTTTTAATGTAAATTTACCATTTCCCAAAATAAACTAAATTCCCCATTTAGTTTCTTCTTTATTCCAAACTATAATTAAATTTATTTCTCTCAATATTTTTCTTATCTATGTCAAATATTTTTCTCAATATCTAATCCATATAAATTCAATTTAAATTAATTAATATTCAATAATTCATTTAATTCATTTGATTTTTACAGAAGTTAAATCAATCTTAACTATTTCCAAATTAATTATCTTATTATCCAATTATTTTCTAAAATCAGAAATTTGTATAGTCATTTATAATAATCATCTTTTATTCAACAAATTTAATTCTTCTTTATTCCAGATTATTATTAAATATATTCTACTTAATATATCTTATCGCACATATTAAGTAGATTATATTTAATATAACTATTCCAATATATTTCTAAATTTCCTTTAACACCATTTGATATTGTATATTATTCAATTATTATTTTATTTCTATTTACCTCTATTTGTCTTGTTGTAACTGAAACTTTAAGTGTATAACATTTATTATAACCACTCAAATTTTTATTTATAAAATCCTTTTATATTATACATTATCCAATTACATAGTTAATTTCTGAATGATTTAGGTAAGTTATATTGGCATGCAATTATACAAGTAAAATTTTCCAACTATATTATTCAAGTTTAAATATTCATTCCAAATTTGACTTTATTTTATCATTAGAATCACCTTTTAACATAAATTTATGAATTAAATTTCCAATTAACTTCAAACCCTTTAGAGATAAATAAATACATACATATAGCATATGTCAAATCAAATTTAAATCATATATCTATATATATTATAAATTAAGTCATATTTTAGAAATTCAAATCAGTTAAACTTTTGAAGCAAAACTACAACGTGGTCTCTTTACTTCGATACTCGAAAATGAATGTCGATGATGTTGTAGTCATCACTGAAATTATTTTCCAGCGACAAAGAGAAGAGCACTAATTTTTAAAACTTTAAAATTCTTTGGAAACAAATTTATATTCGAAAATAATTTAAATAATAATATATCCTTTTAAGACTTTAAATACAAGGTTTGAAACTATCAGAAATTAAATTCTTAAATTCTTGTTTTAAATCCATTTCTGTTTCCAAATAAATTTATAACCATGTTTTATAGTTCAATTATTTATATAAGACAAAACCAATGGTTTACAAAACCATAAATAAAATCAACACTATTATCTCTAAACAACTAGTTAAATTAATTAAAAAATTCTGAAAATTATACTTATATACAATATTAGATTTTTCCCAAATATGGGAATAAATTTTTCAAAACAAGGATAGAAATTCAAATTTTGAAGGACTCAAATTAAAGAGAATTTTGATTTAAAGATAAGTTGGAATCAGAAGATCCGATGGTTAAATAATAGAATAAGGAACCAGATAAGTTTATATAAATCGCGGGCAACCTTAACCGGGTCAACCGTGACTTAAAGAATAAGATCGATGTGGATTTTCTAGGGTAAATCTACATTCGATCTGAAGAAATAAAGTTCAGAATAACCAAAGATACTAGCATCTAAACCGAGGATAAATATAAATCTCTGGTGAATCCATGCTAATTGTAAAGGAGTTTCACCCATTTATTAGAATATTGGCGAGACCGCCAATTCACTATAAAGATCATCCGAAATGGATCCAGAAATCGAAAGAAAATGAATAGTGAGGGACACGAATGAACTTCGGAACCGCAGGGAATGTTCCAAAATTCGAAAAGGAAGAGATTCAAGCTCAAATGAAAGTGATTCTGTAAATCAATTTTACCATACATTCTAAGTTTTGCCTAGAGCCAAAGCTCTGATACCAAATGTAACGACCCGATATTTCAACCATTCGCATCCGCTCATGTCGGACTTGAATTGTTCAAAATACCGCGTTGTAATTAAAATTTGGCAAATCTCAAAATATACAGTAAATAATTAATCACAGAATCACAGACACAGAATCAGAATACTCGCAGCGGAATTTAAAAATACTTAGTGGTTCATGAAGCCACTATAAATAGTCTCAATCAAATAAAAATTACAAAGTCTTTCATCCCAAATATAGTTTAAATCATCAAATAGAAAATCCAAAAAATCCCAAGGTCTTGATTTCATAAATAAGATAACGGACAGAAAGAAGCCAACAACTTGAAAGGATCTGCAGAAGTCCTAGCTCCGGGATGATGACTGAACTGCAACTCAGGCTGACCCGAGCGTAAAATAAAACATAAACACTCGAGTCAGGACATACATACTTATATAGTGTAAGGTAATTCAAGTGTACTGTAATATAAAACAAGTAACTTAAAGGATGTTTGGGACCGCCCATCCTCTAAGGATCCGTTAAACTATTTACTATGTAGTAATACTTCGCTATTATAATAGTGTCTATTAGTAAAATAAACTTATTTTTAAATAGCGTTAAGGCTTTACATTTTCCACCTTAACACATAATATATTCCCATAGTCTATACAGTACCGTAATCTCCCCCGGAATGGGCGTCGTCAGAGGGCACTCCATAGGTATGGTACAAAACCAAAATCGTATAAGGCGCGCTAGGGTAGGTGACACGACACAACTAGGCAATGCCAGGGTAGATATACCAATTTCGCTTCCGGACCGATGGAAACGCGCAGCGCGCAGCTACCGCCCACCTCGAACAACACTCCCAAATCAAAGGTGCGCACCAAAACAATCATAAGAGTAATAGAATGGCATACGAAGAAGTGCGTCCGATCAGAGGTGCTACCTCATTAATCCGTCAATCGCTCCTGTTTTAGCCACCTTATGCCAACTCACGGGAGTCGGGTCCACGTATTTACCTTAAAGGAACCGTCACCACCATCCTACTTCATTTTGGAATCTCCACCGCGTACACGGTTGGTAAAGTGGTTTTCGGTATCGACAGAGAGTATGCCAGATATCCGATCCCGGTCTCTTTAACAACCAAATGTTATTATAACCCGTGGTTACAATTTTAAAAATGGTATTTACTTTATAAATCAAAATATATTTCCAATACTACAATATCAAAATATTGTTTTTAAACATTGGTCCTTTTAATATACCATTTACGTCTATTCAATTTATTTAGGAATTAAATTTTCTTTTCTCACCTTTTAAAATTAAATTCTTCCATAAAACCCATTCAAAAAAATAATCAATTCCTTATTTTATTAATTACATATTAAATTCCAAATTTTAATCCCCTTTTCCCAAAGATTATTTCCACAAATTGATTAAAAATATCAAATTTCAGTTTCTATAGCACTTATGAAATGCTACCTAAAGTTTACAGGTTAAACAGTCCAATTTTAAAAGACAGCATTTAAATGCTTTAATAGATTAATAACTTAACAATTTAGTTTTAAATTCCAAATATAACTTATTATCAATTATTTTCTTAACTGAATTCTTACTTTTACCAAAACCCAGAATTTCCAAAATAAGTTATATTCCAAAATTTTATTCAAACATTTATTTATTTATTTAACATTTTTAACTCATTCAAAATCATTATAAATAAAATCCTTTACATACATTTAAATCGGAATATTATAAACTTCCATTTTTAAAAATAAATTAAAATATTTCAGAAAAATATTATATAAACCACGAGTCTGTATATAGTTTTCTAGCCTAGGTCAAGTGATACGGATTTATATCATTTAAATCCGCAATTTACAAAACCCCGGGTTCTATCATTTCAAACCCGCAATCCCAAGTTAAAATTAAACAGTTAACTGAATAAATGAATAATAATCATCGTTTAGGCCTATCATTTCAGCCTAAACGATTTAAATTTACAAGGAACTTGCAGTGATGATTTAAATCAGTATATAAACATTAAATAATGTAACGACAATAATACTACAACAGATAAAAAAACTGATGAGGTGTCAATTTAAAATGGGGTTTAACATCCTACGTTATATTACAGACAGATAACATTTAAATAATAATTTACACATACACTTGCGATAATGCACAGAAATATAGGTATGTTTGTCTGGTGAGAAATACTCACCTCAAACTGCAGATAATCAGATTCAAACGATTTTACCACTTGATAAAGGATCGTACAAATGGCACGATTAGGTTTCCACGGATGCCATGCCTTGATTCAAATCTAAAATAAGATCCAAATACCAAATATGCGACTTTTAAAATTACGGTCAAAGCAAAATTTTCGAAACAACTGGAACGAATAGAATTTGACTTGACTCGACCACTCCCACTACTCGACCTGCCCACGTTCTCAAGGCCAGGTAGTGAAATCTTAACTATTTACGTACCCATGAAAATTATAGTGGAAAGTTTTAGGCAAAAGCTGGAAAGAAAAAGGTGGACACAATACGTTATTCCCTTTCTACAAACAGGTGGCGTACACTAAAATTCTTCAGAAATTGAAAACAGTGAAATTTGCAACTAATATATATATTTTTCTTTTCTTTTTTTTTCTCTTTTTTTTTCCTTTTTTTTTCTTTCTTTGTATAAAAAATCACGTTAAATAAAAGTGAAGCATGTTGGTTCCCAAAACTTGAACACGCAACATAGCACAGCCACTCCTACCTCATCTTTTAAAACATGCATTTTTTTTTCTTTTTTTTTTCTTTTTTTTTCGGAGATGCAAATGAGAATATCCTTTTTTTTTAACATTTTATTAAAATGGCTCATGCATGAATTCACAAAACGAGGTGATACAAACTAAATAAATGTCACGGTCAGCTTGCGTATTTTAAACCCCGTAAGCATGCACTCAAAATATACAAGTCACTGCATATTTTGGAAATAATTTAGGTAATAAAAAGTTCTACCTATCTGGTGAAACAAACGTGATTTTGCACGTGTAAGTGTATGCAAATGAAGGATATTAGTTTTGTTTGTTACCATTTTTTTTTCAAAGATGACACACTTTAGCAATTCATATAAAAAAAAGACTCACGTAAGAAGTTCAAGTGGCCACAACTACAGGAATGCATGTATTTTCTATAGAATTCAAAAGAAGGATACTAAGCTTGTCTTCCTACAACAATCTGACATGTATGTCAAAATAGATCAGAGAGGGAAAAAGGAGATGTGGCAAGGACAGGTGGTGGAGCAGCCGAGTAGTGTGGACATGGGACCAAATGAAACAAGAAAAAGAACAAAATAAATAGAAGCAAGGTGTGGCCATACCTGTGCAATTTCTCAAGAAGAACGAAGGCAAATTTTAGATGCAATATAAAGTTTTTGTGTGAGGCTTTATATATATATATATATATATATATATATATATATATATGTATGTATGTATGTATAAGAAAACAAGTTGAGAGTTATGAAGGCACATGAGATCTTCTGAGATGCGAGTTGCACAATAATATATATGGGAGGCTTGCGTGATTATAGGAAAACAGTAATCAAATATAATTTGCTTTGAACTGAATAGACAAATTCGAATGAAATTTGAAATTCTCCCGGCTATACAAAATTTTGATTTAATGAATTCCTAGAATGATGCGTGAATTTAGACAAGAGATTGATTCTTAATTTATAAAATTCTTTCTTATGTATTCATGGATAAGGCTTGCGAAATATAGGGGACCAAACAAGCAGGCAAGAATGGCAAGTGATAATAAATATTTAGGCAGACCAGAAAGTTGCGTGATTTATTATTGCCAGTTATACGAAAATTGATTGTAACGTTATATATATTTTTCCAATTAAGAGTTGCGTGCTATTTTTATAGTCTGAGAGATTTATATACAAAGAATCAGCAAGTATTAATTTGCTTGATCAGTTGTACGAAAATTTGCAAAACAAATTGCAGTGGGAAACAAGAAGCAAGAGATATGGACTCGCGCTTTATGAAATAGAGGAGTGTGATTCACTATTTCCAGTTATACGAAAATCTTGATTAAATGCATGCGTTGATTACTTTCCAGTTTCTTTAGTTTGAACGTTATTTTATATGCGTGATTTATGCTGCCAATTTATGAAAATTTGATTTCAACATTTTATACCATTTAATAGTTGCGTGATCAGCTATATGAAATTTTGATCTTTATTAAATGAAACGGCAAGAATTGGCAAAGATTTTGGAATGAAAAAGTCATATACAAAAATTAAACCCAATTGAAAGCTATGAAAAAGAGTTAACGTTTGCTATAGAAACTACTGACTGATATTTTAATCTATATAGATATAAATATGATTTTTACAATACGCCAAACTGACGCAATACAAAACACCCAAAATTTATATATAAAAATAACGTTTTCAATTTATACGTTTATTACGTTACTTATACCATAAATTTTACGCGCCTTTTAAACGCGAAATCCAACAGTTCATTAGTACACTAAATTTTTTTACAAAGTTATTACTTACCAAAATTTTATTGGTTTACATATATTATACATATACAAAATTCATTTTATTAACATTGCGAATTGAGTCGTCTTTTAACAAAGTTAAAAACTTCAAAACTTTTAAATTTTACTTTTAGACCTTTGGAAAAAGATTTACATCAAATATATATATATATATATACGGTATTTATTCCCTAAATTTACGCGCCCTTTTTAACGCGTAATTACCCAGTTCATTTATATACTAAAAAAATTCGAAATTCTGACCATGCTGAGACTCGAACTCGTGACCTGTCGTGAATAGCCCAGATGTCTTAACCACCTAAGCTATTAATGTTTTCTTAATTAAAACTTGATTTTGCTAGAAATTAAGTTATTTACCATATTCGACAAAAACCCAAATTTCCAAATTAAAGTTAATTCTTAACCATGTCAAAATTTCAGAGATCTTATTATTTAATTAAAAATTTGGTCAATTTTTTATTTTTTTATTTTTAATCACTTTAAAATTTAGATTTTTATATAATAAACCCCAAAAATTTTAAAATACTTGTTAAAAATTTGAGCTGTTACACTCTCCCCCACTCAGAACTTTTCGTCCTCGAAAAGGAAGAAGGTAGGGGAATAGAAACAACCTGAAAGAAAACTAAATTGTAACTTAAATTAGAATCATTAATCTAAACAATAAAAATTCAATTTTAAATTAATCATTGATTTCATCTATTTATACTTAAAATTTTAACATTTATTTATTTACATATTTACTTGTATAATATCCCTACACTTAAAAAAAACATTCATTTTTTATATCCAAATTTTACACAAGGTATTATAACATTCTAATTTAAAATGTTTAATTTTAGTCCAAATTTGAAATGGTAATTTAACTTAATTTTTAATGTAAATTTACCATTTCCCAAAATAAACTAAATTCCCCATTTAGTTTCTTCTTTATTCCAAACTATAATTAAATTTATTTCTCTCAATATTTTTCTTATCTATGTCAAATATTTTTCTCAATATCTAATCCATATAAATTCAATTTAAATTAATTAATATTCAATAATTCATTTAATTCATTTGATTTTTACAGAAGTTAAATCAATCTTAACTATTTCCAAATTAATTATCTTATTATCCAATTATTTTCTAAAATCAGAAATTTGTATAGTCATTTATAATAATCATCTTTTATTCAACAAATTTAATTCTTCTTTATTCCAGATTATTATTAAATATATTCTACTTAATATATCTTATCGCACATATTAAGTAGATTATATTTAATATAACTATTCCAATATATTTCTAAATTTCCTTTAACACCATTTGATATTGTATATTATTCAATTATTATTTTATTTCTATTTACCTCTATTTGTCTTGTTGTAACTGAAACTTTAAGTGTATAACATTTATTATAACCACTCAAATTTTTATTTATAAAATCCTTTTATATTATACATTATCCAATTACATAGTTAATTTCTGAATGATTTAGGTAAGTTATATTGGCATGCAATTATACAAGTAAAATTTTCCAACTATATTATTCAAGTTTAAATATTCATTCCAAATTTGACTTTATTTTATCATTAGAATCACCTTTTAACATAAATTTATGAATTAAATTTCCAATTAACTTCAAACCCTTTAGAGATAAATAAATACATACATATAGCATATGTCAAATCAAATTTAAATCATATATCTATATATATTATAAATTAAGTCATATTTTAGAAATTCAAATCAGTTAAACTTTTGAAGCAAAACTACAACATGGTCTCTTTACTTCGATACTCGAAAATGAATGTCGATGATGTTGTAGTCATCACTGAAATTATTTTCCAGCGACAAAGAGAAGAGCACTAATTTTTAAAACTTTAAAATTCTTTGGAAACAAATTTATATTCGAAAATAATTTAAATAATAATATATCCTTTTAAGACTTTAAACACAAGGTTTGAAACTATCAGAAATTAAATTCTTAAATTCTTGTTTTAAATCCATTTCTGTTTCCAAATAAATTTATAACCATGTTTTATAGTTCAATTATTTATATAAGACAAAACCAATGGTTTACAAAACCATAAATAAAATCAACACTATTATCTCTAAACAACTAGTTAAATTAATTAAAAAATTCTGAAAATTATACTTATATACAATATTAGATTTTTCACAAATATGGGAATAAATTTTTCAAAACAAGGATAGAAATTCAAATTTTGAAGGACTCAAATTAAAGAGAATTTTGATTTAAAGATAAGTTGGAATCAGAAGATCCGATGGTTAAATAACAGAATAAGGAACCAGATAAGTTTATATAAATCGCGGGCAACCTTAACCGGGTCAACCATGACTTAAAGAATAAGATCGATGTGGATTTTCTAGGGTAAATCTACATTCGATCTGAAGAAATAAAGTTCAGAATAACCAAAGATACTAGCATCCAAACCGAGGATAAATATAAATCTCTGGTGAATCCATGCTAATTGTAAAGGAGTTTCACCCCTTTATTAGAATATTGGCGAGACCGCCAATTCACTATAAAGATCATCCGAAATGGAGTTATGGGATACTCCAGAAATCGAAAGAAAATCAATAGTGAGGGACACGAATGAACTTCGGAACCGCAGGGAACGTTCCAAAATTCGAAAAGGAAGATATTCAAGCTCAAATGAAAGTGATTCTGTAAATCAATTTTACCATACATTCTAAGTTTTGCCTAGAGCCAAAGCTCTGATACCAAATGTAACGACCCGATATTTCAACCATTCGCATCCGCTCATGTCGGACTTGAATTGTTCAAAATACCGCGTTGTAATTAAAATTTGGCAAATCTCAAAATATACAGTAAATAATTAATCACAGAATCACAGACACAGAATCAGAATACTCGCAGCGGAATTTAAAAATACTTAGTGGTTCATGAAGCCACTATAAATAGTCTCAATCAAATAAAAATTACAAAGTCTTTCATCCCAAATATAGTTTAAATCATCAAATAGAAAATCCAAAAAATCCCAAAGTCTTGATTTCATAAATAAGATAACAGACAGAAAGAAGCCAGCAACTTGAAAGGATCTACAGAAGTCCTAGTCCGGGATGATGACTGAACTGCAACTCAGGCTGACCCGAGCGTAAAATAAAACATAAACACTCGAGTCAGGACATACGTACTTATATAGTGTAAGGTAATTCAAGTGTACTGTAATATAAAGCAAGTAACTTAAAGGATGTTTGGGACCGCCCATCCTCTAAGGATCCGTTAAACTATTTACTATGTAGTAATACTTCGCTATTATAATAGTGTCTATTAGTAAAATAAACTTACTTTTAAATAGCATTAAGGCTTTACATTTTCCACCTTAACACATAATATATTCCCATAGTCTATACAGTACCGTAATCTCCCCCGGAATGGGCGTCGTCAGAGGGCACTCCATAGGTATGGTACAAAACCAAAATCGTATAAGGCGCGCTAGGGTAGGTGACACGGCACAACTAGGCAATGCCAGGGTAGATATACCAATTTCGCTTCCGGACCGATGGAAACGCGCAGCGCGCAGCTGTCGCCCACCTCGAACAACACTCCCAAATCAAAGGTGCGCACCAAAACAATCACAAGAGTAATAGAATGACATACGAAGAAGTGCGTCCGATCAGAGGTGCTACCTCATTAATCCGTCAATCGCTCCTGTTTTAGCCACCTTATGCCAACTCACGGGAGTCGGGTCCACGTATTTACCTTAAAGGAACCGACACCACCATCCTACTTCATTCTGGAATCTCCACCGCGTACACGGTTGGTAAAGTGGTTTTCGGTATCGACAGAGAGTATGCCAGATATCCGATCCCGGTCTCTTTAACAACCAAACGTTATTATAACCCGTGGTTACAACTTTAAAAATGGTATTTACTTTACAAATCAAAATATATTTCCAATACTACAATATCAAAATATTGTTTTTAAGCATTGGTCCTTTTAATATACCATTTACATCTATTCAATTTATTTAGGAATTAAATTTTCTTTTCTCAACTTTTAAAATTAAATTCTTCCATAAAACCCATTCAAAAAAAAAAAATCAATTCCGTATTTTATTAATTACATATTAAATTCCAAATTTTAATCCCCTTTTCCCAAAGATTATTTCCACAAATTGATTAAAAATATCAAATTTCAGTTTCTATAGCACTTATGAAATGCTACCTAAAGTTTACAGGTTCAACAGTCCAATTTTAAAAGACAGCATTTAAATGCTTTAATAGATTAATAACTTAAAAATTTAGTTTTAAATTCCAAATATAACTTATTATCAATTATTTTCTTAACTGAATTCTTACTTTTACCAAAACCCAGAATTTCCAAAATAAGTTATATTCCAAAATTTTATTCAAACATTTATTTATTTATTTAACATTTTTAACTCATTCAAAATCATTATAAATAAAATCCTTTACATACATTTAAATCGGAATATTATAAACTTCCATTTTTAAAAATAAATTAAAATATTTCAGAAAAATATTATATAAACCACGAGTCTGTATATAGTTTTCTAGCCTAGGTCAAGTGATACGGATTTATATCATTTAAATCCGCAATTTACAAAACCCTGGGTTCTATCATTTCAAACCCGCAATCCCAAGTTAAAATTAAACAATTAACTGAATAAATGAATAATAATCATCGTTTAGGCCTATTATTTCAGCCTAAACGATTTAAATTTACAAGGAACTTGCAGTGATGATTTAAATCAGTATATAAACATTAAATAATGTAACGGCAATAATATTACAACAGATAAAAAAAACCGATGAGGTGTCAATTTAAAATGGGGTTTAACATCCTCGTTATATTACAGACACATAACATTTAAATAATAATTTACACATACACTTGCGATAATGCACAGAAATATAGGTATGTTTGTCTGGTGAGAAATACTCACCTCAAACTGCAGATAATCAGATTCAAACGATTTTACCACTTGATAAAGGATCGTACAAATGGCACGATTAGGTTTCCGCGGATGCCATGCCTTGATTCAAATCTAAAATAAGATCCAAATACCAAATACGCGACTTTTAAAATTACGGTCAAAGCAAAATTTTCGAAACAACTGGAACGAATAGAATTTGACTTGACTCGACCACTCCCACTACTCGACTTGCCCACGTTCTCAAGGCCAGGCAGTGAAATCTTAACTATTTACGTACCCATGAAAATTATAGTGGAAAGTTTTAGGCAAAAGCTGGAAAGAAAAAGGTGGACACAATACGTTATTCCCTTTCTACAAACAGGTGGCGTACACTAAAATTCTTCAGAAATTGAAAACAGTGAAATTTGCAACTAATATATATATATCTTTCTTTTCTTTTCTTTTTTCTCTTTTTTTTCCTTTCTTTGTATAAAAAATCACGTTAAATAAAAGTGAAGCATGTTGGTTCCCAAAACTTGAACACGCAACATAGCACAGCCACTCCTACCTCATCTTTTAAAACATGCATTTTTTTTCTTTTTTTTTTCTTTTTTTTTCCGGAGATGCAAATGAAAATATCCTTTTTTTTAACATTTTATTAAAATGACTCATGCATGAATTCACAAAACGAGGTGATACAAACTAAATAAATGTCACGGTCAGCTTGCGTATTTTAAACCCCGTAAGCATGCACTCAAAATATACAAGTCACTGCATATTTTGGAAATAATTTAGGTAATAAAAAGTTCTACCTATCTGGTGAAACAAACGTGATTTTGCACGTGTAAGTGTATGCAAATGAAGGATATTAGTTTTGTTTGTTACCATTTTTTTTTCAAAGATGACACACTTTAGCAATTCATATAAAAAAAAGACTCATGCAAGAAGTTCAAGTGGCCACAACTACAGGAATGCATACATTTTCTATAGAATTCAAAAGAAGGACACTAAGCTTGTCTTCCTACAACAATCTGACATGTATGTCAAAATAGATCAGAGAGGGATAAAGGAGATGTGGCAAGGACAGGTGGTGGAGCAGTCGAGTAGTGTGGACATGGGACCAAATGAAACAAGAAAAAGAACAAAATAAATAGAAGCAAGGTGTGGCCATACCTGTGCAATTTCTCAAGAAGAACGAAGGCAAATTTTAGATGCAATATAAAGTTTTTGTGTGAGGCTTTATATATATATATATATATATATATATATATATAAGAAAACAAGTTGAGAGTTATGAAGGCACATGAGATCTTCTGAGATGCGAGTTGCACAATAATATATATGGGAGGCTTGCGTGATTATAGGAAAACAGTAATCAAATATAATTTGCTTTGAACTGAATAGACAAATTCGAATGAAATTTGAAATTCTCCCAGCTATACAAAATTTTGATTTAATGAATTCCTAGAATGATGCGTGAATTTAGGCAAGAGATTGATTCTTAATTTATAAAATTCTTTCTTATGTATTCATGGATAATTGATTCTTAATTTATAAAATTCTTTCTTATGTATTCATGGATAAGGCTTGCGAAATATAAGGGACCAAACAAGCAGGCAAGAATGGAAAGTGATAATAAACATTTAGGCAGACCAGAAAGTTGCGTGATTTATTATCGCCAGTTATACGAAAATTGATTGTAACGTTATATATATTTTTCCAATTAAAAGTTGCGTGCTATTTTTATAGTCTGAGAGATTTATATACAAAGAATCAGCAAGTATTAATTTGCTTGATCAGTTGTACGAAAATTTGCAAAACAAATTGCAGTGGGAAACAAGAAGCAAGAGATATGGACTCGCGCTTTATGAAATAGAGGAGCGTGATTCACTATTTCCAGTTACACGAAAATCTTGATTAAATGCATGCGTTGATTACTTTTCAGTTTCTTTAGTTTGAACGTTATTTTATATGCGTGATTTATGCTGCCAATTTATGAAAATTTGATTTTAACATTTTATACCATTTAATAGTTGCGTGATCAGCTATATGAAATTTTGATCTTTATTAAATGAAACGGCAAGAATTGGCAAAGATTTTGTAATAAAAAAGTCATATACAAAAATTAAACCCAATTGAAAGCTATGAAAAAGAGTTAACGTTTGCTATAGAAACTACTGACTGATATTTTAATCTATATAGATATAAATATGATTTTTACAATACGCCAAACTGACGCAATACAAAACACCCAAAATTTATATATAAAAGTAACGTTTTCAATTTATACGTTTATTACGTTACTTATACCATAAATTTTACGCGCCTTTTAAACGCGAAATCCAACAGTTCATTAGTACACTAAATTTTTTTACAAAGTTATTACTTACCAAAATTTTATTGGTTTACATATATTGTACATATACAAAATTCATTTTATTAACATTGTGAATTGAGTCGTCTTTTAACAAAGTTAAAAACTTCAAAACTTTTAAATTTTACTTTTAGACCTTTGGAAAAAGATTTACATCAAATATATATATATATATATATATATATATATATATACGGTATTTATTCCCTAAATTTACGCGCCCTTTTTAACGCGTAATTACCCATTTCATTTATACACTAAAAAAATTCGAAATTCTGACCGTGCTAAGACTCGAACTCGTGACCTGTCGTGAATAGCCCAGATGTCTTAACCACCTAAGCTATTAATGTTTTCTTAATTAAAACTTGATTTTGCTAGAAATTAAGTTATTTACCATATTCGACAAAAGCCCAAATTTCCAAATTAAAGTTAATTCTTAACCATGTCAAAATTTCAGAGATCTTATTATTTAATTAAAAATTTGGTCTATTGTTTTTATTTTTATCTTTAATCACTTTAAAATTTAGATTTTTATATAATAAACCCCAAAGTTTTTAAAATACAAGTGAAAAATACTTGTTAAAAATTTGGGGTGTTACACTACTGGTGGAGTTCCAGCACCTACATTGGCATTTGTGTTTTGATTAGCATTTTTCTGTCAACCCTAGTTTCTTCGGGTATTGGGTTGAGCATTCACCTTAGCTGTGGTACTTTCTTTACCCAGTTTCACTCTTCTATTTCCAGCCTCCATATCTTTCTTTTTCGTAATCTGCATACGAGCCTTTGTAGGATACAGAAGAATGGTCTGAGAGATAGGCAAACACGTATTTATATACATCTAGTAAATACAAGTACATTATCATAGTATTGTCCCAACCCCAATCTTATTCTATAATTATTAGATTATGTTTTAAAATATTATAAGGTTTAAATTCCTTTTAATTTTACATAAACGTATGCTATGATACCAAATTGTAACATCCCCATTTAGGCCCGAAATAAAGTATTACGGATACGAAAGTCATCCATAGTTATTAGTTTATGCTAACAAAATGCAGCTACGTTAGATACATTGATAATACCAGAAGGACATGAATATGTAAATTTTCAAATATAATTTAAAAACAAATTTCACATTTCATTTTATGATAGCATTTTAGATTCATTACATAATCCCATACATAAACCTTGTTCACAGAAAATACAATTATTACAACATATTCCAAGTACGACATATGAAGATGCTCCCTTGGATGATCAGTCAAATATTCAGCATTTAATACAACTTGCCATTACAACACAAAAACATAATCAAAATATAGCAGAATATAAATATAAATATATATATATATAGCTCCTACTAGGTAGATTTCCTCTCGTATGTCTTCGGAAGCTTATGCATCTAAAAGGGACCTGAAAAGCCCTTACTCTCGACCTACTGAAATGAGTACCCAAGAGTTTAAGGGGAACAAAAACATCGGGTTAGACGAAAAGTCTTGTGTTAATAATAACCTACCATCAGTGACCAACTAGATATCTAGTAAGACCACGCCACTAAGCGGAATGAGCTTCCCCTTCATTAATATCTTAACCATAATACAATAACCATATACTACACACCTGCATCCATAATAGTTAAAACATAACATAATATAATGATATTCAAAACTACAATATTCCTTGGATTTCCCATCCTAACTTATCTAACTATCTATTTAAGTTTATAGTTTCTAGGGTACTATTAGCTTATTAGTTTTTATGGACTGACTAATAAACTGTTCCAATTTTACGGACTATCTATCCGATTTTACAGTTTTCGTGGGATCACTAAGAACCTATTGGTTTCTACCAATAACTTTATCCAATCATGTTTTCATGTTATCATTATGAAACTATTGGATTCTCCAATAACATCTTTTAAATCATTGTTTTCATGGGCTAACTATTAATTTATTGGTCTCTATCACTAACATGTATTCGGATATAGTTTTCATGTGATCACTAAGAACCCGTTGTTCCCTGTCAATGACATTTCTCAGAGCATAGTTTTCATGAGCTAACTAAGAACCTTGTTAACTCATAATCTTTTGATCAGTTCTAGGCATCCTATATTCTAGTCTACTTGACCTCCCGGATGCAAATCAACTCATATACGAGTTAATTCAGTTTGTATTCGCAAATGGGTCAACCTATCTGGTTATTCTGCCCTTAATACCCTAAAATATAGTTATAGGTCGACAACGAAGTGAATATGATAACAATAGAATTTATAATGACTGATAAAATGCATATAATAACGTAAACATCCATATTTTAATTCCTTGTAATCATTTTCTTAATGAAATATGGTTATACCCTTAAACCCAAAATTAACAAGTAAATCATCTTTTCTTATTCTTAAATTTTAATGCCAATTCATAAAACTCTTTTTATGTTGCCATGCGTTTGTATGTAAATGATATTGGGTTTATCACCATTTTAAACCTTTTACAATTATCAACGTTGACATCCTTTCACGTCGAGGTCGAGACATAAGGTACTCCGCCTCTATTAGAAGCAACATGAACGCGTCGCATCATGCACTTCTTCGATAACGACGATATCGATCCTCAACAATGTCAACCATCTGCTTCAACGAAAAGCCAGCTTTTCTTTGGCTTTACAACAATGTGTATAGTCCATGTTAATGCTATTGTTTAGCGGCAACATGGTCTATCTACATCTATAGAAAAGCAGCGACAATAATGTGACACAATGAGAAGTGCGACAATAAGAATCATGTCCATGTTATTAAGTATCGATACTGTGATGACCCACCACCTCGACCCTAAGATTTCGACACTAATACTTTCTCGGTATACATATCCTGTAAATCCAAGTGTCAGAGAGGCAGATTATCATAGGGTAAAAGAAAATAAAGGCATAAGGAAATATAAAGTAGAATCTTACATTGCATTCAACATTTAATTATACATATGAGTAGTACATTTAATCACTCTAAATTGCTCCATCAAAGTTCTAGTAGTCTTAATCCTGGCAGGATAGTTATAGCAACCTATCCTCATAAGTGCTGGTAGATACTTAACACAAAATACAAAGGAATTAGAATTAGATGACTATCTACATTGGACCCTCCAGATTCATGCTCAAACAAAAATGCTCCAAGCTTCTCCCAAAATGTTCCATGCTACCTAACTACTTAGCTGCCGAAAAAAATAGGGCACTCAAAGTTTATGGGAAAAAAAATAAACTCCTGGTCAGTCACTAGGTTGGTATGAGAGACTCAAAATATGGATATTTGAATCCAAAGGGTATCACATAAAATCACGCCTTACAAAAACTCGAAACGAGTTTTTACCTTATGATAACCAAATCATTTGCTACACATAATCTTAGGATATTATTTTAACGACTTTCTGTTGAAAACACTTTTTAAGTAAACTTATATAATCTTAGCCGAAATTGTTACATTGATTAACTTCTAGCATAATAAGTTATACAATCAAGTCCGAAGGCACTTGTTGGAAAATGGATACCCATACTATGGCAGGTAAGGAACTACTTCCCATATAGTGCATCTTTAGAGGGATGTACCGAGGATCAACAACATTGAAACCTTAAAACCTGGCAAGATGGCCCACCCATAGATTAATCTTGGTAGTGGATGGAACGGAATATGACATCACCTCGATCGTAACCGATCTATTCAGGATTCCATAGCATACACAACATAGTCATTATATAGAAAGTAATCTAGAAAGTTGATGACAAAAACCCTAATGATTGTGAACCACACAGCCTTACAACATTCCCTATTTAAGTCATTTTTAGGTGATGAGTCCCGAGGTAATGTTTACCTTTCGCATAGCACTTTCCACTTTGAAAGCCATGTTGACATTCCATCACACACCATTGATTTCCAATAATATACAACCTCTAAGCTTGTACGTTTTAAAGAAGGGTGTTAAGTATAGGAATGTTACTTCCCACACCACCAAATATATGTACATTCATATAAATCAATGTACGTGTATGGTGGAAATGCAATATCGGACATCCGTCGATACAAGTTGTCCAGGAAAAGGACAAATCGAAGGAACTCTCCTACCACATCCTATCGGAATCATCCTTAGGATTAGTAGCGAGCAACCCTTACATGTAGGAGTAAGACTCATCTATTCGCCACCAAACACAAGTGAGAACCACCTATCATGCTGCATAGAGCAAGAAAATCTGACCCCGGTTTCTTCGAACCAATCATCGATAAAAAGATGTTATGTAAATAGGTGCTTATCATTTCATTTATTACTTTCTCTTTATCAAAAATATCTTTTAGAGATATATATCTTTAAAACATTTATTTCTGTTATATACAGAATCATTAAACTTCTCTTTATTTGGAAATACTAAATGAAAATCATTTTTCATAAATCATATTGCAAAACCTTAATGACTAAAAAGGGTCGATAGAAATTATACTAATTCTACTCAACATCAATTTCCGCATTCAACCTTTATAATCTGTAGAATAACGGTGAAATCGCCTTTTAAATTCACACAAATAGTATGGGTACCCTCGTCAAAATTTAATACCAAGTGTAAGAAGATTATTTCTATACAATCCAAGTTTTATTTAATTTTGAAAAATTAAATCTTTTATACTTGCTCATTTTCGACCTTTCGACCTTATCTATTCCTCCCTCTGGAAAAATACCAGATGAGCCAAGGCGCTGGTTGCTCCTAAACATCTCCTTATTTTAAGCACCTCATATCTGGATCTCACAAATAGAAAAATCCAGTCAACTCGTTGGCTTTTAGAGCAAGATTAAATCACTTAATTATAACAGTTTTTCCTTAAACCATTTATTTAAACTTTCTAAAATAAATTATAAAATCTTTAAATCATCTTTAAGATACTTAATTATTTATTTAAAAACATTTATAAAAGATTTGAGAAAGAATATTTAAGTTTTCAAGTCATTTTAAAAGTTATCAAAAGCGTTGTTAAAAGAGCTGCGAATAGTGCTTTTAATGCTTATTTGATCAAAACAACTTTCATAACATTTAGAAATCAATTTTTTGTAAATCAAATCTCTTTTAAAAAATTTAAAACATTTATAGAATTTATTCCATATTTTTAAAGAAACAAAAATATCAATTTCAAAGAATTTGTCGCTTTGGTTTCTAAACTGCTAAACCGCGACTATTTTGAAAACTTGTTTTGCTCATTTTTACAATCCACTGAATGAAATCTCGATCATTTTCTTTTGTTCAAAAACTATGATTACAAGGGTTTAGAAAATTCTTATTATAGAGAATTCTGACTTTGAATCCATCATTTAAATGGATTTAACTTTCTACGGCGTGAAATCATGAACTATCGTTATGGGACGTGCCTATTTTTGACTCAATTT
Source organism: Allium cepa (assembly GCA_030765085.1). Classification (NCBI taxonomy): domain Eukaryota; kingdom Viridiplantae; phylum Streptophyta; class Magnoliopsida; order Asparagales; family Amaryllidaceae; genus Allium; species Allium cepa. Next base: position 267,380,405 of record CM060932.1, read on the forward strand.
TCATAACTAGTCAAAACTTCACCAAATTGGATTTTAGTGTTTGTAAAACATTTGTAAATAATTTTAAACCATTTTAAAGAGGTTTAACAATCACATATACACCATTTCATTTCTTAAAGGAAAGTGATTTTCTTTGTTATATTCAACGTGTATTAAACGTGACTTGTTTCAACATCAAAATAAACATATAATAAACATCCAAACTTAATGATCAAACATGGTAAAAAACCATAGTAATCATATAACATCATCAATATATATATATATATGTATGTATGTATGTATGTATGTATAGTTTCTCACTTGTTTTTTGATCCGACCAACTTTAAAACGGCTATAGCTCCGCTACGATCGAACGAGGGCTTATGGAATCGAGCCCTGGACCTTTGGGATGGCTCGGCCTATGCTTACTAATGGAGGAGGGATTGGCCTTAAGTGGTGGAAGGTATGGCCATGGGTTGTAGAAATAAGAAAGAGTGGACTTTGGTTTTTAATAGTTTTGATAATATATACTTCCTATATAATTTGAATTTCTTTTTGCCATAATTTTTGACATAACTTTTCTTAGGAAAGAGGAAACTAAAGTGGAGTATAAGTAATAAAGAAATTAAGGAATTTGATGAAGAAATAAAGTGAATGAAGTGAAGAGAGATGGGTGCTATTTATAGGCAAAAGTAAAAAGGAAAATATCATGATATTTCCACACAAATATATCACCATTTACTCACCACCACAGTCCCCTCCTACCTCATCATGCTCGACCAAACCCCCATGTGTGTGTACCCATGTGCTTGTACTTAGTGTGTAAGAGTTTGACTTTGGCTTGCTTAAGTGTTAAGTTAGAGGAAAATATCCTGAATATTTTGTAATATATATTTATTTAAATGCATAAGTATATTTGTATGTATTTATGTGTTCATGTGCATGTGAATGTGTTCATGCATATGTACATGTGTATGTGCATATGTATATCTCAAATGATTCACAACGTTGCACAACTTTTCTACGTTGAATCATTACAGATTCCAATTTTGTTTTTTGGTCATATTTTCACTTCTTATTATGTACATATATTTATATATGTATATATATCTATAGACAAAGTTTAATAATAGTATTTATGTCATTATATAATAATTAAAATGGCTTATTTAGTAACTAAAATAATTATTAAACCATTTAAACTCAACTTAAATTCAAAAATTATTTATTCTAAAATGGTGATATCGTCGATGATGTCATAAAGAGATTTTATTTTCAAAAATAGAATAAATCATTTTATTATGTATTCGCACTCATATACATAAATGAGTGTACGTATCCAGCTCCGTGCACGATGTCGGATGGTCTAAAAGCTGTTTATTGATAAAATGGTTTTCGGTCGGTTCATCAATATATCTTCCAAAGTATGTACTTTTGTAAATGCTTATTCAAAATAAGACTACCAATATTATTTATTGTTCAAAACATTATCATTTATGTTCAAAATCCTTATATTTGAAAATTTAATTTTTTTCTGAAATGATTAATTTGCGGGTCATTATAAATAAGCTCGATGACCTTCTCCCCATATTTTAGAACATGCATAAGACACGATGAAAACACATGCGACATGGATGCCTGAAGTGACCTCGTTGACACAATGAAACCACCGCCTTTACTTAACCTCGACGAGCTTAAAACCACTCCGCACTGTTGAAACAGTTCTATGTGCTTTCCTCTCGACGATGTCGAAGACATTGTTAAGCGCAACAACGTCATAATGGGGAGTGGCACCATCATAATTATCTCTAAAACTGAATTTTTACTAAATAAGGTGTGTTCTTTTGATCAAATTTCTTGAATTTGTCAAAATATGTTTGACTTAGGCCAATCATTACAAATTCTTTTCAGTTTTGCTGCCATACTATATTTTTTTAAAGCAAAGATGTAGGTTAACAAATTATTTAACCCTATTCATTTAAGTAACCATTTAAAAGCTAATCTTTCTTACTAAATCCATATCTCTTCAAATATGTTTGGGATATCTCAAAAATTCACATTAATACCAAAATAATATTTCCGTCAACGTATAAAATTTCTAGGCCGAAAAACTTTATTTAATTATCAAATTAAATTTAGAGCTGAATTTACCCATTTTCCTTCATTTACAAATTCATAAAAATTCTCTATGCAGCAAAAAATTATGAAAATTAAAATCCATCTCCAAAATAATATTTTACACAACATACTCAAAAATCTTGGTATTTGGAAATCATTACGATGGTTTTACACTCAAAACCGAACTAATCCACTTTGTAAAATCCTTATAATTTATTGCTTAAATCAAAATATGCAAAAAATTAATTATTTCATATCATCCACATCCACATTCGGTTTTAATCCTAAATCAAATTAAATTAGTTAATGCAAAACAAAATGAGATAGTGTATATCATTATTCACCATGGTTTGATAATGGATTTTGAGATTTGATTGTTGCTTAATCTTCCTAACTTTCCTTCTTGGATCTCTATTTGATTTTCGTGATTTAGATCGTGGTTAATGGCCAGCCTTTGCTTGTGATTTCTTTTGATTGTTTTTTTTATGAAAACACGAATGAGAATGAAGGGTTTAGGGGTTATGAAGTCATATTTGTTCCTATATTACCCTTTCCCTATTCAACTATATGCTTAAGTTATAAAACAATCTTATGTATTTATTTGGTTAAGGCTCGACCTTAATTATATTCAAATTTCAATTCTCTTATCAATCTAATCATCACATTACTCTATTTAATTTATCAAATCTCCTAAATAATGTTAATCAAAATTAATGGTGTTACAAATGGTCGCAGTTTTGTTGCTAAAGCCTGTTGAGTAAAGACAAGGCTTAATAGGATGAGATGAACCATGCATGTTGTAACAAGATGGGTTAAGTTAGGAGGAGAAGAAGTTAGGCTAAGTACCTGTTTCTTTTTAGCTAGGTCTAGCGATTGAGTTGGTAGTTGTTATTTAGTTTTCCTGGCTGGCTTAGGAGAGCGGGCATGGGGTATTAAGTTTGCTTGCTATTATCAAGCATATTAGCTTAAGCCAAGTCGGCCATAAGTTCATTGGCTAGCAAATCTTTTACTTGTGAGAAAACTAGGCAACATTTTGTCCCTTAAGAGGTCCCTATGAGCAGGGTCAGACTTGCTCAGTCATCAAGATCCTACCGATCAGGATGTCATATTTGTATTTAATGAACGTGCCACGTGTCAACATGTGGTAAGTCGGATGGTTCATTTTTCGAAGCGGCACAGCAACGATTCAGAGTGTGGGGATCATTGAAGTGGCAACATCATAATTAAACCAAAATGGCTCAAATTTCCTTATTTTTGAGTCAAACGACGGCGATCAAGAGGACGAACTAATAAAAACCCCTCTTCTTCTCCCTCTCTATTCTTTAATAAAACTACAAAGAAACTCTATTATTAAAACTCTTTCATGTTCCCAAGCTTCCATTTAACAACCCGTGTTTATGTATTGGAGAACCGTAAAATATTATTATTTAATTCACATGAGGTCGTATGACTCTATGGCTTTAGGAAATGCCTATTAGTGACATTTTCTATCTTTAGAATTTTTCTAACGATTTTACCATTTTAAAAATTATTTTGATTATAATTTTTGATAAAAGCCAAATCAGCATTCGAAACTACTTTCATTGGAAAGATATGATGGTTTCTATTTCCATTGAATGGTCATAATAACCATTTGGACTTTCTGCCTAGAAGGTATGGCTGTTTAAAGATTGGAGTTATAGATTTTATGTTCAGCAGTAGTCGGTTCGACGTTGTTTGGTTCGGTAGAAGAATGAAGTCGGTGACCAATCATGGAAACTTGGTCGAGGGGTTGTGGAAGGTCAGTGGCCGATCATGGAAACATGGTCGGGGAGTTGAGGTAGTCCAGTGGTCGATCACGGAAACCCATTCGAGGGTGCTATGTTCGAAGGATGGTTAGTTTAGTGGGGTGGTGAGGTCCGTAGCATCTAGGGGTACTTAGGGTTTTGCCTATAAATAGGCGAGCTATCTCTCCCTAAATCGCTTTTTCTACCATTCTCTCAAAGGGCTCTCAACTTCCATTGCTCCACCCTCCACCCAAATCCTTCTCTTTTCATATCCATATCTTGTCCAAACCTTAGATACGCAGGTGGATTCATCAGAGAGCTTCAGATTTACATCTTAGGGTAGAAAATCACCACTTTGATGTTCATTCTCAATTTTTCATCTTTTTGCATGCAAAACTCGATTTTTGAAGGATTTGTGAAACATGCTTCGATGTATAGACTTAAAGAGGTTAGGAGTTGTATCGATGCATAAGGAAGGCATATAGGATGAAGATTGAAGCTTAGCAGTGGAATCGGCATGAAACTTGGATTTGGAGACTCGACAATATTTTGGTTTGAGGGTTGTCTGGTTGGCCCTAAGCATGACTCATGTTTGACTCAGGTTTGGCTCAAAACCGGACGAGAATTTTTGGTCGGTGGTGTTAGCTAGGGTTTGATTTCAGGTTGGTGGGGTATTGGCTTAGGTCGTGCTTCAGGAAAATTTGGTGCCGACTAGGAATCCTTGCTCGTGGGGATGTTTCGGGTCGTGCTCGGTATTTTGGCAAATGGCTTGGGTCGGCACTAATAGAGTTAAGGGTGTGCCCTAAGGGCAATTATGTAATTTGTTACATATATCTAACTCGTTGACCAATCTTGTTCAAAATAAAAGGTATTTTCTTCCTATTATATACTTGATATAATGTGATTATATTAATTAATTAACTTAATTAAAAGTTTATTTACTAGAAAAATCCATAAATGATATATTTTGTGATAGTAGTTACAAAGTGTTGTAACCATGAGTAATTTATCACAAAGAAACAAATATACCATTTTAAATGTTCCAAGTCAAGATGCAACAAAACTGGATATCATGTACAGTGTATTACTCCTAACTACCGGGCACCTAGAGGTTACGTACTAATAGTTATTGGATAACTATGGAACGACTCACTTGATAGTTTTCTATTGGTTAATATGACTAAGGTCAAACAGAAAATATCGATGTGACTGATTACACAGTTCTCTCAACTTGAGAATACCGTATATCTTCAATATGAAAGCTCTGCTTTGATTATAGCCAAATCATGGCGTGGCGTCCATCGAGTGACTATAGTTGGGTCGAGTGGAAGTATTGGAAGTGAAGCACTATTTAAGAGAGGATCCGTCTCCTCTGTAACATGCGGTTAGTATCACAGTCTACTCAAAGTCAAAGTCTTTGGATAGAGCATTTAGGTTAATTATAATTGTTATTATTGAACCAAGGACTTTGTATTTGGACTATAAAGTTGAATGTAGATGAGGTTGGAATTTTGACCATTACCAAATTCCATAAGTCCAAAGTAATATAGTTTTGACGAAGTGAATTAGTATAAATAAATGTCACAACTGGGTAACGCTTATTAAACTAAAATTGGATTTTTACCAATAATTAGTAAGCAATAAATTTGGCCATAATGTCACACAATCTGCTAAGTGACGTGTGAACGTTAACGTTAGAATAGTTCGATGTTAATCGCTGACCAAATTTACACCCAAGAGTCACACAACCGAAATGATGAATTCTCTTAAGACCAAATGATTTAATTTTTTTATAATTGTTATGAATTATTTAATATATATGAAATATTAATTACAAAATTTGAGTATGATTTGATAAACAAATAATGTTATATATTTATAACAGTTATAAATATATCGATCAATATACAATATCGACAAGCGTTAAATTAGATTTAATTGCATAGTATTTTGGCTTAGGCTTGGACGGGTTTAAGGCCCATCATTAGGGCTATAAAATTTTCGTTTTGGGAAGGTTTAGGGGTGGATAAACATAGAGAAATGGCTTGGGGATAAAGGGTAAAAAGGTTTTCTTCGTTTCTCTCTAATACAACCATATATATATATATATATATATATATATATATATATATATATATATATATATATATATATATATATAAGATAATGATGAACTTTCTTTTGGCTGCCATTACCTTCAACATTGCTGATTAAAACATAGCTCTCAATCCACTTCAAAATTCTCAAATTATTCGGTGGTTAGAGGTCGGTGATTCCGGCTTGCAATCTGACGAATCAAGAACAGTAAAAGGAAGGGAAGCCATTGCTTCAGCATGGATTCAAAGGGATCATTAAATTGGTAATTTTAATTCATATTACAGTAATTAAATTATATTCTATGATCCTATAACAAGAAATTTCATATTTTTTGAATATATTGCTACTATATGTCTAGTTAGGTCATATTTTTGTAAGTAGATGTGGTTGTCACAAATCAGTTTGCTTATGTACATAATTTGTTTATTCTACTATTTGATTTATGTATAGACAAATGTTGTTAACTGTACAAAATCATTTTTTGTCATTAATAATTTTTTTATATATATTTATTAATAAATTCACACACACATATATATATATTAGTGTATATTTCTCTCTCATAATTGCATATATGCATATATATAAGATATATATATATATATATGATTTAAAAAATTTAGTACACTTATTTATATATAATATGAATTTTCAAATTCGAAAATTAATTATGATACATATATTCATATTTTTAAATTAAAATTTATTGAATATTTGAATTGTTTATTATATATAAAATAATTATTACAGTAAAAATTCATTTTAATAATTTTTTAAAATATTATACCATTTCAAAAACATATAGAAAAAATTTAGGAATTTTTCAATAAATTTTATTATTTTTAATAATTAATATTATTTCTAAAAAACTAGATCAAATAAATTAATTTCATATCTTAATGTATTTGAATTTAAATAAAACAAATGATTTTATTTAAATGAAATTTAGAAATGTTTAGAAATTAACTTCACATGTCGAATAAAAGATCAATAGGGTAATTTTTTTGGAATTCACCCATAACTTCCGCTATAGGCTAGTTCAGTTCCAACAATGATACCAAAGCTCAATAGCCTATGCGGTCTAAATTAGTCATATTAGGGCTAACTAATTAAGCTTTCCCACTTAGTACGGTGTTTAGAAAGGTAATGTCTAGGATCAGAATTGGGTAATCAAGTACCATGTCCTACCTAGTTACCGGCTTGGCCCGTAAGGTGAAGTGAGCCCAAAGGTTGCTCCTAATAGAAAAGGTCTAACTTAATTTAGGCTTTGGGCTGATTTTTAAAATCATTTTGAAACTTAATGTTAAAGATTTTAAATTTAATAGTTAAATTTAAAATAAAACGTGTTTATTATAAATATTATAATATTACATAAGTTTTCAAAATGTTTGAAAATATAATGATATTTTAAAAATGTTTGAAAATATTTATATAGTAATTTCAAATTTTAAATTTATTAATAAAATTAATAAATTAATTAATTAAATATGTTAATTAATTAATACATATATGCATGTATTATATATGTTGATATATGTTATGTTATTTTAAAATGTTTAAGATAACATAAGTGTACATATATGTATACAAGGTAAATTACATATATATGATATATGTATGTTACACTATAAAGGTTATAGTATACACTATAAATGTTATGGTAGATATGTCTAATATGAAAGTTATATTGGAATACTAATTTAAAATGAATTAAAGAGTTAATTGATTAAAATTAATTAGATAAGATTTAATTAATGATATATTATATGTAAGATTGTCATATAAGTAATATAAAATATAAAATTTATATAGCAATAAAACTTATGTAATATGTGTACAAACTAAATGTGTAACATTAAAAAAATCCAAATAGACTTGAGAAATATATACATATGTAAGCATACATATACCGTGATTTCTGATGTGTCTGACACTTGAATCCCTGGGGTATTTCATAAAAAATATATTATTCTATAAGTTGATATCACTCAATATATATATATATATATTGAAGATTATGAATCTTTAATATAATGTTGTAATGTACCATATATATTAATAAATTACTTACATACTCCTTAGTTGTTGAGCAAACTCAAGCTAGAGATGTTATGCGTAGTATTATTATATTGAACAGATGAGGTAAGATAACTATATATATTTGTTGAGCAAACTCAAGGTACATATACTATACTTAGGCCATTACGACATGATAGGTATGAGTGAATAATCTCTTTCGATTTGTTAAGTAAACTCAAGGTCAAAATGAGATTAGAATAAGGAAAAATGGGTTAGGGGTTGTATGTGATACAACCGATAAGGAGTTATCCATCGTTTGTGGGGCTATGATTTCTTGAGCAAACTCAAGGTCAGATTACCGAAATAAACGAGTCCTAACACCCACTAGTGAAGTTGTAAGACTTTTATGTTTCATCTTAGGGTTTGGAGAAACATAAAAGACTAGTGGGAGCCTTATTAGAAAAACGAAATGGTTACATTCAACCTTTCTAATATTGTAAGAGCATATGCTATATAATGTTGTAATTATCTACAATGATAAATTTGTACATTTAATATGATTGATAAAACGTTTTTCAATTAACATACAATAAACGAACTAAATTGAAAGTTGACAAATAGAAATATAATATATACTTACTAATAATTCTAATTGCATGTTATAAAATGCTTCTATACCCATGTGAGTGCCCTATTTCAACTACTTAATACATTCGTAAGTTGGTCGCTTATATGTTTATTTGGTCTAGACCGTGTGTTGCATTTTATGATTTTTTAAACTCTAAATGCAATTCAAGGCTATGGATATTTGATCCATGCACCTTCACATATAAATGTTATATGGTGAACAGATATAGTTTGTGGGGTACAATATTTCGATGAAGTTTGTTCATTCAAAATAAGCCAATGAACGATATTTTAAGATCATGTATTCAACTTGAATGATTTCAAAAGGATCATATTATGTTAATGTAACACGAGACCATAAACTACGAGACACATCTTAGAACTCGATCGTTAAAATGTCATCTTGATCGGTTTACATAATATGCAACATATTTGATGTTTTAAATTTAAGAATAATTGAATGTGCTTTTGTAAAAAGTTTGTTATGATATTGTAGTAAAGTTTTCTTTTGAACAGTTTGACCATTTGAAAGAAAAACGAATGTATACGAATAGATATAATTTAAGGTAAAGTTGGAATGAAGAGAATGAATAGTCACTTCTATTTCATAGAGAAACATCGGAAACAAGAATTGTAATAATAAGTGATACTTAATATTGGAACACGAAACATGATTTTTATTCCAAAATGTATTTTCTTAAAGAATTTTTTCTATAACATATATTTCTTTGATTAATCAAAGAACTCTCATCTGTAAACTAGTTGCAACATATGAAAGAAGTAAACAATATTAACAATATTAAGCGAATGGTGGACCTCTAAATTTAGTATGCTGTTATAGTAATGGCGGAAATAGTGGGAGCATGCCATATCGCACCTAATGATTGCATTAAATTATGAAAATTGTTTCGTAAAATGTACCGAACATTATTTGTGAAATAATGTTTATTTTTTGGTATTGACTGTAAAATAGATATAACTATATTTCAATATGAGTATTATGAATATTCATTATGAAATAGAACTATATTATGGAATTTGTTTTCATAGAAAAAGTGATGCAACAAAAATACATATGTATCTAATATTATTTGCAGTTGTTTTGGAATTATAGACTAAGCCGTAGTTTTGAGAAATAATTTTACTATATGATTATGAATCATATGATACAGGTTAATTATATCTCAAACAATTAATGGCAGTGCACCCATTCGGTGGGAGCATCATAAGGGTTGATGAACTCTTTGAATTAATACATATTTATGTATGCAATCAAAAATCTATTAATACCAAAAGGGTTCCACATACTTTGTTATATTCATCGATGATTTATTACTAACATTTAAATGTGTATCAGATACACATGTAGTAAGTTTATGATAAAACCATAGAATACAAAAGAAAAGTAAACAAAATAACATGAAATAGAATAAAATGATTTGATTTGGTCGAATAAGTGAGTATATTAGAAAGAGTTCTAAATGTACCTAAAAATGAATATGGATTTAATCTCAAAATCACTCCTCCACGTGATGCATAATGATGCATCGATAAGGAGTACTCAAACATTATTGGACAATTTACGATTAATTGTGAGTAATTAGACATTAATTGTTCATGTGGGATCTTGTATGAATCTCCAATTTTTTTTTTGGAAAGGTCTATCATCAAATGACATATTTATATTTTAAACATAATTTTTGTAAATAAAAAGTTTCATAAAGCGTTTATGAATCCATGTTCTATTTGCACTAAGAAATAGTTGTTGTTTTAAGATGTATCAACTTAATTGTGAAGGAATTTCTTTGAGAAAAATTTTGGTAGTTAAATGGAACTGGATCCGATCCAAAGACAGAACTGATTATATGAGATGAAGTGAAATTAACTAACCTAAATGAACACATAGCATTAGAATGTCTAATAAGTATTCTTGTACATCGAAGAGAAACTATGAGTTTCTTATTAATGACGAAAATATACATTACCCTCAGTTGTTCAATTAAACCATTAAGATCGTTGACTCTATATGGTATGATGTGAAAATCTGAAAGGATTCCAAGTATGCTATCAAAGTACGATTTTGGTGGTCGTAACCAAAGAGATGTGATCCATCGGCCAAGATTGTGTCTTTATTGGAAAGACTAATGTGGTTGAAATTAAATGAGCAATGTTGATAAGAATAATATCACAAATTTCAATTGTTGAAATTAGCATAACAGATTCAGTATTTAACATGCTTAAGTTAATTTAGATTTACTCACAAAATTATCTCTCGATAATGCTTAGTGTTTGGTACTTATGTATTGAAACAGAAAATTCTAAGTAATGATTTAGAGTAAGTCGTGTACACATATTAACCAAAATGCCTTAAAGTCAGTGGAAGTGATATTGGGTTTGTGAGTCTTTGGATATGATCCAAGAAATGATGCAAATGCATCATTTTGTAAGCAACAAGATTGAATAAGTATTTTGATAGAAATATCAAATAGTTTGATTTTCAATCGAAGTGTAGAGAAAGTGTGTGTTCATAAGAAACAACGTTAAAAAGCACACTGATATTTCTAAACTATAAGTAAACAACACGTTGTTGATTTTAACAATATACTTGTATTAAAATCAACTTTGGTTGAGTGATGTCTTTTATGATGAGTATAAAAGATATAGGGATTTCCCAAAACGATATACAAGAGCACCCTGTTAAAAAGAGAACATGTAAGTTGGATTCACTAGCATTAGCAATAGGAATTATCATACAGATATGTTGTGCATGATATTGTGTTTTGTTTATGTATTTGATACATGGAGCAAATACAAAATCCAAATTGATATCACTAAATGGTTGTTTGAGGTGTTCTCACGTATTTATGAAATAATGGAGAATTTTTTATGAAACAACGAACTCATTATGATGGAACGTTTGGACAAAAACTTTTATAAGTGATATTGAGTATAACATGTCAATGATAAAATTCAACTTAAAATCTTTAATTTGAAATTATTTCAAAATAAAAGTGATTGTGATCGATTCAGCAAAATGTTGAGAACATTAACTTGAATTGTGCTACAACAAACCAATGTACATATATATAAATGCATAAATTTATAATTGAGCCAAAAAAATGATTCCAAATGTTGAGAATCCTATAATATTGTTATAAGATAACAATGTCATGAAATTGGCCATAATAGAACTTAAAGTTCACTAGAAGTCGAAAGACATACTTTGAATCTTTCCACATGATAAAGGCAGTTTATCAGTTAGGGCGAGTTAATTGACAAAGTAGATAATTGAAATATAATAACATATCCATTCACTCAAGAACTGACCTAATTGGTTTTGAGAAACTGATTGGAGAAGTTGGAATTCGATTTCATAATTGACCCCAAGTGTAAGTGGGAGATTGACAGAGTTAGGGGTGTGCCCTAGGGGCTATTATGTAATTTGTTACATGTATCTAACTGGTTGACCAATCTTTTTCGAAATAAAAGGTATTTTCTTCCTATTATATACTAGATATAATGTGATTATAATAATTAGTTAACTTAATTAAAAGTATATTCAATAGAAAAATCCATAAATGGTATATTTTGTGATAGTAGTTACAAAAGTGTTGTAACCGTGAGTAAATTTTTTTTAAACGCAACCCAGAGTCCTGATGAAATCGAAGGGATGGGATGAGCCCCTAACCCGCTTGGTCTGACCACAAACAAAAGGGATTTAATGTCAGTCCAGTTTAGAGGTTTGATGCCCCTACCATTTATGTAGGTTTTCTGGAAGCCCACCTCCGCACCTGGAATAGGAAACACAGCTCAATCTACCAGGACTCGAACCCGCGACCTCAAGGAACTTTGTTCCATAGTCACTAAGTGGATCTGACCAACTGAGCCATGATCGCTGACTTAACCGTGAGTAATTTATCACAAAGAAACAAATATACCATTTTAAATGTTTCTAATCAAGATGCATCGAAACTGGATATCGATGTATCCCTTAAGACTGGAGTGCGTAACGCTCTCTAAATATTGGGTAGTGTATTATTCATGGCTACTGGAGGCACCTAGGGGTTATGTACTAATAATTATTGGATGATTATGAAATGACTCACTCGATAGTTTTCTGTTGATTAATATAACTAAGGTCAAACATAAAATATCGATGTGACCGATTTACACAGTTCTCTCGGCTTGAGAATAATGTGGATCTTCAATATGAAAGCTCCATTTTGATTATAGCCAAATCATGGCTGATATCCATCGAGTGACATAGTTGGGTCGATTGGAAGTATTGGAAGTGAAGCGTTGTTCAAGAGGGGATTCGTCTCCTCAGTTATATGCGGTTAGTATCATAGTCAACTCAAGTCAACACAAAGTCAAACTCTCTGGCCAAAGCATTTTGGTTAATAATAATTGTTATTATTGAACCAAGGACTTTGTATTTGGACTATAAAGCTGAATGTGGATGAGGTTGGAATTTTGACCATTACCAAATTCCATAAGTCCTAAGTGATATAGTTTGGACAAAGAGAATTAGTGTAAACAAATGTCACAATCGGGTAACGCATATTAAACTAAAATTGGAGTTTTACCGAAAATGGGTAAGCGATAAATTTGACCATAATGTAACACCAACTGCTAAGTGACGTGTGAACTTTAACAATAGAATAGTTCGATGTAAATCGCTGACCAAATATACACCCAAGAGTTACACAGCCGAAATGATGAATTACATTAAGATTGAATGATTCAAATAGTTTATAATTGTTATAAATTAATTAATATTTATGAAATATTAATTATAAAATTTGAATGTGATTTGAGAAATAAATAATTATATATTTAAAATAGTTATAAATATATCGATCGATATACAATATCGCAAGCGATTAAATTAGATTTAATTACATAGTATTTTGGCTTGGGTTTAGATGTTTTTAATGCGCATCATTAGGACTGTTAAATTTCGGTTTTGGGGAGTTCTAGGATGGCTAAACATATGGAATTGGCTTGGAGATAATGAGTTGAGATCAAGTAAGAATGGGTAAAAAGGTTTTCCTCGTTACTCTCAAACAATGGTGAACTTATTTTTTTGGCTACCATTACCTTCTATGTTGCTGATTAAACATAGCTCTCAATCCACTTCAAAATTATCAAATATATTTCAAATTAAAATAATACTATTCGATAGTTAGAGGTCGGTGATTTCGAATTTGCAATCTAACGAATCAAGAACAACAAAAGCAAGGGAAGCCATTGCTTCAATGTGGATTCAAAGGCATCATTAAATTGGTAATTTTAATTCATATTATAGTAATTAAATTATATTCTATGATCCTATAATGAGCAATTTCATACCTGTTTAAATATGTTGCTACTATAAGTTTAGTTAGGTGAGATTTTTGTATGTAGATGTGGTCGTCACAGATCAGTTTGGTTATGTGCATAATTTATTTATTATACTATTTGATTTATGTATAGAAAAATGTTACTTAAAGTAAAAAATCAATTTTTCATTAATAATTGTCTTATATATATTTATTAATAAATTCATATATATATATATATATTAGTGTGTATTTCTCTCGCATAATAACATATATGCATATATATACATGATTTAAAATTTTTAGTACACTTATTTATATATAATAAGAATATACAAGTTCAAAAATTAATTAAAATACATATAATCATATTTTTAAATTAACAATCATTGAATTTTTGAATTGTTTATTATATAAAATAATTATTACATTAAAAATTCAATTTTAATATTATATCATTTCACAAACACATAGAAAAAATTTAGGCAATTTTCAATGAAGTTTATTATTTTTAATAATTAATATTATTTTAGAAAAACTATTTATCATAAATAATAATTTAATTAAAAAATTCTTTAAAATTTTTAGTATCCTTTCATTCACGATCCTAGAATTTCTAAAATTTTGAATTTTGAATTTTTATAATATATTATTTTATATTAAATAATTATTTCTGAAATCAATGTATTTATTTTTAAAAATAATATTTCAACTTTGAAAAATCTCTAGATTTTTCCTAAGCTCTATTTTATGATCCTAGATTTTTGAAAATTGTAAAATTTGAATTTTCATCAATAGATTATTCTATGTTAATTATTTATGGATGAAAACATTATTTTATTCATAATATATACAAATTAAAATACTAAAATTATTATGTTTGCAAAGCTAAGTTAATTTTGAATTATAATTAATTTTTAATAATTCTTCTTTCTCTTTATGTATATATAAAAATGTTTTATGTTCATATATTATATATAATATATTTATACATACATGTGTACGTGTGTTTTGTAATACATATACATGCACATATTTGGAAAATATACATGACATATAAAATGAACTAATATGTCTGTTGCGATGTAAATCTCAACATCAACATATGTGCATATTATATCTTTCACGGATTATTATGTTACACATACACTCACACATATATGTATATAATACATTTATATGTAAACTAAATCAAATAAAATTAATTTCATATCTTAATATATTTGAATTTGATTCTGCAGAGGTAGTGGAACCTAGCCAACTTGAGAAAGCTGAAGTGGAGACAGAAGCATCGGTTCGTCGCATTCCTACCGAGATCGTTGGACATGATGTCAAGAAGCTTAGGAATAAGGAAGTCCCATTGGTTAAGGTGTAGTGGGGAGATAGTATTAAGGGCGCTGCGTGGGAGGCTAAGGAGAAAGTATGTACCTCTTATCCGTTCTTTTCGATAGTACGTTTTGAATTTCCTATTACCATCTTTAGTTTTGAATAGGTTCTTTCCTTTAGTATCCTTTGGGAGGTTAGATCTTAGGATTTAACCTATGGATGGTAGCATTGAATGTAAACATGTTACTAGAACATGTTATGTATGTTGGATACTAGTGGTTGTAAGTACTTGCTAATGAATGCATATACGTACACTAGGCACTATTATCTCTTAGGGATTGGCCTAACTAGGTCACTAAAACATACGCATATGGATGTGTTGTATTTTCATTTTAATTTTATTTCCATGATTGCTATAAATGGGTGACTATCATATGATTATTGCCTTTAGATGATGATTCTAGCATGCATATAGAATTATTAGTTATCATTAGGGAATTTGCACTCATTTGGATATTTGGCACGAACATGATTACATTTAAGGAGATCGACTGAATCAGTAAACCACCTAAGCTTTTGCACTTGTTAGGGACATTGACACTACTCTGTTGCGTATAACATAAATTGCATTAGAAACCTTAAGGAGAATGGATGTAATGGATGATGGTTAAATATATGGTTGTAGAATTTTGATGAAAATATTTATTTCATTCTTCCATCCTTGGAGATTTCAGAGACAAAATCCATTAGGGAGGGAAGAATGTAACAACGCAAAATTTGAGCTATAATAATTAATTAACTAATTATTTAAATAATTAAATAAGTTTGTGAAATTGTCAGAATCGAGCTACGATTGTTGCATCATTGTGTCCGTAGTGATTTTATGATCAATTTCATACATAACTTGTCGAAATCCAAGTCAGTATGGAGAAGATACGAGAGAAATAAAAAATCAAAAGAAAATGAAAAAATATATATAAAAGGCTAGGTCAACCCACAAAGCTTATAGGTCGACCTGCCTTAGTTAATGCATGTAGAATCGTCCATTTTTGAGACGGTTCCTAGCGAGCCTACGACATTGTTGCACCAGATTTAATCTTCAAATCCAACAATTTGAGATCCCTGAGCTACACTATAAATAAAACCCTAGACCTAGCTATTTTTTTCATTTAGATTTTCACCCATTTGGGTACATTGCCTAAGGCTTGACCCTAAATAGAAAAAATTTCTAGGGAGAATATCTTTTTGATAAAGATGTTCCACGCCGCATAATTGGATTCGGGAAGGCCAAGGAATAGAGCTAAGGACCACATGTGAGTTTTTTGTAATTATTTTAGATTTTTAAGTAATATAAAATAATCGGATTCTCAATAGTTGTAGTTTCTCTGCAATTTTGAGACAGTTTTTGCATAAGTTATTTACAGTTAGTTTTTAAAGTTCTTTTCACTCTATTTTATTCAGCTATTTTTATTTAGCTATTTTATTCAGTTATTTACAGTTATTTGTATTTATTTACATCATTTTTACGTTAGAATTTAGCCTGTAAAAGTTAGTTTTTTTTATTCCTTTATACGCGAATAAAATACGTGATTATTAAAAAGAGGAGAATTCATTAATATGGATTAAATGGAAATAAACACCGAATTTACAGAAATTAGATGTAAAATACGAAAGAATTATAATAAAAAGAAGATAGACTTAAATAGGAAAATTTGAGACATTTGAAAGCATGTTTATAACTAGTGGTTATAACTAAAAAGATAGAATAGAAGAGTAATAATTATAACATAGGTTATAATTAAGTAGAAAGAACATAAAAAGATTATTTTAAAACTTAGATTAAGTTAATAAGCAAATATATCTGAAATAACATAAGAGGCTTATTTTAAAACTTATACTAAGTTAACAAGAAAATATAGAAGAAGGGCCCATACCAACAGCATTCCCTTTCAGTCAGGAACTGATGGTCTCACAATAGTTAGGTGAGGCTGCGACAGGCTTATGCTAATTAAGATAAATAAGTGGCCAATAGACAGTGGCTCAAATCTTAGGGTTTGGGCAAGGGGAACAAACTAGAATCTGTTTCTTTGGACCAATACCGACAGCATTCCCTTTTAGACAAGGACTGATGGTCTCACAACACTTAGGTGAGGCTGGGCAGCATTCCCTTTTAGACTAGGACTGATGGTCTCACAACCATTAGGTGAGGCTGTGCATGCTTATGCTGATTAAGGTAAATAATAGGTCAAAATAGGGGGTGACAGTGAGTGCGTACCGGTGATGACGGAGTGTGCGGCATCAATTAGGGTAAATAATTTGCTACAGTGTTCCAAGCACTAAATAGGTATCTTTTACTGTGACCAACTGGATAGGTTCACAGCGGTACAACAGAGATAGAAGGCCGATCAATAGATAGAATTATGATTTCAACATAATCAATTAGCAACTAAAATAGGATTAGGGTTTCTGCATAATCACAACAGTTAAAGTCAAGTGCAAACAATCGAAACAATCAAAGCAAACAGTCAAACAAAATCAAAAATAGTATTTTACCCCAGCTTTATCTTTTCAGTATTTCTTTTCATACTAAAACTATTGTTAAGTCTATTATCTTTATCTTGCTTAAAAATACTGGTAGTTACTTTCAATCATCAGACTTATTGTCTGACCCACTCCTCGATTTTCCCTTTTTTCCTCCATAGGCCAACAGAATCAAGGACAGTAGATTCAGACCGCTTGTATATATATTCTTGGAGTTATTCATCTATTCTTATTCTTTTCATTTTTCTTTTCATTTGACTTTTGACGTACTGGTACTTATGAGAGGGATGACTATTAATATTTATGTACTTTGATAATGTGAGACTGAGATATATTTTTCATAAGACACGAGAATTTAGGTTATTAGACATATCCTGTTTTTATGATTTATTGATGAAGTTAAATTTTGAATGATGAATTACTATTTAAATGTTTTTATTGTTTTACCTATTTGTCTTATGAAGCTTAGTCTTTGTGATTTTTTAGCTATACCTATAACGCACCATATTCTTTAGTGTGCCCTTTTTGGGTATACTAAAGGGTGTAGGGTGTTTTAGGCACCGAGCAAGGAATTTGGTTCGGGGCTTCAGGTTATGCTTTAGGCTTTTCAAGGTTTTCTTCTACCCTGACCTAGGGCATACCCTGATCGGATCTTAAAATTCAAAATTTTGTTCGCGGCGACGTCAAACTTTGGGACATGTTTTGGGGGTCTAGTGGATGATGTGGAATGAATTAAATGACTCCAAACAACTCGAAATTGCCTCAGATTTCATGCGACGACACAAGAAGCCATGGAGTAGCGCTTTGACATGTCGATGATGACAATGAGGGTGACAACTTTGAAACTACATGATGGCTCTATGACTTGTGATGGTTGTCCAGAGGCATTTCGAAGATGACGGCGTAACGACGGCAGTCATGATGGTGATCCACAAGGCCAAGTTTATGGTTGGGAGCTTGCGAGTAGGATTTGCGACTGTGTTCTATGGTGGATGTGGCCGGGATGGAAAAAAATTGGGTTCAATTATGGAGAATCATGAGAAGGGATTTCGATCGAGTCTCTGGTTTGTCATAGTGCGATACGAGTTATCATATATTCCACCACTTGAGTGAGAGACGCAAGGCTGTGCAGTTGTGTAATGGATGCCATGTTTTCCGCGTAGTTGATGTGCTGCGTGGTACCCCTATACCCTATATTTTACTCTTATGATAGTAGTTTAGCATATACTATGTTTATGCACTAACTGTTTGAATGCAAGGACATGGACAGGTTAGGTACAGTTGTTTTGTGCTAACTACCATTTGGATGCAGAAGAAGAGTAGGAACCAAAACTACAGGGGCTTGATACCCCAAAAGGAGTACATAGGTAGTCTTTTTCTATGCAATAGCCACCGGATCCCTTAGATTAGACTGGGGTGTATAGAAATTGGCGCAGTCCAAAAATAGTTGAAATCTTGTCCCTTTTTATTTTGTAGAAGTGTGAAGTTGTAGATAGGAGCTAAATAGGTAATGGAAAGTGGATGCAAGCTATGTTGTGGGTAGTTGATTAGTATATTCTTTTATTCCATTATTTTATTGATGTTGGATTCCGTTGTGCATTACTTTGGAGCTATGACAGTACTTGTATTCTTAAAGACAGTATTAGAGTTCATTATGGAGGTGTATAATCTCTTTAATTTAGTTCTTGTATAGTCTGTGAACCTGTTGCACTGTAATGTTCTAATTTACGATTCATTTGATTATTTCATTATCCCACATGTTCTATATCTATGTTATATTATGTTTTATCTATGTACCATGAGATGTTCTACAGGTTCTGTATTTGATCTTCCTTTTTTTCATCCTTGACAATCATCCTATATCGGCTAGGCACGGTAGCAATGCACTATCTTATGTGTATTGGGTGTCGAAGGTGTAGGGCAGTCGTCGCATTTTGGTATTAAATCTTAGATTTAGCAACGCCCGAGCCTTGGGCATTAGGATAGGTTAATTTACACTTTTGATTGGGTTAAAAAAACATGGAATGAGAAAGTGTTCTTATCATATGTTTGCATGTTTGAGTGTCATTTTGTGTAGGCATGGTGTTTTCTCGTATGCTTATATCATTGAAAACGCCCATAAGAGAAAACCAGACGATGGAACCATGAGATCAGACTTCGATGGGTAGAACCTAGAGCATTTGGTGTTATATCATTGCATAGGTGATGTATGAGGATCGAAGTGTTGAGTGTAGCAAAGGAAACAGTGCGATGTTCATGTGTTGAGGGGGTTACAGCTTTTTGTTCGGTGTTACTTGGGTTCGACGAGTGCATGGCTTCAGGCCGAGAATATGGAAAACTGACCAGGAAACTCAGTTCAATGGTAGGATAGTTTAGAGAATATGAGCATGGGTGTTTGTTCAGTGGTAGAGGCATTCGATGATTAGGCATGGGGTATGGCTCGGCTTTGGTGGTTAGTGCTTGGCTCGGGTTAGCGGGTTGCATGGTTGGTTCATCGATCATGTCTACCTTGGCATGGTAATAGGATGGACCGACAGGGTTGGAGCCTGGAGTTTGGCTATAATCTTTATGGCAAGTCTTAAAGTTTCTTGGTATTCTTGAGAGTTAGTTTGGGGTAGGGATGGATGACCCTAGAATGGCTTTAAATGACTTTAGGTTGGCAACTAATGGAGCACAATGACTTCAATGACTCGATGTGGCAAGTGACTATAACATCTAGTGATGTATTGAAAGGACGATTTCTACGTGATAGCTCGAAGGGTTAAATTGAGGTTGTGATGCTCACAAGTAGGATTGGGTAGTCTGTATATACCCATATTTTAGGCGTCTGCGTATGTCCAGTCCTTTGCCGTATACGTGGGCAATGAGCTGAGCATCTATAGGGTAATTCTTATATCAGTATGTGTGCTAAGGGATCAAAGATAACTCAAAGGATTCTATTGTTCTCATAAAGAAAGGGTAGGGTAGCTCATACCTGGATTACGACTGTGTCTGGATCTTGCGATAGTGGATTACCCTAGGCTTTGCGTTTAAGGGCATGGTTTATAGCCTTTCGGAGTGGCATGGATTCTAACACCAATGGAACAGGGATTATAATTAGGTCTCTGGTTTGCGATTGTGCCATGTGAGTTAACATATACCCAACGCGTGCGAGTGATGGTCAGGAGGCGGTGTGATGCTTCAACAAAGTGACTTTAGACTTCAATAAGATGGCACTATGGGTGAATTCTGACGTCGAGAGATGTTCAGAACTTTGATCGATCGATGGGTAAGTCGTTGTAGTTGACTATTTCGGGTGATATATATATATATATATATATATATATATATATATATATATATATATATATCTGTGTGTGTGTGTGTGTGTGTTTATGTGTGTTTGTGTGCATAGACTTAGTGATGTCTAAGGAGGCACATTCAGCATGATGAAGCTACATGGCAGGATGTTCTATATTCCAATATCGAGTCGTTTGTAGAAGAAAGAACTGATAACTCTAAGTAGGTAGGGCAAGGGTACGTGAGGACACTTACCTATGTACCGTGGACCTTGGTGATGGTCTAGCCTGCTTTGGCGATGGCGGTACTTTGGTGATGGTACGTGATTGAGCACCAAATCCAATTGCGATGTGGTGTGTCGTTGACCTTAGAGATGGTCGTAAAGGTTCTCAGTTATCCAAAGGCATCTTGGTGATGATGCAAGACCATGGTGGTGGCAGGATAGAGTGGCATCTTGGTGATGATGCGGGACCTTGGTAATGGCTGAAATAAAGTGTCATCTTGGTGATGATGTGATGGCTACGATTATGTGCGACCTTAATGATGGTCTAATTTATCTTAGTGGTGGTGAGAAGTCTTTGATGCAAGACCTTAGTAGTGATCTAATCCGCCTTAGTAGTGGCGAGGGATGTTTGGTATGAAACCTTGGTAACGGTCTAGTTTGTCTTAGTTATGGCAGTGAGCTACAATAGGGAAAAGAAACAACCTCAGGAAGAAGAGGACCAGAAAAAGGAGAAGTAGGAGCCAACATGCTTTAATTGCAATAACAGGGGTCTCCTTAGTAAGCAATATATGGTCCCCAAGAGTGGGGAAAGGAAGTGCTTTAACTATGATGGGATCAGGCACATGTAGAAAGATTGTCCGGAACCGCTGAGGAATAAGCAAGTTTTATTTGCTTAGGCATCAAACGCTAATCCAGCTTCGTTGAGTGCTCCACCGTTCATGGGGAAAGGAAAGGTCATCGATATCCGAGTGACTTAGTGAGCAGGTTAGGGTTGTTCCCTGGTCTAGTAGGTGAACCTATAGTTGTTTCGAACTTGATGATAGTTTGATCAACTTGGGCATGGTTCGTCGAGTCTTGGAGTATTAAGTCATGGATGATTGTTTACTTGTGACCACTTTGTTCGGAGTTTGGCACCATTTGGGATGTTGTGGAAAAATGGATATGGAGATGTAGAATGAAGAGGAGCTGAAGGTGACGATTGGGATCAGAGGAGAGAGGAGGCTAGAGCTGGACTATGCACCTAAGAGGGTACAATTATGGTTAGCTTGGCATGTGCTCTTGGGAATCTATAGGGGAACTCATCATCATTTCCAATGGTGAAGGAAATTCAAAGGTAGTCATACTACTGATGTATAAAGGGATTGAGTTCCGTATCGATCTAGGGCTAGAGTTCTATCTTTGAGGGGGGTGATACTTGAAGAGAGACAAGGACTAAAGAAGAAAGTGGGAGACATGTGGAGAAAGAGGGTCCTTTGAATAAGTATATCTAGTTAAGGAGTGCCTACAGTATCCGTCTAGTGAGCAGATGAATTTTGGAGATAGAGTGGAGTATCAACAGCTTGGTGAACTTGTGATGGTGTTCATAGATGGTATTCTTGTCTTATAGCAGGAAGAAAGTCCATGATGCACTTTGGAGTTGTATAGGTGGTATTAAAGAAATACACCTACCTTGGAATAGTGTTCTTGTAGAAGACAGGACTTGAGTGTATTGCTGATGGATGATAGGCATGCAGGGTGGCTATGTTGGACTTTACCTTTTTTGTGTTGGGATTCTGAGGGTGAAATTCCTAAAAGGGGAAAAGTGTAACGATCCATGTTTTACATATCAAGGATCATAAAATATTATTATTTAATTCATATGAGGTCATATGATTCTATGCCTTTTGGAAATATCTATTAGTGACATTTCCTATCTATAAATTTTCCAGATGATTTTGCCCCTAGAAAACTTATTTCGACTATAACTTTTGACAGAAGCCGAATTGGCATTCGTAACACTGCCATTGAAAAGATATGATTATTTCCCTTTCCGTAGATCGGTCATAATAGCGATTTGATCTTCCAGCTAGGAGATACGACTTTTTGAATATCAGAGTTATCGATTTTCTATTTGGTGGTAGTTTGTTTGGTGTTGTTCGGTTCGGTCTAGGCTTTGTTCGGTAGAAGAATAGGGTCAACGATCAGTCATGGAAACCTGGTCAGTGGATTGAGGTGGTCTGGTGGTCGATCAGGGAACCCTATTTGGGGGTGCTTTTTTTGGAGGGTGGTCAGTTTGAGGGGGGGAGGTCCGAAGCTTCTAGGGGTGCTTGGGGTTTTGCCTATAAATAGGTGCTATCTCTCCCTAAATCATTTTTTCTACCATTCTCTCAAAGGGCTGTCAACCTCCATTATTCCACCCTTTACCCAAACCCTTCTCTTTTCATATCTAAATCTTGTCCAAACCTTAAATAAGCAAGGGGAATTATTAGAGAGCTTCAGATCTGCATCTTAGGGGAAAAAATCGCCACTTTATTGGCCATTCTCGGATTTACATCGTTTTGCATGCAAAACTCGATTTTTAAAGGTTTTGTGAAACAGAGCTTCAATGTATAGACTTGAAGAGTTTAGGAATTATATCTATGCATACAAGAGGCATATAGGTTGAAGAACGGAGCATAGAAATAGTATCGACGTAAAATTTGGATTCGAAGACTCGACCTTATTTTGTTTTGGGGGCTGTTATGGTTGGCCCGAAGCATGGCTCGGGTTTGACTCAGGTCTGACTTAAAGCCAGACAAGAATTCTTGGTCGATGGTGTTGGCACAGTTTGACTTCGGATCAGTGGGGTGTTGGCTCAGGTCATGCTTCAGGAAAATTTGTTGTTGACTAAGATTTCTTGCTCGGGGGAGGGGGAGGGGGTGCTTCGGATCATGCTTGGGTATTTAGGAAAATGGCTTGGGTCGGCACCCGGGTATGGAATTTTAATCGGGGCTTCAGATCGCGCATCATGATTCTCAAGGTTTGCTTCTGGCCAGGCCTAGAGCATACCCGGACAAAAAATTGAAATTTTTAAATTTTGGTTGTGGCTAGGCGAAACTTCAGGATTTCTTCGGGATCTATTCCATGGGTCTAGTGGATGATATGTAATGAAGTAAATGACCCGGGAATGGCATCAGATTTCATGCGGTTACATGTGAAGCTATGGCGTAGCGCTTTGACACGATGACGCCGACAATGATGGTGATAACTTAAGAACTTCAACATGATGGCTCTACCACTTTTGATGGGTGTTTAGAGGCATTTTGAAGATAAAGAATTTTCGACGGGAGTTATGATGGTGATCGACAAGAGAAACCTCAAAAATGGAAGCTTGCAAGTTCTTAATTTGTCAAGAGCCATCACTGTGAGATGTTCTATATCTATGATGGGATTCTGGCTCGTTGCTTCACCTTGTCGAATGACGGTGATCGACTTGTCCAACTATGGAGGTGGCCGAGATGGAATAGTAATTGGGTTCCATTATGGAGATGCTTAGGAACGGATTTTGATTGAGTATCTGGTTTGTGGTAGTGTTATACGAGTTATCATATGTCAAATGTGCTTGAGTGAGAGACGTTAGGATGTGTGATGGATGCCATGTTTGTCTTGTGGTCGATGTGATGTAGGGTGCCCCTATACCCCATACTTTCCTATTATGATAGTAGTTTAGCGTATACTGTACTTATGCTCTAACTCTTTGGATGCAAGGAAAGGGATAGGTCAGGTACGGTTGTTATGTGCTAACGATTATTTAGATGCAAAAGAAGAGCGAGAATCAGAATTATATGGGCTTGATCCCCCAAAAGGGGTATGTAGATAGTTTTGTCTATGCAAGAGCCATGGATCCCTTAGATTGGGCTGGGGTGTATAGAAATTAGCGCAGTCCAAAAATAGTTGAAACCTTTTCCCTTTTTATTCTGTCTATTTGTATAGGTGTGAAGTTTTAAATAGGAGCTAAAGAGGTAATGGAAAGTGGATGTAGGCTATGCCGTGGGTAGCTGATTGGTATATTATTTTATTCCACCGTTTTATTGATGTTGGATTCTATTATGCAGTACCGTGGATCTATGAAAGTATTCTTAGAGACAGTAGTAGAGTTTATTTGGAGATGTATCAACTCTTTATTTTAGTTCTTGTATAGTCCATGAACCTGTTGGACTTTGATGTTCTAATTACAGTTCATTTGATTATATCACTGTCTCACATGTTTTACATCTATATTATATTATACTTTGTCCATGCACTGTGAGTTGTTCTACAGGTTTTGTATTTTATCGTTCTTTTCTTTTTCATTCTTGACAATTGTCCTACACCGGTCGGCACAACAGCAATGCACTATCTTATATGCGTTTGATGTCAGAGGTAAAGGGAGGTCGTCACATTTTAGTATCCGAGCTTTGGTTTAGCGAATTCCCAAGCTTTGGGTAGATTTAAACATTTATGACAAGTTAATTTACACTTTTAGGTAAGTTAAAAAAGAACAATATGGGAGAGAGTTCTTATCATTGTATGGTTGAAAACACCCATCGAAGTAAACTAGAGGAAGGAACCATGGGATCGGACTTTGATAGATATGCCCTAGTGCGTTTGGAGTCATATCGCTGCATAGATGATGCATAAGGGTCGAAGTGTTGAGTGTAGCGATGGAATCAACGCGATGTTGGTGTGTTGAAGGAACTGTAGGTTTCTGTTCGATGTTACTTTGGTTCATTTAGTGCATGACTTAGGGTCGATCACAGGTAAAACCAACTAAGAAACTCGATTTGGCTGTGGGCTGGTTCGGCGGAGCCAAGCCCAAGTGTCTGTTTAGTGATGGAGTCATTCGGTGATTGGGCAAGGGCATGGTTCGACTTTGGTGGTTGGCGCTCGGCTCGGGTAGGGCGGGTTGGTGGTTGGTTCAACGATCTTCGTCTAGTTTTGCTCGGTCATGTTGTGGACCGATAGCGGTAGGGCTTGGATTTTGGCTATAGGCTTCGGGGCAAGGCTTGGTGTTGTTTGGTAGTCTTGGGAGTTGGTTCGAGGTAGGGATGGATGACCCTAGAATAGCTCTAGATGACTTTGGGATGGCAACTAACGAAGTACGAGATTGCTCGATATTGTGAGTGACTATAGATCTGGTAATGTACCGAAAGGGAGATTTCTACATGATAGCTCAAAGGGTAGAACTGAGGTTGTGATGCTCATGAGTAGGACATGGTATTCTATGTGTATCTAGGGTAGTCTGTGCCTACCCGTATTTTGGACGTCTACGTGTGCCAGTCCTTTATCGTCTGCATGGGAAATGATTTGAGCATATATGAGATATTTCTACTATTGGTACGAGTGCTAAGGGATCACTGATAAATCAGAGTCTTCTAGTGTTTTTGTAAAAAAGGGATATGTGGGTAGCTCACACCAAGAATGTGATTGTGTCCAGATCTTACGATAGTGGGTTACCTTAGGCTTTACGATTGTAGGCCCAATTCTTAGCCTTTTATAGTTGCATAGATTTGAGCACCAATGGAGCTAGGATTATGATTGGGTCCATGGTTTATGATTGTACCATGCAAGTTATCGTATACCCAATGCATGTGAGTGATGGTCAGGAGGTAAGATGATGCTTTGACGAAGTGACTTTGAAACTTCAAGAAGATGGCACTATGGGTGAAGTTAGATGTTGAGGGTTGTTTCGGACTTTGATGGGTCAATAAGCGAGTCAGTGTAGTTGACTAGTTGGGGTGATATATACACACACACACACACACACACACACACACCTGTGTTGTGTTTGTGCGCGCGTATGCGTATGCGTGGATTTGATGATGTCCGATGAGTCACATTCGACAACGGGAAGAAACGAAGTAGGATGTAGTGTGTTCCTATATTAAGTCGCGTGCAAAAGAAAGAACAGATAATTCCAAGTAGGAAAGGTGTTTCATGGGGCAAGGTATGCAAGGATGCTCACCTTTGCACCCTGGACATTAGTGATGGTCTAGCCTGCCGTGGTGATAGTAGTAACTTGGTGATGGTATTTGATCGAACACCGAATCCAATTACGACCTAGTGTTTTTAGCCGACCTTAGTGATGGTGGTAAGAGTTGTTAGTTATCTGAAGGTATCTTGGTGATAATGCAAGATCTTGGTGATGGTCAGGATAGAGTGGCATCTTGGTGATGATGTGAGACCTTGGTGATGGTCAGAATGGAGTGGCATCTTGGTGATTATGTGAAGGCTTGGTGATGGCTATGATCATGTGAGGCCTTAGTGATAGTATAATTCACCTTGGTGGTGGCGAGAAGTGTTTAATGCAAGGTCTAATCCGCCATAGTGGTGGAAATAGATGTTTAGTATGAGGCCTTAGTGATGGTCTGGTTTGCCTTAGTGATAGCAATTGGCTACTTTAGGCTTTAATGGGGCTGTAGTGTAAAGTAGTTATCGATCTCAGTGATGGTCTCAAGGATTATTGTGTATACAATTATGCTCGGTGAAAGACCTTGGTGATGGTTTATACTTTTCGATCGTATGTGTTATCAGTATAAGAGGTTGCACACATATTTTATTTGTTGGTATGCTAGTGTGGAGATGACACCCTATGACTTGGAGTAGGAGTCATACTATCTTGGGAGTTTGTGGAAAGCATGAGAACCACTTACCTGGAACTCTTTGCTTGGGTGATTGGCCATATTAATAAGACCTTTAGAAGGGTCATAGAGAAAGCTAGGAGGCATGAGTGCCTATATCTGAAACCAAAAGCCGAGGCCATTGTTTCTAAGGAAGAGCTAAAGCCCTGGTGAGCGGCCGAGACAGGAGAAAGTATAACAATAACAACAGCAGCAACAGCGAAAAGTAGCAACCTCTGGAAGAAGAGGACCAGAAGAAGGTGAAGTGAAAGTAGGCGTGCTTTAATTGCAATAAGAAGGGTTACCTTAGCAAGCACCGCAGGGTCCCGAAGAGTGAGCAAAGGAAGTGCTTCAACTGTGATAGGACTAGACGCATTTAGGGAGATTGTTTGGAACCACCAAGGATTAAGTAAGTTGTGTCCGCATACATTTTGAATGCTATTCCAGCTTCGTTGAGTGCTACATCGACAAAGGAGAAAGGGAAGGATGTCGTTATCCAATTGACTTAGTGAGCAGGCTAGGGTTGTGCACTGATCCAGTTGGCGAACCTATAGTTGTTTTGAACTTAGTGATAGTTCGATCGGCGTAGGCATGGTTCATCGAAACGTAGAGTATTGAGTCATGGATGATTATTTGCTTATGACTACTTTGTTCGAGTTCGTTGAGTTTGATATCATTTAGGATGGAGTGGCTAAAAGGATACGAAGATGCAAAATGAAGAAGAGCTAAAGGCGACGATTGCGACTGGAAGAGAGAGGAGGCTAGAGCTGGACTTTGAACCTGAGAGGGCACAATTATATTTATCATGGCGTGTTCTTTTGAGAACCGGCAGGGAAACTTGTCATCATTTCCTATGGTAAAGGAAACATCCAGAGGTAGTCAGACTACTAATGTATAAAGTGATTGAGTTCTGTATCGATCTTGGGTTGGAGTTCTATCTTCGAGGGGTGATACTCGAAGAAAAAGAAGCACCAAAGAAGAAAGTGGGAGACCCATGGAGAAAGAGGGTCCTTTGTAGGAGTATATCTAGGTAAGGAGTGCCTAGAATATCTGTATAGTGAGTAGATGACTTTTGTAGATAGAGTGGAGTATCATGAGCCTGGTGGACTTGTGCTGGTGTTCATAGGTGATATTTTTGTCATCTAGCAGGAAGGAGGTATATGAATCGCTTTGGAGTTTTATATGTGATATTAAAAAAATATACCATCCTAGGAATAGTGTTCGTATGGAAGACGATACTTCAGTGTAATGTTGATGGATGATAGTTATGCAGGATGGCTATGTTGGACTTTACCTTCCTTGTGTTGGGATTTCAAAGGCAAAATTCCTAAAGAGGGAAGAGTGTAAAGACTCGTCTTTTATGTATCAGAGGATCATGAAATATTATTATTTAATTCATATGAGGTCGTATGACTCTATGGCTTTCTTTTTCATTAGTTTCTATTTTATTAACCTTTTGGTTCCATTCTTATCTAAAAATTCCACCTTTAGGATTTACTACATTTTAATAATTTAGAATTAAACTTTATAAACTAATTGTTACACGGTAGATTTCCATATCGTATCCAAAAGAGGTGGTTTACACTGTGTTTGTAAATATAAGAAATTCTCTTTTTATTTGTTGAAACAAATAGTACAAAATATGGTAATCATCCATATTTTGTGCATCTCTTTCTTTTATAGACATATATTTATTCCTTGCCATTTCAAATAGCGCATTATTATGAATTTGGACTTGATAATATATGAAAATCTACTTTCCACAATATGAAACCAGTAAACTAAAATATCAATTAAATCCCAAAAGTTGAAATTACATTATTAATTAACATCGAATAAAATGAAATTCCAATCCATTACCTTAAGGTTAACTAAAGTCCGACGTAAAGAATATAGATTATCAGTCATAAAACATGCAAATTATCAGTCATAAAACATGTAAATTGTCAGTTGTAAAACATATGAATTATCAATCGTAAAACATGTAAATTATCAGATGTAGAAACTAACAATTCTAATCATTACAAAATTACAAAAATAAAACTAATCATTACGTAATT
Source organism: Allium cepa (assembly GCA_030765085.1). Taxonomy (NCBI): domain Eukaryota; kingdom Viridiplantae; phylum Streptophyta; class Magnoliopsida; order Asparagales; family Amaryllidaceae; genus Allium; species Allium cepa. Next base: position 267,410,162 of record CM060932.1, read on the forward strand.
ACATATGCAAGTTTACAGTTTTCAATATTGCACATTTATGAATTTATTCATAGTTCAAATTCAATTTACAAACATAATGGAGTATATTTGCAATGATATAATCTAGTATTACATAAAAATATTTAATATTTCCACTCACCTTTAATTAGCGCTTCGAAATCTCTAGATTTAATCTAGATCTAACCCTATTATCTGTGTTCTCCACTTTTTGACTCCCAATTTGGATCCACGATAATATTTATACAGATCCCATTAGAAATGGAATTAGAGAGAAGTGAATTGGATTTAGATTTATTAATTAGAACCTGATCTAAAAGTTTACCTCTGATGTAGTAATCTGATTTGAATCTATCTTTATCCTCTATCCTTTCTATTCTTGTCCAAAGTGTATACATGCATTATATTCTATTTTTGTGTATTTAGAATATTTGAAGGAGAAGAGAAAGTAATAGAGCTTCCGCGCTCATTAGAAAAATAATGAGTTGGAAGAGAAGTCCTAGGTCCTAATTTATAGAGGTTCAAATTAGCGTTAACCATCGAATGAAAATGGATTAGTTCTGGACCACACAAAATCATTCAAAACTATACATACTCAAGCATGTAGATCAACCACCCTATCCATTAGGTCGACCACTCATGGTCGACCTGAACCTATTCATGGTCGACCCAGGTCTATGAAAATTGGTGAATTTGAAAACTATTTAATTTCAGTTGACTTGTTTGCTTCGTTTAATTTATTCTTTGATTTACTTCCTCCCTTAAGTAATCTTTATCAATTCTCATTTTATAAATCTCTAAGATCTTAATTTGAATGTTAAAAATTATTAAATCTAATTAGTCTTAATTGATTTTATTACAATATTTACACATATAATTATTTCCGATGCTAAAACTTTAAATGCTACTAACTTTTCGTTTGGACTCCGACCGGAAAAGTTTATATGTGAAAATTGACCAAAAAATTGCCACGAATCCAATGGTATATGTTTCATGGCCAAATTCCCACATTTGTAAAATTTCGTTTTCTCAATTTATTAATTATTAGTTAATTTATATTTTAATTAATTAACATAAAAACACGGGGTGTTATAGATTATCCCGATGATTTCCAGATACTCGCGATTTCACAAGCATGTCATCCACATATACCTCCATCGTTCATCCAATCTGACACCTGAACATTACATTCACTAATCATTAAGTAGCATCGGCATTGTTTAAGCCGAATGGCATTATGCGACAATAATATAGTCCAAACTCGATAATGAAGCTGGTATTCTCCTGATCGGGCTCATGCATCATAATTTGATTATATCCTGAGTACGCATCCTTGAATGAGAGCAGCTCATGCCTCGTGGTTCCATCAACGAGTTTATCGATTCTAGGTAGTGGAAAGCTATCCTTCGAGCAAGCTTTGTTTAAGTATGAGTAGCTAACATAAGTCCGTCACTTCCCATTCGATTTCCTGACAAGTGCAGGTTTTGATACCTATTCAGGATATGTTGCATCAGGGTAAAGCCATTGACCAACAGCTTATCCACTTTCTCTTTCAATGTAGCAGATCGCTCTGGACCCAAACTACATCTCTTTCGCCTTACTGGTGTGAATTTAGGGTCGATATTAAGTGCGTGACAAGCTATCTATGGTGTTATCCCACATATATCGGAATATGTCCAAATAACACATCCAGATTGACATAAAGAAATTTTATCAATTCGTTTTGTATCTTGACTCCAAGTTGTGAACCAATCTTTAAGACCCGAGTTGGGCCATCCATGCCGATTGGGATAGAAACCATAAACTCTGGCAGTGTTGCCTGTTCCTCCCTTGCACTCTTCTTCCTAGGTTCCATAGTCTTGTCGAAGCAACTATGGTCCCTAAGCCAAAGGCCGTTCTATAATTTCTACGCTTGTGGGTCACGAATGTTGAAAGTCTTTCCCGCATCGTTCCCCTTCTCACGTTGTTTGGCTTTGCGCAATTTGGCAATGTAACATTATCTTGCCGCACTTTGGTCTTCTCTTACCACTCCAACCCCATTCTCCATTGGGAATTTAATTATATGGTGCCATTGGAGCAAAATCTATTCCAAATCAGTAAGGGTAGGTCAGCCCAAGAAAGCGTTGTAAGTTGAAAATTCATCAACTATCACGAAGGTCTGAATAAGAACCATCGTGCGTTCTCCTTCTCTAAGCTATACAGGTAAATCAATCATCCCGAATGGCTATTTTAGTTCATCTATAAATCCTTGAGTATTTTTCCTACAAGCGATCACATCCTTCATGTTAATCTTCATCCAATCGAACGTTTGCCGAAAATGGATGTTAACTGCACTTCCACTATAAACCAGCACTCTACGCACAACTACAGCCCCGATTCCAATTGTTACCACCATTGGGTTGAGAGTTAGCACCTCTATACCTTCAGTATCCTAGTTCTGGAATACAATATCATTAGTTATCAACTTCTGTTTTTTGGTCAGGGCTTCATCTTCAATGACATAACAGGTTTCTTTAGTAGCATGCTTCAAAGAACTAACGTACGGCTTCATCTCGCACCAACTCTTCTATACTGGGTGAGGTCCTCTAATGAGGATACTTATGAGAAGTCTCTTATCAGTTTGATGCGGCCCTTCTCCAATAGGTCCGTCCTGAAATCCTTAATTGCCCGGAACTAGGGGTCCAGCAAGTTGGTCAAAATTCTATCATTTCTTTATGTACTATTGGAGTCGGTTATTCCTTAGCAGTTCCTCGATTAAGTCCTTCAAATGTCGGCGCTCATCTTTTTTTTGTCCATGAGTCTCGTGAAAGCAAGAAAACTTCTTTGATTTCTTTTGTTGCTTAGACACTTCTCGCTTGGGCAGTTTGTTGTATCACTCAGTTCCCTAAGTGGCAAGGCAGATGTTTTCTAAGCTACCATTCAACGAAGTATAATCCTTGAATCTGAGATTCCTTGGACGTTTCCCTTATTTCATTCTAAATTTCTTTTAAATCCCTTGTTCAACTAGGCACTGCTACCCCTTTTTTAATCAAGTTCAACCCCTTAATCATTAACCTTTACATTATTCTATTTAATTTAATTAATTAAATTTGCTAAAAAATGTTATCTAAAATTAGGCGTGTTACAGATTCCCCTCCTTAAAGAATTTCGTCCTCGAAATTATGATAAGGCACAAATCAAATCAATCAGAAAGGTAAAACATACCACGAAATAAGTGAGGATAATCTCGAATCCTGCTCTCCTTTTTCCAAGTACAGTCTCTCTCGTCGTCACTCCACTGGACTTTGACTAATTTGACTGTCTTGTTCCTTGGCTTTTTCTCATCTCTTGCGACTATACCAACTGGCTTTCTAACTACAGTCAAGTATGGTTCTACTACTAAGTCCTCTAATACGGTCTGTGCTATAGTAGACTCCGGATCTCTAACACACTTCCTTAGATGAGAAACATAAAAAACATCATGGACTCCTGCCAAACTGTTCTGTAATTCTATTCTATATGCGAGTTTCCCGATCCTCTCTATAATAGGAAATGGTCCTACGAATCTTGGTGCCAACTTCCTTGATTTCCTAAATCGACACTCCCTTCATCGATGACACCTTAAAAAAACATGATCTCCATCAAAGAACTCCAAGTCTTTCCTTCTACTATCTACACAACTCTTCTGCCTAGACAAAGCTTCCTTCATCCTAGCTCGAATCAACTCAATCTTCTCTGCAGCTTCTCTAACCAAATCTGGACCGTGAACTCACCTATCCCCGGTCTCCAACCAACAAATGGGAGATTTGCATGACCTTTCATACAAAGCTTCAGATGGTGCCATCCTTATACTAGCCTGATAACTGTTGTTATACAATAATTCGACTAAGTGTAAATGGTCTTCCCATGATCCCCCAAAATCTAGCACACAAGCTCGTAAAAAATCTACCAAGGTTTTGTTAACCCTTTCTGTTTTCCCATCTATCTACGGATGGTAAGTGGTACTCATCTTGAGCTTGGTTCCTAAAATCTCCTATAGACTCTTCTAGAACTCACTTGTAAACAAGGAATCTCTATCACTTACAATACTACTAGGAATTCCATGCAGTTTAACCACATTCTTCATAAATATCTTAGCCAAAACAGATGTCGTCCTAGTCGACATAACTTGAATGAAATGGGAACTCTTGGTTTGTTTATCCACTATGAGCCATATACTTTCATTTTCTTTTTAAAGTAATCTTTTCAATTAACCTGCCTTATTTGTCAAAATGCTATTGGTTGCTAATTTTCTTTTCTAAAAGTACTGCCGAATTTTTAGATTTTAACAATTTAATCATTTGCAAAATACCCTTTCTCCGTTTATAAATATATAAAATATTTAAGTCCCATACCTTAAACAATTTTATATATCTACAATAATGCTTAGGACAAAAATTCCAGTAAATCCTTTTTAACATGTTTTCTAAAATATAAAAATTTCAGACCCAAAACATTTAAAATTTTGCTGCAATTAATTTTTAAACCCAAATAACATTTTTCTTCACTAGAAAATTAATAATAATTCCACGATAATTGAGAAAATTATAAAACTTGAAATCCATTTCCAAAATATCATTTGTGACCTTAAAAAAATTCGCAAGGCATTTGGATGTCATATAATAGGCTTTTCAATTCAAAATATATTATATAATCAATATGAGTAAGCATAGTTTCATCAACAAGCGCACATGCACACACACATATACATACATATACATATACATATATATATATATATATATATTCATTCAAGACATGGAAATACACTAGCAAAAACATTTGGATCTGATTCAAGAAACCAAATTATCAAAATATGAGATGTAATATATTACTCACCTTTAGCTTTGGTGTTAAGGTGTTGAGATTTGATTCTTGGATTGAATTTACTTAAGCTTTCCCATTGATTTAACTTCTTCTTCCCCTTGCTATTTTTTAATGGTGGTCGACCACTTAGATTTTAGTTTTGATTTGTGATTCTATAAAATAAAGGAGGGTTTAGGGTATATGCATATAGCTTATTCCTATATCGCCCCTTATTTAATTCCTTAACCTTAGTTAATTTTAAATTTCTTTTAAATCCCTTGTTCAACTAGGCACAACTACCCCTTATTTAATCAAGTCTCAATCCCTTAATCATTTAACCTTTACGTTATTCTATTTAATTTAGCTAATTAAATTTCCTGAATAACGTTATCTAAAACTAAGGGTATTACAAGAAGGAAGGGCGGGAGTGAAGGCATATGCATTAGAGACCATTCCAACTGTTATTATTGTACTATCTACCGATGAGAACAGTAGGCAGATTGTTATAGTAGGTATATTAAGCCTTAGATCCCAGATTACCAATGATCTATCTCTGTGTTGGATCCTGTTGGAGGATTGACCCATCTATATATGGTTTGTCATAACCTAAAGTTTGTCATGCATGGTGTGCTTTTCCTTTATGACGCATACGTACTTGGCTTATTGGGGTATAATTTGATTAAGGGAATGGACCAGATGACTTGCTACATGGTAGTTTTGATTTGTGATAAGAGAGCTGTACGATTGAGAAATGGTGAAGGGAAGGACCTCATTGTTTGTTATTGGCCAATCATTCCACAATGACTAGTTTCCCATGTTCTTTCTGTATTTCACTGGATGATTTATCTTTGATCCCTATAGTGCAAGATTTGCTAATAATTTTTATGGAAGTTTCTAATCTTCATCCTGAAGGGACTTAGAGTTTAGAATCGATCGTGTAAAAGATGCTAGGCCCGTAGTAAGCCACTTAGATATATGGCTTCGAAAGAAAGGAGGATTGGGTAACCAAGTCTTAAAGTTATTGGTGAATGGCTTTACACAAAAAGTATCTCTTAGTATGGAACCTATTGTATTTGCCACTATATTTGATGGTTCCCCTAGGTTGTGTGTTGATTATAGAGAGCTAGAAAAACAAACATGAAAGAACAGATATTCCTTGCCTCACATTGATGACCTCTTCGATTGGTTAATCGGGGCTAAAATTTTCTCTTAGTTTGATTTGGCTACTGAATTCCATTAGATAAGGGAAGGATAGGATAGTATACCGAAGATTGCATTTAGAACTCCCAATGGACTATTTGAATGGGTAGTCATGCCATTTGGCTTGACTAATGCTCATGCATATTCTATGGATTTTATGAGTGGAGTTTTCAAGGAGCAACATAATAAATTTGTTGTGGAGTTGTGGATGATATCTTGGTATTTTTTAGAAGTGGAGAAGAGCACAAACATTATTTGTAGAAGGTATTGGAAGTTTCATGAAGGAACCAATTGAGGGCAAATGTAACACCATGCCTCTTTACGCATATTATTCAAGAGTATTACTGGGTAATACTGTCAGATAATATGGAGAAATAGGTTGTACGGGGTACACATATGTATGCTTCCTAGGATAATACCGGTACATATCTAAAAAAACATAAACAACTCACATATTTGTACACAGTATTGGCACACATCAATAAAATGTATGCCTCCAGTATAGAACAATACACAGTATAAAATAAATTATAGAGTCAGCAACGTAATGATGACATATAATAAGAAATATACATGACTCCAATACATGCATCCTAATCACTCGTGAATACATGTAGATACAAATGTATAATAATACACAAATATGCTATCACCATATATGCCCAACATTCACATAATGGTCATTTGTCTATGAACTTGAAATGTCTCGGACTAACCTGAGTATTATATAAATAATAAAGGGGTCGGACTATATCTAAATCCATGGTGAGAACATAACGATAAGCAATGCTAGGCCAAAATGGTCACTAACAGCCAAATTCCAATGAGTGCACCAAACAGCAGCCACAAATCACAGATAGAATGTATGTAGAGAGCACAAATATGAAGAACAATAAAAATTAAAATGGAAGCAGTAAAGAACAAGAGATTTTATAGTGGTTCGGCTAACTCCGGCCTATGTCCACTTCAAAATTTTTTTTATTGCTGTAATAATCGATTACAGTTACAGAATGGTAGAGTAGCCTTAGCCTTAGAAATAAAAAGCAAGAGATTCGAAAAAAGATAGCCCCCAAATGGAGACCCACATGCTGCATTTACAGGCAAATACAAGTAGTTGGGCCTCCTTGGTGACCCAGGGCCCATTAAATCCATAGCCGATCTAGAATCCATAGTAGTGAATAGTTCCATATCCAAATGTTGCCGTCCTATGAAAACCACCAAGGCGACTCGAAGCACAGCCACCTTTGACTCGAAGCAAAGCATCCCTGGACTCGAAGTAGCTAAATGCCAAACCATGAAAACACCGACCCACGAAGTCACGAAGCCGACCCGAAGCATGTAGCCAAAAGACTCGAAGCAACACAGAAGCCTTAAGTGATCGACCCACAAAACAAGGCCGACCCACCTGGGTTCTGACCGAACCACGCCACCAACTCGAATTAAGGAGTCTGGTGACTCAAAGCACCGAACCACCTTCAAACGCCGATCCACCTTCCATCATACCGACCCACAACCTAGGAGCCGAACCACAATGACTCGAAGAAAGGAGCTAGAGGACACCGAGTGACACTCCAAGTAACCATGTCGATCCACTTGATACTCCACTGAGCTACCCAAGTGATGACCCGAAGTCACATGCCTTAGGACTCGAAGTTGCCGAGCGATAACCAAGGCTGAACCACCATTTAGTTAAGCCGAGTCACCCTCCATGACGAACCACCAACATGGCCGAGCCACCTATGCCAAACCACTTCCTACACCGAGCCACTAACATGGCCGAGCCACTTATGCCGAACCACTTCATACGCTGAACCTCCAACACGACCGAGCCACTTATGTAGAACCACTTCCTACGTCGAGCCACTAACATGGCCCAACCGCTTATGTCGAACCACCTCCTACACCGAGCCACCCACACGGCCGAGCCACTTATGCCGAACCACCTCCTACCCCAAGTCACCAACACGGCCGAGCCACTTATGCCAAACCACCTTCAATGCCTATCGAATGACCTTGAGTTGAAGTATTCCTCCAAAAGACTTGAAGCTCAACTCCATATGACTTGAAGTGAGTCTAGGGCGAGTCGAGTCTCGTTGAAACTTAAGCTTCAAGTATTCAATAGCCTTCATCCATTGAGTATGCTGAATCCTAGCTGTATAGCCATGATTATTATTCATGCTTGATCGTCCATTCATCCAGTCGACAAAATCCATCGTAAACCACGAGCAGTCGATTTAGTTGAATCCGTCTATCTACGGCTTTTCCAAAAGGCGGTTAATACTTGCCCCCCACAACATGCCTTGCGGTAGGAAGGTGTGTTCTTTATAGCCTCAATCCGATATCCGAAGTACATATGTTATCCATTCTATCCAAGTGCCATTGTCATATCCTTATTCAAATCCGCAAATGCTCTGAGTTGATATCTGATTCCTATCCAGTAGCCAAATTCTCATCCAATTCCACGTCCATCCAAACCCAAAAATTGAGTTCTAATCTATTCATATCCAATAACTAATAACTACATCCATGACCACTCCAGTTGATATCCAAATCCGGAGCCGCTCAGGGTCCATGCCCAAACCCTTAGTTGTTCATAGCGAATATCCAAATCCGTAACCTCTCCGGGTTCTTGCTAAGCGCAACCTGCACCTGACGACCTATGTCAAGTAATGCCATGGTGTTCCTGTTTCATTGTCCTTGAACGTTGAGTAATACCATGGCTTAAGTCCTAAGCCGAATCCTGGTCGCCTCGGACCTTTGCCGAGTATAGTCCATACACGACGACCTGTAATAGTAACCGATAGATAATATGGAGCCTAAGTCCTAGGGCGAATCATGGTCTCTCTGGACCCTTGCCGAGCATTGTCCATGCTCGACAACCTTTTAACCAAAAATAGATAAAAAGTCAATCAAAATTGATTCTGAAACCCGGATTCAAATCAGAAAACCAGAAATCCATATCAAAAGTCCAAATCAAAAATCAATCATCCAAACCAAAATCCAACCAAGAAATCAACAAAACCGAGAGTTCAAACCGAACTCCAAAACCAAAGCAAAAAAAGCAAATGTCCAAGCCAAAAGGAAAGAACAAATTTCACAAACTAGAGCGTCTTGGTAAACCATCATCTTAGAGCATGCCTAAGGGTTATCTCCGACCCCATACATGAGTAAGTGATTTAGTCGTTTGTCCGAAGTTTGTTACTTATTCCAAACCATCATAATTAGTTGATGACCAACCGGCCACCGTTCCTTGGAATCGTTCCATCGTCGTCAAAGTGGGCGGTGGCTGCTCCTGTTCCACTGCAACATGCCGAGTTTCAACTTATTGTCGCAATTGACCATTCCTTACATGCTCCTCGACTATGTCCTTTAGATACCAGCAACTGTTTGTATCATACCGTCTAGGTCATGAAAGAGACAGTGCCTTCCTGATGCCCCTTCACGTTGTGAGGGTTTCCTCCTTGCTGGCCTTTGACAAGGAAGGCGATCCTGAGTATTCAAGAATATCCGCTCTAGTGTTGCACTCAATCATGTGTAAGTGGAGAATTTTGGTTCTCCCCAACGCTTCCTATTCCCATTATCCTTGTCCTTACCCGAGCTTTCACCAAGCGGTCCTCATCCTTAACCATGTTTACGTCCTTTGACTTCATATCCAAACATGCATCCTCTAGCTTCATGAATGAATTCCCCAAGATCCATTGGTGGGTCCTGTATCAACGATACTTTGAAATCTGAATTATCCCTGACTCCTGATATTGTAGCCATCAGAACCATTGATGGATCCGGCCGATCCATCGAAGCAACTACTGCATTAAACCGAGTTAAGAAAGTCCTGAGCGATTCATCCGCCCTCTGCTTAACTGACGTCAACGTCATCACATTCTTAGGCTTTTTTTATGTGAACTCGAAACTGACTTAAGAACTATCTACCAGTTCTGTCCATGTTCCAATGGATCCATCCTCCAGCTGTCTAAACCACATAGCAGCTACATCGATCAAGTATAGGGGGAAACATCGGGCCATGACCTCTTCTGATGCCCCCAGCACTTCCAAATGCCTTGTGCACCTCATCAAATGGTCAGTGGGATCTGTATTACCATTATATACTTTCAGAGTGGGTAGCTTGAAATCGGATGGATTCCTATCTATCCTGATATTCCGGGTAAATGGACTTTTGTTGACTCACTCCAAATCCTTGTTTTTCAGACCTCTGCGAATGGTTCGCCTGATGATGTCAGCCAATCCAGTGTTACCTACCAAGGGTTGCCCCCATTTACATTTCCTTACTCCCATCTAAGTCCTTGAGGGAATTTCGGTACATGCTCCTCTTCATGTACTCCTGTATTCCTATTGGCGTCGAGCTGCGCAGCGTCATCTGGTATCCCTCCATGGATTGGTCCAGCATTTCCTGATACTGTGCCCTCGAGTCTAGGTCCACCCAAATTGATAGTCGTTTGCTGGTTGGAGCTGCCCCCCGGTGAACCACTCCATCTGCTTGCATGTTGAGTCCTTCTGTTCCCGATCCATGGATATGAGCTCCTACAGTTATTGCTTGTCCAAATTGTCTAAAAAGTGTCTGCATCATTTCCTCTTGCCTTTTCAACTGTTCCTGCATGGAATTCATCATGACCAGTATCTCATCCCTGGTGATGTAGACGGAGGCTTGATTAACTCCAGAGGAAGCCTCCTGATTTCCATCCTGCTGACTTCTTTCCATCCTCTATCTCCTAGTTAATTGCTTTGCCATAGTCTCCAGAATCCAAGTTCCTAAGCTTTTAAATCCAAACTCCAAGCTCCTGAGACCCTGGGTGTCAGCTTTCTTAGTGAAAGCACCAAAATGTTAGCACCAAAATTGGTCATTAACACTCAAAGTACAATGAGAGCACCAAAATATAGTCACAAATCACAGATAGAATGTATGTAGAGAGTATAAATATGAAGAACAGTAAAAGTTAAAATGGAAGAAGTAAAGAACAAGAGATTTTATAGTGGTTCGACCAACTCCAGCCTACGTCCACTCTAGAAATTTCCTTTTTATTGCCGTAATAATCGATTAAAGTTACAAAATGGTAGAGTAGCCTTAGCCTTAGAAAATAGAAAGCAAGAGAGCCAAAAAGAAGATCCCTCCCAAACTGGAGACCCACATGCTGTATTTATAGGCAAATTAAGGTAGTTGGGCTTCCTGGGTGACTCAGAGCCTATTAAACCCATAGCCGATCCAGAATCCATAGTTGTAACATGTTCCATATCTAAATATTGCCATCATACGAAAACCACCAAGGCGACTCGAAGTACAACCACCTTTGACTCGAAGCAGAGCATCCCTAGACTCAAAGTAGCTAAATGCCAAACCATGCAAAATGCCGACCCACAAAGTCACAAAGTCGACCCGAAGCATGTAGCCAAAAGACTCGAAGCAACCTAGAAGCCTCAAGTGATCGACCCACAAAACAAGGTCGACCCACCTTGGTTCTGACCGAACCATACTACCAACTCGAAGTAAGGAGCCTGGAGACTCGAAGCACCGAACCACCTTCAAACACCGATCCACCTTCCATCATACCGACCCATATCCCGAGAGCTGAAACAAAAAGACTCGAAGCAAGGAGCAGGAGGACACCGAGCGACACCCCAAGCAACCACACTGATCCACCTCATACTCCACTGAGCTACCCGAGTGTTGACCCTACTTGCCTCAGGACTCGAAGTTGCTGAGAAACAACCAAGGCCGAGCCACCATTTAGCTAAGCAGACCCACCCTCCATAAAGAGCCACCAACAAGGCCGAGCCACCTATACCGAACCACTTACTACACCGAGCCACCAACACGGCCGAGCCACTTATGCCAAACCACTTCCTACGCCGAGCCATCAATATGCCAGAGCCACTTATGCTGAACCACCTCCTACGCCGAGCCACCAACACATCCAAACCACTTATGTTGAACCACCTCGTATGCCGAGCCACCAACATAGCCGAGCCACTCATGCCGAACCACCTTCCATGCCTATCGAACAACCTCGACTTGAAGTATTCCTCCAAAAGACTTGAAGCTTAACTCCGTAGGACTTGAAGCGAGTCTACGGTGAGTCGAGTCTCGTCGAAACCTAAGCTTTAAGTATTCAATAGCCTTTGTCCGTCGACTATGCTGAATCCCAGCTGTATAGCCATGATTATTATCCATGCTTGATCGTCCATTCATCCAGTCGACTAAACCCATCGTAAAACAGCCTCGACGAACGAGCAGTCGATTTAGTTGAATCCGTCCATCTGCGGCCTTACCAAAAGGTAGGTTAACAGTATTACAAAGCAAATTATGAATACGACTCAAAGTAACAACTGTAATAAACATCATAATAATATTCCATGCCATGCATTCTCAAATATCACCCAATAAATATATGCAAACAAGAATCACGACATCTATAAATTGGGTGTTAACAATCAAATCCAAAGGTTAACAACCAAAATATCTGTCTTGACTTACAGCCCAATTGGAAGTGAAAACTACTGACTTCCAAGCCCTAGAAAAATAGATTCAGAAAGGAAAAATCCCAAATATATAATCAAAGTATCAAATCTCAACTTACAGCCCCAATGGAAGTAATAACTTCCGACTATTATGTCATGGAGATATCAAGAAATATGAACTCAAATAAATATCAAAGCTAATCAAAACCCAATATACAAAATCATATATCTCGACCCCTGGTCCTTAGTGAGGTAAAACTCTTAACTGAATGATCTTAAGAGATAGAAACAACAAATCAGACAAAAAGGAATCTCCCAGCCATAGGCTCTTATGAGAGGACGACAAACAAGCTCACATTATGTCTCTAATATAGGCAACACACAGCTTCCTCGTGTTAGGATACATCAGTTGACAGATGGACACGTAGCTAGTCTCTAATATCAAAAAATCATCGTCTTTAATGAGGTGGTAATATCAAATATATAAAATATAAAAGATTTACCTAAGTCATTCAGATGGAAGACTAACCTACCGTAGCACAGCTTTACGAAATGCTAATGACCGCTGCCCATTTCCTACGGTCTCTTAGTTACTTCCATAATCCTGACACTAGTATCCATCACGTGTCATAAACACGCTATTGGGCTACATCGAGCATTGGCCACGATTCCTACTTTCCCTTGGTAATGGACCATTGGTCCTTAAGTGACATCGAGGTAATGGCTCTAACGAGAGAAATAACTCTTAGCCTACAAGGTGACATCACGGATCTAAGGAACAATCTCGCAATCAGTACCGCTGGGATGGAAAACTAGCCTATCTAGTGGGTCTAATTCACGCTCTCTCCATAGTGGTGTGAACCCTATGACGTAGATTCCCAATAAATGCTCTCGACTAAATAAGTCCTAATGAGATTAATAACTAGTACTCTCGACTCTAGGAGTCCTAATGGAAGTGACATTTACTTCTCTCGACTATATGAGTCCTAATAAGAGCATATCAACTTAAAAAATCCTCGACTACTAACTACAAGTGTAGTTAATGATACTCTAATAGTTAGCCCTTGGAGGATGCAAGAAAATAGTTTATTGACGAAATGAGTCCTAACAAGAGTAATAATAGGCACTCTCGACTCCATGCATCCTAATGAGCACATCACAATATATTGATTCATCGAATACTAGTCCTAAGAGTAGATAATAATATAACTCGACTAGTTAGTCCTAAGAGGATAAATTCATAAATCCCAACTTATCTCCATCTTATATCCCTTAGAGAGTAATGGAACTCTCAACTATTAAGTTCTATGGAGTCACCTCTAGATGATAACACAAATCCATAACCCCTCTCCAGAATATAAATGACATCCACTCACCATTAGTAATCGAACAAGAATTAATTGATCCTCCTATACCACTCGGTATAACCGGATCATTTACTAGAAGTTAGTAAACTACACTCATCGGATCAACTATTATTTTATAATGCGAATCAATAAAAATATTACCACATGCCCCATCCCAAATGTAATTACTAATCTGTTTATTCAATATCCTTATTATATAGAACTAAGTCACAAAACCATTGATATAAATCGTTTCCATTTAAACCAGATACGAGAGGGAATTATAACTCAAAACTCTCAAAACTATTTAAATATTTCACAATTTATTATATCTTTAAAATAGATTGTATCTTTATAAATTCCCTATCAAAAATATTTCTTTAATCTTTTTATTAAATATTCAGTTTTAAAAAAAAACCTTTGAAATATTATTAAAAATCCCTCATTTACACTTATAAAATTCCATACATTCAATTTCTCTTGAAAATTTATATTTTCATGCTTAAAACAACTTTTATTTCTAATACAATTTCCAATAAATTATTTTATTTCTCTAACACTTTTAGTTATCTATTAATATAATTCAAATAAATTTGAAAAAATATAAGTAATTTCCCAAAATTTTCCAAAAATATTTTAAATCGAGAAAATCAATAAATTTTTTAAAATATAAATTATGGTAAAATGCTCCAAAATCAACAACGAATCATCAAGATAAATTTTATTATTCGACCCAATAAAATTACATCGTATTTTGGACATCTGTCAAAGCATATATAATAAATAAAAAGTACATGATCCATCTCGACCAACAATTCAAATGAGAATAATACTCTCAATTAAATAGCCCCAAGAGATGTAAAATATATAAACTAAAATATAATTGGACAACATCTCCTTTACATTTTGGATAATCCAACATACACAAAAACTCCACTATCAACCAATCAATCGAATATCCTGATAAAATAATTATCTAATCAAACAATCCAATATTCACAATCAATCAAATTTCCAAACAACCTATTCAACCAAGCAATTCCATAAATGATCAGGATAACAAAATATATGGGATAATAATATATCAAGCAATAGGAAATAAATGTAGTTGTGAGTTTACAAAACTCACCAAATTGATGAGTAGGAAAGAACATTGTAGCGTTAAGCAACCACGTAGACAACCATACCTCCATTAGCCTAGCGTCACCTCCATCTCGAAGTCTATCAATAATCGCCCAAAACCCCATGCACAGCCACCTATGAACAACTCTACCAGATCTCGACTCTTCCATCGCGCTGCCAGTCGCCCCACGACAGTTCTTCCCACTTTGTTACTACCAAGACGGGTAATCGGCGCCTGCACTTCATTGCGACTACAACCACGTGTTGCTTTCAAGCTCCATGTCTCCATCCTAGGTTTAGTAGATCATATGCCTATCGCATGTCCTCATGCATGTGGACTCCTCCATACCGTCGACGATCATTACCGTAAGAGATAATGAAGCTACGCACGCTGTCCTAGCCCCCGTCGATGACTAATATCACAATTCGATCGCATCTCGTTTCATTCCCTTTTTTAATTCATCACTATTTTAAATGAGGATTAAGGCGTAAGCCAAGAAATTACGGGTTTGGTTTGTAAATGTAATAAGGAATGATTTTTTTAGAACAGAAGATGGGCTTTGGGATTATTTTGGGCTCCTTTAATTTAGTTTAGTTTTAATTTATTTTCCCGCATATTTAATTTTGAGTTCTTATAAACATTTTAATTTGAAAGTTATCTGTTATAAAAATATTTCATATTTATTAAAACATTTAATTTAATTTTAGTTTGATTCAAAATAAAATTACACTTCACTATATTGAATGTATATATCGATAACCACCCAATTTAATGCAATTCGATGCCCGCTTATGAGTTTTCCACTATTTTAGTCATAAGTAGTTATTTACATTTTAAAAATATTTTATATTCAATCAAAACAATTTATTAAATTTTAACATATTATGTGAAAATGATTTACTAACTTAATTCAAGTTATTAAAATAATATCTTTAATTAAATAGAGTTCAATTAAATATTAAGTTTTTTTTAAATATTAATTATCAAATACCGAATTCCAACCATTTTATTTTAATTTTATTTATTTCATTTACAACGTAGAAAGCAGGGTTGTTACAGACTTCCCCGTTTAAGAAAATTGCATCCTCGCAATTTTGTATGGGGAACATCACACAACTCAAACCCTGACATTCTACGTATTCAGCAACTTCAAACAATTACATAATCCTTTATATGACTCTTTCATAAATTTTTCTAGTCATATGCTATAGGTTCATTCAACAACTTTCCATTTTTAGCATACGATAATTTGTGACGATTTTCTAGGTAAAAGATTTTTTGAAATTTTTTGGCAGAGTCTCCTTTATAAGGAGAGCATTTCGAGAAATCAAAACACAGTACATATACATCCCAATCAGTGAGGCATCCTAAAACATGGAAAAACAATATATATCACGAAATATATTTGTATATCGTAAAAACGTAATTTTTATTGCATTGTAAGCTATTTACTTAGCTACTAAGTGACCAAAATTATGTCTTCATCATCAAATAATCCAAGCATGCTTCATATGTACCTATACTTAACTCAAACCTGCATATTAGATTCATATAAAAAGATAAAGTGAACATGGGTTCATTTAGTTTTAAGGCAATATAGTATTTAAGTTTTAGCCACATTCCGACAAAAATTAAACCATCAAAACACAAAATTAAGCAATAAAATCAATAGGTTGTTTCATAATGAGTTAATTTTGCAAAACACCATCGGGATTGCAAAAATGTCAAGTGCATTGGAGGTAAGAGGGTTTTTTAAGGTGGGTAAAAATGGGAATTAAATTGCATTTATAGGTCCACTTTGAAAAACTGACCATTTCGCCTAATAAACTTTAAAATTTCACAAAACACTATAAATAAAAGTTGTTTTCTAAATTATAAGCTTTCTGGAGTGGGAAAACCATCGAAATTAGATAAAATAATCAAAAGTTATAGTCGAATGAAGTCAGGGCTATTTGAAGATTTTGCACTTTTAAAACAGTGAAACATTTCCCTTTTAATTTACGTTTTAACCTCACTTAAACTCAAAATTTGGCATTGCATTATGAATAAAATTTATTCTCTAATAACACAGCCTTCCAATGAAATTAAAATCGTCGAAAACGGATTATTGAGAGCTAAGGTAAAAACTAATCGTTGTATTTCAAAGAATAAATTATGTTTTTATTAATTCTTTTATTGAGAAATATAACTTGAAATGCCACTTCAAGCAAGTATCTTGGAGTTTCATGTGTTAATATGATTGAATAAATTTTGATTAAAATGGTTTTGAAGTCTTTTTTTTTTGTTTTTTTATATATAGGAAACTGATCTTTTATTTACGTCTAACAAGTATGGAAGTTGGCTGCAATTTTCCCAACCTATATTTCTCTATATGACACCTCTTGTCATATAATAGCAACTGCATATTTAATTTATTCTTTACCGTTCTAAAATTGGCCTTTGGATGTTCAAGGTAAACTTATACCGATGCCCTTCCAAAGAAAAATAGATATTGCATTATAAAAGAAAACATTTTGATATGAAAATAAGAGAACAAACTTTCATTGCATGTCAAAGCCAATACTTTTGATTTCATCAATGAAATTGTTAATTACTAATAAGACAATTATACATTCTAAACTTAGATAGACTGCATGGCAGTGACCATGCCATTTAATTTAGATAGTCTAAGCCTTACATATAACAACTGAACTGACAGGCTATCAAAGATAGTTTTTGAATTACATAAGTTTAGAAAGCTTAGCAATCATCACTATTGAGTTTTAAACACCCAGCTGATTAAAATATGAATTTCAGAGAAGTTAACTACATTCAAATAAACAAATGTAATCCACCTTGATTTAAAAATATATTTAGAAAGAAATTCATACAAAGAAGATCCATTCATTGCAAAGTAAACCTATTTAATACAGATTGGCATTGTAGCTATTCCAGAACTACAACACTAAGATAGATCCAATTTCAATGTTAATTTCGAGAAAGAAATTATACGCCTTACAATATACAACATCGTTTCTGACAAATTCTAAGATTATGTTATAATTGAAAGAATGAAGAAGGAAAAGAAGCGAATATCAATAAAAATAGCAATCGTTGGGATTTTCTTGTCAATGACACAAAATCCTTTTTAATTCATAATATCACTCAAACACTATCACAATGTTATACTCTTTTCAAAATGTTGTTTTACTCAAACATTTTCCCCTTTCAAAATATTGTTTATAATATTTCTCAAAATATTATTTCATTCTCAGAACATTGTATTCTTTTCAAGAAATCGTATATTATATTACATTTTTTCCAAAACTTTGTATTCTTTCATAAATTATCACACTTCTTCCAAAGTATTATTTTCTTTTCAGAAGATTATGCCGAAACGTCTCGTCCAACAGTTTAGGAATTTCTATCGGTAAGGTTGGCCAGGTGCAACGACCAAAATTCCTAAAGCACTAAACGGAAAAATTAACACGAATTATAAATTACTAAAACGTTTTGAATTGCGTTATAAAAGTCGAATTCATATTTTATCAAATCATTTGTTTATTCGAATAAAAATCTTTATTTTTGAAATCATTTACACATCCAATTTATCAATCATTAACAACAATGAAAATTATTACATACCATCCATGAAATCAAACATACATCAATACAATAATACACACAATTTAAAACAAACAAACAAGCAAAAGCTTTCAATGAAAAAAATATCTATCATTTTTTGTAAAGCAACTCTAAACATTACTGGATCACTTCATATATATTCAAGCCACACATAGATTTGTTCATCATCATTAATGATGATTTTACTCATCGGACGAACTACTTCTACCTTCACAACCTTTATCAATTACTCTGTTTCTCATATAGAGATTTACACTCAGAATAAAAGTAGAAGAAGTATATCGTATTATATCATATAAGAAAAATACAAATACGTCTCCGGATGATTACCTAAATAATCATCGCATACTCCTATAACCACTTAAATATAACATTAATCTAGCATACACCCATGGGGATTGAGACTCTAAGTCACATCTAAAGTCAGGATTCATATCTCTTATACTCTATATTTCTCTAAACCTACTCTAATACCAATAGTAACACCCCACCTCTATACCCACATTATCCAAGTGTTTTACTATGTAATACTGTCAGATGATATGGAGAATAAGGTTGTATGAGATACACACGTGAATATTCCCTTGGGCTGACACTGATACGTATCTCTAAAAAATCATAAACAACTCATATGCCATCAGGATAGAACAATACACAATATAAAATAAATCATAGAATTATCAATGCAATGATAACATATAATAATAAATATACACAAGTCCAATACATACATCTCAATCACCCGTAGGTACATGTAGATACAAATGTACAATAATATACAAATATTCTATCACCACCCTATGCCCAAAATCCACATAATGGTCATCTGTCCCTGAACCTATAATGTCTTGAACTGAACCGAGTATGATATAAATGATAAACGGGTCAAACTGTATCCAAATCCAAGGTGATAACATAACAATAAGCATGGCTACAAAGCAAAGTGTGAATGCGACTTAAAGTAACATCCATTATAAACATCATAGTGATAATCCATGCTACGCGTTCTCAAATATCACCCAAGGAATACATACAAACAAGAATAGGGACATCTATAATTTGGGTGTTAACAATCAAATCTAAAGGTCAACGACCAAAATACTTATCTTGACTTACAATCCTGATGGAACTGAAAACTTCAAACTGTCACACTTTAGAAATATAAATTTAAAAAAGGCAAAATTGCAGATAAATAACCAAAGCATCAAATCTCGAGTTATAGTCCTAAAAAAAAGTAATAACTTTCGACTATTAAATGATGGAGATATCAAGAAATATGAACTAAAATCAATATCAAAACTAATCAAAAACTCAATATACAAAATCATACATATTGACTCCTAGTCCTTAGAGAGTTAAAATTCTCGATTGAATGATCCTAGGCGATAGAAAAACAAATCAGAAAAAAGGAGATCTCCTAGCCATAGGCTCTTATGAGAGTATGATAGACAAGCTCACAACATGCCTTTAATAAAACACGCAGATATATTGGTTTAGGATACATCAATTGACAGACAAACATGTAGCCAGTCTCCAATGTCAAATAATCATCGTCTTTTATGATGTGGTAATATCAAATATAATAGATTCACCTAAGTCATTCAAATGGAAGACTGATGTCCCACAACAAGCTTCAGAAAACGCTAATGACTGTAGCCAACTTCCTAAACTCCCTTAGTTACTCTCAGAATCATGGTACTAGTATCAATCGCATGTCATAAATATGCTATTGGGCTACGTCGAGCATTGGCCACAATTCGTACTTGCCCTTAGTAACAAACTGTTGGTCCTTAAGTGACGTCAGGGCAATGGCACTCACGAGAGAAATAACTCTTAACCTACAACACAATAAGGTGACTACTACCACAAGTGACAACGAAGTCGCACGTGATGCCCTATCCCTCATCGATGACTAATATCGCAATTTGATCGCGTCTCATTTCGTTCCTTTTTTAATTCATCACAATTTGAAATGAAGATTAAGGCACGATCTAGGAACTTACGGGTTCAGTTTGCAAATGTAATAGAGATGGATTTTTCTGGAATAGAAGATGGGCTTGTTTTAGGCTCCTTTGATTTAGTTTAGTTTTAACTTATTTCCTCGCATATTTAATTTTGATTACTTAGAAACAGTTTAATTTGAAAATTATCTGCTATAAAAATATTTCGTATTTACTAAGCATTTAATTTAATTTCAATTTGATTCAAAACTAAATTACACTTTATTATATTGAATATATATCGCTAACCACCAAATTTAATGCAATTCGATGCCCGCTTATTAATGTTCCACTATTTCAATCATAAGTAGTTATTTACATTTCAAAAATATATTATATTCAATCAAAACAATTTATTCAATTTCAATAATTATGTGAAAAGGATTTATTAAATTAACTCAATTTATTAAAATAAGATCTTTTATTAAATAGACTTCAATTAAATATTAAGTTTTTTTAAATATATATTATCAAAAAATGAATTCCAACTATTTTATTTTAATTATATTTATTTAATTTACGATGTAGAAATTAAGGTTGTTATAGCGAAGTTCTCGTAATGACACTTCTGTAAGGAATAGGATTCCTTAGGAACATTGTATCTGGAGAAGGATTATTTGTAGACCAAGGGAAAGTGGAAGCGACAAAGGATTGGAAAACACCAAAGAATGCTTTAGAGATTATGGGAAGGTGTTCGTTAGGTTGAAGGAGCTATTGATGACCCTTAGCTTAAGCCACCCTGCGGGTACTAAGCCATTTACCATCTACATTAACGCTTGCAAAGCCAGGCTTGATGTTCTTTTGATGCAAGAAGGAAACGTGGTAGCATGTGCTAGCCAACCTCTTAACGTACATGAGAATAATTACTAGACACATGTCCTTGAGTTAACTGCCATCGTATTTGCATTAAAATTCAAGGGGAACTATTTACTGGGAGAAGGATTTGAGTTAGTCACAAATCACAGTCCCTCAATTACCTTTTTCATAGAAGGACTTGAACCTGAGATAATAAAGGTGGATGGAGTATCTTTCATCTTATGATTTTGGGATTTCTTATACTCCCGTAAAAGGGAAAGTGGTTAATGCTTCATTAAGTAGAAAGTACCAACAAGGAGTTGTATGTTGTTAAAATGGAAGATTTTGGAGTTTATCTCTTATTTTGACTTCCGACCTTCATCAGAATATACACCAGGTTTATTAGTTGCAATGGATGTCAGACCTGCATTAATGGATAGACCTGGATTAATTTGGAGATAAGACGAGTGTTAGTTGGAATTTGGGATCGGAATGGTCGAGCCATTTGGATTATTAATCCAATGATCATAAAGTATACCTAAGGTGATTTAGTAGTCTGTGTGTACCTCAGATTAAGGAGTTCATAGAGGAAAACTTATAAACTGTCGCTATTCTTGGATGACCATTCATCTGAATGGGGACGAGATGTATCAAGATAAGAAGAGGATATTCTATTAGCTAGGAATAAAAAGGCATTGGCAGAGTATGTGGCTAAATGCTTGACATGCCAGAGAAAACATCAAAACTAAAAAAGCCAACCAGACTATTACTCCCACTAGAGGTTCCAAAGTGGATATGGGAGAATATATCCACAGATTTTATTGACAGATTTCCCCAAAGCAAAAGAGGTAACGAGAACATTCAGGTAGTAGTGGACCGACTAACCACGAGTGCACATTTCAACCCTGTGAAGAGCACAAGGACCGCGAAAACACTAAATACATTGTATGTAAAGGAGATGGTTGGACTACATGGAGTTATGGTTAGTATAGTGAATGATCACGACCCATTCTTTATGAGTGAGTTTTGGAGAAGTTTAAAGGGTTTACTGGAGATGGAACTAAACCCGAGTATAACATATCATCCTCAAATAGATGGACATACATAAAGGTAAATATGGTATTGGAGAATCTACTTGGAGCTTGTATACTTGATTTTGAAGGTTCTTAGAAGGATCATCCACTGTTGGTTGAATTCACATATAATAACAGCTACCAGACAAGTATTGGGACGACACCATATGTAGCGTTGTATAGGAGGCCGTGTAAGTTACCCGCTTTTTGGTAGGAACCAAAAGATAAGGTAATTCTTGAACCAAAGATGATAAGAAACACTTTGAAAAAGGTGGATTTAATAATAAAAAGGATAAAGACTGCATAGAATTTGTAAAAGTCATACATCGATAAGAGAAGGACCGAATTGGAGTTTGCAGTTGGAGAATTGATGTTTGTGAAGGTTTCGCCATTGAAGAGTATTGTGTTTGGAAATTTGGGAAAATTAACACTAAGATTTGTTGGAACCTTTCGGATATTGGAGAGAATTGGAAGTCTTGCTTATAGAGTGGAATCTTAGAGAAGATATTAACAGTTCACAATGTATTCCATGTATCACATTTATTTAAAAGACAAATGACCCAACCACTTTTATCGAGCCAAGTTATTTAGTGGATGCAGAATTGGAACCTGAGCTTTATCCCATTGTTCATCTCGTATTATCTAGTATTAAGTGAAGTGGTTTTGAAATATGGTAGTGAAGTTGATGAGAGTTTATTGGGGGAAGGACCTGATAGAGAGCACGTGGGAGCCTTAGTAGAAAATAAGGGCTTCTCATCCTAACCTATATGTTCCTTAATCATGTTTTGTTTCCTTAGAATCTAGGTTTGGATGTTAACTTAGATTAGTACAGATTGTTAGGATGGTTGAAACACTGACATATGATATGATATTAACAGTTTCATTCCATATGGATTCTATTTATATTGTTTATAAGTATTGCATTACATCGTGCTTATATGCCATCTATGTTGCATAAATTCAATAAGCGACTAGTTTAGGACATTAACTACCAGATTGCATTCTTGTGTTACTTTAGTATCATATGTCATGATCATACATTCCTATCTATTCATCCATATGCTATATGTGTATTGATATGATTTTAATTGAATTATTGATGTGAATTGTTTGACTTAGATACAATATTAGTAATCGAGGGTGAAATTCCTTTAGAGGTGAAGAGTGTAACAACTTGTATATTTCGATATTAAAATAAACAAATCAATAATTTTGATTTTGGGACCAAATCATCATGTTTCAAACATTTGACTTTTAAGTTGAAACTGGTGCCATTACGATCATCTTATTTTTTTTATACACATTGTATTTTTTAACCGAGTCAGAGTTCAGATAATGGAGATACCATTATATTCATATTTTGAAAATTTGAATTTAAAATAGGATAAGCCTGACTTAACTTGAACACACACTTTTAACTAGCTATAAATAGCAGGTCATTCATGCAATTTTGAATTAAAATCAATTCTCAAGTATATTTCTTCCTCTTCTTCTTCCTCACTCGAAAATTTCACCCAAATCAAATATTTTGTCTTCGCTCTTTATGAAATCCAAAAATTCAAGCATTAGTTCGAAGAGGGAGTCAAAGCCTATACTTTAGTACTAACCAAAGTCATGGGTACGTGGATTTGAAGGTGAATCAAATTATGGACAATGAGCAATTTGGAGAATATGGAGCTTTGTGGATGGTTTTCATCTTCTCTAACATATAACTATTAAATCTTGCAAAATTCTTTGATAATTACGCCCTAGGATTTGAGTTTGGATAGTTTATGTTAATTATCGAGTTTGGATAGTAATTAATATTGATATAATATGAATAAAATGGTGGTTTAACTACTAATCAGTGAAAATGATAGTTTGTTGATATGGATTAAACTATAGAATATTGGAATGGATATAGGAAAACTATGGATTAAATTCATGTTGAGATAAATGAATTAATTGAAGCTTAAATGTATAAACGAAGAATTTGTAATAATAGAGAATACAAATTTAATATATATATATATATATATATTTGTGTGTGTGTAAATCATATATAAATTATATTTATATTGATATAAGTAAAGGTAATGCAAAAATGAGATTTAAATTGAATATATAAGGGTATTATATGTGAAGTACCATGATTAATTTTTAAATATGTTATAAAATGGTCTGAGAAGTAAGTTTATACATCTCGGTAATTAAGTATGAATTAAACAGAAAATAAATTTTATTTATTATGGAGTATTCGACAATGTATCAAAAAATAACGTTTTTGAACAAGAAAATGAGTTACATTGAATACACACATATAAACCGTATATAATATTTTAATTAATTTTTTATAAAATCCCATGTGGTACTATAGATCATATTATAATTTTATTTTGAAATTATAATGATTTATAGAGGTATTCTTAAGTATGTATGGTGAAAAATGATATTTTCAATTTCCAAAACTAGTTTTACAAACACTGGCTTTTTAAGAAATTTCGAAACAATTTTAACTCTAATTATTTTGATAAATTAAAGTAGAAAGTGAGTAGACGGACAGATCAAGTTTTGAAAGAAAAAAAATAAAAATGAATTAAAAAATCAACAAATCAACAAAAAAATGAAAATAAATAAAATATTAGGAGCAGAAAATCAATAGGTACATTCAGGCGCCTATTCACGGCCACCGTTAGTGCGTCGCTGGCTATCTATTTCGTCAAGCTGACCTTGTCCCAATAGCGATAGTTCATGCAGGGTTGGCTCAATCTATCGGGGATTTTTTTAGGGTTTTAGGACGATGTTTAAACTAATTTTGATGTGATTCTTCCTGTTTGATTAATTGAAATGTTTATATATATATATTGTGAATATAAATAAGCGTGTATGTCTATGTGTGTATATATAGTCAATTGCTACTGTTGGTGATTTTTTGGTTGTTGATTTTATGTCCTCTATTGGTTATCATGGTAACTTGATCGCTCAGTTATCCGAGTATTTTTTGAAGTGCATGTTGTTGTGCAAATATGAGTTCATAATCCATACATTCAACTATCCAATCTATGATTCAGCTATATGTTAATGCAATAGGTGGCTTGGCCTTATACATGAGTTTGACCATATCATTGACCATTGTAACTATATTGGATTAAAACTTTGTTTCACGAGATAGTCATATTTGTTGTATAGTGTGGCTAATTTGTTAGTTTATGTAAAACATGAATAAGGTATGGCATTTACCATAGTTATCTTAGTATTATTCAAGAATGTATATTATATGGTAAAGTAGATGTATATCACTCATCTAACTATAGTCTGCCCCTCTCTGTGTTTTTCTGTAATACCTCAACTTTTAATGAATAATCATTAGGTAATTAGTTAAGAAAAACATTTATTTTGGACAAGTAAAATAACTTTGGAAATTTTTTTCTACTAGTATCATTACAATTTAGAATAAATAGTTCCTTATTATAATAAATATTGGGCATGCATTTACTTATTGTAATATAGCTCCCACGGCTTGAGAATGAATTAAAATAAAGGATATAGCCAAAAAGCCTACGACCCACATATATATGAGGAAGGGATATAATAAAACAAAGAAATCCATCCCATTCATGCATGCTTATTTCACATAAACAATTAAAAGCTTGGAAACTTTTTAACGGTGGCCTATGGAAGAAAAGGAGGAAAAAGAAGAAGAGCTAAGACACCAAAGGAAACTATATATCTAGTTAGTCCGAAGATTAGGTGATTAATACTACACCCTAATCACCATTTCATTATTGTTTAAACTCAGTTTTGATTAAATATGATAGGGATCATGTGTGTAGGTTTTATATGATCAAACAATGTTTTAATGAATGTTTTGTGGGTAAAATGGCTATAATAAAGGATGTTTTAGCTATGTTTTCCCACTCACATGATATCGAAAATGATATGGGATTTAGTATGATGTTCTATACATGAATTTTGAGACGCGCTTTAAGTCAGAAGATTTTCCCACATCAAAATATTTTGATACGAATTTTTGAATTTATTTATGTATTAAAGAGGTAAGGGAAAATGGCTAATAAATGAAAATGTGTGTAAAAATCCGCTTAATTACATATTATGCAATTTTATAAGTAATTTCCCATATTAAAATAATTATTTCTAGAATACTAAAGCGAAAGCCAAACCCTATATGAGGTAACCGAGACCAATCATGCATGCAAATTATGTGACTAAGTAATAAGGCAACAAGATCCCATGTTATTTTTTGTAAAATATCATAAAAGACAGAGTCTTTATATTATAGTAGAGGTTGAACAAATCTGGAGGCGACACGTGTAAAGAAGGCCAGTAGACGCGTTTATAAGATAGGTTTTATTGCCCGTAACAGAGATGAACTGGCAAACAAGAGTACAATTATGGTAGGAGGAGACCGAAAATGAAAGCTAAAATGAATTAATCAAAAGGATCACTAAATGTCTAAGCTGAATAAACTAGACAAGTGTTAAGTAGAGATTCGAAGGTGAGTGCCAAAGGCGGAGGCTAGAGCCGAAGTTCAATGTGAATGCAACATATGAGTGTAGGTATTCCCAAAAGATGAAATGGGTATGCTGAGACCAAGCATGGTCATGAAACGTAGTTTCAGAGCGAACCTATGTGTAAACTAGCCTTCCATTGATAAGGCCAACGGTAGTGTGGATATAATGTGTTGACTCTCGATGAAGAGTCAATAAGAACACAAAGGTTTCGTTCTAAGGCCAAAGAAGGAAACTGAAAGCATACTCATGACATTTAGAAAACAAGAAGCTGTAAGGCCTGTGTTGCATCCTAGATTCTAAAATATGACACTAATTTTCATAATAAAGTTGGTATAAGGCCTGTGTGGCATACTTATGCCCGTTGATGACATTATACGGAAGAGACGAAATTAGGTCTGTGTGGCATTCCAAGGCCCATCCATGGTGTTTAGTGAAAATGAGGTCTAAAGCCTGTTTGGTAACCTAATGTCCAAAAAGAAACATTGCATTTGGTAATGAGGCATAAGGCATGTGGAAACCCAATGTCCCAAAGGAGGCATTGGATCCGATAACGGGGTGAAAGGCATGTGTAGAAAACTTGAATCTAGTGAAGACATTTATTTAGGTAACGAGGCGTTAGGCTTATGCCATGGCCTAGTGTAACGACACATAATTTTACTACTTTGAAAATGGAATATTTAATTTATTTAAATATTCAAATGTATAATTTTCAAACTTAAACAATCATGTTTTTTATGATAAAAAAGAATGGTAAACTTATTTTTAATATTAAATAAAGGTTTTGGTTTTCCATTGTAAAATTGACAAAAGTCGAATTCCGATAAAGTAGGATAAATATTCGAGAAACTTGTTTAAAGAATAAATAATTCTTTTTAAATATATATAATCTATATCAAACTCATTTGATAATAATAATAATTTAATTTATAATGGTTTGATAAATATATAAAAATTGCTTTATAAAAATTGACAAATTTCGTCCCATATCGCTAAATCGACGTCGTATTTTTACAAATAGATTTGGATATCGTTTTATATATTTTTATAAGTCAAATACACTTGTTTTAATTATTTGAAGATAATAAGAGATTCATTTTGAAGTTGGCTTTACACGAATAAATAGTTTAACAAAAACGTCAAAATGTGACCGTAAAACGTTTTGCCGAAAAACAACGTTTTGTCCAAAATAAGTTGCTGCAACATTGTCGCACCTTTGTTAACATATTTTAACGTTTATATTAAATATTTTAAAAACTAAACATGTTTATTTTTATTAAATAATATTAGAAAACTTCTAGAAGTCAATAGAAAAGTAAGTAAGTTTAAGCAAAGTCAAAAATAAACATCAAATCCAAATCACATCAAAATCCAACAAATAATTACTTTTCTTTACTTAGTGTTTATGTAACTAAGACATAAAGTAAGGATGTGAAAGGTGATGGTAAGTATTGAAAAAGTAAATGCTGCTTTAGGTTGAAGTAAGGTTAGTTATTGATAAGTGGTTATTATGGTAAATTTGGCACTTCTTACTTTTTCTATAGATATCCACCTCCTTCTTCACTTTCATACACATTTCTTCTTCTTCTTTTCTCAAGATTCTTCATCTTATTCCTCTCCTTTTTAATGACTTCTAAGCTATAGAAAAAAAATTGAAAGAGATAATGTCAAAATACTTACATATTGTAAAGAAATCAATGTTCATTCTCCTCAAATCAAACTCGTCTTTTCTTCATATTTTATCTCTTCTTCTTTTGGACATGACTTCTTCAGTGACATAACTTCTTCAGTACAGAATTAAAATGAAAAATTCTTTTTCTTATATCATGTATTTTTATAGTGGCTACAACTTTCATGTTGACCACTTTGTCTGTTTCTATACCTAAATATGTCAAAAATCAACTTCTTTCCAGTGCATTCTCTAACCCAGTTTTTATGGCCGAAAATACCTCTGTTTAGTATGATCATAACTTCTTCAAATTTGATCCAAATAAGGAATTTTTTTTCAAATCATATGAAATTCCAAAATCTATAGCTTTTATATAGTGTACTTCTTCCATTTTTGAGGTTTGCTATACCTAAAAGTCAATTCCTTGAAGTACATTTTCGGGATTTATATTTGTGAATCCGAGAATAGCTCTTTTACTTTTGACCATATCATCCTCAAAACTAATTAAAATCAAGTGATTCTTTTTTTATAAATTCAAGAGAAAATAATTTTTAAAAACTTTTCAGTTAATAAGTTTTTTAAATTTTAGGAGAAAGAGAGTCAAAAATAAGAGAAAAGATGACCTATTTTTCGGGTCTAATTTCGAGAATTTAAGGTCAAAGCTCTACCACTTCTTCTCTATACTTTCGGCCCACCTCCATCTCAAGCCTTGGCTGAGCACTTTAAAGGAAGGGAAAGTTGTTTAATAATTTTCAAGTGGAGTAGGAAGTAGTTAGTGAAGCATGGATTAGTTTGAATGTTGGCAGGAAGTTAATCGCTTTGGTTTATGGTGAGAAACTTTATCTAACATTTATAGTTATATATATATATATATATATATATATATATGTTTGATGATGTGCTATGATTTCTCTGGATGCTTCTATATGCTTTCGTCATCAAGTATTGATTATTTGATATGATTGTTAAATTGTTTTTACCAAGCCACATTAATACACATCGATAAACACAAAGAAAATCACTTTCCTTTTGAAAATTGAAAGAAACAAAGAAAATCAAATTTTCAGAAAATTTGATATGAGTTAGAAATGATTTATAAAAATTTAAATATTTTTAAAGAAACAAAGAAAGAAAATCAAATTTTCATCTTATATATTTTAAATACGTCCAAAACAATTTTCCAGAAAAATCGCACTTTTGCAGTAAAGTAACCAAAATTTAAAATACATAGTTTTAAACTTAACAATTCTTTCCTAAATCTTGTGTGAATGATTTTAAAAGAATAATTAATTAACTTAAAGATGATTTGGAAGTTTTAATAAGAGTTTAAATAAATGGTTAAGAGGAATTGTTTATACCACTTAAACAAAAAGTAAAGAATATTGTTCGTAATAACAAACTGAGTATGCAGAAATGACTAGTACATTTGTCTCGCCTATGAGATTTGGGAAGATAAATAAATGTGTTTATCTAAGATTGGGGATGGAGCAACCAATGGCCTAACTTACTTGGCCTATGTTTCTCTTTTTAGATAAGGAGTGGAACGGATTGAAAGGAAAGCCCGGATGCTCTAAAAGATCATATTTAAAGTTTTTCCAAGATAAAAGAAAAGATCTTCATGATGTAGGATTATTTGCCACTAGTCGTTGGAGGTGAAATTTACCATATTTAAGGTGGAAGTAGTGCTCTGTTATGAACATCTTCGATTTGCAAGAATACGATTTGAGGTTAAGAAAGAAATCTTTAATTTAGATTTAATGAATGATTTGGGAATTTTGTCCCTAAGTGTAACAGCCCGCAAATCCGTACCCCTTGAGTCAACACTATTCTACCTAAATCAACTCAAGTTATACAGAAATACAAACCATTTGGGTTAAGAAGAAGAGGTAGAATAAGAAAATAGAAAACAACATCAGAATCTAACCATCGCAGCGGAATAAAATATAATAGATAATGAATCATCTTTACTCTAAAAACAAATATATCTGTTTATATATTACAACATCAGAGTACATCAATTACAATTCAACATCAATAACATACATCTGGATACACAGCTACTCAACACAGCGGGATATATATATATATATATATATATATATATATATATATATATATATATATATGCAAGTACCAGAGTACGTATCGTCATCTTGCTCGTCTCCAGAGCTCCGCAGCATCATATCCTACATCCTATAATACTCGGTCTGACCCGAGCATTACAGTTAAATAACACCCGAGTTAGTCTGTATTACCAATGTGAGAAAATCACACTAAATTGATTATTAAAGTTTCAAAATCCTTTGAAAACAAAAGCATCTCGTAAGACTATGCCACAAATAAACATGTCGGGTTTTTACCTTACGATAGTTAAAACAATTTTTATAAAAATCGTCTGATATTATAATAGGGTCTATATACAAATACTTATAAAATAGCCAAAATTGTTACATCTATTAAATTCCAGCTACTAGCCACAAAGTGGGTAATACAAACAAAACTCGTGCAAGGCTCGTAAGGAAAATGGATTTCCAACTAATGACTAGGCACTGGGCTACCACCTGTCACAGTATGTGGCCTAGATCACAGTACCAAGGAGTACGCCCGCTCCCCTGCAACACAAGACCGGGACTACCCCTTGCCGGATAATCCCGAGTGAGATCACCCCGCGGTTGGGATCAGCAACCGCCCACTAAGCCGAAATAAAAGGGACATCTAGACAGGGATGACCTCACCTTGCTTGGGTGCTACCCACCTAGCCTTGCTGCATAACCCCTGATATTCAGTCATTCCCATTTGATGAGGCTTGAGGCTAAGCGTTACCTTTTAGAACACCTCCCTAAGAATTCCCATCATCCAACTGACGATGTTTCACAAGCATTCATCCATACAAGTTCGTCCCGGGTTCGAACGGAACCGAAGGCACTACTCCTACTACATCCATTTGGAAATATCCTCAGGATTAGTAGCGACTAGCCCTTGTACTTCACTGCTCCATCTTCGAATCCAAACTCGTTTTTCACGAAACGTACAAACCGGATCGAAGTGGTTTTCGAGAAATAAATCTCGATCCCGGTCTCTTCGAAACAATCAACGTATTTGTCCAATATCGATAGTTGGTGATTTAACTATCAATTAATATTCACAAACAACCATCACACAATAAATAATTTCCCAAATTATTTATTTATCTCAAAATATCTTTGCAAGATATATTTCCAATTTCAAACCCCTTTGAAAACAGTTTTCAAACTATCTTCCTTTCTCTGAATAAATTTCAAGTATTTTCTATTTCCACTGGAATCACCAAGCACAAGATTTTAGATTTTTAAAATAATTTTAAATCACTTTATTGTAAAATATGTTTAACATTTAATTTAGAAAATTTTACTGTAGTACTTAATTTAAAATAATACTTTAGAAATAATTAAAATAAGTTTACCTTATAAATATAACTAGATTTTCTTCTTTAAACAAAATACCAAATCATCCTTTAAATAATTATGACGATAATAGATTAAACAAAACACTTACTTTGGAATTTACTTTAAAACATTTAAGTTAAAACTACTTCACTAATTGGTTAAAAATACATACTATATGAATATTTAGAAATAAGATTACTTTATAAAGTATAAACTAGGTTCTCACTCTTTAAAACAAAACACTGAGTTACCATTTTAAATAATTACTACGATAATAGATTTGAAAATATTTACTTTAGAATTTTGATATTTAGAAAATAATAAATTCTTAAAACATACTTTTTTTAATAACAACGTTAAAAACTTTTTATCTTACATTTAAAAATTTCCTTTAAACGTACTTGGCTATCCAGAGAAATATACTTCTCTTCACATCCATCTTTAAATCTCCAATCCAACACTTGAATCAATTTCCAAATTGATTCCCAATTTACTTTCTTTTAATTCCAAAATCCATTAATTTCATATTTATCTCCTTAATTATGACTTAAAATATTTTTAGCTGAAATACCAATTTAGATTCCTCAAATTACTTCTTTATTCCTTTAAATAAATTTGAATTTTAAATTTTAAAATAATTCTTTATTCCTTTGAAATAATATCACTTGATTTTACCATTCATTAATTTCCAAATATTCAAAATCTTTTCATATACGAATTATTTATTAGTATTGTGATATCACTTCCATTCATTCTATTCATTCTTAATTTATTCAAATTTTATATAATTATTTCGCTTACAAATTCACTTTATTTATTTTCTTTCTGAAATCCAATTTATATATTTTTGGTAACCCGTTATACCCAAATATAGTCAATCAAACCATAACATTCAATATTCCAATATATTCAACATAGAATATCAAATAATCACAACAGTGGGTATTAAATAATTTAAATAAATGTTGAGGGGTCCAGTTGGATCTCTCCAACCTATTTTCCCTGCATCCACAGATGTTAGCACAATATAATGTACCAATTCCAAAATATCATACTATATCACATCAATCAATTCAACCATTCAAACAATTATTTAAATTTAATCGTTCAAATTTAAATTTAAATTGAAATTGAAATGATTGAGATTAACTCACCTTTGCCTCTTAAATTTGCACGTCCATTTCAATATTGCCTCGGATTCTCTGATGTTTAACCTTAAATAAACAATTTATATAATTTTATTAATATTCGGATCAATCATGAAACAAATTTTCGTTTGGTAATTTTAATTAATTTTTTTTCAATGATTTTTTTAACCCAACTTCTTTTAATAAATTTTATTCAACTAACAATTAGATTTAAAACTAGATTTCCTTTTTAAAGACCTTTTAATCACTAAGATAATTAATAAGCTAGTTTAAACATTTTTTTATAAACTCTTATTTCGAAAATCTTATATATATTTACATAAATTAAAATTTTCTAACTTCACACAGGTTTTCAAACATGTTTATATTCAATATTCTTTTAAATGGAAATATATTCTGTTAATCTACATATTTTAAAATGAAGATACATATACATAAACTGTATTTAAATATTTTACTGTAATTATATTTTCCTCTTTTGTTTCCTGACTACTGATTATTCAAATCTAAACTGAAAAGCAAATCGTAAATAACCAGTTGCAAATTTGTACCTACATATATAGAAATTAAGTTAAATAACAAAATTGAAAAAAAACTTATACCTGGTGCTAGGCTTCGGGCCTCAAACGTCACCGGCATCTCTTCCTCCCCTTGCCTACAATCAACTACATACTAATACCCTAATTCGTCACTATACTGCTGCCTTGCTCACGAGATCCCCTTACTCGATTGCCTTTCATTCCCTCTGCTACGAACGCGGCCCTCGAATCGCACGAACTCGAAATCTTGATTCCTCGTATTGCGACTCTTCTTCCACCGCGACAACTGTTGTAGCCACCCTCCCCAAATCGACAGGCATTACAACGCGAGAGGCCTCGCCGAACCCTAGCTATCGAACGCGAGGAAACTTGAGGGAGAGAGAGAGCATGGTCTCGAGCAGAGAAAACAAACTCGATTTGATGTCTGAAGAAGAAAAAAAGCTTGCGATT
This sequence comes from Allium cepa, assembly GCA_030765085.1. Lineage (NCBI taxonomy): Eukaryota > Viridiplantae > Streptophyta > Magnoliopsida > Asparagales > Amaryllidaceae > Allium > Allium cepa. The sequence continues at coordinate 267,444,354 of CM060932.1, forward strand.
TCCTTGTTCGCCATCATCCCTTTTTTTCGCCATTTTTTTTTAAAGAATCGACTCTCGGTCGAATTGAAAACGAGGAAGAGATGAATGATTGGTTAAAAATAAGTTTACCTTATAAATATAACTAGATTTTCTTCTTTAAACAAAATACCAAATCATCCTTTAAATAATTATGACGATAATAGATTAAACAAAACACGTACTTTGGAATTTACTTTAAAACATTTAAGTTGAAACTACTTCAATAATTGGTTAAAAATACATACTATATGAATATTTAGAAATATGATTACTTTATAAAATATAAACTAGGTTCTCACTCTTTAAAACAAAACACTGAGTTACCATTTTAAATAATTACTACGATAATAGATTTGAAAATATTTACTTTAGAATTTTGATATTTAGAAAATAATAAATTCTTAAAACATACTTTTTTTAATAACAACATTAAAAACTTTTTATCTTACATTTAAAAATTTCCTTTAAACGTACTTGGTTATCCAGAGAAATATACTTCTCTTCACATCCATCTTTAAATCTCCAATCCAACACTTGAATCAATTTCCAAATTGATTCCCAATTTACTTTCTTTTAATTCCAAAATCCATTAATTTCAGATTTATCTCCTTAATTATGACTTCAAATATTTTTAACTGAAATACCGATTTAGATTCCTCAAATTACTTCTTTATTCCTTTAAATAAATTTGAATTTTAAATTTTCAAATAATTCTTTATTCCTTTGAAATAATATCACTTGATTTTACAATTCATTAATCTCCGATTATTCAAAATCTTTTCATACACGAAGTTATTTATTAGTATTGTGATATCCCTTCCATCCATTATATTCATTCTTAATTTATTCAAATTTTATATAATTATTTCGCTTACAAATTCACTTCATTTATTTTCTTTCCCAAATCCAATTTATATATTTTTGGTAACCCCTTATACCCAAATATAGTCAATCAAACCATAGCATTCAATATTCTAATATATTCATCATAGAATATCAAATAATCACAATAGAGGGTATTAAATAATTTCAATAAATGTTGAGGGGTCCAGTTGGATCCCTCCAACCTGTTTTCCCTGCATCCATAGATGTTAGCACAATATAATGTACCAATTCCAAAATATCATACTATATCACATCAATCAATTCAACCATTCAAACAATTATTTAAATTTAATCGTTCAAATTTAAATTTAAATTAAATTGAACTGAGTGAGATTAACTCACCTTTGCCTCTTAAATTTGCACGTCCATTTCAATATTGCCTCGGATTCTCTGATGTTTAACCTTAAATAAACAATTTATATAATTTTATTAATATTCGGATCAATCAAGAAACAAATTTTCGTTTGGTAATTTTAATTAATTTTTTTTCAAAGATTTTATTTTAACCCAACTTCTTTTAATAAATTTTATTCAACTAACAATTAGATTTGTCACTATACTGCTGCCTTGCTCACGATATCCCCTTACTCGATTGCTTTTCATTCCCTCTGCTACGAACGCGGCCCTCGAATCGCACGGCCTCAAAACCGTGATTCCTCGTATCGCGACTCTTCCTCCACCACGACAACTGGTGTAGCCACCCTCCCCAAATCGACAGACATTACAACGTGAGAGGCCTCGCCGAACCCTAGCTATCGAACGCGAGGAAACTTGAGGGAGCGAGAGAGAGCGTGGTCTCGAGCAGAGAAAACAAACTCGATTTGATGTCTGAAGAAAAAAAAACTTGCGATTTCCATGTTTGCCATCATCCCCTTTGTGTTCGCCATTTTTTTTAAAAGAATCGACTCTCGGTCGAATTGAAAACGAGGAAGAGATGAATGATTTTTGTTTTTTATCGTCCCTTATTGTGTTTCGTTTGAAAATGTCTTCGTTCTGAAGGATGGGAATAGAAGATGTGTGATTTAAACAAAAGTGTTTGTCGGCTGGAAGATGAAGGATAGCATGATGTTATAAAAAAGAGAAACATCGATATGAAAGGAAGTCGGCGTGCTGTCCTGGCTGCTACAGTGCTTAATTATATATATTTTTTGTTTTTTTAAATCAAATGCAAAACGTCTAGAAAATACAACTTACAACTTCGAGTTCCCATCGAGGCGTGCCGCTAGGCGTTTATAACGTTGTAACCCTATTCCGAACGCAAAAGAAAAGGTTTCGATCCTAATTCGATCGTATGGAGAAGTTAGCTTTTGGACCAGTTATTATATTGAATTTTCGATAAAAATTTCAACGCGTTTACTTACCGTACGCTCACACAACAACTCCGATCAAGATGGAATTTGAAATCCGATAATAATACAATATTACGGATCCAATGGAACTGGTTTCATCGAATTCCGAGACTGTGCCTTGGAAGGCTATTTTTCTAAAATTCAATTTAAACGATAAAATTTTAAAACTAAACAAACCACTGTTAATTTCAATTTTACAACTTCTATGATCCTCAGTACTATCAATATAAATTTTTCAAGCCTTCAAATTATTTTTTAATAGGCCCAAAACTCCATATTCAACAATTTACCCAACTTCACTTATTTAATTTAATAATTCAATTATCAAATAAATTGTGATATTCGTAATTCAAGATAAATTGCTCTAATGAATATTTAAAATCAATTAAATATTCCTATTTTAAATGCTTGAAAATTTCGGGTCGTCACACTAAGTTAAAAGTTATAACTTGAATGAAAGAAATCTTTGATTTAGATTTAATGAATGATTTGGGAATATTGTCCCTAAATTAAAAATTATAACTTGAATGAAAGAAATCTTTGATTTGGACTTTATGAATGAATTGAGAAATGTTAAAAGTTATAGCTTGAATATAAGAAATCTTTGATTAAGATTTAATGAATGATTTGGAATGGTTTTCCTAAGTAAAAGAGAAAATGGTTTGGAATTATTCCAGGATTTAAGAAAGGTTTAGATAAACCAAATAATTTGATAAATAAGGCTTAATGATTCCATATTCTCTTGAAAAGAAAATGGAATAAATTGAAGAGAATATATCTAAGAAAGATATTTGATTTAAATAAATGATGAAGTAATTGATTGATGATTGATATCCACATATGAACTTAACATATTTTAAAGCGATGATTGGCTTCGAAGGAGTTGAGATCGGATTTGAGTGATTCCTATCCGAAAACCACTTCGAACCAATTTACGTGTTCCAAGATTGAAAATGTTTGAAGACGGAGATATTAAGACGAATAAAAAGAGGGACTACTTGTTCATTAATTGGGGATAAAATCCTGATTTACTTTTTGTAGTAGTGGTCTCTTCCTTATGAAAAATCTTAGACAAACAATTGCTTCTCGCCTAGTAATGGCCGAGGAAAGTATCTTCGGATTCGTTCGAATCATAGAATGAACTTGCATGGATAGATGTCTAGCAGTGCTTTTTCTGAGATTACGTACACTGGTTTTTAAAAACATACATTTGTAGTGGCGGGGAATGCAACTTCTCTTTGCTTAACACCCTCCTTGAGACGTACAAGCTCAAGGTATGTATTTTTGTGGAAGGAAATTAGAAGTCAACGGAATTGGCAATGTGGTATTCAAAGTGAAGAAGATGTGCTATGTGAAAAGATAATCGTCCTCATCACCTGAAAATGACAGAAACAGGGTAGAAGCTTAGGTCTATCCCATTTAAGAGACGTCATCATCCTTCTAGATTTACTCTGCATGTGTCTAAGTATGTGGTGAATTTATGAATCGGGTAACCGTTAAAATTTGAAAACCACCAGGGTGATGACATATTCGGTACTATCCAGCGTGACGGGTAGGCCAGTCTTGTGTTGGTTTAGGCGTTCAGTATCTAGACCCTAGGGGCATCCCTCTAGAGGTGTACTTTTGGAAGGTAGTCCCTTACCTTGTCATTCATATGGAATCTATTCTCAAATAAGTACCATCGGATTTGTTTGTAGAGCCTATTATTCGTAATTTAATAATGGTAACAATTTCAGCTAAAATTAATAAGTTTATTTGCAACGTTTTCAAAGATATGTCATTAGAAATAATATAAAATGTTTTGATATATAAAAGCGATTTAGTTACCATAATGTAAAAACTTATCCGTGTTAATGTGTGGGCATGGTCTTATGAGATACTCTTTCTTTTCAAAGAATTTTATTCAAAGGCTGATATATGACACTGTCATTTATATTTGAGTTTCTCTCGCTGGTTTATCAAGCCTGATCTAGGTATTTTTCAATACAAGGGTCAAATCCAAGTAGTTTCATGTTTAGTTGAAAATGGTTGGAGTTTCCAGAGGAGAAGTGGATATCTTCAAATGGGCGTATTCGATTATCTGCTTCAGTTGTTTGATGTCTGTCAACATTTGTAAGGACAGATGTTTATAACTGTCCAAGCTGAATTTTGGTTAGACTCTGATATTGTATTTCAAAATTTCTTCTGTAAAGATTATTATTGAGATAATATATGTTATTCCATTCATGTGAGATTCTGTTATGTCTTTATTTTCTTTCTACCGTAATGATCTGTCTTTTCGTGCAATTTGAGTAGGACATGTGTAGTTTATTGTCGGCTCAAAGGGTACAGACATTTAGTAGCAAAGCGTAAGGCATTAGTGTCTGTCAATGTAAAAAAGTGACATAATATTCGGTAAGGCGTGTGGGAAACGGTGTATTATAAATTATACGAACGTGAATGGATCTTAAGGCTACTTTAACACTACAAGAGGAGTGAATAGTGTTTTATAACTTATATGGAATTTCTCTAAGTTAGTTTAAGATTTTAAATTCAAACACAAATAATCAACATATATATATACATATATTAACAGGCAGTCACATAGATATATATATATAAATAAAGTAAAAGTGAGAGAGATGACATCATGAGTTTTATTCTAGTCCGGATTAACCAATCCCATGTCAAGTCCTGTAAAGGGTATGTACAAATTTCCTTTCCAACGCCTACTTTAATTAGGTAGTAAGTAAACTAAAATACAATCTCGATTTCAAGGTAACGAGATGCAATCTCTTAACTTTCTGGGATTAGGGTGGATTTTCTTAATTTAACTAGAAACAAGATCACCTATTTGATTTAAACAGGCAACATGCACACCAACTTGATTTAAACGGACAAAAAGCACACCCCCTTGATTTGAATAGGAAACGAGTATACCCACACGAATAATAGTAGAGAAATGTTGATTTCAAATACAAATCGTTATATTTTGGATAAAGAATATCCTATAACACTTTGATCGCACTTTGATCCTTAAATTGATAAGAGAATACTTTCAAATCAGTGAGTAGACAATAGAGAGTAAATGTAGTAAAGTGGAGATTGAGTTTGAATGAATTTGAAGAGTATAGAAAGTGGATTTTGTGAAATTTATAATGAGAATTTGGAGTATGAAGAATATAGAGAAAATAGTTATTAAATTTTTTTTTTCAGTTCCCTTTATATAGTGTATGAAGCAATGTGTCTATTCAGAAGAGATGTAACCCAAAAAAACACATCTATTCAAAATTCAAGACTCCTCTTCAAGGGTACATATGTCGACATACTTGCCTATGTTTTGAAAAACAAAAACACTTTTGAGGTATTTAAAAAATTTAAACTATTGTAAAATTATTTAAACATAGTTTCTAAATACATTAATATATAAAACTCATATAAAATATTTATAGAAATGAATTTTTAAAAATAAAGTAAATATTTAGAGAATAAAATAAATATTTAGAGAATAAAATAAATAATTTGATAAGTGAGTATTCAAAGAAAAGAAAGTTACTATTCAACAAATTTAACAAATTAGTTCAATGTCTATTAACTATAAACTATAGTCTCGAACTCTCCTTGTCTTTGTCTCTAAAATCATGAGTCTTCAAATACCTTGATTATCTCTGAATCTCGATCTCTAGTCTTTTCAATGATCAGTCTTCAAACTCGATTATCTTGTTCCTGTATAAATCTAAATAATATCCTACAAAATATTCTACACAACTTGAGAAAAAATTAATACCTATATTTATATGGTTGTTGTCATCAAAATTAATATGTGTGATATTAACAATCTCTCGAGTTTAGATGATGACAACCATGTAAATATGTTTATTATAAAATATAATGCAACTCCTCCAAAATTGGTTAATTCCCTTATTTTGAATAGCCCCCCCCCCTTAGTATATGCATGTATTATATTTTATATTTTTCTCACCTTTTGTCATCAACAAAAAGAGGTAAGGAAAAATAAACCCCTTTAAATATGACATATATTGAATAATATGAAATGTGATATTGTTGTATATGGAATCAAAATCAATACTTATTATAAAATTTTGGAGCAAAAATATATATGTACAATTATAAATACATCTTATTTAATGATCATTCAAGATATGTCATTAATGTCAAACAATCTAACTTAGAACAAAGCAAATTATGTTATCAAACCAAGACAAGCTTCACACTTCTTACAGAGTTCAAATACAAATCATACTATGAACTCAAACAACTTGATAAGTTCAATTCTAAACAATCAAAACTTATACATATATGCCCAGAATGCAAATTATTGTTTTTTTTAATTATTAGAGATTTGTGAATGGAACAATTTGGATAGTGAAGACAAAAGTTTCCCTTTTGTTCAACTAAATTTCCATGAATATAGTAATTAACCTCTCCTATGCAATGCGCTCTGTCTTCATCTTCATCCTTATTAGCATCATCATTCTCTTCTTCTTCATCATCTCGATTCATAGGTTTGTTAATTGCAAGATTGATTTGAGTATTTCCCTCTTCAATCATTATTGAATTTTCTTGATTATTCAATAGATGCATTTGCAAGTTCCTTAACATTCTTCCCTACTGCTTTTGTGCATTTTTAATGCATACTTCAATTGCAATAAGCATGGCGATGACAAAGGGGTATGTGCTTCAATTCCTTTTCAATATTGCCTAGTTTAGAGAATGTGAAGTCATAAAATAGGCTTGTTTCTTCTTGATCCATTTTTGATTAATTGATTTTGATTTTTCGTAAGGAAGAAGATGAAAAAATGGGTTAGAGTCGAAATATGGTAGTTAAATAATTGGATTTTGAATTATGAAAGGAGGGAAAAGCAGTTCTCCAAAAATGGCCAGGTATGCTGACATATACTACATAGGTATGTCAACAGATACAGAGTAATTTCATTTTTCATTTTTCTTATTAATTTGTAAATAAAAGTTGTTGTTATTTATATTTCTATAAATGAACATTTTCCAAGTTCTCTTCTTAATTTGATGAAACTAGTTTGTGCTAATGGTTTAGTTAGAATATCAGCTATTTGATTTTCAGTATTTATAAATTCTAGTGTAATTATTTATTTATTTATGTAATATTTTAGGAAATAATTTCTTATATCTATATGTTTTGTCCTCACATGATGTGCTGCATTTTTAGACAGATTTATTACACTAGTGTTATCACAATACATTGGCTACTATTTTAAATTTAAACTGAAATCTCTTAGAGTCTGTTGTGTATAGATAACCTATGAATAGGCTAATGCTGCTGATATATATTCTACCTCTATTGTGGATAGAGATTTATAATTTTGCATTTTACTAACCAAGATACGAGTGAGTGTCCTAGAAATTGATAGGTTCCAATTGTACTTTTTCGGTCGGATTTAAATCTAGCATAATCAACATCACTTTATGATGTTGAGTCAAATGCATCTTCTTTTGGATAAAATCGTCCATATTCTAATGTGTTGTTAACATATCTTAAGATGTGTTTTAATGCTTTAAGATGTGTATCCTTAGGTTGTGACTTATATCTGGTACATAGACATACACTATGCATGATATCGGGTCTACAAGTTGTGATATAGAATAAAGATCTGATCATACCTCTTTATAGTTTTTGATCAACATCTTTTGAGTTGTCTTTTTTATTAAGTTTCTCACTAGTTTACATGGGTGTTGGTTTACCACTTGTGTTGGACATTCCATATTTCTTTACCAATTATTTAGCGTATTTTTCTTGACTTACAAACATTCCATTGTTTAATTGTCTAATTTGTAAACATAGAAATAATGTTAATTCTCCCACGTGACTCGTTTCAAATTCCTTAGTCATTATATCAGCAAATTTTAATTTATTTATTCATTTATTGACCTAGAAATAATGTCGTCTATGTATATTTGTATAAGTTGAATATCATTATTAATTTTTGTTATAAATAACGTAGTATCTACTTTACCTATTCCAAAATTATACTATATTAAATATAATACGAGTCTTTCGTACTAGGTACTTGTTTTAAACCATACAAAGCCTTTTTTAATTTTTAAACATGATAAGAGAGTTTTTCATCTTCAAAAAGTAGGGGTTGTTCAACAAATACATATTCTTTAATAAAATCATTTAAAATACACTTTTCACATCCATTTGAAATAATTTAAAACTATTATGGTTTGCAAAAGCTAGTAGAATCCTTATGGCTTCTAATATGGCAAAAAGGGAATAGGTTTCATCAAAGTCTATTCCTTCATCTTAGTTGTATCCTTGTGCAACTAATCGCGCTTTATTTATTATGACTTCTCCTTGTTCATTTGGTTTATTTACATAAACCCATTTATTCGAATTACAAAATGATTGTTTGGTCGTAGAACTAATTCACAAACATCACTTTGAGTGAACTGATTCAGTTCTTCTTTCATGACAAGCATCCATAAATTATCTAATGAAGCTTCTTTTGGATTTTTATGTTCGTTATTTGAAATAGATGCTACATTATTAATCTTATTTAGTTTATTTCTAGTTCTTACAACCGATTCTATACTTCCTAGAATAATTCCCTCACGATGGTCTTTCAAAAAATTTGTCTCTTTGTTTGGATTTAAAATTGTCGGTATTATTAAATTCATTGTTAGTAGTTTTATTATTCTCAGTAGGATTAAGATTTTCTTCCCCATCATTACTAACATTGGATATTTTAAAATGTTCATCAAATGAAACATGTAAATTTACTTCAATAGTGCTAGTTCTAGTATAAAAAACTCTATTGGCCTTACATCTATTTGAATATAATAAATGTACCTTTATCTAATTTAGCATCAAATTTATCTAAATTATCAATTGTATTTAATATAAAACATTAACTACCAAAAAATTTAAAACATGATACTTTTGGATTTTTATCAAAAAATAATTCATAAGGTATTTTTTTAGTGAATGGTCTTATTATAATTCTATTCAAAATACAACATTTTATAGTAACCGCTTCAGCCCAAATTATTTGGGTAAATCACTGTCATTTAGTATAGTCCTTGCGCATTCTTGTATAGTTCTATTTTTACTTCTACAACTCCATTTTATTGAGGAGATTTAGCCAAAAAAATTATGTGTAATTCTTTTGTTGTTACAAAGCTTTCAAAAGTTTCGCTCTCGAATTCTCCTTAATGAGCACTTCATACTATTTTAATTGACTTTTGATTTTGAATTTCCTTAGTGAAAATTTTAAACTTTTTAAATGCATCACTTTTATGTTTAAGAAATATTATCCAAGTATATCTTCAAAAATCATCTACTATTACAAATACATACCTATTATGATTGATGATTGTACTTGTGATGATCTAAAAAGGTCGAAGTGAGAAAGTCCTAAGCGATGAGTAGTCAAAATCATGTCTTTTGATTTAAATGGAATTTTGTGAAGTTTTCCGAGTTAACTAGCATCATAAAGACTATTAACACTAAAACTCATTTTTCGAAGTCCTCTAACAAGTTCATATCTGACTAATTTGGATAAATTTTAAATTTTAAATGACCAAATTGTTTGTGCCAAATCCAATGGTCATTAAATTCGGCCAAAAGACAGAGACTGTCATTAGACGCTTTCATACTTAAAATGTAAATGTTACGTTTCCTAACTCCTTTAAAACATGATTCTAGACTCATTATCCTCGATGTCGCAAATATCTTTTCGAAATTAGTTTTCAAACCCTAATCACATAATTTAATAATACTAAGAAGATTATGTTTTAAATTTCCAACTAACAAAACATTAGAAATAATAGGAATTTTAGAGTTACTAATGGTGCTGATGCCGATAATGTATCATTTTGAGTTATCTCCAAAGTTAATTGTTCCTCTGTCTTTCTGAACTATGTCCTTTAAGATATCCTGATTTCCATTCGTGTGCCTTGAGCATCCACTATCGCGTATTCATTTTTCCTTTTTCATTTGTAATGTTTGGTTATCAGGTGTCTGTTCGCTCTATACCATTTAACATACATGTTCCTATAGATTTACATTATACGCTTTCAGATAATCAAATGACTTTTCAATATTATTAGTTCCTAATCTAGTTGAGGGTAACATACAACATTGGGTTTCTTTAAAAGTGTTAAAAATGCACTACCGGTAGCAATTTATACTTTTCAAACATCAAATAATAAATTTTGAATACCTTATGCTCTGATACCAAATGTGGGAAATGGTGTACTATAAATTATAAGAATGTGAATAGATCCTAAAACCACTTTAACATTAGATAGGGTGAATATAGTTTTATTACTTATATGTAAGCTTTCTAATTTAGTTTAAGATTTAAATTTAAACACAGATAATTAATATAGATATATATTAATAGGTAGCCATAAATATATATAAATGTAATAAAATAAAAGCAAGAGAGATGACACCAATAGTATTATACTAGTTCAGATTAACCAATCATACATCCAATCTTGTGTAATGTATGTACAAATTTCCTTTCTAACGCCTACTTTAATCAAGTAGCAAACAAACCAGAATACAATCTCGATTTCAAGATAACAACATATGCCTTCCTAACTTTTCACGCTTAGGGTAGACTCTCTTGATTTAAGGACAACAAGATCACCCACTTGATTTAAATGGGCAGCAAGTACATCCACTAGATTTGAGAAGGCAACAAGCACAACCACTTGATTTGAACGGGTAACAAGCATTCCCACACAAATAATAGTAGAGAGTTGTTTATTCCAAATACAAAGAGTTATACTTTAGATAAAGAATTTCCTATAGTCCTTTAATATCACTTTGATCTTTGAATTGATGAGAGAATAATTCAAATAAGTGAGCAGATTGTAGAGAATGAATATAGTAAAGTATAGGTAGAATTTGAATGATTTTGAAGAGTATAGAAAGTCGATTTTTTAAAATAAATAATTAGAATTTGGGGTAAGAAGAATATAGAGAAAATAGTTACTAAAATTTGTTTTCCAATCTCCTTTATATAGCGTTTGAAGGGATGTGTCTATTCGTGAAGAAATATTACCAAAAATTGCAACTATTCAAAATTCAAAAGACACCTCTCCAACGGTACATAAGTCGACGTACTTATATAGGCTATGCTGACATACTTGTATATGTTTCCAAAAACAACACTTTCAAGGGGTTTCATAATTTTAAACTCTTATAAAATTATTTATACATGGTTTTTAACTACTTTTGTATATAAAATCATATAAAAATTTTGTAGAAATATGTTTTTAAAAATAAATAAATGTTTAGATAATAAAATAAATAATTTGATGAGTGAAAAAAGTAAGTTTTTATTCAAGGACGTTGACAAATTAGTCTAATGTCTATTAACTATAAACTATATTCTTGAAATATTCTTGTCTTTGTCTCTAAACTCATGGGTCTTCAAATATCGTGATTATCTCTGAATATTGGTCTCTAATCTTTTTACTAATTAGCCTTCAAACTCGATTATCCTATTCTTGTATAAATTTGTATAATATATATAACTTGGAAAAACATTAATACCTATACTAACATGGTCGTTGTCATCAAAATCAATATATGTGGTATTACCCAGGTGTTGTAAGCCATGTATGGCGACCAAATGTCTAAAGAAGACATATTCCGAGGTGATGGTGTAAGGCCTATATGGCATCCAGAGGACCGAAGATGACATACCTTTGGTAGTGGGTCTAAGGCCTTTATGGCATCTCTATGTCTAAACAAAATATCCATAAATGAAATACCAAGGCATAAGGCCTTAGTGGCTGCTGCAAATAAAATAAATATGAAGATAGGAAAAAAGAAAGTCATAATGCCTTTATGTCGAAAGTAAAGAAAATAAAAAAAATAACATTAAGGAATAAGGCTTTCGTGGCAGCCAAAAGCATAATTACATTGTCATTTCTAAGAAATAGGATAAGGCCTAAGTAGTAAAATGGAAGACTATATTTATTCCTGATAATGATGAAGTAATAAGTGTAAGGAACATACATACATGACACGACTTGTGCTATTTTCATGTTGACATGTTTCGTGCTTAGCGGTGTAGTCTTACCATATGTTGTGTTCAGGGTAATGTATTACTCACACCGAGCTTTATGTTTGATCTATGTTTTTATTATTGTTTTCTCCATCAACTCGTGGGTATGTGATTGAGTAGGTTGAGTTTATGGGTTAGACATGTACCTTTAGAAGGACAATTAAAGCAGGTCAAAGATGAAACATGAGGCTTATAAGCTAATAAAAGTTGTTTGATTCTACTATTTAAGTGTTCATGTCGGCATCATCGTATGTCGGGCTTAACACTCTATTTATGTTCTATTGTATTTTGACCCTACATTGGCATGTTTTTGGGTAAATGAAGACGTAAAAATTATTATGAATTTTTTGATAATGAATATATTAGGTTGATCTATGTACTTAAACTGTTATGCATATACAATGAACCCACTCTATCTTGAAGGATAATTCTAAGGTGACTGTAGTATGTTGTGATTTTGTTTTTGAGTTTTAGGATGGAGGATGTTATTGTTTGGTATCATAGCTTAGGTAGGGGACACCTATGTAAGATAGAGCCTGAAATATTTAAGTCGTTAATAGAAAACAAGCTTTTTGGGGGAGGGTATACACTACTACATAACATACTTGTACTTTGCTATGTGTATGTTTGTGTATGCATATAGATAGATTTATCTATCCTTTTTTTGTTCACTCCCTTTCCTTCTATTTCTAATAAGGGTCTACTTAACAGAAAATGCAAGATGGTTAATAGGATTGGGAGATTTACATTAGGAGGGTCAAGTATGAGAAGAGATGTTGACAGTGTTCAAGCTAATGGCGAAGGTGGGGAGTCATCCCTAAAAGTAGGATTTGAGGTATAGATGCAAGCTCCCACCATAGGTAATAAGATATGAATGTGCTATTCCAGTAGTTCATGAAAAAAAATGCAAAAGTAGGTTCTGTAGCAAGTACAAAAGCAAGCCTCGCATGTTCTAGGTTGTTAGAGATAACATTAATAAGATGAATTAAGACTTTCAAAGCATGGGTGGGGAAATGTTTAGTGGAAGAAAACTGGCTTTGGAAGTAGGTGATTTTCTAAATATGTGTGAAAGAATCTAGGAAGACCCAGAGTGCACTGGTGCCCAAAAGGTGAAGTTAGTATCCAAACAGTTTAAAGGGTTGGTTTGTATTTGGTGGGAAATCATGAGGGTGTGTGGCAACCAGCCTTTTACGATACCCTAAATATTTGCTGATCAATACAAATATTTGAGATACTATAAAAAAGACAAAAGGCCATATAAATTCAAACTTGATTAAACTCTACATTTTGACATGACCTTTGTGTAATTTGCAGCGCAAAAACAATAATATATAATATGAAAGTATAGATGAAATCATATGGAGGCATAAAAAATGCACACTGGCCTAACTGATGATGTGTGTGTGTAAAGAGACACCTAAATACATAAAATGAGGAAGTCCTTAATCTGGACAAATCTCTACATAAACTCTATACAATGGAGTGCCGAATATGTACATCAATAAAATGCATGGTCTCATACATAATTACAACATCTGATACATATTATCATACATGGACTGATCATAAATATAAGCTCATCTCTAAAACCCAAAAGTCCAGCTCTCTAGCTAGCTCATCCCTAAAATAAACTTGTTACTCAGACCACTCTGTTGGGAGTAATCATAAGTTACAAAATAGGAAAATAATAGAGAGGAAATAAGGGTCAAACAGAAGTCTAGTGAGGGGAACCAGCCTCATAATATTGTAATTAAAATACAGATATACATTCTAACATGCATTGGATCTATGTGACAAATCATGAGTTAAAATTACCATTCTAATTATATTAAGTATCAACAACATGAATAGACGAGTGAAGGGATAATACTACACTCCACAATAAATATGCCATACACGTCTAATTCATAGTCAAACCCGAAGTATTAGGTAAATTCGTCTACAATCATATTATGTAGAAGTATTTACAAATATATCTGAGCATACATGTTGGCCACAAACCCCGAAATACCTGTAAATACAGACCCGATTATGCTATATAATCAAGCATCCCCATACCTAAAGACCCACGAATCATATACGAGAAGTATCCAACGTCAATGCTATTTGAACATCTACAGTCAATACCCATGCCGAATTGCCATTGGCTACCAAAGAGAACTATCGAGAGCCACAACAATATTTTGGACTCCCTTGAAAACCAATAACTCAAAGGAAGTTGATCTGTTGGTCCTGTCATAGCATCCAATCGTACTACGAAATAATATATGACCTAATCTAGACTAGCATTCCAGTCTCTCTCCGTCCCTGCTCTGGGATCATGTCTACAAGTCATGTCGTTTCAATGGTAAAATGGTTTACCTTTACAAACCCAATATACTTTGATTGTCTATGAATATACAATCCGAATTCATTCTAGCCCGTGCGAATGAATTTCATTAGAACTCTGAAGCCCCATCAAGATATAGCATTCCATAACTTTGTCCGAGCAAAACCAAAGGCCCTCCGAGCCTAGGCAATTTCTTCAAACCCAGAACCTTGAAAACAGATTCCGACCGGAAACAAAATGCTGATGTGCTTAGCGCGACAGTATTGCAAGACATTGCCCGTAAGGCGGTGCACTTTGCATTGTCTATACAAGGTAGTGCTTAAACACTTAGCACTGCCCTGTACAAGGTAATGCACACACTGCCTTTAAAGGGCGGTGCACAACACTGCCCTGAACAAGGCAGTGCACAGCACTGCCTTGTGCAGGCAGTGCGACCGACATAGTCTTTCATAGGGCAGTTATTTTGCACTGTCTTGTGAAGGCATGAATGCACTGCCTTTCACACGGCAGTGCGACTTGCACTGCCCTGTGAAAGGCAGTGCACTACCTTCTCAGGGAGGGCTTTAGTACTACCTTTCACAAGGTAGTGCGACCTGCATTCCCTAGTTAAGGTAGTGCACAGCACTGCCTTCACACAAGGCAGTGCGACCTGCACTACCTTGTTAAGGCAGTGCACGTACTGCCTTGCACAAGACTATGCACAACACTACCTTCCACGAGACAGTGCACATCACTTCCTTTCACAAGGCAGTGCGACCAGCACTGCCTCGTGAAATGCAGTGCACAGGCCGCACTACCTTTTTACAAGGCAGTGCACATCACTGCTTTGTAAAAGGCAATGCCTCCGGCGTTATTCAAAATAGAGACGGTTTTTTTTTTCTCGGCCTTCCAAGGGGTTCTAGGTTATTTATACCCATCAGACGATCAAATTGGGTATTTTTCTTATTTTTTTCACTTTCGGGTAATCTATCACAACTTTAATTAGTGATGTAGTCTTCTTGCTCCTCATTTCCAAACTTTTTATTTATCATCCAAATTTGGTTGCCCTCATTAATGAACACTTTCCATCAATAATACAACTTGATTACTATTGCAATAGCAATCATTATAATTTGGTTATTATTCTATTATACGCTTTCTTCATTTTTTCAGCATGATTTACATCATTCGCAAGCTCTCTTATATCATAGTTTACTAACATAACCTATTAAAAATCATACTTTTATCACTTTTTACAATAGTGTAACGATTTATGATAATTACAAATTTAAATTTAATAAGATTTTGGTGTTTAATATTGGAAGAAATAAAAATTTGATTTATTAATGAGAAAAATAACTAGAATAAATTTAAAAATACTAATTTAATATAATTGATAATTATTTTAATGTAATTCCAACCAATCTAAAATAATATTAAAGTTGATCTGGATATAAATTGTAAATAAGGAAATAAATTTAATGTTGTATTTAATGGTGAAGTGTATGTAATTGATGGAAATTGGCCAATATAGAATAATTAATCAGTATGTGAATTTATTAGTTTCTTTGTTAACAGTAAACATAGGAATGTTTTTGAAATTGTAAGTATAATAAATTATTTAATTACCATTTCATTAATTAATTCGTCGAAATTGATTTGGAAATCAATGGAAATTAATGTAGTTAATTATTGCATTTAATATGGTAAAAGACGATAACTGAAAAATATAGATGTAAAAAATGTAAACTAATGTTAATCATATCCATACGGTGATAGTTGGTTGAATAATAAGATGTAAACCAAAATAAATGAATTCATCGGAATTTAAATCATAATTAATGAATTCATTACAATTGAAATTGAACGCTGTAATTAGTACAATATTTAACATTAGATTTGACATGGAAATTTATTATAAAAGATTATAAATGACTGGGTAATCAAAAATGATAAAAATTGGCTAAATTTTGGATATGAATTGAAAGGTGATTAAATTAATTTAATAATAATTTATTTAATTAACGTGAAAGTAATCATTTTGGCCACCATCTTGGATTTTGAAGAAACTAGTTTCATCAGATCCGTAATGGCGAATTATTGTAGGATTTCATGTTTCGCAGCGATCAGACTTATCGTTTGATCGTGAGTGCTTGCAACGCGTAGAAATCAATTTAATGAATTCAATTGAAATAAGCTGATTTTAAAATCTAACTTCTATATACAATGGAATTAAGATTTGAAACTAGTTACATTGAGTTTAAAAATATCGAAAACATCTATTTGGATATATGGGATGACCTAATTTCGTTTCGAAAACGAAACAGGCTTTTCGGGTTCATGCAATCGTTTCGACCAATTCTGTACAATTCATTCTTATCTGTTCATATCCATATAAATTGATTTCTTTTCTAAACCTTAGCAGCTTTTTTATTTCTATCTGTGCGTAAAATTCCTTCCTATCTCCTCTTTCTAATGGCAGACAAACCAAAACCTAAATCCCAATTCAATTTTCAAATCAAAAAACCAATTTCAAAAATTCAGACTCCCCATACCCTAGCAAATTATATATCATTGGGAAGCTCTCAATGAGCGCAATTCACTACATTGATTTGTTTTATGATTCGAATCATCATTTGGCAAGAAATCAAGGAACTTTTTCAACCATCCATTTCTAGGGTTTTCGATCCAACGGTGGATCGTCGACCGATTGACTATCGGGGAGCGGCGTTTGGAAGAGAATGGATAGCAGTTCATAGTGGCGGTGTTCGTTCATACCAAGGTCATGTCAAATCGCTAGAAAATGGTGACAAAGGCAGCGGCGGTGGAGTGAACTACGGCAGGTGGTGGACGGTCGCGATTTCAGGGAGGGGATGCCTGGACTTGGCAAGCATGGTGGAGTGGTCAGATCTGAACGATGGGCCCTCAGGCGACGAGTAGCAAGCAATGTTGGCGGAGGAGCTGTACATACTCGAGCGTGGTTTGAACGAGATGCTGCTAGGGTTTGTGGACGAATAGATGATGTGTCGCTTCATTTTGTACTTTGTTTATTTTATTTAAATTTTAATATTCCAATCGTTCTAATTTTAATATCTTCTACATACGAGGTCAGATTCATGTACGGTTTATTATGGCAGGATCGTATCGAAATTTCGAAAATTATGGAATTAGTGGGCCTAATTTTGAGACTTTTTGAATTTGGGTCTTAATTTGGATTTCAAACCGATTTGGAATCAAATGTGAGTGTTTTATCCCACTCACAGCTACTAAATTATCTTATGTTAGCTAAATTAAATTTATAATGTGATTAGAAATTGATTTATTGTTGTTTGGTGTATTTAAATCGTCATTCCAGTTAAATTTGAATTTTATTATAATTTCCATTTAATTTAATATTGAATTTAAATTGTTAATTGAATGCCTAATACTGATAACCATTTTATTCATTGTTGGTTGAATTGAATGATGATTGTGTTGCATATATAATTGTTGATATTGGATGACTAGATGTTATATTTATATATTGTTTCAAATTGCATGTTCCTCAGTTATTGTTAGGAAAATCACTATAGGTTGAAATGATACATACCCGAACGGTCTTATAGATTAGGAAAAAATCGCTATGGGTTAAAATGATAGACCTGAGCGATTTTATGGATTTTAAATTTTTAATTGGGAATGCGAATTGAAATGATATATACCCGTAAATTAAAATTATTGCAGGTTGAAATGATAGATATATGTATCACTTGACCAGAGGGTAGGAAATTATATACGGACATCAGTGTAACAACCCTGGTTTTTAGTGATTACCTATAAGTATTAAACTATAACGCTGGTAAGAATTTAAAATTGAGAATTAAAATTTGTTTGGAATAAATAATTAATTATGGGAATAAAATGAGAAAGTAAAGTTCTGTAAACTTTATTATAATGGATTGAGTTACTAATAAGTGGAAGATGATTTTTATTTGGTGATAGTACAATAATTTTATTAATTGTTACCATTTACTTCTTTTAATAATTTTTAAAAGGAGTAATTGATTTAAGTGTGTTTCATTTAATAAAAAGATGAAATTCGGTTTAAAAATATGATTTGATCATAAAATTGAGTTTAAAATGGTTTGGTAAATTTTATTACACAAGAAGATTATTTTTGTGTAATTTTTGGAGTTAAAAATAGTGATTTATGTGATTATAAGTGTAGTTGGCTATTTATTTAAAAATTAAGGTTTTTTAATAATAAAAATATTTTATAACCAAATTAATCTTTTTATTAAGTAAAAAATACTTTAATTAACATGTAAATAAGGTTTCATAATTTTATCATGTGAAAACTTTGAAACATTTGATTGTTTGTTTAATAACATAAGTGTTTACTAGTGTATTAAGTGGCAAATGGATTAATTTAAGCTATTTCTTTTATTAATGGGCCTTAAGCCCATTTATTCACTTAGTCAGTAGAAAGAAATGAGGAATATCTCATCTTCCTTCTACGTACATTTACTTCTCTTTACCGTCAAAATTCCAAAAAGCTTCAGATAGTGAGAAACCTATTTTCTCTTGTAAGCTTTAGCCAAAAATCTTCAAATTAAACTTAAATCTTGTGCTTTTAAAATCATATTAGAGCTAAATCAAAGGTAATCAAAATATAAAACCATTTATTCGTTAAAAATCAAGTTTTGAAAGTGTTTCTCTGTTAACAGTACTTGTTTCCTCTTGCATGTCCTTGTTTCAAGTTTATACAGGTTTTTGAAGCTCAAAATTTAAGCAAAGCTCCAACCTTTCAGCTAATAATTCTAGGTTTTCCTCAAGTATAGCAAGATGAGTTGATAACTCACATTATCTAGTTGCTGCAATGCTCAAAGAGCAAGTTTCCTATGCAAATGCATACTCTATAAATAGTTTTTGTTTCAGTTTTTCTTCCTTATGAAATCTGATCTGATTGCCTACCTTGAACAACTGTAACTTTCAATTCTAAAAACCAAAAGCTGCTGGATTTCCTTCAGTTTGCAGTTCATATGTTGTTCTATATGCCTACAAAATTTGGTTGACGTTCATTTGTATGTTAAAAGTTCACCTGAAAATCAGTTTGCAGCATGGAAATTCGCCGCAAATAAAATCACATGAGAAGGCTTGGCTAGGTCGACCGCTAGGTCGACCGCTAGGTCGACCATGCCTTCACATAGGTCGACGGTATGGCCAACCTATGAAGAGGAGAGGTTGACCTGGTAGTCAACCTAGGGGGCAATTTCCTCCCGTGTAGTTTTGCATTGACTCCTTTATTTTCCGATTCGTTTCCATCTTATTTTTCTTTGCTTTGCTTCTCCTTTCCGAGTTATTTTTGTGATGTTTTGAGAGCTACGATGCCTATCAATAGGCTAGCTAATTATTAAAGATTTGGAATTCAAATTTTTGAATTTTTTTGAATTAAATTTGAATTAGAATTCGAATATCAGTTGGAGTGATTTAATTTTTTTCTTCGTTTTCGAGCATGGATTTTTCCAAACCTTTATGAAATAATTTTTAAAAATTAATGGGAATTTAAAATAATTATTGTATAGTATTTTAAAAGTATTTTCAGATATAGAAATCTATTTATTCTCTATAATAAGGGAATTTTCAAATACGGTTTTCAAAATTGATTTCAAAAATTGGTTTTAAAAGCTTGTTTTCCAAAGTAAATTATTTTAAATATAAAATACATGTTTTTGCACTATTCGAACATATAAGAAAAAGAATTAAATGATTTGGAAAATCATGTGGTATGGGACGCATGCGTTAACTGTTTCAGTCAATTCCGGACTTGTACGACCGAAGTATTTCTAAGGTTATTGATTCTGAGTTATTTTGCCAATTTATGGCGTATTTTGAGTTTTATAGTTCCTATTTATAGGAATTATCTAAATTAGCCAATATTTTGCGAGTTTTGTGGTTTGAGATCTCCTATTATTAAGAGTTATGATCGATGAGAACCATCTCGATGTTTTTATACTTGCCGATGATATAAGGCAAGTATTGAGTTGGTGATTTCCTATTTTGAGATTTATGATTCATGAGGAACCAACACAAGATTCATTTACACTTGTTGATGAGATGAGACAAGTCATGAGATTTTATGAGTTTGGTTATGTTTTCCAGTGTGGCATCGGCTAGCGGTTAGTAAACCGTTTGGTGAGAACCTGTGGTATGGGACGCACCTTGCCACTTTTCAGGTTCCTAGTTGAGAGTTTGTGACACATTCACGAGTTATGCCAGTACTAGAGCTGTTGGGTTCATATTGGGTTGTTGTGTCCAATCTTTATCACGCTATTGTGCTCATCATGAGTTATGTGACTTTAGTCACCACGAGTTATGTGATTTCAGTCACCATGAGTATGACCTACGGGTCCATGAGTTTGCCATCTTTGGCATTTTTATATGAGATTTATAATCTCCTTCTTGGATATGTGTGTGTGTATTGATGATTTTGCCATTTTGGCATATTTTGAATTTTTAGATCACTCTATTTTGAGTTCTGTGTTTGCCATTTATGGCGTTTCTTGAGTTCTGAGTTTGAGACCCATCCTTTTTAGGAGATACGGTTCATTGAAACCATAATAGATGTTTTGGTATGTCGCCTATGATATGAGGCATTTATTTATATCATTTAAGTATTATTATTGAGTTTACTTCTTTTGAGGTCTTTGTACCCTTAAGTGACATTGGCTCACTTAAGTCAAGAGTGTGTTCCTTCTATTTGCCTCTTCTCATTTGAGAAGAATTATCACCTTGTATCTTATGCTTCATATTATGGACTATCCTTATTAACTGATTTTTTTAGCTTGACTGACCATGTATTTTATACTCGGGTCAGATCGAGTTGTTTTTGGTTAGCTATCACTTATGGGACTTAGCTTTGATGCATCTGCTTGGATATCAGCCTATCACTTTTATGTAGTTATATTCCTTTCTACTTGACTCTGATGTGTATTTTGATTAGATGTATATTATGTGGTCTTTGAACCACTTTTGTTGTATCATTTTGGATTGTAATGGGATGTATCAGTGTATATGTGTGTGTATATATATGATGTTTACTGTCCTATGATGTGATATGCATTCAGTTATTGTATTTTTTCTCTAATAGATCCATTAGCCACCTGTAGTTTTGTATTAAACATTTATTGGATATGTCGATCCACTTGAGATAGAAAAATATGTAGAGCACCAAATCGACATATTTGATAGATGTTTAAGACAAAGTTATAGATGGTCGCTCCTAACCAGCCTTATTCTCCGCATTAGCAGACAGTATTACCTAGTAATACTCTTTGTTACTATAGATCTCGGTGTGGGGCGTTATAGCTTGGTATCAGAGCCGAGTTCAGAACAAAGTAGGATAAAAGCATAACAGAACTTATATTACATTACAACAAAGTACAATATGAGTGAAAACATCATTCTTAACCGAACTAGTGTCTAATCGTGCTTTGACCTTTTCGATTCTTTGGGGTAGATGAATGGGAATATGTCTAGGAACGTGATCCTATAACTCCGTAGTATTCCTTAATAGATGAACCTTATTGATAATATCTACCCCTATGAATAATTCATTCTATCTTAACTTTCAGCTCATGGCTGGAAGAGAAAGAGGTCACACCTCGGAGGCTGAGCAGCCTAGTGGCTCACGTCCCGAAGGTGTGTACATGTCGGTCAATCAGATCCTAGAGCTTATACGGAGCATCTAGCCTCTAGCTCTATTTTGTTCTTCTCCTCCGTGCAAATCTGTATTTGCATGTATGTGCAGTGATTATTCTTATTTAGGAGGCAAGCCTTTCAAAGGTTCCGTGACCATTATTGAGGTCCAGGCTTGGCTTCACACATGCCAACGCATCTTCTCTCGCATGGATCTATCTGATCATCATCGCGTTCTTATAGCATCGAGTATGATGCAAGAACGTGCTCTCGATTAGTATGATCTTCTTATTGCATAGATTGATGAGTCTACCCTCACTTAGCAATAGTTTAGAGAGCGGTTCAAGCTTAAGTTTATGATCGAGTCCAAGAAATCTTCCCTTTCCCATCGCTTTATTGAGTTGAAGCAAGGGAAATCATCTATTTCAGAGTTTGTTTCTTCTTTCGAGTCTCTATCCAAGTATGGGTTTGAATTTATCGGCACTCCTCTAGAAAGAATCTTAGATTTGTTTCTTGTTTTGAAGAAATATTTAAAGAAATATCATATGCTTCAGCTTAAGCTATCTTTCGAAGAGCTTGTTGATTCGGCGCTTCACCTTGAAGTCGTCGAGAAGGAATGGGATAGTAGTGATGAGGCTGAGGTTTGCAAGAACCCAAACAACAGGAAACTTCTCTTCCAAGCATCCCAATCTTTTCTTCAGAAGAAGAAGAAGCATCTTGCCTCTAGTTCTCATTCTGGTGCAAGTTATCGTTCTCGTAAGTATTGTTTTAACTGTGGTTCTCATGATCACTTTATTTGAGAATGTTCTAAGCCTATCGTTTGCCGCACTTGCAAACGAGAGGGACATTGGTCTTCCAAATGCCCCAATTCTTCTAAGGGTCCTTATTCGGAAAAGCTCATAGTGATGGATGCTTTTGGTGGTTCATCTCAACCAAGAAGTACTCCTTTTCCTTTTCTTTAGAATTCTAATCTATGATATGATCATTCTATTTGTGTTCTCTTCGATTCGGGTGCTTCACCATCACTTATATCGAAGAAGCTTGATGGTGTTTTGCTTTTGATTGTTTCATGCTTTGTCACTTCTTAAGGATTATGAATCCTATCGAGGGACCTGCAACGTTAGTATTTTGTGTGTAGGGTTTTGAGATTATTTTATGTGTTTTCCTTTTCGTGAGTATTCACATGTTATTCTCGATTTTGAGATTTGTATGTTTTGGGATGGATTGGCTTGCTTGTTATCAAGTCCAATCCTCTGTTCTGGAAATATCCTATACACACACACACACACACATATATATATATTAGGTATCCTGATTTGGCTAATTTGTTTTTTCTTGTTCTTTTGAATGTTGATGATCCCGAAGTATCTTGATATGTTATTGAGTTTCGAGATGATGATGATATATCTCGAATTCTATCCATTGTGGCTATGTTGATTTCTGTGAGTCTGTTTCGGGATTGTTACCCAATCGAGCAATCGAGTATTGTGTTATCTCATTCCTGGTCCTTAACTCTTTGGTTATCCTTCCACGGGGATATCCACTAAGGAATGAGTTGATTAATTGAGTTTAATTGATAGATGTTTAAGACGAAGCTATAGATGGTCGCTCCTAACCAACCATATTCTCCGCATTAGCAGACAGTATTACCTAGTAATACTCTTTGTTAGTGTGGGTCTTGAGGTGGGATGTCATAGCTTATATCAAATAACACCAAATGAGTATACTGAAAGGATATCTCGAAAGAAACAAGAATGATAATATCAATTTCCATCATCTACGAGTTGTAGAGGATAGCGTCTCTTTTTTGCATTCTGTGCTTGTATGATTCTTATGAGTAGCTCGTGATATCATTTGATTGTTGAACATTCCATCTCATTCAGTCAATCTTGTGAATCGGGTATTCTGGGAATATCTTGAAGAGTTCTCTTAAGTGTTTTTTGATTTCGAGTTTATGCAACTATTTGATATGTATTTTAAGAGAAATTGGTATTTTTGTTATTATGAAATCTAAGAATATTTTATGTATTATATGTGAGGTATTTCTTTATATAGAAATGAGTTGTGTGTTGGTTGTCCATCGAGTGCTTTAAGAATTCAAGTTGATGCGCCTGATCAACGTTATCGATAGGAATTTTCTAAACGCTGTGATGATGCTATCAGACACGATAAATTGAGTTTTTATAAGATTGAGTTCAAAGTTAAATTATTTTGGGAATTGAGTACTAAATTATTTTTTTGAGTGGTGTAAGCAGCCAATGAATTATAGTGATGGTTAATTAAGTGGTGAGGCAGTTTTGATCACTTGATCAACTCTGCAACCAATAGGCATAATCATTCACTATTGCCAATAGCGAGGCAATGCCATTATATTGTTTTGAATTTATAGAGTTAAATATAAATAAGTTTCATTGTTAAAATGTTGTTTACTAGATTAAATATGTTTTGGCTTTTAAAATTAAAATGTCTATTGGATATTTTAATATGAAAGTTATATGTGATAAATTTGAAGCTTCTTTTCAAATTTTTGAGTGGTTTGAAAAAAAAAGAGTGATAAGATTTTAAATTTTACTTTAAATATATATTAGTACGGATTTATAAAAGATTCTTTTGGGAATTTAATTTTGTAATAAGAAGAATATGAATTTGAATTTGAGTCTTTGTAATACTTATTAAGTGCTATTGTAAAGAGTTTTGAAAAAATTTCAAGTGTTAAAGATTATGGTTATGATTATAAAATATTGAGTTTTGATACTCTAAGAATTTTTGATTGAGAGTTTGCACGTATGTTTTAGTTCATTGTGTCTATCTTGCTCTTGTACTCTTTTCTAACGACGTGCATTTATGTGGTCATTTAAATATGGTGCCCTTTGGAGAAACCATCTTTTGGTTGATCTATCTTGCCTCTGTTGTGTTTATCTTGTATCGTTGTGGTTCCTTCCGTAGTGTCATACGGAAAATCATATCAATAATCATTTTGTTGGTGAGAGTTTAGGTTGGAGTTGTACAAAATCCCAACCCTAATCGAGGAGCTTATGAGAAATCAATCTCATTTGACTGATCCTTTGTGTAGCATCTTATTGTATTCTTATTCGAAGGTGAGACGCCTTCGAAATCTTGTGTGTTGCTCGGAGAATTCAATGGTTCGCAAATCCTAATATTAGCACTTTGGAAGTCGTAGAATCAATCGAGCAAGTCTTAACTTGGTTTTCTACCATCCTATTTTGAGAATGTGAGAATTTTTAAACTCGAGCTTGTTTATCTATTTTTTCTTGATAAAATAATTATGTCGAATACAGCTCTTTTTTAGAAAATTGTTGGGACGTAATTTTTATGGGGGGAGTCTGTAACTACCCCTTTTTTATGGATTACCTGTAATTACTAATATATAACGGCTGTCAAAATTTGATACTGAGAATTAATTTTGAGAATTTGTTTATTTGGAATAAACAATGAGTTTTGGGAATAAAATGAGAAAATAAAGTTTTGTAAACTTTACTATAATGGTTTGAGTTAATAATAAGTGGAAGATGATTTCTATTTGGTGATAATGCAATAATTTAATTAATTATTGTCATTTACTTCTTTTAATACTTTCTAAAAGGAGTAATTGATTTTTTTTAAGTGTGTTTCATTTAATAAAAAGGTGAAATTGGATTTGAAAATATGGTTTTATCATAAAATTGAGTTTAAAATGGTTTGGTAAATTTTATTACGCAAGTAGATTATTTTTGTGCAATTTTGGAGTTAAAAATAGTGATTTATGTAATTATAGGTGTAACTGGCTATTTGTTTAAAAATAAGGGTTTTTAATAATAAAAATATTTTATAACCAAATTTATCTTTTTATTAAGTACAAAATACTTTAATTAACATGTAAACAAGGTTTCATAATTTTATCATGTGAAAACTTTGAAACATTTGATGTTTGTTTAATGACGTAAGTGTTTACTAGTGTATTAAGTGGTAAATGAATTAATTTAGGCTATTTCTTTTATTAATGACTCTTAAGCCCATTTAGTCACTTAGTCTACAGAAAGAAATGAGGAATATCTCATCTTCCTTCTACATACATTTACTTCTCTTTGTTGCCATAATTCCAGAAAGCTTCAAATAGTGAGACACTCATTTTTTCTTATAAACCCTAGTCAAAAATCATAAAATTAAAAATCAAAACTTATGTTTTTCAAATCAAATTGAAGGTAAATCAACACGTAATCAAAATCTAAAACAATTTATTTATCAAAAATCAAGTTTTGAAAGTGTTTCTCTGTTAACAGTACTTGTTTCCTCTTGCATGTCCTTGTTTCAAGTTTATACAGGTATTTGAAGCTCAAATTTAAGCAAAGCTCCAACCTTTCAGCTAATAATTTGATTTTTTTTTTTCTCAAGTATAGCAAGGCTAGTTGATAATTCACATTTTGTAGCTGCTGCAATGCTCAAAGAGCAAGTTTCCTGTGCAAATACGTACTTAGTAAATAGTTTTGGTTTAAGTTTTTCTTCCTTGTGAAATCTAATCTGAGTGCCTACTTTGAAAAAATTTAACTTTCAATTCCAGCAAATAAGTGCTACCGGGTTTTCTTCAGTTTGTAGTTTATATGTTGTTCTATATATCTGCAAAATTTGGTTGAAAAATACATTCATTTGCTATGTTAAAAGTTGACCTAAAAATCAATTCGCAGCATGGAAATTCGCTGCAAATTAAATCGCATGAGAAGGCTTGGCTAGGTCGACCGCTAGGTCGACCATACCTTCACATAGTCGACCGTACGGTCGACCTATAAAGAGGAGAGGCCGACTTAGGGGGACAGTTGCCTCCTGTGTAATTTTGCGTTGGCTCCTTTGTTTTCCGATTCGTTTCCAGCTTGTTTTTCTTGGCGTTGCTTCTCGTTTTGGAGTCATTTTTGTGATATTTGAGAGCTATGATGCCTACCAATAGACTAGCTAATTTTTGGAGGATTTGAAATTCAAATTTTGTATTGTTTTGAATTAAATTCAAATTTGAATTTGAATATCGGTTGGAGTGATTTTATTCGTTTTTCTTCGTTTTCGAGCATGGATTTTTCCAAACCTCTTTGAAATAATTTTTAAAAATTAATGGAATATCAAATAATTATTATATAGTATTTTAAAAGTATTTTCAAATATATTTATTCTCTATAATAAGGGAATTTTCGAATACAGTTTTCAAAATTGATTGTGAAAATTGGTTTTAAAAGCTTGTTTTCCAAAGTAAATTATTTTAAATATAAAATATACATTTTTCACTATTCGAACGTATGAGAAAGAGAATTAAACTATTTAGTAAACATGTGGTATGGGACATACGCGTTTACTGTTTCGATTAATTCCAGACTTGTACGATCGAAGTAGTTCTGAGGTTATTGATTCTGAGTTGTTTTGCCAATTTATGGCGTATTTTGAGTTTTATAATTCCTATTTATAGGAATTATCTGAATTAGCCAATATTTAGCGAGTTTTTTCGTTTGAAATATCCTATTTTTGAGAGCTATGATCGATGAAAACCATCCCGATGTTTTTATTCTTGCCGATGATATAAGGCAAGTCCTGAGTTGGTGATTTCCTATTTTGAGATTTATGGTTCATGGGGAACCATCACAAGGTTTATTTAAACTTGTCGATGAGATGAGACAAGTCATGAGGTTTTATGAGTTTGATGATGTTTTCCAGTGTGGCATCGGCTAGCGGTTTGTAAACCATTTGGTGAGAAAGTGTGGTATGTTATGCGCGTTACCACTTTTTGGGTTCCTAGCTGAGAGTTTGTGACACATTCATGAGTTATGCCGGTACTAGAGCTGTTGGGCTCATATTGGGCTGTTGGGTCCAATCTTTATGGAGATGTTGAACTCATCATGAATTATGTGACTTCATCACCATGAGTTTTGTGACTTTGGTCACCACGAGTATGACCTACGGGTCCACGAGATACGTACCTAAAGTTTATATAGTACTGGACAAGAGTTTTGCACGTGAATATTTTGAGATTTGAGCCGTTGGGTTTTTATTGGGTTGTTGGGTCCTTATTGGGCTATTGGGTCCATCTTTTATTGGGCTGTTGTGTCCATCCTTTGAGATTTAAGTTTACCATCTTCGGCGTTTTTATATGAGATTTATAATCTCCTTCTTGGATATATATATATATATATATTGATGAGTTTGCCATTTTGGCGTATTTTGAATTTTTAGATCACTCTATTTTGAGTTCATTTTTGTGTTTGCCATTTATGGTGTTTCTTGAGTTTTGAGTTTGAGACTTCCCCTTTTTAGGAGATAACGTACATTGAAACCATTATAGATGTTTTGGGACGTCGCTGATGATATGAGGCATTTATTTCTATTATTTGAGTATTATTATTGAGTTTACTTCTTTTTGGTCTTTGTACCCTTAAGTGACATTACTTCACTTAAGTCATGAGTGTGTGTTCCTTCTATTTGCCTTTTCTCATTCGAGAAGAATTATCACATTATATCTTATACTTTATATTATCGACTATCCTTATTAACTGATTGTTTTAGCTAGACTGACTCGTGTATTTTATCCTTGGGTCAGACCGAGTTATTTCAGCTTAGCTATCAGTTATAGGACTTAGCTTTGATGCATCTGCTTGGATATCAACCTATCACTTTTGTGTAGTTATATTCCTTTCTTCTTGACTCTGATGTGTATTTTTATTAGATGTATATTATATGGTCTTTAAACCACTTTTGTTATATATCATTTTATATTATACAGGGATGTATCGGTGTATATGTGTGTGTGTATATATATATGATGTTTACTATTCTGTGATGTAATATGCATTCGGTCGTTGTATTATGTTCTAATAGATCCATTAGCCATATGTAGTTTTGTTTGAAACATTTACTGGATATGTCAATCCACTTAAGATAGAAAAAATTTATAGAGCACGAAATCGACATATTTGATAGATGTCTAAGACAAAGCTATAAGTGGACATTCCTAACTAGACCTATTCTCCGCATTAGCAAACGGTATTACCTAGTAATACTCTTTGTTAGTGTGGGTCTCGAGGTGGGGCGTCACAACCGAATTGATTAAATTAAATGATTTTTAAATCCTTAATTTTTGAATCTAGTTAAATGATAATATGAAATAAAATTTGATTTATATGAACTGAATTATTTTAAAATCCAAAATTGTAAGTGTTGAAATTGAAATTGGTTTAATGAATTGTTTTAAGAATTCAAATTGAAATCTGAATGTTTAATTTTGAAATATAAAAGAAATTTATCAAACGAATTATTGTAAATGTTGAATATTTAAATTTTGAAATCTATCGAATTTGAAGTGGTTTAATTTGTATTTGAGCATGGATTTGAAATTGACATAAATTGAAATGGCTTAATGAGAATTAGAATTGAAAGAAAAAAAAATTATTTTTGTGGATTTGAAATCAGGATATGGTCCAGATGTGTTGAAATGAAAGAAACAGTTGATTTGATACAACTTCAAAGTAAATTATTTAACATAAAATGTTTAAGAATCTATTATTTATAATTCAGATTATTTATAATTTCAAAACTACTTACTATATAAATCATTTCCAATAATTAAACCATTTTATATTAAATTACTTTGACTGTTTTAAAAATTTTAAATTTTTTAAACTATTAGAAACTAATTTGACTATTAAATACTATTCTAAATATATTTTTAACTATTTTTAAACTACTAAAACAATTTTAAATCTATTTTAAAACAATTAAAACTATTTTAAAACTATTTTTAACAATTTTAAACTATTTTAAACTATATTAAATCTATTTTAAACTATTAATCCATTTTAAACTATTTTGAGCTATTTTAAACTATTTTAAGCTATTTTACTATGAAACTATTTTAACTATCCAAACTATTTTCAAAATTTCGAACTGTGCAAGGTTGAACTATTTGTATTTAAATCCTTGATTTAGAGTCAAATATTATTAAATGATGTTATAACCTACGTTGAAATTTGAAATGATATTTTCTGCTGAAATGACATATTTTGAGTAAATATGATGGTTTAAAATGAGGAATATTTTGAGTTGAGTATATATTTTGATATAATGGTTTAAACTATTTTGTTGTTATGATTTAAAGTGAATATGATTTCGAAAGTGATATGATTTTGAAGTGAATATGATTTTTTGATATCAATTATGAATTGGTTTTAGAAATGTAAAAGAACTATCCGGTGTGAAACAAGCATTTGGTTGTTAAGGACACCGGGATCAGATATTGTCATTCTCTCTGCCAATACCGGATACCACTTTAACAACTGTGCACATGGTGGAGATTCCAAAATGAAGTAAGATGGTTTGGCGAATGATTCTATATGAGATATTAACGTATCCCATACTCCCTCGAGTCAGCTTGATGTTACTAAAACATAAGCCACGCCGGGCTAAGTGAGGTCACACCTCCGATCGGACATGCTTCTTCGATAACATATTATGACTCTGTGATTGATTTAGTGGCCATCCCTCGATTTGATTATGGGACTATGTTCCGAGGTGGACGGTAGTAGCTGCTATGCATTACCATCAGTCCCAATCCGCAAAACGGTAGTATCCTACCCTTAGCATTGCCTCGCGTGCCTTGGCACCTGTCCTATCACGCCCATTACGAGTTTGGTTTGTGTCGTACCTATAGAGTGCTCCTTGATAGCCCAGTAGTTTACAGTGAAGTTTACATTACTAGATAAACTACGACATTATATAAAATGTGTTAAAGCGGATATGGGTAATGCCTTAACGCTATTTAATACTTTACTTTACTATAGACATATTATAATTTCGTATTGTACAATGTATGTAGATAGTTTAGCGGATCCTTAAGAGATGGAATCCCGAACATCTCTTAAGTTATTGCATGCATGTTAGACACTGGATAAGAGATGTCTTACTTCGTAAACATCTCTGAAGTCGTCACACTCATATTTATTTACTGTCGATTTAACTTAAATAAGATCTTTTATTTCTTACCCGAGTGTTTTGTCTTTTCATTATGCTCGGGTCAGTATGAGCTTTTCAGTGTATTGAAGACCTTATTTCTGGAGGATGAAGATGAAGATTTAGTACTATTGCTATTTATTATATTTATACTACTGCATCATGTTGTTCCGTTGCATTACTTATTTATTTCTACTATTTGTAACTCTAATCTGCATTGTAAATGTGTAATCAAATGTTATTTGTAAAACAGCTTCATGAACTGTTGTTTGATTATTATATTTTGTAATTCCACTGTGAGACTCTGCGTTTGTTTGGTGTCAGAGCCAGGTTTAGCGATAACCTTAGCTTTATGGGGTCTGACTCATTAAAGATAAGGTAGTAATATGCTAGAATGAGTTATTGGAGTGTATATACGAGAGAGCATATTTGTTACTGTTATAAAGTGTTTTTATATTGTGTTAATTTGTTACGTTGAGTATTTATAAATTCTGGTCTGTACATAGGTCACCATGGCATCGATAGGGTTTCTAAACACTTAATAGGGCAGACTAACACAATATTGTTTTGAAATAAAGGTAAATGAAATCAATTTACCTAGTATTATATTTTGTATATAAAAGAATAAATTTTATAAAGGATATAGTTGGATGTGATATGTTGTTGTTAGGTAGAAAATTTTACAAATATTGATTGTAAGATAGGATTTACAGGTAAAGTAAAAAAGAACTGATAATTTGAGAACTTAAGTTCCGGGGTTTGAAATTTGTTTTCAAAAAGATTTTGGAATATAATATTAGTATTATTTGGAAGTATTTCTGGATAGAAATATTTTCAATGTGATTTGAAAGAATTATTTTTAAAAGAATTTAAGGAAATAAGTTTTGTACTCCCCTCTTTTGTCGTTGGAAAATAATTTCGGTGATGAGTGCACGCATCATCAACGTTCATTTTTGAGTTTCAACGTGGGAAGCCCGCTGTAGTAGTTTTGCAGCACATTTTTTTGATAAACAAATCTTAAATCATAATTTCTAAATATGATTTTATATATATAAAAGATATGAGTATATAAATTAGTTTGAAATGATTTGGAAATGGAACCCAGTATTTAGTTCTTAAGTTTCTACAAATTAGGGATTTCAATTATTATAACCCGATATTTCAGCCATTCGCATCCACACATGTCGGACTTGAATTGCTCAAAATACCGCATTGTAAATAAATTTGGAGCAAATGAAAAACAATCACAGAATCACAGACACAGAAATATCAGAATAACTCGCGGCGGAAATTAAAATACCATAGTAGTTCACGAAGCTACTACAACAAATTTTCAAAACATAATACATAATATCGGTCTGAAAACATATACAATAGAAATCTCAAATACATATAAGTTTACAAATACAAGAGCTGAATGAGACAACTGATACTGAAAGAGAATAGATAACTAGACAAGCAGAATTTCCAGCGATTCCTAGCTCCAGAAAGAAATCCAAAGCTAAGCTGTATATACTTAGGCTGACCCGAGCGTAAAGTAAAACACAAAACACTCGAGTTAGGACATACATACTTATATAATGTAAACCAACTCAAGTGAACTGTAGTAGTAATGCACAATAACTTAAAGGATGCTTAGGATCGCCCATCCTCTAAGGATCAGTTTAAACCATAAATTAAATACATCCCATGGTTAAAATTTCAAAATGGTATTTTATACTTCTAAATCAAATATCCTTTAAAAGTTCAATATCATTTCAAATTCATTTATAATATTAAATATCATATCCTTTCAAAACCTTATTCATTTTATTTAGTTTTAAAAATACTATTTCAAATCACATTTCAAAATGGTTTATATATCAAAGCAAATATTCCAACTAAACCAATTAAATATTCCAATTAAACCAATTAAATATTCCATTTAAATCAATTAGAAATGAATTTATTATATTTAATAATCAAATATTCAATTCTCAAAATTTTACCACTTTTAGAATTCATTTATTTACTTCAATTTATTAAAACGGTGAAATTTCAACTTTCGCAGCATTTAGAAAATGCTACGGTAAATTTACATTTAAAAACAATTCCATTTAACAAAGATAGCATTTACAAATATGTTGTAATAGGTTTTAGTTTAGTTTCTACAACTACAGCACTTACAAAGTGCTATAATAGCCCTTAGTTCAATTTAGTCGTTTATTTCATTTATATCAATTACGGCATTTACAAAATGCTGTAATATCTTTTACTTCAGAAATTATAGCATTTCAAAAATGCTATTAGTTAAATTCCAAGTTTTCAATAAAATTTCATAAACAATTAAATTTTTATTTAAACAAATTTTAACTTATAAAAATCATATTTTCACACTTTAAAAATGATCATTTACATACTTTTTAATTTATGATTTTATGAAGTGAAATTTCACAAATAATTATCAAATTTTAATAATTCACTTATAAAAATCAATGTACAATTTTATAACATTTCATTTACTTTACATTTAAATTTAATTTACCATTTCATAAATTAAATTTAAATTCCATTTTATTCTTATTAACTTAATTTTATTTTTAAAACACATTTCACATTTTCCAAGTTAAGCTATATTCAAATTTCAATTTTAAACATTTATTTATTTAACTACTTTTTAATTCATAGAAAAATCAATAACACTTTATAAAATCATTTTAAATTCAAATTAAAATCAAATTAAAATCAAATTATCATATTTTCTTACTTAATTTAAACTATATTATAAACAAAATCGTAAACTCCAAAATTTACTTAT
Organism: Allium cepa; assembly: GCA_030765085.1. Lineage (NCBI taxonomy): Eukaryota > Viridiplantae > Streptophyta > Magnoliopsida > Asparagales > Amaryllidaceae > Allium > Allium cepa. Next base: position 267,478,428 of record CM060932.1, read on the forward strand.
ATTTCAAATTCTACTTTACCATTTATTTATTTTACTTATCTAACTTGTGTAAAATCACTAATACTTTATAAAATCATTTTTTAATTAACTATAAATCAAAATATCATAATATTTACATTTTTATAATATTTTAAAAATTTTAGAAAAATATATATTAACCACGGTCTGTATAAAATTTTCTAACCTAAGTCAAATGTTACAGATAATATATCATTTCAATCCTTAATTTACAAGGAAAAATCCGGGTTCTATTATTTCAAACCCGCAATCCCAAGTAAATAAAAATAAATAAAAATCACTCAGGCCTATCATTTCAGCCCATAATGATTTTTCCCTATTCTAATGTCCGTTCGGGTACGTGTCATTTCAACCCATAGTGATTCTATGCTACAGGGAATTTACAGTGTGATAAATTGATATAAATAAATAGTAAAGCATCATATAACAGTAACAGATGATATGACAGGTGTATAAACAGGGGTGAACATCATATGATCATATCATAGACAGTTATAACATGATAATAGAATCTACATATTCAAATGGTGTCAATATACTAATTATATAAGTACAAAATGTCTGGTGAGAAATACTCACCTCTACAAGCCGGAGATAACAGATTCAGACACACAAACACAGACCCGAAAATCACGAAGGCACGGCTATGGATTCAAGTGAGGGAAGAGCCAAAATAGTTTTCTTGTACATATAAAACAAAACAACATATTTCACATTAATATACAACCCAAATATTATTAAACAACACTAGAAATAATGCACAACCAAGAACCAAATCACTTGCACTTGCTTTCACCCATCCTATGCTAGCCTAGGTATATAAAATGCACAGCCTAAGCTATGAATTTTGGTCAGGTATGGTTCATGGGGTCGGCCAAAATGAGGAAGTGAAGGAGTGGAAGTTGTAATGCATGAACATACAAAGCCAAGGCACAAAAGGCAATTTTGTGCATACAACAAGTCATGACCATGGCATGTATTGGCTCGGCCAGGCCTGGTGGAGGCTAGAGGATGGTGTGGAAGTTGCTTTGGGTCAGGTTGAGGCTGCTGGTGGTGATGCAAGTGGTGGCCAAGAGGTGTGGTGGAGGCATGTATGTGATCAGCCATGGATGTTTCAAGTGGTGCTTGCAATATTTTGTAAAGTTTTTCAACCAAGGGGTGCATGGCCAGGTAGGTCAGTGGGGTAGGTGATGGTGGCAGCCGAGTGTGGTGGTGGAGAAGGTGGCCATGGTGATGGAGGAGCAAGTAGCCAAACCTTATAGGTGAAGCAAGGCAAGATAAATAATAAAACAAAGAAGAAAAATATAAGAAAACGAAATGAAAACTATTACCCTTTTTTTTGTTCAGGAATGGAGGCCGAATATTTTGGAGATGGTAAGCTAATTTTTTGCGTGAGAAATGAAGAAAAGACACGGCTGAAGAGCGATATGTGAATTGCCAAAATCAATGCAAGTGTTGTTTGAAATGAAAAGACAAAAGGAGGTGAAAAATCAAAGGTATATGAAAGGTTAAAACTCTTAGTATTTCCATTTTCATTTTGCATTATTAAACAAATGAAAAATGTAAATAAAATAAAATTAAAACACAACAAAATAATGTATGAATAAAAATATACAAATAAATTTTAGATAAATATAAATTAATTAAGAAAATAGCTTAAAAATAGAAACCAGGGTTTTAAAAACTGAAAATAAAATACAATAAGCTTTGGAAAATTATAACATCACTTTAGAAATGTTATAAAATAAAAATATATATCTAACATTCCATATTACACACTATATACAAATTAGAACAAGATTTGACAAATAAAAATATTATTTATACAAATTAAAATAGACAATTTTATTAAATAAATCAATTTACATACAATATTGTAAAAAACATAACTTTCACAATATAAATCGGATTTCAACGAAATGAAAAGCAGTATTCTTGAAATTTAATTTTTTTTCATAATAAAAGATAAAATTCCAAAATTCAAAATTTTAATTTTTAAATTTAAAAGTCAAAGTTTGACCAGATTGACCAAAAATCCACGTTTTCTGAAAATATTCTATTTATTCAGGTTTGGAATTATAATTCACATAAAAATCAAAATTTATATTTAAAATAACAAAATTTATCCATTTTAGTAAATATAATAAAGTTTTAAATCAGAAGTATCAAATAAAATAATCAAAATAAGCAATTAAAATAAATCATAAAATTCAAGGTTGTTACACTCTCCCCAACTCAAATCTTTTCATCCTCGAAAAGAACGAATAAGGAAAATAAGGAAAAGCAAGATAGACAAAACAAATAGTACCTGGAAAAAAATTCCGGATTTGAAGCACGAATGCTCTCCTCCATCCCCTAGGTACAATCTTGATCATCAGTACTTCACAGTACTTTGATCTGACTAACAGATTTCCATCTTAGCTGCTTCATACCTCTGCTGACAATACAAAGTGGCTTACTCTCAACAGTCAGATTAAGCTCAATATCCAACTATCAAGAGCAGAAGGCAGAACAAGATGGGTCATGAAGATACTAGAGAAGAGGTGAGACATGGAATACATCATGCACTCAAGAAAGTTTCTTGGGAAAATCCAAACGATAAGCCAAATAACCAACTCTTTCCATAATGCAGAAAGGACCCTCGAAGAGGAAGAAGGTAGAAATAGTTAGAAGGGAAAGTAGGTCGAACACAAGGATGAACCATTATTTTAAAACCATTATATATTTTTATAACATTTTAAACATTGTATAATATGATGATTGGTCATTTGATTCAAATTTGATAGTTCGAAGTAAACAATATTTAAAACATTTTTAAATTATCTAGAGAAGTAAAATAAACGATCAAAATATCCTTTATATAATATTTTATCAAAATACTTTTATAACTCGATGTCTTAACAAGTTTACTTTCATTTCTGCAGACTATGGCCAAGCGTTGATCAGGCGCAAAGCTAGAATTCTCCAGGTACTTAGTAGACTTGTTTGAACACCCAGTGAAAATACTGGAAAACTTTTAAAAATAGATATGGAAAGTACAATCCAGAAAAAACAACCAAACCAAAACATGTCGATCATGGATCGCGGATACACAATGGTTACGCTCAGATCCTCCAGGAAACATCTGTACCCATAGGCTGACTACCGCAGCCCTGCGATTACACCATGAAGATTGGTAGCACCGCATATACACAATGGTTACGCCTGGATCCCCTAGGAAACGTCAGTACCCGTAGGCTCTTGCAGCCCCTGTGGATTACGCTACCAAATACGACCTACATAGAGGGCAGATACACAATGGTTACGCCTGGATCCCCAGGAAACATCCATACCCGTAGGCTCTTGCAGCCTCTACGAATTACGCTATGCAGTCGCACTCAAAAGAAAAACTATGGAGATCACCATGGAAGTCGATGGACACTCGAGTATCATATCTGACAAAACCAAATCAGAGAGAATAATATCGATAGAATGAATCCACAATGTGGCCACAAATTGGATATCAAGCAGAAGGCACTTTCCATATCTTCACATCGAAAATATGTATCATATAGTACCTTTTAAATCACTTTCAAATATCATAATTATATAAAGTCCATTATATATAAGATTCCATTTTAAAATCAAATACTTTCCAAATCAACAGTATATCAAATCGTACTTATATTGACTTCGATTATATAAGATTTCACTTTACAAATTGAATACCTTTTCCAAGTCAACAGTTTTCAAATCAATTTCATACTTATACAAATCCATTCTGTATAAGTTCGATAACCCCTAAATCAAGTATTTAGTAAAACATGGTTCTCAATTTCAATTCCTTTCAATAACACTTCAGTTTCAAAATCATATATGATTTTGCCAAATCATTTCTTCCAAATTACATATATTCAATCTCAAAGTTTCCGAAATAATAAGTTTAGAAAATAATCCAAATTCCCAAATCAAAAAAATTTCGATCAAACAAATTCATTTCCAAAACCATCATATAAATATCGGTGTAAATTTCAATCTATTTTCAAAGCCAAACATTTACCTCAGAATCAATTATACCCAAAATGATTTCCAAGTTAACTATCCCTTTAAAACCTTTAAACTATTTATTTCTATTCAAAAGATCAATTTACCTTATTTAAACTATTTAAAACTAAATTTTATTCAAAACATTCCAAAACTAAATTCCATATCAGTATAATTCAAAATACTCTTATTCATTTACTTAACAAAATAATTTCAACTCACTTACCTAATCGAATGATTTATATTTTTTTACGATTACTTAGCTTTGAAAAATTAAACCTTTATTTGGAAGTGCTCGGACTTTTAAAAATAGTCAAAGGAATCATATTTAAAAATCCAAAAGTCAGAAATCACCAACAAATCAGTAAATCAATTCCAATAGATAAAGTTATACCAAAACAAATCTGAATCTCGAGGACTGAACACCGGCTTACTTTAAATCATTTCTAGTATACATACATCTATCTTTCGAATATCAAACCACACTTCGAAATCTGAAATCAAAATTGGTTTCACAAAATCACTCGCATAGCAAAGCTACTAGAGTGGCCTCTCCCCCACTCAGAAACTCGAAAATCAATATCGATGATGCATGCATTCATCACCGAAATTATTTTCCAGCGACATAAGTGGGTTCTGGACTTTTATTTTCTTGAAATTTCTTTGAAATCGTTGGAATTCATTCAAATACATTTGAAACATTTCTATTCGGAGAAATATCTTTAAATCATATTATTATTATATATTTTCCAAATTCTTAAAATCAATTTCAAAACACCGGAGTTCGATTCCTCGAAATTCAAATTTAAAACCCTTCAGTTATAAATCATTTTTATATAAATCAAATTTCTTATAAATTTTCAAAATTTCATATCCTTTCGAAAATTTCAAATTTTCATTTTTAAAAGGTATATAATCCTTATCGAAAACATTTCACTTTTATATATAAAATGTGGTCATCCTCATCAAAATAATAATTTCGATGCATGCACAAGTTCAAAATAAAACCAAACACAAATTTCCAAGGGATGATTCAAGGATGGATTTCAAACAAACAGAGATTCTAATTAAGAGGAACTCGAATCAAATAGAATTCTGGTTTGAAGATAAGCTCGAATGAAGATGAGATAATTTTATTACCAAATAGAAGATGGATAAGCATATAAAAATCGAGGGTGGCCTTAAACTGGTCAACCGTGAATTCAGGAATATAATCAATTCGGAAATCTAAGGCAAATTGACATTCGATCGCTAGAGATAGAATCCGAGTAGAGCAGGAGATAGATAGCATCGTAAACCGAGGAAATAGAAATCTCCGGTGAATCAATGCCAATTGTAAAGGAGTTTCGCCCTTTACAAATCATTCAAAGATTTGCGGAATCATCGAACTTTATAGAGGTCATTCAAAGTGGAGTTATGGAATACTCCAAAATCAAAAGGATAAAAATGGGGAAGACAAGACTGGATTTCAGAAAAAGTGGGAGCGTTCCAAAGTTCAAGGATCCTAATCGATAAAAATCCTAACCAAGAGATTAATAACAAGGTGGAGACAGAAGGGATGAAGTTTAGAAGATCTTGATTTCAAAATAAGGAAAATTTTATACCAATATAATCTTTGAAAATCTTTTAAAATCATTTGGAAATCATTTTATACGTCGAAAATACGTTCTCTCACAAGGAAATGATTCTGAGATTGATTTCACTCATTCTAGGGTATTTCTACCCTATCTCTAATGAGTTTTTGCTCTGCAGGCTAAGGTTTGCCTAAAACCAAAGCTCTGAAACCTACTGTAACAACCCGATATGTCAGTCATTCACATCCACACGTGTCAGACTTGAATTGCTCAAAATACCGCATTGTAAATAAATTTGGAGCAAACGAAAAACAATCACAGGATCATAAACATAGAAATATCAGGATAACTCGCAGCGGAAATTAAAATACCATAGTAGTTCATGAAGCTACTACAACAAAATCTCGAAACATAATACATAATATCAGTCTGAAAAACATATACAATAGAAATCTCAAATAAATATAAGTTTATAAATGCAAGAGCTGAATGAGACAACTGATACTGAAAGAGAATAGATAACTAGACAAGCAGAATCTCCATCGATTCCTAGCTCCAAAAAGAAATCCAAAGCTAAGCTGTAAATACTCAGGCTGACCCGAGCGTAAAATAAAACACATAACACTCGAATCAAGACATGCATAGTTATATAATTTAAACCAACTCAAGTGAACTGTAGTAGTAATGCACAATAACTTAAAGGATGCTTGGGATCGGCCATCCTCTAAGGATCAGTTTAAAACATAAATTAAATACATCCCATGGTTAAAATTCCAAAATGGTATTTTATACTTCTAAATCAAATATCATTTAAAAATTCAATATCATTTCAAAGTCATTTATAACATTAAGTATCATATCCTTTCAAAACATCATTCATTTTATTCAGTTTTAAAAATACATTTCAAATCACATTTCAAAATGGTTTATATATCAAAGCAAATATTCCAATTAAACCAATTAAATATTCCATTTAAGTCATATAAAAATGATGTTATTATATATAATAATTAAATATTCAATTCTCAAAATTTTAGCATTTTCAGAATTCATTTATTTACTTCAATTTATTAAAACAGTGAAATTTCAACTTTTGCAGCATTTAGAAAATGCTACGGTAAATGTACATTTGAAAACAATTCATTTTACAAAGATAGCATTTATAGATATGCTTTAATAGGTTTTAGTTTAGTTTCTACAACTACAGCACTTACAAAGTGCTATAATAGCCCTTAGTTCAATTTAGTCTTTTAGTTCATTTATATCAATTACGACATTTACAAAATGCTGTAATATCTTTTACTTCAGAAATGATAGCATTTCAAAAATGCTGTTAACTAAATTCCAAGTTTTCAATAAAAATTTAAAAAAATTCCAACTTATAAAAGTCATATTTTCACACTTTAAAAATGATCATTTAAATACTTTTTAATTTATGATTTTATAAAGTAAAATTTCACAAATAATTATCAAATTTTAATAATTCACTTAAAAAAATCAACGTATAACTTTATAACATTTCATTTACTTTACGTTTAAATTTAATTTACCATTTCATAAATTAAATTTAAATTCCATTTTATTTTTCTTAACTTAATTTTATTTTTAAAACACATTTCACATTTTCCAAGTTAAGTTATATTCAAATTTCAATTTTAAACATTTATTTATTTAACTATTTTTTAATTTATAGAAAAGTCAATAAAACTTTATAAAATCATTTTAAATTCAAATTAAAATCAAATTATCATATTTTCTTACTTAATTTAAACTATATTTATAAGCAAAATCATAAACTCCAAAATTTACTTATTTCAAATTCTACTTTACCATTTATTTATTTTACTTATTTAACTTGTGTAAAATCACTAATAATATATAAAATCATTTTTTAATTAAATTTAAATCAAAATATCATAATATTTACATTTTAATATTTTAAAAAATTTAGAAAAATATATATTAACCACAGTTTGTATAAATTTTTCTAACCTGTGTCAAACGTTACAAATAATATATCATTTCAATCCGTAATTTACAAGGAGAAATCCGGGTTCTATTATTTCAAACCCACAGCCCAAGTAAATAAAAATAACTAAAAATCACTCAGGCCTATCATTTCAGCCCATAATGATTTTTTCCTACTCTAATGTCCGTTCGGGTATGTGTCATTTCAACCCATAGTGATTCTATGTTATAGGGAACTTACAGTGTGATAAATTGATATAAATAAATAGTAAAGCATCATATAACAGTAACATATGATATGACAGGTGTATAAACAGAACATCATATGATCATATCATAGGCAGTTATAACATGATAATAGAATCTACAGATTCAAATGCTGTCAATATACTAATTATATAAGTACAAAATGTCTGGTGAGAAATACTCACCTCTACAAGCCGGAGATAAAAGATTCAGACACACAAACAAAGACCCGGAAAGCACGAAGGCACGACTATGGATTCAAGTGAGGGAAGAGCCAAAATAGTTGTCTTGTACATATGAAATAAATATTTCACATTAATATACAACCCAAATATTATTAAACAACACAAGAAATAATGCACAACCAAGAACCAAATCACTTGCACTTGCTTTCACCCATCCTATGCTCGGCCTAGGTATATAAAATGCACGGCCTAAGCTTTGAATTTGGGTCAGGTATGGTTCATGGGATCGGCTAAATGAGGAAGTGAAGGAGTGGAAATTGTAATGCATGAACATACAAATCCAAGGCACAAAAGGCAATTTTGTGCATACAACAAGTCATGGCCATGGCATGTATTGGCTCGTCGAGGCCTAGTGAAGGCTAGGAGTTGCGTGGCGGTAGCTTTAGGTCAGGTAGAGGTTGGTGGTGGTGATGCAAGTGGTGGCCAAGAGGTGTGGTGAAGTGGTGGAGGTATGTATGTGATCGGCCATGGATGTTTCAAGTGGTGCTTGCAATATTTTGTGAAGTTTTTCAACCAAGGGGTGCACGGCCAGGTAGGTCAGTGGGGTAGGTGATGGTGGCAGCCGAGTGTGGTGGAAGAGAAGGTGTCTATGGTGCTGGAGGATCAAGTAGCCGAACCTTATAGGTGAAGCAAGGCAAGATAAATAATAAAACAAAGAAGAAAAATATAAGAAAAAGAAATGAAAATTGTTACCCTTTTTTTGTTCAGGAATGGAGGCTGAATATTTTGGAGATGAGAAGCTAATTTTGTGCATGAGAAATGAAGAAAAGACACGGCTGAAGTGAGATATGTGAATGGCCAAAATCAATGCAAGTGTTGTTTGAAATGAAAAGGCAAATGGATGTGAAAAGTCAAAGGTACATGAAAGGTTAAAACTCTTAGTATTTCCATTTTCTTTTTGCATTTTTAAACAAATGAAAAATGTAAATAAAAATATAAAACAAAATAATGTATGAATGAAAATAAATAAATAAATTTTAGATAAATATAAATTAATTAAGAAAATAGCTTAAAAATAGAAACCATGGTTTTAAAAATTGAAAATAAAATTCAATAAGCTATGGAAAATTATAACATTACTTTAAAAATGTTTTAAAATAAAAACATACATTTAACATGCCATATTACATACATATACAAATTAGAACAAGATTTGACAAATAAAAATATTATTTATAGAAATTAAAATAGACAATTTTATTAAATAAATCAATTTACATACAATATTGTAAAAAACATAATTTTCACAATATAAATCGGATTTCAACGAAATGAAAAGCAGTATTCTTGAAATTTAATTTATTTTCATAATAAAAGATAAAATTTAAATATTTAAATTTAAAATTTAAAAGTCAAAGTTTGACCAGATTGACCAAAAATCCACATTTTCCGGAAATATTCTATTTATTCAGGTTTGGAATTATAATTCACACAAAAATCAAAATTTATATTTTAGATAACAAAATTTATCCATTTTAATAAATATAATAAAGTTTTTAAATTACGAGTTTCAAATAAAATAATCAAAATGAGCAATTAAAATAAATCACAAAATTCAAGGTTGTTACAATTATTGTAATATAGAAATCTTAACTATTTTAATAATTGGAAGCTTCTAAAATGAAAAATAAGAACTAGACGCTAAGTGATTAATGAAACATATAAGAAATTGGAGTGTAACTTGTAAATCAAAAGATATAATAATCTAGAAGATGTAATTATTGAACATTTTGTTAACTAAATGAATAAGATAAACTTGTGTAACATTTAATTTCATCCATTAACACATATGTATAACTTACCTGAAATGTTTAAAAGTTGAAACGTTAATATGGAAATGTAATAGAATCTTATACAAGCGAAATCTTAATGAACAAAAATGCTTCAAAATGAGTAAATGTTTATAAATGGACGTTTAAGAAGTACAAGGAATATATAAACTAAAGTAAATGATTGAAAGGCTTAATAATCAACGTGAATGAATACTATATCTAGCAAATGATTATAAGTCTAGAAAATGTTGAAATGGTTCGGAAATAGATTTAATATTCAATTGACACTATAAAAGAAAGGATGTATATAAGTTTAAGAGTTAAGAAACATAGGTATGAATTATTTACTAATGAATATTAATATTGGAAATCTAGTATATAATAAAATAACAAATGTGAATAACTGCAATGGAATGTAAGTAATACTTAAATAATGAATTCATTAATCATTTTAAATATTGAATGGAAATAATTTGTGTAAGTAAATGAATGTAAATAAATAAAAGATGATTTTGTATAAATGAAAGAGAATATACAATAAACGAAAAGTGAATAATGTGAAAAGAAACCAATTGTATAAACTTGAATAATATCTAACATTCTTTGTTTTTCTAGCTTATGGGATGTTTGGGAAATGATACGTCGATTTGTTTAAGGTTGTATGAGTAATCTATTAAGTAGTTATCTAAAGCTGTTGAGCGTAGGGTACACTTGATAGTTTATTTATCACCCATGTACGATGAAAAGTTTCTAAACCTAAACAAACCATTAGTTTTGGTTGCTATGTATGTATGATTGATATTCTTTGTTACATATGATGGTCATGCGGTTTTGTTTGCATGTGATTGTTATTTATGTTTGTGTTGTATTGCTTTTGTTATTGATGGTAACAACTAAAATATTAATCCTTTACATAATTCTCACTATTTTGGATTTATCAGTGAAATATAGGTTTATAGAAGCAATAGCTACTTCTTTTGGTTTCATAAATAAAGCATTGCTTGCCCGATAAATAGGTATGTTTTCGATTATGGTTTTATGGCGATATTTTATTATTGAATTATGATATATATATACATATTATTTATATTATTGTTTTCCGGACCTCTCCGTACAAAGGAGACTCTGCCGAAATTTTCCATGAATTCTAGACTCAGAAAAATTTATGGAAGTAGAGTTATTTTCCAATTCTTATTAAATTAAATTAATGAACCACTTATAAATTGATATATTTTATTTAAATAATTAATTATGTAAACTAATAGTTTATAAATTAAATACTTTGAATAAAATATGTTAATCGTTTAAATTCCTTCTTTGCCCTTTTCGAGGATGAAAAGTTTTGGGTGGAGGAGAGTGCACTGATCCGTAATTTTTGCTCATTAAAATATTAAATTTAGAAAGATTTTCGTGTTAAATACTATAAGAAATCAAAATTTTGTGATTTATTAATTAAAAAAATAACTAGAATGAAATTTAACAATATTACTTAATATAATTAATGACTATTTTAATGTAATTCCAATCGATTTAAAATAATTGTAAAGTTGATCTAGATATAAATCGTAAATAAGAAATAAATTTAATGTTGTATTTAATGGTGAATTGTTTGTAATTGATGGAAATTGGCCAATATAGAATAATTAATCAGTATATGAATTTATTAGTTTGTTTGTTAACAATAAACATAGGAATGTGTTTGACATTGTAAGTATAACAAATTGTTTAGTTACCATTTCATTAATTAATCCGTTGAGATTGATTTGGAAAACAATGGAAGTTAATGTGGTTAATTATTACAGTTAATATGGTAAAAGACGATAAATAAAAATATGAATGTAATAAAATGTAAACTAATATCATATCCATAAGGTGATAGTTGATTGAATAATAAGATGTAAATCAAAATAAATAAATTTATTAGAATTAAAATTAAAATTAATGAATTCATTGCGATTGAAATTGAACACTATAATTAGTGCAATATTTAACATTGGTTTTGACATGGAAATTTATTTTAAAAGATTATAAATTCTAGGTAACCAAAAAGGATAAAAATTGCCTAACTTTTGGATACGAATTAAAAGGCGATTAAATTAATTTAATAATAATTTATTTAATTAAAATGAAAGTGGCCATTTTGGCCACTGTCTCGGATTCCGACAAAACTAGTTTCATTGGATCCATAATTGTGAAATATTGTAGGATTCCAAGTTTCGTAGCGATCGAAATTATCGTTTGATCATGCGGGCATGAAACGCGAAGAAATCAATTTAAGGAAGCTAACTTCTGTATATAATGGAATTAAGGTTTGAAACAGGTTCCATTAAGTTTAAAGATATCAAAAACGTCTATTTTCATATATGCGATGACCTAATTTCGTTTCGAAAATGAAATGGGCTTTACGGGTTCGAGCAATTCAATATGTACCATTCATTCTTATCTATTCGTGTCTATATAAATTGATTTCTTTTCTAAACCCTACAGCCTTTTTATTTCTATCTGTACGTACAATTCCTTCTCATCTCCTCTTTCCAATGGCATACAAACCAAAACCTAAATCCCAATTTAATTTTCAAATCAAAAAACAATTTCAAAAATTCACACTTGCCATACCCTAGCAAATTATATATTGTTGGGAAGCTCTCGACAAGCGCAATTCACTACAATGATTCGTTTTTCAATTTTAATCATCATTTGGTCAGAAATCAACGATCTTTCTCAGTCGTTCACTTCTAGGGTTTTCGATCCAGTGGTGAATCATTGACCGATTGACGATCGGGGAGCGGCGTTTGGAAGAGGATGGAGAGTAGGTCATAGTGGTGGTGTTCGTTCATTCCTAAGGTCGTGTCAAATCGCCAGAAAATGGCGACATAGGCGGTGGTAGTGAGAGAACTACGACAGGTGGTGGACGACGCGACTTCAGGGAGGGCACATCTGGACTAGGCGAGCATGGTGGAGTAGTCAAATTTGTGCGATGGACCTTTAGGCGATGAGTGGCAAGCGATGTTGGTAGCGGTGCTATACGTACTCTAGCATGGTTCAAACCAGATGCTGCTAGGGTTCGTGAACAAATAGGTGTTGTGTCGCTTCATTTTTTACTTTGTTTATTTTATTTAAAATTTAATATTCCAATCGTTCTAGTTTTAATATCTTCAGCATACGAGGTCGGATTCACGCACAGTTTGTTCCTTTAGGATCGTATCGAAATTTAGGACATTATGGGATTAGTTTGGTCAAATTCTGAGACTTTTCAAATTTGGGTCTTTATTTGGATTTCAAATCGATTTTAATTGAGAACGTAGAGGAAGACAAGAGGGGAATTTAGGTGATTTTAGTATGTTTTTAGAGAATTTATTTTCTTGGTTTTAATTGGATCTAGGCCTCATGCTTCAGGTTTGAAAGAAAGGAAGAAAAAGGAGGCAATGTAAAATGAATTGAAAGGGGAGATAGGTGCAGCACTTTAAAGGAAAGAAGATGGGCCTAGGGCCCAACTCTATCCTCTTTAATCAATAACAAATTCACCTTCTTCATAAGTCAAAATTTGTCATCTCAAACATATCGATGTTTATACTCAAAAAGGTCAGAAACATCATTTCGAACACAATGGAAGCAGTCTCAAGCACCAATTCTGTCATACGCAAAAGTTAGCTTTTGTGTCATTTATAAATCGACTCTCCATATATTACTAAAAATCCGCTATCCCAAACATACCAATGTTTATCTCAAAAAGATCGGAAACATCATTTTAGACACAATGGAAGTGGTCTCAAGCACCAATTCCATCATCTTCAAAATCTATCATTTGAGTCATTGATTAAATTAACTTAATAATATTTAAATAAATCTTTTATATATTTAGGCAACCAAATTATGGGTTATTACATTCTCCCCTCCTTAAGAATTTCATCCCCGAAATCCTATAGAGCGAAACAATACAACCCCAACTCTAGCAACTCATAATTATAACATCTTAAACCAAATTAAAGCATAATCAATAAACAAACAAAACAAACCATCAATCCAACAAGCATCATGCCTTTGACGTGCATCTTTTCCCATTTGAGATACATGGCTACCAAGTTGCACCCCCGCTATCAAAAAGTTAAGTCGGCTTTATATATCGGATTACCAATGTAAGAGTAATATAAACATCCCAATATTAGTCTAACACACAATATTCAATAATAATAATCAACCTACGAATATAACATGCCCAATCATAATGATAGGAAACGCCCAGAGAATAAGTTGACACCTACCTTGTAGGTGGGTGCGGTCCACTATGGACACTAATCGATCAATGATCTCCATCAAAGAACTTGAAATGCTAAACGAATACAGTGACATAATAATGATACTAACATAGCATTTCCATACCCCACAGCCCAAATATGGATATTTATAACTTATACCCATCCCGAATAACCATTAGCTACCAAAGAGACCTATCGAGAGTCACAAAATACTGATGGACTCCCCTAAAAAACCAACACCTCAAAAGAAGTTGGCTTGTAGGTCCCTTCATGGCATCCAAGAGTGCTACAGAACAGTATATGACCTAGTTTAGACTGGAGTTCTAGTCTCTCTCCGCCACTGCTCCGGATTCATGGTTGCAGGTCGTCTCGTCTCAAGGGTACAATGGATTCAACTGCTAGCGTCCTTTACTTCCGATTATCTATTCCAACATACCAGGAATGCATGTAAATGCTAAAGCTTTCCTACATCCTTCTCACATGGGTACCTAATGCCGAAGTATTTATGTTCTCATATGGATTGATAAATCGTTCTGAATTGTCATTCACTACTATGAGGCCTATCAAGAGCCATAATTATATTATGGACTCCTTTGAAAATCAACACCTGAAATGAATTTGGCATGTAGGTGCTGTCGTACCATCCAAGAGTACTACACGACAATATATGACCCACTCTAGACTGGCATCCCAGTCTCTCTCAGCCCTGCTCCGGAACCATGTTTGCAGGTTGTGCCCCCAAGGTACAATGGATTCCATTGCACTAATCGATAGCCCTAAGTTGAACATACCGAAACTATATGTACACACTTTGAATCGCATATCCATGAATATAAATAAAATATTCTGTGCTCCTTCCAGTATCCCTAAGTCAGACTTACCAGGACTATATATATGCCTTAAACTACAAATCAATAAACATGTATAAAATATTTCATGCTCCTCCTAGTAGCCCCAAGTCGGACACACCAGGACTATATATATATATATATATATATATATATATATATATGTCTTAAACCGCATATCAATGAACATGTACAAAATATTTCATGCTCCTTCCAGTAGCCTCAAGTAGACATACCAGGACTATATATATATATATATATATATATATATATATATATATATATATTAAACTGCATATCCATGAGTATATATAAAATATTACGTGCCTCTCCCAGCAGTCCCAAGTCAGAAATACCAGAACCATATACATACATACATATATATGCTTTAAATCGCATATCAAAGAATATATATATATATATATATATATATATATAACATTTCGTGCCTCTCCCAGTTGTCCCAAGTCAGACATACCAGAACCATATATAAATATAGACATATATAACTCACATAAACTATGTGTAGCTATATATATACCACTAGTCCAACGATATGGAAAGATAAACACATATCATGTCCATTTACATAAACAAAGGGAATACACAACCAAAGTAACAAACCTACCATCTTAATATTCATAACAATTAACACCAACAATCATTATAAATACATATCAAACTAACCAAAAAACCAAATAATCTATTTATATAATCATTTCTAATCTACAATCAATTCAATAAATCTAACCAATTCAAACAATGATATAAAAATATACAATTCAATCAATATTCAACTCGTTATACAATTTTGTAATTATAACATGATCCATCTATTAATATATTATTTTTAAACATAATATATTGTTTATAAAACAATTATAGGCTTATAAATCATTCAAAATCTAAAAGGATTAATAAAGGTAAATAGAATAAAAAGGCAAGTATTAAAGAAATGTAACGCATGTCTCCTTGATTTCTTCCAAGCCTTTTATGAAAAGATATACACACAAGTAAAATCCAATAAATAAAGTTTAGATAAACAAAACAAAACAATAAAATAAAATAACATAGAAAATAAAAATATAGAAATGAACATAGAAAAATAGAAATTGAAATACAGAAAATAACTACGTGTAAAACGCTGTAATTTATCTAATTTAAAAAGTATAACTCAGAATTTAACGAAACGTAAAGGCAGAACACAGGTACCAAAGTATGCTACGGTGGGCGTTACCCCATTGGCGCGGTTATACAGTTATAATTAAATATACTCATTCATACCATTTTTATAAAATCATAACCATTTTATAAAATACCATTATATACCTAAAAATCAATTTAAGTAGTATATTTCACCTTAAAATACTTTATAAATCCAAAATCATTTTATAAAACATTATATTCACTTAAAAACCCAATTTAAGCAATAATACACTTAATTTATCAAATTAAATCAAGTTTGTTTCATTTACACTATTTTATCAAATTATACAACCATTTTATAGGATATCTTATTTACTCAAAACAAATTTTAAGTAATTATAATACTTAATTTATAAAACTAAAGTAAGTGTAAATCTATTTATCTATTCTACAAAATTATTCTACCATTTAAATAAAACAGTGTCATTTACCTTAAAATCATTTACCTAAAAATCATTTCATGTAATCAAAACATGTTAAGATATATTATTTAAGTAGATTTGGGGTCATACAATTCAATTGTGTAAATACTACGATTTATACACAAATATATTATAGGATAATCGATTTCGCTTACCTAAATACTCCTAGGTCATACGTAAATCTGTCCACTAGTTCTTTAATCGAATATCACATGCTCTGATACCAAGTATGGCGACTCACCTTTTACGATTCCCCAAATATATAATAATCAACACACACATTTGAAATAATGTAAAAAAGACAAAAATCCTTATAAATTTAAACTTGATTAAACTCTAAATTTCAACATGACCTTTGTGCAATTTGTAGTGGAAAAATAGCAATATATAATATGACAAGTATATATAAAACCATGCAGAGGCATAAATAATGCACACTGACCTAACTGATGATATATATACGTATAAAGAGACAAATAAATACATAAAGCTAAGAAGGCCTCAATATGGACAAATCTCTACATAAACTCCATAAAACAGAGTACTGAATATTTCATCAATACAATGCATGGTCTCATACATAAATAGACATCTGATACACGTAATCGAACATGGACTAATTATAAATATAAGCTCATCTCTAAAACCCAAAAGTCCAGCTCTCCAGCTAACTCATCCCAAAAATCAACTTGTCACTTGTATCACTCTGCTAGAAGTAGCCATAAGTTCCAAAATAGAATAAAAGAGAGGAAATGTGGGTCAGACAAAAGTCTGGTAAGGGAACTAGCCTTATAATATTGTAATTAAATATAGATTTACATCCTAACATGCATGGATCTATGTGACCTATCATGATTTAAAACTACATGTTCTAACTATATTACGTATCAACAACATGAATAGATGAGTGCAAGGGTAATACAACACTTCATAATAAATATACCATACACCTCCTAATTCACAGTCAAACCCGAAATACAAGGTTAATTCGTCCACAATCATATTGTATAGAAGTATATACATATATATCCAAGCATACACGTCGACCACAGACCCAAATATTAGTAAATACAACCCAAATGATGATATATAACCAAGCATCCCCATACCTGAAGACCCTATACAAATCATATACAAGCAATATCCAAGGTCAACGCTATTTGAACATCTGCAACCGATACCCATGCCGAATAGCAATTAGCCACCAAAGAGATTTATCAAGAGCCACAATAATATTGTGGACTCTCCTAAAAACCAACAACACAAAGGAAGTTGGTCTATATGTCCTGTCATAGCATCCAATCGTACTACGGAGCAGTATATGACCAAATCTAGACTGGAACAGTGTTCCAGTCTCTCTCTGCTCCTGCTGTGGGATCATGTCTACAAGTCGCGTCTTCTCAATGCTAAAATGGATTCCTTTTACAAAACCGATATTCTTTGATATAAATAGACAATCTAGATTCATGCTAGCCTGTGCTAATGAACTTCATTAGAGCTCCGAAGCAACATCAACAAATAACAATCCCATAACTATGCCAAAGCAAACCCGAAGGCCCTCCAAGCCCAAGTAATTTCTTGAAACCCCGAACCCTAAAAAGATACTCTAACCCGAAACCAAACTCTACCGTGCTTAGCATGGTAGTACCATAAGACATCGCCCGTAAGGCGGTGCCGTTTACACTTCCTAAACAAGGCGGTGCTAAAACACTTAGCACTACCTTGTATAAGGCAGTGCACACACTGCCTTTAAAAGGTTGTGCACAGCACTGCCCTAAACCAGGCCATGCAACCGTCACCACCTTTCACAAGGAAATGCACAACACTGCCCTGAATAAGGCAGTGCACCAGCATTACCTTGTGAAGGCAGTGCAAAACACTGCCATATAAAAGGCATTGCACCGGGCAGCCTTTAACAAGGTAGTGTGTAACGACCCTAATTTTGATTAACATTAATTAGAACATTTAATTAAATAGATTAAATGAAATAACGTAAATGTTTAAGGGAATTGAGATTTGTCTAATTAGAGGATAGTCATGCCAAATTAAACAATGAACAAAAGAGAATTAAAATGAAATAGATAAGGGTACTAAGGTAAGGAAAAAATAGGAATATGTTATATTCTTATAAACTAAACCCTCATGCGGTCTCATTTTACACATTCACAAACAAAAAACTAAACCAAGTAAGGTCGGTTACCATTAGAAGAAGATAAATGGGAAGATAAGCAAGAATCAAAAGGAAGAAGCTTTATCAAATTCATTCAAGAGAAAATCTCAACTCCTTAACAAACAAGCTATAGGTGAATAATAGGCTACATCATATATTTCAAATTTTTGGTTCTAGATCAGATCCGAGTATGTTTTGCAAAGTATATGTCATGTTTTGAATGTTAAATATATATATATATGCTTATATATGAACTTTGTTTGTTCATATAGATTTTTTGAAAAGTTTTGATTTGAAAAACCACTTAAATGACATCCAAATGCCTTATGTTTTTGATATGAGGTCAGCAATATTATTTTAGAGATGAGTTTCAAGTTTCATAATTTTATATTTATTCTGGATTTATTATAAATTTTCTGGTAAAGAGAATGACTAAATTGTGTTTAAAATTAATTATGGCTATTATATATTAGCTTTGGGTCAGAAATTTAAATATGTTAAAATATATTAAAAGTGATTTACAGAATTTTTGAGAATTATCCTAAGTGTCTTATTAAATATATAAAATTATTTAAGGTATGGGATTTGAATGTTTTATATGTTTTTAAAAGAAGAAGTGGCAATTTGGTTAATTTTTGAAATTCAATCGCACTTTTATAAAAGATTTGAAAAAGAATTAGCAACTAATCATATGTTGACAAACAAGGCATGTTATTTATAAAGAAATTACTTTAAAAAGTTAAAAATTAGTTTCATAAAGTTTTACTGCTTCGCCACTTATAAAAGAACCTTTCGATGCCATACTTCTACGTTCAACGAATTCGAAACCATACCACATGGTATCAACTTCATTACATAGTGGATTGGAGTTAGGCGAAAGGTATGGAACCGAAACAAGGCTTTCGAAGGGGTTGAAGTAGTTTCTGAGAACTTAGAACTATTTTGATTGTAAATGAGGCTTTCGAATGAGTCAACTTGGTCAACAATTTTAAAGAAAAGAGCTATCGAAAGTGGTTGCCACGTTTTGTTTTAAATAGAGCTTTCGAAGGGGTCAAAACCCCTACTATTGCATTCTACCTTTCGTAGCAACGTCTTCGAAAGGATTCTTTTGTTTTAAACCTTGAAGCCACTTCTCCAATGCTTTCAAAGGGGTTAGTTTCGACACCATCCACTTCTATTATTTAGGAAAATGCTTTCGAAAGAGTTGCTTTCGTCCCAGTTCTTTTAAGACCCATTTTATATTTTAAAAGCTCAACCTAAAGGTTTTGAAAGGAATGGTTTTAAAGGTTTCGAAACTATGTTTCACACATTTTTACTTGAACCTAATGCTTTTGAAAGGTTCGTTTTAAGTAATGGACTTTAATGTTTTCGAAAGGTATATGATAAAGGTTTCGAAGGGTGATTCCCCAATGTTTTCGAAAGGTTTACCTTTAGTGTTTGAATGGAAAGTTTCCAATGTTTTCCAAAGGCTAGTATGAAGTGTTTTGAAAAGAGGTTGTCTAAGGTTTTATAATGCTTTCGAAAGGGAATCTTTCAATGTTTTCGAAAGGTCTTTTTTAAATGGTTTTGAAAGGAATGTTTTGTTCTATCGGCCTAGAGTTCAAAATAAAGAAGTTAATTGCAAATTTTGAAAGAGGTACTTTCAAAGATTTTGCAAGAGATTGTTTAAAGCTTTTAAACAAAGGTTTCGAAGGTTTTCATCAATAATGTTTTGTGTAAAGCATATATCATGGCAAAGAGATTTTAGTTAAGCAAATAGTATGTTTTTCTTATTTAAGTAAGATTTAAAGGATAAATCAATTTGAATGATCTTTTCAAGGAAAATTTGATGGGTGGTTAATCCTAAGTAAATGACTTGGATATTTGTATACCAGATGGGACTGGTATACGGTCGCACCCTATACTTTTGCTACAACCCATAGCTAATTTTAGTCCAAAATCCAATGTGTAGGGCTTTGTCACAAGTAAGACTTAAATAATGGTACATACCGAAAGGAAAATAAAAAAGAAGGAGGATAGGTTATTGGTGAGACCGCAAAACCATTAGGATCAGGTGACCCTGGGAGAAGTAAGTTAAGGACAGACCTTCCAAAAGTGTGTCTAATAGATGTTAGATTATTTATTTTGCCTGGTAGGCCCGAGACAGCCACTGGTTAGTAGTTAGCCAAACAAAACTATATTGTTCGGATAGACAGTTCATTTATTACCAGGTTTATGAGCATATATGATATTGCTATTATTGTTTTAATCAGTTTGATTATAGGATTCTGATTTGCTAAAAGACATGTTTTAAAGGGATATTAGTGAGGGAAAACCCGTTCCACTTAGAGGCCTAGTCTCACTTAATATCAGACAACCAAGTTGTATAGTATTATTCACACCAGGCTTAATGTTTGACTCGAAGTTTATGTTTTACCGTTAGACTCTCGGGTGCTCAAAATTAATTTGAGTAGATTAGGAGTTAAGGTTTTTTAGGTTTAGTAGGTTAGGCGAATAAAGCTTCCGAAGACGTGCAAGAGGCAAGGCTAGCTATGTAGGAGCTATTTAGTTTTATTTCCGCTGTGATGTATTAAGACTAATATGTCTATTTAGTAGTCTGATCATCCAAGGGGGCATCTTCATACGTCGCTCTTAGCGTATTTTGAAATAAATATATTTGATTAAAACCTAGGAATAGATTATGGGATTATATAATTGAATATGAAATGTTGTTTTGAAATGTAATTAGAAAAGTTGTTTAAATCTATGTTGATTTTATTCATATTCAAGTGCTTCTGATATTATGGATACCATTAACATTACTGTATTTTGCTATCGAAAGTTAACACTCTGGATGGCTGCAACACCTATAGCACTTAGCTTACTGCCTTAAGATAAGGGATGTTACAACTTGGTATCAAGCATAGGTTTTCAAAAAACTTAGAACTAATTTCAAACTTAAAATGATTTTGTAATATCCCGGAATTTTTAACAATATCAATTTAATAATCTGTATTAAAAATTAAATTGATATTGATATTTTATTTATAATAATTCAAATTGATTTTAAAAAAATTCTTCTTTAATAAATGTTCAATTGGTTATTTATCTTTCAAAAATAATAAATTGATTTATATTTATCATAAATATATAGTTTATATTGTAAAAAGATTTGCATTGTTTTAATTTTAATAAATAAAACATATTTTTCTAATTCTAATATTTTTTTTAGTAATTTGAGAATTTGTTTTTATTTAATAATAGCTTTTAAAAGTTATAAAATAAATGATCTTGGTTTAAATTAATAAATGAATCATGATTTAAATTTCTAATATACATTAATAATTTGGAAATTTTAAATTTTATTAAATATAACGTTTTCAAAGCTATTTAATAAATAAATTTATGATTTTTAAATTGTTAAGAGAAAATTGTTTAAATATTTAAAATAGTTTTAGCTTGAGTTTTAAATTTAATTAAATTGACAAAAGAATTTTATAGCTTAATTAAGTAGAAAATTATTAATAAAAATATAATTTCCTCTAAAATGGTTTTAATTTAATAATGAGACATTTTAAATACAATATTAACAATGTATTGTATTACAAATAGATTTTTGGTTAAAAATAGCTATTGTTATTTCAAAGTTTGATTTATATTCATAATTTGATTTTTAATATTAGATTATGAATTTAATTTGAATTTAAATTCCAAAGTATAAATTTTAAATTGTTTTAATTTCCATATGTATAAGCTTCGTTTATAAGTACAAATTGTTTTTAGTTCTTTAAAAGGTTTACATACATATTTAAATATTAACTAACAAATTTATTTGACTTAATATATTAACTAATGAATTATACACAAATTACTTTAGAAAAAAAGACAAGTGTTTAGTTTTAGAACACTATGTCAACAAGTGTTAAACATTAATGCAAATTTAAAGACATGTGTCATTTTTTTGAATTTTTTTAATGTAATAATCTAAAAATTCACCCATATAGACACCATTTTTCTCCAACTTCCTTTTCTCTAAATTTTTGTTCATTTCTAAAAAGAGGATCTTGAATATTCATGCACCTTCACTCAACACCCAAAACCTGTAAACCAAAAATCTCCAAAAATCAATTCCTCAATTCAAAACAAATGCTCAAATCAAACCCGAAAATATTAATTCCTGTTTACCTAAAACCCTGAAACTCAGTTCCAAAACCAAAATACCATAAGCCTGTAAACAGTTCTGCAGACAATTATGCAACTTCAAAATCTTTAGCATACATCTTCAAAAATCATGCATTTACCATTTTCAAAACCCAAGTCTATTATAAAACCCTCATATCAAATCTGAAGCAATCAAAGCACTTGCATTTTTGAATCTGGAAATCCAGTTCATCTGCAAATTGCAAATTTGCACATCTTCAAACCAAAGGATTAATTTCTGCATATCTTCGGCAAAGTTCCAAAAGCAACAAACATGCATGCAGTTACAAAACCCAAAAACATATCAAGTTATCTACAGATGTTTTTAGAAAATTCAACTCAAAGCTTTTCAAGTATAAAGCTCTGCCTTCTTTCAATTATGTGAGTAACTCCTTTCAACTTAAAGATTTAATATGCTTGTCTGATCTATGCTTTGATAAGTGGTACTTGGTGTATATATATATGTGGAATTTCTTGTGTACTTGTGATATGTGATGCAAGTATGATTTGAAAAAAAATATGTAGAACATCTCTGTTCTAGATGTTAAGCCAGTTCTCCTATTTAAATTATTTTCTTTTTGATTCATAGATTCTTAAGACTTAGGATATAATTAAACATTGTTGTTTGATTATAAGCTAAACTTTAAAGAATTTATTTAACTTAAATTTAACTATAATGGCTCTGGAAATAAAACTTTAACAGGAAAACTCTAATCACTGTAAATTTCAAACATGTTAATTTATAAATTCAGAATCAAAAATCAAAAGCATCTACTAAAACTTGATTTATAAATCAAGAATCAAGATTTTTAGAATTAGGATGAAGGTGCAGTTGGGCTTTGACTGGAAATGGGTTTATTTGGATTTGCTAATGATCTATGTATAATGGAGGCTTGGTGTTCTTCCTAGTGATGGAAGAGAGGTAGTTGAAGCCAGGAAAAATCATAATTGTTGATGTAATTCACTATGGAAGTTGCTGTTGTGAATCTTATTCCAGAAACCTAATTTTAACCCGTTGTAAAGATTTGATCGCCACGGTTCTTGGGGATGATCGAGTGCAGTAAGGTTGTGGCGGAGGGTAGTTGGGCCATAATCGAAGACAATGTCAAAGTTTCAGATCGCCTAGCGATCAGGATGTTGTCAGCGGCGAGATGACAGGTTTAGGGGGGGAGTTCATATTGATGGGTTCCTGGTTTATAATTTGAACTCGAATTAATTTTTGGGTGAGTTAAAGAATCGTGTGAATCAGGATAGGGGTTTGGATGATATTTGGAATGGGAGAAGATCACCGTTGATGATCGAAGGTGATCATCGGCACAGTGTGTATTCACGGTGCACAGTTGAGTGTTGATGTTGTTAGGTATTTGAGTGTTCGAGTTACTGATGGGTTTCACTCGAAGAACCTTAATGATTTGCCCAAAGTATAGAGGGACTTGACTCGAAGCAAACAAGAATTTGCCTCGGGTGATTTCTTGAGTTCAGGTTTTCAGAAACCTGTAGTATCAGTTTTTTTTAAAAAAAAACAGAGGTTTTTAAAATGTAAAGCAAGAATTTGAACTAAGTTAAATTTCAGTTGAAATCTAGAATCCAAGTTAAAATTTAAATTCTCAGTTTTCAAAATAATGTGAAGTTTAAATTTAAATTGAATCAACTACTTTTAAAAAGGGGTAAGTAGTTTGTAATTTTAAAAACAAAACGAGAAGTTTAAAATTGTAAACAGGTTTTTAAATCTAAAAAAATTATCTGGAATTAAATTTTGTTTTGCATTTCAATTTTGAAATATAAAGGAAGTTTCAAATTTGAATATTAAAGTGAATTTTTAACTATGATTTGAATTTAAACATAAACTTGGTTTTAAATTTCTTTTGATCTTCTTTATGAAATGAATACTACTTTAACACGTGAATTAAAGTTTTGAATTGCCTTTAGGCTTTTATTAAGTAAATTTGCATTCAATTTTTTTTTTAAATCCTAAATTTAAATGAAACTTGAAGGAAAGTTTAAAGTAGATTGATTTTAAGTATATTTGTGAATGACAAATTAATCATCATTAAGAAATGTTTTATCTTAAATTTAATTAAGATAAATGTGTTGAATTTAATTTAATTAGTAAGGTAATTAAGAAGTAATTAGTTAATTAAATTTATTAATTGATTAAGGATTAATAAATATTGATTAAGAGCTGATCAATGTGTAATTCAAGAAAATTAATTAAATTAATAATTAATAGTTAACGAATTATTAATGAAGTAATTAGTTATAATTATGGTTAATTTATTAAATTAATTAGGTTACAGTTAATACTTAATTAATTAAATAATTAGGTATTGATTAATGAATAATTAAAGTTAATTACTTAATGAAGATAATTAGAGAAGGGTTATTGAAGGTCATTAACCAGGATTATTTAAATGATTAATTATTATGATTAATTTTGTAATTAATTAGATTAATTAATTTAATAATAATCAATTGTGAATTGTAGAAAATAATTACTTAATAAAGTAATTAAGAAATTAATTACTTAATGTAATTAATTTAGTTTAATGAGATTGTTTATTTTAATTAATTAAGTTTAATTATTTTAACACTTGGGTTTTAAAGATAATTACTGTATGTAATAAATGATTTAGGAAATTACTTGTTGAAATAATTAATTGATAATTACAAATTGTAATTAATTGAAGATGTTAAGAATGAAGTAATTTGGATTTAAATTACTTAATAATTAATCAAGGGATTAATTAAGTAATAGATTAAAGGATAATTAATTTGTTTAATATAGTATTTAAGCTAGATAATTACTAAATGTAATTAATCTGTGATGATTAATAATTATAAGTTAATTACATAAGGTAATTAATTTAGGAAGATAATTAATTAAGCATAATTAAGGATCATTAATTATTATAATTAATGAGTAATTAAAGATGATTAATTATGATTAATTAATCAATAATAAGTAATTAAAGGTAATTAATTAACGTAATTAATTAAGGATTAAGGTGATTAATTATAGTTAATTAATTAATTGAAGTAATTAAGGGTTAATTACTGTTTGGTTAATTTGTAAAATTAATTGAGAATAATTACATGATGTAATTAAAGATAATTAATCAAGAGTGATTAATTAAAGTGATTAAGAATGAATGATTAATTAATTGATTGTAATCAATTAAATGATTGAGTAAGCAAGATATATATTGGTGAAGTAATTAATTTAATTTATTTTAAATTAATTAAAGATGAAGTAATTAATTTAATTCACTTTAAATTAATTAGAAATAGGGATAGTTAATTTAATTCATTTTAAGTTATTATATTATGGTATGAGTGAATTTTTGCTAATGTATGAATGGATGACATTGATTGTCTTGGA
Source organism: Allium cepa (assembly GCA_030765085.1). Taxonomy (NCBI): domain Eukaryota; kingdom Viridiplantae; phylum Streptophyta; class Magnoliopsida; order Asparagales; family Amaryllidaceae; genus Allium; species Allium cepa. The sequence continues at coordinate 267,504,734 of CM060932.1, forward strand.
TGCTTTGAGATCTCAGTAATGAGATAAATGATATTGAGTGGTATGAATGACTTGATTGTATTGTGATGATAACATAGGTTATTTATTGTGATGGTAGTATATGGATTATCTATTTTGATATTGATAATGTGGATTACCTATTATTTGATAATGTTGATTATCAATTATTGATCTGTGAGTTATCTATCTGTGTGTATATAGATACTGTAATGAATTGTTTTAAACCTTTAAAACAACTTGGACCTAAAAGACACGCTTTGGAATTCGATGAGACCGGGATCGGGTTTCCATATTTGGATATCCGAAAACCACATCGATTCCAAATAACGTTAGGTCGTGAATCAAAGTGGAGCGTTGTGAAGACTCGAGGCGTAAGGACTACGCGTCAGTATAACTCTATGGGTGATTCCGTAACGAGTTGACGGAATAGTACTTATAGGTTCGAGATGGAGATTCAGAGTGCAAGGATTATTGTCATTAACTCTGAGGGTGATTCCAAAATGAGTGTAACGAGATAATGCCTTCGGTTTCGTTCGAACCTGGAACGAACTTGTATGGATGGAATGCTTTCAGAACGTCGTCAGGTGGACGATGAGCATTCTAAGATGATATGTCCTATAAAGGTAATCGTAGCCTCAAACCTCATCAATCGAGAATGGCTAAAACAGGGGAGGTGCAGCAAGGCTTCGTGGGTCGCACCCACTGGAGAGCGAGATTTACCCCTGTCTAGAGGTCCTTTTTTATTTCGACTGTGTGGACGGTTTTTGAGCTCCAACCGTCGAGGTTATCTTGTTCGGAACTGTTCAGTAAGGAATGGGTCCGGCCTTGTGTTGCAGGGGAGTTAGGGTGGCTCCTCGGTACGGTGATCTAGGCCACGTACTGTGACGGGCGGTACCCCAGTAGCCCTGCCATTGTATGGAATCCAAAATCCAATAAGTGCCTACGGTTTTGATTGTATTACCCATTTTGTGGCTAGTAGCTGGAATTTAATAAATGTAACAATTTCGGCTATTTCTTATTTATTTGAAAACCCTACACACTATTACAATATCACTGAATTTCCTATCAAATATTTTGGTTAGCGTAAGGTAAAATCTTTTCCATTTTTATGTGTGGGAAGTCTTACGTGATACCTTTCTTTCCAAAAGGTTTTTAAAGTTAAGCAACCTTAACCTGTTACTCACACCAGACCCATGTCTGACCAGGAGTTTATTTTTGTTTTTCATAAACTCTTGGATACTCAAATTTTTACAAGTAGCCAAGGGACTCGGGTTAGGATTCTGGTTAGCTTTGACGAACTGTGGAGATGCAATGGAGCAAGAGGCTTCTGCGTGTAGATATATATAGGTATTCCGCTGTGTTGTTTTCTCTGAGTTGTTTCTTGAACTGTATTGAGTTGTATAACTAGACAGGTGTTTATAACTGTCTAGTATGTGTTGTATATCTGTGTAACTCTGATAATTATTGTAAACTATGTAATGTTTATGTTATTAATATAATTTATTCGTTCCGCTGTTTAGATTCTAATGTTGTTTCTTTCTTCTCTTCTTTCTTTTCTCTTTCTATCCCTTTCTTTCTTAAAATTGATGTGATTTTCTATGGTAAGAAAGTCGGGTCGTTTCACTTGGTATCAGAGCATTAGGTTGAGTGAATACCTAGGCTCTGTAGTAGTGTCTTTCTTGAGAGAGTGTACTTGTAATTTTATATATAACTAATTATATATATATATATATATATATATATATATATATATATATATTTCTTCCTATTTATTGGGTTACCTGTTCAGGTTCCCTAATATAAGTTATAAAGGTAAATGAGGTTGTAGTGTGTGTAACACGACTACCATTGGTTGGAGTTTGAATGTTTGAGGTTGGAAGTGTATCTGTCGAGACTGTAGGCCTAATACCGTCTCGAGCAAGTTTTTTAGTGATGAAGGACTTCATTGATCTCTGAAGGAAACCTGTAAAGGTTCGGAGTTCAATTCTTAAGTTGACGAGTAGAGTTTGGATCTGTCGGTTGAGCAGAAGCAAGTGATGGTATTTTGGATACATCAGGGAGTAGTAGCTGCGTGATGAGATGCAGTGACTATGGACGTTCCCGAAGATGTTTTCTTTGGAACAAGTTAAAGAGGTGAGTCTGCTTTAGTGTTGTGGCTGTGTTCAGCTGGAGTTTCTGTTTGGTTTGAAGTCCGAGTTTCTCGGAGAGCTTTGGATCAGAATTCTTTGGAATCTGTGGCAGCAGTGCAGCTCAGAGTGTTCTGTGTGTCGGCAAAGAGTCTTCTGGCTAAGCAGTTTTTCTAAAGTGGAGTTCAGAAGAAGCTGAGTGGATCCGTTCCTTCGATGGGTTGGCCAGTCAAGTGTAAGCTGTTCTATTTAGTTAAGGGAGAATAGTTTTTCTTTGGATTTGGATTGGGTCGTTCGCAAAATTGACTTGCGATTGTTTGAGTTTCTCTTGGCTTATCTGAGTTTTTCTGGATGTCTTCAAGAAGTCGGAGTTTTGTTCGCATATGGAGATTGAGTTTTCTTATCGACTAGAATCCCAGGAATGGTACCGGTGGTTCAGCTTTATAGAAGAATGGTTCCAAGAGATTGAGTTGGTGTATCAGCTCAGTGGAACTTCTGAAATTTCCTATGGATTTGTTGAACCGTATCTCTAGGGTGTGTTGTTGAGCTGTGCTCGTGTTCTTCTTCAGCATTCTCTTCTACTTCGAATCAGAGTTGTGCAGCGGAAGCAGTTTGGAAGTGTATCTGCTTTTCTTTTTCTGGACAGGAGAAGTTGTTGTCTTCTGATGTTGAGGAGTAGAGTTTGAGATTTTGATCTTGGTTGATCTTGAGGAGATCATTTTGTTGTGTTGATTGGTCTAGCTGTTTCTAGAAGCATCAGCGAAGGTTGAGCTGATCAATAAGGTAATGTACAGCCCAGGATCGTCTAAAGAGTTTTGTGGATTTGGGACGAAGGAATATGGATTCCGGAATCGGAGATTTAATTTTGGATAAGTATTCTCCGATCGAAAAGGAGGTATTAGTTTGAGTAAGTCTGAGTAGTTAGGTCTGAAGAGTTTTGGATCTTTTCTGTGATCTTGAAGGTTAAGTGTTTGATCTACAGGATTGAATTGCCAGTTTGGATAACTGGGATTCGATGAGTTTCACGTATCTCTGAGGGAGTACGTGTATGATCTATCTCTGACTGTGGAACCAGCGGTTCTGGAGTTTTGGTTGTTGAATCAGACTCGTCTGTAGTCTGATATCTTGTCTAGTGTTGTAGATATAGTTGTATAGGAGCTTTGTGGCTACATAGTATTGATTGTTTGGATTCTCTAGAGCGAGTATCCCGGTATATACATATATCTGGGGAAACTCGAAGGAATTTTATCCAGAATTTGTCTGGATAATTAGAATTGTTTGATTGGTTGAATTGGTTGCTATGGTTGTTAGCATAGGTTTGATATATGCTTGTCTTTTAAAATTAAATCTTTAATGAGATTATTAAATTACCTTTGTTTTAAATTTCGAGGACGAAATTCTTTTAAGGGGGAAGGATTGTAATATCCCGGAATTTTTAACAATATCAATTTAATAATCTTATTAAAAATTAAATTGATATTGATATTTTATTTATAATAATTCAAATTGATTTAAAAAAAATCTTCTTTAATAAATATTCAATTGGTTATTTATCTTTCAAAAATAATAAATTGATTTCTATTTATCATAAATATATAGTTTATATTGTAAAAAGATTTGCATTGTTTTAATTTTAATAAATAAAACATATTTTTCTAATTCTAATATTATTTTTTAGTAGTTTGAAAATTTTTTTTATTTAATAATAGCTTTTAAAAGTTATAAAATAAATGATGTTGGTTTAAATTAATAAATGAATCATGATTTAAATTTCTAATATACATTAATAATTTGGAAATTTTAAATTTTATTAAATAGAAAGTTTTCAAAGCTATTTAATAAATAAATTTATGATTTTTAAATTGTTAAGAGAAAATTGTTTAAATATTTAAAATAGTTTTAGCTTGAGTTTAAAATTTAATTAAATTGACAAAAGAGTTTTATAGCTTAATTAAGTAGAAAATTATTAATAAAAATATAATTTCCTCTAAAATGGTTTTAATTTAATAATGAGACATTTTAAGTACAATATTAACAATGTATTGTATTACAAATAGATTTTTGGTTAAAAATAGCTATTGTTATTTCAAAGTTTGATTTATATTCATAATTTGATTTTTAATATTAGATTATGAATTTAATTTGAATTTAAATTCCAAAGTATAAATTTTAAATTGTTTTAATTTCCATATGTATAAGCTTCATTTATAAGTACAAATTGTTTTTAGTTCTTTAAAACGTTTACATACATATTTAAATATTAACTAACAAATTTATTTGACTTAATATATTAACTAATGAATTATACACAAATTACTTTAGAAAAAAATACAAGTGTTTCGTTTTAGAACACTATGTCAACAAGTGTTAAACATTAATGCAAATTTAAAGACATGTGTCATTTTTTTGAATTTTTTTTATGTAATAAATCTGAAAATTCACCCATATAGACACCATTTTTCTCCATCTTCCTTTTCTCTAAATTTTTGTTCATTTCTAAAAAGAGGAACTTGAATATTCATGCACCTTCACTCAACACCCAAAACCTGTAAACCAGAAATCTCCAAAAATCAATTCCTCAATTCAAAACAAATGCTCAAATCAAACCTGAAAATATTAATTCCTGTTTACCTAAAACCCTGAAACTCAGTTCCAAAACCAAAATACCATAAGCCTGTAAACAGTTCTGCAGACAATTCTGCAACTTCAAAATCTTTAGCATACATCTTCAAAAATCATGCATTTACCATTTTCAAAACCCAAGCCTATTATAAAACCCTCATATCAAATCTGAAGCAATCAAAGCACTTGCATTTTTGAATCTGGAAATCCAGTTCATCTGCAAATTGCAAATTTGCACATCTTCAAACCAAAGGATTAATTTCTGCATATCTTCGGCAAAGTTCCAAAAGCAACAAACATGCATGCAGTTACAAAACCCAAAAACATATCAAGTTATCTACAGATATTTTCAGAAAATTCAACTCAAAGCTTTTCAAGTATAAAGCTCTGCCTTCTTTCAATTATGCGAGTAACTCCTTTTAACTTAAAGATTTAATATGCTTGTCTGATCTATGCTTTAATAAGTGGTAATTGGTGTGTGTGTGTGTGTATATATGTGTGCGGAATTTCTTGTGTACTTGTGATATGTGATGCTAGTATGATTTGAAAAAAAATCTGTAGAACATCTCTGTTCTAGATGTTAAGCCAGTTCTCCTATTTAAATTATTTTCTTTTTGATTCATAGATTCTTAAGACTTAGGATATAATTAAACATTGTTGTTTGATTATAAGCTAAACTTTAAAGAATTTATTTAACTTAAATTTAACTATAATGGCTCTGGAAATAAAACTTTAACAGGAAAACTCTAATCACTGTAAATTTCAAACATGTTAATTTATAAATTCAGAATCAAAAATCAAAAGCATCTACTAAAACTTGATTTATAAATCAAGAATCAAGGTTTTTAGAATTAGGATGAAGGTGCAGTTGGGCTTTGACTGGAAATGGGTTTATTTGGATTTGCTAATGATCTATGTATAATGGAGGCTTGGTGTTCTTCCTGGTGATGGAAGAGAGGTAGTTGAAGCCAGGAAAAATCATAATTGTTGATGTAATTCACTATGGAAGTTGCTGTTGTGAATCTTCTTCCAGAAACCTAATTTTAACCCGTTGTAAAGATTTGATCGCCACGGTTCTTGGGGATGATCGAGTGCAGTAAGGTTGTGGGGGAGGGTAGTTGGGCCATAATCGAAGACAATGTCAAAGTTTCAGATCGCCTAGCGATCAGGATGTTGTCAGCGGCGAGACGACAGGTTTAGGGGAGTTCATATTGATGGGTTCCAGGTTTATAATTTGAACTCGAATTAAATTTTGGGTGAGTTAAAGAATCGTGTGAATCAGGATAGGGGTTTGGATGATATTTGGGATGGGAGAAGATCACCGTTGATGATCGAAGGTGATCATCGGTACAGTGCGTATTCACGGTGCACAGTTGAGTGTTGATGTTGTTTGGTATTTGAGTGTTCGAGTTACTGATGGGTTTCACTCGAAGAACCTTAATGATTTGCCCGAAGTATAGAGGGACTTGACTCGAAGCAAACAAGAATTTGCCTCAGGTGATTTCTTGAGTTCAGGTTTTCAGAAACCTATAGTATCAGTTTTTTTTTAAAAAAAACAGAGGTTTTTTAAATGTAAAGCAAGAATTTGAACTAAGTTAAATTTCAGTTGAAATCTAGAATCCAAGTTAAAATTTAAATTCTCAGTTTTCAAAATAATGTGAAGTTTAAATTTAAATTGAATCAACTACTTTTAAAAAGGGTAAGTAGTTTGTAATTTTAAAAACAAAAGGAGAAGTTTAAAATTGTAAACAGGTTTTTAAATTTAAAAAAATTATCTGGAATTAAATTTTGTTTTGCATTTCAATTTTCAAATATAAAGGAAGTTTCAAATTTGAATATTGAAGTGAATTTTTAACTATGATTTGAATTTAAACATAAACTTGGTTTTAAATTTCTTTTGATCTTCTTTATGAAATGAATACTACTTTAACACGTGAATTAAAGTTTTGAATTGTCTTTAGGCTTTGATTAAGTAAATTTGCGTTCAATTTTTTTTTAAATCCCAAATTTAAATGAAACTTGAAGGAAAGTTTAAAGTAGATTAATTTTAAGTATATTTGTGAATGACAAATTAATCATAATTAAGAAATGTTTTATCTTAAATTTAATTAAGATAAATGTGTTGAATTTAATTTAATTAATAAGGTAATTAAGAAGTGATTAGTTAATTTAATTTATTAATTGATTAAGGATTAATAAATATTGATTAAGAGCTGATCAATGTGTAATTCAAGAAAATTAATTAAATTAATAATTAATAATTAAAGAATTATTAATGAAGTAATTAAGTTATAATTATGGTTAATTAATTAAATTAATTAGGTTACAGTTAATACTTAATCAATTAAATAATTAGGTATTGATTAATGAATAATTAAAGTTAATTACTTAATGAAGATAATTAGAGAAGGGTTATTGAAGGTCATTAACCGGGATTATTTAAATAATTAATTAATGTGATTAATTTTATAATGAATTAGATTAATTAATTTAATAATAATCAATTGTGAATTGTAGAAAATAATTACTTAATAAAGTAATTAAGAAATTAATTAGTTAATGTAATTAATTTAGTTTAATGAGATTGTTTATTTTAATTAATTAAGTTTAATTAATTTTAACATTTGGGTTTTAAAGATAATTACTGTATGTAATAAATGATTTAGGAAATTACTTGTTGAAATAATTAATTGATAATTACAAATTGTAATTAATTGAAGATGTTAAGAATGAAGTAATTTGGATTTAAATTACTTAATAATTAATCAAGGGATTAATTAAGTAATAGATTAAAGGATAATTAATTTGTTTAATATAGTAATTAAGCTAGATAATTACTAAATGTAATTAATCTGTGATGATTAATAATTATAAGTTAATTACTTAAGGTAATTAATTTAGGAAGATAATTAATTAAGCATAATTAAGGATCATTAATTATTATAATTAATGACGTAACTAAAGATGATTGATTATGATTAATTAATCAATAATAAGTAATTAAAGGTAATTAATTAACGTAATTAATTAAGGATTAAGGTGATTAATTATAGTTAATTAATTAATTGAAGTAATTAAGGGTTAATTACTATTTGGTTAATTTGTAAAATTAATTTAGAATAATTACATGATATAATTAAAGATAATTAATCAAGAGTGATTAATTAAAGTGATTAAGAATGAATGATTAATTAATTGATTGTAATCAATTAAATGATTAAGTAAGCAAGATATATATTGGTGAAGTAATTAATTTAATTTATTTTAAATTAATTAAAGATGAAGTAATTAATTTAATTCACTATAAATTAACTAGAAATAGGGATAGTTAATTTAATTCATTTTAAGTTAATTATATTATGGTATGAGTGAATTTTTGCTTATGTATGAATGGATGACATTGATTGTCTTGGATGCTTTGAGATCTCAGTAATGAGATAAATGATATTGAGTGGTATGAATGACTTGATTGTATTGTGATGATAACATAGGTTATTTATTGTGATGGTAGTATATGGATTATCTATTTTGATATTGATAATGTGGATTACCTGTTATTTGATAATGTTGATTATCAATTATTGATCTGTAAGTTATCTATCTGTGTGTATATAGATACTGTAATGAATTGTTTTAAACCTTTAAAACAACTTGGACCTAAAAGACACGCTTTGGAATTCGATGAGACCGGGATCGGGTTTCCATATTTGGATATCCGAAAACAACATCGATTCCAAATAACGTTAGGTCGTGAATCAAAGTGGAGCTTTGTGAAGACTCGAGGTGTAAGGACTACGCGTCAGTATAACTCTGTGGGTGATTCCGTAATGAGTTGACGGAATAGTACTTATAGGTTCGAGATGGAGATTCAGAGTGCAAGGGTTATTGTCATTAACTCTGAGGGTGATTCCAAAATGAGTGTAACGAGATAATGCCTTCGGTTTCGTTCGAACCCGGAACGAACTTGTATGGATGGAATGCTTTCAGAACGTCGCCAGGTGGACGATGAGCATTCTAAGATGATATGTCCTATAAAGGTAATCGTAGCCTCAAACCTCATCAACCGGGAATGGCTAAAACAGGGGAGGTGCAGCAAGGCTTCGTGGGTCGCACCCACTGGAGAGCGAGATTTACCCCTGTCTAGAGGTCCCTTTTTATTTTGGCTGTGTGGACGGTTTTTGAGCTCCAACCGTCGGGGTTATCTTGTTCGGAACTGTTCAGTAAGGAATGGGTCTGGCCTTGTGTTGCAGGGGAGTTAGGGTGGCTCCTCGGTACGGTGATCTAGGCCACGTACTGTGACGGGCGGTACCCCAGTAGCCCTGCCATTGTATGGAATCCAAAATCCAATAAGTGCCTACGGTTTTGATTGTATTACCCACTTTTGTGGCTAGTAGCTGAAATTTAATAAATGTAGCAATTTCGGCTATTTCTTATTTATTTGAAAACCCTAGACACTATTATAATATCACTGAATTTCCTATCAAATATTTTGGTTAGCGTAAGGTAAAAACTTTTCCATGTTTATGTGTGGGAAGTCTTACGTGATACCTTTCTTTCCAAAAGGATTTTATAGTTAAGCAACCTTAACCTGTTACTCACACCAGACCCATGTCTGACCCGGAGTTTATTTTTGTTTTTCATAAACTCTTGGGTACTCAAATTTTTACAAGTAGCCAAGGGACTCAGGTTAGGATTCGGGTTAGCTTTGACGAACTATGGAGGAGCAATGGAGTAGGAGGCTTCTGCGTGTAGATATATATAGGTATTCCGCTGTGTTGTTTTCTCTGAGTTGTTTCTTGAACTGTATTGAGTTGTATAACTAGATAGGTGTTTATAACTGTCTAGTATGTGTTGTATATCTGTGTAACTCTGATAATTATTGTAAACTATGTAATGTTTATGTTATTAATATAATTTATTCGTTCCGCTGTTTAGATTCTAATGTTGTTTCTTTCTTCTCTTCTTTCTTTTCTCTTTCTATCCCTTTCTTTCTTAAAAATGATGCGATTTTCTATGGTAAGAAAGTCGGGTCGTTTCATATTTTAAAAACATAATGAAATATTGGGGTATAGGATAATGCTATAATGACGTATTTGTATTTGTACGCTCTATCTCTATTATCCCATCTCTCTTAGGATATTCTTCTATATCTACAAAGAATCCAATGTAGATTTTACGGATGCAAGATATGGATGCTAGAAGCGGAAGAGTGAACATTGGTGGGGGATGAACCGCAACCAATGGAAATTCCAAACAAAATACTAGGAGGAGCCCAGGTCAGGTACAAGCTGCAAATTTGGGTGTTGGAGTGCCGCAAGTCGATATGGGAGCTATGTATCAGTTTTTCGTTAACATGATGCAAGCATTAGTTTCCGTAGGGTAAGTTAGAGGAAATAATAAAGGAGGAAATCAAGAATCTCCAGTGGTTAATAACTATGCTATTTTGAGTAGAGATTATTCTCGGCTGGGAAGAAAGACATTTATTGGTACTGAAAACGCAATCGAAGTGGATAATTTTTTTACTTTATTACAAGAGGATTTTTGCTTATTTGGGCCTCAACGATGAGCAGAAAAGTAGACTTTCTTCTAGACAGCTACAGGGAGAAACGCTGTATTGGTGGAACAATGTTACCGTTAGAATCAATGAGGAGAATATGACTTAGGCTGAGTTCAAGAGGAGGTTTGAAGAAAGATTTATGCTTGAAATTGCTAAGCTCACTCTGATCATGAAATTTGCTGAGTTTGAGCAGGGGATATGACAGTGCTTGTGTATGCAACAATGTTTTAGGAGCTAGCAAGACGCGGTTATGCTACGGTTGATACCATCATCAAAAGGAATAAAAAGTTCATTCACAGGTTGAAGCCTGAGCTTGCTAAGGCCACGTTATCATATATTAGAGATCCATGCGATATTGTTGTTGAGATGGCTTTGAGGAAGGAAGAGATGCTTACTTTTCTTAAAAGAAACAAGGCTAAGGAAGCTCAAGGAGGGTAGAACCAGAAGTTCTTCCATAAGAAAGGAGCTCGGAAGAGTGGAGCTGCTAAGAAAGGAAAGGTAGAGGTTGTCTATTATAAGTCTGATAAGAAAAGAAACTATGCTCATGAATGTTAGACAGGAAAATAGAAGAAAGCTACTGAAAAGAAAGGAGTGCGATGTTTCAACTCTGATCGGGTTGGGGCACTATAAGACCAGTGCAAGGAGCTAGCCGAAGATGGAAAAGGCAAGATGTTTGCATTGCAACCAGCTACCTCGAGACCAATAGCAAAGGAAAAGGGAAAAGCTGTATTGGGAGATATGCTTTTGATTCATAATGCATCAGTTAGAGTTCTATTTGATACGATACATCGCATTCTTTTATATCTTGTTGTTTGGTAGATAAGCTTAACCTAGAACCCTTATACCTAGTTACTTCCTTAAGGGTTGCTAATCCTATAGGAGGGTATGCAGCACTTTGGATGAAGTGTGACCAGTTAGAGTTTGAATTGTTAGGTCATACATTTGTTTGCAGTTTGCATGTGTTTGATTTGGTAGGGTTTGGAATTATTTTGGGTATGGATCGGTTAAGAAAATACGGTGCTAGAATATTTTTCCATGATAGGAAAATATCACTTAGACACCCTGACTATAGTGATCGGATTGTATACAACGTAGAAAACCTAATTGTGAGGTTAGTGCTTTGTTGGGTATTGTGGAGGCAGAAGAAGTTGAATCGATTTTTCATTATTAGAGAATTCGCGGATGTATTTGAACCCGTAGTAGGACTGCCATGAAAATGAGCTATTGAGTTTCAAATAGATTTAGTACCAGGAGCAAAACCGGTGAGTAGACCACTAAGCAGAATGACACCTACCGAGATGAGGGAGCTAAAGGTGTAGTTGGTGGATTTGGAAGGCAAGAATTTTATCAAACCAAGCGGTTCGCCTTGGGGAGCAGTCGTAGTGTTTGCTATGAAACCAGACGGATCGTTAAGGATTTGTATCGATTATCTAAGTTGAATGAGAAGACGTTAAAGAATCGATTTTTGTTACCTAGAATTTACGATTTGTTCGACCTGTTGAGAGGAGCCAAAGTTTTTTCCAAGTTGAATTGGGAAATAGAGTTCCATCAGCTTAGGGTGGCAGAGGATAGTATTCCTTTGACAGTGTTTAGAACGAGATATGAATCGTATGAATGGTTAGTCATGCCGTTCGGACTAATTAATGCGCCAACAATCTTTGTAGATTTGATGAATTGAATTTTTTGAGAGCACTTGGAGGTTCATGCTGGTTTTCATAGATGACATTTTGATATACTCTATGAAAGAGTGCATGAAGTTCATCTTAGAGTAGTACTTTAGACGTTCAGGCAGCATCAGCTGAAGGCGAAATTTTCGAAATGGCGTTTCTGGAAGAAGGAAGTGAAGTTTCTTGGTCATGTATGTTACAACCTTGATTTCGATGACAACAACTATACAAGCTCTTGGAGTCAATATACATATGTTATCCATATGCAGGTAGACTTTTGCGTCCAAGACATAAAGACCGACACATGGGTGATTATACTAAGTAATATTAGTATATTCTGTTAAGTTTGTAAATATATGATATGTACAATCTCCTTGAGTAATCTTCACAAGAATTTGCTCATACAAACTACTTATAAAATGAAGATATAGTGTACATGTGTCAAACGTCTAGCATATGCTCAGAAGTCTAGCAATATGTTTGTCTTATAAATTCTGTAACAAACCAGACGTCTGCATATACGCTCAAACGTCATGTAACATGTTCTTCTTAAAACTTTTAATTAACCCATCTAACCTGGGTAATGGCCATTTTCTTTCAAAAGACATCTTCTTCAAACAAAGGGTTGCATCCTCTTATTTTGATCCTGACTCTTTCTTCTCAAGCATTATGACTGTTAGACTGAAATAGAATGAATCAAAAGTCGCTACTCTTCAAACAAACTCTTCACTATCTATAAATAAATATGAAATTGAAAGTTGGAAATTAAATTGCCATTCTGAATGTTACTTCTATATTTTCTAATATTTTTATGATTTACAAAACCACTCAAAAATATACTATTATCTCTTCCTTATATCAAAGCTTAAACTACATGTTACTCATGGAGATTATAGGAAGAAATTGTACTTATAGTCAAAATCAATGTTGCATAGAACGCACATTTGTCGAAGAAATATTCTTGTAAAAGCGTATTTCTCCGGGCGAAGCGAGGGCAATTGGTTAGTGAAATTCCAAAGAGGGGCTTCGGACTGGACGTAGGACGGGAGGTCCGAGCCAGTATAAAATTCCTGGTATGATTACTTTTAATATTTACCTGCATTATTATTTTGTGCAATTGATACTATCATACACCCACTTATCATATATTATGTACATATATGATCCATATAGACTTTCAATTGGTATAAGAGCCAGGTCAGTTCAAATCACAGTAACACGTATTTGAAAATTGTTAATATGGCTAGTATCTTTCAATAAGGTCAATCAACTGCACGTCCTCCACTATTCACTGAATCTAAGTATGCATATTGGTCAACCCAAATGAGAATTTTTATGGAAGCAAATGGTTTGGAAATATGGTCAGCAACTCAAATTTAGTACGTAGCACCTGAAACAAATATTAGCACATGAGTAGATGCATAAAAAATTATTGCTTCTAATAATGCTAAAGCTATGAATGTACTCTTTTTTGTTCTCTTGATAAAAATGAATTTCTACGTGTTATGTTATGTACTACTGCTTATGATACATGGCGTACTTTACAAGTTACACACGAAGGTACAAATAAGGTCAAACAAATAAAAATATCAATTTTACAAAATTAATTTTTATCTTTTAAAATGAAACAAAATGAGTCAATTGTTGACTTGTACACAAGATTTCAAACTATACAACACGATCTTATGGCACTAGGAGTTAAATTTACTGATTTTCATTTAGTATCTCGAATTCTCAACTCTTTAACTATTGATTGTGAAAGAAAAGTATTGGCTATCAATGATCTCTCTTTACTCAAAGTTGAAGAGTTGATTGGAAATTTAATGTCATATGAAGCAAATTTGCAGGCCAAAAAAGAGCAAAATCATGAAAAGAAGAACATAGCATTTCAAGCAAGCAATGAAGATTCTGAATTTGATGAAGATGAAATTTTTTTATTGCAAAGAACTACAACAAATTTAAAAATTCAAGAAAATGACTAGATTTCAAAATAACGAAAGATCAAATTCATCAAATCAAACTTCGATTAAATGTTTTGAATGTGATCAGTTTGGACATATGAAGAAGGATTGCCCAAAACACAACAACGAGAAAAAGAAAAATAAGTTTGAGAAACTTAAGAAAAAGAGAACAGCATTCCAAGTTACATGGGATGACTCTGACACTTCCTCTTCATCCGATAATGACAGTGAAAATGATAAGAAGCAAGCAAATATATGTTTCATGGCACACACTAATGAGGTATGTCCTGATCTTACTTATGATGAAATTTTAGAAGTAAGTATGGAACTTGATAACAAATATAGAAAAACTAAAAAATTAAATAAGGAATATGTTGCTAAAATAAATCTATTAGAACTTGAAATAGGGTTACTAAAAGATGAAAAATCTATTTTAGAAGAAGAATTATAAAATGCTCAAGAAAAATGTAAGAATCTTTCTATTAAAAATAATGCTTTATCTTATGAACTGGGAAAAATTAAACTAGAAAATAATAAAATTAATGATGAGCACATTATCTTAAAAGATAATCTAGAAATTTCAAGATCTGAAAATACTGATCTTAAAAACAAATTGGATAAAATTACAAATAATGTTACAAAATTTAACAAAGGAAAACAAGACTTGGAGAATTTAACTAAAATTTCCAAGCCATTCAAAAATCGAAATGGAATAGGATTTGAAAATAAGCAAAAATTACAAAGTATAATAAGATTTATATTAAGATAAACCTTCTTCCAAAAATAGGAAATTAATCACAAATTGAATAATTATTAAAATTTGGGTTCCTAAAACAAATAACAACCTAATTAAACAAAAATATATAAATATTTATATGAATGAAGTGTCACAATAATAATAACATTTCTAAACGAACCAAACCATCTTGGGTATGGTTACTTCACAAACTAACACTTTGGACCCAAAAATAAAATGGATACCAATTTAAATATTTTTATTTTTTTCAAGTATCCAAATACAAAAATAAAGAGAAATGGATATTAGTGGATGCTCAAAGCACATGACGGAAAATGCTCACATGCTGTCAAATATAAAATACATCGATGGTGGCACTGTAACTTTTGGCGATAATTCAAAAGGGTTCGTCATTGGCATTGGAGAAGTCACCAATATCGGTATCTCTAACATTCCTATTATTTCAAATGTTTTATTAGTAGAAAATTTAAAACATAATCTTCTTAGTATATGTCAGTTATGTGATAAAGGGTTTGAAATAAAATTTGAAAAAGATAAATGTATAATTTTCAACCAAAGCAAAAATTTACTCTTTGAAGGTTTTAGAAATCATAATATATATATCCTAAATATGAATAATAAAAATAATTCAGATTTATGTCTAACCGCAAATCATGATGATCCTTGGATTTGGCACAAACGTTGTCATATAAATTTTAAATATATCAACAAACTAGTAAAACATGATCTAGTTAGAGGTTTACCTAAAATTAATTATAAATTTAAAAATTTATATGATGCTTGTCAAAAGGGCAAACTAAAGAAGAGTTCATTCAAATATAAAAATAAAATTTCTACTAAGAAACCATTAGCATTACTTTATTTAGATTTATTTCGACCAACACAAGTATGTAGTATAAATCATAACAAATATGTGTTCGTAATTATGGATGATTTTTCAAGATATACTTGGACATTATTTTTAACACATAAAAGTGACACTTTTGGAATGTTTAAAATTTTTGCAAAATGAATTACTAAATTAATGGAATTAAAAATAAAAAATATGCACAGCGATCATGGGGGAGAATTCGAAAATGAAATTTTTTACTAATTTTTGTAACAAAAAAGGAATTAGTCAAAATTTTAAATTCCACAAACAGCACAAAAAAATGGCGTAGTTGAAAGAAAAAATAGAACTTTGCAGGAATGTGCGCGAACACTACTAAATAGTAGTAATATACCCAAACATTTCTGAGCTGAAGCCATTTCAATTGCATGTTATGTATTAAATCGTGTCACATTTCGACCTATGACTAAAAATACATGTTATGAAATATTTTATGGAAGAAAACCAAAAGTTTCATATTTAAGAACTTTTAGGTCAAAATGTTTTATTCTAAATACTAAAGATAATCTTGGAAAATTTGATCCCAAAGCGAACAAAGGAATTTTCATTGGTTATTTAGAACGTAGTAAAGCTTATAGAATTTATAATAAACGAACAAATATTATAGAAGAAAGCTTACATGTATCTTTTGATCTAAATGTCCAACAAACTATTAAAGAAGAAGATGTTGAAATTTTAACTCAAAATATAAATAATATGAATAATTCATCCTCTGAAAATAATGAAAATATTTTAAGATCACCCATACGAACGTTAAAAAATCATCCTTTGGATAATATAATTGGAGACTTAAATTCTTGGGTCGCTAGAAATAACTTAAAATCAAATGAGTCATGTTGCTTTTCTCTCAGATACAGAACCTAAAAATTATAAAGCGGCATCTAAAGATGATTCTTGGATCTTAGCAATGCAAGAAGAATTAAATCAATTTGAACGTAATAATGTATGAGAACTGATTCCTAGACCATCAGATCAGTCTGTAATAGGAATAAAATGGGTTTTCAAAAACAAAGCATATGAGAATGGAAACATTATTTGTAACAAAGCAAGATTAGTGGCTCAAGGCCACAACCAAGAAGAGGGAATTGATTATAAAGGCACATTTGCTCCCGTAGCTCGTCTCGAAGCAATTCGTAGTCTACTTGCTTTTTCATATCATCGCAACTTTAAATTATTTCAAATGGATGTTAATAGTGCCTTCTTAAATGGTTTTATTAAAGAAAAAGTTTTCGTAGAACAACCACCATTATTTATTCATGAAAATATCCAAATCATGTTTTTAAACTAAAAAGGCCTTGTACAGTCTAAAATAAGCACCACGAGCTTGGTACGATCGACTAAAAACTCATCTACAAAATTCTGGATTTCAAATTGGAAAAATAGACGCTACATTATTTATAAAACATAAAAATAACGATATACTTGTTGTACAAATATATGTTGATGACATTATATTTGGGTCAACTGATGAAAGTTTATGTAATGAATTTTCTGAAATAATGACAAATGAGTTTGAAATGTCACACATGGGTGAATTAAATTTTTACTTAGGATTACAAAAAACAATTGGACAATGGCATTTTAATAAATCAAGAAAAGTATTATAAGGATTTACTTAAACATTTCGGAATGGAAAATACTACTAGTAAACCAACTCCTATGAGTACAACCTTATATTTAGATAAAGACGAAAATGGAAAGATTTTGATCAAAAAACTTATCGAAGTATGATAGGCTCTTATTATATTTAATAGCTAGTCGTCCTGATATATTGATGAGTGTTTGTTTATGTGCACGTTTTCAAACTCAACCAAAGGAATCACATCATAGAACAGTCAAATGAATTTTACGTTACTTATCCAACACCAAAGATTACAGCTTAGTTTATTCTAAAGGTATGATTTTCGAACTTGTATCATTTAGTGATGCAGATTCTGGAGGTTATAAAACTGACGGAAAAAGCACAAGTGGTTCCGGCCATTTTATTGGTCATGCTTTAGTCTCATGGTTTAGTAAAAAGCAAAACTGTGTTTCTCTCTCAACTTGTGAAGCAGAATACATTTCTGCTGCTATGGCTTGTGCACAAGTAATATATATGCAACAAACCCTTCAAGACTTTGGTAAAACTATAATTTGTTCTCCAATATATTGTGACAATACTAGTGCAATTATCTATCTAAGAATCCTATAAATCACTCTCGAACTAAATACATTGATATCAGACATCATTTTCTTAGTGATAACGTAGAAAAAATAATATTATCTTTAGAATTCATCAACACTGAAAATCAGATGGCAGACATATTTACAAAATCTTTATGTGAAAAATCATTTATAAAACTTAGAAGAGAACTAGTAATATACGCCTTATCTGAACTATAAGGAACATGAAAAAAAAATTGGAATTTATTCTCTACCTCTCAAAATTTATGTCTCATGGGTCATATAATTTTTTCTGCCAAACTTCTCTAAAAACCACAAAAAGTTTAACAACTAAAACAAAACGAATGATTAAAATGCCAAAATCCTACTCTTATATATATATATATATATATATATATATATATAATTTTTTATTTCAACCCAAATCACAGTGCAAACTTCTTCCAATATATATTTTAATCAATATCAAAGTATTAAAACATGTCATCCGATCATGACTTCACTTACTCTACCATCGATTTTTTATCTCCATCAACTGGTAGTGCATACATATCTCCCGCAAAAACAACTCCTAAATCATCTTCATCTCTCCACATTGTTCCCTCACCAACATATCGTACAGGCTACTCTCCAAAAGGAAAGAAAGCCAAACATCATATTAAACTTCATTCATCTTCTCTCTCAGACAAAGCCGACGAAATCCATCATTATCAAAAAGAAATGATGGATGTACAAAGAGAAATGTAGTACGAACAAAAAAGCCAGGGTGCTCATTTAATTTATTTGGAGAAATGTATCATTTCCATATGTGGGCATTCTCCTACTAATGATTGTGTTCATGTACGATCTCCTTGTCTAACCGTAACTCCTCCGCATGCTCGTCACATAACTCCACGTAAACTATGGGGAGAAGGAACATCTGAAGACCAATTCAGTCCAATATCTCCTTCTTAGTCTCCAATAAGAGCATCAAAGGGAAATACATAAGCAAAACCAAATTCATAGGAGAAGAAATAAACTCTGCTCTTCTATAAATTGTATTTCATATATATATATATAATATTTATATTCCAAGTTGTAATAAGATTAAAACCATAAACTTGTATCTTGTTCTCATAACAAAATTATATCTATAATAATTTTCTATAAAACCAATTTATCAATATTCTACTAACAAAAAACTCATATTACAGCTCATACGTCTGTACTCATAGCCAGACGTCTAGAATGACATTCTGAAAAAATTATATCACTCAGCTCAAACGTCTGTATCTTAAACTAATGTCTGGTTCATTTTTCTGGAAAACCAAAACTAACTTAGCCAGATGTTTATTGCTATCAAACGTCTTATACATGTCTCTGCCCCAAAATTACCTAAACGATCAGACGTCTGTTTGACAATTCAGACATCTGACCGCACTATACTCTTTTTCCAAATACTTCAAATCCATGGCAATCAAGTCTAAAAAACCTTCTCCCAAACGCAAAAAGAGAGGCCAATCTCTCAATTTCAACAATTTGTAACTGATGAAATCATTGAAGACCGGATGGTGGAACAAGATGGCAAGCAAAAACTACAAGAGTTGGAAAATAAAAGAATTCACTATGGTTCATTTTACCCCTTGTGGAGATTCATTAACTATGAAATTGATGATTTGGTGAGCAATGCTGAAATTCACCATCTAATTAATTATGACTCTAACTTAGGTTAAATTGATCAATTAGCTATCATTTTATTATTCATCAATTTATTTTCACTTCATATCTGGAACCCCTCTGATCCCAAAAATTGGATTTGGACAAGTGTTTAAGGAGAAATATACGTTCAACGTTGAAATGCTTGGAAAATTTTTACAATGCTCATATACAGGGATGAGGTTACAAGATATACCTGATATGAGGTACCAACCAAGGGATGCTATCACACATCTCATTTGGGAAGACGATCTGAGAAAATTGTCACCAACTTTTTTTCGTCCACAAGTTAGACTACTTAATCGAATGTTTGTAAATACCATACTCCCTAGATTAGTATAAAATTCCTAGTGTGATTACTTTTAATTTTTACCTGCATTATTATTCTATGCAATTCATACTATCATACACCCACTTGTCATATATAATACGATCCATAGAGACTTCCAATGTAATCTTAGTAAAAGGGCTGTCAATGGATCTGACTGAGATAGATGCAGTGAATAGCTGGAAGATCCTTGAGAAAATGACTGAGATTAATAGTTTTCTTGGCTTAGCTAGGTATTATCGGAGATTCAATAAAAACTTATCGCGAATAGCGGCACCGATGACTAAGCTAATAAGGAAGGATGTGAAGTTTGTCTGGATTGATAAGTGTGAGGAAGCATTCCAAAGATGAAAGACTATTCACTAATGCACCTATGCTAGTTGTTCCAGAAGGGAATCAGGATTTAGTAGTGTATATGGATTATGGCACAAGATTAGGAGCCGTGTTAATGCAAAGGGGTAAAGTGATTGTCTATGCTTCTCGACAGCTTAGATCGCATCAGGTTAGATATCCAACACATGATTTGGATTATCTATGGTGATTTTTGCATTGAAGGTGTGGAGACATTACCTTTTAGGAGAAAGATTTGAGTTGTATACGGATCATAAGTTGCTAAGGTATTTATTCTCTCGGAAGGAGTTCAATATGAGACCGCAGAGGTGGTTAGAGTTCATAGTTGCTTATGAATTTGGTATTGAGTACACACCAGGAAAAGGCAGCAAGGTCGCGGATACACTTAGGAGAAAACATTAGAAAGTAGTATTGGCAATGATAGCCGAGTGGAAAGATTTAGATGTATTTACTACAAGTAGAATACATAGGAGGTCTGAGGCTGGATCCGGTAAGGAAACCGCTATGTTGTAATGTTTAGAAGTTTGACCAATACTGATCGAAAGGATTGCTTCTAAGTAGAAAGAGAATCCATTATTAGCCAATAGGATTAGAAGGCTTGAGGTTGGATCAAGATTGGTGATCTAAAAGATTTTAGTCTCGACCACAAGGGATGATTAAGAAAGAAAGGATGGTTGTGTTGTTCCGAATGTTGAGAAACTTAAGGAAAGAAGTTCTTAAGGAATGTCATCGATCCAAATTTATGATTCATTTGGAAGGAACTAAGATGTATCAGGATATGAAGAGGAGTTTCTTCTGGGAAGGTATGAAGAGAGATATAGGGTTATGGGTGAAACAGTTCTTGAACTGTCAACAGGTAAAACCGAACATTAGAAACCAAGTGGTTACTTCAGCCATTAGATGTTCCAGTTTGGAAATGGGATTCTATCTCAATGGGTTTTATAGATGGGTTGCCAAGGTAAAATAGAGGAAATGAAAGCGTATGGGTCATAGTGAGTAGGTTGATCAAGAATGCCCATTTGATTCCAGTTAAGTCAACTAGGAAGGCACCTATTTTAGCTAGGTTGTTTATGAAGAATATAGTTAGACTGCATGGAATTCCTAGTAGTATAGTAAGTGACAAAGATTCACTAGTGAGTTCTGAAAGAGTTTAGAGAAGACTTTAGGTACCAAGCTCAATATGAGTTCCGCTTACCATCCTCAATTAGATGGGAAAACTGAAAGAGTTAAAAAAAATTAGAAGATTTGTTAAGAGCTTATATGCTAGACTTTGGGGGATCATGGGAAGACCATCTACACTTCGTCGAGTTTTCATATAATAATAGTTATCAAACTAGTAAAGGGATGACACCATTTGAAGCATTGTATGAAAGGCCATGCAAATCTCATGTTTGTTGGTTAGAGACGGGGGATAAATTTGTTTTTGGTCCAGATTTGGATAGAGAAGCTGCAAAAAAGATTGAGTTCATTCGAGCTAGAATGAAGGAAGCTCAGTCTAGGCAGAAGAGCTATGCTAATAGAAGAAGGAAAGACTTAGAGTTCTCAGTTGGAGATCATGTTTCGTTAAGGTATCGTCGATAAAAGGTGTAATCTGATTTGGGAAATTAAGAAAATTGGCATCGAGATTCGTTAGACCGTTTCCTATTGTAGAAAGGATCGGAAAACTCGAAAATAGAGTAGAGTTACCGTACAGTTTGACAGGAATCTATGACGTTTTTCATATTTCTCATCTAAGAAAGTGTAATCGAGACCCAAAGATTACTTTAGCACCGATTGTGTTAGATGATTTAGTAGTAGAACTGGATATGACTATAGTTAGAAAACCAGTTCGTATAGTTACAACAGATGAGAAGAGACTAGGGAGAAAGATGGTTAGATTAGTCAAAGTCCAATAGAGTGACGACTGGAGAGACTGTACTTAGGAAACTAAGAGCATGATTATATATACTTATCCTAACTTGTTTCATAGTATGTTTTACCTTTATAATTGATTTCGATGGGTACCTTATCGTAATTTCAAGGACGAAATTCTTTAAGGAGGGTAGTCTATAACGATCCTAATTTTGGTTAACATTATTTAGGACATTTAATTAGATAAATTAAATGAAATAATGTAAACGGTTAAGGAATTGAGATTTATCTAATTAGAGGGTAGCCTTGCCTAATTAAACAATGAACAAAAGAAAATTAAAACGAAATAGATAAAGGTATTAAGATAAGGGTAAAATAGGAATAGGTTATATTCTTATACCCTAAACCTCATGCACTTTTATTTTACACGTTCATAAATAAAAAACTAAACCAAGTAAGGCCGGCTACCATTAGAAGAAGATAAAGGGGAAGATAAGAAAGAATCAAAAGGAAGAAGCTTAATCAAATTCATTCAAGAGAAAATCTAAAATCTTTAACAAAAAAAACAGAAGGTGAATAATAGGTTACATCTTACATTTTTTATTTTCGGTTCTAGATCAGATTCGAGTATGTTTTGCAAAGTATATGCCATATTTTGAATATTAAATAGATATATATGCTTGTTGATGAACTTTATTTGTTCATATAGATTTTATGACGAGTTTTAATTGAAAACTTATCAAATGACATCCAAATGCCGTGCATTTTTTACATAAGGCCAGAAATATTATTTTAGATATGGGTTTCAAGTTTCATAATTTTCTGAATTATTGTGAATTTGTTATGAATTTTCTACTGAAGAAAATGATTAAATTAGGCTTAAAATTAATTATGGCTATTATATATTAGCTATGGGTCAGAAATTTAAATATGTTAGAAAACATATTAAAAGTGATTTATGGGAATTTTTGATAAAATTTCCTAAGCGTTTTATTAAATATATAAAATTATTTAATGTATGGAACATAAATGATTTATATGTTTTTAAAAGGAGAAGGGGCAATTTGGTTAATTTTTGAAATTCGATAGCACTTTTATAGTAGATTTGAAAAAGAATTGGCAACCAATTATATGTTGACAAAAAGGCAACTTAGTTAGAAAGAAATAACTTTAAAAAATAAAAAACTAGTTTTATAAATTTGGATTGCTTCGCCACATATAAGTACACCTTTCGACACCATACTTTAGTCTTCAACTTGTTCAAAACCAAAACATATGGTATCAACTTGAGTATGTAGTGGATTAGAGTTAGGCGAAAGTATGGAGTCGAAACAAGGCTTTCGAAGCGGTTGAAGTAGCTGATGAGAACTTAGAACTATTTTGATTATAAATGAGGCTTTCGATGAGTCAACTTGGTCAACTGTTTTAAAGAAAAGAGCTTTTGAAAGGGGTTGCTGCCTTTTTTTTAAATAGAGCTTTCGAAGGGGTCGAAACCTCTACTTCCTCATTCTACCTTTCGAAGTAATTCCCTCGAAAGGGTTCTTTTTTTAAACCTTGAAGCCACCTCTCTATTGTTTTCAAAGGGGTTGGTTTCGACATCATCCACTTCTTTTGTTTAGGAAAATACTTTCGAAAGAGTTGCTTTCGTCCCAGTTCTTTTAAGACCCTTTTTTATTTTGAAAGGTAAACCCAAAGGTTTCAAAAGGAATGGTTTTAAAGGTTTCGAAAATATGTTCCACACATTTTTACTTGAACCCAATGCTTTCGAAAGGTTTGTTTTAAGTAATAGACTTTAATGTTTTGGAAAGGTATATGATAAAGGTTTCGAAGAGGTGATTGCTCAATGTTTTCGAAAGGATTACCTTTAGTGTTTGAATAGAAGGTTTCCAACATTTTCGAAAGGCTAGTTTGAAGTGTTTTAAAAAGAGGATGTCTAAAGTTTTATAAATCTTTCGAAAGGGACACTTTCAATGTTTTCGAAAGGTCTTTTCTTAAACAGTTTCAAAAGGTATGTTTTGGCCTATCGGCCTAAAGTTCAAAGTAAAGCAGTTAATTGGTTTCGAAAGAGGTACTTTCAAAGGTTTGAAAGAGATTTTAAAGCTTTTAAACAAAGATTTCGAAGGTTTTCATCAACAGTGTTTTGTGTAAAGCATATATCATGGCAAAGAGATTTGAGTAAAGCAAATAGTATATTTTCCTTGTTTAAGTATGATTTAAAGGGTTGAATCAATTTGAAAGATGTTTTTAAGGAAAATTGATGGGTAGTTAACCCTATGTAAATGACTCAGTTATTTCTATACTAGATGGGATTGGTATAGGGTCGCACCCTATAGCCCCTAGCTCATTTTAATCCAAAATTCCAGTGTGTACGGCTTAGTCACAAATAAGACTTAAATAATGGTACACACGGAAAGGAATATACAAAGAAAGAGGATAGGTTATTGGTGAGCCAGCAAAACCGTTAGGATCAAGTGACCCTAGGAGAAGTAAGTTAAGGACAGACCGTCCAGAAGTATGTCTAACAAATGTTAGTTTATTTATTTTGCCTAGTAGGCCCGAGTCAGTCAATGGTTAGTAGTTGGCTAAACAAAACTATATTGTTCGGACAGATAGTCCATTTATTACCTAATTTATGAGCATATATGTTATTGCTATTATTGTTTTAATCAGTTTGATTGCAGGATTCTGATTTGCTAAAAGATATGTTTTAAAGGTATATTAGTGAGGGGTAACCCGGTCTGCTTAGCGACGTGGTCTCACTTAATATCAGATAACCCAGATTTATAGTATTATTCACACCAGGCTTTATATCTAACTCAAAGTTTATGTTTACCCCTGAAACATCGGGTGCTCAAAATTAAATTGAGTAGATTGAGGGCTAAGGATTTTTAGGTTTAGTAGGTCGAACTAATAAAGCTTCCGAAGATGTACAGGAGGAAAGGCTAGCTATGTAAGAGCTATTTAGTTTTATTTCCATTTTGTTATATTAAGATTGATATATCTATTTAGTACTCTGATCATCCAAAGGGGCATCTTCATGTGTTGCACTTGGCATATTTTGTAATAAATATATTTGTTCAAAACTTGGGAATCGACTATGGGATTATGTAATTGAACATGAAATGTTGTTTTGAAATGTAATCAGAAAATTTGTTTTAATCTGTGCTGATTTTATTTCATATTCAAGTGCTTCTGATGTTATGGATACCATCATTACCGTATTTCGTCAACGAAAGTTAAAACTATGGATGACTGCAGCATCTGTAGCGCTTAGTTTTGGATCTTAAGGTAGGGGATGTTAAACAGTGTTTCAGCACTGCCTTGTGAAAGCAGTGCACACACTGCCTTTAACAAAGCAGTGTGATATGCACTTCCCTGTGAAACGTAGTGCACAACACTGCCTTTAACAAGGCAATGCGCTGCCTTTTTAAAGTAGCGCACAGCACTGCCTTTCACAAGGCCAGTGCACATCACTGCCTTGTAAAAGGAAGTACCTCCGGCATCAATCAAAATAGAGAGGGTTTTTTTTCTCGCCCTTACATAGGGGTTTAGGTTTTTTATACCCTTCGGACTATCAAATTGGGTATTTTTCTTATTTTGTCACTTTCGGCTAATCTTTTACAACTTTGATTAATGATGTAGTCTTCTTGCTTCTCATTTTCTAACTTTTTATTTAACATCCAAACTTGATTGCCCTTGTTAACGAACACTTTCCATCAATAATATGACTTGATTACTATTGTAAATAACCACTTCTATCAATCATTATAATTTGGTTATTATTCTACATATACACTTTTGTCCATTATTTCAACGTGATTCACATCAAACAAGCTCTCTTATATCATAATTTACTAACATAACCGATTAAAATCATACTTTTATCACTTTTAATAATAGGAATCTCCTTCCTCTTCTTAACCACCCTCACATTTTAGCAATATTCATTTATTTTGTCATCACAAGTGTGTTGGTAAATGATAATCTTCATTGCTACTTAAGTCATTAAGCTACCACACATAATAATTTACTAACTCTTATAAAAATTCCTTCTTGTATTACATCATCAACATGAACCCAAGATCATGCCCTTTTGAAAGCTATCAAAACAAGTTTCTTTCTTTTAGAAATCCAAACTTTAACTTTACTATCTTCCATACGTTTTACTTATTTCTCTTTATAATAGTTATGTGAGTTTTATGACCATTTAATTCTCATTATACCAACTAAACATCATACACCCGAATTACTAACAATTTCTACTTCCTATATGAAATTACTATAATTCTCATATGCTTGCTACCATATTAAAAGTCTCATTTTAACATTATAACTCCATATAAACTTCATATGAATGTTTATTTATGATAATATACACTATATCATATATAACTAAGCAACCGTTTATATTTGATGCTTACTAACTCTAATATATGCAAAATTTTCATCATAAATCAACCATTTGATATTTTACTCTTCATATCAAACACCAAATCAAGACCAAATCAAGTCTTTCTTCAATGAAACATAACCTACTTTGTTCAATGTCTCATAAAAACACATATCTTTCTATAACTGCAGGCTACAAGTTTAGTATCCACTCATTTAGCAACTAGAACCCATTCTCTAAGCCTCTTCCTCTTCATGGCCAAAAAACCAATCTTCTATATATGCTCCAATATTGACTAAGAATGCAGAGGAAGACAAGAGGGGAATTTATGTGATTATATTTTGGTTTTAGAGAATTTATTTTCTTTGCTTTAATTGGATCTAGGCCTCATGCTTTAGGTTTGAAAGAGAGGAAGAAAAAGGATTTAATGTAAAATGAATTGAAAGGGGAGAGGGGTGAAGCAATTTAAAGGAAAAAAATGGGCCTGGGCCCCAACTCCATCCTCTTTAATCAACAATAAATTCACCTCCATCATAACTAAAAATTTGTTATCTTAAACATATCGATGCTTATACTCAACAAAGTCGGAAACATCATTTCGAACGCAGTGGAAGTGGTCTCAAGCACCAATTCTATTGTATGCAAAAGTTAGATTTTGCATTATTTATCAACCGCCTCCCAATATATTACTAAAATTCCGCTATCCCAAACATACCGATGTTTATAGTCAAAAAGATTGGAAACATCCTTCCAGACACAATGGAACTGGTCTCAAGCACCAATTCCATCGCCTTCAAAATTTGACTTTTGAGTCATTGATTAAATCAACTTAATAATATTTAAATAAATCTATTAAATATTTATAAGATCAAAAATACGGGTTGCTACAGGGTGGAAGTTCTTAAGTAAGAAACTACGTAAGAGAGATTTGAGGAGATGTTTGAAGGGCATTTCATTCCTTTCTTGAAGTTGTCAGCATGGAAGCATGTCATTTACAGAGTATGTACATAATTTTAATGCTCTACCAAGTATAGGGAGGATCTGATTAGAACACCAAGGAAGAAGTTGGATAAGTTCATTTGAGGTTGAAGTCCGAACAAAGTGATAAGTCCATGACCCATCTAGCACTTACATCCAACGAACTGGTAAATATTGCAAGGCGATACGAGTTTATGTACATCGAGAGGAGGATGTAGGCTTGAATGCTTTAGCTGACGAAATAAAGAGATTTACCTTATATTAGAAGGGAAAGAAAGGCTAGCAACTGTACGGGGAAGCTCAAGAGGAGTAAAGAAGGAAGTTTCTGAAGTCACTTACTATAATTATGGGTAAGTGGGCACTATGCATCCAAGTTTCCAAGGCCGAAGGGAGCGAAGAAAGTCAAATTCATTATTTGTGAAAATCCTAACCATAAAAATAATGATTGTAGCTTAAAGTCAGGTATTTTTTTGGAAGGGTTAAAGGAAGGCCGTCTAACGAAGAAAGAGGAAAGAGCAAGGTCTTAGGAGGTATGACTTTGGTTTCTAGTATTTCAGTTAGAGTACTGTTTGATACTAATGCTACACATTCGCTTATAGCAATGAATTTATTTAATAGTCTTGGGTTGGAGATAAACTATTTAGTTACTTCCATTGGTATAGTTAATGTGATAAGGGGATATGCCACTCTCATATTTAAGTTCACTAATTAACAGATTCCAAAGAATAGTAGAGTACCTATAGCTCTAGAGGAACCAAGACTAAGATGCCAAAGAGCAACGTTTGCCTTGGTCTCGGAGTAAGCAGAAGTTAGACGAGGACGAGTGGTGAGAGACTTCCCAAATGTGCATGAACCAGTTTTGGGATTACCACCACCAAGAGCTGTTGAATTCAAGATTGAGTTGACATCGGGAGCTTAACCATTTGGTCGGCCATCTACTAAAATGTATCTAAAAGATATGGAGGAGTTGATAAAGCAACTTGTGCAGTTGGAATGCAAGAGAATTGTAAGGCAGAGTAGTTAAGGTACCTTGGTTATGATTGTGAAGAAGTCTGATGAGTCTTTCAGATTATGCATTGACTATTGGAAGCTGAATGAGAGAACGGTGAAGAGAATATATCCCTTGCCGAGGATAGATGATTTATTTTATTAGTTGAATAGATCCAAGGTATTCTCACAACTAGATTTGGATTTATGGGGTTCCATCAATTGAAGGTTGCAAAGGAGAGTGCTCCTTGACTGCTTTTAGAACAAGGTATGATTCATATGAGTGGCTAGTGATGCCATTTGGAATAACTAATGTATCTGCATTCTTTGTGGACGTAATGAATCAGATCTTTCAAGACTGGTTAGACAAATACACGTTGGTGTTTACAGATGAAATATTAGTGTACTCTAAATATGAGGGGGAACATGCGGTTTGCCTAAGGATTGCATTGGAGATGTTGAGACAACATATGATAAAAGAAATATTCTATAAGTGTTATTTCTCAAGAAGGGAGTTTAAGTTTTTAGGCCATGTGGTTTTGAAGAGAGACTTGGCCGTAGACCCTTCGAAAGTAGAAGCTGTAAATGAGTGGAAGGGACCAAAGATTGTTACAACGGTTCATGGTTTCTTAGGTCTGGCTAGCTACTATTGGAGATTTATTAAGGACTTCTATTAGTTAGCAACTCCAACAACAGGACATACTCGAAAGAATGAGAAGTATGTACGGACTAAGGAATATGAGACGCCATTCCAAGAGTGAAAGCTTTGGTTAACGAATGCTCCAGTTTTGGTTATACCAAAGGGAAATGAAGATATGATTGTTTATACAGATGCTTCGGGTCTGAGGTTTGTAGCAGTATTGATGCATAGAGAAAAGTAATAGCTTATGCATTCCGACAACATGAGGTTCGATTTCTAACACATGACTTGGAATTGGCAGTTTTTATCTTCGCATTGAAGATTTGGATACATTATCTTCTAGGAGAAAGGTTTAAGCTATTTGCTAGCCATGGATCATTGAGATACTTGATCTCTCGGATGGAGTTGAACATGAGGCGGTAGAGATGGTTAGAGTTCTTGGCGTCTTATGAATTTGGATAGAGTATACCCAGGAAAAGGAAATAAAGTTGCAAATTCTTTAAGCCGAAAGTGACATAGTTGTGCTTTTGCAATTATTGAAGTGTGGAATGTGCTTGAGAAATTAGCTTCTTACAATATTCACTTTCGGTCGAGTGCTGGTTCAGGTAGAGCTTCTAGGACACTATTGTGCTTAGAAGTTTGGTCAGCTCTCATGGAAAGAATTGTTGAGAAGCAAAGAGAAGTCCCACTCTCTGCTAGAAGAATTAGGCACCTAAAGCCTGAAACCAAAGTAGATGAACTAAAGGGTTTCTAGGTAGATGAAAGGGAGGCCTTCGGAAAGAACTCTTGAACGAATACAATCATTCAAAATTTTCTATTCATCCAAGAGGTAGAAAGTTGTATCGAGACATGAAGAGTAGCTTATCCGGTGAAGAGATGAAAATAGATGTTAGGTAGTGTGCGAGGAGATACTTCACATGCCAACAGGTTAAGGCAGAGCATCGGAAGCCAAATGAGCTTTTGCAGCCTTTGGAAATTCCCGTGTGGAAATAGGACTCGGTTTCTATGGACTTTATAGATGGATTGCTAGGATTAAGGCTGTGAATGAGAGCATGTGGGTTATAGTTGATAGACTAAGAGTGTCCATTTTATCCTAGCGAGAACTACAAGGATGGAAACAAAGTTTGCCGAGATTTATTTGAAGATAATAGTAAGATTACAGGGGGTGCCAAGTACTGTAGTTAGAGATCGAGGCCCATTATTTACCGATGAGATTTAGCAGAGCCACCAGAGTGCTTTGGTTTTAGGTACAAAGTTATGTTGGAGTACGACATACCATCCACATAGCATGGACTGACAGAAAGAGTCAACTAGGTGCTGAAAGACATGTTAAGAGCTTGTGTGTTAGACTTTGAGAGATGTTGGTAAGACCATCTAGACTTTGGGGGATGTTGGTAAGACCGTCTACATTTAGTAGAATTTTCGTACAATGATAATTATCAATCTAGTGTAGGGTTGACACCTTTCAAGGTGTTGTATAGAAGACCATGTGTGTCCACTTATGTGTTGGTTGAAACAAGATATTGGCTCGTATTCGGATTGGATCAGGTTAGAGAAGCTTCAGTAAAGGTTAAGATAATTCAGCAAAGGGTGAATGATTCCTAGTCAAGGCAGAAGTGTTATGCCAATAGAAGGCAAAAGGACTTGGAATTTGATCTGGGAGATCAAATATTTGTTAAGATGTCACCAATAAAAGACATTATGAGGTTCGGAAAGCCATTAAAGTAAGCGCTTAAATACATTGGTCCCTTTTCGATTCTTGAGAGGATATGGAAGGTAACTTATAGAGTTAAGTAACCAAGTACTTTGGTCAGGGTTCATAATGTGTTTTATGTATCATAACTAAGGAAATGTATTCGAGAATATGAAGCAGTAGTTAATCCAAGAGCTGTGAATGACTTGATTGTTGAACCAAGAAGACTTATGTTAGAAAGCCTGTTCATATTTTAGATCGAGATGTAAAGAAGCTTCAAGATAAAGAAGCGAAGCATATACGGGTCCAATGTAGTGAGGACCAGAAGGATAGTGCTTGGGAAACTGAAGATAAAGTCAGGAAGCCTTATCTCGAGTAGTTTGTTTAGACTTATCATAAAAGTTTGCTTAGTATGTTAGAGACCATATATGTGTATTGATACTTATGGTTGATTTTTTTTTGTATTAGTAGATGCACTAGTGCATTTTGTTTGTAAGAAATGACTGAGGAACAAATGTGTTTATGCTAGAGTGGGCATGAGAAGATTGTGAATCACTACCATACCTTATTTTATTTTCGAGTACAAAACTCCTATAGGGGGAAGCCTATAACACCTTAAATTTAATTAATAAGTAAACAATTAAGAAAAACCTGAGTTTTGGATAAGGAAAATAATTAGGGGACATTTATTTAATATGCCATTGCAACTTAAAATTAAGAGCGGCTTATTAAATAAGTATTTTGGTGTACATCTACTTATTGTAATATAGCTCACATGACTTGAGAATGAAATAAAATAAAGGATAGGGCCATAAGGCCATCGTCCCAACTAAATACAAGAAGGCGATATAATAAAACAAAGAAACCATCATCTCATTCATGCATTCCTATTTTACATAAACAAATGAAAGAATGGGAACTTGTTAATGCTGGCCTAATGGAGAAAAGGAAGAAAAAGTAGAAGAAAGGCTAAGAAACCAAAGGAAACTAAAGATCAAGTTAATCCAAAGACTTAGATGAGTAATACTACACGCTAATAACCATCTATGTTGTTTGAACTCAGTTTTTGATTAAATATGATAAAGATCGCATGCATAGGTTATTTATATGAAATAAACAATGTTTTAATAAATGTTTTAGGACAAATAGCTATATAGAGAACGTTTAGTTATGCTTCCTTATTCTAATGATTTTGAAATGATATGGAAATTCAATATGATGTTTATACATGAATTTAGGGATGGGTTTTAAGTTAGAATATTTTTCCATGTTAAAATATTTTGATATGAATTTTTAAATTAATCCATGTATTAAATAAGAGACAATGGCTAACAAATGGAAATATGGGTAAAAGAGCGCTAAATAATATATTAACACATTTCTAAAAAAAATTGCAAGCAATTTCTCATATTAAAATAATCATTTTCAAAAGACTAAAGTAAATTCGAAACCCTATAATGAGGGTAACCGAGACATATCATGTACGCAAATTATGTGACTATGTAACAAGTGAATGAGATCCTATAAAATGGCTATATAATAACATAAAGTACATTGTCGTTAAATAAAATAAAGCTGAATGAATCTAGAGGTGACACATGTAAAGGTAGGCCATAGACGTGTAATAACCCACCTCTAAACGAGCCTATTTCGATACAATAAAAGCCATCGAACCTTAGGCCCATTCCAAAGCTGGCTGTTGGATGGAAAAATTGATGCAATAAAAAATGCATAGAATCTCATAACAGAAAGGATAATATATAATATCAAAAATAGTATCCATTTTATAAAAATTTAAATCTCATAACCGAACATAACATCCTAATATCTGAAATACAATATCTTAAAAGACAACAACATCATGTCCAAGATGGGTACATCAAAATGCATAAAAACATAAGTAAATAGATAACTACTACAAGTCCTCGCCTCCACCTTCATTCTCTAAATCATCATTGTCTAACCTAACTTGTGTGTCGTAATGAGGAGGGATCAGAATAACAAAGTCTGGTGAATGAAAATCTCAAATCTTAGTATAATGGTCTTTAGGCAATATTATTTAGATAAGTAATATATCTCTGCATTCTAACTATATCCTGACAAGAATAACTACTATTGCCAGCCCAAAGGCCTTTCCAAGCTAATGCTATAACTTACACTCTCTCAATCCAACTCCATAACTTACCATCAACTGTAGGTCAAAGAACATTCCCAGTCCCACGCAACTACTGACAATCATGTCATTACAATGTGTGATAACGTACCCAAGCCACTTAATACCTTTTCAATGGGATTCGGCAGACTCTGTAACAACCAGGTATTTTTCAACCATTAGCATCCATTATAAGTGTATAGGTAGACACTAATGCCGGAATTGAATTGCTCAAAGTACCACGTTGTAAATAAAAATTTGGCAAATATCATAATATAAAGTAAATAATAATCACAGATCACAGACACAGAGTATTTAATAATGCAGCGGAATTAAAAGAGATAGTAGTTCATGAAGCTACTATATAAATTTATCAGAGTTACATAAAATACAACAGAAGAACAAAGTACAAAGGAAGTCTCACTACATAGAAGTTTACTGATACAAGAACTGAAAAGAACAACGGACTACAAAGGATAAAACTTGACAAGTAGATAATCTCCAGCGATTTCAATCTCCAGAAAGTGGAAATCCAAATCTGTGAATAACTCAGGCTGACCCGAGCGTAAATAAAAATACAAACACTCG
Organism: Allium cepa; assembly: GCA_030765085.1. NCBI lineage: Eukaryota > Viridiplantae > Streptophyta > Magnoliopsida > Asparagales > Amaryllidaceae > Allium > Allium cepa. Next base: position 267,538,129 of record CM060932.1, read on the forward strand.
AGTCAGGACATACATACTTATACAATGTAAACCAACTCAAGTGAACTGTAGCAAAGATACAAGTAACTTAGAAGATGCTTGGGACCGCCCATCCTCTAAGGATCCGTTAAACTATTTACTATGTAGTAATATACGCTATATACAGTAGTGTCTAATCAATAAAGTATAATCATATAGAAAATAGCGTTAAGGGGATGGTGAACCTTAACGCGGTCGGATCTTTAAAACCAAAATCGTAGTGGGCTTGCTATAAGGAGATGACACGGCACGCGAGGCAATGCCAGGGTGGATACACCGTTTGCACTCCCGGACCGGTGGTGACGGCAAGCCAGCAGATCCGCCCACCTCGAACAATACCCCCGAATCAAAGTGGCACCACATATCGAATCGCAAAAGTAATAAAATGGTTTTCGATGGAGCATGCTCGATGAAAGGGTGCGACCCTTTGTGTAGCCCGGTATAGCCCCTGTTTTAGTCATTTATGCCAACTCACGGGAGTTGGGTCCACGTAATATACCTCGAGAATGTCGCCACCATCCTACTTCATTCTGGAATCTCCACCGCATACACAGTTGTTAAAGTGGTTTTCGGTATTGGCCGGCTATAAGACAATATCCGATCCCGGTCTCTTTAACAACCAATCGTTATTATAACCCGTAGTTATAACTTTAAAACAATATTTTATACTTCAAAAATAAAATGTCATTTCAACTCAAATCTTTATCAAAATAAAGATTAAATCATTTCCAAACCATTTCAATATATCATCATACCATATCTTTCAATTCAAATATTTATCAAAATAAATATCAAGTCATTTCTAACCATTTCAATATTTTAAATTATCATATCCTTTAAAAACTTCCTTTCAAATCATTTTAATACATCAAAATATCATAAACTTTCAAAGCTTCATTTTTCAAATCATTTAATATAAAAATATCATATCTTTCAAAACTTCGTTTCAAATCATTTTAGTATATCAAAATATCATATCTTTCAAAACTCCATTTCAAACCATTTTAATATATCAAAATATCATATCTTTTCAAAACCACATTTCAATCATTTAATATATCAAAATATCATCTCTTTTCAAAACCACATTCATTTCAAATCATTATTCATTTTATTCAATTTAAAATACCATTTCAATTCAAGCAGTTTATATTCAAAAAGAAATCATTTTTTTATCATTAAAATGAAGTTATTATGTTCAATGTTTAAATTATTAAATTTCCAAAATTTTCAACTTCCAAAGTTCATTTATTCACTTAAGTTTATCAAAACAGTGAAAATTCACTTTTCGTGGCATTTAGAAAACGCTACGGAAAGATACATTCAAAACAGTTCAATTTAACAAAAGACAACATTTTAAAATGTTGTAATAGGGTTTACTTAAATTTCAAATAAACTTAGTTAAATTCAAAAATTATAGCACTTACAAAAATTTCTATAATAGCTTTTAATTCAATTTAGCTTTTTGGTTCATTATCATCAACTACAGCATTTACAAATGCTGTAATATCATTTACATTGTAATTAATAGCATTTCAAAAATGCAGTCAATTAACTTCAAATATTCAATATAATTTCTCAAACAATTACATTTTTTATTTAAACATTTTTAACTCATAAAATCATACATTTTCACATTTATAAACATCATTTAATTTTCCTCAAGTTCAAGATTTTATAAAGTTAAATTTCCATTCAAAAATCAAGATTTAATAATAATTAACTTATTAAATTGCAATTTTCAATTTTAAATTCATTGCATTAAATTTCAACTTAACACTTAAGTTCAAATTCTCAAATATAACTTAGTTTTATTTTTATTTACTTAACTAAAAGTTCACTTTTAAGTCAATTTTATAAATTTCCAATTTAGTTATATTTCAAAATTTCAACTTAAAGTATTCATTCATTTCACATTTCAACTTTATTAAAAATCATTAATATGATATAAAATCACTTTGAATTCATTTAAATTCAAATTATCATAAATTTATCATAATTTCATATTCAATTTAATTTCCAATTATAATTAAATCAAATTTTCCAAAATAACTTACGTTCAAAATTTTCTAACTTTTCATTAATTCATTTTACTTACAATTATTCAGAAAATCAATAATATTTTACAAAAATCCTTTTTAATTAGATTTAAATCAAAATATTTTAATATTTACATTTCTAAAATAATTTAAAAATCTTTAGAAAACATAAATTAACTACGGGTCTGTATATAATTTTCTACACTAGGAAAAGTGATACGGGTAATATATCATTTCAACCCGTAATTTACAAAGAAAATCCGGGTTTTATCATTTCAAACCCGCAGTCCCAAGTAAATGAAATAAATTGAAAATCATTCAGGCCTATCATTTCAGCCCATAACAATTTTCCCTTATTCTAAAGTCCGTTCGGGTATGTATCATTTCAACCCATAGTGATTTCTAATTTACAGGGAACTTGCAGTGTGATAAACTGATAAAATATACAGAATAGCATGAAATAACAGTAACATATGATATAACATGTGTTTAACAGGTGTGAACATCATATGATAATAATATAAGCAGTTATAACATGTTAATATAGTTCTACAGATTCGCAGGGTGTCAATTTACTACTTATGTAAGTACATAATGTCTGGTGAGAAATACTCACTTGTATTAGCTGGAGATGACAAACAACTACACACAACAAAGATCTTCGAAGGCATGAAAGCATGAATATGATTTGAGAATGGAGAGCCAAAGATTTATAGCCTTGGATACATTCAAACAAAACAAATATATGAAACATAAGTTTCAAAAATAAGATATACTTAACAATGTTAGAAATAGATGTATAAAACAAAACCAAAGACTTTGCACTTGCTTCCTATGCTTGTTTGCATGGCCTAGGGGATTAATAAGGTCAATTTTGAGCATGGTTTGGATCAGGTATGGGTAGGAAAAGGTGCGGTTACAAGGTGATGAAGTGGGTAGGAGTTTAAATGTAGAGAATATAAAAGGTTAAGGCATATATAAGAGATTTGATGAACTTTTTGGGCTCGGCTAAGGCATGTTTGGGCTCACCCTTTCAGGTTTCAGATCTGGACAGTAGCTTAGGTGATGGGTGGTGGTCATATCAAGGTGGTGGTGGTGGCCTAAGGTGGTAGCCTTGGTGGTGGATGAAGGTAGTGAAGCAACTAGGCTAGGCTAACATGTTTTTAAGGAGTTTCAAGGCTTTTGTGTGGAGTTTTGTCAAGGGGGAGAGTGCGGCCTGGTCAAGTCAAAGGAGGAGATTATGTTAAGTAGTGGATGGTGAAGAGGAGAAGGTGGTGGAGGTGATGGCCAAGGCTAGCTAGTGGTGGCCGAGTAAAACAAACAAAGAAAACAAGGCAAAAACAAGCAAAAAGGAAGGAGAAAACGTAGAAAAATATAGAGAAGCCATTACCAATTTTTCTCTAGCCGTGAAAATGAGACGAGGAAGATGTTTTCACGTGAAATGAAGAAAAAGAAGTCAGCTGAAGATAGTATAAGGAATGGCCAAAATAACAGATGTATTGATTGAAAAAGAAACGGTGAAACGACTTTACGTTTCTTAGCTTTTAAAACCTTCCATACTTCCTTTTCTTTTAAATCAAATAAAACAAAAAAAAATTCAGAAAGTACAATCTAAAGACCGAAACAAAGTGAAAATAAATAAAAATAGATAATTAAATTTAAAGAAAATATAAAAAGAATTAAGGAAATTGCTTAAAAATTGAAAACAGGGTTCAAAAATTATAATTAAAACATCGATGGCTATGGAAAAATATCTACTTCATTTTAAAAATATTCTAAAGAAAATTTTTGAAATAAAATAATTTATTTATCATTTCTAAAATAAAATAATTAATTAAATTTTAATTAAATAGAATTTAAATTAAGAAAATGGCTTAAAATTGCAAAGTAGACTTTAAAACTAGAAATAAATTCAATGCACTTTGGAAAAATTTTATATACTTGAAAAATATTTATAAATAAAGATAAGCACAAAAAATAAAAATGATTTCACAAAATAAATATATAAAATTAAATTTAAATAAAATTTTAATAAAGAAAATAGCAGAAAATAAGAAAACAGCCAAAAAAAGAAATCAACGCGGTAAACTTTGGAAAATTTATAACATCACAAAAAAATGTTTTTAAAAAAAAAATTATATCTAACATGTCATATAACACATATTAGAACATTATTTGACAATTAAAAATATAATTTATAAAATTTAACATAAAGAAAATTGTTAAATAGTTCAATGTACACACAATATTGAAAACAGTATAACTTTCACAAATTAAATCCGTTTTCAACGAAACAAAAGGCAATGTTCTTAAAATTTTATGTACTTTCATAATAAAAGATAAATTTTAAATTTTCAAACTTTTAAAATTTTAAAATAAAAGTCAAAGTTTGACTATTTTGACCAAAAATTCACTTTTTGGAAAATATTCTTTTTAGTCATGCTTTGGAATGATAATTCATATCAAACTAAAGTTTATCATTCAAAATAAATAAAATAAGTTTTTTTTAATAAAAAATTCAATTAAAATAATTAAAATATACAAAAAAATAAATCACAAAATACAGGGTTGTTACACTCTCCCCCACTCAAATCTTTTCGTCCCCGAAAAGGAATGAGGTACGGGAATGCACAGAAAAAGATAGAGTGAAACAAAATTAGGACAAGATGACAAGGAGATTGAAATTATACCTAATAACTGTTGTTATAGGTAAGTTTCGCAAGGTGGAGATGATCTTTCTAAGATTCTCCAAAATCAAGAACAAAAGCACGCAAAAATAGATTCAAAATGAGTACCAAAGATTATCAAAGATTATAGAAATATTTCTAATAAAAAGAATATAGAAAGATGCCTACACCAGTCTATAGCAAGGTAAGGATGATGAGGACAACAAAAAAATAGTTTGAAAAACAAAATAAGGACATAAATTTGAAAGCATGGAAATTTCATCTTAAATAGAGAATAAATCTTAACACAAGTTAAATAAATCTTAACTATCTCAAATTTCATTATCTTATTACCCAATCATCTAAAATTAACAATTTTTAAAACCATGGGTTTGAAAAATAATCATGTATTACACTCACAATGTACTTAATAAATTTTATTCTTCTTTATTCCTAATTAAAATTAAAATTATTCCTCTCAATATATTTATCACTCATGTTAAATATGCTTACACTTATTATAACTGCTTTATTTTATTCTTAGTTCTTCTAACATTAATTTATTGTAAGCTATTCAATTACCCTTTATTATATTTACCTCTGTTAATCGTTTTAAAATTTAAGTGTATAACATTTATTATAACCACTCAAATTTTATTTATAAAATCTTTTTATATTGTATTTTATCCAATTACATTGTTAACTTCTGAAATTAAGGTAAGTTATATTTGAATGCAATTGTATTATACAAATAAACTTTCCAATTAAATCATTTCATGCTTGATATTCATCTAAAATTTTGATTGATTTTTTTTTTATAATTGAAATTATTCTTTAAAATAAAATTTAAGAACTAAATTTCCGATTACATTCAAACCATTTAGAGATATGTAATAATATATACAAAATATGTCAAATAAAATTTCAATCATATATCTATATATATTAAAATCAAGTCATATTTTAGAAATTCAAATCAATTAAATTTCCCAAAACAAAGCTGTAGCAAGACTACAGGGCGGTCTCTTCACTTTGAAACTCGAAAATGAACGTCGATGATGTCGCGATCATCACCGAAGTTATTTTCCAGCGACAAAGAGAAGAGCACTTTAAAATTCTTTGGAAACAAATTCTATTTGAAAATACTTTAAATAGTACATCCCTTTTTTTAAAACTTTAAACCAAAGTTCGAAATAATTGGAATTTAAATTCTCAAATTCTTGTTTTAAATTCATTTCAGTTCCCAAATAAATTTATAAACAACTATTTATAGATTCATTTATAGAACAATAAATGATAAATCAAGTATTATCACTTCAAATAATCAATTTAAATTAGTTTATTAAGTTTCATAAATTTACATATATATCAAAATTTATTTCATTAACCAAATTTTAAAATAATATTGTGTCAGTTTGTTCTGTCAAAGTGTTTTAGAAATCCTATCGATAGCGTTGATCAGACGAATCGATCGGAAACTCAAATCAACATCAACAACTCAAATAACACAATTTATAAAACAAAACATAGATATACAAGTACAATTCAAAATGTTTGGAAGAATAGATTGGAAACAAAAGACAAGATGATTAAATAACAGAGTAGAGAGGTGGATAAGCTTAAATAAATCATGGGCAACTTTTACCGGGTCAACCGTGACTTAAAGAATAAGATCAATGTGGATTTTTCTGGGGTAAATCTACATTCGATCTCAAGAGTTAGAGTTTGGGATAACAAAAGATATTAGCATCTAAACCAAGGATAGATATAAATCCCTGGTGAATCCATGCTAATTGTAAAGGAGTTTCCCCCCTTTTTCAATTCAATTTGAAATTGGCGTGACCGCCGATTCACTAGAAAGATCATTCGAAACGGAGTTATGGAATACTCCAGAGTCAAAAGAAGATGAATAGTGAGGGATACGAATGGATTTTGGAACCGTAGGGAACGTTCCAAAATTCAAAGGAATCGAGTCAAAAGGAAGAGATTCAAACTCGAATGAAAGAGATTCTGTAAATACATTCACTCCATATGCTGAGTTTTGCCTAGAGCTACCAAAACTCTGATACCAACTGTAACAACCAGGTATTTTCAACCATTCGCATCCATTATAAGTGTATAGGTAGACACTCATGCCGGAATTGAATTGCTCAAAGTACCACGTTGTAAATAAAAATTTGGCAAATCTCAGAATATACAGTAAATAAAAATCACAGATCACAGACACAGAGTATTTAATAATGCAACGGAATTAAAAGAGATAGTAGTTCATGAAGCTACTATATAAATTTATCAGAGTTACATAAAATACAATAGAAGAACAAAGTACAAAGGAAGTCTCACTACATAGAAGTTTACTGTACAAGAACTGAAAAGAACAACAGACTGCAAAGGATAAAACTTGTCAAGTTTCATCTTTTCAGTTCGGTTGTTCTATTCAGCTTGTACTTGGTTATCATATTTAAACTTCTGTTGTACTTTATTTCTTCTATTGTATCTTATGTAACTCTGATATATTTATATAGTAGCTTCATGAACTACTATCTCTTTTACTTCCGCTGCATTATTATTACTCTGTGTCTGTGATCTGTGATTTTTATTTACTCTATATTCTGAGATTTGCCAAATTTTTATTTACAACGCGGTATTTTGAGCAATTCAATTCCGGCATGAGTGTCTACCTATACACTTATAATGGATGCGAATGGTTGAAAATACCTTGTTGTTACAGACTCTGACCATTTAATACGTATAATTTAGGCAAGTCCTCGTCATTTAATACCTAACCCAATGTGAACCTCTTTCAGGTAGTCTCTAGACGACATCGCATGAAATCTCATCATGCCACTTAATAATTTTTATAAGAGAGGTGGACCTTACAATAGACACTTAATACCTCAGCCCCAATGCAGACCCTTCCCGAGATTTCTCACTACCGTGCCTAGATGATAACCTAAACCATTTAATACTTCTTTGGTAGAAAGGAGGCAGACCCTATAACAATCACTTAATACCCCCAACCCTAAAGAAAGTCCTATGCATTATGATTTTTAACCCAAAATGTGACCGCATTGGTCCGACTATTCGTAAATGATGATAGCCAAATTAGCTGGGTAGACATATCCTATAGAATGGAGACTAACCATCTTCCTTCATGTGTATTTATTACATGCAATGTCTTACATCAGTTCCAAAGTCATGCTGCTTGTAGCCAGATTAGCTAGCAGACTTCTAATTGCATTTAACTAACCTCGCATTATTATAACTTAGTCATAATTTCCACTCTCCTAACATACTACCATATTTATCTCACCACATTTCCCATTAAGGCTGTATAAAGGCAGCTCCTTATTACACCTTTAACTTCCTTCCTAAGGGGGTTTAATACTAATTTACTAACCTACTTATACTACGCGGTTAATACGTTATGAATTATACATTGTTAATAAGCTAATATGCATACATAAATACATAATTAAATACTCCTAAGTGTGCGAAGATTTTACATCATATAAAAATCATGTAAATGTCAAAAGTTCCAAATTATACAAGTCCAACTCCAAACAATAACTTACAAAACAACTAATATACTTTGCTAAAACATAGACTTGCATAAAATAAAATAGAATCTTATACTAAACTTATTCTATATTAAATTAGTAGAATCAATGCTTCTAACTTAAGGAATAACATTTCCAATTTAAATCTTTTATACTCTATTCAACTTTTATGTAAACGAATCTGAAGTGATATTTAAATTACGGAAATAGGTAGTACAAACTATGAAAAAGAGAATTCGTACCTTGCACACCATTTCTGAATTTCCTTTTTAAATCCTTTAACATATCAATAAAGAAGAATTGAAATAAAATGGAATACAAAATACCCAAATTGAAATATCCAAACATACTCTACTATTTTAATACAAGACAATTGAGATTCCAATAAGGATTGACATTTGACTTAGGGAAATTTTGGCCTTTTAATTTATTGTTTTCGTGAACAAAATTATCCAAGGCGTAAAAAAAATCTGAATTTAACTATACAGATACTAAAATGAGAAAAACCTAAGATTCCCACTCATAGATAATTCCTAGCTTTCTCTCGATTTTATTACACCTGCTTCTAATCTCTTTGAAGACTTCTTCCTTTTTGAAATATAAAACAATTGGATTGCATATGGGTTAGATCCAGAAGTTTAGGTTTGGAGAAGAATAGAATTAGAAATATAATATTGAATATCTGAAATCCCTTACCTAAAAATCCTAAAAATTCTAGATCGTATAGAATAAACTGACAGAACTCTGCTTGCATTCCCATATAATTTATAAATAAAAGTGAGGGGGTTAGCCTCTTATTTATAATAGTTAGAAGGTACCAGAACGGTTGGATTTAAGTCGGTTTAAAATAATAAAATCTGCTTTGTTCCTGGCCTAGAATGACCGTAGCCGCCTCAACTACACTGGTCGACCCCCTTTCCTCAAGCAATCGACCGCCCGAGATCGATTGACCCAAGGAAGGCGATCGACCGATAGGCTATATTTGGAATGTTTTTATTTGTTGTCGTTATTATTTATTTAATTCCTTACTTATTTCTATCACCATTAACGTTTATTTTAACATTTACTTAACCCTAAGTTTCTAATTAACGTTAACATATTAATTGATATGATAAATTTCAAACGTTAACATTAATTTAAAATTTAAAATTGTATTCCATTTGAATTATTTTAAATTTGAAAACTTCAAATGCCAATAACTTTTCTATTTGAGCTTCAATTACGAAACTTTACATACGAATGTTGATCAGAAAATCGCCACGACAATGGTGTAACTTTCATGGCCAAAATACGACATTTGCAAAATTTCATTTTTAGTCTTATAATTAGTTAGTTGATTTCTGAATAATTTTTATGGGGATCCCCTCCTTCAAAAGGATCTCATCCTCGAAATACCTAAGAGGCAGATAGTGTAATGCACACTCAGCATCCATGTCGTACAACCAGTTTATCTATATAACCATCTACTCAACCAAAAGCGCAATGTGATTATGTATGCAGACATACAATAAGTGAGCTCGGTCCTAGAGTGAATACAAGACCATGACATATATACCCGTAAGCAAACATCTTAAACATGCATAAAATTTCTATTGAGTGCAAAAATAACAGCAAAAGTGTACACCATCCTCTACCATCCAATCTACAACCACGATGCAACCAAAAACCTAATTTTGGAGAGAGAAGTTCATAATGAGAAGCCTGCATCTTCTCTTTAGTTTCGCATGTGCTTTCCATCAAATTATCTCCCTATTGTATTCAGATCAACCTAATTTCTTTGTTGCGAAGCTTCCAAGTTCTATGCTCCACTATGCATGCAGTGGCACTAGATGCTATCGGTTTCATCTCAATGTCTACTAACTGATTAGGCTCTACTATGGTAGCGGTGTCGTACAGGAATTTCCTCAAGTGTGAAACACGTAAAACGTTATGAACTCCAGCCAACTTAACTGGTAGCTTCACTTAATATGCAAGTTTCCCTATTCTTTCCAAGATCGAGAAAGACCCAACAAACATTGATGCTAACTTCTCCGACTTACCAAATCTCATAACCTTCCTAAGAGGGGAAACCTTAACGAACACCATGTCTCCTACCTCAAACACTAATTCCTTCATTCGCTTGTCCATATAGGATTTCTGACGATCTTGTGCAGCATTCATTCGCTGCCTAATCATCTCTATCTTTTTTGAGGTTTGTTGAATCAAATCTAGTCCAAATAGGATATTGTTGGTGGTTTCCCACCAACAGTTTGTGATTTGCATGGCCTCCCTATAACGCTTCAAAGGGTGCCATACCAATTGTCACTTGATATTATTGTATGCAAATTCTAGTAAGGGTAAATGCTGCTCCCATTGTCCTTCAAAATCCATGATGCAAGTTCATAACAAATTTTAAAAACGCTATCCACCCTTTCCGTCTGGTGGTCGGTCTACAAGTGACAAGTGGTGTTAAGATTCAATGTGGTACCTAAGGCTGACTACAAGCTCTTCCAAAATTCACCACTGAATAAAGGGTCCCAATCACTAACAATGCTAACTGAAATTCCATTGAGTCATACACCTTCCATGATATAAATTTGCACAAGGGATGCTACGATCGTGTTACTTCTAACAGGAATAAAATGGGCACTTTTAGTGAGTCTATCTACTGTAACCCATATAGCTTCACTGTCTCTTTGACTTCTAGTCAATCCATCTATAAAATCCATCGATACATGCTCCCACTTCCAAGTCGGCACCTCTAACAGTAATAACAACCCACCGGGATTCCCTTACTCTGCTTAAATATTTTGGCGCATCAAACACCTAGAAACAAATTCCACTACCTTTTTCTTCATCCTTGGCCAATAGAAAACTTGTTTAGTATCCTTATACATCTTATCTCCTATGGGATGGATGATCATCCTAGAACGTTGACACTCGGCTAACACTTCCTCCAAAACATCCTCAACCATAGGAACCAAAGGCATTCATCTCTCCTCAAACATCCTCTTTGATCAATTGCATAACTACCACTATTGGGAAAACACTCCCCTCTATTAAGCTTGCCCATTATATCTACAATCGTCACATCCTTAGCTTGCTCTTACCCAATGTGGTTCATAATGCTGGCCTAACTTCCATTGCCACTAAGTAGCCTAACGTGGATTCAGTCGAAGGTTGGAAATTGAAATTTGAAAGGAACTCCAATTGTGTCCACTTATATATAGCATCTACAGTACCATGCCTCCGTCTAAGGGCGTCGACAATGGCATTCCTTTTTTTGGGGTATAGTGTATTTACAAATCATATGATGTTATAAACTCTATCTACCTTTTTTACCTAATATTTAGATCTTTTTGGGCGAATAGGTATTTGAGGGATTAGTGGTCAGTCAACAACTCAAACTTTCTTCCAAAGGATAGTGCCTCCACATCTTTGAAGCAAAGACGATCGCTGCTAACTCCAAGTCGTGAGTTGGGTATCTCCTCTCATGGTCCTTCAACTGTCTACTTGTGTAGGCTATAAATCTACCCTCTTGTATAAGAACAGCTCCTACTACCATACCATGTGCATCGGTATAAACCATAAAAGGCTTTGTACCATCTGGAATGGTAAGTGTTGGCACACAGGTCAATAACTCCTTCAGCTTCTTGAATGCTTTTGTTGATTTCTCATGCATATAAACACCAGATCTTTCTTGATTAAGGGAGTTGGTGGGATTGTTACCTTCGCAAATTGCTTAATGAATTTCCTATGGTAACCCGCCAACCCAAGAAAACTCCAAACCTCCATTGTGTTCTTCGAAATATTCCAATCTTGAATAACTTCCACCTTTGCGGGGTCTGTTGATACTCCCATCTCGAAAAAAATATGTCCGAGAAATCTCACATCCTTCTTCCAAAAGTGATGAAAAATTTCCTTTAAGATGGTGCATTCTCAAAGTCCTTAGTGCCTCCCTTAAGTAATTTTCATGCTCGTCCTTACTTCTAGAGTATACTAGAATATCATCAACAAACACTATGATGAATTTATTCAGCTGCCCCATAAAGACTTTAATCGTCAAATCTATAAAGTATACGGGGAGTTCGTCAATCCGAAAGGCATCATTTCCCATACATATAGTCCATTTGGAGTGCGAAATGCAGTCTTCTGCTTGCAATCCTCGACTATCCTTAATTGATGAAATCCATTTGCTAAGTCCAATTAGGAAAAGATTTTGGCGCCAACAAGATGATCAAACAAATCATTTATTTTAGGTAAAGGATACCTATTCTTCATTGTTAACTTGTTGATTTCTTGGTAGTCAGCACATAGCCTTAAAGAGCCGTCTACCTTGGTGGTAAAGATAACATGTGCTTCCCATTCAGAATACCGCGGTGGATGACCCCTTTTTGTAATAGCTTCAAAATTTGCTTATCAAACTCTCGCCTTTCTTTTTTGGAAATGTGTCTTAGTGGCAGAGCAATGAGTCTAGCGTCACTCTCTAAATCGATCCTATACTCAAACTCCCATCAAGGAGTTAGACTTGAGATTTCTTTAAAGATGTCAAGAAATTCTCAAACTATGGGTATAGATGGGAGCTCACCTTATGATAGGCTTAGCGATAACAAATAGCTTAACTCGGGTGAGTTTTGGGGTGTACAATGAACATCTATATCACAGCCCTTACCACTCCTTAACCACACAATCCTCCAATCGCTATCTAAGACAGCCACATAGTAGGATAACTAATCCATCCCTACGATAAGTCCATACCCCATAAAACTAAGAACATACATGTACATACATTCATAATTAGGTCTTTGAAAATCAAAGAAAGGTGTATTAACGCCTAATAGGATTTGATACGACTATTGGATCGGTGACAGCTTGGGTATTCAGACTCAAGGAGTTAACTATATTTCCAGCTATGAATGAATATGATGCTCTTGAGTCAAATAGGGAACAAATAGTATTCATTGCAGCATTTCCTTGATCATAAATTGAAGGTCTACTCGAGATATATACAGCCTCAATGGAATAAGTTTGCCCACTCTGTCCTTCATAAGCTAGCTTTAGACATGATTCATGTAATGTCCTTCCTCATGGCAGTGATAGCACTTCCCCTTAAACTCCTCCCTCATCAAACTCACTTTATAGTTTTTTGCAACGTTTCCTTTCTTTAAGCATCTTCAATAAGTTATACCCTCCTTCTTGATATTCCCCTAACCTCTTTGATTACCTAAAATCATTCCTTCTTAGCTCCACCTTGGTTTTGCACTGGTCCCACCTACTTCTTCTCTTTCTCCTTCTCCTCCAAGCTGACAATCTAAACAAAGCCATCTCAATAAATATATCATGGTGGTGCTCGTGGGTACTTTGGTTAATAGCAACTCTCTAAGTGTTGGTTAAGAGCAACTTTCTAAGTGAGGAATTCAGGCCTTTAATAAACTTCATAGCCTTCTTCATGGGGTATCAACCAAGCTCATTCCAACTTAACTAGTCCTGTGAACCTACCGATATATTCCATCAAATTGGAGTCCCCCTGCTTAAGTTGTATAAACCTTTCCGAGTGAAAATTCAACTCAGTATTTGACATGAATTGCGACTCAAAGCAGTTTTCGAACTACGCCTAAGTGATTCCTTTCCCTCCTCAACCACTATAGTACACCAATCTAAGGCCTCTCCTTTAAGATGCCATACCTCCATTCTCTTCTTGATCTGGTTTTCCTATCCAAGCTCTCGAAATACATGCTCACAATCATTAATACATGCCTTCACCTCAACAAAACCTTTAACTCCTATATACACCTTTCCTCCCATATTCTGAAAGTCCTTGCACATCTTGGAAAATTCTATAAAGAAAGGTGCCATCGATGTAGCTTGCCAAGGAATGGGAATTTACCCTATATGCCTTAGGTATTACTTGAACCATTCAGGCATCCCTCGGATAGTGGGTTACTATTAGGCAGAGGGGTCTCCAACGTCAGAGACATGATTTTTAGCTTTTATTAACTAACTATAGGTTTAAGCTTTTAGTTACAACTTCCTAAGATAGTATTATTTGCTAAAATAAAAGATTTGCTTAGTCTTTTCGTGAATGTTCAAATAAGTGTGTGTGTATGTGTATGCCTCTGTGTGTGTATAATACATTATGTAACATCCAGCCTTTTCGCACGTTTTAAATCGACACACGTGCAAATTCAAACCGTTCAGAAGGGCGGATTGTTATGGGGTAAATAAGAAAAACGAGAAAGAAATAAAACAAAATAGAACCTCACAGCGGAAGGATAAAATATAATAATCAAATATATAGTTTAAAAAGCTGTTTTACAAAATATTCGATTATACTTACACATTTATTAGGGTTACACATACCAATAACAATGCAGCGGAACAATATGAGTATAGTGGACTGATAATAATAATAATATAAATCTCTATCTTCGTCCTCCAGAGCTAAGTTCTTCGAAATCCTGAAACGCTCGGACTAACCCGAGCAAATTGAATGGACAAAACACTCGAGTCAGAACTAAAATATCTTATGTAAGTTAAAACAACAGGAATAAATATGAGTGCAGTAACCCAAGAGATGGTCGGGATTTACATCTCCTAAGGATCCGTTAAACTATTTACTATGTATTATATTTTGCTATTATAATAGTGTCTACTTGTAAAATAAACTTACTTTTTAAATAGTGTTAAGGGGTTACCCAATCTCCCCCTTGACATAATAATAGTCCCAGTAGTCCAACCAATATCATAGTCCCTCCTGATCGGGAAGCCACCAGAGGATACCACACGGGCTACGGGAGAAATCCAAACTCGTACAAGGCTCGGTATGGTAGGTGACACGGCACAACTAGGCAATGCCAGGGTGGCTATACCAAATACGCTTCCGGGTCGGTGGTAACGTGTAGCCACAGCTACCGCCCACCTCGAGCCACACCCCCAAATCAAAGAAACCAAAAGTGGCCACCGAATAAAACCAAAGTCAGAGTAGAATATCGAAGGGATGTGTCCGATCAAAGGTGCTACCTCAATTAACCCGTCGATCGCTCCTGTTTTAGCCACCTTATGCCAACTCACGGGAGTTGGGTCCACGTATTTACCTCAAAGGAGAGCGCCGCCACCATCCTACTTCATTCTGGAATCTCCACCGCGTACACGGTTGTTAAAGTGGTTTTTGGAGTTGGCAGAGAGTATGACAGCTCCGATCCTGGTCTCTTTAACAACCAAACGTTATTATAACACCGTGGCTATTTCAAAATAATTTATACTTTAAAACCAGAATAAAATATCTCTTTCAAACCATATAAATACGATATCATTTATACTTGTAAATCCCAAATCAATATGATATCATTTTTATTTTATAAATATCCCTTTCCCAAAATCATAATATTTTCAAATATGTATACCTTGAAAACACAGCTTTGAAACATGACTTTTAATACTTAATGGTTCAAATACTATATTAGTTTACAAATAAAACAGCTTCTTTAAATTTCACAATAAATTCCCTATATCAATTTGAACCTTCAAATAAACCATTTTAATTCCCATATATTTCAAAGCTTAAATATTCTATATTTCAAAACTTTATAGTTCATATATTTCAATCTTTATATATTCCACTATTTCAAAATGGATTCTTTGATAATTTAATATATACCAAATCCAATTCCTATTATTTAAATTTGAAATATTTACTTGCTAAACAAATATTATTCAGGTAAAACCCTTAAACTTCAATAACAGGATATTCTTTTAATTAAATTAACTTGATAATATTCTTTAAATAAATTTGATATTCGTTTAAATCCTCTAATCAAAAATCAAGTTATAAGATCATAACCTTTAAATCTTAATTAATTTACATTTCAAAACAAATTTTTCGAGGAAAATTCTTAAATACTTTAATTCAAATCATATTCACATTTATCTTCAACCTTACTTTTATTTGAGTTATTATAAACTCCATATGCAATAGAATTTCAAATATATACTTAACCATGTTATATAAACAAAATCAACTTCATTATTTAGCTTATTTAAAATTCGAAACAAATTTATACATAGCTAAATTCAAGAGTTTTACTATATATATATATATATATATATATATATATATATATATATATCAAAATTTAATATTTATTAACCTGTATTCTTTCTAAAACCATAGAAAATCATTTCAAAAATAATCTCATATATATATACCGCGGTGCCTGTATATAATTTTCTATCCTAGGGTCAAGTGATACGGATATTTATCATTTCAATCCGCAATTTAAAAAAAATAAAAATGCGGTTGTATATCATTTCAAACCGCAATCCCGAATGAAATGGAAATGCAAAGTAACTTGCAGTTTATACAATATAAATACATCAAACATCAAACATTTATCAATTTATCACACAATTCAAACAAACACATCAATAAATAATAATTAATTACCGGCAGTTAATTTTTCAATAATGAATTAAATAACTGTTTAACTGTAGTTTATATGCAAAAATAAATAAATTTAACTAGCAGTTTATATTCAGTAATAAATTTAACAAAAATTTTAACTAGCAGTTTATATGCAAAATGAATTAAATAACAAGTAAATTATATGAATGCAAATTAACTGAGATAATGATGAAATATATGCCAAACAGCTATAAATAAATTTCTAAACACATCATAAATCAATTTAACAAAGATAAGAAATTTTAGAAATTGTGAGTGGGTTAAAACACTCACCTTTTGAATTTAAATCGAATTAAAATCCGATTTAAACCCAAAAATTTAACAGTCTCCAAATCTATCCAAACTGGTGCCAAAGTGTGCGGAATTTTATTACGATCCTAACAAAAAAAATCGCGTGTGAAACGGAGTTCGTATGCGAAAGTTATGACGGTAAATGCGATTGAAAACATAAAATAAATAATAGAATTGGAACACAATCTCACCTCCACCATGCCACGTCACCACTAAATCACGTTAACTTCTTCCCAGCGTACGCGCACAGTACCCACTACCGAACCCATTTTCATCATGTTGACCAACCGCTGCAACCATCCCACGCGGCTACCGGCCTCGTCACCACCGCCATTCACCAGCTCTCGTCGCGCTCTACCTTCCCATACCCATCCGGTCTTCCAACTCATCACCAGCCGCCGGTCCATTTCAATCGTCCACGGCCAAAATTCCAGCCCTGCCCATCGTTCCAGGCCATACGATTACCTTCTAGCGACTTCTCTTGACGAGCTCTACGATACCCAGCTTCCAATTTTTTCGATCGCGTCGTAAATCGAAAAGCTCCAAATCTTGCCTAGGGTTTCGGATTTCATAGTTTTGACCCTGTTTTCTGATTGACTCGAGCGTTGATTGCCGAAACAAACAACATACGCAGATTCGTATCGATGAGATCTTCGATTCTATAATTTTTTTGAATTTTTTCAAAGAGTTTGAATTTCATTTGATTTTTGAATTTTGAAGTTGGATCTAGATCTAGAGTTTGTATCCATTGAGGAAGAGGAGGACCTGATGAAATCTTACGTGCAGACAAATGAGAATAGGCGTAGGCTAGGGTTTAGCAGGGTATTTATAGACAAAGTTGGAATAGACAGATGGATTCGAATTTATAAACGTGCTAACCGATAATTGGCCCAAAAAGCCCGTTCTGACTCCGGAACGAAATTGGGTCAACCCATATATCAAAATAGATGTTTTAAAATATTTTAAACGTGATGGAAAAAGTTTCACGTCCAAATTCCATCGTATGAAGAAGTTATGCTGAAATCAATATTTTTCAAATTGATTTCAATTTGTCGACTTCAAAGCGTTTCACGTTCGTACGATCACACAACAAGTCCGATCGCTACGAAACTTGAAATCCTACAATAATTCACCGTGACGGATCTGATGAAACTGGTTTCGTCGAAATCCGAGTCAGCGGCCAAAATGGCTATTTTTATATTAATTAAATAATTTAAAAATTAATTAATAAAATTCAATTTTTAAATTTCAATCTTAAAATTGACAAATTTTATCACTTTATATTTCCCAATCAAATTGAAATATTTAACCAAATTAAAAGTCAATTTAAAGTTGATAAATTTAACAATTTTAGTGTTTATCTCAAATTCATTGAATTTAGAAATTGTACATTAAATTTTCAAATTTTAATTTAATTACCTTTCATTCTATTTTTCAATCTATTATTATCAAAAAGATGCAATTTACATTGGTTCACTGTTGTTTACATTTATTTTCTTAGATTTCCTCTACATTTCCTTCAACGTAAAAATTTAACTGTTATATTTCATTTATTCACAATAAATTAAAAGAAAAATAATTAAAAAAAAATTCAATTAAATAAATAAATCTAGCTTTCTATTCTTTAAATTAGCCAACTGTCATATTCTAAATAGGATTATCATTAATTGCATCTTATAAAATTTACCAATTTCAATGACTAATCACCTCTACTCTACTGCATAATTTAAGTCGATTAAATATAATTGATTTCACATTAAATGTTATTAATTATAAATTGAAATCTAAATAAATTCGTTTATTGATTTAAAATCTTGCTATTTAATAAATTGACATTGTATGGGTGTAATTAACAATGAATTATATTACACGTCATTAATGTATTAATAAATTTATTTCCCATTTAACGTGCTACTTACTCTCCTTTGATTGCAAACTGATTTCCAAATTTTATGCAACATACTAAAGAAATAAATACATATCTTAATTGATTCGTTTTTCCCATTCATTATACATTAATGCACAAATACAAATTAAGATCCCAAATCCCATAAATCATTCCATCTTGGTTCCATTCCTTTTCACATCAACGATCACTTTATGAATAAATTGGCATTTCCTATTCATTTTGTTACATTCACTTATATTCACTTTATAAATAAATTGGTATTCCATTTAATCCATTAATTATTATCTTTAATTATTGAAATTCGTTATCTAATATAAATTTTGAATCTATTTCCAAATTTTCAAATTTCAATAAATTAAAACCTTACAATTGTTTACAAATAAAATGGGGATTGTACTAATTAAATTATTTATTGTCCTGCATTACTTTATTACCTCAATTCACATTCAATTTCCATTAATCAATATTTTATTTCATTGATAAATTCAATACTTGCCTTTATTTACTTATATTTTAACTTATTACCCAAACGCAACAATTTAAACTTTACATTATTTTATAAATTTGAATTCCATTCTAGTTAACAATTTTATTCACGATTCAACATTTCTATTTGTTTTCTTATATTCAATTCATTTGCACATTAATTCATTTACTACAGTTTACAATCATTTATTTATTACTTACCTTCTTATCATATTAAATCAATAGCATTTCCATTATACTTCTGATTATAACATTTCATTAGTTAATTTAATATTCCCGTTTTGTTTCTTATATTAAACTTAAAACCAAGTATGACAAAGATTCACAATTTCAGTTGATTGCAATTACATTTTGAATTTGTAAATCTTAATTTCAATTGCTATATTTAAATTTCTAACATTTTCTTCATCATAATTTTAAGACTTTATTTCTTTCCAAATAAAAAAAAACTTATTAAATTAACTAATTTTAAACCATCGAATTTTACGGGTCGTTACACATTAGAATTTTGAAAAATACACTCAAAGGTAAAAAAGTATGTCGTCTTACATATAATAATCTCTCCTTAATCGTGAAACTAAGCTCTGATGCCAAATGTAAAAGCCCGCCTCGAAACGGGTCTAATTTTCGATCCAATAAAAAAACTATTAAACCTTGCGCCCATTCCAATGCTGACACTTGGGTGGAAATTTTGATACAATACATAGAACTATCTACATTTTAAGAATATTACAAAAGAAAGGATAAAATATAATATCGGAAATAGTTCCCATTTTATAAAAATTCAAATCTCATAAGAAAACATAACATCCCAATATTCAAAATACAATATCTCAAAATATAAAAACATCGTGTCTTAGATAGGTACATCAAAATATATAAAAACATAAGTAGATAGATAACTCCTATAAGTCCACTCCGACACCTTCATCCTCTAAATCATCATTGTCTCACCTAACCTGCATTGTATTAAGGAAGGGGTCAAAACAACAAAATATATTGAATGAAAATATCAAATCTTAACGTAATAGTATTTGGACACTATTATTTACATAAGTAATTTGTCTATGCATTTTAACTATATCTTGACACCTACTACAATAAGCTTGAAGGTTTTCCATTCTAATACTACAAGTTACACTCTCTCAATCCAACTCCATAACTTACCATCAACTATAGGCCAAAGGCCCTTCCCAATCCCGTGAACTACCGCCAATCGTGTCCTAACAATATGGGAAAAAGTACCCAGGCAACTTAATACCTTTTCAATGTGAATTAGGCAGACTCTAACCATTTAATACCTATAATTTAGGCAAGTCTCCGTCAATTAATACCAAACCGAAGGCGGACCCGTTTCTAGTACTCTCTAACAGACATAGCACGGAATCTCATTAGGCCACTTAATACATCTTCATGGAAGAGTCGGACCCTACAATAACCACTTAATATCTCAGTCCCAAAGCGGACCCTTCCCGAGATTTCCCGTTACCGTTCCTAAACAATAACATCGACCATTTAATACTTCTTAAGTAGGAAGGAGGCAGACCCTACAACAGCCACTTAATATCCCTGATCTTGAAGCAAGTCCTACGTATTATGGCATGTAATCCACTCTATGACATCTCACATTAGTTCGACTATTCGTAGGTGTTGGTAGCCATATTAGCTAGGTAGGCTTATCCTATAGAATTGGGACTAATCCCGCATCCTTCGTGAGTACTTATGATAGGCGATGTCTCACATCAGTTCCAAAGTTAAGTTGCTGGTAGCTAGACAAACTAGGTAGACTTGTGTGTGATTTAACTAAATTTACTAACCTATTTATACTATATAATTAATATGTTATTAATTATACGTTGTTTATACGCCAATATATATACATAAATACATAACTAAATACTCCTAAGTGTGCGAAGATTTTACATCCTATACTAATCGTGTAAGTAAAGAGTTCCAAATTATACAAGTCCAACTCCAAATAATAACTTACAAAATAGCTAATATCAAACTAATAGACTTGCGTAGAATAAAATAAATGTTATACCAAACTTATTCTATATTAAAATAGTCGCATAAATGCTTCTAAATTAAAAAATAACATTTACAATTTAGGTCTTTTATACTCTGTTCATCTTTTGAAAAAGAATATGAAGTGAAAAGGAATTCATATTTAAATTATGGAAATAGGCAGTGTAAACTTCGAATAAGGGTATTCGTAACTTGCACAACATTTCCTAACTAAAATTTCTTTTGGAATCCTTTAACACATTGGTAAATAATAAATGAAAGTGGAATAGAATATAAAATACCCAAACTGCAATATCCAAACAAGCTCTGCTGTTTTAATGTAAAACAATTGGGATTCTAGTAAAGATTAACATTTCAATTTGGGAAATTTTAGGGCTTTAATTTTAATTTAATGTTTCATGAAAAAAAATTCCACAAGGCATAAAACAAATCCAAATCCCACTAATACAAATACTAAAATGAGAAAAACTTAAGATTCTAACTCATAGACGATTCCCTGCTTGCTCTTGGATTTGCTTAGGCCTACTTATAATCTCTTTTCAGACTTCTTCCTTTTGGAAATATACAATAATTGTATCGCACATGGATTAGATTCAGAATTTCAGGGATTGAAGAAGAATAAAAATTAGAAATTGATTATTGAATATCTGAAATCTCTTACTTGAAAACCCTAATAAATTATAAATCGTATAGAAGAAACTGACATAGCTCCGCTTGTGTTCCTAAATAACTTGTGGACGAAAGTGTGGGGGCTAGCTCTTATTTATAGTAGTTAGAAGGTTACAGAACCGTCGAATTTAAGTCGGTTTAAAATGAAAAATCTTGGCCATTCCTGGCCTATAATAACCCTAGCCGCCTCAACTACAACGATCAACTGGCCCAAGGAAGGCAGTCTACTTGCACCTATATTTGGAATGGTTTTATTTGTTGTCGCTATTATTTATTTAATTCCTTATTTATTTCTATTATTGTTAACGTTTATTTTAACGTTTTAATATTTTAAATTTCAAACATTGACATTAATTTAAAATTTGAATTTGAATTATTTTAAATTCAAAAACTTCAAACGTCAATAACTTTTCCGTTTGAGCTCCGATTATACAACTTTGTATATAAAAGTCGATTGGAAAATTATCATAAATGCAATGGCATAACTTTCATGGTCAAATTCCAACGTTTATAAAAAAATTCATTTTTAGCCTTGTAATTGATTAATTAATTAATTTCTTATTAACTTTTATGGGGTGTTACAAGACACGTTAAGAAGACAAGTTGTACTGCCTATGATAGTGCTGAAGTGGCAAATGAGAGTACAGTTGATCAGAACCGAAAGCTAACATAATTGATAAAAAGACTTGGTAAATGTCTAAGTATGAAAATTAAACAAGTGTAAGTGGAGTGTTAAAGGTAAGCGCCAAAGGAGGAGGCCAAAGCTAGGGCCAATGTAAATGCAACACAAGATAGCGGGTGTTGTAAAAGACGAAGGGGTTAAGCTAAGATGGTGCATAGTGATGAGAGGTGGCGTCAGAACTAACCCATGTGTAAATCATGCTTCCCTAGACATTGCCGAGGGTAATGTAGATATGGTATATTGAATCTCGCTAAAGAGTTAATAAGAGGATGAAGGTTTCGGGGTAAGGCCATAGGAGCAACTGAAAAACTTTCTTATGATAGTAAGAAAATAAGAAGGTGTAAGGCCTATGTGGCGTCCTAGAGTCTAAAATATGACACTAATTTCAGTATAAAAGTTGGTATAAGGCCCATGTGAAATCCATAAGCCTAATCATGGCATTAGAAGGAAGGGACGGTATACGGCCTGTGTGGCATCCGAAGGCCTAGTCACGACATTCAATGCAAATATGGCGTAAGGCCTATGTGGCAACACAATGTTCCAAAAGATATGTTGCATTATGTAATGAGGTGTAAGGCTTGTATAGCAATCCAATATCCAAAAAATGGTATTGCATTTTGATACAGGGTGTATGGTTTGTGTGGTAACCTCGAGTCAAGATGAGACGTTTATTTAGGTAAGGAGGCATAAGGTCTATATGGCAGCCCAATGTTCGAAATGATATTGCATCAGGTAGCCAATCATAAGGCCTTAGTGCAGCCCAATGTCCAAAAAGTGATATTGTATTTGGTAACATGGTGTAAAGTCAATATGGCAGCCAAGTGTCTAAAGATGACATATTCTAAGGTGATGGTATAAGGCCTATGTGGCATCCAAAGAACCTAAGATAACATACCTCCAATAGTGGGTATAAGGCCTTTATAGTATCCCAATGTCCAAATCAAATATTCATAAATGAATGAAAAAATCATAGTTACCTTAACGTTCCTAAGAAATAAGAAGATGATGGAGTTGAAAGATAGAAAACTAAATTTAACCCTAATCTTGATGAAGTAATAAGTGTGGGGAACACTTATTTATGAGTCACTTGTCTTATTATTCATGTTGATGAATTACGATTGTTGAATGGTGAGGGGAAAACTCGTTCTATGCTTTAGCGACATGGTCTTACTATATGTTGAATTTTGGATAACGTATTACTCATACAGGTATTTATATCCAATCTATGTTTTTATTATTATTTTCCTAATAAACTCACGAGTATTCAATTGAGTAGGTTGAGCACAAGGGTTAGACTGGTTGCTTAGGAAAAATGAATAAAGCATGTCGAAGATGATATATAAGGCTTATTTGCTAATAAAAGTTGTTCGATTCCAATTTTTAATTGTTCGTATCAACATCATCATATATCAGAAATGGCATTTTATTAATGTTTTATTTTGTTTTGACCCCTACATACACATATTTTTGGGTTAATGAAGATGTAAAGATTATTACGAAATTTTTTAGGTAATAAAAATATTCAGTTGCTCTATTTACTTGGACTGTCATTTACATATGTTGAACTCAGTCTATCGCCGAAAGATAATTCCAAGGTGACTGCAGCACATTGGGGTTTCATCTTTGGGTTTTAGAATGGGGGATGTTTTATTTTCCCTTTTTGTTTCACCACTGGGTTGATGGAATTTAATATGTTGTATTAAGCAACATTTGAAGGTGCAGGTGAGATGGTGTAACTTATGTATATAAACTTGTATGTAAATAATCATCTGACATGGGTATTGGTATGTATGTGCGACTGGATTAGATTAATTATATATATATATTATGTATATAGTTGGATTTATTGGTTTGAAATATAATAATTTGATTATATTTTATGTTGTTACCTTCCGCTGTGAGTTCATAAAGAGTGGATAGAATACAGATACATACACACACACACACACATATATATATACACACATATACATATACAAACATACATATGTGTGTGTGTGTGTGTGTGTGAGTGTTATTTTATCCCTTGTTATCAATCATCGACATGTCTTTTTGGCTTTTGGGTGTTACACATCATGGGTTGTGTTAAATTAGAGTGTAACACCCCCCATTTTGAGGCCCGAAAATAAGCGTTACAGATACTCCATAATATTGATTCCTAATAACAAAATGAGATTAGCTAATTATATCTATAACATTAAGAGCACATGAATATGAAAATTTTCAGAGCACGTTTCATTAATAAACTTTTGCATTCATTACATAATCTCATCGATTGCACGTTCATAGACAGTATAATAAATATAATTATATTGCAAGAGCGAAATATGAAGATGCTTCCTTAGATGATCATAGTTTAACTACTTGACAATTATAAAAAATTTCATTACATCCAGTCAAACAAAGTAAAAACTTTAACCAACTCTAGGGAAATAAACTCCTAATATTAACATTCCTCCTACATGTCTTCGAAAGCTTATTCGTTTAACCTGAAAACCCTACTCTCAGTTTACTCAAATGAGTACCCGAGAGTTTAAGGGGAAAAACAAACACTTTGGGTCAGACAAAAAGTTCGGTGTAAACAATAATACATCATCTCGAACCAAAAACAGATATCTAGTAAGACCATATCGTAGAATGGAATGAGTTTTCCCTTCACTAGCATCTTATCAAAATATGTCAATTTTGAAGTAAATCATGCACCTGCAACCACAATGGTTAAAACAAAATATGATGATCATATGCATGCAATATGGGTAAATATGACCGGTCTATCATTAAAGGGTTATGCATTTCCAGAATTTACTTTCCCCATAAAGTTGTCTGTCTATTTCAAATCATAGTTCACCCAGGGTTGCTATGAATATATTAGTTTTTAGAAGCCAACTAATAACCTATTAGGCTGACTCGGACCAAAACAAAATCAAATTTCCAAAAATCTCCAAATACGGTTAAGATAAATCCAATTACACAATACAGTGAGCATATAGAGCACGAGTTCCTTTCTATACTTACATATCATTTAGTCTCACTATACACACTGGAAGCGCGAACCTTTACCAATCGGCGGGTTGACGGCTGAAACATAGGGCATGATCCTACACCTGTTCCAACAAAATATTATTTGGTTTTAAATTATGAGTCATATCTTTATTTGATCAGTACAAGAACATCCTAACGCAGTTGATCTATCTCATCTCCTGGATGCAATTCTACTCCATCGGGAGTTTGGTCAAACCATACTAACTACTTAAACAACCTAACTGGTAATTCTATTCCTAAATCCCAAGGTGCACTATTAGGTAATGAAAACGTGAGTATAATAAATGATTAAACATGTAAATTTAACCGATCAAATGATAACAAGAACATATAACATCATCCTTCAAAATATGTTCAATCAATAATCATACACATAACAAAATTACTTAAGTTATCGAACCCTTAAAAAAATATGTCGAGTTATTGGGAAAGTTGATACATCACATAGCTAAAGAGTAGTTATCCCATGCATCATCCTTTATAGTTGTCGAGTCACATTGAATCATAGGTATCAAGCCTCCAATGCCATTTCAGTGAATTTTCCACCAACTCTTGCCTCTTGTAAAATTATCATTGGATAACTAGATACTTTATAATATTTTCAAAAATATGATAGATCATATTCTACCTTCTTCAATCAATTTGCTAAGCCATTTTCATTAACTAAATTGATTAAAAGCTTTTCTAGAATAATAAATTCATAGAAAACCATAACCATTAAAGAAATTTCCCCAAAAATCCAAATTTCATATTCTTCCACATACAAAAATTTCAAGGGCAAAATATTAATTAATTATTTTTAAAAATTAAATCCCAAAAATATACACATTTTCATCTTAGAAAATTCATAAAATATTCATATGAACTTGGAAAAGTATTAAATTAAAAATGCGTCTTCAAAATAATGTTTTACATAACTTATTCAAATTTCAATTGAATAAGAGATAAAACTTAGGTTTTACAGTTAAGCCCGTTAGAATAGTTCCCTTAAATTCTAACAAATCATCATTCAACCCAACAATGATATTACAAATCTGAACATGACATATTATCACAATCAATTTGGAAATCAATTCTAAATTCGAAAACACAACTTAAACAAATGAGATGGTTACTATCATTCAACTTAGATTGGATAAGAGAGATTGAGATTTGATGTAGAATAATTCCCTGAGCTTTCCCTTATGAATTCCTTAGATTTCTTCCTCTTGGTAGTAGCCAGCCCCTGCTTTAGGTTTTGTTTTGAGTTTTGAAAATGAAATGAGAATGAATGAAAGAGAAAGAGTTTAGGGAATGAAATAAGGACTTATTCTCATTATACCGCTCTCATTACTCCCTTTCTATACTATATTTAAAACAGTCTTATTAAAATTAAAGCCTGATCCAAATTAGTTAACAAATCTCATTCTCCTTATCACCTCACATTATTCTATTTAATTTATCTAATTAAATTCCCCAATCATATTGAATAAAAATTAGAGGTGTTAAAAGCTCACCCTTAAAGAATTTCATTCTCGAAATTATGATAAGGAAAACAACAAGCATAAATATCATGTAAACATTTATTAAAAATACATAACAACAATACTAGCATATCCTACTTAGCAAAAAGTCTATATGACATATATAGAATATCCCACCAAAACTACTCAGGATAAGTCTATTTAATCCTGACTTATCTCTTCAAAGTACATTCTTTTCGTTGTCACTCCATTGGACTTTCACTAACTTGAATGTCTTATTTATTAATTTATTCTAATCTCCTGCTACAACACAAACTAGTTGTCTAACAAAAGTCATATCCAGTTCTAGTACTAAATCCTCCAACGCAGTCAGTGAAATAGTAGTTTCTGGATCATGTACACACTTTCTAAGATAAGAAACATGAAAAACATTATGGACTTCTGACCCTTTCTATTTGGTGAATCTATCCAGTAAGCGAGTCTCCCAACCCATTCTATGATAGGAAACAGACCAATGTATCTTGGTGCCAATTTTCTTGATTTTCCAAATCGTACCACACCTTTCATCAGTGATACTTTAACAAAAACATGGTCTCCCACTGAGAACTTTGGATCCTTATGCCTCCTATCTGTGTAACTTTTCTGCCTAGATTGAGATTTCTTCATCCTTGCTCGGATCAACTTAATCTTTTTTGTGAATTTTCTCACCATATCTGGGCCTAGAATCAATCTGTCTTCGGTTTTTTGCCAACACGCTGGTGATTTGCACGGCCTTTCATAAAGATCTTCGGATGACGCCATTCTTATACTAGTTTGATAAATACTATTATAGAAAAACTTGACTAAGTACAAATGGTCTTCCCATGGTTGTCTAAAGTCTAGTACACTGGACCTTTCAAGAACTTTTTTGACTCTTTCCATTTTCCTCATTCGTTTAAGGATGGTATGCGGTACTTATCTTCAGCTTGGTACCTAATACTTTTTGCAAGCTCTTATAGAACTCTTTAGTGAACAAAGTATCTCTGTCACTGCCTATATTACTAGGAATCCCATGCAGTCTCGAAATATTCATCATAAAAAATTTGCCAGAGTTGATCAGTCTATCTCTCAGGACCCAAATGCTTTCATTTACCTTATTCGACCTTGGAAACAATCAATAAAATCCATGGATATATAATTCCATTTCCAAAGTGGAACTTCTAAAGTAGAAGCAATCTACTTGTTTTTTGATGCCTGGCTTTTAATCACTAGCAATTTAAACATTATTTCAGTCATAAGCTTACATCTCTTTTCATTCCTTGCCAGAAGGAACTTCTCTTCATATCCTGATACATTTTAGTTCCTCCAGGATGAATAGTAAACTTTGATTGATGACACTCCCTAATAAATTCCTTCCTTAGGTTAAAAACATCTGGAATACACAAGCATCCCTTCTTCTTCAACCACTCCTTCTGGTCAAGACTAAAATATTTTAAACCATCAATCTTAGTTCCCTTTTTAAGTCTTCTAATTCGTTCGGCTAGTAATGGATCATTTCTTTGTTTAGAAGTAATCCTTTAGATCATTACCAGTTGAAATTCCAAATTGGATAAAGTTGCAGTATTCTGACTAGAAATAGCCGTCGATCTTAAATACACACTCCAAGTAGTCAATGCTTCTAAATATTCCAATTCTGCCAACATAACTAATATCAAACTCTGATGTTTCCTACTAAGTGCATCCGCAACTTTATTTCCTTTCCCTAGCGTATACTCGATATCAAAATCATAAGCTACTAAAAAATCTAGCCACCTTTGTCATCTCATATTCAATTCAATATGAGGGATTAAATACTTCAAAGACTTATGATACATAAATAACTCGAATTGTTCTTCCAAAAGATAGTGTCTCCACACTTTCAAAACAAAGATCATTGGTGCCAACTCTAAGTCATGAGTCGGATATCTAAATTTATGTGGTCGAAGCTGTCGGGAAGTGTAGGTAATTAATTATCCTTTTTGCATTAACATAGCTCCTACCATGTCCCACATGCATCATTATACACCACTAAATTTTGATTTCCATCTAGAATAACTAAACGGGCGAGTCAATAAATGTTTTATCTTTAAGAATGCTTCTTCACATTTATCGGTCCAAACATATTTTATGTCCTTCCTTATTAGTTTAGTCATAAATGTCGCTATACGAAATCCATGATGATTCTCTGATAAATAGCGAGCTAATCCCAAAAAACATCTAATCTCGATCACGGTCTCAGGTCTTATCCAACTATCAATAGCTTCAATTTTAGCTTGATCTACGGATGATCCATTCTTTGAGACTACATGACCAAGGAACTTCACTTTTTTTTGCATTTTGAAAACTTCGCTTTTAGTTGATACTGCCTCAATGTTTCAAGCACTATTCTAAGAATCTCATGATCTTGTTTATTCTTAGGATATATAAGAATGTCATCTATAAATACTAACATGAATCTTTCCAAACGCTCTTGAAAGATCTGGTTCATCAAATCCACAAACTAAGCTGATGCATTTATTAGTCCAAAGGGCATGACTAACTATTCATACGAACCATATCTTGTTCGAAATTTCGTTAATTGAATGTTTCCCGTCTTCACTCTCAATTGATGGAACACTATTACTAAATCCAATTGGGAAAATATCTTGGCATCAATCAACTAATCAAACAAACATCTATTCTTGGCAAAGGTGTGACGACCGCCCATGACTCCCGCACGGAAACAAGGGAATGGTGCGCTGAAAGTGTGCCAGGCAGCCATGGGTGACCGTCAAGGGTAAAATAAACATCGCAGACTCTATCGTAAAACTCACAGCGCATGGATAAAATACAATAGAGAAATATAATATAGTGAAGCTCCCATAGAACAGAATATCATCATCTAATCATAATAGCTTTATACATGGTCTGAATCATGAATACAAGAAGCCTCACTACATAGCACTCAGAGTAATCAACAATCAGCGGAATATCCAGTACATAGAATATGAAAATAATATGTAAAGCCTCCTGCTCATCTTCGTCATCATCAGCGTGAGCCACTAAGATCAGCACCTGCCACCTGTCACCTAGTCTGCCCATCCCAAATATGGATGAACAGCCCAAGGTAATAAGAGGAGACATAAAACCTTGAGTCAGACAACAGTCTTAGTGAGCAGTAAATCAACTATCAAACATACCAAAAGAGCATAAGGGACAAAAGGAATAGGAACCAAACCATCCCACTCCGCCTCTTACTACAGTGATAGCCCCCCAGACTCACACTAAGGAGAAGCAAGCATACATGGCAGACGATTAAAGTAAAGCAATAATCATTCGAGTCAAGGTCGATGTTTTCCAAATACAAACCCCCAAGGCCTAAACCAAGATCAGATAAGCATCCGGAAAACACCGCTCTTGAGACCGAATGATGATACAACCAAACGTCCAAACATCCATGACTCTGGCTATCACTGTTATCATTGCCTTGATTTCACCGTTAGTTGAATGACCACCTGTCAAGGGCTAATGGGAACCCCGGTTCTAGACATAACTCCGCACATCGTCGCAGCCCGTGCCTAGGAATTTTCGCAACTACCCAGAGTACTAGCAAGTCGTCGCAGCCCGTGCTTGGAACGTCGTCGCAGCCCGTTCCAACGTACTCTTGCTTTGAGCATGCTAGAACCTTCAACAACGATGAGATCTCAGCCTCCTAGTCATCCTCCTTGACGACTATTTTCATACTAGCTCAAGCGCCTCTCAAGCTAACCATTATCATCAACCCGGATCGCATCACCGAGTTATCAACATAGCTTCGCACGTCGTCGCAGCCCGTGCTTGGAACGTCATCATGGCCCGTCCCATCTCATCATCATGCTTTACCTCCTCGCATCATGGCAAAGTCCATCTCAATACCATACTTTGCCTCCCCGCATTATGGTAAAGTCCATCTCAACATCATCTAATCCATACATATGAGCTTCAACATCCGCTTCATATGCCACAAGCAGCTTTCACCATTCAAGAGCCTTTCCACTTAGCTTTTGAATCATCTTCGACCATCTTGTCTAGATCTAACTATCAATCAACTAACATACATAGCAATCAATCAAATCAATCATTAGCTTAAGCAATCAAGTAATCAAATATGGTCTAAGTAGGCATTTATAACTACAATGGCAATTTCGTAAATAAATGAGCATAGATATAACATACATGAATCATGGGTTTCTAGCATAGATTTAACAAATATAAATCATGGGTTTTGTCTCTACAACTTGATGAATGAACTTGCATAAGTAAACATCTTCATAAGTAATGGATCTACACTTGGATCTAAGGAAAATGTATGAAATCACTATCTACAACACTCCAACAAACCACCAATCCAATATACTCCTTTGGGTCCGCGTGAGAGATAACCACCACTCACCGAATCTCCAAAACAACCCAAAAGCAATACGCTTCAGATCTGGGCAGCAAAGATTCAAGCTTGATTCGTCGAAATCCCGCTTGAAACGATGAAATCTCACTTCGTTGGATGGAGATCTTCAACTTTGGCTCTTGGATCTTCAATCTTGATCTTCGATCTTGGATGAATGTTAGCACTAGATTAGAGTAGAGGAAAGAAGTGAAGAAGTGTAGAAGTCGAGCTCTCAAAATGGCAGCACTTCGTCGCTTCGAAATCCGGATCCCAAAAAGAGCACAAGTGGTCGCGTATTTATAGGCTAGTCGCCCCCTAACTCGGTCAGGTCTTAACTCGCTCGGAGTTAACTCGCTCGGTCTTAGGTCGTTGCCGACCTAAGAATCTCCCCGACCTAACTTAGGTCGCTGCCGACCTAACTCACCCCACACAAGGCTTATCCAACGACCTAAACAAAAACGCGGGTTAACTAAGCCGCCCACACGATCTAACGGTCCCAAAGCTACACGACTTAAAACTAAGTCGCTCAAGCGACTTATCTACACACAGGGTTATCACGACCTAAAACATAACGAGCTATCTACCCTACGACCTAACTAAGTCGCTAACGACTTACGACTTAGAAGGACCACTCGACCTAGCTTCCTTAACTCGGTCAGAACTACTAGGTCGCTAACTCGTTCACCTCTAACTCGCTAACCCGGTATCTTCCTTAGGTCGCTCCAAAACCCCTCCGTCCTAACAACCATACGACCTAACCCCTTAGGTCGTTAACTCCACTATCTCCTAACTCGCTAGCTATGCTAACTCGCTAACTCGTCCCAGCCCCTAAGTCGCTAACTACTCTTATCTCATAACCCGCCCACTTCTTAACCCGTTAACTCTTAGGTCGGCCAGGTCCTATGAGTCGTTAACTCGGCAACTATCTTAACTTGGTCAAGCTCTCAACTTGTAACTCGTTCACGACCTATCACTTAACTCGTCTACGACCTATCACTTAAGTCGTCTACAAGTTAACCTCTACTCGAGTTAACTTCTCCATACGATCTAACCTCCACACGACTTAGGCTAAGGACGACTTAAACAACACTAACGACCTAGAAATTCTACGATATATCGACATGTAACATACGGGTCGTTACATTCTCTCCTCCTTAGGAATTTCGCCCCCGAAATTCCAAACAAACAAGAGCAACCAAAACTATTCTGCATGCCTACCATCCATAGCAATCAACAAACCATGCATCCAATTACTAGCCTAGCATGCAGAATTCTAAAACTTAGAACAAGCTACAAATTCATGAGATGTCACAACACCTTAGGGCCATACCTCGAAGAGTTCAGGATGAGCTGCCTTCATCCTCTCTTCCTCCTCCCACGTACAGTCGTTAACATCATCACTCCATTGTATCTTGAGCAACGTAATCGTCTTCCTCCTAAGCTGTTTCGTGTCGGTTTCAACAACACGAAGTGGCTTACGTGGTCTCGTAACGACTGGATCAACCTCCAAGTCTTCACAGCTATCAGCAGAAACCACCGTATTCGAGTCGTGCACATACTTCCGTAGATAAGATACATGAAAAACATTGTGCACTCCCGCCATCTTTTCCGGTAACTCCAATCTATAAGCGAGCTTCCCAATTCGCTCGATGATCGGAAATGGTCCAACAAATCTCGGAGTCAATTTCCCTTTCTTCCCGAATCTAATAACATTCTTCAGAGGAGAAATCTTCACAAAAACCATATCCCCTACGTCAAATTCCAAATCCTTACGACGCTTATCAGCATAACTTTTCTGACGATCTTGGGCTGCTTCATTCGTCTCCGAATGATCTCCGTAGTCTGTCGAATCATTTCTGGCCCAAGTATCAACTTTTCTCCTGTTTCCAACCAACATATCGGAGAGTTACACGGCCTTCCATACAATGCTTCATACGGTGCCATACCAATACTTGACTGGTAACTGTTATTATATGCAAATTCCACCAAATGAAGGTGATCTTCCCATGATCCTCCGAAATCCAAAACACATGCCCTAAGGAGATCTTCGAAAACTCGGTTGACTCTCTCAGTCTGACCATCTGTTTGGGGGTGATAAGCTGTACTCAAACACAACTCAGTCCCCAAAACCTCCTGGAAGCTCTCCCAAAATCCACTAGTGAACAATGGGTCTCGATCACTCACTATACTCTTCGGAATACCATGGAATCTAACTATCCACTTGACATACAACTCAGCCAACTTCGATGCAGTCCTAGTTGATCGAACAGGAATGAATCTTGCACTCTTGGTCAATCGATCTACAATGACCCAAATCCCTTCATTTCCCGTTCTGGTTCTAGGTAAGCCATCGATAAAATCCATCGATATTTGCTCCCACTTCCACGTAGGAACTTCTAATGGCTGAAGCAATCCGCTTGGCTTCTTCTGTTCAGCTTTTACCAACTGACAGTTCAGGCATTTGGAAATAAAATTTCCAATATCCTTCTTCATACCTTCCCAGTAATAGGTTCTCTTCATGTCCCGATACATCTTATTTCCACCTGGATGAATTGTCAACTTCGAGTGATGACTTTCCCTCAGAACTTCATCTCTCAATTTTTCTATATCTGGAACAACCAGTCATCCTTGTTTCTGAAGCCAACCCTCTCGATCGACCTCGAATCCCTTATCCTTTTCTGGATCCAATCCAGATTCCAAATCACGGATAATCTTGACAAGCTTATCGTCTCGCTTTTGGCTCTCGCCAATTCTTTCCACAAGAGTAGGTCTTATCGATAAGTTTGCCAACATCTTAGGTTCCAATTCACATCTAGGCCTGAAGTCAAATCCAGCCAAAAATTCGAGATTCTTCCATTCTGAAAACATGGCTCCCAATCCTGCATGTCTTCGACTCAACGCATCAGCTACTGCGTTACCTTTTCCCGAAGTATAGGCTATACCGAAATCATACGATGCTAAAAACTCTAGCCATCGTTGCTGCCGAAGATTCAAATACTTCTGGGAGAAAAGATACTTCAACGACTTATGATCCGTAAACAACTCGAATCGAACTCCCAACAGGTAATGTCTCCACATCTTCAGAGCAAAAACAATCGCCGCTAACTCCAAATCATGAGTCGGATAATTCCTTTCATGCGGCTTCAGTTGTCGACTTGCATATGCAACAACTTTATTCTTCTGCATTAGTACTGCTCCAAGTCCAGTACCACATGCATCGGTGTAAACCACCATCTCATCATTCCCACTTGGAATAGTCAAAACAGGAGTACTCGTCAGTCGCTCTTTCAGGATTACGAAAGCTTGCTCACACTTATCATCCCATCTAAACACTTGATTCTTTTTCGTCAATCCTATCAATGGTGCAGCTATCTTGGAAAAGTCTTTGATAAACCGACGATAATATCCTGCTAATCCAAGAAAACTTCTCACATCAGATGCATTCTTAGGTCTAACCCAATCCTGGATTGCTGCCACCTTAGCGGGATCAACCGCTATTCCATTACCAGAGATAACATGGCCTAAGAACCTCACTTCACTCTTCCAGAAGTGACACTTCGAAAACTTAGCCTTCAGCTGATGTTTCCGCAAGATTTCCAAAACCAAACGCAAGTGCGTCTTGTGCTCTTCTTCAGTTCTGCAATAAATTAGAATATCATCTACGAACACAAGTACGAACTTGTTCAACTGATCTCTGAATACTCTATTCATAAGATCCACAAAATATGCCGGTGCGTTAGTCAATCCAAACGGCATTACCAGCCACTCATAAAAACCGGATGGTGTCCTAAAAGCAGTCTTCGGCACACTATCCTTAGCCACTTTCAACTGGTGAAATCCCATTGCCAAATCCATCTGAGAGAACACCTTAGCCTCGTGAAGCTGATCAAACAAGTCATCTATTCTCGGCAATGGATACTTGTTCTTCTTAGTCACCTTATTCAGCTCACGATAATCCACACACAACCTCAACGATCCATCCGCTTTGGTTGCGAACACAACTGGTGCACCCCATTCGGACACACTACGCCGAATGAATCCTTTCCGCAAAAGGTCATCAACTTGCACCTTCAACTCTTGTTGCTCCCTAGGCGCCATCCGCCTAAGAGGCATCACAACAGGTCTGGCTCCCTCAACTAGATCGATACGAAACTCGATCTCCCTATGCGGCGGTAATCCTTTGACTTCGTCAAAGACATCCTCAAATCCATTCACAATAGGCACCGATGACGGTCCATCCCGTGGAACAACCAGCGAATACATGAAGCTCATGAAGACGCCTTCCTCATGCTTACATCGTATCACAACCTTTCGCCCTTCCACATTCCCGACTGTCACTTCTAGCCTCTCACAATCAATCCTTGCCGCATACTTCCTAAGCCAGTCCATACCCAAAATAATTCCGAACCCCGCAAAGTTCAGAACTAAACAATCACAAACAAAAGAGCAATCATGACTCGTCACAACTAGACCACGGCATATCATACACAAACATGACGAACCCCCAACTGGATTAGTCACAACCAATGGCCTATCAACAATATCCGGTTCCAAACCTAACCGGCCTACAAGATCATCACAAACAAAAGAATGCGACGCTCCAGTATCAAACAACACTCTAATTGGAACACCACAAATGGAAAGAGTACCTTGAACCACCACACTCTTCCCTTTCTCTTCAGCAGTAAGAGCTTTTGAAAACGACGGCACAGCTCCCAAAGCATAAGCTTGCACAATCTGCCTGTCCTTCCTCGGTTCTGGACAATCTTTCCTGAAATGCCCTGGCTTGTCACAGTTGTGGCATTTCGCCGGCGCCTTTGGATTTCTACAATCCTTGGAGAGATGGCCCTTCTGCTGGCAATTATAGCAAGTCATTTCGCCCCTCAGCTTCTTCTGGCCATCCTTACCCTTCTGTTGCTGTTGCTTCCTCTTCTTGTTTCCACCCTTCTGTGGCTTAAACCCTTCCTTGGTTACAGCAACAACAGAACTCTCCCTAGGAAACAAACTCTCATGCCTGAGAGCTTTCTCCACAAGCTTCTCAAACGGATCGTCCAGATGATCCACCAACTGTCTTCCAAGATAAGCATCCAAACCGGTCACAAACTTCTCATTCTTCTGATAGGGAGAATCAATATACGATCTGGCATACTTGGACAAAGCTTCAAACTCAGAAACATACTCAAGAACTGATCTTCCACCTTGCTTGAGCTCAACAAACTTTTTAAATAGAACAGACTTCTGAGCCGTAGAGATGAACTTAGCTTCAAATCTGACTTGAATTGCTCCCAAGTAATCTCCTCCTCCGGAGTATCAATGGTGATAGAATTCCACCAATCCGAAGCTCTTCCTTGAAGCTGCCTTGATGCAAGCTTCCTTTTAGTTGCATCCTCGATTCCCAAATCACCAAAAATCCTTCTACAAGCATCAATCCATCTCTGCACTTCAATGGTTGATTCCGTTCCCAAGAAAACCTTCCCTCCAAGAGCAGTATAATCTTTACAAAGCTTAGCAAAATCCACCGGTCTTGGAGCTTGAACTTGAACTCCAACATCCACTGATGGCCCTGAAGCTGGTATCTTTCTCATGATCGAAGTCATCATGGCCTCAAACATAGGAGCATAATCAACAGCTTCCCTAGCAGCACGGCCCTCCCTAGCAGCTGGTCTCCACCTTCGACTCATCCTTAATATCTACAAAATGGAATGACTTAGAACACCTTGAGAAACAACTGCATAAGGAG
The DNA here is from genome assembly GCA_030765085.1 of Allium cepa. NCBI lineage: Eukaryota > Viridiplantae > Streptophyta > Magnoliopsida > Asparagales > Amaryllidaceae > Allium > Allium cepa. The sequence goes on from CM060932.1 coordinate 267,575,582, forward strand.
TTCAAATCCTTCTAAACTACTATATTATATATATATATAAATATATAGTAATTATTCATCAAAATACAATTACGTCTCTCATACGTAGTTACGTCAGCGAGCGTTGGCTAAAATCGATTAACCAAAGCTCTGATACCAAATGTGACGACCGCCCATGACTCCCGCACGGAAACAAGGGAATGGTGCGCTGAAAGTGTGCCAGGCAGCCATGGGTGACCGTCAAGGGTAAAATAAACATCGCAGACTCTATCGTAAAACTCACAGCGCATGGATAAAATACAATAGAGAAATATAATATAGTGAAGCTCCCATAGAACAGAATATCATCATCTAATCATAATAGCTTTATACATGGTCTGAATCATGAATACAAGAAGCCTCACTACATAGCACTCAGAGTAATCAACAATCAGCAGAATATCCAGTACATAGAATATGAAAATAATATGTAAAGCCTCCTGCTCGTCTTCGTCATCATCAGCGTGAGCCACTAAGATCAGCACCTGCCACCTGTCACCTAGTCTTCCCATCCCAAATATGGATGAACAGCCCAAGGTAATAAGAGGAGACATAAAACCTTGAGTCAGACAACAGTCTTAGTGAGCAGTAAATCAACTATCAAACATACCAAAAGAGCATAAGGGATAAAAGGAATAGGAACCAAACCATCCCACTCCGCCTCTTACTACAGTGATAGCCCCCCAGACTCACACTAAGGAGAAGCAAGCATACATGGCAGACGATTAAAGTAAAGCAATAATCATTCGAGTCAAGGTCGATGTTTTCCAAATACAAACCCCCAAGGCCTAAACCAAGATCAGATAAGCATCCGGAAAACACCGCTCTTGAGACCGAATGATGATACAACCAAACGTCCAAACATCCATGACTCTGGCTATCACTGTTATCATTGCCTTGATTTCACCGTTAGTTGAATGACCACCTGTCAAGGGCTAATGGGAACCCCGGTTCTAGACATAACTCCGCACGTCGTCGCAGCCCGTGCCTAGGAATTTTCGCAACTACCCAGAGTACTAGCACGTCGTCGCAGCCCGTGCTTGGAACGTCGTCGCAGCCCGTTCCAACGTACTCTTGCTTTGAGCATGCTAGAACCTTCAACAACGATGAGATCTCAGCCTCCTAGTCATCCTCCTTGACGACTATTTTCATACTAGCTCAAGCGCCTCTCAAGCTAACCATTATCATCAACCCGGATCGCATCACCGAGTTATCAACATAGCTTCGCACGTCGTCGCAGCCCGTGCTTGGAACGTCATCATGACCCGTCCCATCTCATCATCATGCTTTACCTCCTCGCATCATGGCAAAGTCCATCTCAATACCATACTCTGCCTCCTCGCATTATGGTAAAGTCCATCTCAACATCATCTAATCCATACATATGAGCTTCAACATCCGCTTCATATGCCACAAGCAGCTTTCACCATTCAAGAGCCTTTCCACTTAGCTTTTGAATCATCTTCGACCATCTTGTCTAGATCTAACTATCAATCAACTAACATACATAGCAATAAATCAAATCAATCATTAGCTTAAGCAATCAAGTAATCAAATATGGTCTAAGTAGGCATTTATAACTACAATGGCAATTTCGTAAATAAATGAGTATAGATATAACATACATGAATCATGGGTTTCTAGCATAGATTTAACAAATATAAATCATGGGTTTTGTCTCTACAACTTGATGAATGAACTTGCATAAGTAAACATCTTCATAAGTAATGGATCTACACTTGGATCTAAGGAAAATGTATGAAATCACTATCTACAACACTCCAACAAACCACCAATCCAATATACTCCTTTGGCTCCGCGTGAGAGATAACCACCACTCACCGAATCTCCAAACAACCCAAAATCAATACGCTTCAGATCTGGACAGCAAAGATTCAAGCTTGATTCGTCGAAATCCCACTTGAAACGATGAAATCTCACTTCGTTGGATGGAGATCTTCAACTTTGGCTCTTGGATCTTCAATCTTGATCTTCGATCTTGGATGAATGTTAGCACTAGATTAGAGTAGAGGAAAGAAGTGAAGAAGTGTAGAAGTCGAGCTCTCAAAATGGCAGCACTTCGTCGCTTCGAAATCCGGATCCCAAAAAGAGCACAAGTGGTCGCGTATTTATAGGCTAGTCGCCCCCTAACTCGGTCAGGTCTTAACTCGCTCGGAGTTAACTCGCTCGGTCTTAGGTCGTTGCCGACCTAAGAATCTCCCCGACCTAACTTAGGTTGCTGCCGACCTAACTCACACCACACAAGGCCTATCCAACGACCTAAACAAAAACGCGGGTTAACTAAGCCGCCCACACGATCTAACGGTCCCAAAGCTACGCGACTTAAAACTAAGTCGCTCAAGCGACTTATCTACACACAGGGTTATCACGACCTAAAACATAACGAGCTATCTACCCTACGACCTAACTAAGTCGCTAACGACTTACGACTTAGAAGGACCACTCGACCTAGCTTCCTTAACTCGGTCAGAACTACTAGGTCGCTAACTCGTTCACCTCTAACTCGCTAACCCGGTATCTTCCTTAGGTCGCTCCAAAACCCCTCCGTCCTAACAACCATACGACCTAACCCCTTAGGTCGTTAACTCCACTATCTCCTAACTCGCTAGCTATGCTAACTCGCTAACTCGTCCCAGCCCCTAAGTCGCTAACTACTCTTATCTCATAACCCGCCCACTTCTTAACCCGTTAACTCTTAGGTCGGCCAGGTCCTATGAGTCGTTAACTCGACAACTATCTTAACTTGGTCAAGCTCTCAACTTGTAACTCGTTCACGACCTATCACTTAACTCGTCTACGACCTATCACTTAAGTCGTCTACAAGTTAACCTCTACTCGAGTTAACTTCTCCATACGATCTAACCTCCACACGACTTAGGCTAAGGACGACTTAAACAACACTAACGACCTAGAAATTCTACGATATATCGACATGTAACATACGGGTCGTTACAAAAGGATACTCATTCCTTATCACCTTCTCATTCAACATACGATAATCAACACACGTCCTTAACGACCCATCCGGTTACTTTATAAACACCATGGTCGCTCCCCAAGGTGAACTGCTTGGCCTAATCAAATTCTATCTTTCTAAGCCCACCAATTGAACCTTTAACTATTTAATCTCAGTAAGTGTCATTCCGCTAGGCAGTCTACTTATGGGTTTAGCTCCAAGTACAAGATCTATTTGAAACTCAATAGCTCATTTCGGTGGTAGTCCTATGACTGGCTCAAAAACATGCTCATACCCTCTTACAATGAAAACTTGATTCACCTTATATTCCACTTCCATTGCACTCAATAAATCACATACATCTAAACTCGAATTTTCTACTAAGTATATAATTTGATCATGGCTATTAGGTTGTCTTAATGATATCTTCCTATCCTAGCAAAATAGCCAAGCAACATATCTACTTAACCAATCCATTCCTAGAATAATCAAAAAACCCACAAAATCAAACACATGTAAACTGTAGGTAAATGCATAACCTAACAGCTCAAGTTCTAAATTGTTACATCTCATTCTAAGAGTTGCATAACCTCTTATTGGATTCGCAACCCTTAATGAAGTAATAAGGTATGATGGTTCTAAATGTAATTATCTACCTAACATTGCGAGATAAAAGAATATGATGTGTCGGTATCAAATAATTTTTTAACAGGTATGCCATGAATCAAAAGCGTACCTCCCACCATAGACTTTCCTTTCTCTTCTGCAGTCGGTCTAGAAGATGATAGAGAAAAAAATTTCCCTTTATCAGCTTTGGCCGGTTATAGACATTCAATCTTGTAATGCCCCATCTGTTGCAGTTGTAACACTTCACACCTTTCTTTCCCACAACCTTTTATTCAGTACGAGGTCGACACTCATTAATGAAGTACCCTTTCTTATCACACTTATAGCAAACAACATCATCCTTCCTTTTCTTGGCAGCCCCGCCCTTTTAAGCTCCCTTCTTACTAAAGAACTTCCGTTTCTTTCCCCCAATAAGCATGAGTCTCCATAGGCTTTTCTCTTCCAAATGTCTAAAGCATTTCCTAGTTTCTTAATGCCATCTCCACCATCACATCGAATGGATCTCTAAGATGCGATATAGTTGCTATGGCAATTTCTGACTTTAATCTACGAATGAACTTCTTATTCCTTTTTATTATAGTATCAATAGTAGCATATCCGTATCTGGACAAATCATTAAGCTTAGTTGCATACTCCAATATAGGCATCTCTCCCTGCTCCAATTCGGTAAACTTCCTAAGCAAAGTTGACTTAATTATCTCAGACAAAACTTTTCCTCAAATCTCCTCCTAATTTCAGCCTAAGTAAAATTTTCTTCTGGTATTCCTATAGTAAACTAGTTCAACCATGTAACGACTCGCATTTTTTCGATAATTAAAATACTGAAGTAGATAAGATTTTGTAATTTAATGCAAGAAGAAAATATAGTTTATGATGTAGGAATGAGAAAACTAACAAGAATGAAGTTCAATAATGTAAATTAATGCAATAGATGACTATTTGAATGCAATCTCAAGTAATTGTAACAATTGTAAGTTATAATTGGTTATAAATTTAAAATAAGGAAGTGAATTTAAATGTTATATTAATTGATGAAATAATATGTGTATTAATTTATAACTGTATTAAAAGAAATTGATAATTTAAACATTGTATTAATTAATGAAATAGTATGTAATAAATTGTAATTAAATAAAATTAGTGTGGTGTAAATAATTATAACATTTGTGTGGGCAACCAACTTATAAATGTGACTAAATTAAGCTAAAGGTGATAATTGTTATTTATTACCTATTTGTTTAACTTGATGAAAATCAAATTGGAAATAAATTGCAATAAATATAATTAAATATTTCGTTAATGTAAATTAAGGTAATAATTGAAGAATATTAATGTAATAAGCTATAAACCAATGTTGAATATATATATATATATATACACACACACACACAAATAGAGTAATGAGGATTAAATAAGAAGATTGAAATCGCTTAAATCAATTTATCGGAATTAGAATATAATTAACTAGAATTAAATGTAATTAAATATTGTGGGTAATGTAAGAAAAGGCGTCAATTGTAGAAAATGGGGATAACAAGATAGAAACCTATGTTAATAATTTCATAAGATATTGATTGATTCAATAATAGGAGTATCAAAATAAAAGAAAAAAAATGAATAAGTTTAGTAAAAGAGTAAACATATGTTTATTTATTTGAAATGTTTGACAGCTGAAAGATTGATTGTAGAGGCGAGAAACTATTATTTAGTAGGAAATGTATAATTACTGTTTGTATCAAAAAGTGTATAAATATGTTTAAATTATTATTAGATAGAAAATAATTGTTCTACTTCTCATTGCATTCATTTTTTCCATTTTGAAACTTAATCAACTGAAATTAATGTAATTGGAAATTTTTAATTAATAGGAAAGAGAATACTAAATTGTCAATTAATAGGTGTAATTAAAAGTAGCTTATGTTTTGTGAAAATATAAGTAAAGTCTGATTAATGAAAAGAACATTTACATCAAATAAAATGAATGTTCCATTTGTGAATGTAGGTTTAATTTCAATAAAATAAAGAATAGAATGACTGATTTTAAAGGAAGAAATATATGTTTATTTGAACTGTGTTTTAGCTTACAAATGGATTACAAGAATAGGAAAATAATATATTTCAGTAAGTTATTTATTTATTACTCTTATGTATAAACCAAAAATTTATAAATGTCTTTAAATAAACAATTGTTCTATTTTTCATCCATTTTAGTTGTCTGTTTTAAAATTTAACTTTGGAAGTAATTCCAATTAATGTAATTCAAATGTTTCAATTACAAGGAAAGAAAAGGATGATTGCAATTAATTGATTTAATAAAAGAAATGCATGTTTTGTGTTAAACAAATGGTGTTTTAATGAAAATAAAAGATCATTTTGGAAAAACTAAATTGAAATTTTCATTTTTAAGGTAAGTACAAAAAATTTATTATGCATAGACAAAAACCTAAATGCGTACAAATTTGAATATTATTTGAGTTAATGATGTTAATTTGGTTACGTTTCAAAAAGACTGAATTTCAAAAGGTCGTGCGAATACATGGTCCCTTCATTTCTCTTATTATTAATTGTTGCATGAACATTTTAAAATAGTTACCTTATTATTAATACTTGATCCGTTCATTTATCCTTCTATTTAATACATAAGCCTAGACTTTTAGGTTTTATTTAATTCTTACCACCTCATTTTCATGTATATCAAATTTTACTTTCCATTAGTTTGCAAACTTTTCAGTTCCTACATACATTTCCTTATGCATTATTAATGCGTGCAACTTTCAAAATAAAACGTGACATTTATTTTTATCCCTCCACCTTCATTTCCTAATTATAAATAGCTTGCAGTTTATTTCTTCATTTGCGTTTTGTTTTTCCTGACACCTTATATTCAAAAGCTCTTATTCTTGCAAATCCAGAAGCTTTATTTTACGAAACATGATTTTTTTTCCATTTTTTGTACACATCCTATCCTCGTCTTAGTTGTTCTTCAATCTTTTCCTTAAGCCTCATATTGAGAAAAACGTATTAATATTTGTTTATTTGTTTATTTTTTTAATGCATACTGATTTTTATTTTAATAATATTTCTTATAATATGAATATCTTTCGCATATAAACTTTGATTCACGCGCGATTTCTTCTGTTGGATTCATATTTAAATTTCGGGCAACATGAAATTAATTCAATTGAATTTGGAGATTGTTGAGTTTTTGGGCTTCTGTTTGAATTTTTATGGGCTAAAATAAAAGGTGTGTGTTTTAACCCACTCACTACTACTAAATTATCTTATGTTAGTTAAATAAAATTTATGATGTGATTAGAAATTAACTGATTGTTGTTTGGTGTATTTAAATTGTCATTCCATTTAAATATGACTTTTATTGTATTTAATCATCATTTAATTTAATATTGAATTTAATTGTCAGTTTAATATCTGTATATGACAATCAGATGATTGATTTTATTGGTTGATGATTGTGATGGATGTTGGATGTTGGATTGTTGATATTGGATGACTGCATGTTATATTTTATATTATTATAACACTGCAAGTTCTCTATGGGTTAAAATGATACATACCCGAATGATCTAATCGATTAGGGAGAAATTGTTATGGGTTGAAATAATAGACTCGAGTGATTTCATGTGTTTGAAATAAAATTTTGGGATTTCAGGTTGAAATGATATATACCCATAAAATTTTAAATTGCGGATTGAAATGGTAAATATCTGTATCACTTTACCATACGGTAGAAAATTATGTACGGATGTCGGATTTGTTAAATTAAATGATCTCTAAATCTTTAAAATTTTGAATTCAGTTAACTGGTATTTTGAAATAGAAATTGATTTATATAAACTGAATTATTTTCGAAAATCCAAGCGTTAATGTTGAAATTGGAATTGATTTAATGAATTGTTCAAAGGATTTAAATTGGAACTTCAAAGTTGAATTGTTATAAATGAATTATCGAAATTATGTTGTTGAAAATGTTTGGATATAATTTTGAAATCTATTTTAAAACCAAATTAATTAATTTAAACTATTCCAATTTATTTTAACCAAATTTAACCTATTTCAAACTAATTAACCCAGTTAATCTATTTTAATCTATTCAAATCTAATTTAATATTTTTTAATCTATCTTAAACTAGTTAAACTTTATTAAACTATATTAAACTTTATTAATTTATTTTAAACTATTTTAATTTATTTTAAACTATTTTAATTTATTTAATGTTATTTAATCTATTTTAAATTTATTTAATATAATCTAAATCTATTTAATCTATTTTAAATCTATTTAAGTCATTTTAAATCTAATTTAATCTAATTTTAATCTATGTTAACTATTTTAAATCATTTAACTATTTTAGAGTATTTTAACTATTTTAAACTATTTTTTGAAAACTATTAAAACTATTTATGACTACTTGAATTATTTTCTAAAATTTTAGAGTGTGCAAAGTTAAAGTATTTATATTTAAAACCTTGACGATGATACAACCTAAGTTGGGATTTGAAATTGATGGCTTTTTATGAAAAGACATTTTGAATAAATAAGATAATTTTGGAATGAGGATTTAATTAACTTATCATATCGATAATTACAAAAGTGAATATAATTCTGAAAGTGGATATGGTTTTGAAAGTGAATATGATTTCGAAAGTGATATGGTTTTGAGAATATGTTATTTTGATATCAATTGTGAATTGACTTTGGAAATGTAAAAGAACCATCCGGTGTGAAATAAGCATTTGGCTGTTAAAGAGACCCGGATCAGATATTTTCATACTCTCTGCTAATACCGAGAACCACTTTAATAACTATGTACGTGGTGGAGATTCCAAAAAGGAAGTAGGATGGTTTGGCGAACGATTATGTATGAGGTATTTAGATAACCCTGACTCTCGTGAGTCAGCTTAGGTGTGACTAAAACAGGAGCCACGCCGGGCCAAGCAAGGTCATTCCTCCGATCGGACACATTTTTTCGATACCTATTATGACTTTATGATGATTCGGTGACCACCCCTCGATTTTGATTATGAGAGTGTGTTTCGAGTTAGACGGTAGTAGCTACTATGCGTTACCACCAGTCTGGATCTGCAATTGGTATATCTACCCTAGCATTGCCTCGAGTGCCATGTTGACATGCCCCATTGTGCCTTCTACGACTTTGTTTTGTACCATACCTATGGAGTAACCTTTGAGTAAACCTGATGGAAGAGCTTACGGTACTGTATAGACTATGGGAATATATAAAATGTGTTGAGGGGATATGAGTGACGCCTTAATGCTATTTTAATACTTTACATTACCGTAGACACTATTATAATAGCGTATTGTGCTATGTATGTAGATAGTTCAACGGATCCTTAGAAGACGTAAATCCCCAATATCTCTTAAGTTGTTGCACTCACATTGACACTGGATAGGAGATGTCAATCCCTGTAAACATCTCTGATGCTGTTACACTCATATTTATTTACTGTTGATTTAACTTACATAAGATCTTTTAGTTCTGAATCATGTGTTTTGTCTTTTCGATTCGCTCGGGTCAGCCTGAGCTTTTAAGTTTATCGAAGACTGCTTTCTGGAGGACGAAGACGAAGATTTTGTACTATTATTGTTTACTATGTTTATTCCACTGCATCATGTTGTTTTGCTAAATTTATGTATTATTTTTTCTTGTTTTATGTAACTTTGATCTGTATTAAAAGGTTTAATTAATGTTATTTACAAATAGCTTCATGAACTGTTTATTCGATTATTATATTTTGTCATTCCATTGCAAGATTCTGTATTTTTTCTTTCTTTCTCTGCTTTCTTATTTACCCTATAGCAATCTACCTTTTTGAATGGTTTGAGTCTGATATATGCAGTTTATCGTCGATTTAAACCATCCAAAATGGCAGGTCATTACAGTTGGTATCAGAGCTTTGGTTTAGCGATAATCTTAGCTTTATGGGGTCCGACTCATATAAGTTAGGGTAGAAATACCCTAGAATGAGTCGTTGAGTGTGTGTGTGTGTGTGTGTGTGTATGAGAGTGCGTATTTGTTAGTGTTATAAAAGGTTTTGTATTGTGTTAATTTTTTCCGTTTTGTATTTATAAATTCTGGTCGGTGCATAGGATGCTATGACACCGATAGGGATTTCTAAACACTTGATAGGGAAGACCGATAATATTTGTTTTGAAATGTAGGTAAATGAAATAATTTGCCTATTATATATTTTTGTATATAAAATAATAAATTTTATAAATGATATAGTTGGATGTAATATATTATTTGTTAAGTAGAGAAATTTTATGAATATTGATTGAGAAATCGGATTTACAAATAAAGTAAATATAAATTAGAAGTTTAGAACTGAAGTTCTGGGGTTTTTGAAATTTCTTTCAAAATATTTGGAATAAAATATTAGTAGTATTTAGAAGTATTTTCTAACATGAATATTTCAAGATGATTTGAAAGAAATTTTTTAAAGGAATTTTGAAAGGAAATAAGTTCTGTATTCCCCTCTCTGTCGCTGGAAAATAATTTTGGTGATGAGTGCACGCATATCGACGTTCATTTTCGAGTTTCAAAATGGGAAGACCGTTGTAATAATTTTACTACACATTAGTTTTGATAAATAAATTTTAATTTTAATTTCCAAATATGATTTGATACATAAAATATGAATATATGTACATATTTTGAAATGATTTAAAAGGGAACCCGGCGTTCAGTTCTTAAGTTTCTGTAAATTTGAAATTTTAATTATTATACTGAATGGAATCTTGACTATATTAATAATTGGAAACTTATAAAATGAAAATAAGAAACTTGATGTTAAAATGATTAATGAAATAAATACGAAATTGAAAATATGTAAACTGTAAATAAAAAGGAAATGAAAATAAGAAATGGTAACTATTGAACATTTTGTTAACCAAATATATAAGAGAAACTTGGGTTATATTCAAATTCATTCTAAAAAAACATATATATAACTTACCAAAATATTAACAGTTGAAATGTTAATAAGAATATGTAATGGAATATTATACAAGTAAAACTTAGAAAATAAAAATGTTCAATAGAACCATTTCTATAAACAAGAAATTCTTATGTTAAAAAAAATGTTATGTACTTAAATTAATAGTTGAAATGCTACTAATTGAATGAATAGTAAAAGTGAATACTATATTAATTAATTGATTATAACTTTAAAAAATGTTAAATGATTTAGAAATGGAAATAATATTCAACAACATTCTGTATGAAAGAAATAATGTGAAAAAATAACCTACAAATGGTGAATTAAATTGTAAAGAAACTTACATAATAATGGATAATTCAATAATTGAAATAGAAATAACTTATTTAAACGATGAATGTAAAGTAATAAAATGAAAAGAAATTAGCATTATACGGATAAATGAGAAATGAAATTTCATAAGTAATGAATGGAAATAAAGGAAAATAAGTATTGTATGAACGAATGGAAAGGAAATGAATTTTATAATTAATGGAAAAAAAATCATCGTATGAATGAAACTGATGAACAGTAAATGGTATGAAATGAAATTAATAAGAATGAACTTGAATAGTACTTGAAACCATTTTTTGTTTTGACTTATGGAATGATTGGAGAGGTGATGCTTTAAATTGTTTAGGATGTATAAATAATCTATTAAGTTTTATCTAAGACTGTTGAGTACATGGTATACTTTGTAGTTTATTTATCATTCCATATGATTAAAAGTGTCTAAACCCGAACAAACCATTTTCTTCAGTTGCTATGGATGGATGACTGATTTCTTTAATTGTACGTGACGATCGTATGGTTCTGTTTGTAAGTGCTTGTTGTATGTTGTGTTGATTTGGTTGTGTATTTTGTGTTGATTTGGTTGTTACTAATTTAAACAACATGAATATTTTCTCTTTTACTAAATTATTAACTTCTTTGGATTATATAAGTGAACTCCAGGTTATAGAAGCAATAGCTACTGCTTTTGGTTTAAAGCGTTGTTTGCCCGACAAATAGGTACGTTCTCGGAGTATGGTTTTCTAATGATATTATATTGTTTTCCCACCATTTGGGATATATTGTTTTGAAAAATATGATATATATTGTTATTATTTACATTATTATTTCTCCCAGACCTCTTAGTACAAAGGTGTGACGATTCGAATTTTTCGCGTTCGAAAATCGACATCCATACTTTACATTGTACTCGAATGCCGCAGATTCGACCGTTCAAATTCGAGTCGCCGGAGCTTATAACACATTAAGTACAACACAGCGGAAGAAATGAATAACATATATCAATGTACAACATTTGATACAATATCTGATACAACAGAATGATACAATGAACATCAATATACATCAGAGTTACAAAGAATAGCAGCGGAAATAAAAGATAACACTAGCAGCGGAACAAAATCTCTAATGTGGTCTTCAAGAAAGAACTCCAGTGTCAGTAACTCCATCTCCAAGGCATCAATCCAGAAAATAGCGAGAACTCCCAAATCAAGATGAAGAGAAGCAATTCGATCCAATTGTAATTGCCAAATCCTAAGGCTGAAAGCTATCGAATCTACACCTACTACTGATTATCTGAAAACCCCAACTCTAGACTGCCCGTGTGGGAAAATAGTGGGCACCCAGAGTTTAGGAAAGGAACAATAAACTCCAGGTCAGTCATGGGACTGGTATGAGCAAACAAAAGCAATTGGTCTTTTAAAACAAACAACAGAATTTAAATTTGAAATCCGCAATGCTTTTTGAAAAATGAAACTACCATAAGGCCTCCCGGCACACACACAATGCAAACGCACACATGGGGGAGATTTCTCCTTATGATAGTCAAACATGCTTACTACGAGAAAAATCCTTTGATATTATTACTAGTGCATAGTGGAAAATCTTTCGAAAGTATAATATAAATCCTAGCCAGCATAGGTACCATGATACTATGCCTACTATAGCTGCCATGTTAAATGGCAGGTTCTACAACTAAAACCGTACAAGGCACGTATTGGATGAATGGATTTCCAACAAATGGTCAGGCTAAGGAACTTCCTACTGCCACATGGGATCGCCTCTGGTGGGACGTCCCGAGAACTAACGTTACGGTTAGATCTCTGCCAACACAAGGCCGGGTTACCTCTGTAACTAGGTAACTACTACACGAATGTGCCATCCCCCGGTCCTTTGGGACCTTTATCCGAGCGCGCGCAACAACCACAAAGTATCACAAAGTAATAGATCTGCAGTATCCACATGAGTAAGTATCTGGGCTCCATACCATGATACCACCCTTTACCAGAAGGGAATGACACACCCTAAAGGGCGCGACCCTCATAACCTTGCCGCATCTTTCCTGTTTCGACCATTTCCGGGGAGTGAGGTCCTGATGCAGTCTCGTCCACAAAGCTACGCTTTGGCACAAAGCCATGCTTTGGGTCAACAGATGACCAAAGCAATGATCACAAAGATAAATGATCAAACAAATGATCCTATCACAAATGATCAACCAATGATCATCACACTGCAGCACTCAACATGCCACATTACCAAATTGGGAATATCACTGATAAATATCAACTACATAACCCCTGAGCTCGTACGTCTTAGAGAAGGGTGTTAAGCTGAGAGAATAAATTCTCCGCCACCAGGCAGAAATGTATCTGATAGAAATCAGTTAACATCTCAAAGTGTAATGTCGGACACACAACCATACAAGTCTGTCCCGGGTTCGAACAGAACCGAAGGCACTTCCGAAGAAGCCCTTGCAAATTCGGATAATCCCTAATCACGTCCGGACTTCCCATCACATATGGAGATCTCTATACCGGGGATCAGCCAGTGCAGAGACAATCGACGAGTTACCCTTTTGTTTTCGGAAATATCCGGTCTTCACCACCGGTCTTCAATTGCTATCCATAACGTCGTATCACTATTCGGAATGGGCTATATGACACTAGGTCCTCTCCCGGCTAAACCGAATAATGAGCGTCATATTTTAAAACATATGGATATGGGATTTTAGTTAAGTCACAACTTATAAAATCCAAAACTTTTCTTTCAAATGGTTAAACAAATTACCATTTTAAATCTTTAAACAAAAAGATTTATTTCACAAAGTTTCACCTAGTTTCACAAAGATCTATTCATAGATTTCAAAACAACTTCCATTTCAATTGGATTAACTCAATAAATCTTTAAATTAAAGATTCAATCTATAGCTTTCAAAACACGTTCCAAAGATTTATTTATAACTTGGAATACCATTTTCTTTTCAAAACTTGAATTCCTTTTAACACACATTGGAAAACCATTTCTTATATGAAAGCTTCTATTATTTAAAAACAATAGTTTTCGTTTCAGAAAAGTCCGATTTATACAAGTTGAAATCTTGGTTTTATTTTAAATTTCAAAACATCACTTTTTAAAATGGTTTAAAACCCCATATAAATCCATTTATAAGTTGGATAACCTTTTTAAACATAGTTTTCAAATCATAGAATTCAACTTCAAATATTGAATTCAAATTTTAAATCAAATTATTTAAATTTCAAAACTCAATTAAGTTATTCGCATAACTTTTATTTTTTTGAAATTCATTTTTTTCAAAAACTTCAATTCTAATTCCAAAACTATTTTGGATTCAAAAATTCAAATTTTAAAACAATTTCAAAATCTGTGACTTAACCCATTTCCACGTGCAATCCATATTTGTGTGTGTATAAGTGTGGTCCAGGGGTTCAACACAATAGTGCACAACATCATCATCACAGATTCAATCATAAAGATAAGCGGTATAACCCATAGCGCTTATCTATATTCATAGATTCATAGATAAAGTAAATTATCAATCACAAAAATTCATTAATATGATTCGATGTGGGTTTCGGATAACCAGCTGGAATCGGACTCCCCGTCGCATCGAAATTCAAATGTCGTTTTACGGGTCAAAAGGTTTCATATTCATACAACAGTATGTTCATCACAAATATAGCAGATCAGCACAAAGTATCACATAGCATCACATCACATATCAAATATATCGATCCATCACACAACATCCAATAACAATCTGCAATCTACAATTAAGATGAATAAACTGGGTGGTTTTAAATTTATTACCTACATGATTACTTTCATTTATTAGTCCTAATTAATTAACTATCCATATTTATTCAATTAATAAATCTTCAATTATTAATTTAAAATCTAATATCATTCAATTAATGATTTCTTAATTACAAATTAATTATTCTAAGAAAAATTAATCTTAAACTTTAATTAATCAAATTAAAACCCTTAATTACTTTAATTAATTATCCATTTCATTAATTAATTAATTATATTAATTATCCATTTGTACTACCTTAATAATTAAATGAATTACAAATCATTAAACTTTTCTTTATCTTTAGATAAACATTCCTTATTTAAATTATGCATTTAAAAACAAAATGTTTTTAAATTTACATTAAATTCCATTTAACATTTTCTTTAAACTCAAGACTCAAATTTGTCTTAAATAAGAGTTTAAAACAATACACAACTTAATCTTATATGTTTAAAAGAAACATATACTTTATTAATAAGTTGAAAAGGATTTAAATTTCAATTCAAATCAAATTCAAATCAATTTTAAAAATATCTTTAAATTTCAAAATTGAAATATAACTTCTAAACTCATTTTAGTTTAATTTCTTTAAAACTCTTTCTATAATTTACACCTTCAATTAAAATGCAAATCATTTGAAAGCAATTTAAATTTAAATCTTTACTTTAAAACTGAAGTTTAAAAGAATTTAAATCCAGATTTAAATCTCAGTTTTTAATTCAGTTTGAATTTTTAATTTACATACCTAACCTTCCAATTCAAAATGCAAATCACATATATATTCACACTTGAGAATTTAAAATCAAATTTGAATTTGAAACATAATTACTTTTAAATCTCTGATAATCAAATCTGATCTCATATTTAAAATTCCCAATTAAGAACTAAGTTTAAATCTCCACCTTAAATTTAAATTTACTTTTACATTTTAAAACAGAAGAACAGTTTCTGTTTAGTTTTGAAAACCAAACTTTTAAATTTTTTGAATTTAAATTATTTCAAAGAAACAGAATTTAAACTTATTTAAATTCATATTTGAATTCAGTTTTAACATCCTAAGTTAAAACTTTAGTTTGCAAATTATTTTTCAAACCTTAAAGATCTGGAAACAGGCTCATGTTCCTCCTTTCTTTCTTTTTTTTTCTTTTTATTTTAAACCAATTAAAAATTTCTGCATTTAAATTATTACAAAATAATAATTCAACCAATTTGAATTCATCCCTAGGTTCAAGTTTAAATCCTAAGTTCAAATTTCCATTTGAATTTAAACTTGATTCTTAAAATTATAAAAAAAAACAGAACAAGTCTGTTAAATAAAACCTGAAACAATGCAACTCAAGCAACCCCATTTACTTCGAGTAAATACCCCACTTCCTTCGAGTTTTTTTCCAATTTACCCGAGACCTACCCGAGTCAAAAATTCCCTGCAACCCAAACATATATCACCAACCTGAAAACTGCACTTCCATCCACTGCCTAACCTGTCAACACCCACCTCTCAACTTCTCGACCACCATCAACATCCAAACTCCGGCAGTAGCTTCATCACTTCACCATCCATCAATACCCCAAACATCTTTAAACTCGATTCAAAGAGGAAGCCGCATCACTCAATTTTTCAAACACAGTAAAAACTAGGTCTTATACTGGAAAATCCCAAATACATTCAACCCCAAATTTCTTGATAATTACTTCACTAAAAATTTTGATTTTTCTTTTAAAAATCTTCATTTTTGAAAACAATTCAGATATCATACCTGAAATCGAAAAGTATGATCTTCGAGATTTTTAATATGTTCTGTGCTTACCTATGTTTACTGTTTTTTTTTTTTAGAATTCTTAAGTTAATTGTACTTAGATTTATTTTAAAAGCTTAAACATGTTCAAACAAACAGTTTTTTTTTCCTAAGATTTAAACAAGAATCAGGAAGGAAATATTTTTAATTCCCACACAGGTTTGAAACCTGTTTCCCAGACAGAGGCAAAATGCCTGTTACTAACATGCACAGATATATCTGCATATACATACATGGATCCATTAATATGCAAACTAATTTCTTCAGCTTACTTTAAGCATTAATCATTGCATCAAGTCATTAAATCAGATTAAGAGTAAGTTTGCTCACCTGGATTTTGAGAAAAACAAAGGCAGAGAAGTGTTTTTGACAGAGTAGAGAATGAAGGCCCGCATTTTTTTCTCCTACTTTAATCCCTTTAAATTTAGATCTGCAAATCATAATTACAGATCTTTGTTTATCCTTTGTTAAGCTCATTTACTCAAATCATTAATAACAGTAATTTTTATTTTATTACTTACTGTTTGAATGTATAAAATAGAGAAGCTTTTTTTTTTTCTGCAGTTTGAATACTAGAAATGGTTTTGTCTTTGATCTTCAATTTTCCTGCAACACAGATTTGATGCAATTGCTAAAGTCTTTTGTTTTATTTATTCATTTCATAAATAAACAAAGTTTTAAATTTTCTTACTTACAGTATTGTTTTAAATGCAACAGAGAATAGGGTCTGCTGTTGCAAAAAAAAAAAAAAAAATTCACCTTGACTTGAACTTTATTTCATCCCTGTAACTGATATACAAGGTTGTTTAAAACTTTGTCTTATTTACTAATTTCAACATTAAACTCAGATTTTAAAAAAAAAAGTTTCACTTGCCTTTACTTATTTCCAGAGAAAACTGCATTTGCTTGTTCCAGATTTGAAGATGCTAACTTGACCAGATTTTTGTTTTTCAAGTTGAATTTGCATTTTAATCTCCAGGTTGAAGATTCATCTTGTTTTCAAATTTGAACTTGAAAATGGTTTCGAATTGTTTATGTTTGTTTCTCTCAAGTTTTGTGGTTGCTTTAAACTTGCTTTTCAGACCTGAGCAAATTTTTTGAGAAAGATAAAAGTATCTTGACTTGTCTTTTCTTCTTTGTTCATGTTTCCAAAGACCAATATCCAAAAGAAAAAGATTTTCTTGCCACTTGTCTAAACTCAAATAAGTTTATGTTTCAGCCTTACTTTATTTTTAATGTGTAAACATGTTTCTATGTTTTTAACTTTTGTTTTTTAAGTTAAATACTTGTGTTTTATCTTTTAAACACTTTAAATAGCACTTAAACATAACTTTATATTATTTTCTATTGATTTTTCCTTATATAACTATTTATATAACCATAAGAAAAAAAATGATTCATATCCATTTAACATATATTTTATTTATTTATTTATTTAATATATTGATATTTAAACATATTCAATCTAATTTGTGTTTAGATCCTTAGTTAGGTTTACATTTACAAATGTTATTCTCTTATGCACATTAACTATGTTTATTTATATTCTATACAAGTAAAAATTCAAATCTTGCATTTATTGCTTTTATATACTTATATACAACTATATTTATTATTCAAAATGTTTATAATTGAATTCTAATCCAAATATTATTTTATAACACATAATTTTAACTCATTCTGGAATTTTCATATTTATTCCAAAATAAAATCGAATTTGTTTTAAATATATTCATTTTAGTATTTTTCACATCCACAATATTCATTGTCTATATATTTATTAAATTTCAAATTTAAATTTCCAAATTAAAATTCATTTGTATGAACATATATATTATTAAATTTGATGAATTCAGTTTTTATTTTTATATTTCAAATGTCAATAAATCTAAATAAATTTACAATCAAATCCAAAATAAATTTGATTACCAATATCTTTTTAAGATTTAATCCCAAATATTGAATCAATTATCAAATTATTTTTTAGCTAAATTCCAGGAATGTTACAAAAGGAGACTCTGCCCAAATTTTCCGTGAATTTTGGACTTAGAAAAAAACTTGAGAAATGTTTTCCAAACTTTTATTAACTTGAAAATAAAATGATTTAATTATCTTAAATTGATGTATTTTATTTAGATTATTTAATTATGTAGATTGATTGTTTATAAATTCAATATTTTGAATAAGATATATCAATTCCTTATCCTTTTTTTCCCCTTTTCGAGAACGAAAAGTTTTGAGTAGGTAAAGTGTAACGATCCACATTTTTTTCGATAATTAAAATATTGAATTAAATAATATTTTGTAATTTAATGTTGGAAGAAAATAAAATTTATGATGTAGGAATGAGAAAACTAACTGGAATGAAGTTTAATAATGTAAATTACTGAAATATATGACTATTTGAATGTAATCTCAAGTAATTGTAATAATTATAAGTTATAGTTGGTTATAAATTTAAATAAGGAAATGAATTTAAATGTTATATTAATTGTTGAAATAATGTGTGTATTAATTGATAATTGTATTAAAAGAGAAATTGATAATTTAAATACTGTATTAATTAATGAAATAGTATGTAATAAATTGTAATTGAATAAAATTAGTGTTATGTAAATAATTATAACATTTGTGCAAACAACCAACTTATAAATGTGATTAAATTAAGCTAAAGGTGACAATTGTTATTTGTTACCTATTTGCTTGACTTGATGAAAATCAAATTGGAAATAAATTACAATAAATATAATTAAATATTACATTAATGTAAATTAAGGTAATAATTGAATAAAAAGATTGAAATCGATTAAATCAATATATTGGAATTAGAATATAATTTATTGAAATTAAATGTAATTAAATATTGTGGGTAATGTAAGAAAAGGCGTCAATTGTAGAAATTGAGGATAACAAGATAGAAACCTATGTTAATAATTTCATAAGGTATTGGTTGATTTAATAGTAGGAGTGTAAATCAAAATAAAATAACAAAAATGAATAAGTTTAGTAAATGAAAAAACATATGTTTATTTATTTGAAATGTTTGGTAGCTGAAAGATTGATCGTAGAGGCGAGAAACTATCATTTGGTAAGAAATATATAATTACTGTTTGTATCCAATAGTGTATAAATATGTTTAAATTACTATTAGATAGGAAATAATTGTTTTACTTCTCATTACATTCATTTAATCCATTTTGAAACTTAATAAATCAAAATTAATGTAATTGAAAATTTTCAATTAATAGGAGAGAGAATACTAAATTGTAAATTAATAGGTGCAATTAAAAGTAGCTTGTGTTTTGTGAAAATATAAGGAAAGTCTGATTTAATGAAAAGAACGTTTACATCAAATAAAATGAATGTTTCATTTGTGGATGTAGGTTTAATTTCATTAAAATAAACAATAGAATGATTGATTTTAAAGGAAGAAATATATGTTTACTTGAACTGTGTTTTAGCTTATAGATTGATTACAAGAATAGGAAAATAATCTACTTCAATAAGTTATTTATTACTCTTTTGTATAAACATAAAATTTATAAACGTGTTTAAATAAACAATTATTCTATTTTTCATCCATTTTAGTTGTCTGTTTTAAAATTTAACTTCGTAAGTAGTTGCAATTAATGTAATTCAAATGTTTCAATTAAAAGGAAAGAAAACGTTGATTGTTACTAATTGATTTAATAAAAAAACGCACATTTTATGTTAAACAAAAAGGGTGTTTTAATGGGTTTATTTTGGGAAACTAAATTGAACGTTTTCATTTTTAAGGTAAGTATAAAAAATTTATTACGTGTAGCTAAAAACATAAATGCATACAAATTTGATATTATTTGATTAGTGATGTTAATTTGGTTACTTTTAAAAAAATAGAATTTCAAAAGGTCGTGCGACGTACATGGTCCCATCATTTCTTTTATTGTTAATTGTTGCATGAACATTTTAATATAGTTATCGTACTATCCTTCTGTTTAATACATGGGCCTAGACTTTTAGGTTTTATTTAATTCTTGTCACCTCATTTTCACATATACAAAATTTTACTTTCTTTTGGTTTGCAAACTTTTCAATTCCTATGTACATTTCCTTATGTATTATTAGTGCATGGAGCTTTCAAAATAAAATGTGACATTTATTTTTATCCCTCCACCTTCATTTCCTAATTATAAAAAACCAATAGCATATTTCTTTATTTTCATTTTGTTTCATCTGACACTTCATATTTAAAAACTCTTATTCTTGTAAATCCAGAAGCTTTCTTTTATGAAACATGATTTTTTTTCATTTTTCGTACACATCTTGTCCTCGTCTTAGTTGTTCTTCAGTCTTTTCCTTAACCAAACCAGCCATTTCTCCAGCTTACATTATATTCATAAAGTACTGATACATAGTCCACATATCTACTGGTGGGGATCCAGCGCTCACATTAGCATTTGCACTTGGGTTAGCATTTGCTTATCGACCCAGATTCCTTCTAGTATTGGGTCGAAGATTTCCATTAATTTTGGTGCTTTCACCACCTAAATTCACTCTTCTACATCCTACCTCTATCCTTTTTTCTCGTAATCTGCAAATGAGTCTTTATAAGATGGAGAAGAATGGTCTAAGAGAGAGAGGGGAGAGTAGAGATAGAATACGTACTTTATATATAGAAAATAACAAGCACGTTACTATAGCATTATCCCATACCCCCGGTCTTATTCTCTGATTTGTTTGAATTACATTTTCAAAATCTTTTAAGTTTTACATAAACCTATGCTCTGATACCAGTTGTAGCATCCCCCATTTTGAGGCCTGATGCTAAGCGTTACGGACGCTGCATTCATCCATGGTATTAATTTTTGGTAATAAAATGAGATTAGTTAATTGTATCTATAACATCAAGAGCATATGAATATGAAAATTTATAAAACATATTTCATTAATAAACTTTTACATTCATTGCATTATCCCATCGACCGCACGTTCAAAGAAAATATAGTAAATACAATTAAATTCCAAGAGCAACATATGAAGATGTCCTCTTGGATAATCAGAGTCTTAACTACTTGACAGTTATAAATTCTATTCTTACATCTATTTAAACAAAATAAAACTCCAACCAACACAGCAGAAATAAACTCCTAATATTAGCTTGCCTCCTGCGCGTCTTTGAAAGCTTATTCGTTTAACCTAAAACCCTGATCCCAATCTACTCAAATGAGTACATGAGAGTTTAAGGGGGAAAATACTACAGGTTAGACTAAAAATCTGATGTGAATAATAATATAACATCTCGAACCAAATATATATAAAGTGAGACCACGCCACAGAATGAAACGAGTTTTCCCTCACTGGTATCTTATCAAGAAATGTTGATCTGAACATAATTCACACACCTGCAACCACAGTCATTAAAACAAAATAGGATATGATAATATTCATGCAATATTGGTTAAAATGACTAGTCTGTCATTAAAGGGTTACGCATTTTTAAAGTTTTCCCGCTCCATAAATTGACTGTTATCTCAAATCATAGTTTTCTTAGGATGAGTATAAACTTATTAGTTTTCACAGGGCAACTAATAAACTATAAGGCTAATTTGGACCAAAATATAACTAGATTTTCAAAAATCTCAAAATACAGTTAGGAAGAATCCAATTATACAATACAGTGAGATAAATAAAGCTACGAGTTCCTTTCTGTGTGTACACGTCTTTTAGTCTCACTATTGGCAGAGCCCTATGCACTGGAATCATAGACATTTACCAACCAAGGACGGACGACTGAAGCATAGTGCACGATCCTACACCAGTCCCACCAAAATATTATATGGTTTTAAATCCATGAGTCATATATGTTTTGATTATTCAAGGCATCCTAACACAAGTGATCAATCTGATCTCCTGGATGTAATTCTACTCACCCAGGATTTTAGCCTGACCATACTCACTACTTGAATAACCTAACTGGTAATTCTGTTCCTAAGTCCCAAGCTGCAATGTTGGGTAATGCAAATGTGAGTATGACAAATGATAAAACATGTAAATTTAAAAAATCAAATGATAACAAGAACATATAACATCATCCATCAAAATATTTTCAATCAATAGTCATATGCATAACAAAATTACTTAAGTTTAAGTAATATTTTCCTTCGGCAAAATTCATATAAAAGTAGGCCAGAACACTATTTCATTTCTTTGAAAACATTTATCTTCAGAATTGATAAACCATTTGAAATCCTTCTTAAAATAAGGAAAACATAGCCTAAATACTAAGCCAAAATCTTGTGTCAAAGCATTATCATCTTTACATAGCTTTTAAAACGTTCTTTATTAGAATACATGGCAGTCGAGCCTCTATAATACATGGCAGTCGAGCCTCTAAAACCTTGCTATTAGGTTATAAAACAGAAGGTTGTTATGCAGATAAAATATAATTTTCGACTCTCTATGTCGAGCCTCTAAAACATAGCCATTAGGTTCGCAAAACATAAGGCTCATATTCCACTAAAACATGGTCGTCGAGTTTCTAGAAAACATAGGCTATCGAGCCTATAAACATTGTTATTTGGTTTATAAAACATATGGCCGTAAAGCTGCCAAAACATAGTTATCTTATAGCTACATGGAAGCGACCGAGGCACTAAAAACATGAGGTTTCGAGTCTTTAAAAATACATAGGGTTGTCGAGCCCTTAAGAACCTAAGGGTGTCGATCCCTAAAACTAAGAAGGTTACTGATTATCAAAACCATGGGGTTATCAAGTCTCTACATGCCAAGAGATATCAAACCCTTGAAACACAAGGTGTCGAGTTACTATGAAAGTTGATACACCGCATAACTATAGAGTAGCTATCCCATGCATAAGCCTTTATAGTTGTCGAGTCACACTGAATCATAAGTATCGAGCCTCTAATGGCATTTTAATAGATTAGTTAAAAACTGATTTATTCCTTTTAAAAGATAAAACTTTCCAACCAACTCATGCCTCTTATCAAATCATCATTAGATGACAAGATATATTTCATAATCTTTTTAGAAATTCTGGTAGAATACGTTCTATCTTCTTCGATCAATTCGCTAAACCATTAAAATTAATATCATTAAATGATATTAATTAAAAGCTTTTCTAGAATAATAAATTCATAGAAATCATAACCATTAGGGAAAATTCCCCCAAAATCACCAAAAGTCCGAATTTTCATATTCTTCCATATACAAAAATTTAGGGACTAAAATATTAATTTTAATTATTTTTAATAATTAAAACCCGAAAATAAACATATTTTTCTTTTAGAAATTCATAAAACATTCGTATCAACTTGGAAAATTTGAAATTAAAAACCCATCTCCAAAATAATATTTTACACAACATATTCAAATTTCATGTCAATAGGAGATCAAAAGCTTAGGTTTCTCCATTAAAATCCATTAGAATAATTCCATAAAATTCTAACAAATCATCATTCAATCCAATAATGATATCATCAATCTATACATGACATATTATCAAAAACAATTCAAAAATCAATTCTAAATTCAAAAACAAACTTAAACAAATGAGATGGTTACTATTATTCAACATATATTGGATAAGAGAAATTAATTTGATGTAGATTAATTCCTCTAAGCTTTCCCCTTCGAATTCCTCAGATTTCTTCCTCTTGGTAATAATTGGCCCTTCTTTAAGTTTTATTTTGATTTTTAAAAATGAAACAAGAATGAATAAGAGAGGAAGGGTTTAGGGAATGAAATAAGATGATTATGTCCCTCTCACTACTCCTTTCTATTCTATGTTTAAAACAATCTTATAAATTGATTAATTAAGGCCTGACCTAAATTAATTAACAAATCTCATTCTTCTTGTCACCTTATATTAGTCTATTTAATTTATCTAATTAAATTCCGTAAGAATATTAAACAAAAATTAAAGGTGTTATATAAAGGGCTGAAAAAGGTGGACTACTACAGTTTTTGTGAGAAATAAATTATTCCTTAGATCGATATCATTCAATGCATGTGTGGACGCATGCGCACACACATACACACATATACATATATTATGAGTTATATATCTCTAATATATAAAGTTGTGCTCTACCATTTATATATTATCGTATTACTTGCATACTCTTTAGTTGTTGAAAAAACACAAGCTGGGGATGTTAAGCATAGCACTATCAAAATATCGCCTAGACAAGGTAAGATTCACAAATATATTTATTAAGAAAACTCATGATACATATGTTAAAATTAGTTCGTTATGAAATGGTTGGTAAGAATGAATAATCTCTCTCAATTTGTTAAGTTAACTCAAGGTTAAGGTTAAGATTACTGCAAAGACTACAGTTAGAAGTTGTATATGATACAATTGATAAAGATCTATCCATTACTTATAGGTCTACAATTTTTTCAGCAAAATCAAGGTTATAATCCCAAGGCAAGCGAGTCCGGACACTCACTAGAGAAATTGAAAGGTTTCTATATTTCTCTTAGGGTTTTAAGGAATTTGAATTCTAGTAGGAGTCTTATTAGAAAAATGAAATTAACACATTTAACCTTTTTTATATTGTAAGAACATATGTTATATACAGCTAAAATAATCCATGTCAATAGATTTGTACAACAAATATAATTGATAAAATGTTTATCTATTAAAATATACAAATGTCCTGAACTAAAATAGACATAGAAATATAAAATATACTTACCAATAAATCTATCGGATTGTTGTCACTCTGAGACCCATGCAAGAACCAAATTATACAATTATTAAAACATTTGTGTCTCCGTCGCTAAATTGTTTATTTATTTGTGATTGTGTATTATTTTCTATGATTTTTTGACTATTAAGAAATACAAGAATATGTTTTTGATTTATATTTGATCACGTATAGATGTTGCAGAATGAATGGTCGTTTTTGATTTATATTTGATCACGTATAGATGTTGCAGAATGAATGGTCATTATTCGTAATGTATGAAACCTCAATGAAATTAGTTCATTCAAAATGAACAAGTAAATCATAATGTGAGATCATGTATTCAATCTGAATGATTGCACCAAGGATCTTATTATGCTAGATATACACTAGACCAAGAGTTTCAAGATGGACCTAGGAATTCGATCGCTAAAATGTCATTTTGATTGATTTACATAAAGTGCAACATATTTGATTTCCTTAAATGTTAATGATTACCAAATGCACTTTTGTAAAGAGTCGACGCAATCTTGTAGTAACGATTTCCTTTATATGGTCTAACTATTTGGAAAGGAAAGAGGATATACGAGAGTGGATGTAATTTAGGCACAGTAGGGATGAAGATAGTGAATGGTCACTTCTGATTCATGAAGAGACATCAAATACGAGGATTGTATAAAATATTAGTAAATACTAGATACAGAATGATAAATATGATTTATATTTCAGGTGTATTTTTCTTGTAGAAAATTATTTTTTGTGATAGTTATTTATTTGAGTACCAAGATATTTTTGATCTGAATCATTTGGCTGCAAACTAGTTACAATAAGAGAAATAAATATCTCATAATAAGTAGTTAAATGGAGCTTCGTATTTTGTATGCTATTATAGTACAGTGGAAATGGTGGGAGCATACCATATGACACTTGTTAGTGAATGCATAAGGTTACAAAAGTTTGTCTTCGTATATATACCAAATATTATTTATATGAAATAATAGTTTTTTAATATTAACTGTAAATAGTTATAGCTTTATTTTAAGATGAATATTCTGAAGATTCGTTATAAGATAAATCCATAGTATTTGTTTACATAACAAAATTGATGTATTAACTATAGAAAAAAGGTAAGAATCTAAAAATTTACGATATTTTAGGAATACGGACTAAACAATATCTTTAAGAAATAATTTTTTAATCATATGATTATGAATCATATATACTAATGAAATGTATCGTAAATGATTGAGGATAAAGCGCCCATTCCGTGAGAGCAATAAAAGAGTTGGTGAACTCTTCAGATTGATACACACAAATGTATGTAGTTGAAGGTCTAATAATATCAAAACGGATCCACTTACTTCGTTGAATTCATCGATGAATTATTATAGAAATAAACACGTATAATTGATAAAAAATAGTGTATCTATGATAAGTACATAGAATAAAATGAACGTAGAAAAGATTATGTATAAAGGAATATAAAAGATCGAATTGATCGAATTGGCGGGTGTGCTGAAAAATGTTCCAAATGTACCCAAAATGAATAATATTTAATCTCAAAAGTCACTCATCACTATGATACATAATGGCACATCGATAAGCAGTAATCAGAATTTAGTGGAAAATGTATGATTGATGAGGTGTAAAGCCGAGTTAACTTCTTTATATGAGGATGTGTACTTAAAAGTTAGTATATAAGTTAAATTCAATTTCATCCAAAATATAGTTAACGAGAACACACAAGATAAAGTTGACAAGAAACCACTAAATATCCTAAGCCAAGGAGTTGACAAGTTGTGTGAGTTGAAAGGCTACATGTAATATTTGCTCGTAAGGGATCTTGTGTGGACCACCCACAAGGAGTTTAGGGCCGACCAACATTGATTAACTAATTTATGTTATGAACATAAGTTTTGTAAACTCAAAACTAAATATATTATTTAAATATATATATAAAGGTAGTTCATAAAATGTTTTAAATACCTATTTCATCATACTGTGAAACAATTATTGTTTCACGAAACACTTACTTAATGATGTTGGAATTTCTTTCAGAAATTATTTGTAGTAAAATGAATTTGGATATGATCCAAAGATGAAACTAATTACATAAGATGAAATGAAATTAACCAAGCCAGAATGAGCATAACAAATTACTTGCACGTTAAAGACAAACTATGAGCTTATAATCAATGTCCAGAAAAGACTTTCCTCAGTTTTCAATAAGCCATAAGAGTATTGACTCTGCTATATGGTATGATGTGCAAATCTAGAATGGATTACAAGTCCATTACCAAAATATGATTTTAATAGTACTACCTAAAGGGATATGATACATCAGCCACAAATGTGCCTACAAGAAGAAAACCAATGCGGTTGGAATGTGGTAAGCAATATTCATGAGAATAACTCGTAAATTTCAATTATTGAAATTAACGTAACATATTCTTCATTCAACATGCTTAAGTTAATTTGAATTTGACTCACAAAATTATCAACCAATGCAATTCTGAGTTTTTAGATATTGATTTTGAAACAAAATTTTGAATAGTGATTTAAAATAAATTATTTGCGCATAATAACCAAATTGTTTCGAAGTTAGTGGAAGTGATAATTAGGTTTAAGGGTTTCAAACAAGATCCAAGAATTGATCTAAAAGTATTGTTTGACAAGCATCAAAATTAAGCAAGTGTTTTTACAAAGGAATTAAATAGTTAGGGGCATTCTCTCTTGTTAATTATGTAATCTGTTACATCATCTAACTTTATATCCAATCTTGTTTGTAATAAAGATATTTGATTTCTATTATATCTTTCTTATGTTGTGATATAATTAATTAAGAAATTAATTTAAAGTATACCGACTAGAAAATCCTTCAACGATATGTTATGTAATAATTATTACAAAGAGCTGTAATCATGAGAAAATTATCACAATATAGAATAACATGTTATTTAAAATATTCCTCGTTAAGATGTTTCGAGAAAATATATCAATGCATTCATTGAGTCTAGACCACGTAATGCTCTCCAAATATTGAGTAGGGTATACACTCATGGCTATTGGGTGTATCGGGGGGTTACGTACTCATGATTATTGGATAACTATGGAATGACTCATCCGAAAGTTTCCTATTGGTTAGTAATAATAAGGTCAAATATAAAAATCTCGAAGTGAAGATGTTACATAGTTTTCTTGACCTAAATATACCATTGAGCTTCAATGTGGATACTTTAATTGGATTATAGTTAGATCATGGCGTAGCTACCATCGAGTGACTATAGTTGGTATGAGTTGAAGCATTAAAAGTGAAACACTATTCAACAGAAAATTCTTCTCTTCTAGTGTATGAGGTTAGTACCATGGTTAAATATAGATAACTCAAAGTCAAAATCTCTGGCCAAAGTATTACGGTTAATAATAAGTGTTATTATTGACCCAAGGAATTCGTTTATGGACTAACCAAGTTGAGCATGGATGATATTTGATGGCAACCATATTCTATAAATCTAATGTGATATAGTGCTGATAGAAAGAATTAGTGTAAATAATCGTTATAAAAGGTACTGCTTAAACTATAAAATTAGATTTTTGCATATTATGATTTATTAGTGATAAATTAGAACCAACCATCACACCACTGGCATAGGTGATGCATGAACATTAATATTCAAGTTGTTCAATATTGATTGCTGATTGAATTTACACTCACGAGTCACACAACTGCGTCGTTTGATTTCTTTAAAATACCACATGATCAAATTGATGTATAATTGTTACGAATTAATGAAATTAATTAATATTTATAAAATATTAATTATTTATATATTTGATGTATTGGGTGTTATTCGTATCTTCTAGGCATCATTGGTAATTAATTAGATGCGTATATAAAAGTTATGTATGTATATATGATATCGATGCACATTTGAATACGTCCCAAATGATATTAATTGCAAAATGGGTTTATAGTTTTTATTGGTCTATGGAGCCTAATAATAAGGCCAATCACAGTATAGAATAGGGGAGAACTTTTTGGTTTGAATTCTAGATCTGGATCTCAGAACTGGTAAGAGAAGAAAGAGTAAAAGGAGGAGAATCGGTCTCCTCCTCTCTCTCTCTATTTAAACCAAATCATCCCATCACGTGTTTCTTCCTTAAAATTTCCTCTCATCATGGCGCCGTACACCTTATCCCTCTACCTCCATAGCCGAGCTTTCCTTATAGCAAAACACATCAATATAAAACAATTTCAGCAGATCTAGGCTATTGCAAAGTCCAAAAGATCAATTCAAGTTGAATCTAGGAGTTATCTTCAACCAAGATGCATTTAATGGCTTTATTTTCAAGATGTATATCGTAATCTTTTTTACAATCATGTGATAGTTATGTGTGTGTGTACTTTTGAAAGTGGGTAAATTTTTATTTGGCATATTTTAGCCCATAATGAATAGCCCAAAGGCCTTTACATATGCATGCTAGTACACATAAAAAAGAATAATACAACACCCACTTTACAAAAGGCAATGAGTATTAGAGAATAATTAAAGTGAATACTTTCCAGAATCTCTTTCAACTTCTTCGTAGCTTTCGAGAATTTTTGTTGCTTGTACGTAGGATTCCTTCTTGTTCAAGTCAACGATCCACTCCTTCAAACAAGGCTGTTGCTCATTCTAAGTTGTTGGTGAGGATTTTATGTATTATTATTTTTCTTGAAATTTTCATGTCGAATATAATAAGCTTGCTACCCTCTTAAGCATTTCTGACTTTGCTTTGAAATATTTGATGATTTCTCTCCCTCCAAATGCTCCAAACAACTATTATCAAGGCAATTATTTTCACTACGGCTTCTAAGTTTTTGGTATTTCCACGCTCAGTTAGGTAATCGATAGTTTAATTTAATCTATGGCTTGAATTGTTTAAATTAATCAACATTTTACAATTTTCCCAAACCTGTTTTGTGAATTTACGCTAAAAAAAGAGATGCATGTGACTTTCCTCTACATTGGTACACAAAACACATATTCTTTCCTGAGTAATTCCCCATTTTGATAGCTTATCATGGGTTGGCATCTCTCTAAGAATGATTTGTAAGTATTCAAAGCCATTTTAGGATAGTTAGCACGATCCTACTTAATTTTGCTCCATGCATTTTTGTGAAATTTAGTT
Source organism: Allium cepa (assembly GCA_030765085.1). Taxonomy (NCBI): domain Eukaryota; kingdom Viridiplantae; phylum Streptophyta; class Magnoliopsida; order Asparagales; family Amaryllidaceae; genus Allium; species Allium cepa. The sequence goes on from CM060932.1 coordinate 267,605,993, forward strand.
CTAATTGCATTCCAGGTAGACTGTGTAGTGAAGCCCTTGGTTGAGTATTTCCACGCCCAAATGTTATTTTCTCTTCTAGTATACAGTGGCATAGCCACAATTTTTTGCTTATGCACCTGATTACAAGGAATTCATTCGCAGATCCACTTATCTTCTAGTATCATTGATTCCAATGTGTTTGCCAAACATCCATACGCTGAAAATGTATCCAACCCAAAATATCAATCAGAGATTCGCCATCTATCTAAGGGTCACGCCATAAGTCTATTTCTCTCCCTCTAGCCATTTCTATAGAGCAATTATCTACAAGTTTTCCTCCGATTTTCGAAACTGCCTTCCAAGTTGGTGAAGCATTATTATCTGTAGCCATTTGCCAAAAAATATTTTTAATGTATCGTTGTCTCATCCACCTATCCCACGGTCCTTTCGAATTAATAATCATCCAGCCTTGTTTCTTGATAAATACATCTGTCACTTCTCTTAAATTCTAAAGCCCAACTTCCCCTTTATTTCTCGGTCGACAAAGATCCTGAAACTTGATTTTATGAAGCCCTCCTTTTTAAATAAAATCAGCACAGACATTTTCAATTTTGGTTATTGATACATCAGGTAGCTAAAAGGTTTGCAACTAGAAGTAAACTTTAGCTTGCACCATTGTGTGCACTAATTCAATTCGATCAGCAAATGATAAAAGCCTCGAACTCCATCCTTGTCACTTTTCTCTAATTTTCATTAGCAATATCTCACGTTCTCTATCTATTATTTTATTAGAAGACAATGGCACCCTTAGGTATTTGACTGGTATTTTTCCTTCCATCACTTCCAGAGTCTCAAGAACTTCAATTTTGCTTCTGCAGATCTCATTAAAATAGCATTTTGTCTTAAGTTCATTAACTTTTAGACACACATTCTCGTCCAGCTTACGCAAAATATCTTTTATAGTGTTAGCTGCTTCAACACTCGATTTAATTCAAATTATCAAGTCATCTGCATATAAAAGGTGGCTTACTTTAGGTTTGAAATTGTGAATAGTCTGGAATAGCTTGTTGTGTTAAGAAATCTCCATTTGGGGGGAAAAAGTACTCCATTGCAACAGCAAAAGCATAAGGAGATAAAGGATCTTCTTGCCTGATGCCCCTATTACTCTAATATGGCCTTTGGGAATACCATTTACCAGTATTGAAAGGGTAGGAGTGGTAGTGCATTCACTAATCAACTCAACAAATTTATTGGGGAACCCTATACTTCTAAGCATATGAGGATGAAATGTCTATTAACCTTATTATATGCTTTGTAGAGGTCAACCTTTAGACAAAATATATCAGCTCCATATTTATTAAAATTTCTTATCACATGTGCCAATAATGAGTTTTTAGATATACTCCTCCCTTTAATAAATGCACTTTGGCATTCAACAATTATGTCTGGTAAAAATTTTCTTTATTCTATTGCATATAACTTTACTTAAGATCTTAAATAACATTATAGCAAACAATAGGTCTATAATCTTCAATTCCAAAAGGATTGTCTTTTTTGGTATAAGGCGTAGAAACGTATTCAACATTCTACCGGTATCATAAGATTCCTGAATTGCTAATAGTATGTGTTTTAGGTGATCCCAATGCTACTTGAAGAAAGCGGATCATAAACCATCAAGTCTGGTGCTGGCGTACCCATGTATCAAGGCTAGGGCTTCCCAAATATCAACTTTGGACACTCTTCGACACAGCATATGCCTACCAGTGGAATTGACGAGGCTCTTGCATTCAATACTGGGTAGATTAATTTCACAAGAAACATTATTTAGGTCATGATAGTAAGTAATTGCTTCTTGTTCCATTTTTTACCGGTCATTTAGCATCTCCCCTTCTTGGTCAATGTGTTAGAGATTATAATTAGTGTTTTTCCTGAATGACATTTTAGTATAAAATAATTTGGTACACTCATCCTCCTCTATGATCCACTTCTCCTTTTCTTTTTGTTTAAGTTCCACAGCTTTGGTCTTCACATCTTGAAGTTGATTTTGAGCTTCATAATATACTTACCTAACTCTATCTCCAATGTTAGGGTTAATATGATAGTTTTATATACATACATACATACATACATATAAATACATAGATATATATACATATATACATAAATATATATATATATATATATTACATGTGCATATATTATCTCACCCAATTATGTCATTGGTTTGTTTACATTGAATAATCGCCATACATATATTATTTTATCAATAGTTTTATGTATCATATAAAAAGGCTTTCGTTTGACCATATAATTTTATATAATTAATACATTTTATATTTTAAATATTATATATAATTTAATGTTTTGAACTATTTTTTATAAAAAATTAAATCAAAATTTCCATTGATACACATTTAAAATTCATACACATAAATTAGATTAGTTTAAAACATTTCTGGAAAAAATTAAATTTATTTATATTAGGCCAAAACCTATTTTACATAATATTTTTTTTATTACTTTAAAATAACTTTTATATTTACAATAATGTGTATGTATTATTAATTTAAAATAATTTTTGAGTATACGTAAAAAATGTTGGTAGAAAGGGTTTTAATTAATCATGTTATAATAAATATAATTTTATAATTTTACTTTATAATAAAACATTTGTAGACTAATATATATATATATATATATATATATGTATGTATATAAATAAATACTTTTATGTAAGAAAAAGGATTCAGTTGAATAATTAATTTATATACATATATTTTAAATAATATTTATTCTGATAAAGTTTTGAATTTTGAAAATGTTTACTATTTCACTATCACATATTTTAAATTTTAAAATTGAATTTTAATCTTATTAGCTCGGTCATAAATAATTTTTGATATATACATACATATATATATAATGTTTTGAGATAGTTAATGCACACATAACCGGCAGATGTATATATTGTAGATGTAAATCCTAACATCTATATACGTATACATTAACTATGTAAATAAAATTAAATAAAATATGATTCTGTTTAAACTAACCAGATTAGTTCCCGTAAAGATCCAGTTAGGATTTTTTTTTGAAATTCACTCATTTCACCGATTGCAGAATGGTCCAGCTACAACCAATGCTACTAGATCATTCCACACCACGGGTTTGTATGTCAGGCTGCATGGTTTGTGCTACTTAATTTGGAGACTAAGTGTAGGAGGGATCTCAGAGGAGGAGTATGTGCATGTCGGCGTACCTAGCTCCAATGTTTACCTGCCCAACTACTCCACCTTGGGCATCTCAAGAGTGCTAGAATAACTTGAATACCATGAGACATGGCAGTCAATGACCACGATGTCCTCAAAAAGCAGTGGGTCATTAGCTTCCCACTTACCTTTATTGCCCAAATGGCTCAGGCTCACATCATGATCGAGGTAAGTCCCTCTGGTCTATCCTCCTCAATACCAATAACAACTTCTTAGGCTATCTCCCATATGATTACCCCAGCAAGCGTCGCTAGTCTACTTTTTGATATGTGGGTTGCCCCTTCCTCATCGTCATAGACCGACCGAGCACTAACAATCCTACCCGATGGAGGTTCTCGTCCGTTAATGAAAGGGACAAATTTCTGGCCATGTCATCGGTCTCCTTAATCCGTCAGTGGTAATCATCGTAAAGGAAAAACCTATGTCATATCTAGTAGGATTCTCTACATCGATAAAATGAGTCCTAAGTCGATAAGAAACAAGTTCATGCTTAGTTAAGACGAGAAGAAGGTAAAGCATACTTGGAACTTGGAAAGCTCGCGTCTTGAAGGTGGGGTTAACGGTTTCCGACACAAAGAAGAAATGATCTTGGTATCCCACCATCTTATGTAGGAGACCATAAAAGAGTAGTGGATTGTCGCTCCCTTATAGATAGGAATAATAGCCCTGTGGGGGGTGTTTTCCTGCCTTAACAGCCTAAAAACCATCCCGATGAAATTGGGTCGTGTACGAGGAAGCCCAAATCATGGAAGACTACGTACAACCCAACCAAGAGGCTATAACTATTAGGAGAGTGCTGTGCGGGAGCCATCCTGTGGGCATTCGAGAATTGAAAGTAGTGGTGTAAGGAAAGAGTCACCCCACTCTGCATATAGGTGAAAACCGTATGAAATAGCATGTCGGAGGCTGGTTTCTCTATTAGTGACTAATAGGTAAAGGGGCTTTATCCCATAGATCCACATCGGTTCAGAATGATAGCAATTTTGAGTCGGTCATCCCGTGCCTTTGACGAACCCATCCGAAAAGTCTGACTACTCATAGACCGAGCTCCAGCCATTTGCAATCACCAAGAAACCTAATTACTAAACTTCCCAAAATAACACACGGGGATAGACTAAATTTGGGGGTAAACTTCCCCCCAAAAAGTACACGATCGATATAGACTCTGGCACACCCCGCAGGGGTGTCTCTTAAGTGCAAGGTCGCCATCGATGCAATGCTCTCCACCTAATCCTTAGGCCTAGGTAGGCCCTATGGCCCGAATTGATTAACTATTTTGCTCATTGTTATTTTTCAGGCCAAAAACCAAAAAAGGAAAAATGAAGAGAATGAAAAGTAAATTATGATAATGCGCCTTCTTCCTAGTCTGATAAGGAGAAGGGGGAGTTTTATAATTTTTACATGTTCATCTAAGTTTTCTCAAGTAATGATATGACTTTCCGACGTTGATTGATCAATGTCTACCAATCAACACCATGCTTAAGGGATCCTCTCAACTATGGTACCTCTCAAAACAAGCATGAGATAGTGGAGGGAAGAGAACAAAATCAAAGGAAAACCAAGATTTGAAGAGAAACAACTTTCAAAAATCGTCCACAAATTCAATATCTAATATCAACACAAGAGACAAGAGAGAAAGAAAATTTTACTAATTGAATCGGAGGAAGGTAAGAAGAACTAATGGAAATCTCATAAGAAAACTCAAAAACTTGTAAGCTTTTTTAATAGCGACAGAAGAAATTCTCGGTAAGTAATGAAAGGAAGATGTGGTTTTAGTTTATATAGATCTTGGAGTTCAATCTAAGTTATTGGATCAAATCTGCAAGAGGCCAGGCAGTCTGGGTTCAATCAAAAACCCTGTCAAATAAACTATCACATCGCTGAAATGATTCAGAAGCACCTTGAAAATCCAATCATCGCCAACATTGAGAGAATGACACGTGTAGGCAGCATTAAATGTGTGAATGACAACATCAAATGCATAAATAACAAGTTCACCTTGGCTAGTAGAAGTGAATTTGGAGGGCAAAATGTTGCTCGATCTTCTAGCATTAAGATGGACAGGCCAACCTGCTAACCTCTCAGCTCCATGCTTCGACCACAAGGCACAATCACACCTTGTTCGACCCCATATGTTCACAAAAGCCAATGCAATCTACAAGCCTGGCATGCAAGCGACCCAACAGGATAAGTGTTATGTCCTATGCCTTGCTCACATTTTGCAAGATTTGCCCTCTCTTAGGTCAAGGTACCTCAATCATCGTCTCACTCGCATCACACCAGCAATTGGCCCGCTCCGCATTTGAAATTTTGTTTTAACATGTCAAAACTTTACCCATAGTGCATGTCCATCACTGCAAAAAAGAAATCACATCTATGCAATGTTCCACTGAAAAGAATGGGATATACGACACATTTATCTGACAAAAGGAGCACTGTACAATAACAACTCCACGTCCTTTGTTCATGTGGCGACGATGTTACTGGTTAACAACCCTCTGTCCCTATTGCCATTCTTGACAAAATATGCTTCAGTACGGCTCATGAATTTTCCTTAATTTGGGCCATTCATATCATTTGATATCCTAGCTGGCCCGCATCTACACCGTTCAACACCATCCATGGCTAGGAGGAAACGTAAGAACTGGCCCATAAATCTTAGCCATCTGAACCAATTTTATCAACTATAAATACAAAACTAAATGCATACGTACATGGATTGAATTATTATTTATTGCTCATGATATTACCTCTTGTAAGAAAACTGCCGTAATAAAGAATCAAAGTAATAAGAAATTACTACCATATTGGACGTAAATAATTGTTGGTCAAACCACTCTATATCTTTTGTCTCTTTACTCATTTTAGCATTTATTATCTTGCTTTTCTCCTTATTTTCATTCTACTAACTATGGAATTAATATTTGCTATTATCAACTCACAATCACAATTTCGAGGTTGACTAAATTCCAGTCAACAACGTCTGAGCTTGATTGCAATTTAAATTAATGTCTAGACGTTATATATCAATCAAAGTAGGAACACTTTCAATAATGTCTAAGATTACACTTAGATTTATATAACGAATGGGGCATTAGACCAATGGAATTTCATATTCAACAGGCCGATGAGTCCAATTGTGTGTTTAACTTCAAAATCAACCTTAAGAACTATGATGTCCAATTAAGTTTTCTAAATGATGTCCTATATGGTTTAAGTTTGGACAAATGAATAAAACTATAACTTATAAGAATCATAAAATACTTAGGAACTTAATACAACAAAACGATAGGGGTAAAAACATACACCCTAGTGGGTCCGAATTTTTGCAAAATCGAAAATCCAAGTCCACCATAGTATAGATCGTTGGTGTTGGTATCCTTTAAATAACAAAAGTATATCAGAGTACTGTCGATATAAACTCATTAAGGAATAATAAAATATAATAAACATATAATTACTGGCCAAGACTGATATCTCTAGTATCGTGTGCCCTTGACAGTGTTGAGCATGCATAAGGAATCTGTCCTTGCACTGCTCCCACCATGTACAAGTACATGTCCCTCTAAGTCATCATGTGGGTTGTAATGAGGAGAGGGTCAAAAACTACATTCCGATGACTGATAAATTACATATTTTATACATAATACTGGTTTATGCCAATTATCTTCCATTACATGTTTTGTCCACTTCTTAAACTTAGTCATCTTGACTTCATATAAGCGTATGACATGTCACACCTACTCGATGTATACAATAACTACATATATAGGTGTGTGTGTGTGTGTGTAAGTACCTGTGTAGTTAATGCCCGGCTATTACCCCTCTATAACCCTGCTATATCTTATAGCGGATTTCTACCACTACAATTTTTCCATATAGCCTCATAGCCTTTCCGCTTTAATCCCCGCTATTTCCACTATATTCCATTATTCCCGCTATTTTTCACAATTTCAACTATATCTTCTTTAAAACAAATGAATTAAAAAAATGACATTTGTACATTATAAAAATCATGAAATTAATTTGTTTAATATAATTTTTTAATACTTGTAGAAATAAATATACTTTAATATTCTATTAAATTAATTTATGTTATATAATAGTTTTACATTTCTTTACAGAATATTCGTACATGTTTTTATTTAAAATTATTTATGTATTATTTATAATTCAACTAAATGTTAATTTTTCATTTAATTGCCGTTTATAAATTTGTGAAAACATTAAGTACGAGTTTTAAATGCTAATTTAAAGTCATCTGTTATATCCTACCATATACTCGCTATGTCCTCGCTATGAATTTTTGCACCTCCGCCGTAGTGAATGTACCGAGCGCTTTAACTACATAGATAAGTACCACATCCCACCTTTGGACTAAGATTATTTCCCGCTAGTATCCGTAACTCGGCACCTCGTCAGGATCTATTATCAATGCAGTATCACATCCTCGCCATCGTACATACCAAGAAACTCCCATAATGCCTAATAATGGCATTACAACTATTTAGCTGTATTCTATCTCATTTTGAAAGACCTCAATTCAAAGGTTATCTATCCTTGCCTCCTAAGAACAAACAAACTAACAAACAACTATGAGGCAGTGCATTCCCTAAATGTGGTCTACAACAGTAGAAGGTGTAGCACGTTTAGGCATAAATCTAGTCTTTCTGTTGACCGCTTATGTCTGATGATAACCTCGACCTATGTAAACAACTCATGCTCCTCATCAATATAGCGCCAACCACACTGTCACAGTATTGAGCCTACTCTTATCATCTTATTTAGATTGCTTAATGCTGAAATTCCCATCTGGTTACTTAACATGTACCCCCTAAAAGGTTGAAGTAGACTCTACTTGGCTCTTTGACACTTTGACCGGGGCAACCATCCTACTTTGGTATATTCTCTTCACTGACACGCGAACATATAATCCCATGGGTCCTACTACCGGATACATCATACTCGGTATAATGTATACACAATTGCCAGTGGCCCCCTGTGATGGGCAAACTTTTGCTGAATAACACTACTGACTATGCATTCTAACCCATATTAATGACTACATCATATAGTTACTCTAGTTTATTACATAAATTCAATAGTTCACATCCGTCATAAATGCATACTTTATATAAATTTATTTAGTTACTATGCCTCCTATGTTCAACTATTGGTATTTAGTTATTTTATTCAACTTACTTTTTATTTCATGTATGTCAATTTAATGTTGTTTACCGCTTACTTTTAATTTGATAGATTAAATACCTTTTCATGTTTGACATCCATTTGATACTATTAGGTATATCCTACTGTTCATTTTCAACTGTTACTATCTTTCTTCGATTACTATAACTCTCTTAATTACTATTTCATTTCTTTACATGCATTTCATCACTTATTGTTATTTTCTAACTTATAGCAAATATTAGATTCATAATTGAATTTATTGTTATTATCTATACTTACAATACTTTGGTTTATAATTAGAGAATTCTGCATTTAATAGGTTGAAATTACATCTTTTCAAAAAAAAATTGTTAACACTATAATTTTCCATAAATTATTTAAAAGAGGACTTATGTTACGTCCTAAATTACGAGGAAACTATCTTTTTTTGTTGAAATGGACGGCACAAAATATGGTAAATATCAATATTTTATATATCTCTTTGTTTTTAGGCATATTCCGTGTTATTTTAAACAGTATACTTCTAATCATTTTTATAAAACTATATAATTTACATACATTCACATTGCAACACACTTTATTCCAATGAATTAAAATACTACTTAATTTCCAATCTACATTATAATAACTCGTGATTTATATTTACTAACATATATCATTCAACCAGTAATCTGGACTTATTATACAATATTATAAATTTAGGGACTACTTTCAACCTTACTTTCCACATTCAATTATATAGAATATTAAATCTAACTTAATAATTCATAGAATACATAAGCATAGTTTCAAATTCTTTACATGTATATATTTAAGCCAACAAATCCAGAATTATATTCAGGCATATAAGGAACAGATTTACAATGTTATAATTCCAATATTATATAAAAAATATATAATTTCCCACTTACCTATTATCTTCCAAATTTTCAGATCTAAATCCATTCTTCTTATTTGACTCCCTTTTCTTTTACCACAATATGTATTAAATGTGTGTGTGTGTATTAGAAATATAGATCTGAGAAGAAATTTGAATTAAATGTACATTTAGATTTAGGTTTATAATTTACCTTTCCTCCACAGAATCGATTCACCCCTTATTCCTCTTTCCTTTTATTTTCCGCTATTCTCCACATATATATAATATATTATTTTATAATTTCTATATTTTATAGAGTTTGTGGAGAAAAGAAAACGACAGAGCTTCTCTCTTTGATTTAGAAAATGTATGAAGAAAGGTAAAGGGTTAGGCATGTATTTATAGAAGCACGAATCAATCTCATATGTTAGATTATATATTATTAAATCTGGGCCGCTCGGTCTAGGTTCATTTTATAGCCACCATCATATAAGCAGCCGACCGTTTTGAAGCCACAAGTCCACCATTAGCGGTGGACCAGACCCAATAAGAGGCCGATCAGCTGTCATTTTTGTTATGTGTTAATTCATTTCCTATCTCATGTTATTTTTAACGTTTTAAATCGACCCGATTTAACGTTAATTTTTGCTTAGAGGTTAAGTAACTATTAATTGCACTCAACGTTAATTAACTACATTTATTTTCTTAATTCATATGTAATAGTTTTCAATTTGAATTCTTCAAACATTAATAGCTTTTTCATTTGAACTTCCATCGCAAAACTTTACGTATGAAAATTGATCGGAAAATCATCAAGAATACAATGGTGCAGGTTTTGTAGTCAAATTCTAATGTTTGTGAAATTTCCATTTTTGACATTAACAGTTATTAATTAATTTCTTTTTTAATAATTATCATCTAGGTGTTACATTCTCCTCCCCTTAAAAGAATTCCTTCCTTAAAATTCCTTAAGGACAAAATCATGTAACATAGCGTGCAACAATTTTAAGATACCTAATCAATTAGTGTGTAACTAATTTTATAGCCAATCGTATACAAGTGCACAATGTACTATAACACAAATGATATGTATGCAGAATAATACTTAATCGGCACCTCTTATATGAATGAATTCTTTAAAACAACTTTGAAAATATGATGCAGACAACCTATATATACTGGCAGTTTTATATGTATGGGTGTTTTGAAAATCAAAATCTTTTATTTTTGGACACAACATTTTTCCACACTTCTACAGATAAAGTATAGTTCAATTAATTTTAGATCCAGTCCCTACCATTCATTTCCTAGTAAACAATATTCTAACATAAAAAGTTTTGAAAATCTAGTTTTCTAAAGATATATTCATATGTTGGAAAAATGATTCAGATGGAGAATTTCATATTTCCATCTTCCCTTGTGTACCCATTCCATTGTACCTTAAAATCTTCTTTTGCCCACAATTTCTTTTTAACTTTTCCAAGTATAGTTCACACAAGCAAATTTACTTTTAAAATTTTAAAATTTTAAAATAGAGTTATTTCAAAACAAGTGATGTTCACTTATCGACAAGGTATGAAAAAGAAATCTTAAAGCTAAAACGGTTTTTTTCTTGTCACTAACTATATTTTACTTACTGACATTTCTACTGCACAGTAAAATTCGTAATTGCTAAGCCGTCAACTTTTCACACGCTAAGCATGTAGCTTTTCAAAAATAATTTTTTCCCTCTTCTGATCGAAATCTTTTTCAGTTAAAATTTTACAATAGTTGAAATTTTTTAAGACAAAACTTTACTTTTCAAAGGTCTTACAAAAATATTTTATATTTAAAATCAAAGATTTCTGAACAAAATTTCCAAAAGTATCTATTTTTAATATATATTTTTTCTAAACAAATAATGCCACATCAAATGCAATCGTGGTTTAGTTAATGAGCTAGTGCCTATGTGTAATCCTCACCTATTAGGAAATTAATTTAAGTTTCAAAAACTCTTCTCTTATTTAGAACAACAAACAACATACAAGTATGTTTATAAATTTCAATTCTTAAAATATAGGGATAGTGACATATGGTTTTGCAACAACATTACATATCCCTCGCTTGCTAAAATTTATCTTCCCAAAATTTTAAGCTTTTGGGACTTATCGTTATTTACTTTTAGTAGATAATAAATTTTCTGATTTATTTTATAAACTTCCAGTCTTACTTTGCATTAGTTGAGTGTCACATGAGATTTTCTTATTTATTCGGCATCCAATATATATAGCGGTCAATCTAGAAAATCAACACAGAATAAAAAGAAACTTTTCTCATAAAATATCCTGTGCGGTTTTATACAAACAGCGACAACTAATTCTTACAACCAAACTAACCTAAAGAAACAATTGTTGGAAGCTGCCCTTCAACATCAACTAGCATTAATGATGTTGTGGCTCTATCACTTCTTACTTAAATTAAATGGACCGTTTATTTTTTTTCAATATGTCATTCTATTGTAACCCACATATCTTAACTTACCATTTTGGCTTCTAATAAATAAAGTCATCCATTGCTTCGATCATTGCAGCCAAATATACTAATACCTTCTTCTTAATCCAAATCTCTTGATAGTATTCTCAAATCTTAGTACATACCATCCTTATTTTTTCTTCTTCTTTCATGCGAGTATATTGCAAAATTATACTTCGATGCCATTTTCCATTCCTTATAGGTTCTTCTTCATAGTTTCACACATGTTTAACGAAACATTCTTAGGCGTGTACCAATATTCGTTTTATCAAAAGGGGTTCCCTAATGTTATTCTATGAGCATTCATTGCTATTTTATTATAGTCTTAACTTTTATCCTGTCTTACCTAGACAGTCATCCCTATCTGCTTCATACTAAAGTTTTGGTTTGGTTTTTGCTACTCTTCTAATTTTAAAACTTCACGGGCATGAAGTACTTAATTGCAAAACTTTTATTTTAAAAAAAACCTAGAAACTTTTTATTAAATCCTTGAATATCTTGGTTTCAAAAAAAAAAAGAAACCCTGAAAATCTCCTTAATTTAACCTAGATTAATTGTAGGCATCTTAACTTTTAAAAATATAAGTTAGAATTTATCAATTGATTTTATTTATTAAGTCTAAAAGAAAATGTAAGCAATTAAATTTTTTAATGGTTCTTTCTTTCTTTTCAAATAAGAGTCAAATTTTATTGCATGAACAGTCATTCAAATCAAATTTTCCTTTAAATCCTTTTAATAACAAAGATTTTACTCCAAAAAGTGAGATCTTTAACACAAACCATTCATTAAGTTTTGTGTTTAAAAACAAAATGGTTATACCAAACCATTTTTTCCAAAAATGCACTTTACAGTGTTTCTAAAATACTTTTTATAAGTTTTAACGGTAAAAACTGAAGTAGACAAGGACGCTTCCAACATATTATTTTCCTATTACTTATGTTATCTCACTATTAACCTTAGCGGATGCTAGCATATGAAGGGGACTTTTAAAAGATATGTGCAACCAATGCGCACCACTGTGAAATCAATCAAGCGAGAAAAGGTGTGATTGTAGCCTGTGAAATCAATCAAGCGAGAAAAGGTGTGACTGTAGCCTGTGAAATCAATTGGGTGAACTTGTTGCCCGTAAAATCAAGTATCTCTACCCAGAGGATTGTGAATCTGGAGTGGTGTACCTCATGGCCTTGAAATCGAGGGTGTAATCGTAAAAATTGCTTTTGAAAGGAAATCCATACTTGTGTGCGGGACTGGATGTAGGGTAACTTCGAACTAGTATAAAATCCAGTGTGTTCTTTCCTTTATTGCTTTTGCTTTATTTCTGCATCTGCGTTAGATTCTGTGATCATATCTGTGTCTGAATATTGCATACATTTGTGTTCAAATTAACATAAACTCAAAAAGATTTAGTAATTCCTTAAAACATTATTCACCCCTCCCCCCTCTGGTGTTAATTCTAGCCTTAAGATCCGTAATCCACATTTCTCACAAATATAAATATGTTTGCTCAACTTATCCTAATTCTTAGGATCGACTAACCTATGCTTTGATACCAAATGTAACAACTCGCACCCTAGTGGCTCTGAATTTTCACTAAATCGAAAATCCACATTCACCACAATACAGATCATTTGTGTTGGTATCCTGTAAATAAAAAAAGTATATCAGAGCACTATCGATGTAAACTCACAGTGAAATAATAAAATATAATAAACGTATGATTACTGATCAAGACAGATACCTATAGAATTTATTGCCATTGTTAGTGTTGAGCATGCATAAGGAATCTATCCTTCCATCAGTCCCGTCTTGTACCAGTACATGTCCTTTTAGGTCTATCATATGGGTTGTAATGAGGAGGGGGTCAGAACAACATTCTGGTGATTGATAAATTGCATATTTTATACATAATACTAGTTTATGTCGATTGTCTTCCATTACATATTATGTTACTTCTTAAACTTAGTCGTCTTGATTTCATATACGCATACAATATGCCTCACATACTCGATGTATACAACAATTACACACACACACACAGATATATATATATATATATATATATATCTGTATGTGTATGTGTGTATAAGTACCACAGTCCCCCTTTCGACAAAGATTATTTTCCCGCTATTATCCATAACTCAGCACCATGTCAGGATCCATCGTTAACATAGTATCATGTCCTTACCGCCGTGCGTACCAAGGAACTCCCATAGTACCTAATATGGCATTACAAGTATTTAACTGTAATCTATCTTGTTTTGAAAGACCTCCATTAAAAGGTTATCTAGCCTTACCTCCTAACAACAAACAAACTAATAAACAACTATGAGACGGTGCAAGTGCTACATGTGGTCTACGCTAGTAAAAGGTGTAGCTCATTTAGGCGTAGCCCTTGTCTTTCTGCTGACCGCTTAGGTCCGATGACGGTATCGACCTATGTAAATAGCCCCTACTCCTCATTAATATGGAACCAACCTCATTGTCATAGCGTTAAGCCTATGCTCACTGTCCCATTTAGATTGCCTAATGTAATCTAGGAAATACCTATGTGGTTACTTAACATGTACCCCCTAAAAGGTTGAAGCAGACTATACTAGGATCTTTAACACTTCGACCGGGGAAAACCATCTTACTTTGGTATATTCCCTTCACATATATGCAAATGTATAATACCACGGATCTTATAGTTGAATATGTCCCACATCAGAATAATATATACACAATTGTTGGTAGCCCCTTGTAGTTAATAGACTTCTATTGAGTAATACTACTGACCTCGCATTCTAACCTACATTAATGACTAAGCCATATAATTACTTCACATTATTACCTAAATTCAATAATTCATACCCGTCATAAGTGCATATTTGAGGCTATATAAATTTATATAGTTATTATGCCTCCAATGTTCAACTGCTGGTATTTAGTTATTTCACTCAACTTGCTTCTTGTTTCGTTTATGTCAATTAAATGTCATTTGCTGCTTATTTTTAATTTAAAAGATTAAATGTTGTTTCCTATTTGAATTCCGTTTGATGTTATTAGGATATTTTATTGTTCCTTTTCAACTATTGCTATCTTTCTTTGATTACTATAACTCTCTTAACTATTCATTTCATTGCTTTACATATATTTCATCACTTATTATTATTTTCTAACTTATCACATATATTAGATTTATAATTGAATTATTGTAGTTATCTCTGCTTACAATACTTTGGTTTATACTTAAGGATTTCTACATTTTAATACGTTGGAATTACATTTTTCCAAAAGAAAACATTAACATTATAATTTTCCATAAATTATCTAAAAGAGGACTTGTGTTACTTTTGGAAATTCAAAAAAATGTCTTTTCTGTTTTTGTTGAAATGGACGGTACAAAATACGGTAAACATTCCTACTTTATACATCTCTTTCTTTTATGCATGTTTCTTGTAATTTCAAGCAGTACACTTTTATTTATATTTATAAAACTGGATAATGTAAAGAAATACACATTTCAACACACTTTATTCCAGTGAACTAAAATACTACTTAAATCCCATCTACATTATAATAACGCACAATTTATATTTACTAACATAGATCATTTAACCAACAAAACTAGAATTATTATAAAATGTTATAAATTTGGAGACTACTTTCACCATTATTTTTCGATTCGATTATATGCAATATTAATTCAAAGTTAACAATTCACGGTATATGTGCACATGGTTTACAAATTCATTACACGTATATATTTATGCTTGCAACTTCAAAATTATATCCAAGCATACAAGAAACGGATTTACAACGATATAAATCCAATATTATATAAAAATATATAATTTCTCACTCACCTCTTAGCTTATAAATCTCTAGATCTAAATCCATTCTTCTTATTTGACTCCTTTTTTTCTACAAAAACATGTATCAAACGTATACATATCTATTAGAGTTATATAAATCTGAGAGGAGATTTGAATTAAACGTAGATTTAGATTTAGGTTTATAATTTCCCTTTTCTCCGTAGAATCGATTCGCCTTTTATTCTTATTCTCTTTTATTTTTTTCTATTCTTCACATATATATTATATATTTACAATTTTTATATTTTCCAGAATTTATGGAGAAAAGAAATTGGTAAAGCTTTGTTCTTTGATTCCGAAATTGTGAGAGGTTAAGCCTGTATTTATAGGCGCACAGATCAATCCAATCCATTAGATTATATTTTATTAAATCCAGATCGTTCGACCTAGGTTCATTTTACAGCCGCCATCGTATAAGCGACCGACCGCTTTGATGCCACCGGTTGATAACTAGCGGTCAACTGGTTGCTAATTTTTTATGTGTCGATTCATTTCCTTTCTCACGTTATTTCATATGTTTTAAACTGATCAGATTTAGCATTGATTTTTCTTAGAGGTTAAGTAACCGCTAGTTGCAATTAATGTTAATTACTTAACTTTATTTTCTTAATTACATATACAATTATTTTCGATTTGAATTCTTCAAAGTTAATAACTTTTTTGTTTGAACTTCAATCGCAAAAATTTATATACGAAAACTGATCAAAAAATCGCAACGAACGCAACGATGTAAGTTTCTTAGCCAAATTCTAGTGTTTGTGAAATTTCCATTTTCGACATTAATGTCATTAACTAAATTTTTTTCAAACTAATTATTGTCCAATTTTATGGGGTGTTACAAATGTAACCTCTTAGACTAATACTAGATTAACTGTTATATAGTTTATAAGTCAATAAATATCTAATAATTTTATGAACCAATAATGTAATAAAAGTCTAAGATTCAAAGTCCACAAATGTTATGCAAAAAATTCAAGACTAAACAATTCTATTGTTTGTTAAGGGAAACCATGGTGATTCAGCTCATTCTTCATTTCCATTTTGTTTTTTTTCTATTGAACTTCCCGATGGTTGTAATTTCAAAAATATCATGATATCTAATATCACTAGGTTGTGATCTAACTTTTACTTTTGCTCTTCTTTGGATCTAAATTTGAAAATATGATTACAAATGAAACAAAATTTATATTTATAGTTAAAAAAAAGAAAATAATTTGTTAAACACTTTTACGCATAAACTGAGTAAAATTATAATTTGCTTGCTTGAAAGATTTTAGATTTTCTACAACATATGAAAATAAACAAAAATTATAGTTTCTTTTCACTAAATTAACATTTAATTTTTTATCAATTTACCATCAAAGTCCTTTTTTCCTTAAACTCCATAACGACTAGAATGCAATTACACCATTTACTGAAATTTGCAATCTCAAATTCAACAACATTAGTTATTCAATATAACAATTTCCAAAATAAAAAGGTAAAGTGAAAATCTATTGAAATAAAAAAGAATCCAAAACAGACACATTTCAATAAGAGGAAAATGAACATGAGAACAACTTTGGAAAAAAATTAGGTTGGAGGACAATAAATTATTATTATTATTGGTTAAAGGGAAATGCTAATTATAACTAACATAAGTGTAATTTGAATGTACTGTTAATTATAACTAACATTATGTATATTGTAAAAATTGAATATAATGCTGGTTATAACTAGAATTCTGTCCTTTAGACAGAAATAAAACTTGTTATTATTCAACCTAAATTTTTCCAAGGTTTTTTACTTATAAAGAAGATAAATTGGATGGTGATTGATAAAAAATGATGATTATATTGAAACTGTGGAATCCACCGATCTTCTGGTGGTATTTCATCAATATTCTTCTCTGATAATTTTTTTTAACTGTCTTCAATGTTACATATGTGTTTTCTCTGGAGTAAATGAACATCATTAAATAGTTGAGTTTAAAATTTTAATTTATTTAGAGGCCACAATAATATATACATAGAATGGAAAAAACAAGGGCATATATTTAGGAGGCTTAATACTGTTGAATATTTTTTATGAGAAAAAAGGAGAGAATATAAGAGAGAGGTTTTTTTGTTGTTGAAAACTTTTCTTTTATTGATGGTAGATTTCTTATTTAATTGCTTGATACAAAATGATGAAAGAGCTCATCTATTTATAAGACTCCATACTCTTCTAGAAACATGAATATCTAAACCATTCTAGAAACATGACTCCCTAAAAAATTCTAGTAACATGACTCCATACATAATTCTTATTTTTATTATAAAATTCAAGAGCTCTCAGCAAACTACAGTAAATGCAAAAAGACTCTACAAACTATATGAATAGGAAGCTTATAGAAATTAACCATAACAAATCAAGTTTAATATTTCAACACCCCTATTTAATCTCGGTTTGTAATGCCAAGTAATGCTTGAAATCTTTATATTTCACGTGCTTCAGTAGTAATAGAGATATTATCCAAACTTTCTTCATCGAGTTGACCTTATTACCAAACGTCGAGACCTTCAATGTAATTTCATGGATTCTTGTTTTACTTCTTTCATGTCGTCCTTCTTCATCACAATAGAAATTTCCATATAGTAAGCGTTCTAACATCCGCCATGTCTCAACACCATAAATTTTAATTGAGTCATATCTTTTACCTTTATATTCTTTCATAACTTTGCTCTTGCAATTTTTGACCAATCCAATTTCTATTTCCTTAACATTAACTGTTTCCATTTCTTTGGATTTTTGCTCATATTTCAATTCTCTTTCAAGCCCTTGAATTTTATCTTCTTGATTTATGTCTTCTGTATTTTCATCTCGTTTGCTTTCGTACTCTTCATCATTGACATTATCTTCGCTTGCTTTATTTACTTTATCTTCTTCTTCATTCACTACATGTGTTCCTTCTTCTTTCAATTTTTCCTCCTTAAATTTTAGCAATTTTTCATCTTTCTCCTTCTCTCTATTTGTCTTTTTCTCTTTTTCATCAATTAAATTGTCTTCTTTTGTTATTTTTGCATCATTCTTTCTGTATGTTTCTTTCAACAATCTCCATGAATCTTCTGTGGAAGCTTTTCCAAGTATATGATCATAAGCTACTTCATCGATGTTCTTGCTTATCACAACATAAGCATGATGATTATTCCATCATAATTTTGCAAAGCTTTATTGTCTATTTGCGATATGTTCTCCAAATCATTCAGCCATTCATAACCATTTTCGACAATCTCGTATAATCCTTTGGAGATTAACTCCTCTTTCTTTTCTTTATAAGCCAACAACAAAGTACCATCTTTTTTACATCTTTCTTCAATGTAACTGATCTTCTCTTCAACTTTATTATTGCTAGAGGCTCTACATTCAGAAGCATAATGTCCAAAAATTTCGCAATTGTAGCATTTAACACGTGACTTGTCATACCTTGAATTTCCTCTCTCGCGACCTCTTGTTGAGTTTTCTCCTTTTTTATTGTTGTTGTTGTTTTTTTCATTGTTGGGCCTCCAACCTCATCCATGTCCATATCCACGACCTCTTCCTTTTTCTTGGCCACAGCTCCATCTTTGTTAGCTTCAATTATTTTCTTCCTTTTTTGAATTAATTTGTGTCTTAAGGACCTGCTCCACGATCTCCTCCTTCTTCTTTTTCTTTTCTTTATAAGCTTGCAATGAGCCTAAATGTTCATCTATTGTCATAGTCACCAAGTTTTTTGTTTCTTCAATGATGGCGACAATATGTTCGAATTTTGGATCTAATGATTTAAGAATCTTCTCCATAATTCTTACATAATCTAAGCTCTCACCATTTCTTTTTAGATTATTACTAACCACTAAAAATCTTCAGAAGTAATCAGAAACAAGCTCATCTTTTTTCATATGCAAAGTTTCAAACCCTCTTAAAGTTTGGAGACGTACCTTTTTGACTTGATCACTTTGATCCCGAAACATTCTCAAAAGTATCATCATCCAATGCTTAATAGATTGGACAGAGAGCGTTCTTGTCTCTCGTCCTTATATTTCTCAAACCATCCCTTTGAGATAAGTTACATTCATTTTCTTGTTCAGTATAGTCTTTCTCCACTATTTCTCATACGTCATGTGCTCCAAGAAGAGCCATGCTCCAATTGTCATAATTATTCTTGGTGAGCATTGAAACTTGTAAGAGAACGCCGTTATTCGTCACCTCTATCTTTTTTTGAAATAATCCTAAAGTTCTGATACCACTTTGTTAAATATTTTTTTATGAGAAAGAGGAAGAGAATATAAAAAAGAGGCTTTTTGTTTTTGAAAACTTTTCTTTTATCGATGGTAGATTTCTTGCTTGATACAAAATGATGAGAGGGCTCTTCTATTTATAGGACTCCATATACTATTCTAGGAACATGACTCTCTAAACCATTCTAGAAACACGACTCTCTAAATAATTCTAAAATTATGACTCCATGCATAATTCTTATTTCTACTAAAAAATTCAAGAGCTCCCAACAAACTACAGTAAATGCAAGAAGACTCTAGAAACTATAATAAGAAGAAGTTCCTAGAATTAATCATAACAAATCAGGTTTAATATTTCAACAAATATAACATGTTAGAAAATCCCAACATGTAAAAAGAATGAGATTTAATTTAAAGGACAAAAATTTGTATATTTTTAGCCTCAAGGACACGATCTTAATATTTTAACCATAAGGACAAACATTCTCTTAAAAATTATTCATAAGGACAAACATTCTTACAAAACTGTTGCCGAATTAAAAACTAATACCTAAAAACTGCTAGAGATAAGTACAAACTGATACCTAAAACTGCTATCAATAACTAAAAATTGATACCTAAAGAAAGTTGTAATTCGGGCTAAAATACTGAAGGTCTGTTCTTGAGGCTAAAACGTTGAGAAATTTTGTCCTTAACAATAATGTCCTGTAAAAAGAAATTCAAAGGGAAAAAAAAAAAGACAAGCGCGTACTCTTTTTTTAAGGATACTAAGCATGCTTTAACCGTTTAATTTGTTTTGGCAATTTCTCGAAACAAGGGAATATATATTGCCCGATTATAAATCACAACTCCATTTCGAAACAAGCAAATTATTAGTTTAATACTTAGATTGAATAAAATCTAATGATCTAGATTGCAGCGGAACCTTGTTTTGAATATCAATTTTCAAAGCAAGGTCTGTTAGCGAATGAGCTACAATACAAAAGCAATATTATTGTACTTTCAATGTTAAAATGAATATGATGGCCTTTGGTTGGTTCCAAAGACCAGGGTGCACAAATTGTAGATTTCGATATAAACACATCACAACGAAAGCATAATTTAGCAGGTGCAATGAACCAGGGGAGCAGTATTGAGCAGATTTTACCAAATCTGCCATATAGATACTCCCTTTTTTAACAACTCATTTTACATTAATATATGTATTTCTTTCGCTTCTTACCTTATTCCTTTTAATAATCAGCTTTTATAGTCTCTTCGTTACATAATAACACACATGCGTTTGTTTCCTCTAACATGTTAGATGTCATTGTTTTATACCACATTTTCATGTGGAATTTCAAATCTCCTTTATTATATTTAATGCTTCAAATGATGCAATCATTTGCTTTGCTTACAAACGACAAATCAGACATCCACCATTTCTCAGTCGTACGTCAAAGTTGTTCAATGATACAGCACACTGTAGCACCAACTCAATACCAATTCACATGATTTAAAATTTTGTTCGATTTTCATCCAACAATAACAGCATCTCCAACAAAATGTTGGTTACAAGAACATTATAGTGAATTTTTTTATAGTTTATGGAACTACGCATTTGTTTTATAAGCCCTTGATATTTAAGTCTCCGAAGATCAAACGCTTGTTGAAAAAGCGCTCGTATCTACTCCAGATGTTATGTGTTTGTTGAGCAAGCATCTAAACATCAGCGTTTATATCAAACGTTGGTCTGATACTGTTAACTCGTTTTCAATTTTTAATACTTCATTATTCACTTTTCCTTTTTGTTCGACAATATGTCGAAATGCCGCCATAACTCATCACACTGCTACATGAGCTATTGCACGATCAATGCCAATGTTGCTCTGAACGCAAATGATTTTTGATGCTTGAACGAGCTACCAACGATGAGTGCACATCAATTGGATGCAAAGCTAGCGACACCGCAGATATATTTTTAATATATGATATCAGATAAATATATCTATCACGAACTATAAGTATTTATCAGTTTGCTTAATTTATTGTTAACCTTAAATAATCACTAATATAGGTTGGTGACATAGTTATGCGTGATAGTTGGCATAAATGCATTATCGAGTACTTTCGCACATTACCTAAGCCAATTAGGAATAGACCATTTGCATCACCGTTCGGTGATTTTCTCTAGTTGTATATATTTGCATATATAGACCGTTGTGTGGTGAAGGCTCTTACTCAGAGATGTGGCCTACTACGCACTTTTTATTTTTTTAGATTTTCAGCTAGGATTGATAACTTTGGACTTTTATATATTGACTGGCATATAGATTGGCCAACCAGACCATGCGTCAGTGCTCTTTGGATATTTTGATAACACTTGATTCGAATGATGCAAATTACGAACTTTCTATTTAAGTGAAAGTTTCACATTGAAAGGTCACGGCAATCCCAATGACAAATGAAACTCAAACTTCACATGATTATTTAGTGCTGATTAAAGCGTACATAAAAGTTGACCATGGATATATGGATGGGAAGATCGATTAAGAATTTTGGATTGCTCTTAACGAAATTTTTAATAGTCATCCGGATTGTAGATTAATTCGAACGATGCTTGAAACTCGGAGTACTTACGTCACGTTTATTAGAGCTTGTCAAAGATATAGAAACATTATGAATATAGTGGAGAGCAAATTTCAGTTAATGCGATCTATGCTTGGTTCTCGATATTTTTGAAAGTATCATAGTTACGTTATTCGACATACTGCATATGATTTATGCGTTAGGCATGTTAGACAATTTGAGTGATTTTAAAAAATCATGTCAGTATGTAAAAAGTAAGTTGTCTGCGCTTTCGAATTCAGGTTATCTAAGTTTATTAAGTTAAGTTAAATTGCGTAAGTGCTTTAGAATTCAAGTTATGTACGTTAATTAAGTTAAGTTGAATTGTATAAGTTATTTAAGCTATTTAAAACGAGCGGTACGACATGTACTTCGTAGGTGAATTTTTTTCTTTTTTACAAATTGTATATGTTTAACTTGTTTGGAAAAATATGATTTGTATAAATATTTAGTCATTTTTTGCGTTGAAATGACATGCAGTTAGTTTTAATTATTCTTTCTAAATTGCAACATCTAATTTTTTGTTGGCATTAATTTTTATTTTTATTGTTAATTAATAAAGAATTAATTTAATTTTTTATTAATTTCAATTTTTATTTCTATTATTAATTAATAAAGAATGACTTTGAAAAGAAAGTTTATTTGTTAGATCTTTTTTAAGTGATATTGAAATTTTAGTACTATTTGCAGATGAGCATTTTGAATTGGTAAAGGAAAATTATCTGTTATATTTTATTTTTAAATGATATTAATATTTAATAATATTTATAAAGTGATATTTTTATTAGTTCACCTTGATACCAAAAAAGTGTGACACCAAAAATATTACAACTATAATTAAAGATTAATTTAAGTTGTGTAATCAAAAATTGTTTTAAGTTATGAAGTGTTTCGATTTCATCTTCAAGTTCAGTGGCATAAACAACAACTCGATGAAGCAAGAATCATCCAGCCGTTGTCAAAGTTCACAACCATCTGAAAAGTTACCGCATCTATAGTGGTGTCGACCAATTTTATTTCTGTTTCTTATGACGAAAAACAAAACAAAATTCTCCACTTCTACAATATATTTGTCGAGAATCAACTTCGTATTCTATTTAAGGTAGTTAGTGGTGGAGTTCGTGTCTTCTTAGCCTTCTTCTATTATCTCCGTTTTTCTCTTTGTCTTCTTCCATCCTCAAGAAGCCAACGCTGTTGTAGATCTCCTCTCCGATATATGTTTGAGAAGATTTTCATTTTACACGCTCAACTAGCAGGTTATAAATATGCATAAACTGATAAAAATGGGATGCTTGTTTAATATTAGGTATGCTGACTTGTTTAAAAAATTTATTTGCGGTCGCCCTTTAAGCAAAAGAATAAAATATTTAGAGAATGGTAAAAAATTGCAAACGTATGAAAAATAGTTAATCATACCAAATGCATTTTATTTTCAAAGCCACAATGGTTTGTATGTTTTAACTTAAATATTTGAGAATCAAACATTTGTGTTGGCTATTAATTTTTCCATAAAGGTCTTTGATAGAAAAAGCTTTTATGATTAGTGTTATTTCGATTATAACAATTTATAATTTTACCTCAAATAAGTATCACCATTTTGGTCCGTACATCGGATAGGATCGATACAAGTGCGCACTAAATGTAACATAAATCGTAGTGTTTTGCCAAGTCCGACTAGCAGTAGTGAACGCTACTCCAGTCGAAACTATATTGTCTTCAAAATTGAATCCCTTAAAATTGCATCTTGCGGCATCGACGTTGAAATCACAAAACATTTTTGTGAAGATAGGTGGGAGACATAATGTTAGTGTGCAAAGAAAAGAGAGTGGAGGTGAATGACATTTGCATAGGGGGAAGGGATACAGCTATTGGAGATGATCGGTATTTGAACACTTGTTCAACAAGCGTCCAACATCAGATGCTTGTTGCATAAACACCCGTTTCCAAGCGCTTGTTGAACAAGCTTCCAGATAGATTACAAATCTTGGACCATCTCGATTGAATTTGTAACCAAATATAATTTCTACGCCCTATTTAATAGCCATTTGGGGTTACATATTATAAAATGTAATATCTAATGTGTTGTTGGAGATGCTCTAAGTATCATGTAAAAAAATCCACAAATTTTAATAATATTAATATTTGTGTAGCTCAAATATGATAAAGATGTCAAAATATACCATAAAATACAATGTCACTCAAATTTATTCATACGTGTATATACGATATTTGTACTAATTTTATTAAGTTGGTCAACAAATACTTTGGTTGTTTTGGAATGTCATTAACATCTATTAAAAGGATTATAGAAATATAAAGTAAAATAATTTGAAACAAAGGACTATTTGGAGTTACGGAAATCCATAGAAGAAAGTTGTAAAATTATCTTGCGTAGAGTTAGGGACAATTTACTTTTATAAATCAATTTTGAACCATAGTATCGAATCTACATACACAATTTATTTGAGATGTGAATTGATATAAACAAGACACTATGAAAGCAAACAACTATAAAAGAAATTTAGTAGACAAATTTCTAATGAAGTCATGGTTCATTCCTTAGAAACTATTTCCTATTTTCCACTTGAAGTAACATGGTTCTCTTTTCTTTCTTTGAAGTTATGGAAATTAGCCCATGTTTCTATTTCTAAAACTTATTTGTTATGCATCCCTCCATTTTAGAAGCTATTTTATATATCATTCTTTCTAAATTTCTATATATTTTATTTCTCTCGTTTCAAATTTAAAAATCATAGCACATACACATACTATATGTGGTTATGAGTTATGCAAATATCTCATAAAAACACGTGTTAAGATTAAAAATATTACGTAGATAGCTCCGTGAATTTTATTTATATTTTGGCCAATGAAGAAGTAGTTTATAAAAGAAAATTAAAAAGGGCTTAACGTTTATTTTATTTTTATAATTATTACGTGGAAATTCTAGATTCAAAAAATATTAATGTTACATAGTTATTTCTTCCATTTTTACGAGAATGTTTTGGAATTAAACAATATCACATCCGCAAACACACACGCGTAAAATCAAGATCTTCCACTCAAGTTTTTTTTTTTTGAAAGTTGAAACATCTTCAATTCAATTCTATCTTTGCTATGTTATCAAAATGCGTTTTGTAATTTACTTCATGGTGACAAAATATTATAAAGGAAAAAGGATAACGTAAAATCTTGCAGTATGAATATTCCCTGATTTCGTTATCCAAAGAATGAGGAAACTTGCTAGAAAGTATGTGATTTACACGTCCTACGCTTATTATGTTTAATAAAAAAAATTACATGTCCTATGCTATTATATTTAATCAAAAATAAAAATAAAACCAAGATAAAGAAACAATAAAAAGAAGCAAGAGATATGGAGACTGAGGTCAGAAAGTTAAACCTGACAGGGACGCAGACTACAACATTGACATTAAATTCAAAATTTTGTTGTTTATAATACAAGGTTCTTCTTAATAAAAAAGCGGTGTCTAAAATAAATAAAAAGAAAAAGAGCGACATGTGCTACGCTATTATGCATAATATTTTTAATAATAGTTGTAATAGTTTTGATGTCACAGTAAGTATCAAAGTGAACTAGCACCAACGCTCATTTATATACTACTAGTATAACCGCACAACGGTGGGGAAACCGACCGTTGTGATATTTAATATGAAAGAAAAATATTTTTGTTTAATTTTTTTCTTTATTGCAAATTTGATAAAAAATTAAGTGCATTTAAATAAAATAATTTGAAATTGTAATTTGAAATTAGAAATCTTTATTGCATACGGTTTGTAAGTAATTTGAGATTGCAGAAATTTTGAACCATACCGTGAAAAGTGGATAGATATTTTGAATTTTGAAATTTGAAATTAGGAAGGTGAATAGATATTTTGAAATGCAAAGCAAAAGGAGGAAAATAGGGAAACGCACCAAGATTTGATATTTGAAATTAGAAGGAAGGTGGATAGATATTTTGAAAAGCAAAGCATAAGGAGGAAAATAGGGAAACGAAGCAAAACAGGTAGCATGTTTTTTTGGCTTCAGGAAAATTGATTTTGGCCAGTAGAAATAGGCAAACCTCCCTACGGTCGGTTTGATTAATCACTAAAAATTAGGATCTAATATCAATCTTCTTTTACAAATTCAAACGTTTTTAAATGTAGAATCGAACAATTAAATATGCTTTACAAATTCAAAACGTCCCTAAAAGTAGAATCTAACAAATAATAATTTTTTCAAAGTCGTTTTTTATTAATTAATAGCAAAAATAAAAATACAAACTAATAAAAAATTAAATTCATTCCTTATTAATTAATAATAATAAAAAACTCAAACTTACAAAAAATTAGATGTTACAATGTAAAAAGTAAAAAACTAACTTCATATCATTTCAACGCAAAAATACAGTTAAATATTTATGGAAATCATTTTTTTTTCAAACGAGTTAAACATATATAATTTATAATAAACAATTAACACACGAAGTGCGTGCCATTATCGCGCGCGAAGCGTGTGCCATATCACTCGTCGGATAAAAATACGACTAGCATTAAACTTCTTTAATAAAATTCAAACGCCGTTAAAGTAGGATATAACAATTAAACGTGCTTAAACATTCAAAACGCTTTTAAAACCAAGATCTAAAGTTAAACTTTCTTTACAAATTCAAAATACTTCTTTACAAATGTACAAATCTTAATATTACTTGAAAATAAAAAAATCGTTTTTTTACTAATTTAAACATATTCAATTTATAAAGAAAACAATTCACGTGCGAAACGCATGCCGTACCACTTTTTTTTAATAATAGTTGTAATACATTTAGTGTCACGCTTTTTTGATGTCAACGCGAACCACCAAAAACGCTCTTATGTTGATATTATTAAATCTCTTAACACTAGGATCTAAAAATAAACTCACTTTATAAATTCAAAATGTCACTCTACAAATATTAACAAACTATAATATCATACAAGATAAGATGTCATAAATAATTTTTTTTACAAATTCAAGACGCACTCTACAAATATTATCAAATCTTAATTACTATAAAATATATATCTAACAAATAAACTTCTTTTGCAAATTCGTTCTTTATTAATTAATAATAGAAATAAAAATTCAAACTAAAAAAATAAATACTGGAACTTAAATAAAAATTAAAAAAATTACACATGATTTCAAAGTAAAACATGATTAAATATTCGTGTTTTTTTTAATGTGTTGAAACATATACAATTTATATAAAACAACTCACGCGCGAATTGCGTGTTCGCGCGTGCCGTAACTCTCGTTAAATTGGAAGTAAAGTAAATCATTTTTTCTTAAATAATGGCATATAGGAAACTTGCTAATGATTTTGCTGAGTCCTCGACTAATTAACACGTGGTTAGCAGATGACGTCAAACCCAAACTATTAAATATTTCCAACTTCTTAACTACTACTCTTAGTTAATCCGTATGCCATATATTTTTGCTGCTAACGTGTAACAATTATTTTTGCAACGTGGGTTAATGCTCATGCTCATCTCTATTTGGATCAACTTAAATGGGCCCATGTTTTTTAAAAAATCAAAACTCATTCCCTATGGCTTTCAAAAATCCAAAAACAACTTATTTAAGTCAATCCAAACAAACCATAAAACGAATGAAATCTAATATAAAAGTAAAATAGATTGGCTATGGTGATTTAACAATTCGTTAATTTAATAAAGTTTTCAATCAATTCCAATTAAATGAATATTTCAAAACCTCCTCTTATTATTATTTTTAAAACAATAAATAAAATTCTAAATATTTTTTTTTATAAACTAGTTTCATGTCCATTAATTGAACAATTGCGTATCCATTATAAATATGGTTCATGTGCATTAATTAAACAATCTCGAAGTTATGCGTTTGTAAGGATTTTTGGCTCCGTTGGATGAAAGCTAATGAGTGCAAGTAATGGTTTATTAAATGTGAAATAAGGATATGAAGTACCTTTTTGACTTCGGCTCTTTTATAAGACATTCGAAAATTTTCCATGCTTCTTTGGCTGGCTTTTGCCTCTAAAGCATTCTCTCTTCGTTGAGCCTTTCAAACTATTCTTTTGAGTTTGAGATAGAATACCTTCGCGCTCTTGTTCGGTGTAGCCTTTCTGGACTATCTCACACACGTTGTGTGTTTCAAGGAGAGCTATTATTTTTAAGCTCTAATTGTCATAGCTGATGTTTTTGAGCATTAAAACTTGGAAAGGAACGTTGCTATTCGTAATGTTTTTAGAAAGATTTTTAAACTTCGACAACACTTTGTTCAATATTATTTTGGAAGAAAATCAAGGAGAACATATGAAAGATATTTTTTATTATTGAAAACATTTCCTTTTTTTACTTGATACAAACACAAAGACTTTAGTGTTATTTATACTAATGACATTATCCAAATAATGTTTAATATTTTGCCAACACAACTTCAATCTAAGGGTTATAATTAATTTTTAAAATTTTCTCCACGTTACTAAACTTCTTTTTGTTTCTAAACAATCTTAAAAACTTATATAGAAAGAGGTTGTTTGATAAGAATTCTCTAAAACATATTACATTAGATAATTAAGACAAAAAATAAAGATCCAAAATCAATTTAATATTTTAACAACGACAACATGCAAAAGTGCTAGTCATTGAAGGTAAAATGCAATATGATAATAAATTTACATTTTACACGAGCATAAAACATAATATGAAAGGAAATTTTTTATATATAAAATATAGATTCTATGGACAATAATAAACTGTAACAAAAATTAAAATGCAAATCATCTACAAAAATAAGTAATATAACTAAAACTTACATATTTTAGAATATTCATAGGTTATGCATTTTTCAAAAGTTGCTAAAGTAACATCATAGTGCAGAAGATATGGAGTTGTATGAACTATACATGCGTGTTATGAATTTTTCCAAAAGCACCAAAAAAATAAACGATAAAAATTCAATTCAACGGTATGTAGTTGCAAAATCAATCGTTAATTAAGAAAATGGAAACATTTTTCATGCACAATAAACCGAATTTCCACATTTTTGTAGAGTAAAACTTTTTCATCAGTCGGAAACATCATAAAATAAAATGAAAATTATTTTTAAAAACTTCTAACGTAATTAAAAATTACATATTATTCACACAGTGAAACACAGACAGTGTGTGTATGTATGTATTGGGAAACAATTTGTCTAGAATCAAAAATGTTGAAGTAAAATTAAATGTAGAGCTTATGCGTTTCATGTTCGTTTCTAATGAAAGGTGGTATTTGAGCAATATTATTGAAAAGACGGAAAACTATCAACACAACATAAACCATGGAGAGGTAGAAAGATGTTATTCAGGATCATTTGATATACAAATACATGCGTATAGGAAACAGGTTGATGTAATTTCGATGAAGATCCAAACGATACACTGGCACACTGTGTGATCAGTTCAACTTATTACTAACGAGATTTTATAACCAGAGAATTAACATATAACCTACTCACATTAGTTGACTAATTTGTTTCACAGCAATTGTCCTTCAAATTCAAAAATTCAATTTCGATACAGATTTCAGTACTTTGTTACTGTACAATTTACGTTCACCAAATTCCTGTCTTCAAGACATTGACATGGGTGTAATACTAATCTATATATATCGTACTGCTTACTGTGCAACGCGGAACATGACGTCGCAAAGTTAAATACAAGCGATATATGCAGGTTTTATGCAGGTTTTAAAACCTGAAAAATAATAAATAAGCATTTCCTTCAATTGTTTAGGAAAGCGTCGCAGGATAAGTTAGTTTAGTTCCCATATGCCGCCAGCCTGCTTGCGTAACGTCTCGGCGCAAGCGACACTGTAAACTAATCAACGGTTCCAAGTCACGATACGCATACGTGTACGATTAGGATTAGCCTGCAATGGCTGCGCCTTGCTTTGGAAGCAGCCCCATGTGCAGTGAGCTGGAGCACCAGATGGCGCAATAAAAAAATTTGTTTCATGAAATGGAGGACCTGCTGACATATTCGCTAAAGTTTATATAGAGTTCTGTCGTTATCTACGGATATACATGTTATACGGTTGATTTCTGTGGTGTTTAATAGTTATTAGCAGGCGACAATAAGTTAGTTTGCCTTGGTTCAAAGTTCTATCCTGTAGCGTTGATATTTGTTTTCTTCTTTTATCTACCAATAGCTTTCTCATAACTAATCCACACAATTTAGATGTGCTTATTTATACATACATGAATGTTTGAAGACGACGTATAAGAAAGCCTTTAAAATTGAGTAGTTGTAAAGAAACTGACATTGGCTTATTATGATCTATTGCGTTTTCTTTGATTTGAGTTTTCAAAAATTCAACTTGTTCTTCCCAACAATCTTCCTTTACTCTATGGCTAAGCACCTCAACATACTCTTTCCAATACCAAAACTAATGATATACAACTGAAAATCAATTATAATACTTCCCACTACCATAATATGACATTATCAAACTTATTTTCATTTAAACTAAAAAGGGTTTTGTTGCCACGTATCTTAAAAACACATGTTAACGTTGATTGTTTCAAAATAATAATAATAATACATATTTTATTCTTATACAAAAGTGGATATGTGAAATTTAAAAAAGCCACATGGATAAATTTACAATCTTAACACATATATTAGCACACGAGAAGCATTTTCAAACAATTTTTTAAACTTTCAAATCCGAAACTTTAAATTTCGGATTAATTGAAACCAATTAGCGAAGAGATTAGAAACCTTGAAAATTATGATTTTATTTATTTATTTAAATATATTTTACAGTAAATCAATTTGGAAGGCGGTCGATTTGATCGTTCAATGAGAATTGTTTGCACGAGAACGATAGTTTATTGTCGGTAGAAGAAAATGAACTGACTCTGCTTGGCCATGCGTTAGTATACCGTTGTTTCATGTTCGCTATGCATATTTTGATTAAGTTAGGGAAGAACTTATGATATTAGAAAGAATATATATATATATATATATATATATATATATCAAATTAAATTTATTTAACTTTTCATGGTATCATTAAAAATATTTTGAGGTGCACTTGCATTACCCTTACTTTATACTATTTAAATAATCCAAACACAACTATTTGAAAAGTTACAATTTATAACCATTTAACTATTTCTAAACCACTTTATTTTCTAAAATGATTCTAAATATGTCTTACTATTTATTTTGCACTGTTAAAAGAAATGAAGTTAATCATGTGAAAACAATAGTGATCAATGTATTTATTCATCTTCTACTAATCCATTTAATTTCAATTGAAGATACCAAATTGCATAACATTTGGGTTGGATTAGCCCAAAGTCACCCAAATCCACTTTGTGTGGTTGGGGGGAGGGGGGTTGGGTTTGTAAAATGTTCAACTCCTACCTAAACTCATATGAGACTGGATGGAGTCGAACAAACTTAGGTAATGTTAGGTGGATAATAAAGATCTGATACTCAAAATAAAAATATGCTCAAACATGTGCGTGCGTATACATATACATATGTATATATGTACCTATAATGTATAAATATTGCATCATCACCCATAAATGAGATTTTAAAATCGTAGTACATTACAATACACATACATAATGTTAATTTTGTGGATGTGTGAAAGTTATGAATGGCTTTCCCTAAGCAGGTTTGCATAACCCGAAGCTTTATAAGATGTTGGTTGTTTGGTACCTTCAGCATAAAAAAACACACAATTGTATAAAATACATAAATAACGTGTCGAAATATTTCTGTGTTTCCATCCAATCAACCATAGTCGTCATTGAAATCAAGAATGAGAACTACTTACATCAGCATTCTAATTATTATTTTTGCTTACTTGACACTTAATATGTCAATATAATATTATAAAATTAACTATTTTTTTTAATAAAAGTCGGACATGTTTGAAAATAGATGGATTGAAAAAAAAATACTACATGCAACCCATAAGTTGTATGAGTATTGTTGCTCAATTTTCTCGCAAGTAGTTAGCAAATCGATTAAGACGCGACTTGACCCAATCAACGTCGGCGCACTCATCCTGTGATCGGCACATTCAAGCCGGCCTAAGCCCAAATTGATTCCAAAACCGCCTATCTACTCAGCAAATCACTAACCCGAAGACTGGCCATCTTATCTGTCGGCAGCACTCACAATCAATCCATCAGTTAAAGATGAAGCCAAGTACAGGCCTGCACGATCCACTCCAGCCCGGCTCTAAGATGACCAGCTCTCCTATATCGGCCCATTTTCATCCTGACTCCAAGTCAACCTGTCCACTTGGCATCACTTCAGTTGCCACTTGGAACAACTCCAGGCTATCTCAAAATAGTACATCTGACAAGATTAGATAAAACGTGACCCTCCATGGTTAGGTTTTAGTACACCCGCCTCCAGCTGATCGCAAGCACCATGTCCTATTATCTTACATCCGGCCTGACATCATCTCTCCAGCTTGGTCCTTAACAACTCTCAGTTTCCTCCGTACCTTTGGTAGCCGACTAACTAGCTCAGCAAGCAATGCCATATAAGTACATGGAAGTAAATGACAAACCCTGCAGTTATATGTACAAAACACTCTAGTGAAGCGACATAAAGCACATCTCTACTCCTGTAACAAGCCATCAACATTTAATGCATATTAAATGTAACGACCCATAATTTTGATGTTTAAAATTCGTTAATTTAATAAGATTTTGGTAATTAAATCAAGAATAAATAAAAATTTATAATTTGTTAATGAATTAATAACGGGAATGAAATGTAAGAATGTTAATGCAAGTTAATAAATAACTAATTTAGTGCAGTCCCAATTTATTGAAACAATTGTAAGGCTATAATTGCTTGTAAATAATAAATTAGGAAATAAGTTCAAAGTTATATTAATTGATGAAATAATACGCAATAAACTGTATTTTGATAAAGTCAATGTTAGATAAGTGATTATAATATTTGTTGTTGATAATAAAGTATGAATCAGATTAAATTAGGAAAATGGTGATATTCATTACTTGTTTACCCATTCATTTAATTAATTGAATTAGATTTAAATCCATTGCAATTAAACATAAATAAAAAAACTACGTTAATATGAATTTAGTTGATGACTGTAAACATATTAGGGCAATTGGATATATAGTAATTTGTCCATAACATAATGATTGATTGAATAAAAAAGAATGGGAATCAAGATTTATTAATTCAAATTTAATAACTGGATTAATCGAAAAGTAATGAAATTTAATATTTAAATATTACGAAAATAGAAATTAAGATGAAATTGGGAAATATTAAGTACCAAGATTTAGGACAATGTTAGTTATATCCTTATTGTAATAAAAGACGTGAATAACAAGGTTTAAAAATTTAATAAATGGATTTTGGGAATTTTAATTTATAATTTTCGAATTTAATGAAAATTAAAATTAAACACTGAAATTGATGGATTAATCAACTTTAATTTGACCTCTAATTTTTTTTAAATTATTGTACTTGTTTAAGAAATAAAAAATGATAAGATTTGTTAATTATGGAATTAAAATTGAAAAAGGGATTTAATTATTAATATTAATTTATTTAACTAATTGGAAAATAGCCATTTTGACCACTGATTCGGATTTCGACGAAACAAGTTTCATCGGATCCGTAACGGTGAATTATTATAGGATTTCAAGTTTCGTATCGATCGGACTTGTCGTTTGATCGTACGGGCTCGAAACGCCTAGAAAATCAATTTAATTGAAATCAATTTGAAATAAATTGAATTTTTCATAACTTCTTCATACGATAGAATTTGGACTTGAAACCTGTTCCATCCATTTTAAAATAATCACAAACATCTATTTTGATATATGGGTTGACCCATTTTCATTCCGAAGTCGAAACGGTCTTTTCGGGTCGTTATCGTTCAATTTTCCAAGCCAATCAAGCACATTTGTTTCTATTGTGTTTTGCCTATATATATGTCGTTATAAACCCTAGCAGCATATCTATTTCTCATTTCTGTACATACAAAAATTTCTATTGCTCCTTTGTAACAACCAGGTATTTTCAACCATTCGCATCCGCACATGTCAAACTTGAATTGCTCAAAACACCGCGTTGTAAACAAAATTTGGCAAATCTCAGAATATACAGTGAATAAAATCACAGATCACAGACAGAGAGTAATAATAGTGCAGCGAAACTAAAAGAAATAGTAGTTCATGAAGCTACTATGTAAATATATCAGAGTTACATAAGATACAACAGAAGAAATAAAGTACAAAAGAAGTCTCTAGATGATATCCAAGTACAAAAATGAATACAACACAGGGATCAACAGGATAACTGGAAGTGAAACAGATAAAACTAGACAAGCAGATAATCTCCAGCGATTCCAAATCTCCAGAAAGTGGAAATCCAAATCTATGAATACTCAAGCTGACCCGAGCGTAAATAAAAATACAAACAATCGAGTCAGGACATACATACTTATACAATGTAAACCAACTCAAGTGAACTGTAGTAAAAGTACAAGTAACTTAAAGGATGTTTGGGACCACCCATCCTCTAAGGATCCGTTAAACTATTCACTATGTAGTAATATTGCGCTATTGTAATAATGTCTAACAGTAAAATAAACATACTTTTAAATAGCGTTAAGGCTTCACATTTTCCACCTTAACACAAATAATGCCAATAGTCTATACAATACCTGCATATCTCCTGATCGGGAGACTACGAGAAGATACTGCATAGGTACGGCACAAATAGAAACTCGTAGTAAAGGCTCGATATGGTAGGTGACACGGCACACAAGGCAATGCCAGGGAAGATATACCAATTACGCACACGGGCTCGTGGTAACGCAGCAGCCACATACGCCCACCTCGGAACACATTCCCAAAAATCAGAGGGGCCCCCAAACAATCACAAAA
This sequence comes from Allium cepa, assembly GCA_030765085.1. Lineage (NCBI taxonomy): Eukaryota > Viridiplantae > Streptophyta > Magnoliopsida > Asparagales > Amaryllidaceae > Allium > Allium cepa. Next base: position 267,641,467 of record CM060932.1, read on the forward strand.
GCAATAGAATGGTATCGAAGAAATGTGTACGACCAGAGGAGCTACCCCTTTTGGCCCGAGATCGCTCCCGTTTTAGCCACCTTATGCCAACTCACGGGAGTTGGGTCCACGGAATATACCTCAAGAACGTCGTCACCATCCTACTTCATTCTGGAATTTCCATCGCGTACACGATTGTCAAAGTGGTTTTCGGTATCGATAGAAAGTATGTCCATATCCGACCCGGTCTCTTTGCCAACCAATCGTTACTATAACCCGTGGTTATAACTTTAAAATAATATTTTATACTTCAAATTAGAATATCCTTTCAATCCAAATCTTTATCAAAATAAAGATTTAATCATTTCTAAACCATTTTAATACATTAAAATATCAACATACCATATCTTTCAAATTCAAATATTTATCAAAATAAGTATCTAGTCATTTCTAATCATTTCAATATATTAAATCATCATATCTTTCAAAACTTCCTTTCAAATCATTTTAATATATTAAAATATCATATCCTTCAGAACTTCATTTTCAAATCATTTTAATATCAAAATATCATATCTTTCAAAACTTCATTTTTAAATCATTTTAATATCAAAATATCATTTCTTTAAAAACTTCATTTCAAAACATTTTTAATATCAAAACATCATATCTTTCAAAACTTCATTTCAAAACATTTAATATATATCAAAATATCATATCTTTCCAAAGCTTCAATTTCAAATCATCATATAAGTTCAAATCCAAATATTCAACTTTAAATACCTTTTAAATTCAAAGATATCATTCTATTATTATCATTCAAGTCACCTTTTAAATAGTTTATATTTCAATCAAAATAATTCGTTTAAACCATTTAAAAGCGTAATTATTATACTTTCAAATAAAGTATTCAATTTTCAAAGTTTTAAACCATTATGAGTTCATTTACTAAGTTAAAACCATAAACATTGAAAATTTCAACCCTTCACAGCATTCAGAAAAAACTGTTGAAAGTTATACTTGAAAACATTTCAATTTAAACCATTTAAACATTATAAAAATCATATTTTAACATTCAAATATTTTCATTAAAATACTCTTTTAATTAATGATTTTTATAAAGCAAACCTTTACAGAAAAATCCAAATTTTCAATAATTTCACTTAACAGATTTAATTGTACAATTTTCCCATTTTTACATTTGACACCTTATTAACACTTACATTTTCAAATTTCCATTTCACAAATTAAACTAAATTTCCAATTTATTTAATTAACTTAAACCTTTAAACAAAACCAAATTCCACATTTCCAAATCAAGTTGTATTTTAAAATTTCACTTTTAAGCATTCATTTACTTAACCATTTTAATTCATAAAAAAATCAATAATACTTTATTAAATCATTCAAATTCAAATTTAAATCAAATTATCATATTTACCATTTTCCAAATATAATTAAATTTCCATTTTATTTATATAACTTAAAATTCCCTTTTTAAACCAAAACCCAAATTTCCAGACTTTAAGTTATATTTCAATAACTCAACTTAACCATTTATTTACTTAACATTTTCCACTTATACAAAAATCATAAATCCTTTATTTAAAACACTTTAAAATCTATTTAAATCAAATTATCATAAATTTACATTAAAATCACTTAAAACTTTATTTATGTAACTTAAATGTCATTTTAAAAGCCAAAGTCCAAATTTCCAAATTTAAGTTATATTTCAAAAATTCACTTTTTACCATTCATTTGAATTACATTTTTAACTTCTAGAAAAATCCAAAATTTCTTTATCAAACATTAAAAATCCAATTTAAATCGAATTTCATAATTTTTCACTTTTAAAAATATTTAAAATATTCAAAATACTTTATAAAATATAACCACGGGCCTGTATATAGTTTTCTAACCTAGGTCAAGTGATACGATATATATCATTTCAATCCGTAGTTTAAAAAGAAAAATCCGGGTTCTATCATTTCAAACTCGCAATCCCAAGTTAAAATTAAATAAATAAAAATCGTTCAGGCCTATCATTTCAGCCCATAACGATCTTTTCTTATTCTAAAGTCCGTTCGGGTATGTATCATTTCAACCCATAGTGAATCTAATCTACAGGGAACTTGCAGTATGATAAACAGATATAAATGAACAGTTAACAACATATATAACCAACAGATGATATGACATGAAATTTTACAGGTTTAACATCATATATAAATAATCATAGGCAGTTATAACATCATATATTTTTCTCTACACATTCAGTTGTTGTTGTTTCACAACTGCATAAATGTCGTGTGAGCTTTACTCACCTCTTTGTGCTGGAGATAGCGAATCAAATGACACAAACGGATTCCCAAAGGCACGTTGGCACAACAATAGATTCAAGTGGATGAGAACCAAGCTTATGACCTTGTCACAACCCATAAACAAAACCAAAATAAAGTTATAATTCAATACAACATTAAATTGAAATAACTTTGAAATGAAAAACAATTTGAATGCAACACTTTTTGCCTTGCCTTCTAGATTATTTTGCACGGCCTAGGGATGCATTAGGCTCTGGTTTGGACAAGGTTTGGCTCAGGTTTGAACATAAGAATGCATGGCTAACAGGGCACAGATGTAGAGGAGGTTACAACATAGGGATATGAAGGGACTAGGCAACATAGAGGAGTTTTGGGTCACTATTGGCTCGGTCTATGGAGGAGATGGTGGAGGTGTTAGGCCAAGCAAAGCAAGAGAACAAGGCAAGAACATAGAAAAAGAAGAAGAAAAGCATAAAAGATGAAGCCATTACCAAAAGAATTCCCTCAAGCCGTGAATGAGAATGAAGGAAGTATTTTTTTTACGTGAAAAGTAAATGAGATACACGGTTAAACAAATAAATTTACACAGCCAAAGAATAATTAATGAGGAGTTAAAGAAAATGAAAAGTCTAGAAAGTGAAAAGCCAAAAGAAAAGGAAGAGTCTTTGCCTCTTCAAATTTCCATTCTTTTTATAACAAATAAAACAAAAATAATTCAGCACATACTCTTAAAAACCGAAACAGAGTGAAATAATATGAAAATTAATAATAAAATTTAAGGAAAATAGAAAAACAATAAAAGAAATTGCTTAAAAATCCAAAACAATGTCCAGAAATTACAAATAAATCACTATTGACTTTGGAAAATTGTTTACTTCATTTTAAAAATATTATAAAAAAATTTGAAATAAAATGATTTTTAAAACATTTTAAAAGTGAAATAAATAATTAAATTCAGAGAAAATAGCAAAAGAATTGAAGAAATTGTTTAAAAATAGCAACCAGGACATGAAAATTTCAAATAAAATACCATTGGCTCTAGAAAATTTCTATTTCACTTTAAAACAAATAAAATGACAAATAAATAAATGACGAATAAAATAAAGTGGGTATGAGAATAAAATAAGTTCTTAAGAAAAATATAAAGATAAATAAAGAATTACTTTAATTAATTGAAACATGGAATTAAAATTTACAACATAATACAACTGACACTGGAAAATGTCAATTACATTTTCAAAAATGTTTTAGAACCAAAATATATACAATACATGTTATTTTACCCATATAAACATAAATTAGACATTACATGACCAAATAAAATATTATTTATATAATTTAAAATAAACAGTTTTGTTAAATACAGCAAATTTCATTCAATAGTTAAAAAGGCATAACTTTCAAATTATAAATCAGATTTCAACAAAACGAAAAGCAGTGTTCTTAAAATTTTATTTACTTTCATAATAAAAGATAAAAATTCAAAGTTTCAAACTTTTAAATTTTAAATTTAAAAGTCAAAGTTGACCATATTGACCAAAATACATTATTTTTGTAAAATATTCTTTTTAATCATATTTAGAATTCTAATTCTCATTAAAATCAAAGTTTATATTTAAAGTAACAAAATTTATCCATTTCAAATAAATAAAATAAAGTTAAATAAAAATTCAATTAAAATAATTACAAAATATAGGGTTGTTACACTCTCCCCCACTCAAAACTTTTCGTCCCCGAAAAAGAATGAGGTACGGGAAAGCACAGAAAAGATAGAAATGAAATAAGATTAAGACAAGGTGATAAGAAGATTGAGATTATACCTGATAACTGTTGTTATAGGTAAGTTTAACAAGGTGGAGAAGATCTTTTCAAGACCCTCTAGAATCAAGAACACAAGCACGAAAAAGGTGGATTCAAAATGAGTACCAAAGATTATCAAAGATCATATGAAGATTTCTAAGCAGAAAGATTATAGAAAGATGTCTATACCAGTCTGAAGCAAGATAAGGAAAATAAGGACAACCAAAAGATAGTTTGAAAAAAACAAAATAAGATAATAAGTTGGAAACCATGGAAATTTCAAAATAGATAATTAATTTTTACACAAGTTAAATAAATCTTAACTATCTCAAATTTTATTATCTTATTTTCTAATCATCTTAAATTAACAATTTCTAAGATCGTGTATTTGAAGAATAATCATTCATTATACTCATAATGTACTTAATAAATTTAATTCTTCTTTATTTCTACTTAAAGTTAAATTTATTCCTCTCAATATATTTTATCACTTATGTTAAATATACTTACACTTATTATAACTGCTTTATTTTATTCTTAGTTCTTTTAACATCATTTTATTGTAAGTTATTCAATTACCCTTTATTATATTTACCTCTTTTAATCATTTAATAACTAAAATTTAAGTCTATAATATTTATTATAACCACTCAAATTTTATTTATAAAATCTTTTTATATTGTATATTATCCAATTACATTGTTAACTTTTGAAAAATTAAGGTAAGATATGTTGAATGCAATTGTATTATACAATTAAATCATTTCATGCTTGAATATTCATCCAAATTTTGATTTTTGTTTTTTTATAATTGAAATTATTCTTTAAAATAAAATTTAAGAATTTAATTTTCGATTTCTTCAAACCATTTAGAGATAAATAAATGTATGTACATAATTTATCAAATCAAATTTAAATCATATATCTATACCTATTATAAATCAAGTCATATTTTAGAAATTCAAATCAATTTTATTTCCCGAAACAAAGCTGTAGCAAGACTACAGAGCGGTCTCTTCACTTCGAAATTCGAAAATGAATGTCGATGATGCTGCAGTCATCACCGAAATTATTTCCCAGCGACAAAGAGAAGGGCACTAATTTTAAACTTTAAAATTCCTTGGGAACAAATTTCTACTAGAAAATACTTTAAATAATATACTTTAAAGCTTAAACACCAGGTTTGAAACCATCAGAAATTAAATTCTCAAATTTCTTGTTTTAAATTCATTACAGTTCTCAAATCAATTTATGAACAACTAGTTATAAATTCATTTATAGAATAGTAAATGATAAATCAAGTATTATCATTTCAAATAATAAATTTAAGTCAAATTTTTTTAAGTTCCATAAATTTACTTATATTTCAAAATTTATTTGATTAACCAAATTTAAAAATAATACCTGTCAGTTTTTTCTGTCAAAGTGTTTTAGAAATCCTATCGATAGCGTTGATCAGACGAATCGATCGGAAACCCAAATCAACATCAACAACTCAAACAACACAATATATAAAACAAAACATAGATATACAAGTACAATTCAAAATGTTTGGAAGAATATATTGGAAACAAAAGACAAGCTGATTAATTAACAGAGTAGGGAAATGTGTAAGCTTAAGTAAATCGCGGGCAACCTTAACCGGGTCAACCGTGACTTAAAGAATAAGATCAATGTGGATTTTTTTGGGTAATCTACATTCGATCTCAAGAGATAGAGTTTGGAATAACAAAAGATATTGGCATCTAAACCGAGGATAGATATAAATCTCTGGTGAATCGATGCTAATTGTAAAGGAGTTTCCCCCCTTTACAATTCAATTTGAAATTGGCGAGACCGCCGACTCACTAAAAAGATCATTCAAAGCGGAGTTATGGGATACTCCAGAATTAAAAGAAGGTGAATAGTGAGGGACACGAATGGATTTTGGAACCGCAGGGAACGTTCCAAAATTCAAAGGAATCGAGTCAAAAGGAAGAGATTCAAACTCGAATGAAAGTGATTCTACAAATAATTTACCTTATATTCTAAGTTTTGCCTCAAAGCCAAAGCTATGATACCAAATTGTAACAAACAGGTATTTTCAACAATTCGCATCCGCACATGTCGAACTTGAATTGCTCAAAATACCACGTTGTAAATGAAATTTGGCAAATCTCAGAATATACAGTAATTAAAATCACAGATCATAGACATAGAGTAATAATAGTGCAGCGGAAGTAAAAGAAATAGTAGTTCATGAAGCTACTATGTAAATATATCAGAGTTACATAAGATACAACAGAAGAAATAAAGTACAAAAGAAGTCTCTAGATGATATCCAAGTACAAAAATGAATACAACACAGGGATCAACAAGATAACTGGAAGTGAAACAGATAAAACTAGACAAGCAGATAACCTCCAGCGATTCCAAATCTCCAGAAAGTGGAAATCCAAATCTGTGAATACTTAGGCTGACCCGAGCGTAAATAAAAATACAAACACTCGAGTCAGGACATACATACTTATGTAATGTAAACCAACTCAAGTGAACTGTAGTAAAAGTACAAGTAACCTAAAGGATGCTTGGGACCACCCATCCTCTAAGGATCCGTTAAACTATGTACTATGTAGTAATATTGTGCTATTACGATAATGTCTAACAGTAAAATAAACATACTTTTAAATAGAGTTAAGGCTTCACATTTTCCACCTTAACACAAATAATGCCAATGGTCTATACAATACCTGCATATCTCCTGATCGGGAGACTACGAGAAGATACTGCATAGGTACGACACAAATAGAAACTCGTAGTAAAGGCTCGATATGGTAGGTGACACGGCACACAAGGTAATGCCAGGGTAGATATACCAATTACGCACACGGGCTGGTGGTAACGCAGCAGCCACATACGCCCACCTCGGAACACATTCCAAAAATCAGAGGGGCGCCCAAACAATCACAAAAGCAATAGAATGGTATCAAAGAAATGTGTCCGACCAGAGGAGCTACCCCTTTTGGCCCGAGATCTCTCCTGTTTCAGCCACCTTATGCCAACTCACGAGAGTTGGGTCCACGTAATATACCTCAAGAACGTCGTCACCATCCTACTTCATTCTGGAATCTCCACCGCGTACACAGTTGTCAAAGTGGGTTTCGGTATCGACAGAGAGTATGCCCATATCTGATCCCGGTCTCTTTGCCAACCAATCGTTATTATAACCCGTGGTTATAACTTTAAAATAATATTTTATACTTCAAAATAAAATATCCATTCAATCCAAACCTTATCAAAATAAAGATTTAATCATTTCTAAACCATTTTAATACATTAAAATATCAACATACCATATCTTTCAAATTCAAATATTTATCAAAATAAATATCAAGTCATTTCTAATCATTTCAATATATTAAATCATCATATCTTTCAAAACTTCCTTTCAAATCATTTTAATATATTAAAATATCATATCCTTTAGAACTTCATTTCCAAATTATTTTAAAATCAAAATATCATATCTTTCAAAACTTCATTTTTAAATCATTTTAATATCAAAATATCATATCTTTCAAAACTTCATTTCAAAACATTTTTAATATCAAAACATCATATCTTTCAAAACTTCATTTCAAAACATTTAATATATATATCAAAATATCATATCTTTCAAAAGCTTCAATTTCAAATCATCATGTAAGTTCAAGTCCAAATATTCAACTTTAAATACCTTTTAAATTCAAAGATATCATTCTATTAGTATCATTTCAAGTCACCTTTTAAATAGTTTATATTTCAATCAAAATAATTCATTTAAACCATTTAAAAGTGTAATTATTATACTTTCAAATCAAGTATTCAATTTCCAAAGTTTTAAACCATTATAAGTTCATTTACTAAGTTAAAACCATAAACATTGAAAATTTCAACCCTTCACAGCATTCAGAAAAAACTGCTGAAAGTTATACTTGAAAACATTTCAATTTAAACCATTTAAATATTATAAAAATCATATTTTAACAATTAAAGATGTTCATTAAAATACTCTTTTAATTAATGATTTTTATAAAGCAAAGCTTTACAGAAAAATCCAAATTTTCAATAATTTCACTTAACAAATTCAATTGTACAATTTTTCCATTTTTACATTTGAGACCTTATTAACACTTACATTTTCAAATTTCCATTTCACAAATTAAAATAAATTTCCAATTTATTTAATTAACTTAAACCTTTAAACAAAACCAAATTCCACATTTCCAAATCAAGTTGTATTTTAAAATTTCACTTTTAAGCATTCATTTACTTAACCATTTTAACTCAAAGAAAACTCAATAATCATTCAAATTCAAATCAAATTATCATATTTACCATTATCCAAATATAAGTAAATTTCCATTTTATTTATATAACTTAAAATTCCCTTTTTAAACCAAAACCCAAATTTCCGGACTTTAAGTTATATTTCAATAACTCAACTTAACCATTTATTTGTTAACATTTTCCACTTATACAAAAATCATAAATCCTTTATTTAAAACACTTTAAAATCTATTTAAATCAAATTATCATAAATTTACATTTAAACCACTTAAAATTTTATTTATATAACTTAAATGTCATTTTAAAAGCCAAAGTCCAAATTTCCAAATTTAAGTTATATTTCAAAAATTCACTTTTTACCATTCATTTGAATTATATTTTTAACTTCTAGAAAAATCCAAAATTTCTTTATTAAACATTAAAAATCCAATTTAAATCAAATTTCATAATTTTTCACTTTTAAAAATATTTAAAATATTCAAAATACTTTATAAAATATAACCACGGGCCTATATATAGTTTTCTAACCTAGGTCAAGTGATACAGATATATATCATTTCAATCCGCAGTTTAAAAAGAAAAATCCGGGTTCTATCATTTCAAACCCGCAACCCCAAGTTAAAATAAAATAAATAAAAACCGTTCAGGCCTATCATTTCAGCCCACAACGATCTTTCCTTATTCTAAAGTCCGTTCGGGTATGTATCATTTCAACCCATAGTGAATCTAATCTACAGGGAACTTGCAGTGTGATAAACAGATATAAATGAACAGTTAACAACATATATAACCAACAGATGATATGACATGAAATTTAACAGGTTTAACATCATATATAAATAATCATAGGCAGTTATAACATCATATATTTTTCTCTATACGTTCAGTTGTTGTTGTTTCACAACTGCATAAGTATAAATGTCGTGTGAGCTTTACTCACCTCTTTGTGCTGGAGATAGTGAATCAAATGACACAAACAGATTCCCAAAGGCACGATGACACAACAATAGATTCAAGTGGATGATAACCAAGCTTATGATCTTGTCACAACCCATAAACAAAACCAAAGTAAAGTTATAATTCAATACAACATTAAATTGAAATAACTTTGGAATGAAAAACAATTTGAGTGAAACACTTTTTGCCTTGCTTTCTAGGTTATTTTGCATGGCCTAGGGATGCATTAGGCTCTGGTTTGGACAAGGTTTGGCTTAGGTTTGAACATGGGAATGCATGGCTAATAGGGCACAGATGTAGAGGAGGTTACAACATAGGGATATGAAGGGACTAGGCAACATAGAGGAGTTTTGGGTCACTATTGGCTCGGTCTATGGAGGAGATGGTGGAGGTATTAGGCCAAGCAAAGCAAGAGAACAAGGCAAAAACATAGAAAAAGAAGAAGAAAAGCATAAAAGATGAAGCCATTACCAAAAGAATTCTCTCAAGCCGTGAATGAGAATGAAGGAAGTATTTTTTTTACATGAAAAGTAAATGAGATACACGGCTAAACAAACAAATTTACACGGTCAAAGAATAATTAATGAGGAGTTAAAGAAAATGAAAAGTCTAGAAAGTGAAAATCCAAAAGAAAAGGAAGAGTCTTTGCCTCTTCAAATTTCCATTCTCTTTAAAACAAATAAAACAAAAATAGTTCAACACATGCTCTTAAAAACCGAAACCAAGTGAAATAATATGAAAATAAATAATAAAATTTAAAGAAAATAGAAAAACGATAAAAGAAATTGCTTAAAAATCCAAAACAGTGTTCAGAAATTACAAATAAATCACCATTGACTTTGGAAAATTGTTTACTTCATTTTAAAAATATTCTAAAACAAAATTTGAAATAAAATGATTTTTAAAAAAATTTAAAAGTGAAATAAATAATTAAATTCAGAGAAAGTCGCAAAAGAATTGAAGAAATTGTTTAAAAATAGTAGCCAGGACATGAAAATTTCAAATAAAATACCATTGGCTCTAGAAAATTTCTGTTTCACTTTAAAACGAATAAAATGTCAAATTAATAAATAAATGAGGAAAAAAATAAAGCGGGAATGAGAATAAAATAAGTTCTTAAGAAAAATATAAAGATAAATAAAGAATTACTTTAATTAATTGAAACATGGAATTAAAATTTACAACATAATACAACTGACATTGTAAAATGTCAATTACATTTTCAAAAATGTTTTAGAACCAAAATATATAAAATACATGTTATTTTACCCATATAAACATAAATTAGACATTACATGACCAAATAAAATATTATTTATATAATTTAAAATAAACAGTTTTGTTAAATACAGCAAATTTCATTCAATAGTTAAAAAGGCACAACTTTCACATTATAAATCAGATTTCAACGAAATGAAAAGCAGTGTTCTTAAAATTATATTTACTTTCATAATACAAGATAAAAATTCAAAGTTTCAAACTTTCAAATTTTAAATTTAAAAGTCAAAATTGACCATATTGACCAAAATACATTTTTTTTTTGTAAAATATTCTTTTTAATCATATTTGGAATTCTAATTCTCATCAAAATCAAAGTTTATATTTAAAGTAACAAAATTTATCCATTTCAAATAAATAAAATAAAGTTAAATAAAAATTCAGTTAAAATAATTACAAAATACAGGGTTGTTACATCCTTTTTCTCAATGGCAAACAAACCCTAAAATTCACAACCCAGTTTCAATTCAAAATACAACTTCAGAAATCAAACTCCACAAACTATATCGAATTATATATGGTTTTGAAACTCTCGACGAGCGCAAGTCAAATATATGATTCGTTTTTCAATCTAGGTTTCGGTGTGGCCGGAAATCGATGAACTATTCCCGATCGTTCATTGGATAGCGTCTCGTTCAACGGTGGATCTTCGATTTGGCTGCGATTGGATGGTACCGTGGTGGAGAGCACGAAAAACGGGGTTGATCCATGTGGCCATTATGGTCTGGAACTACCGTGAGTTGGCCAGAAAGAGGTTCAAAGTGCCGGCGGCGAACTGGTCTGGATGACGAACGGAGTGGGCAGCGAAGCCCTACCGTGTGCGGCTCGTGATGGCGAGGTGAAGGGAGGAGGCCAATTTGGTTGCAGCAGCTTAGTGACGCGGTGGTTGGTTGTTGATCGAAGGCGGCTATATCGAGCTAGGGTTTCGAAACCCTATGGAGGTCGTGCACGTGAGTCGTGCTGATGTGGTATATATATATATATATATATATATATATATATATATATATTATATAATGTTATTTATTTATTTATTTAAATTTTGTTTTCAAATCTTCTAACTTTAATAACTTTCACATACGAGGTCCGATTCATACGCAGTTTTCTCCGCTAGGATCGTATCGAAATTCTAGACATTTTGACGTAAGTTTGGACGGATTTTGAGATTGTTTGAATTTTGGATTTAAATTGGATTTAAATTGAATTTAAATTCAAAAGATGAGTGTTTTAACCCACTCACAACTTCTAAATTTTCTTATGTTTGTTAAATTGATTTACGATGTGATTAAAAATTTATTTATGACTGTTTGGTATATTTTGAACCATCATCTTAGTTTATTTGAATTTATTTGGATAAAATACTTATTTAATTCATTATTGAATATAAACTGCCAGTAAATACCTGTTATTTATTATATGTTCTATATTGATGTTATTGATTGAATTTGATGCTGATTGTGATAAATGTTTGATGATTGATATTGGATAAATGAATGTTGTATTTTATATTGTTATAAACTGCAAGTTTGTTATGGATTTGTATTTCATTCGAGATTGCGGTTTGAAATGATACGTAACCGTATTTATATTTTAAATTGCGGGTTGAAATGATAAATATCCATATCACTTGACCATAGGATAAAAAATTATATACAGACACCGTGGTCTATATATATAAATATTTTTGAAATGGTTTCCATGGTTTTGTAAAGAAATATATGGTTTTATATAAATATTGATTTTAGATATATAAATGTTATTTTATCCTTGATTTTAAGCTATGTATAATTTGTTTTGATATAGAATAAGCTTAATAATAAGTTTGATTTCTATTGAAGATGATATGGTTAAGTATTAAGATTATATTTTAATATAGAGTTTATAATGATTTAAATATATTAAGGTTGGAAGTTAAATTTGAGATTTATTTCAAAACTGAATTTATTTCAGAATTAAACTCCAATAAGTTCGATGTGAAATTTATTAAATTTGAAATTTTAGAAGGTATGATTTCTATAACTTGATTTTGGTTTAAGGTGAATTAAATGAATATTTCAAGTATAAATAAATTGAAGGAATTAGTTATTTGTAATTTGAGTTTTATTTAAATGATAGTGGATTTATTATGTAAAATATCTCAAAACTAAATAATAGAAAATTGAATGGTTGAATCGTAATTACCAAACTTAGTTTTGAAATTGTTGAATACGTAAAGTTTGAAATATATTGAATTTGAAATGGTTTATTATGTGGATCGAATCTGTTTTGAAATCGATAAAATTTGGAATAGTTTATTAGAAAACTGAATCGTTTATGATTTGAAATTTGGTTAAATTAAAATTTAGAAATTCGAGTTGTTTTGGAATTGATTTGTGAAATTTAAGAAGCTATTTTATTTTATAAAGTATACTAATATTTAAACCATTTAAGTGGTGAAGTTATGTTTTAAAGTTATGAGTTTCCAAGTATTATGATTTGAAAGTGTTATACTTTAAGTGTTTTGATTTTGAAGTGTTATAACTTTGAAAGTGCTATGATTTTGGAAAAAGGATATATTTGAAATAAAAATGATGTTATATTGATTTGGGTTTTTATAAAGATGATATCATATTGATTTCGTTTTTGAAATGGAAATGATATCGTATTTATATGGTTTTGAAATGGATATTATATTCTGGTTTTGAAGTATAATTATTTTGAAATAACCGCGGTGTTATAATAACGTTTGGTTGTTAAAGACACCGGGATCGGAAGTTGTCATACTCTCTGCCAACTCTGAAAACCACTTTAATAACCGTGTGCGCAGTGGAGATTCCAGAATGAAGTAGGATGGTGACAGTATTCCTTTGAGGTATATACGTGGACCCGGCTCCTGTGAGTTGGCATAAGGTGACTAAACAGGAGCGATTGACGGGCTAAGAAGGTAGCGCCTTTTATCGGAGACACTCCTTCGATACCATTCTATTACTTTGTGATTGATTGGGGCACTTTAGATTTTGGGGGTGTGGCTCGAGGTGGACGGTAGTAGCTGCTACGCGTTACCACCGGTTCGGAAGCGTAATTGGTATATCTACCCTGGCATTGTCTAGTTGTGCCGTGTCACCTACCCTAGCGTGTCTTGTGCGAGTTTGATTTGTGTCGTACCTATGGAGCATCTTCTCATGGTCTCCCGATCAGGAGGTATGCAAGTGTTATGTAGACTATTGGCACTATTTATGTGTTAAGGTGGAAAATGTAAAGCCTTAACGCTATTTTAAAGTAAGTTTATTTTACTATTAGACATTATTATAATAGCGTATATTACTACATAGTAAATAGTTTAACGGTTCCTTAGGAGATGTAAATCCCGAACATCTCTTAAATTACTGCACTCATGTTTGACACTGGATAGGTGATGTTAAATCCCGTAAACATCTCTGACGCCGTTCCACTCATATTGTTTACCATTGATTTAACTTACATAAGATCTTTTAGTTCTGACTCGATTATTTTGTCTTTTCAATTCGCTCGGGTCAGTCTGAGCATTTCAAGATTCAAAGACTTTATTTCTGAAGGACGAAGACGAAGATTGTATTACTATTTTTTATTATATTATTGCACTGCATTTATACTGTTCCGCTGCATTGTTATTAATTATTCTCTGGTATGTGTAACTCTGATTCTATATTGTATTAGTATAATCAAATGTTTTGTAAAACAACTTTATGAACTGTTTATTTGATTATTATATTTTATCGTTCCGCTGCAAGATTCTGTTTTGTTTTTTCTTTCTCTGCTTTTTCTTATTCACCCCGATAATAATCTGCCCTTCTATATGGTTTGAGTCTGACGTGTGTGGTTTATCGTCGATTTAAAACGTATAGAAAGACAGGATTTTAAATTTGGTATCAGAGCTTTGGTTTAGCGATAAACCTTAGCTTTGTGGGGTCTGACTCTTTATTAATAGGGTAGTAATACCCTATGATGAGTCGCTGAGTGTATGTATACGAGAGAGCGTATTTGTTAGTGTTATAAAAGGTTTTAATATTGTTTTAATTTGTTCCATTTTGTATTTATAAATTCTTGTTGGTGCATAGGACGCTACGACAAATAGGGATTTCTAAACACTTAATAGGACAGACCGACACAGTATTTGTTTTGAAATATAGGTAAATGAAATAATTTTGCCTATTATATATTTTGTATATAAATTAATAATTTTACAAATGATACACTTGGTCGTAATATATATTTGTTGGCAGGTAGTGAAATTTATAAATATTGGTTGTAAAAAAATAAATAAAGTAAAGTTGGAAATTTAGAACTTAAGTTCCGGGGTTTCGAACTTTCTTTCAATAATTTTGGGATATAATAATAATATTATTAGAAGTATTTTCTGATTTAAATATTTCAATATGATTTGAAAGAATTGTTTTAAAGAAATTTTGAAAAGAAATAAGTTCTGTACTCCCCTCTCTGTCGCTGGAAAATAATTTCGGTGATGAGTGCACGCATCATCGACATTCAATTTTGAGTTTCTAAGTGGGAGGGCCACTGTAGTAGTTTTACTGCAGATCTATTTGGATAAACAAATGTAAATTTTTAATTGTTTAAATATAATTGGATATAAATTGTAAGTGTATGCATCTATCTGTTATTTTAAATGATTTGAAATTAATCTCGGTATTTAGTTCTTAAGTTTCTATATTAATAGTTTCAATTATTGAAGTGGAATGGAACATAAGTAATTAATAATTGAAACCTCTAAAGGAAATAAGAGATTTAATGCTAAGTTATAAATAAAATTAAAAGAAAGTTGAAATATGTAACCTAAAGACAAAAGATATGATTATTGAACGTCTAACTTATTAAGAGGGATAAGATAAACTTGTATAATTTTCAACTACGTCCTTAAAGCATATATATAACTTGCCAAATATTAAAAGTTGTAATGTTTAATAAAAAAATGTAATGGAAATTGTATGAGTAAATGTATGTTATGATAGCGTTCAATAAATTGCTTTTATTTGTAAGAATTGATGTTATAAGGGTTATATACTTAAGTTGTAATTTGGAAGGTTGTTGTAATTAAATGTGATAGATAAAGGGATCACTGTAAATAAAAGATTTTAAACTTAAGTTAATGAAATTGTTATGCCAAGTAACTGAATTGAACATGAGTATTATTAATAAATGAAATGAAGTTAGTAAGTAATGAATGAAATAAGTGAAATAAACATTGAATCAATGGATGGAAATGAAAATTTGCAAGAAATAAATGTAGATTAAAAGATAAATCATCATATGAAAAGGAAATGAAACAATAAATGTTGTGAAATGAAATTAATACGAATGAACTTAATTTATGCTTGGAATTGTTATTTGTTTTGTTTATGGTTGTTTGGGCAAGGATACTTTAAAATTGTTTGGATGTATGAATAATCTATTTAGTTTCATCTAAGACTGTTGAGTAAATGGTGCACTTAGTAGTTTATTTTTCTTTCTGTACAATTTAAAGTTTTAAACCCGAACAACTATTTTTTTTGTTTGAGATGAATGGCTAATTGGTTGTGTTGATTTTTCATGATGATTGTATATACTTGCAAGTGATTGTTGTTTATATTGATTTGTTTGTAATTAATTGAAACAACTTTAAATATTTCATTTTATATAATTATTAATTCTTTTTGGATTATATAAGTGAAATATAGGTTATGGAAGCAATTGCTACTGCTTTTGGTTTCATAAAATAAGTGTTAATTGCCCGACAAATAGGTAAATTTTCGGATTATGGTTTTATTGCGCTATTATATTGCTTTTCCTGTATTGAGATACATTATTTGGAAAATATATGTTATATATTATTATATTTGATATTATATTTTCTTCCGAGCCTCCCCGTACAAAGGAGACTCTGTCGAAATTTTTCGTGAATTTTGGACTTAGAAAATTTTCGAAAATATTTTCCAAACTTTATTAGTTGAGTATAAAAAGATTTAATGGTCATAAATTGGTATATTTTATTTAAATTACTTAGTTTTGGAAATTTATTTGTTTTAAATTAATACTTTAAGTAAGATATATTGATTACTTAATTCATCTTTTCCCTTCTTTTTCTTTTTCAGGGATGAAAAATTTTGAGTGGGAGAGAGTGTAACGATCCATAATTTTGATGTTTAAAATTGTTAATTTAATAAGATTTTGGTAATTAAATCAGGAATAAATAAAAATTTGTAATTTGTTAATGAATTAATAATGGGAATGAAATATAAGAATGTTAATGCAAGTTAATAAATAACTAATTTAGTGCAGTCCCAATTAATTGAAACAATTGTAAGGTTATAATTGATTGTAAATAGTAAATTAGGAAATAAATTCAAAGTTATATTAACTGATGAAATAATACTCAATAAACTGTATTTTTATAAAGTCAATGTTAGATAAGTGATTATAATATTTGTTGTTGATAATAAAGTATGAATGGGATTAAATTAGGCAAATGGTGATAATCATTACTTGTTTACCTACTTATTTAATTTATTTAATTAGATTTAAATCCATTGCAGTTAAACTAAATAAAAAAAACTACATTAATATGAATTTAGTTGATGACTGTAAAAATATTAGGGCAATTGGATATATAGTAATTTATCCATAAGATAATGATTGATTGAATAGAAAGGAATGGAAATCAAGATTTATTAATTTAAATTTAACAATTGGATTAATCGAAAATTAATGAAATTTAATATTTAAATATTACGAAAATAGAAACTAAGATGAAATCGGGAAATATTATGTTCCAAGATTTAGGACAATGTTAGTTATATCCTTATTATAATAAAAGACGTGAATAACAAGGTTTAAAAATTTAATAAATGGATTTTTGGGAATTTTAATTTATAATTTCTAAATTTAATGAAATTGAAATTAAACACTGAAATTGATAGATTAATCAACTTTAATTTGACATCTAAATTTGTTTAAATTGTTGTAATTGTTTAAGAAATCAAAAATGATAAGATTTGTTAATTATGGAATTGAAATTGAAAAAGGGATTTAATTAATTAATATTAATTTATTTAACTAACTGAAAAATAGCTATTTTGGCCACTGACTCGGATTTCAACGAAACTAGTTTCATCGGAGCCGTAATGATGAATTATTATAGGATTTCAAGTTTCGTATGGATCGGACTTGTCGTTTGATCGTACTGGCTCGAAACGCCTAGAAAATCAATTTATTGAAATCAATTTTAAATAACCGGATTTTGCATAACTTCTTCATACGATGGAATTTGAACTTAAAACCTGTTCCATTGATTTTAAAATATTCAAAAACATCTTTTTTGATATATGGGTTGACCCATTTTCGTTCCGGAGTCGAAACGGACTTTTCGGGTCGTTATCGTTCAATTTTCCAAACCAATCAAGCCCATTTGTTTCTATTGTGTTCTGCCTATATATATGTGATTATAAACCCAATTAGCCTTTCTATTTCTCATTTCTGTACGTACAGAAATTTGCGTTGCTCCTCTTTATCAATGGGAGACAAACCCTGAAATTCACAACCTAGTTTCATGTAACGTTATCGATTTTTCGTTGCCGAAAAACCGAATAGTTAGGGTTTTTAAAAAGAATTTAAGAAAAGAAAAAGAGAGAAAGAGAAGATAAGAAGATAGAAAATAGAGAATAGAAAATATCTAGAAAAATAGAAACGGAAAGAAACAACAGAACAACAACAGAATCTCACAATTCGCAGCGGAACAACATATAATAATAAATGAATAATCTTTAAACAAAGAACTATATCAGTTATTACATTTTATTACATTTCATTACATCATATCATCAGAGTGTACAACATCATACAACAACAAACAATGCAGCGGAAAAAGAAATACTATATACTAGTACTACGCCATGCCATCCAGCTTGCCTCCAGCAACTCCAGAATATCCAGAATATCCTGATAAACCTAACTCTTAACTGCCCGTGTGGAAAATTTGTGGGCACCCAGAGTTTAGGAAGGAAAACAATAAACTCCGAGTCAGTCATGTGACTGGTGTGAGAACTCAAAACAGTTTATTTATCTTTAAAATCAAAATAGGGAATATTTTTTTAATTCAATTCGCAATTCTTTTAAAAATGAGACTACCATAAGGCCTCCCGCACACACACACATGCAAACGCAGAATCGGAGGAGATTTCTCCTTATGATAGTCAAAGATGCTTGATACGCATTTAAAATAACATTTGATATTATTACTAGTGCATAGTGTAGGAAAAATTATTTCGAAAGTAGAATATAAATCTTAGCCAACATACGACCATTATCGTATGCCTACTATAGCTACCATCCAAACAGTGTTGCGACACCATAAGTGAATGATAGGTCCTACAACTAATACCGTACAAGTTTCGTATTGGGAATTGGATTTCCAACAAATGGTCAAGCCAAGGAACTTCCCATTGCCACATGAGAATGCCTCTGGATGGACATCCCCGAGAACCAAACCGGATCTCTACCAACACAAGGCCGGGTTACCACTAACTGAGTAACAACTGACCGAATATGCCATCCTCCGGTCCTTTGGGACCTTTATCCGAGAGCTCTCTAATCAATTCACACAATCATAATAATAAAGTGTTTCAACATGAGTAAGTATCTGGGCTCCATACCATGATACCACCCTTTTCCAGAAGGAAATGCACATATCCTAAAGGGCGCTAACCCTCATAACCTTGCTGCATCTTTCCCGTTTTGACCATTTTCGGGATGTGATGCTCGACGAAGTCACGTCCACAAAAACATACTTTATACAAAAGCCATGCTTTGGGTCAACAAATGATCAACACAATGATCACCAAGATAGACGATCAAACAAATGATCCTATCTCAAATAATCAACACAATGATCATTTCAGCAACACTCAGCATGTCACATTACCAAATTGGGAATATATCGCTGATAACTTCAACTATATAACCTCTGAGCTCGTACGTCTCAGAGAAGGGTGTTAAGCTAAAAGAATAAATTCTCCGCCACCAACAGAAATATATTTGAAAGAAATCGGCTTTATATCTCAATTTGTAATGTCAGACATACAATCCATACAAGTCTGTTCCGGGATCGAACAAAACCGAAGGCACTTACAAAGAAGTCCTTGCAATCCGGATATCCACAATCCTGATCGGATTTCCCATCACTTATGGAATCTCTATACCAGGAGCTACCCAGTGCAGAGACAATCGACAGGTCATCCTATCGCTCTCGCAAATACCGATCTTCAACACCGATCTTCAAATGCAATTCACAACGACGTATCACATATTCGGAATGGGTTATACGACCCCATGGTCCTTTCCCGGTTAACCCGAATAGTGAGCGCTTATTCAAAAATAAGTGTGGCATTCAAATTCAAACAAATCACATCAAATACCCATTCAAAGGGAAATATTGATAGTCGGTTATTGAACTATCAATTGATATGCACACATCACCAGATTCCAAATAATTTTCCAAATTATTTATTTTCCAAAATATCTTTACAAGATATATAATTTCAATACTTCAAAAATAAATCAATATTTATTTTTAACAAATTCCATTTTTTATTTATAAATTCCATAGTGAATTTATATTCTAAAATATCCATGAATATATGACTTCAATTCAATTTCTAATATTCATTTTCAATTTATCTTCAAAAAGATAAATTCTCAACATATTCACTTTATATTGGAAAACATTTCCATACTTATTAAATAAGTAATTCACAATCTTTTATTTTCAACACTTGGAAAATATTCAATATACTTAAATTGAATTAAGTATATATTTCATTCTTTAAGGAAATCATTCTCTTAAACATATTTATTTGGGCCAAAACGAATGTTGTGTAAAACATCGTTACGACAACCCAAAATCACTAGTATAGGGATTCGTAATTAAAATAGATATATAAATCCCAATACTATTCAAACATTTCCTTTCGGAAATCATTTACTATAACAACAGTGTTATAGTCTACCATTTCCTTTTATTTCTCGAAAACGTCTATTTCAACAATAAATGTTGAAATCTATGGTTTCGAATCTTCACATGTTTAAAAACATCGTTAGATCGTTTTAATTCTATTTAAAATATCCCTTCTAAACATTTTCTTTAACGTGTTATTCACTATTCAAAAACGTGAATATACTTCGTTAACAAATTTCATCTTTTCTATTCATTTTACTTTAAAGGATTATTCACTATCTAAAATGTGAATATAACTCCATAAATAAATTATAACAATTTACTTATCAAAATAAGTCGTTTGCGGATTTATAAAGCAACGTTTATAAATTCCATTCCTATTTATTTCATAACAACTTCCTTTTATAAATATCTTTATTAACCTATTCCAGTTTATAACTCAATTATAAACTAAAAGTTCATATTATAAGTTAAATACTTATAGTTTATTCGTTTGCAAAAATCGTTCCTTTGAACTTCATAATTATAAATCTTATAACTTATAAGATTTGTTTATTTATCAAAACTCCATTCTTTCAATAACTTTATAAATTTTCTAAACCTACTGTTTATAAAATTTCATTTATAACTTCACTGTTTATAATCCTGTAGATTTCATTCATTTACTAAATTCATCTTCACTTCGTTCAAACACTTATAAAAACTCGTTTTATAATGTCTATATTTCAATTTATAAATATCCATTTATAAATCTCTTAATATAAATCAATTTATATTATTCTTTAAAACGTCTTTAAATTCCTTTAAAAACTTCATCATTTTTGATTTATAAAATAATCAAATTTTATAAATCCTATATTTAAACTTTTAATAATAAATTCAAAAATCCAGTTTAAACTATTTTATAAAATCATTAATTCATATTTCTCAAAAATCAGCTTTTAACTATATTTCCCAAAAATCATAATTTTTATAACATTAAAAATTATAACGTTTATTTATTTAAAATGGGTCAATTCCAAAAATATTTTATAAACATATTCTTTCAAAAATCACTTTCAAAATTCCAAATTTGGTCCAATGATGCTACACACCAAATAGTCAATCACGACTACAACGACATCATATATCAATATGATAATCCATCAAATATCAAAATATCTGAAATCAAATAAAAACTGTTGAGGAATCCAGTTGGATCCCTCCAACCTGTTTTCCTGCATCCAAAAACATTAGCACAATACCAATTTCGCTCCAGTACGAAATTATCGCGGTATATGTTTTTATTAAATATTATCCGCTTAATAACGGCGCAATAGGGTCTCATCCGCTAAAAAATACGGGAAATCAACAACTGCAATATATACATATGCCAATATATATATATTGATATTATATATAATACCAATTTCACTGTTTATGAAATATTCGCGGTATATGTTTTCATTAAATAACATCCGCTTACTAACGGCGTATAATGTCTATTTTAACAATCAATAGATAACAATCATCATTCAAACATGCATTCAAATATTTTAAATCTAACTATTTAAAATAAAAATCGAAACTGATTCGATTGTGTGAGAAGTTCTCACCTTGATTTCAATTTCGTTTTAGCGATTTATTTCGAATAAAATTAAACGGACGTTTAATTTTATCCAAAATTCTCACTAACTCCAAACGACTCCAATCCAACTCCATCGCGTAGTGCTCGTCCATACGATTCCAACGCAACTGGTTTCGCGCGTTTTCGACCTCGTATGAAAAAGATATGGGTTTTACAAGTTTTACACAAATTTATATAAACAAATTCAACATAAATTTTAATATTATAAACCTATTCAATTTATCACCGTAGATCCCCCAACCTGCAAATCACGGCCATCCATCATTTCCTTCCCCAATTCCATCTTCACGCACGCAAAAAGCTTCCAGGCAAAATACTTTCTGCCGAACCCATATAGTTGAAAACTAGGGTTGAATCTTGCAACTCCAACACTCGATTAAAACTCGATCAAGATGCGCCATGTCGAAGCCCTCCACGACCTTCATACTCGGCCTGACCATGGTGGCACTCGGCCCCCCATAGTACACGAACGACGTGCATAAACTCGACGCCTTCATCTCCATTTTCCCGTTGATCCACTCAACTATTTTCGATCATGACCGTTCACATCGTAGATCTCACTACCCTCTACCACTTTCATGTTGAAAGATTGTCGAATCGTTGCACGGATTTGAAGATATTTGGGGATGAATATGGGAAGATTTCGGCCGTTCAAGATGAAGGTGGCGGCTGCGTTACAAATTAGGGTTTAGTTTTATATATATTTTTTTTTAATGAAGGGTGGGGCTATTTATAGAGTTTCGTTCGACACTATTCATCCGGAAATTCCGAACTCCGATTTACGTGCCGTAACCAGCGTTTCTAGGGTTTACCCCGCGTTCCGGACACAATGGAACAGGTTTCGAAAGCTAATTCGGACATCTGTGCGAGTTATGGCTAAAAACGTTCAATTTAAATTAAACCGATTTAAATCGATTCCTAGGCGTTTTAATTCGTACCGGACAAACGGTAAATCCAATTGACTTGAAATTTGAAACCTTACAATAATATCACATTACGGATCCGATGAAACTGGTTTCGTCGAAATCCGAGACTTTTTGAAAAATGGCTATTTTAACTCGCCAAATTTAAATTAAAAACAAATCGATGCGTTTCGAGCTGCCACGATCAAACGATAACTCCGATTGACACGAAATTTGAAATACGGTAATAACCAACTATTACGGATCCAATGGAACTGGTTTCGTTCAATTCTGAGACTGTTCAAAAATTGACTATTTTACAGTCGATTATTAAATATTAAAATATTCAATTTTCACAAATTAACTTTTAATTCGATTTTAAAAGTTCTAAAATATCATTCTAACTTCAACATGATAAAATAAAATTTTACTAATCATTTTCAATCATATTTAACCCAATTTTCAATTATTTCCATAATTAACATATTAAATTATCGATTTAATTATTCAATTAAATCCAATAATTCAAATAAAAATTTATTCGACTAATAAATTCACTTATTAATATTTAAAATTAATTAAATATTCAAATTTTAATTAATAAAAATCCTGGGTCGTTACATTTCAATTCAAAATATAACTTCAAAAATCAAACTCCACAAACTATATCGAATTATATATTGATTTGAAGCTCTCGACGAGCGTAAGTCAAATATATGATTCATTTTTCAATCTGGATTTCGGTGTGGCCAGAATCGATGAACTGTTCACGGCCGTTCATTGGATAGCGTCTCGCTCAACGGTGGATCTTCGATTTGGCTGCAATAGGATGGTACCATGGTGGAGAGCATGACAAACGGAGTTGATCCATGTGGCTATTGTGGTCTGGAACTGCCCTGAGTTGGCTAGAAAGGGGTTTAAAGTGCCGGCGACGAATTAGTCTGGATGACGAAGGGAGTGGACGGCGAAGCCCTACCATGTGCGGCCTGTGATGGCGAGGTGAAGGGAGGTGGCCGATCTGGTTGCAACAACTTAGTGACGCGGTGGTTGGTTGTTGATCGAAGGCGGATAAATCGAGCTAGGGTTTCGAAACCTTGTAGAGGTCATGCGCATGAGTCGTGCTGATGTGGTATATATATATTATATAATGTTATTTATTTATTTATTTAATTTTGTTTTCAAATCTTCTAACTTTAATAACTTTCACATACGAGGTCCGATTCACGCATGGTTTTTCTTCACTAGGATCATATCGAAATTCCACACATTTTGACGCTGGTTTGGACGGATTCTGAGACTGTTTGAATTTTGGGTTTAAATTGGATTTAAATTCAATTTAAATTCAAAAGGTGACTGTTTTAACCCACTCACAACTTCTAAATTTTCTTGTGTTTGTTAAATTGATTTACGATGTGATTAGAAATTTATTTATGACTGTTTGGCATATTTTGAATCATCATCTCAGTTTATTTGAATTTATTTGGATAAAATAATCATTTAATTCATTATCGAATATAAACTGCCAATAAATACCTGTTATTTATTATGCGTTCTATATTGATGTTATTGATTGAATTGGATGATGATTATGATAAATGTTCGATGATTGATATTGGATGAATGGATGTTTTATTTTGTATTGTTATAAACTGTAAGTTTGTTATGGATTTTTATTTCATTCGGGATTGCGGTTTGAAATGATATATAACCATATTTATATTTTAAATTACGGGTTGAAATGATAAATATCCATATCACTTGACCATAGGATAGAAAATTATATACAAACACCATGGTCTATATATATATATATATAAATATTTTTGAAATGATTTCCATGGTTTTGTAAAGAAGTATATGGTTTTATATAAATATTGATTTTAGATATATAAATGTTATTTTAACCTTGATTTTAAGCTATGTATAATTTATTTTAATATAGAATAAGCTTAATAATAAGTTTGATTTCTATTGAAGATCATATAGTTAAGTATTCAAATTATATTTTAATATAGAGTTTATAATGATTAAAAAAAATTAAGGTTGGAAGATAAATTTGAGTCTTATTTGAAATTGAATTTATTTAAGAATTAAACTCCAATAAATTTGATGTGAAATTTATTGAATTTGAAATTTTAGAAGGTATGATTTCTATAACTTGATTTTAGTTTAAGGTGAATTAAATGAATATTTCAAGTATAAATAAATTGAAGAAATTATTTAGTTATTTGTAATTTGACTTTTATTTAAATGATAATGGATTTGTGATGTAAAATATTTCAAAACTAAATAATAGAAAATTGAATGGTTGAATCGTAATCACTAAACTTAGTTTTGAAATTGTTGAATACGTAAAGTTTGAAATATATTGAATTTGAAATGGTTTATTCTGTGGATCGAATCTATTTTGAAATCGATAAAATTTGGAATAGTTTATTGGAAAACTGAATCGTATTGAAATTTATGATTTGAAATTTGGTTAAATTAAAATATAGAAATTCGAGTTGTTTTGGAATTGATTTGTGAAATTTAAGAAGCTATTTTATTTTATAAAGTATACTAATATTTAAACCATTTAAGTGGTGAAGTTATGTTTCAAAGTTGTGAGTTTCCAACTATTATGATTTGAAAGTGTTATACTTTAAGCGTTTTGATTTCGAAGTGTTATAACTTTGAAAGTGCTATGATTTTGGAAAAAGGATATATTTGAAATAAAAATGATATTACATTGATTGGGTTTTTATAGAAATGATATCGTATTGATTTGGTTTTTGAAATGGAAATGATATCGTATTTATATGGTTTTGAAATGGATATTATATTCTGGTTTTGAAGTATAATTATTTTGAAATGACTGCGGTGTTATAATAATGTTTGGTTGTTAAAGAGACCAGGATCGGAAGTGTCATACTCTCTGCCAACTTCGAAAACCACATTAATAACCGTGTACACGGTGGAGATTCAGAATGAAGTAGGATGGCAGCGGCATTCCTTTGAGGTATATACGTGGACCCGACTCCCGTGAGTTGGCATAAGGTGACTAAAACAGGAGCGATTGACAGTCTAAGAAGGTAGCACCTTTTATTGGACACACTCCTTCAATACCATTCTATTACTTTGTGATTGATTGGGGCCCTCGTGATTATGGGGGTGTGGCTCGAGGTAGGCGGTAGTAGCTGCTACGCGTTACCACCGGTCCGGAAGCGTAATTTGTATATCTACCCTGGCATTTCCTAGTTGTGCCGTGTCACCTACCCTAGCGCACCTTGTACGAGTTTGATTTTTGTCGTACCTATGGAGCATCTTCTCGTAGCCTCCCGATCAGGAGTTACGCAGATGTTGTATAGACTACTGGCACTATTTATGTGTTAAGGTGGAAAATGTGAAGCCTTAAAGCTATTTTAAAGTAAGTTTATTTTCCTATTAGACATTATTATAATAGCGTATATTACTACATAGTAAATAGTTTAACGGATCCTTAGGAGATGTAAATCCCGAACATCTCTTAAGTTACTGCACTCACGTTTGACACTAGATGGGAGATGTCAAATCCCATAAAGATCTCTGACGTCGTTCCACTTATATTGTTTACCATTGATTTAACTTACATAAGATCTTTTAGTTTTGACTCGAGTGTTTTATCTTTTCAATTCGCTCGGGTCAGTCTAAGCATTTAAGGATTCGAAGACTTTATTTCTGGAGGACGAAGACGAAGATTGTATTACTGTTATTTATTATATTATTCCACTGCATTTATACTGTTCTGCTGCATTGTTATTGATTATTCTCTGGTATGTGTAACTCTGATTCTATATTGCATTAGTATAATCAAATGTTTTGTAAAACAGCTTCATGAACTGTTTATTTGATTATTATATTGTTTCGTTTCGCTGCAAGATTCTGTTTTGTTTTTTCTTTCTCTGTTTTTTCTTATTCACCCCAATAACAATTGACGTGTGTGGTTTATCGTCGATTTTAAGCGTACAAAAAGACGGGATGTTACATTAAATGCAAGGTGTGCACTTAGTACAGAGGGACAATTGGTATTTCTCAGTCACACATCCCTTAGTCTCTTTACAACTATCTTTCATCAGCCCAAACGACCCATCAATGGTCAAGCCTCTTCCTTCTTGTTTTGCAGCACCATCCCAGCCATCCGTCACCTATTCCAGCTATTATAAATACCCCATGCATTACCGTTTCGAAGGTTTAAGAAAATAAAAGAATTCTGGTTATTATACACAATTCAGAGCTCTTTACGCAACAAGTTCTTAAGATTATCTACCCCATTAGTCTTAAGTACTTCCTTTTTCTTATTATTCTCCTGTAGCTCCATGTAATTATAAGAGAGAAATATAGTAAGAAACCTTCATAGTGTATGCAGGCAAGCTTGCCAAACCACTCTATATTTGGTGTCACTTACTTTAATTGCTTGCTTTCTTTACATTTTCCATTTTAAGCCTAGTGATTAACAAGTTACATTTTCTCTTCACAACGCATTAGTCTAATTCTTAGGTTGGCTAAATCTCTAGTCAATGGGTATAAATTAGAAACCATATCCAACTTACGTGGGTTAGATCCAATTTAAGTGGGTTGGATTATATTGGTGGCGTTATGTAATCTATTATTAAAACAATATTTTGTTATATAATAATATTTTATTGTCAAAATTATTTTATTTATTTATTTAGTCATGATTGATTGAGGTATTTAATTGTTGAGATATTAATCCCCTAAGACACCAAATAAGTGCTCTCCCTCCTTAAATTAAGTATCATTCTTGTTATATAAAAAAAGTGAACATTAGGCTCAGTTGCTTAAAATCAACAATACATGAAAACTCCTTCCCAAAAAAAGATTGTAAATTAGGTCCCTAGAATTAAGTTACTTAATAATTGCATACATTTATGCAATTATTCAATAAATAAATGCAGATATTTTTGCAATTATATCCAAAAATTTCATAAATATCTACAATTATTCAGTGAATAATAGCGGAAATTTCCGCAATTTTTTGTTGAATAATTGCGGAAATGTCTGTAAATTGGATATAATTGCATAATGTCTACAATTATTCACTAAATAATTGCATAAACATATGAAATTATTCGGTAACTTAATTCTAGAGACATATTACATACTTTTTTTTGGAAAGTTTGGTGTATTATGAAACTTAATAGGGACTTTAGCCAAACTGTCCTTATAAAAAATGGTTGAGATGTTGATAAAAGATATTAAGAAATTTAGATATAAATGCAACATAAGATATACCAACGGAAGATACGTGATTAAACCAAGCACCTAAAAATTGAATCCAATGATACGTGACTAAAGCTCCATTTGGCTTACATAAAGCCAATAAATTTATTAATGGGAGGTAATGTGCTTGTTTTCTTTTGTAATATTACATTCGAAAGGGGATAGAGTATTATAGGTATATGTTTTATTAAAATTTATTTCCTAAGTGTAGATGTTTTACTGTGTAAAGAAATACAAACTCTTATATAAACCAAAGTCTAAAATGAGATGAAAATACAAAATGTGATAATCCACTACTGCCAATATTCAAAAATCAATTAAATGTCTATGCACGTCAAAAATCAATGAAGGCGGTCTATCTGAATCGATCACAAATAACTTATATTACATAATTCTCGCATTGCACGAGATGAAATATAATAGATAAATAAAGTAATACAGGCAAGATAGTAATATGATCACCAAAAAATAAATGTGTGTATCCAATGTTATGCAATATGAGTACAAAATATCAGACTCTGTTGCATTACTCCATGCTTGAAAATAAAGGAAACACTACATGTAATACTCTCTCTTCTTACAGTAATTGTTGGAACAATAGCCAGCAATAAAAATATCGATTAAAAAGGAAAAATTGAAAAAAAACATCTTTATTCATTATGCTTAAGATCTTTTCAATGTGTTTTCATGAGTAATATATTTTAAATTAAATCATGTATAATGTTTGATTTGATACAATTAGATCTATTTTAAATTATAATGAACATCTTATGTCCACCAGTAAATAATGACAATGTTTATGGGATACTATACGCAAATATATAAATTAGTATAATATATGTGTGTGTGTGCGTATCTATTAATATATTTGATCAAATCTTATAATAATTAATATAAGCATGGAAAATTAAAAAAGTTATAATAATGTAAAAATTTATTTATTTTTGATATGGATAATAATATTTCTTGATTTTTTATTAATTTTGAAAATAAATTTAAACACATTTGACTAGATCAAAATTTATAATAAATCGTTTAAGCAGGATAAAAATTATATAAAATATTCTAATGTTTAAGATACATCATTTCATATATTAGATCCTAAAACAAAAAATTTCAATTATTTTATTAATAGTAGAAACTAATTTTAATATGTTGTTATTTAAAATTTATAATAATTAATATATTCATGACAAAACTTAAATAAAAATATTTATATATGCACACATCTTATTAAGAATTTTTTCAAAATAACTTTTTATATTATTTTGATCATTTTATTAATTATTTAAGTCCTTTTTAATATATAGTATATCTAAAATTCATAACAATTAAAATAATGATCAAATGAATTATCACAGAGTTCAAATTATACATTAACTTTTTAGTCGGTAAAATTACATTTTCTAATATATATATATATGTATGTATGTATGTATATAAATGAACTACATCACTTATTTCAGTGCATATATAACTATCT
Source organism: Allium cepa (assembly GCA_030765085.1). Classification (NCBI taxonomy): domain Eukaryota; kingdom Viridiplantae; phylum Streptophyta; class Magnoliopsida; order Asparagales; family Amaryllidaceae; genus Allium; species Allium cepa. Next base: position 267,671,345 of record CM060932.1, read on the forward strand.
GAAATTAATATACATTAATCAACATTGTTTTAGAAAATAATTTTGGATGAGATTAAGAAAAATTACAAAGGATTGCCACTGCAGGAAGTGAATCTCAGTAATTTATTCATTTCCTTTCACAAAATCAAAATTGAGTTTAACCTAACTCTTCTTTGCTCCATCCTAGATACCTGTTCTTCCAAAAAGAAGGCATTTTGAGGGTGAAGGTCTCATACCAACCCAATTGTTTCCATTGGCTCGTTTCCATTGATCTCGATTGAGAGTTCTAACCAAAATTTTAAATCATTGTGTTTCATACACAGGCTTGGTTACAATGGGACCCTAAGGAGCTGTTGCTTCAGCTCTTAGCTCGAAGGAAATAGGTAATAACATTAGTTATTTAGGGAGGAATTTCTTGGATCATGTTGCATAATGTATTTATTAATGTTTGAATATATTCGATCATTGTATATAGAAAGCCTATTGTCTTTTAGCAACTCACCAAGAACTCTAGTCGTGGCCGCACACTATAGAGAGACATGTTCAAAGTGTTTTCTTTAATTATATTTTTTGGATTAAAAATACAACATTTATCTTTCAAATATTTACTATTTCATTTTGAGGGGAAAATATTTAGAGAATAATAATGTAAAATATATAATAAAATTAGGGTATTTACCTTAATGTAACGTCGGTTGATACACATCGAGTTGCAAGTGATTTCATCTTTGGAGAACTCTTTTATATTTTTCCCAGTTTGATTTGCCTAATCTAACTATTGGCTTTAGCTCTCTCTCTAATGGAGGTATTAGGCTATAGAGATTATACGTTAAGTGAGAGAAAACTCTTTCCCCATTATGTAACGACCCAGAATTTTTAGAAATTAAAATTTGAATATTTAATTAATTTTAAATATTTATAAGTGAATTTATAAGTCAAATAAATTTTTATTTGAATTATTGGATTTAATTGAATAATTTAATCGATAATTTAATATGTGAAATTATGGAAATAATTGAAAATTGGGTTAAATATGATTGAAAACGATTTGTAAAATTTTATTTTATCATATTAAAGTTAGAATGATATTTTAGAACTTTTAAATTCGATTTAAAAGTTAATTTGTGAAAATTGAATATTTTAATATTTAAATCGACTAGTAAAAATAGTCAATTTTTGAACAGTCTCAGAATTGAACGAAACCAGTTCCATTGGATCCGTAATAGTTAGTTATTACCGGATTTCAAATTTCGTGTCAATCGGAGTTATCGTTTGATCGTGGCAGCTCGAAACGCATTGAATTGTTTTTAATTTAAATTTGGCGAGTGAAAATAGCCATTTTTCAAAAAGTATCGGATTTCGACGAAACAAGTTTCATCGGATCCGTAATGTGATATTATTGTAAGGTTTCAAATTTCAAGTCAATTGGATTTACCGTTTGTCCTGTACAAATTAAAACGCCTAGAAAATCGCTTAAATCGGTTTAATTTAAATTGAGCGTTTATAACCATAACTCGCACAGATGTCCGAATTAGCTTCCGAAACCTGTTCCATTGTGTCCGGAACGCGGGATAAACCCTAGGTACGTCAGTTTCGGCGCGTAAATCGGAGTTCGGAATTTCCGGGATGAATAGTGTCGATCGATTTTCCTATAAATACACCCCCTACCCTTCATAAATTAAAAAAATAAAATAAAACCCTAAATTACAAACCCTAGCCGCCACCCCATTAACTGATGGCCAGAAATGCACGAAATTTTTCCCCTTTGATCTCTCAATCCATCAAGTTTTGGCTAAAACTTTCAACATGAAAGATGTAGAGGGCAACACGAACTACAAGATCAACGGTGGAGATCGCGAATGGAGCTATAGATTGTGAGATATGGGGGGCCGTTCGCAGCAACTTGCGCACGCAATTCGAGATAGGGGGGCCGAGCTTGGGGATATTCAGGCCGAGTATGGTGTTCGTCGTGCTCTTCTGAATGGTGGTCTCTGATCGAGTTTATATCGAGTATTGAAGGTGCATAATTAAACCCTAGTTGATGTTGTGATGGGTTTTTGTTTCGGCTATGAACTGTAGCCGTGCGTGATGAAGGGGAAGAAAGGTTGGAGGGCTGTGATGGCTTGGAGTTAGATCCTACGGTCTTGGTTTGCATAGGTTATAAATTATAATTTATGTTGTAATTTATATATATAAAATCGTGTACAAACTTCGTAAATTCATATCTTTTTCATACGAGGTCGAAAAAATGCAAACTCAGTTGTGTTGGAATCGTATGGACGAGCACTACGCGATGGAGTTGGTTTGGAGTCGTTTGGAGTTAGTGAGAATTTTGGGTAAAATTAAACGCGCGTTTAATTTTATTCGAAATAAATCGCTAAAACGAAATTAAAATCAAGGTGAGAACTTCTCACTCAATCGAATCAGTTTCGATTTTATTTTAAATAGTTAGATTTAAAATATTTGAATGCATGTTTGAATGTTGATTGTTATCTATTGATTGTTAAAATAGACATTATACGCCGTTATTAAGCGGATGTTATTTAATAAAAACATATACCGCGAATATTTCATAAACAGTGAAATTGGTATTATATATAATAGCAATATATATATATTGGCATATGTATATATTGGAGTTACTGATTTCCCGCATTTTTGTTTAGCGGATGAGACCCTATTGCGCCGTTATTAAGCGGATAATATTTATTAAAAACATATACCGCGATAATTTCGTACTGGAGCGAAATTGGTATTGTGCTAATGTTTTTGGATGCAGGAAAACAGGTTGGAGGGATCCAACTGGATTCCTCAACAGTTTTTATTTGATTTCAGATATTTTAATATTTGATGGATTTTCATATTGATATATGATATCGTTGTTGTCGTGATTGACTATTTGATGTGTAGCATCATTGGACCAGATTTTGGGATTTTAAAATGATTTTAAAGTGATTTTAGAAAGTATACGTTTTATAAAATAATTTTGGAATTGATCCATTTTAAATAAATAAACGTTATAATTTTTAATGTTATAAAAATTATGATTTTTAAGAAATATAGTTAAAAGCTGATTTTTTGAAAATAAGGAATTAATGACTTTATAAAATAGTTAAATTGGGATTTCTGAAATAATTGTGAAAAGTTTAAATATAGGATTTATAAAATTTGATTATTTTATAAATCAAAATGATGAAATTATAAAGGAGTTTAAAGACGTTTTTAAAATATTAATATAAATTGATTTATATTAAGAGATTTATAAATAGATATTTATGAATTGAAATATTGACATTATAAAACGAGTTTTTATAAGTGTTTGAATGAAGTGAAAATGAATTTCATTAAAGAATGAAATTTATAGAATTATAAACGGTGAAGTTATAAATGAAATTTATAAATAGTAAGAATTATAAATTTGTGAAGTTATTTGAAGAATAGATTTGGTTAAATAAATGAATCTTATAAGTTATAAGATTTATGGTTTGGAAAGTCTTTAGAGGAACGATTTTGTAAGATAATCGTTTTATAAGTATTTAACTTATAATATGAACTTTTAGTTTATAATTGAGTTATAAACTGGAATAGGTTAATAAAAGAATTTATAAAACGGAAGTTTTTATAAATAAATAGAAATGAAATTTATAAACGTTGTTTTATAAATTCGCAAACGACTTATTTTGATAAGTAAATTGTTGAAACCTATTAATGGAGTTATATTCACATTTTTGAATAGTGAATAATCCTTTAAAATAAAATGAATAAAAGGATGAAATTGTTAATGAAGTATATTCACGTTTTTGAATAGTGAATAAGATGTTAAAGAAATTGTTTTGAATGTGATATTTCAAATAGAATTAAAACAATCTAACGATGTTTTAAAATGTGTTGAGATTCGAAACCATAGATTTCAACATTAATTGTTGAAATAGACGTTTTCGAGAAATGAAAAGGAAATAGTGGACTATAACACTGTTGTTATAGTAAATGATTTCCGAAAGGAAATGTTTTGCATAGTATTGGGATTTATATATCTATTTTAATTTCGAATCCCTATACTAGTGATTTTGGGACGTCGTAACGATGTTTTACGTAACATTCGTTTTGGCCCAAATAAATATGTTTAAGAGAATGATTTCCTTAAAGAATGAAATATATACTAAAGTTCGATTTAAGTATATTGAATATTTTCCAAGTGTGGACAATAAATAAAATTTGTGAATTACTTATTAAATAAGTATGGAATTGTTTTCCAATATGAAGTGATATTTAGAATTTATCTTTTTGAAGATAAATTGAAAATGGATAATTGAAAACGTATATCAATAGATATTGTGAAATATAAATTCACTATTGAATTTATAAAGGAAAGGAGAATTTGTTTAAAAGTAAATATTGATTTATTTTTGAAGTATGAAATAATATATCTTGTAAAGATATTTTGGAAAATAAATAATTTGGAAAATTATTTGGAATCTGGTGATGTGTGCATATCCAGTGATAGTTCAATAACCGACTATCAATATTTCCCTTTGAATGGGTAATGGATGTGATTTGTTTGAATGTGAATGCTACACTTATTTTTAAATAAGCGCTCACTATTCGGGTTAACCGGGAAAGGACCATGGGGTCGTATAACCCATTCCGAATATGTGATACGTCGTTGTGAATTGCATTGAAGATCGGTGTTGAAGACCGGTATTTGCGAGAGCAATAGGATGACCTATCGATTGTCTCTGCACTGGGTCGCTCCTGGTATAGAGATTCCATAAGTGATGGGAAATCCGATCAGGATTGTGAATATCCGGATTGCAGGGACTTCTTTGTAAGTGCCTTCGGTTTTGTTCGATCCCGGAACAGACTTGTATGGATTGTATGTCTGACATTACAATTTGAGATATAAAGCCGATTTCTTTCAAATATATTTCCGTTGGTGGCGGAGAATTTATTCTTTTAGCTTAACACCCTTCTCTGAGACGTACGAGCTCAGAGGTTATATAGTTGAAGTTATCAGCGATATATTCCCAATTTGGTAATGTGACATGCTGAGTGTTGCTGAAATGATCATTGTGTTGATTATTGTGATAGGATCGTTTATTTGATCGTCTATCTTAGTGATCATTGTGTTGATCATTTGTTGACCCAAAGCATGGCTTTTGTATAAAGTATGTTTTTGTGGACGTGACTTCGTCGAACCTCACACCCCGGAAATGGTCAAAACAGGAAAGATGCGGTAAGGTTATGAGGGGTAGCACCCTTTAGGGTATGTACATTTCCTTCTGGATAGAGGTGGTATCATGGTATGGAGCCCAGATATTTAACCTATGTGGTTACTACGAATTTATTACTTTGTGGTTGTTAGTTTTCGGGATCCCGTGAGAAAGGTCGTTTACGATCGGGGAATGGCGTGCTCGTGTCAGTAGTTACCCAGTTAGGGGTAACCCGGCCTTGTGTTGGCAGAGTTCCGGTTTGGTTCTCGGGGATGCCTTTCCAGAGGCATTCTCATGTGGCAATGGGAAGTTCCTTGGCCTGACCATTTGTTGGAAATCCAAAGAAACAATACGTGACTTGTACGGTATTAGTTGTAGAACCTATCATTCACTTATGGTGTCGCAACACTGTTTGGATGGTAGCTATAGTAGGCATACGATAATGGTCGTATGTTGGCTAAGATTTATATTCTACTTTCAAAATGAATTTTTTCTCTACACTATGCACTAGTAATAATATAAAATGTTCTTTTTAATGCGTATCAAGCATCTTTGACTATCATAAGGAGAAATCTCCTCCGATTCTGCGTTTGCATTGTGTGTGTGTGCGGGAGGCCTTATGGTAGTCTCATTTTTAAAAGCATTGCGAATTGATTAAAAATATTCCTCTATTTTGATTTTAAGATAAATAAACTGTTTTGAGTTTTCACACCAGTCACATGACGGACTTGGAGTTTATTGTTTTCCTTCCTAAACTCTGGGTGCCCACCAATTTTCACACGGGCAGTTAAGAGTAAAGTTTATCAGGATTTTCTGGAGTTGCTGGAGGCAAGATGGATGGCATGGCGTATTACTAGTTATATAGTATTTCTTTTTCCGCTGCACTGTTTGATGTTGTTGTTGTACACTCTGATGATATGATGTAATGTAATGTATAAAATGTAATAACTGATATAGTTCTTTGTTTAAAGATTATTCATTTATTATTATATGTTGTTCCGCTGCGAATTGTGAGATTCTGATGTTGTTCTGTTTTCTTTCTGTTCCGTTCTATTTTAAAATTTCTTTTCTATTCTATGTTTTCAAAATGTTCTCTATTTTCTCTTCTCTCTATTCTTCTATCTTCTATTCCCTCCATCTTCTACCTTTTTCTCTCTTTTTCTTTTCTTCTTTTCTTTTTTAAAACCCATAACTATTCGGTTTTTCGGCAACGAAAAATCGCGTACGTTACATTTGGTATCAGAGCATATGGTTAAGCGACAACCATGGTTCTGTTGGGTATTACTCATTAGAGATAGAGTCAGCAGTACTCTAGAATGAGTTTGAGTGTAATAATAGCTATGAGAGCGTATTTGATAGTGAATATAAATTGTTTTATATTGTGATGATTGGTTTATTGAGTGGCATATGAACCTTCGTCAGCGTGGTCCGCAAGACTATGCCGAAGGGGTTTCTAAACACTTGAATAGAACAATTCGACACAATATTGTTTTAAAAATTGGGTAAATGAAATAATTTTACTTTGATTATATTTTTATATAAAAGAAATAATTTTTCAGAATTATTAAAGTGTATATAAGTTGATTGTTTAGTTTGAATAATCTAAATAAAGGAACTGTATAAGCAAAAAGAATTATAAGAATTAAATTATAATTAAAGTGATTTACAATTGTGAAATAAACTTATGTATATGAAAAGTGAAACTATATGAATATGTTTATGAATATGAGTTGTAAAATAAAAGTGAATTTAAAGTTAAATGGAAATTACTTTAGAATTGAAATCTGAATTTATTTACAAATGTGAACTTAAGTTATATAAATAAAATTCAACTGTTGCAATTAAATGTGAATAAAATTGATATGAAATAATGAATATAAGTGTTGATTCATTTAAAATCTAAAGTTATTGAAAGTTGAATAGTTGAATGAAAATCAATTAAATTAAACCAATTGTAAGCAAAAGAATTTGGTTGTAATTAATATACATTGGTTGTTATATGATTGTTAGATGATTGTATATAATTCATTAAGTGTTAATGAAATTGAATTAATGAAATTGAAAGCTAAAGTAATTGAAATTCAATTGGAAGTTAAATGAATCTTAAATGAATTGAATTTGTTTTGGAAGTGAACCAACTTGAATATGAATTAGTTGAAAATGAATGCTAGTTGGTTGATGGTTGCATTTGTTGTTTTGTTTCATTTGCTATGTTGACATATATAGTTATTATGTTACTACATGATGTATATCGATACTATTGTCTATATGCATGATTCTCATGTTGTTTGTTGAGTGATTAGTAGGTGCGGATCGCGTTTGCTTCGCATTTGGAGCTCGCTTTTGCGCTATATTAGCCGTATATGCTCGCTAATAAAATATAAGGTACATATCTCGGATTAAATATCGTACTTTTACACTTTTTTCCCTGCGGGATGCCTCATTACTTGATGAGATGTATATTTGTGATATATATACTGTCATTTTTTTTCGGATCGAGCCGCGCAAAGGAGACTATGGCAAATTTTTCCGAAAATTTAAGGCGTTAGAAATTTTTTGAGAAATTTGGAAAATTTTGAAAACTTTAACTTTGATTTTGGAATTGAAAGTTAAACAATAGTAGTTGTTTTTGAAAAGATAACTAAGTATGATTTGGAAAACTTAGTAAGTATTGTAAAAAGTTTAACTATGAATTATGGAAAATTAATAAATTCTATAACTTTTCTTACTTAATAATTTCGAGGACGAAATTCTTTTAAGTGGGAAAGATTGTAACGACCCAGAATTTTTAGAAATTAAAATTTGAATATTTAATTAATTTTAAATATTTATAAGTGAATTTATAAGTCAAATAAATTTTTATTTGAATTATTGGATTTAATTGAATAATTTAATCGATAATTTAATATGTGAAATTATGGAAATAATTGAAAATTGGGTTAAATATGATTGAAAACGATTTGTAAAATTTTATTTTATCATATTAAAGTTAGAATGATATTTTAGAACTTTTAAATTCGATTTAAAAGTTAATTTGTGAAAATTGAATATTTTAATATTTAAATCGACTAGTAAAAATAGTCAATTTTTGAACAGTCTCAGAATTGAACGAAACTAGTTCCATTGGATCCGTAATAGTTAGTTATTACCGGATTTCAAATTTCGTGTCAATCGGAGTTATCGTTTGATCGTGGCAGCTTGAAACGCATTGAATTGTTTTTAATTTAAATTTGGCGAGTGAAAATAGCCATTTTTCAAAAAGTCTCGGATTTCGACGAAACCACTTTCATCGGATCCGTAATGTGATATTATTGTAAGGTTTCAAATTTCAAGTCAATTGGATTTACCGTTTGTCCTGTACAAATTAAAACGCCTAGAAAATCGCTTAAATCGGTTTAATTTAAATTGAGCGTTTATAGCCATAACTCGCACAGATATCCGAATTAGCTTCCGAAACTTATTCCATTGTGTCCGGAACGCGGGATAAACCCTAGGTACGTCAGTTTCGGCGCGTAAATCGGAGTTCGGAATTTCCGGGATGAATAGTGTCGATCGATTTTCCTATAAATACACCCCCTACCCTTCATAAATTAAAAAAAAAAATAAAACCCTAAATTACAAACCCTAGCCGCCACCCCATTAACCGATGGCCAGAAATGCACGAAAATTTTCCCCTTTGATCTCTCAATCCATCAAGTTTTGGCTAAAACTTTCAACATGAAAGATGTAGAGGGCAACACGAACTACAAGATCAACAGTGGAGATCGCGAATGGAGCTATAGATTGTGAGATATGGGGGGCCGTTCACAGCAACTTGCGCACGCAATTCGAGATTAGGGGGGACCGAGCTTGGGGATATTCAGGCCGAGTATGGTGTTCGTCGTGCTCTTCTGAATGGTGGTCTCTGATCGAGTTTATATCGAGTATTGAAGGTGCATAATTAAACCCTAGTTGATGTTGTGATGGGTTTTTGTTTCGGCTATGAACTGTAGCCGTGCGTTATGAAGGGGAAGAAAGGTTGGAGGGCTGTGATGGCTTGGAGTTAGATCCTACGGTCTTGGTTTGCATAGGTTATAAATTATAATTTATGTTGTAATTTATATATATAAAATCGTGTACAAACTTCGTAAATTCATATCTTTTTCATACGAGGTCGAAAAAATGCAAACTCAGTTGCGTTGGAATCGTATGGACGAGCACTATGCGATGGAGTTGGTTTGGAGTCGTTTGGAGTTAGTGAGAATTTTGGGTAAAATTAAACGCGCGTTTAATTTTATTCGAAATAAATCGCTAAAACGAAATTAAAATCAAGGTGAGAACTTCTCACTCAATCGAATCAGTTTCGATTTTATTTTAAATAGTTAGATTTAAAATATTTGAATGCATGTTTGAATGTTGATTGTTATCTATTGATTGTTAAAATAGACATTATACGCCGTTATTAAGCGGATGTTATTTAATAAAAACATATACCGCGAATATTTCATAAACAGTGAAATTGGTATTATATATAATAGCAATATATATATATATTGGCATATGTATATATTGGAGTTACTGATTTCCCGCATTTTTGTTTAGCGGATGAGACCCTATTGCGCCGTTATTAAGCGGATAATATTTATTAAAAACATATACCGCGATAATTTCGTACTGGAGCGAAATTGGTATTGTGCTAATGTTTTTGGATGCAGGAAAACAGGTTGGAGGGATCCAACTGGATTCCTCAACAGTTTTTATTTGATTTCAGATATTTTAATATTTGATGGATTTTCATATTGATATATGATATCGTTGTTGTCGTGATTGACTATTTGGTGTGTAGCATCATTGGACCAGATTTTGGGATTTTAAAATGATTTTAAAGTGATTTTAGAAAGTATACGTTTTATAAAATAATTTTGGAATTGATCCATTTTAAATAAATAAACGTTATAATTTTTAATGTTATAAAAATTATGATTTTTAAGAAATATAGTTAAAAGCTGATTTTTTGAAAATAAGGAATTAATGACTTTATAAAATAGTTAAATTGGGATTTCTGAAATAATTGTGAAAAGTTTAAATATAGGATTTATAAAATTTGATTATTTTATAAATCAAAATGATGAAATTATAAAGGAGTTTAAAGACGTTTTTAAAATATTAATATAAATTGATTTATATTAAGAGATTTATAAATAGATATTTATGAATTGAAATATTGACATTATAAAACGAGTTTTTATAAGTGTTTGAATGAAGTGAAAATGAATTTCATTAAAGAATGAAATTTATAGAATTATAAACGGTGAAGTTATAAATGAAATTTATAAATAATAAGAATTATAAATTTGTGAAGTTATTTGAAGAATAGATTTGGTTAAATAAATGAATCTTATAAGTTATAAGATTTATGGTTTGGAAAGTCTTTAGAGGAACGATTTTGTAAGATAATCGTTTTATAAGTATTTAACTTATAATATGAACTTTTAGTTTATAATTGAGTTATAAACTGGAATAGGTTAATAAAAGAATTTATAAAAAGGAAGTTTTTATAAATAAATAGAAATGGAATTTATAAACGTTGTTTTATAAATTCGCAAACGACTTATTTTGATAAGTAAATTGTTGAAACCTATTAATGGAGTTATATTCACATTTTTGAATAGTGAATAATCCTTTAAAATAAAATGAATAAAAGGATGAAATTGTTAATGAAGTATATTCACGTTTTTGAATAGTGAATAAGATGTTAAAGAAATTGTTTTGAATGTGATATTTCAAATAGAATTAAAACAATCTAACGATGTTTTAAAATGTGTTGAGATTCGAAACCATAGATTTCAACATTAATTGTTGAAATAGACGTTTTCGAGAAATGAAAAGGAAATAGTGGACTATAACACTGTTGTTATAGTAAATGATTTCCGAAAGGAAATGTTTTGTATAGTATTGGGATTTATATATCTATTTTAATTTCGAATCCCTATACTAGTGATTTTGGGACGTCGTAACGATGTTTTACGTAACATTCGTTTTGGCCCAAATAAATATGTTTAAGAGAATGATTTCCTTAAAGAATGAAATATATACTAAATTTCGATTTAAGTATATTGAATATTTTCCAAGTGTGGACAATAAATAAAATTTGTGAATTACTTATTAAATAAGTATGGAATTGTTTTCCAATATGAAGTGATATTTAGAATTTATCTTTTTGAAGATAAATTGAAAATGGATAATTGAAAACGTATATCAATAGATATTGTGAAATATAAATTCACTATTGAATTTATAAAGGAAAGGAGAATTTGTTTAAAAGTAAATATTGATTTATTTTTGAAGTATGAAATAATATATCTTGTAAAGATATTTTGGAAAATAAATAATTTGGAAAATTATTTGGAATCTGGTGATGTGTGCATATCCAGTGATAGTTCAATAACCGACTATCAATATTTCCCTTTGAATGGGTAATGGATGTGATTTGTTTGAATGTGAATGCTACACTTATTTTTAAATAAGCGCTCACTATTCGGGTTAACCGGGAAAGGACCATGGGGTCGTATAACCCATTCCGAATATGTGATACGTCGTTGTGAATTGCATTGAAGATCGGTGTTGAAGACCGGTATTTGCGAGAGCGATAGGATGACCTATCGATTGTCTCTGCACTGGGTCGCTCCTGGTATAGAGATTCCATAAGTGATGGGAAATCCGATCAGGATTGTGAATATCCGGATTGCAAGGACTTCTTTGTAAGTGCCTTCGGTTTTGTTCGATCCCGGAACAGACTTGTATGGATTGTATGTCTGACATTACAATTTGAGATATAAAGCCGATTTCTTTCAAATATATTTCTGTTGGTGGCGGAGAATTTATTCTTTTAGCTTAACACCCTTCTCTGAGACGTACGAGCTCAGAGGTTATATAGTTGAAGTTATCAGCGATATATTCCCAATTTGGTAATGTGACATGCTGAGTGTCGCTGAAATGATCATTGTGTTGATTATTGTGATAGGATCGTTTATTTGATCGTCTATCTTAGTGATCATTGTGTTGATCATTTGTTGACCCAAAGCATGGCTTTTGTATAAAGTATGTTTTTGTGGACGTGACTTCGTCGAACCTCACACCCCGGAAATGGTCAAAACAGGAAAGATGCGGCAAGGTTATGAGGGGTAGCACCCTTTAGGGTATGTACATTTCCTTCTGGATAGAGGTGGTATCATGGTATGGAGCACAGATATTTAACCTATGTGGTTACTACGAATTTATTACTTTGTGGTTGTTGGTTTTCGGGATCCCGTGAGAAAGGTCGTTTACGATCGGGGAATGGCGTGCTCTGTCAGTAGTTACCCAGTTAGGGGTAACCCGGCCTTGTGTTGGCAGAGTTCCGGTTTGGTTCTTGGGGATGTCTTTCCAGAGGCATTCTCATGTGGCAATGGGAAGTTCCTTGGCCTGACCATTTGTTGGAAATCCAAAGAAACAATACGTGACTTGTACGGTATTAGTTGTAGAACCTATCATTCACTTATGGTGTCGCAACACTGTTTGGATGGTAGCTATAGTAGGCATACGATAATGGTCGTATGTTGGCTAAGATTTATATTCTACTTTCAAAATGAATTTTTTCTCTACACTATGCACTAGTAATAATATAAAATATTCTTTTTAATGCGTATCAAGCATCTTTGGCTATCATAAGGAGAAATCTCCTCCGATTCTGCGTTTGCATTGTGTGTGTGTGCGGGAGGCCTTATGGTAGTCTCATTTTTAAAAGCATTGCGAATTGATTAAAAACTTTCCTCTATTTTGATTTTAAGATAAATAAACTGTTTTGAGTTTTCACACCAGTCACATGACTGACTTGGAGTTTATTGTTTTCCTTCCTAAACTCTGGGTGCCCACCAATTTTCACACGGGCAGTTAAGAGTAAGGTTTATCAGGATATTCTGGATATTCTGGAGTTGCTGGAGGCAAGATGGATGGCATGGCGTATTACTAGTTATATAGTATTTCTTTTTCCGCTGCACTGTTTGATGTTGTTGTTGTACACTCTGATGATATGATGTAGTGTAATGTATAAAATGTAATAACTGATATAGTTCTTTGTTTAAAAATTATTCATTTATTATTATATGTTGTTCCGCTGCGAATTGTGAGATTCTGATGTTGTTCTGTTTTCTTTCTGTTCCGTTCTATTTTAAAATTTATTTTCTATTCTATGTTTTCAAAATGTTCTCTATTTTCTCTTCTCTCTATTCTTCTATCTTCTATTCCCTCCATCTTCTACCTTTTTCTCTCTTTTTCTTTTCTTCTTTTCTTTTTTAAAACCCATAACTATTCGGTTTTTCGGCAACGAAAAATCGCGTACGTTACACATTACAAGGCCAGTAGGTAAATATCATTGAATATCTTGCCTTATCTTTCTCAACAAGCTTTTACCTAATATCTAATTACAATACACATAACAATCATGCATACTTGTTAATAGTTACCAAGGTGGGTAAATTATACATAATCTTTACCAACAAATTAAGCATAATAATTAATAATTATAAAACTATTATTTTAGCTTTTTTAATTGATTATAATGTATATGAAATTTGTATATTATTTTCATAAGTCTACACCCTCCAATAATAATATAAATCCACCAAAATATTTAATACAACATATATATTAATTTCCTCAATTTTAATTTATAATAATTATAAATTAATTTAATTAAACTAAATTTGGAAATATGCCAACAACTACAGTTATTGACTCGCTAGTATGAACTTAGCCCTCAATTTTACTTAAACATTTTAAATAGCAAAGCTGGTACATACTTTGCTAAAGAATAGACGTAAACATAGGTCTAGTTTCTTACATATCATCTAAGTGAAATCCTATTTCTAATCATTTAAGATACACTTAAAGCAATGATGCATATTGCACATTTTCGCTTTTTCATCATCATATAACACATATATCTAGAGCTCGGTCAAAGATCTATACTCTAGTACTATCCACGGTTAATCCTGAAGTACAACATTAAAGCATATGGTTCAAATCTGATAACATTTATCAACTAACTGATTTGCTTTGACCAAAGAATATGACCTTTAGTTGAATACCAATTATGGTGATACTAAACTTCTTAGAGAAGGAGACTAATCCTCTCTTAAATAATGGCCTTGACATGGTCATCACATTTATGTGATTGACTATAGTCAAAGTATAGTTTGGCCACTTAAGACTAGTATCCTCATATGAAAAGTCTATTACACATTATCACATGAAATTGTTTATTTAACTTTATAACATAACACCTAGGAAATTTTAATAAATTAAAATACAAATAAGGTAAAAACTGTAATTTTACATAAAGAAAAAGAATAGTAGATTTTCACAAACGTTGGAGTTAGATCTCAGAACTTATTCCATTGCATGCAGAATATTTTTTACAGTTAGAAAACTTGTATAAGTCGTTAAAATTGATAAAACGGTCAAAATTAGCAGAAACTAGATTCAGTGGTAGTTCCGTAAACATTAATTTTGAAACTTAAATTGATAACCCTAGTTTTCAATTATAAATAAAGCCTCAACCCTCACTCTTCTTCATCCTAAACCCTACCCGCTACATCTCTAATTCTATACGTTCTTATCTTCTTCCTCCTACTCCTCAAAACTTATCAAATCCAAACATCATTTTCTATTCACTTCTTTAAGTCAAAAATAAAAGAAGATAAATAAAATCAAAGGGAAGAGCGGAAGAGAGTCAAATCAAAAGAGAAAGAGAAGGAGAAACATGAACAAATCAAGGAATAGAAGATGAAAGACACAATTTCAAATCAGTTTGGAAAATAGATTTCTTTGAAAAACCCTTCAAGATGAGTGGATTTATCTACGAAATGTCTATGATGTAGATGAATAGTTAATTTTTATTTATATACCTTCTTAGAACTAAAAATATGATTTTTAATCTTTTGTCAATGTTTTATTCAAAATACTTATGAATCGAAGTGATTGAAAAACCTAGGTAATGAACTAATAGACTAATCACTATTAGTTGGAAGCAAAGGGTGAAATATACTCCTAATTCTATAGATCCGATTTTATATAAAAAATTGGGTAAATTTTGGTAAATAAAAAAGCGAATAGCTATATTCTTTTGAATTTATCTAGATTTGATTATATAACTTTGAATATAAATTAAAAATTGATTTAAATACATATAGATAATTAACTGAAAATATGTAGAAAAGTTATTGAAGTGTCATGTAAAATCAATGAAAATCGTAGCTAAGCACTTGTTAAAAATGAACCTAGCATATATACTCGAATCCGCGAAGAAGATGAACCAAAGAAATAAAATAAACAAACAAACCTGGAAATTCATAATGAGACGTTTGGAATTATATCCAAATGTCTGAATTTCAAAAATTATGAAATAGAGAAGAAACAGTTCAAATCTGACCTAGTTTAGATGTTTGTATATTGTAATGAAATTTAGATGTCTGAATGCAGCAAGCCCATGTTGAACCTGGACCTACTACAGGTCAAGTAGAATGGATTGTGGAAACTTATTCCCACTTCCTTATCTTTAAGGAGTTCATGTAACTGAATGGAGCCGTGAAGCAAGTTGAAAAAGTATCACACCTGGCAACGTCCTAGATTCTCACTTCATAAAGTCGTTAAATGTGACACTTAACACGATGAGCGATTATATTGTAATTAGAAGATCTTATCATTCATTGTCAGTCCTAGCTACCTATTGGTGGAAGCTGGAAAGAGTAGGCATAGAAATTCATCATAGTCGGATCTATTAATCAACCCTTGATCGCTATTTGTGTACCAGTATAAAGCGTAGGATACATGCACTAACGAAAAGGTTGTTTGATGTTCAAGTAACTAGTTATTACTGGGATTGTTAAACCAAAAGATTATATTGGGATTATTAAACCTAAAGATAATATTGGGATTGTTAATCCGAATATGTACGCTTAGCACGGTGAACTATACTTGGTTAGGCGCAACTTAAATGATTACCAATAAGAATGTTAACTCAATTTATAGATATGCGATTATACACTAGAGATGTTTTTAGGAATTATTTAGTTGGCATATTCCACATGTAAGTGGAAACCTTCATAATCAAAATTGGAACTAGTCACATTAGGAATAGTCATGCTATATCATAAAAGCAATTAATCCCTTATATATATTGAAAACGCACACTAATGAACACCCTTAGCTGTATGTTATAACTAAACTTTAATTACATGTCCACACCATAGAACTAGTGATATAATTCACTCACCAGACTTTATCTGACCTCTTTCATTCTCCCTCTTTAAATCTATTACAAGTTGTCAGAATAGTAGGTTGAATTACTATTAAAGATTAATTGCAAAACAAAATACAGCTTATGGATTATGATATATCTATTATGATCTTGTGCTACATTGAAAAAAATAAATTAGATCACAAAAAGTTAGAAACCATACATAATCTATGGTTTATTACTTTTCTTTATATTTATATCGAATATTTCATTCATTCAATTACTAAGTCATATTCAATACTTTTGGAACATATTTATGTTGATAGTTTCTTAATTTTTAATTCCATTTAAATGATCGGATTAATGTTGTTGATTTCATATTTCATTTTTACTTCTAGTTCGTTGTCCATTATTATTGATTCATGTAACAACCCGGTTTTTAAGCATTAATTAACTAAATATAATAATAACAATTTAATTAATTAAATTGGAATTTGGGGATTAATTTGATAAATTGGTTTTGAAATTATTTAACAAAAGGATTTAAATCACGAAATTATAATATTTAAATTTTAAAATAAGTTAAAATGTGAATAATAATATTTCATAAAAGTGATGCGCTTGAAATATAATATTGATTTTGTAAAGAAGTGATTTTGAATAGGAATTTTGATTTATTTAAATTAAATAGAATTTTTTTAAATAAAAGGAGGTATACTTTTTGATTTATTCATTGTTGTTATATTTTAATTTTTAAAACTCAAGCCCAATAGCTTGATTTTCCAAGCCCAACACATTGTTTTACATCTTCCCGAGCAAAATAAAACCAAACCCTCTTCATTTCTAAAATTCAAGAAGAAATCAAAGAAATTATTATAAAATCCCAAATTTAATGTGTTGTTCCTTTCATCAATGGATATTTGTGGCAAAGAACAAATCAATTTTTGTTGCTATTGAATTGAGTTGTGTGCATGCGTGTTTTGAGGAAGAAGAAAAGGGGGAACACAACCTACAGGTGAGTGACTTCCACTCACACATCTATGCTCTAATCTTGTAAATAATGTTTTGCGTTGTGTTTGAGTAATTTTGTTGTATGCATTAAGCTAAAAATGGAACGATCAAAATAGGGGGAGAAATCGCCTGTAATAGGCGATCGACATCACCGATAATTACTTCAACGCTATCGACCCATTAGGGCCACCAGTTGACCGTTGGCAGTCCATCAGTGGGGCGACCGATCGACCTACCTTTGGTTGATTTGTGCATGCATACTTCTGTATGTGTGTGTGTGCGTGTTTATGTGTGCATGACCTTATAGCTATTGTTTCCTGCCGTGTTTAGGTTAGTGTAGTGATGTGTGAGTGATTTGCATATATGTGTGCAATATCTTATTTTATAGACTATTTTTATGTTACCAAAAGAAGGAAATGAGTTTTCTAAAGTTGTTGGTAAATATTAAATTATTAGTTATTTATAAGAGATTGGAAAAATATTTATTGAAAAATATGAAATGACCTATAATTGGGATTTTATACTATAATATTTTAATATATACATAAATTAAGTTAGTGGTAGTACATTGGGTTTTGATTAATTATCTATTTCTTAAGTACTTAATAAGTTAAATCGAGGTTTTACATTGTGAATATTATATATATTATTTGTTGGTATGTATATACAAATATTTTATTTAACAATCTATTTTTATATTACTATTCTACATTTTATTTTCTTATTTATTGCATAAAGGGCAGTATATGTATTTTCTGACTAAATAGATAATTATCAAATTAATATTTGAATGTATTAAAGCTTGATTTTCTTTTTGAAATGGTACTTAGATACAACATTTCACTGGGATAACATAACACAAGTCACATGTCAATATATGTTCGAATCACGCTACGCAAGTTTTGAACTTGTGACCTCTCACACCAAAGTCAAATCACTTCACCACAGGGACAATGGTGCTTGTCAGTCTTAAAGGTTGAAATTTTAGTAAGTTATTGACAAGTAAATTTTCTATATTTGGTATTGATTATTTATTTAAAGATTATAAGTTATAGAAAACTATGAGAACTTCTTATATTAGTACATTAGAGGTATTTTAGAGTTTATATCTCCAATAATATAATTACTTATGAAAATTTTAATGTGTAAATAATATATTTATGCATGTTCTTTATGTTTCTTGATTCCACACTTTCTTCATACAGATTTTTAAGAATGAGTGATTCACTATTGATACAGATTTGATTGATGATTTGAGATGATGCTGTGATAACATCCTTCTATATGATTTTTAGGATGATTTCCATTCTATGTGAGGAGAAATCTGAATAAATGGAGTTATAATACCAATCGGTATAGGACTTTTGGTAATATTTCTCCAATTAATCTTTGGACTCGTTATATTAAATATTATGGTGATTGAGTGTAGTTCATAAGTAGTGAATAAATATTTAAGTATCCCAATGTGGTATGAGATGCTGTTGTAATATTTAAGTATCACATGACCATCAATTGTTTTAATAGGCTTAGAGGAGTCTTATATTAGGATTATTAAATGACATGTATGGGACACTGATTCGCTGTATTATTGGATGCTGGTCTGTATATTGGTTATTCATCACCATACATAGAGATAGTTGACATTTGAGATGTATTATATTCTTATGGTATTATTATATTCTATATATTATATGTTATCGCTGCGACATACTCTATATTCATTGTAATTTATTTTATATTATGTATTATTCTGTCTTGAAGACCCACATGTTTATTGCTTTTATCGATATTGTGTATATATAGGTAAGTTATTTATTTAATGTTTTAATACGTACCAGTGTTGTTCTAAGAGAATATTCATGTATGTACCCCATATAGCCTCATTCTTTGTATTATTTGACAATATTACCTAGTGATACTCTTGAATAGTATGGGTATAGAGGTAAGGTGTTTCAATTGGTATCAAAGCAAGGTTTTTAACAATACATTGTATAAAGAACACGAGTCAAGGCTTTAGATGAGACTTAGAGTCCCTGATCCTCTGGGTGTATTGGGTAGTTCCCTGTAATAGGGGATAATAGATATATGTATAAGATTATTACCAGGGTAATCATCAAGGGACATATCTATGGTTTTACAAATACATGTATTTAAATATATAATTAATTTACTTTTTAAAATGAAATTTAAAATGGTTGGAGTAGCAAGGACGAAAGGAGTTAGTCTAATCAGTATTACTTGTATTTATTATTTTGAATGGTTTAATATCATATTGTGGTTTTTGGTGCAATATTATGTAGTTGAGTTTTGATTTGACTTTGATCAGAGTGTGCAGTGTAAAATCTATTTATTAGTTTCCACCGAGTATATTTTTTTGTTTCTTGTGTTTACTTGAATAGTTGAATTTGCTGGCGTTGAATTTAATTTTGAAATTTGTGTGCATTAACTAAGTAGTGAAGTGAATTTCAATATTTATTTATATTTATTATATTTGAATGTGAATGATGCTTATTTGATATCTTTAAAATGTTTATTAAAATGGTTTATTGTAAGTATATTTATATATATGATAGTAATTAAAGAAAATTTTGAAATGTTTTAAACTTGTGGAATGTTTGGTAGAAATAAAGATTTATAACATGAATAACAATTGATTATTATTATTATCAAATGATTTTGGAAGTTAAATGAATTTTTTAATTTGAATCTTTTAGAAAGCATATATTGTAAGCACGTTGTTGAATGAAGATTTGAAGATAAATTAGTAAAAGTTTCACCGAAACTAATATACTAAATAATTTGTGAAAGTAACACTTATATATTTAGTAATAAAATTGTGTTAATATATCCATTGAGTGAATTAATAATTTTGGTCGATGCCAGTGTACACGTATTTGATAGAGATTCTTAAACACTAGAATGAGACATTTGGACATAAAAGTTTAATAAATGTAAATACTTTATGTGAAAATTCAAGTATTTGGGAAAGAGTCGAATATTTAAAATAATAGCTTATGAAGAGTTAGTTATTATGGTAAGTGTGTTATGTGGAATTTATATTTGCAAAGAATATTTTATATGTTGGTATGTATTTTTAGTGATAGTTGTAGCCATTGGATATTATTGCATAACTGTGATCACCGACAAGACAGTATTGAATATGTGGTCAATACCGTAGCCAGTTGATATTTGTAATCACTATAATAGATGGCGATGCAATATCACTCTATTTTATAGTATATTTGAGAATTTATGAATATAAGTGAATATATATTTGATGATATTGTGGTGTAATGAGATATGTGTAAATATTTAGAGTTTGGGATTTTAAAATGTGAATACACACACACACACTCACACACACATGCTTTTAGTAGAGAAAAAGGAAGAGTTTGATTTTGAAATTTGATAGAATATGGGTTTTGTTATTTCACTTTTAGATGGTTGGGAAAATTTTCTAATAATAAAGTATTTTTGGAAAGTATAACAGACTTTGAAATGAAATGAATTATTCCATTAGGAATCATCTTAGTATGAAATACATAACTAGTTTTGAAATGTTAAAAACTTTGAGGATAAAATTAAAACTTCCCTCCATATACTAATTTAAAAGAAAGTTGAATATTTGTATAAATTTATAAAAAGAATTTGAAAAATAATATTTGTAAATATTTTATTTGCAGTATAATGTTTTGAAATTAGGAAATACATTGAAATATATTTTATTAATAGAAAAAAAGAGGTTTTAGGAGAGATTTTGGATTTTAAATCTTTATTTGTGAAATATTTAAAAGGTTATTTAATTTAAAATTTGAATGTCGAATTAAATTTGAGTTGTTGTGGAATGGAATTATTGGAAAAAAATCTATATGAGTTATATTTGGAAAAAAATATCTGTTTAAATAAATTAGTTAGAAAACCTGAAAAGGTAATTTTTACTTTTGGTAAATATTTGGTATTTTAAAAATGAAACCTTAATGATGTGATTTGGATTAGTGTAATTGATTTTCCTTATGGGAATTTGCGAGGATACAATTTTTTTAAGGAGGGATGTCAGTAATAATTTGGTTTTTAAGTATTAATTAATTGAAGTTAATAATAGAAATTTAATTAATTAAATTGGAATTTGGGGATTTATTTGATAAATTGGTGTAGAAATTATTTAATAAAGGATTTAAATCGTGAAATTATAACATTTAAAATTTAAATAAGTTGAAAATAACATTTTATAATAGTGATGAGCTTGAATTTAATATTGATTTTATAAATAAGTGATTATAAATAGGAACTTTGGTGTATTTAAATTAAATAGAATTTTGTTTTAGAATAAAATAAAATATAATTTTAGATCTATTCATTGTTATTATATTTTAATTTTTAAAACTCAAGCCTAATAGCTTATTGTCCAAGCCCAACATTTTTTCTCTAGAATTTTTCTTCCTTCATAAAAATTATTTATATATACTTCATCACATTATTTTTCGTCTTCCTGAGTAGAATAAAACCAAACCCTTTCATTTGTAAATTCAAGAACAAATCAAAGAAATCATTATAAAATACCAAATTTGGATATGTTGTTCTCTTCATCAATGGGTATGTATGGCAAAGAACAAATCAATTTTCATTACTATTGAGTTGAGCTATGTGTGTATATGTGTTGAGGAAGAAGAAGAGAGAGTAAGCAACCTACATGTGAGTGATTTCCACTCATGCATCTATGCTCTAATCTTATGAACAATGTTTTGTGCTGTGTTTGAGTGAATTTTTTATGTGCATCAAGTTAAAATGGAATGATCGAAATAGGGGAGAAACCACATGTAATAGGCGATCGACATCACCGATTATTGCTTCAACCGGTCGACCGACTAGGACCAACGGTTGACCTACTTTCAATTGATTTGTGCATGCATACTTCTGTGTGTCCATGTTCATGTGTGAGTGTGTGTGTGTGACCTTTCTAGTTGTGTATTTCCTGTTGTGCATAGTTTAATGTAGTGCCATGTGAGTGATTTGCATATATGTGTGGAATATCTTATTTATAAACTATTTTGATGTTACCAAAAGAAGGAAATGAGTTTTCTAAAGTTGTTGGAAAATATTAAATTATTAATTAATTCGTAAGAGATTGAAAAATTAATTTTTATCGAAAAATATGAGATGGCCCATAATTGAAATTTCATAGTATTTAAAGTACAATATTTTAATATATACAAAAATCAAGTTAGTGATAGTATATTGGGTTTTGATTAATTATCTATTTTTAAGTACTTAATAAGTTAAATTTTGGTTTTATGTTGTGAATAATATATATATATATATATATATATATATATATATATTATTTGTTGGTATGTTTATATAAAGACTTAATTGAATAAACTACTTTTATATTACTATTCTGCATTTTCTTTTCTTACTTATTGAATAAAGAGCAGTATATGTGTTCATTGAGTAAATAGATAATTATTAAATTAACATTTAAATGTATAAAAGGTTGGAAAATCAATAAGTTATTGAAAGGTAAATTTTGTATATTTGGTTTTGAGTATTTGTTTAAAGCTTATAAATTATAGAAAACTATGACAACTTATTAGATTAGTACTTTTGGTATTTAAAAGTATATTTGTCTAATAGTATAGTTACTTATGAAAATTTTAATGTGTGTTAATGTAACCACTCGCCTTTTCGAACCCTAGAAGTTGACAGTAATACATCCACGATATTCACGTGTCGAACAACCAAGTGTCGAAAAGACAAATTGTCAGAGGAAAGAAGAAGATAGTGTAAAGAAGAAACTTGACAATCTCAAAATATCACAACGCAATGGAATAACATATATTAATCAATATAATTCTTTATAAAATCATTTCCAAAATGATATATCGGAGTTATACTAATATAATTCCAACCTAAGACAGTTATAACAGCTTGTCCCTACCTAACTGATACAATATACATATAGTATAGCAGAAATAAAATAGTAACTAGCTATTGACGAAGACTCCTGTTCTAAGCTCCTTCAAAATGCCTCCATGGAAACCTAAACTACTTGGCCGCCCATACAAATTTGAGCACCCGAGAGTTTTAGGGAAAGAAAATAAAACTCCGGGTTAGATATGGGTCTAGTGTTAGTAAACTCAAAGCAACTGAATTATTACTTTTAAAACTCTTTTAAAATCAAGGATACCTCATAAGACCATGCTGCACATAAATACGGACGGGTTTTTACCTTATGATAACCAAAACACTTTTATATAAAATCCAATGATATTATAATATTGTCTAAGGGTTCAAAGTAAGTATATAAAATAGCCAAAATGCTTGCATCTCACATTCCAACATAGTTGAGCACAATCAAAATCGTAATGGCTTGTATTGGAGATTGGATTCCATACTATGGCAAGATAAGGGAATACCTTTTGATGATACACCCCTAGATAATATACCTGAGGGCTACAGACGCATCTGTCCCTCTCCTACACAGAGCTAGCATGCCCTTTTAACATGACAAGCCAGATTACCTCAGCCCTTATACCCTGAGGCTGCTTTACTTTGCTCCTCGATGCTTGTGTGCAAAACAACTCTAGGGGACAATCTAGAATGGAATTACGGCTCCTAATGGTAGCTAACTACATGGCTCTACTGCGTACCCTATTTTTTCCATTTCTCCATGTTGTGAGGCTTGTGAGGTCACGTCTTTACCTTTGTAATAACAAACTCACTTATAATGCAAAAGCTGTCCTCCAGGAGACAATGCAATGATAGCATTCATCTATACAAGTTCGTTTTGGGACTAAACGAAACCGATGGTACTACTTCCATTACGTCCATTATGGGGAATCCTTTTCTAGATTAATAGAAAATAGCCATTGCACTTCAAACTCTGTCTTTGATTCCATGCCCTTCAAGATGTTTTCAGTTCGAAACAATTGAGTTGGATCAAAGTGGTTTTCAGATAACATATTCGGTCTCGGTCTCTTCGAAACTACTGTCGATAATTATGACAAACTCAAACCCGGTTCTTTAGGAAATAAACAGACAAAGGATAAAACCGGAGTTCACCTCCTAACCATTTATTGATGGATTTCCTTACCATTTATCCTAGAAGAACGAATCAAAATTTATAAGCACAGTAAAACATCAATGAGGTTGACTGCACCATATAACTCAGTGTTTCTTCTAGATATTTCCAAAGTTACGTCTTGGTCAAGATTTGATAGTCGTTGATTTGTCTATTAAATAAACAATCATTCAAACATGGTCAAATTCCATATAGGATCCACTAAGCCTTTATTAATTAATCTTTCAATGATTAAAACACTTTGCAAAACTTGATCAAAAGCTCTTTTCTAAAACACTTTTTGCAAACACCTTATATCCCTTTTATACTTAGAAACAATTTTTACTTATCACAATATAAGTATTTACCAAAAACATTTTGGAAATTTCCCCTTCTCAAATTCCATATTAAATGGCCAAACAATTCCCTTTTCAAAACATCATTTACTATAAAACCCATCCACTTATCCTTATAAAAATTTCCTTTTTAAAAGCTCACATTCATAATTCAAAAAACTTATAAACTTCCAAAAATAAATTTATAAATCATTTTTATAAATATCCAAATTAAATTATAAAACCCTTTACAAATCTCTAAACCGATTTATAAATCTTTTCCTTATTTTTAATAATCTTTATAAATCTTCCTTTAAAATCCTTTGTAAAATTTCCTTCATAAAATATCATTTGTAAATCACTTTAAATAAACTGTTTATTTAGTAAAACCCCTTTTTAAACAAGTTGTTATTCATAAATACATTTATTAAATAACCTGCAAAACTATATATAAACCTTTAATCTCAAATTGATGAAGGAATTGAAGTTAATTCCAAACCATACTTTAATAATTCAAAACGAGGCTTAGCAATTCCAATGGTACTGATTTATGTTACCATTTAGTTACAGTTTGAATTCTGAGTCAGTTAATAATTATTTACATAGGTCAATTTGTTTGTAAATTCGATTCATACTCAAATCAAGGAATAACATGTCAATACAATTGAACAGGCATATACATGTCAAAATAATAGCAGGACAAACTGGGGATTTATTCTGCTATTAAGTGTCCATACAATCAAGTTATAACAGAACAAGGATTTATCCTGTTAACAAATGTACACATAGTCAACAATATACATTTTAGCAGAATGGTGTTTTATTCTACTACGGGATGTCCATACAGCATAAACAAACACATTTTAGTTCATTCACAGTTGTTTGTTTGTCCACTTAATGGTATAGACATTTTAATTCCTCATGTTCAAAACCATCTTGAAAAAGATAGTATCTTTGAAACAATTTTATTCTTTGTTTAAACTATTTTATTCTGGGAAAACAAAAGGTTAAAGCCATCGAACTCCTTTTCAATCATAACTAATTACAAGTTAAACCCTTTACTAAATCATAATTAATCTTTATTAATTATTAACTTAATTTAATTATAAATTAAGAAATAATTAAGATTAAATAAATAATTAAAAAATAATTAAACATTATATAAATAATCAAACCCTAATTAATCCTTTATTAATTATTAAATAATTTAAACCTTCATTAATAATTAAATATTAATCTCAAATATTGAAAGAAATCTTTAATTAAACTTAAGTAATAAATTAAAGCTTTAATAAATAATTAATTCAAATTAAACTGTTTTTAAAATTAAAATTAAAATAATTAACATTTATTTTAATAATTAATTAATAATTAGTCCTATGTTTAATTAATATAAAATAAAATAAAATAAATCATATACTTAACTCATAATTAACTAAAAATTAATCTTGCTTAATTAGTAATTAATTAAAATTAATTTTACCTTTAAAAAATAATTAATTAGTTATTAATTAAAATTAATCTTACCTTTAAAAAATAATTAATTAGTTATTATCTTCAGTTAATTAAAATTAATAAACCTTGTTTAATACTTAATTAATTCATTCATTATTTAAAACTTAATTGATTAAAATAAGTTAAGAAAACTTTAATTAATCTTTTTAAACATCATTTTTACATTTATAAAACATTTATAAAACAATCTCAAGTACAAAAACTTAGTCTCCAAAAATCAGACTTTTTAAGCGAACGGTATCCGTAGCAACCGTCGCTATGGATACCCAAAATTTAAACTTGCTTTTAACTTCCTTTGAAACTTAACACTTTAAAATTTACTAACTTTTCTAAAACATAAGTTAGTTTGATATCAAAATATAGTTTAACTTTGAAATTTTAGTAAACAAACTAGTAAACTTCTTTTGATCTTCCCAAAGAACAAATGTCACTTTAATAACTAAAGGTGCTAATTTTATAATATGTACATCATAAGCACATTCCATAACATAACATACATGTTAGTCATTGAGATGATGGTTTTGATGACAACAACCTTAGAATTTGTTAAATATAAATACTAACATTATAGTTTAGTTATATATGTTTATGCAGGATATAACCATGCAGGTACCAAGAATGAAGACTGTACAGTATAAAGATTTGATATTGAAGATATCAAGATTGAAGACTCGTGAGTATCAAGATATCAAGAGTTCAAGATTTCAAAGTACAAGATAAGTATTGAGTCTAGAATTATGTTAAAACTTCTTGAAAGCAATTACATCTTTATTCGAAATTTATTCGTGGAATGGAATCCACTTCGAGTCTGTTAAAGGGATGGAACCCTAGTGGGATGGAACCCACGACAATATCTAAAGGAACATATGGTGATCCTATTTTGATATCCACTAATTTTATAAAAATGCTTTTCAAAAAATATATCTCTTGTTTTTTTTTAAAATGTTTTCAAAACTTTCTTTTCAAAAAGTCATCTTTCTTGGTTTTTAATATTTTAGCCTTAGAACTATTTTTATCATTTTTTATATTTTGATTTCAAAATTGTCCTTGTTTTTAAACCATCTCTTGTTTTAAATATTAAGCTTTAAATTATTTATATACTCAAATTTTAAATCACTTTATAGATTAAGATTATATATATTAAAAATTACTTTCTAAACTATTTTTATGTGTTTAAACTATATTCAAATATATTTACAAAGTTTAGAAATTGTTTTGACAAATTATAGAAACCAATTTTAATAAGAAAATCAAAATCATCAATTTTGCTTAGAGCATGTCGACATTCTTCAACCCCCCATGTCGACGTGATGCCCGTTAAATTCAAAATTCAAATTTTCAAAAGAAGTGTATATTCGTCGTATCCTTTCACGAATAGATATGCCTGTTGATCTTCTATAAATACCATTAGTTCTAAATGAATTTTTAATCAGATTTCACTTGTTTGCTCTCCTCTTCATCTTCCACATTTATTTTAAATAATCCCAAACTACACTCTGCCGAAATACCAAGTGAATCAAATTAGATTATCCCTTGTTTGACTCTCTGTTACTCTCTCCATAAGATCTCAGTGCAATTTAGAATTATTGGATCTTTTATAAATCAAACTGTTGAGTGAAATGTGCGGTTGAGCCTTGAAATCAATTGGGTGTGATCGTAACCCCGAGAATCAATTAGGTGATCTTATAGCATGGTTAAATCAAGAGAGTTGCCCTGAACTTGAATACATGACCAAAGGTGTAATATGGGAGATTATTTTGAAAAGAAATCTATACAATTGTGCGCGACGGATGTAGAGTAACTTCGAACCAGTATAAAATCCTGGCATGTTCTTTCCTTTACTGCTTTTATTTAGTATTTGCATCTGTGTGTTATTTTGTGATTATATCTGTGTTTGTGAATTGCATTTGTTGGTGATTAAATTACATAAGATTCAAAAAGATTTAGAAAATTCATATAACACTATTCACACCCCTCTAGTGTTATTCCAGCCTTAAGATCCGTAATCCGCATTTCTCACAATTGGTATCAGAGCAAGGTTTTCAAAGTTTTCATAATCTGAATTTTGAAATGTTTTTAAAAAATGGCTACCAACACTGGTTCTGTTAACACTATCACTAGTTCATTTATAGAGGGTCAGTCTACTGCCAGACCACCACTTTTTAATGGCAATAACTATGCATATTGGGCATGTATAGTGAAAATATATTTACAGTCAATTGGATTAGACACTTGGAATATCACATAAACTGAATATTCTGAACCTACAACGAATTTTGCACAGTGGACTGCTGAGCAAAAGACTATTGCACAAAATAATTTCAAAGCTATGAATATTTTATTTTTTTCACTTGAGAGGAATGAATTCAATAGAGTTTCTATTTGTAAGTCTGCATATGATATTTGAAAAACTTTGCAAGTTACTTATGAAGGAACAAGTAAAGTCAAACAGACCATAATATCCATAGTCACAAATTAGTTTCAATTATTCAAAATGAATTCTAATGAATCCATTTCAGATATGTATAGTATATTTTAGTATATTGTGCATTCTCTAATATCATTGGGAAAAAGCTTTTTCGAAGAAGATCAAGTCAGAAAAATTCTAAATTCCCTTACTCCAGAATAGGATCAGAAAACTCTTGCAATCGAAGAAGCAAATGATATCAGTACTTTAAAGGTTAAAGAATTGATTGGAAATTTAATGTCATTCGAATTACAAATGCAAGGGAGAAGAGACAACAAGACATTCGAAAAGAAGTCAATTGCATTCAATGCATTAATAGATGGATTAGACTCGGGAAGTGATGATGATTAAGAAATAGCTTTCATGACAAAGAATTTTCGAAAGGTTTTGAATTATAGAAAGATGAAGAACTTCAAAATGAATGATCACAGGAATTCTAGAAATCATAATGAAGTACCAAACCACGTCAAATGTTTCAATTATGACGAACCATGCCATCTCAAAAGAGACTGTCCGCATCGTGATAAGCCAAAGTTTCCTGCAAAAAATGATTATACAAAGAAAAGGAAAAGAACGTATACCGCTACATTAGACGACTCAGACTCAGACTCATCCCCAAGCGATGATGATCAGAAGATGAAAAATTCAAACATTTGTTTTACGGCTACTCATGATTCCGTTGATCTCGGAGATACAAATCTAGGAAAAGGTACACGTTTACAATATATTGGTTGAAATTGTTTTGCTTAAAATTGTTTGATTGTTTTTAAAATTTTGTGTTGTTTGAAGTTTAAATTTATTATTATTATTATTATGTTTATTTTTATTTTTAATATTATAATATTTTTTATTAAAAGAGTATTATTTTGTTTAATAATTACTTCAAAAAATATATAGACATTAAAAATAATATATATATATTAAAGTATATAAGAAAAGATAAGTCACATGAATTATCTGACCCAGTCGACATGGTCCTACCCACGATGTCGACATCCTTGTTATAAATTTAAAATTCAAATTTGAATTCTAATCTTTGAACATCCCTCCACCTTTTCACCAAATCCAATGTTCTGGAAAGGTACCTCTTGACCAGAGAACACGACTATTGAATATGTATTTATTTCCCTTATCCTATCATACCTTTTCACTTTAATTTCAATAATTCAAACTCTCTTTTATTCTTTTATTCTTTTGTTCTTTCAAACTTTCTACTCTCTTCAAAAATGGCTTCTTCAAGCACTCCATCCACAATGAGGCTGTCTAAAACAATTAAAGAGTATCTCTATAATGATCTGGAAGCAATCAAGGCTTATATAAGCTATGCTAATTACGGAAAAGTTCATACAAGAAAGTTTGCTATCTTTAGTGATTGCTCTACATATGAAATCAATACTCTTCTTGAAGAAAACCATATTCTTAGCCTTTTTGACAATTTTGAAAATGATTTTGTTTGTTACCCAAATCCTGTTAAAATGTTTTATGCGAATTTGAATCATGGTTTTTATGAAGGAAATGAAAATGAAATTTGGAGTAGTGTTAAAGGTACTAAAATTGTTTTAAATTGTGAAATTTTGGGCAACATTCTTAATTGCAAGAATTCAGGAATGGATCTTTCTACTTTTAATATTGATGAACATGGTCGTGAGACATTTCATCACATTTTTGAAGGAGATGACAACTTTGAATTTAAAAATCATAACTTTCATCCGAAAGCATGTATTGTCAACCTTCTTTTGCAACATACTATTACTCCTAGATCGGGAAATTTCAATAACCCGACTTTAAAAGTTTGTAAAGCTCTTTTTTCTATTTTTTGTCATTATGACATTAATTGGGCGCAAGTGATTATAGATGAACTTCGTTCTAAGAATTTGAAAATGGGTGAGGATACTTTATATCATGGAATCTATCTCACTCGCATTTTTAATTATTTTGGTGTTGATTACAAAGGGGAAGAATTTGTTTCAAGAAAAGTGTTTAATCATGCCAATATTTCTCTCATGAAAATTCCTTTCATATTTCAACAATATGAATCTCTTGTTGAAAAGGATGAAAAATTGGCTCATGAAGATATGGAGGAAGAAAATGAGGAAGAAGAAGAAGAAGGGGAGGAAATGGAAATTGAAGAAGAAAATGAAGATACCTCCTTGGAAAGTATTGAATATCCTTCCAATACAAACAATCCTTCCAACAAAACACTCCTTAAAATCAAAAGATTATAGTGGAAAATCATTGGATTCTCAAAAGATCCATTAGTCAAAAATTGGATAAAATGTCCACTAATATGAACAAATTCTTTGCTAAAGTGGGTCGGAAACTTGGCTTATCATCATCCTCTTCATCCTCTAGTACATTCTAAGAACTAGGTTGTGATGTATTAGTTTGTTTTGTGTGAGCTTGTATTATTTTTATCATATTATGTAATATCTTACGTATCATCTCATCTGCTTATAAAAATCATCTATCTTATGTTTTTCTACCTTATTGTGTCTCTGGAATAAATGTTAGTATATTATATAAGTTTATATATACACATACTTATTCACAAAATAAAATAAGATACATAGATTAGCACACCCATGTCGACATACCCCTACCCCCTATGTCGACATATAACTGTCTGATTTGGTTATTTTTAAAATTTTGAAACTAAAATAACTAACTTGTGTATATTCATTTTAAATGAATTTATGCCTATTTAAACACCTATTTCTTCCAGAAATTTTTAATCTTTTCATTTTTACTTATCTCTATTTTCATCTCTTAACTACTTATCAAAAATGGCTTCCTCTTCTCGAAATCTAAGTGATAATCTTGAAGAAACTCTCAATTCATTCAAGAATATACTTACTTTTATTATTCGCGATCAAAGGCACTTAGAACTAAGTCAAATGCAGATGATAAAAGAACAAGAGAACTATTTTCGATGCCCTCCGTTGGATGATTTTTTCCCTAAACAAAGATGATCTGATGCAAATCCTGAAGGAAATTTGATTCAAGATAATGAAGATTGGGAAGATATTGAAAAGGATCCTATCTTTAGAGAAGAAGGATGGGTTGAAGTTCCTATAAATATTTGATCTTCTTATGATTTGAATTGCTTGTTTTTTGAATTGTTTGATTTGATTTGATTTGATTTTCTTTGATTAAAATTGATTTGGTTTGAATGATATGTATAACATTACATGAAACGTAGTATATATTGGGTGTTAACTTTCATATTTATCATATCTTTATCATTAACTCATGTTATTATCATAATTTGTCATAGGTACTCCAGTATAAGACTAAAGGGGAGTTATATCAGTTTAGGATTAGTTTTTGTTGATGACAAAAGGGGAGAAATAAAAAATAGAGTAGTTAGAGTAGTTAGGTTAGATTAAGGGGGAGTTAATAGTTTTAGGGGGAGTTATTGTGAAGGAGAAGTATATTTTATAAACATAGGTTGTCATCATCAAAAAGAGAGAGATTGTTAGTCCTTGAGATGATGGTTTTGATGACAACAACCTTAGAACTAGTTATAAAATATAAATGCTAACATTATAGTTTAGATATATATGTATATGAAGGATGTATAGAGATTCAAGATTGAAGACTCATGAGAATCAAAATATCAAGAGTTCAAGATTTCAAAGTGCAGGATAACTATGGAGTCTAGAATTATGTTAAAAATTCTTAAACGTGCCTACATCTTTATTCGAAATTTATTCGTGGAATGGAATGCACTTCGAGTCTGTTAAAGGGATGGATCCCTAGCGGGATGGAACCCACGAAAATATCTAATGGAAGATATAGTGGTCCTATTTGATATCCACTAATTTTATAAAAACGCGTTTCAAAAAAATATCTCTTGTTTTAAAAAAAATGTTTTCAAAACTTTCTTTTCAAAAAGTCATCTCTCTTAATTTTTAATATTTTAGCCTTAAAACTATTTTTATCATTTTTTATATTTTGATTTCAAAATTGTCCTTGTTTTTAAACCGTCTCTTATTTTAAATATTTAGCTTTAAGTTATTTATGTACTCAAATTTTAAATCACTTTATAGATTAAGATTATTTTTATAAAAAATTACTTTCTAAACTCTTTTATATGTTTAAACTATATTCAAATATATTTACAAAGTTTAGAAATTGTTTTGACAAATTATAGAAACCAATTTTAATAAGAAAATCAAATCATCAATTTTTCCTAAAGCATGTCGACATCCTTCAACCCCCCATGTCAACATGGTGCCCTTTAAATTCAAAATTCAAATTTTCAAAAGAAGTGTATATTCGTCGTATCCTTTCATGAATAAATATGGCTGTCGATCTTCTATATATACCAGTAGTTCTAAACGAATTTTTAATCAGATTTCACTTGTTTTCTCTCCTCTTCATCTTCCACATTTTAAATAATCTTAAACTACACTCTGTCGAAATACCAAGTGAATCAAACTAGATTATCTCGTGTTTTACTCTCTGCCACTCACTCCATAAGATCTCAGTGCTATTCAGAGGTATAGGAACTTTTGTAAATCAAATTGTTGAGTAAAAGGTTCGGTTGAGCCTTGAAATCAATTAGGTGTGAATGTAGCTCCGGAAATCAATTAGGTGATCTTGTAGCCTAGTTAAATCAAGAGAGTTCCCCAGTACTCGAACACAGGAGGGTGTACCTCATAGCCTTGAAACCGAGGGTGTATCTTGGAGATTACTTTGAAAAGAAATCCGTACAATTGTGCCCGTACTCCACTATATTCAATTGGTTCTCACTAATATATTTGGAATGGTGTAGAACACCTCAAAGCCATGTACTCGTGTCTTAGATCAAATTTTATGAGAAGGAGAAATGATTTACGTCTATCCTACTCACTTATTCAATTGGTTATCAGTAATACCAATCCTATTTCCACTAAATATATTTATGCAAACATTTAATAAACTGGCTTAGGTTTAACTTATATAATACTCCACTATACGCTGAGAGTATATAACACTATCTGATTCAACTATTCCATTTATAATTTATTTCCTAAGAAAACTCAAGATTCAAATACTCGGTTTTTATTTCAAGATCTTTTTGGAATGGAAATCTATATTTTAATCATAGAAAATATATACATATAGCCCGAGTAACTTCAAAATGATGCTAAGGAACTAAGTATTCCAAACAGTATCATACATTCCCTTACCAAGAAGGGTAATACTAAGAGAAGTGCTTACCATCCGAACACATCCCTTTCCCAATTTTAAGTTATTTTTGAGCCACTCGAACTAGTTAACTTAAAAATATTTCTTTTATTTCAAAATCTCGTTTTTTGAAAAATGCTTTACATTTTCCAGCAAAACATTTATCACCCACTTGCTTTGGGTTCTTTCGGATTTGAACTTGTTTCGATTGTACTATGATAAAGAGAATAATTTACTAAGTGCACTATAACGTTCCCCTAGGCAAACATTTGATCATCACTTAAAAGATTATTCTGATTATCACAAAACAAGTCGAGATTCATTCCCCCTAGCCAATCCAAAGAAAATACTTCTCACATGACATTTTCACTCCCAAAAATTTAATTCTTAAACCAAAATTTCTTCCAATTAATACTATTATTACTTTTCAAAACCATAAAAATCCTTTTAAAAGCCCCGGAATTTAATTCCTCAATTTTCCTACTTAAATTCTTTTTAATCAAAAGAAGCATCTTAAAAATTTGTTTTATAGGACCAGGCTTTATAAAACTGTTTTCAAATATTTATTTCAAAATATTCTAACTCTTTTTTTTTTACAGACATCTTTCATTAAATCAATTTTTATCCCAACATTAACGTCGAATGCCTTATATTCAAATTGTGAAATTTAATTCACAAGGTGTTCAGTTCAATGTTTTTTCCAATTTCTATATACCCAACACATATCTTAAATGGAAAGCTACCTATATATACTAATAAAAAACAGTGCTCAAACTAGATGAGCATGAATAAACAAACCCTAAATGATAATAATAAAATATTATCTCATAACAACCTACACTTCAAATAACCATACCATTTTAGTAGTTCTGAAAATCATTCTTTATATAAAATATATCATGGGTAAAATTATTTCA
The DNA here is from genome assembly GCA_030765085.1 of Allium cepa. NCBI lineage: Eukaryota > Viridiplantae > Streptophyta > Magnoliopsida > Asparagales > Amaryllidaceae > Allium > Allium cepa. Next base: position 267,706,268 of record CM060932.1, read on the forward strand.
TTTACCCTATTTCAAAACAATACTATGTCAATGGTCTTCTTTAAGTATTTAGGAATCCCTATCGACAACGTTGATTAAGCGCATTGGCCAGAACTCTTAAGCCACTCAATAGATCAAACAACGCAATATAAAACATTTTTATATCACTAACAAATACGCGTTCTAATATTATACACTCAAACTCATATAAGGCATTCCATTACCTTATCTCTTAATGATTTGCCCCATCAAAGCCAAGGTTCTTGCTTAACCTTACGCTCTAATACCAAATGTAATGACCCATCCTTTTGAACTCTAGAAGTCGACACAAATACATCAACAGTATTCACATGCCGAACAACCATGTTCCAAAAAGATATACCGTTAGGGGAAAAAAGAAGGCATAATAAAGTAGAAAGAAGAAACTAAATAATCACAGAGTCTCACAATGCAACGGAATAACATATATTAATCAACATAATTCTTTACAAAGTCATTTCCAAAATGATACATCAGAGTTATAAGAATAAAATTCTACCTTAGGACAATTATAATAGCCCATTATTATTTAACTGATACAATATACATATAGGACATCAAAAACAAAATAGTAACTAGCTATCGACGATGCTCCTGCTCCAAGCTCCTCCAAAATGCCTCTGTGGAAACCTGAACTACTTGGCTGCTTATACCAATTTGAGCACTTAAGAGTTCTAGGAAAAGAAAACAAAACTCTGGGTCGGACATGGCTCTGATGCGAGTAAACTCAAAGCAACCGAATTATTACTTTTAAAACTCTTTTAAAATCAAGGGTATCTCATAAGACCATGCCACACATAAATACGGATGGGTTTTTACCTTATGATAACCCAAACACTTTTATATAAAATCCAGTGATACTATTATAATGTCTAAGGGTTCAAAGTAAATATATAAAATAGCTGACATGCTTACATCTTACATTTCAACATAGTAGGTTGAAATCAAAATCATAATCGATTGTACTGTAGATTGGATTACGTACTACGGCAAGGTAAGGGACTACCTTCCGATGATACAACCCTAGAAAATATACCTGAGGGGTACAAATGCATTTTCCCCTCCGCTACACTGAGTTGGCATGCCCCTTTAACATGACAAGTCGGATTACCTCACCCCTTTGACACTGAGGCTGCTTTACTTTGCCTCACGATGTCTGTGTGCAAAACAACTCTAAGGGAGAATCTAGAATGGGATGACGACTCCTAATGATAGCTAACATATGGATGTACTACATACCTAGTTTTTTCCATTTCTCTGAGTTATGAGGCTTGTAAAGTCACGTCTTTACCTTTTTAATAGCAAAATCACTTGGAATGCTAACATTGCCCTCCAAGCTTAAATGCAATGCTAGCATTCTTAAATACAAGTTCGATCTGGGACTGAACGAAACCAAAAGCACTATTTCTATTACATCCCTTACAGTGAATCTCTCCCAAGATTAATAGAAAATAGCCCTTGCACTTCAAACTCTGTCTTCGATCACATACTCTTCAGTATGGTTTTAGTTATAAATGCTTCAGTTGGATCGAAGTGGATTTCGAATAACACATCTGATCCCGGTCTTCAAAACAACTGTCGACAATTCCAGTAAACTCAACCTCAGTTCTTTAGAAAATAAACAAACAAAAGATAAGAGTGGAGTTCACCTCCTAACCGTTTGTGGACGGATTTCTTATCATTTATCCTAGAAGAATGAAATGAGACTTATATGCACAGTACACCATCACTGGGGATGACAATGCCATGTAACTCATATGTTTCTTCAAGATATTTCCAACGTTACATCTTGGTCCGGATTTGATAGTCGGTTATTTAAATATCGAATAAACATCATTCAAAAATGATTAAATTCCATATAGAATCCACTAAGACTTTATTAATTAATCTTTAATTAATTAAAACACTTCGCAAAACATGATCAAATCTCTTTTCTAAAACATTTTTCCCAAACACCTTACACACCTTTATACCTGGAAAACAATTTTACTTATCATTATATAAGTATTAACGAAAACATTTTGGAAAATTTCCCCTTCTCAAATTCTATATTAAATGGAAAAACAATTCCCTTTTCAAAACGTCATTTACTATAAAACCCATCTACTTATCCTTTATAAAGATTTCCATTTTAAAAGCTCATTCATAATTCAAACAACTTATAAACTTCCAAAATAAATTTATAACTCACTTTTATAAATCTCTAATTTAATTTATAAAACCTCTTTACAAATCTCTAAAATAATTTATAAATCTTTTCCTTATTTTTAAAACTCTTCATAAATCCACCTTTAAAACTCCTTTATAAAATTTCCTTTATACAATATCGTTTACAAAATATCATTTGTAAATCACTTTAAATAAACCTTTTATTTAGTAGAACCCCTTTTTAAACAAGTTGTTATTCAAAAATACCTTTGTTAAATATCTTGCAAAGCCATTTATAAACCCTTAACCTCAAATTGATTAAAGAATTGAAGTAAATTCCAAACCATACTTTAATAATTCAAAAGGAGGCTTAGCAATCCTAATGGTACTAACTTAAGTTACTATTTAATTTCAATTTGAATTCTAAGTCACTTAAATTTTTTCTATAGAGGTCAATGTGTATGTATATTCAATTCATCAAAATCAAGGAATAATATGTCAATATAATACAACTAACATATACAAGCCAAAATAACAGTAGGATGGTGATTTGTACTGCTAAGTAGATGTCCAAACAAATCAATTACATTATAGCAGAATGGGGATTTATTCTGCTATTACGTGTCCATACAATCAAACAATCAAGTTATAATCGAATGGAGATTTATTCCATTAACAAATGTATACATAATCAACAATTTACATTTTAGTAGAACGGTGTTTTATTCTGCTAATGGATGTCCACACAACACAAATGCATTATAGACATTTGAATTCCTTTTGTTCAAAACCAACTTGAAAAATAAGTACCTTGAAAACAATTTTATTCCTGGAAAACCAAAAATTAAAAACTTAGAAAACCTTTTTAAAATAACTAATTACAAGTTAAATCCTTTTTTAAATCATAATTAATCTTTAATAGTTCTTAATTTAATTTAATTATAAGTTAATAAATAATTAGCCTTAAATAAATGATTAAACTATAATTAACCATTATACAAATAATCAAACCCTAATTAATCCTTTATTAATTATTAAATAATTTAAAACTTCATTGATAATTAAGTATTAATCTCAAATATTTAATAAAATAATCTTAATTAAACTTAAATAATAAACTAAACCTTTAATAAATAAATAATTTAAATTAAACCCTTACTTAAATTGAAATTAAATAATTTACATTTATTTTAACAATTAATTAATAATTAATCCTATATTTAATTAATATTAAATATAAAAATTAAAAATAAATCATATACTTAACTCATAATTCATTAAAAATTAATCATGCTTAGTTAGGACTTAATTAAAATCAATCTAACCTTTAAAGATAATTAATTAGCAATTAATCTTTAGTTAATTAAAATTAATAAACAGTGTTTAATATTTCATTAATTTATTCATTATTAAACACTTGATTAATTAAAGTTAATTAATAAAACTTTAATTAACCCTTTTAACATCATTTTTACGTTTACAAAAGCTTTACAAAACAATCTCCAGTATAAAAACTTCGAAACTTAACACTTTAAAGTTTACTAATATTTCTAAAACATAAGTTTTAAACTAAACAAAGGTAAGAAAATTTGAAATCAAAATAAAGTTTAACACTGAAATTTTAGTAAACAAACTAGTAAACTTCTTTTGATTTTCCCAAAGATCTAATGTCACTTTAACAATTAAAGGTGCTAACTTTCTAACACGTGCATTACGAGCACATTCCATTATAGAACATACAAGCCATATTTCAAACCACAAGCAAGTTCACCACTTTCACCCTTACTACTAATTAACTTACATTCTCAAATTCATATTCCATCCAATTACATAAGCATACAAGCAAAACATCATCATTTTGAACCAAGTTGAACTATCAATATCAAAACAACATGAATATACAACAATCGACAATATATTATACCATAAAACAGGACAATATATGGAGTTAAATTCTTTCCAAAACATAAGGAGATTTACTCACCAAAATCATCCAAACTTTGTAAAACTTGATTTAAAACTCAAGATCCATGCTTTTTGAAAACCAAAGTTATACTTTTAGCCAAAAAGGAAACACACATGCTCGGCCATGACATGATATGCTCGGCCATGGTGCTAATAGGGCAAGGCCTTAGTACCTTAGGGATGTATGGCCTTGGATTTGAAAACGAGGATGTAAAAATGAAAAAAGAGGAGATTTTAACAATGTTTAATGGATTTTCAAAATAAAAAGGAGTTAGGGTTTTTGAACTTTGAAATTCTCTTTTTGAAACCAATAACGTTCATGAAAGCTCAAAGATGAATTTATAAAATGGAAATTGAATGGTAAAATGAGAAATAAATTATCAAATTTGTTTTTATAAAAATGGAGTAAATGAAATTACCTTTTTACCCTTGTACTCTTACCCTCCTCTACCATGCACCACCTCACCACCCTTGCATCCCTCCCTTTTCCTCACATTTTTGGCCTTGTCCCCTCCTTCACAAATAGTAACAAACATGTTTAGACATATTTTGGTACCTTAATATACCTATGTCGTCACATGTTGTGACATATACCCTTTTTTCTCAATTTTTTTTATATATATATATGTACGTATGTATGTATGTTTGTATTTTACCTTATGTATATACATATGCTATTTCGATCATAACATTTCTGATAACTTTTAGTCAATGAAAAGTCGAACTCGAAAAACGAACTTCGATCACATTTTCAATTTTTATCCAAACTAAATATTTTTGCTAAAAAATTAGAAAAACTATTTTATAATCATTATTTATCATTTAAAAGAGTTTTATTTCTACTATAAAATCAACTATATGAATATTTAAAATTAATTAAATATTCGCATAACAAAATAGTGAAATTTCGGGTCGTTATAGTTAATAATATATTTATGCATGCTATTTATGTTTCTTAATTCTACATTTCTCTACACAGATTCTTATGTTATGAGTGATTCACGGCTGATATAGGTTTGACTGATGATTTGAGATGATACAGTGATAACATCCTTCTATATGATTTTACCATCTGGTATGAGACTTCCGGTAACATTTCTCCAATTATTCTTCGAACTCTTTATATAGAGTATTATGGTGATTGAGTGTAGTTGTAACACCCCTAATTTTTGATAACATTATATTCAGGAGATTTAATTAGATAAATTAAATAGAATAATGTAAGAATAAGAATGATGAGGAGATTGGGATCAGAATAAATGGTAAGAAGGCCATGCTTAACAAATTAAATGGGCTTAAGAATGTGTTATAAGTTAATTAAATTACACAAAGGCTTATTAGGAAAATAACCGCATCCTATAACTCATATATCCTTTCATTTTTCACGTTTACTTTCATTTCACAAAAAAAACATAAAACATAAAAGGGAAGCATGCCATTATAAGGAGAAAAATAAGAGAAATTCAATCAAAAGCTAAGGATTAAAGCTAGAGGAAGTTAATCAATAACAAATATCAAAATCCTTATCATATTTAGGGTGAACAATAATTTATACCATCTCTATTTTGTTCTATGATCGCATGTTTTTCGGGTTTAAGATTAAACTCATTTTTATGATGATTTGGATGATGATATGCCTATATTTATAACTCGTTTGATTTAAACCGAAATGTTTAAATATGGTTTTCCACGGTTTTAAGGGTAAAACCAAATATAGATGATTTTGAATGTCATGGAAAATTTATATATATTGTAAAATATGATTTTGAAGATGGGTTCAATTTTTTTGATTTTCTAAGCTATGGACAATTTATGTGAATTTTCAAAGGAAAATATGTATAATTGGGTTAGAAATTTTATCTTGGCTATTTCAGAAAGAAATTGGGTATGAAATTTTAGTATGTTAGATAACATGATGAAAGTGAATTTCAATAATTTTTGGAGATTTTTCCTAAAAGGTTTACTTTGGAAAATAAGTTATTTTAAAAAGGACTTATTTGTATTATTAGTTTTACTTAACGGAAGGGTTAAATTGTTAATAGTTCCTTGATTTAGATCTGAAATACGCGGCAATTTTTTAGTAAAGAAAAGTTTAAGGCAATCGATCAGGAGTTTACGAATATGTAGGTTAGTTATAAAGCAATTACTAAATTTAGCATTAATTCAACCTTTTCTATAAAAAGTTGGTTCCGCCTCTTTTGGAAGTGAGACCTCATGCTTTCGCTTCGACCCAGTTGAAACCTACCATGCCGAAACCCAACTAGTCGAAACCAATACATAAGGTATCACTTAGATGGTACATATTGGTTGATGGAAAGTAGAAGGCATAGTGTCGAAAGCCTTACTTCTGATTGGGTCAAAACCTTTGCTTTGTTTTCAAATGTTAAGCGCCTGCTTTGTTTCCATAAAACTTTCAAAGGAGTCGAAACATATAATTTCGAAAGGGTTTGCCATCTCAAGTTTAAATTATAAGCTTTCAAAGTGGTTCCTTTAATTTTAAAATTATGCTTTCGAAAGTAGTGGATTCGGCCTAGTCGAGACCATGTTGTCGTTCCTTTACCTTTCAAGTGTATTGAAGTCATCAATGCTTTCGAAGAGTAGTCTTTGTTTTAAACTTATACAAAATCACTTCCTAAATTCTTTCGAAATAGTTTAAGGGTTTCAAAGGCAATGACTTCGAAAGAGGGTTTCGACTCTATCCTTCAATGATCTACTTAATAGTTTTAAAGCTTTAGAATGAATGGTTTCGATGCCAGTAAGTTTTCCCCAAACATTTGTATAAAGATAAAAGGTTTCAAAAGAGATAATTTCGTACATATTCCATTTGTTTTAAAAGAAGTTTTAAAGCAAAACCCAATGTTTTCAAAAGATTAACTTTCATTGGCTTCGAAGCTATGTTTCTAAGGGTTTTTAAGTAATGCTTTAGTACTTTCGAAAGGTATATTTTGGTTTCGAAAGAGATGATTAAAGAGCTTCTAAAGGTATATACTTTGTGTTTTGAAAATAAGTTTTCTATGCTTTCGAAGGAGGTTATCCAGGGGTTTCGAAAGTGATGTTTTAAGGTTTTAAAACAAATAACTTAATCTCATTTTAAAGGAAAAACCATTGCATAAACAAAGAGTTTTAAAATGGAGTTTTGAAGAAGATTTCCTTTATTAATAGGTTAAAGGGATTAACCAAGTTTTATATAAAATTATTTCAAGGACATTAAACCACATGTATTGGTATTATTATGTTGTCAAGATTGCTTCTTCGTATATTTATTCACATTGTAATGAACCCATAACGGTACTTTGGGGAAGGGTAGGATAACCAGCTAGGTTGACCCAGTAGTGAATGTAAATTAAAGATGTGAAAATATTAATTAAAGATATTAGCAGGGGCCAATAGGTTTATAGTAAACCCATGAAAACTATGTATAAACGAAGATGTCAGGGAGACAGTTCGTAGTAAGCCCATGAAAACTGTGATATGATATTGGCAGAGGCCAATAGGTTTGTAGTGAACCTATGAAAACTATTTCCGGATTAAAATATTGACAGAAGTCAATATGATCCTAGTCAACCCATGAAAACTAGGGTAAGAGGAAATATATTGGAGTTACCAATAGGTTCAGGGAAAACTCATGAAACAGTTTAGATATTGGTAAGGGCCAATAGGTTCTTAGTGATCCCATGAAAACTATGAAATCATGCAGGGAGTCCATATACATTAAACAGGTTATTATTAATCCCTTGAAAACTAATTGGTTAATGGTGACTCTAGAAACTATAAATAAGATAGATAATCATATTGTTTTGAATTGTTTTAGACATTATGGATGCAGGAGCACAGTGTATGGTTTTATAAAGGATTTAGGATACCAGTAAGGGGAAAACCAGTTCCATTAAGTGGTATAGTCTAACTAGATATCTAAATGGTTTGAGATGGTAGATTATTATTCATACCAGGCTTTATGTCCGACTTCTAGTTTTTGTTTTCCCTTTAAACTCTTGGGTGCTCAATTGATTTTAGGTAGTTTGAGGGTTTAGGTTTTCAGATTCTCTTTTTAGACGAGTAAAGCTTCCGGAGATGTGTACGAGGCAAGTTAGTTGATAAGAATTCTTTTTATTCCGTTGTGTGTTTTGGTTGTAATGGAAAAGTTGTATTATTGCCTTATTATATACTCTGATCTTCCGTGGGGGCATCTTCATACGTCGCTCTTGGCGTATGTGTAATAATTATATTTTATCTGAACGTGGTTACGATGTGGGATTATGTAATGAACTTGAAATATTTGAAATGGAATGTGGAATTTTTTGATGTTTTAAAATTTTCCATATTCATGTTTTTCTGTGTATCAATGTATCTAATATTTCCGTATTTGGAAGCCAAGGATTAATTACTATGGATGACTGCAACATCCATAGTCGTTAGTTTCAGGCCGCCAAGTAAGGGATGTTACAGTTATTTATAAGTAGTGAATAAATGTCTAAGTATCAGATAGTGGGACGTTGTTGTGATATTTATTTGGCTATTCCTTTTAAGTAGATGACACTCACATGATGGGAATAGAGTGGATAGTGTGTGGTGATACACACAGTGATATATGGCTCCTATCTAACGATAACCTTGATTTCATGTTCATTTGTATTGGTCTTATATGCCACTATTATGATATACTCCTATTATGTTTTTGGAGAGGGCCAAATAGCTAGAATCCACACTAGCAGCCTGATTGTGGGATCGCTCCCTAGATCTGTGACACCATATTATATAGCTTTGTGCTACTCCTATTTGCGAGTTTGCCTCTTTGTCACCTAGGCCAACAGTCTGTTACCTATTGGGGCAAGAGTAGTGTCATGACTTAAGAGTCCTTGGTTGACGAGCACATTAGTGAATACGTGTTACGATGACTGTTAAGGTAGCTAGGACTGTAGTGACTCCGCATCTCTGGAGTTTGCTTAGTGCTACCTGTCACCCTTTTGGTACTAACGGAGTAGTAGATTGGCATATATATTGATACACCTTGCTATAGTATAGATATGGGTTATAGTACCCCATATATTATTATATACATGGCTTTACTTGGGACTTCGTGTCTGTCGTATAGTCATATCCCATCATGATACTTTATGATAGTATAGATATAAGAAGATGAAATTATACTTGTGATACATATCCAAAGTATAATGGATTGTCATTTATATTGATAGGCAACCTATCATATCTTCTATGTATGTATTAATGATGATTTTTTATTGAGATTGAAAGATATATTTGGGCAAGGCTTTTTGCTAACCTGATTATACTTTAGGGATATCTCATTTATTGATATTTCTAGATTTTATGATGATTTTTGGGTATGTGTGATTCACCCATTTGTGTTGATTCAGTGATTCTTGATTTGATGTGTTTCTATATAGGTGATGAAATATTTTGATATCAGTGCTATTTATTTCATATGGATTTGAGTTATTTGGACCATATGATGCCTTGATGACTATTTATGGTACTACACATATACTCCAGGCATATATTATTATATTTTTATGCCTCCTTTGACATGTCGTCTGCTGATTTGATTATCTATGTTGGTGTTCTCATATTATTATTCCATGTTTACATTGGGTTACCTACATTATGGACACTAGATTAGACATAGTCTGACCCGTGTGTTATTTATGTAACACTCGGGTCAATCCGAGACATGTCAGGTACAAGGACGACGTGTCCATCAATTGTTTTATTAGGCTTAGAGGAGTCTTATATTAGGATTGTTATATGACATGTGTGAGACATTGATTCACTGTATTATTAGACGCTGGTTCGTATATTGATTATTCATTATCATACATTAAGATAGCTGACATTTGAGATGTATTGTATCCTTATGATATTATTGTATTCTATAAATTATATTATGTATTGTTCTTTCTTGGAGACACATGTGTTTATTACTTTGTACAGATAATGTGTACGTATATGCAAGTTATTTATTTGATATTTTAATACGTACCGGTGTTAGTCAAATGAAATATTCACGTGTGTACCCCGTATAGCCTCATTCTCCGTATTTTCTGATAGTATTACCTAGTAATACTCTTAGATAGTATAGGTATAGGGGTGGTGTGTTTTAATTCTACTTTTATCTTTTATTGCATAATACTTGTAAATGTCAAAAGATAAGTAGGTTAACTTTCTAACTGGAAATAACAGTAAAAAAAATGCACTTAAAAAGAGAATTAAATTTTACATGGTGTTGTATGTAATGTTAAAGAGTTCAAAAAATTAAATGTATGAAATGACATAAAAGAGAGTTTTCTTTAATAATAGATTGTACGATGAAGATTAAAGAACATAGTATAACTGGCAAAATAATGGGATTTTAAAGGGATCCAAATATTCCCATCTACTATATACTAAAGATAAATTTCAAGAATGTAAAGAAATTCATTTTTCATTTTCTTTTGTTTTTAACTTTTAAAATAATGGTCAAATTTATTGCACATTGGATATTTTACACCAAATATCAAACGATATACCAACAAATATTGGGTGAGATGCTACTAATAATATATGCGATGTTTCAAAGGTAAGATCGACCAATCAGCGATATGTGGTATACGACGATATACTAGTGATATTATATAATATTATCTTCTCTGCTTATGAATGTACTGATATCCCTCTTTTAGCAAATCTTAGCAAGGAACATCCAAAGACAATATTTTTAATATGATTCAATACTTATGGTTACAAACACATTTGTGACTACAATTGATCGAATAATTTTCTTCTAGATTTTCTACTTGTATATTTTTAATATCTTTAAAATATTACTATATCCTAATATAAAAATATATATGAAGAAATGCAAAACTATAATCTCCTTTATTCAAGAATCACTATAATAGTAATATAAGAAAATTACATAATCGCCCCTAGAGCACACCCTTAACTCTATTGGAAATAAAGTGCTACATCTATGCATAAGCACTGCATAATAGAATAACATAACAAGGCTGGTATATATCAGTAACTTGGCCCCATGCTCGTCTTTGGATAATTTCAAGGTGTTACATTTGTCGAAACCTAACTCTTAACCTACTTCTAAGTGTACTTGAGAGATATAAGATAATAAACAAATAACTTCACACTAGATAATAGTTTGGAATGATTAAGTACTGCTCTAAAATATGATATAAATAATATGACAAAGTTAAGAGTATGATCTGGATATAATTATGTAATTTGGTTATATAACTTAACTCTTATAGCTAATCTTATTTGAAATAAAGCAAGTTTTTCCTTTTATTTTCAGTCATTTATATTATTACATTATGATATGATAATGTTTAAATACATTAAACATAAACAAGTAGAAAATTCTTAGGAAAAGTATTTAACTTATAACAGTTGTTAATATGATCATAGTCATAAGTATTGAATCATATTAATAAATAACAATCCTTAAATATTCGTAGGCAAGATGTTTCGATCATATGATATCTGTAACGATCCGTATTTTACATATCAAAGGGTAAAAATATTATTTTCAAATCCCTACATTGGGTGGTATGACACTCTAACTTTAGAGGATGTCGAGCAGTGGCATTTTTGACTCTAAGAAATTTTATCGGATGATTTTATTCTCGAAAACTTGTAACAACTATAACTTTTGATAGGTGCAAAATTAGTGTCGGAGGCCATTTCCATTAAAAATATATGATAGTTACACTTTCATAAAGTGGTCATAATAGGGATTTGGACTTTCTGAGTAAGAGATATGACTGTTTTATGTCTGACAGTTTTAGAGCGGCTTGATGGGTAATTAATGAGATTGGGGACATGCCTACTAATCTATTTCAGGGTTTAGACCATTAAAGGCTAAAATAACCTTTTACAAATCATTTTTTTCATTTCTCAAGTAGATCTAAGCCTCCATTAACCCCTTCTTCATCCAAATTTTTTACTTTTCTCCTCCAAATCAAGTCTAAATCATAGATTAATGGTAGATTAGTAAGGGGATTAGCTAGAGACATTCAATCTACACTTTTAGAGAAGATAAATAGGGAATTTGCAGTTATTTCTTAGATTCATCTCGATTTGGTTTCAAAACAAGAATTTTGTGGGTTTGGTGAATGATTTATCATCTTACACCTTATTATATATGAATTTATAGGTTTTAACATGTTTTGGACCCATTTCTAAGTTAAAACTATGTTTTAATACTGTTTTAGAACCCAATATTTAATAAAAATGTGAACAAAATGATTTTTGGTGTTCTAATCACCTTATTTTGATGTGTGATTGTCTACGTAGATGTTAGGCCATATTATATATACATATGTGATGATTGTAGTGATTTGTTATATGTTTTGCATGCTTGGATTTTGTTTGATGTGTATGGTATTTATGTGTAAGTTTGAATGGTTGAAAATGCTAATTGGAACGAAATAGAGGTAGCAAGCATAGAATCGGACTTTGACAAATATGGTCTAGGGTATTAGGAGTTGTATTGATGTATAGGGAAGGCACACATATCATAGAATAGAGAATAGCGATGAAATCAGTGTAAAATCAGAGTTGGGAGATACTATAACACTTCTGCTCGGGGAATTTGTTTGGTGGTAGGGTGCTTGAGTATGCTTCATGTCCGAGGATAACTTGCTTGGGGGTTTCACTTGGTCGTCATTGATGGAGGACCAAAAAGGAAATGTTGTCTGGTGATGTGTGATCGTTGGCCGTTTAAGAATCTTATTCAGGGGTGCTTCAGGTTTGACTCTGAGATGAGGAGGGTGTTGCTTTGGGACCAGACAAGGGGTTTAACGAGCAAGGAAATGGAGTGGTATGTTTTGGGTTTCATTGGGTCAAGGGTGTTGGTGCTTCAGGTTTTCAAAAAGGGACTTTGGGTTTTGCCCCAAGGTGATCAGAGCAGAATATGAATTTTGGGAGTTTGTTGTTAGGACAAAGGCGTATGACTCCAAGATGATTCCAAGCGACTTTGGGTTTGTGTGGTGGCTAGATGGAGTGACAGTTCAACATAATGTCTTCATAATTTTGGTACGATGGCTTTATGACTTACGATGGGCATCTAGAGCCATTCCGATGATGATGATTCAATGACGAGGGTTTTGACGGTGATCCACAAGGACAAGTTCAACAATAGAGGCCTATAAGTAGAATTTGCGACTGTGTTCTCCTATGGGGATAGCCGGGATGGGATAACGAACGAGTTCCACTATGGAGATGCATGCAAAGCGATCATTGATGACTTGGAGGTTTCTAGTGTACTCGTACAGAAGGGGTATCCACTTGCATTTCGATTGCGTCCAGATCTTACAACTACGGATTACCATGGACTTTTATGATTGCGAGTTCGGTTCATAACCTTATGAAGTGACATGAATTCGAGCACCAAAGAAGTCGAGATTTTATTGAATCCCTAGTTTGTGATTGTTCCATGCATACGAGTAATGGTGACGATTGTTTGATGGATGATATTTTAGCCATGGTTTTTTGTAACTCTAGGATGTCAAATGATATAGGTATTTTCAATCGAATACCTTGATAGTGGATACTGCACTTCGACTGTAATATGCTTATACGATTATGATAGCAGATTAGCATATATTGATTGTTATGTGCTAACTCTTTGGATATAGGAATACGTCAGGTATGATTCTTCATGCCTTATGTCTTATTACTATATACGATTTTTATAGTATATTTGAGATAATGTATCGCTTACACCAGACTGTTATCGGACCAAAGGTTTTATATTTTTTCTTATTATCTTGGGTACTCTTAAATGAGTATATTTGGGATAAAAGGTCAGGAGAGTGCATGGAGCTGTACAAAGTACGAGTTAGTGGATACACTTTATATACTTATACTTTATAGCTTACCATGTCATGTAGTACGAAGGAGCTATGCTGATATTTGTATTACTTTAGAGACAGTTACATAGTTTATTTTAGAGATTTGGATGTATAAACTCTTTTAGTTTTAGTTTTGTGTAATCTGTGAAATTTTTGCACTCTAATTTTCTTATTTATGGCTCATTTGATTATATTACTATCTCGTCTATTTTACATCTATGTTATCATTATATTTTCTCTATGCACAGTGAGATGTTCTACTGGTTCTTTGTTTTGATTTTTTTACTTTACACCCTTTACTATCACCTTACATCGATTGTGTACCTCTATAGTGCACTCTTCAGTTATGTTGGTTACCGAATATGCAGGGTGGTTGTCATATTTGGAAACAGAGCTTAGGTTGTGTAAAAAACCTAAGTTGATACTTGGATGCATTAGAGATAAAGGAGTTATCACCTTATGCTAGTTAAAAGAATATACTAGTATATATAGTATATATAGTATATAAGTTTCATTGCATTCACGGACACCACTCATTCCTTTTTGAGAGACCGATCATTCTTATTATAGTTAAAAGAATAAGCTGGCTAAAAAGGAATACTGCTAGGACTTCTACTCCTAGCATAAAGCAGGGAGTGGGCGATGGGGTAGCTACGAACCTTGATATGCAAGCTATGCTAAAAAACATGACGAGGACCATGCTGTAGAATGCTTAAGGAGTTGCTCCCACGGTGGCTGTTGGTGGTAGTGTTTCGGTGCAGGAGCCGAGGTCTGACTTGCCAAACTAAACAATATTATTCTACTATGGGTAGTAAATTATTTCTAGAAACTGATTTAGCCATCAAAGTGCAGAGTTATATACGCATCTTTGAGAATATGGAGTTGAAATATGCAATGAAGAGGAAGTTGACCTTTAGACAGCTTTAGGGATGAGCTATAGGGTGGTGAACGCCAATATGGTTATCACTCTTGAGGATCTTATCATTGGGAGCAGTTTAAGGTGAGGTTTGAAGAGAAGTAGATATCGGCTATCTAGAAGTCGATACTCTTTCAGAAGTTTGCTAATTCGAGATAGGGATATGTTTATGCTGGAGTACGTGGCCAAGTTCGATATGTTGTCAAATTACAATCTATCTTTATCGATGCTCCACTCAAAAGGAATGAAAAGTTTATTATGGACTTGGACGACTATCTAGGAGAGAAGTTGGTATTGATGAGTCCTTAGAGATGCTTGTGGAGAAGGCTCTTCGATACAAGAGTTTGTATCCGAAGTCCAGGACAGTTGTAAGAAGAAGTGGAATAACAACAATAACAATAAGAGGAAGAAGCTTCAAAATAAAGGTGGTCAGAAGAAGGAAAAGTGGGATCATTTGCTATAATTATGGGGAAAAGGGTCATCTTGTCAGAGATTATAAAGCGGAAGGAAAAGGTGCTACAACTGCAACAAGCCTGGAAATGTCAAGAAGGACTATCTAGAACTATCGAGGAATAAGAAGATTGTGTTTGCTTACACTTTCAATGATGTTCCAACTTCGTCGAGTGCTTCCTCTGTGAAGGAGAGGAGGAAGAGTGTCGTTATATAGGGTATACTTTCTATTTCTGATGCACATGTATGTGTTTTATTCGGTACTGGGGCTTCACTTTCCTTCATATCTAGTGATTTGATAGACATAATAGGATTGAAACCTAAGATAGTTGGCCAACCTTTGATTGTTTCCAACCATGTTGAAGGATCAATTAGACCTTGCATGATTTGTCAAGACTTAGCCTTATCAAGTCATAGATGTTTATTTGTTTGTGATTGCTTTGTTTTGGGTTTTATGCGGTTTAGTATTATTTTATGGATGGACTGGCTATAGAAGTATGAAATAGGGTGGATTGTGAGGCCGTTTGTGATGATAAGGATGAATGATGGGCATAGATAGGAGATATGATGCCTACCTAATGATTTTGTGATGGTTAGCTTTCATATTCGCTCGAGATCTCGCATGATGAATTGTCATCTATCCCTATAGATAGGGAGTATCTAGACATATATAATGGGGTGATTGAATTATCACCATATAAGGAGATCAAATTCCGTATAAATTTGGTGAAGGATGTTGGACTGATTGTTATGCCATTAAGGCATATGCCACCCAAGGAGTAGAAGGAACTACATGTGTAAACGAATAACCTATCATAACAAAGGTTCATTCGATGGAGTATTTTGAAGTAAGGAGCACCTATAGTGTTTTCCACTAAGGCGGATATCACTTTGAGATTGTGTGTTAATTACCATGAGCTAAATAAAGCGTCGAAGAAGAACAAATGCCCACTTCCTTATATTGATGACTTGTTTGATCAGCTTTATAGTGCTAAGGTGTTCTCTCAGTTGGACTTTGCGATGGCATTTCATCAAATGAGAATGTGGAAGGAGAGTGTGCCGATTATAGTGTTTTGTACGTCATTTTGATTCTGTGAGTGGTTAATTAAGCCATTCAGGCTAACCAATGCATCGACATACTTTGTTGACCTTATGGATCGTGTCTTCAGGGATCAACTAAATAAATTTGTACTTATTTATGTAGATGATATCCTTGTTTATTCGAGGATGGAGGAAGAACACGAGGAGCACTTGAGGATTGTACTCGGGGTGTTGAGGAGGAACCGATTGATAGCGAAGTTTTAGAAGTGTCATTTTTAGAGGAGGGATGTGCGATTTTTTAGTCACATTGTTTTTGAGTATGGCATTGTTGTAGATCATGCGTAGGTGGCAGCAGTACAGGATTAGGATCGATCCAAGATCGCTATAGACCTGAGAAGTTTCTTAGGTTGGTGAGGTACTTTAGAAGTATTTTCAAGGACTTCTCTAAGGTATTAGTGTCGTTAACCAACTTGACAAAGAAGAATAAGACATTTACTTAGGATGTAAGGTGCAAACATGAGTTCATAAGTATGAAGGAGAGGTTAATGAGTGCACCGGTGTTAGTAATTCCAAATGGGAACGAGGAGTTGACAGTATACACAGATTCCTATTGCACTTTGCTAGGTGCAGTGTTGATGTAGAGGTGAAAGATTACCGCATATGCCAGTTGATAGCTGAAACCGCATGAGTAGAAGTATCCAGCTTATGATTTGGACTTTGCAGTGATAATATTTGCTTTGGAGATATGGAAGCATTACTTGCTCGGAGAGAGGCATGAGTTGTATATGGACCATATATCATAGAAGTACCTCTTCTTATAGAAGGATCTTAACCTTCATCAACAATGATGGTTAAAGTTCCTGGCTTCCTATTATTTTGATCGGTAAAGGAAATATAGTCACTGTTGCTTTAAGTATGAGACATGTTAACTTAAGGGCCTTGTTCCTAGAGTGGAAGCAGTTGGATTTTATCATCGGCTGATTTATACTTCGATGTAAGCTAGAGTCGAAAGTGTTGGCAAGCTTAGTGACCGAGCCAACTTTGAGAAGAAAGGTACTAGTCAGAGCCGAGATGCTAGACTAGTGGAAATCATGGTGAAGATAGAAGGAGGAGTAGAGTCTTAGGAGTTGAAGCACTATGGGATCGACTGTGATGCTTGGCTCTGTAAGGATGGGAGATTGTTGGTGCATACAGTCAATGGGTTGAGGGATAAGGTGCTATGAGAGTGCCATCATTCAAGATTGACTATAAATCCTAGTGGCAATAAAATGTACCATGATGTGAGGCAAATTTTTTACTGGAAAGGGATAAAGAAAAATGTTACGACATTCATCTCGAAGTGCATGAACTGTCGACTGGTAAAAGTAGAGCAGAAGAAGCCGAGTGGTTTGCTGCAATCTCTTGAGATTCCCAAGTGGAAGTGCAAATAAGTTTTGATGGATTTTATCAATCGATTGTCAAGGACCAAGGTTGGGTACTATAGCACCTGGGTTATACTCTTTAGATTGGAGAAAAGTGCTAGATTTATACCCATAAAGTCTAGTAGGGAGACATCCAAATTGGCTGAGTTATATGTGAAATGAGTTGTAAGCATGGTGGGATGAGGACCATTATTAGCGATCGAGACCCTTTGTTCACCTGCAAGTTTTGAAAGAGCCAACAAGAGGTACTAGGGATGGAGCTACATCTCAGTATAACTTATCTTCCACAAACTGATGGGCAGATCAAGAGGATGAATCGTATCTTGGAAGATCTCTTACAAGCTTATATTCTTGACTCTGGCAGCTCATGGGATGATCATTTGCATTTGGTAGAGTTTGCATACAACAACAGTTATCAGCCCAACATCGGTATGGCACCATTTGAAGCATTATATGGTCAACCATGAAAAGCTCCTTCGTATTGGTATGAAGCAAGCGAGAAACCGGTACATGGGCTAGAGATGGTTAAAGGGACATTGGAGAAGTTCAAGATCATTTGGCAATGAGTGAAATCGCACAAGATAGATAGAAGAGCTACACCAATAAGAGGAGACATGATTTAAAGTTTACTATCAATGATATGGTGTTTGTCAATATCTCTCTACTAAATAATGTTATTCAATTCGGTGCTAATTGGAAGTTGGCTCCGAGATTTCTTGGTCCTTTTTCGGTACTTGAGAGGATTGGGGATCTAGCTTACCGAGTTGACTTACCTTGGAAAGTGGCAGGCGTAAAAAAGATATTCCACGTCTCTCGCTTCAGAAGTTTGCGCATGGCTCAGTTGTGATAGTTGATTCAAATCAGCTTAATGATATCAAGATTGAGCAAGAAACTTCAAGAGCTTGTAGGCCTATCTATATCATTGGATGTGATACAAAGTAGCTTAGAAGGAAGACTATAGAGTTGGTAAAGATTTACTGGAGTAAGAGCGAAGGAGATTATACCTAGAAGACCATAGAGAGCATGTTAACCGATCATCCAGAGCTCTTTACTTAGTGAGACTTTCTGTTTATCACATTTTCTTCCATTTTCAATATCATATAGAGTAGTTAGTATACTGCCCGCTAGGATAGATATAGATATTACTTCATGAATATTTGTGCATTTTTGATGTTTGATATGATTGCTTGCAGTTGTTAGCCATGCGGATAACCTTGTTTGACTCTGCGTTGGTTACGTTGGGAATTTTGTAGGGGAAATTCCTAAAGGGGGAGACTGTTACGACTTGTATTTTATGTATTGGAGGGTCATAAAATATTGCTTTTATATTCATATAGGGTTGCATGACACTATAATTTTGGGAGATGTTGTGTAGTGACATTTTTAACCATAAAACATTTTATCGAACAATTTTAACCCTAAAGCTTGTAACGACTATAAATTTTGATAGGAGTCGAACTAGGGTCCAAGACCACTTCTGTTGGAAAGATATGATCGTGTCTCTTTCCATAGAGTGGTCATAATAGTGATTTGGACAATCTGGCTAGGTGATATAATTATTAGAAATTTGGCACTTTTTGGAGTAGTTTAATAAGTAATTTATGAGATTGGGGATATACTCACTGATCCATTTAGATTATTAGAACCTGAAATTACCTTCCCCAATCATTATTCCCATCTTTCAAAAACATTTAAGACTCCATTAATCCTTTCTTCACCCATAACCTTCACATAACTCCTCCAAATAAGGTCAAAAATCATATATTAAGGGTAGAGTAGTAAGGGAATTAGTTAGAGACATTCATACTTACATTTTTGGAGAAGAAAAATTAGGTCTTCGATGTTCATTCTCGAATTCACCTCTATTTGCATGCAAAAAAAGGGATTTTTAGGGATTTGGTGAATGATCCTTATTATATATGTATCAATAGGTTTAACATATTTTAGATCCAATTTTTAAGTCAAAACTATGTTTTAATGCTATTTTAGAACCCAATCTATAGTAAAACACGAACAAAATGATTTTTAGTGTTTTTTAATCATGTTATTTAGATGTGTAATTGTCTATATAGATGTTAGGCCATATTATAGATACATTATGTGATGATTGCATTAATTTGATAAATGTTTTGCATGGTTGGATGTTGTTTGATATGTGTGTAATGTTTGCATGTATGCTTGAATGGTTGAAAATGCACATCGGAACAAATTAGAGGAAGGGGGATTAGAACTGGATTTTGATGGTTAAGTTCTAGGATGTTAGGAGTCGTATCAATGTATAGGGAAGGTACAAGGGTCAAAGAATGGAGCCTAGCAATGAAATCAATGTGAAATCGAAGTTGGGAGATGCTACAACATTTCTACTAGCTAGTACTTGTTCGGTGGTAGGGTTCTCAAAGTGTGCTTCATGTTCGGTAATGGCTTACTTTGAGGTTTCTTTGGGTATGGCATTATAGGAGCATCAGACATTAAATCTTGTTTGGTGGTGTTATACTCGGTGGCTGATCAAAGAATCTTGTTCGGGGATGCTTCACGTTCGTCTACGAGTTAAGGAGGGTGTTGCTTCGGAATTGAACAAGGGATTTATCAAGCAAAGACATAGAGTGGTTTGATTTTTGGTTTCTTCAGGTCAGAGGCAGTGGTGCTTTAGGTTTTCGGAGGGGTGACTTTGGGTTTGGTCACTAGGTGACCGGGGCGGAATATGGATTTTGTTCTTCAGGTGAAGGGTTGCGACTCTAAGACAACTCGAGGCGACTTTAGGGTTCGTGTGGTGACTGGTGAATTGATGGCATGATGCTTTGACATGATGACTTTGACACTTTGGTATGATGGCTCTATGTCTTACGATGGGTGTCTAAAGGCGTTTCGATGATTATGACTCAATGATAGGAGTTATGATGGTGATCCATAAGGACAAGTTCAACAGTAAGGGGTTATAAGTAGAATTTACGATTGTATTCTATTGCGGTGATAACTGGGATGGAATAATGATCGAGTTACACTATGGAGATGCATGCAAGGGGATCATTGATAATTCAGAGGTTTCTAGTGTGTAAATGTGCTCATACAGAAGGGGTATCTGGGTACGCCCACCTCGTTTTCGATTCCATCAATATTTTATGACTCTGGATTACCCTGGGATTTTGCGATTATGAGTCTAGTTCCTAGCCTTATGAAGTGGCTTGGATTCAAGCACCAAAGAAGCAGAGATTTGATTGAACACCTGATTGGTTACGGTGTCAATGAGTTATTATGCATCAACCGCATACAAGTGATGGTAATGATTATTTGATGGATGATATGTTTGCAGTGGTTGTTTATCACTGTAGGGTGTCACATGATTAGGTATGTTCGATAAAATACCTAGAGACTATATATTGTACTTCAATTATAATACACTTGTATGACAGTGATAACAGATTAGCATATATCAATTGTTATGTGCTAACTCTTTGGACGTAGGAACAGATTAGGTATGATTCTTCTTACCCAATTCCTTTAGTACTATATATGATTTTTAAGATGATGTATCACTCACACTAGACTATTTTCTGATTCAGGGTTTTATGCTTTGCTTCTTATTATCTGGGCACTCTTAAATGGGTGGATTTGAGATTATAGGTTTGGATAGCATATGGAGATGTATAGAGTACGGGCAAGAGGCTATGCTTGCATATACCTATACTTTGAAGCTTACTTTCGCTTATATTCCATTGTGCAGTACAGTGGAGCTATACTAGTACTTGTGTTATTCTAGAGACAATTATAAAGATTATTTCGAAGATTTGGGATGTATTACTTTTTTATTTTTAGTTTTGTATAATCTGTGAACTTATTGCACTTTGATGTTCCTATTTATGCGTCATTTGATTATAATACTATCTCGTCGATTTTACATCTATGTTATTATTATTTTTGTCCATGCGCTATGATATTTTATACAGGTTCTATGAAGGATTTTTATTAGTTTAAACCCTTGACCATTGCCTTACATTGACTAGATACCTATACAGCACGCTCTACCGGCATATTGGGTGCCAAAAGTGCATGGCAGTCGTAACAATATCAATATATCTAGTGAGACTAATATACATACCACTCTCTATATGATGAAACCTAATTTACTGTTGATCGTTGGTGCACCAAGGGGTTACATAGCTGTATTTGTTTGGAACAATTTAAAAACAACCTACTTAAAGTCTTCTATAGGTTAATTGCATCAGAAGTCAAATACAGATCTCATGTCAGATGTGCAGTAGTCTTTTAACTTAAGAGAACTGTGAATCATAATTGTTTAAACTACACTTTGACTATGGTCAATCACATGAATCAATGATTGTGATACATTTATACTTTTTATAAGTTAAACTACTTGAAGTGAAATACTATTCAAGAAAAGATCCGTCTCCTTTGATGTTAAGGTTTACTATCACCGTAAACTTATACTCAAATTCTTAGCCAAAACAAAGCAGTTAACTAAAAAATGTTATCATAATGAACCAAGGGCTTTAATGTTGTACTGCGCAATTTACTACGAATATTATTAGATTTTTAACCATTGATTGAGCTCTAGACATCCAAGTGATACAATGATAATGAATGGAAAATGCGCATTATATATAGTTGCTTAAGGGCATAACCTAAATTTTAGATTTATCTGGATAATTTGTAAGAAATTGAACTCATGTCTAATTCTTTGCTTCAACTAATATATTTAGGCTTAATATTTTTTTTAAATGTCACTGAGTGAGGTCTTACCTAAGAATCACATAATCATCGCTATGTGTTCGTCCAAATTCAATAAAATAAGTTAATTATAAACGTAATAAATATTATAGGAAAAATTAATATAATGTCAAATTTATTTAGTTACTAATTTTTATTATTGTTAGAGGGCACTAAAATTATTTGATTGAATATATGACGTTATATATCTAAATTACTACTAAATACTCTAAAGTAATAATGTAAATAATACTTATCGGTTTTAAAATAAAATGAAAATATGTAAGAATTGTGTGTTATAGGGGCTAACCATTTGCATCGGTGGATTAGGGCTTAAAACATTTAAACAAAAAAGATTAACTTTAAATTACTTAGTCTTTTCTTTGGTTTAATATTTCAAGTATTTTATGACGGTTCACATCCTCTAATCTACCTCTGTAATTATAGGCCGCTTCATTAAATTTTTTTAATCAGTGAAAAACTAACAAAAAAGCTCCATAATCTCCAACATTTTAGCTCTAATTGGCATTGCAAACAAATTTAGGAGAAGGAAGAATCTATTTCCATTTGGAGACACATAATGCGACAAGTAACCAACCATGTGATTTCTAAGTGAATCTATTTCCCCTTCATCCTTTTTCTTGCATTCATATATCTTCTACAAGAGTTATGATTATTGAATTATGGTTTTAATATTGTAGTATGTTACTTTATATTCTTGTAAATAATTTAAGACTTGTTACTTATTATTAATTATGACTTATTCAATACTCAAATCATTGATTGAAAATCGAGATTAGTAATAATTGATCCATATGCACTAAATCTAGTATAATCAAATAATCAACAACTTATAATTTTTATTTGTTAATATAAATGAAATTTGATATTAGCCAACAAATCAAATCAAATTGATTATGAATCAATAGTTAAATTTGCAAATTTATTATTTTCTAATTGATGAAATGTTTGACACCCTTAGTTGGAATTACGATTTACATGACATGATTAGTAATATCCCTAGCACCATTTATGTTGGTTGTTATGTTCATGACATTATTCGCTAGATTAATAAATTTCATAGCATTATTCATGTACATGATGATTTTTTAATATAACTGTTCGTATTCCTCTTTGTTGCATATGTAGATGTGATTGTCCATGATGTCATTAGTAGGAATAATATTTGTTAAATCATAATTCATTCATGATATGATTCCTCGGCTTCATTATCATTTTGTTAATTAACTTTAACTAACGTGTTGTTTTCATCCAAAAATTAAGCCTAACAAATTCTCAAACCTTTGCAAGACAAAGAGTTCAAGAATACTTGGGCAGGGAGCATTTCCTTAGGTAAGCATTTTCATTGTCCAATAGTCAAGTAGGTCAAATAAGGAACATGAAAATAGTCAAATGTCCAAGTCCTTTACAAAGTCCCGATTACAATTTGACTTAGGCGGCCATCAATAACCCAAATTCGAGTTCTACAAAATTTGGAACTTATAACGTGAAAATGAGGAAGATCAGTTTGAAATTTGCCCCTTTTGAGTTAGGGGAACATGCCTATTATAAAGAAATTGTTTCCTCAAATTTTTACATGTGCATCAATCAAACTTGGCTGGTTGAGATTTTATCGACGTGGCACATTGTCGAGGTGATATGTAGCATAGCTTAGTTTTTCTTTGTATGGAATAAATAAACCAATCAAAAGTTGCCACATGGCCAATTGAATATTTTTGTGCTTGATTTTTAGTCATGCGATGGTGGCAATTTTTAGATACTCAATAACATTATCACAAACATGCGATAGCTTGCTAAGTCATGCCACTCGATAGTTTCATATTCCAGCATGTGATAGTTTTTATTCTTTCAACACTTAATAACATTTCTATTGGTATGCGATAGCTTGCTATTTCTTTGTACGACGAATTGATGTTGTCATGTGATAACCCTTTACATCTTGAACCATGATGTTGTATTTTCTTTGGTATGCGATAGCACTTTGCACCCTGGACCTCAATAGACTTAGTATATTTAGTATGCGATAAATCCTTGTATCTTGAACCTAAATAGCTACAATAACTTTAGTATGAGATAGCTCCTTGCATCTTGAAGCTCGATAGCTCTAATACGTTTAGTATGCGATAGCTCCTTGCATCTCGAACATTGATAGCTCTAATTCCTTTAGTATGCAATAGCTCTTTTATACTATTAACACTCAATAGCTTTCCATCTCGATACTCGATAACGATTTCCACTTTAAGACTTGATAGTTTTATTTACTCTTTAACCCTCAATATCATATTGACATCAAACTCTTAATAGTTCCACTCCTGTTTAAACTATAAAAAAATTGTGTAATATTTGTCAACCCCTTTTAGAAAATATATTTTACACTTTATTATAAAAAAATGTAATTTCTCTTTGTTCATTTCTAAATATACTCTTGGCATTCTTCGAATTTGACATCTTAGCTATAGAAAATTTCACCGTTTTAAATCAACGGTCATTACCTATCCTTATTTCACCAATGAAAACCCTTCTTCTCCCTTCTCACTTCTAATAATTCTCTCATAATCGAAATTAAGATTCACATTCGCTCTTAAAAACCTCCGGTCCTTCAGATTTAATTTTATAAGGTGATTCTTTTTCCTTTCATTATAATTTTCTGTTCGCTCTTTGATTTAATTTTTTTAAGGGATTAAGATTTCATTTGATGTTTTTTTATTGATTTATGAATTTGATGATTTCTTACGAACTATTTAGGAAAAATTAAGTTTGGTCTTTAATTATTGCAAACTTACTTATCTAATTTTCGTGAAACATTACCCATTTCAAAGCATGTGACAGCTTTCGCCTTTAAATAGTTATAGCTACTTCATTTTATGTCTCTTGATATGATACAACACACACAAATTTAAACTCTAAACACTCAATAGCTCAATGTGTTTTACACTCAATAGGATGTGAATTCTAACACTCGATAGCTTTACATTTGAAAGCTTTAAAATGTAAAACATTCAATAGGTTGCATGTTTTAACACTCGATAGTTTGAGAGTTTTAATGCTCGATAGGTACCAAATTCTAGCATTTGATAGCTTTACACTCAAACTCTTAATAGTTTGACCTATGATACTCAATAAATTAGCACTCAATAGCTTTAAAATTTAAACACATAGTAGCTTGGTCCTTAACATTCGATAGATGGAAGGTTCTATCATTTCAAACAATTTTTAAATGCTTGATAGTTTATACTTTGATACTAGATAAGTGGGAATATATAAATTTTCAAGCTCTAATACTTAATAATCTCTGAATTCTAAGTATTTGGTGGCCATCATAATTTTCACATTCAATAATATCACATTGGTGAATATCTTTGCTCCTTATATATATATTTGTTTAGAAATTATGTCCGGATTTAAAATGAGAACTTTTAAATAATCTACAAGCACTCCCAAAGTTAAGAGAAAATTCAAAGTTTGCTAAGGAAATAGTCTATGTCAATTGTCATTCATATATCACTACATGAGGGGAAGTTGATTTTGTCCTTCAGCATTTCAGGATTACTAGAGTTAAGTCAAGGTTCCTGGTCTGTTAGATAAGAGACAACGGTCAGACCAAGCTCCCCATCTCTAGCACGTGGTGTACGAATATGGTTTGGCACACATGTTGTTGTAACAAAAGGAATCCCTTTTGTTATGTGTATACCAATCCATATTTATACACCACTTCTCCAAGTTATTTAGCGATGTGAGACTTTTCTAATTTCAAACCATCTTTCCTCCTTATAACATGCAAGACAACCCTAACAATCTCCCTCTTGACTCGCATCCCTTAGAGTAACTTTTGAGAGCACTGTTTTTCTAAATGGCCCAGTTCATAACCTTTTGCTCTGATACCACTGTTATGTAGTGGCGGTCGGACCAAGCTTCCTATCTCCAGCACATGACTTACGTTTATGGGTTGGCACACACTTTGTTGTAACAAAAGGAATCCCTAACGTTATGTCCCTACCAACGCATATTATACGCTACTTCTCCCTCTGAAAGGATTTTTTACTTTCATACCCATCCACATCTGGAATTCTTGTCACCTACCTTTTAATGACCTAATTACAAGAGCCATGTCTTTTCCAAAAATAGCATCCATCCAGCTTACTTCTAACTTATACAGCTATATCCATTGTCTTTAAATATTGTTCGAAGAGAGTGACTTAAGTATAGAAACTTTGTTTGGTGTTACTGCTCTCCAAAAATTCAAATACCAACCTATTGGAACTAATTTCCGCCTTTGTGTATCCAACAACAAATTATTTCAAATGTTATTAACAAAACAAGGGACCGAGGCCATTAATTCTTCTTCGTGAGATGTGTTTCTCCTGAAACTTTTTGGAGTATTCTATCTTCTCAACATGTTTTAACATTAAAACACATTTTAATATTAATTTATACTTAATTTTATTTTTCTAAAATAGTTCTTATTTATATAGAAC
The DNA here is from genome assembly GCA_030765085.1 of Allium cepa. Classification (NCBI taxonomy): domain Eukaryota; kingdom Viridiplantae; phylum Streptophyta; class Magnoliopsida; order Asparagales; family Amaryllidaceae; genus Allium; species Allium cepa. Next base: position 267,733,311 of record CM060932.1, read on the forward strand.
CATCTTTGAAAGAAACTAGCCCCAATGTAGTTATAAATTTCCTAAATTTAGAAACTGGTCGCTCCGAAAGTCGACAGAGACTCCATACTGAAGATAGGATATGAAAATTTGCTCTTATTCATCCATTTATTGAGCCTTAAGCATAATTCAAATGATAGAGAAGGCTTGAAACAATGCTTGATTTCTAATGGTTGAAAAGCTAGACTCTTTTACCATCAACAACCCAATTCAGCATACATTATCTAACAGGCCTGGGTATTCCCCTGGTATTTATTATTATTTTTGCTTTCCTTTTGTTTTAAGTAAGTACATATTTACTCATTTTCTTACTTTCTTTATGTGAAGGTGTTGGATTAACCAATTTTGCTGCCTTGTTAAAAGACACAATGAACCATAGTTTTCATGACGTGTTGTGCCTTGAACCGCGATAATTGAAGGTTTAAGGTTTTGATGGTTCAACCGGTCAAACCGTTGAAACCGTGATTTAATTTTTCGAAAAATTTGCACGTTTAACTACAAACTACACACAAAAATATCGAAATAATAATGCTATGTACACAAGCTTTAGATGATCTTCAAGGTCTGCAACAAAAGTTGTGTGTTGTTGCAGTGCACAACTCCAGCTTTATATTCAGTAGAGTAGTGCACAACGATAGAAGTTTAATGCCGACAAACTTAACGAATCTTAGAGTGGTATTAGAGGAGTTTGCAGCGATGAAGAACAAAATGATAAAGTTAGTAGGTCAGATTTTGGAACGATTATGATTTTCGAAATATATATACTTTCTTATTTTCTTCAAAGCAATGCAAAAGATGAAAATGTGAGAGAATCACACGATGAAAAGGTAGGAAAAAACAAAAAAACCGTGGTTCAACCTGCTAAAATTAAAGGTTGGACCGTTGGTTTGAAGCTCCGACCAAGGTTTATGGGTGAAAGATGTCCGATTGAGTTTCGGACCATGATGGCCTAAGGTTCAGGGTTATTCGAGGTCGAACCAAGGCAGGATAGGGTCATGAAAACATTGCAATGAACCCTTTCTTCGAACTTCGACCTATTCCTTCTTCTAAGATAGCTACTTCATCCGTTGGTGCTATAATTGGTAATGTTTTCCAAATTGCTAGTTTGAGAAAGTGCCCATGTTCCCCTGAATAACAAGAAGTTCCCTTTGAATCTTCTTTTCCTAAAAAACCTAGGGGAGATAATTCATTCATATAAGCTACTTTCGTTTCCCTTTCAGATGCCGTTACCATAACTATAGTTAATGTTCCTTCTTTAGTAAGTCCTGAAATTAATATATGAACACTCCCCTCTTGAACTCATTAGATGACTTGCTCAAACCATTGGGGCTTGATTCATCCCTTCTTGATAGCAATATAGGAGCTTTATCTAGCTTTGATGATTTGTTGTTATATGCTCTTCGTTCTTCGTCAATCTCATCTGAACTTCGTACTCTTCTACTATTCCTATATAAAATCGACTTCTTCTTATAATTCAACAAGTTATTTTGGTATGCCATGTTCTTTATTTAATTTACAAATTTATTTTACATTCTGATTACACTCTTATGTTTTATGTTGGGAAACAAGTTTTCTTGATGCATCAATCTTCATCTGACTCCTCTCGGAAATTATCTTCCCTTTAGGGACTAAATTCAACTCTATCTTTTAATGTTAAGGCTCTCGAAACTAAAAACTTTAAACCTTGCGCCTCCTCTGTCACCAAAGATCTAAAGCCTTGGCTCTTCTTAAAGCAAAAATATAAGAGGTTAGAGTAGTGAAGGAAAAATTGAAAACAATGGAAAAGACCTCCTATCAACTAGGAAGGAAATAAAACAAGCCTCAATTAAAGTTGTCAGTCTTAAAAAAAGATTATTAGAAAGAATTCTTCAGTGGGAAAAGTTAATGTCACAATGATGAATGCAAAAGCTAAAGTTTTAATCTTTCTTCAAAAAGTTCTGCCTCTTTGGAAAGATATATATGCTGACAAAGCCATGCTTATGGTTTATAAGAATAATTTGATGGGTGTCCAGACTTGGTTTTCCATTTAATGGATTCAATGCCAATTGATTATAAAATAAATTTTGACATAATGCCTGATCGAACTCCTAGAGATATATCTGAGTTTGGAGATAACGGACCCATCAAACCAGAGGAGTACTTGAGTTTTGACTGTCCTTCAATAGATGATAGTGAAGCAAGGGATAAAAAAGAAGGAGAAACTGATAGTGATGATGGTGAAGATAATAATGATGATGATGACAACATGGCTAACGATAATGTTAACGTTGATCCATCAAGAAAAGATAAGGATGATGATCAGGGAATAATGGTTAAAGGGCAAGACAATATTCATAAGATAAAATTTTCTTCTCACAACACTAGATTTAGAATTGATGATATGCCACTAACAAAGGCCCTTCCAATGGATCCGACTTGTTTCACTTTAGCAAGTTTGATTGATCGTCATTTTGAATAATGAAAACTCCATCTTCAAGGTCAATATTTCCTATGACTTCATCTCAGGTAATTTAATGATTATGTTACCTTTATTTTATGTGAATTTTCTTTGTGTAATCTTAAAAATTATGACCTTGTTAGCAGAATAAACGGAAAAACAACTTTATTCTAAGATCCTATTAGATAAAAATAAATGTTATATTCTATGGCTCAACAGAGAAGGGGAGAGATTGTGCAATGATTTAAATGAGTCTAATGATAAGCGCAGTAACATCCCGTATCCGGAGCCGAATGCTAAGGGCTACAGATGCAGCAGCCATCAATAGTATTAACTTATGGCAACGAAATACGGTAATGATAATGGTTCGATAATACCAGAAGCATATGAATATGAACAAAATCACATATTAAAAAAAACAAAATTTTGTTGATTACGTTTCAAAACAATAATTCATATCCATATTACAAAATCCCACATCATTTCCCAGGTAATGATTAAATATATTATTTACGAATACGCCAGGAGCGATATATGACAATGTCCCCTTGGTTGTCAAAGCAATATAGTCATAACTGACTTAATATACACAGCTGCATCAAAAATGAAACTCCTAAACAGCTATCCGTCAGCCACCTACTCGCCTTCGAATGCTTTATTTGCCAAAAGACTAAAACCTAAAACCTCACCCCTTAGCCTAGTCAAATCAATTTTGAGTACCCGAGGGTTTAAGGAGAAACAAAAACTTTGAGTCAGACCTAAAACCTGGTGTGAATAATTCTTTTACATCTCGGTTTACCGATATTAAGTGAGACCTAGCCGGTTAGCAGAATGAGTTTCCCCGCACTAATTCCGTTTCAAAGCATATATACTTTACAATCGTTTCCTACAACCAAACTGGTTAATCGAACTAATTTATCAAAATTCCAATATCCGTTATGCTAAATAAATAGATTGTCTGTCTATCAAACTTATTATCTCAAAATAGCAATATCCGTTATGCTAAATAAGTGGACTATCTATCCATAAAAACTGGTAATATGTATGCTATCTACCTACACATAATAGCAAGTTCCTTTATGCTACAAATGAACTATCTGTTCATAAAACTGGGCTGACTGCCCACAAACTGGACAACAGCCCGAAATTCAGGCCGACTGCCTTCAAAAATGGACAACTGTCTGAATTTCTTCCTTAGGGTTAACTACCCTTTAAATTTTCCTTGAAAATCTTTTTAAAATGATTTTTCCTTCAAATCGTATAAATATACAAGGAAGATAAATCTTTAGCTTTACTTTAAGCTATTTTGTCATGATATGTACACCTTACTCAAAATAATGTTGATGCATTTTAATAAGGATTAGCTATCCTTTCAAATAAGTTAAAATCCTTTTTAACCTGTAAATCTTAGGCTAATCTACCTATACAATATATTCAAAACCTTTAAACAACCCATTAGAAACCCCTTGAAGGTAATCCCTTTGAAACAAAATAAAACCTTTTACTTAATCTTGGTCGAAAGGCCAAACCTTACCTTTCAAAATCATTAAAAACCACCCCTATCGAAACCAACAAAAGTCCTTCCTTCGAAAGCTTGAAAACATTTAGACGTCCTTCTTTAAAATCTTTAAATATTGCCTTTCGAAATCATAGGGAAAAACCTTTTCCTTCAACCCATTCGAGGCCCTGGGGAACCACCCCTTTCAAAACCATTCAATAAAACCTTTCAAAATCATTCAAAATAATCCTTTCGAAAGCACTGTGGGTTCAATTTAAAACATGTGGATACCTTTCAAAACCATTTGAAGTTAACTACTTCGAAACCCCTTTCTAAAACGTTTCGATCAAAAACATTGGATTCTGCCTTCAAGTAGAGCAAAAGGATCAGAAACCAATTATAGTCGAAAGCATCTGTTTCGAAACCTATTAAAAATTATATTTTTCGAAACCATTTGGACTTGGCTTTACATAAAAGAAAAAGGGTCCTTAAAAAATTTAAGTCCAAAGCTAATGCTTCGAAACCATTTTCTAAGAAATGAAGTTATAATGCCGAAACAATCCCTTCGAAAGCATTGGAGAGGTGGCCAAGTTTTTAGAAAACAAAAAGAACCCCTTCAAAACTATCTTGATCGAAAGGTAGGAAGTTGAAGCTAAAAGGCTTCGACCCTGTGGAAATCAATTATTTAAAACAAAAATGCAACCCAATCAAAACCCTTCCTTTTAAAATCATTTGACTTAGTTGAAAGCGTCTTAGTCGAAAACAAGCATGCAGTTTTTATTTTAAAAACAAAGCATGGCCTCAACACTTTCGAAACCCCAAGTCTCGACTCCAGACCTTCCTTCTACATCCAATTCACTACGTATTAGTAAACTGATACCATGCGCATTGGTTTCGACTGTGTCGAAAGTGGAACCTGGCGTCGACTGAGTTGAAACGGTGTAAATAATGTAGCAAATAGTTCTTTTTCACATAACCCGCTTTACTTGTCTAAATATGATTGGTTTCCTCTTTCTTTACTAGTAAAAAGTACTATACTTTGTCAAAAGGCTACCGACCTTTTAGTTTTAACAATTTAAATTATTTGCAAAAAAACCCTTTCTCCTCTTAAAATTATATAAAACATTTAAGTCCCGTACTTAAATAATTTTATATACCCATCATAATACTTAGGAAAATTCTGAAAACATTTCAAAAAATCTCTTTTAATATGTTTTCTAACATATAAAAACTTCAGATCCAAATTTTTTATCATTTAACCGAAAGTAGTTATTAAAATTTTGAAAATTGAATCTCATCTCCAAATATTATTTGTGACCTTCATAAAAATTTGCAAGGCAATTAGATGTCATTTAGTAGGGTTTTCGCCTTAAAACATATCATAAATTCAATATAAATCACCATAATTCATCAACATGTATATATATTCATTTTATCATTTAAAACATGAAAAATCATTACAAAATATTTGAAATTCATATTGAAACCAAAACCATAATAAAAAAATAAGATGTAAAAATTATTCACCTTAGCCTTTGTGGTTAAAGAGATTGAGATATGAACAGATTTGATTTGCTTAAGCTTCTTCCTAGCTTTTCTTTTTCTTTTCCTTGTTGATGGTGGTTGGCCTCTTTTATAATTTTTTTGAAATGAAATGAATGTGTATATGAATACATGACCTAAGTGAAAGGATATAGGAATGGCTTCTTTCCTATTTTACCCCTCCTTTATTTCAATTTAAACTCTTCTTTTAGTTCATTGTTAAATGATACGGCTATCGCTTAATTAGAATCAAATCTCAATCCCCCAATCAACACATTATTTTATTTTATTTAGCTAGTTAAATATCCTAAATAATATTACCAAAAGTCTGGGGTGTTACAAGTACATTTGGCTTTTAAAACGTCTTAAATACTTAAAGGACTTTAAGAATAAACACTTTGCATCCTTTCTCTGAAAGTCCTATTTTCATTAGATTAACTTCCATAAAGAAAACAAAGTGCGCATTACCCTCTTTTGAATGCTTATAGAAGATAGAAACAAACTTATAGATTTCCTTTTCTTAGTATATCAAGTTTCCCATGATCAATTTCTCATTCCTAGGCGATAACCATGGGGTTATGATTAGGCGACTTCATGAAAGGTATCTTAATGAACGTGGATCAAATCCATATGCCGAGGAATGCTGGAACTTACCATATTTAATCTTGCTCCTCTGACTGTCAATTCACTTCCTTTAGATAAAGTCAAATTTAATAAGGATAGGTTTACCTTTGAATATTATACAGGGTTGATCCTTTATGAACCCATGCACCTTTATGATGTAATATTACGCTTTTTTGTTGTTATATAGTAGCGATTTCCATCTATAAAGTTTGTGGTTTTTCTTCAGATTTAATTTGCCTTTGGGATGCCATTTTCTTAATTAGCACCCATTTTTACTTCGTCTCCTATTCCATAAGATATTTTAAGTAAACTGGTTAACTTGAAGAGAACTTTTTCTACAAAGCTCTTCCTCGAAGGAAAAGTCCCACCTAATAAGATACTGCTTCCTTCGTGGCCTTCATTGTGTGTATACACACACACTCACACAAAACTTCCTACTTTAGATTTTAGTTTTCTGGGAGACCAGAAAGAACAACACCTTCGTGAGGTTTATACTAATTATGCAAGATTTCCATCTGATGGGATTAGCCATCCTTTCAATGAATGGGATTATCCAAGTTTCCTCGTTAACACTCTCCTAGCGTTGAAGTTACTTTTACAGCCATTTTTCCTATTTCACCTTTGTCTTATCAGAAAATTCAAGATGCTCTTTCAAAATTTAAGAATTAGTTGGGATGTAAATTTCATTTGATCTTAGTTGGATGTAATGATGTTATTAGTAAGACCATATTATCAAATTATGCTATTTCAATTTACCAATTAGGCAATTACCTATCTTAATTATTATTTTTGTTTGATTCAAAATCAGAATTTGCCTTTATCACTTGATGATCCTAACCTTACTTAATGCCTTAACTAAATCGAATCTAAGTTAGTTTCAAACATGGAGAATCATCCTTTCTATTTTTTCTTTGGTTGTCGTCAATTGATAACACTAAGGCAAACAAGTGGAATTACAAATATATTCTGCCAAAGCCTACTCTGAGAGGTTCTTAAGAAATGATCTCTTAGATTGGAAAGAAAATCATTTCTAATCAAAGAAATTCAAGACCAGGCGAAAAATCTTAGTTTAAGATTCCACCCTCAACAATATAAGTATGATACTAAGATTTCTCAACTTAATCAACTTATATTTGATTTAGAGGACGACTTTCTTAAATTCCAGAATGAATGTCAATCTTATAAGTAAATTTTAACCGAAGGTAGATAGGATTTCCTACCCCTACTCTAGCTTATCCTCTTAAGAAAATTTCTTTACAAACATCCTCTTCATCTTAAGTCGTTTAACGCGTAGTGGCAATCTTTCTATTCTATCCACAATATCCGTCTCTTTAGGAGAGAATTCTGGTGAATTGGCTAGATTGAGAAATTCCTTAAGTTTGAATGCAACCAAAAGTTAAAAAATACTAGAAAATGAATTTTTTGTGTGAGTTCTTTGGAGAGAATATTTGGAATGCGGAAGGAATGAGCTCATTTTGAGGTCACAAAAATATGAAAATGACAATAAAGTTTTATCCCACCAAATTTCTCAGTTAAAGGGTGCTAACAAAACCTATGAACGAGAGATAGCTACTCAAATTTACTTAGCAGATGCCTTTGATGTTATTCACCGTAAAGAGAAAAGGTTAAGGAAATGTCTAATCGTGGCAATCCAATACCTTACAAACACTTATTCTGTTGTGGTGACTTTGATGAAAGTGGTAAAGGAACTTAAAGATTAACCATAATTAATGCAACTTTTTACCTCTAGGGTTTCTTAACTGGATTCCTCGGTAGGCTATTTGATTAAAGTCAACATTCCTTTCAATTTAAAGATATAAACACTTATTTTTATATGGATGCTTGACTGTTCTTGAATTTTGGAAGTTTAAGAAAAGGGAAAGAATATTGTATCAACATTATCCTATTCTGCAACCCCTAGAATCATAAGCTTTTTGCAAAAATTATCTTAATAATTCATTATTCATATGTAAACATTGTAGTTTGTAATCTCAAAATTTTCTTTATATGTAAATATGTTTTGCAAAATATTTGTTCACATCATTTTATGTACCGGTTTAAGGTGGATTGTTTACCTCCAAATTTTTTTGATATGATTATCAAAACTCTATTTTTATGTTTCCTTTTAATGGGTTTTTTTTATCTTGCTTGATATTTTCTTTGGTCGGCTATTTCTAGTAGGCATCATTGACCATCGTTGCTTGGATGGTTGCCTTAACTAAGCGCTAAAGCATGACCAAGGGCTTTAATTGACATCGCTCTTCCAACAGGTGCTTTGGACATGCATAGAAGCGTGACCATAGGCTTAAATTGGCCATCACTCTTTGAATAGGTGCTTTGGCCAGGTTTGAAGCGGGACCAAAGGCTTAAGTCAATTCTTTATTCCATATGGAGTTAATTTTTGCAATACTTGTCTTTGGATTTCAATTATTATTATTTGAAATTTTACTTGAAGTATACAATTTTATTATTCATTGTATCGGTTATTTTCTCTTTATTTTCCTTGTAAATCACACTCAGCAAATTCCTACAGTTCTCCTCTTCTCATGTAGTACTCAAAAATCTTAGCTTGTGCTCTACAATAATTTGTTTTATGCCCCTTTGCCTTATGGTAGTAATAATATCACCTCATTTTTTTTCCATTTCATGATTTTCCTAGGTCTTAATAATTTAATCTATCTTTAGTGGGGAAATAAACTTCTTGCGAAACACAAAAAGAGGTACTTATTTTACCTTGGGGTCCTTTAAAAGAAGAATCACTTTGCACATTCCTGTGCCTCTTTCGTGGGATTGAGATTTTTCATTCATTTATATTTAGTCTCCATTTGAAATTTGATAGTATTCTCCGTTCTCTCTAAGGAATATGTTAGTTACGCTCCTTTATTATTACGTAAACCGATCGAAATCATGGTTCATTTCTATTTAAAATATAGTCCCTCTGGCTTGGGATTGAATGTCCGTTCTTATTTGTGCAAAGAGATCATTTCTTATCCTCTCACCCTTTCTAAGATTCTATATTGGTCCTTCCTTATTTAATTCTATTATTAAAGCAAGAATTGGTTTTTCTCCTACGTGACAGGGATTTAAGCTCCATTCATTTGGACTATATTGGGCAAATTTTCTTTTTTCCATCAAGGTTTGAAGGACTAGATTCCTTAGATTCAATGCCTAATCTTCACTAAATTATTGGCACTTTGATGAAAAGTTGAATAAATTGAGTTTGGTTTTGTAGATCCTTGTTATGAAATAGTCATAATGGATGTATTAGAAGAAATAGATTTGATCCCTGAGTTCAATTCTTATTAAAAGAAAAATAATATTAGTCCAAAAATGAGGCCTAACTAATACTCAAATCTTGTGCAAGATTACGAGTTCAAGAATGCTTGGGCAAGAGAGCAAATCCTTGGGCAGGCACGTTCATTATCCAATAGTCAAGTAGGTCAAATAAGTAAACATGCAAGTATTAAAACGTCCAAATCTATTTTTATAAAGTCTAGATTACAATTTGACCTAGGTGATTATGGATGTCCTTAATTCTAGTTCTAAAATTTTTGGAAGTTACAAAGCAAGAATAAAGAAGAATATAGTTTAGAATTCGCTCCTTCTTAATTAGGAGCACATGCCTATTTGTAGAGAAATTGCATCCTTAGATTTTTGACATATGGCATCATTCAATCTTGGATGGTTGAGATTTTGCTAACATGGCATGTTATCGAGGTTGATAGAGTTAGGGATATGGTAAATTATCAAATTTATAACAAAATTTCGTTCGAAACAAAAGGTGTTTGTCGTTATATCATATACTTTTCATATTGTGATATGTTAATTTTTTTATGATTAAGGTATACGAAATAGAAAATCCTTAAATATTATTTTATGTGTTTGTAATTACAATATGATGAAATCATGAGAAATTTATCATATTAAAATAACATGTTATTTTAACATTTCAAATCAAGATGTTTTGAGACCGAATACCGATACATCTGTTGAGACTAGTGTGTGAGAAATGCGAATTACGGATCTTAAGGCTAGAATTAACACTAGAGGGAGGGGGGTGAATAGTGTTATAAGGAATTACTAAATCTTTCTGAATTTATGTTAATTTGAACACAAATGTATGCAATATTCAGACACAAATATGATCACAGAATCAAACACAGATGCAAAAATAAAGTAAAAGCAATAAAGGAAAGAACACACCAGATTTTATACTGGTTCGGAGTTACCCTACATCCAGTCCCGCACACAAGTACGGATTTTCTTTCCAAAGCAATTTTTACAATTACACCCTCGATTCAAGGCCACGAGGTACACCACCCAGATTCACAATCCTTTGGGTAGAGATACTTGATTTTATGGGCAACAAGTTCATCCAATTGATTTCACAGGCTACAATCACAGCTTTTCTCGCTTGATTGATTTCACAGGCTACAGTCACATCTTTTCTCGCATAATTTATTATAAAGAAGCCTGTAACTCTGAATAGCACTGAGTTCTTGTTGTGATAGTGATAGAGAATCAAACCAGAGATGATTTAGTTAGATTCAATGGTGATTTCGGCAGAGTAATGATAAAAATATATGTAAAGAATGTGGAAAAAGAAGAGGAGTGAAATCAGAGAAAAATTGTATATAAATTAGTTTAAAACTGCCCCTATTTATAGTAGAACAACAGCCATGTCAATTCGTGAAAGGATATGACAAATAGACACTTCTTTTGAAATTTAAAATTTTGAAATCAACTGCACCTTGTCGACAGGGTATGTAGGGGTTGTCGATAGGCCCATGGTATTTTTGGTAATTTATTTTTCTTTGAAAATAACTTCTATCTTGTATTAAAACTATTTTAAACTTTATAAATATACTTAACTATAGTTAACATACATAAATAAATATAGAGAATAATATTTTAGTATATATAAAATTTTACTATAATTTTATATTTAAATATAAGTATAAATATTAAAAGTAAAATACATTATTATTAAAAGATAGTTTAAAACCAAGGATAATTTGATTTGAAAATAAGATTATTTTGAGGCTAAAAGTATTTAAAACCAGGATAGATGTTTTTTATTCTTTTAAAAGGAAGGTTTTGAAATCATTTTGAAAACAAGATATAAATTAGTAAAAAACATTTGAATAAAAGTTAGTGGATACAAAATAATGTTCCACTAGATTTTCCGTAGGTTCCATCCTACTTAGGGTTCCATCCCTCTAACATGCTCGAAGTGGATTCCATTCCACGAATAAATTGGATTTTAAGATGCTAGTTCTTTTCTAGGAGTTTTAACAAAATTCCTAATTAAATTACTTATTACTAAAATCTTGAACTCTTAATAGTCTTGATACTCATGAGTCTTCAATCTTGATATCTTCAGTCTTGAATCTCTATACTGTATAGTCTTCATTCTTGATACCTGCATGGTTAAATCCTGCATATATATATATATATATCTAAACTAGTATTTATTTTATAATCTTATTGTAAGGTTGTTGTCATCAAAACCATCTCCTTAGGGACTAACAATCTCCCCCTTTTTGACGATGACAACCTTTATTTATAAAATGTTACTTCTATCCTAATAACCCCCCTTAATCTATGCCTAACTATCCTATTTTATACTTCTCCCCCTTTGTCATCAACAAAAACTAACTCCACACTATATAACTCCCCTTTATTCTAATATTATATGACATGTGATTATAATGATAGTGTTATCATAAATAATCATCACTTAATTCTAAAACTAAAACTTAGTCCTTAATAACTAACTATCCTAACTAAGAATCCATATATGATAATACTTATAATAGTGATAATTCAAATATAAGAACACTAATCATTTACTAATTATTTATTGTTATATTTACATTTGTGTAGAAAACATAAGTAAGAAAAGAAACTAATGTGTATTCATATTATGTTTTGCACACCAATCCTCACCACCAAATCAAATTAAATCAATCCAAGCAATCAATTCAAATCAAACAAAGAAATAAAATAAATCAAATATTACGAGGAAATTCCATCCTTCTTCTCTAAATATAGGGTCTGCTTTAATAGCATCCCAATTTTAATTTTCGTTGGCGAGAAAGACTGGAGGATGTGCTTCATTATCATCTTTGTGCAAGGGAGAAATCATCCATCGTATCGCATCGAAATGCTTTTCTTGCTCCTTGATCATCTGCATTTGACTCAACTCTAAGTGTCGCTGATTACGAAGAATGAAAGAGAGAATATTTTTGAAAGAGTTAAGGGTTTCTTGAAGATTCTCGGTCAAATTATGAATTGGATTGGCCTTTTTTGAGTTTGCAATAAGAAATATAGATAAAGTAGATAAGAAATGGTTTTGAGTGATGAATTCTGGAAGAGATATGTATTTATAGGTGTAGGAATTCATTTGAAATGAATAGACACAAGGTAGTTATTCAAATTTCAAATTTAAAATGAAAAGTCATTTCTAACCAGTACTTGTTGACAGGGTGTAGGGGGTTGTCGATAGGGGTCAGTTAATTTTGATGACTCATTTTGATTTTGTGAATAATTGTGTGTGTATATATATATTTATATAATATACTTACATTAATTCTGGAGATATGGTAAGCTAGATAACAGAAAGGTAATTCAATTTCATTACTAGAACGATACAATGATTAAACATTAAGAATTATACGAACATTCAAATCAAAACAAATTAAAACTAATACAACAAGACATAAAATGTAGAACTAGTTAGAGGATGACAAAGATGAAGATAACCCAAGCTTCTTGCTGACTTTGGAGAAAAACTTGTTCATCTTGTATGGCATTTTATCCAACTTCTTACTAAAGGATCGTTTAAGTGTCCGTTGATTCTCAACAATGATCTTTTGATTTTTGAGTCAGGTTTGTTGGTTGGATTAGATGGATAGTCAATACTTTCCAAGGATGTTTCACTTTCTTCTTCTCCTTCTATTTCCATTTCATCCCCTTCTTCTTCTTCCTTCTCTTCCATCTCCTCATGAGCCAAACGCTCTTCCTTTTCGGCAAGAGTTTCATATGGTTGAAAAACGTATGGAATTTTCATAAGATAAATATTTGAGTAATTAAAAACTTTTCTTGAAACAAATTCTTCTCCTATGAAATCTACTCCAAAATAATTAAAATTCGAGTGAGATAGATTCCATAATACAAAGTGTTTTCTCCCACTTCAAGATTTTTGGGACGAAATTCGTCCAAAATAACTTGCGCCCAATTAATATCATAATTTCCAAAAATAGCAAAAAGTGCTTTGTAAACTTTTTAAGTTGGATTGTTAAAACTCCCCGATCTTGCGGTCAAAGTATGTTGTAAAAGAAGATTAACAATTCTAGCTTTTGGTCGAAAATTTCAATTTATGAAATCAAAGTTATCTCCTTCGAAAATGTGATGAAATGTCTCACGATCATTTTCATCAATATTAAAATTAGAAAGATCCATTCTCGTGCTCTTGCAATTGTGAATGGTACCCAAAATATCACAATTTAAAATAATTCTAGTGTCTTTGACACTATTCCAAATTTCATCATCGTTTCCATTATAAAATCCAAGGTTGAGATTGCATAGAAAATTTTAACAAGATTTGGATAACAAACAAAATCATTTTGTGAAGCATCAACAAGACTATGAACTTGATTGTTTGCAAAAAGAGAATCGATTTCATAAGAAGAGAAATCTTGAAATATAGCAAACTTCCTGGGATGGACTTTTCCATAGTTAGCCTAGTTGGTATATGCTTTTATAGCCTCGGATCATTGTAGAGTTGCTCTTTTATCTTTTTGGAAATTCTCATTGTGTAAGGGTTGCTTGAAGAAGCCATCAGGGTAGAGAGTAGAGAGCTTGATATTTTGGAATAAGAGCTTGAATTTTAAAATGAAAGTGAAAAGTTATGACAAGAGATAGTGAATAAATAGATTCTCAAAGGACATGTTCCCTGGTCAAAAGGTGACTTTTCAGAGACTTGAATGAAGTGAAAAGATGGAGGGAAATTCAACATTTGAATTCAAATTTTGAATTTCAAATTTTTGTACCCTTGTCGACAGCATGGTGGGGACCTTGCCAACAGGTGTCTTTGAATTTTCATAATTTATTTCTCTTAAGTATTCTAATATATATATATATATATATATATATATTATTTTTAATGTCTATATGTATCTGGAATATTACTAGAATTATAGTACATTCCATAAAATATTACAATATTATTAAAAAATAAAAAATAAAAATAATTCTAAAATAATAGTAAAAATTAATAATAATGAAAATTTAAAATTCAAACAACACACCAATTCAAAATCAACCAATCAAACATTCAATTCTAAGCATGCAATTTCAACCAATGTATTGTAAATGTATACCTTTTTCTGAGTCCGTTTCTCTGAATTCGTAGGTGTGACGCACCACCTCTATACTCACACTAGCCAAGGACACTACGGAGTAATGACGTCAACTAGCACGAAGAATAAGGTTGTTGAGGAGCGACCATCCGTGTAATTGCTTTGTGCGAGGACCGATATGTCAGATAGAATAACATAGGTAATCCGACATACCGATACAAACTCAAAAATACTACACATTGGCTGTAATATCTTCGGAAACAAATATAGAACTAAACATAACACAAATCAGTCACAGATATCCATATCACAAAGGCAGAAATAGATATGAATATAACACATGAAAGTGTTTACAATAGAGTATTGGTCTAACAAGATCCACAATATCACAAAAGAATAGATACAAGTGCTAGACAAAAGAATAAGTATACATCAATGAGTCTATGTCTCGAGTATATGACAACAAAAACTACCACTCTAATGTAGTTAACCAAAAGTCAGATAATACTCTCAGATGAGGAGTCAAACAGAAGCACCTGTAACATCTCGGTCTGACCTGAGTATTATTTAATAAGAAAATAATAAACGGATCAGTCTAGCTATGAATATCAGATAAATATGAGATAAATATGAGATATAACAAAAACGTACGATACAATAATGTCATACTATGAAAAGTATACATTAGAAAATCTACCAAAATCATACAATATCTCAAGAGTCTCATAACATCAAAAAGAATGTCATATTCTTTATTTTATTCACCAAACCACAAATATTGACATCATATCGCTGCCAATCATAAAAGCCGGTGAGACACAAACTCTAGAAATCATCAATTAGAAATCCAAAAATCGTAAAAAGGGGGAGGCCTATCACAAAACGGGAGCATGATAACTCACCAACACGTGTATCACAAACGGGACGCTATCCCATGGTCGCTAACCATAGAGCCGATGCAACGACGTAGTACAATATCGGTACGCCCGAGGTACCTGAAACTCGAATAATTCAAAACAACAACGTAGTACAACGGTATGCCCGATGAACCTGATAAGCCGGAACAACAACGTAGTACAATGGCACGCCCGATGAATCGAACTCCATAAAAAAACATGGGTCACTAGCCCATAAAAATTGAGTCGAAACTCCAAAGAATACATAGGTCGTTAGCCCATGAAAGAAATGAGACGAAACTTAATAAAACAAGGTATCGTCCCTTACGTGGACAAAGAAACATAGCATATAGATAGTCTAAAACGCATAAAATGATCATCAATGATCATCGAGAAGTGTCAACTACATTAAGCTAGTAAATAAACGAGTTTAGCTTCATGTCCCATAACCACTGGCTTAACTTAAGTATTTACGAACAAATTGTAGATCTCCACTCGAAAATTGTCATAAGAGGTTCAATCGAACAAGTCCAAGAATTAACCGACGAGGTAAACGCAAGCGTTTCATACCACTTGTTTTACTAAGCCGTTTAATTAGATTTCTCATACGAGTGAGGCAAAGGTTTGTATATGCTAGTAGATTGGAAAACGATTTAAGAAACGAGCTTTGTAATAAAATAGTGTTGAAATCGTTTTGATAAAAGAGTTTTGATATTTACTACTAGTATTGAAACCTTTATATTTTTAAAGTGACAAATCACAAAAAAATGATTGTAGAAACAATCAATCACCAAAATTCACATTCGAAGACGTGAATTGAATCCAAAGAAATCGATACCGAATCCATCAAGGTGGATGTTCCAAAAATCTCGAAGAAAATGTCATCAAAGTCAATAATAAATGATAACAACAAATGGGAATCATCACAAATCGATTAAATTTGGAAACTCAAGCTAAATAGGCAAAATAGGCAAAAACAAGCAGATTCAGACGTCTGAAGTGTATGATCAGACGTCTGAATCTGGAAAATAAAATATTTTGCAGAACATAATTCAGACGTCTGAACCTATAAATTCATACGTCTGGAAATGCCAATTTTTAGCCTATTTCTTCTCTGGTTCAACTCGAACCAATTCAGACGTCTGGAACCTTTGATTCAGACGTCTGAATACTGGGGAATAAAATTTCCCGTATAATATTCAGACGTCTGAAATAAGGTTTTCAGACGTCTGAAACTGTTGCTTAGGCACTTTTGTGAACCTAGGCCAATAATGGCCAAAATAATTACCGGAAGCGATCGGACGAGCGATGACGACTAAGGATTTATGCCTAGCGATAACCCAACCTTAATGGCTCTTCGATATGCATCGAATATCAATGTCCAAATACCCATATAAGAATTTTTCATACATTTTGCTTTCAAAACACCAAAAATTTGAATATTCACTAAAGCAATCCAAATCAAAAGCAAATGCACATGAGTAAGGAATTCATACCTAACAACAAGGATAGATATAGACATAGATGTGAGATAAAAATCTCACCTTTAAACCCAAAACAAATAAAGAAGAAGCTATAGAGCAATGGCAAGGACAATCACTCTTTATTTCCAACCCAACCAGCTTAAATCTTAGCTTAAAATGGAAACATTTCCTAAGTTAGGTTTAGGAATTTCTGAGATTGGAGAGAGAATGAGTTGGAGAAGATGAAGAGAAAGCTTACCAAAGCTTCTTCTTTGAATTTGGAGTTAAAGCTTGGATTTTGCAAATGGAACTTGGCTTAGGATTTCCTAATTCGTTTTCTCCTCCACCATTTTTATCTAGAGCTTGAGAGTGTTAGGAAAATGAAGTGAATGAAGATAAGTGGGGGTGGAGCTAGGGCTTGTGTTAGGATATAGGGTTAAAACCCAAACCAAAGCCTAAAGTGATAAAGTAGCAAAATTCTACTAACTCCAAACATATCAATGTTTATACTCAAAAAGGTTGCAAACATCATTTTGAACTCAATGGGGGTGGTCTCGAGTCCTAATTCGATCGTTTGCAAAAAGTAGCTTTTCGGACTATAATCCAACCAATGATGAAATATTTAAATAAAATATTTAAATATTAAATCGTAAAATATGCGGGTTGTTACAGACTCCCCTACTTAAAGAAATTGCGTCCTCACAATATTTAAGAAGAAAAATAGAAGTAACAACCATAAAAGCATATCAACTCAAAAGAAATTTGAAACAAAAAGTTCATCTCAAATAGCACGAGAAAGTAAGTCCGGATGTGTTCGCTCGATGAATTCTCTAGATTCCCAAGAACAATCCTTAGGATTTGAAGACCATTGAACTTTCACGAGAAGAACATCTTTATTTCGAAGGTGTTTGACCTCCGAAGAAATGATTCGAATAGGATGTTGCTCATAAGTCAAATTAGGTGAAACTTCAATTTCTTCAACAATACCGGGCTTAAGAATAGAATCGGAATCTCGAAGGTATTTCTGTAATTGAAATGTGAAACACGTCATGAATAGCAGAAAACTGAGCCAGTAATAAAAGGCGATAAGCCACGGAACCAGTACGTTCGGTGATGGGAAATGGACCAATATATTGAGGTACTAATTTTCTCGATCGTCTGAAATGCACAACACCCTTCATAGGTGAAATACGAATAAACATAAAATCTCCCATAGAAAATTCTGATTTCCTTCTTCGGTTATCGGCATAGGATTTTTTCCTACTTTGAGCTTCTTTCATCCTATGGCAGATAAGATCAATCTTTTCTGTGGAATCTCGAATAAAATCTGGACCTAAAACCAACTTCTCACCGGCCTCAAGCCAACAAGAAGGAGATCGACATGGTCTTACATAGAGTGCCTCAAAAGGTGCCATACCAATACTAGATTGGAAGCTATTATTATAGGAAAACTCAACAAGAGAAATATGATCTTCCCAACTTCCACCAAAATCAAGAACACATCCACGAAGAAGATCTTCAAGAGTTTGATTCACATGCTCGGTTTGTCCATCGGACTATGGATGATAAGCAGTGCTAAAATTAAGCTTCGTTCCCAAAGCTTTTTGAAGACTCTTCCAAAATCCACTAGTAAACAATGGATCACGATCGCTAACAATAGAAGTATAAACCCCATGCAATTTTACAATTTCTGTAATAAAGAGCTTGGCCAAAAGAGGTACGGTCCGATTGGACCGAACGGGAATAAAATGGGCGAATTTTGTAAGTCTATCAACTATCACCTATAGGCTATCATGACCCAAATGAGAACGGGGAAGGCCGTCAATAAAATCCATGGAAATTTGATCCCACTTCCATATTGGAATTTCTAAAGGTTGCAATAACCCACCGGGCATTTGATGCTCGGCCTTGACAAGTTGGCAAGTCATGCAACGCTTAACAAAGTTAGAAATATCAGATTTCATTCCATCCCAATAATAAAGTCGCTTCATATCCATGTACATTTTTCTACTACCGGGATGAATGGTAAATTTAGAATGATGAGAATCTTCTTAAATATCTTTACGAAAATCACTAATATTTGGCACGATAAGTCTACTAAATTTTCGAATATCGCCACGAAATTCAATATCAAAATCTTTGAAACCTTCAATATCAATTTTATCCCTACAACTTTGGCTAAGAAGATTCAATTCTGGATCTGGCTTTTGAGCTTCAAGGATGCGGTCTAAAAGAGAAGGATGAGCCTCAAGGCTACATAAAACAAGAGATGCACATAAATTGGATTCACGATCTCGAATCTCACAAGTGGATAACGTCTCGAGATCATTCCATTCGAATATCATAATAGAAACAACCGCTTGTTGCTTACGACTAAGTGCGTCGGCAACACGATTTCCCTTTCCGGGAGTATAAAGAATATCAAGATCATAAGATGCAAGAAATTCGAGCCAACGTTGTTGACGAAAATTAAGTTCCTTTTGAGAAAATAAATACTTCAAAGATTTATGATCGGCATAGAGAATAAATTTCTCTCCTAAATGGTAATGTCACCAATTCAAAGGGCGAAAACAATAGCCGCGAGCTCTAAATCATGAGTGACATATCTAGTCTCGGCTGGCTTCAATTTCCTAGAAGCATAAGCAATAACGCGTTCTCTTTGCATAAGAACGGCTCCCAAACCAACACGACTAGTGTCGGTATAAACAATAAAATCTTGGTTTCCTTCGGGAATCACAAGAATAGAAGCATCAGAAAGGAGTTCTTTTAATTTCTGAAAAGAAGCTTCACATTTGTTCGACCAAATGTATTTAACTCCTTTCTTTGTCAAGCTAGTAAGAGGCATGGAAATTTTAGAAAAGCCCTTTATGAACCGGCGGTAATAACCTGCCAATCCAAGAAAGCTACGAATTTCCGTCGCACTCTCCGGTCTCTTCCAATCTTGTATCGCTTCAATCTCTGAAGTATCCATGGAAATTCCGGATTCGGAAATAATATGGCCGAGAAACTTCACACGAGATTGCCAAAAGTGGCATTTAGAAAATTTTGCTTTCAATTGATTGCTCCTAAGAGTTTCCAATACAATCCGAAGATGCTTTTCATGCTCTTCCTCGGTTTTAGAATAAAAAAGAATATCATCTATAAATATGAGAACAAATCGATCGAGGAAGTATTTGAAAACTCGATTCATAAGGTCAACGAAATAAGCCGGAGCATTCGTTAGACCAAATGGCATAACAAGCCATTCATACGATCCATAACGAGTACGGAATGATGTCAAAGGAATGCTATCTTCTGCAATACGAAGCTGATGAAAACCGGTTGCTAAGTCTAATTATGGAAAGACTTTGGCACCACTAAGTTGATCGAATAGATCATCAATCCGAGGTAAAGGATATTTATTCTTGATATTAAAATCATTAAGCTTGCGATAGTCAATGCAAAGCCTAAGTGTACCGTCGGATTTCTTCACAAAAATAGCTGAAGCTCCCCAAGGAGAGGAACTAGAGCGAATAAATTGCTTCATTTCCAATTCGGATAATTTCTTACACATCTCTTCATTTTCCTTATTGGACATACGATAAGGAGGACGAGTAATAGGTAGAGCTCTAGGGATAAGATTAATTCTGAACTCAATTGCTCGCTTAGGTGGTAATCCTAAAACGGGCTCAAATATGTCAGAAATTTCACGAACAACATGAATAAGAGAAATGACATCCTCCTCCTCATCATTATCGTCATCATGAGGATTTAAAGAATATAAAGATGCGGTGACGTTGGAATTCGAATCTTTAAGAACAATAGAAATCTTCTTAATAGATTGAGGATGTCGAAGATGAATAGTCCGCTTAGGACATAGGCTTTGAGCTTCATAACGGTTAAGCCAATCCATTCCCAAAATCATTATGAAACCTAAGTAACACATGACATGCAAATCGGATTGGAAAGAAAAATCACATAAAATAATCTCGACATCTTAACAAAGCAAACTGATTTTTGCGGATCCACCGACCGGATTCGCAATTCTCAAAGAAGTCATTAGAGCAACAACACTTAAAGAAAAAGTATCAACAAGTTCTTTTGATATAAAAGAATGGGACGCACCCGTATAAAAATGAACTCGAATAGGTTGATCACAAAACATAATAATGCCATCAAGGATAGAAGGAGAAATACCTTGACCACGAGAAGGGTTGCTAGGGGCTTGTGCAACATTTAACTTTCCCTCCTTCTTGCCTTAAAGTTTGAGACATGAAGATAAAAGATGACCCGAACTTTTGCAATAAAGACAAAAGAGAGGTTTTGGACATCTATGGGCATAATGGTCCTTAGATCCACAATTGTAGCATTGCCCACTGCTAGGGATAGGAGTCTTTGCTACCAAAGCTGCTTGTTTTCCTTTCTAGTTGAGATTAGGGCCTTTGAATTTAATATGCCTTTTCTTGTTGTTGTTGAAGTTTGGTTTGGCACCCACAACTTCAACATCACTTTCCTTATCTGCCTCTTCAAGTCGAAGAGCGATATCAATAAGTTGATCAAAAGCAACTTCTAATTTCAGAAGTAATGGCTTCTTGAGATTTCTATTCAAGCCATAGACAAATCTCTAATTCTTCGTCAATGGGGTATTAATGTATTCAACCCCATATTTAGAAAGAGATTCGAAAGAGGTGACGTATTCCGTCACAGAAGATTCACCTTGAACAAGGTCAATAAAACGACGGGCCAAAGTCACTTTCTCATCTTCTGGTACAAATTTCGATAGAAATCTTTCCCGGAATTGCTCCCAAGTAAGATCTGCTTCAATACTTTCAGAAATCAGAAGCTCGTACCAATCTAATGATTTTTCTTTGAGCATACTAGAAGCCACTTAGACTCGATGAAGATCAATAAGATTCATACGAGAAAAGATGCGATCGCATGTTCTAAGCCAAGCTTGGACCTGAATGACGCTTTCGGAACCCCTGAATGGCTTCCCACCCAAGTTGGTATAGTCACTGCACAAGTGTGCAAATCCGGATTTTGGGTGAGTAGGCTCTGGAATGGGTCCGGCAGCTTGAGCATTCTTTACAAGATCTAAAAGCTGCTGGGAAGACATGAATACTCCATCTTGAGGAGTAGCACTGGATTGACCGACGCTGGGACGACCTGGTCTAACCATTTCTCTTATTTAAGAAAGAAAGAAAGAAGAAGTAAAAGTTATTATCAAAATGAATATCAAACAATAATGATTGATAAAAAAGGCATCATAAGGAACGGGTCCAATGACTCGAATAACATCCTAAGGCACGACTTCTAAGATGGACTTAGGACGATGATCCTTGTTAAATTATTCTAAATTGTTCCGAAGTTTGGCTCTGATACCAAGCTGTGACGCCCCACCTCTATATACTCACACTAGCCAAGGACACTACGGAGTAATGACGTCAACTAACACGAAGAATAAGGATGTTGAGGAGCGACCATCCATGTAATTGCTTTGTGCGAGGACCGATATGTCAGATAGAATAACATAGGAAATCCGACATACCGATGCAAACTCAAAACTACTACAGAGTGGCTGTAATATCTTCGGAAACAAATATAGAAATAAACATAACACAAATCAGTCACAGATATCCAAATCACAAAGGCGGAAATAGATATGAATATAACACATGAAAGTGTTTACAGAAGAATAAGTATACATCAATGAGTCTATGTCTCGAGTGTATAACAACAAAAACTACCACTTTAATGTAGTTAACCAAAAGTCAGATAATACTCCCATATGAGGAGTCAAACAGAAGCACCTGTAACATCTCGGTCTGACCCGAGTATTATTTAATAAGAAAATAATAAACGGATTAGTCTAGCTATAAGTATCAGATAAATATGAGATAGAATATGAGATATAACAAAAACGTATGATAATAACAATGTCATGCTATGAAAAGTATACATTAGAAAATCTACCAAAATCATACAATATCTCAAGAGTCTCATACATCAAAAAGAATTTCATATTCTTTATTTTATTCATTAAACCACAAATATTGACATCATATTGCTGCCAATCACAAAAGCTGCTGAAACACAAACTCCAGAAATCATCAATTGGAAATCCAGAAATCGCAAAAAGGGGGAGGCCTATCACAAAACGGGAGCATGATAACTCACCAACACGTGTATCACAAACGGGACGCGATCCCATGGTCGCTAACCATAGAGCCGGTGCAACGACGTAGTACAATATCGGTACGCTCGAGTAACCTGAAGCTCGAATAATTCAGAACAACAATGTAGTATAACGGCACGCCCGATGAACCTGATAAGCCGGAATAACAACGTAGTACAACGGTACGCCCGATGAATCGAACTCCATAAAAGGACATGGGTCGCTAGCCCATAAAAATTGAGTCGAAACTCCAAAGAATACATAGGTCGTTAGCCTATGAAAGAAATGAGACAAAACTCAATAAAACGAGGTACCGTCCCCTACGTGGACAAAGAAACATAGCATATAGCTAGTCTAAATCACATAAAATGATCATCAATGATCATCGAGAAGTGTCAACTACATTAAGCTAGTAAATAAATGAGTTTAGCTTCAGGTCCCATAACCACTGGCTTAACTTATGTATTTACGAACAAATTATAGATCTCCACACGAAAATTGTTACAAGAGCTTCAATCGAACAAGTCCAAGAATTAACCAACGAGGTAAACGCAAGTGTTTCGTACCACTTGTTTTACAAAGCCGTTTAATTAGATTTCTCATACGAGTGAGGTTAAGGTTTGTATATGCTAGTAGATTGGAAAACGGTTTAAGAAATGAACTTTGTAATAAAATAGTGTTGAAATCATTTTGATAAAAGAGTTTTGATATTTACTACTAGTATTGAAACCTTTATATTTTTAAAGTGAGAAATCACAAAAAAAAAAATTGTAGAAACAATCAATCACCAAAATTTACATTTGAAGATGTGAATTGAATCCAAAGAAATCGATATCGAATCCATCAAGGTGGATGTTCCAAAAATCTCGAAGAAAATGTCGTCAAAGTCGATAATAAATGATAATAACAAATGGGAATCACCACAAATCGATTAAATTTGGAAACTCAAGCTAAATAGGCAAAATAGGCAAAAACAAGCAGATTCAGACGTCTGGAGTGTATGATTCAGACGTCTGAATCTGGAAAATAAAATATTTTCCAGAACATAATTCAGACGTCTGAACGTATAAATTCAAACGTCTGAAAATTCCAATTTTTAGCCTATTTCTTCTCTGTTTCAATTCAAACCAATTCAGACGTCTGGAACCTTTGATTCAGACGTATGAATACTGGGAATAAAAATTCCCAGTGTAATATTCAGACGTCTGAAATAAGGTTTTCAGACGTCTGAAACTGTTGCTCAGGCACTATTCTGAACCTACGCCAATAATGGCCAAAATAATTACTGCAAGCGATCGGACGAGCAACGAAAACTAAGGATTTATGCCTAGCGACAACCCAGCCTTAATGGCTCTTCGATACGCCTCGAATATCAATGTCCAAATACCCATATAAGGATTTTTCATACATTTTGCTTTCAAAACAACAAAAATGGGAATATTCACCAAAGCAATCCAAATCAAAAGCAAATGCATATGAATAAGTGTTAGGAATTCATACCTAACAACAATGATAGATATAGACATAGATGTGAGATAAAAATCTCATCTTTAAACCCAAAACAAATGAAGAAGAAGCTATAGACTAATGGCAAGGACAATCACTCTTCAATTCCAACCCAACAAGCTTGAATATAAGCTTAAAAGAGAAACATTTCCTAAGTTAGGTTTAGGAATTTCTAAGATTGGAGAGAGAACGATTTGGAGAAGATGAAGAGAAAGCTTACCAAAGCTTCTTCTTTGAATTTAGAATTAAAGCTTGGATTTTGCAAATGGAACTAGGCTTAGGATTTCCTAATTCTTTTTCTCCTCCACCATTTTTATCTAGAGCTTGGGAGTGTTAGGAAAATGAAGTGGATGAAGATAAGTGGGGGTGGAGCTAGGGCTTGTGTTAGGATATAGGGATGAAACCCAAACCAAAGCCCAGAGTGATAAAGTAGCAAAATTCTACTAACTCCAAACATATCAACGTTTATACTCAAAAAGGTCCAAACGCCATTTTGAACTCAATAGGGGTGGTCTCGAGTCCTAATTCGACCGTTTGCAAAAAGTAGCTTTTCAGACTATAATCTGACTAACGATGAAAATTTAAATAAAATATTTAAATATTAAATCATAAAATATGCGGGTTGGTACAGTAGGAGTCGTGAACAGCCGTGAAACACATATTTGAATTATCCATCTTCTGATCATTATCTGCTTGAAGATGAGTCTGAGTCATCTAGAGTAGTAGTAAATGCGCGTTTTCGTTTCTTTGCGGAATCATTATTTATAGGAAGATTTTGCCTATCTGGATGCGGATATTCTCTTTTGATATGTCCTGGTTCATCATAGTTGAAACATTTGATATAGTTTGATAATACATTCTAATTTCCAGAGTTCTTAGAGTTGTTTCTCTTGAGATTATTCATCTTTCTGTATTTCAAGAATTTCCGAAAATTCTTGGTCATAAAGGCTATCTCTTCATCATTATCGCTGTTTAAGTTTGATCTATCGGACAATGCATTGAATGCCATTGATTTCTTTTCAGATGCTTTGCTTTCACTTCTCTCAATCATTTGGACTTCAAATGACATTAGATTTCCAACTAATTCTTCTATCTTTAAGGTACCGATGTCATTTGCCTCTTCGATCGCAAGTGTCTTTTGATCCCATTCTGGAGTAAGAGAATTTAAAAAATTTCCGACTTGATCTTCTTCCGAAAATTCCTTTCCCAAGGATAATAGAGAATGCAAAATATTCTAAAATCTACTATACATATCTGAAATAGACTCATTAGAATTCATTTTAAATAATTGGAACTGATTTGTGAGCATGCAAATTTTGGTCTGTTAACTTCGCTTGTTCCTTCATGAGTAACTTGCAAAGTTTTCCAGATTTCATATACAGACTTACAAACTGACACTCTATTAAATTCATTCCTATCAAGTGAACAAAACAAAATATTCATAGCTTTAGAGTTGTTTTGTGCAACAGTCTTTTGCTCAGCAGTCCATTGCGCAAAATCAGTTGTGGGTTCAAAATATTCAGTATGTGTGATATTCCAAGTGTCTAGTCCTATAGATTGTAAATATATTTTCGTCCTACATGCCCAATATGCATAGTTACTGCCATCAAAAAGTGGTGGTCTGATAGTAGACCGACCTTCTACAAATGAACTAGTGACAGGAATAATAGAACCAGTGTTGGTAGTATTAACAGTAGCAGTGTTTTTTGCCATTTTGAAATTTTTAAAAAATCAGATTATGAAACTTTGAAAACCTAGCTCTGATACCAAATGTGGGAAATGCAGATTACAGATCTTAAGGCTAGAATTAACATTAGAGGGAGGGTGAATAGTGTTATAAGGAATTACTAAATCTTTTTGAATTTATGTTAATTTGAACACAAATGTATGCAATATTTAGACACAAATATGATCACAGAATCAAATACAAATGCAGAAATAAAGTAAAAGCAATAAAGGAAAGAACACACCTGATTTTATACTGGTTCAGAGTTACCCTACATCCAGTCCCGCACACAAGTATGGAATTCCTTTCAAAAGCAATTTTTACAATTATACCCTCGATTTCAAGGCCACAAGGTACATCACTCCAGATTCACAATCCCCTGGGTAGGGATACTTCATTTTATGGGCAACAAGTTCATCCAATTGATTTCACAGGCTATAGTCACACCTTTTCTCGCTTGATTGATTTCACAGGCTACAATCACACCTTTTCTCACTCAATTTATTACAAAGAAGCCTATAACTTTGAATAGCACTGAGATCTTGTTGAGATAGTGATAGAGAGTTAAACCAGAGATGATCTATTTAGATTCAATGGTGATTTCGGCAGAGTAATGATAAAAATATATGTAAGGAAATGTGGAAGAAGAAGAGGAGTGAAATTAGAGAAAAATTGTATATAAATTCGTTTAAAACTGCGCTTATTTATAGTAGAACAGCAGCCATGTCCATTCGTGAAAGGATACGATGGACACTTTTTTTGAAATTCAATTTTTTGAAATCAACTGCCACCTTGTCGACAGGGGTATGTAGGGGTTGTCGACAGGCCTATGGTATTTTTGGTAATTTATTTTTATTTGAAAATAACTTCTATCTTGTATTAAAACTATTTTAAACTTTATAAATATACTTAACTATAGTTAACATTCATAAATAAATATAGAGAATAATATTTTGGTATATATAAAATTTTACTATAATTTTATATTTAAATCTAAGTATAAATATTAAAAGTTAAATATATTATTATTAAAAGATAGTTTAAAACCAAGGATAATTTGATTTTGAAGATAAAGATTATTTTGAGGCTACAAGTATTTAAAACCATGATAGATGTTTTTGATTCTTTTAAAAGGAAGGTCTTGAAATCATTTTGAAAACAAGATATAATTTTGTAAAAAACATTTGAATAAAAGTTAGTGAATACAAAACAATGTTCCACTAGGTTTTTCGTAGGTTCCATCCTACTTAGGGTTCCATCCCCTTAACAGGCTCGAAGTGGATTCCATTACACGAATAAATTGGATTTTAAGATGCCAGTGCTTTTCTAGGAGTTTTAACAAAATTCCTAATTAAATTACTTATTATTAAAATCTTGAACTCTTGATAATCTTGATACTCATGAGTCTTCAATATTGATATCTTCAGTCTTGATTCTCTGTACTGTACAGTCTTCATTCTTGATACCTGCATGGTTAAATCCTGCATACATACATACATATATATATATAAACTATAATGTTAGTATTTATTTTATAATCTTATTCTAAGGTTGTTTTCATCAAAACCTTCTTCTCAGGGACTAATATAGTGTACACAACGATTTCCAAATTTGCTTGTTGATGATACCAAAGGGTTACATACCGATGATTATTAGATAACTATGGAATGACACACTTGAGATTTTCTGCTAGTTAATGTGACTAAGGTCAAATAGGGAATCTCGAAACGACAGTGTTACATGGTGCTTTCGACTCGAGAATATTGTTAAATTTCAACATGGACACTCCATAACGATTATAGTTAAATCATGGCACGCCGTCCATCTAATAACTGTAGTTGGATCTGAGTTGAAGCATTGGAAGTGAAAACTATTCAATAGAGAATTCGTCTCCACGATTATATGAGGTTAGTATCATGGATGTAATCTACTTAAAGTCAAAGTCTATGCCTATAGTTAATGATAGCTATTATTGTTGATTTGTGTTTGGGCTATTCAAGTTGAATGTGGATGATATTGGAATTCTGACCGAAACCAAATTCCATAAACCTTGAAGTCTTATAGTTTTGACGAAGAGAATTGGTGTAAATAATTGTTACTATCTGGTACCACTTATAATAGTAAAATTGGATCTTAACGAAAAGATGTGTAAGCGATAAATTAGCCAAAATATCCCACCGCTAGCTAAGGTGATGTGTAAACGTTAATATTCGAATTATTCGATACTATGCTGACTGAATTTACACTTTTGAGTCGCACAACCATAATGATGAGTACTCCGAAAAAATTACACAATTTAATTAATTTGTAAACATTATTTAATAATTATCATTTATGAAATATAAATTACTAATATTTATCGGATTTTTTTAAAAGCCATTCATATTTAATTAAATGCATATACCAAAGTTATACATATATATGTGTGTGTGTGTGTGCATGCGCGCGCATATCGGTATACGATATCAATAAAATATTTAAATTGTATTTAATGAGAATTAAATTACTAAATGGATTTGGGAAGTTTCCAAGGCCCATCTGGCCACTGCTATGGCCAGCAAAGGAGGGGGGAGAGAAAAGGTTCTCAAATTTGATTCGAAAAGGCAAAGAAGTAATTAAAGGAAGTCAAAAGATCTCTAGTTTTTATTGCTCGTTATTTCCTTCTTAAAAAAAATTCATTCATTGATTTTTCTTTCCTCTCCATCATACCTTTAGCGAAAATGCATGGTGCCATAGCTTAAAAAATTTCCCCAAACAAATTCAAATAAAATCAATGAAATTCAAGGTGGTATTTGGTTTTAGATCCTTGCAAAATAAAAAAGGTTGATGCTATCAAATCTAGGAGTTATATTCTTCATTCATGGTGTGACTATTGGCTTCATCTTTGGCTGATTTTCTAATTTGATTTGATTATATAATACATGGTTTTAATACAATTTAGATCCTTATATGCTACTTCTTTTGATTTCATACTCATATTATATGTATGTTTATATCCAATGTTATATAATTAATTTATATATGTCTGGGTTATCTGATTTGATTTTGCTATTGATTTCGATATTAAAGTTTAAAGAAAAAATTCGTTATGATTTATAAATTGATTTTAATACATACATACATACATACATACATACATACATACATACATACATACATATATATATATATATATATATATATTTGTAACTTATACATACAATCAAGCATAAGTCAGCTACCTGTGTTGATTACTTGAAATCATTTTAAAAATTGAATCATGTTTCACAGCTTTGTTGTTTTTGCGTGTAAATTCACTAGGCTATCCTTTACATATTTTTTAAGTAGTTCAAAACCGTATAAGTGGACTTTTATGCAAAATATCATAAACCTATCTTGAATCCTTCATAAGTTAAGGCATGATTTTTATTTGTTACTTTATGTTTTTAAACATATAAAAATACAAATTTTATAAATTTAGGTTTTTTGAATTTAAAACCTTGTTTGCAATTATTTGTGCAAGCATACATATATGCATATTATTTCAACTTAAAATTTGCAAAAGATACTTTTATATAATACCACAAATTTAATTTAAAAACCTTCCTAAGTAAAAACTAGACTTAATTTTATTAATTCTAGAATTCAAAACATATGAAATAGTCAAGGTAACACTAGCAAAAACACACAAACACTGTGTCTCTGTGTGTGTATATATGTTTATGTAATTGTTATGATAGGTATATTCATAATTTGTAATTTTATAGTTAAAAGATATAGAAATAAATGGAAAACAAAGGAATATATAAAGGGACAAATGAATCTACTGTGGTATAAATCCCAACACTATGTATGGTTACATCAGCCAAGTACACTTCATATTTATTGTAACATCCCGCGAAATTAACAATAATTAAAAATAGTTAATAAGACTCCGAAAATGGAATATAGGAAAATGACGGAATTTGACCATGAAACTTGCACCATTGCATTCGTGGCGATTTTTTAAGGAACCTTCATATTTGGAGTTTCGCGATCAGAGTTCAAACGAAGTAGTTATCAGCGTTTAAAGTTTCTAGAGCAAAAATAATTAAGAAGCAAAAATAGAAATAAATACATTAAAACACAAACTCCATCGGTAGGCCCCCTTTAATTGATCGACCGCTAGCGATTAACCAACTGTAGAAGAGCGAATGGCCGATCTTTAGGTGACGGCTAGGGTTTGAACCTTGGCCAATGACCCAAATTTAATTAATTTAATCTAATAGTTACGGTTGATTCGAGCACCTATAAATATAGGCCTAACTTCTCACTTCTCCTCTTGTACTTTCTAATCAAAGTAATGAAGCTCTGCCATTTTCCCTTCACCGCCATTTTTAAAAATTATACACACACGCGCAAACATACAATAATCGAAGAAGTAAAACTATAGATAAGAAGAGAAGAAGCGAATCAACATTGTGGTGTGAAAAGTTGAATTTCTATGGTTATAAATTATATTCCTCTTAACCTCAAATCTCTTCTCAGATCTGTAATTCTAGTAGTATGTATATACCATATCATACATATTCTTTTGTATTAGAATGGAAAATGGTATCAAGCAAAGGAATGGATTTAGATTTGGGGACTTGAAAGCTTAAAAAGATGAATGAAAAATTATATAATTTATTTATAACATTGAAATTTGCATGATTGGATATTATTTAATTATTATGCCTAAAAAACATCTGATAAATTGTATGCGTAAAACAAATGTATAGGAATATCATCTACATATTCTATAAAAATGTAATTGAAATAGGAATAATATGCACTTATGTAGTTAAAGCCCCGCTAAAGCACATAGCGCTCATATGCTGCTATGCTTTTTTAACTTAGCACTATTAAACAGTAGATTCACCTAAAGCCCCACCATCCGCGGCACCTGCTAAATCATTACGTTTTCGCATCCGCTTTACCAATATTAATACAAAAAGTTAATTGGCCTATTTATTTTTTAAATTAAATCAATGAAGTTAGGGTAACGATGCAAGTTTAAGGCCTAAGTGCTCAACATAAGATATAAATCTGTCTTTGTTACCAAGTTAGGACTACATAAATCATAATATTCTTTTTTTCATTATATAACATTAATATTCTTTTTCATATATAAATAATGTGAGAATGAGAATAAATTAATTTAGAGATTTAATTGTATTTCCAATAAAGTTTTTTGCACCTCCACTATTCTTCGCTATATCCCCGCTTTATCCCCATTATAACCTTTTGCATATCCATCGCTATAGACCTGTTAAGCACTTTAACTACACAGGTTTGCATAACTTAATCTGGAAATTTAAATTCAGTCCAAAATATTTATTATTGTAGAGTATTTGTTTATTCTTGATATATAATTGGGTTGTGAATTAGGATGACCTTGTTGACTTGGAATGTGAATTTCTTTATTCTAATTAATTTGGATTGTGTTACAATTTAATTATAGGGTACTTTTGGCACAGGTCCTTATTAAGTTTCAAAATTCACGAAAAGCCCTTCACTAAATTTCAGTGCAAATTAGGTCCCTGTTTTTTTATTCACGATTATTGCAGAGCATGATTCAACTTTTCATAAAAGTTGCTGACATTTCCGCAACCTTTCTGTACACTGTGAACATAGTGTATGAAAGTTGCTGAAATATCAGCACTTATTTATAAAAGTTGCTGACATTTCAGCAATATTAATGTAAACTGTAAACACAGTTTATGAAAGTTACTGAAATATCGGCACTTATTTATAAAAGTTGCTGACATTTCAACAATAATTTTTCTTTGTTTTTAGAAAATAGGGATCGGATTTACAATGAAAATTTGACAGGTAAAGTTGCTGAAATATCAGCACTTATTTATAAAAGTTGCTGACATTTAAGTAATAAGTTTTCTTCGTTTCCAGAAACAGGGACCCGCTTTACAATGAAACTTTGACAGAGACCCGCTTTGCAATATGAAAGTATAATAGGGATGCCTCCCTAATTTCACTTAATTATATCTATTTCCATGTAATTTCAACAAATTATCCAGTTTCTAAAACATTGATGTGCACGTAAAAGTGCATATTTTTACTTCCATATTTAATCTTCTTTTATTTAATAAATGTGCATTTTAGGGTATTTTACATGTTTAAACCAAAATTTAAATTGTTTTTAAATCATCATTTATTTATCTTCATATGGGAAAAATCGTAATTTTGTGCATGATTTAATTTGTGAAAATTTATTTGCGCATTTTTATGTTGTTTTGGAGGAATTTGGATTCAACTTAGAAGTGGCTTCATGCATGTATGCATGTACAAGAGAAAGAAGACAAAAGAATGAAGAAATAAAAGAATTCATGTAATCATGGAAAACCCCACCTACCCACTAACCATGATCCATTATTAAGAGCTAAAGAACATGTCAGTGGAATTAAGAGTACATGCACATTTAATGAAGGATTAATTTCATGCTAATGATGACTTGAAGACCACACTTCCTACATGACATTTTGGGTAACTCCTAAAATATGGATTAGGGTTTTAGGCATGTATAAATACCCCTTATATTTCATATAATCATTATGTTACCTTCTTTTTGGTTAGTTTAGTTTGTAGCCACAAAATTAATGAGAAATAAAATGGTTTGCTAAGGCTCTTCATTTTATTTGTTCTTTACATGCTTTTATTTTATTTTATGCTCATTTTTATTTACACACTTTCTTTCCATCTATGTTAATAGATTAGATTTCTTTAATGCAAGTAGTTTAGATTTATTTTATGCAAGTAGATTAGTTCTTTAGTTTATTTTAATTAATTCTCTTCTTTCATGTTGAAATAACTTTATGTTATAATGAATTCAAATATGAGAAGCTAAGCCCCTTCAATTCAATTTAGGGGTGATGAAGCTCTCATGGATCACATAAAGTTAACATACTGATTTCGTTTGATCACTTTTTGCGCTTAATGGAAAATTTTGATGTGGTAAAATTTTGTTGTTTAATATTAAATTAGATAGCTTATGTTGTTGACACCAAATATGTCATGCTTAAATAAATATAAACAAAAATTACCTCTTCATCTACATATGATTTTGGTAATGAAGTGGAATTAGAATCAAAATTTGATGGTCTATGTTTGTAACCACTAGTAAATAGATCATGCTTAGAATAGATTTTATTTTTAATTTCATTATCATTTTCATGATAGTCGACAAGTGGTTTGGATGGTGTGTTAAAGATTGATGGTTTATGTTGGGCTAACTAATAGCACAAATAGACCATATTTGGGATAAACGCATTAACTAACTTCACAAATGACAAAAAGAGAGATCATACTTTCTTTGTGTTGACTTCTGTGATCATGAGAAAGGATTTGTCTCTAAATTGTCTTCTACTCTCATATTTTATTCACTTGGTTGTAGTTAGTTTGTACATTTCCTTTTAATTTAAACAATCTCAAACTCTTTGAGTTAATTTGATTGAGTAGAATTAATATTTAATTTCTTTCCCTGTGGATCAACCCGTACTCTCATACACACTACAATTGTATGCCGTGCGCTTGCGGTTATTTTTATTACACTTTTTAACGGCGGCTTTTTAACCGATAGAAAATTCATTGTTAAACAAGTTTTTGGCGTCGTTGCCGGAGAATTGACATTTGATTTTAATTATAATCTTCGAATTATTTTTGTTCGATTTTATTGTGTGTTGATTTTGTATGTTGAATTGCATTTAAAAAAAAATTTACCTTCTGTATTTGTTGTGTGATTTATGCTTTCATTTGATTTGTATGCTTGTTGTTATTCTATTAGCATTTGCATTTCTGTATTAAAAAAAAAACATACATAATATCAAAACAAAAAATATTTATTATTTACATTTGCATTTACATTTTCATTTTTTTTTTTACAATATTTCCTCAACACCGCCCACACTTCCATTACACTGTCCACCCATAAACCACCAATAAACCATCACTGCACCTGACCATCTCCCGCAGCATACATTCACATACCACCCCTCAAATTTCTCCAATACCCAACACATCATAACTAACTGCCACCACTTCCACATCCACTTACTGCCTCTTCCATCTCCGCCATAACCTCCCTCCTGCATACTTGCCACTGTTCACACCCACACTTTTCCTTCAGCCATTCCAGTAACATACAAACTGCCACCATGCCTTCAGCCATTCCAGCCTTTCTAGCCATTTCTGCCATCCACATACAAATTGCCACTGTGCAAAACTGTGCAAAACTGATACAAAACATACAGTGATGCATACATTACTCTCAACCATATTCCACCTCCCCACTGTCATCTCTACAACTTGCAGCACCACCCCAACCATCATCAGCCAAACCACATCCCCACGGCCACATATAAAAACTGCCATACACTTCGACATATCCTACTTCAAACCTCCATTACTGCTGCCATAAAAAAAAAACATTGCACACTTCGACTTCAACTTCCATTTTAGTTCGCATTTTAGTCTTTGGTTCATTTGCATTTCAGTATGAACAGTTTCATTTTGCATTTGATATTAAAAAACAACAATCTTCTTTATATATATATAAAAAGAACATTTCATTTCATTTCAAGTGTGTTTGCATTTCATTTACACTGTTTCATTTACAATTGCAATTTCCTCTACTTCAACTGCATTTACAACAGCATAAAAACTTTGCACATATAGTTACAACTACATTTCACCATGCAACCAGTTTCAGTGCATATTCCCCTACCCACCAGCCTCTGCCTACCAATCACCATTCATATCCCCTGCACGTCCAAATTCACCATGCTGTTACAAACCTGTCAACAAATCGCTGCAACATCCATACCCCATAACTGCTTCCTTATACCACTCACTGCCTTGCTTCAAGCAACTACAGCCACCAATCTTATCCACATCACCTAACCACCGCCTTACCACCAGTGCTCCACATCCTCCTTTGTTCTACAGTTCACTCATCATAACCTGCCCTACCGCTTTCAGCCTCGTTCCATCTTTCCACTTCATACATCCAACTAGTCATCTCATCAAAACTTCCATCGTCTCACCACAACACACTGAACTTCATCACCTTGTCTACACAACTTCATTCAACTTGCTTAATCACCGCAACTTCAGTCATCCATAAACCATATACTGAAATAACCATACCTGTACTTGCCATTGCCATAACATACCACCTCTGCAACAACACTCCACCTTCACAAAACAATCTTCATCACCATTGCCTTCTCACCCTTCCCACACAACCAACATTAACTTCAACCTCAACCTCATCATCTCTTCAATACCACTACTTCACTCTACTACCTCACTGCTCCTCCACCATCAACTCCCCATAACAACTGCTTTGCCTCATCAGTACCTTCCTTCAGCAAACCAAGTTACTTGCATCACCCACTCCTCCTCTACCATTGCCATTACTCCTTCTCTGGCATATATATCATCACCTGACAGTCCACATTCCCAACCGCACTGTTGACTCAACATTGCCTTGCTCCACTGCCTTGCACCATATCACCACAAAACCATCTAACATCATCCATTACCCCTGACCACAATATCAACATACCACAACCAATACCTCTATCATTGCAACCTACTGCCATCAACATACCTCTACCAACACACACCCATCAAATTGCTGCCTTTTGCATATCACCAGAACCACTGCCAATACCCCACCACCACGGCATCAACGTTCACTGCCTCAAAAAACCATCGACATTTCCAGCCTCAACTCTTTCCCTACATACGTCTAACTGACTTCAACATCATTGCATCGAGCCCATCGAACCCGTGCTTGAAAGAAACCCGCGACAGACTCCAGGTTTCATTGCCATTTCTGAATTTCGATTTCCATTTTCATTTGTCCCTGGAAGCAACCTCAACTTAATAACGATATTTGTTTCTGAATTTCGATTTCCATTTTAGGAATTTCTGATTCTCGACTTGCGATCGCCATAGTTTTGGAATTTTGGGAATTCTTGTTTTGGTTTGAGAATTTAGGAATTTAGGAATCGTTTTTTTGCGGGTGGGCTTGTGGACATGGCTGAACTTTTCCAAAAAAATTGTTCTTTTTATATTTTTGTGTTTTTGGTTTAGGGTTTGGTTTTTCCATCTTCTTTAACAAAAAATCTAAGAAAAAAAACAAGCAAGCAAGTTGTTTTCATTTGTTTTAGTTTCAATTGTTTTGTTTTCATTTGATTTAGTTTCTTCTTTGATATAAATATAAAAAAACAGAGAATAGAAAATTCTCCATTTAAGTTTTCTTTCGTTAAAATTTTTGTTAAGTTTTTCTTTTGTTTTGTTAAGTCTCTTTTGTCTTTTTGTTTTTGTATTTAAAAAGAATAAAATTATTTGCTTTTGTTTTTTGTTCCATCCTTATATAAAAATAAAATAAAAAATACATCTATCTTTTTCAAAATTTCAATTTGCCAAAGCACATAAAGATAAGAATTGCTTGCTTAAAAAAATCATTACTTCAAAATAAATTGCTAATAATTCTACACGCTCTGGTATCGTGCTCTCATCTCTTATATTTAATTTCATTACATTGTTGGTTGCTTGCATTATAAAATTTCCAAAAAAATACTCATTCGTAGTTGCATTGAAATCACGTTTAATTTCAGGTTTGCATTCATCTCTTCTTTTAAGGACAATACTTAAATCCACATAAGGTGGAGGATTTCATCATCCATTCTTTGGTCCACATATTGCATTTCATTTTAGAATTTGACTAATAATAACAGTTAGACTTTGGACTTAAGGGAGTCGCCAGCTGACCTAGGGCTTAATTGTATCTTGACAAGTTGTCTTCTTCGAACAATTTATTTTCTTGGTGTCTGGGCTATGATAGAGCAATAATCATTTATAAATATTACGGTGATTCGTAAATATTATAGTGATTGTTTCTCTGAAGGTACTTAAACCTTCGATTGCGTTGCTACGGTGATTCGTGGTGCACCGATAACTCCTGTCCGTTACCTGTCTAAGAAATATTTTGTAAGATTAAGATAAAGTGCGATTATACAATCTTGGGTTAGGAGCTACTAAGGATAGAGAATTTGTAACCAAGTCCTTGCATTCATTTAGTTGCATTAGTTCATGCATATTTAAAAAAAATAACAAAATTCATAACTAATTTTTTTTTTGTACATTTCACTTAACTCAATTCTTGTTTAATCCAAAATTCAAAAAAACCAAATTCTTTCTTTTTAAATCTTTTCCTTTGAAAATTTTCAATCAAAATTAAAAAATCTTTTCAAAAACAAAAACATATAAAAAAATTTGAAAAATCCAAAAAAATAAAACAAAAATCAAATCACCCTTTTTAAAAATAAATCCGTTTTCGTATTTATTTGGCCTTTCTATTTTTTTTTCAAAATGTCCGAATTTTCTTACCTGCCATAATTTTACAATAGTTGTGAAAGTCAGTATAATCCATATAATTTCATACCATGTATAACCAATTTGGATTTTGCAGAATAAAACTCTCAAAATAGTGAGCAACCCTCAACTCTTGAAAGGAGTATTGAAACTATTTGGTCTTTACTTGAACAACATAACCAAATGATAAGTAATTTGAGTAATTCATATCTATGTGATAACTCAAGTAAAAGATTTCAAAATAATCAAAATTTTGATTCGCTTCAAAATTCTAATAATTTTGGTTCTAACCCATGCCAACACAATTTTGAATTTTAAAATGAGTTTCAAAATCCAAATGGAAATGTTAACAACTATTTAAATGATTTTGGCAGTGGGAATAGTTTCAATCATGGTGAAATTTTTTACTCCCAACAATTTCAAATTGAAAATTCTCAAATTAATAATATATATTTGATTTTGTTGAGAAGTTGGAAAATTTTTAGAAAAATCACATGGATTTGTTGTTTGAAATATATATGAAACAACGTGAGAAAAAAATCAAATCCCAATGTGTGACGAGTCAAGTGATAATCCATCTTTTACCAAAATGATGATTTTCAAATATCAATTTTTGAAATTGAAAATGACAGTCTTAATGAAGTTGTTGAAAGTGCGATAATTGATTTGGGTTTCAATTCTTTTGAGGGTAAGAAACTTGATTTTAAATTCGACCTTTCTTTTTCTGACATTTTTTTTTCAAACAACAACTTTATACCTTGAAAACGATGATGTTACGAATAATTCAACAAAGGAAGATGAATTTAGTGAACACAAATTTTTTAGAATTTTCGAAGATGAGTTGTTGGATTCCGAAGGGGTAGACTTAAATCACCATTTTGATTTTGAAATTAATAATTTTGAAGAATTTGTCAATGATGAGTTTGAATTTAAATTTGGTTAAAATAAATTTGAACTTCAACCAATTTTTCTATCTACCCCAAAAATCATCGAAAGTAAAACAACTCATATGATATTTAATACAACGACATTCGTTTTTTCAAATCCACATTCAACTTTGAAATCTTTTGTGGTTTGGTTTTCTGTGCCTAAGCTATGTCTCTCATACCTGACGAGACAAATGAATTGGCCTTTAAAGACCATTTTATTTACTCTTTAATGGTATATTTTCTGATATTGTGTAAATAATAATCGTTTCATTTTCATGTAGATATAGTTCATATTTTTATTTATTTTACTTTTCTCCTTTAACTTGGGTTGACTGTGGGTACACAGTCAAAATTAAGTGTGTGTGTGTGTGGGGGAAGGGGTCTCATGTTCATTTTTCATTTTTTATGGTTTAGTTTTTGCATTTTCTTTCCAGAACTCGAAACTTTAAAAAAATCCCAAATTAAATTTTCTTTTTAGCATTTTGATTTATTTTTGAAGAAACATTATATAATAAATATATGTTTTTGGTTATTAAATTTAAATTTATGAAAATTTATTTGTCTCAACAAAAATAAAAATAAAGTTTGATTACAAGTAACTATAGTTTAACAAGTATATATGAAGATTCATGGGTGATGATTATGAAGTATATCCTAATTGAAATCTTTGTTTAACAGAATGGTTGATTTAAAGTAAAGGCTATAACATTTTTGATCTTCTAAGCAAAGTGGTGCTAAGATGATTTTGCAAAACTCTCTCTTCATTAAAAAAACACAAAAAAGCTTTTATTTAAAATAAGAAACACCTAGAGTCACGTGTTCACACGCAAGTGTGTACACTCGCCATGCTTTAAACCCTTCTCACGTAAGCCCGAAAGGCAGTGCAGGAACTGTATTTCTGGCCTCAGTTTATCTGAGTTGGGCGTGTGTAAATAGATTTAATAAAAATAAGCACCTAGAGTCATGTGTTCATACGCAAGTGCGTACACTCACCGCGCTTTGTACTCTTCTCACATAAGTCCGAAAGGTAGTGCATGATCAGTATATCTGGCCTCGGTTTATCTGAGTTAGGTGTGTAAATAATAATATTGTTAATATTTTTCAAAATATAGAGAGCAAGCAATTGAAATCCAAGCACCAATTTCACTTATTTAATTTGATTTTTTATTCAAAAGAAATAAAAATACCACTTTGAAAAACTTAGATAATTAACTAAAGGGTCCATTTCATAGTTGCACTATGTAATCAACTGAAACAACTAGCGAACCAATAGTTTAATTGTGATGTTAACTTAATTTTTGTTGGATGTTTGATGAGTTAAATGACTTAAATTTCATGATATATGACCGAAACTTATATCTAACTTATTCATGTCAATTTAAAAGTAAATTCTTCATCTATAAATATTTTCAAAAACTTGCGTCCATATCTTCGTAAATAAATCTTTCATTTAGGACTTTTCCATGTTGCAGTTGGATTTTGTGGGTAGTATCCACTGAAAACCCTCACGAGACAACACTCTTCCTACTAGGGATACCTAGAGGTTTAACGTCTTGTTGAATATGCTCAATGCAATCGTGTTTCCTATAAAACCGAATCTATCTTAGTTTTAGTTTATTCGAGGACAAATAAAAAGATGAATGTGGGGGTATTGTTCACATAAAAGTGCATATTTTTACTTCCATATTTACTCTACTTTTATTTAATAAATGAGCATATTAGGGTATTTTACATGTTTAAACCAAAATTTAAATTCTTTTCAAATCATCATTTATTCATCTTCATATGAGGGCAAAATCATAATTTTGTGCAAGATTTAATTAAAGAAAATTTACTTGCATATTTTTATGTTGTTTATAGGAATTTGGATTCAACTTGGAAGTGGCTTCATGTATGTATGCATGCACAAGAGGAGGAAGACAAAAGAATGAAGAAATAAAAGATTCGTGTAATCATGGAGGACGCCACCTACCCACTAACCATGATCCATAATTAAAAGCTAATGCACATGTTGGGGGGAATAAAAGCACACATATATTTAATAAAGGATTAATTTCATGCTAATGATGACTTGGAGGCCACACTTCCTAAAGGGTATTTTAGATAGCTCTCTAAAATATGGATTAGGGTTTTAGGTATGTATAAATACCCCTTATGTCTCTTGTAACCATCCTCTTACCTTCTCTTTAGTTAGTTTAGTTTATAGCCAAAAAATTAATGAGAAATAAAATGGCTTCCTAAGCCTTTTTTTTTGTTCTTTACATGTTTTGTTTTATTTTATACTCATTTTTGTTTACATGCACTCTTTCCATGTATGTTAGTATATTAGATTTTCTTTAATGCAAGTAGTTTAGATTTATTTTATGCAAGTAGATTAGCTCTTTAGTTTATTTTAATTAGCTCTCTTCTTTCATGTTGAAATCATTTTATGTTATAATGAATTCAAATATGAGAAGCTAAGCCCCTTCAATTAAGGGGTGATGAAGCTCTCATGAATCGCATAACGTAAACATAGTGATTTTATTTGATCTCTTTTTGTGCATAATGGAAATTTTTGATATGGCAATTTTTTTTGTTTAATATGAATTTGTTATCTTATATTGTTGATACCAAAAAGGCAATGCTTAAACAAACATAAACACAAATAACTTCTTCATCTACATATGATTTTGGTAATGAAGTGGATCTAGAATCAAAATTTGATGGTTTATGCTATAATCAATAGTAAATAGATCATGCTTAGAATAGATTTTATTTTTAATTTCATTACCATTTTCATGAGAGTTGATAAGTAGTTTGGACGGTGTGTTAAAGATTGATGGTTTATGTTGGCTAATTAATAGCACAAATAGACTATACTTAGGATAAACACATCAACAAAATTCATGAATGACCAAAAAGAGAGATCATAATTTCATTATGTTGATTCGTGTGATCATGAGAAGGGGTTTTCCTCTAAATTGCCTTCTACTCTTTTATTTTTATTCACTTTTTTGTAGTTAGTTTTTGCATTTCTTTTTATTTTATACAATCTCAAACTCTTTGGGCTAATTTGATTGAGTAGAATTAAAACTGAGTTCATTTCTTGCGGATCAACCCATACTCGCATACATGCTACAATTGTATGTCGTGCGCTTGTGGTTATTTTTAGTACAATTTTTAATGTCGGTTTTCTAACCAATAGAAAATTCGTTGTTAAACAAATACATATAAAAGTACATCGTTTAAACTAACAAGGAATATACCAAAAAGGAAATAGATGTGTAAAGTATGGATATTCTTCTTTGTAGTTTTCACTATCTATTTCAGTGAAAGAAAAGAGATATTTTAACAGTAATTATTTTTGAAAGAATAAATCTAGTAAATTAAAACATGGAAAGGAATATTCTAGTTTAGGAATTAATAATTAAAAAAAATAAGAACCTATATATGTAAAACCACACATATCGCTTAAAAACAAAAACATATATAGCGTAATTTACGACAATATTCCTATTAGTTATTATAGCATATTGAATTATATGACTAAAAAGGAAGGAAAAAATATTCCAAAATTTATGGATATTTACCACAAATTTAATGGGCAATAAATTTGTAGTTAATAGAGAGTTAAAGGAATTAATTAGGGATTGATTAGGAATTATATGGCATTGATGAGGAAATTGAATAGGCAAAATTAGTGGATTTTGAAATAGGTATATAAATATCATTATAGATTATCCAATTTTTACATTAATGACCAAAAATTATGGGCAATGGACATTTATTAGACAAAGAAGGAAACAAGGAAACCAAAGCCTAAGCATATAAAATAGGAATAATTCCTTAGCGAACAAGTAAGTATTAATAGTAAAAATAGGTAACAATATAATTTTCATAATAGGAAATAATATAGCTTCAATTATACATTTAGAACAAGAATGAATTAGTAGACATTTCCCAAAACTTAGGCTTTGGATGATAGGTTTGGTTTAGCGGTTTGGATGCGAGATCAGTAGAGTTATATAACAGAAGTATGTCCTTTACCTAGAGGTTATTAGTAGTTGTGTATACTTACTACTAATGTGAGACATCTTCTACCATAAGACCCATGGGGAAGGGATATTCATTGTCAATAGGTGGAGAAAAATATAAAATACACCGAGGGTTCGTCTCAGATTTGAAGTATTAAATGACCTAGTACTTTAAGGAAATGGGATCCGCTTCACTTCTAATTAGTGGTATTAAGTAACCGAAAGAGGTATTTTCCTTGACTTACTTAAGTTAGTCTAAATGGAATGTCTGCTATGGAAGGTCGGTAGATTATGTCATTATTTTGTATCGATATTTGCTAGCAGTCTGACATATAGGCTATGACCACCAGTGGTCCCAAATGAGCGGTAGCAAAGACATGGGTTACGCCCAGACGAATTTTGCTTCCTACTAGTGTAGAATCTGTACGGGATACATATAGACCTCAAAGTATATGGTTAGATGAAAATTAGTTTATCGAAGATGGGCTAGTTAACCTTTAGATGAGTCTTCGAGATGTGTTAGTGGTATGATAATTAAATTATAAATTATAGAGCTATATATAGGGGTCATTGTTTCCTGTAGCTAGAACCGACTGGCTAGTGTTTGTGTTTTGAAGGGACCACTTTGGGGACTGAGGTACTAAAGGCCATTGGATCTGCCGCATCCTTATTTAATAAGTATTATATGGCTGGGGTTTTTTGGGTAGTGAAATAGTTAGACATAAATGAGGGAAGGCATATGCTTATATAGTTAAATTTATACCTTCGTAAAGGTTAGGTTAAGCATATTGCATGTGCACATAAGATTTGATGGATTAACCATAAATAATAGATATACCATTCAAATTAAAATCAATTAGCATGAATTAACAATATGGGCAAATTATGTAATTTTCCAATTATCATAACTTTGTTCTAACCCCTCCTCGTAACAACCCACATGATAGATGTAGAAGGACTGGATGGGACAAGACTGGAACTACAAATGGTGAAGTCTTCTTATTTTTGCTTGGCATGGACAAAGCAATTAAATATCCTTGGAATTATATCCTGAGGTAATAACCTTTATCAATGCATATGTAACATTATATTTTTCAATTCCGATGTGAGTTTATATTGATCACGCTTTGATATACTTGTGTTTATAACTGTTACCCGGACCTTGGCCTGGCTAGCGGTGGTTATAGAATTTATAATTGAACGTGAGTAGGCGTAACGTCGAGTGTTGGTCATCCAAGTTGGACTCGATGAATAGGGATGATGTGTAATGGATGATGGGTTAGCATTGGAAGATGGGGTCACCAAAAACTATGGGTCGGTGCTTGGAGCCTGGATCGGCTATCTCAGTCGGTCATCCTTGATCGGTTGTCTTCGATTGATTATGTGCGACCGGTTGTTTACTGTGACGACCGCCCATGACTCCCGCACCAAAACAAGGAAATAATGCGCTGAAAGGCGTGCCAGGCAGCCATGGACGATAGTCAGGGTAAAACAAAACAAAAGAATCTCTATCGTACAACTCACAGCGCATGGATAAAATACAATAGAGAAATATAATATAGTGAAGCTCCATAGAACAGAACATCATCATATAAGCATCACAGTAGTTTTATACAATCATCTACTCAAATCCATACATGAAAGCCTCACTACAAATCACTCAACCAAATACAGCAGCGGATACCCAGTACATATAGTAAGAAAACTAATATGCAAAGCCTCCTGCTCGTCTTCGTCATCTTCATCGTAGAACTCCTAGCACAGCACCTGTCACCT
The DNA here is from genome assembly GCA_030765085.1 of Allium cepa. Lineage (NCBI taxonomy): Eukaryota > Viridiplantae > Streptophyta > Magnoliopsida > Asparagales > Amaryllidaceae > Allium > Allium cepa. The sequence goes on from CM060932.1 coordinate 267,777,653, forward strand.
GCTACCTAGTCTGCCCATCCCAACATGGATGAACAGCCCAAGGTAATAAGAGGAGACATAAAACCTTGAGTCAGACAAAGTCTTAGTGAGCAGTAAATCAACTATCAAGCATACCAAAAGAGCATAAAGGATAAAAGGAATAGGAACCAAACCATCCCACTCCACCTCTTTCTACAGTGATAGCCCCAGACATACACTAAGGAGAAGCAAGCATAACAACATAGACAATTAAGGTAAAGCGAATACCACTCGAGTCAAGGACGATGTTTTCCAAATACAAACCCCCAAGGCCTAAACCAAGATCAGATAAGCACCCAGAAAACACCGCTCTTGAAGCCGAATGATAATACAACCAAACATCCATGACTCTGGCTATCACTGTTATCCTTGCCTCGATTTCACCGTTAGTTGAATGACCATCTGTCAAGGGCTAATGGTAACCCCGGTTCTAACCATAACTCCGCACACTGCCTTGTGCCTAGGACTTATCTACTTTGCCCAGAGTACTCAACTACCTACCTGTAGTCTTTTGGGTGTCCCGACTACCTACCTGTAGTCGTTATGGGCGCCCCATGTACTCTTGCTTTTGAGCATGCTAGAACCTTCAACAACGACGAGATCCAAGCCTCCTAGCCATCCTTCTTGACGACTATCCTCATACAAGCTCAAGCTACCTCTTGAACAATCCATTATCAACCAACTTGAACTACTCTTCAAGTTATCAACATGCTTGGAATGATCCCTGCTTGGATTAAGCCAAGACTCACATCATACTTCGCTTCATCGCATCAAAGCAAAGTCTCAACTCAACAACATGGTTTGCCTCATCAAATCATGGCAAAGTCCCATCTCAACATCATCCAATCTATACATATGAGCTTCAACATCCGCTACATATGCCTTAAGCAGCTTTCACCATTCAAGAGCCTTCTTCCATAGCTTTTGAATCCTCTTTCATCATCTTGTTCCAAATCAACTACTAGCTAACTTGGAAACAATCAAATCAATCATACATTCAAATAATCAATCATTCAAACAAGATCTATTAAGCAATTTAAGCAATATCAACTATAATGGGAATTTCGTAAATAAACGAGCAAAAGTCCAACATATGTGAAATCATGGTTTTTAGCATAGATCTATCAATTATAAAACATGGGATTTTGTCTCTAATGCTTATTAAACAAACTTGCATAAGTAAACATCTTCAAAAACCATGGATCTAGACTTAGATCTAAGAAAAATGCATGAAATCTCTAACTTTAACACCCAAACATGCCACCAATCCAATATACTCCTTTGGATCCGCGTGAGAGATAACTACCACTCACCAAATCACCCAAACACTACAAAAACTACACACTTCAGATCTGGACAGCGAAGATCAAGGTTTGATCCGGCAATATCTCGCTCCAATCGATGAATTCTAGCTCGAACGGATGAAGATCTTCAACTTTGGCACTTGGATCTTCGATCTCGATCTTCGATCTTGGATGGATGTTAGAATTAGATTGGAATGGAGAAAAGAAGATGAAGAAATGTTGTAGTCGAGTCTTCAAAATGGCAGCACTTCGTCGCTTCAAAAACCGGTGCCAAAAAGTGAGCCGAACCCCTCTATTTATAGGCTGGATCAACCATGAGTCGTCGTCCCTATGAGTCGTCCACGACTCATCATGAGTCGTTGCCGACTTATCAGCCCTTACCGACTCAACATAACACTGCCTACTTACCATGAGTCGTTCACGACTCATTGCCATGACGACCTACCCCAGCCGACTCAACTGCACAGCCTTCCGACTCAAGCCAACGACTCAATACACCAAGGCACAAGGTCATACGACTCAAACCCAAACCGACTCAACACCTACCGACTCACTACTCAAGACCAGTGCCGACTCAACATAAGTCGGTCACGACCTAAAAGCCTCCGACCTAAGACACTGCCGCGTTTTCCCCAAGTCCTAAGTCGTACGACGACTCAACAATACACACTCACGACTCAACTATGATGCCGACTCACGACTCATCAGGCCCTACGACTCAAAACCCTGCCGACTCATTACCCACGACCTAAGCCTAAACCCCTTAAGTCGCTACACCCTTAACCCGTTAACTCCTTAACTCGGCAAACCCTATGAGTCGTAACTCGTTGACTCGGCCACACTTCTTATCTCGGCCCTCTATGAGTCGGTCATCCTATGAGTCGCCTAACTTCTTGAGTCGGTCCATCCTTATCTCGGCCAACACTTTAAACCGCTACCCCTCCTTGAGTCGGTCCCCTATGAGTCGGTCACGACTCATCACTTGTACCCGGGTTGACTTCTAAACGACTCAAGCTAGAAGCAACACAAACAACACTAACAACCTGTAAATTCTACGATTTATCGACTCGTAAAATACGGGTCGTCACATTCTCTCCCCCTTAGGAATTTCGCCCTCGAAATTCCAAGCAAACAACAGCAATCACAATTATTCCGCATGCCTACCATCCATAGCAATCAACAAACCATGCATCCAATTCTAACCTAGCATGCAGAATTCTATGACTTAGAACAAGCTACAAATTCATGAGATGTCACGACACTTTAGGGCCATACCTCGAAGAGTCCGGGATGAGCTGCCTTCATCCTCTCTTCCTCCTCCCACGTACAGTCGTTAACATCATCACTCCATTGTACCTTGAGCAACGTAATCGTCTTCCTCCTAAGCTGTTTCGTATCGGTTTCAACAATACGAAGCGGCTTACGAGGTCTCGAAACAACTGGATCAACCTCCAAGTCTTCACAGCTATCAGCAGAAACCACCGTAGTTGGGTCGTGCATATACTTCCGTAGATAAGATACATGAAAAACACTGTGCACACCCGCCATCTTTTCCGGTAACTCCAATCTATAAGCGAGCTTTCCAATACGCTCGATAATCGGGAATGGTCCAACAAATCTCGGAGTTAACTTTCCTTTCTTCCCGAATCTAATGACACTCTTCAGAGGAGAAATCTTCACAAAAACCATATCACCTACGTCGAATTCCAAATCCTTACGACGATTATCGGCATAACTTTTCTGACGATCTTGGGCTGCCTTCATTCGTTGCCGAATGATCTCTATACAATCTGAAGTCTGTCGAATCATCTCTGGCCCAAGTATCAGCTTTTCTCCAGTTTCCAACCAACATGTCGGAGAGTTACACGGTCTTCCATATAATGCCTCATATGGTGCCATACCAATACTCGACTGATAACTGTTATTATAAGCAAACTCCACCAAATGAAGGTGATCTTCCCATGATCCTCCGAAGTCCAAAACACATGCTCTAAGAAGATCTTCCAAAACTCGGTTGACTCTCTCAGTCTGACCATCTGTTTGAGGGTGATAAGCTGTACTCAAACACAACTCAGTTCCCAAAACTTCCTGGAAGCTCTTCCAAAATCTACTAGTGAACAATGGATCTCGATCGCTCACTATACTCTTCGGAACACCATGGAAACGAACTATCCACTTCACATATAATTCAGCCAACTTCGATGCAGTCCTAGTCGATCGAACAGGAATGAACCTTGCACTCTTGGTCAAACGATCTACTATGACCCAAATCCCTTCATTCCCTGCTCTTGTCCTAGGTAGACCATCGATAAAGTCCATCGACACTTGCTCCCACTTCCATGTAGGAACCTCTAATGGCTGAAGCAATCCACTGGGCTTCTTCTGCTCAGCTTTCACCAACTGGCAATTCATACACTTGGAAATAAAATTTCCAACATCCTTCTTCATACCTTCCCAGTAGTAGGTTCTCTTCATATCCCGATACATCTTATTTCCACCTGGATGAATTGTCAACTTCGAGTGATGACTCTCCCTCAGAACTTCATCTCTCAATCCATCTACATCGGGAACAACTAGTCGCCCTTGCTTTCGAAGCCAACCCTCTCGATCGACCTCGAATCCCTTATCCTTCTCCGGGTCCAATCCAGATTCCAAATCACAGATAATCTTGACAAGCTTATCATCTCCCTTTTGGCTCTCGCCAACCCTTTCCACAAGAGTAGGCCTTATCGATAAGTTTGCCAACATCTTAGGTTCCAATTCACATCTAGGCCTGAAGTCAAATCCAGCCAAATACTCAAGACTCTTCCATTCCGAAAACATGGCTCCCAAACCTGCATGTCTTCGACTTAACGCATCTGCCACTACGTTACCTTTTCCTGGAGTATAGGCTATACCAAAATCATAAGATGCTAGGAACTCTAGCCATCGTTGCTGTCGAAGATTTAAATCCTTTTGGGAGAACAGATACTTCAACGACTTATGATCTGTAAACAACTCGAATCTAACTCCCAATAGATAATGTCTCCACATCTTCAAAGCAAACACAATTGCCGCTAACTCCAAATCATGAGTCGGATAGTTCCTCTCATGCGGCTTCAGTTGTCGACTTGCATATGCAACAACTTTATCCTTCTGCATTAGCACTGCTCCAAGTCCAGTACCACATGCATCGGTGTAAACCACCATCTCATCATTCCCACTTGGAATAGTCAAAACAGGAGCACTCGTCAGTCGCTCTTTCAGGATTATGAAAGCTTGTTCACACTTATCATTCCATCTGAACACTTGATTCTTCTTCGTCAATCCTGTCAACGGTGCAGCTATCTTGGAAAAGTCTTTGATAAACCGACGATAATATCCTGCTAATCCAAGAAAACTTCTCACATCAGATGCATTCTTAGGCCTAACCCAATCCTGGATCGCTGCCACCTTAGCGGGATCAACCGCTATTCCATTTCCAGAAATAACATGACCTAAGAACCTCACTTCATTCTTCCAGAAGTGACACTTCGAAAACTTAGCCTTCAGCTGATGTTTCCGTAAGATTCCTAAAACAATCCTCAAGTGCGTCTTGTGCTCTTCCTCAGTTCTGGAATAAACCAAAATATCATCCACGAACACAAGCACGAACTTATTCAACTGATCTCTGAACACTCTATTCATAAGATCCACAAAATATGCTGGCGCGTTAGTCAACCCAAACGGCATTACCAGCCACTCATAAAACCCGGATGGTGTCCTGAAAGCAGTCTTCGGCACACTATCCTTCGCCACTCTCAACTGGTGAAATCCCGTTGCCAAATCCATCTGAGAAAACACCTTAGCCTCGTGAAGCTGATCAAACAAGTCATCTATTCTCGGCAATGGATACTTGTTCTTCCTAGTCACCTTATTCAGCTCACGATAATCAACACACAACCTCAACGATCCATCCGTTTTGGTTGCGAACACAACGGGCGCACCCCATTCGGACACACTTCTCCGAATGAATCCTTTCCGCAAAAGGTCATCAACTTGCACCTTCAGCTCTTGCTGCTCCCTCGGTGCCATCCGCCTAAGAGGCATCACAACAGGTCTGGCTCCCTCAACTAGATCGATACGAAACTCGATCTCCCTATGCGGCGGCAACCCTTTGACTTCCTCAAAGACATTCTCAAACTCATTCACAATAGGCACCAATGACAGTCCATCCCGTGGAACAACTAGCGAATACATGAAGCTCATGAAGACGCCTTCTTCATGCTTACATCGTATCACAACCTTTCGCCCTTCCACATTCCCGACTGTCACCTCAAGCCTCTCACAATCAATCCTTGCCGCATACTTCCTAAGCCAGTCCATACCCAAAATAATTCCGAACCCCGCAAAGTTCAGAACAAAGCAATCACAAACAAACGAGCAATCATGACTCGACACAACTAGACCACGGCATATCATACACAAACATGACGAACCCCCCACTGGATTAGTCACAACCAATGGCCTATCAACAATATCCGGTTTCATACCTAACCGGCTTACCAAATCATCACAAACAAAAGAATGCGACGCTCCAGTATCAAACAACACTCTAACTGGAACACCACAAATAGAAAGAGTACCTTGAACAACCACACTCTTCCCCTTCTCTTCAGCAGTAGGAGCTTTCGAAGACGATGGAACAGCCCCCAAAGCATAGGCTTGCACAACCTGCCTATCTTTCCTCGGTTCTGGACAATCCTTCTTGATATGTCCCAGCTTATCACAGTTGTAACACTTTCCCGGCACTTTGGGATTCTTACAATCTTTGTAAAGATGGCCCTTCTGCTGGCAGTTATAGCAAGTCACTTCACTCTTCGGCTTCTTCTGGCCATCTCTACCCCTCTGTTGCTGTTGTTTCCTCTTCTTATTGCCACTCTGCTGTGGTTTAGATCCTTCCCTGGTTACAGCAACAACAGATACTTCCTTAGGGAACAAACTCTCGTGCCTAAGAGCTTTTTCCACAAGCTTCTCAAACGGATCGTCCAGATGATCCACCAACTGCCTCCCAAGATAAGCATCCAGACCAGTCACAAACTTTTCATTCTTCTGGTAGGGAGAATCAATATACGATCTGGCATACTTAGATAAGGCTTCAAACTCAGAAATATACTCAAGAACAGGTCTCCCCCCTTGCTTGAGCTCTACAAACTTCTTAAACAAGACAGATTTCTGAGAAGTAGAGATGAACTTAGCTCCAAATCTAACTTGGAATTGCTCCCAAGTAATCTCTTCTTCTGGAGTATCGATGGTGATAGAATTCCACCAATCAGCAGCTCTTCCCTGAAGCTGTCTCGATGCAAGCTTCCTCTTAGTTGCATCCTCAATCCCTAAGTCACCAAAGATTCTTTTGCAAGCATCAATCCATCTCTGCACCTCAATAGTCGACTCCGTCCCCAAGAAAACTTTCCCTCCAAGAGCAGTATAATCCTTGCAAAGCTTGGCAAAATCCACCGGTCTCGGAGCTTGGACTTGAACTCCCACATCCACAGATGATCCTGAAGCTGGTATTCTCCTCATGATTGAAGTCATCATGGCCTCAAACATAGGAGCATAATCAACAGCTTCCCTAGCATCACGGCTACCCCTCGCAGCTTGTCTCTCACTTCGACTCATCCTTAGTATCTGTAAAAAGAATGATTAGAACACCTTAAGAAACAACTGCATAAGGAGTTCAAATCCTCCTAAGCTACTATATCATATATAGTAATCATTCATCAAAATACAATTACGCCTCTCATACGTCGTTACGTCAGCGAGCGTTGGCTAAAATCGACTAACCAAAGCTCTGATACCAAATGTGACGACCGCCCATGACTCCCGCACCAAAACAAGGAAATAATGCGCTGAAAGGCGTGCCAGGCAGCCATGGACGATAGTCAGGGTAAAACAAAACAAAAGAATCTCTATCGTACAACTCACAGCGCATGGATAAAATACAATAGAGAAATATAATATAGTGAAGCTCCATAGAACAGAACATCATCATATAAGCATCACAGTAGTTTTATACAATCATCTACTCAAATCCATACATGAAAGCCTCACTACAAATCACTCAACCAAATACAGCAGCGGATACCCAGTACATATAGTAAGAAAACTAATATGCAAAGCCTCCTGCTCGTCTTCGTCATCTTCATCGTAGAACTCCTAGCACAGCACCTGTCACCTGCTACCTAGTCTGCCCATCCCAACATGGATGAACAGCCCAAGGTAATAAGAGGAGACATAAAACCTTGAGTCAGACAAAGTCTTAGTGAGCAGTAAATCAACTATCAAGCATACCAAAAGAGCATAAAGGATAAAAGGAATAGGAACCAAACCATCCCACTCCACCTCTTTCTACAGTGATAGCCCCAGACATACACTAAGGAGAAGCAAGCATAACAACATAGACAATTAAGGTAAAGCGAATACCACTCGAGTCAAGGACGATGTTTTCCAAATACAAACCCCCAAGGCCTAAACCAAGATCAGATAAGCACCCAGAAAACACCGCTCTTGAAGCCGAATGATAATACAACCAAACATCCATGACTCTGGCTATCACTGTTATCCTTGCCTCGATTTCACCGTTAGTTGAATGACCATCTGTCAAGGGCTAATGGTAACCCCGGTTCTAACCATAACTCCGCACACTGCCTTGTGCCTAGGACTTATCTACTTTGCCCAGAGTACTCAACTACCTACCTGTAGTCTTTTGGGTGTCCCGACTACCTACCTGTAGTCGTTATGGGCGCCCCATGTACTCTTGCTTTTGAGCATGCTAGAACCTTCAACAACGACGAGATCCAAGCCTCCTAGCCATCCTTCTTGACGACTATCCTCATACAAGCTCAAGCTACCTCTTGAACAATCCATTATCAACCAACTTGAACTACTCTTCAAGTTATCAACATGCTTGGAATGATCCCTGCTTGGATTAAGCCAAGACTCACATCATACTTCGCTTCATCGCATCAAAGCAAAGTCTCAACTCAACAACATGGTTTGCCTCATCAAATCATGGCAAAGTCCCATCTCAACATCATCCAATCTATACATATGAGCTTCAACATCCGCTACATATGCCTTAAGCAGCTTTCACCATTCAAGAGCCTTCTTCCATAGCTTTTGAATCCTCTTTCATCATCTTGTTCCAAATCAACTACTAGCTAACTTGGAAACAATCAAATCAATCATACATTCAAATAATCAATCATTCAAACAAGATCTATTAAGCAATTTAAGCAATATCAACTATAATGGGAATTTCGTAAATAAACGAGCAAAAGTCCAACATATGTGAAATCATGGTTTTTAGCATAGATCTATCAATTATAAAACATGGGATTTTGTCTCTAATGCTTATTAAACAAACTTGCATAAGTAAACATCTTCAAAAACCATGGATCTAGACTTAGATCTAAGAAAAATGCATGAAATCTCTAACTTTAACACCCAAACATGCCACCAATCCAATATACTCCTTTGGATCCGCGTGAGAGATAACTACCACTCACCAAATCACCCAAACACTACAAAAACTACACACTTCAGATCTGGACAGCGAAGATCAAGGTTTGATCCGGCAATATCTCGCTCCAATCGATGAATTCTAGCTCGAACGGATGAAGATCTTCAACTTTGGCACTTGGATCTTCGATCTCGATCTTCGATCTTGGATGGATGTTAGAATTAGATTGGAATGGAGAAAAGAAGATGAAGAAATGTTGTAGTCGAGTCTTCAAAATGGCAGCACTTCGTCGCTTCAAAAACCGGTGCCAAAAAGTGAGCCGAACCCCTCTATTTATAGGCTGGATCAACCATGAGTCGTCGTCCCTATGAGTCGTCCACGACTCATCATGAGTCGTTGCCGACTTATCAGCCCTTACCGACTCAACATAACACTGCCTACTTACCATGAGTCGTTCACGACTCATTGCCATGACGACCTACCCCAGCCGACTCAACTGCACAGCCTTCCGACTCAAGCCAACGACTCAATACACCAAGGCACAAGGTCATACGACTCAAACCCAAACCGACTCAACACCTACCGACTCACTACTCAAGACCAGTGCCGACTCAACATAAGTCGGTCACGACCTAAAAGCCTCCGACCTAAGACACTGCCGCGTTTTCCCCAAGTCCTAAGTCGTACGACGACTCAACAATACACACTCACGACTCAACTATGATGCCGACTCACGACTCATCAGGCCCTACGACTCAAAACCCTGCCGACTCATTACCCACGACCTAAGCCTAAACCCCTTAAGTCGCTACACCCTTAACCCGTTAACTCCTTAACTCGGCAAACCCTATGAGTCGTAACTCGTTGACTCGGCCACACTTCTTATCTCGGCCCTCTATGAGTCGGTCATCCTATGAGTCGCCTAACTTCTTGAGTCGGTCCATCCTTATCTCGGCCAACACTTTAAACCGCTACCCCTCCTTGAGTCGGTCCCCTATGAGTCGGTCACGACTCATCACTTGTACCCGGGTTGACTTCTAAACGACTCAAGCTAGAAGCAACACAAACAACACTAACAACCTGTAAATTCTACGATTTATCGACTCGTAAAATACGGGTCGTCACATTTACAATCAATCATGAGAGTTTGGGATCGATAACTTTGGTCTGGTCAGAGAAGGTTGGAAATAGTGGGAGGACTATATTGAGATCAATCTGGATGGGGTCAGCCTCAAGGGAATCAACAGAATCTCGTAGGATCGGTCTTGATAGGTTCGGTAATGGTAAACGACAAAGTCTGATGGAATCAGCTCTGATAGGTCGTCCTTTGTGGGTCGGCATGTGTTGTTCGGTCATGGGAGACAAGCCAATGTGGGTCGGAACGTAGTGGTTCGGCCTAGGTGGCTCGGTGTAGATGGGGATCAGCCTCAGGAGGATTAGTATATATGGATTAGCATTCATGTGATGTTCCGCATATGTATATGGTTCGGCATGTATGGGTCGGTATAGGTGGCTTGGTCAAGGAATGAAAGTCGAAGTGGGTCAGTCAGGGCGGTTCGGCCTTCGTTGATCGACACGTATGGATCGGTGGTAGCGGGTCGGCATGCCTGGTTCAGTCTATCTAACCTACCAGCTATGGGCTGAGCTATCTTGGTCGTGGGCCTGCGAAGGGAAGCTAGGCTAACTTCGTCTATAAATAAAGGCCAGGGTCTAGTTGAAGGGACCTTTTTTCGAAAATTCTAGAGAGACCCTTCCATTTGGGACACTCGCTTCCTTTCTACTACAATCTTTATTCAAGCTGTTTGTTTACGGATTGTATCTTTATTCAAGTATTTGGAAAATCGATAAAGATTATATTCATAGTGGATATAGGAAGTTACGCCAAATCACTATAAATCTGGTGTTCTTGTTTTCGTTGTTGTTTTTGCATTCTATTATGATATTCCTCTGTTTTAATTTACCATCTTCATTAATCTCTCTACATAAATCTATTTAAGGGTTTTGGTGACCAATTTTGGTGCTAACATTTTGGCGCTTTCATTGAGAATTAAATTCTAGCTTGATTGGATCTCATCGTCTACTAGTGGATTTCCATATTCGCGTGATCGATCCAATTGTTTACCAGCAAACTTCTTATTCTACTCAGATTTTAAAGAGATCTAAAGGAAGCTATTAGCTATGGGGTTAGGTTCACTGATGTACGTAAGTTTCTGTGATTAGATACTGAAGTTTGCACCGGAGTTATATGAAGGCCAACCCTTCTTTGAAGGTAATATAGCCAATCTCTCATATAACCGACCTCTCACTCAATGCAGATATCCGATCCCTCACAAAAAACCGACCAAAAGTATACCGATCCATTGACTTTGGTGCTTTCATTGAGAAGGTGCATTCTCAGGTTGTTAGGATTTACTTTGTCGCTGCTGGATTGAAGAAATCCCCTGAAGGAGATCCAAGTTTATTCTCAAGAGTTCATAGATTCTATTCAGTGTTTCGAAAAATAACTCTAAAATGGAAAGACCACGTATCAAATCAGCTTCCCACAATGCGGATGTCAACGACACCACCACCGTCTTAAAACAATCAGAATTTTTCACCAGGGCAGAGTTCAATGAGCTGATGAGAGAACTCGTGGAAAGCATGAGACAGTTTAACAAGCAAATTCAAGCTAACGCCAATCTCATGACCCTGATTGCTCAGTAATAGCGTCAGAATGCTAGAGGAAACCCCGCTTCCTACTCATCATTTGAAAGCTTTGCTTCGTTTGATGAACATCACAACATAGGCGCCGTAGGATTGAAACGGCACAAACAGTTGCAGTAGAACAATCCAACAAAAATGGTCCAGGTTCCCTACCTGGAACATTGGCCCCTCACCTGTACCTAGGAAATCACACTCATACTGGAGTGGGAAACTTAAGATCTGGAGCACATGCACCTTGTTAAGGCCATAGCGAAGCAGGTCCCCAAAACGTGCATTCGGAGGATCACTTACAAAGGAGGCACCAGCTGGAACGATCATGCAGGACGAAGTCTAACTTGCTACCTCCCATCCAGACTCCAGATTTATTAGCTATGGTCAAACAGCTGATGAGGGAAAATCATGGCTTATCTAATGATGATTGAGGCATATCTAGGAGTCACACTCCGTTCACAGATGCTATTCTACAGGCTGAGTACCTCCGGAAGTTCAGTATGCCCACTATTCCAGCCTATGAAGGGAAGACTGATCAACGACAGCATGTAATGAGATACGAGTGGATGATGGACTCGGCTAGGGAAAATGATGCGACCAAATGTAGATGTTTCCCAATAACCTTTTTCGGAATTGCTACCATGTGGTTCACCAGACTTCCTCTGCGACTGATCTTTAGGTTTGATGAGTTAGCGACGAAATTTGTGGAGCAGTATATGATCTATACCACTCACCCAAAGGACGTGATGTCTTTATCCAGTATAATCCAAGCTCCAAGGAAGTCGTTAAAGGAATATTTACAAAGATTTCATGTTGCTGCTACCAAAATTAGCAACCCGACTATGCTATTTTTTTGGCCGTGATGCAAGGGGTAGATCCGGACTCAGAGTTTGGTGATTGACTGGCAGGAAAAACACCGACTACTCTAGAATGCTTTTATTCAAAGGCGAATCAATTCATGAGAAGAGAAGAGGCTAGGTGGAGGAAGCGAAGCAACGCGCTAGGACCCAACAAGGAAGCAGTGCAAGCAACATTGTGGTAAAACAATCTGGTGAAAACTCTGGCAAGGTCCAGGTCAATGTTTAAAGTAAGGCGGAGCAGTCTAAAGGATCCGGAGGAGGAAATTATAGAAGAAAGAGGGAAGCAGGAAAGTGGAAACCAAGAATCCCAACCTATAATGAATACACTCTTCTGAACACATCTCTATAGATATTTATTTATCGATTAGTAATACGTTCCAATACCGAAAGCCGCGCCCAAAGGAATCCACTAAGGAATAAAAGAAGACTGGGAAGTATTGTTGCTTTCATGAGATTTACGGGCACAATACTGAAGAATGTAGACACCTACATGATACTATAGAAAAGCTTACATACCAATCCCTTTGAAAAGCTTGTATACCGAATGCTCCAAGAACCATATATACCAAACTCCCCGGTGTATACTGACCCGGTGTTACCGACCCAATGTATACCAACCTAGAGTACACCGACCCAGAGTATACCGACCCAATGTATATCGACCTAGTGTATACCGACCAAGTGTTACCGACCCAGAGTATACCGAACCAGTGCATACCGACCCAGAGTATACCGACCCAATGTATACCAACCTAGAGTATACCGACCCAGTGTAGGGATCGCATGTATACCGATCCATCCACTGTATATCGATTTCTCTAGTGTATACCAACCCCTCTACTGTATACCAATCCCTCTCTCAAAAAAAAATCTGACCGGTCCCCATACCAAAAAAATACGGATCGAGTATGATCCATATTTTAAAAAAAACAACCAAATGAAGGAACATTCTATCCACTTGCCTTACATCCTATGACCGACTAGGGTATAGAGGATCAAGCGGCAGCTTCTGAATGGCAACAAAGGAACGGACAAGCAACAGCTACTCAAAGATACTCCCAAAGGTTGGAAAATATAGATGATATAACTCTAGGCAAACGCTAAGATGACTCCAAGCACCATTCTTCACTGACCCAGCACTTCGAATTTAGCGACTCCAAGAAAACCAATGTTTGACTCTAAGAAATTTGTTCCAAATGCTAATAAGGATATCATACTGTCTCATTTGAGGGGGGGTCGACCTCTATATATATTTTGGCAGCTAGTTAGTTGGAGAGCATCCTACAACCATAGATCGCTTCTGTTACAAAATGAATTAAAACCAAAGTGAGGAGGAGTGGAGCAGACTAGGAAAAATGTAAATGCAGGCCCGTTGGCTAAGGACTCTGATTCCAGTAGACAAAACAAGATCTTAAAATTCGAATCATATGCTCTGTGGAAGAGTCAATCAATAGCCTCTACTTGGGGACTCGAGAATCAGAGTGGTACTAAAAACCAACCTCGAGAGAGTCCACCAAAGTCCAGAGAAAATCAGGGGAATGTTTTATATTCTAAGATGCACACTGATCCTAACACTGGAAATTACAAACACCTTCGAGGTGTGATCCGAAAGCTAATTCGAAAAGGAAAGCTTCAATAGTATGTGCTAGCATTGTAGAATGGCGAGCTAGGAACTTCAGACGCCCATCAATAAAGAACTCTAATTATCAATTGGACCTTTGGCACTCGACATCCCGCTAGAAGGGGCTAGAGGCGGTGTTAAATACCGAGCACACGATGTTGTTCCACTTATCAATGAGATTTATACTAATCTTCTTTGGATTATTTCTATTTCTATTTAATTTATGCTTTGAATTATGACCGACTTGAACTAAACTTCTTCCAAAACGATGCAGGTGACCAAGTACTCAAAGTTGGCCGCCAACAATCCACGCAGACCTTGATCAGACTTGTGGGGTTTCGTCAAGACAAGCAAGATTCGATCGCTCATCATCAACCATGTGCCTTTCATTTGGGGACAAAGACTAGAGATTGAAAAGCTCATCACGGTCAGAGCCCAATACAAAGCGAACATGACCGGCCGTCCATTTGTCAACCTCCGAGCCTAATCAAGACTTGGAATGAATATGGCCCAATCATCCAATCAAATCGAGTCTTAAAACAAGTTTGAAAAAATACAAATGCCTCTCCTGAACCTCAGTGATGTCAGGATCTATCTAGAGTGGACGTGATTTGATCATCTATACATCAACTCCTACCCTGAAAACAAAAGGTAGTTCGAAAGCCCGACTTGGAGTAGCTGTGATGGACTACCTACTCGTTAACCATCGCTCTCAATACATGGACAGGACTGCACCTTGAAACATATGAAACTTACTTTATCTACTCAATAATCCATTATCCTCGTTTTCTCGAAAGAGATATGAAGCAAATTATGCGAGACTAGATTATCCAACCCCAGCATGGATGTGATCCAACCATCTGTCATATGCCTCCTTCCTTGACTTGATTGCAAGAGCTACGTTCACCAAGTGGATGAGAATTGACCGTCCATTTTTCAAGTTTCGTCCTTGATGCTGGGGGAAAAGTCCCATTCCATGAGCAAATGCGGTTCGACCGTTCATTCGACAACATTAGCCTCGATACGATAAATGAAATACAAATCAAACGGGTGGAAATACTAATGTTCTCAACAAAATTCTCTAAGTCCCTAAAGTGGACTAGAGCACTCTAAGTCCCCAGAGCGTGGACCAGAGTATAAATGACTTGAGAAAAATCTCTAAGTCCCTAAAGTGGACTAGAGTACTCTGAGTCCCCAGAGCACGGACTAGAATATAAACGACTTGATGAAATCTCTAAGTCCCTGAAGCGGACTAGAGTACTCTGAGTCCCCAGAGCGCAGACCAAAGTATAAACGAGTTGGGAAAAAATCTCTAAGTCCCTGAAGTAGACTATAGTACTCTGAGTCTCCAAAGCACAGATTAGAGTATAAATGACTTGATGAAAATCTCTAGGTCCCTAAAGCGGACGAGAATACTCTGAGTCCCCAGAGCACGGACTAGATTATAAATGACTTGAGAAAAATCTCTAAGTCCCTGAAGCGAACTAGAGTACTCAGAGTCCCTAGAGCATGGACTAGAGTATAAATGACTTAACGAAAATCTCTAAGTCCCTGAAGCGGACTAGAGTACTCAGAATCCCTAGATCGTGGACAAGAGTATAAATAACTTAAGAAAAATCTCTTAGTCCCCAAAGTGGACTAGAGTACTCTGAATACCCACGGCGCAGACTACAGTATAAACGACTTGACGAAAATCTCTAAATCCTTGGAGCAGACAAGACTACTCTAAGTCCCCAGAGCGTGGGCCAGAGTATAAACGACTTGAGAAAAATCTTCAAGTCCCCGAAGAAGACTAGAGTGCTCTGAGTCCCTAGAGCGTGGACTAGAGTATAAATGACTTAACGAAAATCTCTATGTCCCTGAAGCAGACTAGAGTACTCTAAGTCCCCAGAGCACGAACCAAAGTGCAAACGACTTGTGAAAAATCTCTAAGTCCCTAAAGTAGACAAACGTACTCTAAGTCCCCAAAGCATGGACTAGATTATAAATGAATTGACGAAAATATCTGAGTCCTTGAAGCGGAATAGAGTACTCTGAGTCCCCAGAGTACGGACCAGGGTATAAATGACTTGAAAAAAATCTCTAAGTCCCTGAAGTGTAGGAGAGTATTCTGAATCCCCAGAGTGCGGACTAGAGTATAAATGACTTGATGAAAATCTTTAAGTCCCTGAAGTGGACTAGAGTACTCTAAGTGTCCAGAGCACGGACTAGAGTATAAAAGACTTGAGAAAAATCTCTATGTCCTTGAAGCAGACTAGAGCACTCTGAGTACCTGAAGTGTGGACTAGAGTATAAACGAATTGAGAAAAATCTCAAGTCTCTAAAGAAGACTACAATGTAAACGATTTGATAAAAATCTCTAAGTCCCAAAGGCGGACTAGAGTACTTTGAGTCCCAAGAGCTCTAACTAGAGTATAAATAACTTGAGAAGACTAGAGTACTCTGAGTCCCCAGAGCGTGGACCAGAGTATAAATGATAAATGAAATAGAAATCAAACGGGTGGAAATACGACTACTCTCAACAAAAATCTCTAAGTCCCTAAAGCGGATTAGAGTACTCCGAGTCCCCAGAGCACGGCCTAGAGTATAAACGATTTGAGAAAAATCTCTAAGTCCCTGAAGCGGACTAGAGTACTTTGAGTCCCTAGAGCGTGGACTAGAGTATAAACGACTTGAGAAAAATCCCTAAGTCCCTGAAGCGGACTAGAGTACTTTGAGTCCCTAGAGCGTGGACCAGAGTATAAACGACTTGAGAAAAATCTTTGTCCCTGAAGCAGACTATAGTACTTTGAATCCCCAGAGCATGAACCAAAGTATAGACGACTTGAGAAAAATCTCTAAGTCCCTGAAGCAGACTAGAGTACTCTAAGTCCCTAGAGCGCGGACTAGAGTATAAATGACTTGACGAAAATCTCTAAGTCCCTGAAGTGGACTAGAGTTCTCTAAGTCCCCAGAGCGCGGCCTAGAGTATAAAAGACTTGAGAAAAATCTCTAAGTACCCAAAGCAGGCTAGAGCACTCTGAGTCCCTGAAGCATGGACTAGAGTATAAACGGCTTGAGAAAAATATCAAGTCCCTGAAGCAGAATAGATTATAAATGTTTTGAGAAAAATCTCGAAGTCCCTAAGGCGGACTAGAGTACTCTGAGTCCCCAGAGCGCTAACTAGAGTATAAATAACTTGATGAAAATCTTTACGTCCCAAACTTTGGACTAAAGCATAAACCGTTCGACAAATCTCTATGTCTTTAGAGCATGGATCAATGCATGAACACAAATTGGGTGTGTGTCGATGGGAGAAGAATAACTCTAAGTCACCAGAATGCAGAGTGGTGTATAAACATCGATAAGTAGATGGGTAGATTTCGACCGTTCTCTATTCCGCAAACTTCGGCCTAAAATCGATAGGAGGAGTATTAACTCGCTAAGGATAGAGTTCGACCATCCGACTTATGGCTTGGCCAAATCAATGTTGGGAGTAGGAGTACAAATCACTAATAGTTGAATATGACAGCTCATTATAGCTCTAGCTTGGCGTTCTTTACAGCTTAAGCCAACGACTGCAAGGAGGCCTCAATACAGAACCAATTGAAACGACATCCAAAGCTATGGGCGACCGACTATATCATACGTCAGATCGAGGGACAATATTGATCTGCACCAAGGACATATGAATGTGACCCGAATGCCTCTTGAAAAACTATGACCACCGGAGTGTGGAAAGGAGAGTAAACCATGAAGACTTGGTCATTAATTCTCCAGCACCCTCCTTCGATCCATCAGAAGGAGTATGAAACTGGATGAGCATGACCCGACTGCATTAGAGCCAACATTACCCTACCATCCGATTATAGAACATGAACCAAAGTGGACGTGGCTGACCGTCCAATACCCAACTTATGCCCAGAAACTGATGAGGCATCAAAATATTCCCCTTGGAATGAAAAACCACAATACAATCCAGGATATGTGAGACTCAGCCTCCCATTAACTGACCTGATCCCGTGATTCGACGAGAAAGAAAGTAAAGCTAAAGAGGGCATGGCTGGCCTTTCTACTTATCGATATATGCTCCAGACTTGGGGGCACTTGTGAGAAGCATGATGAATGTGAACAAATTATTCACCGATCAACTCTATGTCTTTGGAGTTTAGGAGGGAGTATAAACATAGCTAGGACGAGACTCAACCATCCACGCAATACATTTATCAACCCGAGACAGGGAGTTGAAGCGTGATCATCCAAAGACTGACTGCGATTGCTTAATATTGAAACTTATATACAGTGTGTATAACTAATCAAGGATACGATCGAAAGAATGCCTCGAGATATAATCATTAAATTGATGCCGGATCTTGTGAGCAACTTACTATCACTTCAACCCGAAGGACGAGTAAAGGATCATGAATGCATTGAATGGAAAGCGCGTTATTTGAATATATAAGCAAATTCAAACTCAAAGCAAGATCCAGCTATGCAGCTTCACGCAAGTCGAGGCTGACCCCTACTCGACATTTTCTTCAACGTGCTTCTAAGCCTGAACTTTGGCCATTTGCAGATAATCGATCAGAGCATTTAGAGCCCCTCATTATCAGACTTAATAACTCATGACAAGACTCTAGGATTTGACCAGAGTAACCATCAACATTGACCATCCCAACCATATTTCACATTGAATTTTATGAAAAATAGTCACAACTAAAATCAAAGAATCCGAGATTGCACCCGCTAAGCTGATAGTCGACATTACAGTCAGCCGTGGCGACCCTTCACGGGTGTTGAAGATCGGATCATAGGTCAGTGCAATGATGATAAAAGAATTAGTTGGATTTCTTTAAATAAATGATGATATGTTCCCGTGGTCCCATTCTAACATGCGTGTGTGATTTCACCGACTATCGCGAGCGATGCATTGAATAATTGACCTGAAGCTACAAAAGCTAGAGTAATTTCTATTGGTTTCATCATGAAAGCTCCAGTCTTACTTTTAGGCTCACTCCATTAACATCTATGCCTACCAGCCATTATGAAAGGTCATACAACAACCTAAGATGTCTAAAAGACTACTTAAACAGAATATGGAACTAAGCCAACTCGATATCACTGATTTCCCTCGAAGAGCTATCAAAGGATGGAAATTAGTAGACCTCATATCTGAATTCACTGCATCAGATAACTACTCAAAGAGTAGTGGATAAACAACCAAAAATGGAAAATGTATGAGGATGGAGCATCCAATGATCAGTGTTATGGCACAGGAGTCGTATTAATGACTCCTGAGGAATGATCTATTCGCTACGCCCTAAAATTCAATTCTCTTGTAATAAACAATGAAGCTAAGTTGAAGCCTCGACCACCGGCCTCAAACTTGCTAAAGAACTTGGAGTGAAAACTTTACATATCTTTTGTGATTCCTGATTGGTAGTATGCAAAGTTAGGGAAGTTAATCTTGCCGGGGGCATTGTCTTGCTCCTTATCTCGGCAGAGTCCAAGAGCTACTAGCCGACTTCACGTATTACATCATTACACACGTTCCCAATGAACAAAATAAAAACAGTCAAGTCGTTGGCCAAGCTGGCCAGTTCAGGGACGTGCAATGGACATACTTTGTTTGGGTTGAAATACTTAATATTCCAAGCATTGACGGATGAAGATCGGCTAGGTCTTGGAGACAGAGCCAGAAAAGGGGCCATGGTTGACTCCTATCAAAGACTAGCTACAATGAGGAATTCCTACCGAAAGGAGGAATGGAAAACGATAGATCCTCCTCAAAGCTTCACGCCAAATCATCCAAGAAGAAGTCATGTGTAGATAGGAGTTTATCCATTCCCATGCTGCGGTGTATCACCCATAATGATATCAAATGAGTATTGGGTGAAGTCTATGAAGAAGAATGCGCCGATTACATCAGAGGGAAAATGCTAACAAAGAAAATACTCTACTTTGGGTATTACTGGCCAACTATTGATCAAGATGCGGTTGGTCATGGTAGACAATGCGATAAGTGCAAGATGTTTGCAAAAAATCTTGGAGCCATGCCGATGGATATTACTCAAATGGCTAGTCCATACCCGTTTGCCACTTGTGGGCATTGACATCGTCTTCTTGCTGATCCTAAAAGTCGTGTGAAATACGCCATCGTAGCAGTTGATTACTTCACCAAATGGGCAGATGAAGAACTTTTAACCACAACCAAGATGAAGAAAATAATCAACTTTATTGTTCATAACGTTATCTGTCCTTATGACCTTCCGTGACCCATTATAACTGCTAATGGATAGGTTGAAGCTATGAAAAAATCATAAAGTCTATTCTAAAGGGAGGTTTGGAAAAGCTAGAAGTAAATAGGTGGATGAATTCCCAACAAAATTATGGGCTTAAAGAACTACGCATGAGTTCGTGACTAGCCGTACTCCATTCACCCTTGCTTACGGCTCCGAAGTCATCATCCATGTAGAACATGAAGTTCCCTCTCATCGAGTAGTTGATTACAACCCTTATTTCACAAAAAAATATAAATAAGGAACATCAATCGAATTGCAATTAAACTAGATGGAATTGGTGACGACTTATGAGCATTTATAACGCATCCGGGAGCCAATGGCAAGAACGTGTACCTGAACATGCACATGTATATTTGAAAATTTTGACTTCTTGAAATCAATGGAAATTGAATTATCACTTAGAGTTATTAAGAAAAGACTACATCAGATAGTCGAAGCTCGCTAGCCCGGTAGAACTGGACGCAGATGGCCACTGATGAACTACAATCCTGAGTTTATACTATTGAAAATCGACCAGGCATCATGACGACCAAAGAAGGATACGTCACTTTAGGAGGATAAAATTAAAGGATAATGACTATTCAGGAAACATGATGGATTTATTTCTGGAGACTTGAACTTGCTTTGATTCGAAGCACGTCATGTATGCAATAAGTCGTACTTTGGTGGGCAAATGTTACCCGCAACTTGGTCCGGCTATAAGACTGTGATTGTAGAATTTATAATTGAATGTTAGTAGGCGTAACGTCGAGTGTTGGTCATCCAAGTTAGACTCGATGAGTAGGGAACGATGTGTAATGGATGATGGGTCGGCATTGGATGATGGGGTCACCAAAAACTATGGGTCGGTGCTTGGAGGCTAGATCGGCTATCCTCGGTCGATCATCCTGGATCGGTCGTCTTAGATCGATTATATGCGACCGGTTGTTTACAATCAATCATGAGAGTTTGGGATCGACAACCTTGGTTCGGTTAGAGTAGGTCAGAAATAGTGGGAGGACTATATTAGGATCAACGTGGATGGGGTTGGCCTCGAGGGAATTGACAGAATCTCATAGGATCGGTCTTGATAGGTTCGGTAATGGTAGGTCGACAGAGTCTAATGGAATCAACTCTGATAGGTTCATCCTTTGTAGGTTGGCACATGTTGTTCGGTCAGGGGAGACAAGCCAATGTGGTTCGGCATGTAGCGGTTCGGCCTATGTGGCTTGGTGTAGATGGGGATCGGCCTCAGGAGGATTAGTATATGTGGATCGACATTCATGTGTTGTTCAGCATATGTATATGGTTCGGCACGTATGGGTCGATATGGGTGGCTCAGTCAAGGAAGGTAGGTCGAAGTGGGTCGGTCAGGGTAGTTCGGCCTTGGTTTATCGACACGTATGGATTGGTGGTAGTGGGTTGGCATTCCTAGGTCGATCTACCTAACCTACCAGCTATGGGCTGAGCTATCTAAGTCATGGGCCTACACAGGGAAGCCAGGCTAACTTCTTCTATAAATAAAGGGCATGCGTCCAGTTGAAGGGACCTTTTTTCGAGAATTCCAGAGAAACTCTGCCATTTTGGACGCACACTTCCTTTCTACTACAACTTATATTCAAGCTGTTTGTTTACGGATTGTATCTATATTCAAGTATTTGGAAAATCAATAAAGATTATATTCAAAATGGATGTAGGCAGTTACACCGAACCACTATAAATTTGGTATTCTTGTATCTATTGTTGTTTTTGCATTCTATTATGATGTTCCTCTGTTTTAATTTACCATCTTCGTTAATCTCTCTATACAAACATATTCAAGGGTGTTAATGACCAATTTTGGCGCTAACAGTTACAACTTAACAAAACCAACAATCTATACCCTAATGGAGTTGTGTTTTGATTTAGTCTAAATTCGAGCCTATTAAGGTGCACATTGATACATTTGGTTGTAGGGCTAGATTAGTCGATCATAGAGTTAGAATACGTTGAGAGAATTTGTATTTTTACCTATAATTATATGCCTAACTCTCTAAATTATGACTGTAGAATTAGTATCAACCATATTCTGAAAGGATGGGTGAGTTGGAAAATTGAATAGAGTTAAATTTATACTCGTACCCCGATTATGCCATAGGCGAGGTCGTATGTAAGGAGTGGACCATGATGAGCATGAAAACGACATATAGAAGAATCTCAGAGGCTGATGGTACTTGATTCCTTTTGCTGGGCTTTGGCTGCCTTATGATCGTGGACTTTGATGGATTGTCGATTGAAGATGCACATTTCATCTAGAAAAATTGAAAGTAAAAAAATATATGTTGCGAATACCCAAAAGGAAGGAATAATAGGAGAGGAGAAAGTCCTTGCAAGAAGGTGTACCACAAGTAGATAAGCTCGATTTTTGATGGAGATGAGTTAAGAAGGAGTGTCCAAAAGATAGGGCAATAAATGTCCATTTCTACGTCCAACCTCATATGAAAGAATTTGACAAAAAGAGTTCTGGAAATTCCTTGAAACATTTCGAAGGGGGTTTTCAAAGCATTTATTACGAATTTTTTGTTTTGAAAAAGCAAGAGAATTTGGAAATTCATAGTTTGAAAATTTTTTAAATCAAAATTTTCTAATTTAAAGGCTTTTAGCAAAAAGGTTTTCTTTTTTGTTATTCTTAATTTAAAATTGATTGAGTTAAAAAAGTTTGGGTTCTAATTTTTTTTTGATAAAGGGATATTTCATTTTTGAAATGAATGAAAAATAAAGCGTAGGTTAGGATCAACGATTTCTTCTATTGTGTAAATTTAGAAGTTCCATTTAATTTTTTTATGGGGTGGATAAATGGAAATGTTACCTAATTCAACTATGGAATATAGAATAGAATGACAAGAACTCCCCACAGTTAAGATAGAAAAGTATTAGGAAACAATAGGATTAGTAATCCAGTTAGAAATAATATAGAATAAAAGCAATGGGAATAGGATATGAAGAATGGAGAAATTCCATAGATATGTAGCAATCGCATATATAGTTTAGTATAAATTCTGTAGATATGTAGCAATTGCGCATATATTTTAGGTAGACGCTTAAGTAGATGCAGCAACTGCATTTATCTTTTAGAAGTGCCCACCATATGCTATTATAATATCTATCGAAGTTGGAAGCAGAAATAACATGGGGATTAGGAGAATAATAAGATGAAAGTTATCCTTGTCTACTCCACTTTTCATCGTTTAAGGTTATAGAAGATGTTTTTGATAAAAAATGGTTTAGTATGATAATGAGTTTTTAATGTTTTTAGTTAAAAATTCTATTTTTAAAAAGAAGTAATTTTTTATTGTAGAAAGTTCTTGAAAAGATAAAGTTGGTTAGCACAGTAAATTTTTTCATGTCTCATTTTTAGAGACCAAGCAATTTTTGAATTTGACAGAAAGATTTCTAAGTTTATACTTTAAAAGGTAAAAGTTTTGGATCATGTACTTCATGATTATGAAGTTTTAGTTTTATAAAGAATGGTGAAACATAAAACAAATTCTAATATGGAGTAGATACAGATTACTGCTAAAGTAAGATAGGGTAACAGTTTAGGCTAGAAACAAAATAACTATGGATGCTTGTAGTGTAGCAATAAGGAACCATTGTTGAATATAATGAATGTTGTACTAACCTATGAATATTTTATTAGAGATGCGTGGAAGCCATAAGAAGAAACCTCAAAGGAATGAGGAATGATATCAAAGTACAATTTTGCAACCCTAAGGTCAACTTGCATGAAGGATCAATGATATAGAGGAAGTAAATACCAAAGTTTGAGAATACTTTCTAGAGATTGTGACTGAGAGAAGATAGTAGTATGGTTGGAGAAGAGAGTAATAAGGTGGCAAATCTACATAAAGGATGTTGGTTGGCTCAAGATTAGAGAAGGCAAGATAGGTGGTAGGAAAGTTATTCCACCAAGCAAATTTTCAGATGATTTTTTAATGTCCCAAACTTATCATATTCGGGTATAATAATTGAAGTAGTGGATGGACCGCATTTGTTAGAAGCATAGAAAAAGGGTCAAGGAAGATGGATGATAGTGTAATGGCATACTAGGAATGTCCATCTTAATTTACTAAGGAGTTTTAGGGTCATAACATCATTAACACTAGTTGATGAATGACAGCTTCCAACAAAATTTTATTTTAGGGTTTTTTGGGTTGTAATTGTTAGTTGTCACCCTTAGGTTGTTGGAAAAACCGTACAAAATGGTATGAGGTATATTCCTATTTTGTCACCGTGTTGATTTTATATATGGATTCGACCGCTACATATATATATAAATGTATATTGAAAAATAATGTAAATAAGAAAATCTCATAAGGACACTTAACTAACGATAAATTGTAGGTAAAACTGGAAATTTATAAATAAACTAGGAAATTAAGTTAACAACTAGAAACTAAAAATGCTTCAATCCCAAAAACTTTAGAATCTTGGGAGAAATAAAGTTTAGCAAACGGAGGACTGGGAAAGGTTATTCTGAAATCAAAGATCACTATCCCTATGCCTTGAAAGCTAAATTTTATAAATACGATTGTAGGTAGTTTGTTGTTTTAGAATAAGAGAACACGTTCCCCAAAGGTAAGATTATCTTCATAACACTAAGATCAATCATACGCATTAAACTCATAGACCGAGTCTTAATTATGTTAAGACATGGCCTGATTAGTTTTAAGTGTGGAGAGACAAATGTTTTGAAAAGTCATGTTCAAATTCTTTTGAAATTTTTGTCTAAATGCTTTTGGGAAGATGGGTTCAAATGTTTTTGGAAGTGCTTTTGGAAATTTTTTTTTTCTTAAAATAAGATAAAATATGGTGCTTAAATATTTTTGGGAATTTGATTTTTCAAACTATTTTGCAAGTTTGATTCAAAGGGGAAATTTATTTTGACGAAAAATGCAATTTTTTTAATTTTCTAGTACCATATGCTTAACATAGAGCGAGTCGATGTGTTGGTAAATATGAATTTCACTGTCCAATAGGGAGACACTATACTTAACATAGATAATAACAGGGGAAAACATTGTTTTAGCTTTGGAATTTATATTTCCATACCTAGTGGATAGTAAACAAATATTTGTGCTTAGGATAATTACATTTGACATATAAAATACACCTTCTTATGCAAATTGTACGTTGAAAAGTTGGGAAAGTTTTGGGGCAAAAGAGAAGGCTCCAAGGTATAATGGAATAGGTATCCAAGAGAAGGGTAAAATTGTAAAATTTTCCATCTAAATTTCTTTTTCAGCATAGGAGTATGGATTCATAATAACTATATTTTCAAAAAAATTAGATGTCAAAAATTTTATGCTAAGTTTTGAATGGTAGGGATTGGATGCTAAATTGGTTGAATCATACTTCTGGTCTTGGGAGTGTGGAAACTTTTATGCGAAAATTGATTTTTAAAATTTGAAGCCTTGCATACATACAGAACTGTCAGTATATCTAGATTGTTTGCATCATATTTTCAAAATAACTTTAAAGGAACGCATCTATATAGGAGACACCGATTTAGAGTCATTCTGCATGCATGTTATATGTTGTGATACACTATGCACTTGTACATGTTTGGTTGCAAAATTGGTTGTAACTAATTGGTTGGATAGCTTAGGATAGTTGCGCACTATGTTATATGATTCAACCTTTAAGGAATTTCGAGGATGAAATTCTTAAAAGAGGAGATAATGTAACACACCGTAGAATTAACGATAATCGATAAGCTTCAAAAATGAAATTTGAGCAAATAATGGAGTTTAGCTATGAAACTCACACCACTGAGCTAGTGGTGATTTTCTAAGTAACTTTGATATTTGAAGTTTCGCAATCAAAGCTCAAATGAAGAAGTTATCGGTGTTTGAGGTTATTAAGAAGCGGAAATAGAAATAAATTAAAATTAAAATGCAGACCCCACCGATCGACCCCCCTCTAAGGACCGGTTGACCGCTAGCGGTCAACAGCCTATAGGGGAGTGGTCGATCGGTCTTCAGGTGGCTAGGATTTGAACCTTGGCCAACCACCTAGATATAATTATTATAATATAACGGTAATAATTGATTCAAGCGCCTATAAATGGAGGCCTAACCCCTAATTTCTGTAACAACCCATAATTTTTGTAATTATTTTTAATTAAATTTATTTTAAACTTTGATTTTAAATCATTTAAAAATTTGGAATTTCGAAATTTTCCAATGAATTTCTAGATTTTGTTTATAATCATTTTCCCAAATAAAAAAAATAAAGATTTTCTTTAAATTTTATATTTTGGTCAACTTTGGTAAACTTTGACTTTCAGTTGAAAATTTTAAATTTGAATTTTTAATTTCCAATCTTTTTCCTTTGATGCTGAAGTTGATTCTGATATTTGTTCTGCTTTTCGTTTCGTCAAATTCTGCTATATACTTTTAAAATCTAACAAAATTCAACGTTTTACACGCAATTATTTTCAGTATTTCTATTTCTTATTTTCTACTCTATTATCCATTTTCTATTTTTGTTTGGACTTTGATCTTTTTATTTGGATTTTTGGACTTGTTTTGATTTGGGCTTGGCTAATGGGCTTAGGAAATTCAAGAGA
The DNA here is from genome assembly GCA_030765085.1 of Allium cepa. Lineage (NCBI taxonomy): Eukaryota > Viridiplantae > Streptophyta > Magnoliopsida > Asparagales > Amaryllidaceae > Allium > Allium cepa. The sequence continues at coordinate 267,804,500 of CM060932.1, forward strand.
CATAAGTTTCTTTTCTTTAATGTGAAGTGAGGCCTTTCCTTTGACTTAGCCATCCAAAACTTTTGCATTATCGTACATAACTTCTCATCTCCATCTCTCCTTCTCATTTCATTCCTGACAAAAGAAGTTTACAGTATGTCATCTCCTTTCTTTCTCTTTTCTATCTTTCTTTCTCTTGTATTTCGGAGCATAGCTCGGCCATCACATGCATCACCTATAGCCGACCATCTCTCCACCATCCACCACCTAGGATCGGCCACCACCATCTCATCACCATCCCCATTCCATGCCGTGAACCCTAGATCCAAACCCATTACCTACCTATGTTGCAAACCCTAGCCGATCCCTTTACACTATCCCCTTTCTATTTGCTTGCCACGGCCACCACTTATTCCACCACTTCCAATGCATTGCCGTGACCATTCCACACCCATAGCCATGACTAGACCTGACCCAAGCCAAGCACCCAAGCTGAGCCACTTTAGCATAAGGCCGAACCACTTGACCCACTTGACCTTCCATCTCCTTACCTCTTTGCCTTCCTAGTGCTTTTGCCTTGCCATCCCTTCACATTCTAGCCATAGCAGTGTATGTTGTGACCATGGCCGAGCATATGTGCTCCTAAACAAATCATGACTGAGCCATTTTGATGATGGTCTAGCCTATTTTGAAGGTGGCCAAGCCCACTTGTATTGGTTAAGCAATTTTACTGCATTTTGATCTATTTTTTTGTATTGTTTTGATTTATAATCTTTTGTATAATATAGTTTCTTATATATGTTGCATTTATTTATGTACAAGATTTGAAGCTTGGCTCTTCATCCATTCAAATCTAGTTCGTGCTTTGTCGTGCTTTTCAAAGTTTGTTCGTGTGTCTTGAATTGCAATCTCTAGCTTTAGAAGGTGAGTTATCACTCTCGACATTCGTACTTATATAATTGTGAAACAATGACATGTGAATTGTAGTGTGATATGCTATGTTAATAGTAATTCGTACATGCCTGTGATATGATATTCCATGATGTTATAACCTGATTATATGCCTGTTACATCACCTGATATGATATGCTATGTTGTGCTGTTTATTTTATTTTCTGTTTCTCACACTACAAGTTCTCTGTTAGTATAGAATCACTATGGATTGAAATGATACATACCCAAACGGACTTTAGAATAGGGAAAATTATTATGAGCCGAAGTGATAGGCTCAAGCGATTTTTATTTTATTTAACTTGGGATTGTGTGTTTGAATTGATAGAACCCAAAATTTTATAAACTGCGGATTGAAATGATACATATCTATATCACTTGACCAATGTTAGAAAATATTATACAGACCCATGGTTAAGTTTAAATAATAATTTTCTAAAAATTATTAAGTATTTTGAATCTTTAAATATATGAAATTTAATTTAAAAAGTTGATTTAATGATTTTCAAATATAATGATATATTGGAATTTTATGAGTAAATAATTGGTTTAAAACTAAATTAAAGATTTTATCTATGATAAATAATTTAATAATTTATATTTGATTTAATATGGAATTTTGATTCTAACCTAATAATAATAATATATTTTAATTATGAAGTAGATATGTTTGCTATAAAATAAAACTATGATAAAAGTTGAAATAGTATGTTTAAACATGTTATAGTAGTATTCGTAGCATTTTTATAATGTTACATTAAATTTAGTTATGTTTTAAAAATGCTATGTTACTTTAGGTTATGTTTTGAAGGTGATACTATTTCCAAATTGTAATGTTTTCCAAAGTGCTGTTATACAGGAATAACATTTTCAAAGTGTTACAATTTCTAACTTGTTACATTTTTAAAATGCTATAATAAGTGTATGGTTTTGAAAGTGTTGGGATTTTTTTTTAATTATTACATTTTTAAAAGTGCTATAACTAACATATATGGGTTTGGAAATATTACCAATTTTGAAATGGATATTATTTTGGAAAAGTAATAGCATGATTTTAAATGGTTCTGGAATAGATATGTTTTGAAATAAATATCCGTGTGTTATAATAACATTTGGTTGTTAAAGAGACCGGCATCGAAAGTTGTCATACTCTCTGCCAACTCCGAAAACCACTTTAACAATTGTGTATGCGGTGGAGATTCCAGAATGAAATAGGATGGTGGCGACATTCTTTTAAGGTATATACGTGGACCCGACTTCCATGAGTTGGCATAAGGTGGCTAAAACAGGAGCGATTCTCGAGCCAATGCGGTAGCTCCTCTGATCGGACACACTTCTTCGTATGTCATTCTATTACTTTGTGATAGATTGGTGCGCACCTTTGATTTTGGAGTGTGTCTCGAGGTGGGTGGTAGCTGCGGCTATGCGTTATCACTAGCCCGGATACGTAATTAGTATATCTACCCTGGCATTGCCTCGTTGTGCCATGTCACCTAACCTAGCATGCCTTATACGATTTAGTTTTGTACCATACCTATGGAGTGCCCTCTGGCGACGCCTAGTACGGGTAGAGTACGGTACTGTATAGACTATGGGAATATATAAAATGTGTTGAGGTGGAAAATGAATAGCATTAATGCTATTTTTAAAATATATTATACTTTACTTTAGACATTACTATAATAGCATATATTACAACAGAGTAAATAGTTTAACGGATCCTTAAAGGATGGGCGGTCCCAAGCATCCTTTATGTTACTTGTGCATTTCTATTACAGTTCACTTGATTTAGTTTACATTGTATAAGTATGTATGTCCGGACTCGAGTGTTTGTTTTTTTCTTTACGCTCGGGTCAGCCTGAGTATCAGCTTTGGAATTCATCTTCTGGAGCTAGAGGATTTGCTGGAGTTTATTTATCTATCTAGTTACCATCTATTTCTTTTCAGTATTTCTATTCAGCTTATGTATTTGTGGATATTTATGTATTGGGATTTCTATTGTATTTACTTTCAGACTCTGGTATTTTGTACTTGTTTTGAGACTGTGGTTGTAGTAACTTCATGAACTACTATGGTTATTCTTATTTCCGCTGCGAGTTATTCTGATATTTTCTATGTCCCTGATTCTGTGATTGGTTTTGTTTGCTCCAAATTATATTACAATCTACAGTTTTGAATTATTCAAGTACGACATGTGTGGTTTTATTGTCGATTTGAATGGTCCAAAATAGTGTTCGTTACATTTGGTACAGAGCTTTGATTTTAGGAAAACCTTAGCATACGGAGAAAACTCATCAGAGATAGGGTAGAAATACCCTAGAATGAGTGAAATCAATCTTAGAATCATATTCTTTGTGAGAGAACATATTTTAAAGTATAAAATGATTTTCAAAAGGATTTTTCAAAGATTATTTTGATATAAATATTTCTTATTTTGAAATCAATTTTTCTTAACTTCTTCCCTTTCCTTATCCACCTTGTTAGTAATTTCTTAGTTTTGGACATTCAAATCAAGTCGAATCTAATATTATCTTATCTTATCCAATCTTGTCTTCTGTTTCTTAATTACCATAGTTCTATTCAGCAGAAGGGCAAGCCTTTTAGTATCTTTGCCGTTACCTCTGCTTCTTCGCCTGCTCCACTTACACCTGCTCCAGCTCCTATGATACCCAAGGTACACTTCAGGGCACTTTTTCTCTGTTTAATTTCCCTGTTCATGTTCTATTTAATACTGGAGCTTCCCATAGTTTTATTTCTGTGGATCTTTGTGGTAAGTTTGAGCATCTTCTTTCTCCTAAGTTTGCTATCGAGCCTTTGTGTGTTTCAAATTCTATTGGGGGTCCCGCGAACTTTAGTAGGGTTTGTAACCAAGTGAAACTCCTCTATTTTGATCACCGTTTCAGTGGTGATTTCTATGTTCTGGGTTTCGATGCTTTTGATCTATTGCTTAGAGGTGATTGGCTGAAGAGGCATGAAGCCGTTGTCGCTTGTAGAACCGAAACTATTTCTCTTATGGATGATTTTTGTAATTCTTTGGTGATTCAGTGTTGCATGCCTCAGGATTATACCGGCAGTTTTATTTATTCTCTTGACTCTTCTCCGGATGATCTTGATTCTACTCCTTTGGTCACACTCTATCACGTTGTATTTGGTGAAGTCACTTCTTTACCTCCTAAGCGGGAAATTGATTTCCGTACTGATCTTCTTCCTGGAGCTCGACCTATAGTTCTTCCTCCTAGAAGAATGACACCCCATGAGAAGGTTGAGTTGAGGAAGCAAATTGAGGACTTGTTCTCCAAGGGTCTGATCAGACATAGCCATTCTGAATGGAGAGCAGCGATGGTTTTCGTCACTAAGTCCGATAGTTCTTTGAGAATGTGTGTTGATTATAGGGAGCTAAACAAGCTCACTATGAGAAACAGATATCCTATGCCTCGCATCAATGATATGTCCGATCAGCTCCATGGAGCTATAGTTTTCTCTTAGCTTGATCTTGCCACATGTTTTCACCAGCTCAGAGTTGTTGAGGAAAGTATTCCCAACACTACTTTCCGCACTAAGATTGGGTTTTATGAATGGTTAGTTATGCCTTTCGGTTTGACTAATGTCCCAGCTTTCTTTGTTGATTTGATGAATCGTATTTTTCGTGATGTGCTAAACAAATTTGTTCTTGTCTTTGTTGATGATATTCTTATCTTCTCTAAGTGTGTGGAGGAGTATGAATCCCATTTGAGCTTTGTTCTTGGAACCCTTAGGAGTCATCAGTGGAAAGCTTAATTCTCGATATGTCGTTTTTGGAAGGATGAAGTCCGATTTCTCAGGCATATTGTTTCTGCTAATGGAGTCTCTTTTGATCCAGTTGAAATTGTTGTGATCAATGTAAGTCTTTCTTCTTTTATCTCTTTGTGGATAGATTGACCAGGTTAGCTCATTTCATTCCTGTCAAGTCTACCCGTTCTACTTCTTGTTTGGCGGAGATCCATATGAGGGAGATTGTTCATCTTCATAGAGATTCCATCTTTACTAGTCAGTTTTGGAAAGCTTTTCAGGAATCTTTGGGTACTCATTTGAATCTGAGCACTGCTTACCATCCACAGACTAACGGTCAAACGGGAAGCATGAACCAGATTCCCGAGGATCTTCTTCATGCCCGTGTCCTTGATTATGGAGGATCTTAGGAAGATCATCTCCATCTCATTGAATTCATCTATAACAACAGTTATCAGGTGTAATTTCAATCTTCTATTTTAATCTTGTCTTAACCCTTTATCTATATCATTTTATCTTTGAATCTCCTAAATTTGAAATTCTATTCTTATTTTGAAATCCATTCTGGAATCATCGAGTGAGGGAGTGTATTTATATTAATATTGTATGTTTGTAGGTTGTGTTGTTTGAGTTGTTAATGTTGATTTGGATTTTCGATCGATTCGTCTGATCAGTGCTATCGATAAGCAAACCGACACAATATCGTTTTCAAATTTGGTAAATAAATAAATTTGTTTGATGATTATATATAAGCAAATTTTCTAAAAGTTAATTGTCAAATGAATTGGTTAACAAAATAATAATATTTGATTTTCATTTATTGTTTTGTAAACCAATGACTATTGCCTCCTAAAATAAATAAATGGAATTATAAACAGTTTATAAATTTATTTAGAATTTTTAAGCATAGTTTATAAACTGATTTGGAATTTAAATGAATTTAAATTATGGATTTTAGAATTAAAATTTTGATGATTTCAAACTTTGGTTTTAATGTTTAAAATGTATATCATTTAAAGGTATGTTTGAATATAAATTTTAAAATGTTTAAACTTATGCTCTTCCCTTATGTCGCTGGACAAATAATTTCGGTGATGGCGGCCGCATCGTCGACATTCATTTTCGAGTTTCGAAGTGAAGAGACCAATTCGTTGCTTTGCTACATTTTTGTTTGAAAGAAAAAAATTTGATTTAAATTTCTTAAGTATGGCTTGATTTAATATTTAAATGTATGATTTTAGATTTGATTTGATTTGATCTGATATATAGTGTATATATATATATCTAATTTCTTAATTGTTTGAGGTAAATTGAAGATTTAAATTCTTAAATTTATGATTCATGATGATTTCAATTATAAACTGAAAAGAAATTTGGATAAATAATTGAACTTGAAATAAATGAATTGGGAAATTTTGATAAATAATTTGAATTTTGGATGAATAATTGAATTGGAAAATTTTATTTATAATACTAAATTGCATTCCAATATAACTTATCTAATTATTCAGAAGTTAGGTATGTAATTGGAAAATATACAATATAAAATGGTGTTAAAGGAGTTTATAAATAAACTTGAGTAGTTATGATAAGAGTTAATATACTTAATGTATGTGGTAAGAATATTAAGTGGAATAATTTAATAATAATTTAGGACAAAGAGGAAGATGAGGGAAGCTTGCTCCTAGGTTTGCTGGTCCTTTTCGTATCTTGGAAAGGATTGGTTCTTTAGCTTATCGTCTGGATTTGCCTGAGAAGTTTTCTAGAGTGCATAATGTATTCCATGTTTTCGCATCTTCGTCGATATCTACATGATTCATCTTTGATTGTCCAGCCTTCTGCTCTCGAGAGTTTCGATATTGAGTCAAACCTTACCATCGAGAGGAAGCCACTTCGTATTATCGATAGAGGTGCGAAGCAGCTGAAAAGAAAATCTGTCAACCTGGTCAAAGTGCAGTGGAGTACGGATGATCGGGATTGTACCTGGAAGACGGAGGAGAGCATGCGATCTTCGAATCCGGAATTGTTTGTTTCAGGTACTATTCGCTATTCTATCTTATCTTTCCTTGTTTTCGAGTCTCGCTCCTTTTCGAGGATGAAAAGTTTTGAATGGGGGAGAGTGTAACAACCCATAATTTTTGTAAATATTTTTAATTCAATTTATTTGAAACTTTGATTTTAAATAATTTAAAAATTGGAATTTTGGAATTTTCCAATGAATTTTTGGATTTTGTTTATAATCATTTTCCCAAATAAAATAAATTAAATATTTTCTTCAAATTTTATATTTTCATCAGCTTCGGTCAAACTTTGACTTTCAGTTGAAAATTTTAAATTTGAACTTTTAATTTCCAATCTTTTTCCTTTGAAGATGAAGTTGATTCTGATATTCGTTCTGCTTTTCGTTTCACCAAATTCTGCTTTATACTTTTAAAATCTGATAAAATTCATCGTTTTTCATGCAATTATTTTCAGTATTTCTATTTCCTATTTTCTACTCTATTTTCCTGTTTCAATTTTTTTGGGCTTTAATATTTTTATTTGACCTTTATTTGGATTTTTGGACTTATTTTTGATTTGGGCTTGGCTAATGGGCTTAGGAAATTTAAGAGACATAAGTTTCTTTTTCTTTAATGTGAAGTGAGGCCTTTCCTTTGCCTTAGCCGTTCAAAACTTTTTCATAGCTATACATAACTTCTCATCTCCATTTCTCTTTCTCATTTCATTTCTGACAAAAGAATTTTACAGTATGTTATCTCCTTTCTTTCTCTTTTCTATCTTTCTTTCTCTTGTATTTCCATGCATACATCGACCATCACATGCATCACCTATAGCCGACCATATCTCCACCATCCACTACCTAGGATCGGCCATCACCATCTCATCACCATCCTCATGGCATGTCGTGAACCCTAGATCCAAACCCACCACCTAACTATGTTGCAAACCCTAGCCGAGCCCTTTACACCATCCCCTTCCCATTTGCTTGCCTCGACCACCACTTATTCCACCACTTCCAATGCCTTGTCGTGACCATTCCACACCCATAGCCATGACCAGACCTGACCTAATCCAAGCCAAGCACTCAGGCTAAGCCACTTTAGCATAGGGCCAAACCACTTTACCCACTTAACCTTCCATCTCCTTGCCTCTTTGCCTTCCTAGTGCTTTTTCCTTGCCATCCCTTCACATTCTAGCCATAGCCGTGTATGTTGTGACCATGGCCGAGCATATGTGCTCCTAAACAAATCATAGCCGAACCATTTTGATGATGGTCTAGCCTATTTTGAAGGTGGCCGACCCACTTGCATTGGTTGAGCAATTTTAATTCATTTTGATCTATGTTTTTTTTATTGTTTTGATTTATAATCTTTTGTATGATATAGTTTCTTATATATGTTGTATTTGTTTGTGTGTAAGATTTAAATCTTGGCTCTTCATCCACTCAAATCTAGTTTGTGCTTTGCGTGCTTTTCGGAGTTTGTTCGTGTGTCTTGAATTGCAATCGCTAGCTTTAGAAGGTGAGTTATCACTCTCGACATTCGTACTTATATAATTGTGAAACAATGACTGTGAATTGTAGTGTGATATGCTATGTTGATAGTAATTCATACATTCCTATGATATGATATTCCATGATGTTATAGCCTGATTATAAGCTTGTTACATCACCTAATATGATTGCTATGCTATACTGTTTATTTTATTTTCTGTTTCTCACACTACAAGTTCCCTGTTAGTATAGAATCACTATGGGTTGAAATGGTACATACCCGAACAGACTTTAGAATATGGAAAATCATTATAAGCTGAAATGATAGGCTTAAGAGATTTTTATTTTATTTAACTTAGGATTACGGGTTTGAAATGATAGAACCCGAAATTTTATAAATTACGAATTGAAATGATACATATCCGTATCACTTGACCTAGGTTAGAAAATATTATACAGACCCATGAATAAGTTTAAATAATAATTTTCTATAAATTATTAAGTATTTTGAATCTTTAAATATATGAAATTTTAATTTAAAATTTTGATTTAATGATTTTTAATATAATGATATATTGGAATTTTATGAAACTAAATCAAAGATTTTATCTATGATAAATAACTTAATAATTTAAATTTGATTTAATATGGAATTTTGATTCTAACCTAATAATAGTAGAATTTAATTATGAATTATATATGCTTTGTATAAAATAAAACTATGATAAAAGTTGAAATAGTATGTTTAAACTTGTTATAGTAGTATTCGTAGCATTTTCAAGATGCTATGTTAAATTTAGTTATGTTTTAAAAATGCTATGTTACTTTTGGTTATGTTTTGAAGGTGCTACTATTTCCAAATTGTAATGTTTTCCAAAGTGCTGTTATATAGGAATAACATTTTCAAAGTGTTACAATTTCTAACTTATTGCATTTTTAAAATTCTATAATAAGTGTATGGTCTTGAAAGTGTTTTGATTTTTTTTAATTATTATATTTTTAAAAGTGCTATAACTAATAGGGCATTTTAGGCTTAAGGAAAAAGTTGCAGAAAAATTTAGTTTTAGGGACAAGAAGTTTGCCTTTTAGGCTGAAGGACACTTTTTAGTGTAAATCACAGAATGATAGTTGTAACTATCATTTTCTGTTTACACTACCAAATGTCCTTCAGACTAAAAAGCAAACTTGCTGTCCCTGAGACTAAATTTTTTCGCAACTTCTTCCTTACGCCTATTTTCCTGTAACTAATATATATGGATTTGGAAATATTACCAATTTTGAAATGGACATTATTTGGGAAAAGTAATAGCATCTGATTTTAAATGGTTTTGGAATAGATATGTTTTGAAATAAATATCCATGGGTTATAATGACATTTGGTTGTTAAAGAGACTGGGATCGGAAGTTGTCATACTCTCTATCAACTCTGAAAACCACTTTAATAATTGTGTACGCGGTGAAGATTCCAGAATGAGGTAGGATGGTGGCGACATTCTTTTATGGTATATACGTGGACTCGACTCCCGTAAATTGGCATAAGGTGGCTAAAACAGGAGCGATTCTCAGGCCAATGAGGTAGCTCCTCTGATCGGACACACTTCTTCGTATGCCATTCTATTACTTTTTGATTGATTGGTGTGCACCCTTGATTTGGAGTGTGGCTCGAGGTGGGCGGTAGCTGCGGCTATACGTTACCACCAGCCCGGATGCGTAATTGGTATATCTACCCTGGCATTGCCTCGTTGTGCCGTGTCACCTACCCTAGCGTGCCTTATACGATTTTGTTTTGTACCATACCTATGGAGTGCGCTTTGACGACGCCCAGTACGGGGGAGATTTACTATATAGACTACGGGAATAAATAAAATGTGTTAAGGTGGAAAATGTAAAGCCTTAACGCTATTTTTAAAATATATTATACTTTACTTTAAACATTATTATAATAGCATATATTACTACATAGTAAATAGTTTAACGGATCCTTAAAGGGTGGGCAGTCACAAGCATCCTTTAAGTAACTTGTGCATTTCTATTACAGTTCACTTGAGTTAGTTTGCATTATATAAGTATGTATGTCCCGACTCGAGTGTTTCTTTCTTTATGCTCGGGTCAGCCTAAGTATCAGCTTTGGAATTAATCTTCTGGAGCTAGAGGATTTGCTAGAGTTTATCTATCTATCTAGTTGCCATCTATTTCTATTTAGTATTTCTATTCAGCTTATGTATTAGTGGATATTTATGTATTGGGATTTCTATTGTATTTTCTTTCAGACTCTGGTATATTGTACTTGTTTTGAGTCTTTGGTTGTAGTAGCTTTATGAACTACTATGGTTATTCTTATTTCCGCTGCGAGTTATTCTGATATTTTCTATGTCTGTGTTTCCGTAATTGGTTTTATTTGCTCCAAATTATATTACAATCTATTATTTTGAGTTATTCAAGTCCGACATGTGTGGTTTTATTGTCGATTTGAATGGTCCAAAATAGTGGGTCGTTACATTTATCTTCTCATAATTTCCAACCATAGTAGCGAAGCTATGTCATTTTCCCTTCTTCACTATTTCTAAAAATTATAAAACATATATATATATATATATATATATATATATATATGCACTCAAACCATGGAAGGACGGAAAATAAAAGAGAAGAAGAGAAGAAGCGAATCAACATTGCGAAAAAGGTAAATTTCTATAGTTATAAATTTATATTCCCTTTAATCCCAAATATCTTCTCAAATTTGTAATTCTAATAGTATGTATATATATATATCCTATTATACATATTCATTTGGATTAGAGTGGGAACATGAGTCAAGTAAAGGAATGGATTTAGATTTGGAGATCTGAAAAGCTTAAAAGGAGAACTGGGAAATTATATAAATCAATATCGTTGGATTTTATTTAATTATTATGCCTAAATTAGATTTGATGAATTGGAAGCTTCAAAAATGTATAGGAATATCGCCTATATATTCTATAAAATAGGTAATTGGAATATGAATTTTATGCACAATTTAATCTAGAAATTTGAGTTTAATCCTAAGTATTTATTATTGCAGAATATTTGTTTATTCTTGATTTAATATTAGGTTGTAAATTAGGTTGCCCTAGTTGAGTTTTTTTTTTGAAGTAAGTTTCCCTAGTTGACTTGGAATGTGAATTTCTATATTTTAATTTATTTGGAGTGGGATATATTTTTAGTTATATATATTATTGTGTAATTTTAATTTCCAAAATTATCCAATTTGTAAAATATGTATAAAAGTGTGTCTTTTAAATTAACAAGGAATTTACCAAAAAGGAAAGAGATGTGTAAAGTATGGATATTCTTCTCCGTATTTTGCACCTTCTATTTCCATGAAGAAAAGAGATAGCTCTTTGGAATTTCAAATAGATCAAAAGTCTTATTTTGGGGTAATTTATGAAAAATCATAGCGGTAATCCTTTTTGAAAGGATAACTCTTATAAATTAAAATGTGGAAATGAATGTTCTAGTTTAAGAATTAATAAATAGAAAATACGAATATATATATATATGTAAAACTGCGCATATCGATTAAAAATAAAAACATATATATAGTTAATTTACGACAATATTCGTATTAGTTATTATAGTGTATTAGAACTAAAAAGGATGGAATAGTAATTCCAAAATTTATGGACATTAAATACAAATTTTAATGAGAAATAACTTTGTAGTTAATAGAGAGTTAAAAGAATTAATAGGGACTGATTAGAGAATCTTTGTTGAGGAAATTGAATAGACAAAACAAGTTGATTTAAAAACGGGTAAATAAATATCATTAGAGATTATCCAATTTTGACATTAAGGATCAAAATTTACAGATAGTGGACATTTATTAGACAAAGAACGAAACAAGGAAATAAAGCCTAAGCATATAAGGAAGGAATAATTATGTAGCGAACACGTAAGTATTAATAGTATTAAATATACGTAGGAGGCAATATAATTTTTTTAGTAGGAAATTATATAGCTTCAATTATACGTTTAGAACTAGCGTGAATTAGTGAGCTTAGCCCAACACTTAGGCTTTGGATGATAGGTTTGGTTTAGTGGATTGGGATGCAAGGTCGGTAGAGTTATACAATAGAAGTCCGAGTTTCACTTAAAGGCTACCAGAAGTTGTGTATACTTATTACTAATATGAGATATCTCCAATAATATGACCCATGGGAAGGGTTATGCTTTGCGGATATATAGGGGAAAATATACCTAGGGTTCGTCTCGGATTTGAAGTATTAAATGGCCTAGTACTTTTAAGGAAATGGCATCTGCTTCATTTCTAATAAGAGGTTTTAGGTGACCAAAAAGGGCATTTCCTTGACTTACTTAGGTCCATCTAACTGGGATATCAACTACGGAAGGTCAGTGGGCTATATCAGTGTTTTGTACAATATTTAGTTGTAGGTTCGCAATATAGGATATGACCAACAGCGGCCTTAAGCAAGAGGCAACAAAGACTTCGGTTATGCTCTAACGAATTTCTCTTTCTACCAGTAGAATTTGTATGAGATATCCATAGACCTCAAAGTAGATGGTTGGACGAAAATTAATTTATCAGAGATGGGATAGTTAACCCTTAAATGAGTCTTTGTGATGCATTAGTAGTACGATAATTAAATTATAAATTATAAAGCCGTATACATAGGTCATCGGTTATTGTAGCTAGAACTGATTGACTAGCATTCCGTTACAAAGGGCTCACCTCAAGGATTGAAGTAATAAATGGCTGATTTGGGTCAACCTCCTCCCTATTTAAGAAGTATTAAATGGCCTGGGTTTTTGCATAATGAAATGGATATACATATCGTAGGTAGGCATATACTTATATAGTTAAAGTTATACCTTGGAGAAGGTTAGGTTAGGTATATCGTATGTGCACACAGGATTTAACGGATTAGTCGTAAATTATAGACATAACACTTAAACAAATATCAACCGGAATAAATTAATGGTATGGGTAAAGCATGTAATTTTTCAATCACTAAAATGTAGTTTTAACCCCCTCCTCATAACAACCATTGGATAGATTTGGAAGGGCTAAATACTGGAGTAAGATGGGAACTGCAGATGGTGAAATCTTCTTATTCATGCTCGATGCGGATAAGGCAATTAAATATCTTAGGAATGATATTTTAAGGTGGTGGCCTAAGTTAATATGTATGTTATATTATAGTTTTTAATTTCACTATGAGTTTATATTGATCGCATTCTGATATACTTGTATTTATTATAGGTTATCAAAACAAATGATCCATATCCTAATGGTCTCAGGTTTCGATTTAAGTTGAGCCCATTAAAGTGCGAGTTGTTACATTTATAGTACATGCACTATACGTATATAATTATATTTAATAAACTTTTAAATTCAGTCTTATAAAATAAAAACTTTGTTTAAACAAATAAAATAAAATTTAGAATTTATCTAAAATATTTTAGATTGAATCTAAAATCCATTTTAAGTTCATAGGCCCAATCAAAGATCTTAAAATGGAATTATTTTTGAAATTCACCCATTCAAATCCATGTAATTCGGCCCATATTATTCAATGGTTTTAAAGATCAATGGTTTACGTAGCCTAATTTCGCAGTGTTAGTGCTAACTGATTAAAGCGTACCACCCATTTAGTAGGGTGTCTAGAAAGGTATCATCTGAAGTTTGGTTTAGGTAACAATTATTCTGCCTTACTTGTCTTGGCCTTATCCGAAGGATGGAGTAAACCTAAAGGTTATCCTTAATATAAATACCCAAATTATTTTGCACCTTCGACTAATTTTCAAAATTTGTTTGAAGAGTTAAATTTTATTTTAGACTTTAAAATTTTATCAAAATATAAAAGGGAAATTTTATAAAATTATGAAATGCATTCGAATTTTCAAAAATTATTTTGACAAACTGAATAATTAATTTTAAAATTAAATTTTTTTTAATATGATTAATAAATTGAAAAGGTTAATTGGCTAAAACATATATATTGATATATGTGTATAACTACAATTATTGCAGTTATTTGTTTATCTTAAAATTGTTTATGATAATAAAATTAAAATTTCAAAGTAGTTAAAATACTTAAATAAATAAAATTTATTAAAAGTTAATTAATTAAAATGCATACATATATTGAGAAGTAGACGAACAACTATGAATGTTGTAGTTCATTAACTCTCTTAAGTAGTTTGAGATGAGTAATATAAAATTTTAGAAATTTCAGAAAAAAATCAATTTAAATAAATATGATTTAATTGATAACATATAATAATACTTAAATAAGACTTAATGAATAGTATACATTATAATGTTATATAATTCAATTAAGTCATAAAAGGTCATAAATAAATTGAAGTTATGTAATATGAATGTATAACATTAGTGGAACTATAAGAAACCCAACTTTGATATAAGGAATATGTACATGTTTATTATACATATGCCTTGATTCTAGATGTGTCCAACACTTGTATTGCAAGGGTATTACAAAAAAGATACATTGTTCCATAAGTTGATATATCAGTTAACATGTGTATGTATTAAAGTTATGCATCCTTAATATAAAAGTTGTCTTCTACTATTTATATATTAATAGATTACTAGCATACTATCAATTTATTGATCTTCCTCAAGCTAGGGATGTTATTTGTAGTACTATTAATATATTTACTAGACGAGCTAAGGTACATGCACAATTTGTTGATCTTCCTAAAGGTACATGAATTATGCTTTAGCGGTCGTAAATTGGTGGGTATTAGTGAATAATCTCTCTCGATTTGTTGATCTTCCTCAAGGTCGAGATGAGATTAGGACAATACATTATTAATGACTTTGAAGAGGTGTGATAGACCTCTTAAAATTTACATCGACAATGTGCAACACTACTTAACATTGACATTGACATTTATTACAAATAAGGTCGCTTATTTTCGACATTGATTTGGAAAGTTATGATTTAACATTGTAAGCTATGCCTCATTCAATATCTTTGGTTACGACCTTGCTGACTTAATATATTACAAGTTATTTAATGGATTAGTGCATTACCAACTTGTGACGACCTGGGATTTTGGACATTTGAAATTGGAATATTTAATTGATTTAAAAGGTTAATTTTGACTTAAATTTCAAATATCTCCATTTAATTGGATAATTAAATTATTGAATTTAAACAATTGGAAATTGGGTAAATTGTTAAATCTGAAATTCTAAGCCTGTTAAAAATAATTTGAAGGCTTGTAAAATTTATATTGATAATACCGAAGATAATGGAAGCTTTAGAATTGAATTTGAAAGTGTTTTATTAAGTTTGAAAATATATCGTTTAAAACGATATTTAAAAAAAGCCTTCCAAGGAACAGTTTTGGAATTCAACAAAACCAGTTCCATTGGATCCATAATATTGTATCATTATCGGACTTCAAATTTCGTAGCATTCAGAGTTGTCGTGTGATCGTACAATATATAAACGCGCTGAAATTTTGTGTCGGAAATTCAATATAATAACCGAGTCCAAAACGCTATCTTCTCCATACGATCGAACTAGGACTCGAAACCTTTTCCATTGTGTTCGGAATAGGGGTATATCCTTATAAATGCCTAGTAGCACACCTCGATGGGACATAAAAATTTTAAGCTTCGAATTGAAGTCGATTTAAAATTTGAATTTAAATATAATATATTTCCCATTAGTACTTTTGCTTTCATTTCTCAACCACTATAGCAGGATAATATTTTCACGCAAGGCAGAACACGTGTCCTCCCTGAGATTTGCGTCTTTATAAAAAAAATAAGTTAATTAATTGATGAAAAAAATGGTCGAATAAGATGATTCTCTCTCGTTCGAACAAGTTTATTCTTCCTTTTCCCTTTCAAATTAAAACCCTTCCCTCTATTCAATTCGAAATCAAGCTTTAAAAAAAAGGGGGTAAGCAATCAAAATCGAAGTCGATCAAGAACTTTCGCAGTCAGTGGATTTCGAGGGTGAAGGGCATGGTCGCATTCGAGCTCGAGGGCACTCGCGCATGAGGCTGGGACGTGTGGTCTTTGGCGAGTAGGTGGTGTTTGTGGCATTGTGGGGAGACGTGGATCTCATGGAAGGTGGACGGAGTCTGATAGATGGATCGCGATGGTTGGAATCAGGCTCGAGTGAGAGTTAGAGATCGAATCTGGACAACACTCTGATGGGCCGACGACGTTGGTTGGGCAGTGCAGTGATGATGCTCGATGACGAGGTGAGGTTTATCTGCCCTATTTTAATTTAATTCAATTAATATACATTTGCAGTTAGAAAGATAAGATTTTAAAAATTAGATCTTTGCAAAGAAAAATATTTTGCAGTAAAGAAAATCTTATATATTTTTTATATTTTAAGTTGATCTTAATATGTATAGACAAACAAAAAGAAAAAAATAATTACAGTTGAGAAGATATTTACATTGGTTATTTACTGAAAAACATAAGTATATATATAGTTTAAAAAACAATAATTAGACAATTAGATTTAAAACTGTCTTTTTTTAATTTAATATTAGTAGATATGATTTTGGAAAAAGAAAGAGAAAAAAATATAGGAGTTTTAAATGTTGGAAGTTTATATAAAAATTGGAATTTTAAATCAACTAGTAATTTATATAATTATATAGTTTCAAAAGAAAAATAGATACACACATTCTAAATCTACTAGTTTAATTTTAAACAATGGATCTGGAGATTAAATTATTTCAATTAACTTATTTAATTATTTTAGTTGCTAAAAATATTTTATTAAAAGAAAATTAGTTTAGAATTAAATTATTAATTTAAAATAAAATCATTGGTTAATTAAATTTATTAAATGGAAATTAATTGTACGATTAGTTCAAAATATTAATAAAACATATATTGTTCGTACAAGGTCCAAAATCGTGAAAACCAAGTCAAGATTGAAGTGGATGGCAAACGAAAAATCAAAGATGATTTAATCTCACTGATTTGGATTACCTTTTAAATTTAAATAGTTAAATTTAAATTATTGGTTGTTGCTTGGATTGATAATTTAATATCAATTTGGATGTGGTATAATATATATATATATATATATATATATATATATATTGGAGTGATTGGTTTCCACATTATATAGCAGATGAGACCTTATGCTCCCCGCATAATAGCGGATGACTCTATATACCGTGATATCCCCCTCGAAGTGGGATTGGTATTTTTATATTATGCTAACATCTGTGGATGTCGGGAAAAACATGTTAGAGGGATCCAACTGGATTGCTTAAAATATTGAATTTATTTTGATAATCTGTGATATGATTCATTGATTATATGTGATAGATTATTGATTATAATGGGAATTGAAAATATGGGATGCTATGGTTTGATTGAATATATTTGGGTATATTGAGTTATCAAAAATATATAGATTGGATTTTTGAAGGGTAATAAAGAGGGAATTTTTAAGTAAATTAATTATAGAGAATTTGGGTAAAAGTTGATTTTTAAATTCTAATAAATAAATTCTGAGTATGGAAAGAAATTTTTGAATAAATAAGAATAAATAAATTTTTAAACTTAAGTAATATTGTTTAAAAGAATAAAGGATTTTTTTTAAATTCAAGGTTTAAATTAATTGGGAGAGGTAAAGAAGAAGTTTGGAAAAAATTATGAAATTGGTATTTTCAGTTTGAAAAGATTTTAAATCATAATAAAGAAGAAAAATACGAAATTAATGGGTTTTGAAATAAAATTGAGTAAGCAAAGGAATTTATTTTAGAATGGAGTAAATTTTGGAAATCGATTTAAAAATTGATTAAGTGTTTGAAACTGTGATTTAAAAGAAGAATGAAACTATGGAATTTATAAACTGGGTTTATAAAGTGAAATAAGATATCGATGGATATTTGGAAGTATAAATTCACTGTGGGAATTTATAAAGGAAAGAGTAATTTCTTTTAAAAATAAATAGTGGTTTTATTTTTAAAGGTGTGGGAAAGAAATTTACGGGTTGAGACGTAAATTAAATTGGGATAAATCAAGAAGGATTTATAAATGATTAGACGATTACATTAGAATGAAGTGTATTTTCCTGGAAGGCTAAGTATATTTTCAAAGAAGATTTCTAAGTACAAGTCAAAGCTTTAAAGTTGTTTTTCAAAGAATGTTTTTAAAGAAATTATTATTTAGTGGTTTTAAATTTTTCAAAAAAGTAAATGTATTTAAGTTAATTACATAAGTAATTTGTTTTAAAGGTTTAATTAGTATTATGATTTAAAGATAATTATTTAATATTTATGCCTTATAGAAAAAAATTTATTTTTAAAATTAGTTTTGGCTCAAGTTTTGCATGAGAAATTATTACGAATTTCATAACTAGTATTTTAAATAAAGTGTTTTAAGTAGTTTTTATTTTAAGTGTTTTAAAGTATATATTTTGGATAAATTGATTTAAATTATTTAAAAATCTAAAGTATTAAGACTTGGTGATTTTCAGTGGAAATAAAACAATTGGGTGGAAGTTTATTCCACGAGCGAAAAAGTGATTTGAAACTATTTTCAAAGAGTTCAAGTGTAGAAAATTTCTTGCGAATATATTTTGAAATAAATAATTTGGGAAATTATTAAGGCCTGATGGTTGTTTGTGGATGTTATATGGTAGTTAAAAACCGACTATCGATATTGGCCAATGCGCTGATCCTTTCGAAGAGACCGGGAATGGGATTAATTTCTCGAAAATCACTACGATCTGGTTTAAACGTTTTCGTAAAGAAGACAAGAGCTTAGAGTCGAAGATAGAGCGGTGAAGTTCAAGGGCTAATCGCTACTATTCCTGAGGGTGATTCCAAAATGGATGTGGTAGGAGTAGTGCCTTCGGTTCCGTTCGGACCGGGAACGGACTTGTATGGATGAATGCTATCAGAATATCATCATGAGGACAATGAGCATTCTAAATGATTGTGTGCTAAAAAGGTAATGCATAGCTCGAGCCTCATCAACCGAGAATGGCTAAAACAGGGGAGGTGCAGCAAGGCTAAGTGGCTAGCAACCAATTAGGGTAAGGTCATCCCTGTCTAGATGTCCCTTTTATTCGGACTGTGTGGGCGGTTGCTGATCCCAACCGTGGGGTGATCTTATTTAGACTATCCAGTAAGGGATAAATGCGGTCTTGTGTTGCTGGGGATCAGGTTGGATCCTCGGTACTCTGATCTCGACCACGTACTATGATGGGCAGTGCCCTAGTAGCCCTGCCATTGATGGAAACCCAATCTCCAATAAGTGCCTTCGGACTTGTTTGTATACCTATTATGTTGGAATTTAATTGATGTAACAATTTCCGCTATTTAAATAAGTATTTGTATATAGACACTATTATAATTTCAGAGGATTTTATAAGAAATGTTTTGGTTATCGTAATGTAAAAACCCGGCATGTTTATTTGTGGCGTAGTCTTACGAGATACCTTTGATTCCAAAAGGATTTTGAAACTTTAATAATCCAATTGAGTGTGTTTCTCACGCTTGTTTTCTAGAATGACTCGGGTGTTATTTTACTATAATGCTCGGGTTAGACCGAGTATTATAGAATATAGGATAGGATGCTGTGGAGCTCAGGAGACGAGCTGGATGGCGAGACATATCACACGTACTTGATGTATATTCCACTGGGCAATATAAGCTGTATAGTCAGCTTTGTGAGGACAAGTTGATATAACTGTCCAGTATTTTGCTATTGTTTGTGTTGTACTCTGATAATGTAATGTATTATTCAGTTATAGATTCTTTTGTATTAAAATCTGTTGTTATATATTATATTTTGTTCCGCTGCGTTTGTGAGATTCTGATATTGTTTTGTTTTCTCTTCTTCTACCTCCTTCTTCTTTCCCTTATGTCTTGTTATTCGGCATTTGATACAGTGGATGTATTAATGTCGATTTTAAGGTGTCGAAAAATATGGTCGTGACATTTGGTATCAGAGTGAGGTTAAGCGAGAACTTTGGCCTTGGTGGGGATTACTCATCAAAGATACGGTCGATAGCGTCCTAGATTGAGTTTGAGTGTATTAATAGATATGGACACAAATTTGTTATTAAATATAAGCTGTTTTATATTGTATCGACTTATCGGTTGAGTGTTTATGAATTCTGGTCGGTACAGTCTGGATAACTGTATCGATAGGGATTTATAAACTCCTAAATTAGGCAGACCGACACAGTATTGTTTTTAAAAGTGGATAAATGAAATAATTTTGCCCATATTATTTTTGTATATAAAAGAAATAATTTTTGTAAACTATTGCAGTATATGGTTTCTTGATTGTTAGGAAGTGATAATATTAAAATATTATCATTGTTGTGTGGAAATTGAAAATAAGAAAATAATGCTATAACCAAGGGTAAGGAATAAATTTATATAAAAAATGGGATTTGTAAATGTGAATTATAAATGTGATTTATAATTGAAAATGAAATAAAAATATTCCGGAGTAATATTTGAATATGAATTGAAAGGATTTGGAATTTGAAGTATTGGAAATTAAATTCCTTTGAGTTTGAAAATGATTTTCAAAGGTTTTGGGGGAATAATGGTGATATTATTTGAGAAATGTTTTTGAATTGGATTTGAAATCTGGTGAGATTTGGAATTTAAAAATATTAGAAATGTTTTTGAAGGTATAAAAGCACCGAACTCACTTCGGTCGTTGGAAAATAACTTCGGTGATGATTGCAGCATCATCGATGTTTATTTTCGAGTTTCCAAGGGAGAAATTGCTGCCTGGATGTTTTGAATTGGGATTTGTTTGCGAAATTGGGTTTGATTTTGAAATAAATTAATTTAGGTATATATGATTTCAAAAATGTTTTGGATATTTAAGCAATTGTTTAAACTTTGAAAGTTTAATAAGAAAATGTTTGTGCAATATAAATGGGTTTGATAACTTATAAAATTTGAAATCCGTTGGAATAAAATTTAACTTAAAGAAGAGTTGAATTAAACCAGTGTGAAAATGAGATAGTTAGAAATTTGAGACAATTAAATGTAGTAAATTAAAGAGATTAGTGAAGGGACTGTAAATAAGTTAGGAACTTATAGAAGTTTAAAATTTGAATGGAAAATTAGTCAAGTTGGACTAAACAAACAAAAGATTGAAAATAAAATTAGTAAGTAAACTAATAAATTTAAATTGGTAAGCAAATGAATTAAATTGAATATTGGAATGATATTTAATTTGAATTTTGTAAAGTAAAGTAAAATTGGAGAATTAGTTCAAAATGGACTAAAAATAAAAAGAGTTTGGAAAATAAAATCCATAGGTATTTAAAATAAATTAGTAAGTGAAACTAATTAGAGAAATGATTAATTAAATATGGTGTGAGATAAGATGAATAGAATACAATATTTAAAAATGAAAGGTAAACTGAATTCAGAGGGAATTGGAAATGTAAATTAAAATAAAGTGGATATAAAGGCTAAAGTGGTAAAGTAAAAATAAATATAAGAAGTGTATAAAATATTTATATTGAACTTAAGAATAAATGGTGAAATTCTTAAGTAAAATTTGATATTGGGAAAATATTCTAAGTTAATACTGCATGAAGGTTAAGTAAAGTGTGAAATGAGATAAGTAAATTGAAATCAAAATAGATGTGAATAAAAAGAAGAATTGATGTAGTTAATAATCAATTGAGATAAATGCATGGGATGTATGTATATTATTTTAATCGCATAGCAATTTGATCCAGATTTGAGCATAGAATTTCGAGGTAGTTATATCGATCTGAGTTAGGATTTTTCACTCAATTTTCGACGGCGAACCCTGGATATGGATTTTTGATTGATTCTGAAAATTCTCTATCATAGTAAATGGCTATGTAAGGAGAATGACGGTTACTGATCAAGAAACCAGATCTGAGTCCGCACTAGGAAGTCCGGTGGACGATGCTAGTTCGGAAGTGACATTGTGTGGTCGAGTGAGTGATCAGATTTGATATTGTGTATGGATGATGTATGTACATCGTAAGGGGTTAGGTAAAGCAAGTATTGAAAATTGAAAAAAAAAGTGAATAGAATGACTTTTGAATTCTGTGATTGGGCATTATTGCTAAGTAGGATATACCGGTGTTCTAAAGGCAAAAGGAAAATAAGTGTTTTGATTTCAGAAGATAAAATTGAATTGCTCAACAAAAGGTATGTATTTAAATTATCGTATGAAATTTGATGGTTTTCTGATCTAGCCACTTGGCATTTTGTTTTCTTTTAAAATTTAGGAGCTCATAGAGGCATTTGTAGTCGTACCGACCTAGCCGTGCAAAGGAGACACTGATGAAATTTTTCAGGAATTTAGGGAGTTAGAAAAATTTTGAGAAAATTTTGATAGCTTAAAATTTGGTTTTAAATTTAAATTTGAATTGTTGAGTTAGTAATATTGTTTGAAACTTATGGATGAGTTTAGGAAGTTGGTAAGAGTGATAGTATCTTTAATAAAAAGATTGTTTGTGTGTTGTTAAAAACTATTTGATTTTGGGAAGTTGTTAATTTTTTTTACTATTTGGAATGGGAAAATAGTTATCGGGTTATGGACCATTCTTTTTAACTATAAATTTCAGGGACGAAATTCTTTTAAAGGGGAAGGAATGTGACGAACCGGGATTTTGGACATTTGAGATAGGAATATTTAACTGATTTCAAATATTTAAAAGGTTAATTTTAACTTAAATTTCAAATATCTCCATTTAATTGGATAATTAAATTATTGAATTTAAACAATTCGAAATTGGGTAAATTATTGAATCTGAAATTCTAAGCCTGTTAAAAATATTTTGAAGGCTTGTAAAATTTATATTGATAATACTGAAGATAATGGAAGCTTTAGAATTGAATTTGAAAGTGTTTTGTTAAGTTTGAAAATATATTGTTTAAATTGATATTTAAAAATAGCTTTCCGAGGCATAGTATCATAATTCAATGAAACCAGTTTCATTGGATCCGTAATAGTGTATTATTATCGGATATCAAAGTCGTAGCTTTAAGAGTTGTCGTGTGATCGTACGGTATATAAATGCGCTGAAATTTTATATCGGGAATTCAATATAATAACCGAGTCCAAAAAGCTATCTTCTTCATACGATCGAATTAGGATTCAAAACCTTTTCCATTGTGTTCGGAATAGGGGTATAACCTTATAAACGCCTAGCAGCATGCCTCGATAGGATGTAAAAAATTTAAGCTTCAAATTGAAGTCGATTTAAAATTTGAATTTAAGTATAATATATTTTCCATCAGTACTTTTGCTTTTATTTCTCAACCACGATAGCAGGATAATATTTTCACGCAGGGCAAAACACATGCCCTCCCTGAGACATGCGTGTTTATAAAAAAAAGTTAATTAATTAGTGGAAAAAAATGGTCGAATAAGATGATTCTCTCTCGTACGAACAAGTTCATTCTTCCTTTTCCCTTTAAAATTAAAACGCTTCCCTCTATTCTGTTCGAAATAAAGCTTTAAAAAAAAGAGGGGTAAGTGATCGAAGTCGATTAGGAACTTTCGAGTCAGTCTCGACGGCACGCGCAAAGAAATTCGCAGTCGGCGGATTTCGAGGGTGAAGGGCATGGTCGCATTCGAGCTCGAGGCATTCGCGCATGAGGCTGGGATGTGTGGCCTTTAGCGAGTAGGAGGTGTTCGCGGCATCGTGGGGAGGCGTGGATCTCTTGGAAGGTGGCCGGAGTCTGATAGATGGATCACGATGGTTGGAATCAGGCTCGAGTGAGAGTTAGAGATCAAGGCTGGACAGTACTCTGATGGGACGATGACGCTGGTTGGGCAGTGCAGCGATGATGCTCGACGAGGTTAGGTTTATCTTCCCTGTTTTAATTTAATTCAATTATTATATATATGCGGGTTAGAAAAATAAGAATTTAAAAATCAGATCTTTACGAAGATATATATATTTTACAGTAAAGAAATCTTATATACTATGCAGTTTTTATATTTTGAGTTGATCTTAATATTTGTAGATAGACAAAAAAGGAGAAAAAAAATTACAATTGAGAATATATTTACTTTGGTTATTTACTGAAAAATATATGTATACATACAGTTTTAAAAAAATTATATAGACAATTAGATTTAAAACTGTTTGTTTTTAATTTAATATTAGTAGATATGATTTTGGAAAATAAAGAGAAATAGAATATAGGAGTTTTAAATGTTGGAAGTTTATATAAAAATTAGATTTTTAAATCTACTAGTTATTTATATAAGAATATAGTTTCAAAAGAAAAATAGATACACACATTCTAAATTTAGTAGTTTAATTTTAAAATAATGGATTCGGAGATTAAATTGTTTCAATTAACTTATTTAATTATTTTAGTTGCTAAAGATATTTTATTAAAAGAAAAATTAGTTTAAAATAAAATTATTAATTTAAAATAAAATCATTGGTTAATTAAATTTATTAAATGAAAATTAATTGTTCGATTAGTTTAAAATATTAAAAAAACATCTAATGTTTGTACAAGGTCTAAAATCGTGAAATCCAAGTCGAGATTGAAGTGGATGACAGATGAAAAATCAAAGGTGAGTTAATGTCACTCATTTGGATTACCTTTTAAATTTAAATAGTTAAATTTAAATTATTGGTTGTTGCTTGGATTGATAATTTAATATCAGTTTGGATGTGGTATATTATATATAATAGTATATATATAGATATATTGGAGCGATTGATTCTCATATTATATAGCAGATGAGACCCTATGCGTCCCGCATAATAGCGGATGACTCTATATACCGCGATATCCCCCTCGAAGTGGGATTGGTATTTTTATATTGTGCTAACATCTGTGGATGTAGGGAAAAACATATTGGAGGGATCCAACTGGATTCCTCCAAATATTGAATTATTTTCATTATCTGTGATATGATTCATTGATTATCTGTGATAGATTATTGATTATGGTGGGAATTGAAAATATGGGATGCTATGGTTTGATTGAATATATTTGGGTATATTGAGTTATCAAAAATATATAGATTGGATTTTTGAAGGGAAATAAAGGGAGAATTTTTAAGTGGAATAATTATAGAGAAATTGCATAAAAGTTGATTTTTAAATTCTAAAAAATTAATTCCGAGTATGGAAAGAAATTTTTGAATAAATAAGAATAAATGAAAATTTTAAAATTAAGTAATATTGTTTAAAAGAATAAAGGATTTTTTAAAATTCAGGGTTTAAATTAATTGGGAGAGATAAAGAAGAATTTAGGAAAAAAAATATGAAATTGGTATTTTCAGTTTAAAAAGATTTTAAATCATATTAAAGAAACAAATCTGAAATTAATGGGTTCTAAAATAAATTTGAGTAAGTAAAGGAATTTATTTTAAAATGGAGTAAATTTTGAAAATCGATTTAAAAATTGATTAAGTGTTTAAAACTATGATTTTAAAGAAGAATGAGACTATGGAATTTATAAACTAGGTTTATAAAGTGAAATAAGATATCAGTGGATATTTGGAAGTATAAATTCACGGTGGGAATTTATAAAGGAATGGTTAATTTGTTTCGAAAATAAATAGTGGTTTTATTTTTAATGGTGTAGGAAATAATTTACGGGCTGAGACGTTAATTAAATTGGTATAAATCAAGAATGATTTATAAATGATTAGACGGTTATATTAGAATGGAAAGTGTATTTTCCTGAAAGGCTAAGTATATTTTCAAAGAAGATTTCTAAGTATAAGTCAAAGGTATAAAGTTGTTTTTCAAAGAATGTTTTTAAAGAAATTATTATTTAGTGGTTCTAATTTTTTTTTAAAAGTAAATATTTATTAAGTTAAATATATAAGTAAATTGTTTTAAAGGTTTAACTAGTAATATGATTTAAACATAATTATTTAATAGTGGAAATTAGCCACAAGGGCCTATTTAGTAAGTGGAATTAGTTTCTAGGACACACAACTGAAATAATTACTTTCAAAGACAAAACACAAAATAATTAGTTTCTAGGGCCTAAAAACTTATGAAATTATGTCCTTGAAAGTAACTGGACTGCTGACTTTGTCCTTGAAAGTAATTATTCCGCTGACTTTGGCCTTGAAAGTAATTTCTTTATATGTGTGTCCTAGAAACTAATTGGACTGCAAAGTTTGTCCTTCTGGTGAAATGCCCCTATTTAATATTTATACCTTATAGAATAACTTTAATTTTATAATTAGTTTTGGCTTAAGTTTTGCATGAGAAATTATTATAAAATTTCATAACTAGTATTTTAAATAAAGTGTTTTAAATAGTTTTTATTTTAAGTGTTTTAAAGTATATATTTTGGATAAAGTGATTTAAATTATCCAAAAATCTAAAGTATTAAGACTTGGTGATTTCCAGTGGAAATAAAACAATTGGATGGAAATTTATTCCGCGAGAGAAAAAGTGATTTGAAACTATTTTCAAAGAGTTGAAGTGTAGAAAAATATCTTGTGAAGATATTTTGAAATAAATAATTTGGAAAATTATTAAGGCCTGATGGTTGTTTGTGGATGTTATATGATAGTTAAATAACCGACTACCGATATTGGCCAATGCGTTGATCATTTCGAAGAGACAGGGATCGGGATTAATTTCTCGAAAACCACTTCGATCCGGTTAAAACATTTTCGTAAGGAAGACAAGGCTTGGAGTCGAAGATGGAGTAGTGAAGTGCAAGGGCTAATCGCTACTAATCCTGAGGATGATTCCAAAATGGATGTAGTAGGAGTAGTGCCTTCGGTTCCGTTTGGACCGGGAACGGACTTGTGTAGATGAATGCTATCAGAACATCGTCAAGAGGACGATGAGCATTCTAAGTGAGTGTCTGCTAAAAAGGTAACGCATAGCCTCGAGCCTCATCAACCGGGAATGGCTAAAACAGGGGAGATGCAGCAATGCTAAGTGACTAGCAACCAATTTGGGTAAGGTCATCCCTGTCTAGATGTCCCTTTTATTCAGCTGTGTGGGCGGTTGTTGATCCCAACCGTGGGGTGATCTTGTTCAGACTATCCAGTAAAGTGTAGCTCTGGTCTTGTGTTACAAGGCATCAAGGTGGATCCTCGGTACTCTGATCTAGACCAGGTACTGAGACGGGCGGTACCCCATTAGCCCTGCCACTGATGGAAACCTAATCTCCAATAAGTGCCTTCAGACTTGTTTGTATACCTATTATGCTGGAATTTAATGAATGTAATAATTTTGGCTATTTGAATATAGACACAATTATAATATCAAAGGATTTTATAAGAAATGTTTTGGTTATCATAAGGTAAAAACCCAGCATATTTATTTGCGGCGCGTTCTTGCGAGATTCCTTTGGTTTTAAAATGATTTTGAAACTTTAATAATCCAATTGGGTGTGTTTTCTCACGCTGGTTTTCCAGACCGACTTGGGTGTTATTTTACTATAATGGTCGGACCAGACCGATTATTATAGAATACATGATAGGATGTTGTGGAGCTCAGGAGACGAGCTAGATGGCGAGACGTATCACACGTACTTGATGTATATTCTGGTGGGCAGTATAAGCTGTATAGTCAGATTTGTGAGGCCAAGTTGATATAACTGTCCAGTATTTTGCTATTGTTTGTGTTGTACTTTGATGATGTAATGTATTATTCAGTTACAGATTCTTTTGCATTAAAATCTGTTGTTATCTATTATATATTATTCTGCTACGTTTGTGAGATTCTGATGTTGGTTTGTTTTCTCTTATTCTACCTCCTTCTTTTTTCCCTTACGGTCTTGTTTTTCGGCATTCAATTGTTTGGCATTTGATACAGTGGATGTATTTATGTCGATTTTCAGGCGTCGAAAAATCAAGTCGTGACACAACTCATGTTGCTACCATTAATTAATGCCAACATCTTTACTGCCTCAGCATTGGCTATAACTCCAATGTTGACTAGTGTTTTATCATATAACTACGTGACATTCAACATTGATGTAACTGTCGACGTAGACTTATTGACGCTTCATGTTAACTCGTATTCAATTTTTACACATTTTTCTAAGGAATTTCTTTATTAAAGTTCAAGTATTTTAATAGATTCGATATATACTATTTAAGGGTTATTGACTCATAGCAAAGATGGTATTTACATTTAAAACATTTTGATACCGTTAATTGGTAGATAATGATTTTTATTTTAGCATGCAGTGTTTCTTATAATACGAGTACTATTATTTCCTAAATTTGGAATAACATCCCCTGGCAGATAGATGGAAGGCTCAAAGATAAGCAAGAAGTCCTTAGAAAGATTAGTACAAGTTCCAAAGTTTCCTCTTATACCAAGAAAGAAGATCATATTCTTCATCTGTCGTATATTACCACTCAAGGAGAAGTGGATTCTATTCTTAAGCAATTTGGCATCCCAGGTATTAAAGCTACTCCATCCGTTCCTTTTAACAGAATCAATAATCCTCTATAAGGATTTTTTTACTTTTATTCCAATTCACATATGACACTCAGCATATCATCTTATTCCAGACTTTCTTTTGAGGTTCTTGGAACACTTAAATATCGCCCTATATAATTAACTTCGAATTCATTTACTTATTTAAATTGTTCTGAGATTCTTGCTAAGGAAGTTAAGCTTCCCTCTCTTACTTCTGAAATTCTCTATGCCATATTTGGCTCTGCTAAGTTAGGTGAGCAGCTAGGCAATCCTGTATATCGCATTTGTCCTCATCCAAAAAGCCTGATCATTAATGCAGTAACTAAGGCTAAAAGGTGAGAAAACTAGTTTAATATTAGGTGCTACTCGAAGACTAGTGGAACTTTCTCCGTTATTAGTAAGTTCCAATTTTCTGTTATTTATATTATATTTATTACTTCCTTACAATAAACGTTTTTCTTTTAAATTTGGTCTATGAGAAGTTAAGCCCCACTCATACGAGATCGTCAAATCCCTTACTCTAACATCTGTGGAAAAAGGTGACAGGCTTTTTCTCCTAACAAAGGTGAATCTTTATCGTTACTCGCTGATTCAAGACAACCATATATTGGAGAGCCTCCAATGATGAAAGGAAATACCTAGGGGAAGCAATCATTGGTTATAAATAACTGTAATTGTTTCTCGACTTCCTATCTAGTTCAACTTGAGTCTGCCTGTAAGTCTCAACATAGCTAATATAAAATTCCTAACAATATAGTTTATTAACCTTTTTTTGTTTTAAGCTCATTTTCCTTAGTAGCTATCTCTACAAAGAAGGAGACAATAAGTGTAGTTTCCATAGAAAAGAAAGGTAAAAATGCACTTTTGCCTTGTCCTAAGCTCCTAAATCTCAATCTCACAGAGTTGTTATTGCTAGCTTATTTAAATCTATAAAAAAGGAAGCCAAGCGATGGTTCCGCCACTGCTTCCACTCCTCACAAGAAGCTTAAGGTCGGGATCGTTAATTCTCTTATTATTGTGGAGGAAGAATCATTTGTGGATACCGATTCAAGCCCTTTTAGGGGAAAACTCATCAAACAACTGAAAAGGAGCATTCTCAAGACCCACTTCTTCATACTATTATCTTGGGTTCTCCTAGGGGACTGATTCGTCTTTGTGAGGAGCTTGGATTATGTATCTCTTCTGATGACCTGCTCCCTTCCAAATCTCAGTCACTGGCCCCAAATAATAAATTTGACGATCTTCTCCAACCGGTCGTCCAGTCTCCATCATTTATTGTTCTTAAACCACCACATCTATCAACTTATTCTCCAGGCTACTACATTACTATTCACAAGCAGCTTTTATCGATACATATCATTTTCGTTTGGCTGTCTTAGGTTCTTGATGTTATTCACAACATTTTAATTCATATTTGTTAATTTTAAGCAGCTAAGCATACGTTTCAATTTCTAGATGATGCCTTAGCATCTTCCAATGAATCTTCCAAACTCAAGGAACATGTCTCTTTGCTTAATAACTACATAATCGACATCACAACTGCAAAGGATGATGTTGTAAATGAGAAAGAGAAGCTTTCCACTTCACTTGATAAAGAAAAATATTCCATAGTGAAGAAAGAAGTGATAGTCAAATTTTAAGTGATAAAGTGAAAGCTTTAGAAATGGAGCTTGAGGAGGCAGGTATGATGGAGTCCAAGCTTATAGAGAGGAATGGATTTTCAAAGAAGAAATTGCAAAACAAAAGAGTTCTCTTAAACAAATCAACTGGCATAATTAATGGCACGAAGCAATAGGTGTCTCACTTTGTTGATTCGATTCTTGATACCATTATCGAGAAATCCTATAAGATGGTACTTTTCATTTCATATGCCAATAACATCTAGTGATGCCCATATCTACACTTCACTTCCCTTCCCTTCCTCCAGCTTGGAATGAAAAGTTTAACAAGAAATTCAAAATTGTATTGGAGGAAATGCCGACATCTGGAACGGAATCCTCCAAGGAGGAAGAGATTGATGTCAAGAAACTATTGGCTTTTGTTGACCCCTAGGCAGATGAAGAGATAGAATTGGATGAGGAGAGGATGATGATGACAACAATAAGAATGGAAATGACCCCAATGATAATGGTCATCACGACGACGACAATGATAATGATTTATATGGTGGCAGCGAGGAAAAGGGTCTCCCAAGATCAGTATACATGAAGGATTGATTAAGAGGTGCTAATCCAGATTTGGCAGCAGATATTTTTGAAATTCCCGATTCTCGAAATGAAGGTTCTCACTAGAAGGACAATGCTCCTCAAAGCCACGAACTCAAAATGAAGGAACAAAATTCTTCGTCTTCGGTTCAACTCTCCCAAGAATGGATCTCTTTATTTAAAGGTCTTAGATTACCAAATAGCTCTCGGTTAACACATTGATTATTTTATTCAAGGGAAAAAATCATAATATCATTACGATGTTATGCTTGAAAGAAACAAATAGAAATAGATCGATTAAACAGAGTGTTGGATAGATAGTTGAAAGAGTACAATGAGTTGTTTGAGAAATACAAGAATATCACAACCAACGCCTCTAAATTAAGATTCTTCAAAGAGAGGCAAGTCGCTCCATGAATGAAGATAGCGGGCCTTCATCGGGAGAAACTCTTAGCAGAAAATGTAGAACTAATAACCCTCATTTGGATGTTGGGTGACGATAGGAGTGTATTGGAAGAATTTCTCTACAATGTTTACTCTAGGGGGATATTTATTGATTTTTCCTATTTAGGAGACAACTGTCTGGATTTGCTCAGATGCTTTCATCGCAGATACTTAGATGAACACGGGTCCAATCCTCATCCTGTAGCATATTGGAATCTCTCAGTGTTGCCTCTATTCCTCTTTCTTCTCGTTATCTTTCCCTCAAAAAAATTAGATATAATAAGAAGAGATTTATTTTCGAGTTTTATAAGAAATCAATCTTATGTGAATCCGATGATTGTATAATTGTAACCTGAGTAACCTATGAACTTTACCGTTTTAACTTTACTATTAACAGTCTAATTTTAATATGTCATATAGATTAAAGAAATCTCAAGCAATCCTGTTCCTATGGAATTTTTGAGTAAATATGTAATAACAAAGAAGGATTTTCAAGAAGAAGTCCTAATTCTTAAGACATCACAATTAGCGAGGCGCTACTTTCTTAGAGATCTAGAAGAAATTTACATGAGGTTTCCTCATTTTTGCTTCGATTTCTCGGCTGACGAAAAAGGTAAATTACTGAGGGAAATTTGGAATTATTACGCCAAAATGGTATGCGATCATGCTTGCTCTCCAGTCGGGGAATGAGACTAATATCGATTTCCTCCCATTAATACCCATAAAGGATTAAAGATTCTTTTGACTCCACTCTTACCCTATTTGTTGGGTCATTTGAAAAGGCCAAAACTGCTGTTTCAAATCTTTAATTAGCTAGTTGAATGTTCCGAAATGAAATTGTGATGTAATTCAGATTTCCTTGTTGTTTGTAAACATTTGTTATTTAATGAAAAACATACTTCTCTCATATAATTTTTTTTCTTTACTACTTTTTTTCAGGAAAAACAGTTGACCCTTGTATCTGTTGACATGAACATCCTTGCCTACATCAACTTTATCAAGGACAGGCTTAGGGCCGTGTTTGAGAAGAAATGCTCTTCATGAGGTACTTTAACTTTACAATTTCTTAATAATCCCGATGTACAGAACATGCATGATAGATATTACAAATTAAGGTCCATATTTAGAGGTAAATTTTGATTTAGAAAAACAAATTAAAGAAAAGGACAAGAGAATTCAAAGATTAAATAGGAAAATAGATGTTATTAGACAATCTAAGCTTTATTTTTAAAACACCGAGGCTGATGCTGAAATTGCTCGATTACATCAAAAGGTTTGGGCCTAGAAATGCATTTGCTAAAAAGCCAGGTGAACTATCAATCTCTTAAACTTATTGCAAGTGAAGGTGAATCTAGTCTTTTTGCTACAACTCATCAAGAAAGTTTTCCGCTCTTTTAAATCCTCCTTCAAGCTTTAATGAAATCGGTAAATGGAGTTAAATAGTTAGGTTTGAATGTATGCAATTTCCAAATGGACGGTGGAGAGATAAGGTTTCTCCTTATCCTATTGCTTATGAAAATAAGGTTGAAAGTTTTGAGCATGAAAAACACACATCTGATCAAGATATTAAGAAATTTAAAGGTAAGATTGACATTTTGAAGGGAGCGAATACAATTCTCGATCGTGCATTAAATATTCAGATTATGCTTATTGACGATTCAAACGTGATTCGACGAGAGGAGAGGAAGTTTGAACAACTCTTAAGTTTGGAAATTTGTCACATCACTGACTCATCACCAATTGCTGAAGATCTAAAGAAGTTAGCTCAAAGTTTTGACTTGTAGCTTGCAGATCTTGAATAGATACCTTTGTCGTCCAATTCTTGTACTTGTGACATTGTACATAATGTATTAGATTGTAAAAAAATTTGTAATTGAAAAAATTTCGCCTTTGGTGTAATATATGTAGCCCTGAATCAAATACTGGCTCTTGTTTGGAATTGCTTGACGATTAATGTCTTGCCTCTTTTATATTTTCGGCTTTTGATGTGTAGATCGATATTTTACTCGTGGAAAGAACTAAAGACCTTGTTAGCTGTGCTCTTTAGGACTTGATAAAAATCTGTCTTTCCATTAATAAGTATTTAGCGGCTTGTTTGGTAACAGGAATTCCCATTAAATGAATTTAAATCTAAATTGAGAGTTGATTAGCGATGTTCTTCAATCAGAAAATCCTTCTGATTTGAATAGAAGTCTAGAGAACCAATCTGATTATAGTATGGATAAAAGACTGGGAATTTTTTTGGTAATTAATAATAGATGACCCGAAAATCCATCTTGTAATAGTAATGAAAGACCATAACACCTTTCTAGCAATAGTAATTGGAGACTGGAACACCTATCCAGCGATAATAATAGAAGACTAGAACACCTTTACGATGATAATAATTGAAGATCAAAACACCTTTCTGGTGATAATAATAAAAAACCAGAAATCTTTATCTAGAAATAATAATATAAAACCATAAATCTTTATCTAGTAGTAATAATAATAGAAGTTTGGAAAGTTATCCGGTAAATTACTTCTGCCTTAGGGCACAAAGGGCTCATTTTTGATCGGTCTTCCTTTAGAAGATTATTTGGTGGTGTAATACCATCCTCCTTCTAGGAGGCACTTCGGACAGGCCGAAGGCTTAAGGTGTTATACCATCCTCTCTCTAGGAGGCACTTTGGACAAACCGAAGGCTTAAGTTGTTACAACGTCCTCCCTCTAGGAGGTGCTTCAGACAGGCCGAAGGTTTAAAGTGTTATACCGTCCTCCCTCTAGGAGGCGCTTCAGAGTTGAAGGCTTAAGGTGTTAATTTAGTCTTTGTAACTTTCCTTTATTTATGATTTTCTCTGTTTTTGTAGATATTATTATCCCATTTTTCCCATTTCTCTATTGTAGAAACAAAATTGTTTCAAACATTTGAATTATTTCCTTATCAATGGGATTCTTCCAAGTTTCCCTAATGAATTCTTTAAGAGACCCTAACTTAATCATTTTTTGAATTATTTCTACCAAAATACGACATTCATTAGTCTTATGTCCATTTACTTTGTGTTAAGAAAAATAATCTCCTCCCTATTAGGTTTAAGATGGCTCCTTGATTTATAGAAAGTCTACTTTTTGCCACGGTAAAAATGTGGATTTGTTTAAATCTACATGGTTGGATTAGGAAATTTCTCCTAGGCCTTCTTTCCCATTCTCATTCCTTTTTGGTCTCTTGTTAGGATGATTGGAGCCGAACTTTCTTTCCTTTTTTTTCTGTTGGGACCTCTTTTGGGAATGATACATCTTATCCATACAAACGAACTTGTTGGCCCGCAAATAGAAGTATTGTAAATTTTTACATTCATGAATATAAAGATATTTCCCCTATGGGGTTTGCACCATTAACCTGTCTCTATCGATCACATTTCTTGTTCTTAGTGCTTCTGTATTAAATCTCTTTAAATATTCGCTCAGTAATACCTCTGACTTTTGCTTGATATTAGCTAACACAAAAGAATCCGTAGTAGGGTCTTTGCATATAGAATTGTATTGAGAACTCATAAGAAAATTGGTCCCAAGAATATGGTCTTTTGCCAGTAATTCCTATACCGTTTGGAAACTAGCCCATGGAAAGTCATTGGGAAGAGCCTACAATGAGTTACCCTAGAAGCATCATACAGATCCTATCGACTTTTAAAAGCTAAAAGGTGATTATCTAGATCGGTAGTTCCATCATAATTTAGGGAAGAAAACTTGACGTGAGATGGAACCATACTTACCATTATTTCCACTGTAAAAGGAGTTTTTTGAGGACTATCATTATCTTCTAGGTCAAGAATCCCCTCTTTCTTAAGGGTAGGTATATCCTTCGTCATTTGATTGGGGATGCTCCTTTGGTAGATTTCATCACTATAGTAATTCCTCTCATTGGGCTTCTTTACCTTATATGGAATCGAGCTATCAGATTGCTCAAGGAACCTTCTTGTTAATTTTTCTTGATTTATCTTTCGATAGTCTACCTTAACCTTCTGCAAATGCATTTTTGGTTCCTTATCTTGGCTTTTCCTCTTTTCCAGTGGGTTCATAACAATTTTATCTTGGCTTTCATATAGTGAGATTTTGAGGTTTTTTTTAGGAAATTCCACTTCATCTCCTTCTTCCATAGGCATTATTATTTCACAAGGTTCTTGAGGTACAGCCTTCATATGGAGATCTTGTATAACTATTAATTGTTTTTTCAAATATTGAACCTTAGCTTCACTGTTCTTGAGCTTGGTTAAAGCAAAGGTTCTTCAACCTTTATATTTTCTAAATTGAAGTTTGGAACGATATTGTCTTCCAAAGTCATTTGTTGTGCAATATCTTCCTTAGTTCTTTCATTTTTCTTCACTTTCAAGAAGAATAAATAGAGAGGCCAAAGTTGATCCCTCCTTCTTGCGCTAAAAATGTTAATTAATTTCTTAACCCCCAAAGTGTAAGAAAAGTTGTCTTAGTTAAGGGAATGGTTACTAGGCTAAGTAGTATGTTCGACATTGAGCCGTAGTTCAATCACCCATTTAATGGGTGAAATTAATATAAGAACCAAATCGATATGACAACCATAATTCATAAGTCAAGTTGTCAAATTTGTTATTCAATAGTTCAACATTCAATCCCTTATGCATATAAAATTTGAGTGCTACAATCAACCAAAATTCCCAAATCCATTTAGAGTTTACAAAGTTCAAAACGTAAAAAGAGAAGTCAGAAACATTCGCCCCTCCTTCAACCCTCTAGGGTCGTATTTGTAGGGGTAGTTGAGCGATATTGCAGCTTTGGGCCTGCATGGCTGCTCTTCGGCCTCAACAGTGTCACATGACATTTTCTTCGATGTTTCACATTTAAGCTCTAATTTTGCTTCGGTAGTAAGAAAATGCATTGCTATGGTGCGATGAAGCTTTACCATTCTTCAGAACGTCGGCCTTAATAGATCTTGTGAATGTTGATAGCTTTTGGCATCATCAATCATACATACCAAGACGCTATTGATTGATTGCTGGCAGCATCGGTTGAAAGCGGCACTAAAGATTTACGACACTGGTAGCTTCTGCGGACATTGACGATGTTCACCATCAACATCGCATGTATAGCTTATGTAGTCATTAACCACATTTGCCACCATCATTGTAGAATAGTGGCTTTGATCGTCGACGACCTTAATGATGGGTGGTTCTACTTAGAGGACAACTCTAAGGAGCAGTGATATTGGTCTTGAAGCAACATCATGGAGATACAACATCATTATTTAACATCATAGATGAATCGCGGTATGGAATGGTGGCAACATCGATGACGACGTTATCAACTTCGAGCAGCATTGTCGGCGCAGCATTGACCATAGTCTTCTTTTGGAGACAATGGTGCAACGACATCACTGTGACGACCCGATATTTTCAACCATTCGACTCCACACATGCCAGACTTGAATTGCTCAAAATATCGAATTGTTAATTTAAATTTGGCAAAAACTCATCATATACAGTAAATAAATCAATCACAGAATCACAAACACAGAGTAATATAATAATAATGCAGCGGAATAGATAAATAATAGTTCATGAAGCTACTATATAAACATCAAAGTTAGAAATAATATACAACAGAATATCTCAAATACAACGAAGTCTCCAGTACGAACAGATGACTTCTCTGAACCAATCAACTGGAAAAGCTGAAAAATGAATCGATAGTTGGATCTCCAAACGAAGCTCCAAACTCCAAACGTGAGTCTCAAATGATGTATCACTCAGTCTGACCCGAGCGTAATGCAAAACACAAAACACTCGAGTCTGGATTAACATTCTTATATCAATAAATCCAACTCAAGTGAATATCAACTGAAATATAATTAACTTAGAGGATGTTTGGGATAACTATCCTTAAGGATCCATGGAACTATCTACAATGTAGAAATATAAGCTATCAACAACCAAACGTCATTACAACACCATGGCCCTTTCAAAATAATCTATTCCTCAAAACCAAAATGTCATTGCCATTTCAAATTTATATATTTCCAAATTATAGTACTTTCAAAACTAAATTGATAATTTCATATATATATATATATATATATATATCTTATTTTTGACTTTATTATTATTTAGTTTTGAATTATTCACTTAATAAATCCATTATCATTTAAATAACCTTAAACTACATTCAACTGAATATTTCCTTCGATATATTTAAAACTTGAAATATTCATTTAATCACTTTAAATCAAGAATCCAGTTATAAAAATCATATCTTAAAACCCTCAAATTCAATAAGTTTCAAATAGATTTAATTCAATGAAATTCTTAATTAAATACAATTTCAAATAAATTCAAATTTATCTTCCCAATCTTAACTTATTTGAATTATCAAAAAGTCTATTTTTGAAATATAAATTTTTAATAAACACTTAAACACATTATATATAAATTTAATCAATATTAATTAAATTAAAGCTTATTATTAAATCTATAAATAAAATATCATTTATATATAATATTTAAGAATCAATATTTATTAAAAACCATACGTTCCTTTCCAAAACCATAGAAATTATTTTCAACATATTTATATATAGACCACGACGTCTGTAAAATTTTTTCTATCCTACGGTCGAAAGGTATGTATATTTATCATTTCAATCCGCAATTTAAATATATATGGGTAGACACCATTACACCCGCAATCCCAAATTCAAATCAAATGAAAATCACTTGGGTCTATCATTTCAACCAATAACGAATTTCTTCTATTCTAAAGTCCTTTGGGGTATGTATCATTTCAACCCATAGTGAATTCTATACTGATAAGGAACTTGTAGAGCGATGATAGACACGATAATAATAATAACACACATATATCATAAACAACAACATAATATAAACAACAGGATATGGTATCATACCCCACAGTTGAACAGTTACAGATAATAGCATATACATAACAATTTAAATAACTACCGCAACATATTTCAACTGTCGTTTCAATTGAAATCAAATTTAATAAATATAGGAACGTTAATCGTGAGTGATGGCTCACATTCTGAGGCTGGAGGATAGACAAAGAAATGAGCTACGAATTCCAACAAGATGTTAGATGGACATGATTGGATGAAGAAAACAGGCATGGCGGACAAAGCTGATAAATTGAAGATCGACGAGAACAAATCAGAATCAGTTTTTGATATAACTGAAAATGGATATATTGTTATTGTATTATTTAAATCAATACTCCATTTAAAAATACATATTTAAATAACCAATCTATATAAATATTTTAATTAAAATCAAAACATATACTTTTTTCAGAACTTACATATATTTCCCTTATGCACAACATATATACTACTTTATAAATATTACAAACTAACATGTTATATTTTAAAATATTACAAACTATACATAAACTATAAATAACAAAACCTTATAAACAACTGTTGTATAATATACTTATATATTTACACACACGCACAAATGTATAACATATATATTAAAACGGATATGTATATATAACTTGTACATAAAATCAAAATATCCTCTTATATAAGAATAAATCAACATTTCAATATATTATATATTTAAAACTCTAAATGC
Organism: Allium cepa; assembly: GCA_030765085.1. Taxonomy (NCBI): domain Eukaryota; kingdom Viridiplantae; phylum Streptophyta; class Magnoliopsida; order Asparagales; family Amaryllidaceae; genus Allium; species Allium cepa. Next base: position 267,843,363 of record CM060932.1, read on the forward strand.
CCATTTTCAAGTATTTGAAAAATAAAATCTGACATCTTATATATAGAGTGTAACTAATATATATATTGCGTACGCTAATATATATATTGAAAATTATATATACTCAATACCAAAGAAAAACATTACCTTACTTATCTTTGAAATCCAAAGTAGATAACACAAATAGTTTATATCCACATTATTTATACATATTATAAACAGCCTTATATATAACAGCACATGCAAATAACTTTATAACTCTATCTTGAATATGAAAATAACTTATAAATATATAAATATATAACTTATATTTTAATAAAACAACACACAAATACAAATAGATATACACACGCAGCACGCATATACTAATACATATACGCACGCAACACACATAAAATAATACATATACACATGCAACACACGGAAAATAATACATATACACACGCATCACACATATAATAATACATATACACACGCAACACACATATAATAATATACATTCATTAGAAACATTTTATACAATATATATATTAATACCGCTTTATGAATAAACAAACATATATACCAATATAGATCGAAATATATATTAACATTTATCCACAGCAAAATATTGTAGGAAAGGAAAACTATATATATACATGAATTCATACCATACCTAAGCAAGAAGGCGGGCTTGTTAGTTGGCTGCTGAGCTCGGCCATGGTGAGTCGGTGCTATCAGCGAGGCTATAGGATGAATGGGGAAAGGCATGAGCGTCAAGGTGGTGTGGGCTCGGCTACTGCCATGGCTGAGGGACAGCGATGGCGGACGGAGGTGATTGGGAGGTGCTGCACGAACAGAGAAGGGACGAACTACAGGCGGAGTTGGGCGAGAAAATTGAGGGGATGTAAAGTTGTGGCATGGTGGAGGGGAGCTTCGGGTCGTGGCAAGGAAGGACGAGCAGCGGAGGTTGTGGGTTGGGAATTAGGCGCGTCGTAGTGTCGCTTTCAGGCGGGTCGGGTTGTGGTGGAGATGCGCTCGGGGGTGGTGGCTTCAATGCGGAGGTCGGGTGGATGTGAGGAGACAAGTAAGAGAGGCAGATCTAGAAATGTTGAGGAGGGTGAGAAACATGTGTGGTTAGAGCACAAGCAAAAGAAGAAGGATTGGCTTTTGGAATAGCAGCTTTATAAAAAGAATTTTTGAAGGAGACGTGTTTCTAAATGCAGCCGTTTTTACGAAATAAATTATATTACTTTATAACAGAAGAAATGAACTGACGAAAATGAATGTAAACATATATAAATTTATGCGTTTTGATTTTCAAAATGGTTATGGGATGGCAACAGTCACCCTAAGATTTAGTTGAGAAATTAAAGCAATTAGTTGCTGATTGGACAACACGTTTCAGATTTGAAATGTAAAGGAAAAAGTTAAATCACCGTTAAGGGTACCTTTACAACGAATAGTTTATCATTTCCGTTGCGTATCGGACCTCAATGTACAGAAATAAATATACTGCGCATATCAGCATGACGAGATGATCAAAAAGGTATACAAATCTCAGTGGTACATCATCCGATGAAAAGTCGATAATCGGTACCGAAAATAAGATAAATGGAGCAATAAAAATCCAAATTTGGAAAACGAAAGACGACAGAAGAGGTTTTAAAAATTTACTGTATAAAAATATTCAGGTTTTGAAAAACATTTATTATCATCAATTATTAACTAACTTAAATTTGAATAAAATTATACAATAAAATTCATTTTTATATTTTCTGATGAAAATTTACCATCTGCTATATTTAAATACAGGTAAATAGGCACAAGGAAGAAGTTGCAAAAAGATTTAGTCTCGGGGACAACAAGTTTTCTTTTTAGTCTGAAGGACACTTTTTAGTGTAAACCGAAAATGATAGTTACAACTATCATTCTGTGATTTACACTAAAAAGCGTCCTTCAGCCTAAAAAACAAACTTCTTGCCCCTAAAAGTAAAATTTTGTCTGACTTTTTCCTTGAGCCTAAAAACCTCATTTAAATATACGTATTCAAAATATTAAATTTTTATTTCAAAATTCAATTATTTTAAAAATTCACAAAAAATTTCAGTTAAATATGTGATTAAAACCAATTAAAATTTATGGGTCGTTACACTCTCCCCACTCAAAACTTTTCATCCCCGAAAAGGAACGAGGTAGGAGAACAGAAACAACCAGAAAAGTGGATAGATTGAAATACCAAATACAATAAATTAATCTAAAACTATATAAATTTAATTTTAAATTAATTAATATTCAATAATTTTGTTAAACCCATTTATTATATCCATAAATAGTCATTTATAAACTTTACAAATCAAAATATTTCCATTTATATTAAATAACACCTTTATAAACATATGAAAACTCTTTGAAAACAATTATTTACATCGTTAGTTATATTTTACAAAGAGGTTATTGAAACATTAAATCCAAAATTCATAAATTTATTAATGTTATCTAAAATACCTTTCAAATATTATTAATAAATCAGTAATCATTTATTTTAAATCTGTTTTATTTAATTAATAACCTCTAAAATATTTATAACACTCATAATTTACTATTAAACCATGTAGTATATTGTTTTATTTAACAAACAATATTAAACAAGGATATAGTCAATAAGGGAAAGAAGGTGGATTTGGAAAAACAGAATGTAGGTGAATAAATAAAGCTGAGCAGATAAGGTAGGTTCAAAAGAATAGTGTCGGGTACGAATAATTAATTCAAACCCTAAGAATTTCAATTTCAAGTATTAATAAAAAAATTCTTTGTTGGAAATACTTTTGTAATAAAATACTTTTATATCGAAACAAATTTTCCTTTCGAAAATACTTTTATAACTCGATGTTTAACAAGTTAATCCTCGTTCTTACAGACTCTGGCCATGCATTGATCAGGCGGAAAGCTAGAATTCTTCAAGTACTTAGTAGATCTGTTTCAACACGAGTGAAAATACTTGAAAATCCTTCAAGACCGATATGGAAAGTACAATCCAAACAAATCACCTGGATCGCAGATACACAATAGTTACGCCTGGATCCCCCAGAAAACATCCGTACCTTTAAGCAATCACTGCCTTGCGAATTACATGTAACCAAAACTGTGGACCGCATGATACATAACAATGGTTACGCCTGGATCCCTCAGGAAACATCCATACCCTTTAAGCAATCTTTGCCTTGCGGATTACGCTACCACAACAAAATTGTAGACCGCAGGATACATAACAATGGTTACGCTTAGATCTTCCAGGAAACATCCGTACCCTTTAAGCAATCTTTGCCTTGCGGATTACGCTACCCAAAAAACAACCATGGGTTACGCCATGGTAGGACACTCGAGTATCACATCTGTAAAACCAAAATTAGAGAGAATAATATCGATAGAATGAATCCACAATGTGGCGACAAAGCGGATATCAAGCAGAAGGCACTTTCCATATCTTTACTTCGAAAATATGTATGGTATAGTACCTTTTCAAATCACTTTCAAATATCATACTTATATAAAGTCCATTATATATATAAGATTCCATTTTCAAATCGAATACTTTCCAAAATCAAAAGTATATCAAATCACACTTAAATAGACTTCAATTATATAAGATTTCGCTTTTCAAATTGAGTACCTTTCCAAATCAATAGTTTTTGAATCAACTTCATACTTATACAAATCAACTTTATATAAGTTCGATAACTCCCAAATCAAAGTATTTTGTAAAATAAGGTTCTCAATTTCACTTCGTTTCAATATCAGTTCAGTTTTAGAATCATATACGATTTCACCAAATTATTTCTTCCAAATTTAATATCTTCAGTTTTAAAGTTTCCAAAATAATAGGTTTAGAAAAATAATCCTAGTTCCCAAATCAACATAGTTTAGGTCAAATGAATTCATTCCCAAAATCATCATATAAATACTGGGTTTTAAATTCCAATTTAATTCAAAACCAAATATTTTTCTCAAAATCAATTATACCCAAAAATGATTACCAACTTTAAACCTTTCCTTTAAAACCTTTAAACTATTTATTTTTATTCAAAAGATCCAATTTACCTATTGCAAATTATTTAAAATAAAATTTTATTCAAAACATTCCAAAACTAAATTCCATGTTAGTATAATTCAAAATAGTCTTATTTATTTACTTAACAAAGGTTTCAAATTTATTTAAGTCATATTACTTCATACTTTAAACATACAAATTAAAATTATATACTTTATCAAATAATTTATACTTTTTGAAATTACTTAGCTTTGAAAATTAAACTTTGATTTGGAAGTGTTCGATCATTCAAAATAGTCGGAGAAATCAAATTTCAAATCCAAGAGTTGGAAATCAGCAACATATCAATTTCAGTAGATAGGGTTAAATCTGAAACTCAAGGACTGAACACCGGGCTCACTTTAAATCGTTTCAAGTATATACATTTATCTTTCGAAAATACCAAATTATACTTTGGAATTTCAAATCAAAATTTGAAATCAAAATTTGTTTCACACAATCACTCGCATAGCAAAGCTCCTAGAGTGGCCTCTCTCTCACTCTGAAACTCGAAAATCAATGTCGATGATTCGTGCACTCATCACCGAAATTATTCTTCAACGACATAAGTGAGTTCGGGACTTCTATTTTCTTGAAAACTTCTTTAAATTTCTTTAAAATCATAAGAAATCATTTGAAGTCATTTGAAACATTTCTTATTCGGAAAATACCTTTAAATCATATTATTATATGTTTTCCAAAATCTGAAAACCAATTTCAAAACACCGGAATTCAATCTCACGAATTTCAAATTAAAACCCTTCAGTTATAAATTATTTTATATAAATCAATTTCTTATATAATTTTAAAATCCTTTTGAAACTTCAAATTCTCGTTTTTTTAAAAGGTATATAATCCTTATCGAAACATTTTCTCTTTTATATATAGAGTAAAATCATACTTATCAAAATAATAATTTCGATATATAAAACAATTCCAAAATACAAACAAACTCGATTTTTCAAATGATGATTCAAGAATGGATTTCAAAACAAAGATAGAGAATCAAAATAGAGAAAATCCATTCAAATAAAATTCTAATTCGAAGATAGGCTCAAACGAAGATAGATAATTAAATTACAAAATAGAGGATGGGTACTTATAAAAATCGCGGGCGACCTTAACCGAGTCAACCATGACTTCAGGAATATGATCGATGCGGGTAAATCGACATTCGATCGACAGAGATAGAATTCGACACAACAAGAGATAGCAGCACCTAAACCGAGGGTATCGAAATCTTCGATGAATCAATGCCCATTTGTAAAGGAGTTCTACCCCTTTACAAATCATTCAAAGTTTGGCGGAATCGCCTATTCTTATAGAAATCATCCGAAGTGGAGTTATGGGATACTTCAGAATCAAGAAACACGAATAGGTAGAGAAGATAATGGATTTTGGAACCACAATAAACGTTCCAAAGTCCAAAGGAAAACCAAATCAAAGAGGAAGAAATTCAAGCTCGAACGAAAGTGATTCTGCCAATAAATTTACTATTAATGAAATATAACACGTATATAACAACATAACAATTTTGTAGATAAGCTTACTCACACAGATTAGACAAACTTGATAGAATTTTCTTTTGTTCCTCTTCTAATTTAGTTGAATTGAAGATTCTCTTCATTAATTTGAATTAACATGATTCTGATTTGAATTATTATTCTTTTTCAATTTGATTTTATATTATTTTTGAGAAGCTTGATGTAGATTTGGAGAAAAAAATGTTGTTTTACCTTTAGGGTTGAGCAGCGGCTATAGAATGAAGACAAATGAGGTTAGGATGAATTAGGTTACATATCCTATTAATTTATCCAAAAAACGTAATCCTACTTAGCCAATAGGCTTTCGACCTAATTTTGCCTTAAAAAGCATTCTATGGTAAACTATCCATGTCTCTTTCATTTGATGCCTATTTTTAACGTTTTATGAATGAATTTAGGGTAGAGAAACTATGTGACACAATGGAAAAGTTAGATTTTCCAAAATAATTAATTCTTAAAATTACTTTCTTATGTATTTTATGTAAAAGTACAAAAATTCTCTTTTTATTAACCAATTTTTTATATTAAAAATCTGAGGTGTGACATTGAACTCATCGGGTCTTACTGGTGGTATGCAAAATATTCTCAGAGGAAAATCTCTCTTTTAGAGTGCAGTGATTTAAAAAATACATAAAATAGTCCTATTGATTAGGCTTATACGTGTGTTAACAAATAATAGACTCTAATATTTTGCATATTCTAGGTCCAAGAGATGTCGATGTCATCTAGGTTGGTAAGGCGGAATGCTCCTTTAGTTAGGGCAACAATCATCATGTAGGACCGTCTCAGTTTAGTCCAAGAACTGCATCGGCAATGTTCGTTTTGCTAGCGAGGATTAGGCACTTAACGAGGCACGTACTATCCTTTGCTTGACCCTAGAATTGTAGTGCTTCACAACTTTTATTTTATAGGACTCTTTTCGAAGCTCTTCTTCCATATTACACACATTTAGGGCTTTGTGACTTAGTCGCAGCAATTCCTCGTTCCACTCGGCATTATGGGTGAGGTGCTTCGGCAATAGGACATCCATCTTTAAGGGAAACATTTCTTCATACCCATAGGCTAATGAAAAGGTTGAATGTCCCCTCGATGTCTAGGCAGAGGTATATATGACCATAGGACGAGCGAGAGATCTTCTGCCCGGTTTCCTTTAACATTGGTTTAGCACTTTTTTATAGTTGATTTGACCATTTTCGCCTCTATATGTCGATTTTCTTAAGGGTGGGTAGAGGAGGTGAAACCATTCTTAACCCCTTTTCTTCCATAAAAATTTAGAATCCGAATGCTTTCAACTAGGTGCCATCATCAATGATAATCTTCATTTGAAGACTGAATTTTTAGACGATTGTTCTGGATGACAAAGTGGAGGACCTTGGGCACAGTAACCCTAGTTAGCAGTCCATCTTGACCCATTTGGATAAGTAGTCGTTGATGATTATGGCATCGTTGTATCCTCCCTTTATGCTTAGAAGCTTCTAGATCTGGAAGGTCTCCATGTGTTAAACAACCTTGGGGAGGTCATTAGGGTTAATAGGCTGGGGGAGCTTCGGGGACTATAGTGAACTATTGGTAGCAGTTGCACTTATTGATGTACTATGTTGGTTCTTTTTAACACATCATATTTTAAAGTGCCATAATATGCGATAACTAATAACTAGATTGGTTAAATAATAATTTTAAGACTAATTTTGACTAAAAAATAATTAAGGGGATGAAGGGAATTTGTGTAAAAATGGGTTAAGGAATTAATAAGATTAAGCTAGAAAATTACCTTTACGGATGACTTAGTTATATTTTCTAAGTTAAATTCAAAATCCTTTATAAATATCCTTGCTATGTTGAATGACTTCGTAAGTGTTTCAGGTTTTTAGACAAACACAACAAAGTCATCCATTCTAGCATCTGGGCCCCAAATTCATTCCAGGACTCATATAGTAGATGCACACAACCTCAATCTCATGACCATTGGAATAAACTATCCTAGAATTCCTTTGGTGTTTGGAGGAAGAAAAATCACTGCCTTGAACTCTATAAAAGGATCACCTGTAAACTTAATACGCGGTAGAATAAATATCTATGCCTGACAGTACGACTTACCATCATTAAGTCCATCAAATTCTTAATGCAACTATATTTTTCAAGGATTTGTGTGCTTGCAAAAAATGCTACACATTTTGATGCAACTTTTAGTCACTTTCTATGGATAGGTCCTTGCTCTAGTAAACCCACCACTATATCTTAAAAAAATATAGGTTCGAATGAAGCATGGTGGCTTGGGAATTATAGATCTAGTTTTATGGAATAGAGCAACAAACATTTTACATCTAAACAATCTTTTTGCCACTTCAGACTCCATTTGGAAGTAGTGACGTTCGAAGCATTACACAAGTGCTAAAGATTTTTGGTCAACAAAAGCAAAGTAGAACTCATGCTGGATATGGAGAAGTATCATTAAAACTAAGGATAAGGTAAAACACCTAATTAACTATCTATCTCCCTTAGTAGTAAAGCATCCTTTTGGAATTTCACTTGGATATCTCATGATTTTATGCTGAAAGTTCAACTAAGTTATAATAAGATGAGGCGAACTGGTATTCAATTGATAGCTATAATATCTAACTAATTCCATGGAGGTAGGTTTAGTTTGTCACACCACAGTAATCAAAGGATATGCAAATATGGAGGAAGATTAAAAATAACCCTAGAATTGGTGAAGTTGATAGCTTAGTTTAGTGATACTCAAGCAAAAAACATAGTTGAACTTTTATATAATGAAATTTCAACCTAAGTTCGTTTTTTTCTAACCAATGGAAAGCTCGAATGTGGGACAAGTCTGGCAATCAAAAACAAAATCATTTTATGTAGCATATGCCCAAAAATGTCTTGCTTACCCAGGATAAACTATGCTACTTGGGTTTCCTTACTACTTCATTATGTCGATGGTGTAAACAAGCGAAAAAAACAAATATCCACTCGTATTTAGAATGTGAGGAAACAAATATAATATGGGAAAGGATCTTGCAGACAGAAGGATTCATAATCCATCGTGAGACAACAAAGAAGAGTGGCACACCATTTTTCTAATAACCAGGGGGAATGATTATAATAGCATAACATTGCTTCTTTCATTTAGTGTAGCTCTTTTGGAGGTCTAGAGGGGGAAGAGTATTAGGTAGTCTGAAAAATTAAAAGGGGAAGCCTAAGGAAGTTGCATGGAATTGTTTGGTCCAAATCAACAGGAATTTTTTTTTCTTAGGGGATTAGCATGTTAGGAAGTAATGAAGAAAATGTACTTATTTCAAATGGCTTGAGTTTTGTATTTAAAAAAGCTATATACTTTTTTATGTAATATATGGTAAGGGTCCCATTAAAAACCTTGCTTAAATACCAAAAAAATAAGATTATGCTATAAAGGGATTGAAGCTCAAACCCAAACTATTAACCATTATTACCCTAAACGAATCATTCTCCTCAATGGCTCTCATTTACCAAAAAAAATAACAACTACAAAGCTAGGCCACCAAATAGAAGAAGGAAACGAGGGGAAATTAATCAAAGCAAAACTCAAGCTTTCATTTCAAAGAGAACAAATGATTATATCAAGCTTTTAACCTAAACAAGTAATATTAGCTTTCATATACAAATGTTTTTAGATTTGGATTTCATGTGTTTTTTGCTATTTTAAATGGTGATAATCATGTTTTGATGATAATATGTTATCCATGTATAAGTTTGGTTATTAAATGACATAGTTTATGATATGTTTAAAAGTAAAATATGAATTATCATCTCCAATTAGGTTTAAATATTTACATGATGTTTTGATATGTTTGAATTTCAAAAATTTTGGAAGTAGAAATAATTTTGTATCAATTTTCTAAAATTAAATTCAGTGGGTTTCAGCCATAAATTAATGTTTAAAAATCTTAAAATTAAACATTTAATCCAAATTATTATAGAAGGTAAAATAACGTGTTGTAGATTTTTTTTGAATCTTTGGGAATTTTCCTATGATTTTTAGAATTTATATGAATTAAATGGCAAGGTACAAAATATCCATAATTAATGGAAAAATTAAATAAGGGGATTAATTATGGAAGTAAATCATAGCTAGTTGTAGAGATTTATGCTAAAAGTTAAAAGTAACGAATGACAAATTGCTAAAAGTTAAAAGTAACGAATGACAAATTACATGTGTAAAGATTTAGTCAAATAGTAGCTACTTGATTAAGGAAAATATCAAAATTGTACTTTATAGATTTTCCTTCTCAGACATTTGATAGCTAGAAGTTACACAGCTTACATCTTTGATAGCTTAATTTAGAAGCTTGGCAACTTGATTAATTTTTAGCTAGAAGCTTAATAGATTACATCTTCGATTGCTTAATTTAGAAGCTTGAGAGCATACATCTACAATAGCTTAATTTAGAAGCTCAATAGATTCCATCTTTGATAGCTTAATTTAGAGGCTCTGTAGCTTAAATCTTAGGTACCTTAATTTAGAAGACCAATAGCTTACATCTTTGATAGCTTGATTTAGACATTACACAATTTAAATCGTTGATAAGTTTATTTAGAAGCTCAGTAGCTTACATCTTTAATAGCTAAAAGCTCGACAACTTACATCATCGACAGCTAGATAGCTTACATATATGATAGTCTAATTTTAGAAGCTCGATAGCTACATCATCGATAGCTTTTCCTTACATACTCGACAACATGGCATGTGAAAGCCTATTAGCAGCTCGATAGCTGCACATGCCATAGCTTAGGCATTTTGGGAACTACTTTCCATGATATGTAGTTAAAAAAAATTTGTATGAATTTGGGTGTGCAAAGCAATAAAGTTCATCATAAAATGTTAAAATAAAATATAATAGAGGATGATTGTGCAAGTCCTATTTGACAACCTATAGAGTTTGAACGTAATTTAGTTGGGAACGATGGTGTAAGGTCTGTGTAACAAACAATAATGTTTGAATGTAGCATTATTCAGGAACGATGGTGTAAGGCTTATGTGGAAAACTAAATGTTAAATAGTGACGTTGTTTTGGAACAATGATGTAAGGCCTATGCGACAACATATACATAAAAACATTACTTTATCTAAGAGCGACGGTGTAAGGCCAGAGTGGTAACTTAGAAGAGATGACCATAAAACATAGCTCATGATATGATGCTAAGTGTAAAGCACATTTATAGTTGAAATGTTATTTACATAATTATGTCCATGCTATGATTTTTATACGAATGTGATTATGTAATTAATGATTATAAATTAGCGAAGGGAAAACCCATTCTGCTTGGCTAAGTGGTCTTACTATATCTTTAGGGTGAAGTATTACTCATAATAAGCTTTATGTCTGACCCGTATTTTATTATTATTTTTTCCATGGACTCACGGATACTCATTCTAGTAGTATGAGTTTATGGGATTAGTCAGGCAGCATTTGAAAAATGAGTAAAATATCCTAAGATGAAGCAAGCCATGGTAGATAATAGATTCTATTTTAAATTGCACTACTATAAACCAGATTTTATAATTGGTTAAATGTGCATGCTAGCATCCTCATATGTCAGTAACAACACTATTATCTATGTTTTTATTATATTTACCACTATATAAGCATGATTTAGGAAATGAAAAAATAAAGGTAATTTTTATAACGGAAAATTGTTTAGCCGCTCTATATAGTTGAAGCTCTTGAAATAAAAACTGATCTAATTTTATCGATTGAAAATAACTCTAGTCATGACTACAACATTGTGGGCATTTCGAAATAGGGGATGTTACAATTTGGTACCAAAGCTTAGGCTAGGGGTCACTTACGTAAAATAAAGCTAAGTAGAAATCTAGGAAGAAAATAAACACTTTGGGGAAGGGTATTGCTATATATAACGTACTTCTATTTTTGACATAGATATATATATGGATATATTTATCCCTCTAGTATTTCTTTCAACTACTTTACTTTCATTTCTTACGAGCGCTTTCTTATGAAAAAGTAAGAATGGAGACAAGTGGATAATTAACACTAGTGGAGGAATGGAAAATTCTAGTAGGGAAACCACATACAAGCAAACAAATGAGCGAGGTAGGGAGCGAAAGCATAACCAGCCCCCGAATGTGGGCGTTCAAATGTCGACTTTGACAATTGGAAATGTGGATATGAATACACATTTTCAGCATTTTGTAGTGAACTTAATAGAATAGCTAGCTCAACAATAAGTACTACAGTGAACATGAAATGAACTTGAAGACCTGATGCAGATTGTCCAGGAGGTTTTTTCTATAATGAACTAGGATTTCTAAAGTCTAGGCGAGAAATGTTTGATGAAACAAAGAAGGCTTTATGAGAAGTGATTTTTTAAGTATGCGTGACTGGATTTGTGGATATACGGGATTTACTAATGACCATAAATTAAAGTCAGTACTAAGACAGCATAAATGTTTGGCCAGTAATTGGTAGGATATGGCGAGGACTGATGTTCTAGAGTAAGAAATAACTTTGGATAAGTTTAAGGAGGCATTTGAAGAGCAATTCATTCATGGATCAAAGATACCATCAATTTTTCAAGCATCTGTAGAACTAGAACAAGAGAGTATGACCATGCTGGAGTATAAGAAAATTTTATTTCTTTATCCTACTAGGTGACTGATCTGATTAGAACCCCAAGGAAGAAGGAGGAGAAGTTCATCATGCAGTTGCAGCCATGGTAAGGTGACCTGACTATGGCTCATTTAACACTTCCATTCAATGAAGTGGTAAACATACTGAGGTGTCATATGACATACCTCACTCCAAGACCTTAAAATAAATATTGATGATACTGCAGTCACCACCAGAATCATTTTTAAATAATAAAATTGCACTCAATATATATATAATCTAGGTAAAAAGCGTAGCTAAAATATTTACTTTACGCTAAATGTCTTAATATTCATTACATACATTCTTTCCAAATTAACCCCAAAGTCGTACCCATATAGGGGCTAAATTACAATAGAAAAATAATTTAATAGTGCATCAAGCTGAAATATGATGAAGCCATCCTGAACTCTTTAAACGGTGGAAATAAACTTTCCTTATTTACTAACAAAATTCCTGCTTGGCCTTGAGTGTTCGTCCTCCAGCTCCTAAGATAACTACTTAGACCCATAAACTAAACCTACTTAAACGAGTACTCGTAAGTTTATGGGGAAAATAACAACAAAAATATGGATTAGACATAAAACCTAGTGTATAAAATACCTTACCCAAAGCATGAAATATAGTGAGACCACTCTGTTATATACGAAACAGGTCTTCCTCTCACAAGTACGAACATAAAACATACATGCATCATTTACTTTAAATAGGTCAAATTTAGGCTATTCATAAAGCCCCTATATGATTCTAGTCTTGACCAATCTCTGATTGAACCCTAACTTTAAAACTATGCATGAAAACCTAACTATTAAAGGCACTTCCCCTACTGGTTCGGTTATCGAGCGCACCTAATGTATACTTGACTTCTAAAGTGCGCAGTCCATCCTAGCATGGTTCATCTTTCAAAACTCATTACCCTGAAATGCTCCCTTAGCATAGTTTGGTTTCACCTTAAGTTGAATCGCAAAGTACAACCCCAAGAAGTTAGTTTTTCTTTAATTTACACTACAAAGAATCAACTACATGCAGTTTCGTATTTTCCTTTAGTTTACACTACAAAGAATCAGTAGCTGTGGTTTCATCCTTCTTTAGTTTATAATGCAAAGATTAGCCACTTACCCTTTTTTCTTTAGCTTATTCCGCAAAGAATCAGCCACAAGCAGCTTGTCTTTCTTTTATTTATTTTAAAATGAGTCAACCATATGCACTTTCGTGAATGCACATCCCTATGAAATTTGAATACCTCTCCATACCTTGCTAAAGTTTGCATTTGAGTGAGCATCTCCACTCGGCTTCAATATCCCTTCTTGACTCATATTCTTGTGTAGGTTCTTATTTTACTTAGCCATCTTAAGCCCTCCAAGTTTACCTAATTGTTATATATTAGGTTTCAATTTCAAATTAACTATGGCATAATACAACCATGTCTTATTCGTATTATGCCGTAGTTTGCCTCACTCATATTGCAATGCAATACATCCTACCTTCTTCTGCATTTAGTCCATTATGTCTAGCTACACTTTAAGCTCAAGCGATGTATTGATCTTTGCGCAATACTCGATTGTACCTTTCGGCTTTCGGTGCAGTCCTTATCTACACCTTTCGACTTCAAACTTTTGCCAATGTTTCATCATTTTGTACAATGCTTTCCTATGCAATATTTTCCCAACTTGAAAGTTAATAATCTACTATGGAAATTCATTAACTTCAGCCCTTGGTAATTATTTTATTTTCTTAACGTTTTGCCACCACCTCGGCTCCTTATCAAACAAATTCTAATGCATCTATTACCAACATTTACACATGTTCCATAGTATACATTTAGACTCCCCTTTCCATTAGTGACAACGTCCTTTATTTATCTTTTTTGCATCTGTAAGAGATCTTGTCCTCTAATCATTTAACATTAATTTACCAAGTGTATATATAGTAGGTTTTAGTTCCCTATTTAATCACCTTCCCCGGCTTAGTTTTAATTTCGGTGATGTAAATTTTGGCTGGAAAATAACTATAAAGTAATAGAAAAATTCTGAATAATTACCTCAACTCATATTACTTATGTTCCCCATTTTATGTCATTTTCTCTTATATTCATTTGGTACTTTCTTCCAACATGTCACATCTAATGATATCGCCATGTGCAAATTCTCTAATTTAATTTCATTTCTAGAATAATGGTTAGAACAACATATTAAATTTCTTTAGCATTTTGCACCAGCTAGAGTAGGAAACAGATCTAAACACCCATGTTTAATTGGTTTCACCAAAATAATCATTAAAACATCATTTATCTCATTTAAACACTAACTCATATGAACACTACTATATCAATTCATGGTTGAATTCAAACATTATGAAAACGATATATGGTTTTGTATTACTCTCCTAGATATTTGAATAATCTTGTTTCAATCTTCTAATTTCCTTCTAGCTTGAGTTTTCATCTTCTTATTTTCTCTTTTAAAGTCTCCACCGTTAATGTGCTTCTCAAGATTTAATTTATATTTGAGAAGTATGAAAAGAAGAAATGTGGTAAAGGTTATGTTTATTGTCACATGATAATTTAGGCCTTCGCCCTCATAACCTTTTTTGCCTGTTGGTTCATTGCCTTATTTCTTATTTAATTTCTATAACTATACCAATTTTATTTATCATTTATATAATTAATTCTTTAGTTGATTAATATTAATTTTCGATTGTTACATGCTTCACCCTTAAAGGAATTTTGCCCTCTAAATTTAATCAAGATACGGTAGTGATCGCCAATCTATAAATTGTCTGTGATAGCATACCCACATAAGTTCCCTTCCCATGTTTCATAACAAAAACATACTTGTACATCTACTAATATAAAACAATCAACAATAATACTCATATATATATATATATATGTATGTATGTAAATTATTTACAACGATACATAGTCAACCCACATGCTAAATCGAAACAAACCCTAGGTAAGTCCTCATGATTTTATCCTCTATTTCCCATATACAGCCCTCCCAGTCCTCACTCCATTGGACATATACTAGCTTCACTACTTCATTCCGAAATCGCTTCTCATTTTGGTTTACTTTTCGAACCAGTTTCCCTACGTAGGTCTTGTTCAGTTCTATGAGCAAGTCATATATTTCTCTTAAACTTATTACTGCTTTTGGGTACCTAATACACTTCCTCAAATGTGATATATGAAACACATTATGGAACCCTGCAAAAGCTCTTGGTGGCTCCACTCTGTATGCTTTCTTTCCAACCTTCTCTATAATCGAAAACGTACCAACATATCTAGGCACTAGCTTCCCAGCCTTCCCAAAGTGCATCACAACTTGCACTGGTGAAACCTTCACAAAGACATGGTCTCCTACTACGAACTCGAATTTGTTTCTCCTTTTGTCCCCATAACTCTTTTGCTTATACTGCGCTGCTTTTATTCTAGTCCAAATTAACTCTACTTTCTCAGTAGCATCCCTCTCCACATCTGGCCCTAATATAAGCCAGTCCATCATCTTTAATCAACATGCTGGTGACTAACACGACCTCCCATATGATACTTCAAATGGCGTCTTCCCTAGAATAAAGGTAAAGCCTATGAATACAAACATGTTGGGGTTACACAAACATGTACACCTATTTAACTCAATCTCTAAATTACTACAACTCAATATGATAATGGCATATCCCGCTGTCGAATATGGAAGTGACTAAATGGGTAAACCCTAACCTTAATATATCAACCAAGTCTTTAGCTATGAACAAATATGTAGCATTGATATCAAACAGTACTCTAACTGAAATACCAAAAATCAATAATATTCTTGCATTTCTTCGAAGTAGACAGATCTCCCTTTGGACATTCCAAAGCATGAACATGCACTTTGTGTTAGTATCAAAGGTATTGGTTTTGTTGATAACAACTGCAGGACATTATATAAAATATAGATATTAATGTTATATCAAGATATATACATATATATATAGTATACAGTGCAAGATATTAGACAAGAGTTGATTAAGAAAACTGTACAATATAAAGTGTAGATTCAAGATGACGATAATTGAAGACTCATGAGTATTGAAGAGTTCAAGATTTCAAGATATTCCAGATAAGTTATAGGGTCGTAAAATTTATGTTAAAACCTTTATAGCACTTTCTCAACCTCTCTCGCTTTCTCTAATTTTTTTAAATTGTTTTTCAAATATCCTGGTTTTAAATTAATCTTTTCAAAATATTTTCCAAAACAATTTTCAATATCTTATACTTATAAAGATATTATTTTTGTGTTTTTAAATTTATATATATAATAATAAAAATTTATGCATTAATATGTTATAATTATATTGATTTATATATTATTGAATACACTTATTATATCTTTCAAAATTATTTTATAAAGTTTTATTAATTTATATTTTGATTAAAATGTGTATAAATTATATTTAAATGATTCTACAAAGTACATTATTTTACAAAGCAATAGATTTTCATAATAATATTTTTAAAGTGTTTTCCAAAATACAAAAGGATATATGGACATATCCCATCCATGTATGTCGACAAAGTGGCCATACTTTTCAAATTCAAATTTGAATGGAAGTTTCTTTTCATCGTATCTCTTGGCAAAGGGACATGACCACTGTTTCCCTATATATACTAGACTTCCAAATGAATTTTTAATAACTACTTTCTTATTTTGCTCTCCTCTTGCTCTCCACTCTTCACTCTTTTTATTTCTAAATCAATTTTTACCAGAACTTTGTCGAAATTCAACCAGAATCAAATTCAGTCATTATTAGTTTGATTCTCCTTCATCAACTCTTCGGTTTCTCTCATCTCTCTCACTCAAACCAAGATCAAAGTACTATTCAAGAGTTATAGGATCAACTATAATCAAGATTGAAGATCTGAGTCTGTAAACCCTATTAATTCGTACTCTTATACTTTATGGTGTGCTTGGTTTCCCTGAAATCCAAGTGGGTGTGATTGTAGCCCATAAAATCAATTGGGTGTGCTTAGTAACCCATAAATTTAGTGGGTGTGCTTGTAGCCCATAAATCAAGTGACTCTACCCAAAGGTTGGGATTCTGGAGTGTGTGTCTCATAGCCTTGAAATCGAGATTGTATTTACATTTACTAGTTGGAAAAGAAATCCGTGCAAAAAATTGTATGGGACTGGATGTAGGGTAACTCCGAACCAGTATAAAATCATAGTGTGTTCTTTCATTTTTACTTTTACAACATTTACTTTTGTTTGTTCTTTGATTCTATAATTGTTTCTGTGATTGTTAATTGCATCTTTCTAAGTAGAATCTTAAAGTATTTGAATAATATTCATATAATCAATTAAATACCATTCACCCCCCTCTAGTGTTAAGTTAGTCTTAAGATTCCTATTTCACCGACTCACATTTGGTATCGAAGCATTGGTTTATAAAGTATTGATTATCTAGTTTTTGAAAAAGTTTAAATGACTACCAACATTGGTAATAGTACTATTAATAACACTATTAATACACTTGTTAGTAACTAATTTATTGAAGGACAATCTACTGCTAGACCTTCACCTTTTAATGGCTGTAATTACACATATTAGTCATGTAGAATGAAAATTTATTTATAGTTAATTGGTTTAAACACTTTAAATATCACACAAACTAAGTAAACTGAACCTGAGACTACTTTTGCACAGTGGATTGCTGACCAAAATATAGTTTCACAAAGTAATTCTAAGGCTACAAATATTATTTTTTTTTACTAGGTAGAAATGAATTTAAAAGAGTATCTATATGTAAGTCCATATTGGAAATTTGGAGAACTTGGTAAGTTACACATGAACGCACAAGTAACGTAAAACAGACTAAAATTTCCATGTTAACAAACCAGTTTCAATTATTCAAAATGAGTCCATATCTGATGTGTATAGTAAATTCCAAGACATAGTACACTCACTTATCACACTGGGTAAAAGTTTTCTAAGGAGGATCAAGTTAGAAAAATCATCAATTCACTTACTTTTTAACCATATCAAAAGAATCCTGCAATCGAAGAGGATGATGACATTAGCGCTCTAACAATTGAAGAGTTAATTGGCAATTTAATGTCTTTTAAAGCATAAATGCAGGGCAGAAGAGAAAGCAAAGCAGTAGAGCAGAAATCTATAGATTTTCGTACAATGACGGATTATCTAGATTCAGACAACGATGAATATAAAGAAATTGCTTTCATGACAAGGAATTTTAGAGAATTTCTAAAACATAGGAAGATGATCAATTTCAAAAGAAACGACAACAAAAATCTAGGAAGCGGAAGCGGAAATGGAAATAACATTAGATGTTATAACTGCAATGGCCTTGGTTATTTAAAACGAGACTTTCCACACCCGATAAAATGAAAACTACCCCAAACACTGATTCATCTAGAAAATGGAGAAGAGCTTACACTAGAACATTATACAATTCAAACACATCCTCAAGTGATAATGAACCGGATACAAAAATTGATAACATGTGCTTTGTAGCGATACATAATTTAAAACAAAATGGATCAGAAAAAGGTACGCTTTTAATACATTAAAAGTTTTAATTTCTTAAATGTATTCTTCTTTGGTTGCTTTGTTGGTTGTTGGGCATATCCTATAGATTAATAATAATATTCTTTAAATATTATGTGATTATATTTCAAATTTAAATATTACATATATATTAATAATATAATTACATAAAATATATTTAAAATAATTTTTCGACAATAAAATAACTATAGATAGATATACATATATAATAAAATTATTTTATAAAGTTTTATTAAGTTATATTTTGATTAAAATGCATATGAACTATAATTAAATAAATGATTCTACAAAGTATCAAATTATTTTACAAAGCAATAGATTTTCAAAATAATATTTTAAGTGTTTTACAAAGTACAAAGGGATATATCGACATATCATGTCCATGTATGTCTACATAGTGGTCGTACTTTTCAACATTCAAATTCAAATGAAAGTATCTTCTCTTCCCTAATGAACATGACCGTTGTTTCCCTATATATACCAGACTTCCAAATGAATTTTTAATAACTACTTTCTTATTCTTCTCTCCTCTTTCCACTCTTTTGATTTCTAAATTAATTTTTACCCAAACTCTGCTAGAATTCAACCAGAATCAAATTCAATCATTACAAGTTTGATTCTCCCTGATTTCTCTCATCTCTATCACTCAAACCAAGATGAAAGTGCTATTCAAGAGTATTAGGGTCAACTGTAATCAAGATTAAAGATCTGAGTATGTAAACTCTATCAAATCATACTCTTATACTTTATAGTGTACTTGGTATCCCTGAAATCCAAGTGGGTGTGACTGTAGCCTGTAAAATCAATCAAGTGCGCTTAGTAGCCTATAAATCTAATGGGTGTGCTTGTAGCCCAAAAATCAAGTGACTCTACCCAGAGGGTGGCATTCTGGAGGATGTGTCTCATAGCCTTGAAATCGAGATGAATTTGCATTTAATAGTTGAAAAGAAATCCATACAAGGAATTGCGCAGGACTGGATATAGGGTAACTTCGTACTAGTATAAAATCTTAGTGTGTTCTTTACTTTTTTTACTTTTAATACATTTACTTTTATCTGTATTTTGATTTTGTGATTATTAATTATATTATTCCATGTAGAATCCTAAAGCATTTGAAAAATATTCATATAATCAATTAACTATTCACCCCCTCTATTGTTAATTTAGCCTTAAGATCCCTATTCCACTGACTCACACTTTGATCTCTAGACAATCCTTCGTTAGATGTCCCATATTATCACACTTGTAGCTCTTTACCC
Source organism: Allium cepa (assembly GCA_030765085.1). Classification (NCBI taxonomy): domain Eukaryota; kingdom Viridiplantae; phylum Streptophyta; class Magnoliopsida; order Asparagales; family Amaryllidaceae; genus Allium; species Allium cepa. The sequence goes on from CM060932.1 coordinate 267,863,433, forward strand.
TTTTAAGATTCTTTGATGATGGACACTGTCTTATAGTGTCCCATCTGCCCATAATTAAAATAAGCTACCTTAGCAATAATAACTTCTCCACCCTTTCCCTTCAGTGCACCCTTCTTTACTTTGGTATATGAGGTAAACCTTTTCTTCTGCACTGCCTTAGGTCTCATCTCTACTCTCATGTATTCTTAATACATCCCGTCATACCGTCGGGTCATATACCCTTGATTTCAAAAGGTGATGCCAAGTGCACCATCACCTTGTAATCAAGAACCAACTTCAAACGACTAATGAACATCTTATTTTTCTTCAGTGGGATATTAATGATCTCCTTACTATACTTCGCCAAAGATTTAAACTCTTGGATGTACCCTTCTGCCATAAGGCCACTCTGCTTCAAGTCTATAAATTCCTACATTAGCACACTTCATTGAGTCTTGAGTTTGAATCGAGTCTTGAACTTCTCTATGAACTGCACCTAGGTAATTTCCCCCTCAGGTGCCTCAGTAATTAAAGTTACCTACCAATCCAAAGCATCTTTATGCGGCTGTCTCGATGCCAACCTTCTCCGTTGCACATCGTTCATTCCTAAGTCTTCGAATATGTGCTCATAAGCCCTTAACCAATTCAGTGCCTCAACTTTAGGCTCCTTTCCTGTGAACATCATTCATCCTTAGTCTTGATAGTCTTGGTTGATTTTTGAGAAATGTTCTGATACTACAGCATGCCTTGGCTCCATAGCCTTTGACATATTCTCCCCTATTATTTGTATCATAAGCTACTTAAACAACATTCACATTCATGCTTGCAACATTAGCTAGCAGCGTAGCTTCAGTACAACCACCCATGGCCTTTCACCTTCATTACTCTCATTGATCTGGGTACTTTCAGTCTCCCTCCTTGCATTTGTCCTCCTATCTTACTTGTCTACCCTTCATTTCTTTCTTTCTTTTTCTCTTAAGAAAAACTTCATTTGAAACAAAAACAAATAGAGTGAAACAATGACATAAGGGTAGGTACATCTTCCTATGTATCAATATAGCAAAATACAAGTACGTTATACACATACACACACACAGTTATATATATATATATATATATATATATATATATATTAGCACATACCCTTCCCAGATGATGATGCCATCCCAAACTTTTAGACTTTAGAAATGAACATTCTTTTTTTTCTAACGAATCCTCCTACTTCATCTTCGATCTTTGTCTTTTGGCTCCTAAGATAACCCGCTAAGGCCATAAACTCAACCTACTCAAACGAGTACCCATGAGTTTATGGGGAAACAATAATGAAAACATGGGTCTGACATAAAGCCCTGTGTGAGCAATACCTTACCAAAAGCATGATATATAGTGAGACCACCCAACCATATACAGAACGTTCTTCCCCTTACCAGCATAAACATAAAACTTACGTGCATCATTTGCTATACATAGGTTTAATTTTGGCTAACTCTGAAATTACTATATGATTAATGTCTCGGCCTACCCTTGAATGAACCGTCCTATTAAAATTACGCATGAAACCTAACTACAAAAGATATTACCCCTGTTAGTTCAATTGTCAAGCGCACCGAACTTATATTTTACTTCCGTAATGTCTAGTCCATCTTGGCGCAGTTTAGCTTTCAAAAGTCATTACCCAAAAATATTTCCCCTAGAATAATCCGGTTTCACCTTAATTTCAACTGCAAGGTACAATCCTAAGCAGTTTATCTTTCACTAATTTATATTGGAAAGAATCAGCCACATGTGGTTTTGTTTTTTGTCTTTTATTTACATTGCAAAGAATTGGCAACATGCAGTTTCATCTTTCTTTAGTTTATACTTCAAAGAATCAGCCATATATAGTTTTGTGCTTCTACATTTTATTCTACAAAGAATCATCTATATGCATTTTTTCTTTCTTTAGTTTAGTTTGAAAAGAATAAACCATACGTAGTTCTGAGAGTGTACAACCCACTTGGACGTCACACGTACCTTTAGAAGTTGAACGTCTCTCCTCACCTTCCTATGGTGTGCATTCAAGTGGGCATCCCCACTTGACATAAATAGCCCTTTTAAACCTACATTCTTGTGTAGTTCTTCTTTTATTTATCATCTTGAGCCCCTCGAGCTTTACCTAATCTCATATATTAGGTTTCGATTCCAAATTCATTTCAGTGTAGTGCAACTCTGCCCTCGTTGTACTGCAGTGCAGTTTTCCTCGCTCACGTTATAACATAGTACATCCCACCTTTTTTAAGCCCTAAACCATTATATCTATTTATAATTTCAGCTCAAACGACATGATAATCTTGGCATAGTTCCATACTATGCCTCTTAGCTTTTGGCATAGTTCGTACCAACATCTTTTGACTTTAAACTTGTGCCAACGTCTCGTCTTCTAAAGCAGCACTTCCCTACATATGTTGACCCTCCCAATAAGATAATATGCTCCTTTAGAAATTCACTACCTATAACCTTGGGTACTTAGATTATTTAATTAACATTATGCCACCACCTCAGCTCCATATCAAATAAAGTCCGATGTGCCAGTTACCAACCTTTACATGTGTTGCCATATGATACGTTCGGACTTCACTTTCTATTAGTGGTAGTGTGCTTTATTTATCTTTTCTACATTTTAAAGGGATATTGTCCCCTAGCCATTTAATATTAATTTCACCCTATGTATATATAATATTATGTTTTGATTCCTTGTTTAGTCACTCCAGCCAACACAATTTTAACTTCAATGATGGTAAATTTTGGCTAGATGGTTCTTGTAAATTCATAGAAAAATCCCGAGTAAATGCCTTAACACGTTTTTTCTTCCAAATTTTAAAATCATTTTCTTCTATATATTCACTTGGTGGTTTCCTTCAAGATTTCATAACTAATGATTTTGACATGTAAAAATTTTGTTATTTAAAACCCATTTCTAAAATTATGGTTATAACATCATGTTCAATTTCCATAGCATTTCATAATCATTAGATTAAGGAAACACATCTAAACACCCCATGTTTACTTGTTTCCTCAAAACATTCATTAAAACATCATTTGCCCCATTTAAACACTAACTCTTATGAACACCACCTTTTAAGCCATAATTGAATTTTGTAGGCAAAACAAAGCATTATTATTTTGCATGGGCAAGCCAGATTATAGTGGTCATAACACTTACAACAACCAAGGCAGATGCGAAGCAAAATCACCTCAACAACTACAAGTAAGAAAGTATAGGCAGGTTTGAGGCATAGATGCTTCTGCAATAATATGGACACTAAAGTCCAAACTATAAAACTATGAAAATAATTATCCCATTGCGTAGAGAAGGAATCAGTGTCGTTTGCAAATGATTCTGTTACAATTACGTTGACACACTCCCTAAACAAATTGGTAATGCTAGAGTCATAATCCAATGACTCCTTACGAGAAATGAATCTCCTATCCCATATTTCGTCTTGAAGAATCTCACAGTTAAATCCTTTATAATTCTCTTCAATAGTAAATGATAGATTATCACTAGATGTGATAAAATAAAGATCTATGTTCACCTTCAATCGTAGTAACATACTTAAAATATGTACCAATTGTAGGAGAGTGACGGAACTACGTTACATCATGAACCCAAGTCTTCTCTTCGAAATTCCAAGCAACCACATCAGATATAGAGCTTGAATAAAAGCTAGTATCAACAGGTTGAATGTAAGGGTCAGTGCCTATAATAGAATGAAGGGACACATGTTTAGGAGCCCAAACACATTTCTTAACCTTAGGAAGCAGAATCTTCTATGGAGCTGGTAGATTATAGTTAAGATTCTTTATATCAGGTAATAGAGAGGTACTAGGAGCTTGCATGCCACCACTAAATGATCGAAAGAATGACAATTAGAGCATATGGGGGTTTCCATTTATAGGCAACATTCACCCTTGCAACCTACCTAATAGCGGTTCAACTAGAAGAACAGAAGGCAACAACCAGGTAGGTTTAACTTTAATCAAGGCTCTCGCATAACCAAATTCGAACATCAAGAAAATGATATATTGGATTAGTAGTACTCACCAATATCTCTGAATAATCTTGTTTAGATCTTCTTATTTCCTTCTATCTTGCATTTTCTTCTTCTTCTCCTTACTTGCTTTTTTAAGCCTCCCCCATTAATGTGCTTGTCAAGCTTTTATTTTATTTTGAGTCATAAAAAAAGAAATGTGGTAAGGGTTATGTTTCTTACCCACAATAATTTGGATCTTGGCCCTCATAACCTTTTTCCCATGTTTGTTCATTGCCCTTCTTCTTATTTAATTTCTGTAACTATACCCATTTTATTTCTCATTTTAATTATTATTTTTATTTATCTATTTATTAATTTTGGGTTGTTGCAAGTTATGTGCTCATGTAAACAAAAAGGAGGAATGTGGTGGCTAAAAGACCAAATGGATAAGAAGAAGAAGTTCTCCCCATATTAGAAGGGTAAGAAGGAAAAATAGAAAAAGTAAAAGGCTCGAGAGGGGGAGTCTATCACCGAGGTTACTTGTTATAACTATAGATAGAGGGAGAATTATGCATATAAGTGCCCAAAACCAACTGGGTGGCTAAGGTTAAGTAATTTAATTATGACAAACCAAGTGGTAAGAAGAAGGATTAGCCAGATTAAGGACAAGTGAAAGTGTATTCTTTGGAAGGGCCTATGGCTGGATCCTCTACTGAGGAAAATGGGAAGCATGTTGTGCTTGAAGATATGATTTTGATTTCCAATATTTTTGTTCGAGTTTTATTGGATACTTGTACTACGTACTATTTATTTTTGAAAGAATTAGTTGATAGATTAGTGTTAGGTACTACCTATTAGTTACGTCTTTACGTGTGGCTGTTCCCATATAGTGGGTATGCCACTCTTGGATTAAGGTGCACCATCGTAGAGTTTGTTCTGTATGGATGTTTTTTCCCCTTACTTCAAATACTTGTTTGACTTTTTAGGGTATGGGGTTATTATATGAATGGATTGGCAAGAACGTAATGATGTTGGACTCTATCGACAAAGTTGTTACTTTACAAAACCTAAGAGGTGGTGAAAGTGTTAAGATACCATTATATATGATAAAGGAAAAGTCTAGGGCTTCGTTGTATATGAAAAAGGCTATAGAGGATGAGATTAATAGAGTGCTAGTAGTTTGAAAAGCGCAGATATTATGAACTAGTGATAGGAATACGGCTTAGAATGGCAATTGAATTCTGAATAATCTTGATATTAGGGGCACAACCTATTAGTTGGCTACCTAGCAGAATGCCACCAAAGGAGATGAAGGAGTTAAGAAGCAACAAGTAGAGCCGGAGAATAAAAGTTTCATTAGATCGAGTAGTTCACTATAGGGAGCATCTATTGTATATGTAAAGATGTCAATGGATTACTTCAAATGCATATTAAGTATCGAAAGTTGAATGATTTGACGGTGAAGAATCATTATCCATTGCCTAGGATAGATGACTTGTTTAACTAGTTGAGTGTAGCTAAGGTATTCTTGTTGCTAGATATATCAATAGGATTTCACCAACTGAGGGTAACAGAAGATAGTGTTCTAATGACCCATTTAGAACTGGATACAGTTCATATAAGTGGTTAATCATCCCCTTTGGAATGACCAATACTATGTGTTATTTAAAGATTTTATGAAATAGTTCCTTTATGATTAGCTGGATAGATTTTTGTTGGTCTCCATTGAAGAAATTTTGGCATATTCTATAAGTGAAAGAGATTATGATGTCCATCTCAGAACAGTGTTAGAGAACTCGAGACGACAAAAATTGAAGGTGAAGTTTTCGAAGTGCCATTTGTGGAAACGAGAAGTTAAGTTTCTATGTTAAGTTGTTTTGAAATGGATTGGCAGTGGTTCCATCAAAGATAGAGGCTATAAATGATGGGAAGAGGCCAGAAACGATAATGGAGATGTGAAGTTTCTTGAGATTAACAGGTTATTATCGTAGATTTATTAGGAATCTTGTAACGACCCGAAATTTTCTAACCCGAAAATTCCAGATAGTTTTGAAAAAGAAGAAAGAGATAGAAGAAGAAGAACAGAAACACCAAACATCTCACGATCGCAGCAGATAAAATATAATAATAAATAATAATAGCTTACAAAAGAATACTATATCTGTTGATTACATTTCAATACATCAGAGTTTCACATATATTCAAATGCTGGTCATACACAATCAATTTATCACAGAATTACAATAATATAATTACAGCGGAAATATTCTAAGCGATATTGCCATCCTGCTCGCCTCCTGAGCTCCAGAACGAACCTACATGAAAATCTGTAATACTTGGTCTGAGCCGAGCATTACACCAAAGTAACACCCGGGTCAGGCTGGAACCCGGCGTGAGTAAACCAAACTAATATGGAATACCAAAGCAATTAACTTATATAAAACCCGGGGTAACTCAAACCAGTTTATCCCATTTCACAATTTGCTATAGACAACACTTACTTCACATATCAATTTCTAAGTACCAACTTAGATAAAATAATCCATTTCACAAATCAATTTATAAAAATTCGAAGTAGTTTCGGGTATTTCCTAATACCCGACCCCGGCCTCTTCGAAACTCATGTTATCCCGTCCCAAATTATTCAAATGAAATACACAACATTTTATAACAGAGATATCAACTCATTCAAAACATCCAATACCATTCAATTTTTCATAACAAAGCTTAATCACATACAAATCAATTCAATTGATTCTAATTGAATTTCAAACCTCAATCACTTAGATTCTTTTATCAATTAATTCCAAAATCAATTAATCAATCGACCATTCCATATTCATTCATCTTAATTAATCACCCTGGATTAATTATCTTTCAATTTCATTCAAGTAATTATCCTTGATTAGTTTCACGATATTAATTACTCTTAACCAAAATCAATAAGAAATCTTAATTACTTCATCAATTTATTAAATATATTAATTACATTAATTCTTAATTACTTTTCTTACTTAATTTCTGATAAGTCACTTATTATGGATAAATTAGTCCTAATTAATCCAGTCTTTAATTACATCACTTATTATATAAATTATTGATTTCTAATTATATTTCAATTTATCTTAATCTGAATTAATTATATTAATTAAACCACAGTATTAACCATACTTGATTTATCTCCACCGGAAATTATCTACCTTTTTATTTACTTCATTAAATAGATTAATTGTCCTTAATTAATTATCTTAATTTATCTCTTGATTAATTACACAAAGTAATTATATTTTATTAATTGCGTTAAGTAATTACCTATTAAACCACCCAATTAATTTAAATTTAATTAATTAACTCAAATTATTAATTAATTTAATTAATCAATTATCCATTTAAATTGTCCTACCTATCTAATGAATCACTAATTCATTAAATCCTTATCAATTTTAAAATAAACCATTTCCTTATTTATGATTTAAGTTTAAATAATTTAAAATCCAAATGCTTCGAGTCAATCAACCCTTAAGTCGAAAACCAACCAAAACAAAAATCACCGAATCATCAGTGCACATCCAAACAATTCAATCACTCATCCAATTATATAAATTTAACCATTTTAAATTTAAATAAAGGCCCAACAAAGTGATACTTCCTCACCTTCGATTTTTGGCTTTGAAATCCCCTTCAATCCCGACTATTTTCTTCACACTAAATGGACCTTGTAAAGACATTAGGTGATTATTAACACTTGAATTATCCAAAAAAATCATTTCCCCTAAATAAATTTTATTAACCCAAAAATTCATTCAAACCAATTTTGTTTTCCTTTAATAAATAAATTTTAGGTTCCAAAATTTCGAACAAATATACTATCTTAAAATTAAACTAGTAAATAAATAAAATATTTATGTGTAAATATATTTATCTTATTTTCAAAAATAAATTATATAGGTTTAAAAACCCTCTTTTTTTCCAGTAAATGTCAAATCTGTGTTATATATATATTTCACTGTAGTAAAATAAATTTTCTTCTTTGTATAAACTTATATATATATTATTAAAATTAAATAAAAATCCTATACCTCCAAGATCTCGACTTCCGAGGCGATAGCACCTCACGAGAATTCTGCCACGCACAACCCACGGCGACTCGAACACCGGCTACCCACTGCCCTTTGAACTTCGCCAATCTCCCCGCCTTCAACTTCGCGACATCCCTTCGGACCTACGGCGCCATCAACAAAGCCGACAGTCGCAGCTAACTCTCCCCCTTCTCGAGCGCCATGACCTCGATTTGCGCTTGCCCTCCACCTACATTCAAACGAACTTAAATCGCATGCTACAAGGGAAGGCTCGATCAATTTCTCGCATACGAGATTCGTGCTCGAATTCGAATTGGTTAGGTTTGGGGATTTTTGTAAACGAAGAGAAGCTCGGTTCTGTTGAAGAAGAGGAAAGGGAAACTTCACGTAGCGGTAGCCTTTTCTTTCAATTTTTTTATCGGCCATAAATTTCGTACGCGTTCGATTTGTTTCGAGAATAAGGAGGAGGACGGGGATGAAAAATAGGGTTGGGGATGGCTTCCAGAATACGCTTCGTATTGAAAATATCTTGCTAATTTTCTCTTAAATTTAATTATATTGTAAAACTTCAAACGCCTCGTTAATCGTTACTTGAAAATTTTCAAACTCCTCTTAAGCAATGTCGTTAGGTGATTACAAGGTTTTACCCGCGTTCCGAACACGATGGAATGTATTTCGGTGGCTAATTTGATCGCATGCGCGAGTTACAAAAGAAAACGATCAAATTTCAATTAATTCGATTAAAATAGTTCTAAGCGTTTTGAGCTGCCAGGGTCAAACGACAACTCCGATTGCTATGAAAATTGAAATCCAATAATAACTAACTATTATGGATCCAATGAAACTGGTTTCATCAAATTTCGAGACTGTCCCTAGAAAGGCTATTTTTAAATACCTATTTAAACGATATATTTCCAAAACGGAACAAAACACTTCCAAGTTCGATTTTAACACCTTTACTATATTCAGTATCATCATTATAAATTTTATAAGCCTTCAAATTATTTTAAACAGGCTTAGAAATTTCTGATTCAACAATTTACCAAATTTCAATTATTAAATTCAATATTTAAACCATATAATTCAATGATTTAATTATCCAGTAAATATTGTTACCTGGAATTCAAGTTAAAATTAACTTTTAACTATTTTAAAAACAATTAATTATTCCAATTTAATTCGTTAAAATTTCCGGGTCGTCACATTCCTCCCCCCTTAAAAGAATTTCGTCCCCGAAATTACTAGTTAGGAAGAATGGACCAATACCTGTTTACCTCTTTCCAAAACTCACTATTCAACATCCTACCAACTATCTTTTATTAAAAACCTATTATCACATCAACCAACTTCTCAAAACCTTTCATAGTTTCAAATCATATCCCTTTGCTCAATTATCTAAATTTCAATTTTAAATCAAATTTTAAATTATCAAAATTTTCAAACTTTCTAAATTTCCGAAATTTTTTGCCAGCATCTCCTTTGCGCGGCTAGCTCGGTACAACTACAAAAGGCCTCTGTGGGCTCCCAAATTCCAAAAGAAAACAAAATCCAAGTGGCTACATAAAAAACCCAATCCAATTTCGTCTAGAAATTTAAAATACATACCTTTTTGTCGGGCAATACAAATTTATCTTATGGAATCAAATCCAATTTTCTTTTCCCCCTTTTAATACCTGCATATCTTGTTTAGCAACAATATTCAATCGTAACTTTACAAATCATTTATACATTCTCTTATATAGGTTTTCATATTTACTTCTATTCAAATTTGTTTTCCCCATTTTAATATGAATTTCAACTTATTTCAATTTTGAATATTAAATTTTATTTTCCAAGTATAACTGATTCATATTAGTTCATCTACTAATTTACTTTAAATTTTCAATTTGAAATCGTTTTGTCGTTAACAAAAATTTTCCCAAAAATTTCCAAAAATTTTCTAACTCCCAAAATTCCGAATTTTTTTGCCAGAGTCTCCTTTGTACGGAGGAGCTTTTGCAATTTGACAAGAGATATAAATATGTATACATCGACCCACTCGGTCGAAAAAAGCAAAACAGTTCATATTTCCTATTTTTATTGCGTAAGCGTACTTATTTAGCATTTTAAGCAAGCAGCTCATTAACTTTAGCAAAAAGCACAACCAAATCCAGCCAAACGACTTCCTGGTACCTGTACTTACTCAATTTAAACATATAAGTACTATATATATGAAGTTTATAACATTTCTCTTACTTAAATAACTATAACGCTTCAACTTTAAGAGAAATGCATTAAAAATAACTTCCATGAGCAATTTATATGTTTTCAAAGCTAATTCAATTGTTTCCACCAATTTATACACCATTTCATTCAATTTCAATGGTTTGGAACTCAATTTCTTACATTCCACTGATTTTTAACCCAAACAAGCTCAAATTCACCTCAAATGATTCAAAAACAATTTTATTTAATCTCTATTGACTCATAGCATTTTAAATACTTTCATTTACACCGAACGACAACCATTTTTATGCAATTTCGATGATATTCGTTTAATAGAGTATCTATTTTAGTTTATAACTACTTTTTAAATTAATTTTCAACTCATTTTATATTTAATTCCATTTCATTTCTAATTTATTCACCAACCATTCATTTAACTTGATACATTCCATTCTTGTATATGTCTAGCCATTCTAGCCATTCCCAAATTAATTCAATCCAAGCTTTTATTTAATGGGTTTTCACTCTTATTCTTCCATAAATTTTAAAATTAAGTTAATTTACTTTAATTTATTCCAACATTAAACTTAATTTTACTTCAATTTGATCCTCATTTAATCAACTTCCATTAAATTCAGTTAGCCCATCAATTTATCAAAATAATATCCAAGCACATACTTAACTCATTTATACTTCAAATTAATATGTCACCGAATTTAAGTTCATTCTGATAATCCAATTCCAATCACAACTTGATTTAGTTTTTATTTAATCAGACTTCATCTATTTATTATTTAACTCAATTAACCAATTTATCCACCCCATTTTAAATTTTAAATTAACCTACTTAACTCATTTCGAATTTATTTTATTAACACAAAGTCATTCCCAATTTATTTCTATTCACTTGGGTTTTATTTGCAACGCAAACCATTCTTATTTTAATTCAATTTCATCTCATTTGACAATACTTCCATTATATCTAGTTTACTCGCAATTTACGTTTAATATTATTTATAACATACTTGAATTTTATTTGTAATTCAAACCATCACTATTTCGATAAAACTCTATTTACTTTTATTCTATAACATCTCTTCTTATTTAATTCATTATCAAATCTAAGTCGAATTCTATTTAAAATTCGAATTCAATTCCAAACTCCATTATTAATTTACAATCCATTTATTTACCCGAGTTAAATTTTATTAATGTACTCAATCAAACAATTATTTAACCAATTAGCTTATTTCCAACTTCTAAATCAATATTCGATTTTAATTACAAAATTACTTCATTAAAATTCCAGTTTGGGTTTCCTTTATTTTCCCAAAATTCCAACATCTTTATTTAAAAAAATTTAGAAATGCTTTTAAATTCTCATCATACTTAATAAAATAGCTCTTTATAAAAATACTTTTTATAACTCGATGTCTCAACCACTCCATCCTTGTTCTCACAGAAATTCAGTCATACGTTGATCAGGCGTAGGACTGAAAACCTATAAGTACTTGGCAAACCCGTTTTCAACACCAGTGAAAATACTTCGAAAATAATTTTATTGAAATATAGAAAACAGTTTTTGAAAATAAAGGAAATAAATTTGGTGAGAATGCTCTGGAAATCATCACCCCCATCCATGGTCGCAGTTAACCCGATGGTTACGTTGCCATCCCGACAAAATCCATAGATAACTGTAGGCCTCCGCGCCCCTCGATTACACCATGGAACCCACGACAAATCGCAGCTACAACTGGGGTTATGTAGCTATCACAGCAAAAACCCATATAACTGTAGGCATAAGCGCCATCGTATTTCGCTACCAAAAATGAAACTTCTCCACTCCACTTGACCATAGATCACAGTCTACCGATGTTGCGTTGCCTTCCCGGCAAAATCAAGTGTAGACTGTTGGCACTCAACCTCCACACGAATTTCGCTATGGTCCTCACAGTAGATCGCAGCGACATCGAGTTACACTGTCGTCACAGCATAACCCAAATGCCTCTATAGCATCGGCGCCCTCGACTTTCGCTACCCAATAATCCTCAGGAACTAGTTTTGTCCGGACTCCTCACAGGATCAACTTTAGAACCCCCCTGGGGCTCAAGGCAGCACCACCCGGTGGCACTCCTGATAAGTTCATTTCAAGGGAGCGCCCTTTTCCCCAGAGCCATCATCAAAATATTTTATACTATACACATATAGTATCTTCAAATCATACACCAAGTATGATATTATACAAAGCTCCTTTACACAAAATCGATTATCCCAAAATCGATAATTCTCAAACTAGGCTTTCCAAATTCAATATTGATTTTACCCAAAAATCAAAAGCCTTTCCAAATCCAAAGGTTCTCAAAACCTTTTCCAAAATCCTCATAAGATCCTTTATATATATATACAGATATATATAATTTTTAAAACTTTGGATCATTTCCAACTTGTATAAAACCCTTTTATACTTCGAACACTTCCAAAATTCTTTTCTTCCGGCAATAGATTTAACAAGGAAAGATTTATCTTATATAACAAAGATATATATAACTTTGTTTATTCAAAATCAAATATTCAAATTTGATTACTCTTTCCAATATCAATTCCATTCAAATCCGTACGATGTACACATAATATCCGTACGCTATACCAATCTGATCGCTCACTCGATCACACAATTTCACTTCCGAACTAGTATTGTCCACCGATTTCCTAGTGCGGACTCAGATTTGCTTTCGTGATTAGAAACTGTCATTCTCCTTGTATAGCCATAACTATGATAGAGAATATCCAGAACCAATCAACAATCCATATCCAGGTTCGCCGTCGAAAATTGAGTGAAAAATCCCAACTCGAATCGATAAACTATCTCGAAATTCTATGCTCGAATCTGGATCAAATCACTATGCGAATAAAATAGTATACGTACATCTAAGTATTTATTTCCATTGATTATTAGCCAAATCAATTTCCTTTCTATTCACATTTCCTTAAATTCCCCTTCACTTATTTACAATTGCCTTAATCCCCATTTGGATTATCACTTCATTTCTTATCTCAGTTGGGTATTAAATCTATAACAGTTTGAACTCCCTAGCTTATATTTAGAAAATAGCTTGAAAATTTTAAAAATAGATAAGTAGTTGAAAAATAACTAATAGTTTGCAAAATAGCTTTAAAATAGTTAACTAATTGTAAAATAGTTGAAAAATAGTTAAATAGTTCCAGAAATTTTAGGTAATTGAAAAATAGTAATTTATTTGTAAAATAGTTGAAAAATAGTAATTAGTTTATAAAATAGTTGAAAAATAGTAATTAGTTTAGAAAACAGTTGAAAAATGATTAAATAGCTCCAAAATAATTGTAAACCAAGTATAAAATAATTTGGCTTTAAGAAAGAAAAGTTGTATATATTAAATAGCCTAGAAAAATAAGTTTATATTAAAACACCTTATATTGAAAATAGTCAAGAGTCAAATTGTTCACTTCCCAACTAATTTCCATTTAATTGACTCAATTCCAGCTTGAATAACTTTAATTTCTATTAAATTTTATTTAAACCCAATTCAAGTCGAATCAATCTTGATTCTCTTCCCAATTTAAAACAAATTCCATTTTAAATTTTCTTTACTTATGTATTTCAAGGTTCAAACAAGAATTCAGTACTATTTTATTTTTTAAAAATATAATTTATTATGAAACTTTATCTTCCAATTTGAAGCCAATTCTTAAAAAAATTTAATTTACAAACTTAATTATTCCAATTTATTTTATTTATACAATACCATTCTCAAATTAAAGATTTTTATTAACAATAGGATGATATCATCCAATTTATTTTTAAAACGCCCATCTATTTTCAAATTTCAAATCTCAAACCCGTTTTGAGATCACACACATTCCCAATTCCAATCAACCATTTATCTTTCCAAGTTAAATTCCAATTTACTTAATCCAATCAACCTTACTAAATTTGAATTCCCGCTTCAAACTTCAAAATTCTTTCCCTCTTATAAGTTCAAAACTTATATCACTTTGGATTTTTTACATCACTTCAGAGAAAAATAAAAACTCAACCTCTTAGAGTTTATTTCAAATTATCTTTGATATCATGTATATCCATACATATATACGTATTTATTTCTTGGCCCTCCCAGCCATGTTTTACAATTTTAAACCACCCTTGGTTTTAAATTCAAATCAAATTTCAAACAACCCATTGTTTCCAACAAGTCCCAATTATCCAAATAATACTTATTTATTATTTCTCATTACTTTGAAACCAAATTTTCAAATTCTGGGATTAAATTTAGAATTTCATTTTCAATCACTTAAATTTTAATTTAGTTGTATTTTTGTTCCTACTTAATTTAATTCCAATTCTAGACTTCAGTTTGGTTGTATTATATTACTTCTTAATTTTAATTTCAATAATTAACAACCAATCACCTTAATGTTTATTAGAAGGAAATATTGCTTTATATATATATCACAATATATTTTTATATAAAATCATTTAAAATCTTTTTATAAGAAAATAACAAGTACGCGCTCATATATATTTATTCTCAACTCATTCTAGAGTACTACAGACTCTATTAAATGAGTAATTCCCACCAAACCCAAGGTTCTCGCTTAACCTTTCAGCTCTGATACCAAATGTAACGACCCGAATTTTTCTAATCCGAAAATTCAAAATAGTTATGAAAAAGAAGAAAGAGATAGAAGAAGAAGAACAGAAACACCAAACATCTCACGATCGCAACGGATAAAATATAATAATAAATAATAATAGCTTACAAAAGAATACTATATATGTTGATTACATTCCAATACATCAGAGTTTCACATATATTCAAATGCTGGTCATATACAATCAATTTATCACAGAATTACAATAATATAATTACAGCGGAAATATTCTAAGCGATATTACCATCCTGCTCGCCTCCTGAGCTCTAGAACGTACCTACCTGAAAATCTGTAATACTCGGTCAGACCTGAGCATTACACCAAAGTAACACCTGGGTCAGGCTGGAACCCAGCGTGAGTAAACCCAAACTAATATGGAATACCAAAGCAATTAACTTATATAAAACCCGAGGTAACTCAAACCAATTTATCCCATTTCACAATTTGTTATAGACAACACTTACTTCACATATCAATTTCTAAGTACCAACTTAGATAAAATAATCCAATTCACTTAAATCGTTTTATTCCTTCGTATTGATTACACAAATCAATTTATAAAAATTCGAAGTGGTTTCGGGTATTTCCTAATACCCGACCCCGGCCTCTTCGAAACTCATGTTATCCCGTCCCAAATTATTCAAATGAAATACACAACATTTTATAACTGAGATATAAACTCATTCAAAACATCCAATACCATTCAATTTTTCATAACAAAGATTAATCACATACAAATAAATTCAATTGATTCTAATTGAATTTCAAACCTCAATCACTTAGATTCTTTTATCAATTAATTCCAAAATCAATTAATCAATCGACCATTCCATATCCATTCATATTAATTAATCACCCTGGATTAATTATCTTTCAATTTCATTCAAGAAATTATCCTTGATTAGTTTCACGATATTAATTACTCTTAACCAAAATCAATAAGAAATCTTAATTACTTCATCAATTTATTAACTATATTAATTACATTAATTCTTAATTACTTTTCTTACTTAATTTCTGATAACACTTATTATGGATAAATTAGTCCTAATTAATCCAGTCTTTAATTACATCACTTATTATATAAATTATTGATTTCCAATTATATTTCAATTTATCTTAATCTGAATTAATTATATTAATTAAACCACGGTATTAACCATACTTGATTTATCTCCACCGGAAATTATCTACCTTTTTATTTACTTCATTAAATAGATTAATTCTCCTTAATTAATTATCTTAATTTATCTCTTGATTAATTATACAAAGTAATTATATTTTATTAATTGCGTTAAGTAATTACCTATTAAACCACCCAATTAATTTAAATTTAATTAATTAACTCAAATTATTAATTAATTTAATTAATCAATTATCCATTTAATTTGTCCTACCTATCTAATGAATCACTAATTCATTAAATCCTTATTAATTTTAAAATAAACCATTTCCTTATTTATGATTTAAGTTTAAATAATTTAAAATCCAAATGCTTCAAGTCAATCAACACTTAACTCGAAAACCAACCAAAACAAAAATCACCGAATCATCAGTGCACATCCAAACAATTCAATCACTCATCCAATTATCTAAATTTAACCATTTTAAATTTAAATAAAGGCCCAACAAAGTGATATTTACTCACCTTCGATTTTTGGCTTTGAAATCCCCTTCAATCCCGACTATTTTCTTCACACTAAATGGACCTTGTAAAGACATTAGGTGATTATTAACACTTGAATTATCCAAAAAATCAATTTCCCCTAAATAAATTTATTAACCCAAAAATTCATTCAAACTAATTTTGTTTTCCTTTAATAAATAAATTTTAGGTTCCAAAATTTTGAACAAATATATTATCTTAAAATTAAACTAGTAAATAAATAAAATATGTATGTGTAAATATATTTCTCTTATTTTCAAAAATAAATTATATAGGTTTAAAAACCCTCTTTTTTTCTAGTAAATCTCAAACTCTGTGTTATATATATATATTTCACTGCAGTAAAATAAATTTTCTTCTTTGTATAAACTTATATATAAATTATTAAAATTAAATAAAAATCCAATACCTCCAAGATCTCGACTTTCCAGGCGATAGCACCTCACCAGAATTCTGCCACGCACAACCCATGGCGACTCGAACACCGGCTACCCACTGCCCTTCGAACTTCGCCAATCTCCATGCCTTCAACATCGCGACATCCCTTCTGACCTACGGCGCCATCAACAAAGCCGACAGTCGCAGCTAACTCTCCCCCTTCTCGAGCTCCATGACCTCGATTTGCGCTCGCCCTCCACCTACATTCGAACGAACTTAAATCGCATGCTATAAGGGAGGGTCGGCTCGATCAATTTCTCGCATACGAGATTCGTGCTCGAATTCGAATTGGTTAGGTTTGGGGATTTTTGTAAACGAAGAGAAGCTCGGTTCTGTTGAAGAAGAGGAAAGGGAAACTTCACGTAGCGGTAGCCTTTTCTTTCTATTTTTTTATCGGCCATAAATTTCGTACGCGTTCGATCTTCTTCGAGAATAAGGAGGAGGACGGGATGAAAAATAGGGTTGGGGATGGCTTCCAGAATACGCTTCGTATTGAAAATATCTTGCTAATTTTCTCTTAAATTTAATTATATTGTAAAACTTCAAACGCCTCGTTAATCGTTACTTGAAATTTTTCGAACTCCTCTTAAGCAATGTTGTTAGGTGATACAAGGTTTTACCCGCATTCCGAACACGATGGAACGTATTTCTGTGGCTAATTTGATCGCATGCGCGAGTTACAAAAGAAAATGATCAAATTTCAATTAAATCGATTAAAATAGTTCTAAACGTTTTGAGCTGCCAGGGTTAAACGACAACTCCGATTGCTATGAAAATTGAAATCCGATAATACCTAACTATTACGGATCCAATGAAACTAGTTTCATCAAATTTCGAGACTGTCCCTAGGAAGGCTATTTTTAAATACCAATTTAAACGATATATTTTCGAAACGGAACAAAACACTTCCAAATTCGATTTTAACACCTTTACTATATTCAGTATCATCATTATAAATTTTATAAGCCTTCAAATTATTTTAAACAGGCTTAGAAATTTATGATTCAACAATTTACCAAATTTCAATTATTAAATTCAATATTTAAACTATATAATTCAATGATTTAATTATCCAGTAAATATTGTTACCTAGAATTCAAGTTAAAATTAACTTTTAACTATTTTAAAAACAATTAATTATTCCAATTTAATTCGTTAAAATTTCCGAGTCGTCATAAATCTATGGTGTACAACAACTCCCTTGATTAAGTTAACTAGCCACAACAAGAGTATCAAGTGGAGGGATAATTCTGAAGGTTCATTTAAGGAGTTAAAGAGGTTATTGCAAAATGCTCCTACTTTGACTATACATAAAGGAAATCAAGATTTGGTTGTTTTTATTGATTCATGTAAAGCTGGATTAGGAGCAGTACTGGTATAAAGGGAAAGAGTGGTAACATATGCATCTCGATAGTTGAGGCCGCATGAAATTTGCTATCTAACTTATGATTTAGATTTGGTAGTAGTGATCTTTGCACTGAAAATTTGAAGACATTATTTTCTAAGAGAATAGTTCAAGTTATATATGGACCTTACGTCTATTAAATATTTATTTTCTAAGAAAGAGTTGAATATGAGGCAATAGAGATGGTTAGAGTTCTTATTGACTTACGAATTTGGCATATAGTATATGATAGGTAAAGAGAACAAGGCTATCAATGCTTTGAGTACGAAGCTATAGAGTCGAGGGTTTGTAAATATTATGGAATGGAAGGCCTTAGATGTGTTAACCTCACGTGGAGTGCATTTTCAGTTAGATGCAGGATCAAGTCAAGATCTGAGTGCATTAGCAAGACTCTAAGATCATTCGACATTTGTGGACAGAATTTCCATAAGGCAAAGAGAGATCCTATTGTTAACCAAAAGGACTAGGCAACTAGATATGGACATAGATGTAGATGACCTAAAGAGATTTAGGCTGACTCGAAAGGATGGCTTAGGAAGAAGGGGAAATTATGTATCGCGGATGTAGGAGATCTCTAAAAGGAAGTTCTGGAGGAGAGTAATTGGTCTAAGTTTATGATTCATCTGTGAGGAATAAATAGGTATCGCAACATGAATCATGTCTTCTTTTATGGAAGTAATGTAAGGAATGTTGGTGAATGCACAAAGAAGTGTTGCACATGTCAACAAGTAAAAGATGAGCATCATAAGCAAAGTGGATTATTTCAACCCTTGGAAGTACCGAATCGAAAATGGGTTTTTGTATCTACGGATTTCCAAGGTTTGGAATGGGGAATGATAGTATAAAGGTAATAGTCAACTGGTTGAATAAGAGCGCCTATTTTATCTTGGCGCGGTCGGAAATATAAACAAATAGCTTAGAGAAGCTATATGTGAAGAATGTTGTGGGACCCCATGGGATTATGAGATGTATTGTTCGTGAGAAGGATCCATTGTTTGTTAGTGAGTTCCGAGGAAGTTTATAGAGTACTTTAGGCAAAGAGTTAAACTGAAGTATGTCTTATCGCCTACCGACAGATGGTCAAATGTAGAAGACAACCCAAATTCTTGAGGATTTTCTTAGGGCATATTTCCTAGATTTTGTGGATCTTGGGAAGATCACTTTCATTTTCTAGAGTTCACCAATAATAATAGTTACTAATTGAGTATTGGAATGGAAACATTAAAGGGGCTTTATGGTAAACCAGATAAGTCGCTAGTATATTGATTGGTAATGGGAGAAAGACTCGTGTTCGGGCCCGATTTGGTAGGAGATGCCAGTGAAATGATAAAGTTGATTCGTATTACAATGAAAGCCATACAGTTAAAGCAAAAGTGATATGTTGATAGGATGGCGATTAAGTGTTAGTGAAAGTTCCACCAATGCGACGTGATATGCGCTTAGGAAGGGTGGGCAAATTAGTTCCTAGATACGCATGTCTACTATGGTAGAAGGATTGGTGAACTCGCATACATATTTGAATTATCTAGTAGTTTAGCAAGTGTGCATAATGTTTTCTGTATTTTGTATTTGAGGAAATATGTGTAGGACCCTATTATGGTAGTGAGACCAATGGCAATTGAAGATTTATCTATAGAACCATATTTGACAGTCGAATACCAAAAGGAATAATGGGTCATGATGCAAGAGAATTAAGGAATAAAGTTATCAAATTGTTTGCATCCAGTGGAGTGATGGTAAAGATGATGTCCTAAAAGG
Organism: Allium cepa; assembly: GCA_030765085.1. NCBI lineage: Eukaryota > Viridiplantae > Streptophyta > Magnoliopsida > Asparagales > Amaryllidaceae > Allium > Allium cepa. The sequence goes on from CM060932.1 coordinate 267,883,665, forward strand.
TAGAGGATAAGAATTATACATTGGGTTGTTTTAGACATGTATGTTTTAAATTATGTGCTTTGTTTATCTGATTTTATGAACTGGTAATGGAACTAGTGTATCTTGGATCATGATATTATTATGTATTAGTAATTGAACTAATACATTGTGATTGATACTTAATAAATTTTCTTGTACTTGTGTGTACATTAGTATTGATAACGGAGGTCATTGTCCTGCCTTATTTGAAATTGAGGATAAAATTCTTATATGGATGGGAGACTGTAATATACTTTAGTGTGCTATAATATAGGATTGAATAATAATAAAATTGATTGAATAGTACTTAAAGGATAATTATAGTAATAATTTTTCCACATAAGAATCAAAAGGAAAAATGTGAAGTTTTATAATAAGGGGTTAAGGAATTAATAACCTACTCGAAATATGCAAATCCCTCTTTCCATTAAAACCTTCCTTCTTACAACCCTAACCTGTCTTTGATTTACGTTCCCCTCTTATCAACCTTGAAACCGTCGAAATCAGATTTGCTTCAAAATTCCCTTTTGTCTACTAATAATCTTCCTACATTTCGGTTTCCTCACTAATAACCCTCATACGCCAATGTCATCAAACTCCCCCCCAATGCCAGCTCTATCCTCTGTCAATGGCTATTGTGTGCTAGTAGAAACACTAATTCTTTTTATTTCTGTTGTGGTAATAAGGGAAATAGAGCTTTATATTGTCGAGATCCAATTCGATGCATATATGGAAATTTTGGGCACAAAGAAAACAGTTATGCTCTTTGGGTGCACCAACCCTCTAGCGTTAATCGCCTTGACCAAAGTCCCCCCAAGTTGAAAGCAGCAACCATTGCTTGATTTCACCTGATATTCTCGACCTATCCTTTGATGTCAGTAGATGCTTCTTGGAATTGAGAATTCTAATCCATAGAACCACCTCTGGTGCAACCTGTGTGGATCTTCTTCTTTATTCCAATAAATTACTTACCATGACAAAGTCTTTTGTAGAAGATGCAAATTCATAGGACAATTATAATATCGCTATTGAAAGCTCGTTCTTAAGCTAGCGCAACGCAAAAGATGGGGCAAGAGCTTTTGCCAACAGTTCATATGATTGCATTGCCTCTACCTCTATTGATGATGAGGAACCTTTGCTTCTTGACCCAGATGACCCACGCTGCTTTAGATCTAATGTTAATGTACGAGCGCATGATGATATCCTTATTGTACTAGGGCACAATGATCCCGATTGTGCGGTTGCATTTCCATCTACAGAGCTTGCAGTCGATAGCTCTGAGGCACTGAAAGCATTAGCATTGCCTGCCCCAATAGTGGGTAGTTCTAATTCTCTAGGAAAATCAACCTTCTTATTGAGGTCTTCTAGCCCTAGCTGGATTTGTAGAGGCAGTAGCAGATCTAGTGAGTTCGTGCACAGGAATGCAAGACACATTTTCCTAATTCAGCTCCAGACTCTGCATCATCAAGTATTCATTAGGTAGCACTTTTTCTCCCGCAATATTAAACTTGCTTATCCCTATTTAAGCTTTTCGTATTGCTAAGAACTCAAGATTATTTATAACCAAATTGATCTCGATTTTGATTACATTAAAAACTTTGAAATTGTGTGAACTAACAACATTGTTAGATGAAAGTTTTGAGTTGGAATGTGAGAGGCCTAGGCACCTAGGAAAAGATCTAAAATAAAAGGATTTTTAATAGACGATAAGGCTAACATAGTGCTAATACCTGTAAAATTGAAACACCTAGTTTTATCTTTTTAATGTCGACCGGATGCAACTACCTTAATAAATGGGAATTTATCCCAGCTTAAGGTAGCTCGGGGGGTATTATATCGATGTGGCATGGAGATAAATTTAACCTCCTTCAAGCAATACTAGTTGTCACTCTCTTCAAATAATTCTACAAGACTTCCAAAATAATCAAATTATTAACATCACCGATGTATACACTCCCAAAATAGAACACTTAGACAGCTTCTCTGGGTTGAATGCACAAACCTCCACAGCCTATTTTATGGCTCATGGTTGGTAGGGGAGATTTTAACGTGACTAGATATATGGGAGAGTGATCTGCTAGGGAGGGATGTATAGTAGATATGGAAGGATTTAACAATTTCATCAATCATTATAGCCGTATTGAACTATTGGTTGTCGAAATAAGATGTACTTGGACTAATGCTAAGAAGACCCCTTCCTTTATCTTACTAGATAGGTTTTTCATTAGCAAGGAATGTGAAGATTATTTCTCTCTTTCCAAGTCTTTTGGTTTAGCTAACATTCTCTCTGACCACTATCCCATCATCCTCAACACTAATGATCAACTTCCTTCGCATATACTGTTTATATGTAGCTAAAAGAAGATAACTTTAAAAATCTTATATCGTCGAAATGGAATTTCTTAAATAACAGATTTTTGAACAATGCAGCTAAATTTTTTGTTTTCAAGTAGTTAGAGCTTAGATCTCATTCAAAGAATTGGCACATAAATAGTTTTAGAAATATAAACATTAAAGGATAAATACACTTAATGAAGCCGAAGAATTAGATAAATTAGGCTAATAGAGAAATCTAACAAGGGATGAAAATGCCAGATTACATAACTTAAAATCAGAGCTAAATAGATTAATGGACTAAGAAGAAACTACAGGGAAACAAAGATCTCGATTCCAATGTGTTAGTGTAGAATTTCGTCCACACCAACACCCCGAAATCCGAAGGAAAGCTCCAGCTAATGTTAATATTGAGTACAATGAGATAATCATGGATATATAGTATAATCAAACTTGGAAGGCAAAATATTAAACTGTAAGGTAACAAAAACGTGTATTGAAAGGGTAAAATGCAGAAAGTAAATAACATCGAGACTTTTATAGTACTTCGGGTCGAAAGTCCCTACGTCCACCCTCCTTTTCCCTATTTAATCACTCTTGTGAGAGGCCTATTACATTGAATCTAAGTATTTACGCCAATAATGACAGTTTTATTAATTCTTTAATATAGGAAAGTACTATTTTTTGTTTCTGTCCTTTTTTTGCGTAAAGATCCCTTGTGCCTTAGGATTTTTGCCTATTTATAGCCAATATGCCTGATGCCATTGGTTGTGCACCTTATGTTTAGATTAATGATCTGGCTTGCTATAAATGGTCTTAATTTGAAATCTTGTAATCTTATGGTTGAGTGTATTTTGATGCAGATTGTTGACGTGACGCTTTCATGTATAGCTTTTTTGATATCTTCCATTTATCTTAATTGTTGACCTCCGCCTAGGCTATTTAAGTCATTGATCATTGTTAGTTGAATTACTTTACGGCTTCGGCAAATAATGCTCTCGGTTAGGATTCTTGTTTTGGTTGAATAATGATCTTGGCCTTGGTTGACACTTTGCTCGGATTACAGGCTCTCCTACTGGAAGCCAGAAGATAGGTCTCAAAATTACAAGCCAAGGAACTTCCCATTCGAATATTAGTAATTCGTACTTTGTAAAAGTTTTAGTGTGACATATGCCCTCCAAAGTTCACCTCATATGATTGATATGGGGTGGACTTTGGAAAGAACAGCGCTGCATCGGGTTCAGTACTTGGTTTGTTTGTTCCGTTCCTATCATGAAGTTGATTCAGAGTGTTCGGAATCAATGCTTTACTTATGCAACACGTAAAGACCTATCTGTATCTAGAGGGTTTTGAAAAAAATTTGAAATCAGTGCTCAGAGGCGGATACTTATCTGGTCGCTTTGCTCAAGTGATGAATAATTAATTATTTTGAGAACTGAAGGAGTGAAATTTTGATTTGGACAGTGAGGTCAAATCATTAAAACCTTATTTACCACTTGAACTTGTTTAGGTCAGATAATGAGTGAAATTGCTTGGATGTCGAAAAGTGAAATCTAAATCGGAATTGTAACGTCAAAACTTCTGAAAATCGTACTTTCATCTTGAAGTCATCTAGATTAAGCGAAACCGTTTAGGCGTCGAAAAGCAAAATATAATTTGAGATCATGAGGTTGAAACTTTAGATAATCTTCACTTTTTATTTGAAGTTACTTGGATTAAGTGGTAAGCGAAACTATTTTAATGCCAAGAGGCAAAATATAATTTGAGACCATGAGGTCAAAACTTTTGAAAATCTGCACTTTCCGTTCGAAGTTACTTGGACTAAGTGGTAAGCGAAACTACTTTGATGCCGAGAGACAAAATATAATTTGAGGCCCTTGGATTTAAACCTTTAAAAATCATGCTTGGTACTTGAAGCTATGTAGATTAAGTGACAGGCGAAATTATTTTGGTGCCAAAAGGGAAAATCAACTTTGAAACCTTGAGGCCAAACTTTTGAAATTATGATTATCACTTAAAGCCATCCAAGTTAAGTGGTAAGAGAAATTGATTTGGTGCCGAAAGGCAAAATCTACATTGAGACTGCAAGATCTAAACTTTTGAAAATCATTCTTGACACTTAAAGCCATGTAGGCTGAGTAACAAGCGAAACTATTTTGGTGCCAAAAGGAAAAATCTACTTTGAGACAATGAGGTCAAAACTTTTGAAATTATACTTGTCACTTGAAGCTATCTAGGTTAAGTGGTCAGTGAAATTGTTTCGGTGTTGAAAGACAAAATCTATTCGAGACTGTGAGGTCAAAACTTTTGAAATTATGTTTGTCACTTGAAGCTATCTTGGCTAAGTGGTTAGTAGAGTTGTTTCGGTACCCAAAGGCAAAATCTACTTTGAGACCATGAGGTCAAAACATTTGACATTATGATCGTCACTTGAAGTCATCTAGGCTAAGTGGAAAGCGAAATTACTTCGGTACTGAAAGGAAAAATCTACTTTGAAACCATGAGGCCAATACTGTACTTTGAGTAAGGAATTTTGTGAGTAATCATTCGGGATTGTAGTTCGAAGATACGGGTTCTGGTCTTGCATTAAAAGTGAGTCCAAGTGTCTGTAGTTGTTTTGTTATCTCTAAAAAGTATCTTTCCTTTCTTGTGCAAGAATGACCTGGCGTCTGAGGAAAACTCTTGAAATTCCTTTTATGGGTAGCTGCTAGATGTGATCTACAGTGGTAAAGACTTCTTTCTTCTTCGATCCGTGCCGTTCTTTTTAATATGAATAATTCGATCTCTTTTTCTCCTCTTTTACCTGCTCGAATCACAGAACCGCCATTAATATTCTCAAGTTCACTTCAATTCTTCTTTGAATATCTTCCGCTAAGCTAGGAAGTCCTTTTTAACTTTATTTTCCCCACTAATATTACCAATATAGCTCTAATATCCTTCCTTTTACAGTTTATCCAAGAATTAAATTGGGGTTTAATTCGTGTAATCTTTATTCTGAGAAAACTATCGATTTTCCTTTTTTTTTTGGGCATTTCCCCCTTTTTACTTAGGCTGAAAATTAATGCTCCCATTGATGATCAACAAACTCTTAATGAAATTTTGTTTTCTTGTGGGATTACTGGGGTTGAAATGCTTGGTCCCCACTTTAGTGATCCTCCCAAGGGGTATTACGTGTGGTCCGTAGAGCATTTGGAGCATGGATCTTTTTGCCCCTAGCCCCTTTGTTTGTTAGTGTTCTGGAGTTTTACAACATTAAACCTTTCCAACTTCTGGCTTCTTATTCTAGTCTATATGATGTGGCGATTTTTTACTTCGAAATGGGCCATCGTAATATGTCTCTTGTCGAGATCAACTATATGTTCAATATGTTGGAGTCCAAGTCTTTTGGTGAATTTCCTACGGACTTTCTCAAATTCTTAAGGCGATCTCCTTTGAATGATCATTTAGAGAAATAACGCCTCGTCAATGATTTCTGGTAAAGTCCCCTTCTATTTGAATTATTACTTCTCTCAATAGTGTCGGTATGTCTTTGTATGTCTTTCTTTATCTTCTTCCCCTTTTTATTCTCGGACATGTTTCCTTATTTTATCAAATTCTAAACAGTGAGACATTAGAATAGTGTTGATCCAGCTATACCCAATCCATTTAAGGATAGATATAAAGAAGTCATGAAGATTCTACTCTTACGAAGGTTTGGGCATTTGGTTCTTACCGGAAGTAGACTGAAAGCTCTAGGGTTGATACCTCCTTCTGCAAATATTGCTAGACTTAAATCTTCTACGAAGTATAAGAAAGCTTCAACTGTAATCATTAATAAGGGAGACGAAGTCGAGTCTAGCTTCGGGCAAAGCGAGACCGAGGGTTTCACTCTTTATCCATTTAACCTGCTTACTTGGTGCTTTTAGTATAACTTAAGTCTTAATCTTGATTTTAAAGCCATTTTCGTTTTCCTGTTACAGTACCTATTAAGAAAACCGGCTCCCGAGATAAGGGGAAAGTAATCAAGAAAAGGTGTAGGTTGCCCCATCTGACAAAGAGGCTATCGACTTAAAGAAACAAAAGGTTTCTAAATCTTCCCAAGCCTAAAGTTCAAAGGTAAAAGCTTCGATTTATTTTCTAAGAAGAACAAGCAGGCCATAGAGATCACAAGGCATGCTTTTGCAGGTATACTTTCTTCTACCATCATTGAAGCACATGCTAGACCTCCAACCTCTGGTTTAGGCGTCTGAAAGATGATGTTATATGGCCTTCGAAAGAGTATCAAGGTAAAAAGAAGTTCTAGTGAAGGTTTATGATTTCTATATATGTCCTTACACTGTTGCTTTTCCTAGGTTGTAGCAGAAATCTCCATCCTTCAACATAGGTGGTCAAAAGTGGAGGTGACGGCGGTTGCTGCCAAAGCGACAAAAAGAGAGTTCGCGGGTTTCAAGGCAAAGGTTCAAGAGGCGACTGCTCAAGTTGAGGAATCAGACAGGACTGCAGGAGAGAAGGATCGTAGGATCGAGACCCTTAAGAATGCCCAAAAGGAAAGGGACGAGATGCAAAAGAAACCTGTAACTGAAAGTGCAGCAATGGATCGCAATATGGAATAGTCACTATGCGGAATAAAATGTAAAAGTAAATAGTAAAGAAAAAGACACTAGCAATTTTTATACTGGTTCGAACTCCCGCTACATCCAGTCCCAGACTCCTTCTGAAATTTAAATATCAATCCTCTCTTAACACGAAGAAGCATGTATTACATCGTCTGAGAGATCAAACAGGACTTCTATCGCCTAGACAACCGAATAGGACTTCTACTGCGTGAGCAATCGAACAAGACTTCTATAATACATAAAGTTTTCTTGACTGTATATGCTCTTTAGATAGCACGGATGAGTCCTTATGGTACACCCTTCTTATAATCTTCTCCTTTTTGGTATATAGTGTATTATATATGAAGATTGGAAGCAATTGCAATCACAAATAGATTTGTGCTTGAATGTCAAGTGATTTGAAAGCATTTATGAAAGCAAATGGAAGAAAATAGTTTGCAAGAATATAGAATAGAATCAGAGAATAATGTTGTTATTTTCCAACTTGAAATCCAGGCTATTTATAGAGTCAAAAGGTTGTAACTATTCGTGAAAAGATTCGGCCAAGAGATACGGAAACAACTATTGAATTAAGAGATGTTTTTGTTCGTTGAAAAGTGGTAACTATTCAGAAAATAGCCGTTATGAATATTCAGTCGACCGAAGATATGAAATAAGTAGACTGAACATTGAAAAGACACTTCGTTCGGTCGACTGAACTTTTGTGTTTAGTCGGGTGAATGTTAAAAATTTTTATGCATGTGTGCACGTTTCAGTCGAACGAATACCCTATTCTATCGAATGAAACTGTCACTTTCATCTTGTTTAAACTATTTTTGAATTGAAGTTGTTTTATTAATTTATATAATCAAAACTTAAATTATGTGATTTGAATAATTTTTAAAGGCTTTTGTGCATGCATATACCACTAAGGAGAGATTTGAACAAATGTTAACTACTAACTAGCTATAGACAAACCAATTGTTAATATAGAAACTTGTCTTTGAAATCTTTTGGTCTTCAATCTATTGTCGAGTAGAATAGTATCTTCTCCTGCAATTTTGGTCTGTTCATATAATATATACTTATATAGTTGTCATAACCAAAACATCAAAATACGGGGTTCTAATATTCTCTCTCTTTTTGATGATGACAACCATGTAAGTTCAAGAGGCTATAAATTTTATGAAAAATTAATAAAACTCCCCCTGAATTAATGAATTACCTATTTATCTTCATATTTCTCCCCTTTATCATTGACAAAAAGGAATATTAGATTTATCAGCAATAGAGTGCATATGAATATAAACGAATAATTGTAAGAGAATATAGAACTTGAAGTATATCAATCATAGATATTAAAATGTTAAATAAGAATAACATAGCATTGAAACACAACAGTTGGTCAATGGTAGAAATAACTAAAAAAATGATACATAAAAACAAGAAAGCTACACTTCATCGCTTTTAGAATCTTCTTCTCCCTCTTCTTCCTCTTCGTAATTGGTCAATGAGAAAGGAGCGGGAAGATTCTCGGCTACACTTGTGAAAGTTGAGCCGGTGCATGAGATCTTTTTCCAAATTTTATTCAGGAAGCCCATGATAGAATTGAGGTTCTTGTTGGTCTTGGCAATGGTATGTCCAACGTTGACGAAACATTGATTAAGCTTTCATTGATTCCTAGGGACGATGATAAGACCCTCTTTGAGAGGAAAATCACCATGGATTTCAACTATCTCATCGTCTTCTTCTTCTTCCTCGACTTGTCAGGAAGGTTGAGAGGAGGTGGAGCCAATGTGAGGTACACGAGGTTGCGTGATTCCTTGAGCTTGATAAGCGGCCCATTGTTGGAAGCTAATAAAATCTTATGGCGGTGGGTGTTTTGGCAAGCCCATAAGACTTAGTGTCTTAGAATTAAGCTCTCCGATCGTGATGAAGTCGGAATCGGGAATTTAGACACCAAAGTTTTGGAGAATCTGCATGATATATGCTCCATAGTAGATCAACTCGAAGCTCCTCTTGTGATTCACGATGAGGAACTCATCAAGGATGACCTTGGCCCAATTGATATTTTAGGAAGCGTAGATGGTGTAAAGTGCTTGGAAGTCTCACTTGTAAACTTCCTCGTAGCTTCCGGTACGAGGTTGGATTGATCGAATAAGAGCATGGTGAAGGATCCGTGCCTTTGGGTGCACTGCGATAGACTTTAGTACGATCATATAGTCGAAAAGGAACCGATGAGAAACCTCATCCCGATTATCCATATCAACTTTTACATCATTGATGTCGAGGCCTTCGTATGGACAACGAGGAATATATCCAAGTTGTTGGAGCGGAAGGTAAATTGGAATGCCACATACAAGAGTCCATAAAGTTTATATTTGCAAAGAAAAGCTTGATAAGAAGAGGATAGATCTTAATGTTGTTAGCATCAAAACCTATCATGTTTTCGGTACCACTTGCCTTTGTTGGTTCTCCAATTCCATAAGCATTGAAATCCGGGTACTTGATGAAGGAGCCATCAAAATTCGGGAGCTATGCATTGATTTGAATCGAGTAACAGTCATTTTGTCATGTAACCAAGACCTTATTTGGCTTTTCGAAGGTCCAGCAGTAGATTGACGGGGACATTTGATCTTGGAGTCAGGGAGATTGATTGAAAGTTGAAGTAGTAAATCGAGTTGAAAATTTGGAGGCTAGGGTTTCTTTTTCTGAAGTGAGGTAGCGTTTGAGTGAGAAGATGATGTATTTATAGGGTAGGTAGAAAGGTGTGTTGGAATTTGTGCAAAAATCCTTTGGATAAACAGAAAATAGCATATCAGCGGACTGGATTAAAGGGGCAGTTGACTGAAATTGACAGGGTTTCAATCTCGAGTTATTTGGCCTAAAAAATGATCAATTCAGTCGAATTAAATTTTTAGTTTACTTGACTGAAATCAGGAAAATTTTAGGTAGTATGAATTTTTAGTCGACTTAAATTATAATTCAGTCTACTGAAAATTACACGAAATTAACCCGCGTCTAATAGCGTGAAAATGGCCAAATTCAGACTTGAATTGCTACGTCAGTCAACTGACTTATGTATATTAAAAAATAATAGCTTGAATGTTCAATCGACTGGATTGCTAGGACCAGTCGACTGTTTCTATGCCTGGGAGTTTGTTTTACTTTTAAATCAAAGATTTTTTCAAAGTAAAAATTTCCTAACTTTTAAACTTTAATAATATTTTATAACCATTATTAATTAAAACAAACATACAAACAACATAAAAAATTAATTTTCGAAAATTGAGAGTCTACGGAGGATGGTTCATTCTTCATGATTTCCTGTAATGGCTGGATAGGGTATCTACCATTTCCATGTTCCCAGGAGTTTGGTGACACCTAAGGACGTTGTGGACTTGGTTTCGGAGGATTGTGTGGAGCTTGAGAATGGATAGGTGAAGGTTGATGAATAGTCGCCTCTGACGAAAACTTGCAAATTTTCAACGAGACCTATTCTTGAAAACTTAAACGCTTAGTGTTTACCTTTTCGTCGTAGTAGAGTTCACGTTGTAATTCCAGAGCGTCTCTTTGGTTGTGATGTATATCGTCGATTTTCTCCTTAGTTGATGGAGAACCAAAATGCAGAGCTTTTGTTTCTCTTTCCCTGTGGAGTATATCCTGTATGATGAGTTGGAGATGGTGTGATTTTGACAGGGATATAAACTGGGGTAAGTGTGTTGGAGTGGTTTGACGATGATGATGAAGGTGTGTGAAAGTTGATTGATGATTGGTTTGATTCATTTTCTGAGGCCACGTTGATATTTGAGAGAAAAAATAATCTTTTAACCTTAGCAAAATGTAATTTTTTAGAGAGGATGAGTAAAAACAATGAATAGATAAACTCTTTATGTATAGGCAATAAGGCTAAATTAAGTTAAAGAAGGCCGAGGTTCAAAAGAGTTGAAAAATAACAACCAGAAATTATTTTATGGTAGGAAATGAATAGAGATAACGACCATTCAATAAGATGAGAGGTAGATAGTGTGAAGTGTAGTAAGTAATTTAATAGAAAAATGAAAAAACATAAAAATTCCTTACCAGCAACCTAAGTTCGAGTGCTAGCATGAACAATTTTGTAAAAAAATTATTTAAAAAAAAATTAAAAAATTAAAACTATAAATCATGAAAAGATATTGTACCTAATTCTTGTCGTAATTTTATAGAAGTATTTTCATTTAAAGGTTTTGTAAATATGCCAGCCATCTAATTTTCTAAAGAAATAAATTCTTGTGAAATATTTCCTTTTTCTATATTATCTCTGAGAAAATGATGTCTTATATCTATATGCTTAGTTCTAGAATGATTTAGGATTTTTAGATCAATTGATTACATTTATATTACCACAGTAAAGTGTTGAATTTGAAAGATTAACTCCAAAATCTTAAAGTGTTTGCTACATGTAGATTACTTAAGCACATGCCAAAGAAGCAGAGATATATTCTGCTTCATACGTCAAAAGTGAAACACAATTTTGTTTCTCACTAGACCGAGATACTAAAGATTGTCCAATAAAGTGACAAGTACCACTGGTACTCTTTCGATTCGTCCGACATCCTCCAAAATCAGCATCACTGTAGGATACTAACTCAAAAGGACATTCTTTTGGATAAAAGAGACCGTAGTCATTAGTTTTTCTTAAGTATCACAAAAATTCTCCTATTGCACGCAAATGCGATTCTTTGGAATTTTCTTGAAATCGTGCATATAAAAAAACACTCATCATTATATCTGGCCTACTAGCAGTTAAATAAAGTAAGGAACCAATCATACGGTGATATAGTTTTTGGTCAATATTTTTGCCATTTTCATCTTTGTTGAGATGTAATGTAGTAATTATGAGAGTAGGTTTAGCAGAAGTATTTTCCATACCAAATAATTTTATGAGATTATTACAAAAATTTTCTTGATTAAAAAAATTTCATTAGTTAATTATTTAATTTGTAATCCAAGAAAATATAAAAGTTATCCCATGTGAGACATTTCAAATTCCCTTGTCATAATTTCAAAAAATTCTTGACATAATTTTTCGTTTGTTGAACCAAAAATAATGTCGTCTACATAAATTTGAATTATTAAAATATCATTTTTATCTTGTTTTATAAAAAGAGATCTACTTTGTCGATTTTATAACTAGAATTAAGTAAATAATTCTTAAGACGGACATGCCAAGCACGAGGTGCCTGTTTTAAACCATATAAACCCTTTTTTAATTTGTAAACATGATCTGTGTATTTTTCATGTGTGAATAAAGGAGGTTGTTCTACATATACATTTTCTTTCGTAAAACCATTTAAGAAAGAACTTTTTACATACATTTGATAAAGTTTAAAATTATTAAAACATGCATATGCTAATAAAATACGTATAGCTTCTAGATAAGCTACGGGTGCAAATGTTTCATCATAGTATATTCCTTCTTCTTGATTATAACCTTAAGCAACTAATCTATCTTTATTTCTTATTATATTTCCTTGCTCATCGGCTTTATTTTTATAAACCCATTTCGTGTCGGTAATAGCTTGATTCTTTGGTCTAGGAATTAAGTCTCAAACATTATTCCGTTCAAATTGATTTAACTGTTCTTGCATAGCTATTATGCAATAATCATCAGTTAAACCTTCTTTAGGACTTTTAGGTTCAACATTTTAAAGAAAAGCTACATGACCCATTTGATTTAGTTGATTGCGAGTTCTAACGTTGATATGAGTTTCTCCAATTATATTTTCGGTTGTATGATTCCTTAAAAGTCTTGGTGGGGACTTATATCATTATTATTTTGAAAATTATTATTATTTTTAGGATTATCAATATCATCATCTGTGTCATTAGATTTAGAAATGGTTTCTTTATTTTCTATTTTATAATTAACTTTGAAATTTTCATCAAATGATACATGAAATGTTTCTTCGATTACTTTTGTTCTTTTATTATAAATTCATTAAGCTTTGCTTCATTCCATGAATTTCTTTCATCGGACTTTGGATCAAATTCGGCAAGCTTATCTTTTGTATTTAAAATAAAACATTTTTATCCAAAAACTTTAAAATAGGAAATATTCAGTTTTCTTTCATTAAAAAGCTCATATAGAGTATGTTTAGTTAATGGTCTTCTATTTATAACATAACACATAGTTGCTATAGCTTCTGTCCAAAAATGTTTTGGTAGAGTACTTCCGTTTAATAAGGTTCTAGAACATTCTTGAAGATTTCTATTTTTCCTTTCTACAACTCTATTTTGTTGTGGAGTTCTAGGAAATGAAAAATTATGAATAATTCCCTTTTTATCACAGTAATTTTCAAAAGATTCATTTTCGATTTCTCCACCATGATCACTTCGAATATTTTAAATTTTTACTATTTTGAATTCTTTTAGCAAATATTTTAAAATTTTCAAAAGTATTACTTTTATTTTTCAAAAATATTGCCTAGGTAAATCTTGAAAATTCATCTACTATTACAAAGACATATCTATTATGGTTTATAGATTGAGTTTGAATTGGTCCAAAAAGATCCAAATGTAATAACTCACGTGATTGTAAAGTAGAAATCATTTTCTTTGATTTAAAAGAAGATTTAGTTAATTTTCCTAATTGACAAGCATCACAAATATTTTTTACTTTAAAATTCATCTTTGGTAATCCTTTAACTAAATTGTTCTTAGATAATTTGTTAATAGCTTTAAAATTTATGTGATAAAATCTTTTGTGCCATAACCAAGGATCATTATCTTTAGCTACTAGACATATGTTTGTGTTATAGTTGACTTTCATATTTAATATGTAAATATTTCTTTCTCTTGTTCCTTCAAAAATAAGGTTGTTATTTTGATCAAAAATATTGCATCTGTTTTCAGAAAAAGTTATATTAAAACCTTTATCACATAGTTGACTTATACTAAGTGAATTATGTTTTAGATTTTTAACTAATAAAACATTTGTAATAAGAGATAAATTATATGTACCATCATTGCTCACATCACCTTGCCGATGATATACCCTTTAGAGTTATCTCCAAAAGTGACAGATCCTTCATCCGAGTAAATAATATTGGTTCGCATATCATTATTTCCTATCATATGTTTTGACCAACCACTGTCTAGTATCCATTTTCCCCTTCTCTTGGTTGGTACCTGCAAAAAATATAAATAACGTTGGTACCCACCTTTTATTAGGGTCCTAAGAGTTAGATTTTAAGAAACCAAACCTATGAGGGTTTGGAATTCCCTTTATAAATAAAATCTTTATTTTTATGAACAGTGGTTATAAAAGAGTTAATATACTTATTTCTGATTAGATTATTGTTGGTTTTTGGTACCCAATTTTTATAAAACTATTTTTACCAACTTCTTTCTTTGGTATAACAACTTTTGCCTTTGATTTTGCTTTTGCAAAGTGATTATGCAAGTTATAATTTTTATAAGATATATTGTTCTTCTTTGGTTTTGAAGATTTTTTATATCCTAATCCATTTTTATTATTAGTAGACTGAGAGTTATTAATAATTTTAGAAAGATTTTCTCTTCCATTGTTGAAATTTGTCGCATTTTTAGCAATACTATGTAACTCAGTTTTGTGTTATTCAACTCAAGAATTTTGACATTTGATTTTAAATCATGATTTTCTAGTGCTAGTGTCATATTCTTTTCTTTTTGCACTTGTACTTCATTTGATAGCATAGTGAATTGAGAAGAAACATTAGATAAAGATTCTTGTGTATTAACAAGTTCTTCTTCTGAAATTTTCTTTTCATCTCTTAGCATATCAACTTCTATTTCAGTTCTCTGTAGTCTTTTTAGTGCATTTTTATACTTTCTTTTAGTTTCCTTGATTTTTTTAATAACTCTAGTTTACATCAATCAAATCTTAAAAAGATAAATCACTTACATCGTCTGTTGAAGCCATAAAGCAGATGTTGGCTTGTTTAAAATCACTGTCTGTACTGTCTAATGACGATGACGACTCAGAGTCATCCCATGTTACTGAAAATGCCTACTTATTCTTGTATTTGTCCTTATTTTTGAATCCATCTCTTCTTCTTTCTAGACAGTCTTTCTCCATATGGCCCTTCTTATGTGATTCGTCAAGACTTAAGACTAGCAATCGCTGGTGTTGTCTTTTCTATTATTTCCAAATTTCTTTTTCCGAATCTCAAAAACTTTTTGAAATTCATTGTGATCATTGCCATGTCATCTTCCTCTGACTCTGAGTCTTCTTATTCAGTGTTGAATGCAATATTTCTTTTACCTTGTGCTTGATCTCGCTTAGCCTGTAAATTTACCTCATATGACACTAGATTTCCAATTAACTCTTTAGGTTTGATGGTAGAAATGTCATTAGCTTCTTCAATGGCTAAGACCTTTCATTCCCATTCATCCATTAAAGATTTTAGAATTTTAGAAAAAATATCAAAATCTAGAAAATTTTCTCGTAATGCCAATAGTGAATGATCTATTTCTTGAAATCTAGAGTACATATTATTTATGGTTTCAACTGGTCTCATTCTCAAATTTTGGAACTGATTTTTAAGCATAGAAATATTTCTTTATTTAACTTTGTTAGTTCTTTCATGTGTGATTTTAAGAGTTTTCCAAGTTTCGTAAGCAGTTGTACAAATGCTAACTCTATTAAATTTATTTTTATCTAATGCACAAAATAACATATTCATAGCTTTGCATTTGATGTAGCATCAGTCTTTTGTATATTTGACCATTCTGCAGTTGGTGTAGTGGATATAGTGTATTCATTTTGAGTAATATTCCAAGTATCATGTCCATTTTCTTGCATGAAAATTCTCATTCTAGTTGACTACTAAATATAGTTCAAACCATTAAACAGAGGTGGTCGTGCAGTGGATTGTCCTTCAATAAAATTTGTCAAATATTTTCTATATTATCAATGTTTCAAATAACTGTGTTACGGTTATAAGATGACCTATGATCTGCTACCAGATGAAAGTGCTACTATGGATCGTAATATGGAATAGTCACTAAGATATCTACTAGTATGGAATAAAATGTAAAAGTAAATAGCAAAGTAAAAGACAAAAGGAATTTTTATACTGGTTCGAACTCCCGTTCTACGTCCAGTCTCAGACTCCTTTTGGAATTTAACTATAAACCCTCTCTTAACCTGGAGGAACAGGTATTACATCGTTTGAGCAACCGAACAGGACTTTTACCGCCTAGATAACCGAATATGACTTTTACCGCCAAAGCAACCAAATAGGACTTCTATAATACATAAAATTTTCTTGACTGTATGTGCTCTATAGATAGGACAGATGAGTCTTTATAGTACACCCTTCCTATAATCTTCTCCTTTGTGATATATAGTGTAGCATGTGAAGATTGGAAGCAATTGTAATCACAAATAGATTTATGCTTGAATGTTCAAGTGATTAGAAAGCGTTCATGAAAGCAAACGGAAGAAAATAGTTTGTAAGAATATAGAATAGAATCAGAGAATAATGTTTTTTTGCAATCTGTAATAAAGGCTATTTATAGAGTCAAAAAGTTGTAACTATTCGTGAAAATATTTGGCTAAGAGATACGGTAACAACCATTGAATTAACAGATGTTTCTGTTCGTTGAAAAGTGGTGACCTTTGAGAAAAATAGTCGTTACGAATATTCAGTCGACCGAAGATATGAATTAAGTAGAGTGAACATTCAAACGAATTTGAAATTTAAAAATATATTGAAAAGACACTTCATTTACTTAACTAAACCTGGATGTTTAGTCGACTGAATGTTCAAACTTTTTTGTGCATGTGTGCACGTTTCAGTCGACTGGATATCCTAGTTCAGTCGACTGAAACTATCACTTTCAGCCTGTTTGAACTAATTTTGAATGCAAGTTGTTAAACTGATTTATATAATCAAAACTTAAGTTATGTACTTTGAATAATTTTTAAAGGCTTGTATGTGTGCATATACCACTTAGGAGAGATTTTAACAAATACTAACTACTAACTAGATTATAGACAAACCAAATGTAAATATAAAAACTTGTCTTCAAAATCTTTTGGACTTCGATCTATTGTCGAGTAGAATAGTATCTTCTCCTGCAATTTTGGTTAGGTCATATATTATGTACTTATATAGTTTTCACAATCAAAATATCAAAACTTGGTTCTAACAGTAACATCCCCCACTTAGAGGCCCAAAACTAACGGCTGCGGATACTGCAGTCATCTATAGTTATAATACACGGCGACCAAATACGGTAATGTTAGATCCATTGATACAACAGAAACACATGGATATGAAGAAATTTAAAAACAATTTAAACAACTCAGTCCATTTCAAAAATAATTTCAGATTCATTACATAAACCCAACATACAAGAACCACGTTCAGCAAAATATTATTATTACAACGTAGGCTAAGAGCGACATATGAAGATGCCCCCTTGGATGATCAGAGAGTGTGTGTGTGTGTGTGTGTGTGTGTGTGTATGCAATTACACAATTTTGCCTTTACATCAAACACAATGGAATAAAAAAGAAAAGATCTCTTATTTAGCTAGATAGCCTCCTACTCGTCTTCAAAAGCTTATTTGTCTAAGGAGAACCTGAAAACCCTTATCCTCAGCCTACTCAAATTAATTTTAAGCACCCAAGAGTTTAAGGGGGAAATAGTAATCTTCGAGTCAGACATAGGGCCTGGTATGAATAATAACCTACTATCTCGAACCATTTAGATATCTAGTCAGACATAAAGCCTGGCTCACTGTTAACCTGTTTATTATTTATAGACTCCCTGTCCTATTTTATTGTTTTCATGGGACCACCAAGATCCTATTTTTAACTTATGGACAATCTGTCCGGTCTCATAGTTTTCATGAGATCACTAAGAGCCTATTGGCCCCTGCCAATTAACTTAATTCAATTATTCCATGGGTTCTCCTAAAACCTATTGGTCACTCCAATAACTCCTCTTTTCATAGTTTTCACTGTTTTACTATGAACCTATTGACTCCTGTCAACAACTTAATCCGAATACAGTTTTCATGGGTCCACTACGAACCTTTTGGCCCCTGCCAATAACTCTAATTTAAATATAGTTTTCATAGGTTCACTATGAACCTGTCTCAACTGACAACTTCTAAATTAGTCTTTAATCATCCTATTTTTGTCTACCTGACCTCCTGGATGCAACTCTATTCATTCAGGAGTTACTTAGTTTATATTCGCTAATGGGTCAACCCCCTTGGTTATTCTGCCCTTACTCCCTAATATTCATCTATGGGTCCATTACCTAGTGAATTTATTTATAGAAGAATCATATAAAGAAATAATACCAACCCCTTTAATTTTATATATTTGAAGTCATTTCCCCTCGGAAATTTAGTTAATCCCTTCAAACCGTTACTTATATCAAGCAAGCTTCTTCAAAAACACCAATATAAAAGCATTTTTATTTTTCCATGGGTTTTACCTTTTAAAAGTTGAGATTGGGTTCTTTGTCTTGAAAACTAAGGCTTACGAAACCTTTAATATTTACTTTCAAAACCACTGGAAACTTCCTTATGGAAGCATTCAAATCCCCTTTTCGAAACACTAGGCACCTGCCTTTCGAAACATTTTAAAACCTTTCTTTCGAAACCTTTCGAATGTATTAAAGTAATACATATATTGAAGCATAGCTTCGAAACCATTTGAAAGTACCCATTTCGAAACCTTTGAAAGTAACCCTTTCGAAACCATTGAAAGTACCCCTTTTGAAACATTTGGGTTTAATTTTAAATATATCTTTTTGGGTCTAGGTTAATACAAGTGAAAGTACCCCTTTCAAAACCATTACAAAGATTTTGGGAGAAAATAGATGGATTCGGCACTATCCTTTCAAAAACTTTGATCATTTAAGTAAAACAAGTTAAAGGATAGCGTAGAAAGCCCTTTCGACACCATTATCTTCGAAACCTTTGGTATAGTTGGCCACTAGGACCCTTTCGAAAGCATTGGGAAGAGGTTGGTATTTTATAAAACAAAGGCTACCTTTAGAACTAGTTGACGACTTCAATCCCTTCGAAATGTATAGATCGGCAGGGTGGTTTCGATTGGGTTCGATCTACCCTTTCAAAAGCTTTAATTCGAAAACAAGGCATCTCTTTTGAGAGCTACCTATTCGAAACTAGAAAAGCGGCAACCTTATCGAAAGCATCACTAATCCCTTTAGAAAGCATTCATTTGAAAACAAGGCAAGCGGCTTTTCTTTAGTAAGCAAAATGAAGGCTCCGACTCCATTCGAAAGCAAGATTTCGACTCCATACTTGCTGCCTTTCCCCAATCCACTACGTACCAAACTTTTGTACCATGTGTATTGGTTTCCACTTGGTCGAAGGCGAAACCATGAGGTCGAAAGGGTAGCTACTGGAAGTGGCGAAAATAAGGATTTAGACAAAAACTGTCTTGTTATCTTTTTAGGTAATTGCTTTTCAAACTAATTTGTCTATTTGTAAAAATATGGTTGGTTGCCATAATCTTTGTAAAAATTCTTTTCTAAAAGATTGCTAAAATTTGCAAAAATTAATTATAGATAATTAACAAAACAACCCTTCCCTTTAACAAAATAATTAAGACATTTAAGTCCTCCTTTCTAAAATAATTTATTTTCAATAGTAACCTACTTAGGAAAAATCCCCAAAAATCATAGAAATTCGCTTTTAATAAGTTACCTAACATATATAAATTTCATACCGAAATCTCTTATAAAAAATAGCCGAAATAAATATTTAAACCTAATTGTCCATATTTTTCTTTGAAAATTCATATTAAATAATCCATAGCCTGGATAATTACCAAAATTTAAATCCACCTCCAAAATAATGTTTTACATAACATATTTAATCCTAATAGCACTCGTAAACATTTATATATGATTTTGGTCTTAAAATCATGTAAAACCATTAGCAAACAACCTTGTTTGAACATAATAAATCATGTAATCCAAGCATATCATTGTCCATACCATCATAGGGGTCTTAATCTAAAAAGCAAAAACAATTGTTCGGTTAAAAACAAAATGAGATAGTATAGATTATTATTCACCTTGTTTGGATAAGTACTTGAGATTTGAAGTTTATTAATTCTTCTAGCTTGATTCTCTAGCTTTACTTGAATATTTTTTTCTTTTCTCCATAGGTAATGGCCGGCTTTGATCTTCTCTTTTGTTTTTATGGTTTGAACGTCCAAATAAGAATGGGATTAAGGTTTAGAGGATAAGGATATGGTGAATAATAAATCTCTATAATGCCCTTAGCCTTATTCTCTTATTAAAACCATTTACATAAACCATTCTTTTAGTTTTTTTTTAGTTAAGCTCGGCCTCTAATTAATTTTTGAATCTCAATCCCCTTATCTTTCTAATCTTTACAATATTCTATTTAATTTATCTAATTAAATCTCCTGAATAATGTCATATAAAATTAGGGGTGTTACAAAAGCGAAGGCTGGGTGATCTACAAAGAACGTTACATTGCTAGAGATGAGCATGAGCATGAGCGAGAAGACAGTAGGCAAGCCTTTAAAGTTTTATTTGATGCTTATGCTCACCATCAGGACCAAACCTTGCCTTTCTTTCTAGCTTTTCTTGGAAACCATGCAGCCACCATAGAGGCCAGCTTTGCTAAAAGGTATGAGGAGTGCTAGAAGGAGAAAGATACCGAGGCCATTGAAGTTGAAACCCTGGTAGAGGAAGAGGAATGGGTCACTTCTACTGACGAGGAGGAATAAGAAGATACTCCCAATAATACTTTTGATGAAAGAAACATATTATGACTTGTCTTTCAAATAATATGAATTTTTGCAACTTTTAACTTATATGAATTCTTAAACGAAACTTCCTTGATGACTTACATATATTTGAATTTTCATTCAACTTGATGCGATTGTCACATAATGTTTCAAACTAGAGTAGCCGATATGAAGTCCTTTTTTCGTTACCATCTTTTACCTTTACTAAGCTGGAGTCGATGTTCCTCAGGGAATATCCTACTTGAACTGTTCAAGGATCCAGCGAGATTATGCTTCTCTTTACCAATTGTACGAAGATAAAGTGGTCAAACTCCAAAAGCTAAAATTAACCCTTAATGCTTTTGAGATTAATATTGATTTCCTTGAGTCAAAGTTGGGTCTAAACTCTGACAGATGCTTCTCTTTGGAGAAGGGTGAGCCCTAAACCGATATCTAACCTCGAGAGAGAATATTGTCATTTTTTTATATGAGGGGAGGATAGTAGGCTAAGGATGATGGAGCTAAAGAACCCCTTCCAAGACTATAAAACTAGAGTTGTTTCAGAGAGCTCTGACTTGCCTCCTTCGCTTGCCCCTTTGGATGGATCCCCTCCTTCCGTTTTTATACTTGATCCTCTGATGCTCTTGATTTTTGTAATACTATTTATTTAGGCATTCCTTTTGGCCTATCCCTTGCAATATTTTATTGAATAAACCATGTACGAAGAATCTCTATTCCTTTTGACTTTATTTACTATGCCATCACTTTTCTTGAGTGTGGCTTTTAGGACTTTCCTTCTATGAGGTATCTTTTGCCTCCAGATAAATTTCCATTAAAATAAGGTTTATGAACCCAACCGACTTTTATGACTAGATTGAGCCAATCTAATGACATAATCAAGAAGTTCAACTTATTCTAATTCTATGTTCACCTTTCTTTTAAGTTTAACGAGAATATACTTGATGTCTAATCCTAGGATCTTCTCCCAACAATCTATCTGTATCAAGAATCTACTCACTTCCTATCTAACTAGAAATCTTTCCAATGCATGGCACTTCTTACCATGGCTCACTTACATTAGGAATATACCTCACGCCCTAATCTAGTTAGAAATCTACCCAACATTCCTATCTAATTGGGAATCTACTTAACATTCTAATCTAATTTGGAATCTACCCAACTTTCTCATTTAAATGGGAGTCTACACAATATTTTATTCTAATTGGGAATCTACACAACATTGTAATCTAATTGAGAATCTATCCAATGCATGGTACTACTTGACCATGGCTCATTATTATTGCGAATCTATCCAACATTCTAATCTAATTATTAATCTACCGAACATTCTAATCCAATTAGGAATCTATCCAATGCATGGTACTACCTGACCATGGCTCACTATTATTGGTAATCTATCTAATATTCTTATCTAATTGGGGATCTACCCAGTGTATGGTCCCACTGACCATGACTCACTATCAACATGCATTCTACTTTTCGACATCTTTTTGAACACAGGTGATATTGGCATTATACTTTGTTGCGCTTCACTGTGGGGGTGCTCTTATCGCAAGGTCTGCCAACTTATCATTGGGTCCTAATCTACAGCCTCTTATGATTGGCATCGACCATCTATAATCACTTTTAGCTGGTGTCAGCCATCTACAACCACTTTTGGCTAGTGTCGGCTATCAAAATTTATTATAATCTAACAATTTTGCAGAAAGTTAGTTATAGATTGAAAGATGGGAAACATGGTTTCTTTGAAAGAATGCTTTTGGACTATTTTGTAAATATTTTTGAAATTATATAGTTTTTAAATCACATCATTAAATAGGAAGTTGATTCAAGCTTGAGAAAGAAGATTGTTGATGGAAATATTATTACTATTCATATATATATTTTAGAGAATAAATAAAACTCTCTATTGGTCTCGTCAGATTAATGGGGAGTTTCAATCCTTAAATCCTAAATGCAAGTATGAATAGGGAATTTCAATTTTTAAATCCTAAATACGAGTGTGATATGAAAAGTTCGTAAGGAGAGAAAACATACCCAAAGGGAGACCATGAATACCGAGACTTAAAGATTCCCCAAAATCGGAACATGGGACAAGGATATGTAAAAAATGGATGTAAGGAGACCGCCGATTAAGCTTTTGAAGTTCTAAAACTATAAGGTGCCCTTCCCCTTTGGAGTTGAAACTTTTGAAGTTATAACCGAGATAAGAACTTTAATGGAACTGGGGCTTTTATTTGTCTATGTTAATTTTATGTATGAAAAGAATTTTTCTTGTAACTTCTTCTTTGTAAAAATAGATGTCTCTTGTATTCATTTGACGAAGGTTATATGGATTTTTTTTGGAATTATTGGAACAAGATAAAGTGGATAATTCTAAAACAATATGTTTAATCTAATGTTTAAAAAATTCAGTTAAATTTCCTATTTGTAGGAATCTTTTGACCGCGCAAGGGAGATTTTAGCATTTGTTCGTTTCACCCCTTACACCAAGTGTAAGTGCAATACCTCTCACTTTTTGGGTTTTCTTTCTTCAAAGAGGGTAATCTGGGTAGGAGAGGTCGTCATGCATTTCTATGAATATCCAAGACAAACTCTAATCAGTGGATTAAGATCATGATCACGCTTAAACCTCTTCCGAAACTCACCATCTTGAGCATATTAGACGGCACTCTTATTGGAAGATCTAGACACTTCATAATTTAATAATTCGATAGACAGGTCCCTGACTTCAACATTCAGGGTGTTGGAAATCTTTCGGAGCCAGGCTGATTCATGAAGGGATTCTTAGAGGTATTCCAAACGCTATTTGATTTAGGAAGTCTGAAGTTCATAGAGAGGATCATATTCTTTACTATTCTCTTTCTCGAAAATGAGAATTACCAATCTTTCATTGTTGTCTTCTTCAATAAACTGAATGCAAAGGTTGAGGGGTAGTTCCAAGATGACTCTTTCATTTTCGGGACTAGACATAGCTGATTGAAAGGCTTTTGTTAGATCTCCGAAAAGAAAAGAAATGGGAAGATGAAATATAGTATAATCTAACTTGGAAGGTGAAACGTTAAACCATAAGGTAATAAAAACAAATACCAATAGGGTAAAATGCAAAAAGTAAATAACATCGAGACTTGTATAGTGGTTAGGGCCGAAAGTCACTATGTCTAATGTCCTTTCCCTATTTAGTCACTCTTATACAACCGGAAGGCCTATTGCATTGAATCCAAACATATTCGCTATTATTGATTATTTGATTAGAGCTCTAATATAGAAAAGTGCAATTTTTTGTTTCTATCTTTTTCTTCCCAAAGATCCTTGTGCTTTGGGATTGCCACTTATTTATTGCCAATAAGCCGTGATGCCATTGGTTAAGCGCCTTCTCTTTGGATTGATGATTTGGCTTCCTATGAGTGGTCTTGATCTGAATGCTTGTAATCACCTAGTTGAAATTTGATGCGGATTGCTGATCTAACACTTTCATATATAGCTTTTTGGATATCTTCCATTTATCTTAACCATTGATCTCCTCCTGGGCTATCTAAGTCGTTGATCATTGTTATTAGTTGAATTGCTTTAGGACTTCGGCAACTGATGCTTTCTATCAGGCTTCTTGTCTCACCTGAATAATGTTCTTGGCCTTGGTTGATACTTTGATTCTTGGTCTCGAATTGCAAGCTCTCTCACCGGGAGCCAGAAGATAGGTCTTGGAATTACAAGCTAAGGAACTTCCTCTTTTAATATTTGTATTTTGTATGTAGTGTAACACATTGGTTAAACGAGGGGGACTAAAACACCAGATTCTGCTACATCGCTAACGGCTGAAGATACCAAAACACCATTAAATCCATAAAAGTTAATGATATTAAATATAAAGCGCAAAGTGATTTGAACAATAGAGACATATGGTAGTTGATACGTTCATAGAATTAGGGCAGACTAGCATGCCCTCTATCTGAACATGGAAAGCTCTCTAATTGAGCTTGTTAACCATAAACTACAAATGAAGATAAAGAAGGCATTTAACAAACCTTCTGCATAAGTAAAGAGCATCAAGATAAATCACCTTCCATCGACGTCGAAAGGATTGTATAATACTAGTAAAGATGAAGCATATGATAACTTCAGAATGAAGCTTCCGCAAGCATGAAGAAAAAAACAACCAAATCTCAACGAAGCAGCTAGATACAAAACCACTAACCACCTCCTGGACAAGATAGGAAAATGATTACGAAACCATTCAACATAAAACAAAGACTAAAAGAAAGGAAAATCACTCTAGACCTTTTTTGAAAGAGACGAAAGAAGGCAGATAGCTATTTGTAGCAGTTCTAAACTTTCAGACGAGAAGAAGGGTTTCATTTTTCGTCATTCAAAGAGTAATTACCTTTCGAAAAGGATAGAGAAGTCAAGGCAAGGACATGTAACTCTATAACAACCCTCTCGAAAGCATAATAAGCCTTTCGAACCGGTTGGAACACATACTTAGTACCTTTCGACTATATCGAAAGGTTTAAGGTAAAGACAACATTCAAGAAAAGCACGCCTCTCGACAACAATCGAGTAAGGAAATAACCTCCCGACAAGGTTGAAGGGTTCACAATAACTTATAAAAGACCAACATTTCGGGAAAGATGAAGGGTTCACAAATACATTAGGAAATACAAACCCTTTGGTAACATTCAAAGGTCTGTGATGATGTACGATGAACAAACCTTTCGACAAGGTCGAAAGGTTTATAACTACATATAAGAGGCAATCTTTCATCCCAGTCGAAGGCATGAGGCCAAAGGGAAGGTCGCCTGCATCTATAAATAGGACCCAAGGGGTCCAGTTTCGGGATCTGATTTTCTTCTCATTCAGATTTCACTTAACTACTATTGCTTCCGCTCACTACTTTGTAACCCTAATTTAGAAATCTAACTGGGGATTGGTTTCTTGAATTTTGTATCAATCTTCATCATTAGGAAATAAAGAGAATCGTGGCTTGTAATCGACTAGAAATTAGGAGATGATTATGATTAGGCGTTATTTCAACATTACCGGCTAATCGTATATGATTTATTTCTTATCTTCTTTGTTCATTTCAAGTATGTTCCATGGAATTGTCATTAAACATCTTCATAAGTCATATACCCTTTTCTTAGAAAAAGGGAATACGACTTGTAAATCAGTCCTTAATATGGTTCCATGACATATTAAATCGGTTCTTATTTTTTTCTAAGTATGTTTAGATGATGCATTCTTTTCGAAGAGTTTTCATGAGGAGAACATCAGCCTAGGAGTTGGTGGCATCAGAAGGATGTAAAACAGAGTAAAATCTCCTTTCAGCAAACATCGAAAGGTTTACTACCTTCCGACAAGATCGAAAGGAGATTTGAATACTAATTGATTACTTGCTATTTCTAAGGAAAATGGAATACAATGAAGTGAAAAGGTCAAAAGCTATATAATCACAGTAACCTAGTCGAAAGGTTTAGATGATTTCTTAAACCCTCTGGCCAAAGTGGAAGGCTTAATAATTCAATTATTCAAGCCAAGCCGTAAGGTTTGAATGAATTTTCAATCGTTTGATATGATTGAAAGTAAGCGAGATTTCCAATTAATTTCGTAGATGGGGTAAATAATTTTTTAAAACCTATAAAATTGTCCATCCCAAGCCAAGGTTATAACTAAGATCTTAAAACCTTCTGATTCAGTCATTTTATTCAAAAGACGTAAATATTCTCAACCATAAAATTGAGCCCATGTAATGCAATCTTATACAAAGCATTGGGGAGTTAATGAGAAATCTTGTTAATAGAGCTAGAATCTCTATTTACTGAGGATGAGGTATGGTTAGATGTCAAGGGTCCACGGAGCGGAAAAGCCCTACGGTCCAATGGCTTTCCAATGTTCTTCTATCAAAACTATTAGATCATTACAAAAGATATTATGAATCTTTTCGGAGTGATAATGCCCTATGCTGAAGTTATCTTAGTACCTAAAAAGGAGAACCCTGAAGATCCTTCAGACTTTAGACCCCTTCCTATGATTAATTGCTTTGTTAAAATAATCACTAAGGTATTAGCTAAAAGACTAAGGCACAAAACGGAAAAATTAATTGACAAAACTCAAATAACATTCATTCAAGGTAGATACATTATGGACAGAGTTGTCATGGCCCAATAGTTCATTAATTATTGTCATCATGAAAAAATTACATGCACCCTTATAAAATTATACTTCACCAAGGCTTCTGACTCTATTGACTGGAGTTTCTTAGTTGAAGTTCTACAAGCTAGAGGTTTCTCAAACAAATGGATTTCCCATATTAGTCTTATCTTGAAGTCTAGCGCATCTGATATCTTGGTGAATGGTATCAAAGGAAAAAATATCAATTAAAAAGAGGTCTTATGTAAGGTGACCCCTTGTAACCCCTCCTATTTAACCTTATGGTTGATGTTTTCTCTAGAATTCTCCCCCGCTACCAGAAACAATATCCTTCCTTATTTAGAGTACGAAATCAGAGTTAGAGTATCCTCCCTGTAGTATGCAGATGACACCCTTCTATTCTACTCTCACCTTCCCCATCATGTTAACTCATTTAAGCCTATTTTATGTACTTTTAATCTTTTATCTAGTCTTAAAATCAACTTCCATAAAAGATCTATCCTTATCTTCAATGACACATCAAACAGCACATCTATAGTGGCCAATACGTTAAACTGCAAATTCATGAGCTTTCCTTTTAATTATTTAGGTATATCTGTTAGATACACGAAGTCGAAAAAAGAAGACTCGAACACTATCATTGATAAGTTTAACAATAAACTTCCTTATTGGAAAGATAATTGCTTATCCAGAGCTGGTAGGGTGGTACTAACCAACTCGGTATATCTGCAATATTGGCCTGCTGGATATCATACGATAAATTTTCTAACAGGGTAATCAATAAAATAAATTGCATTAGAAGAAATTTCTTACAGAAATGAGATGCAGATAGATCTACCCTGAGTTGTCTCATCAATTGGAGCCTTGTCTGCAAACATAAAACTCATGGATAATTGGGTATCATAAACTTAAAGGCCTTAAACTCCTCCTACTCTATAAATGGATATGAAGTTTATGGGTGATGAAATTTCTTCCTAGAAAGATATTGTTAGTAATTATTACTATGCCGGCTAGAAAAACCTAAACGCACCCAATAACCGAAAATTCTCTTTCATATGAAAAAAGTTTTCCAATTTATATAACATATTTAAAATTGGAACTACATTCATTATTAACTCTTGAGACAAGACCTCCTTCTGGAACGAGCCTTGGATTTCTTCCATACCACTAAAACACAAGTTTCTTGATCTGTTTATCGTCTCCAATAATAAAAGAGATCTCATCGAGGAAGTTTGTACTACTCTCTTATCTTCTAGACATGACATCTCTTTTAATCAAAATTTGATTGGGAACCTACTTAATCAATTCCTAAAATTAATTAACATGATTGAAAATTATAGTACCAAAGACAACCTTGGTCATTTTGTATGGTGTTGGGATAAAAAGGAATTTATACTCCTAAATCGACGTACAAATTTCTGACATTCTTTAGGTTAAATGTCTATTGGTACTTTAAGCCCATCTGGAAAATCAAGGCTCCTCCAAAAGTAAAACTGCACATGTGGATTGTTTTACATGATAAATTAAACATAATAACTAAGCTCAATTCGATAATTGACTCCAACATTAATCCGCACCCATATTACCTATGTAATCGGATGCTTGAGACTAATATATTTTTTGACTGTCACTTCTCTAATTATATTATCAGTAAGATTTTAGAGGATTCTAATATAAATATTGCTCCTGCGGTTCCCTTGTAACATCCCCCCATTTTAAGACCCGAAATTAAGTGCTACATATGCTGTAATCATCCTAGTTATTAATTTTCGATGACAAAATGCGGCGATATTAATCATTTTGATAATACAAGAAACATATGTATATGGAAAATCAACATAATTTTCAAAATAAATTTTCTCATGTCATTTCATAATAAGATTTCAATTTTATTACATAATCCCAATTTGCAAACCACGTTTAAAGAAAATATAATTATTACAACATATTACAAGAGCAATAAATAAAGATGTTCCTTTAGATGATCAATGTCAAATGTCTAACATTTAATACAACTTGCCATCATAACACAAAGGCATAATCAAAACACAATGGAAAATAGTTATATAGCCCCTACAAGCTAGATTACCTCTTGCATGTTTCCAGAAGCTTATTCGTCTAAAGAGAACCTGAAAAACCCTTACTCTCAATATACTCAAATGAGTACCCCAAAGTTTAAAGGGAATGACAAAAGCTTCAGATCAGACAAAGAGTCTAGTGTAAATAATAACCTACCATCTTAGACCAACTAGATATCTAGTGAGATCATGTCGTTGAGCAGAATGGGTTTTCCCCACCATGGTATCCTGACCATAGTTGTAATAATCATACGCTATGCACCCGCATCCACAATGGTTAAAACATAATATAACATGATGACATTCAAAACTACAATATGCCCTGGATCCATCCCAATTTTTCTTACTATATGTCTCAGTTTATAGTTTCTAGGGTTACTATTAACCTATTAGCTTTTATGGGCTGACTAATTACCTGTTCCAATCTTACGGACTATCCATCCGATTTCATAGTTTTCATCGAATTACTAAGAACTATTGGTTTCTACCAATAACTTTATCCAATCATAGTTTTCAAAGGATCACTACAAACCTACAGAATTCTCCAATGACATCTCGCAAATCATAATTTTCATGAGCTTGCTATGAATTTATTATCTCTATCAACAAAATATTCCAGACATAGTTTTCATGGGATCACTGAGAACCTATTGGCCCCTGCCAATAACATTTCTCATAACATAATTTTCATAGGATAACCAAGAACCCGTCTAACTCGATAATCTTTTGATCAATTCTGGGCATGCTATATTCTGGTCTTACATACCTCTTGGATGCAATTCTACCCACACATGAGTTAGGAAAATTTATATTCACTATCGAGTCAACCTAGCTGGTTAGCCTGCCCTTAACACCCCAAAATGCAGTTATGGGTCAACAAAGTGAATATGATAACAATATCATTTATAATGACTGATCAAATGCACAATAATATAAACATCCATAATTTAGTTCCTTGTAATCATTTTCTTAATGAAATATGGTTAATACGCTTAACCCCAAAAATTAATAAGGAAATCATCTTTTCATATTATCAAAGTTTAATGCCATTTTATAAAACCCTTTTTATATTGCCATGTACATGATTGAAAATGAAATAAGGTTTATTGCTTTCAAAACATCTTATTTTGATCAACATCGACGTCCTATCATGTCGATGTAAAAGCATAAGGCTTTCCGCCTATTAAAACTCGAAGACTAAACATGCCGCATCATGCCTCGATGACAATGAAGTCATCAATCTTTATGATACATAGGTTATCCACCTATTTAAAAACTCGAAGAGTAGTTAAAATTGGCAATAAAAGGTTCGATAACAATTTTTAAAAGCGGCATAGAGTAAACTCGGTGACAAGTTAAAAATGGCATGCCTAGGCTCAATGACAATTTAAAAGCGGAAGGCTTGATGACCATCCGAGTCTTCGAGGCAAAAGGCTCGAAGTAGTATATGCGCCATGGATGCTTCTTAGTACAAAATATGCAATGAATAAATATCGACATGCCTATGTCGAGTCCAGTCTCTTTATCTTTATTACTTCGGCCTTGACGAGGTTCAAACCCAATCCACTACATGCCAAGCTCGTCGACATCATGTGGCATTGTTTTGTTTTACGTTGATGACGATGAAGTGTGGTGAGTTGTGGCTCGACATATATTACAATAAAAGTTGTTTCTCACCAATCTCTATAATTTTTCAAAATATTATTGGTTGCTAATAATTTTACAACTAAATTTTGCTATGTTGCCGCATTATCTTCAAGGCCTAAAATATCATTTTAAACGATAATTTACATATTTAACTAATTAAAGAATTAAACATCAATCTTTCTTATTTAATACATATCTCTTCAAATATGTTTGAGAAAAATATCAAAAATTCATATAAATTCCAAAATGGTATCCTTTTCATCATATAAGATTTTGTGTCAAAAAACCATTATTTAATGACTTGATTAAATTAAACCCGAAATAAAATTTTTTCCAGCCTTAACAAATTGTAAAAATTCCTTAGGCTTAGGAGAATTATGAAAATAAAAATTCATCTCCAAATTCATCTTCCAAACATCATATTAAATAATTGTAACATCTGGAGAAATATATCTCCAATTTAAATCTTAGAACCGAAATAATCATGTACACAAATATTCTTATCATTTATCAAACATGGCAAAAACAAACACAACATACAATTAAATCATTAATACGTACTCCGCATAAAATGCAATCTGAATCTAGATAATCACAAAACAATAAACATGAGATAGTTTGAGCTATTATTCACCTTGTTTGGATAATGGATTTTGAGATTTGATTATTGTTTAATCTTCCTAGCCTTTCTTAAATCTCTATTTGATTTTCTTTATTTCGTTATTTCAATGGAAGTTAATGGCCGACCATTGCTTGAGTTCTTTTATTGTTTTGATTTTATGAAAAAGTGAATGAGAATAAATAAGGATTTGGGTGTTATGAAGTCTTATTTATTCCTATATTACCATTTCCCTATTCAACTATATGTTTAAGTTATAAAACAAACTTATAGATTTATCTGATTAGGGCACGACCTTAATTATATTCAAATCTCGATTCCCTTACCACTCCAATCATCACATTATTCTATTTAATTTATTTAATTAAATATCCTAATTTTTTTTTTAAATTAGGGGTGTTCTAGGATCCCATCCTTAAAGAATTTCATCCTCGAAATTCAGCAAGGACTAAATACTAAGCATATCAAACATGTAAACATCTGTAACATTACATAATAACAATACTAGCCTATCTGACTAGCAACCAATCTATATATTAATTATAGAACAAACCCTCATAGTAGATCAGAATACATCTCTAATCCTATCCTCTGCCTATCATATACGGTCTTTCTTGTTGTTTCTCCACTGAACTTTCACCAACTTGACTGTCTTGTTCCTTAACCTCCTCTCATCTCTCACTATAACTCGAACTGGTTGCCTAACAAAAGTCAGATCTAGTTCCACTACTAAATATTTGAATGCATTCAAAGTGATAGTAGTCTATCTATCATGCACATGCTTCCTAAGATGAGAAACATGAAAAACGTTACGGACACCTGCCAAACTACTTGGTAACCCGACTCGATATGCAAGGTTTCTGATCCTCTGTATAACTGGGAACGATCCAACATATCTCGGTGCCAATTTACCTGACTTTCCAAAACATACTGCACCCTTCATCGTTGATACTTCAACGAAAACCTTATTTCCAACAGAGAACTCTAGATCCTTATGCCTTCTATCCGCGTAACTTTTCTATCTTGATTTAGCTTCTCTCATCTTACCCCAGATTAACTCAATTTTCTCTATTGCATCTCTTGCCAGATCTAGACCTAAGACTAACATGTATCCTGTTTCCAACCAACATGCTGGTGACTTGCATGATCTTCCATACAAAGCTTTGAAAGGCGCCATTCGAATCTAGTCTGATAACTATTATTATAGGGAAAATCAACCAAATGTAGGTGGTCTTCCCATAATCCACCAAAATCTAGTATACAAGCTCTCAACAAATCCATGAGTTCCTTACTGACTCTCTCTGTCTGCCCATCTTCCTAAGCGTGATAAGTGGTACTCATCTTAAGCTTGGTACCTAACACTTCCTGTAGACTCTTCCAGAACTCACTAATAAATAATGTATCTGTAACGACCCGTAAATTTCGATGATTAAATTTGTTAAATTTATAAGATTTTGTAATTTAATGTAGAAAGAAATGAAAATCTTATAATTTATATTGGAGCGAATGTTAGAAATTAAACTTTGCAATGGTAAATAAAAATCAATTCTTGACAATTGGAATGAAATCCAAATAAAGAAATAGTGGAAAACATTATATTTTGTTAATTAAATATTATTGTGGAATTAATACTGAAAGAAATAAAATTGGAAATAGTATTAATGAAATAATAACTAAAATGAATCGCAACTGTATAAATGGAAGTAAATTGTTAATAAGTGGATGTAAATATTGAATTAATTAATGGAAATAAAATCTAAATGTATGTTTGGATAGAACATAAGTGAATGCAATTAGTAGTATGGAAATAAATGCCAACATTGATTTGTAAGTAATAGAGGCTTACTTATGTGACTAAAGAGTAACAATAATGTTTATTGTAGGTTACCTATTCATTTTGATGGTTAATTGGAATTGGAGATAAATTGTAATAAATGTAAATAAATCTTACATCTGTGTGAAATGTAATACAATGGTTAGGAGTTGTTAGAATGGGTAAATTAAAGTAATGAATGGGAAAAACAAGGTAACTAAGTTTATATAGTAGTACCGAACTTAATAAAAGCTTTAAATTAAAACGAATCAATTAATATATGTTTTATTTCTTTAGTATGTTGCATAAAATTTGGAAATCAAACTGAAATTAAAGGAAATTAGGTAGTACGTTATTTGGAAATAAATTTAAGGGTAGGATAGCAACTATTATAAATTACCTAATTAATTGGTCAATGAATTTAGTGGAAATAAAGTTCATTTAAA
Source organism: Allium cepa (assembly GCA_030765085.1). Taxonomy (NCBI): domain Eukaryota; kingdom Viridiplantae; phylum Streptophyta; class Magnoliopsida; order Asparagales; family Amaryllidaceae; genus Allium; species Allium cepa. Next base: position 267,917,139 of record CM060932.1, read on the forward strand.
TGTTAAGTATTATAATCGTGTTATTGATAATAAACGTTACTTTAATGATTATTAATACAGTAACGGAAGTGTGAATGTAAATTTAATAAAAGCGTAAATTTATTTTAAGTAGTAATTGGCGGATTGGGGATGTTATCCCGCCTTTTGGCAAGGCCGAGATACCAGGGAACTGATTGGAAAACAAGGGTTGTGCATCCTAAGCATTGAATAGCTATTGGGTAACGACGGACATCGATGAATTTTGCCCAAGTCCGAATTGGGCTACAATTGATAAAACATATCAAGTAAAGCCGTGAAAGCCAACGTTCCAATTTTCAAGACAATCCGAGTTCGTGTGCTCAGGTTATCACCAGTGAAAAGTGAAGGAGACAGCCCCTGCTTCGGATCCATCAGAGCATGCCCCGTGTTCGAATCCATAAAACCAAGCCTTGGTTCAAACCCATCGAACGTCCCCTACTTCGAATCCCTCAAGGCAAGATACTTTGAATCCATGGGACTACTTCACTTCGTATCCTTCAGGATGAAGACCTTCGAATCCAATAGGGCAGAGTACTTCGAATCCATGCAATTGATTCACTTCGAATCCATCCTGTGACCTCACTTCGACTCCATCCCACGACTTGCTTTGAAACCATTCGGTTGGGAAGCCTTCGTATCGATAAATTATGGTATACCCTGATCGATACGAAAGAACATCCATTCTATCGATTCGAAGGAACACTTTCTGAATCCACTACCTCGAATTCACTACGTCAAGGTGACTAAAACCATGGATTCGACCCAGTAGATTCGGAGAAAAAGATGGATCGACCTGAGAAGTGCGCGCACCACATCATCATTCACATGCGCCAACCATCGATTCGACCCTATCGATTCGATCAGGATCGATTCGAACCAAACATGGAAACCGGAAATACAATCTTGAATCGATCATAACTCAGGATCTACAAGTCCAAATGCTATGAAATTTTCACAGGAGCTTACGTACACGCTGAAGAATATCAACACCAAATTTCACCTCGATTGGATGCTTTCTTGATCGATTCGAACCCTAGTTTGAATCGATCCCAAAGTGGGCTCGGATTTCCAGAATCCGGGTGTGTGGGCCCCCTCACGTGCCAGAAGCGGTCTCCCCGGATTTCAGGCGAAATATCAGCCTCCTACACCTATAAATAGAGCCCCTGGTCATTCAGAAAGGGGATCAGAGAATTTGGAGAGAAAAAGCACGCCCGGACGCTGCCAGAATCACTCCATATCGTCATCACTGCTGCTGATTTCGAATTTAAGTTTACTATCTGCTGTACTTCGCTCTAGAACACTTGTAATCTTCAAGTATTAAGCAATAAAGTGATAAAACCTCATAGTGGACGTAGGAAAATCGCCGAACCACTCTAAATTATTGTCTTCCGTGCAATTTACTTTTCTGTGACTTGGAGTTTTTGTTAGATAATCCTCATTTTCAATTTGATTTCTTCATTTATTATCTCTTCAAAAACTTCCAAAGGGTGTTGCCCAATTTTGGTGCAAACACTTTGGTGCTTTCACCGAGAAAACTCAGATTTTCTCCTGCTCGTTGGATCTGTCATCGATACCGGATTGAATAAATCTAAGAGAGAGATCCAGACTTCAATTTCAGACTCCTTCCATACTATTCAGATTTACCAAAATCTAGGAAAGGATCTACACCTCAAGATGGTTAGAACGAGAACCACTTCTACCGCCGCTGGTCAAGAAGGCCGGGATAGACAAAATCCCGCGCAACTACCTCCACCCAATCAAGATGATACCGGGCATTCAAATTCATCAGGTCCAGTCACTCGACAAGAGTTTCAGACATTACTCCAGGAACTAACCCAAAGTCGGCAACAGCTGATTGAACAATTACGCGCCAATGTTGAGTTGACTAATCAACTAAACCGCCAAAGGCATAGAAGATCCAGAAGGGACCACGCCCCTCATTCTTCCACTGAAAGCTCTGCCTCGTCTGATTACAGCGGCAGATCTACTCGTCCCAGGCTAGACGGAAGTCATGCGCATGCTGTTGGTCACCAACAAGCATTAACTGTTGGGCAGAAAAGAGTTGGCCCTTCTGCCAGTTTTCATACAGGACCCTCCTACCGAGGAGGCACTATTCCACAACATGCTACGGATAACCAAGCCACCGCCACCGCAGTTGACGTAGGAGTTGATACCCGAAATCACTCCAATCAGAACTACCACCAGCAGGAACATGCTCCTAAAACATATGTCCCAGAAGACATCGAGCCAAGGAGGCGAGATACGGATCGTCGACAGCGCCCAATCCTAGCTCGCACTGTGGAACCCGACCACACTTTGGCTCGCCACCCTCCGAATATAACAACACCTGACCTCTCAGCTATGGTACGCCAAATGATTCGCGAAAGTCAAGGCTTAACAAATGACGATTGGGGAATCTCTTGAAGTCATACTCCGTTCACTGATGACATATTACTGAACCTCCTTGGTGATTCAGGATGCCGACTCTGCCCATGTATGAAGGAAGTTCCGACCCAAATCAACATATTCTGAAATACGAATGGTCGATGACTGCTGCAAGAGCTGATGATGCAGTAAAATGCCGTACTTTTCCCATTTCTTTAGGGGGAATTGCGACGATGTGGTTTACACGATTACCACCACGATCTATCTCTTCATTTGACCAATTGGCTACTAAATTTGTTGAACAGTTTCGTATGCACATTGCCAGGCCTAAAGACGTAAATACATTATCTAGTGTCACTCAAGCTCCAGGAGAGACACTCAGGCGATATTTGGAAAGATTCAATGTCGCTTGTGCGGAGATCACTAACCCTAATGATAATTCAATCTTGATGGCCTTGACTAAGGGGATTGACCCCGACTCTGAATCTGGAAATTGGCTAGCTGGGAAGCCTCCCGCATCGTTGGATCGTTTCTACTCCAAAGTCACTCAATTCTTAAGGCTTGTGGATGCGAAACAATCTAGGAAGCAGGACGATGCGAGACCCAGCAATGAAGGAATTCAAAGTAATGTGGCAGTTAAACAGTCAGGGGAGAGCTCTGGAAAAGTATAATTGAATATTCAAAACAAGCAAACCCAGCCGAGGAACGACGATAATAGAAATAAGAAGCAAGATCGGAATCGTGGCCCACGGCGTAGGGCACAAATGTTTGAAAGCTATACATCACTGAATACGTCACCGGAGAACGTATATCTACCGACTTGTAATGCAATGCAGTATAAGAAGCCGACTCCGAAGCCGTCGTCGGAGAGACAGATTCAAACATGAAAGTTCTGTAGATTCCACGAAAGTTTCGGACACAAAACCAATGATTGCAGACATTTGCAAGATCTTATTGAAAAACTGATCATGGAAAGGAAGTTAGATCAATTCGTGCGGGCACCACAGGCTGGTGGTGTGGGCCCATCAAACCAAAACCGTGCACAAAACCAAGAGAGACAGGAGGATCCCGCTCGTACAGGCGGGAGGTTCGTTATAAATACAGTTAGTGGTGGTCCTCATCCAGCGGACCGATGTTGGAGGGAAATGGAATCATACACCAATTCGATCAGGTATGTGGATTTCAAGAGTTGCAGTACGCTTGACGAAGGGGCCCCGGCCAAACAACAGAGGACGATGGCAGATGACATCGTATTTAGAAACCGAGATGCTGATAAGGTCGAAGCCCTAACCATAAACCCACTAGTCATATCTGCCCAGGTTGGTCCTGCTTGAATAAAGAGGATCCTGGTGGACAGTGGGAGTTCAGTAAATATCTTGTTTAAGAGAGCATATGATCAAATAAAGATGGAAGCCAAAGATTTAAAGCCTTGTCATTCTAGAATCCATGGCTTCGATGGAAGTGCTAATATACCCACTGGAGTGGTAGAGTTGCCAGTGGAGTTGGGAGTCGGAGAACGCCGAAGAGTCCGAATGTCACAGTTTGTTGTCTTAGATATCCACTCTCCATACAATGCTTTTTTGGGCCGACCGGCCCTTGCCGAATTTAGGGCAGCAATTGCCCCATGGTACTTAACTTTGAAATTCTCCACTGATCGTGGGATTGGGGTCATTCAAGGAGATCAGGCCGCTGGGAGAGCCTGCTATGTTGCCAAAATGCGAGAAGCGCAGCGAAAGGAAAGGGCGTGGAGGAATCTCTCTGCGTCCGTTTCGCCGACGATTGACAATTAGTGCCTGGGCCTCGGCCTGGGCACCATGACCAATTCCAGAAGGATCTTGACCCCAGAGACACTACAGGAATTGGTCGAATTTCTCCAAGAAAATCTAGATGTATTCGCTTGGACGCACTCTGATATGTGTGGAATCTCGCCGGACATCGTGAGCCACACCTTGAATATTGACCCACGGTATATCCCGGTGAAACAAAAAAGACACGGTATGGATCCAGAGAGATTTTCCGCCCTCAAAGAAGAAGTTGATAAGCTAAAAGCGAATGGGTTTATCCGGGATGCTTTGTACCCAGAGTGGGTGTCCAACCCTGTACTTGTCCGAAAACCGAATGGGAAATGGAGAACGTGCATCGATTATTATGAATTAAATAAGGCTTGTCCGAAAGACAGCTTTCCACTTCCCCGAATCGATCAACTTATGGATTCAACGGCCGGACACGAATCATTATCTTTCATGGATGCTTATTCTGGTTACAATCAGATACCCATGCATGTACCCGATCAAGAACATACGAGCTTCGTAACTGATCTGGGACTATACTGCTACAAGGTCATGCCTTTTGGGTTAAAGAATGCCGGAGCAACTTACCAACGCTTAGTCAATCGAATGTTTGCCGACCAGATCGGAAAGACTATGGAAGTTTATGTAGATGACATGTTGGTAAAATCACGATATTCCACTGATCACGTCAAAACTTAGAGTCAATGTTCAATGTCCTTCGGAGATACGGGATGAAGCTTAATCCGCTAATGTCATTTTGGAGTCGCATCCGGAAAATTCCTTGAGTTCATCGTCAACACCCGAGGAATAGAGGCCAACCCGAAAAGATCTGGGCGATCAAGAATCTTCAAACTCCAAGGACCATAAAACAGGTTTATAGTCTTAATGGAAAGGTTGCAGCACTGTGCAGGTTCATCTCGAAATCAACTGACAAATGCATACCTTTCTTCGATCTGATCCGAAAAGGGAAACGAAACTTCGAATGGACCAAGGAATGCGAGGGCGCATTTCAATCACTAATTCAGCATCTTTCCACACCGTCGATTCTTTCAAAACCTGTTGATCATGAACAACTATATCTCTATCTGGAAGTATCTGAAAATGCAATCAGTGATGCATTAGTTTGGGAGGAAGACCGGGTGCAGAAACCGGTCTACTATGTTAGTAAACGATTAACCGGAGCCGAGAGAAATTATCCAAGGTTGGAAAAATTGGCATACTGCCTAGTCATCGCCTCGAGGAAGCTCCGTCCATATTTTCAGGCTCATCCCATCACTGTCTACACCGATCAGCCATTACGACAAGTCCTCACACGACCTGAGACATCTGGCATGTTACTGAAATGGAACATTGAACTGAGTGAATTCGACATCACATATACTCCGAGAAGGGCCTTACACGGTCAAGTCCTAGCAGATTTCATTGCCGAATTCACTGTTCCTGAAGACTTACCTGAAACTAGCAAATCCCCGAATACATATGGAAGCTGTATACTGATGGTGCATCCAACGATCGGTGCTCGGGCGCAGGGGTAGTGCTTGAAACCCCCGAGGGCCGATCCATATGCTATGCTTTAAAGTTTGATTTCCGTGCAACCAACAATGCAGCTGAATATGAGGCTTTGCCCGTGACCTAAGAATTATCGCTGTGGAAATTTACTGTGATTCCCAGTTGGTAGTATGCCAAGTTCGGGGTGAATACCAGGCCAAAGATCGAAGACTAGCTGCTTATCTAGCCCGAGTCCGGGAGATGCTTGATTAGTTCGATTATTATACCATTTTCTACGTACCCTGAGAGCACAATCAGAAAGCCGATTCGTTGGCAAAGTTGGCAAGTATAGGCGAAGCTCAACACTTGGGACTCGTTCCTGTTGAAACTTTATCCTCTCCGAGCATTGATCGAGCAGAGAATGATTTCACTTTTGAAGCTACTTCCAGCAGGGAGTCGTGGATGACCCCCTACCAAGATTACATTGAGCATGGTATATTACTTGAGCGTCGAAGTGAGAAAAGGAAAATTCTTCGAAAAGCTTCACGATTTGTCATTCAGAATGGAGTTATGTATCGAAGGGGATTTTCTATTCCTCTTCTCCGGCGTATCGCACACGACGAAGTCAAACAAGTATTACACGATGTGCACGAAGGAGAATGTGGCGATCACACTGGGGGGTAAGCACTTGCCAAGAAGATACTCCGATATGGATATTATTGGCCTACCGTTAATCGCGATGCTATGGACTATGCCAAAAAATGTGATAGATGCCAAAAACATGCTCGGATTCCTAGAGCCCCACCTACTGAGATAACCGAAATGGTCAGTCCATGGCCATTTGCAATATGGGGGGTTGATATAATTGGTGCATTGCCTTTAGCTAAAGGTGGCGCGAAGTACGCCATCGTCGTAGTTGATTACTTCACCAAATGGGCTGAAACTGAACCTCTTGCAACAATTACGACAAAGAAAGTAATCAACTTCGTGGTACGCAACATCGTCTGCCGGTTTGGTCTTCCGCATACTATTATCACCGATAATGGAGCCCAATTCGACAGTGTTGAATTCAAGAACTTCTGTCAACGATTTCACATCCATAAGAAATTCTCTGCAGTAGCACACCCTCAAGCGAATGGTCAAGTTGAAGCCGTAAATAAGGTTATCAAGTCTATTTTGAAGAAACGACTGGAAAAAGCTGGGGGCAAGTGGGTTGATGAACTTCCTATGGCTCTATGGGCTTACCGAACAACTCACAAAACTACAACCGGACACACTCCATTTTCTCTATCTTATGGCTCTGAAGCCGTTATTCCAGTCGAAGTGGATGTTCACTCTCATCGTGTGACATATTATGATCCGAAAACGAATGCCATATTACTTGCTAAATCTCTAGATCTACTCGATGAGAAGCGTGAAGAAGCTGATTTGAGGGCAGCCGCATATCAGGGTCGAGTCGCTCGAATATACAATGCCAAGGTCCGACCGCGAACCTTTGAACCCGGCGATCTCGTACTCAAGAAAATTTATCTGGTCCCTTCACACATGAAGCCAAATTGGGAAGGGCCGTATGTTATTTCACAAAAGCTCGGAGATGGCACGTTCAAGTTGTCGACCATTGACAGTCTTACTTTACCGAGAGCTTGGAATAGCAAAAGTCTCCGTCACTACTACACATGACAGGCTTTAGTTATCTATTTTTAGTCAATTTCTTCCTTTGCATTTTATTTTTGCATTTCGAAGTTTGAATTTGTGATAAGGCAACTGATTTTGCCATGTTTCTTTCATTTCAGCAATAAAATGCCATCTCTTCGAGCCAAAGCTGTGATTCACTGAAAATGACGTATAATATCACGATGCACGGAGAGCTAAGTTCCATCATGCGGTGGGATTTATTCAAATAGGGAGTGACTATGATAGGACCGGTCACTCACTAAGTGAAACCCGAGCTCGGGGATAGAACACTACACCAGCATTTACAAGGATTGATACACGAAAATCCCTCTACTAACTCCAACTTCCCAGAGTGCGAATTGGAGTATAAACATCAAATAACTCATTCCCAGAGCGTGAACGGACTCCAAATTCCCAAAGTGCGAATTGGAGTATAAACATCCAACAACTCGTTCCCAGAGCGCGAACGGACTCCAATTCCCAGAGTGCGAATTGGAGTATAAACATCAAATAACTCGCTCCCAAAGCGCGAACGGACTCCAAATTCCCAAAGTGCGAATTGGAGTATAAACATCCAACAACTCGTTCCCAGAGCGCGAACGGACTCCGACTTCCCGGAGTGTGAATTGGAGTATAAACATCAAATAACTCGTTCCCAGAGCGCGAACGGACTCCAAATTCCCAGAGTGCGAATTGGAGTATAAAACATCCAACAACTCGTTCCCAGAGCGCGAACAGACTCCAACTTCCCAGAATGCGAGTATAAACATCAAATCCATTGTTTCTGGAGTGTGAACGAATTCCTAAAAAGACCAAACAGGTGTGACTGACCATCTATCGGCTAACTCCAACTTCTAAGAGCATGAAGTGGAGTATAAACATAAATTACAGGTTCCCGGAGTGCGAACTCAAACATGCATGCTATCTCCAAGTTCCCAAAGTATGGATTGGAGCACATATACCAAGTCAAAATTCCCGGAGTGCGAACTGAAATATCAATATTAACTCCAAGTTCCTAGAGCATGAAGTGGAGTATAAACATCAATTCTAGTTTCCCGGAGCGTGAACCGTGTTACATACATCGATAACTCTCAAATTCCTATAATGCGAATCAGATTATCGATCTCAAGTTATCCTAAGTCCCCAAAATGTGGACATGTGCTTCAGATTTGTGATAAGTGTGATCAACCACCAAAATACGAATGTTGTTCCCCGAAACTTGGGGGCAAAAAAGCTTAAGTGTTAATCGCTAACTGAAGCAGTACAATGCCCGAAGTTCAACTCATTCATCAATCACGACATGTAATTGTGTTTTTTAGACTTGGCAAATAAAAAACGAACTCTACTTAACGGTAAAAAACGCCACAAGTACACCGGATTGAAAGCCAAACACTGCAAACACTTAAGTAAAAGAAAAGAACAAATTCCCATTCCATCAACTAACAAAAAGAGGTTTGATTACATGGAAAATAAAAAAAGTTTCGATCAAGTGGAGGCCGAATCCACACTTATACACGGCTCTAAAAGAACGAAAGAAGAAGTAAAAGAATTGCTATTTACAACTACATGACAAGTCAAGAAGCTCAATGCTTCTTCTTTCGAGGCTTCTTCTTTGGAGTCGAGCCGCTGGACCCACTACCCGGTTTCCTACGAGATTTCTTGCCCTTCTTTGGTTCATCCTCCGGATTTGGCATAATATCAACATCTTCCTCAGAGCTGGAGGGGACAGAGATCCTTTTGGAAGGGCGAACTGAAGTCATAGGAGCTGTGACTGGTGTCTATTCAGCAACGCTTGAGATGGTCACCGTGCCACCGGGAGAAATCACCATTAGAGAAGATAAGCTTGAGGGGGCAGTGCCGCTTCCAAAACCACCGACCATTGTCACCGTGGCCATCTCAGCGCTTATCTCAGCAAAAATCTCTTCTTCTCGAGACAACTGAGCTTCGCTGGATACGCTGGTGGTCGTCACGACAGAACTGAAAACTGGAGCAACTCCACTCGTCATGAATGAAGGATCAGGAATAGGGTCAAGAGAATGACCAAGTAGCTCCTCAATCATTTGAGCATCGAATAACATCGAGCTCCCCTCTCCAATGTCGCCGGCCATGGCAGCGGCTGAAATCGCTTTGGTGACAATAACTCCAAGCGTAGGATATAGGACCGGAGGAACTGAGGGCACGGGCGCGGCACTTTCAGTCACTGAACAAAGGATAGCAAAAATAGTCAGTCCAGAAAATTCTCTCAAAAATCGTTGATTTAAAACACGAGGGAAATAATCGAAGTACCTTCCTTGCCTTGCCTCGGAGCTTGAACAGGTTCGGAGACAGCAGTCTTACCAGGAGATAACCCCATTGATCCTGATTGTAGGCAGGAATGACTTGTGGATCAACGGCGGCGATAACTTCGGACGAAGTCGGGACAGGAACTTCGATATTCTCACTGTGATGCGCAACACCTGAACCCTCGCCGATCTCCGTCTGCTGGATGCCGAGTTTTTCTTTCTCGACAGAAATTATCGCCTCATGAAGAATTCTCCTCTCTTCCTCGCTAAGCAGACGTGACTCGAGCTCAAACTCGTCTAGTACTTCATCCGGACAAGACATTCTCTTGTTCTCCACTAGTTTTTTCCAGGCACTGTAGAGAAGCATAGAGTAATCTCCTAGCCAGGTGAGATTTCTGTGCTCTAACACGTTGGAATTATATGTATCCAGGAGTTCATCAAACTCAGCCTCCATTTTGAACCTCTCCGCCTGGACTTTCTCCTCCACTTTCGTTTCCACCTCCTTAACCCTTGCGACTGCTGCATCGCGCTCAGCCCGAAGAGACACAGCTTGCTCACACGCTTCTTGAGCGGCCGTATTAGGATCATCTTTTTCCTTGCTTATGTCAGCAAACTTGGCCTTTAACTCCTCCAGTTCTTTAACTGCCGCATTCCGCTCGGCCTTAACATTTTTGTATCGATGGCCCAAGTCTTCTACTAAAGTGCAATGTGCCTATTGCATCTTTGCCATCTCAACTAATGTCTCATCGACCTTTTTTAGCGATTCAACTTCGGCCCTGCGGGAGGACTCCGCCTCAGATTGGAGTATATCGACGATACGGTTCTTCTTAGCCAAGTCAGCTTCCAGTTTCTCAATAATGTTGGCCTGATCAGAGGCTGCTTTTGAAGCTTTAATGGCCGCCTTATACCATTCCTTGTACCGAGCATAGAAGTCGCGGGTATAACTAAGTGCTGTGGTCACAGCATCTTTGGGGATTCTTTTAAGATTAGGAGGGAAGATGCAAGCATCGAAACAAATTTCCGGGAAGTCCTTCTTCAATTGAGCAAGTCTAATAGCCCCTTCACCGGATGGTTCAATAGGGGCCTCCTCCGTAGACGTGGTCGTAACAACCTCAGTTCTAGAACGATGTGACTCAAGCCACCAAACCTGTGAAGACGGTTGCTGTCACAGAGGCTCAGATACATGAATATGGCTTCATGGTGGCGGAGGAGAGCGAGAAGGGGAACGGTATCTCCGATCTCTATCCGAGCGCTCTTGACTAGAGTAACTACGGGGATGGTCCCTTGCATAATATTCTTAGCCATGATACATCCGTTCGCGATCGCGATCGGAGTCCCCACGTCGAGATTCATAGTAAGACGAAGGATGATGCACTCTTCGGAGTTTGTTTAATGTAGATTGATGGCCAGACATAGCACCTGAAAAAGAGAAGCAACTCAGTTAAACACCAGGTGAAAGCAATACGATCTATGCGAAAGTCATGTAGTGTTATGAAAGTGTATGCAAATGTGCAAAACCCCCGACCAACCAGAAGTGTCGATTGCACTAACGGGTAAAGGCTCGCTTATTTCTAACGCTTCCCAGAGTTCACCCAACCCGGACTCGTGGTGGAGAGATACGTACTACGGGATGGGAATGTCATCCAGTCCTATAAAAGCATTTCCTGATTGACAAGGAGCAGCGTCAGAGATAGTAATTCCGGGGATCAAACGAGATACGACTACAGACTTCCGTCTCTTAAATTTAGGGACAACAGCCATGCCATTCCACTTCTCTTCTATTCGGGAAAGATCAGCTGCTAGCTCGATATCTGTGGGCATCCTTTCATCGTCGCTCGCTTCTCTTATAACTATGCCGGGTTTTCTTTTCACCGTTTTCTTCTTTGTCTTCGAAGTCGGTTTCGCCAACCCCTCAATAACAATGCTCTGGTTCATCTCTATTAAACCCAGCATCCTTAAGTTATCGTCAGTTAATACCGAGTCGATGTGTCTTAATTCGCTCGGGATCCCTTGAAAGCTCCGAACGATGCCTTTATAATATCCACTGTCGGGCCTCGAAATGATGGCTGTAAGAAGGACAGAGTATTAGTACAAGTGTTAAGAATAGCTATTCAAGAGAGACATGCGACACTTACGTCTAGACAGCCATCGCCTAGCAAACCCTTGGGGGCACCGAACAAAAAACATTTGGCTTTGAAGTAGTTAAGTCTAGTCCAAGCCTCGGTCACGACTTGACAGTTTCTGAACGCTTCCAGAAAAGTAAAAGATGGGCTATCACCCCTACTTTTGAAGTTAAATATGTGCCTAATCTCAGACGGCCGCGGCGGGCGATAGAAACAATCCATAAATATGATGAAGGCACTGTTCAGTAACGCATGTCCGTTAGGATGAAGCTATGAGGGAGCAATTCCTAAGAATGATAACATCTCCCTGCTATAATGGTTAAATGGAGGGAGAGTTCCAGCCGTACAGGCGTGGCGGTAGAAAGCAGTATACCCTTCGAGCGGATTGTGAGGTCTGTCGTCAACGCCCGGTAGCAAAACATCATCCGGGGATAAGTTATGTTTCAAGCAAATCCGGCCCAGTAAGGCTTCAGAAATACTGGACGGAACGGAGTCGATAGGATCCTCGATAAATATGGCTTCCGGCACTTCGTCCGGAGCCGGACCAACTACTTCGGGAGGAATGTCAGGGATTTCAAGCACACGAGGAGGCGAACTCTGTACCTCTTGTTGTTGAGAGCTCTAAGATTCCATAACTAACTAACTCATCAGAAAGCAACATTAAGCACATATAAAACCCGTTCATTCCCAGTGTAAAGTGTGTGCGGTGCAGTGTAGTGCTGTGCATTACTTAGAAAGATTCTACAGAGTTAGAGAAAATTTGCAAACAGCATGATGTGCGAACGACAAAACTCTGAAAATCGAGACCGGAAATGACCGTCATCGCTGACCGTCACATCCTCGTCATCTAGATGCTACTGATCAATTCAAGCATAAATCCGTTATATTTTTAGTTAGGCCATAGTTCCATCGACGAGCTTCAAGAGGCAGTCAAGTGTAGTCCTACAGTCAAGTTTAGTTATGCAAGGTAGAAGCTCGTCGGAATCAAGCATGCTGAAATTCATTAAGTTCGTCAAATTTCAGCTTGAAACCAGTCGTAGTTCAGATGTTAGAGCAAGTCAGAAGAGTTGTATTCTCTGAATTGAGGATGGTCGAATCAATCGCCTCGGATCGATACAGGTCGACTCAATGTGCTTCGAATCGATAAGAGTTGACTCGATCACTTCGTATCGACATAGGTCCCTGGTACGATATCCATAGCATCAAGTGAAGGAGCGCTTTGAGTCCATCAGCAGAGCATTCATATCAACCCAGGAAAGCAACTTCGTATCGATCGAGCTCGATACCTTCGAGTCGATCGTGAAGTCATTAGTTCGAATCGATCGATACGAATCACGTCACCTCACAAGCATCGATACGAAGCCCCATCCATCGATTCGACCAGTTTCGTCCAGATCTCACAACCTTCCAAAAATTAATTTCAGAAGAAAAAATTAAGGGAGATGGAGAAGATTTCCAATTTTATCGTTCTCAGCTTGGCCTAATCCATTAGTTACCTGATTTGTTTTGATTATGATCGAAGGATTGAAGGCTAGATCGATTCGAAAGAGTGTCTTTCTCGAGCCTGGAGGATCGATGCGAAGAGGAAGGCAGAGTAACAGTAAAAAGTAAAAAATGAAAGTGAGCTAAGCCTCACGTATTTATATGGATCCAAGGGAGGAAAAGGGACGCTTCGCTTCCCGGTCAACCTGACCGATTGTTACCGGTCAAACACTGATCGATTCGAACGATCACGTTCGAATCCATCAAGACAGGATCGGTACGAAGCTTCATCGATTCGAGGCAGTTAACAAAAGCTGAATTGAAGTCACTGTATCCCATCGATTCAAAGTACCAGCTTCACAGCCATCGATTCGCAGCAATTCGAGGTCTATCAATTCGAAAGATTAATTCGAATCCATCGGGAACCACCGATGAGAACGAACGCACCGCTTTGATATGAAAAAATTACTTGTCAACATTTTTCATCGATTCAGGAGAGGGTCGATACAAGAGGATGACCATTAACAAACATCAAGACGATGTTTTAACTCGAATTACAAATCGATTCAGGAGAGGATCGATACAGAATTCGATGACAAACTAAACTGACAACGACTTGCAAACACGCAACGTTAACTAAAGTCAAGGTAACACATATATGCACATATGTCTGACTAATATTTGATCTTTGACATTCACATGGATCAAAGGCTCATCTCGTCATGATTTCGACAACAAACAGCCAATCACAATCACACAACGGTCAATTACAGTAATACAGAATACAACTTTCAACGAAACATGTCACAGTTGTCCAAACGTGAGACTACAGCTTTTCAAAGCACGTCATGTTTACACAAGACGTACTTTGGTGGGCAAATGTTATCCCGCCTTTTGGCAAGGCCGAGATACCAGGGAACTGACTGGAAAACAAGGGTTGTACATCCTAAGCATTGAATAGCTATTGGGTAACCACGGACATTGATGAATTTTTCCCAAGTCCGGATCGGGCTACAATTGATAAAACATATCAAGCAGAGCCGTGAAAGCCGATGTTCCAATTTTCAAGACAATCCGAGTTCGTGTGCTCAGGTTATCACCAGTGGAAAGTGAAGGAGATAGCCCCTGCTTCGGATCCATCAGAGCAGGCCTCGTGTTTGAATCCATAGAACCAAGCCTTGGTTAGAACCCATCAAATGTCCCTACTTCGAATCCCTCAAGGCAAGATACTTCGAATCCATGGGACTACTTCACTTCGTATCCTTTAGGATGAAGACCTTCGAATCCAATAGGGCAGAGTACTTCGAATCCATGCAATTGATTCACTTCGAATCCATCCTGTGACCTCACTTCGACTCCATCCCATGACTTGCTTTGAAACCATTCGGTTGGGAAGCCTTCATATCGATCAACTATGGTATACTCTGATCGATACGAAGGAACATCCATTCTATCGATTCGAAGGAACACTTTCCGAATCCACTACCTCGAATTCACTAAGTTAAGGCGACTAAAACCATGGATTCGACCCAGTAGACTTGGAGAAAAAGATGGATCGACCCGAGAAGTGCCCGCACCACGTCATCATTCACATGCGCCAACCATCGATTCGACCCTATCGATTCGATCAGGATCGATTCGAACCAAACATAGCAACCGGAAATACAATCTTGAATCGATCATAACTCAGGATCTACAAGTCCAAATGCTATGAAATTTTCACAGGAGCTTACGTACACGTTAAAGAATATCAACACCAAATTTCACCTCGATTAGATGCTTTCTTGATCGATTCGAACCCTAGTTCGAATCGATCCCAAAGTGGGCCCGGATTTCCAAAATCTGGGCCCGTGGGCCCCCTCACGTGCCAGAAGCGGTCTCCCCGGATTTCAGGCGAAATATCAGCCTCCTACACCTATAAATAGAGCCCCTGGTCATTCAGAAAGGGGATCATAGAATTTGGAGAGAAAAAGCACGCCCGGACGCTTCCAGAATCACTCCATATCGTCATCACTGCTGCTGTTTTCGAATTTAAGTTTATTATCTGCTGTACTTCGCTCTAGAACACTTGTAATCTTCAAGTATTAAGCAATAAAGTGATAAAACTTCATAGTGGACGTAGGCAAATCGCCGAACCACTCTAAATCATTGTCTTCCGTGCAATTTACTTTTCTGTGACTTGGAGTTTTTGTTAGATAATCCTTATTTTCAATTTGATTTCTTCATTTATTATCTCTTCAAAAACTTCCGAAGGGTGTTGCCCAATTTTGGTGCAAACTGGGGAATAAGTTCAAATTATGTTAATTGAGAAATTAATACGTAATGTATGTAAATTAATTAATAGAATGCAAATTTAATGTTGTAAATTTAATAAAATGTAAAGTATTTAAAAACCTTAATTAATGTGTTCGATTGATAGAAGTACACATTAAAAACGTAATATTTATTCGAATTAAGATGTAAATAGGCATATTCTAATGCAATGAAATAAAAATTAGCGTTATATATTGAATTATAATCTGGATTAAAGTAACGAACTTATAAAGGCAATTAAAAGCAAAGAGGTGACAATTAATATAGGTTGCTTTGTTTATCTAATGGGCTAAATAAACTTTGGTAATCAATTGTAGTAAATTTACTGTGACATTTTTTTAATGTAAATTAAAGTAATGATTGATGAAATAAAGAATGGGACTATGGTAGATTAATTTATTGTATTTAAAATCTAAATTAGTGGGTGAAATCGACAAATTTCGCTATGATTGGATTATGGTAGTTATTACACAATGTGTAATAACTGTAAATAAAATAGTTAAAACGAATAAAGGTAAAGCGGGAAGTATCAGGGTAATGAAACGTAAACAATGTTAAATATGTTTATAGGATAATGATTTGTTTGAATAATAAGAAGGGTAATCAAGATTTGTTTATTTATTTGAATAAATTAGGGTAATTGGGTTTATTTCAATTAATTGAAATTAAATGTTTAAATATTACGTAAAAGGAATTTAAGATGAAAACTGAGAATAACAATATAATAAACCATGAACCAATGTTAATTTGTCTACTTGGAGATAATGGAGTGATTAACAGGATTTAAAAACCAAATAAATGAATTTCTTGGGAATTTAAGTTAATTTCTGGATAAACTGAAATTTAAACTTAATATTGTAAATGGGAATTTTCAATGATAAATTGATGTAGAAATATTTAAAAAGGATTCCAAATTTACCAAGTAATCCAAACTGATAAAATTTGTAATAATTAAAGTAAATTTGTAAAATTTGATTTAACTTATTTTTAATTTATTTATTAACTAGAAAATAGCCATTTTGGCCGCTGACTCGGATTTCGACAAAACCAATTTCAACGGATCCGTAACGGTGAATTGCTATAGGATTTCAAGTTTCGTAGCGATCGGACTTGTAGTTTGATCGTACGTACTCGAAACGCCTTGAAATAAATTAAATTGAAATCAATTGAAATCAATTTGGAAAATATTGATTTTAGCATAACTTCTTCATACGATGAAATTTGAACTTAAAACCTTTTCCACTGCGTTTAAAATATTTTTTAAACATCTATTTTGATATATGGGTTGACCCAATTTCATTCCGGAGTTGAAACGGGCTTTTTGGGCCACTTTGTCGTTAGTGCGTACATCTATCTTATCCGATCCATTCTGTTTCAAATTTCTCTATAAATATCCTGCTATAAACCCTAGCCTCCCTAATTCCTATTTTGTATGTACGAAAATTCATTCTATTCCTCCTCCTCCCCAATGGCAGACAAAGTTCTACATTTCCAGATCCAATTGCAAATCAAATCCAAAGCATAATTTTCAAAGTCCTCAGAAAAATATGGAAAAAATATATGTTGAAGCTCTCGACGAGCATAATTCAATGGTGTAATTCGTTTTTTGATTCGATGCATCGTTTGATCAGAAATCGCAGTCAAAATTGAATTGGGCGTTTTTGACTACAGCCTCAATCGGGAAATCAGTTTCTGGGTTTTGAGGAGGGTGTTGTCAGGAGTCTGTTGGCGGTGGTCGAGTCATCTAATTCGACCCGAGGTGATTTGAATTTTTGCAAATTTGGGTCCGAAATCACCAACATTGAAGGAGGTGGTGGCACTGCATGGGGGAACTGAGCGTGGCGGCCTTCAGGGCGGTGGTGCATGAGTAGAAGGCGAGTTGAACGGAGGTGGAGGCACGTCGAACGATGGTCGGAGGCGGTCGAAACTTCCGGTCAAAGGTTCGATGCTGTTGGTTTTCGTTCGTGACTTCCTGTAGGCATGCGTTCGTTTTCTGGAGGTGATGTTTCATGATGACGTGGCAGGTGATGGAGGTTAAAAGTGTTCTCATTTTCTTTATTTTATAATTGATTTCAATAGCACAAATCGTCGTAACTTTTGTGTACGATATCCGATTTATACGCGGTTTCTTTTGTTAGGATCATATTGAAATTCTGGACTTGATGGCGCTAGTTTGGACGAATTCTAAGACGGTCAAATTTTTGGGTTTAAATTCAATTTAAATTCAAAAGGTGAGTGTTTAACCCACTCACAACTTCTAAAATTTCTTATGTTTGTTAAATTGATATATGATGTGATTTAAAATTTATTTATGCTTGTTTGGCATATTTTTAATCATCATCTCAGTTAATTTCATTTATTTAAATTAAATTGCTATTTAATTTATTCATTGCATATTAACTGCCAAATAAACAGTTATTTAATTTATTATTGAATATAAATTGCTATTTAATACCTGTGTTTATTATCTGTTCTATATTGATGCTATTGTTTGAATTTGATGATGATTTTGATAAATGGTTGATGGTTGATATTGGATGAATGGATGCTATATTTTATATTGTTATAAACTGGAAGTTATCATGCAGTTTCAATTCATTCGGGATTGCGGTTTGAAATGATATACAACCGCATTTTATTTTTAAATTGCGGATTGAAATGATAAATATCCGTATCACTTGACCATATGATAGAAAATTATATACAGGCACCGCGGTGTATATACATACATACATATATACATACATACATATATATATATATAATTATTTTTTTGAAATAATTTTTCTATGGTTTTATAAAGCAATATTACATGGTTTTATGAGATATAGATTTCGGATATTTGATAAAGGTTATTTTATATATGGAAAATTCTTGGTTTTAAGCTATGTATAAATTTTTTAAAGTATGAAGTAAGTTTAATAATAAAGTTGATTTTTAAAAAAAAAATATTATGGATAAGTATTTACTTAAATTATATTCTAATATAGAGTTTATATTGATTTTATAAATCAAAGTTGAGAAGATAGTTTTGAAATTGATTTGAGATTTTATTTAATTAAGATCTTATTGAAATTTAGATTTAAAAAGAATATGGTGTTATAACTAAATTCGGGTTTAAGATGATTTGAGTGAATATATCTAGTCTAAATAAATTGAGGAATATTCAATTTTTGAATTTGAAAGTTTTATTTAAAGGATACTAGATTTATTAAGTAAGTATTTCAAAACTAAATAATAGTAAAGTGAATTTGGCACATATATATATATATATATATATATGAATTAAAAATTTAGTTTGAAATGGTGGAATATTGACTTTGAAATATATGGAAATTTAAATGGTTTATTTGGGAATTAAAATCTGTATTTGGAATTGATTTGAGAAATTTAAAAAACTAATTTACTTTATAAAGTAATTTATTATTAAACCATTTAAGTATTGAAAATTTTGTTTCGAAACTATGGGTTTAGGGTATATATATTTGAAAGTACTATGATTTTTGAAAAGGGGATATATTTGAAATAAAAATGATATCATATTGATTTGTGTTTTAAAATAGAAATGATATCGTATTTATATAGTTTTGAAATGGATATTTATTCTGGTTTTAAAGTATAAAGTATTTGAAATGACCGCAGTGTTATAATAACGTTTGGTTGTTAAAGAAACCGGGATCGGCAGTTGTCATACTCTCTGCCAACTCTGAAAACCACTTTAACAACCATGTACGCGGTAGAGGTTCCAGAATGAAGAAGGATGGCAGCGGTGTTCCCTTTGAGGCAAATACCTTATCCCAACTCCCGTGAGTTGGCATAAGGTGGCTAAAACAGGAGCGATCTCAGGCCAATGAGGTCATTCCTCTGATCGGACACATTCCTTCGATATTATACTCTGACTTTTGGATTGATTCGGTGGCCACTTTTGATTTTGATTTGGGGGTGTGGCTCGAGGTGGGCGGTAGCTGCGCGCTACGCGTTACCACCATCCCGTGTGCGTAATTGGTATATCTACCTTGGCATTGCCTAGTTATGTCGTGTCACCTACCATACTGAGCCTTTACTACGAGTTTCTATGTTTGTCGTACCTATGCAGTGTCTTCTCGTAGTCTCCCAATCAGGAGATATGCAGGCATTGTATAGACTATTGGCATTATTTGTGTTAAGGGCTATATGGGTAACCCCTTAATGCTATTTAAAAGTAAGTTTATTTTACAATTAGACACTATTATAATAGTAAAATATACTACATAGTAAATAGTTTAACGGATCCTTAAGAGATGTAAAACCCGAGCATCTCTTGATTTTCTGCACTCACATTTATTTCTGTTGATTTAACTCACATAAGATATTTTAGTTCTAACTCGAGTGTTTTGTGTTTTCAACTCGCTCGGGTCAGTCCGAGCATTTCAGGATTTGAAGATTTTATTCTGGAGGATGAAGACAAAGATTTGTAGTACTATTATCTACTATATTATTCCACTACACCCTTTAATTCCGCTGCATTAATTATTATTCTCTGGTAAGTGTACTCTGATATTCATTGTATAAAGAAAAATCAAATGTTTTGTAAAATAGTTTTATGAACTGTATATTGATTATTATATTTTATCGTTCCGCTGCAAGATTCTGTTTTGTTTTTTCTTCTCTGCTTTTCTTATTTACCCCATAACAATCCGCCCTTCCATATGGTTTGAATTGGCATGTGTGTCGATTTAAAGCATGCGAAAAGGCGGGACGTTACAGTATCTTTATCACTGACTGTAAAACAAGGAATTCTATGCAGTCTAAGTATGTTCTTCATAAATAATTTAATCAAAACAGGTGCCGTCCGGGTTGACTTAACGGGAATAAAGTGGGTGCTCTTGGTCAATATATCCACTATGGCCCATATACTCTCATTTCCTCGATTCAACCTTAGCAACTCATCAATAAGGTCTATGGATATCAAATCTTATTTCCAAACTGGTATATCTAAAGCTTGAAACAACCCGATAGACTTCTGATGTTCGGCTTTTTCTTATTGGAAATTTGAACGTTGCTTTACCCACAAGCCAACATCCCTCTTCGTACCTTCCTAGAAGAAACTTATTTTCATACCTGATAAGTCTTGGTTCTTCTAAGATGAATCGTAAACCTTGATCTATGACATTCCCTAAGAACTTCTTTCCTTAGGTCTCCAACATTCGGAACACACAACCGTACCTTCTTTCTCAACCATCCCTTCTTGTCAAGATTAAAATCTTTTAGATCATCAATCTCAATTCCAATCTCTAGTCTTCTAATCTTCTCGGCCAATAATAGATACTCTCTCTGTTTAGAAGCAATCCTTTCGATCAAAACTGGTAGAACTTCTCAGGATAACATGGCTGTACTTTGACTAGAACTAGCAGTCGATCTTAACTGTGCACTACACTTAGTCAATGCCTCAAGATCCTTCAATTCTGCCAACATAGCTAATACCACATTCTGGCTTTTTTGCTAAGAGCATCCACTATTTTTTTACATTCCCCGGGTGTATACTCTAAATCAAAATCATAAACTGCTAAAAACTCTAGCCACCTCTGCTATCTCATATTCAACTTATTCTGAGAAAATAAATACTATAAAGACTTATGATCCTTGTAAAACCTAAACCTTTCTCCCAAAAGATAATGTCTCCACACTTTCAATGCAAAGGTTATTGCTGCCAATTCTAAATCATAGGTCGGATATCTAACTTCATGCTGTCTGAGCTGTCGAGAAGTGTAGGCAATTACCTAATCCAATCACACATGCATCTATATACATTACCAACCCTTGATTACCATCTGGCACAACTAATACGGGTGCATTGGTCAATAAATTCTTTAACTTAAGGATTGCTTCCTCGCATTTGTCGGACCAAACATACTTAACATCCTTTCTGGTTATCTTAGTTAGAGGTGCTACTATCCACGAAAAACCATTGATAAATCTCAGGTAATATCCAGCCAATCCAGGAAAATTCTTATCTCGGTCACTGTCTTAGGTCTCTTCCAACTATTAATCGCTTCAATCTAGTTAGATAAACTGATATCCCTTTGTTAAGATTATACAGTCAAAAAAATAACTTCTTTCTTCCAAAAAATGATATTTCAAAAACGTTGCTTTTAGCTTATGTTGTCCCTGTGTCCCTAACGCCATTATAAGATGAATCTCATGCACTTTCTCATCCTTATAATATATCAAAATGTTGTTTATAAACACCAGTACAAATCTATCCAAGTGACCTAGAAAAATCTAGTTCATCAAATCTACGAAGAAAGATGGCGCATTAGTTATCCCAAATGGCATCACCAACTACTCGTACGAACCTTATCTCGTTCAAAACGTCGTCAAAGGAATATTGTCTTCCGCCACCCATAGCTAATGGAACCCTATAGCCAAATGCAATTAGGAAAACACTTTGGCCCTATTTAACCGATCGAATAAGTCATCGATTCTCGACAAAGGATACCTATTCTTGATCGTCTTCTCATTCAACTTACGGTAGTCGATACACAACCTTAACGACCCATCCCGTTTCTTCATGAACATCGCAGCCACTCTCAAGGAGAACTTCTTGGTCTAATAAAGTTATTTCCTTCTAAGTCCCTTAGTTGCACCTTTAACTCCTTCATCTCGATAGGTATCAGCCTACTGTTTGGTTTACTTATGGGTTCTACTTTGCGCACAAGATCTATTCGAAACTCGATAGCTCATTTTGGTGGTAGTCCTATAACTAGTTCAAAAAAAATATGCAAACCTTTTGCTATGAAAAACCTAATTTTGATCTTCTTCTACTTCCATAGCACCCAACAAGGCATAAACATTCAAATCCGAATTCTCCACTGGGTATATGATTCGGTTATGAATAATAGGGGGTATTAACGATATTTCCCTACCCTTGCAAAATATCCTAACATCATATCTATCTAACCAATCCATATATAATATGATAACGGAGCCTATGAAATCAAAGACATACAAGGTGCAGGCAAACTTATGATCTAACAAATCAAGTTCTAACTGCTTACAGCTCATCCTCAGAGTTGCATGCCCTCCTATCAGATTCGCATCCTTTAAGGAAGTAACAAGTTATGATGGTTCCAAGCATAACTTATCTACCAAACACTGAGATAAAAATGAATGCGATGCACCTATATCAAATTGTATCTTAAGTGGTATACTATGGATCAAAAGCGTACCTTCTGTCATAGAGTTTCCCTTTTCAACTGTTGTTGATCTAGAGGATGATGGTTTCAAAGAAAAAACATTTATGTTGTCAGCTCTGAATAATTCTAGACACTTATTCTTGTAGTGCCTCATCTCGTTACAGTTGAAGAATTCCGCTCCTTTCTTATTAGCAACTTTCTTCCCTTTGCCAAACCGTCACTCATGAGAAAAATATCCATTCTAATCACACTTGTAGTAAACTTGATCAGCGTTCCCTTTCTTGGTAGCTCCTCCTTTCTGATAAAAGATCTTTCTCTTCTTACCCTGAGAATCCTAAGTTTTACCTTGCTTCTCTTTCCCAAAATTAGAAAGCATCTCTTCATTTTGGATTGCTATCTCCACTATAACATTACTTGGGTCTCGAAGATGTGGCATGGTCACCATAGCAATCTCTGGCTTTAATCCCTTAATAAACTTTTCATTCCTCTTAATGACGGTGTCAATAGTAGCATATCCATATCTTGACAGCTCATCAAACTTAGTGGCATAATCAATCACCAATATTTCTCCTTATTCCAAGTCCACAAACTTTCATAACAAAGCGGACTTAGCTGCCTTGGACAAAAATCTCTCCTCGAATCTCCTTCGAAATCTAACCAAATTTACTCTTCCTCCAGTACACCCATGGTAACTCCATTCCACAAGAACAATGTTGCACCTTGCAATTGCATTGAAGCCAATCTTCTCTTCTGCTCATTGTCCAAACCAAGATAAGGAAAAATTCTCTTGCAATGCAAAGCCAGTTTTCCACTTCTACAGCATCCTCGATACTCAGAAAAGGCATTCCGTCTAAATTGGAATAATCTCAACACAGCTTGGCATAATTATTACCAACTGGCACCACAAGATTTGCTCCTACCGCATTAACAGCATTTCTTCCGGCTGCTCTTGCAGCTGCTCTATCTTGAATCAATTTAATGATGAACTGGTACATCATTCCCATATCTACTGGTAGGTTTATAGCACCTACGCTGGCATTTGTGGATTGATTGGCAATTACCTGTCGATCTAGCTTTCTCCTTGTATTGGGCCAGCAATTCCGTTAGTTGTGGTGCTTCCTCCATTTAGATTCACTCTTCCTTTTCCTACTTCCAGACCTTTCTTTCTCGTAAATATGCTTAGCCTTAGTATGATACAGAAGAATGGTTTAAGAGAGAGGGGAATACATACTCTTATATAGCAAAATACAAGTACATTATTATAGCATTATCCCAACCCCAATCTTATTATCTTATTCATTAGATTATGTTTTAAAAATCCGTTTAGGTTTAATTTCCTTTTAAGTTTACATAAACCTATTCTCTGATACCAAAACTATAACATCCGTCCATTTTGAGGCTGAAACTAAGTTCTATGGATGTTGTAGTAATCAACAGCTATAAATTTTTGGTGACAAAATACAGCTACGTTAATCTTTTTGACAATACTAGAAACACACGAATGATAGAAATTTAATACAATTTTCAAAATAAATTTTCTCATCTCATTTCACAACAAGATTTCAATTTCATTATATAGTCCCAGTTTGTAAACCACATTCACAGAAATTATAATTAACATAACATATTCCAAGAGCAACGTATGAAGATGCCCCTTGGATGATCAGAGTTAAATATCTTGCATTTAATACAATTTGCCATTACAAATAAAAGCAGAATCAAAACACAATGGAAAATAGTTATATAGCTCCTACTAGCTAGATTGCCTCCTGCATGTCTTCGAAAGCTTATTCATCTAAAGAAAATTTGAAAAAACTTTACTCTCGATTTTCTCAAATGAATACCCAAGAGTTTAAGGGGAAAGACGAAAACTTTGGATTAGAAAAAAAACTAGTTTGAATAATAACCTACCATCTCTGACCAACTAGATATCTAGTATGATCATGCTACCAAGGGAAACGGGTTTTCACCTCACTAATGTCCTAAACATAATTATAATAACCATATACTATGGATATGAATCCACAATGGTTAAAACATAACATAATATGATGATATTCAAAACTGCAATATGCCTTGGATTTCCCATCCTAATTTATCTGACTATCTATTTTAGTTTATAGTTTTTAGGGTTACTATTAACCTATTAGTTTTTATGGGCTGACTAATAACCTGTTCCAATCTTATGGACTGTCTGTCTAATTTTATAGTTTTCATGGAAACACTAAGAACTATTGATTTCTACCAATAACTTTATCCAATCATAGTTTTCATGTGATCATTATGAACCCGTTGGGTTCCCCAATAACATCTCTAAATCATAGTAGGCTAACTATGAACTTATTGATCTCTATTAATAACATATTCCAGGCATAGTTTTTATGGGATCACTAACAACCTATTGACCCATGCCAATAACTTTTCTCATAACATAGTTTCGTGAGCTGACTAAGAACCTTCCTAACGCAATAATCTTTTGATCAGTTCTGGGAATCTTATATTCTTGTCTCCCTGACCTTCTGGATGTAATTCTACCCACACAAGAGTTAAGTAAATTTATATTCACTATTGAGTCAACCTAACTAGTTATCCTCCCCTTAACACACCAAAATGCAGTTAGTCAACAATGAAGTGAATATGATAATAGTAGCGTTTGTAATGACTGATCAAATGCACATAAAACTATAACATCCATAGTTTAATTCTTTGTAATCATTTTCTTAATAAAATATGGTTAATACCCTTAACCCTAATAATTAATAAGGAACCATCATTTCATATTCTCAAAGTTTAATGCCATTTTATAAATCCCTTTTTATATTGCCATGTGCATGAATGAAAATAATATAGGGTTTATTGCTTTCAAAACATCTTAGTTTGATCGACATTAAAATCCTATCATGTTGTAAAAGCATAAGGCTTTCCGCCTGTTAAAACTCGAAGATTAAACATGTGGCATCATGCCTAGATGAAAATAAAGTCGTCGATCTCCATGATACAAAGGTTATCCACCTATTTAGAAACTCGAAGACTAGTTAAAATCGGCATCGACTAAGCTCGATAACAATTTTTAAAACTGTCATAGAGTAAACTCGGTGTCTAGTTAAAAGTGGCTTGTCAAGGCTCGATGGCAATTTAAAAGTGAAAAGGGCCAAGGTTCGATGATTATCTGTGCCTTCGAAGTAAAAGGCTCCAAGTAGTATATGTGGCATGCATGCTTCTTGGTATAAAACGCTGCATGAATAAACATCGACCAGCCATTGTTGAGTCCTATCTCTTTTCTTTATTGCTTCGACCTCGACGTGTTTCAGACCCAATCTACTTCATACCAAGGTCGTTGACATCATGCGACATTGTTTTATGCCACATCAGTGACGATGAAGTGTGGTGAGATGTGGCTCGACATGGGAAATGTCAACATGGTAGAGTTGTAAATAACTTTAAAACTACAATACTACTATAAAAATTGTTTATTTCCACCAACCTCCATAATTTTTCAAAATACGATTGGCTAGTAAAAAATTTACAACTAAATTTTAGCTATGCTACCGTACTTATCTTCCAAGGCCTAAAATATATGTTTGCAATGTTAATTTACACAATTAGCAGTTAAACAATTAAACACTAATCTTTCTTATTTAATCCATGTCTCCTCAAATATATTTGAGAAAAAACTAAAAAATTCATATAAATTCCATAATGGTATTCTTTTCATTATATAAGATTTTCGGGCCTGAAATCCCTTATTTAATGACTTAATTTAATTAAACCCGAATTAACATGTTTTCCACCCTTGACAATTTGTAAAATATTCCTTAAGCTTAGGAAAATTCATGAAAATAAAAACCCATCTCCAAATTCATCTTTTAAACGTCATACTTAAAAATCATAACATTTCGAGAAATATATCTTTAATCAAATCTTTGAACCGAAATAATTATGTTCATAAATATTCACATAACTTATCATTTACCAAACATGGCAAAAACAAATATGGCATACGATCAAATCATTAATTCGTACTCCGCATCAACCACAACCCGAATCTGGATAATCATAAATCAATAAATGTGAGATGGTTTGAGCTATGATTCACCTTGTTTAGATAATGGATTTTGAGATTTGATTATAGCTTAATCTTCCTATCTTTTCTTCTTGAATCTCAACTCAATTTTCATGATTTAGATGGTACTTAATGGCCGGCCTTTGCTTAAACTCTTTAATTATTATGATTTTATGAAAACGTGAATGAGAAGGAACAAGGGTTTAGGGGTTATAAAGTCTTATTTATTCCTATATTACCCTTTCCTTATTAAACTACATGCTTAGGTTATAAAACAAACTAGTAGATTTATTTGGTTAAGGCATAACCTTAACTACATTCAAATCTCAATATTCCCTTATCACTTTAATCATCATATTATTTTATTTTATTTGCCCAATTAAATATCCTGAATAATGTTATCTAAAATTAAGGGTGTTACATCCAACCTTTAATATTGAATAGAATAAATTTAGATTAAACATTCTTCCACTGGCAAGGAAAACTTTAGACTCCATATATTCGATCACTTGCTAAAGCTTATGGACTGAATGAAACCATCATATGTTCAACAATACTTATAATAACCCTTTTCTATAATATATTCCACTCCTCATTTCTTACTAGACTGGCCAACACTGAAGACACACAACTGGCGTTCTCGCACCGATAGGACTGACTATTCCGCTAATGCCATGTCTTAGTCTCTAATATCCCTTTTCTCCAATTAATATAATAAGCTTCCTTTCTTGTTACCTTAAAGGGTAATAATACCAATTTCTTTGAAATAACTAAAATCCTCTTTCTCGTTCTAGAAATAATTAAAAAGATACACATGTAAAAATAAATTAATAAATTTAAATTTAAATCGTAAAGTTTATCCTCATTAGTTAACCTTGTTTAAATTTGGTAGGTAATATTGGCTACATGTACCCATCCTCGTTTTTTATATGTATAATTAATATTTATAATATAATTAACTCATATTTTTATAAACTAAATCACATTTAATTAATCTTAAAACTTAATAAGTATTTTACATTTAATTAATGCTAATTTTAATTTTATCAATTAAATTATGTTTAATTAAGTTAATTTATTTAAAATTTCTAAAATCTTATATAATTCATTATATATCATTTAATATAAATAATTAACTATAACACTGATAGATTTTTTATATAGATATCATTAAAGGCGTATATCTTAGTTCAGTAGACGATATTGGCTATATGCCCTCGTACACACACACACATATATATATACATACATATATATATATAGTTATATATAAATATCAGTATTTCCATTACAAAGCTTTATTTAATAACTAAGCTAAACTCTTCCCATGGTTATATTCTAAGCTTATTCTAATACATACATATATATAAAATGTATACACACGCACACATCTACATGTGTATGTATATATATATCGGTGTGTGTATCTTGATAAGTATTCGACTTTCATATGTTCCCGTACGAATTACCTTTTCTCTTTAAATTTAATTCAGTTATAACCTCTTTACTCTCATATTTGTGACATAAGGCCATATATATTTATATGCTCATACATAAGTATGTATACACAACAGGCTGTCTTTTTCTGGTTTCTTATTTTTTTAAAGCAAGCTTGTATGCATGCATGTCAGAACAATAAACGATATAGATCCTAGTCGATTAACCTGGTCACTCACGCACTCTTTATTTCAGCAACATATAAGTACTTCATTTCAACTCGCACACTTTTGGTTAGATGGAATTTGCAATTTCCTGGCACATCAATAACCTATCACTACAGCATCAATTATAGTTCCAGTATCCGTACCTCATTTCAACATTTGCACACCTGCATCATACAATATAATCGCCTGATTTTGGATCGAACTATCCAGCACACTACAGCTTCTGTGAGCCAGCGGAATATGGATCTTAAGGCTAAACTAACAGTAGAAGGGGGTTGAATAGTGTTTAATGGGTTACATGAATATTATTCAAATTAAGATTTTACTTGGAATGAGGGAATTAAAAATCACATAATCAAATTATAGATAAAAGTAAATGCAGTTTAAGTAAAAAGGAAAGAACACACCAAGATTCTATACTAATTTGGAGTTACCTTACATCCAGTCACACACAATTCCTTGTAGAGATTACCTTTTAATTAGTAAATGTAAATACAATCTCGATTTCAAGATTACGAGACACACCCTCCATAATGCCGACCATCGGGTAGAGCCACTTGATTTACGAGCACACCCACTAGATTTACGAGCTACTGAGCACATCCAATTGATTTTAACAAGCTACTATCATACCTACTTTGATTTCAGGGATACCAAGCATGAGTATGATTTGACAGAGTTTACAGACTCAGATCTTTGATCTTGATTATAATTGATCCTACAACTTTTAAATAGCACTTTTGATCTTAGAAAGATGAGAGAAATCAGAGGGTATATGAAAGAGAATCAAACAAGTAGAATTTGATTCTGGTTGAATTTTGGTGAAGTTTCGATAGAAATTGATTTATAAATCAAAAGAGTGAAAAGAGGAGAGAAAAATAAGAAAGTAGTTGATGACAATTCGTTTGGAAGTCGGTATATATAGGGAACCAACGGTCATGTCCATTCGCGAAGAGGTACGACGAAAATACGCTTCCTTTTAAAATTTGAATTTTGAAATTTACGGCTAGTATGTCGACGTATAGGAATCAGATATGTGAACATATCCTTCATAAAATTGAAAAGCAGTTTTTAAAAATTATTCTAAAAAGCCATTGCTTTGTAAAATAATTTGATGCTTTGTAGAATCATTCAAATATAGTTTACACAAATTTTAATAAAAGTATAACTTAATAAAATTTTATAAAATAATTTTGAAAGATTTAATAAGAATATTCAATATAATGTAAATAATATATACGATCAATATAGTTATGAATTATTAAAGTATAAATAAAAATTCAACATATATAACCAAAATAATATCTTTCTAAGTATAAGAGAGTTGAAAATCATTTTGGAAAATATTTTGAAAAGATTATTTTAAAAATAAAATATTTGAAAAATAATTTTAAAGGAAAACTAGAGAAGGTAAGAAAGAACAGGGAAGTGCTATCAAAGGTTTTAGCACAAATTCTATGACTCTACAACTTATTAGTAATATCTTGAACTTTTCTATGACCACCCACATTTCGGAAGGTTTAAATCGGCAATAATCCACACATGTCCAACTTGAAAAATCTTAAATATAGATAATCAATGGGATTAATTAAGAAAAATAAGAAGTAAAAAACAAACATAGAATCTCGCAGCTGAAGGACAAAATATAATAATCAAATAAATAATTTATGAAGCTGTTTATAATATACATTTGATTGTGATTTATACAACATTTATCAGAGTCATACATATACAGCAGAATGAAATATAATGCAACGGAAAACATGATGAGGGAATAAAAATAATAATAATATACCAAATCTTCATCTTTGTCCTCTAGAATAAATCTTCAATAAGCCAAAAACCCAGGGCTGACCCGAGAATAATGAAAAGACAAAACATTCGAGTCAGGACTAAACTATCCTTATATAAGTTAAATCAATATCGCATATAACATGAGTGTAATAGCGTTAGAGATGTAATTGGGATTTCACATCTCCTGTCCAGTGTATAACATGCGTGCAATAACTCAAGAGATGTTATGGGATTTTCTATCTATGAAGGATCCATCAAAATATTTATATGTAATAGAATACGCTACATATATAATGTCTTATCAATAAAATAAATATTTTTCGTAGCGTTAAGACTTTACATTAATCCCCCTTAACGTGTTTTTAAGCATTGTCGTACAATTTGCATATAAAACACCAGTAATCCATCGGTGGATAGGAATGCGCCGTGATAGGACAACACAAAACCAAAATCGTAGGGGTCTCATATAGGGATAAAAGCATGACAAGGCACGTGAGGCAATGCCCAAGGTAGAATACTACCAGTTCGGATCGCAGGGCTGGTGGTAACGCATCATAGCCATGACCATCCACCACGCCCATCCATCCCATATCAAGTCAAAAGGAGGCTATCCTAAATCAAGGTGCACCAACCGAAACCAACAACAAAATTAATAATATGAACCGAGTCTAAAAAAATCAAAGAACGGATGTTCGATCGGGGTAATTAGCTCACTTGGCCTTGTCAAGCCGTCCTGTTTTAGTCATTTCAAATTGGTACAAGTGTCGGGGTCTATCCATCATCGTTCTCTATCTTCAAATCCAGTAATCATCGCCAAATCCAACCACTTTATTCTAGAGTCTCCTCCGCATACACAGTTGTTAAAGTGGTTCGAGTATCGACAGAGAGTATGCCCATATCCGGCCCCGGACGCTTTAACAACCAAACGTCTTTTTTACACCGATTGGTACTTTTACATTTCAAAAACAGTTCATACTTGATATCAAAATATCATATTCGCTTCAAAATCAAATTCATTTCAAAATCATTGTATTTACTGAAAATGTACTATTTCATTTCAAAAACCTTTTCGCATTAATATCTAGATTTTGGTTCCAAAATTGTTTCAAATTTAAATTTCAGTTATATCTTCATTTAACCCAATTCGTATTTAATTCCATGATTTAAAAATAAACATTCCACCCTTGACCAGTTTGAATTTTTGAAAAATAGTTTGAATAGTTTTAAAATAATTAAAATAGTTAAAATAGTGTAAATGGTTAAAATAGTTTAATAGAATAGTTTAATTATTAAAATGGTTTATATAGTAAAATAATTTGGAAACCAATATAATTTGTATATTTAAGAAGACAGCTTTGAAACAGTTTATATTGAAATAATTTTATCGAAAATAGCTTTAAAGTCAAAGCGATTCAATTCCAACTTTCCAATTCAAATTAATTCCAATTTACATTCAATTGATTCAATTTTGGTTTCAATTCAATCAATTTCAACTTCGATTTCAATTAATTCAATTCCACTTTCAAATCCAATTAATTCAATTTCAAATTTCAAAATTAAAAATTCCAAATTGGATTTAACCTAAAATTTTAACTAGCTCCAAATGAATCCAAATTAGTTCTAAAATGTAATTTTCATCGCCATGATTCCATCGTCGCTTGTTTCGTCTTAATTGGACCTCGCATATGAAAGTTATGATGTTTACAAGTTTATACGATTTTTAACTATAATTAATTTACAAATTCCTTTTTATAAAAAAAACAACCTAAATCTAGGCCATACAAATTCCATATCTGAGATCAAGGCCGCATGTGTCCATCCTCATCTTTTCTCATTTCCCTCCAGACAAATTCGCGTATGAGAAACCCAACATCCCCTCTTCAAGTTGCTTGCTGCTCAACCTACAACGCGTCAGAGATCGATCGGAGAGTGCCAAACGAAGCGCCAAACCAACCAGCACTATCGCCCAAAACCCAATCGAGCTCGGCTTTAGCATGGCCTCGGAATACGTGAGTGAACGCACCACGTTTGAACTCCAGTTGCCACCACGTCACTTGCCTGAAAACCATCATCATCGCATGGATGTAGATATCTCGAGAAGCTTGACGATTTTCTAGTTGAAGTTGTGGCTTAGAAGTTGAAGGATGAGGAGATAATTAGTGAGGAAGGTTGTAAGATTTCGGCCATAGAAATAAAAGTGGGCGACGGCTATAGTTAGGGCTAGGATTTACTGTGCACACATATATATAGAGGTGTAAACATATTAGTTTAATATTATTTTCTACTTTTTCTGGACGAACTCCGAATGAAGCATGCCGTCTGGCGTTTACAATGTTTTACCATTATTCCAAACACAATGGAACATATTTCGAGTCCTAATTCGATCATATGGAGAAGACATTTTTTTGAATCGAATTAAAATATTAAAATTTTGATATTAATTTCTATGCATTTCTATCGCGTACGACCAAAAGATAACTCCATACACTATGAAATTTGAAATCCGATAATAATACAAAATTACGGATTCATTGGAACTGGTTTCGTTGAAATCCAAGAATGTGCCCTGGATCACTATTTTAAAGTTTCGATTATAATATAAAATTTCCAATTTCTAATCATTCGCCTTTAAATCCAATTTTAAATATTGACAATCTTCATTGTTTTTTAAATAAAATTTACATCAACTTTCGATATCATTTTCAGTCATATTAAATTCAAAATTCAATTAATCGAATAATTTCCAATATTGATTTTAAACAATTTAATTGTTCCTTATTCAACAAATTTCAACATTAGATTTTAAATGAATTTTACTTATCAACCAATTACTATATTTACATCTAATGATTTCA
Source organism: Allium cepa (assembly GCA_030765085.1). Classification (NCBI taxonomy): domain Eukaryota; kingdom Viridiplantae; phylum Streptophyta; class Magnoliopsida; order Asparagales; family Amaryllidaceae; genus Allium; species Allium cepa. Next base: position 267,950,245 of record CM060932.1, read on the forward strand.
ACATTCATTATTTAATCCAACTATTGATTATAAACACATTTAATGTGTAGTGTTACCTTTCAATACTTGTTATTACTTAAATCTTTGAAATTAGTTTATTTCAAAAATTTATTCAAGTTCATATCCAATAAATTTCATTAAAAATCATTAAGTTTCTATTTTTAACCATTTTTATTTAATAATTACATTAAATTTAATAATTTAAAATGGCTAAAAATACGGGCCGTTACAATCTCACCCACTCAAAACTTTTCATCCTCGAAAAGACGTTAAGTAAAGAATCTAACATTTAATATATTTTAAATAATAGTCAACTTATAGAACATCAAATCTCATTCAAAAAACCATTAGTACGCTTCTACCACACTACTCCAACCGGCATACAAAATTTACAAGTTAGTTATCAAAACAAGTTATGAAAATTTTAAAACTTAAAAAAATTTCTAACACCCAGATTTACGGAAAATTTCGGCAGAGTCTCCTTCGCACGGCTAGACCAGAACAACTACAAAACGCCACTATGGGCCCCAAACCAACAAAAGAAAACGAAAGCTAAGTGGCTCAATCATAAAACCATCAAATCAAATGACAAAATAAACATGTACCTTATTGTCGGGACATCCAAATTCTTCTTGATTTTAAATACCTGCGCCTTATTTACCAATGATATCTAACCATATAATTTAAAATCATCTTATATTTTGCATTTTCAGTTTCCACTGTTTCTTTAATTAAGCCTGTATGATGTAAATGTATCATTTGTATGCAATATCAAATCTGAACGCTCACTCGATCACTCAATTTCACTTCTAAACTAGTATCGTTCACACGACTCTCTGGTGTGGACTCAGATCTGGTTCCTTGATCATAAATCGCCATTCTCCTTGCATAGCCATATACTATGATAGAGAATTCCAGAATCAAATCAAAAATCCATATCCAGGATTCGCCATCGAGAATCAATTGAAAAATCCTAATTCGGATCGATATAAATTATCTTGAAATTCTGTGCTTAAATCTGGATCAAATCGTTATGTGAATAAAATAATATACGTACAACTTATGCATTTATTTCTATTAATTCTTAGCTATACCAAATTCCTTTTTTACATTTACTTCATTTTCATGATTTCATTTAAATACAAATTTATTAGTGAAACATCTTATTAATCATCAATTTATTTTATAACCATTCTATAAAGTCCAACTTCTTATATGTGACTTTTTCTAAGCTTATATTATCTCAAAAGTTACAAATTCAATTTCACAATTTCTTTGCAAATTTATATTTAATTCTATAACCAATTTACAAAGATATTTTTTGATTCACTTTTCTATCTTCTTAATTACCATTTACTTATTCCATTTAGTCATTAATCATTTCATAATATACTAATTACGTATAACATTTATTATTAAAACTAAATTTACATTACTCGTATAATATCCCATTACATATCCAAATCATCATTTTAACTTTTAGCATTTGGTAAGTCTCATTATATGTTATTAGAGTGCAGTTTGGTATTATACGAATAAATCTGATTCATTTTACTTAATTAGAAGGTTCACTATTTTGACTTGTTTAAATTTTCTTTAATTTCAATTTAAGAGTTGCAAACTTCAACTCTTAAGTTTCTTAAAACATTTATCTAACTCTCTTATTTTATAGGTTCTGCTATTCAAATATTTCATTTCATTCAAATAATTTAAAGATTATTAATAAGCAGAATTTAAAAAATTTAAATCCTGGGTTCGTTTCAAATCATTTTGAAATAAATATGTATATACATATCTTTTATATATCAAATCATACTTTTTGATTTTAAACCAAAATCCGTTTATCAAAACAATTTCATAGCAAAGCTTCTCATAAGTCTCCTCCAGTTTGAGACTCGAAAAAGAATGTCGATGATGTTAAGCAGTCATCATCAAAATTATTTTCCAACGACAGAAGAGGGAAGTACAGAATTCAATCCTTTTAAAAATCATAAATATTCTCAACTAATATTACTATATTTTCTTTTCAAAACCTTGAAAATCATTCTCAATTCACCTTTATAAATTATACTTACAAATTTTCACTTCCTTAAAACATTACACAAATGTTTATCACAGCATATTTTATAATAAACATCTTTTATTAAGGCACAACGACCAATTTATGATAATAATCAATATTATCATTCCCAACGACCAAACATATTATACAATATAATAATTTTTGAAAATTATTCCTTTATATATAAAATATAATCAAGGTAAATTATATTATTTACCAAATTTCGAAACAATACCATGTCAAATTATTCTGTTCAAGTGTTTAGAGATCCCTATCAATAATGTTAATTACTCGTATTGACCAAAATCCATAAACGACTCAACAAATCAACCAACACAATATAAAACAATTTTTTTATTTACTAACAAATACGCGCTCATATTTATACACTCAAACTCATACTAGAGTGCCACTGACCCTATCTCTAATGAGTTACCCACAAAGCTAAGGTTACCGCTAAACCAAAGCTCCGACACCGTGATGACCCATATTTAGGAAGGTTTAAATCGACAATAATCCACATACGTCTAATTTAAACAATTCGGAATACAGATAATCAATGGGCTTAATTAAGAAAAATAAGAAAGAAGAAGATAACAAACACAGAATCTCGCAGTGGAGAACAAAATATAATAATCAAATAAATAGTTCATGAAGCTGTTATAATATACAATTGATTATGATTTATACAACAGAACGAAATATAATGCAACGCTCAACATGATGCAGGAATAATAACAGTAATAATAATATACCAAACCTTTGTCTTCTACATCTAGAATAAATCTTCAACAAGCTGAAAACACCGGACTGACCCGAGCATAATGAAAAAACAGTCGAGCCAGGACTAAAATATCCTTATGTAAGTCAAATCAATATTGCATGTAACATGTGTGTAAAAGCGTCAGAGTGTTTATGGTATTTCACATCTCCTATCCAGTGTATAACGTGCATGCAGTAACTCAAGAGATGTTACGAGATTTTCCATCTCTTAAGGATCCATCAAAATATTTATATGTAGTAGAATACAATACATATATAATGTTTAAACAACAAAATAAATATATTTTTTAGCACTAAGGTTTTACATTAATCTTCCTTAATGCGTTTTTAAGCGTTGTCATATAGTTTTCATATAAAACACCAATAACCCATCGGTGGTTAGGAATGCGCCGTGAAATGACAACACAAAACCTTAATTGTAGGGATCTCGTATAGTGATAAAAGTATGACAAGACACGTGAGGCAATGCCCAAGGTAGGATACTACCAGTTCGGGTCGTAGGGCTGGTGGTAATGCGTCATAGCTATGACTGCCCACCGCTTCCATCCATCCCATATCAAGTCAAAGGGACGCTATCCCAAATCAAGATGCACTAATCGAAACCAACAACAAGAGTAATAATATGGACCGAGTCCAAGAAAATCGAAGTATGGATGTTCGCTCAGGGTAATTAGCGCACTTGACCCTGTCAAGTCATCCTGTTTTAGTAATTTCAACTTGGCACAAAGGCACAAGCGCCGGTGTCTATCAATCATCGTTCTTTTTCTTCAAATCTAGCAATCGTCGCCAAATCCAACCACTTTGTTTTGAAGTCTCCTCTGTGTATACAATTGTTAAAGTGGTTCCAGTATCGATAGAGAGCATGCCTATATCCGACCCCGGTCTCTTTAACAATGAAGCATCATTTTTCACACCGATTGGTACTTTTACATTTCGAAAATAGTTCATACTTGATATCAAAATATCATATTCGCTTCAAAATCAAATCCATTTCGAAATCATTATATTTACTCAAAATATACTATTTCATTTCAAAATCCTTTTCGCCTTAATATCTCGGTTTTGATTCCAAAATTGTTTCAAATTTAAATTTCGGTTATAACTTCATTTAACCCAATTCGTATTTAAATTTATGATTTAAAAATTAACATCATGTAACGGCCCGCCATCCGTCTCCACAGAATGACGCATCTTTAATAAGAAAGAAACGGATAGAAAAGAGAAAGAAAGAGAAGAAAGAAGAAACAACACATCAGAATCTAAACAGCGGAATGAATAAATTGTATTAATAACATAAGATATTACATAATATTCAACAATTATCAGAGTACACAGATAATACAACACATACTAGACAGTTATAAACACCTGTCTAGTTATTACAACACAATACAACTCAACAGACAACACAGAGATACCAAACATAGCGGAATACTATATATCCAACGTAGAAGCCTCCTGCTCCATTGCTCCTCCAATATTCGTCAAAGCCAACCTGAATCCCTTGGCTACTTGTAAAAATTGGAGTACCCAAGTGTTTAAGAAAACAAAAGATAAACTCCAGGTCACACATGGGTCTGGTGTGAGTAACAAGTTAAAGTTTCTTAACTTTCAAAAACCTTTTGAAAAGAAAAGGTATCACGTAAGACTTCTCACACATAAACATGGAAAAGTTTTTACCCTACGCTAACCAAAACATTTGATAGGAAATCCAGTGATATTATAATAGGTTTAGGGTTTTCAAGTAAATATGAAATAGCCTAAATTGTTACATGATTAAATTCCAGCTATTAGCCACAAAAGTGGGTAATACAATCAAAACCGTTGGCACTTATTGGATTTTGGATTCTATCAATAGCTGGGCTACTGCCGTCACAGTACGTGGCCTAGATCACCGTACCGAGAAGTACGCCCGCTCCCCTGCAACACAAGGCCGGAACCATTCCTTACTGAGCAGTTCCGAACAAGACAACCCCACAGTTGGTGCGCAATTCCAACCGCCCACTAAGCCGAATAAAAAGGGACCTCTAGACAGGGGAAAATCTCGTCCTACTTGGGCATGACCCACTTAGCCTTGCTACACCTCCCCTGTTTTAGCCATTCCCGGTTGATGAGGCTTGAGGCTACGATTACCTTTAGTGAACACATCACTTAGAATGCTCATCGTCCACTTGACAATGTTCTGAAAGCATTCAATCCATACAAGTCCGTTCCGGGTTCGAACGAAACCGAAGGCATTATCTCGTTACACTCATTTTGGAATCAACCTCAGAGTTAACGACGATAACCCTTGCACTCTGAATCACCATCTCGAGCCTGTAAGTACTATTTCCGTCACCTCGTCACGGAATCACCCCTAGAGTTATACTGACGAATAGTCCTTACACCTCGAGTCTTCACTCTTTACATAAGATTCACGACCCATCATTAATTTGGATCGATGTGGTTTTCAGACATCCAAATATGGAAACCCGATCCCGGTATCATTAAAATCCAAAGCGTGTCTTTTAGGTCTAAGTTGTTTTACAGTTTAAACAATTCAATTACATTATCTATATACACACAGATAGATAATTCACAGATTCACCACAGATAATTATCATTATCATCATAGCAGATAGTCCACATTATCATTATCAATGATAATCCAAATCAACATCACAATGCAACCAATGCATCCATATCACTCAACATTGCTTATCTCATTTCTGAGATTTCAACCATTCAAAGCAACCAATATCATCCATTCATATATAAGCAATGATCTATAATCACACCATCTATAATTATTATAAAATGAATTAAATTAATTACATCATCTCTAATTAATTTAAAGTGAATTAAAATAATTACTTACCTCAATATAAGTCCTGCTTACATCACTCTTAATTAATTACAATTTAATTAATTAATTAATTAACCTCTAGTTAATCAACTTAATTAATCACCCCTGATTAATTATTCTTTGATTAATTTCACAATATTAATTACTCTAAACCAAATACAGTAATTAGCCTTTAATTACTTCATTATTAATTAACTATAATTAATTACATTTAAACTTAATTAATTACAACTAATTAATTACACTTAATTACTTGTTAATGATTAATTAATCTAAATTAATCAACCTTAATTACATCATTAATTATATTAATTAATTATTTTTAATTTTATCTATTTAATTATCTTATTTAAATTAATTACATTAAATAATTAATCTCAATTAGACCATAATTATTAATCACATTTGATTAATCACCTTTAGCAATTTGCTGCCCTTAATTGCTTATTAAATCAATTACTTCTTAATTAATTTATTTAATTAATCCCTTGATCAATTATATAAAATAATTTAATCCAAATAATTTTGACAATCCCAACATCATCCACTAATTACATCCAGTAATTATCTTTAATTACTTCACTGAGTAATTACATTTTATTAATTACATTAAGTAATTATTATCAAACCAACAAGCGATTAAAATTAATTAAACTTAATTAATTAATTAATTTAAACTAATCACAATAAACTCCATTATTACATTAAGTAATTAATGTCTTAATTACTTCCATCAAGTAATTGATCTTAAAATAATTTACAAATGATTATCATTAACTAATTAATCTAATTAATTAAAAATTAATCATATTAATTAATTGTTAAATTATCCCTAGTTAATGACCATCATTAGCCATTGACCAAACTTTAATTACTTCTCTTAAGTAATTAATTTTCATTAATATTAATTTTAAATTAATTAATCTTTAACATCTAATTAATTAACCTTAATTATTTAATTAATTAAGTGCAAATTGTAACCTAATTGGTTCATAATTACTTGATCAATTAATTACTAATCATTAATTAAATCTAATTAATGATCCTTAACTATGGATTAATTATCCTTAGTTAATTAATTACTTAAACTTTAAATTGATAATTTAAAGCCCTTAATTTCCTTAATTAATTATCCACTCCATTAATTAATTAAATAAACTATTCATTTAATTACCTTAATAAATTTAAATGAAATTTTACAATCATTAATTAATTCTAAATTTACTTTAAGACAAAACCTTTCTTAACAATAGTTAAATTATCATTCATAAATACTATTGCAAATATTTATTTCAAATTCAATTTCAAATTTCATTTTAAGTTCAAGTTTTAAAATGAAATTAAATTATCTTTAACCAAATTAAAACTTTGAATTCTACATGTTAAAGAATACTTATATAAAAGAAATTTAAAGATTTAAATTAAATTCCTTTTTGATCTCAAATCATTTAAAATATACTTTAACTTTTAACTTATTTACAATATTTAAATTTATAAACTTTATTTCCAAAACTTAAGATTCAAATAAATTTTGAATTCAAATTCGACATTCTGATTTAACTTTGTTTAAATCCTCTACTACATTTCAACTCTATTTAAACTCAAATTCTTTAATTACTTTAAACTTTCTTAAACACTTTAATATTATAGATTCAATTTGAATTTAAAATCTCATTTTCCTCAAACTAGCTTCAAATTCAATCTTGAATCTATTTTTAAACTTAAACTTCAATTCAGGTTTCGAAAACAAGATTTAAAACCTTACTTTCATTTAAATCCAGGGTTTACATTTTATTTTAAATTTTAAAACCAGATCAACAGGTTTCTGTACTAAAACCTGTTATTACACTTTTACCCTAGCTACCCCATTCCCAGCTTCGAGTCATCAGGCCCACTCCTTCGAGCAAAACAAAGCAATTACTCAAGTAATACTCGAGTTCAATATACTGCATCTATCAGCAAACTTCAGAAGCTAAAAGTGCATGGTGCACGTGCATCGTGCCTCCTGCCATCTCCATCCACCTCCGGTGGTTTCACCACATCGACAACCAACCCCACGACCAACCACCACCATCAGATCAACTTACCAAAACACAAAATCGAATTCGAGTTCATTCCAAAACCTAGAACAGAAAGAGAAAACCACATCAAAACCTGTCATCGCCAAGATCACGGCCCTCCGACCACCGGAAATCCAACAACTCCGGCTATGCTTCTACCCACGTCCAAGCTTCCATCTGCCTAATTCTCATTCAACTCGATCATCTCTAAAGGTTGTATCGACCAAAACAAACCACCCAGATAAAACTAGGGCTATAGAAAATAAAACATCATCACTTCATCCATGGTGGTTTTCATCACCTTCACTTATTTTTCTCAGCTACAATGATAACTCCTCGACCTACAAGATGAATCCCGATCCCTCAATACCGATAGATCATCAGAAATCCCCTAATTTCCCTTTTCTGTTCATTACAGAATTACACCATTATCCCATCATTTTAAATTATGAATTAAGCATCAAAAATCATGATTTAGAGTAATAATATGGTTTACATTCTTAAATTTATAAATTAAGATTTTTTCATTTTACTCATATCAAGTTTGTTTAGTCTTCCCCCTTGATTCCCAGTGATGTTACTATCCTATTTAACTTAAATGTATTTTAACTAAATCTTTACTGGAACACAAGAGTTCCTTTTGAAACTTAAGTTTTAACATGACTAAACTAAAAGATTTGAATTTTAAATTAGAAACCAGAAATTTAAAACTGGGAACAGAGATGTTCCAGATATTCAAATGCACTCTTCATACAGCAGAATTCATCAATAATATTTGCACAAACATACTTGTAAACATACCCAGTTGCAATATTTTCTACAAAAATAACATGCAGCCTTAATTTATTTTAAGTTTAAAAGTTACTCACCTGTTATAAAAGAAGAACAGAGTCTCCATATGTTTTGAAGAGCCTAAAAAATGAAACCTTTTTTTTTAAACTTTGCACTTCAATGCTTTTGCTTTTAAACTTTGAGTTTCTTTTAGAAACTAAGTTGCTTTATCATCTAGAAGTGCACTTTGATTTACAATACAATTGCATGCAGACAACTCCAGATTGAAATGAAAATGTAGTTGCTCCCAGATTACACTTGCATGCTTGCTTCTAGATAGAAGGAAATGCAGATGCTTTTATACTTGAAAAATATGCATTTTTAAAATTGTTTTTCCTTGAATGCTACAGATTTGCTTCCCAGATTCATGAAAGGAGGAAATGCAGGTTTGTTTGCATGCTTTGATTTAATTTTGAAAAAAAATGATATGCATGCTTCTAATTTGCAGGATTTGAAGATGTTTTCAGATTTTTAATTTTTTTGAGGAGTTGTGTTTTTCCTTTTGCATTTAGATTTAGAAAAGAAATAAAATGAAAGAGAATATGTTTATAAAAACTGAAATAAAAATAAAAATAAAAAGCAAATTTTAGAAATGCCACATGTCTCTAATTCTAACATTTGTCAGGTTGTAGTGTTTATTGATTAACACATGTCTCTTTTTAAAGTTAATTGGTTATAATTAGGTTAATTTGTATTTTATTAAATGTCAATACAAGATAAATGTAAATCCATATTTAATATATTAGTTAATATGTATTTATTTATATGTAGATAAATTTTAAAATGAATAAATCCAATTTAATTTATAAAATAAAGGTTTATACTAATATTTTAAAATCAAAACAAATTAAAAATAGTTAAACTTTAAATTTAAAAGCATTGAATTCAAATTCAGATCAAGTTATATATATACATATATAACTACACAATAAAATTTTGAACAAACAACTATTTCCATTAAAAAAATCTATTTGTTAAAACAATGTATTATTATATTTTAAAAATAACAAAATTGATAAATATAAATAATTTATAAAAGAAATTGTCTTCTTTATGAATAAATTATTTATTTTATCACACTATATCAAAATAACCCTTATTGTTATTTTTATTTAAATTTAAACTTGAGTTAAAACATATTTTAAATGATTTCAATATTTACCTTATGCATTTAAAATAATTAGTTATTTATTATATACTTTTAAAAAAGTTTATATCAAATAAATCAATTAAAACAAATTAAATATTTATTTTATCAATTGAAAATCATATCTTGTTCACTAAATAACTTTTAAAAGTTTAACTTTTAAATAAAATCAAAATTCCTAATTTTTACTAAATAAATAAATATATATATATATATATATTTATAGAAAACAAGATTTATTTAGTAAATTTAAAACAAGACTTATCTATTTACAATATATACATATCCTATATACATTATAAATAGAAAACAATTTATTAGATTTAAAAAGATAAAATCTATCAATTAAATATTCATTTTAATTGGATTATTAAATTAATTCAAATCTTATTACAATGATTATCGAATCAATTTTAATTCAGATTATTAAATTGATATTGCTTAAAAATTCCGGGTCATCACATTCCTCCTCCCTTAAAAGAATTTCGTCCTCGAAATTTAAAACAAAGGTAATTTAATAATCTACTTAAAGATTTAAATTTAAAACATAAGCATATATCAATGATATGCTATCCACCATAACAACCAAATCATCTAATCAAACCAATCTAACTATCCAGAAAAATTCTGGATAGAACTTCTACGAGTTTCCCCGGTAAAAATATCGGGATACTCGCTCTATAGAATTCAAACAATCAATACTATTAAGCTACAAAGCTCTCACTCATCTAGATCTACAGAACTAGACAGCATGTCAGACTAAAGACGAGTCTGATTCAACAACCAAACCTCTAGAACTGCTAGTTCCACAACCAGAGATATATCATACACGTACTCCCTCAGAGATATGTGAAACCCATTGAATCTCAGTTATCCATACTAGCAATTCAATCCTGAAAACCAAACACTGATCCAACCAAAACACAGAAAAGATCCAAACATCTCAGAGTTAGCTTTCTAGCCTTACCCCATCTTATAACTTCTTTGATCGGAGAAAACTTATCCAAAACAGATCTCCGACTCTAGAATCCAAATTCCTCCATCTCTTATCCATAAAATGTCTTCGGATGATACTGGGCTGCCATCATCCAAACTGATCAGCTCAACCCCTTGCTGATTCTTCTAGAAACAATCAGAACCAAAATCAACCCAATCCAATGATCTCTTCAAGATCAATCAAAACCAAAACACAACGCTACTCCATAACCAGCAGAAGATAAGAAACTTCTCCTAATCCGGAAAAGACAATCAGAAACACTTCCAAACTGCTTCCGCTGCACAACTCTGATACAAAGTAGATAAGAATGCTGATGAAGAACACGAGCACAAACTGGACATCACTTCCCAGAAATATAGTTCAACAGATCCATAAAGAAAACTCAGAAATTCCTCCAAAACCTGAGTTACTTCATCAAACTCTATCTCTAGGAACCACCCTTCAACTACATTGAACCACCAGTTCCACTCCTGGAATACTAGTCGATAAGAAAACTCAATCTCCAGATGCGAACAAACCTCTGTCTTCCAGAAGACATCCAGAAAATTTTCAACAATCCAAGAGAGCACTCAACTATCACAAGTCACTTTTGCGATCAACCCAGACAATTTTCCAAAGAAAACTGTTCTCTCTTTACCCAACAGAACAGCTTACTCTGGTCTAGCCAATCCATTGAAGAAACGGATCCACTCTGCTGCTTTTGAACTCAACCTCCAGAAAAACTACTCAGCTAGGACCTCTCTATCGGCACACAGAACATTCCGAGCTGCACTGCTGACACCAATGCCAAAACTTCCTAATCCAAAGTTCTTCGAGAAACTCGGACTTCAAAGCTAACCACAACATCCTGCTGAAACCCAGCCAGAACACCGAAGCAGACACACTTCCTAAAACTTGTTCTAAAGAAATATCTTCGGACACATCCATAGTCACTGCATCTCATCACGCAGTTACAACTTCCTGAGGTATCAAAATGCCATCACTTGCTTCTGCCCAACTGACAGATCCAAACTTTACTCACCAAACTCTGCACTTCAAAGATGTCTCTGAACCTTAAGAGGTTTCCTTCAGAGATCGATGAAATACTTCATCACAAAAAAGCTTACTCGAGACGGTATTAGGTCTACAGTCTCGATAGATATGCTTCCAACCTTAAACATTAGACTCTAATCAATGGTAGTAATCGTGTTATACACACACCACTACCTTACCTACCTTTATAACCTATATTGGAAAAACCCGAACAGGTAACCCAACAGATAGGTAGAAATGGATAATTATATATATTTAAAATTACAAATACGCTCTCTGAAGATAGACACCACTCCAGAGCTTAGGTATTCACTCAACCTAATGCTCTGGTACCACTGTAACGACCCGCCATCCGTCTCCACAGAATGACACAACATTAATAAGAAAGAAAGGGATAGAAAAGAGAAAGAAAGAGAAGAAAGAAGAAATAACACATCAGAATCAAAACAGCGGAATGAATAAATTATATTAATAACATAAGATATTACATAATATACAACAATTATCAGAGTACACAGATAATGCAACACATACTAGACAGTTATGAACACCTGTCTAGTTATTACAACACAATACAACTCAACAGACAACACAGAGATACCAAACACAGCGGAATACTATATATCTAACGCAGAAGCCTCATGCTCCATTGCTCCTCCAATATTCGTCAAAGTCAACATGAATCCCTTGGCTACTCGTAAAAATTTGAGTACCCAAGAGTTTAGGAAAACAAAAGATAAACTCCGGGTCAGACATGGGTCTGGTGTGAGCAACAAGTTAAAGTTGCTTAACTTTCAAAAACCTTTTGAAAAGAAAAGGTATCACGTAAGACTTCCCACACATAAACATGGAAAAGTTTTTACCTTAAGCTAACCAAAACATTTGATAGGAAATCCAGTGATATTATAACAGGCCTAGGGTTTTCAAGTAAATATGAAATAGCCGAAATTGTTACATGATTAAATTCCAGCTACTAGCCACAAAAGTGGGTAGTCCAATCAAAACCGTTGGCACTTATTGGATTTTGGATTCCATCAATGGCTGGGCTACTGGGGTACCGCCATTCACAGTACATGGCCTAGATCTCCGTACCGAGGAGTACGCCCGCTCCCCTCCAACACACGACCGGAACCATTCCTTATTGAACAGTTCTGAACAAGGCAACCCCGCAATTGGTGCTCAATTCCAACCGTCCACTAAGCCGAATAAAAAGGGACCTCTAGACAGGCGAAAATCTCGTCCTACTTGGGCATGACCCACTTAGCCTGCTGCACCTCCCCTGTTTTAGCCATTCCCGGTTGATGAGTCTTGAGGCTACGATTACCTTTAGTGAACACATCACTTAGAATGCTCATCGTCCACCTGACGATGTTCTGAAAGCATTCAATCCATACAAGTCCGTTTCGGGTTCGAACGAGACCGAAGGCATTATCTCGTTACACTCATTTTGGAATCACCCTCAGAGTTAACGACGATAACCCTTGCACTCTGAATCACCATCTCGAGCCTGTAAGTACTATTTCCATCAACTCATCACGGAATCACCCCCAGAGTTATACTGACGAATAGTCGTTACACCTCGAGTCTTCACTCTTCACATAAGATTCACGGCCTATCGTTAATTTGGATCGATGTGGTTTTCGGATATCCAAATATGGAAACCCGATCCCGGTCTCATCGAAATCCAAAGCATGTCTTTTAGGTCCAAGTTGTTTTAGAGTTTAAACAATTCAATTACATTATCTATATACACACAGATAGATAATTCACAGATTCACCACAGATAATTATCATTATCATCATAGCAGATAGTCCACATTATCATTATCAAAGATAATCCAAATCAACATCACAATGCAACCAATGCATCCATATCACTCAACATTGCTTATCTCATTTCTGAGATTTCAACCATTCAAAGCAACCAATATCATCCATTCATATATAAGCAATGATCTATAATCACACCATCTATAATTATTTTAAAATGAATTAAATTAATTACATCATCTCTAATTAATTTAAAGTGAATTAAAATAATTACTTACCTAAATATAAGTCCTGCTTACATCACTCTTAATTAATTACAATTTAATTAATTAATTAACCTCTAGTTAATCAACTTAATTAATCACCCCTGATTAATTATTCTTTAATTAATTTCACAAAATTAATTACTCTAAACCAAATACAGTAATTAGCCTTTAATTACTTCATTAATTAATTAACTATAATTAATTACATTTAAACTTAATTAATTACAACTAATTAATTACACTTAATTACTTATTAATGATTAATTAATCTAAATTAATCAACCTTAATTACATCATTAATTATATTAATTAATGATCTTTAATTTTATTTAATTAATTGTCTTATTCAAATTAATTACATTAAATAATTAATCTCAATTAGACCATAATTATTAATCACCTTTGATTAATCGCCTTTAGCAATTTGCTGCCCTTAATTGCTTATTAAATCAATTACTTCTTAATTAATTTATTTAATTAATCCCTTGATTAATTATACAAAATAATTTAATCCAAATAATTTTGACAATCCCAACATCATCCACTAATTACATCCAGTAATTATCTTTAATTACTTCACTGAGTAATTACATTTCATTAATTACATTAAGTAATTATTATCAAACCAACAAGTGATTAAAATTAATTAAACTTAATTAATTAATTAATTAATTTAAACTAATCACAATAAACTCCATTTATTACATTAAGTAATTAATGTCTTAATTACTTCCATCAAGTAATTGATCTTAAAATAATTTACAAATGATTATCATTAACTAATTAATCTAATTAATTAAAAATTAATCATATTAATTAATTGTTAAATTATCCCTAGTTAATGACCATCATTAACCATTGACCAAACTTTAATTACTTCTCTTAAGTAATTAATTTTCATTAATATTAATTTTAAATTAATTAATCTTTAACATCTAATTAATTAACCTTAATTATTTAATTAATTAAGTGCAAATTGTAACTTAATTGGTTCATAATTACTTGATCAATTAATTACTAATCATTAATTAAATCTAATTAATGATCCTTAACTATGGATTAATTATCCTTAGTTAATTAATTACTTAAACTTTAAATTGATAATTTAAAGCCCTTAATTTCCTTAATTAATTATCCACTCCATTAATTAATTAAATAAACTATTCATTTAATTACCTTAATAAATTTAAATGAAATTTTACAATCATTAATTAATTCTAAATTTACTTTAAGACAAAACCTTTCTTAACAATAGTTAAATTATCATTCATAAATACTATTGCAAATATTTATTTCAAATTCAATTTCAAATTTCATTTTAAGTTCAAGTTTTAAAATGAAATTAAATTATCTTTAACCAAATTAAAACTTTGAATTCTACATGTTAAAGAATACTTATATAAAAGAAATTTAAAGATTTAAATTAAATTCCTTTTAATCTCAAATCATTTAAAATATACTTTAACTTTTAACTTATTTACAATATTTAAATATATAAACTTTATTTCCAAAACTTAAGATTCAAATAAATTTTGAATTCAAATTCGACATTCTGATTTAACTCTGTTTAAATCCTCTACTACATTTCAACTCTATTTAAACTCAAATTCTTTAGTTACTTTAAACTTTCTTAAACACTTTAATATTATAGATTCAATTCGAATTTAAAATCTCATTTTTCCAAAACTAGCTTCAAATTCAATCTTGAATCTATTTTTAAACTTAAACTTCAATTCAGGTTTCGAAAACAAGATTTAAAACCTTACTTTCATTTAAATCCAGGGTTTAAATTTTATTTTAAATTTTAAAACCAGATCAACAGGTTTCTGTACTGAAACCTGTTATTACACTTTTACCCTAGCTACCCCATTCCCAGCTTCGAGTCATCAGGCCCACTCCTTCGAGCAAAACAAAGCAATTACTCGAGTAATACTCGAGCTCAATATACTGCATCTATCAGGCAAACTTCTGAAGCTAAAAGTGCACGGTGCACGTGCATCGTGCCTCCTGCCATCTCCATCCACCTCCGATGGTCTCACCACATCGATAACCAACCCTACGACCAACCACCACCATCAGATCAACTTACCAAAACACAAAATCGAATTCGAGTTCATTCCAAAACCTGGAACAAAAAGGGCAAAACCCATCAAAACCTATCATCGCCAAGATCACGGCCCTTCGACCACCGGAAATCCAACAACTCCGGCTATGCTTCCACCACGTCCAAGCTTCCATCTGCCCAATTCTCATTCAACTCGATCATCTCTGCAGGTTGTATATCGACCAAAACAAACTACCCAGATAAAACTAGGGCTACAGAAAATAAAACATCATCACTGCATCCATGGTGGTTTTCAACACCTTCACTTATTTTTCTCAGCTACAATGATAACTCCTCGACCTACAAGATGAATCCCAATCCCTCAATACCGATAGATCATCAGAAATCCCCTAATTTCCCTTTTCTGTTCATTACAGAATTACACCATTATCCCATCATTTTAAATTATGAATTAAGCATCAAAAATCATGATTTAGAGTAATAATATGGTTTACATTCTTAAATTTATAAATTAAGATGTTTTCATTTTACTCATATCAAGTTTGTTTAGTCTTCCCCCTTGATTCCCAGTGATGTTACTATCCTATTTAACTTAAATGTATTTTAACTAAATCTTTACTGGAACACAAGAGTTCCTTTTGAAACTTAAGTTTTAACATGACTAAACTAAAAGATTTGAATTTTAAATTAGAAACCAGAAATTTAAAACTGGGAACAGAGATGTTCCAGATATTCAAATGCACTCTTCATACAGCAGAATTCATCAATAATATTTGCACAAACATACTTGTAAACATACCCAGTTGCAATATTTTCTACAAAAATAACATGCAGCCTTAATTTATTTTAAGTTTAAAAGTTACTCACCTGTTATAAAAGAAGAACAGAGTCTCCATATGTTTTGAAGAGCCTAAAAAATGAAACCTTTTTTTTTAAACTTTGCACTTCAATGCTTTTGCTTTTAAACTTTGAGTTGCTTTTAGAAACTGAGTTGCTTTATCATCTAGAAGTGCACTTTGATTTACAATACAATTGCATGCAGACAACTCCAGATTGAAACGAAAATGTAGTTGCTCCCAGATTACACTTGCATGCTTGCTTCCAGATAGAAGGAAATGCAGATGCTTTTATACTTGAAAAATATGCATTTTTAAAATAGTTTTTCCTTGAATGCTACAGATTTTCTTCCCAGATTCATTAAAGGAGGAAATGCAGGTTTGTTTGCATGCTTTGATTCAATTTTGAAAAAAATGATATGCATGCTTCTGATTTGCAGGATTTGAAGACGTTTTCAGATTTTTAATTTTTTTGAGGAGTTGTGTTTTTCCTTTTGCATTTAGATTTAGAAAAGAAATAAAATGAAAGAGAATATGTTTATAAAAACTGAAATAAAAATAAAAAGAGAAAGCAAATTTTAGAAATGCCACATGTCTCTAATTCTAACATTTGTCAAGTTGTAGTGTTTATTGATTAACACATGTCTCTTTTTAAAGTTAATTGGTTATAATTAGGTTAATTTGTATTTTATTAAATGTTAATACAAGCTAAATGTAAATCCATATTTAATATATTAGTTAATATGTATTTATTTATATGTAGATAAATTTTAAAATGAATAAATCCAATTTAATTTATAAAATAAAGGTTTATACTAATATTTTAAAATCAAAACAAATTAAAAATAGTTAAACTTTAAATTTAAAAGCATTGAATTCAAATTCAGATCAAGTTATATATATACATATATAACTACACAATAAAATTTTGAACAAACAACTATTTCCATTAAAAAAATCTATTTGTTAAAACAATGTATTATTATATTTTAAAAATAACAAAATTGATAAATACAAATAATTTATAAAAGAAATTGTCTTCTTTATGAATAAATTATTTATTTTATCACAGTATATCAAAATAACCCTTATTGTTATTTTTATTTAAATTTAAATTTGAGTTAAAACATATTTTAAACGATTTCAATATTTACCTTATGCATTTAAAATAATTAGTTATTTATTATATACTTTTAAAAAAGTTTATATCAAATAAATCAATTAAAACAAATTAAATATTTATTTTATCAACTGAAAATCATATCTTGTTCACTAAATAACTTTTAAAAGTTTAACTTTTAAATAAAATCAAAATTCCTAATTTTTACTAAAGATATATATATATATATATATATATATATTTATAGAAAACAAGATTTATTTAGTAAATTTAAAACAAGACTTATCTATTTACAATATATACATATCCTATATACATTATAAATAGAAAACAATTTATTAGATTTAAAAGGATAAAATCTATCAATTAAATATCCATTTTAATTGGATTATTAAATTAATTCAAATCTTATTACAAAGATTATCGAATCAATTTTAAATTTTAATTCAGATTATTAAAATCATATTACTTAAAAATTCTGGGTCATCACACATCAACCCTTGACCAGTTTGAATTTTTGAAAAATAGTTTGAACAGTTTTAAAATAGTTTAAATAATTAAAATATTTAAAAAGTGTAATAGGTTAAAATAGTGAAAATGGTTAAAATAGTTAAAAATAATTTAAATGGCTAAAATAGTTTAATAGAATAGCTTAAATATTAAAATGGTTTATATAGTAAAAAATTTGGATAAAAATAATAATTAGTACATTTAAGAAGATAGCTTTTAAACAGTTTATGTTGAAATAATTTTATTGAATATAGCTTTAAAGTCAAATTGATTCAATTCTAACTTCCCAATTCAAATCAATTCTAATTTCCATTCAATCGATTCAATTTAGGTTTCAATTCAATCAATTTCAACTTATATTACAATTGATTCAATTCCACTTTCAAATCCAATTAACACAATTTCAATTTCAAAATTAAAATCATTCCAATTCCAAATTAAAACCATTTGATTTATCAATTTCGAGTTCGATTTTCAAAAACAACGATCAAAAATACTTAAATCAAATTTATCTTCAATACCAATTTGAAATCCAAATTTTCAAACACTTTTACTTAGTAAAATTCAAAGATTGAGTAAAAATCCCATCCTTTAAATTAAATCAATTTCTGAAATTTAAATCATAATTCGATTATGACATAAAAATCCCAACTTTAATTATTTAAAACATTTCGTTTAACATAATTTAATCCCATAGTTTGAGCTTTTTGAAAAGAATTCGATTTTCATAAACCCAATTTTATTTCTTTAAATCCAAATCATCTTAATAATTTCAAATCAAAAATTTAAAATCATTTAATTTAACCAATCATGTGTCCATATATAATTTCTTATCTTATGGCCAAGTGATCGGTTATTTCAATTTAATTTCAAGGATGGATATATATCATTCCAATCCAAATCACAATGTCATAGGTATATATCATTTCAACCTATTTCTTAATTTATTTGAAATAATTCAGTTTATAGTATTATACACTGTAAATAATATATAGGGTGATAACAGGATATATCAGAACAAATAAACATCCAAATCATCCGAAATATCAACCAATAGCATCCATCGCAATCAATCATCCAAACAATCAGTATAATTCACAACAATTTCATATTTATTTATATCGAGTATTTTACTGGCAATTCAATTCCAATTTCAAATTTAACTGTCAATTTTAATTTCAATAGTTATTCAAATGACAATTTAGAGGACAATTTATCAAACAATAATTAATAAATTCGTATCACTTCATAATGTCAAATTAAACTTGCATAAAAATATTTTAGTACGTTGTGAGCGTTATAAAACACTCACCTTGAGTTTTCAATTTCAAATAAAATCGAATGATGTTCGATTTAACCTAAAATTTTAACTATCTCCAAACGACTCCAAATCAGCTCCAGAATATAGTGCTCATTGCCATGATTCCATCGCTGCTTGTATCGTCTTAGTCAGACCTCGCATATGAAAGTTATGATATCTTCAAGTTTATACAATTTTTAACTGTAATTAATTTACAAATTCTTTTTTATAAAAAAAACCAAATCTAGGCCGTACAAATTCCAGATCTGAGAACAAGGCTGCACGCGTCCATCTTCGTCTTCGCTCGTTTTCCTCCAGACAAATTCGCGTACGAGAAACCCAACATCGCCTCTTCGAGTTCCTTGCCGCTCCACCTACAACGCGCCGGAGACCGATCGAAGAGTGCCAAACGAAGCGCCAAACCACCCAGCACCATTGCCCAAAGCCCGTTCGAGTTCGATCCAAGCATGGCCTCGTAATACGTGCGTGACCGCGCCACGTTTGAATGCCAATTATCACCACGTCGCTTTTCTAAAAACCATCATCACCGCATCGATGTAGAGATCTCGAGAAGCTTGACGATTGACAAGTTGAAGTCATGGCTTAGAAGCCGAAGGATGTGGAGATAATAGGGTAGGAAGGTTATAAGATTTCGACCATAGAAATAAAAGGGGGGCGACGGCTATAGTTAGGGCTAGGGTTTATTGTGCGCACATATATATAGAGATGTAAACATATTATTTTAATATTATTTTCAACTTTTTTGGACGAACTCCAAATGACGCATGCCGCTTGGCGTTTATAATATTTTATCTCCATTCCAAACACAATGGAACATGTTTCGAATCCTAATTCGATCGTATGGAGAAGATAGCTTTTTGAATCGAACTAAAATATTAAATTTTCGATATTAATTTCTATGTGTTTCTATCCCGTACAGCCAAACTACAACTCCAGATGCTACGAAATTTGAAATCCGGTCATAAAACACTATTACGGATCCAATGGAACTGGTTTCGTCGAAATCCGAGACTATGCCCTGGATCTCTATTTTAACGTCTCGATTATAATATAAAATTCCAATTTAATTATTCAGCTTTAAATCCAATTTTAAATGTTAACAATCTTCGTTGTTCTTTAAAAAAAAAATACGTCAACTTTCGATATTATTTTCAATCATATTAAATTTAGAATTCAATTAATCAAATAATTTTCAATATTAACTTTAAAAATTTAATTGTTCAATATTCAACAAATTTCAATATTGGATTTTAAATGAATTTTAGCTATCAATCAATTACTGTACTTACATCTAATGAATTCAACATTTATTATTTAATCCAATATTGATTTTAAAGACATTCAATACATAGCATTACCTTTCAATACTTGTTATTACTTAAATCTTCGAAATTAGTTTATTTCAAAATCTTATTCAAGTTTATATCTAATAGCTTACATTCAAAATCATTAAATTTCTACCCATTTTTATTTAATAATTACATTACATTTAATAATTCAAAATAGCTAAAAATACGGGTCATTACATTTTCAATACTCATGAGTCTTCACTCTTGAAACTTTATATCAACATCTTGAATCTACTCTTGTTATCAGCATCTTGATACTGTACTACAGTCTTCTTAATCAATACCTGTCTAACATCCTACACTATATTCTATATAAATCTTGATAAAATTAGTATCTATATTTTATATAATGTCTTATAGTTATTATCACTAAAACCAATACCTAAGGTACTAGCTATCCCACCTTTTTTATGATGACAACTCTATATATAAAATATATTATTACTCCCTCCGAGATACAAAACTCCCCCTCAATCTATGTCTAGATTTTATATATTTCTCCCTTTTTGTCATCAACAAAAAACATAACCTCCTAAAATTATAACTCTAATGCTAACTCTTACTATAATCCTAATTATAACTTCCCTGAATAAAATACTAATCAATATGTATAAGAATTATATATATTATATATAATGATGGTGAGAAAGATTATATAAAAACAATAAGTGATATGTAAAATTAGATAATCATCAAATAATCAATCCATATATTCATCTGATCAAACAAAGTTTATGTCATAAAGCATTCAAGCAAATCCACACAAATCAAACCGATCAAATCCAAACCAAACCAAGTATTATTAGTTATATACAATCAAACATATATAAAATAGGCATTTCAAGGAAATTTAACCCATTCATCAACGCCAAAGATTAGATCTGCTTTGATAGCATCCCAATCTTCATTATCTTTGTTGATGTTACATCTAGATTGGTCGTTGATTCTTCTTTATTTAATGCAAAAATCATCCACCAAATCACGTCAAAATGCCTTTTTTGCTCCTTGATCATCTGCATTTGACTCAATTCTTAGTACCTCTGGTTTCTTAGGATGAAAGTAAGAATGTTCTTGAATGATCCAATAGTTTGTTCGAGGCTTTCTGTTAGTTTTTAGGTAGGAGAAGCCATTATTTTGGTTTTAGAGTTTCGGAATGAAAAGGAAGAAGAAAGAGAGTAGATAATAATGATTCTTTGGTCTTAACAGATATGTAAAGGGGTGAAAATTCGTTGGAAATGAATAGACATTTGCTGTCTATTCAATTTTTAAAATTAAAATTTTTGGAAAAGTTACCGTTGTTTGTCGACATATATGTAGAAATTTTCAAAACAACTTTGTTTTGATATTCTAATGTATTTAGCTTATACTAATATATTATTATGTTTTTCAATGATGGTAAACAATATATAACAACAAGGTTTTTTTATTAATACTTACGAAGAGATTATATAAAACACAAAGAAATGAAAAGGTACATAAGATTCAACATAAACTAAAACAAGAAAATCCAAATACGAGGATAGTTTAAACAAACAACTAGAAGATACAGATGAAGAGGAAGAAGAACCACTAAGCTTACGAATGATCTTTCTAAAGAATTTATCCATTTTGTTGGAAATTGAAGTAAATCTCTTTGAAAATGATTTCTTAAGCTTCCTTTGGTTATGAATGATCTTCTCTTGATTTTTGAGGTCTTTTTGAATGGATTTGGTGGCATATTGATACTTTCCAAAGTCGTATCCTCCTCCTCTTCTTATTCTTCCTCCTTGACTTCCATTTCATCTCCTTCCTCTTCCTCTCTTATTTCATGCTCTTCTTCCCAAGCCAACATTTGTTCCTTTTCTACAAGCATTTCATAGGGAATGAAAAATGATGAAATATGCAGAAGTGAAATGTTGGCCTTGTCAAACATTTTTGGAGTAATTTTTTCCTCTTCTTCAAGGTGAACATCAAAATAGTTGAAAATACGAGTAAGATACACACCGTGAAACAATTGTTTTCATGTTTATAAACATTCTTAGATAAACAAAAATTCAATATATATATAAACTTAAAAACACTAAAATAATATCTTTTTAACTATAAGAGATTTGAAAAATATTTTGGGAAATATTTTCAAAAGATTATTTTAAAAACAGAATAATTGAAAAACAATTTTAGAACAAAATTAGAGAAGGTAGGAGAGATCAAGAAAGTGCCATCAAAGGTTTTAACATAAATTCCATGACTCTATAACTTATCTGGAAAATCTTGAAATCTTGAACTCTTCAATACTATCCAATTATCTTGAAATCTCAAACTCTTTGATGAGTCCTCCGACTTAGGGAGGGTGGGTTTTCTGGTATCACTTATTCCAACTATCCAATAGGGATGGTCATGCTTGTTCCATATGGTAATAAGCTCTTGGGTGCGAGGTAGACTAGCTAGGACGACCTAGCCTTCAATGTCACTGGTCCCAACATGTATAGGAACATTACGAGGATCTCATATTCCTTTGGGGTGATGGGTCTATGTAAACTTAAATGGAATTCTGATGCAAATATGGGTATTAGTCAGCTTTCTTACCTTCTTGGAGTTGTCGGGTTGACTGGCATGAGTAGGTTTCTCGAGGGGTTTGTGTGTTCTCTTAAGTGGTTCAATTTAATTGATGTTTTCAGAATGGAAAATAGCATCAATAGGCTCTCTGTAGCACCCCTATTTTAGATTACATTATTCAGAAGATTTAATTAGATAAATTAAATATAATGTAAAGATTAGAGAGATAAGGGGATGGAGATTTGAAAATTAATTAGAGGCCGCACTTATTAAATATAAACTAAAAGAATGGGTTTACGTAAATGGTTTTAATAAGAAAATAAGACTAATGCGTTATAGGGAATAGCCATCCACCATACCCTTAACCCCTGAACCCTTAGTCCCATTCTCATCTTCACACATTCAAACTCTAAAAACATAAACAAAGACGAGCAAGTCGACCGTTACACAAAGGAAGAAAATTCAAGTAAAGCCAAGGAATCAAGCTAGAAGAATTACTCAAGTTCAAATCTCAAGTCCTTATCCAAATCAAGGTGAATAATAATCTAAACCATGTCATTTTTGTTTTCAAAGAACAAATGTTTTCGATATTTAGGATTAAAACCTTTATGATGATTTTGATGATAATATGCTTGGATTACATGATACATTATGTTCAAATAAGTTCATTTGTCAAAGGTTTTATACGGTTTAAGTTTAAAATCATTTAAAAAAAGGTTTTGAATGCCATAAGGATTAAATATATTAATGTAAAACCTTATTTTGGAGATGGATTTAAATTTTGGTAATTATCCAAGCTACGGATAATTTATTATGAACTTTCAAAGGAAGATTTATATAATTAGGTTTAAATATTTTGTACAGCTATTATATAAACAATTTGGGTCTGAAACTTATATATGTTAGATAACATATTAAAAGTGAATTTTTATGATTTTTTGAGATTTTTTCTACATAATTTACTATAGGAATTAAATTATTTAAGAATGAGGACTTAAATGTCTTAATTGTTTTGCCAAGGGAAAGGGCTATTTTGTTAATTGCCTTTACTTAATTTCTGAATAATTTCGGCAGTCTTTTATAAAAGATTTTGATAAATTTTATGGCAACATATCGTATTTTTATAAAAAAGAAAGTTAGTTGAAAAGCATTTACCTAAAAAGCAACAAAACAGTTTTTGTATAAATTTTTGATTTTTCCACTTCTAATAGGTTCCTTTCGACCCAGTACCTTTGCCCTAACCAAGTCGAAACCAACACACAACGTATCAAGCTTTGGTAAGTAGTGGATTGGAGAAAGATGGCAGGTATGGAGTAAAAATCATACTTTCGAAGGGGTCGAAGCTTTCGTTTGCTTTATAAAGAAATGTCGCTCGCCTTGTTTTAAAGGAATACTTTCGAAATGGTTTAACATGGCTTTCGATGATGTTGCCACCTTTTTGTTTCAAATAGATAGTTTCGAGTGAGTTACCTTGTTTTTAAATCAAAGCTTTTGAAAGGGTAGTTTAAACCCAATCGAAACCACCATGCTGTATTTATACCTTTCGAAGGGATTAAAGTCATCAATGAATTTGAAAGGTAGCCTTTGTTTTATAAAATACCCAGCCGCTTCCTAATGCTTTCTAAAGGGCCCTAGTGGCCAACTATACTAAAGGTTTTGAAGGCAATGCTGTCGGAAGGGGTCTCGACGCTATCCTTCTTATTATTCTAACTTAAAGACTAATGCTTTCGAAAGGATGGTGCTGAAGTGTAACACCCCTAAATATAATAATATTATTCATGATATTTAACTAGATAAGTTAAATAGAATAATGTAAATTTTAAGTGATACGAAGATTGAGATTTGAATAAATTTAAGTGGCCATGTTTATTAATAAAAATGGCCTTAAAGAACGGTTTATAGACTAAATAAACTATATAAGGGCTAAATAAATTATGTAAGGGCATAATAGAGATTGGCCTCCCATAACTCTCACGCTTATACACAAACACACACAGAGATATATATAGACACACACACACACCCCCCAGTATGTTAGACACGTGCATTACACGTGTGCTAAAAACCTAAAAGCAAATTTATTTATTGTGATCATGTGCATAGGCAATACTTGTCACAAATAAAAGGCATTATTAAATGCCATCCATTTTTTTACACGAGGATCAATTTTAAGGCGGCCACCCAAAAAAGTTATAAGTGATACGACAAATAAAATAATTTACTATTTTACCCTTGTTCAAAGCGAAATCCGACAAAACTTCAAAAGATGAAAACGAAAATGATGGTGGTTCACTCAAACCACTTTCAGTGGGGTCATATCGAAAAGAATGTCAAAAATGGAGGAAAGATGAAATATTAAGGGCAGTTGCATATTTTTTCAAGGAGGAATGCAGTATTTTTTAGTATACCCAATGGTAATTTTATGAAAATGAAAAAATAGTCCTATTATCCAAATTTGGATCCCCTTTTGACATTGTTCTAAATAAATATGTGAATTAAATTCTTATTGTGAAATAGTACAAACAAATGGTATAAAAATCATTGTTATATTTACAAACGTCAATTTTGGTTCTACGTAAATATTGAATGGGAAAATTGCATTGTTTTAGTATTTTTTTAGTGGAATATTAGTAAAGATTCATATTTACAACAAAGATCAAATATTTTTCAAGTGAAATATCTTCGTGTACTCATGTGAAAACTCGAGTGTTTCCTTATTGATCTATTAACAATTTTTTTTTTGTACTTTGCAAATGATTCACATTTATCTTTGTTGGTTATAAAGTGTAAATGTAGCCATGTGACAATCAAGTATCAGCACATTAGTTCAGTTATCAAGCAATAAAGCAACACTTGGAAATAATGTATATTTTGATACGTGAACATTGTGTATAGGTTTTGAAAGTTGATTTTATATCACCAAATTCGAAATTCAGCAAATAAATAGAAATAATAGACTTATTTGTAAGTCAAAATAATATAATAACCCTTCTCCCATATATTCTTCAAATTTTAGCATAAAAGTGGGAAAATATCCTAATAAAATATTTAAAACTGGAAACCTTCATTCAGTTCATGCATTTTATATTCACATTTGATTAATCTCACCGTCTAAATGCACAAATCCATTTGAATTCATCATAGGAATTGCAGCTCTACATAATTCTGAAATGAAACCAATATGATCATATAAGAATCAATTGTGACAATGTTTAATATTCAAATAGTGACAAATCATTTATATCATTAACAATCTTGTACTACAGGTTATTTCCATCAAGTATTATGTACTTCTATCACATTACACTAGAAATGCCTCACATATAACATGGCAAATGCTTCATGAATCTACTATCTCAATTAAGAACCACCAATTTATGACATTTATAAGTATAAAAAGATAAGTGAAAATTTTTGTTCAAAATTTGATTTGTCAAAGCCTTTCATCATTTGTTAATATCACCACCATTATTTATATGCATCGCTGGGCAAAGAAGTAGTTGAGAAAATAATTCAAATTGATCTTAACTTGCATCTTTTTTGGGATTGTCATACATACTCACATTAATAGTTCGTCAGATAATTTTATTCTTGAATTACTATCAACTATCTCATCACAAAAAAAAGATAAACTACATCGTATGCTCAGAACCTTTGCCTGAATAGTGCTGTGAAAGTGTAATTATTATAATCTGCACTTGAAATTATTTATTACTTGAGTGAGATTGCAAATATGTTTATGTTGTCTGATCACTTACGGTCTAAGATGATACTATAATCAATATTTTCGTGTCTATGAAAAACTGTTGTTCGGTTGAAGATGCATACTCTCCTTTGTATTATATTATTATAGTGTCTTAATTAGACTGAGCTTTTGTTTTGAGCATGATGCTTTGAACCGTGATTATTTGTTAAGAACATGATGAGAGGAATTTTGTTGTATAGCTGTAAGAAAGTGGGAGTAAGAATTACCAAAATACTCTTATCCTATAGCACAAATCAAGCGGGTAAAATAGACATTTCAGAAGCTTCAAATCTAAGTATTCTCATTATATACAGATATATATATATATATATATGCATCCCCTATGCCATTCACATTTATTACCACTTTTTCTCAAAAAATAAATGTAAGCAAAAGAAAGAAGGTCGGCCATTATTTGAAAGAAAAGAAGAAGATATTCAAAGAAAAAGTTAAAAAAAATTAAAGAGGGGAATCAAACTCATCTCAATCCACTTTCCTCATCAAAGATTAAGGTGAATAATAATTTCCATCTCTATTTGGTGAATATATGATGTTTGATGATTATATGCTTGAATTATGGCCTATTTAAATTTAAACAAGACTGTTTAAATTACGGTTCATATGGTTTTAGACCAAAACCGTGTGATATTGATGTTTAAATACCGTGGGAAAATTATATGTCATGCAAAACATAATTTTAGAGTTGGGTTTTAAGTTTGATAATTTTTCAAGCTTTGGAAAGATTATGATGAATTTTTGAATGAAAATATAGCACATTGGGTTTATAAATTTATTTCAGAAAATATATAGAGAATTTGGGTTTGAAATTTTGATATGTTATATAACATGATCAAAGTAAATTTCTATTATTTTTGGGGATTTTTCTTAAGTAATTTGATATACAAATTAAATTATGTTAAGAAGAGGATCTAAATGATTTAATTGTATTTGCAATGGAAGATTTTATCTGCAAAATTCTAAGTTTGATACTTATACAAAATAATAAGGCGGTTAGTTTTTAAAATCATGGAAAAAGTTAAGGCAACCAATAAGAAGTTTACATGTAGGCAGGTTAGTTTATAAAAGTTGCTTTATTTGACATTTAACCCGGAAAAAAGGTTCTGATTCTATTAAGGGTACCTTTCGTCCCTTACCTTTCGCCTTCGACATAGTCGAAACCCCATTAAGCCATAAACAATTCACAGGGTATCATGTAGGTGGAACGTAGTGGATTGAAGAAAAGAGGAAGGTATGGTGTCAAAAGCAAGCATCTGCTGGAGTCGATACCTTAGTTTGTTTTAAAAAGTAAGCGCCTACTCTTTTTTTTACTAAGCTTTCGACTTAGTCGATACATATATTTTCGAAAGGAGTTTTATAATGGCTTTCGAAGTAATTGCCATATTTGTTTTTAACGAAAAAAGGTTTTCGAAGGAGTTCCTTTAAATATAAATCAATGCTTTCTAAAGAAGGGGTTCCGACACATTCAAAATCCTGCCATCGATTCTTTTACCTTTCGAGTGTATTGAAATCATCAATGCTGTCGAAAGGTATAGTTTGTTTTAAAATTGTATTAAGTTGCTTCCTAAATGCTTTCGAAAGGGTTATGGGTTTCGATGGCAACGGCTTCGGAAGGGGTTTCGAACTTATCCTTCAGTATTTTTATTGTATGATTTCGACTCTATCGATAGGGATGGTTTCGACACCCTCATAAATTCCCAAACATTTTTATATGGTAAAGAATGCTTTCAAAAGGGATATTTTCATTTGTATTTATTTTGAATCAAATGATATTTTTGAAGGTAAACCCAATGATGTCGAAAGGGGGGACTTTCAATACTTTAGGAAGAGATACTTTCGAAGCTATGATTCTAATAATTAATAAGTAACGCTTTATTATATTCGAAAGGTTTTAAAAGAAGGATTTTAAAGTGTTTTGAAAGACATGAGTATAACATTTTGAAAAGTGATATAAGCTTTCGAAGGAAGCTACCCAATGAGGTGGAAAGTAAGATTTCAAAGATTTTGAAAGCATAGTTTTCAAAAAAAATAACCCATTCTCATTTAAAAGCAAAACCATGGCATATAAACGAGCAAAGTATTTTGAAATGGAATTTATGAAGTAGTCTTAAAGGGTTAAAAGAATTAACCAAGCTATATTGTTTGTCTCTCCATATATGTATATATTCACTTTGTAATGAATCCAAAATGGCACTTTGGGAAAAGGTAGAATAACCAGTTAGGTTGATCCAGTAGTGAATATAAATTAAAGATATTGGCAGGGACTAATAGGTTCACAGAAAGCCCATGAAAATTGTGTAAGGGGAATGATATTGGTTAGGCCAATAGGTTCATAATTAGCCCATGAAAACTATTTATAATTGAGGATGTTAGTTGGACAATTTATAGTTAGCCCATAAAAACTATATTCGGATAAGAAAATGAAATAATGACAGATAGTCATTAGATTCCTAGTTAGCCTATGAAAACTAGGGTAAAAGAAAGATATTGATAGTTAGTCAATAGGTTCCTAGTCAGCCCATGATAACTAGGATAAAAAAATGATATTAGAGTTACCAATAGGTTCACAGTGATCCCATGAAAACTATATAAGTGGATAGGGAGTCCAGAAATGTTTAATCGGGTATTAGTCAGCCTATGAAAACTATTAGCTTAATAGTAATCCTAGAGATAATAACTATGACAGATAGTCAAAATGAAAGGGGATGGGTAATTTGGAATTGACTTAATTGTTTTGCGTATCATCACATAATAATGATTTGAATTGAATTAACCATTGTAGATGTAGGAGCATAGAAAATGGTTCAGAAAGGTTTTCAAGGTACTAGTGAGGGAAAACCCGTTCCTCTAAGCGGCATGGTCTCATTGGATATCCAAATAACTTGAGACGGTAGATTATTATTCATACCAGGCTTTATGTCTGACTCGAAGTTTATGTTTTCCCCTTAAACTCTCGGGTACACAATTGATTTTGAGTAGCTTGAGATTTGAGGTTTTCAGATACCTCTTAAGATGAATAAGCTTATGAAGTCATGTAGGAGGCATGTAGTTATTTGAGTTCTCTCTCATATGATTCCACTGTGTTGTTTTGTTAAGGCAAAGTTGTTTATTTCCTATTATATACTCTAATCACCAAGAGGCATATTCATATGTCGCTCTTGGAGTATATTATAATAATTATTATTTTTTTGAACGTGGATAACGTTATGGGATTTGCAAAGAATGTTGAAATGAGTTTTTGGAATGGAATGTGAAAGTTGTTTTGAAGATTATAAATTTTTTCTATATCCATGTGTTTTTGGTATATCAATTTATATAACATTACCGTATTTGGTCGTTGAGGATTGATATACATGGATGACTGCAGCATCCGTAGACATTAGTTTTGGGCCTCCATGTGGAGGATGTTACACGACGCCATATATTTTTTCCTAAACTCTTTTAAAAGGTTTCAAAAGGGGTACTTTCTCTTATATTCACTTAGACCCAAAATGTATGTTTAAAAAATAAACTCAATGGTTTCGAAAAGGGGTACTATCTAAGGTTTTGAAAGGGGTGCTTTCAATGGTTTTGAAAGGGGCGCTTTCAATGGTTTTGAAAGGGGTGCTTTCAAATGGTTTTGAAGCTATGCTTCTATAATTGGATAGTAATGCTTTAATACTTTCGAAAGGTATGTTTTGATGGTTTTGATAGAGAAGTTTGAAGTGTTTAGAAAGGCATATGCTTAGTGTTTGGAAAAGAGGATTTGAATGCTTTCAAAAGAGGTATTCCAATGGTTTCGAAAGTAAAGGCTTAACGTTTCGAAAGCCTTAATTTTCAAAACAAAGAACCCAATCTCAATTTTTAAAAGTAAAACCCATGGCATTATAAAAGGGCTTTAAATGCTTTTAAATTGGAGTTTTGAAGAAGCTTGCTTTCATATAAACAACGGTTTAAATGGATTAACCAATTTTTCGAGGGGAAATGATTTTAAAGATATTAAACCAAAGATACTAGTAAGGGGAAAACCCATTCCGCTAAGCGGCGTGGTCTCACTAGATATCTAAGTGGTTCGAGATGGTAGGTTATTGTTCATATCAGGCTTTATGTCTAACTCGAAGTTTATGTTTTTCCTTAAACTCTTGGGTGCTCAAAATTAATTTGAGTAGGCTGATGATAATGGATTTTCAGGTTCTCCTCAGACGAATAAGCTTCCGAAGATGAGCAGGAGGCTATCTAGCTAAATAGGAGCTCTTTCTTTTTGATTCTGTTGTGTTTGTTGTAAAGGAAAATTTGTTTAATTGCCTATATATACATATACACTCTGAACATCCAAGGGGGAATCTACATATGTCGCTCTTGGCGTATGTTGTAATAATTATATTTTTCTGAACGTGATTCTCGAATTTTAGGATTATGTAATGAATCTGAAATGACTTTGAAATGAAATTAGAAATTAATTTTTTTTAAATTTCTTTAAATCCATGTATTTCTGTTGTATTAATGAATCTAACATTACCGTATTTGGCCGCCGAGGATTAATAACTAAGGATGACTGCAGCATCCGTAGCTGTTAGTTTTGAGCCTTAAAGTGGGGGATTTACAAGTCCGTATCAGAGCATAGGTTTATGAAACCTAAAAGAAATTTAAACCTAAAAGATTTTCCAAAACATAATCCAATGAATCGAAAAATAAGATCAGGGTTTAGGTCTTGATTTCTAGTTTGTATTCTAAGTATATGCTTTTGAGCAAAGCCAATCTTCTCTAGGAGATGCATTTGCCTTTATTAAGGGGAGTGCAATTATAACATCCCCAATTTTGAGACTCAAAATTGAACGTAAGTGATGATGTAATCATCACAACAATTATTTTCGGGCACAAAAAGTGGATTAGTTCTTTTTTCAACAATACTAAGTAAATAGAGCAACCAAGTAAATTCCATTCCACAAATTGTATTTTCATTTCATTTTCCAATTCATGCCAATCAAGGTGTAAATATAATAACAAAACATAGATAATAGTGACATGCCTAACATATGATGATACTAGCATGTGAACTTAATTAGTTATATAATCTGGTTTAATAATGTGGAATTAAAATAAAATTTATTAGCTACCAAGCCTCTTGATTTGAAGCTTTTAGTCATCTTCAAGGAAAGCTAGCTAAGCCCATAAACTCAGCCTACTCAAATGAGCACCCATGAATTTATAGGAAAACAATAATAAAAACACCGATCAGCTATTAAGCCTGGTATGAGTAATACACTTACCAAAACATAACATATAGTTAGACCATGCCACCTAATGAATCTAGTTTCCCCCTCACTAGATTGTCCACAACAATCACATCCTATCATGTAACATCAGTACAAAATAACATGAGCATAAACATATCTGCATCATTTCAGGTATATGTATACTCTATACTTAATATCTAGTTATGAATCCTATCATACATTCATCTATACTCTTAAGAATCACATATACTCTTATTGAAGTGTAATTTAAAAGTTATCCTTAATTTTATTTAACGATTACCTCCCTGTCATTTTATATCACTAATTTGTACTTCTTGAACAATGTATTTCCCTCACCACCTTGGGATTCACACGGACTAGAGCCACTTTGAATCTCCTAGAAGGTTGAAGTAAGCACCCTAAATATATTCTAATAAGCATTCTTACAAAGCTTCAATAACCCCTCTAGACCCAAAAACACTTTTGTTTCGCATTGTTGATTAATTAAGTAATGAATTACATTTTGATATTATTACTCATAGTAGAGTTAAATTTTCTGAATTAAACCGATAAATTTCCCAAGTCTTGGAACCCTGCCATGTACCGATTGAATTAAAACTTCACTAAGCCTTTGCACCATGTCATTTGATATCTCTATGAATGGACATATTAAGATCATAGGTTTAATTCATTCCTTTCATTTATTAGTTGTGTACCCTACACATACCATAGATCTTCATGTCTACATCAAAATTTCTTACATTCATTAGATAAAATATTTTTATATTTCTTTTAAATGATATGACTTACCACTTCTAAGCTTAAGTTTTCTTATCTTTAAATACGTTATTACATTTTAACTTTTCATCCCCCTTTTATAATTTTGTGTTATGTGGGATTTAAATTAAATATCTTGAAAACTAACTTCTAAATTACTTTTGATAATTCACATAGCTTATTAATGTAATTATTGTTATTTTCTACTACATGTAAAGCTACCGAGCTTCTAAGACTATGCTGCCAATATTGTAGCTATGCCATATCCAACTATCGATCTTCTAAGGTTTAGTTAACACATGTCTAAGCAATCTGGCCTTTAGCTATTACATGTCTAGCTATCGTGCTTCTAAGGTTAATCTATTGAGTATCTAGCTATCAAGCCTCTAAAATACAGATATCAAATAACAAGCTACCGATCCCCTAAAATATCACTATCAAGTATCTAGCTACCAATCCTCTAAAATATAGCTATTGAGTATCTAACTATCAAGCTGCTAAGATATAGCTATCATAGATGTAAAACAAGGCTATCAAGGACGAAGGTATCGAGCTTCTAAAATGAGGCTATAAAAGATATAAGATATGCTACCGAAGATAAAGCTATCAAACTTCTAAAATTAGGCTATTGAATTTGTAAAATAGGTTATCGAAGATGGAGCTATCAATCTTCTAACATGAACCTCTCGAAGATGCAAAATAGGCTATTGAAGATGAAGATACTAAGCTTCTAAAATAAGGCCATCGAAGATGTAAAATATCCTACATATGATCGAGCAATTGAAGATATAAAATTGGCCATTGGAGATGAAGCTATCAGGCTTCTAAAATAAGACCGTCAAGGATGTAAAATAAGCTATCGAAGTTGAAGCTATCAAGCTTTTAAAATAAAGCTATTGACAATGTCAGCCAACGAGCCATTGAAGTTGGGCTATCACATATCTAGTATATAAAATCTGTAACCAAGTAAAAATTGATATTTTCCATAATAAAATAACAACTTTTTTACTAATCCTTTACACATGTCGTTTCTTTATTGGTTACTTTTTACATTATAGTAGAAATCTCAGCAAACAGTTGCGATTTACTCCCTTAAATACCCTTAAATACTCTTTAATTAATCTTTTTATTAATCATTTAATTAATTAAATATATTTTCTTCCTTACCATTCAATTCACATAAATTGGTAGTTATCTATACATATATTTTAGAGCTTATCGTTATTCCACTATGCAACACAGTGGAGATTTCATTAGTGCTTGACTATTAGAAAAAGTATTAGAGTTTTGTTAGTGTATAAAGCCTATTTATGTTGTATAACTATTGTGAACCAATTACTCTGGTATTTCTATAGTTCATTTTAGTCATGCATATCTACCTTAACTGTTTCATTTTTATGTTGGTTAATATATTATATACTTTGCACTGTGCGATATATGATATATTTTATTTGGAGCTTACAACTTTACCCTTGACTATTTCTCTACATCGGTTGGTATCCTAGCAGTGCATTATACATGTATATTGGATATCAATCATGTAAGGCGGTCGTCACATTTGGTATTAGGGCTTAGGTTGCATAGTGTACCAGAGATTAGATTTCACGATTGACTTAAGTTGATATGAGATCCATTAAAGATAGATATGAGTTATCACCGTAGGAATGATTAAGAGATATATAAGAGGCGTAATTGTTAATATTTCGATTTTCAAAACTACATAGTAGTATATATTGTTAAGTCCCATTACATACATGAGTACCATATATGAGCCTTTCTTTATTAAGAGACTAATATTCTTATTACAGATCCTAAGAATGAGCCGACACATAATGAATGCAGCAAGAAACTCCATCTCCGGAGTAGCAAAAGAAGAAGTGGTTTAGAGGGCAGAAAAAACCAACTTGCAGCCCAAGTTCACTGAGATTATAAGCAACATGCTGCGAAATACCTAAGAGGTTACTCATGTTATTGCTGTTGGTGGTGCTGCACTGTTCCAGGCACCCAGGGCAGACTTTGCTAAACTGAATAAGGACTTCTAGCTTGGAGGCAAATAATTTCTTAGAACAGAACCAGCTTTGGAAGTGCAGGAATGGTTAAATACCTATGAGCATATCTTCAAGCACTTACAGTTGGAAGACGCTATGAGAAGGAAGTTGGCATCTAGGAAACTTCAAGTGAGGGTAATGAACTGGTGAATGCTTTAATGATCGCTACTCTTAAGGATAAGTTCACTTGGGAGCAGTTTAGAATCTGATCCTTGAAAAATTTCATACCGACCACTCAAAAGTTGTTGCTGTTTAGAAAATTTGCTAAATTGAAGCTAGTAGAATGGCTTTATCAGAGTATGAAGTTGAGTTCGACTTGCTATCGAAGTACGTATTATCTTTTATCAATGCTCCATTGAAAAAGAAAGAGAAGTCCATTATAGACTTAGGCGATTATCTCAGGGAAAAG
This sequence comes from Allium cepa, assembly GCA_030765085.1. Classification (NCBI taxonomy): domain Eukaryota; kingdom Viridiplantae; phylum Streptophyta; class Magnoliopsida; order Asparagales; family Amaryllidaceae; genus Allium; species Allium cepa. The sequence continues at coordinate 267,985,987 of CM060932.1, forward strand.
CCATTGAGCCATATTGGTGAATCCTTTACGAATCTTGTTTAGATTGTCCTATGATATGTGGGTTTGTACCTGATGTCTAAGTGTATTGATGTTGTCCTAAATAAGTGCCTAAGCCGCCAGTCAGTGGAGATGGCAAGAGGAAGTGGAACAACAATAAAGGTAAGAAGCAGTTTCAAGCTAAGGGTGGTTAAAAAAAAGGAAAAGGACTCTACCTGCTATCAGTGTGGAGGGAAGGGCCACCTTAGTAGTCTGCAAGAGTGTTGTGAAGAATTTTTTCCACTATAAAAAAGTTGGGAATATAAGGAAGGACTGCCCATAACCAGTAAGAAATAAGCATGTTGTGGCTCCTTATGCACTGGGTGCCATTCCAACTTCAACTAGTGCACCATGGACGAAGGAGAAAATGAAATCCATTACTATCCATGGTATGCATTTTATGTATGTGTACATGTTCGTGTTTAATATGATACTAGCACACCGCATTATTTTATATCTAATAACCTAGTGGATATACTAGGATTAGGACCTGACTTAGTAGACAACCTTTGGTAGTGACGATCCCTGTGGGTGATTTGACCACTTTACGTATGGTTTTTTGTGTCTTAATGTTATCGAATAATGGACATATGCTCTCTTATGATTACTTTGTAAGTTTTATCGGGTTCAATATCACAATTAGGATGGACTGGTAGAAGAAATATGGATTTATAATGGATTGCAATGTTGAATATGCTAGTATATAATTTTTGTTTGATGATAATAAACACACACACACATACACACACACACACACACACACACATATATATATATTCATTTGAATGTATTTGTTATTATACTATTTTATTTTCACATAATTAAATAAATATTTGCTGAATAAAATAAATAACACAGAATTTAAATTCAAACAAATATTTTATTATAATTTTGTATATTAAAAATTTGAGCTCTCACTATATATACACGATTTCAGTTATAATACAATTTCGATTACATCACAATTTTCAATTTACATTTGCACCTCAATACATATCACTCATTCACTCATATTTTTTCTTTCGTTGCATTCCAATTTGTAACCCAGCATCTGAGTAATCTGCAAAGCCAACAATGACGCAGTAAAACTGAAAAAGAAATATTTTTGCAGTGTAAAATAAAATGTGTATTTTGAAATTATTATTTGGCTCACTTATTTGGGTTGTTCATCATCATTTATTTTGAACTCATCATACATGAACAACTTGTGACATGCATAGTGTATCACTATACATGCCACAAGGTCGTGCACACCGATATACACTTGACAAAACTGCAGGGACAGGTAAGCACAAGGTTAAAGCCAACTAAAAGTTAGGTTCAGCTCAAGTGCAATAAAAATAAAGTCACGACACGAGCACAAGGTCAAACCTGAGGCAAAGCTAGGTTCAACTTAGGTGAAATACAAAAACACCACAATAGTACTAGAGTCCAAAAACCAACATAAAACAGGACTCGACCAAAAATTCAATGCGTACACTTGAAAAAGACTCAACCATGGACTGGTCAGAGAAAACAAAATCCACATGACTTCAAGAACAACAAAAACAAAGATGTATGGATACAAAATGGAACCAGACTCCATAATTACACATATATATACATACATAAATATATGTATACAAGTGAAAATGCTCGATCAAAGCAATCAAGCAACACAGCCTCAATAGTAAATCGAATCAGACCAAACTAATGATCAGAAAATGTTGAGCTAGACCATCAACCAAAGTACAGAATCAAGATGAAGTTCAAGTGAAACCAAAATGCACATGTCAACAGTGTGACACACATATACATTATAACATCAAAGAACAGACCCAACAACACTTTCAACATGTACAACTCTCAAAGGCAGTTTCAAAAGAACAAGACCACACAAGGACTGCGACAAAGACATAGCAGATGCATGGAGACTCAAGTGAAACGAATTAGTAAAACACAAATGTACTTGAGACAACAAATGTCACAATACAACTACAGATGCAAGCAAGTCATAAAATCAAATGCAACATCAACATGGCAGTGGATGGTTCAGTGGCAACTAAAAAGAAATGAAGACTTTCAATAGTCACATGTAAATTTCATATAGAACCGGACTTAAGGAAATGTACAAACAGTTTCGAACACACAAACATATGTATATGCAACTACATGGTGCAACAAACATGTATATACACACACACATATGCATACACACATGTGTATATATCTATATACACTATGCACATTAATCAAATGCACAAATCCAGACGACATGAATACATATGCAGTGATAAAATGAACAGTGATCAAACATCAGGTCAAAAATGCTACAAGAGAAATACAGATGAATAAAGTCAAAGCACGTCAGGAATTTAAAACCCGAACATGTCAAGTGCCAAAGTCAAATCTAATTGAACAAGTCAGTGTCGAAATTAAAATACAATCAAAATTCATCAAGCCGAAGTCAAACCAGAAATTCACGGAGCAAGTTAAAATTCATGAAGCCGTGATAATCAAGTAAACACAAAATATACGAATTGAAGAAGTCAGAAAACATCACCAGGGTTCAAGCATAATCGAATGGCCGAACAAAATTATCATGAAAAGTTCAAACAGTATATACGAACGTAAATTAAGAGGATTGAACCCTATTTAAACCTTTTAACATCATCGGCAAATAATTCATTCGAGTGCAAGAAAATCAGATAGCTAATCACTCAAGTACATCAAAAAAATAACTCGAATCTAGGTCGAGCATAATCAAAGTCGAAAAGGAATATCACGCATCAATTTTAAACCAAGTATGTGATATCCCAAATTTTGACAATATCAATTTAATAATCTTTATATAAAAATTAAATTGATTTGATGATAATTGATTAATAATATATTATTTGGTTTAATAATTTGATTGAATAAATATTTAATTTATCTTTTAAAAGGTTAAAATAAATGTTTCTATGTAATGTGTGTGTGTGTGTGCGCGTGTATATATTTGTATATATATTATAGACAATCTTTGTTTAGAACTCAATAAATAAATAAAGTTTTGTTTTTAAATTCTAATAATATATTTAATAATTGGGAAATTATGTTTTAAATTAATTTTAAGTATCTCAAAGTTATTTAAATTAATAATTTCATGGTTTGTAAATATTTAAAATAAATGTTAAATTGTTTAAAGTTATATCTTAGTTTAATTTTTAAATTTAAATAAAAAAGTTTGAATTATTTCTTTTTAAATATTATTTGATTAATATGATTTGGAAATATTTTATATAAGACTAAAATACAAATAGCATATGGTTTAAAATTATTTATTAATAAAAGTGATTTATAATCTCTTTATAAATCATTTAAAATTTGTTAAATTGATTTTTTTCAAGCCATATCAATAAATGTATCATTTTCCATAAATATAAAAAGAATTAAAATAAAAAAATAGAATTTTCATTTTAAGTTGAATAAATTGATTTTTATTTTGAATTCAAAGGATTAATTTGAATTTGGAATTGATTTTGAAATTCAAATTAATAGATTCTTTAAAATATTTGTATAAGTTTTAATTTATAATTTGTTTTATTTACATTTTTCTTTAAATAAGAAAATCATATTTATTTATATAAGTATAAAATAAATTAAGTAAAATTCTTCATTTTCATTTAAAAATATAACTAAACTAATTAAGAGATAAGCGTTAACCTATTAAATAATCTAAATACAAGTGTTAGCTAACAAATTCAATAACATGACAAGTGTCATTGTTTTTATCTTTTTCTTTATTTTATTTAAAATTTATTTCAGCCCTTTTAAAAATTTTCCTTTTTCCCTCATTCTCTTTTCATAACCTAAAGTTAAAATGAATCAAAGAAAAACACCATCTTCAAAATCTGAAATCCCTCAAACATAATGATCTGTAACACTCCTCAAACTTTAATTGCAAACCAATCTTGTAACAAGATTTTCAAAATTTCATTTTTTTACAATCCTGCAAAACAAATTCCTACATAATAAAAAATCAATCAACCTGTAGATCAACTGCATTTCTCTGGAAATCATCAGCTTAGTAAATAAAAAGGGCTGCATGCATCTAATTTTGGTTAGAGTTTCAAATGCAAGCAACTTGGAGTTGAAGTCTGCATCTTTTTCAAAATTTAAAAGATCAAACCTACATGCATGAAGTTTAAAATCAGAATCTTTTCTAAAAGCATAAGGCTCTGTTTCTAAAAGATAAAGGTGGGTAACATTTCTTTTAAATTTTTTTTAAGGTAAATCTGGTTGTTGAATCATGTTTTAATAAGTTGTATTTGTATATTTGTTGACAACTCCTGTGCATTTATGATGTGAGTTATATGAATATTTTGAAATGCCCGAAGAACATTTCTCTTCTAAGATTTCAAGCCTGGATTCAATTTAAATCATTCCTCTTTATCCATTAAAATTTAAAACTTAGGATTTAAATAAATATTGATTGTTTAGGCTATGAACTAAATTTTAAAAATTATATTAACTTAAGTAGAAACTAAAATTTGCTTTGGGAATCAGGTTTAAAAGAGAACTCAGGTCACTGTTAAAATTCAAACTTGTAAATTTAGTAATTCAGGTATTCAAATTAAAACCTTAGACCAATTCATGATTTTTAAGAGAAGAATCAAAAATTCTAAGTTTGGTTTGACTGTGCATTACTGTTTTGACCCAAAATTGGGTTTTGGAGTGTTTCTGATAATTTTGGGATTCTGGAGTTTTGATGTTTCTTCTGTACGTAGTATATTGATCAGGCATTTCAGAAATTTATCAAATTGGTGAATTGATCTTTGAATTAGCAGAGGTGTGGGGAAATTGTTCTGTAACCCTAGTTTTAGACAAATTAAGAAATTCGATCTTTTATGACTTTTTAGTTGTTCGAGTGTTATGGGGTTTTGGGAAAGTGTTGCTGAGACCATGACGAGGTTGTGGACGGAGTTTCGACTGAAATGATGGTCGGAGGGGGAAGAACTGGCCGTTGACAGGTTTTGAGTTTTGATGAAGCTTGGTGTTTCCAGGTTTCAGAAGTGAGGCAGGTTTTGATTTTCAGGTGAATGGGATATGTTTGATGATCGTGATGTTGCGAGGGGGTGTTTTCTGGTGTGTTGACGCTGCCGGAGTTGACCGGTGATGATCAGAGCCACCGTGCATGTGCACGGTGCTCATATTTTCTGATGAACTGGGAATATTGGTAAGGGTATGGTACTCGAGTGAATTCTCGAGTAATTTCAGTATTTTACCGAAGTCAAGTGTGAGGTATCTCGAAGTAAATAGGGGTAGGACTCGAGTATGTTATAGTTGCAGGTTTTGTTTTTAGGAAACCTGACTGTTTCAGGTTTTCAAAAATTTAAACTAAATTTAAATAAAAGAAAACAAAGCAAGTCTAAACTATGAATTCAAAATGAATTTGAATTATAGTTTTTGAAAATAAATAATTTTATAAAAGATGAATGGTTAACAACTTAAATCTGTACAGTTTTTATATAAAGTGTCTTATAAATCTGGAAAAAAATGAAATTTAAAACATGATTTTAAATTTAAGTTTAAAAATCTGAATGGTAAACCTGAATTCAAATTTGAATTTGAATCTTAGGATTTGAAAAGAAAATAAGTTTATAAATTCTAATGTTATAATCAAGTTTGAATATTTTAGTATTTCTAACATGTGTTTTTATAAATCTGAAATGAAATTTAAAACAGGATTTTTAAATTTAAATTTTTGAATCTGAATCTGAAACATAATTTGAATTCTAGTTTGAAATGAAGTAAGATTTTGAATTTAAATGTTTCAAAATCACTTGAATATATTTAAAGTATAATTTAAATTGATTATGGGTTAAACTATTTTTTTTTAAAATTTACCTTAAGTAATTCTTTAATATGAAATAAAAGGGTTTTAAATACTTAAACCATATTTAAGTTAAAATGGATTTCATTTTAAATCTTAATTTAAAATGGAATTTAGATGAAATTTAAAAGCAAATAGTTTATAAAATATTATGATAATGATAATTAAATCATGAATAAGATTAATGTTTAACATTAAAGTTGATTAGAGCTTAATAATTGATAATTCATTAATTGATTAAGGTAATTAAGTTTTGTAACTAATTAAGTTAATTAATTAATAATTAGGTTAATCAACTAAATAATTAAGGTTTTTATTTAATTAATTAATGGATTAATAAGTAAATTAAAATTGATTAAATTTTAATTAAGAAATCAATCAATTAAATAAGATTTGATTTAATTTAATTAATGATTTGAATTTATTAATCAAGTAATTAAAAATGATTTAAGTTTTTGATTACCACTTGAATTATTTAATAATTAGATATAAATTAATGAGTTTTATAAATAAATTAAGGATTAATATTGATTAATTCAGTTAATTACTTTAGAAAAGTAATTAAAGTTTTGTTATTGGTTAATGAAGGTCATTAACTAAATACTATTTTATAATTAATGTGATTAATTTTAATGATTAATTGTATTAATTAATTTAAAGATAATCATTTGAGAATTGTTTAAGTACTTAACGAAAGTAATTAAAGAAATTAATTACTGATTGTAATTAATTAATTTTATTTTGATTAATTAAGTTAACTAATTAAGTTTAATTAATTTAAATTAATCACTGGTTTATTTGAGCAGTAATTACCAATGTAATTAAAAATGAATAATTACTTAGTGAAGTAATTAAGAAGATAAATTACTTTATGTAATTTAATTGAAGGATACTTGGATAATGGAGGAGTTTGGAATTTAATTACTTTGTGTAATTAATATGTAATTAGTATGTTGAATAATTACTTAAAGTAAGTAATTAATAATTAATTATTTAGTATAATTAATTTGGGTTTTGATAATTGAGTTATTTAAAGATAATTAAGAGATGAAATTGATTAAGTTAATTACTTAATGTGATTAATCAAGAGTAAATAATCAATAGGGATAATTGATAATTAATTTAATAGGGTAATTATTAATAATTAGGGATCATTAATTTATATAATTAATGATGTAATTAAGGATTGATTAATAAGAACAATTAATCAATGAAGGAATTAATTAATGTAATTAATTAAGGATTAATGTAATTAATTATAATTAATTAATTAATGAAGTAATTACTGAATTTGGTTTGGAATAATTAATTTGTGAAATTAATTAGAGGTTAATTACTTGAATATAATTAAAGGATAATTAATCAAGATGATTAATTAGGGTAATTTGTTGAGAGTAATCAATTAATTAATTTGTAATTAATTAAGGGATATGTATGCAAGATTTATATGGTTGAGTAATTATAGTTGAGAGTAATCAATTAATTAATTTATTTTAAATTAATTAAGGAAGAATTAATTAATTTAATTTATTTTAAATTAATTATAAAATAGTGAGTAATAAGTCATTGCTTGTGAATATTGTTTAATACCGATTACCCTGAGTAGTTGAGATCTCAGATATGAGATAAGTGATATGGTGTGATATGGATGCTATGGTTGCATTTGAGTTGATAATATGAATTATCTATTTGAGTTGATAATAATGATTATCTGTTGTGATGATAATATTGATTATCTATTGTGATGTTGTGTATTATCTATCTGTGTGTATATAGATAATATTGAATTGAATTGTTTTAAACTTTAAAACAACTTGGACCTAAAAGGCACGTTTTGGTTTTCGATGAGACCGGGATCGGGTTTCCATATTTGGATATCCGAAAACCACATCGTTCCAAATTAACGATATGCCGTGAATCTCAAGTGAAGATGAAGATTCAAAGTGCAAGGGTTATCGTCATTAACTCTGAGGGCGATTCCAAAATGAGTGTAACGAGATAATGCCTTTGGTTTCGTTCGAACCCAGAACGAATTTGTATGGATTGAATGCTTTCAGAGCATCGTCAGGTGGACGATGAGCATTCTAAGTGATGTGTTCACTAAAGGTAATCGTAGCCTCAAGCCTCATCAACCGGGAATGGCTAAAACATGAGAGGTGCAGCAAGGCTTCGTGGGTAGCCCCCACTTGAGAGTGAGATTTACCCCTGCCTAGAAGTCCCTTTATATTCGGCTGTGTAGGTAGTTGGTTGCAAACAACTGCGGGGTTGTCTTGTTCGGAACTGTTCAGTAAGGAATGGTTCCGGCCATGTGTTACAGGGGAGTTAGGGTGGCTCCTCGGTACGGTGGATCTAGGCCACGTACTGTGACGGGCGGTACCCCAGTAGCCCTGCCATTGTATGGAATCCAAAATCCAATAAGTGCCAACAGTTTTGATTGCATTACCCACTTTTTTGGCTAGTAGCTGGAATTTAATAGATGTAACAATTTCGGCTATTTCTTTTTACTTGAAAACCCTAGACACTATTATAATATCACCGGATTTCCTATCAAATGTTTTGGTTAGCGTAAGGTATAAACTTTTCCATGTTTATGTGTGGGAAGTCTTACGTGATACCTTTCTTTTCAAAGATTTTTAAAAGTTAAGCAACCTTAACCTGTTACTCACACCAGACCCATGTCTGTCCCGGAGTTTATCTTTGTTTTCTTAAACTCTTGGGTACTTAATTTTTACGAGTAGCCAAGGGATTCAGGTTAGCTTTGACGAATAATGGAGGAGCAATGGAGCAGGAGGCTTCTGCGTTAGATATATAATTTCCGCTGTGTATTCTCTGTGTTGTGTTGTATTAAGATGTAAATACTAGACAGGTGTTTATAACTGTCTAGTATATATGTTGTGTATCTCTGATTAATATTGTATATTATGTAAATACTTATGTTTTTAATATAATTTGATCGTTCCGCTATTGAGATTCTTGTGTTATTTCTTCTTTCTCTTCTTTCTTTTCTCTTTCTATCCCTTTCTTTCTTAATTCATGATATGTCTTTCTGGTTAGTGGAAGACGGGTCGTGACAGTTGGTATCAGAGCATTAGGTTGAGTGAATACCTAGGCTCTGGAGTGGTGTTTATCTTGAGAGAGCGTATTTGCAAAATTTTTAATATATTTATATATATTTATTTTATTTCTACCTATCTGTTAGGTTACCTGTTTGGGTTCTCCAATATGAGTTATAAAGGTAGATTGGGGTAGTGGTGTGTATAACACGACTGCCATTGGTTGGAGTTTGTATGTTTAAGGTTGGAAGTGCATCTGTCGAGACTGTAGACCTAATACCGTCTCGAGTGAGCTTTGCAGTAGTGTAAGGACTTCATCGATCTCTGAAGGTAACCTGTTAAGGTTCGGAGTTCATCTTTGAAGATGGATGAGTAGAGTTTGGATCTGTTGGCTAAGCATAAGCGGGTGATGGTATCTTGATACGTCAGGAAATAGTAACTGCGTGATGAGATGCAGTGACTATGGATGTTTTCGAAGATAATTTCTTTGGAACAAGTTTAAGGGAGTGGGTCTGCTTCGGTGTTGTGGCTGAGTTCAGCAGGGTGTTTATGTTGGTCTGAAGTCCGAGTTTCTCGAAGAGCTTTGGATTAGGAATTCTTTGGCATTGGTGTCAGTAGTGTAGCTCAGAGTGTTCAGTGTGTCGGCTGAGTTTTCTGGCTTAGCAGTTTTCTAGAGATGGAATTCAGAAGCAGTAGAGTAGAATCCATTTCTTCGATGGATGGGCAAGACCAGCATAAGCTGTTCTGATTGATATAGAGAGAACAGTTTTCTTTGGATTTTAATTTGGATTGATCGCAAAAGTGACTTGTGATGATGAGTATTCTCTTGAATTATTGGAGATTTTTCTGGAAGTCAATAGTTGTCCACATCTAGAGATTTAGTTTTTTTATCGACCAAGATTCCAAGAAGTGGTACCGTTGGTTCAACTAGTTGAAGGTTGGTTCCTTGAGATGGAGTTTGTTGAAGCAACTCAGGATTTGAGGAACTTCTAATTTTTTTCTTGGTTATCAAAGATCTTCTTGGTTATGTTGTCTAGATGTGCTTATGTTATTCATCAGCATCCTTTTCTACTCCAGATCAGAGTTGTGCAGCGGAAGAAGCTTGTGAGTGCATCTGCTTTTCTTTTTCGGATAGGAGAAGTTTGTTTTCTTCTGATGGTTGTGAATGAGGTCTGTTCTTGATCTTGGTTGATCGTGGAGGATCATTCTTGTGGATTGGATTTGGTCCAGTTTGTTTCTTGAGACATCAGCAAGGATTGAGCTGATCAGGTAGGAGGTAGGTAGCTTGAGATCGTCTGAAGAGTTTTGTGGATCTGAAATCGAAGATCTGATGTTGGATAAGTTTTCTCAGATTTTAGGAGCTATAATTTTGGTAAGGTTGGTAAGCTAGCTCTAAGATGTTTTGGATTTCTTCTGTGTTCTGTTATGGATAAGTGTTTGGTTTCCTGGATGGAATTGCCAGTTCGGACAACTGGAATTTGATATGTTTCACATATCACTGAGGGAGTACGTGTATGATATATTTCTGGTTTTGGAATCGGCTGTTCTGGGGGATTTTTTGTTGAGTCAGACTTGTCTTTAGTCTGATATCTTGTTCAGTTGTAGATCTAGATGAGTAGGAGTTCTGTAGCTCAGTAGTGTTGATTGTTTGGGTTTTATAGAGGGAGTATCCCGGTGTTTACTTGGGAAACTCGAGGAAACTCTATCCAGAATTTTGTCTGGATAGTTAATTTTGTTTGATCGGGTGAACTGATTGCTATGGTTGTTAGCATATGTTTGATATATGCTTGTATTTTAAAATTAAAAATCTTGAATAGGTTATTAAATTACCTTTGTTTTAAATTTCGGGGACGAAATTCTTTTAGGGGGGAGGAATATGATATCCCGAAATTTTGACAATATCAATTTAATAATCTTTATATAAAAATTAAATTGATTTGATGATAATTGATTAATAATATATGATTTGGTTTAATAATTTGATTGAATAAATATTTAATTTATCTTTCAAAAGGTTAAAATAAATGTTTCTATATAATGTGTATATATATATATATTTGTATATATATTATAGACAATCTTTGTTTAGAATTTAATAAATAAATAAAGTTTTGTTTTTAAATTCTAATAATATATTTAGTAATTGGGAAATTATGTTTTAAATTAATTTTAAGTATCTCAAAGTTATTTAAATTAATAATTTCATGGTTTGTAAATATTTAAAATAAATGTTAAATTGTTTAAAGTTATATCTTAGTTTAATTTTTAAATTTAAATAAAAAAGTTTGTTTTATTTCTTTTTAAATATTATTGATTAATATGATTTGGAAATATTTTATATAAGTCTAAAATACAAATAGCATATGGTTTAAAATTATTTATTAATAAAAGTGATTTATAATCTCTTTATAAATCATTTAAAATTTGTTAAATTGATTTTTTTCAAGCCATATTAATAAATGTATCATTTGTCCATAAATATAAAAAGAATTAAAATAAAAAAATAGAATTTTCATTTTAAATTGAATAAATTGATTTTATTTTGAATTCAAAGGATTAATTTAAATTTGGAATTGATTTTGAAATTCAAATTAATAGATTCTTTAAAATATTTGTATAAGTTTTAATTTATAATTTGTTTTATTTACATTTTTTTTAAATAAGAAAATCATATATATTTATATACGTATAAAATAAATTAAGTAAAATTCTTCATTTTCATTTAAAAATATAACTAAATTAATTAAGAGACAAGTGTTAACCTATTAAATAATCTAAATACAAGTGTTAGCTAACAAATTCAATAACATGACAAGTGTCATTGTTTTTATCTTTTTCTTTATTTATTTAAAATTTATTTCATCCCTTTTAAACATTTTCCTTTTTCCCTCATTCTCTTTTCATGACCTAAAGTTAAAATGAATCAAAGAAAAACACCATCTTAAAAATCTAAAATCCCTCAAACATAATGACCTGTAACACTCCTCAAACTTTAATTGCAAACCAATCCTGTAACAAGATTTTCAAATTTTCATTTCTTTACAATCCTGCAAAACAAATTCCTGCATAAGAAAAAATCAATCAACCTGTAGATCAACTGCATTTCTCTGGAAATCATCAGCTTAGTAAATAAAAAGGACTGCATGCATCTAATTTTAGTTAGAGTTTCAATTGCAAGCAATTTGGAGTTGAAGTCTGCATCTTTTTCAAAATTTAAAAGATCAAACCTGCATGACGAAGTTTAAAATCAGAAGCTTTTCTAAAAGCATGAGGCTCTATTTTCTGAAAGATAAAGGTGAGTAACACTTCTTTTTAAAAAAAAATTATGGTAAATATGGTTGTTGAATCATGTTTTAATAAGTTGTATTTGTATATTTGTTGACAACTCCTGTGCATTTACGATGTGAGTTATATGAATATTTTAAAATGCCTGAAGAACATTTCTGTTCTAAGATTTCAAGCCTGGATTCAATTTAAATCATTCCTCTTTATCCATTAATATTTAAAACTTAGGATTTAAATAAATATTGATTGTTTAGGCTATGAACTAAATTTTAAAAATTATCTTAACTTAAATAGAAACTGAAATTTGCTCTGGGAATCAGGTTTAAAAGAGAAACTCAGGTCACTGTTAAAATTCAAACTTGTAAATTTAGTAATTCAGGTATACAAATTAAAACCTTAAACCAATTCATGATTTTTAAGAGAAGAATCAAAAATTCTAAGTTTGGTTTGACTGTGCATTACTGTTTTGACCCAAAATTGGGTTTTGGAGTGTTTCTGATACTTTTGGGATTCTGGAGTTTTGATGTTTCTTCTGTATGTAGTATAGTGATCGGGAATTTCAGAAAAATTATAAAATTGGTGAATTGATCTTTGAATTAGCAGAGGTGTGGGGAAATTGTCCTGTAACCCTAGTTTTAAACAAATTAAGAAATTCGATCTTTTTTGACTTTTTAGCTGTTCGAGTGTTATGGGGTTTTGGGAAAGTGTTGCTGAGACCATGACGAGGTTGTGGACGGAGTTTCGACTGAAACGATGGTCGGAGGGGGAATAAATGGCCGTTGATAGGTTTTGAATTTTGATGAAGCTTGGTGTTTCCAGGTTTCAGAAGTGAGGCAGGTTTTGATTTTCAGGTGAATGGGATATGTTTGATGATCGTGATGTTGCGAGGGGGTGTTTTCTGGTGTGTTGACTTTGCCGGAGTTGACCGGTGATGATCAGAGCCACCGTGCATGTGCACGGTGCTCATATTTTCTGATGAACTGGGAATATTGGTGAGGGTATGGTACTCGAGTGAATTCTCGAGTCATTTCAGTATTTTACCGAAGTCAAGTGTGAGGTGTCTCGAAGTAAATAGGGGTAGGACTCGAGTATGTTATAGTTGCAGGTTTTGTTTTCAGGAAACCTGACTGTTTCAGGTTTTCAAAAATTTAAACTAAATTTAAATAAAAGAAAACAAAGCAAGTTTAAACTATGAATTCAAAATAAATTTGAATTTTAGTTTTTGAAAATAAATAATTTTATAAAAGATGAAATGGTTAACAACTTAAACTTGTACAGTTTTTATATAAAGTGTCTTATAAATCTGGAAAAAAATGAAATTTAAAACATGATTTTAAATTTAAGTTTAAAAATCTGAATGATAAACATGAATTCAAATTTGAATTTGAATCTTAGGATTTGAAAAGAAAATAAGTTTATAAATTCTAATGTTATAATCAAGATTGAATATTTTAGTATTTATAACATGTGTTTTTACAAATCTGAAATGAAATTTAAAACTGGATTTTTAAATTTAAATTTTTGAATCTGAATCTGAAACATAATTTGAATTCTTGTTTGAAATGAAGTAAGATTTTGAATTTAAATGTTTCAAAATCACTTGAATATATTTAAAGTATAATTTAAATTTATTTAAATTGATAATTGGTTAAACTATTTTTTTTAAAATTTACCTTAAGTAATTCTTTAATACGAAATAAAAGGGTTTTAAATACTTAAACCTTATTTAAGTTAAAATGGATTTCATTTTAAATCTTAATTTAAAATGGAATTTAGATGAAATTTAAAAGCAAATAGTTTATAAATTATTTTGATAATGATAATTAAATCATGAATAAGATTAATGTTTAACATTAAAGTTGATTAGAGCTTAATAATTGATAATTCATTAATTGATTAAGGTTATTAAGTTTTGTAACTAATTAAGTTAATTAATTAATAATTAGGTTAATCAACTAAATAATTAAGGTTTTTATTTAATTAATTAATGGATTAATAAGTAAATTAAAATTGATTAAATTTTAATTAAGAAATCAATTAATTAAATAAGATTTGATTTAATTTAATTAATGATTTGAATTTATTAATCAAGTAATTAAAAATGATTTATTTTTTTGATTATCACTTGAATTATTTAATAATTAGATATAAATTAATGAGTTTTATAAATAAATTAAGGATTAATACAGTTAATTACTTTAGAAAAGTAATTAAAGTTTTGTTATTGGTTAATGAAGGTCATTAACTAAATACTATTTTATAATTAATTAATGTGATTAATTTTAATGATTAATTGTATTGATTAATTTAAAGACAATCATTTGAGAATTGTTTAAGTACTTAATGAAAGTAATTAAAGAAATTAATTACTGATTGTACTTAATTAATTTTATTTTGATTAATTAAGTTAACTAATTAAGTTTAATTAATTTAAATTAATCACTGGTTGATTTAAGCAGTAATTACCAATGTAATTAAAAATAAATAATTACTTAGTGAAGTAATTAAGAAGATAAATTACTTTATGTAATTTAATTTAAGGATACTTGGATAATGGAGGAGTTTGGAATTTAATTACTTTGTGTAATTAATATGTAATTAGTATGTTGAATAATTACTTAAAGTAAGTAATTAATAATTAATTATTTAGTACAATTAATTTGGGTTTTGATAATTGAGTTATTTAAAGATAATTAAGAGATGAAATTGATTAAGTTAATTACTTAATGTGATTAATCAAGAGTAAATAATCAATATGGATAATTGATAATTAATTTAATATGGTAATCATTAATAATTAGGGATCATTAATTTATATAATTAATGATGTAATTAAGGATTGATTAATAAGAACAGTTAATCAATGAAGGAATTAATTAATGTAATTAATTAAGGATTAATGTAATTAATTATAATTAATTAATTAATGAAGTAATTACAGGATAATTACTGAATTTGGTTTGGAATAATTAATTTGTGAAATTATTTAAAGGTTAATTACTTGAATATAATTAAAGGATAATTAATCAAGATGATTAATTAGGGTAATTTGTTGAGAGTAATCAATTAATTAATTTGTAATTAATTAAGGGATATGTAGGCAAGATTTATATGGTTGAGTAATTAATTTAATTTATTTTAAATTAATTAAGGAAGAAGTAATTAATTTAATTCATTTTAAATTAATTATAAAATAGTGATTAATAAGTAACCCTGCATTGTATGGAATCCAAAATCCAATAAGTGCCAACGGTTTTGATTGCAATTACCCACCTTTGTGGCTAGTAGCTGGAATTTAATAGATGTAACAATTTCGGCTATTCCTTATTTACTTGAAAACTCTAGACACTATTATAATATCATCGGATTTCCTATCAAATGTTTTGGTTAGCGTAAGGTAAAAACTTTTCCATGTTTATGTGTGGGAAGTCTTACGTGATACCTTTCTTTCCAAAGATTTTTAAAAGTTAAGCAACCTTAACCTGTTACTCACACCAGACCCATGTCTGACCTGGAGTTTATCTTTGTTTTCTTACACTCTTGGGTACTCAATTTTTACGAGTAGCTAAGGGATTCAGGTTAGCTTTGACGAATAATAGAGGAGCAATGGAGCAGGAGGCTTCTGCGTTAGATATATAATTTCCGCTGTGTATTCTCTGTGTTATGTTGTATTAAGCTGTAAATACTAGACATGTGTTTATAACTGTCTAGTATATATGTTGTGTATGCTGTGTATCTCTGATTGATATTGTATATTATGTAAATACTTATGTTATTAATATAATTTATTCGTTCCGCTATTGAGATTCTTGTGTTATTCTTCTTCCTCTTCTTTCTTTTCTCTTTCTATCCCTTTCTTTCTTAATTCATGATACGTCTTTCTGGTTAGTGGAAGATGGGTCGTGACAAAGCATATGCGCTCGACAATTTGAGGCAGCCGTGTGCAAATCGAAGAAACGATCGATCGACAAACAAGGAATGCGAAAATATTTACTTGTTCGATCAACTGAAGTTGGCGGCTTCAAAGAAAAATCAAAGACCTAATTGTTTGGAAGAGGAACGAACGAGCAAAGGAAAAGAGGCGGATAACTTCACAAAGTAAAGGACAGGCCAAAGAAAATAAAGGTGGACATCTTCTCTTCTGATTTAAAATAAAGTGGACGGCCTCTATATATTTTTTAGGCTTAAATATTATGTAGGATTCTGTAATTGTTTTTAATTTTTATTTTCTTTTCTCTTTTAAATGTTTGTAAATTCTAGTCGTGTGACTAGGGGACGGACTAAGTGGTCTAGTTCGAGAATTCGCAACTCAGTGACTGAGTTGTGACAGGGTTTTGAACGTAGAGTTAGGTTAGTCGATAGCGGGTATCGCGAGTTTACGTGTAAATGCGTTTGACTACTTACTTTTTAGCAGAAACCTTGGGGGCAGCACATAGGCTAGGTTTTTCCAAAGCTAGGTAAATCTGTGTTGTTCTATTTTTGTATTATCTGTGCTGCTATTATTCTGCTATTATCTGTGCTATAATTATTTTATATACTTCCGCATTAAATTTTTATAATTATTAGTATCACTCTATTCACCCCCCCCCCCCTCTAGGGTAAAATCATCATACAAGTGGTATCAGAGCTAGGAATAAAAGCCAATTTTTGATTTTGTTGTTTTAAAATTTTTAAATGGCTTCTTTTAATGATTCTTTTGCTATGGGTTAGTCCATAGTTAGAACACAATGTTCAATGGTGAACATGCTTGTTGGAAAAATAGGATGAAATTTTTTCTGAAAACCATTGATGCTTGGAATATTGTTGAGACAGGCTATAGGACGCCAACTATAGTGATAGATAATCAGGAAATAGATAAACCGATGGATCAATGGACAGATTTTGAAAATAGACCTCAAAATTCTAATGCTAAAGCTATGAATTCTATTATTTGTTCATTTTATCAAATCGAATTTAGTCGTGTCTCACATTGTCTAACTGCGCTGGAAATCTGGCACATACTTGAAGTGACTCATAAAGGAACATCTCAAGTCAAGGAATCTCGCCTTGCAATGCTTAGTAGCGAATACGAGAACTTCACAACAGCCAAGGATGAAAATGTCAAAGAGATGTATGGACGACTTTCCACAGAATTGGAAATTGTTCGAGAAAATCCTCAGAGTCCTTCCACAGAATTTTGAAGCAAAAGTTACTGCATTCAAGAATCAAAAGATTTTAAAAAAAATCAAAGTTGAAGAACTCATCGGTAATCTCACCACTTATTTTCTAGAAATGAAATTCAAGGAAGAACGCAAAGGAGGTAATACTCAAAAGAAATCAATAGCTCTTAAATGAACAATAGAAAGTGATGATGATGGAGTAGTTGAGCTGGTGCTTCTAATAAAGAGATTCAAAAAGTGAAACCGCAAATACGGAAATCCAGCTCTAAATCAACAATTGAAAAACAGAATAGCTAAAGCACTAGACAACTCAGATGAGCAAGAGATCATTTGCCACAAGTGCAACAAATCCTGTCATATCAAGCCTAATTGTCCATAGAATCGATTCAGCCATGGAAGTAAATAGAAAACGAGAAGTTTTGCAGCCACTTGGGATGAAACCGATGAAGATGATAAAAGCACTCGTAGTGAGAGCGAAAAAGAAAATCTGTTCCTTCGAGGTGATATAACTGATAGTGATGATGACGAGCCAAGTGAGGTATCAAAACATACTCACTTAGAATTACTTATATATTTCCATGACATAAATGGCTGTTTTGAACGACTTAGGGAGAAATATGCTAAAATTTAATCACAAAGAGATACTTTGATAGATTTAAATAAACACCTTGATCAATTAGTTAAAAACTATCAAACCAAGTGTCCTAAGTGTGAAAAGTGTCCAACATTCGAAGAAAAAAATAAAAAACAGTAATTAAAATTAAATCACTTGAAAAGGAAATTCTGATTTTGAAAGAAAGTGAAAACATAAGGAGAGAAAATTCTATTAAAAAGCACACAAAATTATTGAATGAAAATGAATCTATCAAAACACAAGTCTAACAACCGTCAATGACTTTAGGAAAATTCTTCAAAAGAGAAAAATCACTAAACATGCTAATAGGAAAATAAACAATCAATATTGATAGACAAGGACATGGTTATACTTAATCTAAACGTGTTGGTAGCGAAATAAATCAAGTAAATTCCAAATGCACAATTTATGGAAAAACTGGACACAAGCACAATATATGTTAGTATAGACCCAAACACGTGAATACCATTCCAATTTGGGTTCCAAAAGGAACAAATATAAAATCTCTTAAAGTCAAACAATTTTGGGTGCCTAAAGGAACAAATATAAATAGTTTTGGGTCTACTCAAACATATTTTTCAAAATCATTTGCCACTAACAACCATGGACCTATAAAACAAATAGGTCATAAAAATCTTTTCTCGTGTAGGTGTGGTGGCAGGCTGAGGAAAAACAACAGTGTTACCTAGATTCTGGTTATTCCAGGCACAAAACGAGCGACAAATCAAAGTTCCTTAGCCTAGTACAAAGGTGGCAGAATCACAATGAGTAACAACGAAAAATTATCGTAAAGGTAAAATAGGAAACGGTATATTTACCTTGAACGATTTATTAAATATGAAAATGTACACCATAATCTAATTTAAATCAGTCAGTTATGTGACAAAGAAATGAATGTTGATTTTGATTCTGACTTATTCAAAATTGTTGGCCAGTTATACTTTTATGCCGAGAATACTATATGTATTTCTAGAGACTTTGAATTAGTTCATATAGATGTGTTTGGACTAATGATGGTGTTTTATTGATTGTCTATTACTCACGATACAAGTGGATATATTTGTTTATCTTATCTAACACTATGTTCACTGTTTGTTTATTTGCACGGTTTCAATTCAAATTCAAAAGAATTTCATTTAAAAGGTGTAAAAAGATATTAAGGTATGTGTTGCAACTTCATAGTCCAGTCTATAACATCCAACTAATGATAATCTTGAGTTAAAGGGAAATTTAGATACAGATTACACTGGAAATCTAGTTGATAGAAAAATTAGTAGTAGAATGAGTTTTTTGAAGAGACATTCATTAGTTGCATCACGTTTTCAAAGAAAATATCTACATATTTTTCATTTCGATTGATTTTAAATTAGCAGACATTTTTCATATAAAACCCCTTCTAGAAAATAGTTTTTTTGTTGACCTTGTTTCAGATTAGTCATTTTAGAAAATTTGATTTTATAATTATTTTTGGATTTGAGCTTAAATGATTACATTAACTAATCTGACTCCCTACTGATTATCGAAAAATAAATGGTGGTTGAAAAAAGTGATGAGCGCTGATATTGATCATATAATATAACTTGAAAAAATATATTGAGTAAATTTCCTTATAAATTTAAACAAGATTTATAATAACTCTTGTTCGGTAAAAATTCCATGACCATCTCTATTCCTATCATATTTCTAACGACCATCACTCATCAAAATCCAATATAGTATGTCAATATGTGGTATTTTAAACGGAAAATTATATGTTTTTCAATTTATTTTATTTTTAGCAATAAAACCATCCAAATTATTCACTCTCATTTAAAAGTCCTCAGAGTTATGCATGGGTGAATCACTTGGAATTTTTGATTATGTGCTTTCATGCTCATTTAAAAATCCTCACGATTATGCATGTATGGAACACATATCAAAATTGATTGATTAAATAGACAAGTTGATTCTAGTCCCATTTAAAAGTCCTTATGGTTATGCGTGGTTAGAAGATACTTGAATTCATTTTTTTATAAGAATTTCAAATACTACTAATCTTATTTAAAAGTCCTAACTGTTACGCATGGTTAGTAGATATTCAAATTCCTGATATAAATACCACAAATAGACACAACCATGTGGTTTTATATGCCGAAATCATCTATATCATTCTAAAGTGGAATATGCACCTAATAGAGTATTTATGATTTTTGTTTGATTTTTTATTGAAATTTAATATTTATATTTGATTGGGTATTAATATTGTATTAATGTTTATCACTTTATCTCTATTTTTCTAATACAATTACTCTTTTTCTGATAACAAAAGGGGAGAGAAAAGGTAAGATTTTAGCAAATAAAGATCAAATATTTTATTTTATATTTTCTATTTACATCTAGGTTCATTTGCATATTTTCATTTATTTTCATGCATATATGAATGGGGAGCTTTGTTGTAGAGAGGAAGCATCTAAATAGGGAGAGAAAATTCAATGATCAAATACATTTAATAAATTCAAAATCTTAAATATATGTTTGTTATCAACAAAAGGGGGAGATTGTTGAATATGCTAGGATATGATTTTTGTTTGATGATAATTTATATACACACATTCATTTAAATGTATTTGTTATTGTACTATTTTATTTTCGCATAATTAAGTAAATATTTGCTGAATAAAATAAATAACACGGAATTTAAATTCAAACAAATATTTTATTCAAACAAATATATTTTTACAGTTTTGAATAGCACAAATTTGAGCTCTCACAATATATACACAATTTCAATTATAATACAATTTCGATTACATCACAGTTTTCAATTTACATTTACACCTCACTACATATCACTCATTCACTCGTATTTTTTCCTCGGCTGTATTCCAATTTGTAATCCAGCATCTAAGCTATCTGCAAAGGAAACACTAACGCAGTAAAATTGAAAAAAAAAATTTGCAGTGTAAAATAAAATGTGTATTTTGAAATTGTTATTTTCCTCAGTTATTTGGGTTGTTAGTCATCATTTATTTTGAATTCATCATACAAAAAAAGCTTGTAACTTGCATAGTGTACCATTGTACATGCCACAAGTCTGTGCGCACCGATATACACTTGACAAAACTGCAGGGACGGGTGAGCACAAGGTCAAACCCAACCAAAAATCAGGTTCAACTCAAGTGCAATAAAAATAAAGTCCCGACACGAGCACAAGGTCAAACCCGAGGCAAAGATAAACTCATGTGCAATACAAAAACACCACAATAGTACTAGAATCCAAAAACCAACATAAAACAGGCCTCGACCAAAAATTCAATGTGTACACTTGAAAAAGACTCAACAATGGACTGGTCAGAGAAACCAAAATACAGATGACTTCAAGAACAACAAACTGAGATGTGTGGATACAAAATGGAACCAGACTCCATAAACACACACATATATAAATGTATGTATACAAGTGAAAATTCTCGATCAAAGCAATCAAGCGACACAGCCTCAACAGTAAATGGAATCAGACCAAACTAATGATCAAACATTATTGAGACAGACCATTAACCAAAGTGCGAAATCAAGATGAAGTTCAAGTGAAACCAAAGGGCGCATGTCAAAAGTGTGACACACACATACATCAAAACATCAAAGGACAGACCCAACAACACTTTCAACATGTACCAAGCTCAAAGGTAGTTTCAAAAGAACAAGACCACACAAGGGCTGCAACAAAGACATAGCAGATGCATGGAGACTCAAGTGAAACAAATCAGTACAACACAAATGTACTTGAGGCAACCAATGTCACGATACAACTACAAATGCAAGCAAGTTAGAAATAAAGTGCAACATCAACACGGCAGTGGACAGTTCAGTGGCAACCAAACAGAAACGAAGACTACCATATTTCATATCAACAATCACATATAGACTTCATATAGAACTGGATTCAAGGAAATAAGCAAACAGTTTCGAATACACGGACATATGTATATGCAACTACATGGTGCAACAAATATACATATACACACACACATGCATACACACATGTATACACACACACACACTATGCACATTAATCAAATGCACAAATCCAGACAACATGAATACATATGCAGTGACAGGATGAACAGTGATCAAGCATCAGGTCGAAAATGCTACAGAGAGTAATACAGATAAACAAAGTCAAAGCACATCAGGAATTTCAAATCTGAACATGTCAAGTGCCAAAGTCAAATCCAATTAAACAAGCTAGTGTCGAAATCAAAATTCATCAAGCAAAAGTCAAATCAGAAATTCATGGAGCAAGTTAAAATTCATGAAGTCGTGATAATCAAGTAAACACAAAATATATGAATTGAAGAAGTCAGAAAACATCACCGGCGTTCAAGCATAATCGAATGGCCAAACAAAATTATCATGAAGAATACAAACAGTATACTCAAACGAAAGTTAAAGGGATCGAACCCTATTTAAACCCTTTAACATCGTTGGCAAATAATTCATTCGAGTACAAGCAAATCAGAGAGCTAATCACTAAAGTAAATCAAACAAATAACTCGAATCTAGGTCGAAATAATCAAAGTCGAAAAGGAATATCATGTGCCAATTTTAAACCAAGTATATGTGCTCACCAATTTGAGGCAACCATGTGCAAATTGAAGAAATGATCGATCAACAAACAAGGAACATGAATACATTTACTTGATCAATCAACTGAAGTCCGCGGCTACAAAGAAAAAGCAGATCCCTAATTGTTTAAAAGAGGAACGAACGAGCAGAGGAAAAGAGGCAGGTAACTTCACGAAGTAAAGGGCCAAAGAAAATAAATGGGGACATCTTTTCTTGTGATTTAAAATAAAGTGGGCGGCCTCTATATATTATTTGGGCTTAAATATTATATAGGGTTTTGTAATTGTTTTTAATTTGTATTTTCTTTTCTTTTGTAAACGTTTATAAATTCTAGTCATGTGACTAGGGGACAAACTACGGTGGTGTAGTTCGAGAATTCGCAACTCAGTGACTGAGTTGTGGTAGAGTTTTGAGCTTAGAGTTAGGTTAGTTGATAAAGGGTGTTGCAAGTTTACATGTGTAAGCATCTGACTACTTAATTTCTAGTAGAAACCTTGGGAGCAGCACGTAGGCAGGGTTTTGCTGAAGCTGGGTAAATCTGTGTTGTTCTATTTCTGCTTTTATCTTTCTACTATTATCCATGCTGCTGTTATTTTGCTATTATCCGTGCTGCAATTATTTTATATACTTCTGCATTAAATTTTTATAACTATCAGTATCACCCTACTTACCCTCCTCTAGGGTGAAATTGATCCTATATGCAAAACGTTGTTGGCGATCGGGATAGATGGTAAGCATATGCTAGAGTTGAGCTGCATCCGCATGGTTGTGGTGATGGCTAGTTTCTTATATTTGATCGAGGTCCCTTATGAGGAATTGTCATTAGTACCCATAGAGGGAAATTCAAATGTATTTTGTGGAAATGATCGGAGATCCTCCGCAGTGTGAGTTTGCGTTCTCAACTTACAAAGGATGCGAGGCCAGTGGTTATTCATTGAGGTGTATGGTGCAGAGAGAGAAACAAGTGCTCAAAGTGCAAGTGAATGTCTTATTGAGTAAAGGGTTCATTCTAAGCAGTATATCTAAATGGGGACAACCCATAGTGTTCTCCATGAAGGTGGATGGCTCCCGAGACTTTGTGCCGATTACCGTGACCCGAATAAAGCGACGACGAAGAACAAGTACCCGCACCCCTATATAGATGGCTTATTTGATCAGCTCCATGATGCTAAAGCATTTTTAGCTGGACTTAGTGACATGGTTCCACCAATTGAGAGTGGAGGGAGGGAGTGTGCTAACTACTGCATTCCATACATAATCGGGGTTCTATGAGTGGTTGGCTATGCCAATTAGGCTAACCAATGGACCAACATTTTTTGTTAATGTCATGAATTGTGTTTCAAAAGATCGACTGGATAAGTTTGTTCTCATGTCCATTGATGATAGTTTTATCTTCTTCTAAACCAAATAATAAGATAAGGCACACTCGAGGATAGTGCTAGAGGTGTTGAGGAAGCACCAACGAAAGGCGAAAAATTCGAAGTGTTGCTTTTGGAAGAGAGATGTGTGATTCTTAGTTCATATTTTTTCTAAGCAGGGCATCGCCATGGATCCTACCAAGGTAGTAGCAATCCAGGATTGGAAAAAACCCAAGAATGCTATGGATATGAAAAGCTTCCTTAGATTATCGAGGAATTGTAGCTGATTCATAAAGGACTTCTTAGAGATAGCGACATGGTTAACTAACTTAGAAAAAACAAAATTTACTTGGGATACGCAATGTGAGCATACTTTTATGAGTCTAAATGAAAGATTGATAAGTGTAGCAGTGTTAGTCACTCCAAGTAGGATTGAAGGGTTTGCAGTATACACAAATGCCTATGGTACTAGACTGGGTGCAGCACTGATGCAGAGTGTAACACCCCACCTCTATATCCATACTATCCAAGAGTACTAGAGTATAACACCCCAACTCTATATCCATACTATCCAAGAGTACTACAAAGTCATACTGTCTAATAAGATGGAGAATGTGGTTATATGAGATATACATGTGAATATTCACTTGAGCTAACATTGGTACGTATTTTAAAAATCAAATATAACTCCTAGCAACCATACATAGTATCAACACAAAGCAATAAACATGTGTGCCTCTACGATAGAACAATACTTTATATACAGTAAACATCAGAGACCACGTAGTCATCACAGCGATATCTAATATAAAAAATATGTCTAATATACATCGCAATACACACAAGAGTCTATACAATCCAGGATGATAATATACAATATTGAATATCTAGTCTCCTCTATGTCCAGAAAAACAAACTGGCCTCATCTTCCTTGCTTTTGTAATGTCTCGGACTGACCAAAGTATTACGCAAATAACACACTGGTCAAACTATGTCTAAATCAAATTTGTATAATATGGTAACATGGTACAAACAAGAAATAATAATATGGCAGCACTTCCAGAGATACTCAAGTCAACAGTCAATATGTCAATACATACACACACACACACACACACATATATATTGATGTGCTATTGTATATATGGAATATAAGTACAATAACATAGATAACCATTAAAGCATCACGTCATACAGATAATTCAAAAACATGTGTGTCGACCCGCTTTTTCGAACCTCGAAGATCAACACTAACAAATCCGTAGTATTCACGTGCCGTAAATTCAAATGTCGGAGATGCAGATAATCGGGATTTTTTAAAAGAAGTAAAGATAGAAGATAGAATAACAACAAAATTTGACATCTGCATTAATCTACATATGGAAAGTACATGCAATCACTCCAAATGATTCATCAGAGTTACAATAAGTACTAAACTAGCAAGGGATGGTTATAAGTGCCCATCCTTATAGAGGCTGGTAGATACTGAATACATACTACATGACATAGCGGAAATTTGAAATAGATCACTATTGACAAAAGGACTTTCCAGTCTTCATGCTCCATGCACCTTCCAAAAAGCTCCAAGTTACTTGACTACTTAGCTGCCCAAAAAAATATGGCACCCAGAGTTTAAGGGAAAAGGAAAATAAACTCCGAATCGCTCATGGGACTGGTATGAGAAACTTAAAATATAAGTATTTAGAAAAAAAAGGGAATCTCATAAGAACACGATGAACATAAACATTGAATGGGTTTTAGCCTTATGATATCCCAATCATTTCTACGTAAAATTGTTCAAATAGCTGAAATTGTTGCATCATTTTAATTTGATGGCATAATAGGTTTAGAACTAAAATGAACGCACTAATTGGAGATTTGGATTTCTAATGAACAGTAAGGTAAGGGACTACCTCCCGTACAGTACATTTCTAGAGGAACATACTGAGGATTAAAATCTTTGAAACCGCTACAAATTAAGATTGGCCTAACCAAACCAGCAAATGGCACGGATAGCACCAAATATAATCACCCTAGCTGTTACCTACCTATCCGGGATTCCATAGCATACACCACATAATTTAAACCCAACATCACAGCGACTAGAAATAAATAGATCGAGAAATGTAATATCATACCCTAATGGTTGCGATCCACTTAGCCTTAAAGCAACCCATATTTCATAATTCTCCGAGTGTGAGGCTTGAGGTAACATTTACCTTTCTTAGAACATTTTTACATAAAATGCCACATTTCCATTTCCAACAATAAACTATTGAGTATTACAAAAGTGCAACCTCCGTGCTCGTATCTCTCAGAGAAGGGTGTTAAATATAAGATGGGTTACTTCTTACACCACCAAACAGATGTACATTTGTAGAGATTAATGCACTGTGATCTTAGAAATGCAATGTTAGACATTCATCCATACAAGTTCCAAGAACGGGACAAACTAAAGGCACTCCCTACCGCCAATTGTTAGGCCTTACCCCTAGGATTAGTGGCAAGCAATCCTTGCATACGAAGATCCAAGAATGAAGGGACCACTGCAATTTATTTATCTTGGGAGCTACTCCAAAATTATTAACAAGCAGTTCTTTCATTATGAAGATTCCCGCTTTCAACTTCATTGTCTTTAACATGTCTTCCTTCCGTATTCGTAAATTGGTTCGAAGTAGTTTTCAGATAGGAATTACTTAAATCCGATTCTGGTTCCTTTGAACCAATCATTGATAAAAAGATGTTAAGTAAATAGGTGTTTATCATTTGGTTAATTACTTTTCTCTTTATCAAAAATATATTCCAGAGATATATATCTTCAAAAAATTCTTTTTGACATACACGGAATGATTAAATCTCTTTTTAACTTTGGAAATACCAATTCAAAATCATTTTTCATAAATCATATTGCAAAACCGTTTTGAGTGAAAAGGGTTGATAGAAATTATACTAATTCTACTCAACATCAATTTCCATATTCAAACTTTACTATCCGTCAGGTAACGGTGAAATCGCCTTTTAAATTCACACGGATAGTACAGGTTCCCTCTTCAAAATTTAATACCAAGTATAAGAAGATGATTTCTATACAATCCAAGTTGTATTAAGTTTTGAAAATTTGAATCTTTTATACTAGCCTCGTTTTTGACATTTCGACCTTACCTTTTCCTCGCCCAGTAAAGAGGCCAGGTGAGCCAGGGAACTAGTTTCTCCTAAACATCTCCTTAGTTTAAGCACCTCCCATCCAAATCTCAAGAATAGAAAAATGAAGTCTACTCATCGGCTTATAATGCCTAGATTTAATCACTTGATTTTAACAGCTTTTCTTTAAATCATTTATTTAACTTTTTTAAAATAATTTATAAAACCTCCAAATTATTTTTAAAATGCTTAGTTATCTATTTGATAATATTTATGAAAGATTTAGGAAAGAATACTTAAGTTTAAAGCCATATTTCAAGAGTTATTAAAAGTGCTGTGAATAGTGCTTTTAAGGCTTAATTGACTGAAATAACTTTTCTATCATTTAAAAATCCATGTTATAACTCAAATCTCTTTTAAAGCATTTTAAAATATTTATAGGATCTATCCCATATTTTTAAAGAACTAAAAATATCATTTCTTTATAAATAATTTTTCTCTTTGGTTTCCAAACTGCCAAACCACGACTATTTTGAAAACTTGATTTGCTCATATTTTAAAATCTACTGAATGAAATGTAGATCCTTTTTATTTGTTTAAAAACTATGATTATAAGAGTTCAAAAAATTCTTGTTACAAAGAATACCGACTCTTAATCCATCATTTAAATGAATTTAAACTTTTATGGCGCAAAATTACGAGCTGCCATTAAGCAACATGCCTATTTTTGACTCGACTTTCATAACTTGTCCATACTTCACCAAATTGGGTTTTAATGTTTACAAAAATTTATAAACCATTTTAAATCATTTCAAAAAGGTTTAATGATTTCATATCACTTAATAACTTGATTCGGAAAGAGATTTCCTTGTGAAATATCGATGTGTATCTAACGTGAATTATTTACATAATTAAAAAACTATAATACAAAGACCAATACTTGATGATCAAAACATAGTAAACATCCATAGCAAAATATATTACAGTATAATTTAATGTATAGTAATACAATTTCTCACTTGATGTTCGATCGGACTAACTATAAAACGGCTATAGCTCCGCTATCTCAAAATCGAAGCTCACAACTACTAGCGCATATGCTCCTAAGGGGTTCGGCCTTAGTCTTGGAGACTTGGAAGGCTCAGCCTTGCTTGGAAAATGGTGTTAGAGGGCTTGGTTGCACATGGCCTTAATGGAGGAGAAGGAAGAGATTACTAGCTTGAACTTTGGTTTGAAGTGGTGTTGATTTGATTGATGTTGGCATAACTTTGTTTTAATTTTGTAATATTTTCTTTATTAGCCTATGGAAGCCATTAATGTAGAGAAGAAGAGGATCAAGAGCTTAGGAATTTTATGAAGA
Source organism: Allium cepa (assembly GCA_030765085.1). Taxonomy (NCBI): domain Eukaryota; kingdom Viridiplantae; phylum Streptophyta; class Magnoliopsida; order Asparagales; family Amaryllidaceae; genus Allium; species Allium cepa. The sequence continues at coordinate 268,014,472 of CM060932.1, forward strand.
AGAGTGTGAATGAAGTGAAGAGAGGTGGGTGCTATTTATAGGCAAATATAAGGATGGAAATATCATGATATTTTCACACAAACACATCACCATTTCATCACCACCACTCCCCCTTCTCCCCTCATCATTCTCGACCGAGCAAGCCCTCCCACGTATGTGGCCATGTGCTTGTACTTAGGTTGTAAGATGTTAACTTTGGTTTTACTTAAGGGTTAAGTTTTAGGAAAATATCTTAGATGTTTTCTAATATATATATATATATATATATAGTTGTATAAGTATATTTAAATGTGTATATATGTCCATATGCATGTGAATGTGTTCATGTATATGTACATGTATGTGTGCATATGTATGTCTCGAATGATTCACAACGTTGCATGACTTTTCTACGTTAAATCATTACAGATTTCGGTTTTGATTTTCGGTCATTTTCACCTCTTATTTAATATGTATGTATATATATATATATAAACAAAGTTTGATAATAATATTTCTATCACTATATAATAATTAAAAGGGCTTATTTATGAATTAAAAAAATTATTAAATCATTTAAAATCAATTTAAATTCAAAAATTGTTTAATTCAAAATAGTGATATCCTTGAAGATGTTATAAAGAGATTTTATTTTTAAAAATAAAATAAACCTTTTTATTATATATTCTCATTCACATACATAAATGAGTGTATGTATCTAGCTCTGAGCACGATGTCGGATGGTCTAAGAGCTATTTATTGAAAAAATGGTTTTCGGTTATTTTATCGATATATCTTGCAAAGTATATATTTTTGTAAATGTATTCAAAACAAGATTATCAATATTATTTACTATTCAAAACATTATAATTTATGTTAAAAAAAAAATTATATTTGAGTATTTTAAATTTTTTTCCGAAGTGATGAATTTGTAGCTCGTTATAGACTTCCCTCCTTAATAGAATTTCGTCCTCAAAGTCAAAGATGAGAAGATGATAACTCAAAAGGAATATGTCATATATGATGAAATATATGCAAAGCTATGATAAGTGACAACACCACAGGTGGTGAGTACACTATCTTGATACAATATATACAATTTATACATCCATCCTAAACTCTGGATATGCCTTTTTTATCCTATCCTATGTTTTCCATGTACATTCACTAGCATCACCACTCCATTGAACCATAATTAATTGCACAGCCTTTTTCCTTAATCGCTTCTTATCACGATCCACGATTTTATTAGGTTGTCTGATAATTGTTAAATTGGGCTCTACTTCTTAATCCTCCTGGGAAACTATTTCTATGATTTGTTTTGGATCATACACATTCTTACGTCAATGAGATACGTGAAAAACATTGTGTGCACCTAACAACCTCTCTGGTAGTCCTACTTGATAGGCTAATGGGAAAATCCACTCTAAAATGGGAAAGGGTCCAATATATCGGGGAGCTGGCTTTCTAGATCTGCCAAATCTCAGAATCCCTTCATCGGAGACATCTTCAGAAATATCTTGTCTCCAACAGAGAATTCAAAATTTCTACACCTTTGATCAACGTAACTCTTCTATCTGCTTTGTTCTTCTTTCAGTTTCTTTCTAATCATGTCCACTTTCTCTGAAGCTACTCGAATTATACCAGGACCAAGTACTAACCGATCCTCGGTTTCGTTCCAACTTGCTGGGGATCCACACGGGCGACTATACAAGGCTTCATAGAGTGCCATAACAAGATTGTCCTGATAGCCGTAATTATAATAGAATTCTACCAAATGAAGGTGACTTTCTCGCGAACCTCCAAAGTCTAATACACATGCTCTTAGAAATACCCTGTTTACTCTTTCGGTTTGCCTATCAGTATGGGGATGATATGCGGTGCTTATATCCAGCTTCATTTCCAAAGCAGTCTGTAAGGCTTCTCAGAACTGACTTGTACAGATTAGGTCTCAATCACTTACGATGTTAGTTGGAACTCCATGTAGTCGAATATTATATATATCTTCTAAGCTTGAGCTTGTTCTTGTGGGCTTTACTGGGATGGAGTGTGGGATTTTAATCAATTATCAATGATAACCCATATATCTTCATTCCCTTTCCTTGATAGAGGCAAGCCATCGATGAAATCCATGAATATTTGGTCCCATTTCAATTTTGGAATCTCGAGTGGTTGGACTGGTCTAGAAACTTTTTGCTAATCACCCTTGATCTGTTGAAAATTTGTACATCTACTCACATGGGTGGAAATGTCTCTCTTTATACCACCCCACCAAAAAGTCTTTTTCATATCTCCATACATCTTGGTAACTCTGGGATGTATTGTGAGGGAAGAATTGTGACATTTTCTCAAAGCTTCCTGTCTAATCACATCTACTTTAGGAACACATATCCTTCCATTCATTCTTAGAATTCCTTGCTTATCCATTTTGAATCCTATCCATCTTCGTGGTATCATATTCTCCTCTACTTTCCTGGCTATCCTTGCAATAATTAGATCCTTTAGTTAATTCTCTTTTATATGATAATTCATTTCTAGATGCACCACTAAATGAGCTATAATGGCATGCTTTCTACTTAGCGCGTCTGCGACAACATTGGCTTTTTCCGGTGTATATAGAATATCCAAGTCATATGATGCAAGGAATTTTAGCCAACGTTGCTGCCTTATATTCAAGTCCTTTTGAGTGAAAAGATATTTCAGAGATTTGTGGTCCATGAAGAGATCAAACTTTTCAACTATTTTTAATGCGAACACCACGGCTAATAGCTTCACCTCGTGTGTTGCATAATTCCTTTCATGGATCTTCAGTTGTCTGCTTGCATATGCGATGACCTTTCCATGTTACGTCATAACCGTGCCTACTCCTTCCCCATAAGCGTCAGTATACATGGTTAAACCGCCGCTTTCATCAGCAATAGCTAAAATGGTAGTAGTAGTTAACCTCTTCTTGAGTTCTTGAAACGATTCTTCACATTTTTGCATCCACTCAAACTAAGCACCCTTCATTGTCAACTTTGTTAAGTGAGAGGAAATTTTGGAGAAGTCTTGAATAAACCTCAAATAATATTTGGCTAATCCCAAGAAGCTACAGATGTCAATCAGAGTCCGTGTTGTCTCCAATCTTGTATTGCTGAGATTTTTTCTGGGTCTACTGAAACTCCATCCCCCGAAACAATATGTCCCAGGAATCTTACCTCTTTTTCCTAAAAATAAAATTTTGAATTTTTTTCTTTCGGCACATTCCTTCTCGATATCTCCTACGTGATTTCCAAATGCCTTTCGGGATCTTCTTCAGTGTTCGAATATATGAGAATATCATCAATAAAGACCAACATGAATTTGTTGAGTAAGTCTCTCAATAATTTATTCATAAGGTCCATGAAACAGGCGGGTGCATTGGTTAGCCCAAATGGCATAACCAACCATTCAAAGAAACCATCTAGCCCTCGGAATGCAATCAAAGGAAAGTAATCTTCTTCTTTCTCAACTGATGGAATCCGGTAGTTAGATCCATTTTTGAGAATATCCGAGCACCATATAATTGATCAAACAAGTCATCTATGCAGCATAGAGGATACTTTTTTTAATCTTTTGCTTATTTAGATCTCGGTAGTCTACATATAGTCTAAGAGAGCCATCAGACTTTGCCACAAAAACTGTAGCTGCACCCCAACTTGAGAGACTTGGTCTAATTAACCCTTTTTTTTTAATAATTCATCAGTTTTTTTGCCAACTCAATCTTTTCTTTTGGAGTCATCTTATGAATAGGGTGAATAACGGGTCTGGCATCAGGGATTAAGTCAATACGGAATTCGATTTCCCGATGCGAGAGGAAAACCTTTAACCTCCATGAAAACATTTTGAATTCTTTAATAATCAATATTCTTTCCAAGTTCATTTGAGATTATTATGATGCATATATAGAGTTGTCTCTTACTAGACTAGGTCCTTCACATATTATTCAATCTAACACCTTTTCGGTCGCAGCTTTTAATATGATCATTCAAATATTGCAGTCTAGAATAGCTCTATACTTGGATAGCCAATCCATTTCAAGTAAAACATCAAACCCAATGAATTCAAGGATAGATGGGTCACATAAGAATTGGTGGGTTTGGTAGGTAACTTGTACATTTACACAGTTCATACAAAGGTTTCTCGTATCGCCTATGGGATTAGATATGCAAACATGGGTTTCTACTATTTCTAGGGTAAGGTTTAACTTATCAACCAATTTCTCAGCAATAAAACTATGGTAAGCCCCAGTATCAAATAACACTCTGACTGAAATATCATTAACACATAAATTACCTCTAAGGACTCCCTTGCCCTTCACATGTTCAAAGGTTGAAGGCTCATTCTTTATTGCATAATTCTTGATCTATTCTCCCTTCTTCATTAACGGGCTCTTGTGTTTCCAGTGTGCTAGATGATGGCAATTGTAACAAATACACTTCTAAACCGCATGAGAGACAGTTCTTTGCTACTGCTTCTACACCTTGGGACTCCTGTAGTTTGTTGCAAAATGGGCTTTCTTCAGGCAATTATAACAAACAACATCCTTATAACGGTTAGCTTAAGATCCTCCACTATTCTTTCTTTGCCATGGCTTCTTTCTCTTATTCTTGTTTTTGCTATTTCCTAGGGCTACCACTGGATTCCTTTAATCCAATACTTCATATCGGAAACCCATATCTAATAGGCTCGTAAAGGTCCCCTTCACATATGCGGTCATTCGGCCCTGATATTGCTATTTCATTCCCATAATAAACATAACATTCTTCTTTAAGGGCGTGTCTATTAGTCCCGGCCCAAAATGAGATAACTCGGTAAACTTATTTGAGTATTCCTCCATAAACGTATCTTCTTGTTTCAAGTCCATAAAACTTCTATAAAGATAGGATTTTCCTGTTGTAGGTATATTCTACTCTTTGAATACTTCGTTAAATCTGGTTCATGAGAAATTATCTTTAGAATTATTCAAAGCGATGGATTCTTACCATGCTAGACCTCCTTCCTGCAATTTCCAGGAAGCTAAGAACTTCTTTTGATTATCCTCTGTGTTTAATCCTTTGAATATTCTTTCACACGAGCGGAGCCATGCTTGCACTTCGACAGTAGACTCGGTTCCTTAGAATGCTTTCACTTCCAAGCTAGTGTAATTCTTGCAAAGAGTTGCAAAGTTAACTTGAGGTTGCTCAGGGATTACCACCTTATCAATTACCATAGCATTTGATTGACCATTGGCGGCTATAGTGTTGCCACCTCCCATTTATCATCTACTGTTACTCATATCCTGCTATCTGCATATAGTAAGGAAACATCTTTAGAACTATAGACGAAATTATCTAAGGGAATGGGTATTAAGCATAAAATGATATGGATGAGTTTATTTGGATAAAATTACAAATACGCTGTCTCGTTGACTAAACTCATTCTAGGGTATTACTAACCATATCTCTAGTGAGACGATCCCATCAAGGCTTAGGTGTTCTCTCAACCTAAGCTTTAATACCAACTATGATGACTCGCCTTTTCAACCCTTGAAGAACGACACTAATACATCCTTGGTATTCATGTGTTGCAAATTCAAGTGCCGAAGAGGTAGATAATTAGAGGTTTTAAAAGAAATAAAGATAAAATAACAACAGAATGTCACATTTGCATTAATTATACATATGGACAGTACATACGATCACTCCAAGTGATTCATCAGAGTTATGATGAGTACTAACCCAACAGGGATACTTATAACTGTCTATCCTTACAGAGGCTGGTAGATACTAAATACATACTATATGATACAGTGGAAATTCGAAATAGATCACTATTGACAATACGACCCTCTTATCTTCATGCTCCATACTCTTTCCAAAATGCTCCAAGTTTCCTAAGTACTTGGCTGCTTGAAAAAAAAGGATCCCAAAGTTTAAAGGAAAATAAACTCCAAGTCAGTCATGGGACTAGTGTGAAAAACTCAAAACACAAGTATTTGGAAAACAAGAGGGTTTCTCATATGAGCACATGGCACATAAACATGAAATTGGTTTTTACCTTATGATAACCAGATCATTTCTATGTAAAATTTAGTGATATTAGTTTTAATGACATTCTTTGAAAACTTTTAAAATAAACATATTCAAATAGCAGAAATTGTTACATTGATTAAATTTGACGGCATAATAGGTTTACAACTAAAACGGTAGGCACTTTAGAGATTTGGATCTTCCATGAATAGCAAGGTAAGGGACTACCTCCCATACAGTACATTTCTATAGGAATGTACCGAGGATCGACATCTTCAAAACCTCTACGAATTACGACCGGCCTACTCGAAACTAATGGATAGTACAGATAGCGCTGAATATGATATCGCCTCTGCCGTTACCGACAAATCCAGTATCCAATAGCATACACCATATAATTTAAACCCAACGTAATACCAGGTAGAAATAAGTTGATCTAGAAAGGTGATATCATACCCTAATGGCTGCGATCCACTTAGCCTTAGAGCAACCCCTGATTTACAATTCCCCGAGTATGAGGCTTGAGGTAACGTTTACCCTTCTTAGAAATTTTTGCTTAAAATGTCACATTGTCATTTCAAACAACACACTATTGATTTCCACAAATGTAAAACCTCTGAGCTCGTCCATCTCATAGAAAAGTGTTAAGTATAAGAGGGGTTAACTCCTACACCACCAAACATATATACATTTGTAGAGATCAATGCACTGTGATCTTAGATATGCAATGTCAGACATTCATCCGTACATGTTGTCCAAGACCATGACAAACGGAAGGCACTCTCCTACCACATACTATCGGGCAGTTACGCAAGGATTAGTAGCGAGTAGTCCTTGCATATGAAGGTCCCATAACAAAGGGACCACTGCTCTTAATTTATCTCGGGAGCTACTTTAAAATTATCAACAAGCAGTCCTTCCGTTATTAAAATCCCCGCCTTCAACTTCATTGTCTTTACATGTGCTCCTTTTGAACTCATAAATTGGTTCGAAGTGGTTTTTTAGATAGGAATTACCCAAATTTGATTCTGGTTCGTTCGAACCAATCATCGATGAAAAGATGTTAAATAGGTGCTTATCATTTGAATAATTACTTTTATCTTTATCTAAATACTCTTATATATATATATATATATATATCTTTAAAACATTTCTTCCGGTATATATTGAATCATTAAACCTCACTTTAACTTTGAAAATACCAAATCAACATCATTTCTCATAAATCACATTGCAAAACCTTTTTGAGTAAAATGGGTTGTTAGAAATTATACTAATTCTACTCAATATCAATTTCCATATTCAACCTTTATTATCCAGCGAATAACGGAGAAATCACTATTTAAATGCACACGGATAGTACAGGTTCCCTTCTTGGGATTTAATACCAAGTATAAGAAGATTATTTCTATACAATCCAAGTTGTATTAAATTTTGATGCTTCTTAGATGCCTCCTTATCTATGTCCAAAGAATGACTCTCTTCGCTCGTTCGAGAGAGTGATCAACTTCGGGAGCTTTCTTAATCAACTTTTTGGAGTTGACTTTCTTCTTGTGGTTTGAAGAGTCGGCCTTCTTTCTCTAAGTAAGCCTAGGGAAATCAAATGATAAAAACCGCCCTTTTTGGCCTCAAAAGGGCCAATTTTGCTATCTCCAATCAGACGTCTTTAGTTTTGGTGTGATCTCTAAATCCTGTTGAGCGGCTTCTTCAATGATACAATCTGGATCGTGCACATATTTCCGAAGGTAAGAAACATGAAACACATTGTGTATGCCAGATAACCAATTGGGTAGCTGCACTCTATAAGCCAAAGGACCGATCCTCTCCAGTATAGGAAAAGGACCTATAAATCACGGTGCCAGCTTACCAGTCTTTCTAAATCTCAACACTCCCCACATTGGAGAAACTTTAGGAAAACGGAATCTCCAACCTGGAATCTAAATCTCTTCTCCTGAGATCAGCATAACTTTTCTGACGGCTTTGAGCCATTTTCAACTTCTTTCGAATAAAATCAACTTTCTCAGTATCTTCCTTTATCATATCTGGACCAAGGACAAGTCTATCACTCAACTCAATCCAACATGCAGGTGATCGACACGGACGCTCATATAAAGCTTCGAAAGGAGCCATTTCGATACCGGCCTGATAGCTATTATTATATGAGAATTCAACCATATGCAAATTGTCCTCCCATGAACCGCCAAAGTTAAGAATACAAGCACGCAAAAGGTCTTCTAAGATTCGATTTATCCTTTCAGTCTGCCCATCAGACTTCGGGTGGTAAGCAGTACTGAAGTTCAGCTTGGTTCCTAACGCGGGTGGAAATGCCTCCCAAAATCTGCTAGTGACGATTGGGTCACGATCACTCACTATACTGCTTGGTATTCCATGGAGACGAACAATCTCTTTTACGTACTACTTTGCCAGACTTGCTGCCATTCAAATAGATTTTACTGGGATAAAGTAGGAAGTCTTAGTCAGAGGATCCACAATAACCCAAATTTCCTTATTACCTTTCTGAGTTCGTGGCAACCCGTCTATGAAATCCATAGATACTTGATCCCATTTCGACTTAGGCACCTCCAACGGTTGAAGTAAGCCCGCCATCTTCTTTTGATCACTTTTGAATTGCTGACAAGTTGCACAACGACTGATATAAATAGATATGTCCCTCTTCACTGTTTTCCACCAGAAAGTCCATTTGATATCTCGATACATCTTATTAACTCCTAGATGGTTACTAAGTTTGGACTTGTGACACTCGTCCAAAACTTCATGCTTTAGACCTAGGATATCTAGGACACAAATTCTTCCTTTTAATCTTAGAACTTTACTATCATCGACTTCAAAACTGGTATCTTCACCACGACGTATTCTTTCATAAATTTGATGAAGAAACTTGTCTTTTTCTTCTTGCTAGAAACTTTCTCAAGAGAAGTAGGAGTGAAAATAAGATGAGCAAGAATAGCATGTCTTCTATTCAAAGCGCCGGCTACCACGTTGGCTTTTCCGGGCGTATACAGAATATCCAGGTCATGTGACGCTAGAAATTCCAACCATTGTTGCTGTCTCAGATTTAAATCCTTCTTGGTAAAGAGATACTTCAGAGATTTGTGTTTGGTGAACAATTCAAAATTTTCACCTAAGACAAGAAGGATTTATTAAGTATAAATATTAAGTTAAGTTAAAATTTTAAATTTTTAGGAAAACTGAAAGAGATTCTTACCTAGAAGATAATGACACCAGATCTTTAAAGCAAAGATAACTGCTAGAAGTTCGAGATCGTGGGTCGGGTAGTTTTTCTCATGAGGTCGCAATTGTCTACTCCCGTAGACAATCACTCTACCCTGCTGCATTAGAACAGCACCCACACCATCACCACATGCGTCTGTATAAACAGATAAACCTTGGTTTCTGTTTATAATAGTGAGAACGGGAGCGGTAGTCAATCTCTCTTCAACTCCTGGAATGCTTCTTCACACTTTGGAGTCCAATCAAACTTAGCATTCTTCTTAGTCAGTTTAGTTAATGGACTGGCTATTTTAGAGAAATCCTAGACAAATTTTCTATAATACCCGGCTAAACCCGGAAAACTTCTGACTTCTTTCGAAGTTGTGGGTAGCTTATAGTCAAGAATAGCGGAAACTTTGCCCGGATCTACAGAAATTCCCTCTTCGGTGACAATATGTCCTAGAAATCTAACTTCTTTGACCCAAAAATGATACTTAGAAAATTTGGCAAATAGAATGTTCTTCCTCAATATCTCTAAAACAATTCTCAAGTGCTCAGCATGTTCTTCTTTAGTTTTGAAGTAGATTAAAATATCGTCAATGAACACAAGAACAAATTTATTTAACACCTCTCAGAATACTCAGGCCATTAAGTCTACAAAGTACGTGGGAGCATTGGTTAGTGCGAAAGGCATGGCTAACCATTTGAGAATGTGTTTGGACCCCTGAAAGCAGTTAAGTGAATATAGTCTTCAGCAATTCTCAATTGATGGAATCCTTAGGCTAGATCCATCTTTGTAAAGAATCGAGCGTCGTGCAACTGATCGAAAAGTCATCGATTTTGGGCAAAGGAAATTTATTTTTGAGAGTAAATTTATTGAGATCGCGGTAGTCCACGCACAATCTCAAGGATCCGTCAGACTTGGCCACAAACACCACAGCTGAACCCCAATTGGAAACACTGGGACGTATTAATCCTTTCTCTAACAAATCTCGGGTTTTCTTGACTAATTCTATTCTTTCCCTGGGTGCTATCCTACGACTTGCATGAACAACAGGACGAGTATTGGGAACTAAGTCGATTCTGAATTCAATTTCCCTATGTGGAGGCAAAGATTTAACTTCTTCGAATACGTTTGGAAATTCCGGACAATAGGTTTGGACTCCAGACTAGGTTTGGAATACCCCAAAGTATATATCAACTTATCCCTTTTCGGGCTTGGGTCTTCACAAGAAATCACGACGAAATTCCCATGTTTTGTTTTGACTAAAATCGTTCGATTATTACAAACTAGTTTAGCTTCATATTTCGTTAGCCAGTTCATTCCAAATAAGATTTCAAATTCATTAAAGTCGAGGACAAAGAGACTAATAGGAAATTGATGACGAGAATACGAGATAGGAACCTCTCTACATCATAGACAAAGGTTCGCAGGGACACCAACTGGATTCTTCACACAAATGTGTTCCTTGACAAATTCAGGTCCAAGTTTTAATTCATTTACGGTTTATTGGAAGATAAAGCTGTGTGTGGCTCTCGTATCGAACAAAACCCTAACATCTCTATCATAAATAAGAAGGTTACCTTCTAAAACTCCTTTTCCTTTGTCCGCTCCAGATGTTGAAGGTTTACCTTTGATCGCATACACTTTTGTTACTTGGGCTTGCTTCATTTTCGGACAATCTTTAACTACTTGACCTAGCTTGTGACAATAATTGCATTCCCCAGCTTATTGTCTTGTCTTCATGGGCCAATCCTTCTTTCCTTGTTTCTTAGGCTTCTTATATCTATTTGAGTAATGGTCCTTTTCCAAACAATTAAAACAAGTAATATCTTTTGCCTTATCCTACTGATTATTCTTCTTCTCCTTGCCTTGCCACGGTTTCCTTCCTCCAAACTTCCTTTTCTTCCAATTCAGATTGCTTGTACTTCTTTTCTCCTCTGAAACTTCTTGCTTATCCAAGGTAGCATATCTATAACCCATATCTATCAATTCAGAAAAAGATTCCTTCACATGGGCTGTCATTCTCTCATGGAACTTCTTATTCATTCCTTGAATAAATCTTTCATTCTTCTTCAAAGGTGTATTCACCAGCTACAGACCAAACCGAGATAACTCATTGAACTTATTCAAGTACTCTTCAAATGATAAACTCCCTTGCTTCAAGTCTGTAAACTCCTGGTACATTCTGGAGATACCAGTAGACGACATATAACGTTTCTCAAACACCTCTTTGAATGGATCCCAAGTGAACTCATCTTCCGGCTCATCCACTGTAACAGTCTCCCACCAGGCTAGAGCTTTCTCTTGGAGTTGCCAAGAAGCTATCAATCTCATCTGGTCATCCTCCAACTTTAGTACTCTAAATATTCTCTCACACGATCTAATCCATGCTTGCGCTTCGATAATAGACTCCTTCCTTGTGAACAGCTTTCCACCAAGTTTGGAAAAACTTCGATATAAATCAGCCAGATTCGGCTGAGGTTGAGTGGGAATAGCTGCTTTCGTTGCTGCAGGGCCTTGACCAGTTGTAGTGGTACTTCCCTATCCCTTACCTCGTCCTCTTAAGCGCTCATTCTCACCTATCTGTAAATAGTAATAAAACTTGATTTAGACCATACGGACGAGATATCTTAGGGATGTACTCATTCTAGGGTATTTCTAACCCTATCTCTAATGTGTCACCTAATGTGTTATACTCCAAAACTAAAGTTCTTACTCAAACTTTAGCCCTGATACCACTTGTCACGCCCTGAAATTCAGCGTTCAAAAATCGACATCAAGTACTTCACTTGTGTTCGACTGTCGGAGATTCAAATGTTGAACTCCAGTTCGGTGGAGCTTATAACAACATTAGATGAATACAAAACAGTGGAAACAAAATGAATTTCATTTATCACAACATAGATACAACATGGATATAACATTTGATTACAACAATTGAACACTATCATCAGATTGCTATACATGATCCAACAACAAAATAACGCCACAGCGAAGAAACAATAGAGTCCTCAAAAAGTTTCCAACATACTTTGACTTCGATAAGGTCTTCCAAAACTCCAAACACCTTTAAATCCAAAAGGCTTCAAACCCCAAAAGCTTCCAAAATCCGACAGCTTCCAAAAGACTTCTTAATTAAAGCTAAGTCCCAATACATGGATAACCCGCTTCTAGGCTGCCTGTATGAAAAATATGGGCACCCAGTGTTTAGGAAGGGAACAATGAACTCCGAGTTAGTCATGTGACTGGTATGAGTAAAAAAAAAACAGTTGTTTGTACAAAAACAATTTATAAAAAGAAATTTGTTATGCTTTTTGAAAAATGAAACTACGATAAAGCCTCCCCACACATACAAAATGCAATCACACAATTAGAGGAGATTTCTCCTTATGATAGTCAAACATGCTTGATACGAGAAAATTCTTTGATATTATTATTAGTGCAAGTGTGAAAACATTTCAAAAGTATAATGTTAATCTTAGCCAGCATAGATACCATTATATTATGCCTGCTATGGCTACCACCTGAGGTGGCAGGTTAATACAACTAAAACCGTACAGGGCTTGTATTTTTTTGTTTGTATTTCCAACAAATGGTCAGGCTAAGGAACTTCCTAGACCGAATGGGTATGCCTCTGGAGGGACGCACCGAGAACTTAACCAGCTCTCTGCCAACACAAGGCAGGGTTACCTCATTAACTAGGTAAGTCACGAGTATGCCATCCTCCGGTCGTAATCGCCTTTGTCGAGGGCCCTCAACACCAACAACCACAAAGCAAATTATTTGGGCTCCAACCAGATTACCACTTATTATCCAGAAGGAAGTGTACATATCCTAAAGTGCATGACCCTCATAACCTTGCTGCATCTACTCCTATTTCGACCATTTTCGAGGTGTGAGGTTCGATGAAGTCTCATCCCACAAAGCTATGCTTTTCACAAAAGCCATGCTTTGATCAACAAATGATCAGCACTCAGCATGCCATACTACCAAATTGGGAGTATATCACTAATAACCATCAACTACATAACCTCTGAGCTTGTACGTCTCAGAGAAGGATGTTAAGCTAAAAGAATAAATTCTATGCTACCAAACAAAAATGTATTTGATAGAAATCAGCTTTATATCTCAAAGTGTAATGTCAGACATACAACCATACCAGTCCATCCTGAATCTGAATGGAACCGAAGGCACTTCGTCCAATAAAGGAAGAAGCCTTTGCAATCCGGGAATCCACAATCCCGATCGAACTCCCCACAACATATGGAGATCTCCATACCGAAGTAACTCAGTGCAGAGACAGTCGACAGGTAATCCTTTCATTCTCGAAAATACCTGGTCTTCACCACCATCTTCAAATGCACTCCAATTCATCGTATCATTAATTAGCAATGGATTTTATGACATAAAACCCTCTCCTGGCTAATCCGAATAATGAGCGCTTATTTTTAAAACATGTGGATACACAAGTCACAAAGATTCACCATTAAGATTCGATGTGGGTTTCGATAACCATTTGGAATCCGACTCCTTGTCGCATCGAAATTCAATTGTCGTTTAAAGGCCAACAGTTTTCACATTCATATACAAATATATCATAGATATCACAGTTCAATTCACAGCAATTCACATCACAAAGTATCACAATCACACATCAGGGGTAACGATTAGTTCAAGATATTCGATAATAATCAATTATCTATAAGCAAGATTAATTAATCGTGTGATTACAATTAATTAATCACGTAATTATTTTCTTCAATTATCCTTAATTATAAATTAACTAATCCTTAATCATTAATTAATTAATGATTAACCTTAATTATTATTAATTAACCATTATTTATCAATTAATAAATTAATTAATTATTCTTTAATTACGTCATTAAGTAATTATTTTTAAAGTAATTATCTTTAATTATTATTAATTAATCTTTAATTACTTAAACTTTAATCAATAAATTAAAAGATAAATAATTTATTTTAATTAATCACTTAATTATTATTAAAATATTTAATTAACAAATCTTGTAGTTAATTAACATTATCCCATAATTTAACGTAAAGGATTCTAAGGTTAATTGAAAATTTAAAACAACATTTTATTTTAATTAACTTTTTAATTTCATTATTTATTCCAAACAAATTAAGAATTTATTTAAAAATAATGTCACAAAATTAATTAACTAAAATTAATTACTTCAAAATAATTTACTTTTAAACTTTAAATTAATCCTATATTTAAAACAAAATAATTATTCAAAAGAATGAATTAAACATGATTAAATTTTGAATTTGTTTTAAAATTTTGAAAACTGTTTTATAACAACCCCGAGACATACCCGAGTGTCCCCTGAGCCAAAACACTGTCTACTTCGAGTCTTCCCTGTGCCAACCCCACGTTTTATTTTTAAAACTTAGATTTTTGTTTAAGTTTTCAAAGCCCGATACTCACACAAAAATACCCGAATCAAGACTTGAGCCAGAAGCAAGCTTTCCGAAGACAACTTCGAGCTCCACCTTCATCTTCTCGAAAAAAAATTAATGGTACAACCCGATACTTGTGCACACGCATAGGAACTCCACTATCTTCGGTCAATGCTGTGACACTCAACTCGTCGGTGACAACCTTCCCGAGCTTCACGACCACCCAGAAACCCAGAACGCTGACGAACTCGAGATTTGGCCATCCAACCCAATCTAGAACAAAACTAATCCACCAAGAATCACCTCGTACTCCCTCCTCTGGCCATCATAGGTCACGTGAACGTACTTGAAGCTTCATCAATGTCCAACGCCACGATTCCCCCATGTCCTGTGTAGTCCGATTCAGCGACGACGGCGTAATTGCTCCGACAACAGGATCGACAACAAACTGAGTTAAAACCCTAAATTTCTGTCACACCATTACCTTGGTGAACTATAAATTTGCCGAGCATTTTTATGATGATCCTCGAGCACAAAGCAAGCTACAGTTTCGATCTTGACAATCAATGCTTTATCGATTGCCAAAATTTGGTGAAAATTGCGATTCCGTTCATCTTACGATTTCTCACTCAATAACGAACTAAAAATCTAGAATTTCATTTTAAAATTCATGATTTATGAAAGCGAATATAATCATCTAATCAAAACTTAGGTTTTAATCAAGTAAATTTTGAACAAAATTTTGATTCTACTATATTTTAATACTTTCCAGTAAACCCATTTACTTTTAATACTTAAAATTTTAGAATTGAGATATTGCCAATTCTAACACATGCAAGCAATTTTTCAACCTTACTTCAAGCATGAACTCAAACATAAAATTAATTTCCATAATTTCAAAAGTTTTACTCACCTATAGTTTTGAAACAGAAAGCTTTTTGTAACCCGGAAGTTGTTTTAATGTTGAAAATCTGGAAAATGTTTTGATTGCTAAATTTTGATCTTGAAAACTGGTCTGGACTTGATTTAGTTTTGAATCTGGAATGCTTGATGTTTGTTGAGTTGAAATCTTGCTTGTTATTTTGAGTTGAAACTGTTTCTTGATTTATTGAATTAAAATCTTTGAATTTTCTTTGAAGTTTGCTTTAGATTTTTGTTTTTGTTGCTTTGATATTTTCTTGGTTTGAGTTTATACAGGATTTTGGTTTCTTATTTTTTTAAGCTTTCAAAAGTTAAAAGAAATGAGAAGGGAGGAGAAATGGAAATTTATATTCCCATGGGGGGCAGCAGTGGGGAATCTTGGACAATGGGCGAAAGAAAACAATAGAGCAGTCCCCCAAGCAGCCCTGAATTTATTTCTTTAATTTGAAAATAAAACGAAAATAAAATTTTTGACACTTGTCTTTGCATGAATTAAATTTTTAACACTTGTTAATTTTTTTATTAAATTGATTACACTTGTTAATACCATGTGTTAATAATTGAACACTTGTATTTTGCATGAGAAATTTTTTTATTTATTACTTTTAAATTGTACTTTCTATTTTATAAATACATTCTTCTTTATTTATATATATATACAATTTATAAGAAAATGTTTTAAAACTAATTATGCATTAAATAAATAACATATATATTATTTTAAATTCAAATTATTTTACTAAGATATTTATTTAAAATTTAAATTCAAATTCAAATTCAAATTCAAATTCAAATTACAATTACAATCTATTCATATATATATATAACTAAACACTTATTCTATTTATTTTGAATAATTTCAAATTAAATTCCAGAATTTATATTAATTACTAATCTTAAATTTGATAAAAAATTAGGATGTTACACTCGAAGGTTAAAAATGTTGTCAAGGCGACGCCTAGAGGTAACACTACCTGAACTTGTTAGGCTTCATTTTCAACTAAGGGATGGCACTTGTTTGGAATTGATGAGTGGTGGTAAGAATAGGAAATTTAATTTCCATATACGATCATTTTTAATTATTACCGATAGTTGATTTATTAACTATCGGCTCAGTTTTCTTCATTGTATATTATCAATCTAAGATGATTTGTTGCTCGTTTGAGCATTAATATCCTTTGTCGAAAATGAGTAAAACTAAAGTGTAAGTGGGGCCCAAGCTATGTGAGGTTGCTCCCATTAGGGAATTTTAACATCTAGTCTAGTTCGGTTTCAATTATATGCACAATACGATATGAAATACTCGGATTCTAGGTAAAGTTTGGCGGGGTCTGACTTGGAAGTTTCTGAGAGCCACCGTAGTTCTCAAGTATATTCTAGAGCCATATTTAAGGTAAGGGGTGTGCATCCTCCTAGTAATTTGTCGAAAAATTTCCCTTTCCTTTCCTTTGATTCCAAACTTTTAAAACTTACTTTTTCTTAATTGCATCGGGAAGTGTCATGAGTATTTCACGATGTTCATTATTTGTATCCATTATTGTGGTTGGATGTTGTTATTGTAAGGGGAAATCCATTCTACATTTGGCGGCATGGTCTCACATATTGTTATTTTTTTCACCCTTTGGATTTGATATTTGCTTATACCATACTTATTGTCTAACCCGAGTTATTTGTTTTTTCTAAACTCTCAGGTACTCAATTTTACATGACCAGTCCAATAGTAGCAGGTTTCCTTTGGGCTCTTTGAAGATGATGAATGAGAAAGAGGCTCTTTATCTATTTATTTATCTATTTCCACTATATCATTATGTATGTGTATTTTGTATTAGAAAGTGTAAAGGAAGAATGTATAGCTGCCTAATTGGATAGTTGTAGTACTTTTGTCTAAACTTGATAACTCCATATTTGAAGTAACCTGATGTACTACATTATCGTTGTATTATGTGTGACCGTTTCGATGTGATACTTTTCTGTTCTTTTATGTTCTATTCTGATTTATCATTTTGTTTTACCCTACGATAACTCATCTTTCAGGCACTTAGGCAATGGCATATGAACATCGAGGTTTTGTTAATTGTCATTCTCAAGGGTCAGAAAGGTGGGTTGTCATAGTATATCATTCTTCTATTAAGTAAAGAAGGGATGAATTTTTCGGGTGGACTGAAGAATGCAAAGCCGCATTCTAAAACCTGAATGTCCATCTGGTCAACACTCTCATACTTTTTAAACTGGTAATAGGTGAGGGCTTATATGTTTATTTAGCGGTTACTAATAAAGTTGTTAGTGTTGTGGTGATTTGGGAGGAAAAAGGGACCCAGAGGCTAGTTTACTTCACAAGCGAGTGTTTGTTAAGAGCAGAGTTGAATTACATGGTCATAAAAAAACTAGCTTACAACCTGCGCCTTATAGTAAGGAAGCTACGGCCCTATTTTCAAGCACATCCTACCAAGGCCCTCATAGACAAACCACTAAGACAAATGCCGCATAAGCCAGAGGAATCAAGTCGATTGTTGAAATGGGTGATGGAGCTCTGCTAATATGATTTCACCTACTATCCAAGAAAAGTAATCAAAGGTTAGGCATTAGCAGACTTCACCGTAGAATGCACACTCCCAACCGAGCCCCAACTAGAGGGAGAAACACCTACCTTGCAGCCTTGGCAAATATTTATGGATGGAGCTTCAAATGAATAGAGGATAGGAATTGGATATTTGCTAGTTACTCAAGACAAACAAAAACTATAAGGGGTAGCATAGCTGGGGTTTAAGGTAACCAACAATATGGCAGAATATAAGGCTTACCTCGCAGGCTTGAGAATGGCCTTGGTAAAGAAGGTAACCCATATTAAAGTTTACAACGTGTCCCAACTAGTTGTGAACCAAGTGCAGGGCAATTACTAAGAAAATGAGACAAACTTAGATAAGTATGTGGAACTTTCAAATAAATTACTAGACTTCAGAAAGTATGAAGTGACAGGTTTTGAAAGTTAAAGACTTCAAAAATATGTGTCTTTATATATATATATATATATATATATATATATATATATATATATATATAAAGTTTTATGTATGTAAGTCTTTAGAGTTAGCTTCTGGAATATATATATATATATATATATATATGTTTCAAAATTAAATTGGCTTCAAAAAGTGTAAAGTTACCAATATGTATAAGCTCCACGTATATTAAGTTTTTAAACATGTATATTTCGGATAGATATTTCGAAAAAAGAAATATGCAGCTCTGAACATATAAGTTTTGGATAAACAGATTTTGAGAATATATGGTTTCAAGTATAGCAGCTTTGTACATTTCAGAATTTTATCGAGTAAAGATTTTGAATGTGCAAGTACTTAGAAAATTTATTTCAAAAGATTTCATATAAATAAATGTTCATGCTTAAGAGTGTATATGCATGCATATATATGGTTTCAAGTGTATTCAACAAGTCTTGGAAAGGGTGGAGTTTCAAATAGACACCGACTCAAGTATGAAAATTTATGAGAATCTAGAAATGTATATGATTTTCTATATATGCGCAGGTTCAAATATGCAGAGCTTTTGGATATTTATTAGATTTCAATTCTAATAGTTTCAAACATATTTATAGCAGGTTCCTAAAAGACAATTATGAATACAATCTTGAATATGTGAAGACTTTAGGTGCGTATATGTGAATTTTCAAATGACTGTTGTATCATATGTATAAATTTTTAAATTTTTATCGGTTTTGCGTATTAAATTGTGGAGTATACGCGATCTTCAATAAAATACATCTATATATATACATATATGTAGGCTTTGATAGTGACAGTATAGGTATGTCGTTGTTACATAAATACGTATACAAAATGTATGTATGCATAGTTTTGATGAAATATAGTTTAGAGTATATTAAGTTCTTTAAAATACAAGTTTTAAGTATGGGCTGATGCATAATTCTGTTCGGATTTTAAAGTTGGCACAGTTTTATACGAATCAAAGTTTTAAATGTGTATATTTTCAAATAAAAGTACCATTAAAATTCAAGCTCATATGATTGTATATATTTAGCTTCCAAATGTATACATGTTGGTCTCCAAAGGCATCAAGTTCCAAATGACTATATAAGCTTTATATATATATATATATATATATATATATATATATATATATATCTGTGTGTGTATGTATGATACCTCAAGACTATGGAAATAAATGTCATTGGTTTCATAAATATATTATTTTGCACATTGATTTCCGAAAAGCGGCCTAAGCTTTGTACATATCAATTTCAAGAAGTATTAGCCTCACGAAGCATTGTTTCCGTAAATGCATAGTTTTGTGTATCAATCCCGAATGTAATCTGTTACATGATATATAATTTTGGATAAATAAGTATTTATATATATGTGTAAAACTATTTATATGAATAGATTTCAAACATAACGGGCTTTTAAAAAGGATAATTATTTCAAAGAATGATTTCGAAAATTTACAGAATTTGTAGACAAAGTTCGACGAAGTTAATAATTTAAAATTTTTATGCATCATCAAATTTGGAATTTATGTTATATTAAGATGAAATGAAGACTCGTCTATATGAATAGATATCAAAGAAGCTCTGAACTTTTAGGAATTTCTACTACCAGATTAATTTTAGATTTTCTGTACTAGGAGAATGGAGTTTGGAGAGATTTTTTTCTTTATGGCTGGGATTTAAATGCCAAAATGGAAATTTAAGTTTTCTTAGGTGGGATAATGAATTGTTTATGGAATATTTCAAAAGGTTAACTTTTGCACCCATGTTCATCGCTTCCAATATTATAACCTATTTAAGTCCCTGGATCAAAGGTGTCACTAGCTCCTCCTACTGGATCAGTTTCCAAAATGTTTATTTTTATGGTTATCTAATTTATTGAAAAGGCACTTTATAAAACTTTCACGATTTTTGAAACCTATTATTCAACCCGATTATACAGGATAAAATATTCCTTATTTTTGTAAAATTTAATACCATCAAACAACCCACTATCCAAAGAAAATTTGCATGGAAAAGTATCTCGTCATATCATATATAGTAGTTTTAACCCAAAGGATATTTTGGTAAAATCATTTTTAAAATTTTGAAAATTAATTATATTAATCAAAAAGGAAACGACTACTAACCAAGGTAACCTAATGGGGCCTAAGACCCAAGTTTGGAACTTCAAGCAACCGAAATAGAATTTATAAATTCAGGTTATAAGAGTACCCCAAGTAGCTTTCAAAAAGGTGGAAACGTATTCATCAAGAATCATGATCATGATAGGTAAAAGGGATAGAACCATCAAACCAATATTTATTGAATAAGGAATGATTCGAGAAAGGATTTTTGTACGGATTATCTTAGCAAGTGTAACAACACATAATTTTAATAAATATTTTTAATTCAATTTATTTGAATTTTAATAAATATTTTCAATTCAATTTATTTGAAAACTTTGATTTTTAAATCATTTAAAAATTGAAAGTTTGGAATTTTCCAATGTAATTTTGGATTTTGTTTATAATTATTTATCCAAATATAATAAAATAAAGATATTATGAAAATTTTATATTTTGTTCTTGTAACGACCCTAGATTTTGACCCTATTTATCTTATTAAATATTTAATCCAATTAAATAAAATGTAAACCGATCATTCTAAAATAAATAAATCTTTTGGAATGATTGCCATTTGTTTATATAAAATTGTATGTTGGAAAGAACAGTTAGATTTGAAAATTTAAAATAAATCTCTCACATAGTATTTGTCTTATATAATTGAATTAAAATATTTCACTTTGTTTACAATTGATAAATATTATATATAGGTTATAATGTTGAAATAAAATCAAAGACTATCAAATCAAAATATATCAATGTAAAATGTAAGTAAACTTATAAATGTAGATAAATATTCTTAGCCAACATACAAAGAGAATATATATAAAATTGAAATAAGAAATCAAGTAAAAGCATAAACTCTTAGCAATGTAATATGAAATTAACAAAGTTATATATAGTTGTACTCAACACACAAAAATCAAAATCAGGCTACACTAAAAAATAAAATATAACAAACTTATATACACGAGCAAGCTTCTTAAGTAAGACAAGGTAAATTTATAACTAAGAATGTTGCTACACCAATGAACAACCTGGACGTCTATTGAGTATAGGGTAATAATATCAACCAGACAAAATTAATTAATGAAGCCACAAATAAATCTTTTCAGCCTACAAATTTTTACAAACCAACTCTCTGCTCAACATAAACAAATATTTCTAGTACATTAAAATATCTTGCCTAAATATCATCACCCTATGTGTTTCTCCTATATATACCACCCTATATTTCATTCTCGTTCATACCGAGTTCTAAAAAAAAAGAGAAACAACAACTACATCATCTTCAAGAGCAAATCATCAGCAGGGATTGAATAGCAAGAACAGACTGGAAATACAAACTCTATAAAATTCAAACAACTCTCTGTCTAATTTCATATCAGGCGAGTAAACAACCTGTTCTTAAGATTGAAGTTAAACTTAAATCGTGTATGTATGATATGATTTGAGAATGCTTGATTGAGTGTCTTTCTAGATTTGTCTCTGTCATATATATATATATATATATATATATATATATATATATATATATATATGTTGTGTATTACTTGTCCTCTGTTTGGGTTTCAGAATAGAAAATCAATATAGAAGTCAACAATCGCTTCATTTAACCATTATTGGACTTTGAAGTTTAGGCCAAACAAGTTAGTTTATATGTGATTGAGATCTGAAAATATTTTTCAGGTAGAATATTGTTTGGTAGCAATTTCAAAATTCATTTTTTAGGGAAACGCACGGGGAAAACTCGAGACAGTCTCGAGTAGAAGTGGGTGCTGACTCAGCCCACGTCCGTGTTTTTCTTAATACCTTTTAGTATGTTATTAACAAAATTCAACTGTAAATAAAATTTGTTAGTTTAAAGTAAGTTATTGATTTAAAATTATTAAAAGTATGGTTTGTAAAAGGGGTAACTAATTGGTATAAAGTAATTAGAATGTAAATTAATTTTATACTTGAAATTAAATTCATAACTACAATTAAATTTGTAATTAAAGATTAATCATGTGTTAAATCAATTTAAGTCTTAAGAATGTTAGATAATTACTTAAAAGTTGATTCATAAATAATAATTAACTTAAGTGATTAATTAAAGATTATATAGTTAATAAAATTGATAATAATTGATTAATTAAAGTAATTTGTGATAATTAAAAAACTAATTAATTTTTAATAAGTTAGTTAATAATTAATAATTAAGAATCAACTAATTAACTGAGTAATTAAGTAATAATTAATGAATAAAAGTTTAGTAATTAAATAATTAATTAAAGATTAGATGATTAATAAATTAATAATTAATAATTAACTAAGTAATTAATTGGTCATTAATAAGTTAATTAATCAGTAATTAATTAAGTAGAATAAAATAGTTTATTCTTAAGAAATCAATTAAGTTAAGTAAAACCAAACTGTTTGGGTTGAATTGGTGATTCTGTTTGACTTACTTTGATATCTGTTTGATGATATTTTGTGATATGCTGTGACATATTCTGGATATATCTATGATAACTGTATTTATCTGTTATATCTGTTATGTGAATTATTAATATTGAATTGAACTGTTAAGTTAAATAGACAACTTTGCCTTTAAAATGGTGTTTGGATTCCGATGAGACCGGGATCGGAAGAATCAATTTTGATTCTCTAAAAACCACATCGATCCAAATTAAACGATAGGTCGTGACTTATCATTTGGTGATCGAGATGGTATTTCAGAATGCAAGGGTTATCGCCGTTAATCTGAGGGTGATTCCAAAATGAGTGTAACGAGATAATTCCTTCGGTTTCGTTCGAACCCGGAACGAACTTGTATGGATTGAATGCTTTCAGCACATCGTCAGGCGGACGATGAGCATTCTAAGAATAATGTTCAATAAAGGTAATCGCAGCCTCAAGCCTCATCAACCGGGAATGGCTAAAACAGGGGAGATGCAGCAAGGTTAGGTGGGTCATGCCCAAGCAGGACAAGATATTCCCCTTTCTAGATGTCCCTTTTTATTTCGGCTGTGTGAGCAGTTGTTGGCCACAACTGCGGGTTTATCTTGTTTGGGACTGTTCAGTAAGGAATGGTTCCGGCCTTGTGTTGTAGGGGGTCGGGAGTGATCCTCGGTACGATGATCTAGGCCCCGTACTGTGACGGGAGGTACCCCAGTAGCGCTGCCATTGTTGGAAACCCATTTTCCCTACGAGACCCTACGGTTTTGATTTGTATTATTACCCACTTTCGTGGCTAGTAGCTGGAATTTAATCATGTAACAATTTCGGCTATTTTCTATTTACTTGAAAACCCTAGACACTATTATAATATCACTGAATTTCCTATAAAATGTTTTGGTTAGCGTAAGGTAAAAACTTACCCGCATTTATGTGTGGAAAGTCTTACGTGATACCTTTATTTCAAATGACTTTCAAAGTTAAATAACTTTAAACCGTTTACTCACGCAAGACCCATGTCTGACCCGGAGTTTATATTTTTTGTTTTCATAAACTCTTGGGTACTCAAATTTTTATGAGTAGCCAAGTGATAGGTATTTGGGAGTGTTGATTTTCTGGAGAAGCTTTTGGGAAAGAAGACCAGGCGTATGTACCTATATATGTAGTTCCGCTGTGTAGTTAGTGTATGCTGTATTTTGGATGTATGTAAGGACACACATGTATATGACAGTCCTGTTGTATGATATTGTATAACTCTGATGTATGTAAAACTATGTAATAGTTATGTGATGTATTATATTTTGTTCCATTCCGCTGTGAGATTCTAATGTTGTTATTCTTTATTTCTATTCTTTTCTATTTCTATCCCTTTCTTTCTTAATGATGAAACGTCTTTCTGGGGTTAGAAAGGCGGGTCGTCACAGTTCTGCTTTTCGTTTTATCAAATTATGTTTTATATTTTGTAAATCTGATAAAATTCAGTGTTTTATATGCAATTATTTTCTGTATTTCATTTATCTATTTTCTATTTTCCTATTTTATTTTGTTGGGCTTTGGTTTTGTTGAGTTGTTGACTTGTATTGATTTAGGCTTTTGGCTAATGGGCTTTGGAAATTCCAAGGGACTTGAGTTTGCCTTTTCAAATTCACGTGGGGCCTTTACATTTGCCTAACCGTTCATTTCCACTTCCTTAGCCGTTCAAGACTTCCCATTCACGTTCAAAAACTTCTCATCTCTCTTCTTTTTTTTCCTAAATGTGAATAACCAGTAAGTTCTATCATGTCTTCTTTCTCTCTTCTTTTATTCCTTTTCTTTTGTTCTCCTCAAAGCTATGCTCGGCCATCACCATTCCTAGCCCTTGCCGACCATCTCATCCACCACCACCACCTCCTGTACGGCCAGCACCACCTCACCATCTCCACTGACCATGGCCATGACCCTTGTCCAGAGCACCACCACAAAACATCACCATCCCATGCATGAAATCCAAGCCGAACCTCCACTTGATCACGCTTCCTCTTCCCTAGCCTCGGCCACCATCACTTCCACCTCCTCCATCCCTTGTCGTGACTATCCCCTGACCCTTAGCTGCACCTGAAGGTGACTGCACCTTACCTGAATCGAGCATGAACCATGGACCGAGTCACTTTAGCCTAGGCCGAACCATTTAGGCACATAACCTTTCACATACCCCTTGACCTTTTGCATTCCGCAATGGTATCTCTTCACTTTTCCCTTTGACATAGCCATGCTTACTTGCTCCATGGCTGAGCATATTCTTGCAGCAACCATCATGGCCGAGAAAATGTTGAAGTGGTCGAGCCTATTTGGAAGTGGCCGAGCCCACTTGATTTGGTTAAGTCTACTTTGCTTCACTTTGTTATTTTTGCATTTGTTTAATTCTAAATTCTTTTGTATAATTATACACTTATATAGGTTATATATTTGTTTGTTTACAACATTGAATCTTGGCTCTTCTTCCACTCAAATCTAGTTCGTGCTTTGTTGTGCTTTTCGAAGTTTGTAGTTGTGTCTTGAATTATCATCTCTACCACTAGAAGGTGAGTAATTCACTCTCGACATTCGTACTTATATAATTGTGAAGCGATGACATGTGATTGTAGTTGATGATACGATAGTAATTTATACATACCTGTGATACGATAATTATGATGTTACAACCTGATGCTATACCTGTTACATCACCTGATACATTATTATACTGTTTATTTCATTTACTATTTCTCACATTGCAAGTTCCCTGTTAGTATAGAATCACTACTGGTTGAAATGATACATACCCAAACGGACATTAGAATAAGGAAAAATCGTTATGAGCTGAAATGATAAGCTCAAGCGTTTTTTATTTTATTTTGTTTGACTTGGGATTGCGGGTTTTTTGGATTTTATTTTAAATTATGGATTGAAATGATACATATCCGTTCACTTGACCTAGGTTAGAAAATATTATACAGACCCGTGGTTAATTTTAAATACTTTCTGCAAATTATCAAGTATTTTGGAAATCTAAAATATGAAATTTTAACTTAAATTGGATTTATATGATTTAAATAAATGCTATAGTGATTTTCTACAAGTTAAAAATGTATAAGTAAACAAGTGGTTTAAAATGTAACTTAAAATATGACTTAACTCGATAATTGAAAATTTAGTTTTCAAATGGAAATTTTAAGCTTAACTTAGTAATAAAAATGTTTTATTTATTAAATGGGTATTTTTAAAATAAGTATTAAGTTATTTGTTAAGATAAAAAGTTAAGGAAAATAATGTACTTTTAATTTAATAAATGAATTATAGTTTAATTTGGATATTTTATTTATAAAATTTTATCATAAGTTAAATGATATCCAAATAAATTTTTCTGAAACGTGAGATATGTTTTATAGGTTAAAAATGGTGAAAACTGAAATTATAATGTTTGTGAAATGTTATAATAGATCTTAGATTTGTATTGGCAGCATTTCCAAAATGTTGTGGTTTTAAGGTAATGTTTTCTAAGTGCTGTTGTTTCTGAAAAGACGATATTTCTACAGTAACGTTTTCTATGTGCTGTTGTTTTTGAAAAGACGATATTTCTGAAATACTACTACATCTGCAGTAATGTTTTCTAAGTGCTGCTTTTTCTGAAAATTCTAAAATACTATTATATTTACAGTAATGTTTTCTAAGTACTGTTGTTTCTTAAAAGACAATATTTCTTAAGTACGATTATATTTACAGTAACGTTTTCTAAGTGCTGTTGTTTCTGAAGGGTAATATTTTTGAACTGCTATTATATGTATTATCACATTTTCCAAGTGCTACGAATGCTATGATATAATGTGTTTTTGAAATTGTTATAATTGAATGAACTTAGAAATGCTACAACTTTGGAAATGAGTATTATATTTTTGCAAGATATTGACATTGAACTTAAATGGTTTAAATGAATATATTTTGATTTGAAATATAAACCATTTTGAAATTTATAACCACGGGTTATAATAATGTTTGGTTTTTGAAGAGACTGGGATTGAAAGTTCTCATACTCTCTACCAATTTCGAAAACCACTTTAACAACCCTGGCATTGCCTCGTTGTGCCGTGTCACAAACCCTAGCGCCCTTTGTACGAGTTTGATTTGTGTCGTACCTATGGAGTATCCTCTGGTGGCTTCCCGATCAGGAGGGACTACGGTACTGTATAGACTACTGGCACTATAAAATGTGTTAAGGGGGATATGGGTAACGCTTTAATGCTATTTCTAAATATATTATACTTTACTTTATACATTATTATAATAGCGTATATTACTATATAGTAAATAGTTTAACGGATCCTTAAAGGATGGGCGGTCGCTTGCATCCTTTAAGTTACTTGTGCATTTATATTACAGTTCACTTGAGTTGGTTTACATTGTATAAATATGTATGTCCTGACTCGATGTTTTGTGTTTTTTCTTTATGCTCGGGTCAGCCTGAGTATCAGCTTTGGATTTCACCTTTTGGAGCTAGGATTGTTGGAGACTATCTATTTAACTAGTTAGCATCTATTTCTATTCGGTATTTTCTATTCAGAATGTACTAGTGGACATTTATGTATTGGGATTTTCTATTGTATTTACTTTTAAGACTCTAGTATTTTGTACTTGTTTTGTGACTCTGTGTTGTAGTAGCTTCATGAACTACTATAGTATTTTATTTCCGCCGCGAGTTATTCTGATTTATCTGTGTCTGTGATTTTGTGATTGGTTTTATTTGCTCCAAATTATATTGCAATCTACTATTTTGAATTATTCAAGTCCTATATGTATGGTTTTATTTTCATATGAATGGTCCAAAATGGTGGGTCGTTACATTTGGTCTCAGAGCTTTGGTTTTAGGCAAACCTTAGCCTACGGAGCAATAACTCATTAGAAATAGGGTAGAAATACCCTAGAATGAGTGAATCAATCTTGGAATTCTTTCTTTGTGAGAGAACGTATTTTAAAGTATAAAATGATTTTCAAAGAGTTTTTAAAAGGATTTTCAAAGATTATTTTGATATAAAACTTTTCTTGTTTTGAAATCAAATTTTTCTCAGTTTCATTCCTTTCCTTATCCACCTTGTTAATTAAATTCCTTGATTAGGATTTCCGTTCTGGTTGAATCTTGCCTCTTCTTTCTTAATCACCATTGTCCTACTCATTAGAACGACAAGCCTTCTGGTATCTTTGTTGTTACCTATGCTTCTTCACCTGCTCCTGGTGATACCCAAGGGACTCTTCAAAGCACCTCTTCTTTGTTCTATTTTCTTGTTCGTGTTTTATTTGATACTAGAGCTTCCCATAGTTTTATTTCTACGGATCTTTATGATAAATTTGAGCATTCTTTTGCCCTAGTTATCTTTGCTGAGTCTTTTTCCCTAGCATGTTCTTTTGCCATAGTAGGATTTGTAATTGAGTGAAACTCCTCTATCTTGATCACCGTTTCAGTGGTGATTTCTATGTTCAGGGTTTTGATGCTTTTGATCTATTGATTGGGGTGATTGGATGAAGAAGCATGATGTCGTTATCTCTTGTAAAACTCAGACTGTTTCTCTTGTGAATGATTTTGGTAGTTCTTTGGTGATTCAGTGTTGCATGCCTCAGGATTATGCCGGCAGCTTTATTTATTCTCTTGACTCTTCTTTGGATGATCTTGATTTAGTCCTGTGGTTAGACTCTATCCCGGTGTATTTGGTGAAGTCACTTCTTTACCTCCTAAGCAAGAAATTGATTTCTGTATTGATCTTATTCCTGGAGCTCGACCTATAGTTCTTCCTCCCAAAAGAATGGCACCCCGTGAGAAGGTTGAGTTGAGGGGGCAAATTGAGGACTTGTTCTCCGAAGGTCTGATCAGACCTAGCCGTTTCGAACAGGGAGCAGCAGTAGTTTTCTTCACTAAGTCTGATGATTCTTTGAGGATGTGTGTTGATTATAGGGTGTTGAACAAGCTTACTATGAGGAACAGATAACCTATGCATCGCATCAATGTTATGTTTGATCAGCTCCTTTGTAACGACCTAGAATTTATATTAATTAAAATTTGTATATTTAGTTGATTTTAAATATTAATAAGTGAAATTTATAAGTCGAATAATTTATTTTTGAATATTGGATTTAATTGGATAATTAAATCGATTATTTAATAGTTGAAATTACAGAAATAACTGAAAATCGAGTTTAATATGATTGAAAATGATTCGTAAAATTTTATTTTATCATATTGGAGTTATAACAATGTTATGGAACTTTTAAAATTGAATTAAAAGTTTATTTGTGAAAGTTGAATATTTTAATATTTAATTATCGACTGAAAAATAGCCAATTTTCGAACAGTCTCAGAATTGGACGAAACTAGTTCCATTTGATACGTAATAGTTTGTTATTATCGTAT
The DNA here is from genome assembly GCA_030765085.1 of Allium cepa. Classification (NCBI taxonomy): domain Eukaryota; kingdom Viridiplantae; phylum Streptophyta; class Magnoliopsida; order Asparagales; family Amaryllidaceae; genus Allium; species Allium cepa. The sequence continues at coordinate 268,044,044 of CM060932.1, forward strand.
TTCAATTTTCGTAGCAATCAAAGTTTTCGTTTGACCGTGGCAGCTCGAAACGCATCGAAATTGTGTTAATATTAATTTGGCGAGTTAAAATAGTCATTTTCAAATAGTCTCGGATTTTGACGAAACTAGTTTCATCGGATCCGTAATGTGATATTATTGTAAGGTTTCAAATTTCGTGTCAATTGGATTTACCGTTTGTCCGGGGCAAGCTAAAACGCAAAGAAAATTGATTAAATGATTTAATTTTAAACCGATCGTTTATTACCATAACTCGCACAGATGATCGAATTGGCTCCCGAAACATGTTCCATTGTGTCCAGAACATGGTTTAAACCCTAGAAATGCCAGTCACCGCGTATAAATCGGAGTTCGGAAAACCCGGGATGAATAATGTTCGTCGTTTTTTTCTATAAAAGCACTTCATTATTTTCTTTTTTTGCAAAATAAACCCTAACCCTAGAAATAGAAGCCAGCCGCCACTATCTATATTTAATGGCCGAAAAACTCTCTCCTTCTTCTCCAATTTTCTTCCAATCCGTGAAGTATTTCAACAAACGTTCAACTGCAAAAAGGTAGGGCTCGACGAGATCTTGAAGATGAACGGTGATGATCAAGTTTGGTGAGGCGAATCAGCGGCAAAAAGGGCTCGAATGTGACGAAGTCGGCCTCGGTTTTCGCGAGCTAGACTCGACCGAGCTTCGCCATATCTTTGGTGATGGTGGAGACGAGCATGAGCAACAAGATGGTGGTTGTTGATCGGCTTCAAGATGATGGAATTGGGCGCGGCTATTAGGGTATTGGGGCGGTCGTGGATTGTATTTCATGCGCGACCTGGAGATGTATGCATGAGGGAAGAAGAGCGTGGAACGACCTAGATGCATGCGGCCCAGATCCAACAGCTCTGGATAGATGTTGGTTTAAAATAGAAGAAAATTTGTAAATTAATTATATAATAATTTTACGATCTTTAAAAATGTGTAATTCTTTCATACGAGGTCGAAAAATTATGAAACAAGTTGCGTTGTCTTCGTATTGATGAGTACTACGCGATGGAGCTGGTTTGGAGTCGTTTGGAGCTAGCGAAAATTTTGGGTAAAATTAAACGTCCGTGTAATTTTATTCAAAATAAAACGCTACAGATTGCTATCGGAAATTCAAGGTGAGAACTTCTCACTCAATCAAATAGTTTCGATTTAAATTTTAAATAGTTAGATTTAAAATTATTGATTGTATGTAGAATGATGATTGTTATCTATTGATTGTTAAAGTAGACATTATGCGCCGTTAGTAAGCGGATGTTATTTATTAAAAACATATACCGCGATAATTCCAACTTGTATGGACTTGGTATTATATATGTACTTGGAGTTGATTTCCCGCATTTTATAGCCGATGAGACCCTATTGCGCCGTCTATTAAGCGGATAATATTTTACAAATCCCATATACCGCGATAATTCCGTACTGGAACGGAACTGGTATTGTGCTAACATTTTTGGATGCAGGGAAACAGGTTGGAGGGATCCAACTGGATTCCTCAACTATATTGATTTATTTACATATATTATGATGTTTGTTGATTATCATATTGATATATGAATTTGGATGTCGTGATTGACTATTGGGTGCTGTTGCATCATCGGATCCATTTTTGAAGTTTTAAAATAATGATTTTGATTTTAAAAAGAATTTTAAAGTGATTTTTGAAAGTATACGTTTTATTAAATTTTGAATTGTTAAAATAAATAAACATTATAATTTTATTGTTATAAAGTTATATTTTTGGAAAATAGTACTTAAGTATAATTTTGGAGTTATATAAGTTTTAAATAACGTTTTGTAAATTACTAAAAGGATTGGTTTACTTAAATTGAGATTTTTGAATTATTATAAACGGTTTATACAAAAGATTTCTAAGATTAATATTTATAAATCAAAAATATAGGAATTATAAAACGAGTTTTTTTGTAAGTGTTAAAATGAAGAATAATTGGATTTCTTAAGTGAATGAAATTTATCGATTTATAAATCATGAAGTTATAAAATGAATAGATTTTGTAAAATAAAAGATTTATAAATAATTAACTTATAAATCGAATTTTTAGCATTTAAATGAGGTATAAATAGAATTTGTTAATAAATTGATTTTATAAATTGAAGTTATAAAATATAAATGGGATTTGTAAACGTTGTTTTTATAAAATCTGAAATTGACTTATTTTAATAAGTAAATTATTATAGCTTACTAAAGGGAGTATATTCACGATTTTAGACAGTGGATAATCCCTTATATAAAATGTGTAGAAACGTAAAATTTGGTTAACGTAGTATATTCACGATTTTGGACAGTGAATATATTATAAATAAAATGGATATGGTTTGGGAAAGTGATATTTTAAATAGAATTAAAATGATTTAAAGTGTTTTAAAATGCGTTAAGTATCTAATACATAGATTTCAACATTTTTGTTGAAATAGACGTTTTCGAGAAATATAAGGAAATGGTGGACTATAACACTGTTGTTATAGTAAATGATTTCCGAAAGGAAATGTTTTATATAGTATTAGGATTTATATATTTATTTTAAGTTTGAATCCCTATGCTAATGATTTTGGGTCGTCGTAACGATGTTTTACGCAACATTCGTTTTGGCCCAAATAAATGTGTTTAAGAGAATGATTTCTTTAAAGAATGAAATATATGCTTAATTTCGATTTAAGTATATTGAATGTTTTCCAAGTGTTGAAAATGAATGGATTTGTGAATTACTTATTAATAAATAAGTATGGAAATGTTTTTCCAACGTGAAATGAAACATTTTGAGAATTTATCTTTTTGAAGATAAATTGAAAATGAATAATTGAAATCGTATATTCATAAATATTTTAGAATGTAAATTCTCTATGGAATTTATAAATGAAAAGGGGAATTTGTTTAAAAATAAACGTTGATTTATTTTTGAAGTGTGGGAATTAATTTACGGATTTGAATCGTAAATATAAAGTAAATCGTTAAGGATTTATTTAATTGGTTTAAATGAACCATGTTGAAATGAAAGTAATTCCGCGTAAGGAAAATGTTTGAAATTTGTTTTCAAAAGTGGTAAAGGTGAAAAGTGATTTGAAAATTTGTTTTCAAATGTTGAAGTGTGGAAAATATATATCTTGTAAAGATATTTTGGAAAGTAAATAATTTGGGAAATTATTTAGAATTTGGTGATGTTGAACACGCCTATTGATAGTTAAATAACCGACTATGAATATTTACCTTTAAATAGGGATTTGTTGTGATTGCTTGAATTTGAATGCCACACTTATTTTTTAATAAGCACTCACTATTCGGGTTAGCCGGGAAAGGACCTTGGGGTCGTATAACCCATTCCGAATATGTGATACGTCGTTATGAATTGCATGTGATGACCGGTGTTGAAGACCGGATATTTGTGAAAATGGAAGGATTACCGTCGAATGTTTCTGCATCGGCTGATCTCCGATATAGAAATTTATTACCCTTTGTGATGGGAAGTCCGGTCGTGATTAGTGAATATCCGGATTGCAAGGACTTCTTTGGAAGTGCCTTCGGTTCCGTTCGATCCTGGAACGAACTTGTATGGATGTGTGTCTGACGTTACAATTTGAGATGTAAAGCTGGTTTCTATCAAATATATTTCCCTTGGTGGCGGAGAATTTATTCTTTTAGCTTAACACCCTTAGAGGTCATGTACTTGATGGTTACTAGTGATACATTCCCAAGTTGGTAATGTGGCATACGAAGTGCTGTTGAGCATTTGATGATCAAAGCACAACTTTTATATAAAGCGTGGCTTTGTGGACGAGACTTCATCGGACCTCGCACCCCGTAAATGATCAAAACAGGAAGGATGCGGCAAGGTTATTAGGGGGTAGCGCCCCTTTAGTGTATGTCATTCCTTCTGGATAGAGGTGGTATCATGGTATGGAGCCCAGATACTTAACCTATGTTGTTGCTGCAAATTTATTGCTTTGTGGTTGTTGGAAATTGAGGATCCTTGGATATAGATCGGTTACGATCGGGGAATGACATATTCGTGTCAGTAGTTACCCAGTTAGGGGTAACCCGGCCTTGTGTTGGCAGAGATCCGGTTAGGTTCTCGGGTCGTCTTTCCAGAGGCGTACCCATGTGGCAATGGAAAGTTCCTTGGCCTGACCATTTGTTGGAAATCCAAAGAAACAATATGAACCCTGTACGGTTTTAGTTGTATAACCTGCCATGGAATGTGGCGGTAACATGTTATTGAACATGGTAGCTATAGTAGGCATAAGTGCGGAATGCCTATGCTGGCTAAGATTTATATATTTACTTTCGAAAAATGTTTTCTACACTATGCACTAGTAATAATATCAAATATTTCTTTTTAATGCGTATCGAGCATCTTTGACTATCATAAGGAGAAATCTCCTCTGATTCTGCGTTTGCATTGTGTGTGTGTGCGGGAGTCCATATGGTAGTCTCATTTTTTAAAAAGCATTGCGAATCTATTTTTAAAATTATCTTGTACTTTGTTTTAAAAATAAACTGTTTTAGCTCTCACACCAGTCACATGACTGACTCGGAGTTTATTGTTTTCCTTACTAAACTCTGGGTGCCCACCAATTTCCACACGGGCAATCAAGAGTTAGGTTATCAGGACATTCTGGAATTCAAGAGTTGCTAGAGGCAAGCTGGATGGCATGGCGTATTCACTAGTATATAGTATTTCTTTTCGGATGTTATGTTGTTGTACACTCTGATGATGTAATGTGATGTAATGTAATAATTGATATAGTTCTTTGTTTAACGATTATTCATTTATCTATTATATGTTGTTCCGCTGCGATTGTGAGATTCTGATATTGTTCTGTTGTTTCTTTCTGTTATGTTCTATCTTCTTCTTTCTTATTCTATCTTCTACCTCTTCTTTAACCCTAACGGTACGGTTTTCCGGCATCCTATTGCACGACAGTTGATATAGTAGAAGTATTGATGTCGGTTTTCGTGCGTCGAAATGTCACGATCGTCACATTTGGTATCAGAGCTATGAGCTTATGGTTATGTGACAACCTTAGCTCTGTTGGGTATTACTCATTAGAGATAGAGTCAGTAGTACTCTAGAACGAGTTTGAGTGTAATAATAGATATGAGCGCATATTTGTTAGTGAATATGAAATTGTTTTATATTGTGTTTGCTTATCCGTTGAGCTGTTTATGAATTCTGGTCGGTGCGGGGTGTACAACCGTAATCAATAGGGGTTTCTAAACTCTTAAACGAGGCAAGTCGGCATAGTATCGTTTTAAATTTGGTAAATGAAATAATTTTACCTTGATTATATTTTGTATATAAAGGAATATTTTTTCAGAATTATTAAAATGCATATGAATTGATTGTTTGGTTGTTGAATAAGTTGAATAAAAACAACAAATTTTTTAAAGAATAATTGTATAAGCAAATGAATTATAAGTATGAAGTTATAATTAAAATGATTTAGAATTGGGAAATAATCTTAGATATAATAAGTGAAATTATATGAGAAGAAGATTTATAAAGGTGATTTACAATCTGAAAATAAAATTCCAGAGAAGTGTTTTGAAAGGATAAGTAAAACCAATTATTGACGTGGTTAAAAAATTTTGTTAAGCAAAATGAAATGGAATATAACTTAAGTGAAGTTGAATAGAGTTGATTTTGGTGTCAAAATAAATTAATAAGTGAATTAATGAAATGAAGTCATTAAGAATTTGAACTTGAGTTATATGAATGAAATTCAACTTTATATTGTTAAAGGAATTAGCAATTGAATTGAACTAATCAATTGAATGTAAATAAAATTGATATGGGATAATGGATGAAAGTGTTAATTCATTGAAAGCCAATGTAATTAGAAGTTGAATAATTGAATGTAAATCAATTTAATATAAACCAATTGGAATTAAGAGTGATGAACCAAATTGAATGTAAAATTAATAATTTGGTTATGTTGAATGAATTTGGTTGTTATATGATTATTAATTGATTGCATATAAATTCATTAAGTGTTAATGAAAGTGAATTAGCGAAATTGGAAGCTAAAGAAATTGAATCCAACTTGGAAGAAAATGAACTTGAATAGAATTGAAATTTGATTTGAAATGAAACAACTTGAATGTAAATTAGTAAATGCAAACTAATTGAAATTGGATATGAATAAATGTTAGTAAAATCCAATGTAAATGAATCAATTGGAAAACAAATTCATTAAATGTTAATGAGAAGTAAATTTATATTGATTTGGTAGTTGCATTTATTGCTATTGAATGCATTGCTATGTTGGCACATGTAGTTATTATGTTGCTATATGATGTATATTGGTATTATTTTCATATATACATGTTCTCATTTGTTTGTTGAGTGTTTAGTAGGTGCGGATTGCGCTTGCTTCGCATTTGGAGCTCGCTTTCGTGCTATATTAGCCGTATACGCTCGCCAATAAAATATAAGGTACATATCTCGGATTACGTACCGTACTTTTACACTTTTTTCCCTACGGGATGCCTCATCACTTAATGAGATGTATATTTGTGATATATATACTGTCTTTTTTTTTGGATCGAGCCGCACAAAGGAGACTCTGGCGAATTTTTCCGAAAATTTAAGGCGTTAGAATATTTTTGAGAAAATTGGAATTTTTTTGAAAACTAAGTTTGGATTTGGAAACTTAGTAAAGATTTTGTAAGAAGTTTAACTATGAATTTTGGGAAAGTTAAACACTTAAAAGATTTGTAAATCTAATTTGAATGGTTTGTTTTGGAAAGTTAATGGATTCTATAACTTTTTCTTACTTGGTAATTTCGAGGACGAAATTCTTTTAGGGGGGAAGTTTGTAACGACCCAGAATTTATATTAATTAAAATTTGTATATTTAGTTGATTTTAAATATTGATAAGTGAAATAAGTCGAATAATTTATTTTCGAATATTGGATTTAATTGGATAATTGAATCGATTATTTAATAGTTGAAATTACAGAAATAATTGAAAATCGAGTTTAATATGATTGAAAATGATTTGTAAAATTTTATTTTATCATATTGGAGTTATAACAATGTTATGGAACTTTTCAAATTGAATTAAAAGTTTATTTGTGAAAATTGAATATTTTAATATTTAATTATCGACTGAAAAATAGCCAATTTTCGAACAGTCTCAGAATTGGACGAAACTAGTTCCATTTGATCCTTAATAGTTTGTTATTATCGGATTTCCATTTTCGTAGCAATCAGAGTTTTCGTTTGACCGTGGCAGCTCGAAACGCATCGAAATTGTGTTAACATTAATTTGGCGAGTTAAAATAGTCATTTTTCAAACAGTCTCGGATTTCGACGAAACAAGTTTCATCAGATCCGTAATGTGATATTATTGTAAGGTTTCAAATTTCGTGTCAATCAGATTTACCGTTTGTCCGGGGCAAGCTAAAACGCACAGAAAATTGATTAAACGATTTAATTTTAAATCGATCGTTTATTGCCATAACTCGCACAGATGATCGAATTGGCTCTCGAAACTTGTTCCATTGTGTCCGGAACACGGGTTAAATCCTAGAAACGCCGGTCACCACAAGTAAATCGGAGTTCGGAAAACCCGGGATGAATAGTGTTCGTCGTTTTTTCTATAAAAGCACTTCATTATTTTCTTTTTTTGCAAAATAAACCCTAACCCTAGAAATAGAAGCCAGCAGCCACTATCTATATTTAATGGCCGAAAAACTCTCTCCTTCTCCTCCAATTTTCTTCCAATTCGTGAAGTATTTCAATAAACGTTCAACTGCAAAAAGGTAGGGCTCAACGAGATCTTGAAGATGAACGGTGATGATCAAGTTTGGTGAGGCGAATCGGCGGCAAAAAGGGCTCGAATGTGACGAAGTCGGCCTCAGTTTTCGCGAGCTAGGCTCGATCGAGCTTCGCCATATCTTTGGTGATGGTGGAGACGAGCATGAGCTACAAGATGGTGGTTGTTGATCGGCTTCAAGATGATGGAATTGGGCGCGGTTATTAGGGTATTGGGGCGGCCGTGGGTTGTATTTCATGCGCGACCTGGAGATGTATGCGTGAGGGAAGAAGAGCGTGGAACGACCTAGATGCATGCGGCCCAGATCCAACGGCTCTGGATAGATGTAGGTTTAAAATAAAAGAAAATTTGTAAATTAATTATATAATAATTTGTACGATCTTTAAAAATGTGTAACTCTTTCATACGAGGTCGAAAAATTACGAAACAAGTTACGTTGTCTTCGTATTGACGAGCACTACGCGATGGAGCTGGTTTGAAGTCGTTTGAAGCTAGCAAAAATTTTGGGTAAAATTAAACGTCTGTTTAATTTTATTCGAAATAAAACGCTACAAATTGCTATCGGAAATTCAAGGTGAGAACTTCTCACTCAATCGAATAGTTTCGATTTAAATTTTAAATAGTTAGATTTAAAATTATTGATTGTATGTAGAATGATGATTGTTATCTATTGATTGTTAAAATAGACATTATGCGCCGTTAGTAAGCGGATGTTATTTATTAAAAACATATACCGCGATAATTCGAACTTGTATGGAATTGGTATTATATATGTACTTGGAGTTGATTTCCCGCATTATATAGCGGATGAGACCATATTGCGCCGTCTATTAAGCGGATAATATTTTATAAATCCCATATACCGCGATAATTCCGTACTAGAATGGAATTGGTATTGTGCTAACATCTTTGGATGCAGGGAAACAGGTTGGAGGGATCCAACCGGATTCCTCAACTATATTGATTTATTTACAGATATTGTGATGTTTGTTGATTATAATATTGATATATGATATTTGGATGTCGTGATTGACTATAGGGTGTTGTTGCATCATCGGATCCATTTTTGAAGTTTTAAAATAATGATTTTTATTTTAAAAAGAATTTTAAAGTGATTTTTGAAAGTATACGTTTTATTAAATTTTGAATTGTTAAAATAAATAAACATATAATTTTATTGTTATAAAGTTATATTTTTGGAAAATAGTACTTAAGTATAATTTTTGGAGTTATATAAGTTTTAAATAACGTTTTGTAAATTACTAAAAGGATTGGTTTACTTAAATTGAGATTTTTGAATTGTTATAAACGGTTTATGTAAAAGATTTCTAAGATTAATATTTATAAATTAAAAATATAGGAATTATAAAACGAGTTTTTTTGTAAGTGTTAAAATGAAGATGATTGGATTTCTTAAGTGAATGAAATTTATCGATTTATAAATCGTGAAGTTATAAAATGAATAGATTTTGTAAAATAAAAGATTTATAAATAATTAACTTATAAATTGGATTTTTAGTGTTTAAATGAGGTATAAATAGAAGTTGTTAATAAATTGATTTTATAAGTTGAAGTTATAAAATATAAATAGGATTTTAAACGTTGTTTTTATAAAATCTTAAATTGACTTATTTTAATAAGTAAATTATTATAGCTTACTAAAGGGAGTATATTCACGATTTTAGACAGTAGATAATCCCTTATATAAAATGTGTAGAAACGATAAATTTAGTTAACGTAGTATATTCACGATTTTGGACAGTGAATATATTATTAAATAAAATGGATATGGTTTGGGAAAGTGATATTTTAAATAGAATTAAAACGATTTAAAGATGTTTTAAAATGCGTTAAGTATCGAATACATAGATTTCAACATTTATTGTTGAAATAGACGTTTTCGAGAAATATAAGGAAATGGTGGACTATAACACTGTTGTTATAGTAAATGATTTCCAAAAGGAAATGTTTTATATAGTATTGGGATTTATATATTTATTTTAAGTTCGAATCCCCATGCTAATGATTTTGGTTTGTCGTAACGATGTTTTACGCAACATTCATTTTGGCCCAAATAAATGTGTTTAAGAGAATGATTTCTTTAAAGAATGAAATATATGCTTAATTTCGATTTAAGTATATTGAATGTTTTCCAAGTGTTGAAAATGAATGGATTTGTGAATTACTTATTAATAAATAAGTATGGAAATGTTTTTCCAATGTGAAATGAAACTTTTTGAGAATTTATCCTTTTGAAGATAAATTGAAAATGAATAATTGAAATCGTATATTCATAAATATTTTGGTATGTAAATTCACTATGGAATTTATAAATGAAAAGGGGAATTTGTTTAAAAATAAACGTTGATTTATTTTTGAAGTGTGGGAATTAATTTACGGATTTGAATCGTAAATATAAAGTAAATCGTTAAGGATTTATTTAATTGGTTTAAATGAACCGTGTTGAAATGAAAGTAATTCCGCGTAAGGAAAATGTTTGAAATTTGTTTTCAAAAGTGGTAAAGGTGAAAAGTGATTTGAAAATTTGTTTTCAAATGTTGAAGTATGGAAATTATATATCTTGTAAAGATATTTTGGAAAGTAAATAATTTGGAAAATTATTTGGAATTTGGTGATGTTGAACACGCCTATTGATAGTTAAATAACCGACTATAAATATTTACCTTTAAATAGGTATTTGTTGTGATTGCTTGAATTTGAATGTCACACTTATTTTTTAATAAGCGCTTACTATTCGGGTTAGCCGAGAAAGGACCTTGGGGTCGTATAACCCATTCCGAATATGTGATATGTCGTTATGAATTGCATTTGATGACCGGTGTTGAAGACCGGATATTTGTGAAAACGGAAGGATTACCATCGAATGTTTCTGCATCGGCTGATCTCCGATATAGAAATTTATTACCTTTGTGATGGTAAGTCCGGTCGTGATTAGTGAATATCCGGATTGCAAGGACTTCTTCGGAAGTGCCTTCGGTTCCGTTCGATCCTGGAACGGACTTGTATGGATGTGTGTCTGACGTTACAATTTGAGATGTAAAGCTGGTTTCTATCAAATATATTTCCGTCGGTGGCGGAGAATTTATTCTTTTAGCTTAACACCCTTAGAGGTTATGTAGTTGATGGTTACTAGTGATACATTCCCAAGTTGCTAATGTGGCATACGAAGTGCTGTTGAGCATTTGATGATCAAAGCATTGCTTTTATATAAAGCGTGGCTTTGTGGATGACACTTCGTCGGACCTCACACCCCGGAAATGGTCAAAATAGGAAGGATGCGGCAAGGTTATTAGGGGGTAGCGCCCCTTTAGTGTATGTCATTCCTTCTGTATATAGGTGGTATCATGGCATGGAGCCCAAATACTTAACCTATGTTGTTGCTACAAATTTATTGCTTTGTGGTTGTTGGAAATCGAGGATCCTAGGATATAGATCGGTTACGATCGGGGAATGACATATTCATGTCAGTTGTTACCCAGTTAGGGGTAACCCGGCCTTGTGCTGGCAGAGATCCGGTTAGGTTCTCGGGTCGTCTTTCCAGAGGCGTACCCATGTGGCAATGGGAAGTTCCTTGGCCCGACCATTTGTTGGAAATCCAAAGAAACAATACGAACCCTGTACGGTTTTAGTTGTATAACCTGCCATGGAATGTGGCGGTAACCTTCTATTGAACATGGTAGCTATAGTAGGCATAAGTGCGAAATGCCTATGCTGGCTAAGATTTGTATCTTTACTTTCGAAAAATGTTTTCTACACTATGCACTAGTAATAATATCAAATGTTTCTTTTTAATGCGTATCAAGCATCTTTGACTATCATAAGGAGAAATCTCCTCCGATTCTGCGTTTACATTGTGTGTGTGTGTGCGGGAGGCCTTATGGCAGTCTCATTTTTTAAAAAGCATTGCGAATCTATTTTTAAAATTATCCTGTACTTTGTTTTAAAAATAAACTGTTTTAGTTCTCACACCAGTCACATGACTGACTCGGAGTTTATTGTTTTCCTTCCTAAACTCTAGGTGCCCACCAATTTCCACACGGGCAGTCAAAAGTTAGGTTATCAGGACATTCTGGAATTCAGGAGTTGCTAGAGGCAAGCTGGATGGCATGGCGTATTCACTAGTATATAGTATTTCTTTTCCGCTTTTATGTTGTTGTACACTCTGATGATGTAACGTAATGTACTGTCATGTAATGTAATAACTGATATAGTTCTTTGTTTAAAGATTATTCATTTATCTATTATATGTTGTTCCGCTGCGATTGTGAGATTTTGATATTGTTCTGTTGTTTCTTTCTGTTTTGTTCTATCTTTTTCTTTCTTCTTCTATCTTCTACCTCTTCTTTAACCCTAACGGTACAGTTTTCCGGCATTTGATTGCTCGGCAGTTGATACAGTAGACGTATTGATGTCGGTTTTCGTGCGTCGAAAAGTCACGATCGTCACATCCTTGGAGCTACTGTTTTCTCTCAGCTTCATCTTGCCACAGGTTTTCAATAGCTTAGAGTTGCTAAGGAAAGTATTCCCAAGACTGCTTTCTGTACTGAGAATGGTATCTATGAATAGTTAGTTATTCCTTTTGGTTTAACTAACGCTCCTGCTTTCTTGTTGATTTTAGCTTTGTTCTAGGAACTCTTAGGAGTCATCAGTGGAAAGCTAAATTCTCGAAATGCCATTTCTGGAAGGATGAAGTCCGATTTCTCAGGCATATTGTTTCTAGTAATGGAGTTTCTGTTGATCCAGTTGAAATCGTTGCGATCAATGTAAGTCTTTCTTCTTTTCTCTCTTTGTGGATAGATTGACCATGTCGGCTCATTTCATTTCAGTCAAGTCTACCCATTTTGCTTCTAGTTTATTTGAGATTTATATAAGGGAGATTGTTTGTCTCCATGGTGTTCCTATCAGTAATGTTTGTAACAGAGATCCTATCTTTAGCAGTCATTTTTGGAAAGTTTTGAAGAATCTTTGGGTACTCACCTGAATCTGAGCACTGCTTACCATCCACAGACCGACGGTCAAACGGGAAGAGTGAATCAGATTCTCTATGATCTTCTTCGTGCTTGTGTTCTTAATTATGGAGGATCTAAGGAAGATCATCTCCACCTCATTGAATTCACCTATAACAACATTTATCAGGTGTAATTTCAATCTTCTATTTTAATCTTGGCTTAATCCTTTATCTATCTCATTTTATCTTAGAATCTCCCAAGTTGAAATTCTATTCTTATTTTGAAACCCATTCTGGAATCATCAAGTGAGGGAGTGTGTTTGTATTAGTATTAAAATGTGTTATATGTTGTGTTGTTTGGGTTGTTGATATTGATTTGGGATTTCGATCGATTCGTCTGGTCAGCGATACCGATAGGATTTCCAACACACTTGAACAGTGCAAACTGACACAATTTTGTTTTCAAATTCGGTAAATGAGAAAATTTTATATGATTTATATATATATAATACTTTTATAGATTTATATTATCTGTTGAAAATTTATTTTGGTAGGATGTGAATAAGTTTGATTTGAAATTTATTAAATTTGAGATTTTAAAGGATATGATTTGGTTTAAGGTGTTTTAAAATGAATATATCAAGCTTAAATAAATTGAAGGAATATTCGGTTATTTGACGTTTAAAAGTTTTATTTAAATGATATTGGATTTATTAAGTAAATATTTCAAAACTAAATAATAGTAAATTGAATTTTGATATATATATATATATATATATATATATATATATATATATATATATATATATATATATATATATATATATATACGGAATGATCAAAAATTTAGTTTTGAAATTTGGAAATATTTAAAGCTTTGAAATATATGAAAATTGAAATGGTTTATTGAGAACTGAATTGAGTTGAAATTAAATAATTAACTGAATTGGTTATTGAAATGATAATATTTGATTTCATTTATTGTTTGAAAACCAATGACTATTGACCACAAGTTATAAATAAATAAATTTATAAAGCATAGTTTATAAACTGATTTGGAATTTAAATAAATTTAAATTATGGATTTGAGAATTAAATTCCGGTGATTCCAAACTTTGGTTTTAATGTTTTAAAATGTGTATTATTTAAAGGTATGTTTGAATATAAATTTTAAAATGTTCAATTCTATGCTCTTCTCTTATGTTGCTGGAAAATAATTTCGGTGATGGCGGCCGCATCATCTACATTCATTTTCGAGTTTCGAAGAGGAGGGACCAATTCGTAGCTTTGCTACGGTTTTGTTTGATTTAATATATATAAAGAGAAAGAAAATTTGATTTAAATTTCTTAAGTATGGCTTGATTAAATATATATAAGTATATGATTTTAGATTTGATTTGATCTAATATATAGTATATATATAATTATCTCTTAATTGTTTGAGATAAACTGCAGATATAATTTCTTAAATTTATGATTCAGGGATGATTTCAATTATAAACTGTAAGTGAACATGAAATAATTGAATTGAAATTTTTATTTATATAATACTAAATTTCATTCCAATATAACTTACCTAATTATTCAGAAGTTAGGTATGTGATGAGATAATATACAATATGAAATAGTGTTAAAGGAATTTATAAATAAACTTGAGTAGTTATGATAAGAGTAAATAAACTTGACATATGTGATAAGTTATTGAGTGGAATAAATTTAACAATAATTTGGGATAGAGAGGAAGATGGGAGAAGCTGGCTCCTAGGTTCATAGGTCCTTTCCGTATCTCAAAGAGGATTGGTTCTTTAGCTTATCGTCTGGATTTTCCTGAGAAGTTTTCTGGAGTGCATAATGTATTCCATGTTTCGCATCTTCGTCGATATCTGCATGATCCATCTTTAATTGTCCAGCCTTCTGCTCTCGAGAGTTTGGAAATTGAGCCTAATCTTATTGTCGAGAGGAAGCCACTTCGTATTATCGATAGAGGTATGAAGCAGCTAAGAAGGAAATCTGTCAACCTGGTCAAAGTGTAGTGAAGTACGAATGATCAGGATTGTACCTGGGAGACGGAGGAGAGCATGTGTGCTTCGAATCCGAAATTGTTTGTTTCGGGTACTATTTGCTTTTCTATCTTATCTTTCATGTTTTCGTGTCTCGTTCCTTTTCGAGGGCGAAAACTTTTGAGTGGGGAAGAGTGTAACAACCCATAATTTTGATAAATATTTTTAATTCAATTTATTTGAAAACTTTGATTTTTAGATCATTTAAAATTGAATGTTTGGAATTTTCAATGTAATTTTGGATTTTGTTTATAATTATTTTTCCAAATATAATAAAATAAGGATTTTTTGAAAATTTTATATTTTGGTCAACTGTGGTCAAACTTTGACTTTCAGTTGAAATTTTTGAATTTGAATTTTAAATTTCTAATCCTTTTCTTTTAAACTGTATTTGATTCTGATATTCGTTCTGCTTTTCGTTCTATCAAATTCTGTTTTATACTTTGTAAATCTGATAAAATTCAGCATTTTACACGCAATTATTTTATGTATTTCATTCATATATTTTCTATTTTCCTATTATTTTTTTTAGGCTTTGATTTCGTTGAGATGTTGAGCTTGTATTGATTTGGGCTAGGCTAATGGGCTTTGGAAATTCCAAGGGACTTGAGTTTGTCTTTTCAAATTCAAGTGGCGCCTTTACATTTGCCTAGCCGTTCATCTCCACTACCTTAGCCGTTCGAGACTTCCCATTCGTGTTCAAAAACTTCTCATCTCTTTTTTTTCCTGAACGTGAATAACCAGTAAGTTCTATCATGTCTTCTTTCTCTCTTCTTTTATTTGTTTTCTTTTGTTCTCCTCAAAGCTATGCTTGGCCATCACCATTCCCTAGCCCTTGCCGACCATATCATCCACCACCACCTCCTGTACGGCCAGCACCACTCACCATCTCCATTGACCATGGTCGTGATCCTTGTCCAGAGCACCACTACAAAACATCACCATCCCATGCATGTAAACCTAGCCGAACCTTCACTTGATCACACTTCCTCTTCCCTAGCCTCGGCCACCATCACTTCCACCTCCTCCAGCCCTTGCTGTGACTATCCCCTGACCCCTAGCCGCACCTGAAGGTGACTGCACCTGACCTGAACCAAGCATGAACCATGGACCGAGCCACTTTAGCCTAGGCCGAACCATTTGGGTACATAACCTTTCACATACCCCTTGACCTTTTGCATTCCGCAGCCCTATCTCTTCACTTTTCCCTTTAACATAGCCGTGCTTACTTTCTCCATGGCCAAGCATATTCTTGCAGCAACCATTATGGCCGAGCAAATGTTGAAGTGGTCGAGCCTATTTGGAAGTGGCCGAGCCCACTTGATTTGGTTAAGTCTTCTTTGCTTCACTTTGTTATTTTTGCATTTGTTTAAGTCTAAATTCTTTTGTATAATTATATACTTATATAGTCTATATATTTGTTTGTTTACAAGATTGAATTTCGGCTCTTCTTCCACTCAAATCTAGTTCGTGCTTTATTGTGCTTTTCGGAGTTTGTTGTTGTGTCTTGAATTATCATCTCTAGCTCTAGAAGGTGAGTTATTCACTCTCAACATTCGTACTTATATAATTGTGAAGCGATGACATGTGAATTGTAGTTGATGATATGATAGTAATGTATACATACCTGTGATATGATAATTATGATGTTATAACCTGATGCTATACCTGTTACATCACGTGAAACCATATTATATGTTTATTTCATTTACTTCTCTCACACTCCAAGTTCCTTGTTAGTATAGAATCACTATGGGTTGAAATGATACATAACCAAACAGACATTAGAATAAGAAAAAATCGTTATGAGCTAAAATGATAGGCTCAAGCGATTTTTATTTTATTTTGTTTGACTTGGGATTGCGGGTTTGAAATAATAGAACCCAGATTTTTATTTTAAATTATGGATTGCAAGGATACATATCTGTATCACTTGACCTAGGTTTGAAAATATTATATAGACCCGTGGTTAATTTTATTTTATTTTGAAAATTATTAAGTATTTTTGAAATTTAAAATATGAAATTTTAACTTAAATTGGATTTGAATGATTTAAATAAATGTTATAGTGATTTTCTACAAGTTAAAAATGTATAAGTAAATAAATGGTTTAAAATGTAACTTAAAATATGACTTAACTTGATATTTGAAAATTTAGTTTTCAAACGGAAATTTTAAGCTTAACTTAGTAATAAGAATATTTTATCTATGAAATGGGTAATTTTAAAATAAGATTAAGTTATTTGTTAAGATAAAAAGTTACGGAAAATAATGTACTTTTGACTCAGTAAATGAATTATAGTTTAATTTGGATATTTTATTTATAAAATTTTATCATAAGATAAATGATATCCAAATAAATATTTTTGAAATGTGAGATATGTTTTGTAGGTTAAAAATGGTGAAAACTGAAATTATAATGTTTCTGAAATGTTATAATAGATCTTAGATTTGTATTGGCAGCATTTCCAAAATGTTGTGGTTTTAAGGTAACGTTTTCTAAGTGCTGCTATTTCTGAAAAGACAATATTTCTACAGTAACGTTTTCTAAGTGCTGTTGTTTCTGAAAAGACAATATTTCTGATATACTAATATATCTACAGTAATGTTTTCTAAGTGCTGATGTTTCTGAAAAGATAATATTTCTGAAATACTATTATGTTTACAGTAACGTTTTCTATGTGCTGCTGTTTCTGAAAAGATATTATTTCTGAAATACTATTACATTTACAGTAATGTTTTCTAATTGTGTTGTTTCTGAAGGGTAATATTTTCAAACTACTACTATATGTACTATCACATTTTCCAAGTGCTACGAATGTTATGATACAATGTGTTTTTTAAATTGTTATAATTGAATGAACTTAGAAATGCTACAACTTTGGAAGTGAATATTATATTTTTGAAAGATATTGACATTGAATTTAAATGGTTTAAATGAATATGTTTTGATTTGAAATATAAACCATTTTGAAATTCATAACCATGGGTTATAATATCGTTTGGTTGTTGAAGAGACCCGGATCAGAAGTTGTCATACTCTCTGCCAACTCTGAAAACCACTTTAACAACCATGTACGCGGTGGAGATTCCAGAATGAAGTAGGATGGTGATGACGTTCTTTTAAGTTATATACGTAGACCCGACTCTCGTGAGTTGGCATATGGTGGCTAAAACAGGAGCGATTCCAAGCCAATGAGATAGTTCCTCTTATCAGACACACTTCTTCGTATGCCATTCTATTACTCTGTGATTGATATGGTGCGCTCCTTTGATTTTGGGAGTGTGGCTCGAGGTGGGCTGTAGTGGCTGCTACGCGTTGCTACCAATCCGGATGCTAATTGGTTTATCTACCCTAGCATTGCCTCGTTGTGCCGTGTTACCTATCCTAGCACGCCATGTACGAGTTTGATTTGTGTCATACTTATGGAGTATCCTTTGGTGGCTTCCCGATCAGGAGGGACTACGGTACTGTATAGACTACTGACACTATAAAATGTGTTAAGGGGGATATGGGTAACACATTAACGCTATTTTTAAATATATTATACTTTATTTTAGATATTATTATAATAGCGTATATTACTACATGGTAAATAGTTTAACGGATCCTTAAAGGATGGGCGGTCCCAAGCATCCTTTAGGTTACTTGTGCATTTATATTACAGTTCACTTGAGTTGGTTTACATTGATAAGTATGTATGTCCTGACTCGAGTGTTTCATGTTTTTGCTTTACGCTTGGGTCAGCCTGAGTATCAACTTTAGATTTCACCTTTTGGAGCTAGGATTGCTAGAGACTATCTATTTATCTAGTTGGCATCTATTTCTATTCAGTATTTTCTATTCAGCTTATGTACTAGTGGACATTTATGTATTGGGATTTTCTGTTGTATTTACTTTTCAGACTCTAGTATTTTGTACTTGTTTTGTGACTCTGTGTTGTAGTAGCTTCATGAACTACTATGGTATTTTATTTTCGCTGCGAGTTATTCTAATTTATCTGTGTCTGTGATTCTGTGATGGTTTTATTTGCTTCAAATTATATTGCAATCTACTGTTTTGAATCATTCAAGTCCGACATGTGTGGTTTTATTGTCAATTTGAATGGTCTAAAATGGTGGGTCATTACAGCAAGATAGAGCAAAGAAAAAGATAAGGAATCATTACAAGATTATCACTACATCGAGACAAAATAAGGAAGAAATTCAAATCTACAACTCAGGAGTAAAATCATTATCCTATGCTGTAATTTTCAAACTACAAGATTTAGACTAGATCTACAAACATTATCCGAAAATAGGATAATAAGATCATAGAGTAATAAAAGATATCTCGAATTATGGCTTGTTTCAAGTTCCAATGCACTTGTGATTTCTAATCATAACTTTCTACGCATTTCAAAACACTCGTGATCTCGATTTCTACTGGGATAAAATTGTTCTACACGGATTGGCTCTAAAATCGCATAGCTTCAACATGACTATTCTTATAACTTCTTTATGGACTTGAACCTACTTAGCCAAAACACCTAAGCCTTACTTAACCAATTGATGCTGTGGCTTACATTCGTTGAGATTAACAAGGTTCGTCGAAATCCTCCTTTATCTAAGTTCCTTTTCCTTATATGAAATTCTAAAAGCATTTATGATTCCAACATTAGTGCTGATTTAGCATGAGATCAATGCAAAGTGTCCTGAATAATTATAGGTTTTCATCTATAAGAAATAGAGTATTAATTATAGAGAGCTAGTATTTAATCACCCATAAAACCAAAGTGGATCTGAACATGAAGTGTATCAGAAAGGGAAACTACCCCTAAAATTATGGATTCGCCAAAGAGTTACATATGCAAAGGCATGCTTGTGACGACCCGGAATTTCTTAGCCTAGAAAACCGTTTCGTCTTGAAGAAAGAAAGGGATGAGAAAATAGAAAAGATAGAGAAGAAAGGACAACAACATCAGAATCTCACAGCGGAATGGAACAAAATATAATAGATCACATAACTATTACAAAATTTTACATACATCAGAGTTATACAGATAATACATCACATACTAGACAGTTATAAACACCTATCTTGTTATACAATTCAATATACAATACAACACAAAGATACCAACACAGCGGAACACTATATATATATCTACAACGTAGAAGCCTCCTGCTCCATTGCTCCTCCAGAATTCGTCAAAGCTAACTTGAATCCCTTGGCTACCCGTAAAAATTTGGGTACCCGAGAGTTTATGGAAGAAAAAAACAGAAATAAACTCCGGGTCAGACATGGGTCTGGTATGAGTAACAAGTTAAAGTTGCTTAACTTTGAAAAACTTTTGAAAACAAAGGGAATCACGTAAGACTTCTCACAAATAAACATTGTAAGTTTTTAGCTTACGCTAACCAAATCATTTTTTAGGAAATTCAGTGATATTATAATAGGTCTAGGGTTTTCAAGTAAATAGACGAAATTGTTACATGATTAAATTCCAGCTACTAGCCACAAAAGTGGGTAATACAATCAAAATCGTTGGCACTTATTGGATTGTGGATTCCATACAATGGCAGGGCTGCTGGGGTACCGCTCGTCACAGTACGTGGCCTAGATCAACGTACCGAGGATCACGCCCAAACCCCTATAACACAAGGCCGGAACCATTCCTTACTGAACAGTCACGAACAAGACAACCCCGACAGTTGGAGCTCACAACTGTCCACACAGCCGAATAAAAAGGGACATCTAGACAGGGGAAAATCTTGTCCTGTTTGGGCATGACCCACCTAACCTTGCTGCACCTCCCCTGTTTTAGCCATTCCCGGTTGATGGGGCTTGAGGCTACGATTACCTTTAGAGAACACATCTCTTAGAATGCTCATCGTCCACCTGACGATGGTTTGTAAGCATTCAATCCATACAAGTTCGTTCCGGGTTTGAACGAAACCGAAGGCATTATCTCGTTACACTCATTTTGGACTCACCCTCAGAGTTAACAACGATAACCCTTGCATTCTGGATCTTCATCTTCACTTCAGATTCACGACCTATCGTTAATTTGGATCGATGTGGTTTTCGGACTTCCAAATATGGAAAACCCGATCCCGGTCTCATCGAAATCCAAAACGTGTCTTTTAAGGCCAAGTTGTTTAAAGTTTAAAACAATCCAGTTCAATTATCCATATACACACAGATAGATAATTCACAATATCATAATAGATAGTCAACATCAACATAAACAGATAATCTATATTATCATCATACTTAAATCAAAGCATACATATCACATAGCATAAATTTCTCATATCTGAGATCTTAAACCATTCAAGGTAAACAAAATCATCCATCCATACATAAGCAATCACATCAGCTATAATTAATTTAAAATGAATTAAATTAATTACTTACATCTCTAATTAATTTAAAGTAAATTCAATTAATTACTTCACCATCATAAATCTTGCTTATATATCTATAATTAATTGTCCATCAATTAATTTATCATCATCCAATTGTTCAATTTAATTAATCGCTCTTGATTAATTAACTTTAGTTACACCCAAGTAATTAATCTTTAATTTATTTTCACAAATTAATTAACCTTGACTAAAAACAAAAATTAGCCTCTAATTACTTACTAAATTGATTAACTATAATTAGTTTACTTAAATCTTCAATTACACTAATTAATTTCTCTTTAATTACTTATTATTGGTTAATTGATCTTAATTGATCAATCCTTGATTACATTATTTATTAATGATTTCTAATTACATTTAATTAATTATCCAATTTAGATTAATTACCTTATGTAATTAATCTTCACTTAAACACATTTATTAATCGCCCCTGATTAGTACCATTTAGTAATTAACTACCCTTAATTACTCACTCAAATAAATAAATAAATTACTCCTTAATTAATTTTCTTTAAATTAACCCCTTGATTAATTATAAAATTAATTATACTCCAATCACTTTCATCATTAAATCATCTTCAATTAATTACATCCAGTAATTATTATGAACTACTTCCCTGAGTAATCATGCTCAATTCATCTTATTAAGAAATTACTTATCAAATCATTCGATGATTATCTTAAATTAATTAAACTAAATTAATTAACTTAAATTAATCACAGTAACTCAATAGAATAATTAATTCCCTAATTACTTCTATTAAGTAATCACACTTAAATAATTTTTTTTTTAAAATGATTACCTTCAATTAATTAATCTAATTGATTATTAAGAAAAATCACATTAGTTAATCATTAATTAATTTTTAGATAATGACTTCCATTGACACTTCTTTAATTACTTCTCTAAAGTAATTAACTTATACTAATCATTATAAATTACAAATTAATTTATTTTTGATAACCCCTTTTTTTAACCTTTAATTATTTAGTTAATCAAGTGCTTAACTGTAATTTAATTAATCCCTAATTACTTCATTAATTCAATTAATCACAGCTTTAATTGCTAAATCTATAAATCTTTAATCATTACTTTATAATCTTTAATTATCTAATTTGATTACCCCTTAATCATCCCTTTTAATCCTTAATCATAAATTAATTAAATTAACTAATCATTACTAAATTACTTTATTAATTAAATTAATTTTAAATCATTAATTCTTACTTTAACTTTAAGACAAAACATTTATTAATTATGACTAAATTGTCATTAGTAAAACATTGGAAAACCATTTACTCTAAAATTTATTTCAAGATATAAGATAAAAAAATACAAATTTAACTTAACCAAGTTGGAAATAATTTAAAAATCTTTCTAAATTCCATGTTAGAGAAATACTTGTTTATAAAAGAATTTTTAAAAGAGTTTAAACCAAATATATTTTTAAATTCATGCCTTTTAAATTTTACTCTAAACACTATAAAGTTGTTAAAACATTTTGAGTTTTCCTTAAACCTTAAATCATAAAAATAGTCAGTATACAAATATTAGTTTGAAACCATATTTAAATCTGGATTTCAAATCTTGTTCAAATCTGGCCTCAGAATTCTACACTGCATTTTAAAACACAAAACAATGACAGGCTTTTTTTAAAAACCTGGCAACATACCCAAAAGACCAGAGTTCACCCTAATGTCTCGAGTCAAAACCCAGAAAGCTTCGAGTTCGACATGAAATTTCCCCGAGTCAAACCCTTAAAGACTCGAGTACCCTCTGCTTCAACAACTCCTCCAGGCACAACACAGTGCACCGTGCATACGCACGGTGCCGATGGTTGTCGCTGATCACCATCGATGATCCTCCCACATCATCCATCACCCAAACACCCCCACGCAAGCATCAACATGACATCTTCAACTCGAAATCAAATTCGAGTACAATAACCAAACCTGAGAACAGCTCGGTCCACCACATCCAAACCTGTCACCGTCTCTTCCACGACGCCTCGGCCACCAGAAAATCCCCTATTCCGGCTATGACTTCGACTACGACCCTACTACCATTCTCCAAAAACTGGAAGCACTCGATCAACGTCACAGGTCATAGTGGTCGATTCACTGAACACAGTAAAAATTAGGGTTTTAAAAGAAAATCCCCTGCCGTAATTTCCCTGGTGAATTTTATCAGCATCAACCATTTTTCCACCAATCTCCACTCATAATTCTTCCTCCAGAAAGAAACCCGATTCCCATATCCAAATAGATCACCCAAAATCACATATTCACATATCATATTCAACCCCGAACTATACCTTAAATACTTAACTAAAAATAGTTACTCTGGTTTTAAAAATCAAGTTTTTGTTTTAGCATTTGATTCATATGCCTGAAACTATGATTTATAAGAATTGGGTTTTAAATTATTTTAGTTTTCCACTGTTGTTCTATATTTTCCAGAACTAATACAAACTATTTTTCTTTTAAACCAATTTTTAGACTCAAGTCTATGTTATAACAACATTTTATGTTCAAAACTATGTCTTGTTAAAGCTTGAATTAAGAACAAAAGAATATTTTTTATGTGAACTTAAGCCTGGAATCAAAACAGAGAAAGATACACAGAAATGATTATCATATATCCATACCTTAACACAGAGATATATTTACAAAATATACTCACAAATAACTAAATTTCAGAGAGAACATATAGCAAAATAAATATACTTAAACATTTATAGATGTGATGTTACTCACTTATTTTGAGAGGATGAACAGAGCACTCCTTAATTAAGTTTTGAACTTTTAAAACTGGGAAAATACTTTGCTTTGATCTCCCTGCTAATCATCTTGCTTTTGATTGTTGAAGTTGTATGATATTGTTTGAGTTTATAAAAGAAAGGAAAAGCTTACTTATTTTTTTCTTCTGGTTAGCTTAGTTGAACGCAAAAGTATTGCATATATATAAGAAGACAGGTTTATGTATAAGGGGTAGGTGTTATCTGGAACAAGCTTTACTTTAGGTCAGAGATATTTTTCTTATATGGAGGCTGAGATGATCTCCTTCTTTGCTTTGGCCAGATTCTTGTACAAACTGAAATGATTTTCAAACATTTCGAATTGACCAAGTTTTGTGCTGAGATGATGTTATTTAATGCCTGGTTCCTTATCTTGTTTACATGCTTGCTACAATTTGATTTTTTTTTTATCTTATTTTTGTACATACTTTGTTCTTGCAGATTATTATTTTGCAGGCAACAAATATGACAAAGCCTGGTTTGTATCTTTTTACTTGTACTTGCATATATTCTTATAGGAAACATACAAATATTACTTTGCCTTGCTATGTTTTCATACTTTATCCTTGCTTGATTTGCTTTTACACTTCATGTACATAATGTTTTCTTTTGCACTTTGTTTATTTTTATGTTTGTATATAGATATATCTGTTCTTGTTCAGCATACTACTCTACAGGTTACATATTTTGTCTGGCTTGCTTTTATACTTTAGGTACAAAATGTAAAGTTGTTCTAGTTATTAGTTATGAATTTTAACTTATGTATTAAGTTCTATGCTTATTTTTATTTCTCTTTTATTTTTAAACTTGAACTACCCAGCATTTAATTTTCTTATTATTTATCTTTATACTTATGTTTTAACCATAAATTTGATTTATACTTATGCTAACACCATAGATGTTTATGTATTTGTACTCATTTTAATACCATACATTTGATTTATGTTTGTGCTTAATATATTTAAGATTTGTTTTATTTTAAACATATTTGAAAGAATTTTTTTTTTCAAATTTACAAATCATAGCTTTCCTATCAAAATACACATATATAAATTTAAGATAACAATTTTTATTCATATTAAAAATCCATTTGTAAAAATATTACATTATCAATGTAGTTTAAATATAACTCATTATTAAAATAACTCATAAAAGAATTTGTCTTTTTATTTAATAAATTACTTATTTTATCAGCTACATAAAAACAAAACAAACCTTTCTATTTAAATTTGAACTTAAGCTAAAATCAATTTTTAAAAAAATTAAGTTTTTATCTTGAGTATTAAAATCATATGGTTATTTATTTAATAACTTAATATCAAATTAAATCCAATTTTTAATTTATCAAAAATATTAGAATAAGAAAACATGCCTATATGTATTAAATTTAAAACAAGGATTATCTATTTATAATATATACAGATATGTATACATTACAAATATAAAAATTTTATTAGCCTTTAAAGATAGATTATCAATTTAAATATTTATTTTGAAGAAGATTATTAAATTTAATTCAAATTGATTATTAACAATATTATCAAATCAATTAAATTTTGACATAAATTATTAAATTGTTATTGTCAAAATTTCCGGGATATCACATTCCTCCCCTCTTAAAAGAATTTCGTCCCCGAAATTTAAAACAAAGGTAATTTAATAATTTAATCAAAGATTTAATTTTTAAACATAGGCAGATATCAATCATATGCTAGCAACCATAGCAACCAATTCATCCAATATACAAATCTAATTGTCCAGATAAAATTCTAAATAGAATTTTCTCTAGTTTCCTCAAATATAAATATTGGGATACTCTCTTTACAAAATCCAAACAATCAATATTACTAAGCTACTGAGTTTCTACTCATCTAGATCTACAAAACAAGACAGGATATCAGACTACAGATAAGTCTGACTCAACAACCAAAACTCTCTGAACTGTTGACTCTACAATCAAAAATATCTCATACACGTACTCTCTTAGAGATACGTGAAACACACCGAATTCCGGTTATCCAAACTGGCACTCCACTCCTGAAGACCAAACACTAATCCTAGGAAGAACAATAGAAAAAGATCCAAATATCTCGGAGCTAGCTTCCCAATCTTATCCAATCTTATAGTTCCCATAGATCGAAGAAAACCCCAACAACAAAGTCTCTACCTACGAATCTCCGTCTTTTATTCACAATACTCTTTTGACGATCCTGGGCTGCCTATATCCAT
Organism: Allium cepa; assembly: GCA_030765085.1. Lineage (NCBI taxonomy): Eukaryota > Viridiplantae > Streptophyta > Magnoliopsida > Asparagales > Amaryllidaceae > Allium > Allium cepa. The sequence goes on from CM060932.1 coordinate 268,070,350, forward strand.
ACCGATCAGCTCAACCCTTGCTGATGCCCACAGAAACAATCTGAACCAGAAACAAATTAAACGAAAAACAATCCAACAAAATGATCTTTCCAAGATTAACTTCGAAAATCAGAACACGACTCAATTCCAAAATCAGCAGGCTGCTCTTACTTCTCTCATATGGAAAGATAATACAGATGCATTCTAATCTGGTCTTAAGATCCTGAAAATTTTCCAGTAGAAACTCTCTAATCCAAACACTGAAAAATCCAGTTGTTTCCACTTTAAACCAGCTGCCACCATGCTTCCACTATGCAACTCTGACTGAGCAGATGAAAATGCTGATGATGATTTCGAGGACAAACTGGACAACACATTCTAGAACTATGGTTCAACAGATCCTTAAAAGAAACTCAGAAGTTCCTCTAAAACTCTAGCTGCTTCACCAACTCATTCTCACAAACCATCCTACTACTGAGCTGAACCATCGGTACCACTCCTGGAATCCAGTCGATACCAAACTCAATCTCTAGACACGGACAAAATTCACATCCAGAAAAATTCTGAACCCAAGAGAAACTCAACAATCGCAAGTCACTTTTGCGATCAATCAAGCCCACTACCAAAGAAAAACTGTCATCTCTTTACCAAACAGAACAGCTTACGCTTAATTTAGCCAATCCATCGAAGAAATGGAATCACTCTACTGCTTCTGAACTTCACTGCTGATGCAGAAGTCAAAAACTTCCTTGCCAACACACCAATGGAAAGAAATTCCTATCCCAGAGCTCTTCGAGAAACTCGGACCACAATCCAGATACAAACACCCTGCTTAACACTATCACAACATCGAAACAAATACACTTCCTTAACTGATTCCAAAGAAACATCTTCGGAGACTTCCATAGTCACTGGGTCTCATCACACAGCTACTACATCCTGAGGTAAGATATCCGGACTTACTCATGCCAAACTGATGGGTCCAGACTCTAGCTCATTTAAACTTACGCTTCAAAAATGAACTCCGAACCTTAACAGGTTTCCTTCAGAGTTCGATGAAATCCTTAAACCACCCAAAGCTCACTCGAAACGGTAATAGGTATACAGTTTCGATAAATATACTTCCAACCCCAAATATTCAAACTCCAACCATTGGTAGTCGTGTTACACACACCACTACCCTATCTACCATTATAACTTATATTGGATAACCCGGACAGGTAACCCAACAAATAGGTAGAAATAAATATATAAATATATATATATATCAAAATTATAAATACGCTCTCTCAAGAAAGAAATCACCGAAGAGCCTAGGTATTCGCTCAACCTAGCGCTCTGATACCAACTGTGACGACCCGGAATTTCTTAGCCTAGAAAACCGTTTCGTCTTGAAGAAAGAAAGTGATGAGAAAATAGAAAAGATAGAGAAGAAAGGACAACAACATCAGAATCTCACAGCGGAATGGAACAAAATATAATAGATCACATAACTATTGCAAAATTTTACATATATCAGAGTTATACAGATAATACATCACATACTAGACAGTTATAAACACCTATCTAGTTATACAATTCAATATACAATACAACACAGAGATACCAACACATCGGAACACTATATATATATATATATATATATATATACACACACACACACACACAACGTAGAAGCCTCCTGCTCCATTGCTCCTCTAGAATTCGTCAAAGCTAACCTGAATCCCTTGGCTACCCGTTAAAAATTTGGGTACCCGAGAGTTTATGAAAAAAAACAGAAATAAACTCCGGGTCAGACATGGGTCTGGTATGAGTAACAAGTTAAAGTTTCTTAACTTTGAAAAACATTTGAAAACAAAGAGTATCACGTAAGACTTCCCACAAATAAACATGGTAAGTTTTTACCTTACGCTAACCAAATCATTTTACAGGAAATTCAGTGATATTATAATAGGTCTAGGGTTTTCAAGTAAATAGAAAATAGCCGAAATTGTTACATGATTAAATTCCAGCTACTAGCCACAAAAGTGGGTAATACAATCAAAACCGTTGGCACTTATTGGATTGTGGATTCCATACAATGGCAGGGCTACTGGGGTACCGCCCGTCACAGTACGTGGCCTAGATCAACGTACCGAGGATCACCCCCGACCCCCTACAACACAAGGCCGGAACCATTCCTTACTGAACAGTCCCGAACAAGACAACCCCAACAGTTGGAGCTCACAACTATCCACACAGCCGAATAAAAAGGGACATCTAGACAGGGGAAAATCTTGTCCTACTTGGGCATGACCCACCTAACCTTGCTACACCTCCCCTGTTTTATCCATTCCCGGTTGATGAGGCTTGAGGCTACGATTACCTTTAGATAACACATCTCTTAGAATGCTCATCGCCCACCTGACGATGGTTTGTAAGCATTCAATCCATACAAGTTCGTTCCGGGTTCGGACGAAACCGAAGGCATTATCTCGTTACACTCATTTTGGACTCACCCTCAGAGTTAATGATGACAACCCTTGCATTCTGGATCTTCATCTTCACTTCAGATTCACGACCTATCGTTAATTTAGATCGATGTGGTTTTCGGACTTCCAAATATGGAAAACCCGATCCCGGTCTCATCGAAATCCAAAACGTGTCTTTTAAGGCCAAGTTGTTTAAAGTTTAAAACAATCCAGTTCAATTATCCATATACACACAGATAGATAATTCACAATATCATAATAGATAGTCAACATCAACATAAACAGCTAATCTATATTATCATCATACTTAAATCAAAGCATCCATATCACATAGCATAAATTTCTCATATCTGAGATCTCAAACCATTCAAGGTAAACAAAATCATCCATCCATACATAAGCAATCACATCAGCTATAATTAATTTAAAATGAATCAAATTAATCACTTACATCTCTAACTAATTTAAAGTAAATTAAATTAATTACTTCACCGTCATAAATCTTGCTTATATATCTATAATTAATTGTCCATCAATTAATTTATCATCATCCAGTTGTTCAATTTAATTAATCACTCTTGATTAATTAACTTTAGTTACACCCAAGTAATTAATCTTTAATTTATTTTCACAAATTAATTAACCTTGACTAAAAACAGAAATTAACCTCTAATTACTTACTAAATTGATTAACTATCATTAGTTTACTTAAATCTTCAATTACACTAATTAATTTCTCTTTAACTACTTATTATTGGTTAATTGATCTTCATTGATCAATCCATGATTACATTATTTATTAATGATTTCTAATTACATTTAATTAATTATCCAATTTCAATTAATTACCTTATGTAATTAATCTTCACTTAAACACATTTATTAATCACCTCTGATTAGTACCATTCAGTAATTAATTACCCTTAATTGCTCCATCAAATAAATTAATTACTCCTTAATTATTTTTCTTTAAATTAATCCCTTGATTAATTATACAAAGTAATTATACTCCAATCACTTTCATCATTAAATCATCTTCAATTAATTACATCCAGTAATTATTATGAATTACTTCCCTGAGTAATCATATTCAATTCATCTCATTAAGAAATTACTTATCAAATCATTCGATGATTATCTTAAATTAATTAAACTAAATTAATTAACTTAAATTAGTCACATTAACTCAATAGAATAATTAATTCCCTAATTACTTCTATTAAGTAATCACACTTAAATAATTTTTTTTTTAAAAATGATTACCTTAAATTAATTAATCTAATTGATTATTAAGATAAATCACATTAGTTAATCATTAATTAATTCTTAGATAATGACTTACATTGACACCTCTTTAATTACTTCTCTAAAGTAATTAACTTATATTAATCATTATAAATTACAAATTTATTTATTTTTGATAACCCCTTTTTTAACCTTTAATTATTTAGTTAATCAAGTGCTTAACTGTAATTTAATTAATCCCTAATTACTTCATTAATTAAATTAATCACAGCTTTAATTGCTAAATCTATAAATCTTTAATCATTAATTTATAATCTTTAATTATCTAATTTGATTACCCCTTAATCATCCCTCTTAATCCTTAATCATAAATTAATTAAATTAACTAATCATTACTAAATTACTTTATTAATTAAATTAATTTTAAATCATTAATTCTTACTTTAACTTTAAGACAAAACATTTATTAATTATGACTAAATTGTCATTAGTAAAACATTGGAAAACCATTTACTCTAAAATTAATTTCAAGATATAAGATAAAAAAAATACAAATTTAACTTAACCAAGTTGGAAATAATTTAAAAATCTTTCTAAATTCCATGTTAGAGAAATACTTGTTTATAAAAGAAATTTTAAAAGAGTTTAAACCAAATATATTTTTAAATTCATGCCTTTTAAATTTTACTCTAAACACTTTAAAGTTGTTAAAACATTTTGAATTTTCCTTAAACCATAAATCATAAAAAAAGTCAGTATACAAATATTAGTTTGAAACCATATTTAAATCTGGATTTCAAATCTTGTTCAAATCTGGCCTTAGAATTCTACACTGCATTTTAAAACACAAAAGAATGACAGGCTTTTTTTAAAAACCTGGCACCATACCCAAAAGACCCGAGTTCACCCTAATGTCTCGAGTCAAAACCCAGAAAGCTTCAAGTTCGATATGAAATTTCCCCGAGTCAAACCCTTAAAGACTCGAGTACCCTCTGCTTCAACAACTCCTCCAGGCACAACACATTGCACCGTGCATATGCACGGTGCCGATGGTTGTCGCTGATCAGCATCGATGATCCTCCCACATCATCCATCACCCAAGCAGCCCCACGCAAGCATCAACACGACATCTTCAACTCGAAATCAAATTCGAGTATAATAACCAAACCTGAGAACAGCTCGGTCCACCACATCCAAACCTGTCACCGTCTCTTCCACGATGCCTCGGCCACCAGAAAATCCCCTATTCCGGCTACGACTTCGACCCAACTACCATTCTCCAAAAACTGGAAGCACTCGATCAACGTCAAAGGTCATAGTGGTCGATTCACTGAACACAGTAAAAATTAGGGTTTTAAAAGAAAATCCCATGCCGTAATTTCCCTGGTGAATTTTATCAGCATCAACCATTTTTCCACCAATCTCCACTCGTACTTCTTCCTCCAAAAAGAAACCCGATTCCCATATCCAAATAGATCACCCCAAAATCACAGATTCACATATCATATTCAACCCGGAACTATACCTTAAATACTTAACTAAAAATAGTTATTATGGTTTTAAAAATCAAGTTTTTGTTTAGCATTTGATTCATATGCCTGAAACTATGATTTATAAGAATTGGGTTTTAACTTATTTTAGTTTTCCACTGTTGTTCTATTTTTCCAGAACTAATACAAACTGTTTTTCTTTTAAACCAATTTTTAGACTCAAGTCTATGTTATAACAACATTTTATGTTCAAAACTTATGTCTTGTTAAAGCTTGAATTAAGAACAAAAGAATTTTTTTATGTGAACTTAAGCCTGGAATCAAAACAGAGAAAGATACACAGAAATGATTATCATATATCCATACCTTAACACAGAGATATATTTACAAAATATACTCACAAATAACTAAATTTCAGAGAGAACATATAGCAAAATAAATATACTTAAACATTTATAGATGTGATGTTACTCACTTGATTTTGAGAGGATGAACATAGCACTCCTTAGTTCAGTTTTGAACTTTTAAAACTGAGAAAATACTTTGCTTTGATCTCCCTGCTAATCATCTTGCTTTTGATTGTTGAAGTTGTATGATATTGTTTGAGTTTGTAAAAGAAAGGAAAAGCTTACTTATTTTTTTTTCTGGTTAGCTTAGTTGAACGCAAAAGTATTGCATATATATAAGAAGATAGGCTTATGTATAAGGGGTAGGTGTTATCTGGAACAAGCTTTACTTTAGGTCAGAGATATTTTTCTCATATGGAGGCTGAGATGATCTCCTTCTTTGCTTTGGCCAGATTCTTGTACAAACTGAAATGATTTTCAAACATTTCGAATTGACCAAGTTTTGTGCTGAGATGATGTTATTTAATGCCTGGTTCCTTATCTTGTTTACAGGCTTGCTACAATTTGAGAATTTTTTTAATCTTATTTTTGTACATACTTTGTTCTTGCAGATTATTATTTTGCAGGCAACAAATATGACAAAGCCTGGTTTGTATCTTTTTACTTGTACTTGCATATATTCTTACAGGTTCCATACAAATATTATTTTGCCTTGCTATGTTTTCATACTTTATCCTTGCCTGATTTGGTTTTACATTTCATGTACATAATGTTTTCTTTTGCACTTTGTTTATTTTTATGTTTGTATATAGATATATCTGTTCTTGTTCAGCATACTACTCTTCAGGTTACATATTTTGTCTAGCTTGCTTTTATACTTTAGGTACAAAATGTAAAGTTGTTTTAGTTATTAGTTATGAATTTTAACTTATGTATTAAGTTCTATGCTTATTTTTATTTCTCTTTTATTTTTAAACTTAAACTACCCAGCATTTAATTTTCTTATTATTTATCTTTATACTTATATTTTAACCATAAATTTGATTTATACTTATGCTAACACCATAGATGTTTATGTATTTATACTCATTTTAATACCATACATTTGATTATGTTTGTGTTTAATATATTTAAGATTTTTTTTATTTTAAACACATTTGAAAGATGTTTTTTTTTCAAATTTACAAATCATAGCTTTCCTATCAAAATACACATATATAAATTTAAGATAACAATTTTTATTCATATTAAAAATCCATTTGTAAAAACATTACATTATCAATATAGTTTAAATATAACTCATTATTAAAATAACTCATAAAAGAATTTGTCTTCTTATTTAATAAATTACTTATTTTATCAGCTACATAAAAACAAAACAAACCTTTCTATTTAAATTTAAACTTAAGCTAAAATCAATTTTTAAAAAAATTAAGTTTTTATCTTGAGTATTAAAATCATATGGTTATTTATTTAATAGCTTAATATCAAATTAAATCCAATTTTTAATTTATCAAAAATATTAGAATAAGAAAACATGCCTATATATATTAAATTTAAAATAAAGATTATCTATTTATAATATATACAGATATGTATACATTACAAATATAAAACAATTTATTAGCCTTTAAAGATAGATTACCAATTTAAATATTTATTTTAAAGAAGATTATTAAATTTAATTCAAATTTATTATTAACAATATTGTCAAATCAATTAAATTTTGACATAAATTATTAAATTGTTATTGTCAAAATTTCTGGGATATCACAATGCTCCCAAGCTCTTACCACATTCTTTATGAAAAGCAAGTTGAATGGAATAACTACCACTCACACTTTAAGCATATCAAGCCACTACGCTATGAATTTCATATGCATTAGAAATAATACCTCCAATCGAAGTTAAGGTTGAATCCCATTGAAAGGTTAAGAAACAAAAGAAAAATTCCTGAATTTAATCAATGAACTAAGAATGAGACAGTTAAACAAACGTCTGAATATTGATAAAGGATATTGAAATACTATAACTTCGAAGCGAAAGAAAGAACATTTCAAAAAGAAGATTTGGTACTCCGAAAGATTATGGAAAATACTAAGAGTCCAGCGGATGGACTGCTCGGACCTAACTAGGAAGGACCCTTCATCATTCACAAAGTAATCCTACCCGTAACTTGTCAGTTATGCTAATCCGATGACAACCTAATAGCAAGAACATGGAATGCCGAATATTTGCGACCATATTTCCTAACAATGGATGAACAAAAAGTTGAAATAAGTATATCTACTTGGTTAAGGAGTAAGTCTCTCCTAAATTAAAAGGTAAAGCCTAACCCGCTACCAAAATGGTAGTAAGGGGAAAAAAATCCTATGTCCCTGCCAAGATGGTCTAGTTAAAGCACCTCGTAGAGGGAGGTCAGAGTAAGCCTTTGATCCCATCTGAAAATACTTGACCAAAGCATCTGCAAGCCTTTTTCCCCTACCTACATAGCCTGGTCAAAGCGCCTCCTAGACGAAGGACAAAGTAAGCCTTTAGTCCTGTCTATAATAGCCTGACCAAAACACCGAACTAGCCTCCAACTCCGTCTCTAAGGCCTTACTAAAGCGCCTCTTGGAGGAAGGTCAGGTAATTTTTTGGTTCTGCTTAAATAGCTAACCAAACGCACCAGACAACATGACTAAATCATCACCTAAGACAGTGATAAGGGGTTCGATCCAATTAGAAATCACCAACTAAGATGGTGGCAAAGAAAAGGGACAAAGATGTTCAAAGCCTAAGGGAGGCACAAAGAAAATGGACTAAGACGTCCAAAGCCCAAAGAGCCCAAAGGGACGCAAAAAGGAAAGGGACTAAGATGTCCAAAGCCCAAAGACAGGCGAAAAGAAAAGGAGTTAAGATGTCCAAAGCCTAAAGAGAGGTAAAAAGAAAAGGGACCAAGACATCCAAATCCCAAAAAGTGGCATGAGCCATTTGCACACCAGAGCAAAATCAAACAATCATGTACAGGAAGATCAATTAAATATGAGCTAGTACTCCAAAGTAAAGAAAGCGGGATTTCTCCTCAAAAGAAAGCGTTATTGCTAAATGGCTTTTCTGGTTTTCTTCTATTATTCGAAATTATTATTGTTAGATAGATTTTCTAGTGTTCTATTACTACCGCAAGAAGAATTTACTGGTCTCTTATAATTACCAGATGGATTTTCTGGTCTTCTTTTATCATTGTCAGAAGGATTTTATCATCTTCTATTACTACCAGAGGAATTTTCTGGTTTTCTATTACCACAAGAAGGATTTTTTGGTCTTTTATTGTTATTAGATGGATATTTTTGTCTTCTATTATTGCTTGATGAGACGACCCGACTTCCTATCTCCAGGAAGATGCATCGCTAATGAAGAAAGAAAGGGAAAGAAAAGAAAAGAAAGAGAAAGAAGAAACAGAACAACAACAAAAACTCACAGCGGAACGAATGAAATATAATATATCACTTAAAATATTACATAGTATCATATTACATCAGAGTACACAACTTATACAACACATATTAGACAGTTATAAACATCTGTCTAACTATACAACTCAAGTACACAAGATACAGATATCAAACAAACACAGCGGAACCATAATATATCTACACGTGGAAGCCCCATGCTCCATATCTCCTCCAAAGTTCGTCTAGCAAACCTGAATCCACTTGACTACTCATACATAATATGAGTACCCAAGAGTTTCATAAAACAGAAAATAAACACTCAAGTCAGACAGGGGTCTGGTATGAGTAAACGGGTTAAAATTGCTTAACTTTAGAAAAACCTTTGAAAAGAAAAGGTATTACGTAAGACTTCCCACACATAAACATGGAAAAGTTTTTACCTTATGCTAACCAAAACATTTGATAGGAAATCCAGTGATATTATAATAGCGTCTAGGGTTTTCAAATAAATATGAAATAGCCGAAATTGTTACATTATTAAATTCCAGCTACTAGCCACAAAAGTGGGTAATACAATCAAAACTGTAAGGTCTCGTAGGAAGAATGGGTTTCCATCAATGGCAGGGCTACTAGGGTACCGCCCGTCACAGTACGTGGCCTAGATCAACGTACCGAGGAGTACGCCCGCTCCACTGCAATACAAGGTCGGGACCGTTCCTTACTGAACAGTCCCGAACAAGACAACCCGGCAGTTGTCCGGAATCAACCTCCCACACAGCCGAATAAAAAGGGACTTCTAGACAGGGGTAAATCTCACTCTCCAGTAGGAGCTACCCACAAAGCCTTGCTGCACCTCCCCTGTTTTAGCCATTCCCGATTGATGAGGCTTGAGGCTGTGATTACCTTTAGAAAACACATCTCTCAGAATGCTCATCGTCCACCTGACGATGTTCTGAAAGCATTCAATCCATACAAGTTCGTTCCGGGTTCGAACGAAACCGAAGGCACTATCTCGTTGCACTCATTTTGGAATCACCCTCAGAGTCAACGACCATAGCCCTTGCACTCTAAATCACCATCTCGAACCTATATGTACTATTTTGTCAAACTCATCACGAAATCACCCACAGAGTTAAATTGACGTATAGTCCTTACACATCGAGTCTTCACTTGCTCCACTTGGATACACAACCTAACATTTAATTGGAATCGATGTGTTTTTCGGATTCCAAATATGGAAACCCGATCCCGCTCTCACCGAAACCAAATGCCATTTTAATGTCCAAGTTGTACTTAAGGGTTTAAACAGTTAAACTTATATTCAGGATGATATATAAACAGATAGATGAATCACATTATCACAATAGATAATTCATATAAATATTCATCTCACAAAGCAGCATATCACATAACAGAGATATTACATCCAAATCATCCAGTATCAACTAATCACCCAACATCAATCACTCAATATTGATCATCCAATATCAATCAATCAACCAATATTAATAATTCATCCAAAGCAGAATTGATTAACTCTTAATTAATTGGATTACTTAAATCCTTCTTTATTTATTTATCCCAAATAAATAAATTAATCATCTCTTAATGATCTTTAATTAATCTCCCTTGATTAATTATACTTTAATTACATTCAAGTAATTATCCTTAACCATATTCAGTAATTAACCTTTAATTACTGTCATTACTTACAATAATTAATGATCCTTTATTTTCTTCCATTAATTAATCAATTATAATTAATTACATTAAACCATAATTAATTACAATTAATTAATCACACTTAAATTAATCACATTTATTAATCAACCTTGATTAATTAGCTAATTATCCTTATTAATTAATCATTCTTAAATTAATTAAATAATTAATTTGTAATTAATCTTCTCATTAATCATAAACATTAATTAATAACTTATAATTACTTATCTAAATAAATTTACTTCTTAATTAATTATATTAACCCTTGATGAAGTAATCTAATTTAATTAATCTTTAATTACTTCATGAAGTAATTAATTATTCAACTAAATTACTAAATAATCCTTAATTAATTACTTTATAAATTAATTACATTTTTAATTAATTACACTTAGTAATTAATCTTAAATTAATCACATTTATTTATTAATTAATTACATTAATTAATTAACTAAATTAATTAAGTAATTAACCCTTAATTTCTTAACAAGTAATTATCTTCTAATTACTTCTATTATATGATTACTTTCTTAATTTAATCACTTAACAAATAATTAATTCCATTATTAAATAATTCTTAATCCATAATTAATTAATTAATCCATAATTAATTAACTTCAAACAATTATATTAGTTCCATTCCTTAAGTTGATTAATTAATTAACTTCAAAACAAATATATTAATTAATTTCTTAATTAATTAATTAATGATTAACCAGTAATCAATTCAACTTTACTTATTCCCATGAGTAATTTATACTAATTACTTCCATAAGTAATTACCATTCTTAATTACATTCAATAATTATCCAATAATTACTTCATTAAGTTATTATACTTAATTAATACATTATTAAGTGATTGTTTAAAATTAAACAACAATTAACTAATTATTTAAAATTAATTTAATAATTAATTAACTAACTTCTTATATTTAAACAAAATTCTTAATTAATTAAGAAAACATAAATCTTAATTAAACTTTCACTTATTAATGAATCACATTTTAATTGAGTACCTTTAAGTTCATATCAAAATAAATTAATCATAATTATCTACATAGATAAATTATTTGAAATTAATCCAAATTTTAATAACTTAAAAATAAATCATGTTTATTGGTTTACAAAATTTATATCAATAACTTAATTGGAAAAAATACATTTGGAAATAAATTTTAAAACTTAAATCATTTATGATTATCTAATTTAAACTTTCCTTTTGAATATAAATTTAAAACTAGAGTTTTTAAACATTACTTTAAAATTTATCTTAAAATTTTGATTTAATATTTGAATTCAAACATTACCCTTTTTAAATTAACATTCAAAATTGAATGAAGCTAATTACTTCAAAAAGGAATCATTTAAAACAAATTTAGAGCTTAAAATAAATTCAATCATTTTTTTAAAGTTTGATTTACATTTCAATTCAAAACAACAAGTTTTTAACTTGTTTTCTGTTATAAAATTCAAGCTTGGTTTCATTTATTCAAGCTACAAATAAAGATTGCAACTTGTCTTCAATTTTTCAACAACAAGTTGAATTAGCACCTTAATAATTACACAGGTATAAACCTGAAGCCCCAATCTAAAAATACTCGAGCAAAACACAACAACCATTCGGGTCAGCCTCGAAGCACACCCACCCCTCATCAACTTCGAGTCGTTCATGAGCATAACGCGAGATCCCACCCGAGTAAAACCTCGTCTTCCCAACATGATTTTTCCAGTGTACACGGACTTGCACGGTGCACGTGCCCAATAACTTCCGGCCACCCACGATCATCGCAACCACCAACGACGGTCACTCCTTCACACGCGAACACGATAATGCACCCAGAACCAACGATTGTCTTTCGAATCGAAATTCGAACTTTCGAACCCAAAAGTTTCGAACAACAGCAGCTGCCACAATCCAAAAATCCACCCACGGCCGATCACCACATCGTCGTTTCACCTTGCCGACCCCACCACCGAGACATCACGACGAAGCACTCTAACTTTCCTAGATGTGCACGACTTTTGTTTCATATCCAAGCCGTAAATCCCTCTACAGTCAACCGAAATTAAACAAGGTAAAAACCCTAAATTGATCAAATTCGAATGAATCGATCATAGGAAAAATTATTCAACATTTTTCCCTTCATCTACCCTTCAAATGCTAGCCTCGCTCCAAATTTCAACTTGAATCATCAATTAGTTCGACGGCAATTCATCAAAACAACCCAAAAGTTCAAACCCAAAATTCACGATAAATACCCAATTAAAAATTACAATTTGTATATCTAAATTCGTGATTTATCATCACGATTACATGCATGAAACTCATTTTCGAATTTAAGACAGTAAATTTTTTTACAAAAAAAACTTAATTTTACTGTAAAACTTTTATTTATACTTATTTGTTGTATTAAAAATTATGGAATTATTTTTATGATCTTCATTTTTCATTTTTAAACAAATTTCATTCATGCATTCAAGACTAATATGAATCTAATTGGGAAATTTGGATTCTTGAAACAAAAGTCACAGTTTTCTTCTTTATCAAACAGAGCACAAACATCACATATACAGTCCATGTTTGCATATAAATATAACTATAAATTCAATTATAAAAACTAAATGATTTCCATGCAATACTAATAACAATTCACATGCATTAGGATCAGAATTCAACTTTACTGTTTTTAAAATCAATTTACTCACCATAATTGCATAGCAGAGAACAATTCTTATTTCAGGCCTTTGAATCATAAATCTGGAAAGACTTTGACGTGCTTGTTGATGGAAAAGAATGCATGCTTCAAATTTTGTTGATTTAAAAGTGTTGAAACATGCAGTTGCAGGTTGAATTGATGTGAAGAACTTCATGAATTGCAGGTTGATTTAGAACTTTGAAATGCAGTTTGAAGTTGAAAAGAACTGATCTTTGCAGATTTTGATTTGCAGATTTCATTTTGCTTTTATGTTTGGAATTCAAGTTTTAGGTTTTATCTTTGCATGCAGATTTATTTTCAGATTTGCCATTGATTTGAAACATGAAATGAAGACAAAGAAAATAAAAGTGTTTGTGAAAACAAATTCTCCTCTTAAAACATTTATTAAAAATAAAAATAAAAATAGTGCCACATGCTATTAATTTGAACAAGTGTCTCAAATATGCTTTAAAAGTTTACAAGTGTTTGAAGATCTTTGAAAAATTGTTTTTAAAACCTTATAACAATAATAATTATAACTTATCTCTATGAACATGGATATTTGTATTTATGAAATGTTTTTATGTTAATAAACTTTGAATTTAGATAAATATACAAGTTTAAATCTTTTAATTTACTAAATTATTAAATACTTATTTAGTAAATATAAACTTACTTTTTAAAGAGAATATTCTTAAAACTAATTATAATATAAATGAATTTCATATATATGTATTTTTTTTTTAAAATCTAAAACTTTTATTTTTAGTGTTGAAGAAATAATTTTTAAGAGAAAGTTTATTGATAACTTTATACATATATTTGTAACCATTTCAAATTTTAAAAATTTTAAAACAAAACAAAACTTTGTTTAAATCATTTTAAACTATCATATTTAAAATAAATAACAATTATCTTATATTTTGAAAACAATTGATTTAATCTTTAAATTGACTTTTGAAAAATATAAATTAAAACAAAGCTCTAATTACAATTCATACATATATAGATTATCAATAGATTTAAATTAAAATTTCAAAACAATACCAAATTATAACATATACATACATATATATTTGAAATTTGAAAATTCATCTTTATTTAAAACAAAAGATATTTCTATCCATAATATATATCAAGTATATATATTACAAATGGAATAAAATTTCATTAGCTTTGAAAAAATAATTCTTATCAATTTTAATTGATAGAAAGATATTGATCAAAATTACCAGATTAAATATTTGTTATCCTTTAAAAGATTTAAATTTACCAATTTAAATTAAAATTACAAAGAAAAATTTATCAAACCAATTTAATTATTATACAAATTATTAAATTTATATTGCCCAAAATTCCGGTTACAATCCTACCCCCTTAAAAGAATTTCGTCCCCGAAATTTAAAAGCAAAGGTAATTTAATAACGTAGTAAAGATTTTAATTTCAAACAGCAGAGCATACTTATCAACCAGTTGCTAACAACCATAGCAATCAATCATACAAACAAACAAACCTAACTAACTATCCTGACACACGTAAGAATAAATCTTCTAACGCTATCTCGAGTTTCCTAAGTAAAAATCACCGGGAGACTCGCTCTACAGAAGCTAACAAACTACAACACCAAAATCCAGAGTTCCTCTCATCTCTAGATCCACCAATCTGAACAGAACATCAGACTATACTCAAGTCTAGCACAATTTCCAAATCCAAATGAACTGCAGATTCAACAACCAATGATGAATCATACACGTACTCCCTCAGAGATACGTGAAATACAATGAATTCCAGCTATCCAAACTGGCAATTCAATCTTATCTTATCAAAACAAAGATAAGAAATCTCAGATGCCTTAGAACTAGCCATCCCATCTTACTCAATTACAGCTCTCTTAACCAGAGAAATCTTAATAACAATGAAGTCTCCAACTTCGAATTCCAAATTTCTTATCTCAAATCTGCATAACTCAACAGATAATCCTAGGCTGCCAATTCTCTTCCTGATCAGCTCAACCTATGCTGATGCTTCCAGAAACAACTAGACCAAAGCAAACCAGTTTATGAATCCTATCCAACAGAAAAATCTTCCGAAATCCGTCGAAATCCAAAACACAAGCTCTATTCCCCAAGAATAACAAACGGAACTTGCTTCCTTCCTTGTACAGCTGCTACTTCGCTTCCGCTGCACAACTCTGATTCTGAAATAGATGAGAAGAATGTTGATGAACACGAATACAAACTTATCCAATATATCAGGGAAACTTTGTTCATCAAATCCATAATATCTGAGTGACTCATCTGGCTCGGTCACACAACCTTACTACATAATCCAATTCAAAAACTAGATCTGACCAAATCCAAATTCAAAATTTTTTGAGCTGCTACACCAACTCTCCTACAAGGCTAACCACCAAAATCGCTTCTGTAACCAATACAATATGGAACTCAACTCCAGATGCAGACAAATTTCTGATTACATCAGTAGGTCCTACTTCCATATGAGAATCCTTAGTCTTAAACAAAAGATTGCTCAAGAAAAAATTCCCAAACTAATCGCAAGTCACTTTTGCGATCCAACCTAGTTCGGATTCCAAAGAAACTATCCTCTCTTTACCAAATAGAACAACCTTACGCTTCTCCAAACAAGGTTAATTCTTTAAGAAAACATTCACCAACTGCCCGGACTGCTGATCGAAGAACCACAAAGATTCCCGAACTATCGAAGAAACGGGCCACACTGCTGCTTCCCAACTCTATCCCGATGATACTGCGAAGCTAAAAGACCTTCTCGTCAGCACACCGAACACTTCGAGTTGAAACTGCTACCACAGCTAACAAAAAACTTCTAATCCAAAAGCTTCTCGAAAACCAAAACCATCAACAAACTACACAACGGACCTTCGAGATGTCAGACATCCTCTCAAGGAATTCGGGCTCCAAACCAAGCATCAGCATCTCGCTCTTCTTAAGGAATGACAAATGAGACCATGCCGAAGCGAAGCAACTCATAGACCTTAGTCTCATATTCCAGAACAGCCAACCTTCATGCTAAAGATCCAGACAACTTGTGCACAGACGAATCTTCTCTGCGGCAGATAAAAACTGCTCCTCAACTACTACAAAAACTGCTTCAAAAGAAAACATCTTCTGAAATATCCATGGATACTGCATCTTATCACGCAGTTATCAAAATACCATCATTTACATCTGCACTTTCAACAGATCCAAACGCAAGAAAAATTCGCTCACCCGAGTGAAATCCAAACTTACATTTCAAAGATAAACTCCGAATCTTTGAAAAGATTTCCTTCGGATATCAGAGAAATCCTTACTCCAAACAACAAATCTCACTCGAGACGGTATTAGGTCTACAGTCTCGACAAATAATCATCCAACCTCAACATATGGACCTCTTCCATTAGTGGTAGTTGTGTTACACACACACACCACTACTCCATCTACCTCTAAAACCTATATTGGAAAACCCGAACAGATAACCCAACAGATCAGGTAGATATATAAATATATAGTTATATATAAAAATACAAGTACGCTCTCTCAAGGAAGACACCACTCCAGAGTCTAGGTATTCACTCAACCTAATGCTCTGATACCAGCTGAGACGAACCGACTTCCTATCTCCAGGAAGACGCATCGCTAATGAAGAAAGAAAGGGATAGAAGAAGAAAAGAAAGAGAAAGAAGAAACATAACAACAACAGAAACTCACAGCGGAACGAATGAAATATAATATATCACTTAAAATATTATATAGTATCATATTACATCAGAGTACACAACTTATACAACACATATTAGACAGTTATAAACATCTGCTAACTATACAACTCAAGTACACAAGATACATATATCAAACAAACAAAGCGGAACCATAATATATCTACATGTGGAAGCCTCCTGCTCCATATCTCCTCCAAAGTTCGTAAAACAAACCTGAATTTACTTGACTACTCATACATAATATGAGTACCCAAGAGTTTAATAAAACAAAAAATAAACACTCGGATCAAACAGGGGTCTGGTGTGAGTAAACGGGTTAAAATTGCTTAACTTTAGAAAAACCTTTGAAAAGAAAAGGTATCACGTAAGACTTCCCACACATAAACATGGAAAAGTTTTTACCTTACGCTAACCAAAACAATTGATAGGAAACCCAGTGATATTATAATAGTGTCTAGGATTTTCAAATAAATATGAAATAGCCGAAATTGTCACATTATTAAATTCCAGCTACTAGCCACAAAAGTGGGTAATACAATCAAAACCGTAGGGTCTCGTAGGAAGAATGGGTTTCCATCAATGGTAGGGCTACTGGGGTACCGCCCGTCACAGTACGTGGCCTAGATCAACGTACCGAGGAGTATGCCCCGCTCTCCTGCAACACAAGACCGAGACCGTTCCTCACTGAACAGTCCTGAACAAGACAACCCTGACAGTTGTCCGGAATCAACTGCCTGCATAACCGGAAAAAAAGGACTTCTAGACAGTGGTAAATATCACTGTCCAGTGGGAGCTACCCACGAAGCCTTGCTGCACCTCCCCTGTTTTAGCCTTTCTCGGTTGATGAGGCTTGAGGTTGCGATTACCTTTAGAGAACACATCTCTCAGAATGCTAATTGTCCACCTGATGATGTTCTAAAAGCATTCAATTCATACAAGTTCTTTCCGGGTTCGAACGAAACCGAAGGCACTATCTCGTTGCACTCATTTTGGAATCACCCTCAGAGTCAACGACCATAGCCCTTGCATTCTAAATCACCATCTCGAACCTATAAGTACTATTCTGTCAAACTCATCACGAAATCACCTACAGAGTTAAATTGGTGTATAGTCCTTACACCTCAAGTCTATACTTGCTCTACTTGGATTCACGACCTAACGTCTAATTGTAATCGATGTGGTTTTCGGATTCCAAATATGGAAACCCGATCCCGGTCTCACCGAAACCAAACGCCATTTTAATGTCCAAGTTGTACTTAAGGGTTTAAACAGTTAAACTTATATTTAGGATGATATATAAACAGATAGATGAATCACATTATCATAATACATAATCCATATAATTATTCATCTCACAAAGCAGCATATCACATAACAAAGATATTACATCCAAATCATCCAGTATCAACCAATCACCCAATATCAATCACTCAATATTGATCATCTAATATCAATCAATCAACCAATATTAATAAATCATCCAAAGTAGAATTGATTAGCTCTTAATCAATTGGATTTCTTAAATCCTTCTTTATTTATTTATTCCAAATAAATAAATTAATCATCTCTTAATGATCTTTAATTAATCTCCCTTGATTAATTATACTTTAATTACATTGAAGTAATTATCCTGAACCATATTCAGTAATTAACCTTTAATTACTATCATTAATTACAATAATTAATGATCCTTTATTTGCTTCCATTAATTAATCAATTATAATTAATTACATTAAACCTTAATTAATTACAATTAATTAATCACATTTAAATTAATCACATTTATTAATCAACCTTGATTAATTAGCTAATTATCCTTATTAATTAATCATTCTTAAATTAACTAAATAATTAATTTGTAATTAATCTTCTCATTAATCATAAACAATAATTAATAACTTATAATTACTTATCTAAATTAATTAACTTCTTAATTAGTTATATTAACCCTTGATTAATTAATCTAATTTAATTAATCTTTAATTACATCATTAAGTAATTAATTATTCAATTAAATTAATTAATAATCCTTAATTAATTACTTTATAAATTAATTACATTTTTAATCAATTACACTTAGTAATTAATCCTAAATTAATCACATTAATTTATTAATTAATTACATTAATTAATTAACTAAATTAATTAAGTAATTAACCCTTAATTTCTTAACAAGTAATTATCTTCTAATTACTTCTATTAGACGATTACTCACTACTACAAAACAGGCCATTTGCATCAGTTGTTTACTCCCCTTTTGCATCAGTTCAACAACCGATGCATATGCAACCGATGCAACAAGGTTAATACTTTTGCATCAGTTCTGAAACCGATGCAAAAAGTTACTTTTTGCATCAGTTGTTAGTAACAACTGATGCAAAATATCATGGTTGGTTGCTTGAACACAGCCCATTTTGCATCGGCTGTAATGAAAGCCGATGCAACAAAGTATCTTGTTGCATCGGTTTTTTATAACAGCCGATGCAAACTTATCCCTCTATTGCATCGGCTTATTATACCAACTGATGCAAATTAATTCCCATGTTGCATCGGTTGTAATGAAAACTGATGCAAACTAATCCTTCTATTGGATCAGCTATTTATATCTGATGCAAAAAAGCCATTCTCAGTGACCATTATTGCAGCACTCAAATAGACTATATATATTATTGATTATAACAAACAATTATTGCATGCAATATTACAATCATTCAAAATAAAATTTGATGGCAAATACATAATCAGATTTAATAATTCGACAAAAGAATGAAAAACATAAATAAATTCCACAGTACATAATCAGATTTAATAATTTGACAAAACAATGAAAAACATAAATAAATTCCACAGTACATAATCGGACAGGCAGTAGTAAAAAATAAATGCAGCGTGTTATATGTTGACACACAAAAATACATATATACAGAGAAGAGAATGTATCGTTGACAGCGGATAAATTAAGCAGAAGATGGTCTTTAAATGCACAAACCTTCATCCTATTTTGTACTTGAGCTACCTGAAGTTGAGCTGTGCAATCTGCATATGCATATGATCCTGCAAAATACAAACATTCAATGCAGCAAACTGTTTAACTGGTTCAGCGTTCAGTGTGATGACTGATGTATGATCATACTACTGACTAGCAAGTTTTTGATACATGGATAATAGATGATTATCACCAAATATTTTAGCACTCTTTTAATGTTACATATAGGAGTTAATTAACTTCTGCTATAGACTTTGACAAATATTTATAGTGTTCAACATCAACGACCAACCTCCTACCACTTCTGTGCATCAACATCAACCTACAATACCCCAAAGCCATTTGCACTACCAACATAAATCATAGCAACACTTTATACTTCACTTCCCTTCTTGCTGATGCACAACCTCGTTACCTCTATCAACTGCTCCTCCTGTCATTGCCAACTCACCATACTCTAACTGTTATACACTACTACAATTGCAAAAGCAACTCCATAACCCTGTACACACATCAGCCTGTGCAATAACTTTCAACCTCCCCCATATAAACAGTGTAACTGTCCACCACCTCTGCTTAACCACCATCTTACTGCCTACACATCTATTTCTATCATTAACTCCTGTCAACTGCACTGTCCTTTGCCATCTGCTACAACAAACTGCCTTTGCTTCAAACATATAAAACTTCATCACCAAACTGCCTCATACCCGAACCATCCCACATCATTTAATGATGCAAACATCATTACGCTACTACATACTTCTCTGCACCACCACATTTCAACCAGTGCAACTCACCATTACAAACCCATACTCCTCTGTATAACTCACAAACTTCACAAACAACCAAACTTAACCACCGCCAATCACCAAAGCCTTGCATAACTTCATCTCCCACATCTTAAACCACCACATCATAAATACCAGTAACCCTGTACACTACTTCAGACAACACTGCCATCTACATCTAAGTAACAATAGTGCCATATCACAGTGACATCAAATATATTCATCTGCACTTGCCTTCTACCATGCAACTGTGCACAGTGCATTTTCCATTACTCACTGCTAAACCACCAATTCATCATCCCCCCACTTCCATCCTCTTTACAGATTGCTCTAACACCATCAAACGAACTAACCACATCAACCTCCCCAAGTCACAACTGCTTCTCCATACTAACCATCCCCTCTGTGCATATACATCACTCTCTAAAACACTCCTCTCATTCAACCCAAACAAACACTGTGCCTTTCAGTTGAGTGCACCTTACCTGCATCAATATCCATCATCTTCCATCTCCCTCTACAAATCCAAGATTCCATTGCCTATAGACCAACAGCCTCTCTACCACCAGAACCCCATCCACTCCTCTACATCACCACCAATTCGAAACAGCCACTTCTACTGACCATCAACTCCAATAAGCAGAGTCACCACACACAGCAGTTATACTAAAGCACCCATCTCATATGCTTAAATAATTTCATTTTAATCAACAGTAAATGTGCATAGTTTTTAAGTTAAAATAAGCAGGCAAGCCGGGAAAAAATGTGTATATCAAGCGATTTTTAGTATAAAATTGAATTGTGTATAATTACAAAGGATAGGATTATTAGGAGTGGGTCTGAACTGATTATAGACACTAAGCAGTTAATAAAGTGATGGATATCGAGTACTTTTTCAATATGGTGGAAACTGGTTGAATGAAGATTTTAATTAGTTTAACGATTTAGGGATGGTTTTGATTAGAATTAATTTCAAAGAAGTTTAAAAGAATAAAAAAGAAGAAAAAAAAGAAAGGATAAAAACAAATTGATAGTAGTACGTTTGTTCAAATTTCATTTACCAAAGCATATGCTGTAAGTTGAGATATAAATATAATCAGTGACTTGACAGCCTACAACTGCTGCTCACCCTCCAATACCACCCAGCTTCTGCCTGAACAACACCCTGTTGCAACAGACAACCAACCTCCATCACCTGACAGTAACTCTAACACATCCACCCACACATCAAACTTTGCAATAACCCTTACATAACTAACCACCGCTCATCAAAACATCCCAGTCCAACATCCATCTCTTCTATAACCAAAACTACAACAGCCCACCACTGACCACATACAAAACACATACCATAAATTGCCTGCATACCATCCCCACCATCATCTTGTTGTTGCTCAACTTCCATCAACCATCAACCACTGCCCACTGACACTGCATACACCTCTTGTTCAAACATTGCATTGCATTCAACCATATCCAGTCATACAAACAAGCCTTGAACTCATTCAAACCACTGAACTCATTTAAACAAGCCACTTCCACTGTTCTACACTTCAAAGCACAGTAACAACTCCTTTGCACAATTCATTTCGACCGCAAACACCCTCTAACGACACAACCCACAGTCGAACTTCAATTTGAACCATTCCCAAATTCAACATCGAAAATCGCTTCAATTTTGAGTAATGG
The DNA here is from genome assembly GCA_030765085.1 of Allium cepa. NCBI lineage: Eukaryota > Viridiplantae > Streptophyta > Magnoliopsida > Asparagales > Amaryllidaceae > Allium > Allium cepa. Next base: position 268,092,942 of record CM060932.1, read on the forward strand.
ATATGTACGTTTAGCTTTTAACTATTTTTTTTAACAACATTGTGTCATTATTTTAAAAAATGTATTCAATTATAATTATTTTATTTTTAGCTCCTAATCATGTAATGCTGAAAGTATGAAAGAGACAAGAATAAACTCACCATATAGTAGCATATAAGAAGACTACATCCAGTTATGCATGATATAGCTAGCTAAATTATCTCGAACCTCATCTATCTCTTGCTGGCTATAAGAACTATCTTGTACAAAGTACTGCAATTACAAGATTGTTTCGAAACATTAATCGAATAAGTACTTAACAAAAATTATGAAGGAAAAAAATTAAAGTGGTACCTCAAGCATTTTGGTGCTTTGATCGTGGTTTTTTACTATATCATACATATACCTCAACACATAATATACACAATCCGTCGTTCTAGATTGTTGAGGACACTACAACAATATTACACAATAATTTAATAGATAGGTTAATTTGAATTTATATCCAATATAGAAGATTATTTTTATTTTGTACAAAATAAGTCACCTTAATATTCTTCCATTTCAAGTAAATTCCTCGAGATTTTCCACCATACGCCTTATAAGTATTAAACGCCCTACACATAAAATAAAAATTTAAATACAACGTACATATTCACTTGCATCAAGAAAAAAAGATATCAGAAGGCAAATAGATAAAACGTACATATTCACTTGTGGTCTAATTTCCAGTTTAGATTTGCGTTCGACTCGGGGATCCAAAACATAAACCTCATTCTTTTCTATACGAAAAACAAGCAGTAGACAATGTTTCCTACATTATAATATTTATATGAAGTTAATATCAACATTAGATTTGCAAACTAGTTTATAAAAGTTTATTGCTCATACCCTTCGTAGTGTGGGGCTAAGAGTAAGCTCTTCGATTGTGACGCACGCCATGTGTTCGAAATATATATATTTGTCGCGTCTGGATATTTCCGCCCTTAAGACAACTTATATGGACACATAAACCCGATGGTCTCCACTCCGAGGTCATTGCACATATGATTTAACCACCTAAAAATAAGTACAACATACAAATATTGTTATTCTACCATTTCATGTATAATACATAATATAAAATAGAACATATACAATGAATTTATAAGCTATTTGTTGTAAATGTAACCTAAGTATTTCACATAGTAGCTATATTGGTACACAGATAGAAATATTCATCATATATATATATATAATACTCACATGATGCAAATTTGCAACCATTCTCCATTCAACCATCCCATACTAAGGAATTGGATAATGTCATCCATAGTGACATGGATTTCAAAGTCCTCATCGTATGTAAATAAATCTTTGTTCACATGAATTGCATTGATGAAATTATTATCATGGGATGGCACTTGAACTATCAGGTCATGGAAATATTTGCACTCATCCGTTAAAGTATTAATGATGTCTTCACCCACGATCGTCCTACGCTTTGCATGCTCATTTGTCATCTTTTGGTTATTATTCATGTCCGTAGCAACACACTCTTCCACTTTGTCTTTGCTCCTAATATGTGTAGCCTGCACACAAAAAATTCATAAGAAGCATGGAGTCTGCATATTTTATCCAAGCAAAGCTCAAAAAAAATACAAAAAGTGTTTTCTTTACCTTATCATCATCGCCTAAAAGCACAAGATTTTTAGGCCATTGTACAAAACTACCAAGTGCTTCTCCTATCGTGATGTGATATTTACTTGGAACCGGAAGAGGGGTTCCTACATGAATAGGCTCTACTGCGTCAATTCCAACCTTTACATGATTGGCCAAGATTTGTTGATTATGACATTGATCTCCAGGCCCAGAAGCAGGATGCACCATGCCGTTACCCACTACGACAATTTTGGAGTCCAAATTAATAGCTAAACGACATTTAGTTGGCCTCTAGAATGACAAGTACAACATTAAAATTATTGACTTACACGTTTTAGAATCGTATAATTTTACAAAAATAGACTTTTGAATTAGTTACCTGCAAGTTTTCATAAGGATCTATCTCATGATTTGTGCTGGTATTTTGTAATTTGTCCAATTGTACTGATTGACAGCTGTTACGATGACCAAATGATGGTACATTTTCGACCACAATATCATTGGGCATTTGCATACCCATCCTATTGAAAAAGTTTGCAATCTTTTGCTCAACCACCGTATCTACCATAGACTCGAACCTTTGGCTCACTTTAGTTTCTATTTCCTGAGTGATACGATGTAGTTCATCTGCTGATATTACACCACTTGGACCTTTATATTTAACTGCCTTTCCAAATACATCTTTGATACCGACCGTCCCACCAATTCCTCTAACTCGACCTGGATGTTCTTTTTTTTCAAGAGCACGATTTAAGACATCATCATATCTATTTGGAACCCATGTTCCTTCGATGGCTTTTTCTCTCCAAGCATTCTGTCAACAACAAAAAAAATAGTTTTCTCAATAGTTTACTGCTTTGTTTTGTAAGAGATTAACCAAATGGGATAAAATGCATCGAAATTAGTCATACCGCTTTATCTGCAACTATCTAAGTTTTCTCATTAGGGATTACATAACTTCCATTAGCTTCTTTTTTTGATCTTGCCAAAACCCAGTCAATACTTCGATCCAAAAAAGAACCACTTGGTAATGTAGTCGATGAACTATGACCTTCGATTATCCATTTAGCTTTCTTCCCTGCATATCCAGCTTGCCCCAAATAGTGAGGATGCTCATTGTATGCTTGACTCTTCCTACCCTTCTCGCTTAATCGCTGTCAAAAATAATGAATATTAATGTATGCTCCACTGCTAACATATACTCCACTGCACAAAATTCTTGCATTATCACATGTCTACAACCACTAGCGTAAAAGAAATCTGGATATGGAAATCACACACAGCAAAACTGAAATGCCTCAACAGTTAATGAGAATGAATAATCGCTAAATATCATGCATTCTCATATATCATAAATATCAAGATTCTTGTGGCTATTATACTTGAGCCATACTGTGTATCATACCGATATCAGGATATGAAATCTTATTCATATATTAATGTCTTAGTATTTAATATTGATTTTGTTTCTATGTCGCTGAAAGTGATCATTTCACGCAACTTTCATATTAACAAATAATGTAGTTAGACTTTAGCTTCTGAGAAAATCAGCAAGCACATCCTTAGAAGTCACACACACAAAGGGGAAAAAAACATTAAGAATTGGAAAACATATGTAGAAACAATCGTCTATAATCAACAAGGATAAATGGAGTCAACTAATGGTAAACATGCTTTAAGAATAAAATCATATACTTCAAAAGAAATTATATGTGTTGATATGTTGGATCATATACTTCAAATAAAATCATATACTTCAAAATAAAATCATATACTTCATATACTTCAAATAAAATAAAATAAAGTGACTGGGGATCATATACTTCAAATAAATTATATGTGTTGACATTTTGGATCATATACTTCAAATAAAATCATATACTTCAAAAGAAACATGCATAGTGACTGGGGAGATGACTGGTGGGCAGCAGTCAATGGTAGAAATGGGGGTATTTGCAGAGATGAACAAGGTGATGATTGGCAGATGTGTTGATTTGCAGAAATGGGGGTATTTCCTGTAAACTAGAATTTTCGTAAGATAATACGTTTTTAAAACATCAAGGCATTCTATAAAAGTACTAAATCAAACATCAAGACATAGTTATATAATAAAAAAATAAAAATAAAACCATAAGAAAATAATCAGAGACAGAAAATAAGAATGTATAAGACAGAGAAACAAAGTAAAATGAAACGATGATACTGACTTTCATACAATTTTGGCCCAAAACAATATTTTAGTTTAACAAAAGGAAAGGAGAAATTTCATTCTAGAATCAATATTAGATCAATATTCGCCACAACAATTTCAAAGTGGTGTTAAATATACAATCTAGAATCTAAGGCCAACCCTTTTTTTAAGACATTATTTCATTTCATGGAAGATTACAATTATTACAATGCTATTCTGCTATATTGGATTTTCAACTGTCAGCATTAGCATTTCTAATCAGTTAGATTACTGGTACTCAGTAGTTTGGCGAGGAACTGCTATAAAGGATTTCATGTTTTCTTGTGCATGAAAGGTACATTAAGAACAAGTTATATATAAACCCAGAGTGACTGGATTTAGCTATTATTATGTATTCTTCAATCTATTTGTCACTAGCTCTATATTCTGTTCCAGTAGCATTACACAAATGATTAAGGAGGTATGCGGCACATGGAAAATTGGAATAGGTAACCTACAAAATAGTATCCTTTTAGTGCAGATCATGATAAAGAGATGAACATGCAAAACATAAAGTGTTAAAAATGTTGAACCTAACGAAACCCACCTTCTCATCATCTATTTTCACTATCAGCTACATTTCTAACTCAAAATTTTTATACAAACTTTGTGGAATGTTAACAATCAAAAAGTCTCCATTATTTAAATATTAAATCAAGACAGTCAATAATGTACGCAAGAAGTAATTACAATTATTACTTTCTTCGACATCGTCAAGGAAACAAAAATACGTTTTAAAAGGATAAAGTATGAAATGAACAAAAAAATTACCTTAAATTCCTCAGTTTCACAATTCTTCTTGAACGTTTCCCACTGTGCTTGTGTAATGCCATCATAAAGCTCGTACGGCTCTTTATGGTCCACTGGAAGTTTTCTTGTCTTCGTAATCCAACCACCCACCAATTTTGTTTTGAAATCTTTCCATCGTCCACAGACATATTTTAACACGTTATCTTTCATGTTGTCGTCAATGTGGTACTCGATCTGAGATTAAAAAAAAATCATAGTTACATACGCCTTATAAGACTTCAAATGTCCAATTTGGTCTCAAAGCCGAATAAGTAATAAGTGAATAAATGAATTTATAATACCTTAACATCTTCCCATATAGTATCTTTAAGCCCTTTACAAACGTCATCCCAATTTTTAATATTGATATCAATTTTAGATCTAGCAGTATCGCCCACATACGCCTTATAAGACTTCGCCCACTTTCCAATAGGGTTGCCGTTATCACTCCACTCAATGAATTTTGGTTCTTGTGTTTTATATTTCTTCCCGGTTGTTGGGCCTCTTCACCTCTTCTTAGACAACGACTGTGAAGTAGAAGGATCATGTTCTTCATTTTGTCCAAATTGTTCTATCTCCATTATCACTATTCTGAAAAAGAAGGCCTGGCGTCAGAATTATGAACAGAACTACTGCGAGTTTTCACACATTAATAATTATACTGTAAGTGGTTCAGTTTACAAGAAATAACAAGGTTTAATCATGGTTGATTATTAAAAATTGTTCCAAATGACTCTTTCTCAATGAATATGCCTTTCATTTGAACCATTGACTTATCAAAATACATGACATAATAATTGAAAAATGGGTTTAATATATAACACCAAAATTGATTTTATTATTAATACGCAGGATAAAAAGGACAAAAAGGAGGGTTCAAACTACGACAACCCTGAAACTGAAGGAGCCTCTGAGTGGTGGCAAGGTAATACTACATATAAGCTGCAATATACCTTGCAGGCATCATGCTAATTTTGTTTATTGATACAACTTATTTTCTTTTACAGGGTCATATTACTACTGAAGATAACGATCTATGCTTTATGTTCAGATTAAAAACAGGTAACATACCTTCCAAAACTGAGACGAGTAAAACAATTAAACAAATCAACTGTGTTGGCATATACTTAAAGGCTTCCTATGCAACTTTATTTAGAGTCTTATAAATGAATCGCTCTGTAACTTAAAGTTTGCAATGCTTTATATATTTCAGGTTTGAGTCGTTCTTTACTTTGTACTCTGCTATATCAAGTTGCTAAAGATGGATGGTCTGTATGCAGTAGAACTATGTCCACTGTTCTAGAAGCATCAGTTTATTGATAGGATTTGATTTGTATCTCTCTATTAATAATTATAATGGCCAGAATGCTCGAATTTCTTATGTTTGAGTTAATAATTCTCAGAATTTAGTTTGTGGTTTTATATTGGTAAATATGAATGCTTGGTTTTCATATCATGAAAGAGTTATATCTTGAACAACATGGATACATAGGTGATAAATCAGAAATTATATTGTTTTTTGTTATTTCTGAAGTTGTTGTTCATTTCAAAAGTACCACACTATTGATCGATCAGTTTATTGCCTTTTTGGTACATTTCTACATCAATCATCAATTGGCATACGAAATTGAATATCGAGATTCATAAACAGGAGGAGATAATAAATATATAGAACCAATAGATAAAACAATAATAGTTAAGAATTAATAACTTTTTGTAATGACCACTCAACTGAAACAAATTACTCCTGTTGGAGTCTTGTGGAATATGGATCAAAACCCAAAACATTTAAACATTGACAATGATTAATAGCTTATAAATAAAAATTTGCAATTTACAAATTATGACTTTCTCCTGTTTAAAATCAGTAAATCAAAGAATGCGGGACATTAGATTTTAAATTTTAACAGGTTAAAAATGACTGTGGTGCATGCCGACGCAGTTAAAATATCCAAGCAGGGTTAAATGAATTATCGGTCTACATATAGCAGCATGGCCTCCTAGTTTTTTCTTTGGAACCAAAGCATGATGTTGGTACATGGAATACAGCCCTGTGAATATCAAGTATTTAAATCGGGTAGGTGAAGACCAAGAGTAAGATTTTCTTTTTATACTCAAATCGGCTGATGGAACAAACTTGCATTTTGCAAGTAATTTGAAACTAAACTGCATTTCTCAACCTGGGATATAACAGTGATTATTTGATGTTGCCTTTGATGCTAAGCAGCAAGTAATTTCAATTAGTAATCTTTTTTTGTTATAAAAGTTAGCTCACCTAAACTATTATAGCCTCTTCCAGTGCTAAATAAAAGTTGGGAGGACCTTTCAATTGATTTTATTGTTCAACCATCAACGTGTCATTCCCTATTCAGTCATATTGGGCGGATGTACTGTCTAACAACAAAATACTGAAAGATGTGATCAAAATCTCTAACAACAAAGCTCACTTCATGCCTCTTCCCATTCAGCCTGCACAAAAAATGTTTAGTTTAAGTTAGGCATTAAAAAGTGCATGTACTTGTATGCATTCAACAAAAAAATTTCACTTAGTTTTATTTTATCAAGTATCTACCTGATTTCGAAAACTGACGAAAGACAAATTAAGTGATTATAATATAGTAAGTAGATTTAATTTATTTGATGGAACAATTCAAGAAGCAATTGTGTCCATTATTCATATCCGAAGTCTGCAACAAAAACAGCGATCAAGTATCCCTGTAAAATATCTTATTAGTAATTATTCTAAAAAAACTAAAGAATTACAGAAAATGAAAGATTTCAACTGGCAAATAAAGCATGATGAGCATAAAAAAAAATTACCCAGCTATCCAAACCCCCTCATCGTGATCAGAACATGCATAAATTGCATTTAAATCAACTTCTTCTGGTAGACTTAAGCCGATGGAGAAAGGTGGATTCTCATCAAATTGATTATACTCTTCTTCATCCACCACATCACCAATCCCAACAATGCGTCTTTTGCCGGGAAGAACAATAGACCACTTATTATCGGCAGGATCAGTCACGTAAAAAACTTGTTTTGCTTGAGATGCCAAGATGAGTGGATCATTATCATGACTCACTTGACCAAAGTCAACCAATGTGAATCCATGTTCATCCACTCGTACAGCACGACGATTATCAGCCCATCTACATCGAAATAGCGGGATTGTGAAGTCTTTATACTCAAGTTCCCAAATATCCTCGATTATCCCATAATATAGCATTGTCGCATTTATTGGTCTATTATCTTTAGCACTAGCAAATTCTCTTGAAGATGCAACGATGCTAACTCCACTATTTTGCATTTTTCTCTTCTCATCCTGACGCTTCGTATAAAAGACATAACCACTCATATCATATCCTTCCCATGAATTGACATGCAGTCGAGGCCCATATGCTAACCATTTTATTGTATCTGAAATACCATGATTGGTTTGAGACAATTGAAACATTACCGTATGTTTAAACCATATGACAAAAGAGCGGTTATGTTCATTCGTCAACCACCTTTCGTTCTTTGAAGGATTCTGAGACTTTAGAATTGCCATGTGCTCCTCCAAGTAAGGATGTACCTCACTAAGGTGCTGCAAAACAAGTAACTGAGCTTTGTGCAACATCTCATCACCAATTGAAATCAATTTTGATCCAATTATGCCCTGGCCATCAAGTCGTCCTTCATGTCGAGACTTACGAAGTCCAATAGGTTCAACACCAGTTAAGTATGGAGTGACAAATTCTATAACCTCCTCAGCTATAGTAGCTTCTACGATACTGGCTTCAGGTCTATATCTGTTTTTTATTTTTCTTTTTAAAGTTCCCATATGCATTTCAAACGGATACATATATCTCATAAATACAGGACCAAAAATTTTGATTTCTCTTACAAGATGAACAACCAAATGCAACATAACATCGAAAAATGAAGGTGGAAAATACATCTCAAATTGGCATAAGGTAACAATAACATCGGCTTGTTGAGCATCCAACGTATCAGGATCAATTACCTTGCTACAAATTATATTAAAAAAGAGACAAAGCTTTGTAATAACATGCCTAACATGTTTAGGCAATATACCTCTAATTGCAACAGGTAATAAATGTTGCATTAACACATGGCAATCATGAGACTTCATACCGGTCAATTTCAAATATTTCACTGATACACGACGGCTAATGTTTAAAGAATAACCTGTTGGAACCTTCACGCCACGAAGACACTCACATAAACTAGTTTTCTCTTTTTTGGACAATGTATAACATGCGGGGGGCAAATAGGTACGTTTACCTTTCTGCACCGGTTCTAACTCCTTCCGGATACCCATTTTCAACATATCTTGCCTAGCTTTCTCACCATCTTTTGTCTTACCAGGTATATTCAAGAGTGTCCCAACGATACTGTCACAAACATTTTTTTCTATATGCATTACATCTAGACAATGTCTAACCTGTAAATGTCTCCAATACGGAAGTTCCCAAAATATAGATTTCTTCTTCCACGAGCCTTTTAAAAGAGGAAATACTTTGCCAAATGCATTTTCAATATCCTTGACCCGTTCGTAAACATCATTTCCTGTTAATGGCAAACAAGCAACTCCATTCTCTATCTCCCCATTGAAAGGCTTCTTCTTTTTACGATAAGGATGATTAGGAGGGAGAAATCTACGGTGATGCATATACACATTTTTTTTGCAATAATGTAAACGCTCAACAACCATATCATCTTCACAAATTGGGCATGCTTTGGCACCTTTTGTACTATAGTCAGACAAGTTACCATACGCAGGAAAATCTTTTATGGTACAAAAAATCATAGCGCGCAATGTAAAATTACTTTGACTATATGCGTCAAACACATGCACACCTTTATCCCATAGAAGTTTTAGATCATCAATAAGAGGAGTTAGGTAAACATCGATGTCATTTCCTGGTTGTCGTGGTCCAGAGATTAAAAGAGACAACATGATATATTTGCGCTTCATACTCAAATGAGGTGGAAGATTGTAAATCACCAAAAGAACATGCCAAGTACTATGTTGACTACTAAAGTTGCTAAATGGGTTTATGCCATCTGTACAAAGACGAAGTCTGAGATTTCTAATTTCTTCACCAAAATCAGGATACATTGTATCAATGTTTCTCCACTGTGGAGAATCAGCTGGATGCCTCAATAATCCATCATTTTTCCTCACATATGCATGCCACCTTAAGTTTTTTGTATTTTCTTTATTTGCAAATAAACGTTTAAACCTTGGTATAATTGGCAAATACCACAAGACTTTTGCTTGAGGCCATTTCTTATTTGGGTCATTATGAACGTTCCCTCGCGACTTGTAACGGGATAATCCACACTTGGGACACTCGTGCAAGTTCTCATATTCATTTCGATACAATATACAATCATTTGGACATGCATGTATCTTTTTATATCCTATACCAATTGGGCACATAATTTTCTTTGCCTCATAGTTAGAAGTTGGAAGCTCATTACCTTCCGGAAGCATGTCATTCAAAAGTTCCAACAAAGATGTAAAACTTTTATCACTCCACCCATGCTTTGCTTTTAAATTGAAAAGTTTGAGCACAGCAGACAATGTTGTGAACTTAGCACAATTAGGAAACAAAGGCTTCTCGGCATCAATTAATATTCTTTCATACAACTTTGGCTCTTCCATCAAATGTTCTTCAGCATCACGAAACATCTCATGAACACAATCATTCTCATCATTCGCGTCATTATTCATGTTATCTTCTCGGTCATTCTCATCATTCTCATGATTATTAGAACTAGCTCCACTAAGTATACTTTCACCATGCCATATCCACCGCGTATAATTTTGCTTAAACCCATAATGGATTATGTGATCTCTAATCTGATCTATGTTACGAAGTCTTCTCTTATTTTTGCAGTGTCTACAAGGACAAAAAATAGTTTCTTCCCCTCTTCTTAATTGATCATTCAGTGCACAATTGATGAACTCTTCACTTTTGTTTAGGAATTCGTCAGCGTTGCGTTTTACGTTGTACATCCAACTACGATCCATATGCAAATGCTAGAGACACTACACAAGCAAAAAAAACATTGGATTACGAAGAGCATTCATTATTAAATCAATATTTTTAGCTAATTCAAATGGAGTGGATACTCAGGTCAGTCGTCCAAACAAGTTTTTGGCGCCGTTGCCGGGGAGTTGATTTGATTTCAATTTCTATTTTTGAACTATTTTTGTCTGATTTTGTGTGTTTGTTCGTATTAAAAAAAATGTGTTGTGTGTTTGTTGTGTGAATTTTGCTTGCATTTTGATTTTGTTTATTATTGTTTTCTTGTTTGAATTTCATTTGCATATTAAAAAAATTTCAAAATTTCAAAAACAAAATATTATATTCATTTGCAATTACAATTTCATTTTTACATTTTCACTTCCTCTCTGCCTCACTCTCCCTCTGTTTTTACATTCCACCACACTTCCCTGTCACAAAAAAACTTCCCCCTAACATCCCTGCACACAAAATACCATTGCAAACTCACAGCAGTGCACATCATCCCTCAACAATACTTGCCACTTCCTTCAACATATCATCTCAGCCCATTATCCCAAAACAACCAACCACCTTCCCACCATTACACTCCACTGCCACAAATTCCACTACAACTTCAAAATCATCACCATTTACAACAAACCATAACTTCAACGAACCATCAAAACTTCCACAAATACCACATCACATATACAAAAGTTCCACAAGCTCCTCACTATTCCTTGCCAGTGGCCATTGCTGTTCACCATACTACCATACCAAACACCAAGCTTTGAGACTACTGCATACTTCATTTCAAACAACTCACAACCTTGCTGGCACATCATTGTTGTATCACAGTGTCGAACATCCTTCTCTGCTGTTACTTCCATTGAAATTACAAACCTAGTGTACACATCACCATCCCTGTCAGCCTCCAAACATTCACTCCACCTTATTTCACCACATAATATCACAGCCATTTGCATTCAAAACTTGCTTTCAAAACTTGATTTCCAGCCATCCAAACTGTGCAATACATTTACATCTGACCATCTGCCACTGCACTGCAAGCCACTTCATCCATACAACCCAACGTTTCCACCAAACAACCATCTAACTCCCCTCTGATCAATTTCCTTCCCTACTGCTGCCACCCACTACCCCCCTCCCGGGGTTGAACACCCAGTTCTGCCTCTGTTTAAAAACCACTCCACTGATCATTTCAGTTGCACACCAACATCCACAGACCACTGTCATCATCTTACCACACTTCCACATACCACTGTCAGTGTGCAGCTGTCCAACCATCACCAATGACCAACCATCCACCCAACAACTTGCATCATACTCCTCTCCACATACTCCTCTGTCAAACCACCTACTGTCAAGCATCCCTGACAATCATCTCTGTGCACCAGTCACCAAGCAAACCACCATACATCACCTTCACAAACTTCTCATACATCACCTTCTCAAACATTCATCAACTACCTTGCCGCACCAAACTTCATATCACCACTGACATATACTTTAACATCCGCAGAACCAAACCAACTGTTCAACTGACTAAACCTCTTTGACCATCAACAGTGTACGCCCTTCACTGCTGTGTACAAACTGCTGCATACCACATTCCTCTTTCTCGTTTAAAAAAAAAATTCATTTTCATTTTACAATTTCTACTTTGCTTTTACAAAGTTTCACTTGCATTTACAAAACTGCCAACTTTTTCTTCAATTTTGTGCACTACTGCGCACTACTATGCACTCTAACCCTCTGCCACAAATACGTCTCCTTACAAAATTCAAATGATCCTCTCTGCCCAGACTTCAATACTTCCCCTCTGACACCACATACCACCCATCGCACTGCATACCACATACTGCTGATATACCTCCTCTAAAACCCCTTTACTGCCATATCTGTGCACAACTGTGCATTACTGTGCAAACAAACATAGCAATTCAATCACCATACAACTTGCCTGCTGATCAACTAGCTTCACCTCAAATCCATCTTCACTTTTTGCAACATATATACAACACCCTTCAACTAACTTCGCCACTTCGCCATCTGCTGACCACCCTGTTCAAACCTTGTCAGTCCATTCATTTCACATCATATTGCTGCTAACTACTCGTCATATCATATTGCACATATCATCAACAGCCTCTATCACTTTGCAACAGCATACATACACACTTCATATCATATTGCATATATTATTTTGGAGCCAGCTTTTTTCATCTAAATTTGAGCTTGATAGCTTGGCGCTTTTAAAAGCTTCGCGTCAGTTATTTTAAATGATTTCTCTAAGCAGTTAATGCTAAATTACATTAGACTTTCCATTGTAGTTATATACATTATATCAAGATAAATACGTGTAACCAGTGTTATACCTTTACTTGACATTTTTATAGCATCTTGTTCAGCATTTGTAGAGTAGTGAAATATTTTTCCTTATTTTATTCTGTGAGCAAATTGCTTTGTTTTTTTTAGGTTGCAAATGCTATAGCTGCAAAGACCAAACTTCTTTTGAGAGAATTAAAGACTATAAAAGCAGATCTTGCATTCGCCAAAGAATAATGTGCTCAACTTGAAGAGGAGATTAAAATGCTAAGGGAGATCCATGATAAAAAGGGACCTAAAGATGATGATTTAGTACGTCTCCATTTTCAAATTTTTTTTGCTATTTTGTATCTCTTATACTGATATCAATGGATCTATTTAATATGGAAAGCACCAACTGCTCACTGTATGCACATATATAAATCACATTTTTAAAAAAAAAAAACAAACCCATCGTGTAGAATTATTATAGCCCCTTACACGAATCAACATGTGATCCAAAGTGATATACAACTCTATTAGGTTACATAATGGTTTGTAGCTTATGTGGCATCCTATTTGTACTTTTGTAATTCAATTTTTCTCCTGGAATTTTCTCCAAGCATGCTTTTGATTTTAGGAAAACAAAACTGACAAAAAAGGTTGTTGGGAAATTCTAAATTCTAAATTGATTAACCCATAGGTCGAGTGAAAATTCCATTTCTAAAACTAATAATTCTTACAATGATCCATGAATCTCAAAAACCATATACGGATTGGAAAAGCATCCCAAACTCATTTAAATACTGCCAAAAAAATTATGACGAATCAATTTCAAGTCAACTATTATGAATCGGTCATTGTTTTCATAAAGAAGAATCGTAAAATCAAGGGCTTCATGTTTCCACTGTGGCTCAATAACTCAAGCTATCCTTCAAAAACATATGAATTTTTCTCAAAAAAGTCGATGTCAGCAAGAAAAGTAAATTTAAACCTAAAAATCAATCAGCAAACTCGAAAGTTGAAATCAATCAACAAAATCGAACAATCGAAATCAAACGATCCGATGATTATTTTGAAGCCGCGAATTATTTTGGGTTTTTTTTTTTCTTTTTAGAAGCCGCGAATTATTTTGGGGGAATAGAATGGGAAGGCGACAAACGCGGGAATAACCTAAATTTTCAAATTGCATCGCGTACGAAACGAAACCGATGCGAAAAGTATTACGTTGGACGTAGTTGCATCGGTTTACTTTAAAACCGATGCAACTAAAACAATTTGCACCGACGTATTTGTATCAGTTGTTGGTGACAACTGATGCAAATTTGACTTTTTTATTACCTACTGCTTTCCACGTACCAATTGCATCAGTTATTAAGACAGAACTGATGCAAATAGTTCTATTTGCATCAGTTTTTACTTAAACCGATTCAAATGAGGCGATGCAAATGGCCTGTTTTGTAGTAGTGACTTTTTTAATTTAATCACTTAACAAATAATTAATTCCATTATTAAATAATTCTTAATCATTAATTAATTAATTAATTAATCTATAATTAATTAACTTCAAACAATTATATTAGTTCCATTCCTTAATTTGATTAATTAATTAACTTCAAAACAAATATATTAATTAATTTCTTAATTAATAACATCATAATGATTAACCAGTAATCAGTTCAACTTTAATTATTCCCATGAGTAATTTCTACTACTTACTTCCATAAGTAATTACCATTCTTAATTACATTCAATAATTATCCAATAATTACTTCATTAAGTTATTATACTTAATTAATTCATAATTAAGTGATTATTTAAAATTAAATAACAATTAACTAATTATTTAAAATTAATTAAATAATTAATTAACTAACTTCTTATATTTGAACAAAATTCTTAATTAATTAAGAAAACATAAATCTTAATTAAACTTTCACTTATTAATGAATCACATTTTAATTAAGTACCTTTAAGTTCATATCAAAATAAATTAATCATAATTATCTACATAGATAAATTATTTGAAATTAATCCAAATTTTAATAACTTAAAAATAAACCATTTTTATTGGTTTACAAAATTTATATCAATAACTAATTGGAAAAAATAACATTTGGAAATAAATTTTAAAACTTAAATCATTTTTGATTATCTAATTTAAACTTTCCTTTTCAATATAAATTTAAAACTAGAGTTTTTAAACATTACTTTAAAATTTATCTTAAAACTTTGATTCAATATTTGAATTCAAACATTACCCTTTTTAAATTAACATTCAAAATTGAATGAAGTTAATTACTTCAAAATGGAATCATTTAAAACAAATTTAGAACTTAAAATAAATTCAATCATTTTTTTTAAAGTTTGATTTACATTTCAATTCAAAACAACTAGTTTTTAACTTGTTTTCTTTTATAAAATTCAATCTTGGTTTCATTTATTCAAGCTACAAATAATGATTGCAACTTGTCTTCAATTTTTCAACAAGTTGAATTAGCACCTTAATAATTACACAGGTATAAACCCGAAGCCCCAATCTAAAAATACTCGAGCAAAACACAACAACCATTCGAGTCAGCCCCGAAGCACCACCACCCCTCATCAACTTCGAGTCGTTCAAGAGCATAACGCAAGATCCCACCCGAGTAGAACCTCGTCCTCCCCAACATGATTTTTCCAGTGTACACGCACTTGCATGGTGCACGTACCCAATAACTTTCAGCCACCCACGATCATCGCGACCACCAACGACGGTCACTCCTTCACACGCGAACACGATAATATACCTAGAACCAATGATTGTCTTTCGAATCGAAATTCGAACTTTCGAACCCAAAAGTTTCGAACAACAGCAGCTGCCACAATCCAAAAATCCACCCACGGCTGATCACCATGTCGCTGTTTCACCTTGCCGACCCCACCAACGAGACACCACGACCAAGCACTCCAACTTTCCTAAATGCGCACGACTTCGGTTCCATATCCAAGCCATAAATCCCTTAGTCAACCGAAATTAAACAAGGTAAAAACCCTAAATTGATCGAATTCGAATGAATCGATTATTGGAAAAATTATTCAACATTTTTCCCTTCATCTACCCTTCAAATGCTAGCCTCGCTCCAAATTTCAACTCGAATCATCAAGTAGTTCGACAGCAATTCATCAAAACAACCCAAAAGTTCAAACCCAAAATTGAGGATAAATACCCAATTAAAAATTACAATTTGTATATCTGAATTCGTGATTTATCATCACGATTACATGCATAAAAATCATTTTCGAATTTAAGACGGTAAATTTTTTTACAAAAAAAAAACTTAGTTTTACTGTAAAACTTTTATTTATACTTATTTATTGTATTGAAAATTATGGAACTATTTTTATGATCTTCATTTTTCATTTACAAACAAATTTCATTCATGCATTCAAGACCAATATGAATCTAATTGGGAAATTTGGATTCTTGAAACAAAAGTCACAATTTTTCTTCTTTATCAAACAGAGCACAAACATCACATATACAGTCCATGTTTGCATATAAATATAACTATAAATTCAATTATAAAAACTAAATGATTCCCATGCAATACCAATATCAATTCACATGCATTAGGATCAGAATTCAACTTAACTGTTTTTAAAATCAATTTACTCACCATAATTGCAGAGCAGTGAACAATTCTTATTTCAAGCCTTTGAATCATAAATCTGGAAAGACTTTGATGTGCTTGCTGATGGAAAAGAATGCATGCTTCAAATTTTGTTGATTTAAAAGTGTTGAAGCATGCAATTGCACGTTGAATTGATGTGAAGAACATCATGAATTGCAGGTTGATTTAGAACTTTGAAATGCAGTTTGAAGTTGAAAAGAACTGATCTTTGCAGATTTTGATTTGCAGATTTCATTTTGCTTTTATGTTTGGAATTCAAGTTTTAGGTTTTATCTTTGCATGCAGATTTATTTTCAGATTTGCCATTAATTTGAAACATGAAATGAAGACAAAGAAAATAAAAGTTTTTGTGAAAACTAATTCTCCTCTTAAAACATTTATTAAAAATAAAAATAAAAATAGTGCCACATGTTATTAATTTGAACAAGTGTCTCAAATTTGCTTTAAAACTTTACAAGTGTTTAAAGATCTTTGAAAAATTGTTTTTAAAACCTTATAACAATAATAATTATAACTTATCTCTATGAACATGGATATTTGTATTTATGAAATGTTTTTATGTTAATAAACTTTGAATTTAGATAAATATACAAGTTTAAATCTTTTAATTTACTAAATTACTAAATACTTACTTAGTAAATATAAACTTACATTTTAAAGAGAATATTCTTTAAACTAATTATAATATAAATGAATTTCTTATGTATGTATTTTTTTTAAAATCTAAAACTTTTATTTTTAGTGTTGATGAAATAATATTTAAGAGAAAGTTTATTGATAACTTTATACATATATTTATAACCATTTCAAATTTTAAAAATTTTAAAACAAAACAAAACTTTGTTTAAATCTTTTTAAACTATCATATTTAAAATAAATAACAATTATCTTATATTTTGAAAACAATTGATTTAATCTTTAAATTGACTTTTGAAAAATATAAATTAAAACAAAGCTCTAATTACAATTCATACATATATAGATTATCAATAGATTTAAATTAAATTTCAAAACAATACCAAATTATAACATATACATACATATATATTACAAATTTGAAAATTCATCTTTATTTAAAACAAAAGATATTTCTATCCATAATATATAACAAGTATATATATTACAAATAGAATAAAATTTCATTAGCTTTGAAAAAATAATTCTTATCAATTTTAAATTGATAGAAAGATATTGAATTTAAATTAAAATTACAATGAAAAATTTATCAAACCAATTTAATTATTATACAGATTATTAAATTTATATTGCCCAAAATTCCGGGTCATTATACTTGAAGGATTTCTAGTCTTCTATTATTATTGCCAAAAAGATTTTCTGGTCTTCTATTATTACAAAAAGGATTTTCTGGTCTTCTATTATTACCAAATGGATTTTCTTGTCTTCTATTATTATTAGATGGATTTTGATCTTCTATTATTATTGCTCAATGGATTTTCTAGTCTTCTATAGTTGCCAGAAGGATTTTCTTGTCTTCTACTATTATTGTCAGAAGGATTTTCTAGTCTTCCATTATTGTCAGAAGAATTTTCTGATCTTCTATTATAATCAGATGGATTTTCTGGTCTTCTTTTATTATTGTTCGATGGATTTTCTGGTCTTCTATTATTTCCAAAAGTTTTTCTAGCCTTCTATATAAAGGATTCTATTATTACCAGATGGATTTTTGGTGTTTTATTTGAAAGATTATTCGTATGGCCAAAGATTTTTCTAGTCTTATATATCAATAGAATAATATTATCAGATGGACTTTCTGATTTATGATATTGCCAGAGAAATTTCTGATCCTTCCTCCTATGAAAGTACCAGATAATTTTCTGAGATTCTGTTTGAGAAATTGGTGTTTGCAAATTTATAATCTTGGCTAACACGAATTGTATGAGAAATTTATGAATATTTATAGCTTAATCACATTCAGGAATGATTACTCAAAGTTAAAGATGAATTTAAATTTAATAATGAAAATTATCATTCACTTTATGTTTTACAGAGAAACAGGATTGGAAAGAATATCTTGCAATGGAGTAAGAAATCAAGGAAATTCTTGTTTTTACACTAAAGTGTAAAAAGCTTCTTCTATACAAGGAGGGAGGCAAATATTATCCATATATTTTTCAAAGGAGACAAGCATAGGCATACCGAGTTGAAGTTGGAATAGTGTCGAATCTAAAGACAATATCACATTTGGTAGCAAATAAAGACATTAAGTTGAAAGAATAAGGCCTCTCATGTCACTGGAAGAAAAATGAATATTGCATGTACGGCACTCTATCAAGGAACAGATTGCAATTGCCTCCCTTTAGTGCCACCCACTTTAATGTTATTTCTCTTTAATATCACCCGTCAAGCAATGTCGCATTCCTTCAAAGCATCATATAATCAATGCCGCGTAAATTCAATGTCGTACCTACTCATTGCCGCATAGATTCAGTGTCCCTTCTAATTGATGCTACCTCTTATTCTATGCCGCTCATTACGAATGCCGCTCCTTATTGATGATGCCTCTTATTCTATGCTGCCAATTACCAATGCCACCAATTAACAATGCAGCATTCCATCAAAGGAGGATACTAAAATGTCATCTAAGCTACATTTAATTAATGTGACATTTCATTAATATAATAGCAAAGGGAGGTTACTGCATACCAGTGGTATACAAAGGCTTATTGCATATCACCTATTCAATAGGAATACTAAATAGCAATGGCATGATATCGATGCCGCATTTCATGAATATCACATGTTATCGATATTGCATAAGATCAATGCCATGAGAATGTCAAAGGCCATGTAAAGAAAGAGGGTTAAAATCATTAACAAGAGAAAATTCAAGAATATTTAGCGTGTTTCCCTTCATAAAGCTTCAAAGGCATTCATGTTGAAGCCATCACCAAAATAGCAATCATAGTCCCACGTCGCCAATTGAAGCAAGCCTGCCTCCTTCCAACCACTATAAATAAAGATGCACCCCCCTCATGGAAAGGGTCCTTTAACCTCTTTCTCACTCATAATTAGGATCTTTTCCAAGTTATCTTCATTGTGAGCTCAAGGACAAACTAATGGCATAAAGGCTAATGAGGGAGAAGAGGATATACAACATTAGAAAAAATGGCTTGAATAGTTAGAAAATTATATATTTGCACATTTTGTACATGTTTATAATTAAATATAGGAATATGGCTTGATCATATTGCCTATTGTTATTTTGACTTGCCTATTTTATCTTTTGAACTTATGAATCATGTTTTAAACAACCTTGTGAATTATCATAAAACCAGGGGTGTTACAAAAATTTATTCAAACATGCCTTCTTATATATATATATATATATATATATATATCTTGAACTTTGAACCAATTTCGGTTTAACGGCACGTTATACAAGGGAGGTTATTCTACATCTTATCTTAAGTGCATATCTAAAGAAGAGGGAATATGGGTTATGAAAGAAGTACATGAATGGGTAATGCAATGACCACTCTAAGGGAGCCAAATTAGCGATGAAAGTACTAAGGAACAGTTATTACTGGCCCACGACACTTCAGGATGCATGAGAATTATAATGAGACATGACAGATGTCAAAGATTTATGATTATCCCCAAACAACCATCCCATAAGCTCATCCCACTAGCTAGCCCATAGCCCTTTGATATATGAGGCATCGAACTAATAGCTCCACTTCCAATGTCGCAAGGGGGAGCGAAGTATGCTATAGGGGGAGCAAATTATGCTATATATGAAGATATGGGTTTTGTTATAGATCAAAAGCAACATTTCGAAGGTATTGAGATGGCTTTCGAAGGAGTCAAAGTGCAAGATGTCATTACAAATGATAGGCAAAACAAAAGCTTTCGAAGGGGTAGAAAAGAAGGCAAGGTTACCCATTCGAAGGGTTCGTAACACCTTCCGAAGATATGGAATGATAAACTTGCAAACAAGAACCAACTCCTTCAAAATAGTAGGTTTTTTCATTATCAATCTACTACATGAAGAAGTGATTCCAATACATACCTTTCAAAAGCAAGAGCAAGCCTTTCGAAATGGTTTGAACCCTTTGAATGCATGAAGAAAAACTCCATGTGAAGGCCCGACATCCTTTCGCTAAGATCCAATCATCACCATTCCTTTCGAAGAAATTAGAAAGCGTAACTCATTTCCCACCTGCAATGGCATAGTAGCGCAAAGCGAAAGATGCTCCAACACCCCTTTCGATGAGGTTGAAAGTAACCCAAAATGAAGCAAAATTAAAAAAGGCGCTCAAGCTTAAACGACAGCGAGGAGTTATCAAGGAAACCATTTCGATTGGGTCGAAAGTTTTGATACGAGAATATGGAGGCATACAAATGGATAAGTAAAGTCAAAAGGAACACCTTTCGACCGCATCGGAAGAAAACTTGCACAAGACAACAGGATGGCCATTCGACCATGTCGAAAGGATGCACACAGAAGGTCAAAGGAAATACCTTTAGACCGCATCAAAAGAAGGCACTTAGAAGGATAAAGAAGGCCTTTCAACTATGTCAAAAGGACGTGTATGGAAGATTGAAGAAAGACCTTTCGACTGAAGTGAAAGGATAGACACGGAAGGGGACCAACGTGCATCTATAAATACGACACAAGGGGTTTGAATTTGTGGACCGAATTTGGGAAATACTAAATTCTTTCTTCTATCTCTTAGTTAATCAAATCTTTATAACCATAAATAAATTTGGGAAAAGCTCTCTTACTTGGAACTTAATATGGATTAGCGCTAAAGGGGAAGTGCATGGATTTAATAAAGATTTTGATCATGAGAGAAATCATTTCGATCGTTAGCTTGACCAATGATCAATTGCACATGATGCATTCTTATTTTCTTAATTTCTATTTTTCGTATGCGACGCAATGGGAACAACTTGGATAATACATATACTAGTCACATTATCATCATGTTTAATGATCTCAAATATTAAACAAAGATGATAATAGTGATTCGATATTGATAAATTCATGGGGTTTTTGTTGTCCAAGATGTTATACCATTGTGTATGGAATATAGAGTTTGTATATTGTATATTGAGTCCACTTTGAAAGGATAAATTCCCTTTCGACATGATCGAAAGGGATGTTTCGAAGGGGATTTAATGTATAAATTCCAAACTATGCTAGCTAGATTAACTCCTTTGAAAGGCGTACACACATAACAATACAAATAACCCTTTCGACTAAGTACTTTTCAAAAGAGCATATACAATATCATCGAAAGTAAACACTCTTTCTTAAAGGAAGAATGGACCTTTCAACACAATCAAAAGAGATAAATATTCAATATAAATAGCCTCTTTAGACTCACTCAAAGGAGGCTTTAAAGAGGATATTTTCTCCCTAACCTTCATTTCAATATGGTTGATTGGACCTATTAACTATAATCAATATTTTCATGAGATCACCCTCCACAAGCAGCTTGTCCAAACCGAGTCATTCGAAATGGGGTTCTGAAAACAGTGGCCATTTTTATAGAATACACTTTTGAAGTGTTTACAGCGTGTCTTGTTAATCACTTTGCTTTGGAGATGTTAACAGGTTTTTTTGTTAACATTTTTGGCGCTAAAAGAAGAGCTCGAACCTCCGGCCTTATGGTTACCTTGTAGACTAATTATAAATTTTCTAACTTGGTGTAGGAAAATGAAATCCAAAAGGCTTAGTCAAATGGATGAAGAGGTCGTACATACCACGACTTTAGAAGAAAATATAACACCAACTTTCAACATAGAGGGAGTGTGCATGGACAACCACCCAAGCTCAACAAGATGACAATGCCACCAAAATAAAGCACTTGGAATAATGATTGCTAGAGATGCAAGAGCTTCTCAAAGATGCGATATCTTAAAGGTTTTTAAAGATACTAAATCAATGACTGGAGATGAGGTTATATCTCCAAGAAGAAACTTAAAGGCTTACACCAACGAAGACAAAAGAAAAATAAACTTGAAATCTTCAAAAAAGAAAGAGAATCATCCAACTAAACTCGATCATCAAGGAAGGGTACTGGACAAATCTCTCGAATAATTTGGAAGCTTAACATCAAAAGAATGCAACCCAAATCAGAAAAGTTATCATGATACCAAAGCATATCTGAAAGATCTAGAAAAAAAGCAATTAAGGACATGCTAAATGCTAAGGAGAAAAGGATGTTGGATGAAAGAGCAAATGATAATGAACGAGTGGCACCATTCAAAAACGAAATCATGTCAATAGTCATCACATCCTATGTAAAGATCCTAATCGTGAAGTACCATGGAACTACAGACCCCGATAACCACTTGATGGGTTTCGGTAGCCAAATGGTTCTGTATAATGTTTATGGAGCAATTCTATGTAGACTGTTTTCGATAATGTTTCAAGGACCGCCGCTAAATGGTATCGACAATATCACGAAAAGACGATTAATTCATGAAGGAATTTTCTTATGAGTTCTCTACCCAATTCTATATATGCAAGGAACCAACAATCGATTACACTGTTTTAGCCAACATTAAGCACACAAAGGGAGAGTCATTGGGAGATTACCTTAATAGATTCAGCACAAAAGCATTAAAAGCTAAAGACATGAATGACCAGGATAAGCTCATTGCAGTTCACTCTAGGTTAATAGAGAACACGCTATTCTGGAAGCAACTCTTTATTCATGGGTGTAAGAATTTGCAGGACTTCCATTTTCAGGCTGATAAATTCATTCGAATGGATGAATTATATCATGCTAAGAAGAAAGCTAATCCTAAAAAGGAAAGTCGAAGGTTTGGATTAGATTGTGGACATAAGAGAACAAGATGGGAAGAGCCTAATACTAATTCAATCGCATTAAACAAGCCATTGTCTTATATGTTGTGACAAAGGAGAAGGTTAACCTTTTGACTTCATTTAAGGCCAAAACCTACGCTAAACAGAAGAAAAGGGATGATTATTGCGCTTATCGCAAAGAAAATGTCTACAAAACTGATGAATGCAGGGTGTTGGTCGAAATCATTCAGAAATTAATTCATGAGGGGCATCTGAAGGAATTCATCCAAGACAAACAAAAGGCACCACGGACTGGTGATGGCTCACAGAAGCTTTCTAACGATGCTATTAACATCTCGAAGGAAGAAGATCCATTAAGCTTAAGTCTACCATTGACTAGGATTGATGTAATCCATGAGGGACTACATCCAGCAGGGACTAGCAAAAGGGCCAGGAACAGGTATATCAAAGAGGTTGGAGAAAGAGTGTTCTCCATTCAAGAAGAAACCTTACTTAAAAATCCACAATTCAACATTCTAATGCCAAATCTTGTTATCACTCCCCAAGAGCTGAAGAAGGGAGTCCATCACCCACATAATGACCCCCTCACGATCCCGGTTCAAATTGGACTGTCTACAGTATCCAAGATTCTTGTGGACACTGGTAGCGCAGTCAACGTTATTTTTAAACATGCCTTTGATCAAACGAGCATCTCAAAAGACAAGCTAGAGCCAAGCTTAGAGCCAATTTTTGGGTTCAACAAAAAAGGATCTACCCTAGTGGGACAAGTAAAATTGTTAGTACAAATGGGAGTACCACCATGCTACCGAACTTTTGAAACTATCATCCAACCATTATAATACAATGCTTTCTTTGGTAGACTTGCACTTGATGAGGTAGATGCTTTTGTCTCGCTAAAGTATTAGATGGTAAAATTCTTAACCAAGAGGGGTTAGGGCACTATCCACGGAGAATAATTCATCTCCGGCAAAATGTATTTTACAATGCTTGATCAATACAAAAAGGAGTATTCTTCTTACTTTGATTCTTCTACTGTTTTTCAGCCTTTGATGATGGATTTTTACATCCAACATTTGAAGCAAAAGTAAGATTTAATAAGACTAACAAACGTATGTATGAAAGGAACATTTCCCTTTGGAAGAAAACAAAGTGGATCGATGTTAATTCTGTGGAAAAAGGCGAAATCATTACTGAATTTGATTGCTGTGGAGAGGTAGAAAGGACAAAATCTATAGGAGACCTTGAGGAGACTTGTATAGACCCAAATGATTCAACCAAGATAGTCAAAGTGGGAAAGGAGTTGGAAAGCAACTTGAAGAATGATTTGATTCGGTTTATTAGACCTAATAAAGATGTTTTTACATGGACTCATTCAGATATGGTTGGAATTGATCCATCGGTTATGTGTCATGCGCAAAACACCAATCCATAAGTGACCTTCATCAAACAGAAAAAGAGATAAATAGATAAGATGCGGTCCGACGCCCTAAAAGGGGAAGTTAAAAGGCTCCTTGAAAATGAATTTATTCGAGAGATATACTATCCAAAGTGGCTGGCGAACCTAGTATTGGTGAAGAAGTCGAACGGTAAATGGACTTGGGTCGATTATACTGACTTAAACAAGGCCTGTTAAAAAGACTGTTACCCATTGCCTCGGATATATCAGTTGGTTGATGCAACTAGTGGACATAGGTTGTTATCTCTTATGGATGCTTACTAAGGATATAATCAGATACCCATGTTTAAACCGGATGAGGAGCATACAAGTTTCATTGCTGATTGAGGAATTTTTTCTGTAAAGCAATGCCTTTCGGACTAAAGAATGCATGGGCTACTTATCAAAGATTAGTCAACAGATTGTTCAAAGAACAAATCGGATGAAATATGGAAATTTATGTCGATGATATGCTAGTAAAATCTTATAAGGCTAAGAGTGACCTCGAAGACATAAAGGAAACGTTTGAAGTATTACGGAAATATCAAATGAAACCGAATCCCCAGAAATGCTCTTTCGGGGTTCACTTCAAGAAGTTTTAAGTTACACTGTGAGTGCTCAAGGAATTGAGGCTAGCCCATACTGGATTCAAGCTATAAAAGACATGCCTGAGCATAAGACTAGTAAAGATGTAATGAGTTTAAATAGTAGGGTAGTCACCCTAAGCAGGTTCATTTCCAAGGTGAATGATAAGTGATTTCCTTTTTCAATGTAATTAAGAAGAAGAAAAACTTTGAGTGGGGAGAAGACTGTAAGAAAGTTTTCAATAATTGAAAAATCATTTGGAAAAACCGCGAATACTATCTAGTCCCCAGAACGGTGAAGTTTTCTATTTATACATAGCAGTCTTGAAACATGCAGTTAGTTTAGTTTTGATTAAAGAGGAAAGTGGGACTCAACTTCCAGTTTATTGTATGAGCAGGTAGTAAAAGGATGCAGAGATTCGGTACTCAATAATAGAAAAACTAGCTTATTGCTTATTACTTACTACATGAAAACTCAGGGCATACTTTCAAGCACATTCAGTCAGAGTACTGACTATACATAGCAGTCTTGAAACATGCAGTTAGTTTAGTTTTGATCAAAGAGGAAAGTGGGACTCAACTTCCAGTTTATTGCATGAGCAGGTAGTAAAAGATGTAGAGATTCAGTACTCAATAATAGAAAAACTAGCTTATTGCTTAATACTTACTACACGAAAACTTAGGGCATACTTTCAAGCACATTCAGTCAGAGTACTGACTAACTTTCCACCTAAACTAGTCTTCAGTAAACTTGAAACTTCACGAAGGTTAGTAAAATAGGGAATTGAACTTAGCCAGTATAACATTGAGTTTAACTGCGTTCGGCTATAAAAGGACAAAAATTTGCAAAATTTATTAATGAATATACGAACTTCACTAAAGAACAATCGAAAAAGGATGAAAAACCTATGTGGAAATGAGCTAGAGCGTGATATGTCATAATAACACCAGACAGACACCGTCTACACTATGCGATGAAGTTAGGGTTTCCCGCAAGGAATAATATAGCCACGAACTCAAAATCTGGATTTAGAGCTCAAAATACCATGAATTCAAATCTTTAGTGATTCACAACTAATGGTAAACCAAGTGAAGCAAGTATATCAGACTAAAGATGCCATACTATCTCTATATATGTAAAGAAGATATTGAAGATGCTTACTTTATTTGAAGATCTACACATCAAGTTCCTAAGGAAGAAAACTCTTAAGCAGATACATTAACAAAGTTGCGCAGTTCAAGAGGAGCCCTAGAAACTCGAATCATGCCGGTAGGATACCAAGAAAATCCAAGTATTGAGGAAGGAACGTTTGAACAAGGAAAAGAATTATTAGTCCTAACAAGATCCCAAGTCACGACGCAAGAGCGAGAAGAAAGGGAAATTAATAAAGAAATCCAGGTGAGAGGATTAATCATCCAAAGACAGATGACTGTTATAGTGACACTTGGATGTTGTCTATTGTCAAATATCTTTCTAAAAGGATATTGCTATCTGACAAAATGGAAGCTAGAAAAATCAGAAGACAGGCTCCAACTTTCACAATATTTGACGGAATCTTTATAAGAAAGGATGTGCATTACCTTACTTAAGATTTGTGAGTCTAAAAGAGGGGGTGAAATTGTTGGTGGAAGCGCATGAAGGATTTTGCGAAGACCACTCCAATGAGGCAAAGTTGGCATAAGATAAGGTTTTTATTAGACTCGAATGGCAAGTCAAGCTATTAAATATGTAAGGAGTTGTGAAAGATTCCATAAAATACTCAAAGATTCCTCGATTCCACAAACTCAATTAACTATGATTTCAAGTCCATGACCCTTCGATATATATGAAATCGACTGAGTCGGGTCATTGCCAATTTCCAAAGGGGGTGCAAAGTATGTTATAGTCATCATATACTAATTTACTAAGTGGGTAGAAGCAGAACACTCCCTAAAATGATTTCGAGGAAAGTGCTTAGATTTATCATCAAAAACATTATTACTAGATTTGGAATCCCCTAAAAGATTATATCAGATAACGGAACACAATTTGAAAGTAACGAGTTTTCTCGGTTTTGTCGTAAGAATGGGATCTAAAAAGCTTCTCTTCTATGGTGCATCTAAAGGCCAATGGGGTCGTTGAAGCTGCAAAGATGATTATTAAGACTATCTTGAAAAAGTGATTAAATAAAGCCGAAGGGAATTGGGTAGAAGAATTGCCGCTTTTACTTTGAGCCTATCGAACACTACTAAAACTAAAATTGGGACATACCCCCTATTCTCTAACATTTGGGTGTGAAGCAATGTTGCCAATTGAAATTTAGATACCCTCACATCGAAGAATTGCATATGCTTTTGACACAAATCAGGAATTGAAGAAAGAATCGTTAAATTTAATACATGAATTAAGAGATGAAGCAGCTATCCGAACTGCAGAATATCAAAGAAAATTTTCAAAATACTACAATTCGAAAGTAAAAATATGACATTTCAAGAGGGAGACTTAGTACTCAAAAATGGTGATGGCAAACATAAGAAATCCTACCAAGGGATTGCTAGGAACAAATTAGGAAGGTCCCCTAACTGTATGCAAAGTAATTCCACCTAGAGCTTACAAGTTATGTTAATCGAACGACAATATGGTTCCTAGAACGTGGAATGCGACCATATTTTCGTACAAAGAATGAATAAAACCCCACTTCCTCAAAAAGAAAAATATAAATGGTTGGGAGTGAAATTCTCCTTGCACTTGAACATTACCTTAAAAGGTCAAAGCCATTATCCGCGCCGAGTTGGCCAAGTCAAAATGCCTTTTTGAGGGAGGTTGGAGTAATCCTTTATCCACACCATGCTATGGCCAGGTTAAAGCATAGACAAGCCCTTTACCGTGCCATGCTATGGCCAGGTCAAGGCACCTCCTAAATGGAGGACGGAGCAAGCACTTAGTCTTGCCAAGCTATGGCCTGGCCAAGGCACCGAACAAGCCCTTGATCACGCTACGCTATGGCCAGGTCAAGGCACCTCCTAGGGAGAGGACGGAGTAAGCCTTTTGTCCGCCATGCTATGGGCTGGCCAAGGCATCGAACAAGCCCTTAATCGCGCCACGCTATGGTTAGGTCAAGGATCCTTTTGGAGAGAGGTTGGGTAAGTCCTTAGGTCTTTCTTGTGGATAAGCTAACCAAGCACACCAGACAACAATGGACAAAGACATCCGAGCCCAAGAAGCGGCATATCATCAATGGACTAAGACGTTCGAGCTCGAGAAGCAGCATATCAATTATAGCGCACTAAGACATCTGAGCTTGAGAAGTAGCATATCAAACAACGGACTAAGAAATCCAAGCCTGAGAAGTGGCCTATCAAACAATGGACTAAGACGTCCAAGCTTGAGAAGCAGCAAATTAAACAACAACTACATACAAAGCCTAATGGGTAACACATGTCAAAAGATTCAAAACCCAACAAGCAGTACAGAATGGAAGATTCGAATAAGAATCAACAATTTCTGAATAATTATCAAAGAAGGATTTCTAAATTTCACATATTAATACCTAAATCAGGGTTTTAGGCCTTTACTAATGATTTATGGACTTCATTATACTCGAATCTGGGTTTCGAGACTATTACTATTAATTACTGGACTTCAATCACTAATGCCTAAATCTGGGCTTAAGATTTTATTATGAATAATATTACTATTGATTTCTGATTGTCCTCAACTAATGCCCAAATCTAGGCCTAAGATTTCTATTATAGAGGCTGTTTCTGGTTAACATCTATTAAAACCTGAATCTAGGTTTTGGATTTCTTACCGTTGACTTCAGAACTTCACTTGTTGATGCACGAATCTGGGTTTTAGATTTCTAGACTTCCTACTACCTGAATTTAGGATTCAGGTCTTTTACAGTCAATTGTTGGATTCCATTTGTTAATTATTGAATCTGGGTCCAAAGGTTGTTGATATTGAGATCTCAATAGACTTCTAGTCTTCAATTAAAACTTTCATTTTGTCTTCTAAGTACTCGAACCAGAGTCATTAGTCCACTATTATTAACTTTGAACAATATTCATCAACGTCTGAATATCAACTCTTGGATCATTATAGGAGTTTCTAAAAATCTATTAATTTTCCTCAACTAAGGATCCATGGCTTTCAATGACTTACTTCCAGATGATAACTCATGGCAATTATTACCAAGCATTTGTTATCATCAGCAGAAATTCCCTAGATTTCTATTATGGTACATCTGGTTTTCTATTAGTACCATGGGTGCTTAATTCATGAACTTCTTTTGTAACCACAAAAGTTGGATGGTGGGCTTTCCAAAAATTGCCAGACAAGAGTTCTCGATTCCCAATCATTTGCAACTACAGATTTCTTATCATTTGTTAACTATAAATGACAACTACTAATTTTTATTACTTTTGGACCTTGGATTTGAGAGCTCCATTGTACTAACATCACTTTCAAATCACTAAGCATACTTTTATATAAGTCATAATCAAACGGTGGAAATTGTTACTTGCTTTGAATTTTGCAGTGAAATGAGGTTATTAAAAAATGAAGTAGTTGTTAAATTTTTGTCCTAGGAACAAAAGTTTCTTTCATACCGGGGTTAGAATGTTAACAGTAAAAATTCACTAAAGAATAAAGGTACGAAAGAAGACCTGTAAAAGTGATACGTTCTAGCAAAATTGAAGATATGGGTTTCGTTAAAGGTCAAAATTAGCATTTCGAAGGTATTGAGATGGCTTTCGAAGGAGTCACAAGCGCCAGGTGCTATTACAAATGACAAGCAAAACAAAAGCTTTCGAAGGGGTAGAAAATAAGGCAGGGCTACCCTTCTGCTTCATCAAGACCTTTCGATATAGATGGTTCCACATATATAAGAGAAGCTAATATGGGTTTGAAACATCTTTCGAATATATTGAATGATAGACTCACAAACAAGAACCAACTCTTTCAAAATAGTAGGTTTCGTCGTTGTCAATCTACTACATGAAGAAGTGATTCGAATACACACCTACCGAAAGCAAGAGCAAGCCTTTCAAAATGGTTGGAACCCTTCGAATGCATGAAGAAAAACTCCACGTGAAGGCTCCACATCATTTTGCTAAGATCCAATCGTCATTCACCATTCCTTTCGAAGCAATTAGAAAGCCCAGCTCATTTCCCACCTGCAACGGCATAGCAATGCAAAGCGAAAGACGCTCTTACACCCCTTTTGACGAGGTCGAAAGTAACCCAGAATGAAGCAAAGCACAAAAGGTGCTCAAGCTTAAATGGCAGCGAGGAGTTATCAAGGAAACCCTTTCGATTGGGTCAAAAGTTTTGATACGAGAATATGGAGGCATAAAAATGGATAAGAAAAGTCAAAAGAAACACCTTTCGATTGCATTGGAAGAAAACATGCACAAGAAGAAAGGATGGCCTTTCAACCAGTTCGAAAGGATGCACACAGACGGTCAAAGGAAATACCTTTCGACCACATTAAAAGAAGGCACGTGGAAGGATAAAGGAAGGCCTTTTGACCATTTCGAAAGGACATGTGTGGAAGATTGAAGAAAGACCTTTCGACTGAAGTGAAAGGATAGACACGGAAAGGGGCCAACTTGATTCTATAAATACAACCCTAGGGGTTTGAGTTTGTGGACCAAATTTTGAAAATCCTAAATTCTTTCTTCTATTTCTTAGTTAATCAAATCTTTATAATCATAAATCAATTTGGGAAAAACTCTCTTACTTGTAACTCAATATGGATTAGGGCTAAAGGGGAAGTGCATGGATTTAATATAGATTTTGATCATGAGAGAAATCATTTCGATCATTAGCTTGATCAATTATCAATTGCACATGATGTATGCTTATTTTTTTTAATTTCAATTTGTCATATGCGACACAATGGGAACAACTTGGATAATACATATACTAGTCACATTATCATCATGTTTAATGATCTCAAATATTAAACAAAGAAGATAATAGTGATTCGATATTGATAAACTCATGGGGTTTATATTGTCCAAGAAGTTATACCATTGTGTATGGAATAAAGAGTTTGTATATTGTATATTGAGTCCACTTTGAAAGGATAAATACCCTTCCGATGTGATCGAAAGGGATGTTTTGAAGGGGATTTAACGTATAAATTCCAAACTATGCTAGCTAGATTAACTCCTTCGAAAGGCAAATACACATAACAATACAAATAACCCTTTCGACTAAGTTCTTTCCACAAGAGCATATACAATATCATCTAAAGTAAACACTCTTTCTTAAAGGAAGAATGAACCTTTCAACACAACTGAAAGAGATAAATATTCGATATAAATAGCCTCTTTCGAAGTACTCAAAAGGAGGCTTCGAAGAGGATGTTTTCTCCCTGATCTTCATTTCAATAGGGTTGATTGGACTTATTAACTATAAATATTTTCATGAGACCACTCTCCATAAGCAACCTGTCCAAACCGAGTCATTCGAAAAGGGGTTCCGAAGACAGTGGCCACTTTTATAGAATACACTTTTGAATTGTTTACAGCATGCCTTGTTAATCACTTGGCTTTGGGGATGTTACAAGTTTTCTTGTTAACAATTTTGGCACTAGAAGGAGAGATCGAACCTTCAGCCTTATGGTTACCTTATAGACTAATTATAAATTGTCTAACTTGGTGTAGGAAAATGAAATCCAAAAGGCTCGGTCAAATGGATCAAGAGGCCGTACACACCACGACTTTATAAGAAAACATAACACCAACTTTCAACATAGAGGGAATGTGCAAGGGCAACCACCCAAGCTCAACAAGACAACAATGCCACCAAAATAAAGCACTTGGAACAACAATTGCTAGAGATGCAAGAGCTTCTCAAAGAAGCACTATCTTAAAGGTTTTTAAAGACACTAAACCAATGACTAGAGATGAGGTTATATCTCTAAGAAGAAACTTAAAGGCTTACACCAATGAGGACAAAAGCAAAATTGACTTGAAATCTTCAAAAAAGAAAGAGCACCATCCAACTAAACTCGATGATCAAGGAAGGAACTGGACAATTCTCTCGAGCAATCTAGAAGCTCAACATCAAAAGAATACAACCCAAACCGAAAAATTCATCATGATGCCGAAGCTTAACTGAAAGATGTAGCAGAAAAGTAATTTAGGACATGCTAAATGCTAAGGAGAAAAGGACCTTGGATGAAAGAGCAAATGATAATGAACGAGTGGTACCTTTCATAAAAAAATCATGTCAACAGTCATCCCATCCTATGTAAAGATCCTAACTATGAAGTACCATGGAACTATAGACCTCGATGACCACTTGATGGGTTTCGATAGCCAAATGGATCTGTATAATGCTTATGGAGCCATTCGATGCAGACTGTTTTCGGTAATGCTTCAAGGAGCCTCGCTAAATGGTATGGACATTATCGTGAAAAGACGGTCTATTCATGGAAGGAATTTTCTTATGAGTTCTCTACCTAGTTCTGTATATGCAAGGAACCAACAATCGATTACACTATTTTAGCCAACATTAAACAGAGACAGGGAGAGTCTTTGGGAGGTAACCTCAAAAGATTCAACACAAAAGCATTAAAAGCTAAAGACATGAATGACCAGGATAAGCTCATTCAGTAAAGGTATAGAAGAAGATCTATTAACTATAAAAATCCACTTAAGAATAAAGGTATGGAAGAAGACCTATAAAAGTGATGGATTCTACAAAAATTGAAGATATGGGTTTCGTTAAAGATCAAAAGAAGCATTTTGAAGGTATTGAGATGGCTTTCGAAGGAGTCACAAGCGCCGGGTAGGGCAAAATAAAAGCTTTCGAAGGGATTAAAAATAAGGCAAGGTTACCCTTTCGCTTCATATAGACCTTTCGACGTAGATGGTTCTACATATATACGAGAAGCTAGTATGGGTTCGCAACACCGTCCGAAGATATGGAATGATAGACTTTGAAACAAGAACCAACTCCTTCAAAATAGTAGGTTTCATCGTTGTTAATCTACTACATAAAGAAGTGATTCCAATACACACCTTTCAAAAGCAAGAGCAAGCCTTTCGAAATGGTTAGAACCCTTCGAATGCATGAAAAAAAACTCCATGTGAAGGCTCGACATCCTTTCACTAAGATCTAATCATCATTCACCATTCCTTTCGAAGAAATTAGAAAGCCGAACTCATTTCCGACCTTCAACGGCATAGCAACACAAAATGAAAGATGCTCCTACACCCCTTACAATGAGGTCAAATGTAACCCAGAAAGAAGCCAAGCAAAAGAAGCACTCAAGCTTAAACGGCAGCGGGGAATTATCAAGGAAACCCTTTTGACTGGATCGAAAGGTCTAATATGAGAAGATGGAGGCATAAGAATAGATATGAAAAGTCAAATGAAATGCCTTTCGACCACATCAAAAGAAAGCATGCATAAGAAGAAAGGATAGCCTTTCAACCATATTGAAAGGATTCACACCGAAGGTCAAAGGAAATACCTTTCGACCACATCAAAAGAAGGCGCGTGGAAGGATAAAGGAAGGCCTTTCGACCATGTTGAAAGGATGCCTGCGGAAGGTTGAGGGAAAACATTTCGACCAATACAAAAGGATGGACATGGAAGGCGGCCAACCTGCATCTATAAATACAACCATAGGGGTCCAAGTTTGTGGACCGAATTTTGTAAATCCTAAATTCTTTCTTCTATTTCTTAGTTAATCAAATCTTTCTAACCCTAAATCAATATGAGAAAAGCTCTCTTAGTTGTAACTCAATTTGGATTAGTGCTAAAAGGGAAGTGCATGGATTTTATAAAGATTTTGATCATGGGAGAAATCATTTCAATCATTAGCTTGACCAATGATCAACTGCAAATGGTGCATGTGTATTTTCTTAATTTCTATTTGTCATATGCGATGCAATGGGAACAACTTGGATAATACATATACAAGTCACATTATCATCAGGTTTAATGATCCTAAATCTTAAACAAATATGATAATAGTGATTTGATATTGATAAATTCATGGGGTTTATGTTGTCCAAGATGTTATACCATTGTTCATGGAACATAGAGTTTGTATATTGTATATTGAGTCCACTTCGAAAGGATAAATACCCTTTTGACCTGATCAAAATGGATGTTTCGAAGGGATTTAATGTATAAATTCCAAACTATGCTAGCTGAATTAACTCCTACGAAAGGCGTATACACGTAATAATACATGTAACCCTATCGACTAGGTTCTTTCCAAAAGTGCATATATAATATCATGAAAAGCAAACACTCTTTCTTAAAGGAAGAATGGACCTTTCGACATAATCGGAAAAGACAAATATTCGATATAAATAGCCACTTCGACTCACTCAAAAGGAGGCTTCAAAGAGGATGTTTTCTCCCTAACCTTCATTTCAATAGGGTTGATTGAACCTTTTAGCTATAATCAATATTTTAATGAGACCACCCTCCATAAGCAACTTGTCCAAAACAACTCATTTGGAAAGGGGTTCCAATGAGAGTGGCCACTTTTATAAAATTCACTTTTGAAGTGTTTACAGCGTGTCTTGTTAATCACTTGGCTTTGGGGACGTTAACAAGTTTTCTTGTTAACAGGACCATTCTTGTAAAGTAGAGCATGCTGTTTCAATGG
Organism: Allium cepa; assembly: GCA_030765085.1. NCBI lineage: Eukaryota > Viridiplantae > Streptophyta > Magnoliopsida > Asparagales > Amaryllidaceae > Allium > Allium cepa. The sequence goes on from CM060932.1 coordinate 268,128,045, forward strand.
ACGAAGGAGTAACTATTTCATCAAATAACCTAGTTTTGCAGTGTCTTCGGTCTTCTTCAATTGGGGATGAGGTACTGGTGACGTCTCTAGGTAAGCTATCATTAGAGGAGGGTAAGCGTATAGAATGTTCAAATGACCAACTACTTTTGTAGGGAAGCAGCTAGCGGAACACTATAGTCAACCTATTTAGATATGATAAGATTAAACAAGATAAGTTGGAAATGAAAAACCCCAAGTTCGATTCAGTCGACACAAATGGATTGATAGAGAAAGATAAGGCCTTGATGTGTAGAGTACTTAGAAGGCACCTTAAAAAGAAATAATATGAACTGCCTGATGGAGTGGTTGATCAGTAGTTCAACATGTCTATTGATCACCTCATAGGATGCTCAAAGTTATTGTTATAGCAACCAAAAGATGTATGGCATATAAGCTTTCATAAGTCACTAGTGCAGCTGCAGTTTCGAACTTGTTGTCTTTTCAAAGAGTTAGATCTTTTTCTATGTATGGCTTTGGAGATGATTAACTAATACCTTTCAGATGGAATTGGTGCAACACGTGGAAGTTGGATGGTGATGATTGGGATTAGTGCTTTTCTTCAGTTTGATTGGTATAGTACTCTTAGCCGAGCGTTTGGGTTACACAACAGTACTAGGTGCATTCTATATTGGCTCAATGGTCGGTGGGCTTCTCGATGATGGTTTTGATAATGCGACTAAGATGATTTATTTCTACAACCGAACTATTATGCTTTGTACAATCTGGCCTTGGTTAATGATTCTTGGATGTGATTCTACTATCGAGTATGGTCTTGTTTTACTGCTCTATACAAGTTTTGCATAGTTACAACATGTCTCTTTTTCTCACAAAACTATGTCTTACGGCTACTGGCAAGATCCCTCTCTGAGTACATCAATATGATTGTTAACTGTAAGGCAACTTTTTATATGCTTTTGAGGAAGTCTTGAAGCTGTCTGTACCAGTTTATATGTGTGGCTTTGCATGTCCTAATTTTTTTTTCATCCATGGTCAGCATACTTACAGAATTGCTTTATTTTGGTGATCCTGAGTTCTACAAAGAATTGTGGAATGAATGTTACACCCAAGAGTTGTGCAAATCTATTCAACCTTTGTATTTAGTGCTTATTGCGGTGAATAGTAGAATTCTTATTGAAAATTTAATGAAGTATGATCTTATGCATGCAAGATGGCTTTTGGTTTCATTCAAGATCGTCAAGAGATTGGCCACTGCTTTTTTGCTGCCTCAGTTTTCATTTTTTCTCTATGTGCATCCTTCGTTGATAAATTAGCCGGGATATAAGGCTGCTAATTATTTTATTGTTAGTTCATCAAGAGACTTGATTTTTTGGGCTTGACTTTGGGTCTACCAGTAGTGTTGTTTAGTATTAAGGTATGTTAAGGTTGTATAAGGGTTGGGTTATTTTTTTTTGATTGGTGGTTTTGTATTGTTATGTTTGTTTACTTTTTGTTATTAATAAAGGAACTTCAATCTTTCCCAAAAAAGTAAATAAAATAATAATGGGGAAGGAACAACTAAATAATCTTAATAAAGAAAGAAATGAAACTTACATAAGTCCAAGACCTCTTCATTTTGGCCACGAGTTCAGAGGAGAGGAGTTTAGGAAGTGGAAATGGAAATGGGAGAAGGGAAGAACAAGTCCAAACAATGCTATATAAATCATCCAGAGTAACCCTTCCCAACCTCTCAGCAAGGTCGGTTACGGTACCAGCAAGTATAGGAAAGTATCTAGTGCATGAGTCATGGACGGATTGAAGTGGAGGAATAAAAAGTGCATCCAAAGAAGGAGGAGGAGTCATAGTAACCCTTTCAGAGGATTGGCTAGGGTTCTCATCTCTAACAAGTTTCCTCTTCCGTTGTTTATTCGACGTCGTAGCTGGTTTAATTGGATTTAGAAACAAGGAAGAAAAGTTATCATCCATTTCATCTGAACATAAAAGAAATCTTGAAATCGGTAAAAATGAATAAAAAAATAATTCCCATAGGCTTATAAACATAAAATAATAATCCATCAATCTATTTTTAGTGAATTATACCCTAGAATCTTCCAAGGTTGAGGAAAACTTAAAAATGGAGCAAGAGAAGTTGTGGTGCAGGCATAAAGATTCATTCTTTGTAACATCGATTTATTAAGAAATAATTGAATTCCCCTCTCCTTCTTATCTAAACCTAAAATGTGATTCCTATAATCCTCAAACTACTCGACCGATAGATTAGAAAAAACATGTCGATGAGGTAATGGATGGAAAAAAGAGGGAAAGTTGTTAGAATTTGAAACAAAGAAATACTGATCGACATACCTCTGAGTTTTACGAGGAACGGATGTTAGGATCAATTTCCTTGCTTGGGCATAATAATATCCAACGTCACCCCCTATAGGTCTTTTCTTAATATCGAATAAAGTTTGAAGTTCCTCATAAGATGAATTATTGTCATTCTCCACATAAAGGATGAAAGTAGAAATCATAAGAGAATAATAAAGAGGAGCGAGTTGGATGGGAACAAAATCAACGGCAATTAGCACTCTTTGAGAATACAATTTGGGGGAAGATGAATCCCGCGTCTTATATGCACAGAGGTAAGGGGGTAAACCCATTAGGAGGTGTGTTAATTCATTCATGAGGTCCTTGAACCCTAGCTTCGTAAACTACAAACCCAAAATGGTTCAAGATACCCTTAATGTCGTCCAATCGAGTAATTTTAGACGCAAAGATAAAGGGGACGAAGAAGAGCCATGTCAAGATCTCAGGGATAGTTGTCGAAAAATCACAAAATATAAAAAGAGCTATAAAAAGGGGAATCCTTACTTTGATTTGGAAAGGAAACTAGGCTCGAAAAAGTCGGTTAAACAGATAGGAATTGCTACTTCTTTCTTTCTCATTTATTTCTGCTTAAGCATGAAGGCTTAAAAAGAGCAAGAAGTTGCAAAGAGAAATATATACATACCTTAATTTGAATGTTAGCTGCACAATTGGAATGATGAGAAATCTCTGAAGCGTCAATTGATCAACAGGAAAAAATAGTAAACACAAAGATCGGGACAGATTAACCTGGAAAACAAAAAGATTGATTTGACAACCTTCTAGAGAGTCGGCTAATGAGAGCATTAAATGCAAAATGGTTACTGAGACTTTTCCTCTTCTTGTAAAGAAAGAAAAGGAAAGGATGAAGCGACAATTGTGGGAAGAAGATGAGAGCGGAGACAAGTTCACACCTATCTACAATTGCTGCAGACTTGGGTTGTAAGTGTTACACCCATTTTTATTAAAACACTAGTGAAGGTAAGGTGATGTAAGCACTGAACTAAGCAAATTGCCCATGCGATAGAAATTGAACTACGAAAAAAAAAGTGAAGAACAAGGGAAAGTCCAGATGTTACTCTGCTAAAAACAATGAAAAGGCCTAAGGACTACGTTGCTCTCTCAAGTATGGCGTTAAAAGTACGGTGTTGACCTGAAAAAACTTGAGATGGACACAAAAAGTAAGAAACATCCAACAACCCTAACACTCACTTCAATAAGCTGAACTGTGGCATGATTCCCAATTCTGCACCGCAATCTTGCTTGAATATAAAAAAAATATAAAGGGCACGTCGCCATTCTGATTTGACACTACAACGAAGCACTGCTCAACATCGAAAAATCACTTTAACACACCAAAAGTTGTACTGCACTACTCCATCCGAAATAACGAAAAAGTACAATGTTAGGAACAATCGAAGTCAAACTGCACAGGAACAACAAACCATAACATTAGCCTAAAATATTATACATTGCCAACACTCTCGAGTGCAGATCTGTAAGGGCCACTGTAGCGGTGCTCTAGCACAGTTCCACACTTGCAGGTAAACAATAAAGTCATAAGCATTCTTTATCAGAACTTATGCAGCCCAATACTAAGAGCAGTTCAGTATGGGATCACATTAGGCAACTTATTGTAAAAATAACGGCTCAACCTATTTTTCCAAGTAATGTAGCCCAACTCCATCCATCCCCTTTTTTAGGGCAGTACCATTTCAATGGTGCCCAAGGCAGAACAAAGGTGCAACTATCACATTTTTGTGCCAAAATGCTAAAGATGACATAGCTCACCTTAAGGAAAAAGGAAACATCTTCTATACTCTCATTGATGAACAAGAATAGCTTATGAGCCGTTCACTCCTTAGATCAAAATATGCAACCCAATCAAATCTAAATTTCCTACCCCAAGTCCAAATGATCCTATTTCAATTTCGAATTTCCCTCCAATATCCAAAATCCAACCACCCAAATTAAAGTTTCCCGCTAAAGACATGTTAGCAATCCAAGCACATCAAATAAACAAGATAGGTGGATGACACATGGCATAATCCAATGGTGGAAACTAGGATAGTGAAAGAAGAATTTTGGCGATCCACGTGCATCTCTATACTTTAAATAGAAAAGATACCGTAATAGGAAAGCGATCTTTTCTCAATTTAAAATTCTTTAAGGTTAAGAACTGATAGTTCAGTGCTCTCCATCATTAATATTTGTACTAATAAATATAAAAACGTGAAAGTGATACTTTACCCATAGACGTAGGATTCCTTAATATTTGAACCACATAAATCTTCGTATTTTTACCCTTTTGCACTTTTTTCCTTACGTTGTGTTCGGTGCTAGATTCTATTTTGTTTATCGCTTGAATTTGATATTGATTTGACTTGATATTTTAAGAACCAGCTAGAATGCAGCTACCTAATTGGGTAAGTGCTCGGCAACATAATTACTACCTTTAAGGCAAATTTAACGGTGCTTAAATTTGTTGACACTCAATTGCGAGTGTGGTAAGTGTTATAATCACTTCGTAATCACTTGGGTGTTGTAAGATGAAAAACCTCACCAACAACACACACGCAATTGCACGCATCCAGAAACATGCACAAGATCACACACATGAGCACACGCTCACATTCAGTAGCTCCACCGGTGCACTGGTCATAAATTATCGGTCCACTAGTCGGATCTCGACCGAAGCAAATATGTTCGAGGCTATGCATCGTCCTTTCCATTTTGATCCCCTTCATCATAGTTAAAACCACCAGTTCAAAGCACACACCCTTATAAATTCATACATCTATTCAATTCATGCGTATATATACAAAATCATAAGATTAGACATAGGGTTTATGAGTGAAAAACTCACCAGTTTATTGCGTTCCTTCCTTCACAAACGCATGAACCAAGAAAATCGAATCCTCAAAGAAACTTTAATCACTTACATGCACCATTATAAATCGGCGTTGAGAAACACATAGTTGATTTTAGGAATTTATGGATTTATATTTGAGTTTAATTTTATTTACTAAAGAAGCAGGGTTTAGGGATATAGTCGATTTTCTAAAGTTAATAAATGTATACATAAGAGTTGTATTTTCAAAAGGAGAAGTATTCTCAGGAGAAGAAAGGCTTTGGAAAATGGAGAGGTCAAGAAACATGTTCAAGAGATTTTATTTTATTGGGCTCCATTTTTTTTATTTTCAATTTCTTTTCTTTCTTTTTTCTTTATTTTCATAAAACAATTATATACAAACCTAATTCCAAAATCATTTATTTCACAAAATTACTTTCTAATAAATTACAACTTTATTTATTTAATTAACTATTTAATTTGAATCATTTACTAATTGATTTCGATACTATATTAATAAATTTATTCTCTCATCAAAATTAACTTTATATTTTACAAAAATTTATTTTATCATTATTTCCAAAATAATTCATTTATAATTTCACATTTCAAAATAATTAAATTATTCAATCACTATTTTTTTATATACAATTCTTACTATTTTATTAAAATATTTATTATAGTATTCTAAATTATCGCTATAATTCCATATAAAAACTATATTAACCATATTTAGTTATTTATCTAACATTATAAAAAATTTCTAGAGTTTATTTGTATATTTAGTTCATTTATGTACTCAAAATTTATATTTTAACTCAATATTAAATAATTCCCAAATTAATTTACTTAAAATTCTTAAAACACCCATTTATTCCTAAAACTATTTGGTTCCATTACTAATCGCCTTGTTATAAAATTCTGATATTCTTAAATAAATTTAATTATTTATTTTAAATTCCAAAATCCATTTTTAATTAATTAAATATTTATTATTAATTACCTCTAAAATCCGGGTTGTTATATAGAGGGATAAAGTTGTTGCATCTATTTGTCGATGGTTGAAACCGCATGAGAGGAATTAATCGACCCATGATTTGGACTTGGAAGAGATCACATTTGCGTTGATGATTTGAAGGCACTAACTATTAGGAGAGAGGTTTGAGTCACCGACCATAAATTGTTAAAGTACCACTTCTCATAGAAGAACCTTAACTTTTGCTAGCAGCTATGGTTAGAGTTCTTAGCCTCCTATGGCTTTAAGATTTTCTATACACCTAGTAAGGGAAATGTAGTCGTCGATGCTTTGAGTAGAAAACATGCCTGCTTAGGATTGATGTTTCTAGAGTGGAATCAACTTGAGTATATTGTTATTTATGACTTCCAACCACGATATGAGCTAGAGCAAGAGATGTTGGCAAGCTTGACCATTAGACTTATTATGATAAAGAAGATCGATACTAGTTGGAGAATTGATGCGAGAATAGCGAAGATCATAGCTAAGATAGAGGAAGAAGTAGATTCTAAGGAGATGAAGAAATTTGGATTAGATCATGATGATTGGCTTTGTAAGGATATAATATTGTTTATACCTGATGTTGGTGGGTTGAGGGATGAGATTCTATGTGATTGCCATCAATAGAGATGGAATATATGTCCTAGAGAAAATAAAATGTATCATGATGTGAAGTAGACATTTATTGAAAAGGGACGATGAAGGATATCGGGATACTTTTATCAAAGTGTATGAACTAGTAGTTAGTGAAGGTTGGATAGAAGAAACCAAGTGGTTTGCTGCAACTGTTTGAAGTTCCTGAATAGAAATGGGAACACATATCAATGGACTTCATTATTGGATTGTCGAGGCCCGGAGGTGGGTTCGTACATCTAGGTCATAGTTGATATATTGACAAAGAGTGCTTATTCATAACATAAAGTCTAATAGTATGGCATTCAAGTTGGCCGAGTTTTGTAAAAAGTGGACAGTAAGGTTCCATGATGTGCCCAAGAGCATTGTAAGTAATCGAAAACCATTGTTCATGAGTGAATTTTAGAAGAGCTCACAAGAATGGTTAGGGACTGAGTTGCATCTAAATATGGCTTACTACCCACAAACTGATGGGTAAACCAAGAGAGTGAATCGTATCTTAGAGGATCTCTTGCGAGCTTGCATACCTGACTTTAGGGATTTATGGATTGATCATTTGCATCTTGTTGAGATCACATACAAGAATAGTTATCAGTCGAGCATTGGCATGGCACCATTTGAGGCATTATACTGCTGACCATGTAACAATCCTTTATAGTGGTAGGAAGGGAGTAAGAAACTAATACTTAGGGATAGATATGATTATAGAAACTTCAGAGAAGATCAAGATCATTTGGCAATGAATGAAAGCTGCTCAAGATAGACAAAAGAGCTACCATGATAAGTGGAGATGCGATTTGAAGTTCTTTATTGGCAATATGGTATTTTTCAAGATCTGTTTATTAAAGAATGTAGTTCAATTTCGTACAAGGGGAAGTTGGTACCTAGGTTCATAGGCCATTTTCTGATACTTGAGAGGATTGGAGACCAAATTATGGTATCGATTTACCTTAGAAGATGGAAGCTATGTACAATGTTTCCATGTTTCTGATTTGTGAAAGATTGTGCATCACTCAAGCATAACTAGTGCACTGGATCAAATAGAAGATATCGAGATTGAACTAGAAGCTTCAAGAGCTCTTAAGCCTATTTGTATAGCAGGACATGACAAAAAGTAGATTAAAAGGAGAACAATGAAGTTGGTTAATGTTGAATGGCGTGAAAACATGAGCGGTTGCACCTAAGAGACCATGGAGAACACAAGGACTAGTTATCCAAACTCTTTACTTGTTAAGACTTTACGTCTATCGCATTGACTTTGAGTTTTGATATAATGTAAAATAGTTCACTACCTTACATGATAAAGTAGGCATAGTTATATTTACTTGCTTTTGTATGCATGTTTAATTGGTATTATTTTTGTTTATGGTTTTTTGGCATGTAGGGTAACTTGTTGTTTGACCATTCCTTATTCAATTGGATTTCAAGGGTGAAATTGCTCAAGGGGAGAGAATATAATGACCTATATTTTACGTATCGCACGATCATAAAATATTAATTTTAAATCCAAATTGGGTCCTATAAGAGTATATCTTTGGGTATGGTTGAGTAGTGACGTTTTTGACCCTTAGGAATTTTATTGGACAAATTTTGACTTTGAAAACTTTAAAGAATAGGAGTCGAATTAGGGCCTAAAACCACTTCCAAATGAGAGGAACCGCTTCATCTCTAGACTGGTAAGATCTTAGGAAGCTTTATTTGATGCTATTAGAATATATTGCTTTTCACAGGCAAGTCGGCCTGATTAATACTTGCCTTAGTTGATTTTGGACCTTTGCTAGAGGTGCAAAGCATAGAACCACCTATGAAGAGTAAGATTCCAATCTAGGGGAGTAGCTTTTTTAAAGCTTGCGTGTTCCCTTCCTTATTATGACATTCCAAGCAAATGGTAATCCTAAAGATGTGCCTTACCCTAACTGAAGAAGCAGCGGTACGAGGTTGCATGGCTAAGTAGACCTATAGTTGTAGATCCAATAATCAAACTATAGCAGCTGAAAAGTATGTTGGATGAAGGAAAGGGATGAATGTGTGGAGAAAAGCTGGTATGGTAACCTCTCTTGGGATTCATGCTATTCCCGTCTTTCATTCCCTATTTTACCAAAATTGGTTACTCATAAGTCATCTTCTTTTAAGATTGATGATTTCAACTATGGGTAAAGACATTTCTTTTCACCTTTTTGTTTGCTAAAGGAATTACTCCAAGCTTCCTATCTTAAAAGATTAACTACTCCTTACAATACAGTTGATATGAAACCATATAGGATGGAGAGATTGTTGGTTACACTTTATTTTCCAACTCAAAGATCTTATTCTATTTTCTAGCTTGAACGGAACTAGCAAAAATTCAAATAAAATCTAGACGTCAATTCAATGAGTCTGATTTCCCGCAATAGGAAGTCAATCTAGCAGCATAGTAACCAATAGAAATAAAAACATAAACTTTGAAATCTGAACTTTAAAGATGATAAAAAAGCCCTCTCTAAGAAGCACAAAAAGTCATTTCATTATGGAACTTCACTTAAATGAAAGTGACCTAGTCGAACTAGATCCGTTGACACTCGTAGAAGGGTGAGATTATGAAGTAGCAAGTGAACTAAATGAAGAGTTAAGTGGTTCATCTTTCTATGACTATTTCTCTTTCCGTAAGGTGGTCGGAGTAGATTTTTGGCTTTACCAATTAGGAAATATAAAACCATGTGAAGTTGGACATATTAGCGGGTCATTGGACTAAGCCCATAATTTGGCCTATTGGATTGTTCCAAAATTATGCCCAACTAACCTGATGGGACTTCCCTTAATTATTTCTACACACTTCCCAAAAACATTTTAACTTATATTAATCATTTCCTTAGCCAAAAAGAAACTTCAATCCTTACTTTAATTAGCCAAATCAAGCAATTTAAGTGGATTAGCAAAGGGATTAGCATGCAATTCATTTATTACAATTGGAGTGCATAGGAATCCGTGTTGGCTATTGTTCAACTCAAATTCTCCTTCACTCTTGTGCATTTGGACCCCTAGGTGAGTGATTTAAGTCTCTCACTATACTATAATTTCTAATACAGTGTTTAGTGATGTTTTTAAAATGACTTTAAAGTTAAAAACTAATTTTTATCAAATCCAAACTTACCCACATTTATAAAACTAATTTCAATGATGTAGATCTAAGAAGTTCATGTGGATGTGTGTCATTTTATGTTTTGACTTGATTCTAGTGATATGATGGATATATTGAGTGATATTGTGATTGTATTGACTTTATAATAATGATATGATGTTTATTTGGTAAAATTTATGTGCTTGTTTGTTTGACTTAGAAGTTAGGGTAAAGATATGCATTTTAGAGATTCAGCTAACTCTGGAGTGTTTGAAGCCAAATCGATGCAATTACATAGGAAGTTTAAGGCATTTATGGTGGAAGGGAAATCAATTCATAAAACATTGAAGAAAAGATAAGTTTTTTGGGATGTTCGATATGTCCAATCGATCATGATCAACTTATCATGATCGATCAATCCAAAGGGCTCCAAAGGCCTTGCGATCTATATGGTAATTAGATGATGGTCAATTGAAGCTCATAACCGGTTGCAAGTTAGTTAGAGTTGTGATGTTGCAGTTAAGGAAAAAGATAAATGGATGAAGAGGCACAACAATTTCATTCCTGCTCCAAGGTTTGGAATGAAGTGCTCGGGGAAATGGAGTGGAGAACTTTAGGATTTAGTGAGGGTGGACTCATAAGGAAGTGGAGTAAGTGGATTCTATTAAACATTAGCTAAGTCATAAGGTCAAATGGTTCAAATGCAAACCATCCTATACAACCCATTTTGATCGAACATTTTTGCATTAAAGAATTTGGCTAAGGGAATTTGCGCAAGGGATGGTGTACTTCAAGTACAAGGGCTAGTTGCTTCAGATGAGATATGGAGGATGAAGGGATGGAGCTATGACCGAACAACCATCAAAATTGAATTTTTTTGGCCCAATGGCCATGCGATTGATTTGGCAGGGCCTTGTCATCTTCTTGAGCATATAAAATCAGTTGCATAGGGTTTCGATGGTTGTATGTCGAGGTAATGGAGTTTGGATGATTAATGTTGCAACGTAATAATGATGCAAGAATTACCTAAGATTGTTTTGGGCCAAACTAAGAGAGATTGGTTTATTTATTTGGGCCTCACCATAGGGAATTTAGAGAACCTTGTGCGGTCGAAAACGTTAATGAAGCGATAACACAAGCCATATTGATCGAGTACATCATAATGAAAGTGACTATGGCAAGAAAGGAGTTACCAAGCGAGCGAGTGCTAAGTAGTCACTTATCAGCATGTATACTAGAGATCATTGGATAACTCTAAGGTCAAGATAGCGCTCAATTAGGGAAAGGTAGTCTGAGTGTAAACTGGGGTAGTCTAAATGACCCATGAGTCAGATATCTTAGTGGCCCATATCCCTAGCCATCTGAATGGGCGTGAATTTGAGTATTGAGTGCTTGAAACGTTGATTAGTCATTGACCATTTGAGTTGGTCACATAAGTTATCCAAGAGCATCCAAGAGTGTTATACAAGATTCAATTGCTATGTCCACTATAATTGCTATGTTTTCCTTGTTTGATATGTGATTGAGATGGATGTTTTCAATGCAGGTATCAGTATGTTAGATAACCTAACAGGCATGTTGTACTTAGTATTGTACATTTGTTTGTTGATAGAGTACCATATATAGTGTTATATGCTAGATTGTTGGATGTATGGACAAGGCAAGTATGACTTCTCATACTTGATGTTCCTACGTACTATATTAGCTTTATTGTGTCTTGAGATTATTTATCGATCTTCCCATACTTTTTCTAACCCAAGGTTTTATGCTTTACTTCTTATCATCTTGGGTACTCTTAAATGTACAAACTAGATAATAGATCTAAGATTAGCTCTTTGAGATGTTTGGAAGACGTGTAGGAGGTGGGCGCTAATCTATACTTATATTTTAGAGCTAATCATTATTCCACTGTGCAACACTATATAGCACTTATCAGTGCTTGATTACTAGAGCCAAAACTAGAGTTTATTCGTTGATGTATAAACTCTGTTTATGTTGTATAATTGTTGTAAACCTATTACTTTGATATTTCTGTATTTTATCTTAGTTATGCATATCTATCTCAACTGTTTTGCATCTATGTTGGTTATTATATTTTATAGTCAATGTTGTGAGATATAGGACATCTTTATTATGAGTTTAACACTTTACCCTTGAATATCACTAAATCGGCAAGGTTTCCTAGCAACACACTATACATGTATACTAGGTACCGAAGGTGTAGGGCGATCATCACATCTCACAAAATTCTTCATATAAAGCTTCGTTAAGCTAATTGCATTCTTGTCGATTTTACTAGTATAAAATAGGCTCTTGGCTAGCTATCGACTACTACCTATATACTATCATTTCCCGCTCTCGGCTAAGGCAATCCATGTATAAAATCCATAGATTCATAATCCCCTTTTGGTACAACCAAGGGTTGAAATAATTTACTTGGTTTTTGATGCTCGGCCTTCACTAGTTAACATGTGAAACACTTCTTCTAACATTTCCCAATATCACTCTTCATCCCTTCCTAAAAGAACACACGCTTCACATTATGAAACATCTTTGTTATACCGGGGTGAATTGTAAACTTAGACCAATGAATATCCACTAATACTTCCTTCCAATGATCATCGACATTGAAGACACATAATCTTCCTTTCTTTCTAAATCATCCTTTCGAGTCAATCTCAAATCCCTTTTGGACCTCTATACCCACAACGCTCTCTAGTAGCCTAATTCTTTGGAGTAATAGTGGGTACTCTCTTTTCCTTACAGCGATTTTATTCACAAGTGCTAGGTGGACTTCCAAGCTTGCTGATGCATCCAGATCATGACTTGATTCTACATTCTTCCTAAAGAACAACTCATAAGAAGTCAATGCCTTAAATGCCTTCTATTCTGTAATCATGGCTAACACCCTATTCTGTTGTTTCCTATTTAAAGCACTAGCAACCCTATTTCCCTTTCCTAGTGCATACTGTATGTCAAAATCATACGTTGCTAAGAAAACCAACCATTTATGTTGCCTCATATTCGTCTTATTTTGAGATAATAAATAATTAAGAGACTTATGGTCTGTATACTACCCAAACCATTCTCCCAAGAGATAGTATTTCTAAATTTCCAACCCAAAGATCATCGTTGCCTACTCTAAGTCATGAGTCAGATAGCTAACTTAACGCAGTATTTACTATAGAGATGGTTAAGCTAATAAATGCATTAAACGACTCCAGTATTGCTCCATAAGCATCAATATAACCATCCAAATCCAAAATTCCCTTCTGGTAGATCAAAATAGGAGCATTTGTCAATAACCTCTTCAACTACTAAAATGACCCCTTCGCACTTGTCAATCCACTTGTACTTATCATTCTTCCTAGTTAACTAGGTCAAGGGTGTTGCTATCCATGAGCAGTTCTTATTGAATCTTTGGTAATATCCTGTCAATCCCAAGAGCTTCATGATCGCTTCTGATCCTTCCAATTACTAGCAGTTTCTATCTTCGATGGATCAATTGCTAGTCCATTCCCTAAAACAACTTGACCTTGGAACTTAACTTCATATTTCCAAAAGTAGCACTTGGAAAACTTCCCCTTCAACTTACATTTTCTAAGGTTATTCAACATTAACCAAAGATGGATTTCATGGTCCCACTCATTCTTAGAGTACACCAAAATATCATCAATGAAGACCAATACAAATCAATCCAACTTATCATGAAAGATCCCATTCATAAGATCCATGAAGAACATAGGAGCATTGGTCAGTTCGAAGGACATGACTAGCTAATTCTATGAACCATATTGAGTTCTAAAAGCAGTCAATTTAAAATTATCTTTTGCTACCTTCATTTTGAGGAATCTCATCGCTATATGTAGTTGTAAGAACATTTTAGCTCCACTCAACTGGTCAAACAAGTCATCTAGCCTATTCAATGGATATAATATTTCATCATTAACTCATTCAACTTCCATTAATTAATATACATTCAAAGTGATCCATCCAACTTCTTTACGAGTACTATGAATGCTCCTTATGATGAACTATTTAGTTTAATGAAATCTTTACGCTTTATTTTCACCGATTGCCCCTTCAATTTCTCTATTTCCTTGCATAGATTCTGCTAGGAGGTCTACTAACAAGTTATGCCCTAGTATCAATCTGTTTGGAATTTAATCGCTCTTCTCGATATGATCTAGTCTCATGTTCGAACACATTTGAAAATTATTGAACAAATAGTTCTCTATTAATTCATCCTCCTGAGTCTCCATCATATACAATGTAGACTTTTCCTTCATCTTATCTAATACTACCATAACCCTTTCACCTCCCTTTGGGTTTTATAATGCGGTAACTCATCGATATAATAGATTTTAGTGCCATTATGTGCCAACAATCCATATCCAAAATAACTCCATAACCTACAAAGTCAAATACAAATGGATTACAAGAAGCCATATAGAAAAGATGTACATCATTGCATCTTGTTCTGAGAGTGACATACCCATCGAACGGATTAATCACATGCAAGGTGTAACTAAATAAGAGTATTTAGATCCAGCCTATCAACCTAATATTTAAAAATAAAAGACTATGTAACCACGATATCAAACAGAAATCTAACTGAAATATTAGAAATCAAAATCATGCCTTTATGCACTACACTGTTTCCCTTTTCCATGGCATTTGGTCTAGCTGTCGGTCCATCGAAAAAAAAACATTCACCTATCTCAACTCTGGAAAATCTATCTTCTTATGGCCAGGCCTATTACAGTTAAAGCACATAACCTTTCCCTTATTCTCCAATGTGGTGCACTTAGTCTAATAGAGAACCAATTGTCCATAATTAAAACATAACATCTATCACATTCGGCTTTGATCTCCTCCTCTCGAGATCTTTCAAACTTTAAATTGTTCTTTCTCCCCTTTAGGTATGGGTTGAACCACTTTTTCTATCCCATCTTGGGTCTAACATTGTATTTTTCCCCTCTTGATAGAAACGGTCATACCTCCTTACCATCTCTACCATTATATCGAAGGGGTATAGATAATGCACCATCACTTTATGGTACAGACCCTTCCTTAAATCTTCAATAAATTTGTAACGACCTAGAATTTTGGGCAATAAGAATTTAATAATCTGTGTAAATAATTTAATTGGTTTGATAATTTTATTTATAATCTTAATTTAAAATTGGTAAATTTAATCTTGTAAAGGTTAATAAATATTTAATCTGGCAATATTTGATAAGAATTTGTTTTTCAAAGCTAATAAAATGTTATTCTGATTATAGTATATATATAATTAATATATATTGTGGATAGGATAATCTTTTGTTTTAAATAAAAGATAAATTTTCAAATTGTAATATATATGAATGTATATGTTATAGTTTGAGTTGCTTTGAAATTTATTTAATCCATTGATAATTCATATATGAATGAATATTTTAATTTTAAGCTTTGTTTTAAATTCAATAAAAAAAATTCAAAAGATAATTTAAAGATTAATTTAAAATTGTTTTCAAAATATAAGATGATTGTTTATTTTTAAAGTATGATAGTTTAAATAAAATTTATCAAAGTTTTCATTTTGTTTTCTTTAAAGTGTTTTAAATTTAAAATGGTATAAATATATAAATATAAAAGTTTTAGATTTATGAATACATATATAAGAGATTCATTTGTATTATAATCAGTTTATAATATTTTCTTTAAAAGGGAAGTTTATATTTACGTATGTAAGTACTCATTTATGAAGTAAAATAAAAATGTAAGTTTATATTTACATTTGAATTAAATAAAAGTTTAAAAACACTTAGAGACAAATGTTAACATGTGTTGTTTAACTAAATATCATAATCGACAAATGTAAGATTTATGAACATGTGGCATTCATCTTTCATTCATTTGAAATTTATAACATAAAAGAAAATTGTTTCTCCTTTTTCATTTTTTCCAAAACTTTCTTTCCTCTTCTCAAACTTTAATGGCAACCAGAATTACTCTTCAAAAAAAAAACCTGAAAATTAAGTGCAAAAATCAAAAGCAAATCTGAAACTAAAATCTGCAAAGCAAAAGAATTATCAACTTGCATTTCAAATAATCAAGTTCAACAGCAAGTTTTAATCAGCAATTAAAGCACCAATATCAACCTACAAACAACAGATTTGAATGTTATTCATATCATCAGTTCAACTTCAATTAGGAGCATGCAGATGGATTTTACATCAGCAAAGTAAAAGCAGTTTTCAAATTTTAAAAGTTCAAGCCTAGGTATAATAAAACCTGTTCTGCTCTGCAATTATAGGTGAGTAAACTTCATTAAAAACAGTTTGAATTGTTTTATTTTCATGCATGTGATGATATTGTCTGGTATTGAAAATCTATAACCTGAAATTATATGAATTATCTCTGTTTTGTTGAATATGGCAAGTATGTGTGTATTTTCACTTGCAGAACTTTGTATTCTGTTTCTTTGATCAGATTTTAATCTTAATCTTCCACTAAAGAACAATAATTGGACTGGATGATTGAATGAAAGAATTTGTGTAAATGCTGAAGGTAATTCTAAAATATAGTTTCTGTAGTTTTCAATTTACAAATAATATTAAAAATGGAAAACTCAGTAAACAACTAATACATGTTAAAAATCACTGAATTTAATTTATAGATTAGATTGAATAAATGGATTCGTGTTTGTAAATCATGAATTTTAATACAAGATTCATGAATTTTAGTTTAAGGAATCAAGTGTATTTTGAGTTTGAACATTTTGGAAAATTCTGTGAACTGCAGATGATTTAGTAAATAATTCGATTTGATTTTTGGATTGAAGATAACTTGAATGTTATAGATGAAGGGAAAATACTTACAGATTTTTCCAATGATCAATTTGATCGTAATCGATCGAGATAGGGTTTGGTTGCTGTATTTGAAGCCGATGTTAAATTGGGATCTTTCATCATCCCTGATACATCGCGCTTCAAGATATTCTAGGAGTAGGTTTGTGGGAGTATGGTGATGGTGTGGCTGGAGTTGCGGCAGTTCAGGTGGTGGCGATTGTCAGAGGTGATGGATTTGGTGATCGTGTTATATTGCTGTTGTTCGAGCTTTTGGGTAGGATCGGTCGAATTTCGTTTCATGCAGAGTTTGTTGGATCTGGGTTCACCCAAGTGCTCGCGAGATGGTTTGGGATTGTGGAGGATGGTCGCGATGCTTAACGGCGGCCGGTGGGGTTGTGCTTGGTGCACGGTGTCAGTTCGTGTGCACTGAGAAGTGAAGTTGGGGAAGAGGTTTTTTTTCCTGAGTGTTGCGCTGTGTTATTCCTGAAATCAACTCGAAGGGAAGCTCGCGTTGTACTCGGGGCGACTCGAAGATTTGAGGAGTTGGTGGTATCTCGAGGTAAGAATAGGAAAACTCAGGTCGAACTCGAGTTTTTAGGTGGTGGCTTTGGTTTTGTAAGGAAGATAAGTTTAAAAGAGATTAGACTTGTTATTTTTAACAAATAAAAATCAGTGCTTAAGATTTTATAAAAGAAAGTCAAATTTACAAGTTAAGTTTGTTTTTTAGAAATAAGTTAAATCAAACTTTAAAGGGGTGTTAATCAAACTTTTAAAATGTTGCTTGAATTTATATTTCAAATTTAAATTGTTTTATGATAACTTCTTTTGTAGATAATTATCTAAATTTAATTTTGAGGTTTTATTTTTGAATTTAATTATTTAATCAAAGTTTTAAAGTAATGTTTTAATAACAAAGTTTTCAAATTTATTATGAAAATAAATAAGTTTAGATTAGATAAATTGTAATGTTTTAAATTTTGGAATTGATTTCTAAATGCCTTATTTTAAATAAGGATATTATTATAATTTTGAAAACCAAGTAGGATAATTTGTTTAAGATGTTAAAATTTGATTTATTCAAATAATTCATCACAAGATAAATAAGGTTAATTATCCTTGATTTGAATATAAAAATATTAAATATGTTTTGTTAATAAGTAAAGAGTTTATTTAAGATTAATGGTTTTCTTAATTAATTAAGGATTTTAAAATATTAGGCGTTAATTAATTAATTTTTTAATTTATTTTAAATAATTAGTTAATTATTTAATTTTAAATAATTACTTAATTAAGAATTAATTAAGTATAATTACTTAATGAAGTAATTAATGGTTAATAAGTGAGTGTAATTAAGAATGATAATTACTTATGGAAGTAATTAATAGGAAATTACTCATGGGAGAAATTAAATGGAAGTGATTAGTGGATAATCACTTAATGTTATCAATTAAGGAATTGATTAATTTATTTGTTAAAAGTTAATTAATTATGGGGTAATTAATTAATTAATTAAAGAATTAAGGATTGTTAATGATGGAATTAATTATTTGTTAAGTAATTAATAAGGAAGTAATTAAGATTTATTAATGGAAGTCATTAGGGATAATTACTTATGTAAGTAATTAAGAGTTAATTATTTAATTAATTTTAGTTAATTAATTAATGTGACTAATTAATGGAATGTGATTGATTTAAGATTAATTACCAAGTGTAATTAATTAAAATTGTAATTAATTAATAAAGTAATTAATTAAGGATTAATTGCTAATTTAAATTGGTTAACAATTACTTAATGAAGTAATTAAAGATTAATTAATTAGAGTAATTAATCGAGGTTAATATAATTAATTAGGAAGTTAATTAAATAAGATAAGTAATTACAAATTATTAATACTGTTTATGATTTATAAGATGATTAATTATAAGTTAATTATTTAATTACTTAAAGTAATTATTAATTAATAAGGATCATTAATTAATATTAATCAAGATTGATTAATAAAAGTTATTAATTTAAGTGTGATTAATTAATTGTAATTAATTAAGAATTAATGTAATTAATTATAGTTAATTAATTAATAAAGGATCATTTATTATTGTAATTAATGATAGTAATTAAAGGTTAATTACTGAATATGGTTAAAGATAATTACTTGAATGTAATTAAATATAATTAATCAAGAAAGATTAATTGGGAAAGATCATTAGAGATGATTAAATTATTTGGAATAATAATTAATGAAAAAGGATTATGGTAGTTCAATTGATTAGAGATAATCAATTCTGTTTGAGTGTTTGATTAATATGGATTGATTAATATTGGTTAATTGATTGAGATTGGATGATCAATATGTTTGTGATTGCTATTGGATGATTGATTTGGGTTGATATTGGTTGATACTAGATGATTTGGATATATCTGTTATGTGATATACTACTTCGAGGAGATGAATATTGTTATGAATTATCTATTGTGATAATGTTATTCATCTATCTGTTTATATCATCCTAAATATAAGTTTAATTGTTTAAACCCTTAAGTATAACTTGGACATTAAAATGGCGTTTGGTTTCGGTGAGACCGGGATCGGATTTTCATATTTGGAATCCGAAAACCACATCGATTCCAATTAAACGTTAGGTCATTAATCCAAGTGGAGCAAGTGAAGACTCGAGGTGTAAGGGCTATACATCAGTATAACTATGTGGGTGATTCCGTAATGAGTTTGACGGAATAGTACTTATAGATTCGAGATGGAGATTCAGAGTGCAAGGGTTATCGTCGTTAACTCTGAGGGTGATTCCAAAATGAGTGTAACGAGATAATGCCTTCGGTTTCGTTTGAACCCGGAACGAACTTGTATGGATTGAATGCTTTCAGAACATCGTCAGGTGGGCGATGAGCATTCTATGCTAGTGTGTCCTCTAAAGGTAATCGTAGCCTCAAGCCTCATCAAACGGGAATGGCTAAAACAGGGGAGGTGCAGCAAGGCTTCGTGGGTAGCTCCCACTGGATAGCAAGATTTTCCCCTGTCTAGAAATCCCTTTTTGTTCGGCTGTGTGGGCAGTTGGGTCGCGGCCAACTGCGGGGTTGTCTTGTTCGGGACTGTACAGTAAGGGATGGTTCCGGCCTTGTGTTGCAGGGGAGTGGGAGTACTCCTCGGTACGGTGATCTAGACCACGTACTGTGACGGGCGGTACCCCAGTAGCCCTGCCATTGATGGAAACCCATTTTCTTTACGAGACCCTACAGTTTTGATTGTATTACCCACTTTTGTGGCTAGTAGCTGGAATTTAATAGATGTAACAATTTCGGCTATTTCTTATTTACTTGAAAACCCTAGACACTATTATAATATCACTGGATTTCCTATCAAATGTTTTGGTTAGCGTAAGGTAAAAACTTTTCCATGTTTATGTGTGGGAAGTCTTACGTGATACGTTTTCTTTTCAAAAGGTTTTCTAAAGTTAAGCAATTTTAACCCGTTTACTCACACCAGACCCCTGTCTGCCCCCGAGTGTTTATTTTCTGTTTTATTAAACTCTTGGGTACTCATATTATGTATGAGTAGTCAAGTGGATCAGGTTAGCTTGACGAATTCTGGATGAGTTATGGAGCAGGAGGCTTCGACGTGTAGATATATATTGATTCCGCTGTGTATGTTATATCTGTTCCTCTTGTATACTTGAGTTGTATGAATTAGACAGATGTTTATAACTTTCTAATATGTGTTGAATAAGTTGTGTACTCTGATATAATGAGATACTATGTAATATTTTATGTGATATATTATATTTTATTCGTTCCGCTGTGAGTTCTCTGATGTTGTTTGTGTTCTTCTTTCTCTTTCTTTCTCTTTTCTATCCCTTTCTTTCTTTAAGATGACACGATTTTCTGGGAGTAGAAAGTCGGGTCGTCACACTTGGTATCAGAGCATTAGGCTCTGAAGTGTGTCTTCTTTAGGGAGCATTAGGGTGAGTGAATACCTAAGCTCTGTAGTAGCGTCTTTCTTGAGAGAGCGTACTTGTAATATATATATATATATATATATATATATATATATATATATATATATATCTGTATCTACCTAATTTGTTGGGTTATCTGTTCGGATTTTCCAACATAAGTTTTAGAGCTAGATGAATAGAGTAGTGGTGTGTGTGTGTGTGTAACACGACTACCATAGATGGAAGAGGTTCCATTTGTTTGAGGTTGGAAGTATTTGTCGAGACTGTAGACCTAATACCATCTTGAGTAAGATTTGTTGTTTGGAGTAAGGATTTCCCTAATATCCGAAGGAAATCTTTTGAAGATTCGGAGTTTATCTTTGAAGTGTAAGTTTGGATTTCGCTCGGGTAAGCGAATTATTCTAGTGTTTGGATTTGTTGGTAGTGCAGAAGAAAGTGATGATATCTTGGTAAGTGCGTGATGAGATGCAGTATCCTTGGATATTTTCTGAAGGTGTTTACTCTTGAAGCAGTTTTAGATAAATTTGAGGAGCAGTCTTTATCTGCCATAGGGAAGATTCATCTATGTATAAGTTGTTTGGATCTTTAGTAAGGAGATTGGATGTTTTGGGAATGTGAGACTAAGGTCTATGAGTCGTTTTGCTTTGGCATGGTCTCACTTGTTATTCCTTAAGGTAAGCGAGTTGTGGATGCTTGGTTTGGATTCCGAGTTTCTTGAGAGGTTGTCTTCCATCTCGGAGGTCCGCTGTATGGTTTGTTGATGGTTTTGGTTTTGGAAAAGCCTTTGGATTAGCGTCTTTGGTTGGCTGTGGTAACAGTTTCAGCTCGAAGTGTTCGGTGTGCTGACGAGAAGGTCGTTTAGTTTTGCTATATCATCGAGGTAGAGTTTGGAAGCAGTAGTGTGGTTTATTTCTCCGATGGTTCAGGAATCTTTGTGGTTCTCTTTCAGCAGTCCGGGCTGAAGGTAGTGAAGTTTTCTTGAAAGGTTAACCTTGTTTGGAAAAGTTTAAAGCTGTTCTAATTGGTAAAGAGAGGGCAATTTTTTTTTGGAATCCGAACTAGGTAGGATCGCAAAAGTGACTTGCGATTAGTTGGGAATTTTCTTAGGTTATCTTGGGTGATCTGTGTTGAGACTGAGAGTTCTCATGTGGAAATAGTAGCTACTGATGTAATCTGAAGTTTGTCTACATCTGGAATTGAGTTCCATTTGTTTTGGTTCCAGAAAAGATATTGGTAGTTAGCTTGATAGTTGGATGGTTCTTGGAGAAAATAGTTGGTGTAGCAGCTTAGAATTAATTTTTTTTGAATTGGAATTGGACTGATATAGCTTTTGGAATAAGTTTCTTTTTGAGGTTGTGTGACTAAGTCTGATGTGTCACTCAGATTTTTATGGATTTGATGAACAAAGTTTTCCCGGAGATAGTGGATAAGTTTGTATTCGTGTTCATCAATAGTATTTTCATCTATTTCAGAATCAGAGTTGTGCAGCGAAAGCGAGGTAGCTGCTGTGCAAGGAAAGAAACAAGTTCTGTTTGCTATTGCTTGAGTAGTAGAGCTTGAGTTCTGGATTTCGACGGATTTTGGGAGACTTTTCTGTTGAATAGGATCTAGGAACTGCTTTGTTTTGGTTTAGTTGTCTCTGGAAGTATCATCATCGGTTGAGATGATTAGGAAGAAGTTTGGCAGCCCAGGATTGTCTGTTGAGTTACAAATATGAGATAAGGAGTTTTGGAATTCGAAGTTGGAGACTTCAGTGTTATTAGATCTCTCTGGTTAAGAGAACAGATATTGGATAAGATTGGTTGGTTGGTGCCGGGGCATTTGAGGATTTCTTATCTGTGATTTGATAGGATGAGATTGAATTGCCAGTTTGGATAGTTGGAATTTATTATGTATCACGTATCTCTAAGGGTACGTGTATGATTCATCATGGGTTGTTGAATCTGTAGTTCAGTTGGAATTGGATGTTGAGCTGGATTTGAGAGGAGTCTGATGTTCTGTTCAGATTGAAGGATCTAGAAATGAGTGAAGCTCTGGATTTTGGTTGTATAGTTAGTTTGTTGGCTTTTATAGAGCGAGTCTCCCGGTGATTTATACTTGGGGAACTCGAGATAGTATTAGAAATTTATTCTGATTTGTGTCAGAATAATTAGCTAAGTTTGTTTGTTTATTTGATTGCTATGGATGTTAGTAACTGGTTGTTAGGAATGCTTTGCTAATTTAAATTAAAAATCTGTACTGGGTTATTAAATTACCTTTGCTTTTAAATTTCGGGGACGAAATTCTTTTAAGGGGGGAGGATTGTAACGACCCGGAATTTTGGGCAATAAGAATTTAATAATCTGTGTAAATAATTTAATTGGTTTGATAATTTTATTTATAATCTTAATTTAAAATTGGTAAATTTAATCTTGTAAAGGTTAATAAATATTTAATCTGGCAATATTTGATAAGAATTTGTTTTTCAAAGCTAATAAAATGTTATTCTGATTATAGTATATATATAATTAATATATATTGTGGATAGGATAATCTTTTGTTTTAAATAAAAGATAAATTTTCAAATTGTAATATATATGAATGTATATATTATAGTTTGAGTTGCTTTGAAATTTATTTAATCCATTGATAATTCATATATGAATGAATATTGTAATTTTAAGCTTTGTTTTAAATTCAATAAAAAAATTTCAAAAGATAATTTAAAGATTAATTTAAAATTATTTTCAAAATATAAGATGATTGTTTATTTTTAAAGTATGATAGTTTAAATAAAATTTATCAAAGTTTTCATTTTGTTTTCTTTAAAGTGTTTTAAATTTAAAATGGTATAAATGTATAAATATAAAAGTTTTAGATTTATGAATACATATATAAGAGATTCATTTGTATTATAATTATTTTATAATATTTTCTTTAAAAGGGAAGTTTATATTTACATATGTAAGTACTCATTTATGAAGTAAAATAAAAATGTAAGTTTATATTTACATTTGAATTAAATAAAAGTTTAAAAACACTTAGAGACAAATGTTAACATGTGTAGTTTAACTAAATATCATAATTGACAAATGTAAGATTTATGAACATGTGGCATTCATCTTTCATTCATTTGAAATTTATAACATAAAAGAAAATTGTTTCTCCTTTTTCATTTTTTTCAAAACTTTCTTTCCTCTTCTCAAACTTTAATGGCAACCAGAATTACTCTTAAAAAAAACCTGAAAATTAAATGCAAAAATCAAAAGCAAATCTGAAACTAAAATCTGCAAAGCAAAAGAATTATCAACTTGCATTTCAAATAATCAAGTTCAACAGCAAGTTTTAATCAGCAATTAAAGCACCAATATCAACCTGCAAACAACAGATTTGAATGTTATTCATATCATCAGTTCAACTTCAATTAGGAGCATGCAGATGGATTTTACATCAGCAAAGTAAAATCAGTTTTCAAATTTAAAAAGTTCAAGCCTGGGTATAATAAAACCTGTTCTGCTCTGCAATTATAAGTGAGTAAACTTCATTAAAAACAGTTTGAATTTTTTTATTTTCGTGCATGTGATGATATTGTCTGGTATTGAAAATCTATAACCTGAAATTATATGAATTATCTCTGTTTTGTTGAATATGGCAAGTATGTGTGTATGTTCACTTGCAGAACTTTGTATTCTGTTTCTTTGATCAGATTTTAATCTTAATCTTCCACTAAAGAACAATAATTGGACTGGATGATTGAATGAAAGAATTTGTGTAAATGCTGAAGGTAATTCTAAAATATAGTTTATGTAGTTTTCAATTTACAAATAATATTAAAAATGGAAAACTCAGTGAACAACTAATACATGTGAAAAATCACTGAATTTAATTTATAGATTAGATTGAATAAATGGATTCGTGTTTGTAAATCATGAATTTTAATACAAGATTCATGAATTTTAGTTTAAGGAATCAAGTGTATTTTGAGTTTGAACATTTTGGAAATTCCGTGAACTGCAGATGATTTAGTAAATAATTCGATTTGATTTTTGGATTGAAGATAACTTGAATGTTATAGATGAAGGGAAAAATACTTACAGATTTTTCCAATGAACAATTTGATCGTAATCGATCGAGATAGGGTTTGGATGCTGTATTTGAAGTCGATGTTAAATTGGGATCTTTCATCATCCCTGATACATCGAGCTTCAAGATATTCTAGGAGTAGGTTTGTGGGAGTATGGTGATGATGTGGCTGGAGTTGCGGCAGTTCAGGTGGTGGCGATTGTCAGAGGTGATGGATTTGGTGATCGTGTTATATTGCTGTTGTTCGAGCTTTTGGGTAGGATCGGTCGAATTTCGTTTCATGCAGAGTGTGTTGGATCTGGGTTCACCCAAGTGCTCGCGAGAAGGTTTGGGATTGTGGAGGATGGTCGCGATGCTTAACGGCGGCCGGTGGGGTTGTGCTTGGTGCACGGTGTCAGTTCGTGTGCACTGAGAAGTGAAGTTGGGGAAGAGGTTTTTTTTTCCTGAGTGTTGCGCTGTGTTATTCCTGAAATCAACTCGAAGGGAAGCTCGCGTTGTACTCGGGGCAACTCGAAGATTTGAGGAGTTGGTGGTATCTCGAGGGAAGAACAGGAAAACTCAGGTCGAACTCGAGTTTTTAGGTGGTGGCTTTAGTTTTTACTGTGAGGAAGATAAGTTTAAAAGAGATTAGACTTGTTATTTTTAACAAATAAAAATCAGTGCTTAAGATTTTATAAAAGAAAGTCAAATTTACAAGTTAAGTTTGTTTTTTAGAAATAAGTTAAATCAAACTTTAAAGGGGTGTTAATCAAACTTTTAAAATGTTGCTTGAATTTATATTTCAAATTTAAATTGTTTTATGATAATTTCTTTTGTATATAATTATCTTAATTTAATTTTGAGGTTCTAATTTAAAGAGTATTTTTGAATTTAATTATTTAATCAAAGTTTTAAAGTAATGTTTTAATAACAAAGTTTTCAAATTTATTCCGAAAATAAATAAGTTTAGATTAGATAAATTGTAATGTTTTAAATTTTGGAATTGATTTCTAAATGCCTTATTTTAAATAAGGATATTATTATAATTTTGAAAACCAAATAGGATAATTTGTTTAAGATGTTAAAATTTTATTTATTCAAATAATTCATCACAATATAAATAAGGTTAATTATCCTTGATTTGAATATAAAAATATTAAATATGTTTTGTTAATAAGTAAAGAGTTTATTTAAGATTAATGGTTTTCTTAATTAATTAAGGATTTTAAAATATTAGGAGTTAATTAATTAATTGTTTAATTTATTTTACATAATTAGTTAATTATTTAATTTTAAATAATTATTTAATTAAGAATTAATTAAGTGTAATTACTTAATGAAGTAATTAATGGTTAATAAGTGAGTGTAATTAAGAATGATAATTACTTATGGAAGTAATTAATAGGAAATTACTCATGGGAGAATTTAAATGGAAGGGATTAGGAGATAATCACTTAATGTTATCAATTAAGGAATTGATTAATTTATTTGTTAAAAGTTAATTAATTATGGGGTAATTAATTAACTAATTAATTAAAGAATTAAGGATTGTTAATGATGGAATTAATTATTTGTTAAGTAATTAATAAGGAAGTAATTAAGATTTATTAATGGAAGTAATTAGGGATAATTACTTATGTAAGTAATTAAGAGTTAATTATTTAATTAATTTTAGTTAATTAATTAATGTGATTAATTAATGGAATGTGATTGATTTAAGATTAATTACCAAGTGCAATTAATTAAAATTGTAATTAATTAACAAAGTAATTAATTAAGGATTAATTGTTAATTTAAATTGGTTAACAATTACTTAATGAAGTAATTAAAGATTAATTAATTAGAGTAATTAATCGAGGTTAATATAATTAATTAGGAAGTTAATTAATTAAGATAAGTAATTACAAATTATTAATTACTGTTTATGATTTATAAGATGATTAATTATAAGTTAATTATTTAATTAATTAAAGTAATTATTAATTAATAAGGATCATTAATTAATATTAATCAATATTGATTAATAAAAGTTATTAATTTAAATGTGATTAATTAATTGTAATTAATTAAGAATTAATGTAATTAATTATAGTTAATTAATTAATAAAGGATCATTTATTATTGTAATTAATGATAGTAATTAAAGGTTAATTACTGAATATGGTTAAAGATAATTACTTGAATGTAATTAAATATAATTAATCAAGGAAGATTAATTGGGAAAGATCATTAGAGATGATTAAATTATTTGGAATAATAATTAATGAAGAAGGATTATGGTAGTTCAATTGATTAGAGATAATCAATTCTGTTTGAGTGTTTGATTAATATGGATTGATTAATATTGGTTAATTGATTGAGATTGGATGATCAATATGTTTGTGATTGCTATTGGATGATTTATTTTGGTTGATATTGGTTGATACTAGATGATTTGGATATATCTGTTATGTGATATACTGCTTCGAGGAGATGAATATTGTTATGAATTATCTATTGTGATAATGTTATTCATCTATCTGTTTGTATCATCCTAAATATAAGTTTAATTGTTTAAACCCTTAAGTAAAACTTGGACATTAAAATGGCGTTTGGTTTCGGTGAGACCGGGATCGGATTTCCATATTTGGAATCCGAAAACCACATCGATTCCAATTAAATGTTAGGTCGTTAATCCAAGTGGAGCAAGTGAAGACTCGAGGTGTAAAGGCTATACGTCAGTATAACTCTGTGGGTGATTACGTAATGAGTTTGACGGAATAGTACTTATAGATTCGAGATGGAGATTCAGAGTGCAAGGGTTATCGTCGTTAACTCTGAGGGTGATTCCAAAATGAGTGTAACGAGATAATGCCTTCGGTTTCGTTCGAACCCGGAACGAACTTGTATGGATTGAATGCTTTCAGAACATCGTCAGGTGGGCGATGAGCATTCTAAGATAGTGTGTCCTCTAAAGGTAACCGTAGCCTCAAGCCTTATCAACTGGGAATGGCTAAAACAGGGGAGGTGCAGCAAGGCTTCGTGGGTAGCTCCCACTGGAGAGCATGATTTTCCCCTTTCTAGAAGTCCCTTTTTATTCGGCTGTGTGGGCAGTTGGGTCGCGGCCAACCGCGGGGTTGTCTTGTTCGAGACTGTACAGTAAGGGATGGTTCCGGCCTTGTGTTGCAGGGGAGTGAGAGTACTCCTCGTGTAAGGACCCGATTCTTCGTCTTTCGAAAATTCAACATCGATACTCACTTTATCGACTGCCGAGCAATCGAATGACGGAAAACCGAACACTTAGGGTTTTAAGAAAAAGAAAAAGACAGAAAAGATAGAAGATAGAGATGAAAGAAAATAGGAAATAGAAAATAGAACGGAACAGAAAACAACAGAACAACATCAGAATCTCACAATTCGCAGCGGAACAACATATAACAATAAATGAATAATCTTTAACAAAGAACTATATCAATTATTACATTACATCACATTTCATTACATCATATCATCAGAGTGTACAACAACAACAACAACAAACAGTGCGGCGGAAAAAGAAATACTATATACTGGTAATACGCCATGCCATCCATCTTGCATCCAGCAACTCCAGAATATCCTGATAAACCTAACTCTTGACTGCCCGTGTGGAAATTGGTGGGCACCCAGAGTTTAGGAAGGAAAACAATAAACTCCGAGTCAGTCATGTGACTGGTGTGGGAACTCAAAACAGTTTATTTTTCTTTAAAATCAAAATAGAGGAATATTTTTAAAGTCAATTCGCAATGCTTTTAAAAATGAGACTACCATAAGGCCTCCCGCACACACACACAATGCAAACGCAGAATCGGAGGAGATTTCTCCTTATGATAGTCAAAGATGCTTGATACGCATTTAAAAGAACATTTTATATTATTACTAGTGCATAGTGTAGGAAAATATTTCGAAGGTAGAATATAAATCTTAGCCAACATACGACCATTATCGTATGCCTACTATAGCTAACTATGTTCAATAGCAGGTTACCGCCACATTCCATAGCAGGTTATACAACTAAAACCGTACAAGTCTCGTATTGTTTCTTTGGATTTCCAACGAATGATCAGGCCAAGGAACTTCCCATTGCCACATGAGAATGCCTCTGGATGGACATCCCCGAGAACCAAACCGGATCTCTACCAACACAAGGCCGGGTTACCCCTAACTGAGTAACAACTGACCGAATATGCCATCCCCCGGTCCTTTGGGACCTTTCACCGAGCGCTCGTAATCAATTCACACAATCATAAAGTGTTTTCAACATGAGTAAGTATCTGGGCTCCATACCATGATACCACCCTTTTCCAGAAGGAAATGCACATATCCTAAAGGGCGCTACCCCTCATAACCTTGCCGCATCTTTCCTGTTTTGACCATTCTCGAGGTGTGAGGCTCGACGAAGTCACGTCCACAAAAACATACTTTATACAAAAGCCATGCTTTGGGTCAACAAATGATCATAGAAATGATCACCAGGATAGACGATCAAATAAATGATCCTATCACAAATAATCAACACAATGATCATTTACAGCAACACTCAGCATGTCACATTACCAAATTGGGAATATATTGCTGATAACCTTCAACTACATAACCTCTGAGCTCGTACGTCTCAGAGAAGGGTGTTAAGCTAAAAGAATAAATTCTCCGCCACCAACAGAAATATATTTGAAAGAAATCTGCTTTATATCTCAATTTGTAATGTCAGACATACAATCCATACAAGTCTGTTCCGGGCTCGAACAGAACCGAAGGCACTTCTCACGAAGCCCTTGCAATCCGGGTATTCACAATCCCGATCGAATTTCCCATCACTTAGGAAATCTCTATACCAGGAGCTACCCAGTGCAGAGACAATCGATAGGTCATCCTATCGCTTTCGCAAGTACCCGGTCTTCAACACCGGTCATCAATGCTATCCATTACGTCGTATCACTATTCGGAATGGGTAATCCGAATAACGAGCGCAATAATTTAAAAATAAGTGTAGCATTCAAATTCAGCAAATCACAACAAATACCTTTCAAAGGTAAATATTGATAGTCGGTTATTGAACTATCAATGGATATGCACACATCACCAGATTCCAAATAATTTTCCAAATTATTTATTTTCCAGAAATATCTTTACTAGATATAAAATTTCACACTTCAAAAATAAATCAATATTTATTTTTAAACAAATTCTCCTTTTCATTCATAAATTCCATAGTGAATTTATATTTCACAATATCCATGCATATACGATTTCAATTATCCATTTCAATTTATCTTCATAAAGATAAATTCTCATAATATTCAATGAAATGTTAGAAAACATTTCCATACTTATTTATTCATAAGTAATTCACAAATTTTATTTATTTTCAACTCATGGAAAATATTCAATATACTTAAATCGAAATTAAGTATATATTTCATTCTTTAAGGAAATCATTCTCTTAAACATATTTATTTGGGCCAAAACGAATGTTACGTAAAACATTGTTACGACAACCCAAAATCACTAGTATAGGGATTCGAAATTAAAATAGATATATATAAATCCCAATACTATACAAAACATTTCCTTTCGGAAATCATTTACTATAACAACAGTGTTATAGTCCACCATTTCCTTCTATTTCTCGAAAACGTCTATTTCAACAATGAATGTTGAAATCTATGGTTTCGAATCTCAACACATTTTAAAACATCGTTAGATCGTTTTAATTCTATTTAAAACATCAAATCTAAACATTTTCTTTAACATATTATTCACTATTCAAAAAACGTGAATATACTACGTTAACCAATTTCATCATTTCTATACATTTTATTTTAAAGGATTATTCACTGTCTAAACCATGAATATAACTCCATAAATAAGTTATAACAATTTACTTATCAAAATAAGTCGTTTGCGAATTTATAAAACAACGTTTATAAATTCCAT
Organism: Allium cepa; assembly: GCA_030765085.1. NCBI lineage: Eukaryota > Viridiplantae > Streptophyta > Magnoliopsida > Asparagales > Amaryllidaceae > Allium > Allium cepa. The sequence goes on from CM060932.1 coordinate 268,158,782, forward strand.
TTCTATTTGTTTTATAACAACTTCCTTTTATAAATTCCTTTATTAACCTATTCAATTTATAACTCAATTATAAAACAAAAGTTCATATCATAAGTGAAATACTTATAAATTATTTGTTTGAAAAATCATTCCTTTGAACTTCATAATTATAAATCTTATAACTTATAAGATTCGATTATTTATCCAAAACCATTCTTTTAATAACTTTATAAATTTTATAAACCTACTGCTTCTAAAATTCCATTTATAACTTCACCGTTTATAATTCTATAAATTTCATTCATTTATGAAATTCATTCATAATTCATTCTAACACTTATAAAAACTCGTTTTATAATTCAAATATTTTCATTTATAAATTATCAATTTATAAATCTTTTATAAAATCAATTTACACTATTATTTTAAAACGTCTTTAAACTCCTTTATAATTTCACCATTTTGTTTTATAAAATAATTAATTTTATAAATCCTATATTTAAACTTTTTACAATAAATTCAAAAATCCCAATTTAATTATTTTATAAAAACATTAACCCATATTTCTCAAAAATCAATCTTTAACCGTATTTCTCAAAATCATAATTTTTATAACTTAAAAAATTATAACGTTTATTTATTTAAAATGGATCAATTCCAAAAATATTTTATAAACGTATACTTTCAAAATCACTTTGAAATCCTTTTAAAATTCCAAAATTTGGTCCAATGATGCTACATACCAAATAGCCAATCACGACAACAACGATATCATATATCGATATGATAGTCCATCAAATATCAAAATATCTGAAATCAAATAAAAAATGTTGAGGAATCCAGTTGGATCCCTCCAACCTGTTTCCCTGCATCCACAAACATTAGCACAATACCAATTCCGCTCCAGTACGGAATTATCGCGGTATATGGGATTTAAAATATTATCCGCTTAATAGACGGCGCAATAGGGTCTCATCCGCTATACAAATGCGGGAAATCAATAACTCTAATATATACATATGCCAATATATATATATTGCTATTATATATAATACCAATTTCACTGTTTATGAAATATTCGCGGTATATGTTTTTAATAAATAACATCCGCTTACTAACGGCGCATAATGTCTATTTTAACAATCAATAGATAACAATCATCATTCAAACATGCATTCCAATATTTTAATCTAACTATTTAAAATAAAATCGAAACTGATTCGATTGAGTGAGAAGTTCTCACCTTGATTTCAATTTCGTTTTAGCGATTTATTTCGAATAAAATTAAACGGACGTTTAATTTTACCCGAAATTCTCACTAACTCCAAACGACTCCAATCCAATTGCATCGCGTAGTTCTCGTCCATACGATTCCAACGCTTCTTGTTTCGCGCGTTTTTGACCTCGTATGAAAAAGTTATGCATTTTTAAACTTACACGAATTTTTATATTCATAATTTACATATTTATTTAACATTTTTAACCCACTGCAAATATTGGCCACTGGATCTCATCCCCCCCTCATCATAGCCGTGCAACATCTTCATCTCTTTCACGCGCAACCTACAGGCTTCAACACGCAAACATGAACCCATCCTTTGATCATTAGGGTTTAATTTTACTACCATTTCAAGCGATTTGAACACGATCAGGTAGCTCCATTCAACTCGCCTCCCCACAAGCTACTCACAGCCTGAAGAGCTTCGAGCTCGGTCGACCCACTAGCACGAAAATCGAGGCCGAACGGCCGCACTTCCCACACGACTTGCCACTAATCCACAACTCCAAACACGATCTCCACCGTTGAACACGAAGATCTCGATGTGCTCTATAACTTTCATTTAGAAAGTTTTTCGAATTACTTGATGGATTTGAAGAAATTTGAGGAGATAGAACATTGCTTTTCGGCCATTGATGAAAGCTACTGGCGGCCCTGAAGATGGATCTAGGGTTTTAATAATTTTCTTATTTTTTTTAGTGAATAAGGCCTATTTATAGGAAATTATTGAACACTATTCATTATGGAAATTCCGAACTCCGATTTACGCGCCGTAACCAGCGTTTCTAGGGTTTACCCCGCGTTCCGGACACAATGGAATAGGTTTTGAAAGCTAATTCGGACATCTGTGCGAGTTATGGCAATAAACGTTCAATTTAAATTAAACCGATTTAAACGATTTTCTATGCGTTTTAATTTGTACCGGACAAACGGTAAATCCAATTGACACGAAATTTGAAACCTTACAATAATATCACATTACGGATCCGATGAAACTGGTTTCGTCGAAATCCGAGACTTTTTGAAAAATGACTATTTTAACTCGCCAAATTAAAATTAAAAATAATTCGATGCGTTTCGAGCTGCCACGATCAAACAACAACTCCAATTGCTACGAAAATTGAAATCCGGTAATAACTAACTATTACGGATCCAATGGAACTGGTTTCGTCCAATTCTGAGACTGTTCAAAAATTGACTATTTTCACTAGTCGATTTAATATTAAAATATTCAATTTTCACAAATGAACTCTTAATTCAATTTTAAAAGTTCTAAAATATCATTCTAACTCCAACATGATAAAATAAAATTTTACAAATCATTTACAATCATATTTAACCCTATTTTCAATTATTTCCATAATTTAACATATTAAAATATCGATTTAATTATCCAATTATTCACAATAAAATTTATTCGACTTATAAATTTCACTTATTAATATTTAAAATTAATTAAATATTCAAATTTTAAATAATTAAAATTCTGGGTCGTTACAATCTTCCCCCCTTAAAAGAATTTCGTCCTCGAAATTAACAAGTAAGAAAAGTTACAGAATCTATTAATTTTCCCAAAATTCATAGTTAAACTTCTTATAATACTTTACTAAGTTTTCAAATCATACTTAGTTGTCTTTTCAAAAACAACTACTATTGTTTAACTTTCAATTCCAAAATCAAAGTTATAGTTTTCAAAGAATTTTCCAATTTTCTCAAATTATTCTAACGCCTAAATTTTCGGAAAAATTCGCCATAGTCTCCTTTGCGCGGCTCGATCCGAAAAAAATGATAGTATATATATCACAAATATACATCTCATCAAGTAATGAGGCATCCCGAAGGGAAAAAGTATAAAAGTACGGTATGTAATCCGAGATATGTACCTTATATTTTATTAGCAAGCATATACGGCTAATATAGCGCGAAAGCGAGCTCCAAATGCGAAGCAAACGCGATCCGCACCTACTAAACACTCAACAAACAACATGAGAATCATGCATATAGACAATAGTATCAATATACAACATATAGCAACATAATAACTATATATGTCAACATAGCAAATGCAGTAAAAGCAATAAATGCAAACATCAACCAACTATCATTCATAACCAATAAATATTCATTCATATTCTCATTAATATTCAATGAAATGGTTTTCAATTTAATCACATTCGATTCATTAACAGTGGATGTTTTTACTAACATTCATTTTCAATTGGTTTAATTAATTGATTTTTTATTCAATCTTTCAACTTTCAATAACATTAGATTTTAATGAATTAACACTTACATTCATTATTTCATATCAATTATTCACATTTAATTGATTAATATTCAATCCATTCATTCAATTCAATTATAAAAGTTGAATTTCATTTCATAACTCAAGTTCATATCCACTTAATTTACTTTGACACCAAAATCAACTTCATTCTACATCACTTAAGTTATACTTCATTTTATAAACATCACTTGTTTTTACTTAACTTAAATTCCAACTTATGAATCAATTCAGCTTCCAAATTCTAAAGTAAATTTTCCATTTAACTTTAAATTCATTTTTATTTACAACCCATATTCATAAATATATCCATATAGTTTCACTTCTTATATATATAAGTTTATTTCACAATTGTAAATCACTTTAATTATAATCCAATTCTTATAATTCTTTTGCTTATACAATTATTCTTTTATTTAGATTATTCAAACATCTAAACAATCAAACAATCTACTTATACATCCTTTAATAATTCTGAAAAATTATTCCTTTATATATATAAAATACAATCAAGGCAAAATTATTTCATTTACCCAATTTAAAACAATACTGCGTCGAATTGTTCTGTACAAGTGTTTAGAGATCCCTTCGGCATAGTTGTCGAGACCACGCTGACGAAGGTTCATATGCCACTCAACAAACCAATCATCACAATATAAAACAATTTTATATATTCACTAACAAATACGCTCTCATATCTATTATTACACTCAACTCATTCTAGAGTACTACTGACTCTATCTCTAATGAGTAATACCCAACAGAACCATGGTTGTCGCTTAACCATATGCTCTGATACCAGCTGTAAGGACCCGATTCTTCGTCTTTCGAAAATTCAACATTGATACTCACTTTATCGACTGCCGAGCAATCGAATGACGGAAAACCGAACACTTAGGGTTTTAAGAAAAAGAAAAAGACAGAAAAGATAGAAGATAGAGAGGAAAGAAAATAGGAAATAGAAAATAGAACGGAACAGAAAACAACAGAACAACATCAGAATCTCACAATTCGCAGCGGAACAACATATAATAATAAATGAATAATCTTTAACAAAGAACTATATCAGTTATTACATTACATCACATTTCATTACATCATATCATCAGAGTGTACAACAACAACAACAACAAACAGTGCAGCGGAAAAAGAAATACTATATACTGGTAATACGCCATGCCATCCATCTTGCATCCAGCAACTCCAGAATATCCTGATAAACCTAACTCTTGACTGCCCGTGTGGAAATTGGTGGGCACCCAGAGTTTAGGAAGGAAAACAATAAACTCCGAGTCAGTCATGTGACTGGTGTGGGAACTCAAAACAGTTTATTTTTCTTTAAAATCAAAATAGAGGAATATTTTTAAAGTCAATTCGCAATGCTTTTAAAAATGAGACTACCATAAGGCCTTCCGCACACACACACAATGCAAACGCAGAATCAGAGGAGATTTCTCCTTATGATAGTCAAAGATGCTTGATACGCATTTAAAAGAACATTTTATACTATTACTAGTGCATAGTGTAGGAAAATATTTCGAAGGTAGAATATAAATCTTAGCGAACATACGACCATTATCGTATGCCTACTATAGCTAACTATGTTCAATAGCAGGTTACCGCCACATTCCATAGCAGGTTATACAACTAAAACCGTACAAGTCTCGTATTGTTTCTTTGGATTTCCAACGAATGATGAGGCCAAGGAACTTCCCATTGCCACATGAGAATGCCTATGGATGGACATCCCCGAGAACCAAACCGGATCTCTACCAACACAAGGCCGGGTTACCCCTAACTGAGTAACAACTGACCGAATATGCCATCCCCCGGTCCTTTGGGACCTTTCACCGAGCGCTCGTAATCAATTCACACAATCATAAAGTGTTTTCAACATGAGTAAGTATCTGGGCTCCATACCATGATACCACCCTTTTCCAGAAGGAAATGCACATATCCTAAAGGGCGCTACCCCTCATAACCTTGCCGCATCTTTCCTGTTTTGACCATTCCCGAGGTGTGAGGCTCGACGAAGTCACGTCCACAAAAACATACTTTATACAAAAGCCATGCTTTAGGTCAACAAATGATCATAGAAATGATCACCAGGATAGACGATCAAATAAATGATCCTATCACAAATAATCAACACAATGATCATTTACAGCAACACTCAGCATGTCACATTACCAAATTGGGAATATATTGCTGATAACCTTCAACTACAGAACCTCTGAGCTCTTACGTCTCAGAGAAGGGTGTTAAGCTAAAAGAATAAATTCTCCGCCACCAGCAGAAATATATTTGAAAGAAATCTGCTTTATATCTCAATTTGTAATGTCAGACATACAATCCATACAAGTCTGTTCCGGGCTCGAACAGAACCGAAGGCACTTCTCACGAAGCCCTTGCAATCCGGGTATTCACAATCCCGATCGAATTTCCCATCACTTAGGAAATCTCTATACCAGGAGCTACCTAGTGCAGAGACAATCGATAGGTCATCCTATCGCTTTCGCAAATACCCGGTCTTCAACACCGGTCATCAATGCTATCCATTACGTCGTATCACTATTCGGAATGGGTAATCCGAATAACGAGCGCAATAATTTAAAAATAAGTGTAGCATTCAGATTCAGCAAATCACAACAAATACCTTTCAAAGGTAAATATTAATAGTCGGTTATTAAACTATCAATGGATATGCACACATCACCAGATTCCAAATAATTTTCCAAATTATTTATTTTCCAGAAATATCTTTACTAGATATAAAATTTCACACTTCAAAAATAAATCAATATTTATTTTTAAACAAATTCTCCTTTTCATTCATAAATTCCATAGTGAATTTATATTTCACAATATCCATGCATATACGATTTCAATTATCCATTTCAATTTATCTTCAAAAAGATAAATTCTCATAATATTCAATGAAATATTAGAAAACATTTCCATACTTATTTATTCATAAGTAATTCACAAATTTTATTTATTTTCAACTCTTGGAAAATATTCAATATACTTAAATCGAAATTAAGTATATATTTCATTCTTTAAGGAAATCATTCTCTTAAACATATTTATTTGGGCCAAAATGAATGTTACGTAAAACATTGTTACGACAACCCAAAATCACTAGTATAGGGATTCGAAATTAAAATAGATATATATAAATCCCAATACTATACAAAACATTTCCTTTCGGAAATCATTTACTATAACAACAGTGTTATAGTCCACCATTTCCTTCTATTTCTCGAAAACGTCTATTTCAACAATGAATGTTGAAATCTATGGTTTCGAATCTCAACACATTTTAAAACATCGTTAGATCGTTTTAATTCTATTTAAAACATCAAATCTAAACATTTTCTTTAACATATTATTCACTATTCAAAAAACGTGAATATACTACGTTAACCAATTTCATCATTTCTATACATTTTATTTTAAAGGATTATTCACTGTCTAAACCGTGAATATAACTCCATAAATAAGTTACAACAATTTACTTATCAAAATAAGTCGTTTGCGAATTTATAAAACAACGTTTATAAATTCCATTTCTATTTGTTTTATAACAACTTCCTTTTATAAATTCCTTTATTAACCTATTCAATTTATAACTCAATTATAAAACAAAAGTTCATATCATAAGTGAAATACTTATAATTTATTTGTTTGAAGAATCGTTCCTTTGAACTTCATAATTATAAATCTTATAACTTATAAGATTCGATTATTTATCCAAAACCATTCTTTTAATAACTTTATAAATTTTATAAACCTACTGCTTATAAAATTCCATTTATAACTTCACCGTTTATAATTCTATAAATTTCATTCATTTATGAAATTCATTCACAATTCATTCTAACACTTATAAAAACTCGTTTTATAATTCAAATATTTTCATTTATAAATTATCAATTTATAAATCTTTTATAAAATCAATTTACACTATTATTTTAAAACGTCTTTAAACTCCTTTATAATTTCACCATTTTGTTTTATAAAATAATTAATTTTATAAATCCTATATTTAAACTTTTTACAATAAATTCAAAAATCCCAATTTAATTATTTTATAAAAACATTAACCCATATTTCTCAAAAATCAATCTTTAACCGTATTTCTCAAAATCATAATTTTTATAACTTAAAAAATTATAACGTTTATTTATTTAAAATGGATCAATTCCAAAAATATTTTATAAACGTATACTTTCAAAATCACTTTGAAATCCTTTTAAAATTCCAAAATTTGGTCCAATGATGCTACATACCAAATAGCCAATCACGACAACAACGATATCATATATCGATATGATAGTCCATCAAATATCAAAATATCTGAAATCAAATAAAAACTGTTGAGGAATCCAGTTGGATCCCTCCAACCTGTTTCCCTGCATCCACAAACATTAGCACAATACCAATTCCGCTCCAGTACGGAATTATCGCGGTATATGGGATTTAAAATATTATCCGCTTAATAGACGGCGCAATAGGGTCTCATCCGCTATACAAATGCGGGAAATCAATAACTCCAATATATACATATGCCAATATATATATAATGCTATTATATATAATACCAATTTCACTGTTTATGAAATATTCGCGGTATATGTTTTTAATAAATAACATCCGCTTACTAACGGCGCATAATGTCTATTTTAACAATCAATAGATAACAATCTTCATTCAAATATGCATTCCAATATTTTAAATCTAACTATTTAAAATAAAATCGAAACTGATTCGATTGAGTGAGAAGTTCTCACCTTGATTTCAATTTCGTTTTAGCGATTTATTTCGAATAAAATTAAACGGACGTTTAATTTTACCCGATATTCTCACTAACTCTAAACGACTCCAATCCAATTGCGTCGCGTAGTGCTCGTCCATACGATTTCAACGCTTCTTGTTTCACGCGTTTTTGACCTCGTATGAAAAGGTTATGCATTTTTAAACTTACACGAATTTTTATATTCATAATTTACAAATTTATTTAACATTTTTAACCCACTGCAAATATTGGCCACTGGATCTCATCCCCCCCTCATCATAGCCATGCAACATCTTCATCTCTTTCACGCGCAACCTACAGGCTTGAACACGCGAACATGAACCCATCCTTTGATCATTAGGGTTTAATTTTACTACCATTTCAAGCGATTTGAACACGATCAGGTAGCTCCATTCAACTCGCCTCCCCACAAGCTACTCACAGCCTGAAGAGCTTCGAGCTCGGTCGACCCACTAGCACGAAAATCGAGGCCGAACGGCCACACTTCCCACACGAATTGCCACTAATCCACAACTCCAAACACGATCTCCACCGTTGAACACGAAGATCTCGATGTGCTCTATAACTTTCATTTAGAAAGTTTTTCGATTTAGTTGATGGATTTGAAGAAATTTGAGGAGATAGAACATTGCTTTTCGGCCATTGATGAAAGCTACTGGCGGCCCTGAAGATGGATCTAGGGTTTTAATAATTTTCTTATTTTTTTTAGTGAATAAGGCCTATTTATAGGAAATTATTGAACACTATTCATTCCGGAAATTCCGAACTCCGATTTACGCGGCGTAACCAGCATTTCTAGGGTTTACCCCGCGTTTCAGACACAATGGAATAGGTTTCGAAAGCTAATTCGGACATCTGTGCGAGTTATGGCAATAAACGTTCAATTTAAATTAAACCGATTTAAACGATTTTCTAGGCGTTTTAATTTGTACCGGACAAACGGTAAATCCAATTGACACGAAATTTGAAACCTTACAATAATATCACATTATGGATCCGATGAAAATGGTTTCGTCGAAATCCGAGACTTTTTGAAAAATGGCTATTTTAACTCGCCAAATTAAAATTAAAAATAATTCGATGCGTTTCGAGCTGCCACGATCAAACAACAACTCCGATTTCTACGAAAATTGAAATCCGGTAATAACTAACTATTACGGATCCAATGGAACTGGTTTCGTCCAATTCTGAGACTGTTCAAAAATTGACTATTTTCACTAGTCGATTTAATATTAAAATATTCAATTTTCACAAATTAACTTTTAATTCAATTTTAAAAGTTCTAAAATATCATTCTAACTCCAACATGATAAAATAAAATTTTACAAATCATTTACAATCATATTTAACCCTATTTTCAATTATTTCCATAATTTAACATATTAAAATATCGATTTAATTATTCAATTATTCACATTAAAATTTATTCGACTTATAAATTTCACTTATTAATATTTAAAATTAATTAAATATTCAAATTTTAAATAATTAAAATTCTGGGTCGTTACACCTCGGTACGGTGATCTAGGCCACGTACTGTGACGGGCGGTACCCCAGTAGCCCTGCCATTGATGGAAACCCATTTTCCCTACGAGACCCTACGGTTTTGATTGTATTACCCACTTTTGTGGCTAGTAGCTGGAATTTAATAGATGTAACAATTTCGGCTATTTCTTATTTACTTGAAAACCCTAGACACTATTATAATATCACTGGATTTCCTATCAAATGTTTTGGTTAGCGTAAGGTAAAAACTTTTCCATGTTTATGTGTGGGAAGTCTTACGTGATACCTTTTCTTTTCAAAAGGTTTTCTAAAGTTAAGCAATTTTAACCCGTTTACTCACACCAGACCCCTGTCTGACCCGAGTGTTTATTTTCTATTTTATTAAACTCTTGGGTACTCATATTATGTATGAGTAGTCAAGTGGATCAGGTTAGCTTGACAAATTCTGGAGGAGTTATGGAGCAGGAGGCTTCGACGTGTAGATATATATTGATTCCGCTGTGTATGTTATATCTGTTCCTCTTGTATACTTGAGTTGTATGAATTAGACAGATGTTTATAACTGTCTAATATGTGTTGAATAAGTTGTGTACTCTGATATAATGAGATACTATGTAATATTTTATGTGATATATTATATTTTATCCGTTCCGCTGTGAGTTCTCTGATGTTGTTTGTGTTCTTCTTTCTCTTTCTTTCTCTTTTCTATCCCTTTCTTTCTTTAAGATGACGCGATTTTCTGGGAGTAAAAAGTCGGGTCGTCACACTTGGTATCAGAGCATTAGGCTCTGAAGTGTGTCTTTCTTTAGGGAGCATTAGAGTGAGTGAATACCTAAGCTCTGTAGTAGCGTCTTTCTTGAGAGAGCGTACTTGTAATTTTTATATATAACTATATATATATATCTGTATCTACCTAATTTGTTGGGTTATCTGTTCGGATTTTCCAACATAAGTTTTAGAGGTAGATGGATAGAGTAGTGGTGTGTGTGTGTGTGTGTAACACGACCGCCACAGATTGAAGTGGTTCCATTTGTTTGAGGTTGGAAGTATTTGTCGAGACTGTAGACCTAATACCATCTTGAGTAAGATTTGTAGTTTGAAGTAAGGATTTCTCTGATATCCGAAGGAAATCTTTTGAAGATTCGGAGTTTATCTTTGAAGTGTAAGTTTGGATTTCGCTCGGGTAAGCGAATTATTCTAGTGTTTGGATTTGTTGGTAGTGCAGAAGAAAGTGATGATATCTTGGTAACTGCGTGATGAGATGCAGTATCCTTGGATATTTTCTGAAGGTGTTTACTCTTGAAGCAATTTTAGATAAAGTTGAGGAGCAGTCTTTATCTGCCATAGGGAAGATTCATCTATGTATAAGTTGTTTGGATCTTTAGTAAGGAGATTGGATGTTTTGGGAATGTGAGACTAAGGTCTATGAGTCGTTTTGCTTTGGCATGGTCTCACTTGTTATTCCTTAAGGTAAGCGAGTTGTGGATGCTTGGTTTGGATTCCGAGTTTCTTGAGAGGTTGTCTGCCATCTCGGAGGTCCGCTGTATGGTTTGTTGATGGTTTTGGTTTTGGAAAAGCCTTTGGATTAGCGTCTTTGGTTGGCTGTGGTAACAGTTTCAGCTCGAAGTGTTCGGTGTGCTGACGAGAAGGTCGTTTAGTTTTGCTATATCATCGAGGTAGAGTTTGGAAGCAGTAGTGTGGTTTGTTTCTCCGATGGTTCAGGAATCTTTGTGGTTCTCTTTCAGCAGTCCGGGCTGAAGGTAGGGAAGTTTTCTTGAAAGGTTAACCTTGTTTGGAAAAGTTTAAAGCTGTTCTAATTGGTAAAGAGAGGGCAGTTTTTTTTTTGGAATCCGAACTAGGTAGGATCGCAAAAGTGACTTGCGATTAGTTAGGAATTTTCTTAGGTTATCTTGGGTGATCTGTGTTGAGACTGAGAGTTCTCATGTGGAAGTAGTAGCTACTGATGTAATCTGAAGTCTGTCTACATCTGGAATTGAGTTCCATTTGTTTTGGTTCCAGAAAAGATATTGATAGTTAGCCTGATAGTTGGATGGTTCTTGGAGAAAATAGTTGGTGTAGCAGCTCAGAATTAATTTTTTTTGAATTGGAATTGGACTGATATAGCTTTTGGAATAAGTTTCTTTTTGAGGTTGTGTGACTAAGTCTGATGTGTCACTCAGATTTTTATGGATTTGATGAACAAAGTTTTCCCGGAGATAGTGGATAAGTTTGTATTCGTGTTCATCAACAGTATTTTCATCTATTTCAGAATCAGAGTTGTGCAGTGAAAGCGAGGTAGCTGCTGTGCAAGGAAAGAAACAAGTTCTGTTTGCTATTGCTTGAGTAGTAGAGCTTGAGTTCTGGATTTCGACGGATTTTGGGAGACTTTTCTGTTGAATAGGATCTAGGAACAGCTTTGTTTTGGTTTAGTTGTCTCTGGAAGTATCATCATCGGTTGAGATGATCAGGAAGAAGTTTGGCAGCCCAGGATTGTATGTTGAGTTACAAATATGAGATAAGGTGTTTTGGAATTCGAAGTTGGAGACTTCAATGTTGTTAGATCTCTCTGGTTAAGAGAACAGATATTGGATAAGATTGGTTGGTTGGTGCCGGGGCATTTGAGGATTTCTTATCTGTGATTTGATAGGATGAGATTGAATTGCCAGTTTGGATAGCTGGAATTCATTGTGTATCACGTATCTCTAAGGGTACGTGTATGATTCATCATGGGTTGTTGAATCTATAGTTCAGTTGGAATTGGATGTTGAGCTGGATTTGAGAGGAGTCTGATGTTCTGTTCAGATTGAAGGATCTAGAAATGAGTGAAGCTCTGGATTTTGGTTGTATAGAATGTTTGTTGGCTTTTATAGAGCGAGTCTCCCGGTGATTTATACTTGGGCAACTCGAGATAGTATTAGAAATTTATTCTGATTTGTGTCAGAATAATTAGCTAAGTTTGTTTGTTTATTTGATTGCTATGGATGTTAGTAACTGGTTGTTAGGAATGCTTTGCTAATTTAAATTAAAAATCTGTACTGGGTTATTAAATTACCTTTGCTTTTAAATTTCGGGGACGAAATTCTTTTAAGGGGGGAGGATTGTAACGACCCGGAATTTTGGGCAATAAGAATTTAATAATCTGTGTAAATAATTTAATTGGTTTGATAATTTTATTTATAATCTTAATTTAAAATTGGTAAATTTAATCTTGTAAAGGTTAATAAATATTTAATCTAGCAATATTTGATAAGAATTTGTTTTTCAAAGCTAATAAAATGTTATTCTGATTATAGTATATATATAATTAATATATATTGTGGATAGGATAATCTTTTGTTTTAAATAAAAGATAAATTTTCAAATTGTAATATATATGAATGTATATGTTATAGTTTGAGTTGCTTTGAAATTTATTTAATCCATTGATAATTCATATATGAATGAATATTGTAATTTTAAGCTTTGTTTTAAATTCAATAAAAAAATTTCAAAAGATAATTTAAAGATTAATTTAAAATTGTTTTCAAAATATAAGATGATTGTTTATTTTTAAAGTATGATAGTTTAAATAAAATTTATCAAAGTTTTCATTTTGTTTTCTTTAAAGTGTTTTAAATTTAAAATGGTATAAATGTATAAATATAAAAGTTTTAGATTTATGAATACATATATAAGAGATTCATTTGTATTATAATTAGTTTATAATATTTTCTTTAGAAGGGAAGTTTATATTTACATATATAAGTACTCATTTATGAAGTAAAATAAAAATGTAAGTTTATATTTACATTTGAATTAAATAAAAGTTTAAAAACACTTAGAGACAAATGTTAACATGTGTTGTTTAACTAAATATCATAATTGACAAATGTAAGATTTATGAACATGTGGCATTCATCTTTCATTCATTTGAAATTTATAACATAAAAGAAAATTGTTTCTCCTTTTTCATTTTTTTCAAAACTTTCTTTCCTCTTCTCAAACTTTAATGGCAACCAGAATTACTCTTAAAAAAAAAACCTGAAAATTAAATGCAAAAATCAAAAGCAAACCTGAAACTAAAATCTGCAAAGCAAAAGAATTATCAACTTGCATTTCAAATAATCAAGTTCAACAGCAAGTTTTATCCAGCAATTAAAGCACCAATATCAACCTGCAAACAACAGATTTGAATGTTATTCATATCATCAGTTCAACTTCAATTAGAAGCATGCAGATGGATTTTACATCAGCAAAGTAAAAGCAGTTTTCAAATTTAAAAAGTTCAAGCCTGGGTATAATAAAACATGTTCTGCTCTGCAATTATAGGTGGGTAAACTTCATTAAAAACAGTTTGAATTTTTTTATTTTCATGCATGTGATGATATTGTCTGTTATTGAAAATCTATAACCTGAAATTATATGAATTATCTCTGTTTTGTTGAATATGGCAAGTATGTGTGTATGTTCACTTGCAGAACTTTGTATTCTGTTTCTTTGATCAGATTTTAATCTTAATCTTCCACTAAAGAACAATAATTGGACTGGATGATTGAATGAAAGAATTTGTGTAAATGCTGAAGGTAATTCTAAAATATAGTTTCTGTAGTTTTCAATTTACAAATAATATTAAAAATGGAAAACTCAGTAAACAACTAATACATGTCAAAAATCACTGAATTTAATTTATAGATTAGATTGAATAAATGGATTCGTGTTTGTAAATCATGAATTTTAATACAAGATTCATGAATTTTAGTTTAAGGAATCAAGTTTATTTTTGAGTTTGAACATTTTGGAAAATTCTGTGAACTGCAGATGATTTAGTAAATAATTCGATTTGATTTTTGGATTGAAGATAACTTGAATGTTATAGATGAAGGAAAAAATACTTACAGAATTTTCCAATGAACAATTTGATCGTAATCGATCGAGATAGGGTTTGGTTGCTGTATTTGCAGCCGATGTTAAATTGGGATCTTTCATCATCCCTGATACATCGAGCTTCAAGATATTCTAGGAGTAGGTTTGTGGGAGTATGGCGATGTTGAGGCTGGAGTTGCGGCAGTTCTGGTGGTTGGCGATTGTCAGAGGTGATGGATTTAGTGATCGTGTTATATTGCTGTTGTTCGAGCTTTTGGGTAGGATCGGTCGAATTTCGTTTCATGCAGAGTTTGTTGGATCTGGGTTCACCCAAGTGCTCGCAAGAAGGTTTGGGATTGTGGAGGATGGTCGCGATGCTTAACGGCGGCCGGTGGGGTTGTGCTTGGTGCACGGTGTCAGTTCGTGTGCACTGAGAAGTGAAGTTGGGGAAGAGGTTTTTTTTTCCTGAGTGTTGTGCTGTGTTATTCCTGAAATCAACTCGAAGGGAAGCTCGCGTTGTACTCGGGGCAACTCGAAGATTTGAGGAGTTGGTGGTATCTCGAGGGAAGAACAGGAAAACTCAGGTCGAACTCGAGTTTTTAGGTGGTGGCTTTGGTTTTTACTGTAAGGAAGATAAGTTTAAAAGAGATTAGACTTGTTATTTTTAACAAATAAAAATCAGTGCTTAAGATTTTATAAAAGAAAGTCAAATTTACAAGTTAAGTTTGTTTTTTATAAATAAGTTAAATCAAACTTTAAAAGGGGTGTTAATCAAACTTTTAAAATGTTGCTTGAATTTATATTTCAAATTTAAATTGTTTTATGGTAATTTCTTTTGTAGATAATTATCTTAATTTAATTTTGAGGTTCTAATTTAAGAGTATTTTTGAATTTAATTATTTAATCAAAGTTTTAAAGTAATGTTTTAATAACAAAGTTTTCAAATTTATTCTGAAAATAAATAAGTTTAGATTAGATAAATTGTAATGTTTTAAATTTTGGAATTGATTTCTAAACGCCTTATTTTAAATAAGGATATTATTATAATTTTGAAAACTAAATAGGATAATTTGTTTAAGATGTTAAAATTTGATTTATTCAAATAATTCATCACAAGATAAATAAGGTTAATTATCCTTGATTTGAATATAAAAATATTAAATATGTTTTGTTAATCAGTAAAGAGTTTATTTAAGATTAATGGTTTTCTTAATTAATTAAGGATTTTAAAATATTAGGAGTTAATTAATTAATTGTTTAATTTATTTTAAATAATTAGTTAATTATTTAATTTTAAATAATTACTTAATTAAGAATTAATTAAGTGTAATTACGTAATGAAGTAATTAATGGTTAATAAGTGAGTGTAATTAAGAATGATAATTACTTATGGAAGTAACTAATAGGAAATTACTAATGGGAGAAATTAAATGGAAGTGATTAGCAGATAATCACTTAATGTTATCAATTAAGGGATTGATTAATTTATTTGTTAAAAGTTAATTAATTATGGGGTGATTAATTAATTAATTAAAGAATTAAGGATTGTTAATGATGGAATTAATTATTTGTTAAGTAATTAATAAGGAAGTAATTAAGATTTATTAATGGAAGTAATTAGGGTAATTACTTATATAAGTAATTAAGAGTTAATTATTTAATTAATTTTAGTTAATTAATTAATGTGATTAATTAATGGAATGTGATTGATTTAAGATTAATTACCAAGTGTAATTAATTAAAATTGTAATTAATTAATAAAGTAATTAATTAAGGATTAATTGTTAATTTAAATTGGTTAACAATTACTTAATGAAGTAATTAAAGATTAATTAACTAGAGTAATTAATTGAGGTTAATATAATTAATTAGGAAGTTAATTAATTAAGATAAGTAATTACAAATTATTAATTACTGTTTATGATTTATAAGATGATTAATTATAAGTTAATTATTTAATTAATTAAAGTAATTATCAATTAATAAGGATCATTAATTATTATTAATCAAGATTGATTAATAAAAGTTATTAATTTAAGTGTGATTAATTAGTTGTAATTAATTAAGAATTAACGTAATTTATTATAGTTAATTAATTAATGAAGGATCATTTATTATTGTAATTAATGATAGTAATTAAAGGTTAATTACTGAATATGGTTAAAGATAATTACTTGAATGTAATTAAATATAATTAATCAAGGAAGATTAATTGGGAAAGATCATTAGAGATGATTAAATTATTTGGAATAATAATTAATGAAGAAGGATTATGGTAGTTCAATTGATTAGAGATAATCAATTCTGTTTGAGTATTTGATTAATATGGATTGATTAATATTGGTTAATTGATTGAGATTGGATGATCAATATGTTTGTGATTGCTATTGGATGATTGATTTTGGTTGATATTGGTTGATACAGGATGATTTGGATATATCTGTTATGTGATATACTGCTTCGAGGAGATGAATATTGTTATGAATTATCTATTGTGATAATGTTATTCATCTATCTGTTTATATCATCCTAAATATAAGTTTAATTCTTTAAACCCTTAAGTATAACTTGGACATTAAAATGGCGTTTGGTTTCGGTGAGACCGGGATCGGATTTCCATATTTGGAATCCGAAAACCACATCGAGTCCAATTAAACGTTAGGTCGTTAATCCAAGTGGAGCAAGTGAAGACTCGAGGTGTAAGAGCTATACGTCAGTATAACTCTGTGGGTGATTCCGTAATGAGTTTGACGGAATAGTACTTATAGATTCGAGATGGAGATTCAGAGTGCAAGGGTTATCGTCGTTAACTCTGAGGGTGATTCCAAAATGAGTGTAACGAGATAATGCCTTCGGTTTCGTTCGAACCCGGAACGAACTTGTATGGATTGAATGCTTTCAGAACATCGTCAGGTGGGCGATGAGCATTCTAAGATAGTGTGTCCTCTAAAGGTAATCGTAGCCTCAAGCCTCATCAACCGGGAATGGCTAAAACAGGGGAGGAGCAGCAAGGCTTCGTGGGTAGCTCCCATTGGAGAGCAAGATTTTCCCCTGTCTAGAAGTCCCTTTTTATTCGGCTGTGTGAGCAGTTGGGTCGCGGCCAACTGCGGGGTTGTCTTGTTCGAGACTGTCTAGTAAGGGATGGTTCCGGCCATGTGTTGCAAGGGAGTGGGAGTACTCCTCGGTACGGTGATCTAGGCCACGTATTGTGACGGGCGGTACCCCAGTAGCCCTGCCATTGATGGAAATCCATTTTCCCTACGAGACCCTACGGTTTTGATTGTATTACCCACTTTTGTGGTTAGTAGCTGGAATTTAATAGATGTAACAATTTCGGCTATTTCTTATTTACTTGAAAACCCTAGACACTATTATAATATCACTGGATTTCCTATCAAATGTTTTGGTTAGCGTAAGGTAAAAACTTTTCCATGTTTATGTGTGGGAAGTCTTACGTGATACCTTTTCTTTTCAAAAGGTTTTCTAAAGTTAAGCAATTTTAACCCGTTTACTCACACCAGACCCCTGTCTGACCCGAGTGTTTATTTTCTGTTTTATTAAACTCTTGGGTGCTCATATTATGTATGAGTAGTCAAGTGGATCAGGTTAGCTTGACGAATTCTGGAGGAGTTATGGAGCAGGAGGCTTCGACGTGTAGATATATATTGATTCCGCTGTGTGTGTTATATCTGTTCCTCTTGTATACTTGAGTTGTATGAATTAGACAGATGTTTATAACTGTCGAATATGTGTTGAATAAGTTGTGTACTCTGATATAATGAGATACTATGTAATATTTTATGTGATATATTATATTTTATTCGTTCCGCTGTGAGTTCTCTGATGTTGTTTGTGTTCTTCTTTCTCTTTCTTTCTCTTTTCTATCCCTTTCTTTCTTTAAGATGACGTGATTTTCTGGGAGTAGAAAGTCGGGTCGTCACAAAATTTCTTATTCTTTTTTAATGGAGTCCTAATATGCTTGATACCATACTTCAACAAAGCATTAAAGTGGTGGATATACCCTACCGAAGTCATCTCTCTTTTCTTCAACTCTAGTAACTCACAGTATAAAGCATTCTTTTGTGATTTAGGATTACATTGAGCCTCGAATCGCTCCTTAAATTTTTCCCAAGTAATCTCCTCCTCTAGGATCTCAACAGTCAACACCTTCTACCAATTTAAATCATCTTCTTGAATCCAACGAGAAGACAAAATCCTTTTTGAGCATCATCGTCATACCCTATGTCTCCAACGATGCGCTTATACATTTTCAGCCAATTCATCACTTCTAAGCCGGTTCCTTTCAAGTAAACTCCTTTCCTCCATAATTCTTATAGTCCTTATTCATCTTAGAAAAGTCCACTCTACTCACTTGTCTCAACTCAACAACTTCACCAAGTTATTTTCTCATCATTTCCATAATATGCTAGCGGAAATGAGATCGTATATCCATTACTCCCATCGTAGGGGTAGGCATTAGAGCACAAATTTCAATATAAAAGTAGGGGATGCCTCCCCTCCTTGGCCATTGGTCTATGTGCTTATAGTTCCCCTACTAACATTTGCTTTAACACCTACTAACGTTAATCATTAGAAAGAGCTTATAAAAAATGGAAGTAAAAAGAGTAAAGCAACAGAAGAGGGACAAATATATGCTCCTATATATAATATAAAATACTAGTACGTTATACATATAGTGTATACCCTTCCTAAGGTGTTCGTTTTCAAATTTCTAGTTACTACTTAGGTTTCCACTTAGCTTTGTTTTACTTAAATGCCACCTAAGCTAATATTTTATACCACAGCGTAAAGTCCCCCGTTTCAAAACCCAAAAATGAACGTTGATGATGTTGCAGCCATCATGAAAATTATTTTCAAGCAAAAATGTGAGGCAGTTTTCTAAGTAAACAGAGCAACCAAATAATTTCTATCACACAAATTGTATTTTCATTTCCCAACTTGTGCCTACAAAGAGGAAAATATAATGATAAAACATAGATAATAGTTAAATATTCGGCATAGAGGGTGACAACATGTGAACTTAACCTGTTATATAACATGGATTTACAACAACGGAATAAAAATAAACTTTATAAGCTACTAAGCCTTTTGCTTCTTCTTCGATGCTTTTATTCACCTTTAATAGAATATGGCTAAGTCCATAAACTCAGCCTACTCGAATAACTACTCGTGATCAAATAGGAGAACAATAATAAAAACATAGGCCAAAATAAAGCCTGATAGGAGTAATACACTTCCTTAAACATATATTATATTGTGAGACCACTCCACCAAACGAAACTACTTTACCCCACTAGATCATCAAGAATAATTACCTCCTATCGTTAACATCAAAAAAACATATCATGAGCATAAATATATAATCATCTCTATGAATGTAAGTTGTAACAACCCGCCTTTCTATGTCCTCTAATTCTACTTCCAAATCGATGTAGAAATCCCAAGAATCATAAAAGGTAGATTGTTCTGGTAAAAAATGAAATATATAGTACATAGAGTTTTCTCCTTTAACTCCACTTTCAAAACTTCACAATGGAATAGTAGAACTTATAAAATAAATATCTAAAGTAATCTAGAAATAATCATATGTGTTGTTACATAAATCCAAATAATACTTTAGAATGTGTGGTTCTATATAACATAAGTGTTGAATTGTAAATAGAAAATAAATAGCTTAGGAACTCCAACGTCTCCATTTTCTCCATCTCAAGTGTAGTGTTCCCTAACCCTATCAACCTAATATACATAGGAAGAATGGAAATATTGATGAGATCATACATAACCCTGGTGAATGAGAAAATACCTTTGAATATATACATTATCATAGTAATAAAACATCATTGAAGGCTAATACTCCTCTTATCATTTCAGAGTTACCTACTTCAATGTTATAACCCATCTCCATATTATGTTAATTTCTAACCATTCAATAACATCATCATGTATCCATGGAAAATATACCGAATAGGGAAAACAACATATAAAATAAATATTCCCCTCCATTCCATTAGCAAATACATTTTTCATACACACCAACGTTGGATCATTTAGACAACGACCCTGTGTTATATGCATCTTTCGACCCCCATAAGGCAATGACCATGCACTGTATACGCCACTCGTTTTTAAAACAAAGACCATCCATCGTATATGCTACACAACCCATATAATAAGGCGAAGGCTATATGTCATGTAAACCACGATCTATTGTTAAGGCAATGATTATTCCATTGTACACACTCGATAATTTAACTTTGGATAAGGCATTGACCATCCATTGTATACACCATCCCATCTATCTATAATTAAATGTTAGACTACTCATATTAACACAAGTGTTCCTAACATCCTTTATTTTTTGGTTTTTTTCCACATTTATCTTATAGGCATCATACAATGCTTTACTAATGTTAATAAATCAAGCCACAATTGTTCATATTGGCCCTAACGAATCTAGGTATAAGAAACGCTACCTATAGACCTTTGGTCGACTGTCTAAGGTCAATCAATCGAACGTTTGTCTATGCTTATTTTTTCAACATCAATAGATGCTTGATAGAATGAAAGTAATCAGTTGATTGTTCATTTATCCAATCGACTAATGGCCCTTATTCAGTAGACTGTTCTACCCTATTTTACATTGTTTTCTTTTGGGTTCCTTCCACAAATTTCAGTCGATCGACAAGGTTTGGTTAATTGACCATTTCCTTTTGTTGCCTTTTTCATATTTTTAACTTATTTTTTTCTTACCCAATCGCCTAGCATAATTTTAACAGTGATTTTACTTCTAACTTTGATATATGAAGGTTAAACGACATTTTCAATAGTTAAGCTATCAAGTTAGAAGTAAAATCAGTGTTAAAATGAAGCTATTGAGCATCTAAGGTTAAGCTATCAAGATATTAAGCCTCTAAATTATGGCTATCGAGTGTCTGGATACCAACCCCTAATTTGATTCGAGCTATCGAGCCTTTAAAATATAGCTATCGAATATCTAAGGTTGGGCTTCATACATCTAAGATGGCAAATATGCAATTAAGTATCTAGCTATTGAGCCTCTAAAATATAGATATCAAGCCTATAAAATAAAGCAATAAAAATGTACACAGTCGATCCTCTAAATTTGGGTTATTACATATCTAAGAGGGAAAATCTACAATCAGTTGGAAAACTAGTATTTTCCATAATAAAGTATTTACTTTTTGGCTGATGCTTTACACATGTCATTTGCTTATTCATTACGTCTACATTATAGCAAAAATAATTAGCAACTATTTGTTCCTTGACTGCTCCCTATTAATTTTTTGCTTTTATTATTTCATTAGTTAAAGAGACTTTCTGCCTTACCATTTAATTCATACAAATTTGAATAAATCAAGAGAAAATTTCCAAAATTCGTAGAAAGTAAAAAACACTTCAATTTGCCTCCTGTAAAATTTTGAATCAAAATATTCAGTTTAAAATTTTTTAGATTTTAATTAATAGCCAAAAATTACCCATTTTCATTATAGAAAAAGCTTAATAATCTATTTTCACATCAGAAAGTTATAAATTAAAACATCTCTTTTTTCATATTGTAAATGTCATATCAAAATTCAATCCATTTGAAGATTATTAATTCATGTTTTACTCTTGAAAATATCATCAACTATACCATTTAGCAATTAAAATTATATAGAATTAATCCATTATCATCAAATCATGTTAATTATTATCTAAAACAGCAAAGAAATATGAAATTCGAATCTAAATAGATTTGAAAGAGAAATAAGATTAGTATTTACTGTAAAACCTGGTATTAAAATGAAAATTAAATGATGAAAATTTACTGGGAGTTCAAAAATTATTTTTGGGAAAATATGAAATTAAATATTAGGTGAAGGTTGGGAATTTTGGAAATTTAAAATATTGTGTTTGAGGTTGTCTAAAAATGAAATAAAAATATTATTTTATGAGATAAAAATAGTAGTAGGGAGAAATGGAAATAATTTGCATTGATAAAGGGGTTGTGAAAGATTGTAAAAGTTTCTATTAAGATTTGGAAGTTACTAAAGGTCATTATTCTAGTGTTATGACATTTTGAAGCAATAAATGGTGATTTTATATCTTTAAGGAAATATTGTAACTATACATTTGAATATTGTTTTAAGAAGAATTAAAGGTAGTTTGGGAGTTACTAAACAATTTTTTCAAAGTTAAAAACATATTTGCAGCGATGAATGATTATTAATATAGTTTTTTTTTTATTTTTGGAAATAATATTAGAATTTTAATTTTTGAAATGAGTTTGGAAAATGACTAAAAGGAAGCAGTAATTTTTAATTTAGAAAATAATGGAGATAATTACGCATGGGAACATTTACTATAGAGTAATGGGCGGCTTTGAAAATTTTAAATAGTGATTTTTGATCATTAAAATATAAATCATTAAATTACTTAATTTAATTCCTAAACTGCTTGTTTTAATGAAATTAAATGAAAATACACTATTTTAAAATGTAAAAACATGTAAAAATAAAATTTAAGAAATGGGAATGGTTTTGGGAACTTAAATGATTAAAAGAATGAATTTTTATGAGTTTTGACATATAGTAAAAATAAATTAAAATGAAAGAAAAGAAAAATTAAATGAGAGGGTTTGGGTTATTTTGTCAAACCATTTGGCCCAAAGTTAAATAAGCAGTTAACTCCTTTCTTCAAATTTATTTTATCGAAATTAACTTTCTTCACTCCAGCAAAAAAAAGAAAGAATAGGAAACATGTTCCTCTCACTTAATTCTCCAAAACCTATGTCGTTTTAAATTTAAAAAGAATTCAAATAAATTACCCAAAACACCAAACTCAAAACTAGGCTTCTTGACACCTTAAAACACCGCCAGGAGTGGCAAAGCTAGGATTTTATCTAGATTTGGAGTGGAAAAAAATTTTGGCAGCAAAGGAAGATGGAAGTGTCCATTGAAAAAGGAAAAAATAAGGCCAATTCAAGGAGGAGTTAAGGAATCGTCTAACTTCAAGCAATGTAAGTATTAAACTACTCATAAAATCCATCTCTAATTTGTTTCATATTGGATTCTATGTGTGAATGGTTGAATTATATGATGATTTTGAGTTAGAGTTAAAAAACATTGTTGTTTGTCAAACTATTGTAAAATGTTATGCTTTGATTTTTGAATGATTGCATGTTGTTTTTATAGCCTGAATTCAACAAAATTCACGACAAAAACAAAGTTGTTGGTGGAACGATTGGGGAAGGCACTATATGGAGCCAAACTATTCCAAGAAATGAATAACCAGTCGAGCGACCAGCAAAGCCTGGAACAAACTTGCTCTAGCCGTTGTTTGTTTACGGTTTGAAAAAAAATCTTTTTGAAAATTTTCAAACTATTTTTACAATGAAGTTCTTTTATGGAAAATTACTTTTAAAAGTGAGATTTATCAAATGTAGTTATTTTAAATCTTCTAAATTTGAGATTGTTCTAAATTAATTCAAATGTTAATTAAAAATGAGGTACTTATTGTTTAAATATTATTAAAATTCAAAAAGGGGTATTTTTTTATAAAATAAATTGTGCTTTTATTATTTTGAGACCATATTGTCAAATGAATTTTTTCGATAACCAAAAGGTGATTTTCAAAATTATATAGTGTTTTAAATTAAGACAAGAGTTTTTTAACTTGAAATTATGCTTTATGTGGTTCAGAAATATTTTGAAATGATAATGTCTTTGGAAAGATTTATAAGGTTTTAAATAAAGGTTTGGAAATGGGATGATGATTTATAAAAAAGATTTTTGCTTTGTGATTTGAACTCTTTTCAAAAAATTTATAAGTATATTAATAGTTTGAAAAGGGATTTGGAAAGATCGTTTTGAATGTAAATATAGAGTTGGATATTTATAGTATTGGATTGAAGTGAACCTATGGACTTAATATATGTATGTATGTGTGTGCATGCATGTGTGTGTTGAGACACACACAAATACACGTGCGTGTGTGTGGAAAAAACTTTTAAAGGAGAGATGTTTTATAAATAGGATTTATGCATTTAGGAATTTATTATGATCGTATAAATATCAAAATTTAACTAAGTGGTTATAAATATTCTGTTGTGAACCAAACAAAGATTTTAAAAATAATAATTGTATTTTGGAACATAAAATCCCCAAATTGTATGTGTGTGAATTGTAACACCCTCTAAAATTAACACGAATTTTTTTAAGAAGAATTAATTAATTAATAATAAGATTAAAAATGGAAATTGAGCAAATGCTAGAATTTGTCGATGAAACTTGGACTATTGTGTTCATGTTGATCTTTTCAGCAACTTTCATATATAATGCTTCCCGATTAGAGTTCAAACAAAGAAGTTATCGACTTTTGAAGATTTCGGATCAAAATTAATTCAAACAAAATAGAATAATAAATATAATTATGTAAACCTTAAAATTATTTAGATAGGTCACACTAGTCGACCTCCTCTATGTTCCAACCGTCCAGTCAAATCTTGATGGCTAGGGTTTCTTTGGCCTAAACAGTCCATATTTGAAAATATTAAAAGGTTGTGGATCTGATGGCCCTGATGCATCCAAGAAATTATAAATAAGTGACATGCCCCCTCATTTTTCTTCAAACAAATGTAAACCTAGTAATGAGATTTTAGCCAATTCTCTTCCTCTATGAAATTTTTTTAAACTCAAGTTCAAAAATAAATATATGCATTCAATGATTAGGGGAAGGACTAGTGGAATCAAACTAAAGAAAAAGGTACATGATCTTATATTTATATACATAGCTCTATGTCATAAACATCCCTAATCTATAATTTCTAAATCTAATACTCACAAGCAGATTAGTTATATATTATACAAAAAAGAGATAAATAAAGGAAGAAATAAGCAATATCACGAAAGTAAATCCAAGAAGATTTCAGTGGGGATTATCTATAAGTAGAAATCTTAAATTTTCCTTAATAGTGTGAAGACCCGAAAATCCGTACTCCTTGAATATACACTAATCTCCATTGATTAATTCAAGATGAACTGAAATACGAATTCTCAATGTTTAAGAAAAAGAAAAAAAGTAGAAGAAGAGAGAAAAAGATAGAAAATAGAGAGAAAAGAAAACAGCAGAACAATATCAGAATCTCACAATCGCAACGGAACAACATATAATAAATAAATGAATAATCTTTAAACAAAGAACTATATCAGTTATTACATTACATCACATTACATTACATCAGAGTGTACAACATCAAACAACAACAAAACAGCGGAAAAGAAATACTATATACTAGTAATACGCCATGCCATCCAGCTTGCCTCCAGCAACTCCAGAATATCTTGATAAACCTAACTCTTGACTGCCCGTGTGGAAATTGGTAGGCACCCAGAGTTTAGGAAGGAAAACAATAAACTCCGAGTCAGTCATGTGACTGGTGTGAGAAATCAAAACAGTTTATTTATCTTTGAAAACAAAATAGAGGAATATTTTTAAAGTCAATTCGCAATGCTTTTGAAAATGAGACTACCATAAGACCTCCCACCACACACACAATGCAAACGCAGAATCGGAGGAGATTTATCCTTATGATAGTCAAAGATGCTTGATACGCATTAAAAAGAACATTTGATATTATTACTAGTGCATAGTGTAGAGAAAACATTTCAAAAGTAGAATATTAATCTTAGCCAGCATAGGTACCATTATATTATGCCTACTATAGCTACCATATTAGATGGCAGGTTCTACAACTAAAACCGTACAAGTCTCGTATTGTTTTTTGGATTTCCAACAAATGGTCAGGCCAAGAAACTTCCCATTGCCACATGAGAACGCCTCTGGAAGGACGTCCCCGAGAACCAAACCGGATCTCTGCCAACACAAGGCCGGGTTACCCCTAACTGGGTAACAACTGCCACGAGTATGCCATCCCCCGGTCCTTTGGGACCTTTAACCGAGCGCTCGTAATCAACATCACACAATCATAAATAAAGTGTTTCAACATGAGTA
Source organism: Allium cepa (assembly GCA_030765085.1). Taxonomy (NCBI): domain Eukaryota; kingdom Viridiplantae; phylum Streptophyta; class Magnoliopsida; order Asparagales; family Amaryllidaceae; genus Allium; species Allium cepa. The sequence continues at coordinate 268,185,524 of CM060932.1, forward strand.
AGTATCTGGGCTCCATACCATGATACCACCCTTTTCCAGAAGGAAATGCACATACCCTAAAGGGAGCTACCCCTCATAACCTTGCCGCATCTTTCCTGTTTTGACCATTCCGGGGTGTGAGGCTCGACGAAGTCTCGTCCACAAAGCCACGCTTTGTACAAAAGCTGTGCTTTGGGTCAACAAATGATCATAGAAATGATCACAAAGATAAATGATCAAATAAATGATCCTATCACAAATGATCAACACAATGATCATTTCACAGCAACACTCAGCATGTCACATTACCAAATTGGGAATATATCGCTGATAACCTTCAACTACATAACCTCTGAGCTCGTACGTCTCAGAGAAGGGTGTTAAGCTAAAAGAATAAATTCTCCGCCACCAACAGAAATGTATTTGAAATAAATCTGCTTTATATCTCAATTTGTAACGTCAGACATACAATCCATACAAGTCTGTTCCGGGCTCGAACAGAACCGGCACTTACAAAGAAGTCCTTGCAATCCGGATATCCACAATCCTGATCGGATTTCCCATCACATATGGAGAACTCTATACCGGAGCAACTCGGTGCAGAGTCAATCGACAGGTCATCCTATCGCTCTCGCAAATACCCGGTCTTCAACACCGATCATCAATGCTATCCATTACGTCGTATCACTATTCGGAATGGGTAATCCGAATAACGAGCGCAATAATTTAAAAATAAGTGTGGCATTCAAATCCAAGCAAATCACAACAAATACCTTTCAAAGGTAAATATTGTTAGTCGGTTATTGAACTATCAATGGATATGCACAACATCACCAGATTCCAAATAATTTTCCAAATTATTTATTTCCCAAAAATATCTTTACAAGATATATAATTTCAATACTTCAAAAGTAAATCAATATTTATTTTTAAACAAATTCCACTTTCTTTTATAAATTCCATAGTGAATTTATATTCCAAAATATCTATGAATATACGATTTCAATTATTCATTTTAAATTTATCTTCAAAAAGATAAATTCTCAAAATATTCACTTTATATTGGAAAACATTTCCATACTTATTTATTAATAAGTAATTCACAAATCTAATTATTTTCAACCATTGGAAAATATTCAATATACTTAAATCGAGATTAAGTATATATTTCATTCTTTAAGGAAATCATTCTCTCAACATATTTATTTGGGCCAAAATGAATGTTACGTAAAACATCGTTATGACAACCCAAAATCACTAGTATAGGGATTCGAAATTTAAAATAGATATATAAATCCCAATACTAAACAAAACATTTCCTTTCGGAAATCATTTACTATAACAACAGTTTTATAGTCCACCATTTCCTTCTATTTCTCGAAAACGTCTAATTCAACAATGAATGTTGAAATCTATGGTTTCGAATCTCAACACATTAAAAAAAAAACATCGTTGGATCGTTTTAATTCTATTTAAAACATCACATCCAAAACATTTTCTTTAACATATTATTCACTATTCAAAAACGTGAATATACTACGTTAACCAATTTCATCATTTCTATACATTTTATCTTAAAAGATTATTCACTGTCTAAAACGTGAATATAACTCCATAAATAAGTTACAACAATTTACTTATCAAAATAAGTCGTTTGCGGATTTATAAAACAACGTTTATAAATTCCATTTCTATTTATTTTATAACAACTTCCTTTTATAAATTCCTTTATTAACCTATTCAATTTATAACTCAATTATAAACCAAAGTTCGTATTATAAGTTAAATATTTAAAATTTATTTGTTTGTAAAATCATTCCTTTAATAACTTTACAAATTTTATAAACCTACTGCTTATAAAATTCCATTTATAACTTCACCGTTTATAATTCTATAAATTTCATTCATTTATGAAATTCATTCACAATTCATTCTAACACTTATAAAAACTCGTTTTATAATTCAAATATTTTAATTTATAAATTAACAATTTATAAATCTTTTATATAAATCAATTTATACTATTATTCTTTTAAAACATCTTTAAACTCCTTTATAATTTTATCATTTTGATTTATAAAATAATTAAATTTTATAAATCCTATATTTCAACTTTTTACACTAAATTCAAAAATCCCGATTAAACTATTTTTTAAAATCATTAACCCCATATTTTCAAAAATCAACTTTTAACTATATTTCTCACAAATCATAATTTTTATAGCATTAAAATTATGCGTTTATTTATTTAAAATGGATAAATTCCAAAAAATATTTTATAAACGTATACTTTTCAAAAATCACTTTAAAAATCATTTTGAAATTCCAAAATTGGTCTAATGATGCTACACACCAAATAGTCAATCACGACAACAACGACATCATATATCGATATGATAATCCATCAAATATCAAAATATCTGAAATCAAATAAAATCTGTTGAGGAATCCAGTTGGATCCCTCCAACCTGTTTTCCTGCATCCACAAATATTAGCACAATACCAATTCCGCTCCAGTACGGAATTATCGTGGTATATGGGATTTAAAATAGTATATGCTTAATAGACGGCGCAATAGGGTCTCATCCGCTATACAATGCGGGAAATCAATAACTGCAATATATACATATGCCAATATATATATATTGCTATTATATATAATACCAATTTCACTGTTTATGAAATATTCGCGGTATATGTTTTTAATAAATAATATCCGCTTACTAACGGCGCATAATGTCTAATTTAACAATCAATAGATAACAATCATCATTCGAACATGCATTCAGGTATTATAAATCTAACTATTTAAAATATAAATCGAAACTGATTTGATTGAGTGAGAAGTTCTCACCTTGATTTCAATTTCGTTTTAGCGATTTATTTCGAATAAAATTAAACGGACGTTTAATTTTACCCGAAATTTTCACTAACTCCAAACGACTCCAATCCAATTCCATAGCGTAGTGCTCGTCCATACGATTCCAACGCAACTGGTTTCGCGCGTTTTCGACCTCGTATGAAAAAGATATGCATTTTTGAAGTTTACACGAATTTATATATACATAATTTACAAATTAACTTTTATATTTTAACCTACATCTAATCTAAGCCGTAGATCTCACCCCCAAGCTATCCAGGCCGCACGTCCCCCTTCCCTTTCTTCTTCGTTCACGCGTTCTCTTCCTTGTAGATTGCCGAACCCAAGGCTCCAATTAGGGTTTGAAAATTCGGCCACCACATCAACTTCCACCACGATCAGGCACCACCATCTTGACCCCCTTCGCGAGAGCCGCGCTCGGCCTAAAGAGCATGAAGCTCGGCCTCCTATTCAGGTTGAAAAACGTGTGCGTTCGGCCCCCCTTCCACCTCGATTTTCCGCCAATCCATTAACCCATTCGCGATCATAGCCGTTGGATATAAGGATCTTGTCATGCTCTACAACTTTCATTTAGAAAGTTTCTTGAATTGATGAACGGATTTGAAGAAAATGAGGGGAAAAGAACTGTAAATTTTGGCCATTGAATGAAGCTACCGGCGACTGCAGAAACAAACCCTAGGGTTTTAATAATTTTGCAAAAATGAAGAGGGGGGGGGGGTTATAGAAAAATTTCCAATTTACTATTCACCCGGAATTTCCGAACTCCAAACGAAGCGTGCCGGTTGGCGTTCCTAAGGTTTACCCCGCGTTCCGAACGCAATGGAACATGTTTCGGGAGCTAATTCGGTCATCTGTGCGAGTTATGGCTATAAACGTTCAATTTAAAATTAAACCGATTAAACGATTTTCTAGGCGTTTTAGCTCGCACCGGACAGACGGTAAATCCAATTGACACGAAATTTGAAACCATACAATAATATCATATTACGGATCCGACGAAACTAGTTTCGTCGAAATCCGAGACTGTTTGAAACATGGCTATTTTAACTCGCCAAATTAATATTAAAAACAATTTCGATGCGTTTCGAGCTGCCACGATCAAACGATAACTCTGATTGCTACAAAAATTGAAATCCGATAATAACAAACTATTAGGGATCCAATGGAACTAGTTTCGTCCAATTCTGAGACTGTTCAAAAATTGACTATTTTCACTAGTCGATTAAATATTAAAATATTCATTTTTCACAAATTAACTCTTAATTCGATTTTAAAAGTTCTAAAATATCATTCTAACTTCAATATGATAAAATAAAATTTTACAAATCATTTTCAATCATATTTAACCCAATTTTCAATTATTTCTATAATTTCACATATTAAATTATCGATTTAATTATCCAATTAAATCCAATTATTCGAAATAAAATTTATTCGACTTATAAATTTCACTTATTAATATTTAAAATTAATTAAATATACAAAATTTAATTAATAAAAATCCTAGGTCGTTACAAATAGTGTCTTATGTAGTTTGACTTTTGGATTTATATTATGCCTTAAGAAACTTTGTACGCGAAACTTATCAATTTAAAACCCCAAAATTTCCCCATAATATGTAAATTATGAAATTTGTTGGAATCCTAGTTGTTTTATTTTAGTGTATGTTAGGCTCGGGTCCCTAATAAGTTTCAAAATACACAAAAACCCTAGTAAAAAAAGTATGTAAATTAGGTCCTTTGAATTAAGTTACTAAGCTACTGTATATAGTTATTCAATTATTCACTGAATAGTTGCAGACATTCATACAATTATATCCAAAAATTGCATAAATTTATGCAATTTTTTTGGTGAATAACTGCGGAAATTTCCGCAATTTTCTTCGTAAATAATTGCGGAATTTTACGCAACTTTTTGAAAAAATTGCGAAAATTTCCGCAATTTTTTTAGTGAATAATTGAGGATTTTTCCATAGTTTTTCAGTGAATAATATTAGAAATGTCTGTAATTTTTTGATATAATTGCATAAGTGTAAGCCATTATTCAGTAAATTAATTCTAGGGACCTAATTTTTTTACTGGGTTTTTATGTATTTTGAAACTTATTAGGGACCTATACCAAACCATCCCTTTATTTTAATGTAGTAGAATTGGATTCATTATTATTTTCAATACGATTATTTTGTATTCTATTCAATTCCATGTCTCAATTTAATATTGTAATGACAAAAAATTCCAAACAAGGAAAGTAGAAATAGGTGTGCAAAGTAGGGAAAAAGGAATATTTCCTCTTATCCATAGTTTGCACTGTATATTTTGACAATAAAAATAAATATGATTTCTTTGTCATTTCAATGTTATACATTTAAAAAGTTGAATGGAATATAAAAGCTTGGAACTGTAAATTTTCTTTCTAGAAAGAGAGGTCATTATTATACTATATTAACATAAATGAATTGTATGTTTTAGATTCCATTACATATATATAGGTCTATTTAGCATAGCTAATTTGTTAATGATGTAAGCTATTATGAAAATTTGTTGCATTGGATTAGGACATGTATAGAAATTGCAGTTGTTAACACACTAAAATAATAGATCACTTGGAATAAGAAACGAACAAATTAATTGAATACATATAAAACTAACTAGTCATAATTTAATATTAGACATAAATGAAATAATAACATATTCAATTAAAATTTGAAATTGACCAATTATAATTACAAATAGGTAACGTATGCAATAAATAAGGCATTAAATAAAGAATCCAACAATTTAAAGAGGAGACTTTACAAATAAATAATAATTAGTAATCAACGGCAAATCCAATAAAATGGGTTAAGAACTATTATGGAATTCAATCCATAAATAAAGGCGAAATAAGTAGTTTCTTTATAAGGCCTTTTAATGTGTACGAGTGAGGGGGTGTGTGTGTATTGCCATGGTTCAACATTAAATGTTGCAAAATGGAAATATGGCTAAGGTATAGGGATGCGAGGTCAGTTGAAAGCACATAGAAGTCTACCAAGCTAATTTAGCTACCATAATGTGACTTTTGTAACTGATCTTGGACATTATCTATAATAAGTACCCATGACGGATGCGAGGTTATTCCTAAGATTGAATCTATGTTTCGATATATCTACCTAATATACTTTATAGGGTACATCTACCCAGATGATCTACCAACACCTACAAATAATCGGACTAATGTGAGACATCATAGCCGGGTTATAAGCCATAAGGACGAGAAAATTCCATAAAGAGTCCGCTCCCAGATGAGGTATTAAATGGTTGGTTAGGGTCTGCCTCCTCCCTGTTAAGAAGTATTAAATATCTTAGGGAATTTCTTATAAATAATGTTAGGTAATCTTTGGGTGGGTTTACTTTGGGGTCGAGGTATTTAAATGGTGGTTAGGTCTACCTCTTCCTTATTTAAAAAGTATAAAATGGTTGAGATTTCCATTAAAAAGATATGAGGTAATTCTAGGTCGGGACTAACTTCAAGGTTGAGGTATTACATGGCTATTAGGGTCTGTCTCTTCCTCATTTGAGAAGTATTAAATGGTTGGAATTAACTTTTAGGTGTGTTAGCGAAAATCACTTATGGGGTGTCTGCTTTAGGGTTGAGTTATTAAACAGTCCCAGTGTTTGCCTCTTCCCTATTTAAGAAGTATTAAGTGGCCTTATAAACTTTTCTACATATGTTATCTAGGAAGTACCGGAAGGGGTTCGCCTTGGTATCTAGGTATTTAATGGTTGGAAAGTCTGCATATTCCAAATTTAAAAGATCTTAACTGACCCAGGTAATTTCTCTCACATCGTTAGGATATAATTGGATCGGAGATGGGTTATTGAACCCAATATACTCCATAGTTGTGTTGCATCCATATTTATAGTCATAGAGTTAGGTGTGTAGGTCCATTATTCTACAGTTAGAGATATACCTAGAGAAGTATAATAAATACGTAAGATATAATACTTATCTAAATGCTTACTACCCATATACTATTATTGTTAAACTTAAGGTTTTCATCGACTAGACATTATTATTTTCACTCTCTCCTCACTACAACCTATAGGTTAGGTATAATGACAAGTGTGGAGAAGATGGTGAAGACTTGGTGCTATTTATGTTTTAATGATGCACTCGGATTATGTACTAGACATGCTTTATGAACTGTTGTGACATTATACTCATGTGATTTGGTATTATGGGATATATATTATTATTATATTGAATTCCTTTCGATGTGAGACAAGCATAAATAGATAGTTCTGCAAATTGTTTTGTTAAATCAATTATACCAACCAACAATCAGTTCTGGAATAGACCTAAGGTTCGACGAGATTTTATTGGGTGGAATATTATTCCCATTTCGGAGAAGGTTGTTACATTTGGTATCGACACTCAGGTTACCCGATCAGCGAGAATAGGATACGTAAGAGTACGTATTTGTGATCTTTGAAAATATTTTTCACAACCCTACTATATATTTGAGTACATATATGGATATATGCAAAAACATTAGGCAAAATCTTTATTCAGCAAACAATACTACCTTAGGAAGTCATGACTAAACTTTAAACCTATAGATAATTGATAATGGCTGACAGTTGCTCTGAGATCAAAAACCACACCACAAAGGAGATACCCACCATGCCAGGTATGCCAGCATGGTTTCGATAATATTTAAAAGTCGTGCGCCAATTCCTCATTCCCTAGCAAGCTGCACCAATGATGCTAGTTGCTCCGCCCACTAAACTAGCATTCCATCCAATAGACTTTCCTAAGTTATATAAGGATTTTCAGAACTTGGGTGGACAAATATTCATAGGGATGAAAGGCTATGTAGAAATAAAATCTTGGATCAATGATTGTGACCAAATATTCAAGAAACTAGAGTTGGAAGACCGAATCAGGAGGAAGCTAGCTGCATGCCACTTGAAAGGGGAGTTGCCAAACTGGTGGACCATAGTGACCGCAAAGGACTTGAGGAAGGCATAACTTGGTTTGAATTTAGGATTCGCTTTCAGTCATTATTCATGTCCAATGCAGAAGTGAATCTATAATTATAGAAGTTTATCCATCAAAAACAAGGAAACTCCGATGAAGGAATATATTAACTAGTTCACAAAACAGGCTAAATTTAGGATGAGTCAAATAGACAACTAAGTAAAGAGGACGATGAAATTTGTGAAAGGCTTAAATTCTTCCTTAAGGAACTACTCTTAGCTCAAGTTCCCACAGGCACAAACTATGAGACGTTAGTTGAAATGGCCCTGCTCCAGACTATTGGTAAAGAAGAAAAGGAGAATGCGGGGTAGTTCGATGACCAAGCTAGAAAAAAGAAAAAGAAGTCCGGAAAAGATAAGAAGGCCAAAGGAAAGTTCAAGAAGGGAGGTCCGATATGCAGAAAATGACACAAGAAGGAACACATTGCAAAAGATTTCAAGGTGATCTTGATGAGGGAAGAGTTCAAGAGGAGGTGCTATCATTGCAACAAAAAGGGTATTTCAGGGACCAGTGTCTAAAACTAACCAAGGTGGGATAGATTGTAAGCTTATGCCTTTTGAAGATGTACCTATCTCAAGCAACCCTCCTCCAAAGAAAAAGGGAAAAGTTGCTATGGAAGGTATAACTATTATTCCTGAGAATACTATTCGTACCCGATTTTATTCAAGAGCATCACATTAATTCATAACCAAAAATGTAGTTAAAGCCTTGGAATTAAAACCTAATTATTCACTGAGCCTATAGTTATGTCGAATCTTATTAAGGGATCGACACATCTTTCTATGATTTGGAAAGACCTAGCGGTAGATATGTCTAATGTTGACTTTGTATGTAATGCGTATGTCGTTTTGAGGGATATGGTCTTATCTTGGGGATGGATTAGTCATCTCACTACGGGCTGTCTTAGATTATGATAGGAGGGTTGTATTGAATGGAGAGAGTATTTCCCTTATCTCAGCAGGTATTCAGTTGATGAAAGAGGATAGCTAAAAAGAGGTGGATGCCTATGTGTTCCAATGGTGGAGGATGCTTTGGAGGAATTATTAGAGAAGTGCCACCATTGTAGGATGGCTATTAATAGACGTACAGAGACATTAAGAAGATTTTCTATTTGCCGAGAATGAAGTGGAAAGAAGCATAATATGTTGCTAGGCATTTGACATGTCAACAAATCGAAGATGAAAAAAGGAAGCTCGGAGATCTGTTATTGCTATTGGAGGTTCCTGCTGGGAATACATATCGATGGATTTCTTGTATGGGTTGCTTAGAAGTAAAAGGAGCGATGAAGCTATTGGATTATAGCGGATAGGCTCAGTAAAAGTGCCCACTTTATCCCAATGAGAAATAATTAGACCACGCCATGGATTGCCTATTTTATTCACAGATGGGGTGCCTAGAGGATTTTGTAGTCAGCATAGGGACGATGTCGAACCTTAGCACCATTTATCACCTTTAGACTGACTAACAGACGTAAATAATGAACAGGATATTGGAGGATTTATTGAGGGCCTGCATCATGAATTTTGAAGGGCATTGGGCGCAACATTTACCTTTAGTAGGGCTTATCTATAATAATAGTTACTAGACGATGATAGACATAACACCCTTCGAAGCCTTATATAGGAGGCTGCGCAAGTTACCAAATCATTGGTGAGAAAACATCGACAACATTCTACTTGGACCAGGTTTAATCTGTGAGACTATGGAGAAGATTGAGGTTAGACAGCTAATGAAGATCGCTCAAGACCAACAGAAGTCATATGCTAACAAGCGAGGGAAAGAGTTAGAATTCTTAGTTGGGAACATGGTATTTGTTAAGATTTCCCCTCTTAGGAAAGTTATGAGGTTTGGAACCTTGAGGAAGTTGGCATCAAGATTTCTTGGGCCTTTGCCGATTTTGGATGGGGGAGAAACTTGCATATCAAGTGGAGCTTCCATTTAAATTAGCTGGAGTCCATAGTGTTTTCTATGTATCACATCCAAGGAGGTGTCTATATAGCACAACCACTATAGTAGAGCCTAATTAGTTTGTAAAGATAGAGAAGAAGCCAATAGCACCCTATGCCATTGCACATATTATGGAGCATAGAGTTAGGAAGCTTCGTAATAAAAAAATTAGGATGCTTCGAGTATAATAGGGAATAATCCGGGGGGAAACACCTAGGAAACAGAAGAGAAGATGAAGGCTTCTTATCTAGAGCTTTTCTATAGTTAATTTTCTCTCTCTAGATCTAGTATTATATAGGTTTTTGTTGCATCATGGTTGCTAGATTGGATGGTAGGGGATGGTTGTCACACTTTTCCTATTGTTTTGGGATACATATAATGTTTCAAGAATATTTAGGTTGTTTGCATACATGCCTGTATGTCACGATCTGCATTTATGCTAGGGTTGAGCTCACTTATAGATATGTTGCATGCATAATCACATTACACTTTTTCTTGAGTAAATGGCCAATTAGATAACCTAGTTATACAACATGGTTGTAGAGTGCACATTACACCATTTGTTCCTTAGAAATTTCGAGGATGAAATTCTTTTAACAGAAGAGAATGTAACACCCCACAAAATTAATAGAAAATTAATTAAGAGGAATTAATTAATAATAAAGCTAAAACGAAAATTGGGAAAACATCAGAATTTGGCTATGAAACTTGCATCATTGTGTTCATGATGATCTTCTGAGCAAATTTATAAATAAAGCTTCATGAGTGGAGTTCAAATGAAGAAGTTATCCGCATTTGAAGATTTAAGATCAAAAATAATTCAAACAAATTAGAATAATAACATAACTAGGTAAGCATTAAGATTAAATGTAAATGTTATTTAGCTAGGACCCACTGGTTGACCCCTCAATGGGCTAGTCGATCACTGTCAACCGACCACTTATAGCGACCTATCAATCGGTCGAATGGTGACGGTTAGGGTTTTTTGGGCCTAAATGGACCGGTTTAAAAATATTAAAATATATTGAATTCGATGGTCCTGGCACGTCAAAGCAACTATAAATAAGAGGCTAGCCCCACACATCTTCTACACAAAAATCTAAACCTAGTAATGGGATTCTGCTCAATTCTCTTTCTCCAAAAAAATTTAAACTCAAATTTAAAAATAAATATATGCATTCAAGGATTAGGGGAAATTTTGAATGAATCAAGCTAAAGAAAATGGTACCAAATCTTATATTTATATACATAGATCTCTATTATATACTTCTATAACTTATACTTTCTGAGTCCAATACACACAAACAAATTTGTTATATATTATGCAATAAAAAGGAGGTAAACCGAAGGAAGAGATAGACATAGCACAGTAGAAAATGCAAGAATATTTTAGTGGGGATTATATGTATGGGGATTATATATGAGAGGAAACCTTAGTTTTTCCTTAATAGTATCTTATGTAGTTTGAGTTTTGGATTTGTACTATACCTTGGAAAATTTTATACGTGAAAATTTATCAATTTAAAACCCCAAAATTTCCCCATAAAATGCAAATAATGAAATTTATTGGAATCTTAGTTATTTTGTTTTTAATATAGTAGACTTGGATTCATTATTATTATTATTATTTATAATATGAATATTTTATATATTTTTTGATTCCATATCTCAATTTGATATTGGAATGACAAAAAATTCCAAAACAAGAAAATAAAATTGGTGTGCATAGTATGGGAAAATGGATTTTTCCTCTTACCCATAGTTTGTCCGTCTATTTTGACACTAAAATAAATATGATCCTTTTCAATTCAATGCTATACGTTTAAAATGTTGAATGAAATATAATAGATTGGAATTGTAAATTTGATTCTTTAGAAAGAGAGGCTATGGTTCTACTATATTAATGTAAAATGAATCGTATGTTTTGGATACCATTTTGAAAGTATACAAGTTTATTTAGCGTCGCTAATTTTTTGATGATATCAACTATTGTGAAAATTTGCAGTAATGGATTCAGACTTTTATTGAAATTGCAGTTGTTGACACACTAAAATAATATATCACCCCGAATAAGAAATGAACAAATTACCTGAATACATATAAAACTAATTGGTCATAATTTACTGTTCGACATAAATTAATAATAACTTATTCTTTTAAATTTTGAAACTGGCCAATTATTATTACAAATTTGTAACGTATGTAATAAGGCATTAAATGAAGAAATTGTCAGTTTAAAAAGGAGACTTTATAAATAAATGTAATTAGTAATCAACGATAAATCTAATAAAAATGGGTTGAGAATGCTTATGGAATTTAACACATAAATAAAGGAAAAATAAGGGGTTTTTCTTATAAGATCTTTAATGCGTAAATAGTGTGAGGAGGTGTGTGCATGTTGTGTGCTGTTTGTTGGCATATTTCAACATTAAATGTTGGAAAGTGGAAATATATCTAAGTTATAGGGATGTGAGGTCAGTTCAAATCACACAGAAGTCTGCTCAGCTAGCTTGCCTACTAGTAGAGTGACTTTTATAACTGATGTGGGACATCACCTATAATAAGTACCTACGGCGGATGCGAGGTTAGTCCCAATTTTGTAAGGTAAGTCTGCCCAGCTGATCTGACTACCAACACCTTCAAATAATAGGACTAATATGAGATATCGTAGACGAGTTATAGGCCATAAGGACAAGGAAGTTCCAAGAGGAGTCTGCTTCGGGGCTTTAGGTATTAAATGGTTGGTTTAGGGTCTTTCTCCTCCTTATAAGAAGTATTGACTAGTGAATTTCCCACTTCGTGGATGGTCCTACTTCGAGGATAATTCCAGGATGGTCCTACTTCGAGGTTGAGATATTAAACAGATGTTGGGGTTTCACACTTCCTTATTTAAGATGTATTAAATGGTTAGAATTATCTTTAACGTGCATTAGTGAAAATCTCTTATGGGGCTTGCTTTGGGATTGAGGTATTAAATAGCCAAAGTATTTACCTCTTCCCTATCTAAGAAGTATGAAGTGGCCTTAAGAGATTTTCCAAGATTGCAACTAGGAAGCAACATGAGGGGTTCGCCTTGGGATCTAGGTATTAAATGGCTGAAGAGTTTGCATATTCCCTATTTAAAAGGTCTTAAGTGACCTGGTTACTTTCTCTTACATTGTTAGGATATGGTTGGATGGGAGATGGATTATTGAACCCAATATACTTCACGGTTGCATTACATCCACATTCATAGTCATGGAGGTAGCCTTATAGGGCCATTATCCTAGTTGTAGATGTACTTGGAGAAGTGTAATAAATAAGTAGACAATACTTATCTGAATGCTTATTGCCCATATACTACTATTTTTAAACTTGATGATTTACAATTCACTAGATATTGTTATTTTCACTCCCTTCTCATTACAACCTACATGTTAGGTATAACGATAATTATGGAGAAGATGGTGAAGACTTGGTGGGTAGTTATCTATTATTATCATTATCTATTTATCTTTTATGATGTGCCTAGGTTATGTACCAGACATGCTTTATGCATTTTTATGACATTGTACACCTGTGATTTAGTTTTTGAGATAGTTATTTTATTTTATTATTATGTTGTATTCCTTCCGATGTGAGACTCTAAAAGCATAGATAGATAGTTCCTTAGCCATAAAGATATGTGGCCATGAAAAGAGGAGTAAGTGGAACAGAATTGGCCGGGTGGTAGAATCGTGAAAACACTTGTTTATTCCATATTTTGGACCTTAGCTCCATGGAACAATATCAACTATACCAACCAACTGCCAGCTCTGGGATAGACCCTATGGTTCGATGGTCTTTTATTAGATCGGAAATTAGTCCTATTTCGAAGAGGGTTGTTAAATTATTCATTTTGTAAAATCTTAAATGAGGTTTTAGGATTGTATATTTTCAAATAAAAAGGGTTTTTAATGATTTTATAATAAACTTCTAAAAATGATTTGGTTGTAATGGATGATATGTCTAGGGTTCTATATAAAAAGAATATGGAGCATCGGGTTTAGTAATACCAAACAATATGGATGTTCAATAATGCTTTCCTGATTACTCTTTGAGCTCATTGTGTGGAAAATTTGATTGAATTAATGCTTTTGAGTGTACGTTACGAGCATTCTATAAATAATCGAGCAACACTACGTGTCATAGGACACTTAATTTATATTTAATAGTTGCGCTATGAAAGTAATTGTCACCTACTTGATGAGACGAGAAACAACGTTAGGAATATGTAGTTAATCTCCCAAGGATGTGATATGCGGCTAATTAAGAGTTAATAGGTTGAGAGTACCCTCCTATGTCTGTTAGGAAAGAGCATGTCCCCTTTATTTCACAGGGATGAAAACAGGTTAGGCTGGTGTCTATATGAGCAACCTGATTGTAGGTCGCACCCTAAATTAGTAACATATTAATTATTCATAGAGCTGAGAGCTAAGCCCTAATGTTATAGAGGCAAGTAGCCTATTACCATAGGGAAAACTGTAGGGTCGTGGTAAAGCCTTATAGAGTATCTACAACACACTATGTCATGCAATATGGATATTGAGATCACAATAATCGTCAAGTAACTAATGACTGTAGGAGCAACGTTGAGAGCATACGAGGAAGGCTCCAAGAGCAATCTTAGAGTCATCATCCTCCATTTTGGTTTCCACTAGAACAGATGTGTGAGCTGGAGTAGTTTAACAACCCATCATTTTCGACCCTATAATTTAAAAAATCTCACGAAGTGTAAACCCCAAAAATCGAAAACGGTGTGTTGTTAGTGATGGACAATAAGAGTCAAAATTATAAATATGTATTTTATCTCTTTCTAAACTCACAACGAAAGGTAACACAATGCATAATAAAATCAAATATCGCTTTATTTCAAACCAATATTCAAAGTGTAACATGGGTCGTATACAAATCCAAACCCATAACAAACCTGGACATATAAATATACAATTCTGTATCAAAGTAGAATGATTATTTATGTGCGGGTCTATATATATAAGAAATGCCTTCATCGTCCACACCATATAGCATCACTCAATACAACACATTAGTTCACATCACCTAGAGATGAAACAAAATGAGAAAAATGTAGACAGGATTAGACTACAGTATGCTATGTTATGTATGTCAATATTACTACATACTCTAACCATTACCAAATAACATTAAGACAACAATGGTAGACATCATACCCTAGTCCTGTTTCACCTACATTTGACAACTCAATCAAATAATACAATAAACATGGCTAGCTTAAGAAACAATGTTTTATTCTAATACAATCACAATGGTCGATAATATGGTCTATCCCATATACAAAGCCAAGCATACCCTATTGAATTATCACATAGCTGAATCATCAAATGGACATGGTTCCATACACAGCTTATGGATCTATTTCCATACTACAATAGAACCTTAGAAAATACTCATATAACTGAGCAATTGTGTTACCAAGATAACTAATAGAGGTCACAAAAATCAATAGTTAAATTAATCACTAATAGAAACTGACTATCCATACGTGTGTGTGTATATACATGGGCATCCCTATGTATTCATCTAAACATTCGTCTCAATCAAACAGAGAGAATCACATCATAACCTAGTACAAACATTATCCTAAACCAAGAAGAAAGCCCTGAATCGATTGAGAAAAAATATACGAATCGACCCAGTGGGTCAAAGAAAACCACGATTAACCAGTGCCACCGGCCACTTGGTGATTCCACCATGAATTGGTGGTAAATGGGTTTTGATAAAAGATGAAACTCCCATCAATTGATGTGCCTATAGACACACACACACACACACACACACACACACACATATATATATATAGTATTCTTTTTTACTTTTGATTACTAAATATTGATTCATTTTGCAATCTGTTTTCTTTTAGATTTGAATTGTTCCTTTTCTATTTCTTAGCTTCAAATTTATCAAAAGTTTCACATAAAAATTAATTCAGAATTGCTTCAAAAGTTAGTATATAAAACTAATTTTAGGATTTTATAAACACACTTTTCTATATACTTTAAAATACACTTAGAAATCACTATAAAATTAAAATTAAAATATAATATGATTTATAAATACTATTATATAATTTTTAGATATATTTACATTGTAAGTTTTTATTGAAATCGCAATTTCATACTCTAAACATAGTATTTACAAATTCCTTGCAAATAACTTTTAATCGATAATTAAAAATATGATTTTAATAAATTTTATGTAATACATTCTTAATTTGAACTCTAATTACAGTAATCTATAAACTACGGTGTAATTATTAGCCTCATGTCACCAATATCTAATTCAATATTTCATTGTTCAGACAAACATTATTCAATTACCATTTTTCATTGATTATAAAATAATTCCATTTTATTTTAGATTATATCACATTTAATTTCTATCCCAATTCGGTAACCATCGATAATAACCCAAATACATTCATAATCCATAGTTTATCGAAGGATTAATCAAAATTGAATAGTTGTGTTACAAAGGAGATGAAAATCACTTGTATAAACTAAGCTTTCATCAATTCGCTCACTGTCCGGAATCGGCCTCTTCTCCAAATCCAGATGTTTGTGAATTGAATTAGTATTAGACCCTCACCTAGCTCTTTGATTTGGTAGTTAATTCACAAATTCTATGAACTTTTAGGAGAAAATTTTGATTTTGATAAGAAAGGGGTTTTCTACGATGAGAGAGAACAAGAATTATGGTATAGAGAAAAGGAAAAGGAAAATTCCTCTATTGGATGTCTTGTTATCGGCTAAAGTAAGTGTCCTTTCATGTTAAATGGCCCACTTCAAAATTCAATTTTTGAAATATTAAAACCGTGATACCTCTCATGTTTTTACTTTTATTTGGACAAATGAATATACGGTGTACATCAAAAAAACGAGAGGGTTGTAATGGCTCTAGATTCATTTCCATATTCAAACATTTGAATATTGATGGTTTTACACCTAAAATCTAGATTATCGAATTTTATTTATTTTTAGTTTTGATAAATATGGTTATTGCAAGTAGTGTTTCTCTAGAGAAAGCTAAATAGGGGCTGAGAGCCTTAGAGGGGCATAGTTGAGAGCCGACTCGATTATTCACTAAAATGAGAGTCAATGGAATCAAATGCTAAGACCAGCTATAGAGATACATATATTCTCATCTTTTAAGTGATTACCTAAGAGGAATCACAATAATTTCCTGAGAGATAATCAAAGCATGCTGAGAGTACATTTTTACCTTATTATTGCTATGTATGTTCATATTGGCTTTTTGTTTCCATATCATACATTAAGCGGATAAGATAAAACCGGCTATATGCATATTCTACTAGAAGATTATCTAAGATATAAGCTTGGTATGGCTGAGAGCATGCAACTAGTGTACTGAGTGCATAAGAATGTTTGCATCACTTATATTTTTATAGTTATCCACATATGTATATATGATGTAGAAAAGATAATAGAGGTGGAATTACGGTGAATGATATTACTCATAGTTGAGTTCATAATGTTTTTATATATAATGATCACTATGCTTATTTTTTATTTATGTTACCATGTTATGTTAGTTATTAAATGCAATAACCTCTTATCGTAGACATAGTTTGGCCTGTTTATTATTTCAATAATACTTGGGTCGGTCTTAGACTTTGTAGGTTCAAGGGGACGATAGACCTATGTATGATGGGTAATATTTTGTGGAGACTATTTAAATAGTCTATGTTATATTTTGTTGTTAATGATGTGTGTGTGATCTTTTTTGTCTCCTCGTATCAATATGATGATATTTCGAAACCTATGATCTATTGACTCGTATTTATGAATATTTGGAGTGGGTCGGATACTCTTTTGTAGACACTAAGTTGTATGTGTATGTGTCTATAAATATATATTATTGTATTTCCCTATGTGATCTAGGACTCTATGATTTCTTTTTATATTACATATTGTTATATCCTAGCAAACACG
This sequence comes from Allium cepa, assembly GCA_030765085.1. Classification (NCBI taxonomy): domain Eukaryota; kingdom Viridiplantae; phylum Streptophyta; class Magnoliopsida; order Asparagales; family Amaryllidaceae; genus Allium; species Allium cepa. Next base: position 268,203,359 of record CM060932.1, read on the forward strand.
TAGATATATTTGATGTATTATTGGAGGCAAGAATAGGTATCGGTATTTGCCAAGGAGAATATTCATGTGTATCGCCCATAATCTTCTTATTCCCTATATTACCGAACAGTATTCCATTGTAATACTCTTAGTAGTATGGGTATAAAGGTGACATTCCTTTTTTAGTACCAGAGTTTAATGTGTGTTTGGATATATGATTTTTTGTTATTTCACTGAACACTTATAGTGTTTAGTTTAATGTGTGTTTGGATATATTGATTTTTTTTTAAAAAAAATTAGGCATGGTATGGAATGTGCGGTCATGTTGAATTTATTGCTCAAAAGTTATAAACTACTTAAGACTAGATGCAGCCAAAGTTAGAAGCTAATGGTTTCCTACGGTTTTAGGAGAAACTGCATGGGGATAAATAACTTGTTTTGTAAAAGAAAATAAAAAATATATATTTTAGATTCTATAATTAAATTATGGAATGATTAAAATATTAATTAAATTTTTGCTTGTTATTATGGATGAATGTTGTGTGATGAATTGGATGGTTGATAAATTAGTCATATGTCTAAATTTCAAAATTAAATATTTTCGTACAAGAAAGTATATGATTTTGATAATGTATGAATACTATTTTCACAAAATAATAGGAAAGATTTTAATGGCTTAATTTGTGCTAATTTGTTCGTTGGTGTTTTAAAACTTATGGTCGATGTGGGTGCACATGTATAGATAGAGATTTCTAAATGCTTGAATGATGCATTTTGACATAATATTTTAGGAGATAATACAAGTAATATTTTACATGTAAAAATGTATATTATTTTATGAAGTAATAAATAATTTTTTTAAATGATAATTTATTTTCCTAAGTTTGAATACTTTTCAAACAACATGAGCAGCCATTGAGTATTAGTGCAAAGTTGGGAACAGTTGCGAGTTAGTGTTGATATTTTCTAATTGTAGACAACAATGCAGCCAATTGGCGCAATAAATAGATATGATTCACGGATGGTAGAATATATATAATAATTTTTGGATGAGAGTATTTATTTCATTATTTATGTTTGTTTTAGAATTTGATTGAAAAGAGTTTTAAGTTAGAAAAAATATATATGCCAAGATTAAAAGAATTTTCCCAAAGGTATATTACCTACTTTATCTAAAAAAATATTTAAGGCAAAATGTAAATATGTTAAAAATTGACAAATATGTATTGGAATTTTTTTGGCAAAAGATTGTTTTGGAAAATTCATTTGAAAATGAGCTAAGTAACTATATCTTTTATAACATAAGAACATGGAAAACTATTTTTGGTGTATGGGTTTAATTTGCAAATGTAAAATAAACTTTTTGCAACTTTTAGCTTTCCATGAAGTAGATTTTCACAGCATACCACTTTATCTAAGAAGTTGTCACAAAATTCTATTGTTTTTAAAGTAGAAATTTGGTTTGAAATGCGTGGTTTAAAGTGGACAAAGTGAACAAACTATTTTTAACAAGTGTAGTAGCGCAATAGTTATACTGTTTGATTCCACAGACGTATTTTTTGTGAATCGTTTTGAGTTAATACTGTATTTCGATAAGGAATAACTTTTTTGTCAACCACTTTTCAAAATTTTATGGTATTCTAGGGCTAAAATATGTTTTAAACAAAATAATAAACTTTATCTCGTTATTTATTTTTAGAGTTAAAACACTAACTTGTTTTGAGCATAACTTTCAAATCATTGACCAGATTTCAATGAATTTGTAGTTGCTAGAAAGCTTAAGATGTAGGAACTTTTATTTTAAATCTTCTGTAAATTTGAAGTTTGTTATATGAAAACATAGGATTTATGATGAGGTCTAGTTTGAAAAAAATAGATTGGTTTTTAGAATTTGCATTAGTAAGTTATATGAACATGTTATAATGGCCTCTATACTTTTAAATTTGGAAGTGCTTTTAAGATTATTAATCCTCTTATAATCATACTCTTATGAGTATGTAATAACTATGTGTTTTGAAATCTTTAAATTTAGTTTGAAAATAAATTAACTATGAATATTCTAATGGTTGCTTAATGTATGGATGTAGATGAATAAGTGTGTGAGTGTGTGTGTGTGTGTATTTATGTATGTGTAATAAGCATTAAATTAATTAAGTATAGGTACATGAAGGCGATCGAAGGGAAGGCAAGCGCATATTCGCTTAGCTCTTTCAACGATGCAAAAGAAGTGTTGTTTTCCCCAAGTTCGGGGTATAATATAATGTTTCTGTGTGTCATAAGTTTTTGGAATGCTCTTCGTACAAAGGAGACACTACAGATATTTATTGAAAATTCAATACTTAGAAAATATTTGTTTCATATGTGAGAATAGAAAACTTTTAATTAACTTTATTCAAACCTATGGCATGTGATGTAAGTTGAAAGTTTAGCCTTTGTTGAGGGAAAGACACACATCAAGGGCCTAATAATAGCTGATAAGTAGGCAGTGAAATTTGGGGAAAATAAGAATTGTTAAGAAAAGGGTGTAAATGCTTGAAGCTTGTATTTTCATAAGTTGGTTGTTATTCGATATGATGGGTCGAGTATGTCTAAACATAGGCTAAACCCAATTATTGAATATATTCAATTATTGTTTGAATTGCAATATTTAATACCTAACGGGTCAAGGAAGAATCATTATTTTGTTCTAGATCTGAAAAAGTATTTAAAGTGCATTTGGGTATATGTTTTGATTACTTCGAAATGGTGATTGCTTTGAAGGATGGTTATATCTCAAATTGTATATGGGTGTTGAATGCTAGAAGTATATTACCATGTTATGGATTTTCCCTATTGGAAAATTACAAGAAAGCAATTTTCTTAAAGGGAAAGTTTGTAACAATCTGGTATTGAAAAGCAATTATTTGAATTTTTAAAATACAAATTTAATATTTAGTGAGAATTAAATGATGAAATTTTACAGGAAATTTGGAAATAAATTTTGGAAAAATATGAAATTAAATGTTTGGTGAAGTTAAGGAATCTAGGGAAATGAAAATATTGGGTTTGGAGTTGTTTGAAAATTAAATAAAAATATTGTTTTGTGAGATAAAAATAATAGTAAGGAGAAAAGGAACTAATTTATATTGATAAAACGGGGGGTTGTGAAAGATTGTAGAAGTTTTTTTATAAGATTTGGAAGTTACTAAAGGTGATTATTTTGTTGTCAAGATATTTTGAAGCAATGAAACAATAAATTGTGATTTTATATCTCCAAATTAATATTTCAAGTTTAATTTTGAAATTTCCTTTAAGAAGAATTAAAGGTAGTTTAGGAGTTACTAAAACAATTATTTTAAAGTTAAAATTTTATTTGAAGCTACGAATGATTGTTAATGGAGAGTTTGTTACTTTTGTAAATAATTTTGGAATTTCAATTTTTAAAATAAGTTTAGAAAATTATAAAAAGGAGATATTAATTTTTGTGTTAATAAATAATAGAGATATTTATGCATGAGAACATTGATTATAGAGTAATAAGAAATTACAAAGAATTTAAATTGTGATTTTTGGTCATTAAAATAAAAACCATTGTATTTTTTAATTTAATTGCTAAACTACTCATTTTAATGAAATTAAGTGAAAATATATTTTTATTAATTATACAAGCTTGTAAAAGGTAAAAGTTAATGAATAAGAAATGGATTTTGGATTTTAAACATTGAAAGAATGAATTTTTATGGGTTTCGAAATATGGTAAAAATAAATTAAAAGGAAAGAAAAGTAAAATAAATGAGAGGGTTTGCGTTATTTTTTCGACCTATATGGCCTAAAGTTAGCTAAGGATTTAATTCTTTTTTCCAAGTTTTACTGTACATTAACTTTCTTTACTCATCCAAACAAACAAAAAAATACAGAATATCTTCCTCCTCCCTACTTTCGAAAATCCTTGTCATTCTAAGTTTTATAACAATTCAAATAAATCATCAAATGTTACAAGACTCAAAAATAGGCTTCTCAATACCTTAAACACCTCCAGAAGCAGCAAACCTTGGATTTTATTCAGATTTAGAATGGCTAAATTTTGTATAGTAAAGGAAGATAGAAGTGTGGGCGGAAAATGGATGAACTGAAGCCAATTCAAGAAGAAGTTAAGAAATTTGCCAACTTTAACCAAGATGAGTATCAAACCACTTACAAAATCTATGTCTAGTATATTATGTTGTTGATTTTTATGTGCAAATGGTTGAATTAACAAATGATTTTGAGTTACAGTATAAACATTGTTGTCTGTGCATTGAGGTGCTACGAAATGCCACCAAATGTCGTCCAAACTATATTAAATGACGTGCTCTGATTTTTGAATAGATGCATGCTATATATATAGTCTGAATTTAATAAAATTCAGTTAAAAATTTAAGTTGTGTGGAACTACCAGGAAAGATGTTGCCTAGAGCCTACTTGGTTGAGGCAATGCATAACCGGTTAATCGGTCAGCAAAGCATGGAAGCAGATTAGCTCTAGGAAGTGTAGGTTGTGATTTAAGAAAAAATATTTATGAAAATTTTCAAACTATTTTTATAATGAAGATCTTTTACAGAAAACTAAATTTTAAAAGTAAGATGTGTTAAATTTAGTTATATTAACTCTTTTATTTTTCTTTGGGATGGTTCTACATTAATTAAAATTTAAATTAAAAATGAGGTACTTTATCGCTTAAAGATTATTTTAATGCCAAAAAGGGGTGTTTATTTATAAAATGAATTGTGCTTTGATTGTTCGAGAAACATATTGTCAAATTAATTATGCTTTAATTATTCTAAAAACATATTGTCAAACGAATTATTTTGATGGTTGAAAGGTATTTTCGAAATAATATAATGTTTTAAATTATGTAAAGAGGTTTTTTATTTGAAATTGATCTTTAGGTTTAGAAAGGTTTTGAAATGGTAAAGCCTTTGCAAATTATTTATTACGGTTAAAGTAAAGGTTTTATAAATTGGATGGAGATTTATGAAAAGATATTATAGCTTTTTAACTTGAACTCTTTTCAAAAGATATCATGTATTTTTAGAGTTTGAAAGGGGCTTTTGGAAGGATTATTTGAAAGTAAATATATAACTGGATATTTATTACTGGATTGAAGTGAATGAACGGATTATATATATATATATATACATATATATATATATATAGGGAGATATGTTTTATAAAGTGAATTTATGCATTTAAGAATTTATTATGATCGTATAAGCGTTTAAATTTTACTAAGTGGCTCTAAATATTCTATTGTGAATCAAACATGGATATTATGGAAAGAATTGTAACTTGGAACTTAAAATCCACCAATTGTATATATGTGAATTATTTTGTGAAATCTAAAATGTGGTTTTAATAATGTACATGTTCAAATAAAAAGGGTTTTCAAAGTAATTTTATAATAAAATTCGCTTTTAAAATGAATTGTTATAATGGATGATATGTGTGAATTCTATATAATGAGAATACTGAGTAAATGGTTTTGTAATACCGAAAGTTATGGGGCATTCGATAATATTTTTCTATTACTCATTTGACTCATTGTACGGAGTATTTGATTATATTAATGTTTTTGAGTGTGTATTACGGGCATCCAGTGAATGATCGAGTAACTGAGTGATATGGGACAATTGAGTTGTATTTGATCAGTTACTCTATTTAAGATTTTGTCACTTACTTGATGAAATGAGAATCATGGTTACTAAGATGTAGTTAATCTGATGGATACGTCAAATGTAACTAAACGAGAGTTAGTAGAATGAGAGTTGCCTCTTATGTTTATCGACCAAGAGCATGTCCCTTTTTTTTACCGGGATGAAACTAGGTTAACCTAGTATCCATCCTAGTGGACTGATGGCAGGTCACCCTTAAATCGGTGACACATTGATTATTCATATGGCGACGAGCTAAGCTATAGTGTTAACGAGGCCGATGATCTACTACCATAGGAAAAATTGCATGGTCATGGTAAAAGATTTTGGAGTATTTGCAGCACATTATGTTGCAAGAAGAATGTTGAGATCATAATGATTGTTGGGTAAATAAAGACTATAGGAGTAGCACTGAGAACGTTTGAGAAAGGCTCCTGAAGCAGGCCGGGAGCTGTCAGCCGCCTATTTGGTTTCCACCAGAATAGATTTATGAGTTGAAGTAGAATTTCTCTAAAGAAAACAAACTAAGGGCCGAGGGCCTTATGAATGTGCATGGCTGAAAGTAGACTCGATTATTTACTAGATTGATGTCCATCGTACCTAACCCTAAGACCAGTTATATATATGTGTGTGTATGTGTGCGCGCGTGTGTGTGTGTGTATGTATATATATGTATATGCTCATCTATTAGGTGATTGCCTTAGAGAAATCGTAGTGATTATCAAAGAGATAATCAAGGCATGCTGAGAACATGTTCTGTTCTTATTATTGTTGTGTATATTTATATTGGTTGTTTGTTCTCATATCATACATTCAACGTCTAAGGTAGGACATGCTATGTGCACAGTCTACTAATAAATCATCTGAGAGATAATCCTTGCATTGCTGAAAGCATGCAACTCGTACATTGAATGCACAAGAGTGTCCTCATCGCCCATATTTTTATAATCCTTTGGTTATGTATATGCGTGACTGATATAATGAGTGGGGTGTGTATTCTATTGGATGATATTACTCATGGTTGATCTCATGATGTGTTTATATATGATAATCACTATGCTTATTTGAGATTTATGTTGCCATGCTATGTTAGTTATTAAATGCACTAACCTCTTATCCTAGACATAGTCTAACCCATTTATTTTCTCTATAATACTCAGGTCTATCTAAGCTTTACAGATTTAGGGGGACAATAAACCTATGGATGATGGGCTCTATTTTGTTAAGACTGGTTAGATAGTCTATCTTATATTTTGTTGTCTATGATATATAAATAAATATATATATATGACCTTTTTTGCCTTCCCATACACATATGGCAATATGTCAGAATCTACGATGTATGAACTTGTATCAATGTATATTTCGGAGTGGGTCAAATACTCTCTTTTATAGACGTATTCAGTTGTGTACATATATGTTATTATATTTCTTGCTATGATCCGTGACTCTAAGCTATGTTTTTATATTATGTATTTTTACATCCTAGTAAACATACATGCATACTGCTTTGTGTCGGTACCACCAACGGATATGTTTGATGTACTATAGGAGGTAAGAATAGCAATTTGTGTTAGCACAAGGGAATATTTATGCGTTTCAGTCATTGTGCCTTATTATTTGTATTACTAAACAATATTCCATTATAATACCCTTTAGTTGTATGGGTAGAAAGGTAGAATGTTAGACCTTTCTTCTCTTTGCAATGAAAGCTTTGTTCCTGTCTTTGTTTAGTTCCTATTCTTATATAATGTTAGAATAGTTTGGCATTTAATTTGCAAATATGAATGGAAGTAAATGAAGAGAATGACATATTTTTTCAGGGATATAATGGTTAATAGTTTTGGCTTAGGGTAAAATCCCTCCTTGTCTAATCTTATTAATTTTTTTAACCCCTTTATTATAACATTCCCTTTTGTTATTCTTATAGCTAAATTTAATTGTAACAATTACTTTAGGTTTACCAAATTAAGCTTTTAAGTGTCCCATATTTGATTAATCGGATTTCCCTTTCAGTAACCCTTAGTTAAATCAAAATTCATTTAATTACTATTTCATAAATTCTTATTATTAATTGATGTCATATTACTACATTCCAAAATTTGGTGCGTTGTAGCGACCATTGCTGAGGGGGTCATTTGCCTTAAAATAGGAAAGAGGTATTTAATGTCGATAAGGAGACATTGAGCAATGAAAAAAAATGAGTATAGGCATCCTTCTTTGTCTATTCATGAAAGGAGACCAAGAGTAGCAGCCTTACCTATCATGGGTCGAGGTCTTGGGATTTCCCATTAAGATCGAGTGTTAATAAAGAATTTTATTGGCTCATCATTCCTTGCTTGCCCTTCACCACTTAAGTTGTATAAATGCAAGTCATGCCCCCTACCTTTTTCATTAAGTATCTCAAAGGTAGATTTTTTGTGACAACTCACACCTCCTGACACACTGATCCAAAACCTGGGGTGACTTTTGGACTCACATCGGTGCTGTGAATTACGAGCTGTCGGGTCATTTTAACATTATAGAGACTACAGATATACATATATGATTTAATACATTCTATACTTTCAAATCTCACAGTGAAAGGCAAGAAAATATAAATATAGTAAATAACGATCTTTGAAAATATTTCAAAACAAGGTCTTAGAAAACAATACCTTGACAAATCCAAAATATATAGAAATATAATACATAGTCTGATAAATACTAAGTACCGAGTGAGAAAGATAGTTACATAGAGAGTAATGTAAAATAACATGCTACTCCAATGATTAGCTCACCTGTCCATGTACTAATCAAGGGCCTATCACCTACTTCCCAGTTCTCCTGTGGTGGGGAAAAAGAAAAAATGGGTGGGTCAGACAAAATTCTGGAGAATGAGTACACTACTAATATATGGTGATCGCATACAGTTGACTTTAGTAATACTCTATGTGACCTAGAATGTCCTACAACTGTTCATAAGTTACTTGTGTACCATACTTAAGCGGCTTACCTTAATACACTCCTACACTAACTACTTATGCAGGCTCATACTTAGGATCGAACCTCTAGATAACTAATGATCATCTAATAGCTACTGGAACTATTCTATATAGGATTACCCTACCATTTCGCACATTGCAATTACACGTAATTATTCCAACATATGTTTCCCTACAATTCCTACCATAGGACTAAGTTTCCCATAACTATGTCTATACGTGCGACAATTATCCATTAAAGGGGAACCAGCAATGTCGACTCGTCGAAGTATCTCATGGTCTACATCTGTATCCACTGCCCCAATGGTAACATAATGCCTCATGTTGCACGTATCGGGATCCAACAACAATACAACACCACGTCTCATCATCCGTGAGTACCAAGGAACTCCCATTATGTTGAGCTACATACTTCATCAGGCATCCATCAGTGTTATGCATCCACCATAGAACCTCCTGTGGGTGCAATTTGCGATAGAATTGCCCCAAGTCGAATATCGACCCCTATTGAATACATAGTATTTACCCAACTTGTAACGTCCTAGTGTTGTGTTATAGGGAACTCGCTTCCCTATTCCTAACATTCACACATATACATGTGTATATGTATGTATGTATGTATGTATGTATGTATGTATGTATGTATGTATGTATGTATGTATGTATGTATGTATGTATGTATACACTAGTAAATATTTGATTTATAACCAGGGCCTCGGGCCTATATTCAAATTGTGCTTATGGAGCACTAACCGATCGACCACTTTCTCCCAGAGCGGTCGACCACTTGCTGCCGACTGCTCCAGTAAGAGGCGGTCGATTGGTCATCAATGATCAAGGTTTTCAATTTTCTTTTTCTATTTGTTAATTAGTATCGTTAACCATGTTCATTCCCAAATTTATTACCATAAACCTAAATCATAGATTATCATATAGTAACCCTAGTTATAATTAACTAAACTTGTCAATATCAAATTTATAACTATCCATAACTCACTATTCAAATTCAATTTACAAGTCTACACAAATTTATAGTAAAATAGTTTATCCTAGGATTACTATTAACATGATGATTTATGTCAATTCTTATCAATTTCGAAATTTATATTTACAAATCTAGGTTAGAAAAAGGGGAATCATATGCATATACTATCGACAAAATTTCCAATTTAATCAAACAATGTTTGCAATTTGATTTCTAACAACCTAGATCAAATAGGGTAAGCTAAAATTAACTATATGTAATAATCGTATTAAAAATGAACCCACTCACCTTAGATCCAAGCTCTTCCCTTTGAATCCCGTTTGGAAATCCCCCCTTCACGTTGGTTAGTCTTTCACTTCATTCGTGTAACATCCCTTACTTTGAGGCCCAAAGCTAAGCACTACAAATACTGTAATCATCTATAGTATTAAATTCTGGTGACAAAATATGATAATGTTAATGGTATCTATAATATCAGAAGTATATGAATATGAAATAAAATGAATACAGATTTCAAAAACCGCTTTCCTAATTACAACTCAAATCAATATTTCATATTCAATTACATAATCCCAAAACAACTCCTAGGTTTTGATCTAATATAATTATTACGAAATACGCCAAGAGTGACATATGAAGATGCCCCTTGGATGATCAGAGTACCGATAGACATATCAGTCGTAAATACATCACAACGGAGATAACACTAAATAGATCTAACATAGCTAGCTTTTCCTCATGCACGTCTTTGGAAGCTTATTCGTCCAACCTACTAACTCTAAAAAGTCCTTAACTCTCGGTCTTCTAAAATTTAATTCCGATCAACCGAGAGTTTAAGGGAAAAATATAAACTTCGAGTCAGACATAAAGCCTGCTGTGAATAATTACACTGCATCTCGGTTTACTGATATTAAGTGAGACCACGCCGCTTAGCAGAACGGGTTTCCCCTCACTAATATCCTTTAAAAAAAATATCTTTTGCAAATTAGAATCGTGCAATCAAACTGATTATAACAATAATAACAATAACATATATGCATATAGACCAGGTAATCAACGAACTGTCTGTTCGAATAATATAGTTTTATCAGGCTGACTACTAACCACTGGTTGACTCGGACCTACTAGAAATAATAAGTATTCTAACTTCTATTAGATGTCGTACAAGACAATCTATCCTAAACTTACTTCTCCTAGGTTCAACTGATCCTAATGGTTTTACGGGCTCACCATACCTCTATTCTGTGTATTCCTTTCTGTGTGTAACATCATTTTAGTCTCACCTGTGACAAAGCCCCACACGCTGGAATTTTGGACGTATATTGGCTAGGGGCTACTAGCTAAAGTATAGGGCACGATCCCACAGCAGTCCCATCCGATTTTCTAATATCTGAGTCATTCTTTCAACAAATATCTGGGTTGACCACCCTATTCAAATTTCATTTCCTCGAAAAAAATCTTTAAAACTGATTTACCCTCGAAACCATATATTTTTAAAACAAGGAAATTTATACTCTTTTGTTACTCATAATATTTATGCAATGATACATGCTTTACACAAAACAATGTTGACGAAAATCTAAATCCATAGGGTTATCTATCCCTTTAAAATAAGTTAAAGCGCTTTTTAACTTAGAAAACATTAGGCAATAGATCCAAAACAGCACCTTTGAAACCATTGTTTATAACCTTAAACAATCCCTTTCGGAATTATTGAAAGTAACCTTTTCAAAATTATAGCTTAAAACCTTATATATCCTCTTCCGAAACCATTAAACAAACTTTTCGAAATGCTTTAAAATAAACCTTTCGAAACACTCAAATTATACCTTTGGAAAGCATTGGAATCCTTCCCTTCAAAAACTATAAAACGTATCTTTCAAAAGCATTGGGTTTAAGTACGAGTTTGTGGAAAACATAGCTTCGAAAAAGTATCTCTTTCGAAACCCTTGAGTTCAAGTAAGAGTTTGTGGAAACATAGCATCTAAACAATTTAAAAGTATCCCTTTTGAAACCCGTGGGTTTAACATATAGTATAACTATATGGTCAAAAAAACATAACCGAAAGTAACCCTTTCGAAAGCATTGTTCTTAATTAAAAGAATTAGGGAAAAGGTTAGTTTTGAAACTATCCTTTTGAAACCATTGCCTTCAAAACCATTGACAAAAGTGGCTAAAAGGACCCTTTCGAAAGCAATGGGAAGGCGGCTTCAAAATTTAAAAGATGGAAGCTCCCCTTTCAAATACATGGCTATAAGGCTATAAAGAAAAGCGACCCTTAACTAATTTGAAAGGAATGAATGTGGCAGCTAGGTATTGAATAGGTTCAAAAGCAGAAACTCCTTCGAAAGCTCTTTTTAAAAACAAAGACAAGATGCAACTCTTTCAAAACCTTCCTTTTTAGCACAAGGTCAAGTTAATGGGCCCGAAAGCTAATAAAATTGGCTTCAACCTCCGCCTTTCTCCAATACACTACATGCCAATTACTTGATACCATGCACATTAGTTTTGAATGGATACTAAAAGCCTGCTGGGCATGTTGATGAAAGCAAGCAATGGAAGTGGCGAAGTTGTAATTCTAAAAAAAATGGTTTTATGCCTTTCGAAGTAATTCCTTTTCACATAGCTTGCCTAATTTTTCAAAATATGACTGGTTACCAATTCTTTATCAAAATCTTTACTAAAAAGGTTGCCAAATTTGATAATTAATAATTGAAATCATTTTAACAAATAAGCCATTCCCTTCAACAAAACATTTAAAACATTTAAATCCTCCAACTTAAATAATTTAATAACTATATTAATGCTCTTAGGAAAAATCCCCAGAAATCATTGTAATTCGGTTTAAATATGCTTTCTAACGTATATCAATTTTCGACCAAAAAACAATATTTAATTGCCTTAAATAATTTAAACCCAATGTTAACTGTTTTCTCTCATAAAAAATCCATAATAAACGCACAATCACTTAGAAAATTACGAAACTTGGAACCCACTTCTAAAATAATATTCTTGACAATATATCAAAAACACAAATCATATGGATGTCATTTAATAGGTTTTTTAATCCAAACATATAATAAAATCCATATTAAACCATACAAATCATCAACAAGCACATATATCCATTTAAACAAACACAACATGGCATACAACTTTCAAAATAGTTCGAATCTAACTTGAAACCGAAGACAATATCAAAAGTGAGATATAAGTTAATTATTCACCTTAGCATTGTTAAGAAGGTTCAGATTTGCCCTTAGATTGATTGCTTAAGCTTTCTACTTAAATCCAAGCTTTTCTTCTCCTTCGATCCTCTTAATGGTGGCCGACCGTGTTCAATATGGTTTTATTTGTGTTTGTTAAAGTTAAAATGAGTAAGAAATGAAGGATAGAAGGGTTTAGGTTATAGAAACAAGGGCTATTCACATTTTACCCTTGCTATATTCCTCATACTTACTTGTTTTTAATTCTCTTTTACTAACACATCCATTAAGGCGCGACTCCTTCTTAGTTATCAAATCTCATTCCCTTAACAATCTTCAACACTTCATTTAATTTATCTAATTAAATGTTCTAAATAATGTTAGTCAATATTAGGATCGTTACAGATTCCCCTCCATAAAGAATTTCATCCTCGAAATTACGATAAGGTACTCACAACAATCAAACATAAAGGTAACATATACCATGAAACAAGTCAGGATAAATATTTCAATCCTATCTCGGTTTCTCAATTACAATCTCTCTCGTCATCACTCCACTGGACTTTGACTAATCTAACTGTCTTGTTCCTTAGTGTCTTCTCATCTCTCACAACTATACGAACTGGTTTCCTAACCATAGTCATATCTGGTTCCACTACTATGTCATCTAATACAATCGGTGTAATGGTAGTCTCTGGATCTCGAATACACTTCCTTAGATGAGAAATATGGAAAACATTGTGGACTCCTGCCAAACTATTTAGTAATCCTACTCTATACGCGAGTTTCCCTATCCTTTCTACAATAGAAAATTGTCCAGCGAACCTTGGTGCCAATTTTCCTGATTTTCCAAATCTGATTACGTCTTTCATCGATGACGCCTTGACGAAAACGTGATCTCCGACTAAGAACTCCATGTCTTTCCATCTTTTATCATCATAACTCTTCTGCCTAGATTAAGTTTCCTTCATCCTATCTCGAATTAATTCAATCTTTTTTGTAGCTTCTTTAACCAAATCTGGTACAAGAATTAGTCTATCCCTAGTTTCTAACTAACAAATGGAAGATTTGCATGGCCTTCCATATAAAGCTTCAAACGGTTCCATCCCTATGCTAGTCTGACAACTTTTGGTTATACGAAAACTCGACCATGTGTAGATGGTCTTCCTATGGTCCTCCAAAATCATGCACACAAGCTCTTAACAAATCCTCTAAGACTTTCTTAACTCTCTCTGTTCGCCCATCCATGTATGGATGGTAAGCGGTACTCGTCTTGAGATTGATAGCTAAAGTCTCCTGTAGACTCTTCCAAAACTTGCTAGTAAATAAGACTATCACTTAATATATTACTAGAAATTACATGCAGTCTAAATATATTCCTCATGAATAACTTAGCTAAATCTGGTGCTGTCCTAGTCGACTTAACAGGTATAAAGTATGCACTCTTAGTCCATTTTTCTACCATAACCCATATACTCTCATTTCCTCTATTCGACCTGGGCAACGCATGTATGAAATCCATTGAGATGAAATCCCATTTCCAAACTAGAACATCCAAAGGCTAAAGTAACCCACTCAGTTTTTGGTGTTCGGCTTTTACCTGTTGACAGTTTGAACACTACCTCACCTATAAGCCTACGTCTCTATTCATACCTTCCCCGAAGAAACTCCTTTTCATATTTTGATACATCTTAGTTCCTCCTAGATGAATAATGAACTTCAAACGATGGCACTCCCTAAGAACTTCCTTCCTAATGTTCCCCACACTTGGAACACGTAGTCGTCCCTTCTTCCTCAACCATCCATTCTGGTCAAGACTGAAATCTTTCAAGCCATCGCTCTCTATTCCATTCCTTAATTTTCTGATCCATTCAGCTAATAATGGATCCTCTTCTTGTTTAGAAGCAATCCTTTCGATCATCATCAGTCGAACTTCTAAACACGACAGTATAGCAGTTTATTGACTAAAACTACTCTTAGATCTCCATCGTACTCCGCATGTGGTCAACGCTTCTAAATCATTCCACTCACTCCATTGCCAATTCTGCATTTTAATGTTTTCTACTAAGTGCCTCTGCAACCTTATTTTCTTTTCTTAATGTGTACTCAATACCAAAGTTGTACACAGCCATGAACTCTAACTATCTCAATTGTCTCATATTCAACTCCTTCCTAGAGAATAAATATCATAGTGACTTACGATCTATATACAACTCAAATCTTTGTCCCAAAAGTTACCACAGCTAATTCCAAATCATGAGTTGGATATATAACTTCATGCGGTCTGAGCTGTCGAGAAGCATAGGCAATCATTTTACCCCTCTACATTAACACAGCTCCTAATCATGTCCCACATGCATTTTTGTACACCAATAAGTCCTGATTCCCCTCTGGAACAACTAACACAGATGCATTAGTCAATAAATGTTTTAGTTTCTGGAATGCCTCCTCACACTTATCAGTCCAAACAAACTTCACATCTTCCCGAGTTAGCTTAGTCAACAATGTTGCTATCCGTGAAAAATCCTTAATGAATCTCCAATAATACCCAACTAATCTAAGAAAACTCTTAATCTCAATCACTGTCTCGGGTCTCTTCTAACTATTCACTGCCTCGAACTTAGCCTGATCCACTAACAACCCTATTTCTGAGACTACATGACCAAGAAACTTTACTTCCTTCTTCCAGAAATGACACTTTGAAAATTTTGCTTTCAGTTGATGCTGCCTCGACGTCTCAATCATTATCCTAAGATGAACTTCATCTTCTCTTTCATCCTTGGAATATATCAATATGTCATCTATGAATACCAATACAAATCTGTCCAGCTGCTCCTATAAGTTTTTTTCATCAAGTTCATAAAGAATGCTTGAGCATTAGTTAGACCAATGGAATCACTAACCATTCATATGATCCATATCTGGCCTTAAACGTCGTCAAAGGAATACTATCCTCTACTACTCCAATTTGATGGAACCCTATTGCCAAATCCAACTGAGACAAACTTTGGCTCCACTCAATTGATCGAACTAATCGTCAATCCTAGGTAACAGATATTGGTTCTTTATCGTCTTCTTATCCAGCCTATGATAATCGATAGACAAACTCAACAATCCATCCGCTTTCTTAACAAATACTGCGGCTGCTCACCAAGGCGAACTACTTGGTCCGATAAAATCTTTACCTTCTAGATCCACCAACCGTATCTTTAGCTCCTTCATCTCGATAGGTGTCATTCTACTTGGTGGTCTACTCGCAGGTTCAACTATTGGTACTAAATCTATCTGAAACTTAAGGTCGTTTTGGCTGTAATTTTATCACACGCTCAAAGATGTTTGCGAATTCTCTAACAATGAAACTTGGTTCAACTCGTCTCATATCTCCATAACATCCAACAAAGTATTAACCTCAAAACTAGGGTTTTCTATAGGGTATATAATCTGATCACTACAACTGTGGTGTCTATGTGATATTTTCATATTGTGGAAAAATATCGTAACATCATACTTACTTAACTAATCCATACCCAAAATAATTTTGCACCCTACGAAATCAAATACATGCAAACTACAAGTAAATAGATAGCCTAACAATTCAAATTCTAAATAGTCACGAATCTCATACCAAGAGTCGCATACCCTCCTATTGGATTCACGATCCTTAAGGATGTAACTAGGTATGAGGGTTCTAGGTTAAGCTTATCTGCCAAACAATGAGATATAAAAGAATATGATGCACCAGTATCAAATAGAACTCTAACTGATACACCCCGAATCAAAAGCGTACCTCCCAACATAGCTTTTCTTTTTTCCTTCACTATTGGTCTTGAGGCAGTAGGTTCTAGTGCAAACACTTTGCTCTTTCCATCCTTGGCTAGTTCCTTGCACTGGTTCTTATAGTGTCCAACTTGATCATAGTTGAATTATTTGATATTATTCATCCAGATCACCTTCTTTCCATCTCCTAAGTGAGATTCATTAGTGAAATGCTCTTTCTTATCACACTTGTAACAGATAACTTCTATCTTTCCTTTCTTGGTAGCTCCACTCTTCTAAGCTCCCTTATTATGGAAAAACTTTCTCTTCTGGTTCTGCCCAACTTGAGTTTCCACTACTTCGTTACCACTAAAGAAAGCGAGCATCTCCTCATTGCTCAAAGCCATCTCAATAAATACATTGCACAGATCCCTAATATGTGGCAGAGTTGCTTTAGCAAGCTCGGATCTCAATCTGTGGATGGACTTCTCATTCCTTTTGATAACTGTATCAACCGTAGCATATCCGTATCTAGATAATACCTAGAATCTGGTAGCATACTCAAGCGCTGTCATGTCTCCCTGCACCAACTCAGCAAACTTCTTGAGTAGAGTCGACTTGGCAATCTCCGACATGAATCTTTCCTCAAATCTCCTTCTAAATTTAGCCTAAGACATAGCCTCTTCGGCTCTTCCTATTGTTCCACCAATATAGTACTACTCCTTGCAACTGTCTGGATGCCAATCACCTTTTCTGCTCATCATTGAATCCTAAATCAGCAAAAATCCTCTTGCAATGAAGTAATAATTCACCACTTCAATTGCGTCCTTGGTGCCGATAAACGGCTTCCCTCCAAGCCTGGCATAGTCTCTGTTTAGTACCATATAGTTATTGACCATCGAAGCTTCCTAATTTCCTCCAACTAATCCCACAGCAGCTCCAGCTTACAACATGTTAACGAAAATCTTATATACAGCTTCCATATCAACTTGCGGCGCTCCACCACCCACATTAGCAGTTTGTGTCAGACCTAAATTCCTTCAAGTGTTTGGTTTAGCATTTTCATTGGTTGTGGTGCTTCCTCCACCAATGTTAACTCTTCCATTCCTAGCACCCATATCTTACTTAAAATATGCATTCGAGTCTTGGTAAGATATAAAAGAATAGCCTAAGAGAGATGAGAGAAATAGAGATAAAGCGTATACTTATATATGAAAAATACAAGTATGTTACTATAGCGTTATCCCATACTCCATTTCCCTAATTCCTTAGGATTATGTCTTAAAAATAATTTTAATTTTAAAATTTCTTTTAAGTTTTCATAAACCTATGCTCTGATACCAAGTTGTAAGATCCCCTACTTTGAGGCCCAAAGCTAAGTGTTACAAATGCTGCAGTCATCTATAGTATTATCTTCCAGTGATAAAATATTGTAATGTTAATGGCATTCGTAATATAAGAAGTACATGAATATGAAATAAAATCAATATAGATTTCAAAATCAGCTTCTCTAATTACATCTCAAATCAATTTCATATTCAATTACAAAATCCCAAAACGATTCCCAAATTTTGATCAAATATGATTATTACAAAATACGTCAAGAGTGACATATGAAGATGCACCTTAGATGATCAGAGTACTAGATAAACATATTAGTCATAAATACATCATAACGAAAATCACACTACATAGCTCCTACATAGTTAGCTTTGCCTTTTGCACGTCTTCAGAAGCTTATTCATCCAACCTACTAAACCAAAAAAGTCCTTAGCTCTCAATCTACTCAAATTTAATTTTGAGCACCCGAGAGTTTGAGGGGAAAACATAAACTTTGAGTCACGTGTAAATCCTTGTGTGAATAATTCTATTACATCTCGGTTCACTGATATTAAGTGAGACCACATCGTTTAGCGAAACGGGTTTCCCCTTACTAATGTCCTCTTAAAATTATATCTTTGCAAATCATAATCCAATAAATAAACTGATTATAACAGTAATAGCATAAAAATATGCATATAAATCATGTAATCAATGGACTTCTGTCCAAACATTATAGTTTTATCGGGCTAACTATTAACCACTGGATGACTTGGGCCGATCAGACATAATAAATATTCTAACTTATGTTAGATACAATACTAAACGATCAGTCCATAACTTACTTCTCCTAGGGTCAACTGATCCTAATGGTTTTGCGGACTCACCAATAACCTACCTCTGAATTGTGTATTCCTTTCTATGTGTAACATCATTTTAGTCTTACCCGTGACAAAGCTCTACACACTGCAATTTTGGAATCATATTATCTAGATGCTACTAGCAAAAGTATAAGGCGTGACACCATACCAATCACATCTGGTATTCTAATATCTGAGTCATTCTTTTAGCAAATATCTGGGTTGACCATCCTATTCAAATTTCATTTCCTTGAAAACAATCTTTAAAAGTGATTTACCCTCGAAATCATATCTTTTTAAAAGAAGGAAATTTATACCCTTTACTTACTCAAAACACTTATGCCATGATACATGCTTTTCACACAAAAATATTGATGAAATTTTAAATCCAAGGGTTTTCTATCCCTTTAAAATAAGTTAAACCCTTTTTAACACAGAAAAGTTTAGGTTATAAATCCAAAACAACACCTTCGAAATAATTTTTTATAACCTTAAACAATCCTTTTCGGAGTCACTGAAAGTAACCTTTTTGATATTATTGCTTAAAACATTAGAGGTCCTCTTTCAAAACCATTAAAACAAACCTTTCGAAATACTTAAAAATAAACCTTTTGAAACACTCAAAGTATACCTTTTGAAAGCACTGGAATCCTTCCCTTCGAAACACTTAAAATGTACCTTTCGAAAGTATTGGGTTCAAGTAAGAGTTTATGGAAACAAAGCTTCGAAACCATTTAAGTATCCCTTTCAAAACCCTCGGGTTTAACATATAGTGTAACTATTGGGTCAAAGAAAAAAGAATCGAAAGCAACCCTTTCGAAATCATTGACTTTAATTAAAAGAATTTGGGAAGAGGTTAGTTTCGAAACCATTCCTTTCCAAACCATTTCCTCCGAAACCATTGATAAAAGCAGCTAAAAGGACCCTATCGAAAGCATTAGGAAGGTGGCTTCAAAATTTAAAAGACGAAAGCTCCCCTTTCAAATAAATTGTCATAAGGCTATAAATAAAAAAGGCCCTTAGCTAATTCGAAAGGTATGAGTGCGGAAGCTAGGTATCGAATAAGTTCATAAGCTGCAACTCAATCGAAAGCTCCTTTTCAAAACAAAGACAAGTCGCGCCTCTTTCGAAAGCTTCTTTTTTAGAACTAGGACAAGTTAATGGGTTGAAAGGTAATAATATTTGGTTCAACCCTTTCGAAAGCATGCCTCTGACACGGTCCCTTCTACCTTTTTCCAATACACTATGCATCAATTGCCTGATGCCATGTGCATTAATTTCAAATGGATGCAATACATCAAAGTAACACTCGGGTCAAACCGAGTATTACAGATTTTCAGGTAAGGACGTTGGAGCTCTGGAGGCGAGCGGGATGGCAGAAACGTATGGAGTGTATCTGCTTAGATATATTATTTCTGCTATCTGAGACATATTTGATTTGTATATGTCCAGTGTTTGTGTATGTAACTCTGATGTATTAAAATGTAATTGACAAATACAGTATTCTTTTGTAAACTGTTATTATTCGATATTATATTTTGATCCGCTGCGAATGTGAGAATCTGTGTTGTGTTTCTGTTTCTTCTTCTTTCTCTTTTCTTCCCTCTCTTTTCTTCTTTCCTAACTATCTGGAGTTTTCGGGATCGAAAATTTCTAGGTCGTTACACAAGGCCTGCTGGGCATGTTGACGAAGGCAAGCAATGGAAATGGCGAAGTTGTAATTCGAAATAAAAATGGTTCTATGCCTTTCAATGTAATTCCTTTTCACCTAACTTGCCTAATTTGTCAAAATATAATTGGTTGCCAATTCTTTATCAAACTCTTTTCTAAAAGGGCTACTTAATTCAATAATTAATAATTGAAATCATTTTAACAAATAGGCCATTCCCTTCAACAAACCAGTTAAGTCCTCCAACTTAAATAATTTAATAACCATATTAAAGCTCTTAGGAAAAATCCCAAAAATCTTTGTGATTCGGTTTAAGTATGCTTTTTAACATATATAATTTTCAAACCTTATATTTAATTGCCTTAAATAATTTAAACCCAATATTAACTATTTTCTCTCATAGAAAATCCATAATAAATCCACAATCACTTAGAAAATTATGAAACTTGAAACCCAATGTTTTTTAATCCAAATATATCATAAAATCCATATTAAATCATACAAATCATCAACAAGCACATATATATCCATTTAAACAAACACAATATGACATATAACTTGCAAAATAGTTCGGATCTAACTTCAAACAAAAGACATTATCAAAAGTGAGATGTAAGTCAATCACCTTAGCTTTGTGTTAAGATGGTTGAGATTTGCCCTTTGATTGATTTGCTTAAGCTTTCTACTTGAATCGTAGCTATTCTTCTCCTTGAATCCTCTTAATGGTGGCTGGCCGAGTCCAATAGGGTTTTGATTTTGTTTGTGAAAGTTAAAATGAGTAAGGAATGAAGAAGAGAAGGGTTTAGGTTATATGAACAAAGGATATTCCCATTTTACCCTTACTATATTCCTTCTACTTACTTGTTTTTAATTCTCTTTTACTAACACATTCATTAAGGTATGGCTCCTTCTTAGTTAACAAATCTCAACCCCTTTACTATCTTCATTACTTCAATAAATTTATCTAATTAAATGTTCTAAATAATGTTTGTCAAAATTATGGTCATTACAATTCGTCCTTCTTAATCTCTCTATTTTTATTTTTATCTTATTTTGAAGAATTTAGGTTTGTAGAGGAAAGAATTTGACAGAGTTTCAAAGGAGCATGCTAATTTTATGAATTAGGGTTTTACATTGGTTATGTATTTATAAGGATTCAAAGCAACATGGACCATTGATCAAGTCTTGAAAAATATTTTCCCAAATATCGTTCACTCAAAACATAATTCGGTGTTAAGAAAACTATACAATTAAATCTAGGCTGTTGGCCCCTCAAAATTTTTGCTCGGAAACACTAACCGGTCGACCGCTATACCTAGGACCGGCCGATTGCAAGTGGTCGATCAGTCCCCATATGCGTTCGACCGGTGAAGCTATTTAATTTTAGTATATATTCCGTATTTAATTATTTTCGATTTTTAACTTTAAATGTTTATAACTTCTTCACATTAACTTCGATTTCAAAGTGGTGTACATGAAAATCGTCCAAAAAATTGCTACGAAAGCAATAATGTTAGCTTCGTAGCTCGGTTTGGACATCTGCAAAAATTTCATTATTTCCTTTGTCATGATTAACTTCAATTTGTTCACTAATTTTTCATTTAAATTCAGGGTTTTACATTCTTCCCCCTTTAAAAGGATTTTGTCCTTGAAATCTCCATAGATGAAAAAATGCAACTATGTGTACAACAATCAATAATTACAACCATCTACTCATACATCATCCACTAACAATCATTGACCTTGGTATATTTTTTAATGCAATATGTACATGCAGGTGTGTAATGCATATGAACCTATACCAAGATTACGCCTTCTCCTGATCTTGTCGACCTCTTGAAATGCAAGTGCTTATGGCATGCATCCAAAATGTATGTAACATCTTATGTGAATATACTGGAAATTGTATATGTATGCACAAGTATTCAATCAATATGCAATAACCATATGCATATAACTCAATAAATAGAACAAGTGATGGTATAAGTTTGTTTTTACTCAAGAATATATATTTCCAATGTGCACAAAGAACCATTCAATAAATATATCCACTAGCATCCATCATCCAAAACATGTCCTAATGACATGTTCGCTACCATTTCTAACAGCTAATTGTCTCCATCTATAAGGTATACTAAGCTAAATCCTATACATAAGTAGTCTATGCTTATTTGACTAAAATGGAAATATACCAGAAAAGAGATATGGATGGGCAGCTTGAATCCTCACATCAGGCTCCAATGTACTCTCCACTGGATCGTCTCTCCAATGAACCTTAACAACCTTAATAATCTTATTACAAAGTCACTTTATACCATGCTCAAGAATACAAGTGGGTGCGCTGTGAACAAGTTATTCCCTCTCTACTTCCACTTACTCTAGCTGACGCGGCTCAACTACGGCAGTTGTATCACATAAGCACTTTCGCAAGTGCGACACATGGAAAATGTCATGTACTCCCTCTAACTTCTTAGAAAGCCCTACCATATAAGCTAAGTTCCCGACAATGTCAGTAATCAAAAAAGGCCCTCAATACCTTGGTGCTAGCTTTCTTGAACTATCGAATCTTATAACATGCCTAAGTGGTGAAACCTTCACAAAGACCATGCCGCCCACTGTGAACTCTATCTCCATGCGCCTCCTGTCAGTGTAAGGCTTCTACCTATCCTGTGAAGTTTCCATCCTCCTACGGATCAAGTCTACCTTTTATGATGTCTCCCTCACCATATTTGTAACGCCCCACTAATTTTAACATCAAAAATCAATTACAAACGCCATAAAATACGCTACAACTAATTTTCAATATTGAAAACAGTGGATCGTTTATATTATAATTTTAAACTTTTGAAAAATACTAAAATAAAAGAAAACCACACAGCGGAATCAAACATCAATATAAATATACATAACCTTAATGATATAGTTATCTTACAACATCATCATAATAACATACATCGATAATTATAAACCAACATTATCTAACTAATTAAAAAAATAATGGAATAAAAGAATATACCAATCAACTACCCATGACATAGCCTACATCTACTTTCTATTCCCTCTTCTGCTCCTATCTGAAACATTACACCTATATAGATGGACTAAATAAAAAGGAAAAAGGTTTCAATCATTTTTGAACTGCGTCAATTTCTATACACCCTAGCCCAAACCTAAAGGATCTAATGGCTTTTTTGTATAGGAAAAAGACCGCATACGTACCCCATTTTGGAAGATCAAGCCCACGTAGTTTTCTTCTCTTCTCATGCGCCCAAATAGTCGTCGGCACATAACAACTATAGCTTCCATGCAACCATTTGCAATTATCACAGCCGCTGCAATCAATACAACTAATCCAACCATTTTAACCAATACAATTAATGTAAGCAGAAAAACACTACTCCTACACAAACACCAAATGTTCTAACCCAACATATTAGTGCATAACACCAATTCATCAAATGCGTACTAACTCGCTATATTAGTAACACAACATCAAATCATTAAATGTATACTAATCCACTATATTAGTAACACAACATTCAAGTCACTAAATGTGTACAAACTCACCATATCTATAATATAATGTTCACAATAACCAACTACACACTGTGAGGTAATAATAGTAAAATATCGTACAACTCGTCTTAGTGCGATTCTGTTTCTATAGAACAACTATACATGATAATTTACATATAAAAATTATGCATAAATGTTACAACCACCTAAAAAGAGATATTTATACCCATGATCCTCTTAAATGTAAAATTTCCTTATTATTGTTTATTATAAAACACATCTATTTGTTCCATATTAAAAAATAATAACTTCATCAAAAACGAGAGTATACTTCAAAATCTTCTTTGTACACTCGTTACTTCAAATCTCTTCATACGTTGTATTTTATCTCAAAAATAGTATTTTCGACAAAAACCATATTACTATTTATAAAGTCTCATTTATTAAATAATAATGAACCTTCAAAAAAAAATTCTAATAAAAAATCTTTCATTATTATTTATAAATTTCCTTAAAAATTCATAAATAATGGGCTTATTTAATTTTCCACGTTTAGTTATACAAAATTGTGAAATTAATGTTATATTACTCTAAATTTGTAAATAACCTCATTTATTATTAAATTACCTAATTTTCCTAAAATTAGATGATTTCATTTATTTTTTCCAATAAATCATCTACCTGAATTAACAATCAATTACAATTAAATGTTCAATAATGTAGTAATTAATACCAAACCAATCAAGTTAAGCATCAACATCTAAACAAACGTTAAATAATCACAACATATCTCAATAAATATGAATTATTTATTTATGGGTTAATTATTTAATATTTTAAAATTCAATTAGTTAAATTAAATAACCCGTACCAACATGTTATTCCCGACAGCCTCCAAACTCATCAAAAGTATGGCTAAATCGTATGCGATTCCACCACAAGTCCAGTGGAAGAAATCATGTGTTAATCGGAGTTTGTATACAAAAGGTACAGATTAAATATGAAACATGATTAATGAAAATAATTAATTAAGTCAAGTAAGCTAATATCCATAATTAATCATCTTCCCCAAATCGAAATCCCCCTTGTACATGCATGAACCCATTTCCACCATGCACCTTCTCGCCGTGATGCGAAGCCCAGCTCGATGAAATCATACGCCTTCTGCGCCACTGTACTCCTCATCGAACGCTCGACCTATTGACACCAAAAATCACCAACACCGATGTCACCCCTTAGATTGCAACCTGCTACGCCCACGTCACGACTAGCCCAGGTCATGACTTCCTTTTCATGACTGAACCTCCTCAAATCATTACCTTCGACACGCCTCCCCGTAGCCAACGCCGGGCTTCATTTTGCCAATCTCGCTACCTAGCATAGCCAAAGTGGAACCCTATCTTGGCCCAAAATGTTGACCATCTTCAAACACAGCCGCAACCCACATGGTCATCACTGACGTGAACCTCTCCTTGGTATGATCAATGGAACCAGCCTCACGATTTATCATTGAACGAAACTCTCAATTTTAATTTTTAAAGGAGGCAACTAATTTACCTCTACTGGAAAGAGGAAGAGAGTGAAAAAATAAAAGTGGTAGAGGTAGGTGAGTATGTGTGTGTCTATTATATATATTATTTATTTGATTTCTCAAATTAATCGCCATACGCTTCGAGCTCGTACGATTACATGGCTCATCTGATCACAACGAAACTCGTTGGCACACACCACCTCGATTTTTCGGTCCTAATGGTATAAATTTCATTGTTATCCGAGATTGCACTTTGGGATGACAATTTCACGCATTTCGAGATCGTTTTGGCTATCGAATGCCCAATTCCAAGTGTAGCGGTATTTATACTCATTTTAATTCACAAGCTCAGAACTCAACGGAAGTGATCTCTAGTTCCATTTGGCCATATGCAAAAATTCATATTTTGGACTTTTAGTTAATTAATAATTTAATATTTAAATCAATTATTTAAATGTCATGTCGTTAAAAGTGTGGTTTGTCACATTCTTCCCTCCTTAAAATGATTTCTTCCTTAAAATTTCCAAAGTAAGGAAAATGTCTCCCAACCTATAAGCTTTCAAAACTCCTTTTGTTTGGAAAAACTTCGGCAGCGCATCATTTACACGACTAGGTCTGAAAAATCCCAAAACAACATAGATAAATACATCACATATCTAAGGCATCTCATTTTTGAGGACATACAAACATATATACCCAATTCTATACTACAAATCTTACATACCTTTTTCATAGCATGAGCATACCATTTATATGAGAATAAAAGCGAGCAAGCATCCAAATAGCCAACACTTGCTTCCATGTACCTGAACATGTACTCAACAAAGAGAATTAAACAAAATTGCGACATTATCCTAGGTTTAATCATAAAATATGGGGAAGCACGCAAATCATAACTTGCAACTAGCACGTAGAAAAATCAATTATGACACAACATTCATACAATAAGGAATCCAACACATATACTATAGTACCACCACATTTCTTCACTCATGCAATTTAAATCTACAGTATGAAAATAAAACCCCATTAACAAAAATGAAACAACCTCAATCATACGTCATTTTCATTCACAAGTAATAGCATGTATCTCAACAATCCAACCATACGAATTCATAATAGGGATCATAACAAAAACTTGGGTTGGCCCAAACATGCATGCACACATAAATTCATAGATTAACAATCAATATAGCCTACCAAGATAAAGCACACATACTAAAAGTAATAGGGTACATCCTCACACTAGCATACCAATAAATAAAATATATGTGCTAACACCTATACTGATACATATACAGAAAGTATAAACCACCACTAAGTTCTCTTACTAAGCACAATTGGATGCACTATAATCCATGTGACCATCACTAAGATCAATAAATACTTGAGACTACGGCTTCATATAAGCCTAAAGTAGCTCATTGCTATTACTAAGGCAAACTAGAATGTCACCAAGGTCCCATACTAAACACCCCTCACAACCACTAACGCGGATTAGACTACCACTAAGGTCTTACATCGAGCAATTCTTGCCACCACCAAGGCAAATTAGACCATCACCAAGGTCTCACATGACTATAACCATCACCAAGGCTTCATGTCATCATAGCCATCACTAAGGCTTCACATCATCACCAAGATGTCACTTTCTCTCGACCATCATAAGGCCTCGCATCACCACCAAGATGTCACTTCATCCTGACCGTCACTAAGGTCTCGGATCATCATCAAGATGCCTTCGGATACCTAACAACTCTTACGACCATCACCAAGGTCGGGGACACACCACGCCGCAATCAGATTCAGTACTCGATAACATACCGTCACCAAGACGCTACCACCACCAAGGAAAGCTAGACCATTACCAAGGTCCAGGATACACAGTGAGCGTCAGCACATACCCTTGCCTCATGAAACACCCATCCTACCTAGAGTTATCGGTTCTTTCTTCTGCACATGACTCGATACTAGGACATACTACATCCCACCGCATCACTTCACCTTATCAAACATGTCTCCTCGAACGTCACCAAGTCCACCTACACTTCCCACCCAAAGTACTCGACCTAGAACGAGTCACACAGTCAATACGGCATAGTTTAGAATACCTTACTTAGCTCCTAGAATTTCCTTACACTTTATCTGAAGCAAACAACCATTTTCTTAAGGCATGACCTGAGGTCAACTAGAGAAAATCTCATATTATTAGCACTAAAAGGCCTTCATCCTACCATCCAATGTACGCAATCATAATAAGGAAAACAACAAGCAATAAAACAATATAACCAATTTAATCAAAACGAACAAGCACTACTAATGTAAAATATCTCAACCTCATACACCAAAATAGGTTTTGAACAAGCTCAAAACTCACATCACTAGGCATCCCACATCTTATGTCACACAACCAAGTTTTACAATCTTTAGATTGAGTTTTTCCAATTAAAGTACACTATTAGAATTTCAATTCAAAAATTCACTTTTGACTCAAATTATTTCCATCAATGTTGTATATTTTTCCCAAAATATTTTCTCAAAATACCGAACAATATTTTACAATATGTCTTATTTTTCGAAAAGAGAAATATCTTTGCACATATTATCAAAATAAAAAATCTTTTAATTTTTTTTCCCTAAAATAGCTTTTTCCACAAAACATCCTCGAAAAAAAATTCGTCAAGAAAAATATTTGCTTTTACCTTCTTATATCTTTAGTAAATCTCTTTTAGTCTAAAACATACATTTTAACTTCTAAAATAAAACACCTTTCAAAAATTCAAAATGTATATTTTTAAATATAACTTCTCAATTTAAAGTTCCATAAAACAGGCTCACTTTCTAAGGTTAGGTTTTTTAAATTTCAAATATGTCACTTAGGTCAAAATTAACACTTAACCCCTCCTAAAAGTTCCATCCCACCCTTGATAGTATTTATTTCTCACTCAAAGGTCACTGTAAATAACTAACACCTTAGGATGATGTAGTTGTGAGTACGCACACAATGCATACACATAAACCATATAAACATAAATAAGAATGCTCTCTCATTCTATACTGTTAACTCAACCAAATGTGTAAATTAACCTATGCTAAATGTTTAAGTCTACCCTAGACTCAGAAGTCGCAAAACCTAAGCTCTGATACCTATCCTAAATGTTTAATGTCAGAAATCAATTATAAACGCCATAAAATATGATGCAACTAATTTCCACTATTAAAATAGTGGATCATTTATATTATAATTTTAAACCTTTCAGAACAACGAAAATAAAAGAAAACCTCACAACAAAATCAAATATCAATATAAATGTACATCAACTTAACGATACAGTTATCTTACAACATCATCAAGATACTTACATCAATAATTGTAAACTAACAATATCTAAAAAATCATAAAATAGTGGAATAAAAGAATTTACCAATCAGCGACCCATGGCATAGCCTGCATCTACTTTCCATTCCCTCTTCCACTTCTACCTACAACTTCACACTTGTATAGATAGACAAAATAAAAAAGGAAGTGGTTTCAAATATTTTTGGACTATGCCAATTTCTATACACCACAGCCCAACCCAAGGGATCCAATGACCTTTGCATAGAAAAAGACTGCCTACGTACCCCTTTTCAGGGATCAAGCCCATGTAGTTCTGTTTCTGCTCTTCTTCTGCACACAAATAATCGTTAGCATATAACAATCATAGCATCCATGCAACCATTTCCAATCATCATAGCCAATGCGATCAATGCAACTAGTGCAACCATTACAACCAATGCAAACTAGAAAAAACTAGTCCTACATAAACACCAAATCACCAAATGTACTAACCCACCATATTAGTCAACAACACCAAGTCATCTAATGCGTACTAACTCACTATCTTAGTAACACGACATCAAATCACTAAATGTATACCGACCCAATATATTAGTAACACCACATTCAAGTCATCATATGTGTACTAACTCGCCATATCAGTAACACAATGTTCACACTAACCAACTATACACTACGTAGTAATAGTAGTAAAATATCGCATAACTCATCTTAATGGGATTCCATTTCTACACAACAACTATACATGATAATTTACATACAAAAATTACCACAAATGTTACAACCGCCTAAAAAGAGATATTTACACTCATTATTCTCTTAAGTATAAAGTTTCCTTATTATTGTTTATCACAAAACACATTTATTTGTTCCATATTAAAACAATAATAACTACACCAATAACGAGAGTATACTTCAAAATTTTATTTGTACACTCATTACATCAGATCTCTCCATACATCGTATTTCATTTCTAATACTAGTATTTTTCACAAAAACCATATTATCTATAAAATCTCATTTTATTAAATAATAATGAACCTTCCAATTTTTTATTAAAAATATCTTCCGTTATTATTTATGAATTTCCCCAGAAATTCATAAATAGTAGGCTTATTCACTTTTCCACATTTAGTTATACAAAATTGTTAAATTAATGTTATTTAAAAATGTTACTCATAATTTGTAAATAACCTAATTTATTATAATTTACCTAATTTTCCCGAAATTAGATGATTTAATTTATTTTTATAAATCAACCATTTACCTAGTTAACAATCAATTATAATTAAATTTTCAATAATGTAGTAACTAACACCAAACCAATAAAGTTAAGCATCAACATCCAAACAAACATTAAATAATCACAACATATCTCAATAAATATAAATCGTTTATTGATGGGTTAACTACTTAATATTTTAAAATTTAGTTAGTTAAATTAAATAACCCATACCAATATGCTTTTCTCAACAGTCTACAAACTCAGAAAAACCGAAGTCAAACCGTAAAGTATTCAACTACGGGTCCAATGGAAGAAACCACGTGTGAATTGGAGTTTCTATGCAAAAGATACGGATTACAAAACATTTTTAATAAAAATAATTAATTAAGTTATGTAAGCTAATTACCTTAATTAATCATCTTCACCAAATCAAAATCCTCTCTGTACACACACGAACAAATTTCCACCATGCACTTTCCCACGGTGATACGGAGCCCCGCTTGATGAAATCAAACATCGTCTATGCCACTGTACTTCTCGTCGAACGTTCGACATATCGATGCTAAAATAACCAACCCGAGCGCCTCCCCCAAGATTATGACCATGCTCCCTCCACGTCACGACAAGCCCAGGTCACGACTTCCTTTTCACAATCGAAACTCCTCAAATCACCACCTCCGACATGCCTTACCTCCCCCAAGCTAACATCAGGCTTCGCTTTTCATATCCCGCCACCTAGCGCTGCTAAAGTGGAACCCTAGTCGTGGCCCAAAATGCTGACCATCTTCGAACATAGTCGTGACCCATATCGCCACAACCGATGTGAATCTCTCGTTACTACGATTTCAACGGACCCAACCTCGTGATTTATCGTTGATCGAAACTCTCGATTTTGATTTTTAAAGGGGGCAGCACTTTTTCTTTACTAGAAAGATGAAGAGATTGAAAATGTAAGATAGGTTGAGGTAGGTGAATGTGTTTGTGTGTGTATTATATAATTTATTTGATTTCCCAAGTTAATCGTTATATGCATCGAGCTCGTATGATCGTACAGCTTATCCGATCACAATGAAACTCGTCGACACATATCATCTCAATTTTTTAATCCCAGTGGTGTAAATTTCATTGCTATCCGAGAGTACACCCTGGGATGATAATTTAACACATTTCAAGATCACTTTGGCCATGAGAACTCCCGATTGCAAATATAGCGACATTTATACTCATTTTAATTCACAATGTCAAGCTTAACTCAACGGAAGTGGTCTCTAGTCCTAACTTGACAGTTTACGAATAGTCATATTTTGGGCCTTTAATTAATTAACGATTTAATATTTAAATAAACTATTTAAATATCTTATCGTTAAAAGTGCAGTTTGTTGTAATATTCGGCCTAAGAATAATCCTATTCGTAGTGTCCTACCAACACGACGGTGATCTATGGGGTCTCCTATATAACACCTCGAATGGTGCTATCCCAATACCCGTCTAATAGCTGTTATTATAGGTGAACTCCACTAGTGATAAGCGATCCTCACAAAAGCCTCTAAACTCCAATATGTACATCTGAAGTATGTCCTCCGACACTCGATTCACTCTCTCTGTTTGTCCATCGGTCTACCAGTGATAAGCGGTACTCGTACTCAACTTGGTGCCCAAAGCCTTCTATAGACTCCTCCAAAACTCACTGATGAAAAGTGGATCTCGATTGCTAACGACGCTAGAAGGAACTCTATGCAACCTAACAATCTCTCTCATGTATAAGGTTGCCAATGACGCCGCGGTCCTCGTACTCCCTACGAGAATAAAATGAGCGCAATTAGTCAGTTGATCAGAATGACTCAAATTCTCGCATTCCCTCTCCTACTCCTAGGTAGTCCATCGATGAAGTTGATAGAAATACTCTCCCAATTCCACTGATGTATATCTAATGGTTGCAACAATCCTCCCAGCGTCTTATACTTCGCCTTTACTCTCTAGCAAGTCGTACATCGGGCTACATACTCCTTCACATGCTTCTTCATACCAAGCCTATAAATGACTCTCTTCATGTCATGGTACATTTTTTTTTTCTCTACTGGGATGAATGGTCATCCTAAAGCGATGAGACTTAGCTAGTACCATATCGATCTAATCCATAATGGGAGGAACACATAACCTACCATCTCTCCATAACCACTCCTTCGAGTCAATGGTATAACCTCTCAAGTGAATCGACTATTCTCCTTTACCATGATCCTTAAAAATATCTCCTAGCTCCTTATCATGCTTCTGACTTGACCCAATATGGTCCATAAGTGTAGGCTGCACATCAAAAGCTGCTAACAATGTCAGATTAATATCTAATTATGGTTGGAAGTCGAATGTAGAAATAAACTCTAAGTGCTTCCACTCTAAAAATAAAGGACTTAAGATCGCATGTTGCTTATTCAAAGTGTCTGCCACCACATTGCCCTTGCTTGTAGTATATAAGATATTGAAGTTATATGATGCTAAAAAAACTTCATTCACCTCTGCTGCCTCAAATTCAGATACTTCTAGGAGAATAAATACTTTAGAGACTTATGATCCGTATACAGCTCAAGCCGCTCTCCTAATAGATAACGCCTCCATGACTTGAGTGCAAAGAGAATGGCCACCAACTCAAGATCATGGGTATGATAGTTTCACTCATGGACTTTCAACTATCGATTACCATATCTCACTTCTCTCCCTTCCTACATCAACACCGCACATAACCCCATACCATAAGCATTGGTATATACTGTGAATGTCTTCGTGCCATCGAGTAACATTAGAAAAGGTGCACTAGTCAATTCCTTCTTTAGCTTAATAAAAGCATCCTCTAAATTTGTGTCCTATGAGAAAATCTAATTCTTGTTGGTGAGACAAATCAAAGAGGTGGAGATTTAGGGAAGACCTTAACGAACCTCCTATAATATCCCGTTAAACGGAGGAAACTCCTCATTTCCATGGCATTCTTCGACACATGCCAATCCTATACTACAACTACTATGCTAAGATCAAACACCATTCCAAGACAACGTGTCCCAAAAAGCGTACCTACTTGCACCAAAAGTGGCACTTAGAAAACTTTTCCTTCAACTTATGCACACAGAGTGATTTAAGCACTTCTTTTAAATGCAATCTGCGCTCCTCCTCACTTTTCAAATAACTTAATACGTCACCTATAAGTACCATCATGAACTTATTAAGCGGCCTTCTAAAAACTCGACTCATCATATCAATAAAGTAGGCAGGTGCATTAGTCAGTATGAACGGCATGACTAACCACTCCTAAAGTCCGTTGGATGTACAAAAAACAGCTTTTTGAATAATATACTTAGCTACGCGCAACTTTGGAATCAAGGAGCCAAATCAAGCTATGAGAGCACCTTTGCTCTAACTAACTGATCAACGAGACCGTCTATATGAGGAAATGGATTATGATTCTTCTATATTCAGCTCCTTGTAATCAACGCAAAGCCATAGAGCCCATCCTCCTTGGTAGCAAACACGACTGGTGCTCTCCATTCTAAAATACTCCTCGTAATGACGCCATTCTTTAACAACTCATTCACTTGCTTGTTCACTTTGCATCTCTCCTTTGGATCCATATGTCTTAAGGGTAAGGTGACATGTCTGGCATTCTCCTGAAGATAAATCCGGAATTAATTCTCTCTTTGTGGTAGAAGACGGTAACCTCGAAAATGACATCTAGGTAATCTCTAACTACAGGCACTAAATCAAACTCATCATGTGATAGGTCTAATGAATATAGGTAACTCAACATAGCGAAACCTTTAGGATTGCAATAAACCTCTAGACTTATCCCATTACAAGTACCCAACCTAACAACCTTCCTATCAAAATCTAGAATAGTCTCATAAATCTTCGTCCATCCTATGCCTAAAATAAACTCAAACCTAGAAAATCCTATGTCAAAAGTATCGCAATCGAACTCGACCCTGAAAATAAACAATTTCATATGCCGATATATCATAGACAAATAAGTCAATCCACCTACAGGGTTTGATGCAACCATAGGATCTGTAGTTATGCTAAAGTCTGAGTGCAAATCATCTACCAGTCTAGTAGAAATAAAATAGTGTGATGCCCTGCTATCAAACAAGGTATGAATGGATAAATCAGCTAGAATTAACACACCTTTAATCACGAGCTTGTCCCCCTTGTTTGCTACTGTTGATGCACTCGAGTTCATAACTACATCTAGTGCATAAGATAGAACCACATGGGTGGAGGTCTTCTGAGGTGCTGGACTCTCCTGCCTCATATGCTCGAATTAATTGCAATTGTAACACTTAACTTCAAACCACCGTACTCCCACTCCTTTGCAAAATGCCTTTCTTACTACACAACCTGCACTGCATATCCTGCTTCTTAATCATTCCCTTAGGCCCATTCTTCCCTTGTGTTGACTCTGCTATGGTGCCTTTCCTCCAGGCTTCTTGGGTTCTTCTTTCGCTTCCTCATTGGGATGGCATTCAGTAAGACCATCTTCACCAAACCCACGTAAGTCACACCTATTGGAATATAACTAAGGGCCAAATCTTGAAGAGGTTGATTCAGCCCCTTAGCAAACTTCAAAGCCTTCTCTTGAGGAGTATTAATCAGCCTCATCCCAAACCCAGCCAACTTATTGAACTGATTCACATACTCATTCACCAATATCTCTCACAGCCTAAGGTGAATAAACTTCTTCAACTGCACTTCCTCCTCTTCTCTGGAAAGAAACTTTATCTCAAAATGTCTCCTAAACCCCCTCCCTTCCCCAAAGTGATCTCTCCCATATCAGTCTCTACTTTAACTACATCCTATCAACTTAGGGCCTCTCCTTGTAAATGCCAAGTAGCAAGATGTCTCCTTACCTTGTCAGCAAGACCCATCAACCCAAAAATCCTCTCACAAGTATGAATCCACATCCTCGAATCTATATATGACTCGGTCTCTACATACATCTTCCTTCCTAGACTCGTAAAGTCCTTACATAGCTTAGCAAAATTGGCAGAGGTGGGTAGGCAGAAACTTTACTCGGTGCTTGTTCCATAGGTCCTCTATTAGGGTTAAGCTTGGCTTCTCCCTTGCTTGAAGATGCCAGCGACACCAAATTAGAACGTTTATGCTTGGAATTTCAACCATATTGCCTAAGCGTGAACTAGCAGGGTCACTCATCTTCTATCTATGATTTTAGAATTTATTAACAATTTTTCCATAGATAGTATGGGAAAGAATAAGAAAAGGAATTATTCACATTATACATGGAAATTTTTTATCTACACATACTTATATATATACTTTGGAAACTCATTATGAAATTTTGTATCCATTCATACTTCTCTATTTGAAAAACTTTTTCAAGTGCGTTCTCTCTATATGCCCCTAATCCCTAAGGAATTTCAAAACCTAGGCTTTGATACAAACTATGATAACCTACACTTCCTAGAATGCCGATCCAAAGCCTAGGGTGACTTTTAGACTCGCGTCGGTGTGGAGAATTATGACCTGTTGGGGATTTTAAAACATTATAGAGACTGAAGGTCTACAAAGACGATCTAAAACATTCTACACTTTCAGATATCATAGCAGAAATTAAAAAAATATAATTATAGTAAATAACCACTTCATAAAATATCACAAAACACAATCTTAGAAAATAGTGCGTAGAAAAATCCAGAGTATATAGAAATACAATACATGGCCTGATAAATACTATGTATCGAGTAATGTAGATAGTTACATGGAGAGTAATTTAAAATAACAAGTAACTCTAATGAGGAGATACCCACTCCACATACTAATCATAGGCCTATCACCTACTGCCCTATCCTGAAGTGGTGGGGAAAAAGAATGCAAAAGGCGTAGGTCAGATA
Organism: Allium cepa; assembly: GCA_030765085.1. Classification (NCBI taxonomy): domain Eukaryota; kingdom Viridiplantae; phylum Streptophyta; class Magnoliopsida; order Asparagales; family Amaryllidaceae; genus Allium; species Allium cepa. Next base: position 268,239,290 of record CM060932.1, read on the forward strand.
AAAGTTTGATGAATGAGTAGATATTAATGTATGGTAATCACATGCAACTGACATTAGTAATATTCTATGTGACCTAGAATGTCCTAAAAGTATTCATGAGTTACTTGTTTACATTATTTTAGGGGTTTAGCTCAATACACCCTACCAACTACTTGTGTAGGCTCATACTTAGGATCGAATAACTGATCGAACCTCTAGATAACTAATGATCGGCTATTAGCTACTGGAACTATTCTACATATGATTACCCTACCATTTCCTAAATTGCAATTACATATAACTTTTCAAACATAGATTTTCCTACAATTTCTACCATGGGACTAGGTTTCGCATAGCTACGACTACATGTACCCTAGTTTCACATTGAGAGGGAGCCTGCAATGTAGATTTACCAAAGTGTTTCATGGTCTACGTCTTTGTCCACCTCTTAGTTGTAATGTAATGCCTCTTTTGCATGTGCTGGGATCCGACAACAACACAACACCATGTCACGTCATCCATGAGTACCAAGGAATTCCCACTGTGCTGGGCCACACACTTCATCAAGCATCCATGTAACGATCCAATTTTTCGACGCTCGAAAGTTGACATCAACACGTCCACTGTATCGAATGCCGAACAGTCGAATGACGAAAAACCGAACCGTTAGGGTTTGAAGAAGAAGAAGATAGAAGAAGAAACTGAAACAATTACAGAATCTCACAATTCACAGCGAGACAACATATAATAGATAAATGAATATCTTTGAAACAAAAGCACTATATCAGTTTATACATCACAGTATTAGAGTTTACAACGACACAATACAAACACTGGCAGTTATAGTAACTTGTGTACAATAAAATTTGACTTGCACTAACCCAGACGCAACGGACACTACATAGTATAAGTGGTGCGTCTCGCCATCCAGCTAGCCTCCATATCTCCATAGCAACTTCTTGACTTCGCTTCCGAATAACTGATAACCTGACTCTAGGCTGCCCGTGTGGAAAATTATGGGCACCCAGAGTTTAGAATGGGAACAATAAACTCCGAGTCAGTCATGGGACTGGTGTGAGATCTTAAAAATAGTTATTTTCATAAAGGAAATCCACTATGCTTTTGGAAAATGAGACTACCATAAGGCCTCCCGCTACACACACAATGCAAACGCAGAATTGGAGGAGATTTCTCCTTATGATAGTCAAACATGCTTAATACGCAAATTCCTTTCGATATTATTATTAGTGCATAGTGCAGAAAACATTTTGAAAGTATAATATTAATCTTAGCCAGCATATACATTCCGAACTATGCCTACTATAGCTACCATCTAAACATTCTTGACCACCATAAGCAAATGGCGGGTTATACAACTAAAACCGTACAAGGCGCATATTGGAATTTGGATTTCCAGCAAATGGTCAGGCTAAGGAACTTCCTACTGCCACATGGGTACGTCTCTGGAGGGACGTCCTGAGAACCTACCCGGATCTCTGCCAACACCAGGCCGGGTTACCTCTATAACTAGGTAACTACTACTCGAGTATGCCATCCCTCGGTCGTTTGCGACCTTTATCCGAGGATCCTCAACCACAAAGCAACAACCATAAAGTATAATAAATTTGCAGTAACAACATAGGTTAAGTATCTGGGCTCCATACCATGATACCACCCTTTTCCAGAAGGAAATGACATACCCTAAAGGGTGCGACCCTCGTAACCATGCCGCATCTTTCCTGTTTCAACCATTTTCGATGTGTGAGGTTCGATGTGGTCTCGTCCACAAAGCTACACTTTTCACAAAGTCATGCTTTGATCAACAAATGATCAGCGGCACTTCGTATGTCACATTATCAAATTGGGAATGCATTACTAGTAACAATCAACTACATAACCTCTGAGCTCGTATGTCTCAAAGAAGGGCGTTAAGCTAAGAGAATAAATTCTCCGCCACCAACAAAAATGTATTTGATAGAAACCAACTTTACATCTTAAAGTGTAACGTCAAACACACATCCATACAAGTCCGTACCGGGATCGAACGGAACCGAAGGCACTTCAAAGAAGCCCTTGCAAATCCGGATAGTCACGCATCACGTCCGAAATCCCCATCACAAAGGTGATAAAATCTCTATACCGGAGCAACCCGGTGCAGAGACATTCGACAGGTAATCCTTTCGCTTTAGAAAATACCCGGTCTTCAACACTGTCTTCATATACAATCCCATTTCGTCGTATCGTTATTCGGAATGGGTTTTATGACACAAGGTCCTCTCTCGGCTAATCCGAATAACGAGCGCTTATTTTAAAAAATAAGTGTTACATTCAAATTTCAACAAATTACAACAATTTTCACTTTGATCTTTTAAACAAAAGATCTATCACAATCACAAAGGTTCGATGTGTTTTTCGGATATCCACTTGGAATCCGACCACCGGTCGCATCGAAATTCAAATGCCATTAAAAGACCAATATTGATAATCGAGTATTTAACTATCAATCAACATCCATAACAATTTGCCGGATTTAAATAAATTTCCCAAATTATTTATTTTCAAAATATTCCCGTAAGATATATTTCACACTTCAACCAATTGAAAACAGATTTCAAATTACTTTCCACATTTCAATACTTTGAAAACAAATTTCAAATCACTTTCCCTTACGCGAAATACATTTCCAATTATTTATTCATTTCCACTGGAAATCTGCCGAGTAAAAATAATTCAAATATCTTATCCAAAATATTCTTGGAACATTTAATATAAAACCATCTTAAATACTTACTTAAAATATTGGTTATGAAAACATTATACTAATTATCACATATATGATTTTAAGTCCCAACTAATTTTTAAAATAAAATTAGTAGATAAGGTATAACTATTTAAATAATCGTTTCCTAAAACAAATATCAATTTTGACCTTTAAAATAATACCTTCTATAAGTAATTGAATAAATCCATACTTTAAAGATTTGAAACCAGTTAAGAAAATAATTTATCCAAAGTATCCTTTCTACAACCATCCTTAAAAAAATTTAGTTTATACTTATAGGCTACTTCAAAATCATACTCAGCTTTCCAGGGAAAATACATTTCTCATTTCAAAATAGTTCATTCAAATCAATTAATAAATCTTTCTTGATTTATTTTAAATTTACGTTCTGAATCCGTAAATTCCTTTCATACTTTTAAAAATAACCAAATGTTTATTTTCAGAACAAATTTCCCTTTTCCTTTATAAATTCCCATTGCGAATTTTAACTTCTAAATATCCGTTGATATACGATTTTCAAATCGACTTCTAAATATTAATTTTCAGCACTGAATTAAATTCTAAATTGATTTCCAAATTTATTTACAAATACCAAATCAATTTCCAAAATTGATTTCTAAATTTATTTCAACACTTTATTCTCTTTTGAAACAAATTCCTTATTTTAAATCTATTCAATTTTCTAAGATTAATTTACTATAAATTTTCTACTAAATTTCAAAAATCCAATTCAAATAATCAACACACAATATTGAAACTAATTCAAATATTTAAGGAATCCAGTTGGATCCCTCCAACCTGTTCTCCCTGCATCCACAGACGTTAGCACAACAATTAAATACCAATTCCACTTCGAGGTGGAATATCGCGGTATATGGGATTTATAAAATATCATCCGCTATTATGCGGCGCATAAGGTCTATTTCAAAACAAATGATAACAACCATCATCCAAGCACACAATCAACAATTTTAAATTTAACTATTTAAAATCAATTGGAAATTCCAATTCAAACTTGAGTGAGAAGATCTCACCTTGCTTTTATTTTGCGATCCATTCTCATTCCGACTTGATTTCACGGTTTTGACCTTGTATAAGCAATTATACGATTTTATTAATATTCGAACCAGTCGAAAAACTAAATTTCCATTCGATAAATTAGATTAACCAATGATTTATTTTAAACTAATAAATTTAATTTAACCTGATTTCTCTATGCTAAAAAATTCTTAGTAACCTAATTAAATTGGTAAATTAATCATGCTAGTCTCCATAGTTCATTATCTTAAAATAAATTTAACATGGATTAGCGACTTAACATTTACTGAGATAAATGGTTTAATTTAGAAGGATAAGAAAACAATCTGTAATATGATTAACTTATAAATATTAATTAACAAAGGCAGCACTACCTTCTTCCCTTTTTCCCGCCTCGCGCTCGACCAATACCCTAGATCTGCAACCCAACTTCGAATGCCATCGCAACCTCCTCAGCCTTGTGCCATCGGCTTTGCCACACCTAGATCGCGGTCCCTAATACCGTCGTACCTCCACGCTTTGGCAGATATGTCGTGCTTGCAAGCAGCACGAAACCCCCAATGACACCGCGTTGCCGAAGTCAAGTCACCCCTCGACCTAGAAGCGTCGTCCCTTACCTCTTCGCGCGTGACTCAGTATCGTGATCGATCGATTCGCGACTCTTTTTTTTAAGAAGCCAGAAGAAAAGAGGAAGTTGCGATTTCGTTTTGGCCATTGCTATATATATTTTTGCTGAGTTTGAATTTTAGGAACGAAGGGGAGATGACTCGCGAATTGAATGTTAAACGAGGTTTCCCTGGGCTCGGCCATTATATTTTTCTTATTTTTTTGTTTCAAAATGCTCGACTGTTAATATAAAAGAAGAAGGAGACACGATGATGTTGGCGTGTAGAGAAAGACCGCAATGATTTGAAGGCAAAAGTTTTGATTTGAAAGAAAGGCAGTTGGATGTTGGGTTGCAGGGATATATATATATATATATATATATATATATATATATATATATATATATATATAATTTAAATTCAAAACATTTCAATTATGTGGCTTAAAATTGCGAACTCCTATCGAGGCGTGCCACCAGGCGTTTATAGATTTATACCACTATTCCGAACACATTGGAACGTGTTTCGGAGGCTAATTCGATCATATGCGCGGGTTACGGAAATAAACGATCAATTTTAAATTAAATCGATTAAAATCGTTTCTATGCGTTTTGAGCTGCCAGTGTCAAACGAAAACTCCGATTGCTACAAAAATTAAAATTCGATAATAACTAACTATTGTGGATCCAATGGAACTGGTTTCGTCGAATTCCGAGACTATGCCCTGGAAAGCTATTTTTAAAGGTTGATCTAAACGATATATTTTAAAAATTGAACAAAACATTTTCAAATCCAATTCTGAAGCTTCCATTGTCTTCATTATTATCAATATGGATTTTCTAAGCCATTAAAATATTTTTTAATCACCTTAAAACTGAAGATTCAAATTTTTATCCAACTTCAATAAATTAAATTCAATAATTAAATTGCCAAATCCATAATTAATTTTGAAATTCAAGTTAAACTAACTTTCAAATATTTAAAATCAATTAAATATTTCGATTTCAAATGTTCAAAATTCTAGGTCGACACAATCCATCAGTGTTGCACGTCCACGGTAGAAACTCATGTGAGTGCAATGTACGATAGAATCGCCCCTAATCGAATATCGACCCTTGCTGGACATTTACCTATCCCTGCAACATCCGTGTGTCGCCTCATAGGGAACTAGCTTTCATACTCCTAACATCCACATGCAAATATGAATATATATACCTAGTAACTCTTTTATTTATAACCTAGGCCTCAGGACTAGTGTAATGACCCGGAATTTCAGTCATTTGAAATTGGGGTATTTAATTGATTTTAAATATTCACAGGTAAATTTTATAAGTCAAATAACCTATATTTGAAATATAGTGATTTAATAGGATAATTGAATTGTTAATTTGATATTTAAAATTGCTGAAATAATTGGAATTTGGATGTGTTGAGTCACAGGTTCTATGAAGGTTTTGATTTTTGACAAAGAAATAAAGGCGATCGACAAAACAAAGACATCATGGCTACATATGGTACTCTAGATTATAGGTTGATTATTTGATATTGTAATAGTGATAAACTTGTTAAAATCTATCCTCAAATAATCATGCATTTCAATATAATCAATATATATACATTTGAATAGCATTGCACATTCACTGTGCAAATTATCAGAGACCGGTCGACCGGTAGTAAAAGAGGCGGTCAACCGTTTTTGTATAATATGCACAATGAACGTGCACACATGCACATAACGACTATATATTTGAAATCCTGTCTACTGGCCAATTTTTGACCTTTCCCAAAAGACACTTCTTTCTCCAATGGTTGCATCTCTTACCTTTCATCAATGATCATAACTATTAATGGCAACTGTTCACAAAGAGTTACAACTATTTTTCTCTATATATACTCATCTAAATCATTGATTCAAATAGATGAATACATACATTTTTTACTCTAATTTCTGATCTTACTTTCTAAATACTCCTGCATTCTAAAAGCTTTCATTATTTTAATTGCTTATTGAATCATTGAAATTATTTAATATCTTTTGATTCAATAAGTAATATATTTCCCTTAATCTTCACAAAACATCATTCACATATTTTGAGGATAAGATTATAGGAAATTTGTACTACAAGTGACAAAACTGTGTTAGCAAGAACACATACCGTCAACAAACAATTATATTCATCATTGTTGAGGTCCTCAGTGTTGTAAGAGGCAAGTATTGAAGTCCACGGTATTGTAAGAGGCAAGTATTGAAGTCCTCGGTATTGTAAGAGGAAAGTGTTGAAGTCCTCGGTGTTGTAAGAGGCAAGTGTTGAAGTCCTCAGTGTATTAGAGGCGTGAAATCCCGTTCGATTGCTCGGGTGTTGTAAACCTGTTCCTCCAGGTAAAGCGAGGTAGTTAATAGTGAAAATCCAGATAGAAGTCTGGGACTGGACGTAGGACGGTGCTTCGAACCAGTATAAAAATCTCTGGTGTGATTTTTCTATTTTTATTTACTTTGCTATTATCATCTATTTCCGCATTTATATTATATTCCATATTACACGATCCGTGTGTACTATATTAGCACGTGCACTCGTACACACACATTTTCATTTGGTATCAGAGCACGGTCATCATATAACCGTAACACAGTTATTTGATATATTCTTGTAATATGGCAAATAACGCAAGTAATAGCACTCAAAACACCACTTACATGGAAGGTCAATCGACACAAAGACCTCCATTTTTCAATGGTCTTAACTATAGTTATTGGGCAACACATATGTCATTCTTTATGCAATCAAATAGTTATGATGCTTGGAATGCAACTCAAAAAGAAATAGTAAATCCAACAACTGATTATTCAGAATGGACTGCGGCTGAGAAAACGGCAGCAGCCGTAAATGCAAGAGCAATAAATATGTTGTTTTGTGCATTAGACCAAAATGAATATAACCGTGTTAGTATCTGCACTACTGCATATCAAATTTGGCAAACGCTAAAAATCACTCATGAAGGTACTAACAAGGTTAAACAAGCCAAAATAGCCATGATGAAAAGTCAATTTCAAAATTTCAAAATGAAACCAAATGAGACAATCAATGATATGTATTCACGGTTTCAAACTATCCACCATGCACTTATTGGCTTAGGACAAAAGTATTCTGATTTTGATGTTGTCTCAACAGTCCTACATTCTCTGACTAGTGAATGGGAAGGAAAAGTATTAGCAATTGAAGAAGCTAATGACCTTTCCGTCATGAAGCCAGATGAATTGATAGGAAATCTAATGTCCTATGAAGCTAACTTGCAGACTAGAAAGGAACAAAAAGAAGAAAAGAAGAATGTGGCATTCCATGCTGAAAAAGATGAAAATGAATCAGAGTCTGAAGACGAAGATCTGGCATTCATAGCAAAAGGTTTCAAAAAATTCCTAAAACAGCGAAAAGCCAGTCGTTATAACAGAAAGAAATCTGGATCAAATAAACCAACATCATCCTCTATAGAATGCTTCAACTGTCACAAAAAGGGGCACATGCAGAAGGATTGTCCAGAACAAAAGAAGAAGTCAGAAAATGACAAATTCAAATATAAGAAGGACAAGTCAAAGAAACGAGCCTTCTCAGTAACGTGGGATAATTCAGACTCATCTTCATCAGAAAGTGAAAGTGATTCGGAGAATGAACAAGCTAATGTTTGTTTTATGGCAACAGAAGATGAGGTACAAATTCCTACACTTGATGAATTACTTGATATTAATGCTGAATTGATAGTCAAATATAAAGACATAAAACGTCAATTAAAAGCAGTCAAAGCAGATTTAGGTAGAGCAGAGTTTGAACGAGAGATGTTAAAAGATGAAAAGAAAATATTAGAAAAAGAACTTGAAAAAATTCAAGAATCATCATCTAATGTTGACTCTCAACTATCTCTTTTGAGTCAAGAAATAGAAGCTCAAAAAGAGAAAAATAATGCTCTTACTACTGAAAATCATGAGCTTAAGGCAAAAGTCAAAATTCTAGACCTAGAAAAAGCTAGTTTATAAACAAAGTTTGATGACATTACTCAAAATGTTTCTAACTTTAACAAAGGTCGAGAAAATTTGACAAAAATCATTGAAAGTTCACAATCTATTTCAGATAAACAAGGTTTGGGATATAATAAACAAGAAACCAAGAAACATCTTGGTAATAAAAGAAAGAAGAGAGTACAAAAAACTGAAGCTAAGAAAAATCTTGGTTTATTATACTCCAAACCGAAACCAGTTGTGAAATTTCAGAAGAAAAATATGAAAATATGGGTTCCTAAAACAAATAACAATTTGATTAGGAACAAATACATTCAGCAATTCATGAATATTGTGCATCTTAATACTAATTATGTATATAAAGGGGTTACCAGACCCGTATGGGTTTGGACTCCTAAGACCTAACTCTTAGGACCCCATAAAAAGTGGGTACCATGGACTTAATTTTATTTTTTGCAGGTCCCACTTAAGAAAAGAGGAAAGTGGATATTGGACAGTGCTTGCTCGAAGCATATGACTGGAGACAAGAGCTTATTGACAAATATTACATACTCAGATGGTGGCTCACTCACTTTTGGAGATAATTCAAAAGGCTATATCATCGGCAAAGGCGATGTGAGCAATTGCGGTACATCTAACTTACCTTTTATTACTAATGCCATGCTAGTTAGAAATTTAAAACACAATTTACTTAGTATTAGTCAGTTATGTGACAAGGGTTTTATAATTTCCTTTTCGAATAATAAGTGTAGTATTTTAGATAAAGACCATAATTTAGTTTTCGAAGGTTATAGAGACAGAAATATATATATTCTGAATATGAATATTAATCATAATTCAGATATGTGTCTTGTGGCTAATGATAATGATCCATGGCTATGGCACAAACGCTTCTGTCATATAAACTTCAGAACTATTGACAAGCTAGCCAAAAACAATCTAGTTAGGGGACTACCCAAAATGAGTTTTAAAGTTAACAACATTTGTGATGCATGTCAATTAGGAAAATTGACCAAATCATCTTTTAAATCCAAGAAAGTCATATCAACATTACAACCACTTGAGTTACTACACATGGATTTATTTGGACCTACTAGGGTGCAGTCAATAAATCACAGTCGATATGTGCTTGTAATTGTTGATGATTTCTCTTGTTACACATGGACAATTTTCTTAAAAAATAAAAGTGACACTTTCGATCATTTCAAATCCTTCGTCAAAAGAATTCAAAAATCAAAAGGGATTAAAGTTAAAAATATAAGAAGTGATCATGGCAGAGAGTTTGAAATAATGAATTTGAACATTTTTGTACAACGAAAGGTATATATCATAATTTCTCGTTTCCCAGAACTCCACAACAGAACGGAGTTGTAGAACGGAAGAACCGAACTTTACAAGAATGTGCAAGAACATTATTGAATGGAACCACCTTACCAAAACATTTCTGGGCAGAAGCCGTTGCAACTGCCTGTTATGTTTTAAATCGTGTGTCCATAAGACCTCTTACCAAGAATACTCCTTATGAATTATTTAACAAAAGAAAGCCTAAAATCTCATACTTCAAAGTTTTTGGTTCCAACTGTTTTATTTTAAATACAAAAGTCCAGCTTGGCAAATTCGATCTAAAAGCCGATGAAGGAATATTTGTCGGTTATTCGAAACGAAGTAAGGCCTATCGTATATTTAATAAATGAACCAAAACTATTGAAGAATCACTTCATGTCTCTTTTAACGAATTCTATCAGCATCCTCACACTATATCAGATGATGACAAATCAATAGTCACTGACAATCCAATTACCACGAATATTGACTCTGACTCGGAAATAATTATTGAGAATATTCCTCAAATATGTGAGTTACAATCACCACCAAGGATATTAAGAGACCATCAGGCCCAAAATATAATCGGTGAAGTAACATCACATGTCAGAACAAGGAGTCAACTCAATCAAATGGGTCATGTCGCTTTTCTCTCAAATATCGAACCTAAGAATCCAAAAGAAGCTGCTACAGACGATTATTGGATCATTGCCATGCACGAAGAACTAAATCAGTTCGAGCGCAATGATGTTTGGGAACTTGTTCCAAGACCAACTGATCAGTCAGTTATTGGTACTAAATGCGTCAATAAAAATAAGGCTGACGAACAATGAAATATCATCAAAAATAAAGCAAGATTAGTAGCACAAGGGTATAATCAGGAAGAAGGTATCGATTATGAAGAAACTTATGCACCAGTTGCTCGACTAGAAGCTATTAGAATCCTATTATCTTTTGCTTGTCACCGTAATTTCAAACTTTATCAGATGGATGTCAAAAGTGCTTTTCTCAATGGATTTATCAAAGAGAATGTCTATGTCGAACAACCTCCTTTGTTTGTACATGAAAAATATCCTGACCATGTGTTCAAACTTAAGAAAGCTCTGTATGGTTTAAAACAAGCACATCGTGCTTGGTATGAACGATTACGTAGCTATCTTATTAACTCAGGATTTCAAATAGGCAAAGTCGATCAAAATTTGTTTATTAAACATTCTCAAAAGGATATTCTAGTTATCCAGATATATGTAGACGACATCATCTTTGGTTCAACAAACGATAAACTCTGCAAGGAATTTGCAAGTATTATGACCAAAGAGTTCGAAATGTCTCATATGGGAGAACTGTCATATTTTCTTGGACTTCAAATCAAACATGTTTCGAGTGGTATCTTTATCAATCAAGAAAAATATTGCAGAAATCTTATCAAACGCTTCGGATTAGAAAATACATCTGGTAAACCAACTCCTATGAGTACAACTACACATCTTGAAAAAGATGAAAATGGTAAGAGTGTTGACCAGAAATTATATCGAAGCATGATTGGTTATCTTCTTTATCTTACAGCTAGTCGTCCAGATATAATGATGAGTGTTTGTCTATGTGCACGCTTTCAAGCAGATCCAAAGGAATCACATCTACGAGAAGTGAAAGGTATAATTCGTTATCTTAATAATACCAAAGATTTCGGTCTTTTTTATCCAAAAGAATGTCCATTTGAATTAGTATCATATAGTGATGCTGATTTTGGTGGCTCGCGAACGGATAGAAAAAGTACAAGTGGTACGTGCCATTTTAGAAAATCACTTGTCTCTTGGTTTAGTAAGAAACAAAATTGTGTTTCACTATCAACATGTGAAGCTGAATATATATCAGCAGCTCTCGCTTGTACTCAAGTACTATATATGCAACAAACACTTCAAGATTTTGATATACATTTATTAAATTCTATTATATACTGTGATAACACAAGTGCTATAAATCTCTCTAAGAATCCAGTGAATCACTCTAGAACCAAACACATTGATATCCGTCATCATTTCCTTCGAGATAATATTGAAAAAGGAAATATATGTCTTGAATATGTCCAAACTGACAATCAATTAGCGGACATTTTTACTAAGCCTCTGCTCGAATCTAGTTTTATTAGATTACGAAGAGAGCTTGGTTTAATTTCAAGAAAAGATCTTGACTAGTAATTACTAATGATCGTCTTTTCTTTTGGTTATATTTTAACTATAGCTTTTGCTTAAGCTATTTTTTAACATTGAATATGAGCCTCTACTTTCTTTCATGGTTAGTTTTCTTTATTCATTCTCATCCACAGACTTATTTAAAAGGAAACTCTTTATAAGCTTGTAAAAATTTCTCTCTTTATTCTTTTTTCTTTTATCTGAGCATAAGAATCTATACATAATTCTCTATGGCTCACATTTGTGATAAATGTGCTCAAGAATCACTCATTTCCATTACAAGTTCTGAGTCAGAGGAGTATTTTTCTCCCAAAACACCAAAACAGAAACCAAGGTATCATCATCAATATTCTCGTACTCCTGGTAGTACACCAACCTCAAAACGAGCAAAGAAGACGCTGTTTTGTTCTCCTCGTACCAAAGCACAGATCGACAAGATTCACCACTATCAGAAACATCAAATAGATCTTCAGAGACAGCTCCATTATGGGCAAAGCCAGCTTTATCATGAGCAACAACGGACATCGGCACGTTTATCTGTTTTAGAAAAGGTGGCATCATTCTTCTGTAGTTCCAACAAGCATGACGTGCATGAACCAATGCCGTCTAGGCCATCAACATCTAAAAGTCCTAACTCTTGGGATCAGAATTATGACAGGAATGAAGGTGCTCATAAAAACTGGAGTCCATGGTCAAAACGTATTGAAGATAATAAAAATTCTAATGACGAACCTACCACTTCTCATTAGATTTATATATACTTGTTGTATCTTTTTCTTTCTATCACTCATGTAATAATGCATGTGCTTTACAATAAGAGTGAAAATATAGCACGATATATTCAAAAAAAATTGCAAAACAGGCTATTACTCAGCAGATTATATAACCGGTCGACCCCCTATATTATAACCGGTCGACCGTTTGGCCTCTGTTTGAAAACGGTCGACCGGCCATAATCCATAGGTCGACCGGTATACGTAATTTCAGTTTTTTTTTGTATATCATCCGTTCTTTTATTCCTCTATCTTCCTCATTTTCTTACTTCCAGTAACTTTTTCACCAAAACCCTAAATCCACTACCTAAAATTTCAAAGTTCCTATTCTCCAAATTCTCTAAAAATGGCTCCTCCACAAAAGAAATCCAAGAAAGGAACATCCTCCGAAACTTCATCTCTCAATATCTCCGCCAAGAAATGGCTTCAAAATCCGGAAGCTATCACAAGATGGAATCAAATGACTAACTACAAATTTCATCCGGGTTCTTACATCAAGTTTGATGATTTCACATCTTATGGAATCCGTAGGTTAGCAAATAACTCCAATCTTTGTCCATTAATCGATTTTTCAGAAAACAATGTTGAAATAAATCACTTGATGATTAAATTGTTCTATGCCAACATGAACCTGGACGAGTATAAACCTGATAATCCGAACGGAGTCATTTGGTCTGTCGTCCGTGGCAAACAAATTTTTATCACTCATGATAGGATTGCTTCTGTACTTGGTATACCAAATCGAGGCGATGAGTTTTCATCTAATTTCTGTGAAGTCTTCACTCGCAATAGCATCAGCCATCAGTTCATAGAGGACAACAGTGATGGCACAAAATCTATTGGACTTCGACCCACCGCCAGACTACTACATCGCGTCTTGATGCATTCTCTGTTTCCTAGACTAGGAAATTACGATGCTGTATATAAAGAAAACTTTAAGGCTCTCTATGCTATTTATGGGGATATCCAAATCAATTGGGTTCATATGCTATTTGACGAGATTCTCAAGGTGAACAACTCTTCGCGACCTCATTTTTTCTACAATGAATATATCATGCGTATTTTGCTAGCTTGTGGGGTAAAGCCTCCTGACTCTGCCACCTCGAAACCAAAATGTATTGATTCCGTAACCATCAAACGCATGAAGCTTCCTCCTCCTTACCTTGAGATTATGACGTTTGAACAATGGCAACAAAGAGATCCAACAAAACAAAAACTACTTCCTCTCGACCTCGTTTCGAAGAAGTTAAAATGTTGAAATCAAAATCCACCACAAAAGAATCACTTGAAACTATTGCGCGTAATCAATTCTTGCTTGAATCAAGACTCAAGCGCATGGACACGAAAATTGATAAACGCTTCAACAAAGTCAAGTCATTCTTTGGTATTTTATAGGATGCTATTTCATGTAGCACATCCATCTCTGCTCAAGACCCAGGCAAACGTCCTGCTCCTCCTGCTTTCAACTTGTCATCAACTGAGGAGTCTGCTGGTACTAGTGGACATGGTCGTGGAGAATCATCTAGAGAGGACGAGAAAGAGGAAGATGATGATGATGAGGAGGAAGAAGATATTCAAGAGGAGGAAGAAGATATTCAAGAGGAGACAGCTTCTGACTCATCCTAGATTCTGTTTTCTATCTCTATATTTTGGATTAGTAATTTAAAACATCATTCGACACTTGTACGAAATAGTGTCGTTACTTTTATTCGTATGATATTATGGTATGTATGATACTCTGGTATGTTTGGTATGCATGAATATTCTGGTTGATATACTCCTATATTATTCCGTTATCTATTATTCCTTTTTGTCGATGACAAAGGGGGAGAAAGTGCTAACAATTATTTGCAGGAATATATATATATATATATATATATATATATATATATAAAGAATACAGATCACATATTCGGGGGAGATTCAGAACTTCAGATATATGTTGTCATCAATCAAAAAGGGGAGAATGTTGAGTCACAGGTTCTATAAAGGTTTTGATTTCTGACAAAGAAATAAAGGCGATCGACAAAACAAAGACATCATGGCTACATATGGTACTCTAGATTATAGGTTGATTATTTGATATTGTAATAGTGATAAACTTGTTAAAATCTATCCTCAAATAATCATGCATTTCAATATAATCAATATATATACATTTGAATAGCATTGCACATTCACTGTGCAAATTATCAGAGACCGGTCGACCGGTAGTAAAAGAGGCGGTCGACCGTTTCTGTATAATATGCACAATGAACGTGCACACATGCACATAACGACTATATATTTGAAATCCTGTCTACTGGCCAATTTTTGACCTGTCGACCGTTTTTAAACAGAGATCAACCTTTCCCCAAAGACACTTCTTTCTCCAATGGTTGCATCTCTTACCTTTCATCAATGATCATAACTATTAATGGCAACTGTTCACAAAGAGTTACAACTATTTTTCTCTATATATACTCATCTAAATCATTGATTCAAATAGATGAATACATACATTTTTACTCTAATTTCTGATCTTACTTTCTAAATACTCCTGCATTCTAAAAGCTCTCAATTATTTTAATTGCTTATTGAATCATTGAAATTATTTAATATCTTTTGATTCAATAAGTAATATATTTCCCTTAATCTTCACAAAACATCATTCACATATTTTGAGGATAAGATTATAGGAAATTTGTACTACAAGTGACAAAACTGTGTTAGCAAGAACACATACCGTCAACAAACAATTATATTCATCATTGTTGAAGTCCTCAGTGTTGTAAGAGGCAAGTATTGAAGTCCTCGGTATTGTAAAAGGCAAGTATTGAAATCCTCGGTATTGTAAGAGGAAAGTGTTGAAGTCGTCGGTGTTGTAAGAGGCAAGTGTTGAAGTCCTCAGTGTATTAGAGGCGTGAAATCCCGTTCGATTGCTCGGGTGTTGTAAACCTGTTCCTCCGGGTAAAGCGAGGTAGTTAATAGTGAAAATCCAGATAGAAGTCTGGGACTGGACGTAGGATGGTGCTCCGAACCAGTATAAAAATCTCTGGTGTGATTTTTCTATTTTTATTTACTTTGCTATTATCATCTATTTCCGCATTTATATTATATTCCATATTACACGATCCGTGTGTACTATATTAGCACGTGCACTCGTACACACACATTTTCAGGATGTAATGTAAATAAAAATGATTTATAAAGTTGAATTAAATTCTGTTTGAATTAAAATGATGTTGGAAAACTTTTGAAATTGAATTAAAAGTTAATTGACAGAATTGAATATTTTAATATTTAATTGACATGTAAAATAGTCATTTTCACACAGCCTCGGATTTCAACGAAACCTGTTTCATTGGATCCGTAATGTTATATTATTATAAGATTTCAAATTTCATGTCAATCGGATTAACGATTGTTCGTGGCAAGCTAAAATGCGTAGAAATTTGTTTAAGTAAATTTTTAAATTTAAATAATTCAATTCAAAAATATATTTTCCAAATACGATCAAATTGGCTCCCGAGATATATTCCATTATGTTCAGAATAGGGGTAAAACATCATAAACACTAGCCGGCACGCTTTGATTGAAGTTCGGAAAAATTTCGGATGAACGGTGCGAGAAATTCTCTAAAAAAGGCCAACTTTTTTTTCACATTTGCACAAACCCTAAAGCAACTAGGGCTAGGCGCCATTAATAATTCAATGGCCAGGAAACTCTCTCTTTCTCCCTCAATTTTCTCTCGATCCATTGACAATTACCAAAAACCTTATACTAACAAATTGTAGAGCTAGGCAAGGGTTTCAAATCTAACGGCTATGATCAAAAACTACACGGTAGATCGACTTAAATATGGGTTTGAATGGTACACGTTCAACACTCGATTTCGTGGCATAGGGATAACCGAGCTTTACGGAATCATGGTCGTTGGTGGAGTGTGCTATGGCGCATTGAATGACATTATCTGATCGTGTTCTCGACGTTCGTAGATGGCACGACAATTTACGAGAGGGTGCGGCTGTGGGTTTATACATGCGTTCGAAACCTGGAGGGAGGAAGATGAAATCACACGGCCACGATATCATCAAAGAAAACGAATGACCAGGATTGATAATAGGGTTTTTAAAATAAATAGAAGTTGTAAATTATTATATTTAATTCGTATAAATTTCTAAATAGCATAACGTTATCATACGAGGACCTTTTTTGATGAAACAAGTTGCGTTGGGTCTGTATCAACGAGCACTACATTTTAGAGCTAGTTTGGAGTTGATTGGAGCTAGTGTAAATTTTGTGTAAAACTAAATGCTCGTTTAATTTATTCGGAATAAAACACTTCAGCTGCTATTGGAACCAAAGTGAGTACAACTCACTCTTTTCGACTCATTGATATTTTTATATAAGTGAGTATAAATTTATTATATGATGATTAATGATTGTTTGGATGATATATGATATATTATCTATATATTGATTGGTATTTTTATATATTCCTGCCTATTGGAGCAGATAAAACCTTATATGTTCCCGTGTATGAGCGGATGACCCTTTCTACGCGCCTCTGTCTCAAAGCGGACATTGTACACATATTATCATATGTATACTTTTTGCAGGTGATAGATTGAAGGGATCTGACTCGATTCCTCACCGATATTGATTTTATTTACAAATATTGTGATATATGCTGTCATCATATGATATAAGATGATTTGGATACTGTCATTGATGTATTTAGTCTTGTTGTAGCATTGGCCATATTTTTTGAATTTTAAAAAATGTTAAAGTGATAATTTTCAAATTGAAAAGGATGTTCAAAGTGATTAAGAAAATAGATGTTTTGCTAATTTTTGAATTGTTAAGGAATGAATTTATTTTTAGATAAATAAAAGATATAATTTTTATGTTATAAAAATTATGATTTTTACGAAATATACTTAAGTATGAGTTTTGAAGTTATATAAGTTTTAATAAAGATTTGTAAATTATTAAAAGAATAAATTTATTTAAATTCGGATTTTCGTATTTATTATAAATGGTTTTATATAGAAGATTTATCAAATTGAATTTTTACAAATCGAAATAATGTAATTATAAAGGCGTTTTATAAGTGTTTAAAATGAAGTTATAAATGGGTTTTATAAGTAAATAAGATTTGTAGATTTATCAATTTGTGAAGTTATAAAAGAATGAATTTTTAAATAAGAGAATTACAAGTAATTAACTTATAATTGGACTTTGGAATATAAATGACGTATAAATGAAATTTGTTAACAAAGGAATTTTTTATATTGAAGTTTTTGTAAAATAGAAATGTGAACTTATAAACATTGTTTTATAAATGTGAAATCAATTTAAATTGATAAGCTAGATATGGGTTTATATTAAAGGAATTTCATCCACGATTTTGGACAATGGATAATCCTTTAATTAAAAGTGCAATAGTAATGAATTTGGTTAGAAATTAAATCCATGATTTTGGATAGTGCATTATCCTTTAATAAATGTGTAGAAATATT
The DNA here is from genome assembly GCA_030765085.1 of Allium cepa. Classification (NCBI taxonomy): domain Eukaryota; kingdom Viridiplantae; phylum Streptophyta; class Magnoliopsida; order Asparagales; family Amaryllidaceae; genus Allium; species Allium cepa. The sequence continues at coordinate 268,257,495 of CM060932.1, forward strand.
GGATTTGGTAAAAAACTGTATTCATGATTTTGGACGGTGAATAATATTTTAAATTAAAGTAAATGTTCTGAAAAGTGATCTTTCAAAGAGAGTTAAATGATTTCAAAATGTTTTAAATGTGTTAAGTATCAAAATCAAAGATTTCAACATTCATTGTTGAAATAGACGTTTTTGAGAAATAAGGAAAATGATGGACTATAACACTGTTGTTATTTTAGGTTGTCGTAAGGATGTTTTACTCAACATTCTTTTTGACCCAAATAAATATATTTAAGAGAACGTGTTCCTTAAAGAATAAAATATATACTTAATCATGATTTAAGTACATGTGATATTTCTGAGTGTTGAAAATAAAGAGATTTGTGAATTACTTATTATTAAATAAGTATACATAAATGTTTTCCAATATGGAAGCTGAAATAGTTTTGAGAATATATCTTTTTAAAGCTAATTTGGAGTGAATATTTGACAAGTGATTTAATTAATGAAAGATTAATTAGAAGGGCCAAGTGATTGCTTATGGTGCTAAATATTTGTTTGTTTGCTTTGATAGTTAAATAACTGACTATCAAATTTGACCATTTTAGTTCCTTGACTTGATGTGGGAACTGTTTAGTCGTACACTTAGTACGTAGCCTTCTATGCAGGCTTGATTTTCGTTTTTATTGAGGATGTTGATTCGTGAAGTGCGGAGTATTACTCCAATCTATCGAGCTTCCTTCTTGGTCGAAGGATATCAAGTTGAAAGTTGGAGACATGATAAGTCTATGAGACTAAGTTTCCATATGAGGTTGAGAAACGTTTTTCCGTTGTTGGTGCGAAGAGACCGGGATCGGTTTATCCAAAAACCACTTCGGACCAACATTTATGCGACGGTTGTGCAGGTTGGATTTGATGATATTGATATTTAGGATTTTCATAGTGGAGGACTGATTGTTGATCGTTTGGGGTTAAAATCCCAATATACATCCAGTAGCAGTAGTCTCTTCGTTATGAAATATCCAATGCAAGGACTATTCGCTGCTAATCCTAGGGATTACCCGACAGGATGTGGTAGGAAAGCACCTTTGGTTTGTCCTATTCCCGGACAACTTGTATGGATGCTTGTCTTACATTGCATTTCTAAAGATTACATACATTGGTTTCTACAAACGTACATCAGTGGTGGCGGAGAAGGCAACTTCTCTTAGCTTAACACCCTCCTTGAGACGTATAAGCTTAAGGGTTGTATTTTTGTGGAAGGCAATTAGTAGTCAACGGAAATGGCCTTGTGGCATTCTAAGTGATGTGATTTGTGATATGTGAAAGGTAATCTTTACCTCAGGCATCATCAACTGAAAATGACCGAAATAGGGTTAGATGCAGCAGGGCTAAGTGGGTCGCTCCCAAGTAGGATATGATCATCCTCTTCAAGATATATCTTTACATGCTATGACGTCCTCCATCTGATTTGTAAGGACCCGATTCTTCAACTTCCCAAAACTGACATCAATACGTCCACTGTATCAACTGCCGAGAAATCGAATGCCGAAAAACCGAAATGTTAGGGTTTAAGAAGAAGAAAAAGAGAGAAGAAGAGAGAAAAGATAGAAAATAGAGAGAAAAGAAAATAGAAAATAGAACGGAAAGAAAACAACAGAACAATATCAGAATCTCACAATTCGCAGCGGAACAACATATAATAAATAAATGAATAATATTTAAACAAAGAACTATATCAGTTGTCACATTACATCACATTTCATTTCATTACATCAGAGTGTACAACAACAAAAAACAGCGGAAAAGAAATACTATATACTAGTAATACGCCATGCCATCCAGCTTGCCTCCAGCAACTCCAGAATACCATAATATCCTGATAAACCTTAACTCTTGACTGCCCGTGTATAAATTTGTGGGCACCCAGAGTTTAGGAAGGAAAACAATAAACTCCGAGTCAGTCATGTGACTGGTGTGAGAACTCAAAACAGTTTATTTATCTTTGAAAACAAAATAGAGGAATATTTTTAAAGTCAATTCGCAATGCTTTTTAAAATGAGACTACCATAAGGCCTCCCGCACACACACACACAATGCAAACGCAGAATCGGAGGAGATTTCTCCTTATGATAGTCAAAGATGCTTGATACGTATTAAAAAGAACATTTGATATTATTATTAGTGCATAGTGTAGGAAAAATTCATTTCGAAAGTAGAATATAAATCTTAGCCAACATACGACCATTATCGTATGCCTACTATAGCTACATCTAAACAGTGGTGACCACCATAAGTAAATGGCAGGTTCTACAACTAATACCGTACAAGGTTTCGTATTGGGAATTGGATTTCCAACGAATGATCAGGCCAAGGAACTTCCCATTGCCACATGAGAATGCCTCTGGAAGGACATCCCCGAGAACCAAACCGGATCTCTACCAAAACAAGGCCGGGTTACCCCTAACTGAGTAACAACTGACTGAATATGCCATCCCCCGGTCCTTTGGAAGCTTTAACCGAGCGCTCGTAATCAATTCACACAATCATAAAGTGTTTTCAACATGAGTAAGTATCTGGGCTCCATACCATGATACCACCCTTTTCCAGAAGGAAATGCACATACCCTAAAGGGCGCTACCCCTCATAACCTTGCTGCATCTTTCCTGTTTTGACCATTCCCTGGGTGTGAGGCTCGACGAAGTCACGTCCACAAAAACATACTTTATTCAAAAGCCATGCTTTGGGTCAACAAATGATCATAGAAATGATCACCAGGATAGACGATCAAACAAATGATCCTATCATAAATAATCAACACAATGATCATTTCACGGCAACACTCAGCATGTCACATTACCAAATTGGGAATATATTGCTGATAACCTTCAACTACATAACCTCTGAGCTCGTACGTCTCAGAGAAGGGTGTTAAGCTAAAAGAATAAGTTCTCCGCCACCAACAGAAATATATTTGAAAGAAATCTGCTTTATATCTCAATTTGTAATGTCAGACATACAATCCATACAAGTCTGTTCCGGGCTCGAACAGAACCGAAGGCACTTACAAAGAAGTCCTTGCAATCCGGATAATCTCTAATCACGTCCGGACTTCCCATCACATAGGGAGTCTTTATACCGTAGCTACTCGGTGCAAAGACAATCGACGAGTTGTCCTTTCACTTTCAAAAATATCTGGTCTTCAACACCGGTCATCAATGCTATCCATTACGTCGTATCACTATTCGGAATGTGTAATCCGAATAACGAGCGCAATAAATTTAAAAATAAGTGTAGCATTCAAATTCAAGCAAATCACAACAAATACCTTTCAAAGGTAAATATTGATAGTCGGTTATTGAACTATCAATGGATATGCACGATATCACCAGATTCCAAATAATTTATTTCCCAAAAATATCTTTACTAGATATATAGTTTTCACACCTCAAAAATAAATCAATATTTATTTTTAAACAAATTCCCCTTTTCATTTATAAATTCCATAATGAATTTATATTTCACAATATCTATGAATATACGATTTTAATTATTCATTTTCAATTTATCTTCAAAAAGATAAATTCTCAACACATTCACTTTATATTGGAAAACATTTCCATACTTACTTAATAAGTTATTCTCAAATCCATTTATTTTCAACACTTGGAAAATATTCAATATACTTCAATCGAAATTAAGTATATATTTCATTCTTTAAGGAAATCATTCTCTTAAACATATTTATTTGGGCTAAAACGAATGTTGCGTAAAACATCGTTACGACAACCCAAAATCACTAGTATAGGGATTCGAAATTAAAATCGATATATAAATCCCAATACTATACAAAACATTTCCTTTCGGAAATCATTTACTATAACAACAGTGTTATAGTCCACCATTTCCTTCTATTTCTCGAAAACGTCTATTTCAACAATGAATGTTGAAATCTATGGTTTCGAATGTCAACATATTTTAAAACATCGTTAGATCGTTTTAATTCTATTTAAAACATCATATTCAAAACAATTTCTTTAACATATTATTCACTATTTAAAAACGTTAATATATTTGTTAACGAATTTCATCATTTCTATGCATTTTATTTTAAAGGATTATTCACCGTCTAAAACGTGAATATAATTCCATAAATAAGTTATAACATTTACTTATCAAAATAAGTCGTTGCGAATTTATAAAACAACATTTATAAATTCCTTTTCTATTTATCTTATAAAAACTTCTTTTATAAATCTCCTTTATTATGCTATTTCAATTTATAACTCAATTATAAACCAAAGGTTCACATTATAAGTTAACTACTTAGAATTTATTTGTTTGCACAATCGTTCCTTTAAACTTCATAATTATCAATCTTATAACTTATAAGATTCAATTATTTATCCAAAACCATTCTTTAAATAACTTTATAAATTTTATAAACCTACTGCTTATAAAATTCCATTTATAACTTCACCGTTTATAATTCTATAAATTTCAATCATTTATGAAATTCATTTACAATTCATTCTAACACTTATAAAAGCTCGTTTTATAATTCCAATATTTTTAATTTGTAAATATCAATTTATCAATCTTTTAATATAAATCAATTTATATTATTATTTCAAAACGTCTTCAAAGTCCTTTATAATTTCACCATTTTGATTTATAAAAAATCAAATTTTATAAATCCTATATTTAAACTTTTCACAATAAATTCAGAAATCCCGTTTTAACTATTTTATAAAATCATTAATCCCATATTTTCAAAAATCAACTTTTAACTGTATTTCTCAAAAATCATAATTTTATAACATTAAAATTATAACGTTTATTTATTTAAAATGAATCAATTCCAAAAATATTTTATAAACGTATACTTTCAAAAATCACTTTGAAATCCTTTTAAAATTCCAAAATTTGGTCCAATGATGCTACATACCAAATAGCCAATCACGACAACAACGATATCATATATCGATATGATAATCCATCAAATATCAAAATATCTGAAATCAAATAAATACTGTTGAGGAATCCAGTTGGATCCCTCCAACCCGTTTTCCTACATCCACAAACATTGGCACAATACCAATTCCGCTCCAGTACGGAATTATCGCGGTATATGGGATTAATAATATTATCCGCTTAATAACGGCGCAATAGGGTCTCATCCGCTATGCAAATGCGGGAAATCAATAACTGCGATATATACATATGCCAATATATATATATTGCTATCATATATAATACCAATTTCACTGTTTATGAAATATTCGCGGTATATGTTTTTAATAAATAACATCCGCTTACTAACCGCGAATAATGTCTATTTTAACAATCAATAGATAACAATCATCATTCAAACATGCATTCAAATATTTTAAATCTAACTATTTAAAATAAAAATCGAAACTGATTCAATTGAGTGAGAAGTTCTCACCTTGATTTCAATTTCGTTTTAGCGATTTATTTCGAATAAAATTAAACGGACGTTTAAATTTACACGAAATTTTCACTAACTCCAAACGACTCCAATCCAATTCCATAGCAAAGTGCTCGTCCATACGATTTCAACGCTTCCTGTTTCGCGCGTTTTCGACCTCGTATGAAAAAGTTATGATTTTACAAAGTTTTACACGAATTTTTAATAAAATAAATTTACAACTTTATAACCTAAATCTATTCTGGCCATAGGATCTCACCCCCCCCCCCACATCATGACCGTGCTTCCCTCCTTCCATCTCACGTTGCTACAGGCCGAACCCTCTCCAGATAAAAGAAACACGCACGCAACCCATACAAACACCATCTAGGGCTAAAATTTACGACCACCTCCATCATCTTGAAGACGATCAGACACCCTCATTTCATTGCCCATTGCAAGAGCCATCTTCGACTAGAATATCTTGGAGCTCGGCCCTCTATGTTGCTCGGAAAATGTGCTAGAACGCATAGCCTTTGAGCTTGATTTACCATCAATTTACTTCGCCTACAACGATCTTGACCGTTGATCTCGTAGCTCTCGCTACGATCTACAATGTTGTAGTTAACAACTTTTGCAAATAACTGATGGATTGAAAGGAATTTGAGGGAGAAAGAAATGAATTTTTGGCCATTCATAATATAGGAGGCGGCGGCTGCATATAAACTAGGGTTAGGTTATTTTTTTTTTATTTGTGTGAATGGAGCCCTATTTATAGAAAACGAACGACACTATTCATCCGGGTTTTCCAAACTCCGATTCACGCGCCGTAACCAGCGTTTCTAGGGTTTACCCCGCGTAACGGACACAATGGAACAGGTTTCGGAAGCTAATTCGGACATCTGTGCGAGTTATGGCAATAAACGTTCAATTTAAATTAAACCGATTTAAACGATTTTCTAGGCGTTTTAATTTGTACCGGACAAACGGTAAATCCAATTGACACGAAATTTTAAACCTTACAATAATATCATATTACGGATCCGATGAAACTGGTTTCGTCGAAATCCGAGACTTTTTGAAAAATGGCTATTTTAACTCGCCAAATTAATATTAAAAACAATTCGATGCGTTTCGAGCTGCCACGATCAAACGATAACTCCGATTGCTACGAAAATTGAAATCCGGTAATAACTAACTATTACGGATCCAATGAAACTAGTTTCGTCCAATTCTGAGACTGTTCAAAAATTGACTATTTTCACTAGTCGATTTAATATTAAAATATTCAATTTTCACAAATAAACTTTTAATTCGATTTTAAAAGTTCTAAAACATCGTTCTAACTTCAATATGATATAATAAAATTTTACAAATCATTTTCAATCATATTTAACTCAATTTTTAATTATTTCCATAATTTAACATATTAAATTATCGATTTAATTATTCAATTAAATCCAATTATTCGAAATAAAATTTATTCGACTTATAAATTCACTTATTAATATTTAAAATTAATTAAATATTCAAATTTTAATAAATTAAAATTCTGGGTCGTTACAATCTTCCCCCCTTAAAAGAATTTCGTCCTCGAAATTAACAAGTAAGAAAAGTTATAGAATCTATTAATTTTCCCAAATTCATAGTTTAAACTTCTTATAATAACTTACTAAGTTTTCAAATCATACTTAGTTATCTTTTCAAAAACAACTACTATATCGTCTAACTTTCAATTCCAAATCAAAGTTAAAGTTTTCAAAACTTTCCAATTTTCTCAAATTTTTTCTAACGCCTTAAATTTTCGGAAAAATTCGCCATAGTCTCCTTTGCGCAGCTCGATCCGAAAAAAATGACAGTATATATATCACAAATATACATCTCATCAAGTAATGAGGCATCCCGAAGGGAAAAAAGTATAAAAGTACAGTATGTAATCCGAGATATGTACCTTATATTTTATTAGCGAGCATATACGGCTAATATAGAGCGAAAGCGAGCTCCAAATGCGAAGCAAACGCAATCCGCACCTACTAATCACTCAACAAACAACATGAGAACATGTATATATGAAAATAGCATCAACATACATCATATAGCAACATAATAACTATATATGCCAACATAGCAAATGTAGTAAAAGCAATATATTCAACCATCAACCAACTAGCATTCATAACCAATAAATATTCATTTATATTCTCATTAATATTCAATGAAATAGGTTTTCAATTTAAATCACATTTGATTCATTAACAGTGGATGTTCTTACTAACATTCATTTTCAATTAGTTTATATTCACTAATTCATATTCAAGTTGGTTCACTTCCAAAACAAATTCAATTCTATTTAAGATTCACTTAATTTCCAATTGAATTTCCAATTACTTTAGCTTCCAATTTCATTAATACTTAATGAATTATATACAATCAACTAACAGCCATATAACAACCAATGTATATCAATTACAACCGAATTCCTTTGCTTATATTCATTCAATTTGGTTTCAACACCATCACTTTCAATTGGTTTAATTAAATGATTTTTATTCAACTATTCAACTTCCAATAACATTACATTTTAATGAATTACACTTACATTCATTATTTCATATCAATTATTCGCATTTAATTGATTAATATTCAATCCATTCATTCAATTCAATTGGTAATCCATTTAACCATCTTAAGTTGAATTCATTTATATAACTCAAGTTCACATTTATCACTTAACTTTATTAATTTACTTTGATACCAATATCAACTTCATTCAACATCACTTAAGTTATATTCCATTTTATAAACATCACTTGGTTTTACTTAACTTAAATTCCAACTTATAAATAAATTCAGATTCTAATTCTAAAGTAAATTTTTATTTAACTTTAACCAAGGTCAAATTTCATTACTTATTCAAACTCATTTTTTATTTATAACTCATATTCATAAATATATTCATTAGTTTTACTTCTTATATATATAAGTTTATTTCCCAATTGTAAATCACATTAATTATAATTTCATACTTATAATTCATTTGCTTATACAATTATTCTTCAATTTAGATTATTCAAACAACTAAACAATCAACTTATATACATTTTAATAATTTTGAAAAATTATCTCTTTATATATAAAATATAATCAAGGTAAAATTATTTCATTTACCCAATTTAAAACAATATTGTGTCGAATTGTTCTATTCAAGTGTTTAGAAACCCCATCGGCATAGTTGTGCATACCGTGCTGACGAAAGTTCATATGCCACTCAATAAACCAATCATCACAATATAAATCAATTTTATATTCACTAACAAATACGCTCTCATAGCTATTATTACACTCAAACTCATTCTATAGCACTACTGACTCTATCTCTAATGAGTAATACCCAACAGAACCATGGTTGTCGCTTAACCATAAGCTCTGATACCAAATGTAAGGACCCGATTCTTCAACTTCCGAAAACTGACATCAATACGTCCACTGTATCAACTGCCGAGAAATCGAATGCCGAAAAACCGAAATGTTAGGGTTTAAGAAGATGAAAAGGAGAGAAGAAGAGAGAAAAGATAGAAAATAGAGAGAAAAGAAAATAGAAAATAGAACGGAAAGAAAACAACAGAACAATATCAGAATCTCACAATTCGCAGCGGAACAACATATAATAAATAAATGAATAATCTTTAAACAAAGAACTATATCAGTTGTTACATTACATCACATTTCATTTCATTACATCAGAGTGTACAACAACAACAAACAGCGGAAAAGAAATACTATATACTAGTAATACGCCATGCCATCCAGCTTGCCTCCAGCAACTCCAGAATACCATAATATCCTGATAAACCTTAACTCTTGACTGCCCGTGTATAAATTTGTGGGCAACCAGAGTTTAGGAAGGAAAACAATAAACTCCGAGTCAGTCATGTGACTGGTGTGAGAACTCAAAACAGTTTATTTATCTTTGAAAACAAAATAGAGGAATATTTTTAAAGTCAATTCGCAATGCTTTTAAAAATGAGACTACCATAAGGCCTCCCGCACACACACACAATGCAAAAGCAGAATCGGAGGAGATTTCTCCTTATGATAGTCAAAGATGCTTGATACGTATTAAAAAGAACATTTGATATTATTATTAGTGCATAGTGTAGGAAAAATTCATTTCGAAAGTAGACTATAAATCTTAGCCAACATACGACCATTATCGTATGCCTACTATAGCTACCATCTAAACAGTGGTGACCACCATAAGTAAATGGCAGGTTCTACAACTAATACCGTACAAGGTTTCGTATTGGGAATTGGATTTCCAACGAATGATCAGGCCAAGGAACTTCCCATTGCCACATGAGAATGCCTCTGTAAAGGACATCCCCGAGAACCAAACCGGATCTCTACCAACACAAGGTCGGGTTACCCCTAACTGAGTAACAACTGACCGAATATGCCATCCCCCAGTCCTTTGGGACCTTTAACCGAGCGCTCGTAATCAATTCACACAATCATAAAGTGTTTTCAACATGAGTAAGTATCTGGGCTCCATACCATGATACCACCCTTTTCCAGAAGGAAATGCACATACCCTAAAGGGCGCTACCCCTCATAACCTTGCTGCATCTTTCCTGTTTTAACCATTCCCGGGGTGTGAGGCTCGACGAAGTCACGTCCACAAAAACATACTTTATTCAAAAGCCATGCTTTGGGTCAACAAATGATCATAGAAATGATCACCAGGATAGACGATCAAACAAATGATCCTATCACAAATAATCAACACAGTGATCATTTCACGGCAACACTCAGCATGTCACATTACCAAATTGGGAATATATTGCTGATAACCTTCAACTACATAACCTCTGAGCTCGTACGTCTCAGAGAAGGGTGTTAAGCTAAAAGAATAAATTCTCCGCCACCAACAGAAATATATTTGAAAGAAATCTGCTTTATATCTCAATTTGTAATGTCAGACATACAATCCATACAAGTCTGTTCCGGGCTCGAACAGAACCGAAGGCACTTACAAAGAAGTCCTTGCAATCCGGATAATCTCTAATCACGTCCGGACTTCCCATCACATAGGGAGTCTCTATACCGTAGCTACTCGGTGCAAAGACAATCGACGAGTTGTCCTTTCGCTTTCAAAAATATCCAGTCTTCAACACCGGTCATCAATGCTATCCATTACGTCGTATCACTATTCGGAATGTGTAATCCGAATAACGAGCGCAATAAATTTAAAAATAAGTGTAGCATTCAAATTCAAGCAAATCACAACAAATACCTTTCAAAGGTAAATATTGATAGTCGGTTATTGAACTATCAATGGATATGCACGACATCACCAGATTCCAAATAATTTATTTCCCAAAAATATCTTTACTAGATATATAGTTTTCACACCTCAAAAATAAATCAATATTTATTTTTAAACAAATTCCCCTTTTCATTTATAAATTCCATGATGAATTTATATTTCACAATATCTATGAATATACGATTTTAATTATTCATTTTCAATTTATCTTCAAAAAGATAAATTCTCAACACATTCACTTTATATTGGAAAACATTTCCATACTAACTTAATAAGTTATTCTCAAATCCATTTATTTTCAACACTTGGAAAATATTCAATATAGTTCAATCAAAATTAAGTATATATTTCATTCTTTAAGGAAATCATTCTCTTAAACATATTTATTTGGGCTAAAACGAATGTTGCGTAAAACATCGTTACGACAACCCAAAATCACTAGTATAGGGATTCGAAATTAAAATCGATATATAAATCCCAATACTATACAAAACATTTCCTTTCGGAAATCATTTACTATAACAACAGTGTTATAGTCCACCATTTCCTTCTATTTCTCGAAAACGTCTATTTCAACAATGAATGTTGAAATCTATGGTTTCGAATGTCAACATATTTTAAAACATCGTTAGATCGTTTTAATTCTATTTAAAACATCATATTCAAAACAATTTCTTTAACATATTATTCACTATTTAAAAACGTGAATATACTTGTTAACGAATTTCATCATTTCTATACATTTTATTTTAAAGGATTATTCACCGTCTAAAACGTGAATATAATTCCATAAATAAGTTATAACATTTATTTATCAAAATAAGTCGTTGCGAATTTATAAAACAACGTTTATAAATTCCTTTTCTATTTATCTTATAAAAACTTCTTTTATAAATCTCCTTTATTATGCTATTTCAATTTATAACTCAATTATAAACCAAAGGTTCATATTATAAGTTAACTACTTAGAATTTATTTGTTTGCACAATCGTTCCTTTAAACTTCATAATTATCAATCTTATAACTTATAAGATTCAATTATTTATCCAAAACCATTCTTTTAATAACTTTATAAATTTTATAAACCTACTGCTTATAAAATTCCATTTATAACTTCACCGTTTAAAATTCTATAAATTTCAATCATTTATGAAATTCATTTACAATTTATTCTAACACTTATAAAAGCTCGTTTTATAATTCTAATTCCAATATTTTTAATTTATAAATATCAATTTATCAATCTTTTAATATAAATCAATTTATATTATTATTTCAAAACGTCTTCAAAGTCCTTTATAATTTCACCATTTTGATTTATAAAATAATCAAATTTTATAAATCCTATATTTAAACTTTTCACAATAAATTCAGAAATCCCGTTTTAACTATTTTATAAAATCATTAATCCCATATTTTCAAAAATCAACTTTTTAACTGTATTTCTCAAAAATCATAATTTTTATAACATTAAAATTATAACGTTTATTTATTTAAAATGAATCAATTCCAAAAATATTTTATAAACGTATACTTTCAAAAATCACTTTGAAATCCTTTTAAAATTCCAAAATTTGGTCCAATGATGCTACATACCAAATAGCCAATCACGACAACAACGATATCATATATCGATATGATAATCCATCAAATATCAAAATATCTTAAATCAAATAAATACTGTTGAGGAATCCAGTTGGATCCCTCCAACCCGTTTTCCTACATCCACAAACATTAGCACAATACCAATTCCGCTCCAGTACGGAATTATCGCGGTATATGGGATTAATAATATTATCCGCTTAATAACGGCGCAATAGGGTCTCATCCGCTATGCAAATGCGGGAAATCAATAACTGCGATATATACATATGCCAATATATATATATATATATATATATTGCTATCATATATAATACCAATTTCACTGTTTATGAAATATTCGCGGTATATGTTTTTAATAAATAACATCCGCTTACTAACCGCGAATAATGTCTATTTTAACAATCAATAGATAACAATCATCATTCAAACATGCATTCAAATATTTTAAATCTAACTATTTAAAATAAAAATCGAAACTGATTCGATTGAGTGAGAAGTTCTCACCTTGATTTCAATTTCGTTTTAGCGATTTATTTCGAATAAAATTAAACGGACGTTTAAATTTACACGAAATTTTCACTAACTCCAAACGACTCCAATCCAATTCCATAGAGAAGTGCTCGTCCATACGATTTCAACGCTTCCTGTTTCGCGCGTTTTCGACCTCGTATGAAAAAGTTATGATTTTACAAAGTTTTACACGAATTTTTAATAAAATAAATTTACAACTTTATAACCTAAATCTATTCTGGCCATAGGATCTCATCCCCCCCCCCACATCATGACCGTGCTTCCCTCCTTCCATCTCACGTTGCTACAGGCCGAACCCTCTCCAGATAAAAGAAACACGCACGCAACCCATACAAACACCATCTAGGGCTAAAATTTACGACCACCTCCATCATCTTGAAGACGATCAGACACCCTCATTTCATTGCCCATTGCAAGAGCCATCTTCGACTAGAATATCTTGGAGCTCGGCCCTCTATGTTGCTCGGAAAATGTGCTAGAACGCATAGCCTTTGAGCTTGATTTACCATCAATTTACTTCGCCTACAACAATCTTGACCGTTGATCTCGTAGCTCTCGCTACGATCTACAGTGTTGTAGTTAACAACTTTTGCAAATAACTGATGGATTGAAAGGAATTTGAGGGAGAAAGAAATGAATTTCTAGCCATTCATAATATAGGAGGCGGCGGCTGCATATAAACTAGGGTTAGGTTTTTTTTTTTATTTGTGTGAATGGAGCCCTATTTATAGAAAACGAACGACACTATTCATCCGGGTTTTCCAAACTCCGATTCACGCGCCGTAACCAGCTTTTCTAGGGTTTACCCCGCGTAACGGACAAAATGGAACAGGTTTCGGAAGCTAATTCGGACATCTGTGCGAGTTATGGCAATAAACGTTCAATTTAAATTAAACCGATTTAAACGATTTTCTAGGCGTTTTAATTTGTACCGGACAAACGGTAAATCCAATTGACACAAAATTTTAAACCTTACAATAATATCACATTACGGATCCGATGAAACCGGTTTTCATCAAAATCCGAGACTTTTTGAAAAATGGCTATTTTAACACGCCAAATTAATATTAAAAACAATTCGATACGTTTCGAGCTGCCACGATCAAACGATAACTCTGATTGCTACAAAAATTGAAATCCGGTAATAACTAACTATTACGGATCCAATGAAACTAGTTTCGTCCAATTCTGAGACTGTTCAAAAATTGACTATTTTCACTAGTCGATTTAATATTGAAATATTCAATTTTCACAAATAAACTTTTAATTCGATTTTAAAAGTTCTAAAACATCGTTCTAACTTCAATATGATATAATAAAATTTTACAAATCATTTTCAATCATATTTTACTCAATTTTTAATTATTTCCATAATTTAACATATTAAATTATCGATTTAATTATTCAATTAAATCCAATTATTCGAAATAAAATTTATTCGACTTATAAATTCACTAATTAATATTTAAAATTAATTAAATATTCAAATTTTAATAAATTAAAATTCTGGGTCGTTACATGATTATTGTGGTTTGTATACTATGAGGGCCCTCAAAAAAGGTCGGTAATGACCAAAGTATGATATACTCGGTACTATCTAGTTACAGAGATAGGTTAGTCTTGTGGTGGTAGAGGATCTTTTGTGATGGTCCTCGGTACATTCCTCTAGAGATGTACCGCCTAAGGTAGTCCCTTCACCTGGTCATTTATATAGAAGTTCAAACCCCACTTTGAGCTTGCAGTTTTGTTTGTAATGACGTAATGAATTACCCCAAAATGCTATATGGGTAACCATTTCGGCTATGATTAATATTTTTTGTGCAATAGACACTATTATAATATAAGAGGATTTGATATGAAATGTTTAGTTATCGTAAGATAAAAACATGTCCATGTTTATGTATGGGCGTGTCTTACAAGATACTTTTGTTTTGAAAGGAAAAGTTTGGTAATTTAATAAATTCAGTTGAGTGTGTTTCTCACGCTGGTTTACCAGACTGATTCGGGCGTCCTTTCCTTTCAATGCTCAGGTCAAACCGAGTATATTTACATGTTTAGATTTGGTTCTTCTGGATCTTCAGTGGGAGAGCTGGAGATCTTTATTTCATATACACTTATCTGTTTTGATTATCCGCTTTGCGCATTATTGTTGTTGTATATTATCAGCAATTGTGAGGACAGGTTATTATAACTGTCCAAGCTGATAACTAGTGATTGATTGTTGAACTCTGATTGATGTGTATATATATATATACAGTTTTTGTTTTGTAAAGATCATTGATATGATGTTATATGTTTTCCACTGCGATGTGACATTTTGTATTGTTCTGTTTGGTTCTCTCTTCTCTCTTTCTTCTCTTCTCTTCTTCTCTCTTCTCTTCTTTCTCTTGACTTTCTGTCAGTTTGTGCTTTTGGGGTCGAACATGTGTGGTTTATTGTTGATTCAAAGGGTATGGATATATGGGTTGTCACATTTGAGCTTAGATTTTTTATATTCCTAGGCTTTGATGTGTATTCGGTATAGATAGGGACAGTAGCACCCTAGATTGAGTTTGAGTGTATTATATATATGAGCGCGTATTTGTTAGTGATATAAAAATGTTTTATATTGTGTTTGCTTATCTGTTGATTTGTTTGTGAATTCTGGTTGGTATGTGGAACGCCATGTTATCGATAGAGATTTCTAAACACTTAAACGAGGCAAGTCGATATAGTATCATTTTAAATTGGGTAAATGAAATAATTTTACCTCGATTATATTTTATATATAAAGAAACAATTTTTTATAAATTATTAAAGTATATATAAATTGATTGTTTGGTTTTTGAAAATGTAAACATATATAGATTAATAAAAGAAAGTTGTATGAATAATCTAAATAGAGCAACAATTGTAAAAGAATAAATTATATAAGCACATGAATTATAAAGTATAGAATTATAACTAAAATGATTTACAATTGTGAAATAATCTTATATATAAGAAATGAAACTAAATGAATATATTTATAAATATGAGTTGTAAATAAAAAATGAATTTAAACTAAGAATTTGGAATTTGAATTTCGTTTGTTTTGAAAGTTATATTTTTTTCAAAAGTTAAAGAGATTATATTGTTATAAATCTAAATAAGATAAATAAATTTGGAGTGAATCTTATTTAAGTGTAGTGAAATAGTGAAAATAAATAAGTAAAAAGATTCGTAAATATGATTCATAAAAATAAAAAAGGATTTTTTTTAAAAAGAATATAAAGCATTGAATTCACTACCGTTGCTGGGAAATAATAATGGTGATGACTGCAGCATCATCAGTATCATTTTCGAGTTTCTGTGTGATTGATTTGCTACCAATAGTAAATTGAAAATTGAAGTTTTGTTTTGATAAACAAATTTGAATTTAAAATCCAAGTTGAAATTGATAAATATAAGTAAAATGAGTTTGGACTTATTAAATGAAATAAGAAATTTGAGTAGCGTAATAAAATATATGATTTGAAATTTAACTAAAGGAAAGTTAACTAAACTGAATTGGATTTGAACTAGATTAGATAAGTTATTGGAATGAAAATTAAATGTAAGGGGTAAGTTATTATATAATATGAATTTGGAAGTTTAGATAATTAAGTTGTATAACTTAGAAAATGGGAAAATGTAAGTAAAACCAATTGTTAAAATGGTTAAACAGTTTTGTTAAGCAAAACAAAATCTAAATTTGAATAAGTGATAGGAAATTGACTTAAGTAAAAGTTAAATAAAATAGAATTTGAATTAAATTAGAGATAAACTTAAGTTATATAGTGGAGGTAAGTGTAAATGAAGTTGAATGAAGTTGAATTTGATATCAAAATGAATTAATAAAGTGAAGTGATAAATACGAATTTGAGTTATATTAATGAAATTCAACTTTAATTGTATAGGTGAATTAGTGAATGAAATATTGATTGAACGTTAATCAATCGAATGTAAATGAATTGATAGGGAATAATGAATGTAAGTGTTAATTCATTAAAAGATAATGAAATTGAATAATTGAATGAAAGTCAATTAGATATCAACCAATTGAAATTAAATGTGTTAAACCAAATTGAATGTAAGAAAATTAAATAAATTTGGTTATGTTGGATATACATTGGTTGTTAGATAGTTGTTAATTGATTTTATAGAAATCCGTATGAAATTGAATTAACGAAATTGAAAGCTAAATAGTTGAATTCAGATTGGAAGTAAGTGAATCTAAATAGAATTGAATTTTATTGAATTGGAAGTGAACTAACTTGAATGTAAATTAGTGAATGTAAACTAACTGAATTTGAATAAATGAATGTTAGTAAAAAAATCCAATGTTAATGAATCAAATGTGATTAAATTGAAAACCAATTCAATGAATACTAATAAGAAAGGAATGAATATTGATTTGGTTATGTATTGGTTGGATAGATGTTGGCTGTTAGTTGGATGATAGTTGTTTGATGGTTGGATTTGTTGCTTTAGATTGCATTTGCTATATTGACATATATAGTTGTTATATTGGTATATGTTGTGTATTGATATTACTTTCAATATACATGTCTCTCATTTTTTGTTTAGTATTTAGTAGGTGCGTATGGCCTATGCTTCGCTTCACTTTCATGCTATATTAGTCGTATATCCTCGCTAATAATATATAAGGTACATATCTTGGATTACATATCGTACGTTCATATTTTGTTCCCTACATGATGCCTCATCCTCGAAGATGAGATGTATATTTGCGAGATATATATATATATATATATATATATATATATATATATATATATATATTGTGATCTTACTACGATCGAACCGCGCAAAGGAGACGTTGGCAAAAAAATTTGAAAATTTAAGGCGTTATAAATTTTTTTGATAACTATAATTTTGATTTTCGAGTTAAAAGTTAAACGATATTAGTTGTCTTTGAAAAGATAACTAAGAATGGATTTGAAAACTTAGTAAATTTTTTGTAAGAAGTCTAACTAATAGACTATGGAAAAGTTGAAAGGTTAAATGATTTTGGTAAATCGAGTTTGAACGAATTGTTTAGAAAAGTTAATGAATTTTATAGCTCTTGGTAATTTCGGGTACGAAATTCTTTAAGTAGGGGAGAATGTAACGACCCAGAATTTCATTCATTTGAAATTGGGATATTTGACTGATTTTAAATATTCACAAGTAAATTTTATAAGTCAAATAACCTATATTTGAAATATAGTGATTTAATTGGATAATTGAATTGTTAATTTGATATTTGAAATTGCTGAAATAATTGGAATTTGGATGCAATGTGAATAAAAATGATTTATAAAATTGAATTAAATTTTATTTGAATTAAAATGATGTTGGTAAACTTTTGAGATTGAATTAAAAGTTAATTTACAGAAATTGAATATTTTAATATTTAATTGACGTGTAAAAATAGTCATTTTTCACATATTCTCGGATTTCGACGAAACCAGTTTCATTGGATCCGTAATGTTATATTATTGTAGGATTTCAAAATTCATGTCAATCGGACTTACGGTTTGTTCGTGGCAAGCTAAAACGTGAAGAAATTTGTTTAAGTAAATTTTAAATTTAAATAATTCAATTCGGAAACCTATCTTCCAAATACGATTGGATTGGCTCCCGATACATATTCCACTGTGTTCAGAATAGGGTAAAACATTACAAACACCATGCGACATGCTTCGATTGGAGTTTGGAAAAATTCCGGATGAAAAGTGCGAGAAATTTTCTATAAAAGACCAACTTTTTTTCACATTTGCAAAAACCCTAAAGCAACTAGGCTACCGACCATTGACATTTCAATGGCCAGGAAACTCTCTCTTTCTCCCTCAATTTTCTCTCGATCCATTGACAAGACCAAAAACCTTCACCTAACAAACTGTAGAGCTCGTCGAGAGCTTCAAATCTAAAGGCTATGATCAAAAACTACGTTGTGGATCAACGTGAACATGGGTCTGAATATCGCACTTTCAACACTTGATTTCATGGCCTAGGGATAACCTGTAACAACCCGCATATTTATCGATTTTTTTATATTTAAATCTTTTATCGTTAGTCGGATTTTGGTCCAAAAAATTACTTTTTGCATACGATCAAATCAGGACTCGAGACCACTTCCATTGAGTTCAAAATGACGTTTGTAATCTTTTTAAGTATAAACTTTGATAGGTTTGGAGTTAGTGGAATTCCACTAACTTTTCCCGCTTTGGACTTTGGGTTAGTTTAGCCTTTATAACTCAAGCCCAATTCCTTCCTTCTCCTCACTCTTCATAAATTCCTACCAACTCAAGCTTTTGCATTAATGGTGAGTGGAAAGGGAAATTAAAACTCCAAGCCTAGGTTTCAACTTCAAATCCATCATTCAACTCCAAATTCAAAGAGAGGATATTGGATTCAAGCTTCTTGGGTTGAGATTGATGTGGATTGATTCTTGCTTTGCTTCAAAGCATCATTTTCATTGACTTTTGGTGCAAAGGTGAGATTTTTATCTCACAATTCTAGTCCATAACTATATTGGACTGTTGGGAATGATTCCCCATCACTTTAGCATGTACATTTGCATTTGGTTTGGATTGGATTGGCGAAAAACTCCAATTTTTAGCGTTTTTGGTAAAATTCTGCACTTAGGTCGTTCTGCCAATGCTAAGTCGTTTGCGTGGAAAAGTCTTGGTCACCAAATAGCTCCTTTTTGGCCTTTAACTCATTCGCATGCTTTAGGTCGTTCGCCTCGGTATTAGGTCGTTGGACTTTAGGTCGTAGGTCGTTTGACCCTAGGTCGCTCGCGTTTAGGTCGTCTAGGCCTTAATTCACTTGGCCCCTTAGGTCGCTCGCCCCTATTAACTGCTTAGCTCGGCCAGGAGTTAGGTCGTAACTCGTGGGTTTTAGGCCGTAACACGATGGCTTTAGATCGCTTGTTTCACTAGGTCATTAGGCCTTTACCTCGTTAGGTCGTAGGTCGCTCGACCTCACTCACCTAGATAGACCGCTCCCCTTTAGGTCGCATGACCCTTATCCCTTTAGGTCGCATGACCCTTATCACTTTAGGTCGCATGACCCTTATTCCTTTAGGTCGCATGGCCTTAGGTCGCGTGACCTTGTTTTTGACCTTAGGTCGTACGACCTCTAGGTCGCTCCAATTAAGTCGCTTGGCTACTTATGTTAGGTCGAATGACCTCTAGGTCGCTCCAGTTAGGTCGCTTGGCTACTTATGTTAGGTCGCTTGTCCTGATGACTTGATAGGACGCACTCCCTTTTGACCTCTTGAGTCGCTCGGACTTGTCTTGTGCTAGGTCGTTAGACCTTAAAACCTTTAGGTCGCATGACCTTTACTCCCTTAGGTCGCTTGATCCTATTCTCCCTTAGGTCTTCACTAGGTCGTACCGTTTTGGATGGGGCGTTGCCCCCTGGACCCCCGCGACCTGACCGGGCAGGTCGAACCCCGTAGCAGGGGCGTTGCCCCCGCACCCCCACCTTGGGGGTTGCCACCCCCCTGGACCCCTCCTCCGTAGGGAATCTTATCTGAAAAACATTCAATAGAACTTGCTTTGTTGAGATGCTGAGTTGATCATTCTTCGAGACAAACTATCTTGGGCTTCCCGGTCGATTTTATGGATTTTTGAATATCTATTTCGATGGATTCTTTATCGGTTTCTTTGGATTTTATTCACGTCTTCGAATGTGAATTTTTATGATTGATTGTTTCTACAATCACTTCTATGATTTGTCATTTTAAAATATAAAGGTTTTCTATACTAGTAGTAAATATCAAAACTCTTTTTTCAAATGATTTCAACACTATTTTATAACAAAGCTCGTTTTCTCAAACCGATTTCCAATCTATTAGTATATACGAACATTTACCTCAGTCGTATGAGAAATCTAATTAAACGACTTAGTAAAACAAGTGTTATGAAACGCTTGCGTTTACTTCGTCGGTTAATTCTTGGACTTGTTCGATTGAATCTCTTGTGACAATTTTCTAGTGGAGATCTATAATTTGTTCGTAAATATTTAAGTTAAGCTAGTGGTTATGGGACATGATGCTAAGCACATATATTTACTAGCAATTGTGTGATGTCTCTTTGTTTGCAAGGTAAGGCTAGACACCATTTGTGTGATTCCACTTACACATACCTTTTTGCTTTTTGGTTAGCCTAGACACCATTTGTGTGATTCCACTCACACATACCTTTTCGTTGCGAGGTCAGGCTAGACACCATTTGTGTGATTCCACTCACACATACCTTTTTGCTTTTTGGTTAGCCTAGACCTCATCTGGGTGATTCCGACTCACCCATATGGGGTAGCTCCCCATGGTCTTCGGACCGTCATGTGATAGGCCTCTTTCCCTTTTGCTATGATTTCTGGATTTCTTGTGTTGATTTCTGGAATTTATGTCATTGATTTGTTATGAGTACAAGTTTAGGGTATGATGCCCTCTTTGGATCTTTGAGAAGATTCTTGTGATATTGATTTATCTCTTATTGATTGATCTTCTTTTGATCATCATTTGCATACTTATAGTAGTATGTCAGTATGGATATTTTATGTTTATGCCATATCTTTTATTTTATATCATGTCATCTGATATTTATAGCTAGACTGATCCGTTTATTATTTTCTTAAATAATACTCGGGTCAGACCGAGATGTTATAGGTGCTTCTGCTTGACTTCTTCCCGGGATTTGCTACTCTGACTTTTGGCTAACTATTTAGATTAGCAGTTTTTGTTGTATACACTTGAGATATAGACTCATAGTTGTATTCTTTTGTATAGTACGTGTTGCTATTCTTTTGTATTATTGTGGATCTTTTTGACCACTACTCTGATGTACACTTTCATGTGTTAGTTATATATTCATATCTTCTTCCGCCTTTGTGATATGGATGTCTGTGACTGATTTGTGTTATGCTTATTTCTATGTTTGTTTCCGAAGATTATTTATAGCCACCGTGTGATAAGAAATCACATGGATGGTCGCTCCTCAATGGCCTTATTCTCCGCGCTAGTTGACAGCACTACACCGTAGGGTTCTTGGCTAGCGTGGGTATAGAGGTGGGGCTTCACATAACCAAGCTTTATGGAATCGTGGTCGTCGGTGGAGTGTGCTATGGTGCTCCGAATTGCATTATCTGATCGTGTTCTCGACGTTCGTAGATGGCGCGACAATTCACGAGAGGGGGCGGTTATGGGTTTATACATGCGTTCAAAACCTAGAAGGAGGAAGATGAAATCTTGTGGCGATGATCTCATCAATGAAAACGAATGGCCAGGATTGATAGTAGGGTTTTAAAATAAATAAAAGTTTTAAATTATTATATTTATTTCGTATAAACTTCTAAATAGCATAACTTTGTCATACGAGGTCCGTTTTTAACGAAACAAGTTGCGTTGGGTCTGTATTGATGAGTACTAAATTTTAGAGCTAGTTTGGAGTTGATTGGAGCTAGTGTAAATTTTGTTTAAAATTAAACGCTCGTTTAAGTTTATTCGAAATAAAATACTTCAACTGCTATTGGAACCAAAGTGAGTACAACTCACTCTTTACGACTCATTAACATTTTTATATAAGTAAGAATTAATTTATTATATGATGATTGATGATTGTTTGGATGATATATGATGATTGGTATTTGGATATATTCATGCCTGTTGAAGTGGATGAGACCCTATACGTTCCCATGTATGAGCGGATGACACTTTGTACGCGCGTCTGCCTCGAAGCGGACATTGTACACATACTCTCATATGTATATTTGCTGTAGGTGATAGGTTGGAGGGATCCAACTGGATTTCTCACCAGTATTGATTTTATTTACAAATATTGTGATATATGCTGTTATCATATGATATATGATGATTTTGATGTTGTCGTTGATGTATTTAGTGTTGTTGCAGCATTGGGCCATTTTTTGGAATTTTAAAAAATGTTAAAGTGATGAGTTTTAAATTGAAATGGATTTTCAAAGTGATTTTGAAAATAGATGTTTTACTAATTTTTGAATTGTTAAGAAATGAATTTATTTTTAAATAAATAAAAGATATAATTTTTATGTTAAAAATTATGATTTTTGTGAAATATACTAAGTATGATTTTTGAAGTTATGTAAGTTTTAATAAAGATTTTTAAATTATTAAAAGAATAAGTTTATTTAAATTGGGATTTTTGTACTTATTACAAATGGTTTTATATATAAGATTTATAAAATCGAATTTTTATAAGTCGAAGTAATGGAATTATAAAGGAGTTTTTTAAGTGTTTAAAATGAAGTTACAAATGGGTTTTATAAGTAAATAAGATTTGTAGATTTATGAATTTATGAAGTTATAAAAGAATGAAGTTGTATATAAGAAAGTTATAAGTAATTAACTTCTAATTGGACTTTGGAATATAAATGAGGTATATTTGGAATTTGTTAACAAAAGGAATTTTGTATATTTAAGTTTTTATAAAATAGAAATGTGAATTTATAAACTTTGTTTTATAAATGTGAAATCAGTCTAAATTGATAAACTAGATATGGATTTTTATTAAAGGAATTTCATCCTCGATTCTGGACAGTGGATAATCCTTTAATTAAAAGTGCAATATTAATGAATTTGATTAGAAATTAAATCCATGATTTTGGACAGTGGATTATCCTTTAATAAATGTGTAAAAATATTGGATTTAATAAATGAACCGTATTGACGATTTTGGATGGTGAATTGTAATAACCCAGAATTTTGATCAAATTAAAAATGAAAATATTTAATTAATTTTAAATATTTGAATGATGGTTTAGTTTGAATTCACAATATAACTATGAATTTGACGATTAAATTTTAGAATTTAATTTATTTAAAGTTGAATAGAATTTGAATTTGACTTTGGTGTTGAAATTGAATATTGAAATTGTAATTGAAATTCAAACTAATGACTTTGAGAAAAAATAGTTTGGATTTACGAATTTTTATTTATGTAAATTAATAAATTGATGGTTAGTTAATAACATTTTTCTTAACTTAAATAAAATGGAATAAAATTTTATCAATACAAAATACAAGTATAAAATCTAATTGTAAAACATGTTAATATTAATTTATGTTTGATAGTTGAACTTCAAAACGTTTACATGTTTATTTAAGAAAATAATTATGCAAAACAAATTGAATTTAAATTAAAAAAAAAGATAATAATATATATAATAAAAAGAATACACTGCCTTACCTTGTCAGCTAAACCCACGCCAAAATTCACGCCGTAACCCACGCAAAAACACGTTCTCCCTATTCCTTTATACCCGACCCCT
The DNA here is from genome assembly GCA_030765085.1 of Allium cepa. NCBI lineage: Eukaryota > Viridiplantae > Streptophyta > Magnoliopsida > Asparagales > Amaryllidaceae > Allium > Allium cepa. Next base: position 268,281,683 of record CM060932.1, read on the forward strand.
TTTTCCTTTCTCATTTTAAAAAAAAAACCTAAACGAAAAATAATGGCGGCTCCAAATCTTTCGTTCATCCCCCTCTTCAACAGCTAGGGTTTCGTCCTTCAATCGAAATTAGGGCTTCAATTCGCTCGCGTGCTCCTCGTTCAATTCAAAGGCGCCGGCTTTGACGATCGATTCTTCGTTACTCGCTGCGGCTGCTTCTTTCTGTCGAAGGTGAGTGTTTTCCACTCACATCCAAATTCTATCTCAGCTCAGTGTTTTGGTAGTTAATTTTGTTTTTGATGTTGATTTTGAACTATTCGATCTTCTCTGTTTTGATTCATTGATTTCCTTTGATTTTTGTTGGGCTTCGTCTCAACCATTCGATTTGTTCAGATGTTGATGATTTTGTGATTTAATTAAATTCGCATACGTTGATACTTATTGTTTCAACTATATGGTTTGGTGAAATTTTGAACTGTTTCGATATCGACTTCAACTTGATTTTTTTTAATCAACAACTTCGAGTTTGGTAATTAGGTTGTTTTTGTTTCGTTGAATCTGCGTTATTAAGTGGCAGTGAGCAAACCACTTCTCTTAATCTTTTAACATGTTTTAGTATCCTGATGCTTATGAGTGGCCTTAAATCTGATGAGAAATCTGTTGGTATGTGTTGTCTGAAATGACATTCATATTCACACCTCTCTGTAGCCTGAACAACACCCTAAATTTTTATGAAAATTCATATTTTAACTTGTAAACAGTTTAAGTTATAGTCCTTAAAGAAGAAAAAAAAATTTGTTAGAAATGATCAGATTCATGTTTTAAAACAATTTAATATAAGGTTAACTGGTCAAATCCCTGGAACCATAAACTGTCTGTGATGATCAATAAGTGAGTAAACATTCTAACTAAAACTTGAGTGGTTAGTTATCTGTTGCTTTTTAAAAAAAAAAAATTGTGCTGGGTCCTTGCTCTGTTGCCTCATTCTCGGTGCACTATCCAGTTCAGTTTGTTGGCATTGATATTTGAAGTGTTGCACTATAATCTAGTCTGGTACTTGTACATTTTTAAATTTTGGATGCATTTCAGTTTTGTTAGCTTCAGGATGTACATGTAAGTTTCGAAAATCTGGAGAGAAAAATGGGTAGTCTGGCATGTTGAGTATTTAAATTTTGGCATGTTGAGTTTTGGAAGTTTGACATGTACATGCCTGTACCTATTTCCAGTAGCCTAACCTTTCATGCATATATAAACAAGTACTTGCATGTATATGTTAATAACTTTGTACCAACTTCTATTTGTATTTTGGCTTTGAATAAGAACAGAGTATACAAACCTGATACTTGTATTTTTTTTTTCATAGATTAAATTGCTTGGCTAAATTATACAAAACATAGTGAGTAATTGTTAAGCTTCTTGCCCTTGACCTGTAACTTGAATATCATGATGGCACTTCATGTTGTATCTGTTATGTGCAGTAATATTGAACTGCTTCATGTTTCACTGTTTTGTTAAAACAGGATATCCTCATTTTCACTTAGTCACTGCCTATTTCAAATTGCATATTGATGTTCATTTGACATCTGTTTTGCTTCGTACTCAAATCCATTGTGCATTATTGTTATACTCGACCTTTTGTATGCTGTCCATTGCACTGAGCATTGCTTTAGATTTAAAGTACCTGACCACGTTGATTTCCTTTGAGGTCTGGTGCCTTCATTTTTGTTGTATTCTTCCATTTGACAACTGTTGTTTCATTTGAGTGTACATGCAGCTTGGAGTCAGTTTCCTTGTAGTGCTTACATTCTTGAAACTATTTGGATTTTTGGAATTACTTGAGTTTCATTGTGCAGTGATATTTTGAATTTTGGTCGAGGCCATTTGTACTTGCGTTGAATCTGATTTTGATTTGACCTTGTGCACTCGAGTTGGCGAGGCAGTGCACATGTATGTATGTGTGTACTGCAGCCACACCGTCTTGATTTTATTGGTATTTCTTTTGCTTTGATGCTGTTTCGATTTGTTGAAGTTTGCATTGAGTCAGATAAATGATTCATATGCATTGATGTTGACTTTTGCCACTTATGAAACCGCTGTTTCACTATGTTGTTCTGCACTTGTATTCATGCTGCAGTGACTTTTGTACCTGTTGCACTTTCTTGACCAGTTTCATTCATCCTTGTTTATTTTTGTTGCCTTCTGCATATACTCTATGATTTTGAACTGCCTGGCCTACCTGCCCGTGCAGTTGCATTCTGGTCATGATAGCATTATGCATTCTCTGTTGCATACATGTTGGTTTCGTACAAAATGCCATTCCGGCTGTTGCAGTCCCATTTTTGCATTGAGGTTCCAATTAGTGATGGTTCCTGTAAGGTCGTAGTTGCATGGGTTTTGGTATTGTAGCTGTGTTGAGTCACTGACTTGACCTTTGCAGCTTTGATTTCTGTTAGTGTTCACTGTTGTGATGATTTCTATTTCATTATGGTAGTGGCGAGGCAGTGCACGCAAGCGTGAACTGCAGCCACACGAAGTTGACATTTTAAATGTGGCGAGGCCGTACGCGAGTGCGTGTACTGCAGCCCTACCAAATCTAATGTTTTAAATGATGTTTTCTTTTTGATGAAAATTGTTTTATGTTGACAATTTAATATATTTTGAACCGATTTTGATGATTTTGTTGTTAATTGCTGTTTAGGCAGATTTTGATTGTTTTCTAAATTATCTTCATCAATAATCCCTTCATCTATCCTCATTGATAATTTGAATCTACTGATTTGTTGTTTAACACTGTTAAGTGTTGTATTTACCGTTATCCGATTTCTTGTTAAAGGATCGGATAGGTAAATTTATATTTGACTGTGATCTAATTGCTATTTGATTATTATTGCTTCTATGCACTAATAACTGAGTTTGAATTAGACTGACCTGTGTATTATTTTCTTTTGAATGTAATACTCGGGTCAGACCGAGTAATTTTACAGCTTGAAGATTTTCAGGCCGCGAAGTTAGAGAGAGTTGGGGAAATTGCTTCACTTTAGCTTTTTGAAGAATTTTTGTACTTAAAAGAAATATTCCGCTGTATAAAATTTAATTCATTGTACAAACTCTGATATATGTATAAAAATTCATTTATGTAAAATATTATGATTATTCTGTGATTTTGTGGCTGTTTCTGTTTAAACTCTATAAACTGAATAACAATCCATCATTTTGAACGTCTCAAGTTGGTTTAATTACCGACTGGGGGCGGTCAGAGCGGCGGGTCGTTACAAAAGTGGTATCAGAGCTTTGGTTTACACAAAGCTCAGTTTATGATGTTTAATATGAATAGTTACTAGAACCACTTTAAAGAAAACGTTTTTCAAATTTAAAAGAAGTATGAAATTGTTTTCTTTGAAAAATAAAAGGGTATTTTGAAAATTCAAATTTTTTCGAAAATTTCCCTCTCTAAATTTAGGATTGCGATAGTTTCTCATTCGAAAACTCATTATCGAATTGTTGAGACTTGTGAAAATAAAATTAAAGTTAAGTGAATTAATGAATTGGTTTAAATTGGTTAAAATCGAATATTTTGAATATCTACAAAATAATAATTGTGAAATAAAATGACGTGTCAATTTAGTATAACCAAGAGGATAATTAAAATATAAGTTGGGAATTTGATTCTGAATTCTTTTGAAAATTGATTTCAAATGTTTTGAAGAACGATTTAGTAAATAAATGGATTATAAGTATTTAACTTATAAATGGACTTTTGGTATATAATTGAGTTATATAAATTGAGTTGAAAAAATAAAAAAGATTTATAAATCGAAGTTTATAAATAGAAATGGAATTTGTAAAGATTATTTATAAATTCGAAATCAATTGAATTTGATAAATAAAACATAGAAATTAGTTATTAAAGGAGATATATTCGTGATTTTGGACAGCGAATTATCCTTTAAGTTAAATGTTGTGATAGTAAATGTTGGTTGGGAATTTTATCCACGATTTTGGACAGTGGATAATCTTTTAAATAAAAAGTGTAGAAACACTGAATTGAATAGATAAGTATATTCACGATTTTGCACAGTGAATATATTATTAACTAAAACAGATATGTTTTAGGGAAGTGATATTATGAAATGTGGTTAATGTGGAAATATAAATTTAATGGAACCAAGTTGATGAATGACATACTAAAGAACTAGTTGATTATTTTTGGGAATAGAAAGGCAAATGCAAAGTTCAAATGAGATTTAGATTTCAAATTTGAAGTTGTCAACATGATAATCCATTATAGGTTTAATAAATTCAGTGACGAATTTGAATTTAAACGTGCGAAAAATTAAATTAAGTGAAAAACTTAATATTGAAAGGTTTGAAATTGGTTTAAAACTAATATTATGAAAAGTATGAGGAATTCAAACTATGAATTAAGTTGAAGTTGAAATTGAAAAGTTAATGGTTTTAAAGATGTTTTAAAATGCATTAAGTATCGAATACATAGATTTCAACATTCATTGTTGAAATAGGCGTTTTCGAGAAATAAGGAAATGGTGGACTATAACACTGTTGTTATAGTAAATGGTTTCCGGAAGGAAATGTTGTTTATAGTATTGGGATTTATATATCTATCTTAAATTCAAATCCCTATACTAGTGATTTTGGGTCGTCGTAACGATGTTTTACGCAACATTCGTTTTGACTCAAATTAATGTGTTTAAAAGAACGCTTTCCTTAAAAGATGGAATATATACTTAATTTTGATTCAAGTATATTGAATATTTTCCGAGAGTTGAAAATAAATGAACTTGTGAATTACTTATTATTAAATAAGTATGGAAATGTTTTCCAATATGAAATGAAAGGTTTGAAATTTTATCTTTTATAGATAAATTGGAAAAAAAAATGAATATTTGAAATTTGTTTCAAATGGTTAAGTTGGAAAATTATATATCTTGTAAAGATATTTTTGGGAAATTTGAACGATCAGTTCAACTTGAATATTTTCCAAAAAAAAAAAGATTGAATCTTGAGTTAAATTGAGTTTAACTTTGACGTCAAAAACAATATAAGTTGAGCTTTGAATTTTGGATAGTCGATTGGGATTGTATGTCTAGCATTGTGAATTGATGACATAGCAATTGATCTCTATTAAATATATATATGTTGGTGGCGGAGAATTTATTTTTTTAGCATTAACACCCTTCTCTGAGACGTACGAGCTTAGAGGTTATATATCGGTAGACATCAATTATGTGTTGAGAATTGACGATGTAACGTGAAATCCAAATCGAATGTGAAGTCGATAATGAATTGGATTATGAATGTGAATTAGGTTTGAGATAACCTTAAATTTTCAAATCGATTTAGAAGAAAATTTTAAGTGAAATGGAAAATTTAGGAATCCTCTATTTGTTATGAGTGTGAATTGAGTTTTCGTAACTTATATATGTGAATATAATAAATCGAAAACCATCAGTTTGGAAAGTCATTATTATGAAAAGTCCTATGCAAATTTACATAGGTATGATATGTACGAAATGTGAAATGAAGTACTATATGTATATGACATATGTTTTCTAAAACTGAGGATATGGAAATGTACCTTCCATTTATTATTTGTGAAGGTGATTGGAACTCGGTGGAGTGTCCATTGGAAATCTAGCTATGTAGAATTTCCATTAGTGGAATGTCCATTGGGACTGACTGGGATCCCCCACGATGGATCATCGTGTTTGGGATTATGTGAATTGAAGCTGGCGTAATTCGTGGGGCGTGATGCCTACAGTTACAAGCGATTCCACTGGGATAGTGGCGCAACCGCCGTGTAAACTGCGATCTAGAGGCCGAAGCGTAATTTGAGGGGCGAGATGCCTACGGTCACGAGCGATTCTACTGGGATAGTAGCGTAACCGCCGTGTGAACCGCAATCTATGGCAACAATCATGGCGAAATTCAAGAGAGATGTGAAATCTACAGTTACAAGCGATTCTACTGGGATAGTAGCGTAACCGCCGGGTAAACTGTGATCCATGGGGGAACGTGCTTTCCATATCCATTTTTAAAAGAATTTTTAAAAAGTATTTTCACTGGAAGTTGAAGCAAGTATATTTAGTACTTGGAGATTTTTAGACTTGCGCCTGGCCAGCGTATGCCTAATGTCTGTAAGAACGACGATGGACTTGTTAAACTTCGAGTTATCAAGTATTTTCAAACTTTGAATAGAAAATCAATAGTCTGAAATTAGAATTACATAATTCTAACTTAATGAATTAAGGAAGAAATTTTTTAAAATATCTTGAAAGCACACAGCTTTGGAAAAGGTGTAATATGTAACTATTTAGCATAAAGAATTGCAAGTTTAAAAATCTGAGTTTTGTAGGTCGAAAATTTTGGTAAAAGACTTTTGCGTCTTGATTGTAGAAATCGATGAACAAAACTGCTGAGATAAAATAAATGGAATGAATCCTATATTTATTTATAAGTTTAGAACTTATTAAATTGAGTAGGGTATAAATATCGGTGAGATTTTAGCAATCGTTTTCCTAACTTATAATTTTGGGACGAAATTCTTTTAAGGAGGAAAGATTGTAACAACCCAGAATTTTGAACAAATTAAAAATGAAAATATTTAATTAATTTTAAATATTTGAATGATGGTTTAGTTTGAATTCCCAATATAACTATGAATTTGACGATTAAATTTTAGAATTTAATTTATTTGAAGTTGAATAGAATTTGAATTTGACTTTGGTGTTGAAATTGAATATTGAAATTGTAACTGAAATTCAAACTAATGACTTTGAGAAAAAATAGTTTGGATTTACGAATTTTTATTTATGTAAATTAATAAATTGATGGTTAGTTAATAACATTTTTCTTAACTTAAATAAAATGGAATAAAATTTTATCAATACAAAATACAAGTATAAAATCTAATTGTAAAACATGTTAATATTAATTTATGTTTGATAGTTGAACTTCAAAACGTTTATATGTTTATTTAAGAAAATAATTATGCAAAACAAATTGAATTTAAATTAAAAAAAATGATAATAATATATATAATAAAAAGAATACACTTCCTTACCTTGTCAGCTAAACCCACGCCAAAATTCACGCCGTAACCCACGCAAAAACACGTTCTCCCTATATACCCGACCCCTTTTTCCTTTCTCATTTTTTTTAAAAAAAACCTAAACGAAAAATAATGGCGGCTCCAAATCTTTTGTTCGTCCCCCTCTTCAACAGCTAGGGTTTCGTCCTTCAATCGAAATTAGGGCTTCAATTCGCTCGCGTGCTCCTCGTTCAATTCAAAGGCGTCGGCTTTGACGATCGATTCTTCGTTACTCGCTGCGGCTGCTTCTTTCTGTCGAAGGTGAGTGTTTTCCACTCACATCCGAATTCTATCTCAGCTCAGTGTTTTGGTAGTTAATTTTGTTTTTGATGTTGATTTTGAACTATTCGATCTTCTCTGTTTTGATTCATTGATTTTCTTTGATTTTTGTTGGGCTTCGTCTCAACCATTCGATTTGTTCAGATGTTGATGATTTTGTGATTTAATTAAATTCGCATACGTTGATACTTATTGTTTCAACTATATGGTTTGGTGAAATTTTGAACTGTTTCGATATCGACTTCAACTTGATTTTTTTTAATCAACAACTTCGAGTTTGGTAATTAGGTTGTTTTTGTTTCGTTGAATCTGCGTTATTAAGTGGCAGTGAGCAAACCACTTCTCTTAATCTTTTAACATGTTTTAGTATCCTGATGCTTATGAGTGGCCTTAAATCTGATGAGAAATCTGTTGGTATGTGTTGTCTGAAATGACATTCATATTCACACCTCTCTGTAGCCTGAACAACACCCTAAATTTTTATGAAAATTCATATTTTAACTTGTAAACAGTTTAAGTTATAGTCCTTAGAGAAGAAAAAAAAATTTGTTAGAAATGATCAGATTCATGTTTTAAAACAATTTAATATAAGGTTAACTGGTCAAACCCCTGGAACCATAAACTGTCTGTGATGATCAATAAGTGAGTAAACATTCTAACTAAAACTTGAGTGGTTAGTTATCTGTTGCTTTTTAAAAAAAAAAAATTTGTGCTGGATCCTTGCTCTGTTGCCTCATTCTCGGTGCACTATCCAGTTCAGTTTGTTGGCATTGATATTTGAAGTGTTGCACTATAATCTAGTCTGGTACTTGTACATTTTTAAATTTTGGATGCATTTCAGTTTTGTTAGCTTCAGGATGTACATGTAAGTTTCGAAAATCTGGAGAAAAAAATGGGTAGTCTGGCATATTGAGTATTTAAATTTTGGCATGTTGAGTTTTGGAAGTTTGACATGTACATGCCTGTACCTATTTCCAGTAGCCTAACCTTTCATGCATATATAAACAAGTACTTGCATGTATATGTTAATAACTTTGTACCAACTTCTATTTGTATTTTGGCTTTGAATAAGAACAGAGTATACAAACCTGATACATGCATTTTTTTTTTCATAGATTAAATTGCTTGGCTAAATTATACAAAACATAGTGAGTAATTGTTAAGCTTCTTGCCCTTGACCTGTAACTTGAATATCATGATGGCACTTCATGTTGTATCTGTTATGTGCAGTAATATTGAACTGCTTCATGTTTCACTGTTTTGTTAAAACAGGATATCCTCATTTTCACTTAGTCACTGCCTATTTCAAATTGCATATTGATGTTCATTTGACATCTGTTTTGCTTCGAACTCAAATCCATTGTGCATTATTGTTATACTCGAACCTTTTGTATGCTGTCCATTGCACTGAGCATTGCTTTAGATTTAAAGTACCTGACCACGTTGATTTCCTTTGAGGTCTGGTGCCTTCATTTTTGTTGTATTCTTCCATTTGACAACTGTTGTTTCATTTGAGTGTACATGCAGCTTGGAGTCAGTTTCCTTGTAGTGCTTACATTCTTGAAACTATTTGGATTTCTGGAATTACTTGAGTTTCATTGTGCAGTGATATTTTGAATTTTGGTCGAGGCCGTTTGTACTTGCGTTGAATCTGATTTTGATTTGACCTTGTGCACTCGAGTTGGCGAGGCAGTGCACATGTATGTATGTGTGTACTGCAGCCACACCGTCTTGATTTTATTGGTATTTCTTTTGCTTTGATGCTGTTTCGATTTGTTGAAGTTTGCATTGAGTCGGATAAATGATTCATATGCATTGATGTTGACTTTTGCCACTTATGAAACCGCTGTTTCACTATGTTGTTCTGCACTTGTATTCATGGTGCAGTGACTTTTGTACCTGTTGCACTTGCTTGACCAGTTTCATTCATCCTTGTTTATTTTTGTTGCCTTCTGCATATACTCTCTGATTTTGAACTGCCTGGCCTGCCTGCCCATGCAGTTGCATTCTGGTCATGATAGCATTATGCATTCTCTGTTGCATACATGTTGGTTTCGTACAAAATGCCATTCCGGCTGTTGCAGTCCCATTTTTGCATTGAGGTTCCAATTAGTGATGGTTCCTGTAAGGTCGTAGTTGCATGGGTTTTGGTATTGTAGCTGCGTTGAGTCACTGACTTGACCTTTGCAGCTTTGATTTCTGTTAGTGTTCACTGTTGTGATGATTTCTATTTCATTACGGTAGTGGCGAGGCAGTGCACGCAAGCATGAACTGCAGCCACACGAAGTTGACATTTTAAATGTGGCGAGGCCGTACGCGAGTGCGTGTACTGCGGCCCTACCAAATCTAATGTTTTAAATGATGTTTTCTTTTTGATGAAAATTGTTTTATGTTGACAATTTAATATATTTTGAACCGATTTTGATGATTTTGTTGTTAATTGCCGTTTAGGCAGATTTTGATTGTTTTCTAAATTATCTTCATCATTAATCCCTTCATCTATCCTCATTGATAATTTGAATCTACTGATTTGTTGTTTAACACTGTTAAGTGTTGTATTTACCGTTATCCGATTTCTTGTTAAAGGATCGGATAGGTAAATTTATATTTGACTGTGATCTAATTGCTATTTGATTATTATTGCTTCTATGCACTAATAACTGAGTTTGAATTAGACTGACCTGTGTATTATTTTCTTTTGAATGTAACACTCGGGTCAGGCCGAGTAATTTTACAGCTTGAAGATTTTCAGGCCGCGAAGTTAGAGAGAGTTGGGGAAATTGCTTCACTTTAGCTTTTTGAAGAATTTTTGTACTTAAAAGAAATATTCCGCTGTATAAAATTTAATTCATTGTACAAACTCTGATATATGTATAAAAATTCATTTATGTAAAATATTATGATTATTCTGTGATTCTGTGGCTGTTTCTGTTTAAACTCTATAAACTGAATAACAATCCGTCATTTTGAACGTCTCAAGTTGGTTTAATTACCGACTGGGGGCGGTCAGAGCGGCGGGTCGTTACATGAATAATATTTTAAATTAAAATAAATGTTTAGAAAAGTGATCTTTCAATTAAAGTTAAATGATTTCAGGATGTTTTGAATGTGTTAAGTATCGAAACCAAAGATTTCAACATTCATTGTTGAAATAAACTTTTTCGAGAAGTAAGGAAATGATAGACTATAACATTGTTGTTGTAGTAAATGATTCTCGAAGGAGTTGTTTTGTATAATATATGGGATTTATATATCTATCTAATTTTCAAATGTTTATGTTAGTTGGAGATCTTCATTTCGTATACACATATTTGTTTTGATCATCCGCTTTGCATATTGTTGTTGTTGCTGCATATTATCGGCAATTGTGAGGACATGTTATTATAACTGTCCAGGCTGATAACTAGTGATTGAATGTTGAACTCTGATTGATGTATGTATATATCATTTCTGTTTTGTAAAGATCATTGATATGATATTATATATTTTCCGCTGTGATGTAAGATTCTGTATTGTTCTGTTTGGTTCTCTCTTTCTTCTCTTCTCTTCTTCTCTCTTCTTTTCTTTCTCCTGACTTTCCATCAGTCTGCGCTTTTGGGGTCGGACATGTGTGGTTTATTGTCGATTCAAAGGGTACGGATTTGTAGGTCATCGCAACGAGATTCATATTGCACTTTTTAAACACTTACCGTCGACCACATCTCCTAGAGTGGACAACCGCTTGTTATCGACAGCTCGAGTAAGAGGCAATCGATCATCGTCGCTGATTAGGTTGTTTAATTTTTTCGTTTCTATTCGTTTTTGTTTATTAGTTAGTGTCATTAACCATGTTTGTTCCCAAATTTATTACCACAGACCTAAATTATTTATTATCATACAGTAACCCTTATTATAATCAACCAAACTTCTCGATATCAAATTTATATTTATCCAAAATTCATTATTAAAATTCAATTTACAGATCTACATAAATTTTAAATTTTTTTAACCTGGGGTACTATTAACATCATGTTTTATGACAATTCTTGTCAATTAGCCAATTTATTTTTACAAATCTAGGTTAGTAAAATGGGAATCTTATTCATATAATATAAATTAAATTTCCAATTTAACTAAAAAATGTTTACGATTTGATTTCTAACAACCTAGATCAAATAGGGTAAACTAAAATTAACCGTGTGCAATCATCTTATTAAAAATAAAACTTACTCGCCTCATATCCAAGCCCTTCCCTTTGAATCTCGTTTGGAAATCTTCCCCCCATTTGTTAGTCCTTCGCTTCATTCATCCTTCTTAATCTCTCAACTTTTACTTTATTTTGAAGAATCAAGTTTTCGAAAGGAAAGAATTTGATAAAGTTTGAAGGGAGAAGACTAATTTTATGAGTAGGGTTTTACATTGGCTGTGTATTCATAAGGATTCAAAGTAATATAGACCATCGATCAAGCCTTGGAAAATATCTTCATAAATCGCACAAAACATACTTTGGCATTAAGAAAATTATAAGATCAAATTCAGGCCATTGACCGCCCAAAATTTTTGCTAAAACACCAACCGGTCGATGGCTATACCGGGGCGGTCTACCACTGGTGGTCGACCGGTCCCCAGATGCGTGTCGACCGGTGGAGCTATTTAGTTTAGCATACTTTATTTATTTAATTATTATTTTTGATTTTAAATTTAAAACGTTTATAACTTCTTCATGTTAGCTCCAATTTCATACTGTTATATATAAGAATCATCTAGGAAATCATTATGAATGCAATGGTATTAGTTTCATAGTCAGATTCAGATATTTGCAAAAAAATTGTTACTAACCTCATTATGTTTAAATTAAATTTGTTTATTAAATTTTTTAAATTTTCGGGGTGTTACATTATCTTTCAAGAGGGAATGTCTAGTTGCATGAGCCTTAGGTAGTGGTGGCTTGGGTGTAGGAGCATCATGAGCAGAGTCATGAGTGGGCATGAAATGCACATTCATATCCTGGGTAGGGACAACCCTGTTAGGGGACTCGAGCACAACCCTCACCTAGCATCATGCATAATTTTCAAAATTCTAGGAACCGTACGTGGGAGAGGGGTCCTTCCCATAGTTGTCAAGACTCTAGGATCATAGCTAATAGTTTCATGGGTTTCCACTCAAGAATAGATATCATTCAGATCATAGGACATTTTCCAAATATTTGCGATCCCATTAACCAAGCAGAGTTGCATGCCACCGGTCATGCCTAGAATTGGGCTGATGACACTAGCTCTAATGTCACCTTTTGTGTTAAGGCCATTAGACATGTTGGCCTCAACTTCACCATTGTTAGGTTACTTGGAGGAAGGTTTGTGAAGAAAAGAAGGTGATGAAAGTTAAGACCATTTTGAAGGGCAGCCCTCCTTCTGGTGCCTAAATTGTTGATAAGATTTCTACCCACCTCGGAATGATAATTACTGATAGACCTTAATAAAGCTAATTCCATTAAACGTTGTATAAAAATGTAAAATAATGAGTGAGTAAAAGAGTAATATGTAATGCAAGGAGAGTAAATAACACAAGATGTAGAGTGGTTTATGCAGAATAGATCTACATCCACTATGATTGATTTTTCTTATCACTTAAAGCTTTCGTTGTAAAAATGTCAATGGCTATTATAATAGATTAGTGACAGAGTTAGGGGTATACATGAGGGTCAATTATGTAATTTATAATAAATTATTAACTCTATAATAAAATCTCATTTGAAATAAAAAGTACATTTCTTTATATTATGTAGTTAATATAATTTATTATATTAATTATTTAACTGATTTAAGTATATTTAATAGAAAATCCATAAATGGTATGTTTTGTGATAATAGTTACAATGTATTGTAATCATGAGAAATTTATTACAATAAAAATAAATATACTATTTTAAATATTTCTAGTCAAGATGTAGTAAGACTGGATATCGATACATCCATTGAGACTATAGTACGAAATGACTATAGTACGAAATGCTCTCCAATGTTAGGTAGTATATTACTCACGGCTGCTGGAGATACCAAGGGATTATGTATTGATAGTTACTGGATAACTATGGAATGATTCATTGGATAGTTTCTATTGGTTAATATAGATAAAATCAAACATAAAATATTGATGTCATAATATTACACAATTCTCTTGACTTAAGAATACCATCAAGCTTCAATGTGGAAACTCGGCTTTAATTAAAAATTAAATAGTGGCAGAGCGTCCATCGAACGACTATAGTTGGGTTAAGTGGAAGTATTAGAAGTGAACATTATTTAAGAGAGAATTCGTCTTCTTGGTTTTATGGGAAAGTATCACCATCAACTAAAGTAAACTTAAAGTCAAAATCTCTGGCCAAAGCAGTTCGGTTAATAATAATAATTATTATTATTATTGAACAAAGAAACTTTGTGTTTGGATAATTAAGTTAAATGTGGACAATATTGGAATTCGACGGTTAATAATAATAATTTTATAATTAGGCTTAATGCGACATGGAGGCCTTTTAAGGGGTAGGTATGACCGACTTTACATGGTGGAATAAGGGATTAGATATTGATTCAAAAGGTTTTGAAATCGAAAGAGGTAATAGTAGATCCAAATCCACTTTTGGCTCCTCTATCTCTCTGCTATTTAAACACCCTTGACCCCTCATTTGCCTTGCCTCACTTTGAGACTCCATTTACCCCATTTTTTGGCCAAAATTTGCTGCCATCCTCCGTTAATTCAAGCTTTAAAACACACAATCAAATCAAGTTCAACAACAGTGCTTAGTGCTTTCGGTCAGGTAGCTCTCTCTAGAAGATTTGAATACAGATTCGAAAAAGTCAATCAATACAGCATTCTATATGCGAAGGTAACTACTCTATTTATGATTTATATATTTATTTGATAATTATTAAAAATTATATATGTTTATTTTAGATCATAATATCATGAATCCATATATGTATGTTGTCAACATAGGATGTATGTGTATATATTGTAATTTACAAAAAAATGTGTGTGTATAGTTTCCTACAAGGAAAGAAAGCTTAAGAATTGAATTTAAATAATATTTTTAAAGGGATTTTAAAACAAAATTAGATTTTTAAAGAGTGTCTCTGTGTGTATGTGTGTTGCATATAAAATTTTATTAAATCATCTGCAAAATAATAATATGAAATAAAATTTATATTACAAAACTGTATATAAATTTATAAATATATATGTATATATATAGAAATATTATTTATTAACTTAATATATACATATATATATATATAATAAACACAAAATTTCAATGTTGTGAAATCAAGCATTTAAAAAATTATATATTTAACCAATTTTTGTATGAAATTTGTTTTAATAAAAATTAAAATGGTATGTTTTAATAAAAATAATTAATTTTATTTTGCACAAAAGTTTATATATGAACATATATTTATTTATTTATATTTAATATATATTATCATTTTATATAAATTTGATTTTTAAACATTAATTTTAATATGTAAATATATATTTATATTATACATATTCTCATTTAAATATATATATATATATATATATATATATATATTCATAAGTATATGTATAATAAAATATTTTGGAATTTGAATTATAAGATATTAATAATCTTGATCGAGATCTTAAATTTGAAGTTGGAAATTTAAATATGAAACTGTTTGTACTTGTAATTACAAATGGTACTATTTTGCAATGTTATATTTATACAATTATAAATATAATTTTATCATAGTAAACTATACGCACGCACACACTAGATAATATATATGTATATGGAGGGGTTAATATGTCTGTTGCAGTGTAAATCCTAGCACTTATATATGGGTATTTGAACCTATACATCATATATGTTGCACATGCATGTACATAGATGTGTATATGATATGCATGTTCATATTATATAATAAAATACTAACAAAATATAACTTTATTTACAAATAAAATAAAATATTGATTTTATATAAAATTAATTTAGATCAGATTAAATAAATTTAGACTTCATAGGCCCAATAAGATCTAAGTGGTCGAAAAATTGGAATTTATCCATTTAACTTGCTGTTGTGCTGGACTAAATTTAATAATAGTATCGGAACCCGATAGTCTATGCAGTCTAATTTAGCAGTATTAGAGCTAACTTAGCAAACCTACCCATATAGTAGGGTGTCTACAAAAGTCATATCTAAGGTTGGGTTTGGGATAATCAAGTACTCTGCCTTACCTGGCTATTGGCCAAGCACGATAGAATGAGTTAAGCCCAAGTTATCTCCAATAGAAAACCCAAATTGATTCAAGCTTTAGGCTAATTTTCAAAATTTGTTTTGTAACTAAAATAAAATTTAAAATCTTAAATTTAAAATAAATACGAATAATTTTTCAAATTTCAAAGGTTAAATTTAAAATATGTAACGATTTTATACATGTTATAAAAAATTTCGAAATTGTTTTGAAAACATAATAATTATTTTTTAAAATTATAATTATTAATTAGATTAACTAAAGAAATAATTAATTTAATGAAATATATATTGATATATGTAACATTGTTTGAGAATGTTAAGGTAAAATATACGTATGTATTTATACATAATTTTTAAAATTAATTATGATTAATTAAAGTTATTTTAATTAGATAAATTAATTAAATGTCAATAATTAATAAAATAATATACTTTTATTATATATATATAACTATAAATGTTATAGTGCATATATTCAATTTAAAGCGTTTAAAATAAATAAAATGTTAATTAATTAATTAGATTTACCAAAATGAGATTTTATTACTAAAATTAATAAGATTATAAACAAGGTTATTATATAATAAATTATGAAATGTTATACAATAATTAAACTTATGTGATACAAATGTATAATAAAAGGTGGAATGGTAAGAAACCCAAATAGACTTAAGGAATAAATACATACGTACACTACTTATACCACGATTTCTAATGTGCCTAACACTTGAATCACGAGGTTATTTCTTAAGAAATAAATTATTCAATACGTCGATATCACTCAATCAAATATATTAAAGATTATTATACTTTAGTATAAATATTATCCTCTACCATTTATATATTAGAAAATTACTTGCATACTCTCTGGTTGTTGGGCAAACCCAAGCTAGGAATGTTATGTTTAGTATTATTGATATATAGACTAGAAGAGGTACGATAATTATATATAATCGTTAAGCAAACTTAAGGTACATATACTATGCTTAGCTCGTCAAGAAAATGGTAGGTACGAATAAATAATCTCTTTCAATTTGTTGAGAAAAATCAAGGTCGAAACGAGATTAGAAAAAAGAGCATAAATTTAGGAGTTGTACATGATACAACCAATAAAGTTTTATCCATCGTTTATAGGCCTATGATTTGTGGGAATACTCAAGGTTAGTAGCCGAGACAAACGATTCCTAACACCCACTATTAAAGTTGAAGGGCTTCTATGTTTCATTATAGGGTTTTGAGAAACATAAAAGACTAGTGGAAGCTTATTATTAAAATGAAATGTAATGTTTAACACTACTATTATTCCAAGAACATCTACTATGTATCATTAAAATAATCTACTTCGATAAATTTGTGCAATTAATAAGATTGATAAATGTTTATCGAGTTAAATATACAAATGAACTAAATTAAGATTGACAAATAGAAGTATAAAATAGACTTACCAGTAAATTTTTGCATGTTGACCCATGCATGAGCCTAATTATACAATTAGTAAATATGTTCATAACTTGGTCGCTTACATGTTTACTTGCCTGAGACTTTGTATTATCTTTATTTAGTTTCGAACTCCAAACACAATACAAGAATATGAATACTTGATCCATATCCAATCATATATAAATGTTATATGGTGAACGGTCGTAACTCGTAATGTACAAAAACCTCGATGAAATTAGTTCATTCGTAATAAGTAAGTAAACCGTAGTGTGAGATGATGTGTTCAATGTGATTGATTACAATAAGGATCTTGTGTTAAATATAACATTAGACCAAAAGCTATAAGATAGGTATAAGAATTCTATCACTCAAATATTAATTTATTCAGTTTACATAATGTGTAACTTATTTGATATTCTTAAAGTTAAGGATGACCAAATGCACTTTTGTAAAGAGTTTAATATATTATTGCAGTTTTACTTTGAATGGTTTGATCGTTTAGAAAGGAAAGCAAATATATGAGAGTAAATATAACCAAAGCCACAGGTTGGATGAAGAAAGTGAATGATCACTTTTGATTCATAAAGAAACATCAAAAACAAGAATTGTAAAATAAAAATATATACCTAACATTGAATGAGAATATTATTTCTATTATGAAATGTATTTTTATATAGAAAACTATTTAATGTGATATTTATTGCTTTGAGTTTATGATAAACCTAAAAACTCTCGACTGCAAATTGGTTATGGTAGAAGGAATAAATAGCCTGTATTAAGTGGTTGAATGGAGCTTCATATTTCACACACCATTATAGTAATGGGAAAAATAGTGGTAGCATGCCATATAGCACTTGTTGTCGCATCACGTTTGAAAATTGCTTTTGTAAAATATACCGGATGTTATTTATGAAATAGTAATTGTTTTTAGTGTTGACTAAAAGTTAGACATAGTATTATTTCAATGTAAATATTCATTATAAAATAAAATTATATAATGGTGTTTGTTTTCATAACAAAAGTGATGTATTGGAAAATACAGAAGTATCTGAAATTATTTGCAATTATTTTAGAATTATAGACTAAACCACTGTCTTGAAAAATAATTCTTTGATTATATGATTATGAATCATATAGCATTAGTGAATTATATCTCAAACAATTAAAGGCAAAGCACCTATTAGGCAGGAGCGGTATAATAGTTGATGAACTCTTCAGATTGATACATATAGGTGTATGCAACCATAAGTGTAATAATGCCAAAACTGTTTCACAAACTTTGTTGAATGCACTAATGATTTGTCACAAACATGAACATGTGTACTTTTTTTTTTAAAGGCAAACGAGTATTTTATACTGGACTCTACCAGATCATATTAAGAATGAAGAAGTAATTACATACAGAGGTATCAAAGATCGAAACAACAAAAATATAACAAACCGAAAACTGCAATAACAGAATAGCATTAATTAAAATAGGATTTAGGCCCGAATAGCCCAAATACCAGACTAATTAATGCACCGTGAATCCAATATGTCCAACTGATTGTAGCCATCTCGCACGCTTCTTAAAAGCCCCGTTTATCACAGCGATCAACTCCCTTCTGTTCTTAATTTTGTTTTCAAATATACGAGCGTTCCTCTCACACCAAATCGCAGAGACAAAACATCTGATGTTAATAAGCATTCGATCCCCCTTCTCATTTCGCCATCTGGATCGTTGAAATATCTCGAACCATTGTTGCTCTCACCTCGTGTTAGGGTAATATATGTCAGCAGCAAGCAGAACAGCCTTCTAAAGGCGATAAGTGACCGTACATTGGAAGAAGATGTGATCCTTGCTCTCAGGGTGTGTATTGCAGAAGATGCATGTATTAGTCGCAATGAATCCCCTCTCCAAGAGTTTGTCTCTAGTAAGTAGAGAGTTATGTATATTTTCCAGAGGATGAAATTTTCTTTTTCAGATCCGAGCTTACTCCATATTCGACGATACCATACGTTGTAATTATTATTAGTATCTGTGAGAATGGCCTTGTATATAGTTTTGATGCAGTGTGGTGTGTATTTGTCAGTCCATTGTATAAAGTGCACAGTGTTAATATGGTTAACCATTGTAATTTTTCTCCAGAGATTCCTAACCTCGGTAGATGCCGCATATGGTAAATGAATCACCCCATGGTTGATGAAATGTCGAATGTTTGCGCCATCAGGAATCCCAGTGGATATCTTTTCCATATTGCTGAGCACATTGTTAAGTATGACACCAGGAGACGACCACGGTGAATGCCAGAAGGAGATGGGCCGATCGTGGAAAATATTGTATTTAATGTGTGGAAGAATGATATCATGAATATTCAGGATGTTCCGCCAGAAGTAGCTAGAAGTGGGAGTGGGACTGGTACTCCAGAAATTCTTATCGTAAAGGTAGTTCGATCTTAACCAGCGTATCCATAATTTCATATTGTGTGAGAGTATATCATTGATGTGTTTTGATGCCGCCGCGATATTCCACTCACGTAAATTTATTATACCCAGACCCCCAAGTTTCCTTGGTCTGCATATCTTGTAGAAAGCAATGGGAATAGGTTTGCGAGAATTGCAATCTCCATGCCATAAGAAATGGCTCATAGCAGCATTAACCATGGATATTAATTTTTTTGGCAATATAAAAATGCGAGCCCAGTATGTTGTCATGCCAAAAATAATAGCTTTAACAATAGAAATTCTACCTGCTTGAGAAAGTAGGTGAGTAGGCCAAGTTTGAAGTTTAGCAATAATCTTTTCATACATGGGAGTGCATTGAGTAGTACTGATCCTAGCTTTAGTGAGAGGAATCCCCAAGTAAACAGCATCATTAGGCATAGTAAGAAGACCCGATAGTGCAGTGATACGGCTATTATCATTTTCACTAAGGCCCACAATCAGAATATGCGACTTATTCTTGTTAATATGTAGCCCAGTCATTTCATGCAATTGCATAAGAGTATCGTTGATGGCAGAAATGGTACCTACATCAGGCTTGGCGAAGATAACAATGTCATCAGCGAACATGAGAGAAGTAATAACAGGGTTCTTGCACTTTGGGTGGAGCTTGAAAGTCTTGTTTAAAACATATTTAGTGAAAATGGAATTAAGCAGTTCCATCACCATGATAAATATGTAAGGGGAAATCGGGTCGCCTTGTCGAATTCCCCGACTCGATTTGAAATACCCCGTAGAATGGCCATTAATCTTAATGGTGTATGTAGCATTGGAAATGCAGGTGTATATCCAGGCAATGTAAGATTCAGGTATTCTCATACTGGACATAAGAGCAACGATAGAAAACCACTCAATAGAGTCAAAAGCCTTCTGAATATCAAGTTTCATCATACATCGCGGTGAAATATTTTTATGGTTATATCCTCTAAGTAATTCATGAGTGAGCAAGATATTGTCAGTAATATTTCTACCCTGAAGAAATGCAGTTTGATTAGGAGATATAATGTTATTCAGCACTGGTTTTAATCTATTTGCAAGGATTTTGGCAATGCACCTGTATATCACATTACAGCAAGATATCGGTCTGTAATGTGTAACAGAAGTAGGCGAGTCATTTTTGGGAATTAAAGCAACGTTAGTGGCATTAATACCCTGGAGTAAAATATTCGAGGAGAAGAAATATTTAATAGCCTTAACGAATATGACGTTGATGGTAGACCAAGTAGTAGTGAAAAATTTTGTGTTGAAACCATCGGGTCCCCTCACACTGTTAGGATTAAGATCGAATAAAGCCTTCTTGATCTCGTCGTAAGTAACTGTTGATATCAGAGTAAAAGCGTCTTCGTCGTTGATCTTTGGAATGGTTAGATTTGTAATGTCAGCAAGGTTCTGTATATGTCCAGATGCCGAAAAACATTGTTTGAAGTAATTAACGAAAGCTTCATCGATGAGATTATCTTCAGTATTGAGCCTATCATCCATGTCAACAATAGAGGTGATTTTTTTAGCTGATCTGTCAATGCAGATTGCATTTTGGAAAAAAGTTGAGTTCTTGTCACCATGGAAAAACTTCTCTTTGTCTAGCATTTCTTTATTCCTATCAAGTTTGTATTGAAGAGCTTCTCATAGTTGATTATTTATGAATTCCTCTTTAACAGACAGATCAATATTACCAGGGGAGGCAAGCATGTCCAGTTGAGCCTTGTGGAGATCATGTCTCAGCTGATCAGATTTAGAAGTTCCTTTGCCAAAAGTAGAAAGTGCCCATTTTTTCAAACTTTGTTTTGTATTCTTAAGCTTTGCCTGAAGAATGTACATAGGATTTCCATATGTGTGAGTGTTCCATCCCTGCAAAAAAATATCAAAGAATTGTGCGTGTTTAGTCCAAAAATTAAAAAATTTAAAGGAGGCACGGTATTTTGTAGTTTTCAATCCCCATGATAGGATAAGAGGGCTGTGGTCAGATATTCCAGGGTGAAGGATAGTGGATAATAGGCTAGGCCAGGTTGTAAGGGCATGTATATTAACAAGAGAATGGTCGAGAGTGCAAAAGGTACGTTTGTTTTTGTGTCGGTTGTTCCAAGTGTAGATAGGGCCAATGGAAGGAATTTTGTGAAGAGCAGCTATGTGCATTGTTTGAGA
This sequence comes from Allium cepa, assembly GCA_030765085.1. Lineage (NCBI taxonomy): Eukaryota > Viridiplantae > Streptophyta > Magnoliopsida > Asparagales > Amaryllidaceae > Allium > Allium cepa. Next base: position 268,303,364 of record CM060932.1, read on the forward strand.
TAGAGGCCTAATGTCATGAAGGGATAAAGGATTTCCACCATATTTCTGAGTTGATGTATACATACAGTTGAAGTCGCCAATAAGGATCCATGGGTCACTGATATTATTTTGAGATTGGATGAAGTTGTGAAGCTGTGTTCTGGTTTCTTTACAACATGAAGCATATATGTAAGTTAAATAGAAACTGGCTGAAGTTGGTATATGAGTGACATAAAGGTGAATATACTGTTCAGAGGCCGAGATGGTGTCAGTGTTGTATGTAAGAGGGTTCCATAACAACACCACACGGCCATAAACAGCATGGTCAAGATTGTCTGTGAAATTCCATTGGGGGTTGATATAGTTACACATTTTCAGGGTTTGTGCTTTGTTTAGTTTTGTTTCCAATATGCCAAGCATATGCAGATTGTTGTTATTGATCAGGTTTTTTGCTTCCAGTTGCTTTAAGGGAAGATGTGCTCCCCCTATATTCCATGCACCTATGTTGTCAAGCGTTGGAGTGTTTCTTCTTCCTACCCGATTTTCTTTGTCCTACCGGGTTTAGCTTTTTTGTTTGTACTTCATTCTCTTCTGAACTGGTGTTGTTACTCAGAATATCCTCAAGTTGGTATGTATGCCCTTCATCGTTATCCTCAACTTCTTCGCTATCTTTGTTGACCTTGTTTTTGTAATTTTTCTTGTTTTTCTTTTTCTTACTTTGAGCTGGGTTTGATGAGAAAATGGTAGTGGTAGATTTGGATGTGGATGGCTGCTGATTGGGATGAACATTATTGTTTGCTGTGACAGGGGAGTCCTGTTGAAAGAGAAGTTTGAGGCCAATATTTTGATCATGAAAAGTATCATGTTGAATAATATTTTGTTCAACAAGTTTGTTGGTTATGACAGGGGATAAGTGGATGTGTTCATATGGTAGAGGGGGTGCAACTTCATTGTGGGGGTCTTCGGTTTGCTGTACTGTATCATGTTCTTCATGATGATAAACAGTATCAGGAGGTATATTCGGGGAGTGTGGAGGTATGGAGGAGTTTTGTAAGAGGCCATGAGGAGCAACTAGAGGAATGGATGATGTCACAGTGTCGGTTATGGCACATGTATCCCCCAGTATGTCAAAACAATTTGACAATTGAATACTATTGAAAGGTTGAGGCTGTTTTATTGATGTGTCAGTGGAAGCAAGGTGTAAGTTGGATGGTATATGTTTGGTTAGTGAGGTGTTGGTTGGATCCATTGTTGTATTGGTATTCTTGTGTATGTCTTTCTCATGAACTTGTGCATGTGTGTCACGGACATCAATTTTTTCTTGTATTTGTGTTTTCTGTAGTATCTACATGTTTTTTGTATCCACTTTCTTTTTCCTTGTCCATTGTTTGGTTGTTTTGTTTTGCCATCTTTCCTTCTCACCAGTTATATGTTGATTGTTGTAAGCATCTGCATTTCCTTCCACATGAATATTAGACAGGGTACAAAGTGTTTCATTGTTTACTTTTGCAGCATTATCGTGAATCACTGCATCAGTTGATAGTTGTTGTACTAGGTAAATGCATATTGAACTGTCATGACCAAAACATCTGCAGTGCACACATATTTTTGGTCGCCAGTCATAAATTACTTCCACATATACAACATCATCACCTTCTCCACATTTTATAACATCAGGAAGTTCTTTTCCTGGAGTAATTTCAATAAGGCACTTGGCATATTCAAAAAAATTCATTTTCTCTGTTGCTTCATTGTAACAAACCAACTTTCCCAAATGACATGCCAGCCAGTTTATACCCAGTAGAGTCCAAGCGATTGTGGGAATGTTGTGAAAGTGTACCCAAATCGGTACAGATTTTATACTGGCCTGTGCGTTTTTGAAAGTTGGCTTCCAAGATGATATCATAAACATTTTGCCACGAATGAATATTGGATCACTCTCCAGAATTTTCTGTCTATCAGATTCATCAGAGAATTCGAAATAAAAACTAGAGTGGTCAGTTTTAACCTGATACGATCCATTGAGGCGCCAAATTCTCTTCAAATGGTATAATACCACATTGAACGGCAGACAGTCGTCAAGGAAGCATCCAACCAAAAGCTTATTCCATGTTTTGGTACCGGCCTCGTGTACATCCGCAGGCATCTGCAGTGCCTCGTCGGTATATGATAAGTCAAAAAACTTTGGGATATATCGACCCGCGTTTCTAGGCTTGGTTTTGAAAAGGGAGGTCCAAGGAGCGGGAGGGTGAGGAGGCAGTGTGGCACTGGAAGGGTCTGGTGGTTCGGGCAATGGCGGAGATATAAGAACATTGGTGGAAGTAAGGTTGACAGGAGAGATGGACAGAGATGGTGGGTACGGTAAGGTCTGGTCGACGTTGATGGTGGGAGGTATGGCAGTACACGGTACATCAGGGAGGGACGGGCCGCGAGAAGTGACATGGTTTTGGTTATCACTGACGTGGGATGGGATGTGAACAGAGGAAGTATGGTAAGGTATAGAAGGAATGGTGGGGGACGAAATCATGGGGACGAAATGAAAACTTTGGGGACAGGGAGATTATGTCGCCCTGACCTTTGGTTAAGTCGGTTTTAAAGTGACCGTGCACTATGCCTCATAATTGTGGCCGCTGGGATTCGATCCGGTGCCACTACAACTACATGTAGCAACTCCACTATGTCTTAACCACTGGACCACTATTACTTGGCAAAAACTTTAGGGACAGGGAGACTATGTCGCCCTGACCTTTGGTTAAGCCGGTTTTAAAGTGGTCGTGCACTATGCCTCATAATTGTGGCCGCTGGGATTCGATCCGGTGCCACTACAACTACATGTAGCAACTCCACTATGTCTTAACCACTGGACCACTAGTACTTGGCTAAAACTTTGGGGACAGGGAGACTATGTCGCCCTGACCTTTGGTTAAGCCGGTTTTAAAGTGGTCGTGCACTATGCCTCATAATTGTGACCGCTGGGATTCGATCCGGTGCCACTACAACTACATGTAGCAACTCCACTATGTCTTAACCACTGGACAACTAGTACTTGGCGAAAACTTTGGGGACAGGGAGACTATGTCGCCCTGACCTTTGGTTAAGCCAGTTTTATAAGTGGTCGTGCACTGTGTCTCATTATTGTGGTCGCTGGGAATCGAACCGGTGCCACTACAACACAATGTAGCAACTCCAATCTGTCGAAACCACTGGACCACTAGAACTTGACTGAACATGTGCACTATGAACATGTGTACTTGATATACATGTACTATGCTTATGATAAATTCATAGAATATAAAGCGGAAGTAAATAAAGTTACGTGCAATAGAAAATAAAGTTCTTCGATTTGATTGAATGGGTGAGTATATTGGAAAGAGTTTCGAATGCCTGTAAAAAAGAATAAAGATTTAATCTCCAAAGCCGCTCCCCTCTATAATACATAATGATGTATCATTGAGGAGTAATCAAACTTTACTGAATAAAATACGATTAATGATGCGTGAAATTGAGTTAACTTCTTTCTATAAAGTCATATACTTAAGTGAAGTACACAAGGTTAAGATTAATTTCATCTAGAGAATAGTTTGAAAAATCATTGAAGACAAGTGTTTATAAATACCCCCAACACATCCTAGGTCTAAGGAGTTGGTAGGTTGTGCAAATCGATAGACTACACGTAATAATTGTATGTGGGGGAATTTGTATGGATCAACCAAAAAGGAGTTTTGATTGTCATTTGATGACCAATTTATGTTTTTACATAAGTATTGTAAACTGAAAATGAAACCATTTATACATATAATGCAGTTCATAAAGTGTTTATATCTATATCGCTACACTTAGAATTAGTTATTATTTAAAGAAATATTAACTTTATAGCAAAGGAATTTCTTTTAGAAATTATTGTATAAAATGTATTTGGATACGATCTAGATAAAACTAATTACGAGAGGTGAAATAAAATTAACCAAACCTATACAAACATAATGCATTAGAGTGTCTAATAGGTATTCTTGCATAATGATAAGAAACTATGAGTTTCTTATCAAAGTTGAGAATAGACAATCCTCGGTGGTCAATTAAATGATTAAGAGTATTGACTTTGCCATATGGGATGATGCACAAATCTAAAAGGATTCCAAGTACATTATCAAAATATGATTTTGATAGTTGTATCCGAAGGGATATGATCCATTGGTAGCAAATGTGTCTTCAAGAGAAATACTAATGCAATTGGAATATAGTAACAACATTGATAAGAATAACATTATAAATTTAAATTATTAAAATTAGCGTAACAAATTCATCGTTCAACGTGCTCATGTTAATTTGGATTTTATTCACAACATTGTCGTCAGGGACAAGTTTGAATTTTTTTTTTGTGCATATGTGTTGTAATAGAAAATTCTAACTAATGATGTAGAATAGACATTTGCAGAAACTACCAAAGTGTCTTGAAGTCAAAGAAAGCAATATTGAGTTTATGGATTTTCCAAATATGATCCAAGAATGGATATGAAAGTATAGTTGACAAGCATCAGAGTTGAACAAGTATTTTGATAGAAATATTAAATTGTTTGATTTTCAGTCAAAATACAGGGGAATCGTGTGTCTACAAGAAAGAGCATTAAGATATATATAGATATTTCTAAACAATATGTAGACAACACACCATTGATTGTTAACGATGTACTTATGTTAAAATCATTTCGATATTGGTTGTTTAATGCTCGATGTTGGATTTGCAAGTTATATCTTTTTTAATTAGTATAATGGATGTTAGGAATGTCTCAAATGACATACACAAACACCATTTTAAAATGTTTAATATGAAACATGTAAGATGGATTCCTTATGCATTGGCAATAGGAATTATCATGCATGTTGCATTGCCTATCATATTGTATTTTTCTTATGTATTTGATGTATGCAGCAAATATCAAATCCAAATTAACATCACCGAATGGTAGTTTAGAGTGTTCTCGAGTATTTACGAAATACTAAAGAATTGTTTATACAAATAACGAACTTCTTATGAAGGAGTATTCAGACTCAATCTTCATAAGTGATATTCAGTATAATATGTCACATTATTTAAGGAGCTTTACATTGGAAATGTTCAAAACAAAAAAATTAGCTAATCTAATGGAAGAGCTAAGTACATTGCCTTAAATAGCGCCGCAATAAAACAAAGTATAAATAATAATAACATAAATTTATAACTAAGCTAGTGTGATTCCAAGTACTGAGCATACTTATCATCATTATGTGATAACAACATAATGATAAGAGCTCATTAGAAATCAAGAAACATACTCTAAATTGTTCTGTATGATAAGGGTAGTTCGTCAATAACGGAGAAAGTTGGTTGATAGAGTATAGTATTAAAACAACATAGCATATCCATTCATGAATGGAGTGGCTCGATCAATTCTCATCAAACTTATCGAAGGGATGCGAGCATAATTGTCCTCAAATGCAAGTGGGAGATTGATAGAGTTAGGGGTATGCCTTAGGGGCAATTATGTAATTTACTTTAAACTATTAACTCTATAATGAAATATCATTCGAAATAAATGGTGTTTTCATTCTATTATATGTTTGGTACAATGTTAACAGAAAATCCATAAATGGTCTGTTTTGATATATTAGCTATAATGTTTTGTAATCATGAGCAACTTATCATAATGGAAATAAGCATACCGTTTTAAATATTCCTATTCAAGACCTATCGAGATTGGATATCGATACATCTATTGAGACTAGAGTACTTTATACTCTTTAAATGTTGGGCAGTGTATTATTAATGGCTACTGGGGACACAAGGGGTTACCACTAATGGTAATTGGATAACTATGGATGACAAATTCGATAGTTTTTCATTGGTTAATACAACTAAGGTCAAATAGAAAATAACAATGTAACATATTACATAATTATTTTGACTTGAGAATATTGTTGAGCTTTAATGTGGAAATCCTTCTTTGATTATAGTTAAATCATGGCACTATGTCCATCGAACGACCATAGTTTGGTCAATTGGAAGCACTGAAAGTGAAACACTATTCCAGAGAAAATTCTTCTCCTAGGTTATATGAGGTTAGTATTGCGGTCAACTGAAGACAACTCAAAGTCAAACTTTGACCATTACCAAATTTCGTAAGTCTGAACGTGATATAGTTTTAATGATGAGAATTAGTGTAATAATTGTCACTACCTAATAGTACTTAAAATAAGTAAAACTCGATTTTTGAAGCTATATAAGAAATATTAAGCCACAATGTCACACCACTAACTAAGGTGGTATGTGAACGTTAATATTCTAATTGTTCGATACTGATCCCTGACCGAATTTACAACTAAGTGTCACACAACCGAAATGTTGAATACTTCGATTATCGCCTGATTTAATTAAATTATAATTTTTGTAAATTAATCAATATTTGTGAAATACTAATTATAAAATTTTATTTGATTTGTGTTGATCGTATTATAAGTAATGCACGTATAAAAGTTGCATACACGTGTCAATATACAATATCGATATACATTTAAATTCGATTTAAATGTATAATTTTATAATTGGGCTGGAAGCGACACGACGGGCCATTAAGGGGTAGGTGTGGCTAGCTATACATGGTTGAATAATGTGTTGGATTTTGATTTAAAAGGTGTTGAATTGGCAAGAGGAAATAGTGGATCTAGATCCACTTTTCACTCCTTTATCTCACTGTTATTTGAACATCCTTAACCCTTCAATTGCACCCCCCTCTCTCTCTTCTCTCGCATCCACTCTACACCATTTATGGACAACATTTGTAGCCACCTCCTCATTAATTCATGCTTTAAAACATGTAATCAAATCAAATTTCAGCAATGGTGCATAGTGCTTTCAATCAAGTAGCTCTCTTTGGAAGATTGGATTAAAAATTCAAAGAAGTAAATAAATTTAGCATTTGGGGTGTATTAATTAGGTTATAATTAAGGTAACAATTCTGTTTATGGCTTTACATATTTATTTGATAATTATCTTGAATCATATATGTTTAGTTTAGATCATAATATCACGAACCCCTATATATGAATACTGTTTACATAGAATGTGAATATACATATGTGTGTGTGTTTAGTGATCATAGAAAATAAATGTTATGAAATTAATCTTTAAACAAATTGTATATTTTTAACCAATTTTTGTACGAAAATTAATTTACTAAAAACTTTTTAAAGCTGTATGTTTTAATAAAAAAAGTTAACTTTGTTTTTGCCAAAAGTTTATTTATGAACACATATATATCTATTTATTTTTATTTTAAAATATGTATATATGTTACTTATTATATGTATTTAATTTTTAAACATTAATTTTGATATATAAATATATATTTATATTATACATATTTTAGTCATAAAAAATAGATAAATTATTTTTGTATATATGTTTTATCATAAATAGTTTTGAATTTGAAATTGTAAGATATTTATAATTTAGATCTTGATCTGAAATTAGAAATTCGAATTTAAATTTGAAATTTTTTATATTCGTACTTACAAATAGTACTATTTTTCAATGTTTTATTTATAAAAATATTTACACAATAATAAATTTAATTTTATCATGTTAATATATATATATATATATATATTGACAACATATATGTATATCGAGGGCTAATATGTCCATTACAGTTAAATCCTTGCACTTATATATAGGCATTTTAAACCATGTATACGATATGTTGCATGTGACGTACACACATTTGTGTATATGATACGCGTATTCATAATATGCAACACAATTATAACCATGTTTTGATAATAATAGAATGATATACATATTTGGGTGTTAAATGATATTATTTGTAACATATTTAGAGTAAAACATAAATTCATCATCTCCATTTAAATTGAAATTTTAATATGATGTTTACAATAACATAACAAGACGAGTTGTAATTTTCATAATTTTTAGATGAGTAAATAACTTATTATAAATATCCTAATATGAACATAGGTAGTATTAACTTTAAATTAATATTTAAAAATGTTAAAATTTTAATATTTTGATCTGAAATATTTACCAAAGATAAAGGAAAGTATTTTACATTTTCTACGAATTTTTATGAATTTTACCATGGCCATTTGAATTAATATGAATTACAAGGTAATGTAGAAAATATCTTTAATTAATGAAATATATAAAGAAAGAGAATAATTAAGGAGCAGTTAATACGGTAAATCGCGAATGGTATCTGAGATTTATACCACAATACAAAAGTAATGAATAAGCAAATAACATGGGTAAAGAATTAGCTAAATAGTAGTACTTTATTAAGGAAAAATATCAGTTTTCCACTTAATTACTAATTTTCGATCTAAAATATGCGATAGCTTCGACTTTCCATAGTATACATATTTATTAGCTAGTTTAGAAGCTATATAGCTTCATATCTTAGAAGTTCGATAATTATGATGTTATGCAGTTAAAGCGCTTAGAGATTTTATAATGGTGGTGGTGCAAAAAATTGTACCAGGGATGAAGCGAAGTTATATCTAAAAATAAAGGAGGTGTAAAATTCTTTATTGGAGATAAAATTAAAATCTCTAAATTTTATTTATTCTCATTCCCACGTCATTTTTGTAGAAAAAATATCATTCTCCACTTCTATATAACAAACCAAAGAATATCATGAACTATAAAGTTTAGACTTGATGAATAAAATAAAGTGTAATTTGCACTGAGCACTTAGGACTTGAACTTAGACCTATACCCTAAATTTTTTAATTTGGTTTTAAAAAAATCGTCAAAATAAAAAATTTATATTAAAGTTGCTAAAGTGGGTGCTAAAATATTTTGATTTAGCAGACATAATGGAAAGTAGTAGGGCTTCAAGCGGATCTACTATTTAGTAGTGCTAAACCAAAAGGATGTAGCGGTTGAAGTGCACTAAGCACTTTAGTAGAGCATTAGTGAGGCTTTATCAGGGCATTAGCTTCATAGCTATGAAGTCAGACCTTCGATAGCTAAAACGTTAAACCACATATATATCTATGGATTTAGACTTTCGATAGCTAAAATGTTAAACCTATGATAGCCATTGAGTTAGACTTTTGATAGCTAAGATATTAAACCCTTGGTAGCTATTGAGTTAGATTTGGATTTCCTATATTTTTAGCTTTTTTAAATGATGATAATCATGTTTGATAATAATAGAATGATACTATTCATGTTTTAGTGTTAAATGACATTGTTTGGTAATATATTTAAGGGTAAAACATGAATTACTCATCTCCAATTGAATTGAAATTTTAATATGATGTTTATAACAGTAGAACAGAGATGTTTTTTAGTTTTCATAAATTTTAGACAAGTAAGTAATTTATAATGAATATCCTAAGACGAAAATGCATAGTGTTAACTGTAAATCAGAATTTAAAATTATTAAATTTGTTATTTTAATCAGAAATATTTATTAAAGGTAAAGTAAATTATTTTAGAGTCTCTGCGAATTTTTAGGAACTATACCATGACTATTCGAATTGATATGAATTAAAAGGTAATGCAGACAATATCTTTAATTAATGAAATTACTAAAGAAATAGAATAATTAGGGAGTACTTATGAAGTAAATCACGAATGGTATTCGATATTTGTGCCATAATGCAAAAGTAATGAACAAGCAAATAATACGTGTAAATAACAAGTCAAATAGTAATTGCTTTATTAAGAAAAAAATATTAATTTGCCACTTAATTACTGATTTTCAACCTTAAATATGCAACGGCTTAAACTTTCCATATCTTACATATTTGACAGCAAACTTGAAAGATCGAGAGCTTCTTACCTTAGAAGTTCGATAGCTATGAAGTTGTACAGTTAAAGCACTTAGTGATTTTATAATGGTAGAGGCGCAAAAGCTATAGCATGGATGAAGCGGAGTTATATCAGAAAGTAACATAGGTGTAAAAATCTTTATTGGAGATAAAAATAAATCTCTAAAGTTGATTTATTCTCATTTCGACATCATTTGTGTAGAAAATAATAATCATTATTCACTCTTATACAACACAACCAAAGAACATCATGATCTATGAAGTTCGGACTTGGTGAATAGAATAGAGTCTAATTTATGCATAGCACTTAGGACTTGAATTTAGAGCTATAGCCTAAATTTTTTAATTTGGTTTATAAAAAAATGATCTAGTTAATAATTTTTATATTAAAGTTGCTAAAGCAGGTGCTAAAAACCTTTGATTTCTCAGGCATAATGGAAAGTAGTGGAGCTTTAAGAAAATCTACTATTTAATAGTGCTAAACTAAAAATGTGTAGTGCTTGAAGTGCACTAAGCACTATAACAACGTATTAGCGATGCATAATAGGGTTTTACCATCGTAGCTATGAAGTTAGACCTTCGATAATGAAAACATTAAATCTTATATATCTATGGAGTTAGAATTCCGATAGCTAAAATTTACACCTTTGATGGCTATTTAGTTAGACTTTTGATAGGGAAAATGTTAGACTTTTCGTGGCTAACACATTAAACCCTCGGTAGCTATTGAGTTAGACTTTCGATAGCAAAAATGTTAGGCTTGTGATGGCTAAACTGCTAGACCTTCAATAACAACTGATCTAGACTTTTGATAGCCAGAATGTTAGAACTTCGATAGCTCTTGAGTTAGACTTTCAATAGCTAAAATGTTAGACTTTCAATAGCAATTATGTTGGATCTTCGATGCCACTATGTTAAACCTTTGACAACTTTGTTTTAAAGATTCAATTGCCTAAACCTTCGATGGCTCGTGTTAAACTTTTGATGGCTAGTTATGCAATAGATAACTTTAGATGCTCAATAGCTTACATTAAAATTTTGATAGCTTAGTTATGCAATAGCTAATTTTAAAAGATCGATGGCTACGTGGTAGCTAAGAGCTCGATGGAAGTCTTAAAGGCTCGATAGATGTCTTAGAGGCCTGATAGCTATACATGCGATAGCAAATGGTAATAAAACTCAAGAAGAATTTTCATAAGGGTCTTTACCTTTTTTTATTCAATACCAAAACGGTGTAAAATTAGAGAAACAATAATGATATAATTCTACCCAAAAGCTAAATAATTATTTACCGTGCTCAATTTTGATTCATTTTTCTCTGTAACACTTAAATCTCCTTGTTATTTCAAACATGCATTCATGAAGAACTTGTTCTTTACTTATGCTTTGACTTTTGAAAGCTCTACCATTTCCTTCTAAATTTCGACCAGAACTATAGCTAGGTAGCTTAATAGTGTATTCCTCTTCATATTCTTGAATCATATTCCCAAGTAGATGTTATACCATTCCACCAAATTTCCATTGGAAGGGTTGTGGTAGTGTATTAGCTACATAAAAAAATTGATACAGGAAGCATAGGTGGCATTTAAAGAAGATTTGGGTGTTGGTTTCTCTATTTTGATCACATAAGGTGCACATAGAAGCGTTTAGCATACCCATGTTGCATGACTTGTCTTGAGTGGGAATGGAAATTTTGGATCCTCCACATTATGTAATTTTCTTTTCGAGGGTTTAGATTATCCCAGATATAAGCGTGCCATTGGTTATTTCTTATTTTTTTTGGTTTGCAGTATACTTATATACTTGTCTGATGGAATGTCTCTTAGGACTGGCTCCCCATAATGGCATCCCTTCTTCATCTAAAAATGAAATTAGTTTGTGAACTTCAGACAGTAAGTTGTGTACGGTAGGAGGTTGTTTTGTAGTACAATAATACAGCAATTGTTGATGTAATCAGAGGCAAGAGCACTACTAAGGACAAATATTTGCGATCTTTGAGAAATTTGTCTTGGAAAATAAGAACTTAGGTTTTCGAAGGAATGTGCTAGCATTTATTGTAACAACCTGCACTTTAAAGAGCCTAAATTTCGACAAGAATCGAAACCCGCGTCTATCAAAGCATGGACCGTTGGGTTTGGTACCTGCAAATAAGCATAAGCATGATTAGAGATTTATAGAAATCTAAACTCGTAGCGGAAATAATAATAATAGCATACAAATATTGAGTATGGCTACTACCTTGGAATCGATGATATTCCTTGGATATCAAATTGCCACATCAGCTTCGAGCATGAGAGAAAATAAGACTTCTCCAACAAATAATCATATTTAGCTCCAGCAACCTATTCCTCTAAATATATCATGTGCATTGTAATGAGGAGGTGAATAGAACAACATTCTAGTGACTAGAAAATCGACGCAGTGTCCATAACATGAATTTATACCGATTGGTTTCCATTTAACACAATATATTTCATGCACGATACTCCTACCTACCACAATTTTCCCACGTACCCTTCCCAAGATATTTAATACTGACGTAAGTCTATCAACCACTTAGTACTTCCAACATATGAAGCGGGCTCCTAGCATCATCATCGTTGGCTATTGGTCCTAGCTACATAGACCTTTGACCATTATTTATGGCTTTATAGTACATAATAGCCATACTACTAATGCATTTATTGTCATTAAAATCTTAGCAATCTGAGAGACAGTACCCAAACCACTTAATACCTTATTACTAGGCAGACCTCTGACCAATTAATACATGTATTCTAGGCAGAACTTTGTCATTTGATCCCTAACCACAAAAGCAGACTCCTCACTAGTACTATCTAGTTGACATCGCCTGGAATCTCACTGGGACATTTAACACTTCTTTATACAAGAGAGACGAACTTTATATTAGTCCCTTAATACCTCAAACCTAAAGTGAACCCACTTCGACATATCCAATGCCGCTCCTAATCGATAATTCAAACCACGGTATCGTTTGGACAGCCTCCTCACTATGATTCATCCCGTATCGCCTGAAGATGAGAGTGAATAGGTGACAATACGGAAAGTAACTTCGTGGGGAGTCAACTCCTTGGTCGGAAAACCGAATCATAAGAGTGTGTGCCCAATTGACGGCTACACCATCCATAACTTCATAGGTGGCTTTTCGCACCCAAGGGTAAATCGAATCATAGCTTCCCGTCTTGGGGATGATGTTGTGTTGAATAATGCACATAACAAGATGGACAGTCATACGCAAATTTTCCATCCTCCAAACACCGACACCTTGAAAAAGATCCATTGCGAAATCTCCGTGTTGGTCATCTCAATATCATCCAAATCTGTGTCATCCGTGGAAATCTCCAAAATGCTGTCGAAGTCATCATCAGACATCTCTATCTTGACTCCCTTTCCCTTCGACTGAATGAAACTATTTCCTTCATCGAAATTGGCGTCGAATAAGTGTCGAAAAGGTGAATGCAGCGTGGGTAGGATTCCCTCTCAAAAGTCTCGAAGCGCGGGATCGGTGCAAGTCCTGCTGCCTCGAATAGCTCTTTTATCGCAAAAGCTACGAAGTCTCCGAACTTCATTGATTGCCTATGAAGGAATTTGAAACTGGCGGAGCTGAGAAAGGTGAAGATCTTCTAGCCATTCTGGTCCAGAAAGCTGATCTCTTGAGGAGTGACACCAGGGTGGCGCGAGGAACCAATAGTGCAGGGAGGTGCCATGGGCTGGGAAGTACAGAAATAGGCTCTAGATATGGAGTGGCAGTGGGGAAAGATCTGACACACGAAAAACAATGCAAAGGGAGGTGAGGCTATTGCTCATCGGAGAGGGGGAGAAACGCTTAGAGGTGGAGTCGAGGAAGGAGGAGCTGATTTGGAGGAGGAGGTGCTGGTGATTGTAATGACCCACAATTTATCACTTTGATAAATTATATTTATTTTTAAAATATTAAAATATAAGTTTCTAGCATAAACCATGACGTTTGAATAAAAAATAATAAGGGTAATCTTATTCTGAATAAGTATATGCAAATATTTCCTTTGGAAAGATATATCGATAAAATAGCCAAAAATCGTTTTATCGATAAACAACTCTATAATCGTAAAACATCGCACACGAAGCTAGATAAATACACTTATTTTCACAATTGAATAAGAATATGAAATAAAATAATTTACTCCATTTTTAGGAACAAAATGTATTTATGACATCATAAATAATAGCATCACATTTAATAATTGATATATGAATTTAAATTAAGATTTAATGATTTAATAATTATTATAATTATTAAAATAATGTTTTTAAATGATAATAATTTATTTGAATTAGTTTTTAAGTGATAATAAATCATTTATAATAGTTTTATAAAGGTATATATTTGATTTGAAAATATAGGAAAATTCGTATCGCCGTATTGATATAATAACACATTCTGTAAACAATTATTTAATATTCATTTATGTGGCTTTATGAATCAAATGTGGTCATTTTAATTAGTTAAAAATGATAAGAAAATAGCTTTCGAATTTTATACATTTACATATAATTTAATTAATAAGTGAAAATGTGACTGGAAATCGGTTTCCTGATTTTCAATAGTTAAACGAACGAAAGTTATTCGAAGTTGTTGCAATGTTGTAAATGACGTTAACATGTATTCATATGCATGTACATAGATCACATACTCATATATACAAACATATAATATATATACATATACATATACATATGTTAAAAATATCAAAGATATTTTAGTTTTCTTTGTACTTAAGCAACCTTAAGTCAAATGGCAAATGGTGCACATGGAGGTGAGGTGATGTTGATGATGTAGGGGAGGCGTAGGCGTGTGCACATGGAGTGATGGTGGGTGATGTGTTGCCGAATTTATGGGTATGTGGGAGTAGAGATATTTGTGAAGTTGCTTAGCCCTTAAGGCTTCCAAACCTATATATACACGCACCATTCATCTCTCACTCACTCATTTTCTTCATTTCTTCTCATGAAGCTTCTTTGACGGCTTCTTAATTAAACAATGAGATAAAATAAAATAAAATATAAAAAAAAAATATACATATATACACATACATCATTCGACTCCTTCTCCTTCTTCCTAAACTTCTTCTTTTCTTACTTAATGGCCATAGGCCATTAGTTTGTGGTGATATGGGAGGATTGCAGAGAGCGTGTGAGTTGTGGAAGGTTAGGCCATGGGTTTAAGGGAGAGGAATGAGGAGATGACATGAGTTTTGATGGTAGCTAGGCTATGGCCAAGAGCATGAAGCTAGGTGAAGATTGTGGCTCAAAGCTTGGGTGTTATAAAGGTCTAGGCCAAGAGCATGGTGATGGTGGAGGAGGAAGCCATGAGTCTTGGGCCAAGGGAAGATTGGCCAAGCATTCTAGAGGCTTTAGAGCTTGATTTCGTGGAGTCTGGTTTCGAAACAGCGGAGCTATAGCCGTTCTAAGACCAGTTCGAGTGAAAATGAAGGTAAGAAACTCCATATTATATTTATATATAATATGATGATGTGATATTATTGTTATGATTGTTTACTATGCTTCATCATCAAGTTTGGATGTTGATTATATGTTGTTTGATTGTATTAACAAGTCACGTTTAATACCCATCGATAATCACAAAGGAAATCACTTTCCTTTAATATATGAAATGGTATATATGATGTTGTTAAAATTCTTTAAAATGATTTAGAAATGTTTTATAAACATTTAAAATTATTCGACAAAATTTGGAAAGAATATGAAAATTGAGTTAAAATAGGCGTGTCGCGTAACGGCAGTTCGCGATTTCGTGCCTTAGAAAGTTAAATCCATTTATACGATGGATTCAATGAGACTTCATTTAGTAGATTTTGAAATATGAGCAAATCAAGTTTCAAAATAGTCGCGGTTTGGTAGTTCGGAAACCAAAGCGACAAATTCTTTATAAATGATATTTTTAATTCTTTAAAAATATTGAATAAATTCCATAAATCCTTTAAAAAAATTAAAAGAAATTTTAGTCATAAAAATGGATTTCTAAATGACCAAAAAGTTGTTTTGATCAAATAAGCCTCAAAAGCACTATTCGTAGCACTTTTTGCAGCGGTTTTTAATAACTTTTGAAATATAGCTTTAAACTTAAGTATTCTTTCCCAAATATTTTGTAAATGTTTTCAAATAAATAAATAAGTCTTTTGAATATGATTTGGAGGTTTTATAATTTATTTTAGAAAGTTTAAATAAACGATTTAAAGAAAAACTATTAAAATCAAGTGATTTAATCTTGGCTCTAAAAGCCGACGCGTAGATTGGATTTTTCTATTCGTGAGATCCAGATGTGAGGTGTTTAAACTAAGGAGATGTTCAGGGGCAACCAATGCCTTGGCTCATGCCTCTTTTCTGGTTGAGGCATAGATAAGGTCGAAAAGTCGAAAACAAGAAAAGTATAAAAGACTCAAAATTTATAAATTTAATTTAATACAACTTAGATTGTATAGAGATAATCTTCTTATACTTGGTATTAAATTCCAAATAGGGGACCCGTGTTATTCATGTGAATTTAAAAGGTGATTTCACCATTATTCGACAGATAGTAAATGTTGAATATGGAAATTGATGTTGAGTAGAATTGGTATAATTTATATCAAATCTTTTTAACTCAAAAAGGTTTTGCAATATGACTTATGAAAATGATTTGGTACTTCCAAAGTTAAAGAGAGGTTTAGTGATTCCATATATACCGCAAAGAAATGTTTTAAAGATATATATATCTCTAGAAGATATTTTTGATAAAAAGAAAGTAATTAATCAAATTATATGCACCTATTTACTTAATATCTTTTTATCGATGATTGGTTCGAAGGACCGAGGTTGGATTTGAGTGATTCTTATCCGAAAACCACTTTGAACCAATTTATGTATTCTAAGTGAAGACTTGGAATGATAATAAATAAACGAAGGGCTGCTTGTCACAAACCCTTGGTGGAAATTTCCTATATCATATATATGTGGAAGTGGTATCTTCATTTGATCTTCGATGCAACGGCCGCTCGCTACTAATCTTAGAGGTGATTCCCGACAAGATATGGTAGGAGAGTTCCTTCAGTTTGTCCCGTTTTTGCACAACTTGCATGGATGAATGTATGATGTTGCAATTATAATCACATTGATTGATCTCTATAAAAGTATCATCTGTTTGGTGGGGAAAAGGCAACTTCTCTTAACTTAACACCTTTTCCTGAGACATACGAGCTCAAGAGTTATACGTTTGTAGAAATTAGTTGTGTGACCATGGAATGGCAGTGTGATATTCAAAGTAGAATGTGTTATGTGAAAGGTAATCGTTACATTGGGCCCCATCACCTGAAAACGTCTTAAACAGAGCGTGCCGTAAGGCTATGTGGGTCGCTTCCATAAGAGTATGGTTATCACCCTTTTAGATTACTCTATACATGTCGAATATGTTATGTATGCTAAGAGAGCTCTTGAATAGGTCGGTTATGACCGAGGTGATGTCATATTCGGTTCTATCTACCACCAAGTTGGGTCTGCTAGAATTTAATCAGTGTAACAATTTCGGCTAAGATTCATAAGTTATGGAAGTGACCTATCTGAATATGACATCAAAAGTCCATGGTGCAGAGGTTTCAAAAGTCGTTGATCCTTAGTATATCCCTCTAGAGTTTCACTGTATGGAAGGTAGTTCCTTACCTACCATTGTATGTAAATCCATTCTCCAATAAGTGCCTTTGGATTTGATTGTAGAACCAACTTTGTAGTTAGTATGCTTGAATTTAATCAATGTAACAACTTCGACTAAGATTCATAAGTTTATTTTAAAAGTATTTTCAAAAGAATGTCATTAAAAATAATGTCATTGATTTTTGCATAGCAAATGTTTTGGTTATCGTGAAGAAAAAACCCGTTCCGTGTTTATGCGCGGCGTAGTCTTATGTGATAGTTTTGTTTTCAAAAATGTATATTTTGAGTTTCTCATACTAGTCTCATGACTAACCCGAAGTATATTTTCTTTCCCCTTAAACTCTGGGTGTCTAATTTTTCTGGGCAGCCTAGTAGTCAGGTTTAGTTAGAATAAATCTGGAAGAGCTCAGAGCATGGAGTTAGAAGATTCTTTTGAAGATTATTATCCATTTCAACCACACTCATGTACTATTGTATTCCGCAATTGTAAGGACGGATATTTATAACTATCCATATTGATAATAAGTTCAACTTTGATAAATGTATTTAAAATTTCCATTGTAAAGATATATATATCGAAATAATATATGTTATTCCATTTGTGTAAGATATTGTTTCGTCTTTATTTTCTTTCTCGCCCTTAAAGTACTACCTCTCCTGCACTTGGATTTTTGGCACGTGAATACCCAGGATGTATTAGTGTCAATTTCTACAGGTCGAAGAAACGGGTCTTTACAGTGATGATTTTGGGTCGTCCGTTGAAGGAGAGGGGAGCAGGAATGCGGTTGGGAAGAAAACGGACATAGCTTATATAGTTAAGTTCCAGGTTCAACTTGGTCCAAAACCTGTTAAACGCTTGATACACCCTAGGTCAACGGTCGACCGGTCGACCGCTACCAATCATTCCCTAAGAATCGACTTCTAGCCTGTCTTTTTCCATGACTTGAACTGGACCCTTTTGGCCTGAGTTAATTTGGATGATAACGATAATCATTTCACGCCATCTCCTTAAAACGACATGATCCCAAAAAATCCCTACCCTCTTTACGATGGTGCTCAAGCCTACTGTCTAGGCTTCTAAATCATACCTCTACTATACTACAGTACTTCAGACTTATACCGCTCCTACCATCAACAGTTCCAAAAACCCGATAATATTCCAACTACTATTTCCTGCATACACGCAACAACACTTCTAAATTCATAACCTAATAAAATTAAATGTCGTTCATATTTTTTCCGACCCTTAAAAGAGAGAAAACCTTACCGATTTTTATACACATGAAGATCATTGGGGTAAAATTCTCTCTATGAAACTCAAATCCAAATCGAAAAATTATTTTCTTGCCAAAAATCAAAATCAAACATTTATTGATATATATACATATAAATATTTAAGGATTTCTCAACTTACTCCTTTATAAACCAAAATTTCTTACTACGACCAACTTAGTGGTATATGTGCTTCTTGAAAATTAAAATTTCAAAACTTTCCAAAATAAAATTTCCAAAACAAATCTTGGAAAATGAAATCCTCTTAAAAAAATTTCCAAAATCTAATGCATTTCCAAAATATGCTTTCTCAATAATTCTCTCATGGGTTTAGACTAAGGAATTGACGCCGATTCTATAAATAAAAATTCAATTTGCCATTCAAAAGTGGTTGATGAACATTCTCTTGCCAAAACTGGTCTTTGGACATTTGCTAGAATTATATTTCCCTCTTTCAGGAATAATTATGTATCTTCGACTGCAAATCTTCATCAAAATCAAATATCAAAAGGTAGCTAGATCTCAACCATCAAGTCGAAAATGCTCGATCTCTGGGATTCTACCATATGTCATACTCATGCTCGGCGCCTAATGCCTCACCAATATTCCATGGAGTAATTTGGAGTTGGCATGAAAATCTAACCCAAAGATATTTCCAACCCATGGTTGCTTTACCCATTCCTTCGGAGTGGAACAACAACTGCTTCTATAGTCGGAGTACTTAGAATCTAACATAAAACTAATAATAGATGGGAAGGTGCAAATGTGTTTTCTCAATTTATCCTAATTCCTTTGACCGACTAACCTAGGCTCTGATACCAAACGTAACAATACGCACTTTACTGAGCTTAAATTTCGACAAGAATCGAAACACAAGTTCATCAAAGGATACATCATTGGATATGGTACCTACAAATAAGCATGAACATTATTAGTGATATATAAAAAATCTAAACTCGTGATGGAAACAATAATAGGATATAAATACTTACTATGGCTACTACCGACGAATCAATGATATTTCTTGGATATCAAATTGCCACATCAACATCAAGCATGAGAGAAAAGAAGACTTCTCCAACAACCAATCGTATCCAGCTCCAACGACCTATTCATTTAAATCTATCATGTAGGTTTTGATGAGGATGGGGTCAGATCAGCGTTCTTGTGATTGGAAAATCTACTTAGTGTCTAAAACATAAATTTATACCAATTGATTTTCATTTAATTGTTATGTCTACTATTTTAAGATTAACTAAATTGACCTAATATATTGCAAGCATGATATTCCTACCTCGCACAATTCTCCTACCTATCCTTTCCTAGATACAAAATACAAGTCTATCGGCCACTTAATATTCCAAAATATCAAGCGGGTCCTGGCATCGTCATCCTTGGTCTACTGGTCCTAGCTACAGAAACCTTTGACCATAATTTATGACTTTATAATACATAATAACCATACTACTAATGCATCTATCATCATTAAAGTCTTAGTCATGTAAGATGCTGTACCCAAGCCACTTCATACCTTATTAATAAGGACTAGGCAGACTCTTGATCATTTAGTACTTATATTCTAGACGGACCTTTATCATTTAATCCCTAACCCCAAGACGGACTCCTTAGTTGTACTATCTAGCTGAGATTGCCTGCAATCACACTGGGACACTTAATACTTCTTTATAGGAGGGAGACAGACCCTATATCGGTCACTTAATACCTCAAACCCGAAGCAAACCCTTCACAAGATATCCACTACCGCTCCTAATCAATAATTCAGACCATTTAGTACTTTTTAATTAAGAAAGATGTTGGCCCTCAAATGACCACTTAATACCTCTAACTCTAAGCAGATCCTATGGTTCATATAATCGTCTCCCACAGGTCCTATGATTGGTGATATCTCACATCAGTATTAACTGTACACAGTTGCTGGTAGCCTTCGAGTGAAGGGAAAACTTCCTTTGTGTCACTTTACTGACCTCGCATCCTTAATCTTCTAAGCCTAATTATTTTATGGGTTCTATGGTTAAAGTTGTCTCATATCAATAGGAAGTGTTCATAACTACTGGTAATCTCAAAGTGATGGGTAGACTTTTATTATGTAACTCTACTAACCTTGTATCCCAACCGACTAAGTCCACTTAATTATTTTAGGCTTTACTAGCTAAAGCCATAATATCCTAGGCTTTACATTACTAAGTTTTATCATCCAAAATTGGAATTTGGACTTAGCTTACCAACCTCCTTTTATTTATTTAAGGCTATATAAATTACCTTAAATATTCGAATTTCCATAAATCCCTTTTTATATATTTCTCTATAAATGTCAACTTGTCCATGATAAAAGATTATCGTCCTAAGGACATTTCCTAAGATATTTATATATTTAATAATTTCCAATTAGTAATCTCTTCCAAAATATTCCATAGTTATTCATCTAACTTCTTTATTTATCGATCTTATAAATCCACTAACCGTATTAATGATTTGTAACTCCTATATTCATTCCATATTTATTACTCATTAATTGGAGTACAACCTTTTTGTTATCTGGCATTTTATCCTGACTATATTGAACTGATTGCACAAGCTAGATTCAACTGCCGTTAAGGCCGATGATTCTAGGGTGATGATTATGGGGCCCAAGAGTCAAGTACAGATGGTAATATGAAGTTAGGATTGAATGGAATTAATAGATGTGCAACGTAGAATGTTTGAAGTATGAGATATGGTTCAATGCATTGGAGGGATCGGCATAGTTTGGCTTCAATAAAAGGGATCGGCGTACATCAAAGTACAAGAACTTTCTTGCAGAAAATAATCAATATCTCGAGATCTACAAGTTCAGTGCATATAATTTGAGGAGAAAGATATTAGGACCTTGGGAAACTTTCCCTAGGGATCACACATCAAAAGGACAAAATTGGAGGGATCGGTATACATTCCTTAGGAGGGATCGACCGAAGGCAACGTACAAGTCATGTTGAGTCAAAGATCAAGCAATAGCTCAAGTTCCAATGATCCAAATGACGTGAAATTAGAGGCTAAACATAATTTTTCATAAGGAAGTCACCATAGGGACCACTCCCTAAAATTTTACCAAAAAAAGATCAGTACCGATCCCTTCTCTTTGGGAATTGGGCCGAGAAATCCCTCTACTGGTCCCATATGGTTTAGAAGGTCCTTCAGCCGAGATTTCGAAGAGACATTTGGTCGTCTTCATATATAAATACTGGTCGGATGGGTTATTCTAAGGATCTTTACATTGCTTGTTACTCTAGACTCCATTGTAATCAAGTACTTGCTATTTTCTACTGCCGTAATCAGATCTATAAGTGATTAATAAAGGATAATGCTCAAAGTGGAAGTGAGCATAAAATGCCGAACCACTATAAATTTATATGTCTTCGATTATAGGTTATTCTCTATTGCTTACTAATTCATTTACTCAGTTTAAATTTGTCTTTCTTCACTACTTCTCTATAAAAAAACTATTCATGGGTGTTTGTGACCAATTTAGTTGCAAACATTTTGGTACTTTCACTGAGAACCTTGATTCTTTGTAAAAGCCCTCAAATCCATGCCCTTTTGAGTCGACAATATTCTCCATCAGATCAACTCAAAGAGGACGGAAATACAAACCATTAGGGTTAAAGAAGAAAGAGGTAGAAGAAGAAATAGAAAACAATACCAGAATCTCACAATCACAGCAGAACAATATATATTAGTGTTGATACACTATATTTTGATCAATGACAATGTGCTTCAACAAAAAGGAAGAGATATGCACAAAACTAAAGGAAGGACTATGAAGACCAAGGATATCATAAGTATTTTATATATATATCTCGTAGCCTTAGTTTTATTGTTAAAATCTATCCTCAAGAAGCTTGCACAAACACAAGAACACATTTCATAACTTAATATTTTGGTTAAATATTCACTGTGCATAAACTACCAGTTCAGTTGACTAAACAAAAAATTTCAGTCGACTAAACCTGTTACAGAATTACAATATGCACACAGTTTCAGTCGACTGAAATTGTCTGTTCAGTCGACTGAATTCAAACCTGTGAATTTTCTATGAAAAGACACCTTCTTCTTCCAAAGAGTTGAAACCATTCTCTAATGGTAATGGATGCATCTCTTGCATGAATCTTTTACAAATAGATACATTCTTCTACACTTATAAATACATGATTCTATCATTTGCATAACATAAATTCTAATTGCTTTAATCTCTCTATTATCTTGATCATCTTTTTTGATTTCTTAAAGTTTTAAAAAAGCATACAAAAACCACTTCAATTGCTTGAATCTCTAATTTATCTTAAATACCCGTTTGATTCATAGCAATTCATATTTCCTAAATCTTCATAAACACATTTCATATTCTTGAGGATAAGATTATAGGAAAGTTGTACTCAATTAGACTCATTAGTGTTATCAAGAACACAACAAGTCAGAAATACTTTTTGTACCTAGTTAAAGTCCACTTCGGTAGTTGAGGCAAGAAATCCCGTTTGGTGGTTCGGGTAAGTTGTAAACCTATTCCTCCGGGTTAAGTGAAGGTTGTTAGTTAGTAGAATTCCTAAGAGGAGCTTAGGGACTGGACGTAGGACAAGAAGTCCGAACCAGTATAAAGTCTTGGTGTCTACTTTACTTTTTGCTTATTGCTATCTACCTAGACCATTCCACTATTCCATATTATACGATCCTATCGCAAAGCTTCTTTCAAATACTTGATCCTTATACAAAAGATAACTATAGTTGTTTACACACTACATTATCAGAGTACATACAACAATAGCCAAACACTGGACAGTTGTAACAATCGGTCCTCCCCAAAAATAGACTATACATTAAGTACGTGTGATACGTCTCGCCATCCAGCTCGTCTCCTGAGCTCCACAGCATCATGTCATGTATTTATGATACTCGGTCTAACCCGAGCATTATACTAAAATAACACCCGAGTCAGTTTGGAAAACCAGCGTGAGAAAACACACTCAATTGAATTATTAAAGTTTCAAAATTCCTTTGAAATCAAAGGTATCTGGTAAGACCACGCCACAAATAAACATGCCGGGTTTTTACCTTATGATAACCAAAATAATTTTTTTTTATCATATTCATCTGATATTATAATAGTGTCTATAGAAAGTAAAATAGAATCTAGCTGAAATGCTTGCATCTCACGTTCCAGCAGAGTCGGGCACAATCAAAACCATACAGGATCTTATTGGAGATTAGATTCCATACAATGGCAGGGCTACTGGGGAACCGCCGGTCACAGTACATGGTCTAGATCAACATACCAAGGACCCCTCCCGATCCCCTGCAACACAAGACCAGAGCTACCCCTTACTGGATAGCCTGAATAAGATCACCCCGCGGTTGGGATCAGCAACTGTCTACACAGCCGAAATCAAAAGGGGACATCTAAACAGGAATGACATTACCCTAATTGGATGCTACCACTTAGCCTTGCTGCACCTCCCCTGTTTTAGCCATTCTCGGTTGACGAGGCTTTAGGCTATGTGTTACCTTTTTTGGAGCATATTTCACTCAAAATGCTCATCTTCCTCTTGACGATGGTCCGATAGCATTCATCTATACAAGTTGCCCTGGGTCTGGACAAACCGCATCACCATCTTCATCATCTTCACGGTCTTCATTCGCAAACGTTCAAATCGGATCGAAGTGGTTTTCGAATAATTAATTCGATCCCAATCTCTTCGAAACGATCAGCTCATTAGCCACTATTGATAGTCGGTTATTTAACTATCAAATTACAATCACAAGCCAAATATTTTGTTTCCACAAAAAAACACCAAGCCTTACTAAATTTGGCTTTTAAAATCAATTTAATCACTTTATCCAAACTATACGCTTAAACATTTAAAATAAAAAAATTTAAATCGCTTTATTCAAAATAATAGTTATGAAATTCTATAATAATTTTCCAAATAAAACTTTAGCCGTAAACTACTTTAAAATAAAGCTGTTATATAAGGTGTAAATATTTAATAGTTATCCTTTGCATCAAACTACTAACTAAACCTTTAAAATTAATTACTACTATAATTAACTTAAAAAATATTTACTTTAACAATTTTGAAACAATTTAAATAATTTATTCCTCTAGAAACATTCTTTTAAAACGACTTTAAAACTTTTAATTTATACTTAAAAATCCTTCTTTGAAAATATACTTGGCTCTTCAGGAAAATACACTTTCCATTTCAATATATCCATCTAATTATCTATAAATCCTTCTCGATTTATTCCAATTTGATTTACGTCCCAAACCCGTTAATTTTCTTTCCCACACTTTTAAAAATAAAACACTATTTACTTTTGAAACAAATCACCCTTTCCTTCAAAATTCCACTGTGAATTTAAAATCTCAAATATCCACTGATATTTATTTTACTTTAATATAAACCCAGCTTATAAATCCATAACCTTTCTCCTTTTAAATCACTATTCACAAACGCTGGATTGTTTTCAATCGATTCTCTGAATTAAATTTCTTTTAGAAATTTATTTCTCGATTTGTTCAAAGTTTATTCCAAAATCCATTAATTCCAAATCCACTTCTTTATTATGATTTAAAACCATATTTAAAACTGAAAATACCAATTTCATACTTTATTTCAAAATTCTCCTTTTATTTCTCCTAAACCATTTAAATCCTGAATTTAAAAAAGTCTTTAATTCTTAACAATACCACTTAAGACCTCAAAATTCATTTATTTACATTTATTCAAATTTACTATAATTATTCTACGTAAAATCTTCTCTTTTTATTTTTTTTCAAAAATTCAACCTTATATTTTTGATATCTCGGTATACCCAAAATATATTTAGTTAAACAATAGCATTCAATATTTTCAATTTCCAATATAATCAATATAGTCTATCATATATTATCAAATAAAACATATCACTGAATATGAAAATAAATTCCAACATTTTAAGGAATCCAATTGGATCCCTCCAATCTATTTCCTTGCATCCATAGATGTTAGTTAACAAATAAAATACCATTCTCGCTTCAAGGCGGGATATCGCAGTATATGGGGTCATCCACTATTATGCGGGGCGCATAGGGTCTTATCCACTATATAAAGCAGGAATATCAATCACTCCAATATATATACTATTATATATAATATCACATCCAAACTAATAATAAATCATCAATTCAAGCAACCAACCAATAATTTAATTTTAGCAATTTAAATTAACTGATAATCCAGATGTGAGTGAGATTAACTCACCTTTGACTTTAATTTGCAGATCTGATCCAAACCGGCTTGTTTCTCCCCTATTTTTGACCTTGCATAAACATTATACGAAGTTATTAATACTTGAAGTACTCTATAAATAAATCATCATTTGATAAATTTAATTAACTAATTTCCCTTTAAAACCATACACTTATAAAAATTTATTTATATGGATTTAAAAATCCAATTTTATATAAACTCTTCACCCTTTAAAATTCCTATATATTTCCCAAAATCTTATATACATATATCTATTTCCAGTTTTAACAAGATTATCATAAAAAATGCTTTAAAAACTAGTTTATCTTCTCTGACTGATAAAAAGTTTTCTGTTTCAAACTTTATATATTTTCTGTTCAGATCTTATACATATTCTTTTTCTGTACATATTTTAAAGTTAACAGTAGGTTGATGTATATATATGTGCTCTTTCCAAATATTTATTTTGTATATTTTTACTATTTCCCTGTATATATTTGAACTGAAACATATATATATATATATATATATGTTTATATTTATTTTTATATGCTTCTCTGTATATATACATAAAAAAAGAACAATCATACCTACTGCCCGCACCAGAAAGCTCTCACTACCGCCTTCCAATTAGCTACCGCTATCTCCTGCAACCCAGTAGATCGACCAACCCATCACTCCTTCCCTCAGCCGCTTCACGTTCGATCACGACTCGCTTGCGATAGCTGTGGCACCACGCGACTCCCACAGTGCCAGACCCTAACGCCATCACCTTGACATCGATCGAAACTTCACCATATACCTTCATGTGCCCAGGTAATCGTGCCCCTGCCTCTTTCACTTATTCACGCATGAGACAAGCATCCAACCCAAATTGTGAGACTTCCCTAGCCCAGACGGGTCCATGTTTTCGCCCTTGGCTCGAGGAGTTCGTCGAACTCAATTTCGATTCCCCTCTCTTCTTTCTTTTTTTTATCGATTTCGTTCACCTAAATCTAATGAGAAAAGGGAAGACATTATTTTTATTTCCTTACTGTGTTGATTTTCGGCTACTTTAGATGAAGAAAATGAGAAGAGAGATCGAGATTTATAATGCATCAGTTTCCTTTTTTTCTTCGATCTAAAACTAATGCGTAAAAAAGAAATGGAGGGCAAGAGGAGACGTTTGCGTGCTGAGGAATGCTGCAGTATTTCTGAAAAAATAAAGGTTGTTAATGAAGTGAAGAAAAAGGTTTGATGTGGAAATATTCTCAGCTGATGGTGATTAGTATTTAAAATATTATATTATTAAATTCAAATTGTCTCGATAAATGCAACTTAAAATTTTGGCCTCCTATCGAGGCATGCCACTAGGAGTTTATAATGTTATACCCCTAATCTGAACGCAATGGGAAAGGTTTCGAGTCCTAATTCGATCGTATGGAGAAGATAGCTTTTTGGACCTAGTAATTATATTGAATTTTCGATATAAATTTCAGCGTGTTTACACTTCGTATGGTCACATGATAACTCCAAACACTATGTTGAAATCCGAAAATAACACACTATTTCAGATCCAATGAAACTAGTTTCGTTAATTTCCGAGATTGTGCCTCGGAAGGCTATTTTAAATGTCAATTTAAACGATATAATTATAAAACTTAAAAAATTACTTTTAAATTAAATTTTAACACTTCTATTATCTTCAGTATCATTTTTATAAATTTTATAAGCCTCTAAAATATTTTTAACAGGCTTGAAATTCCTGATTCCATATTTTATCCAATTTCCAATAATTAATTCAATAATTTTATTATCCAATAATTGGTTACATTTGAAATTCAAGTTAAAAATTAAATTATAAATATTTAAGATCAATTAAATATTCCTATAGCAAATGTCAAAATTTCGGGTCGTTACATTCTTAGTTTATTAGGATCCCTTTGTTGCTACTGGATTGGATATATCCCTCAAAGGAGATCTTCTGTTATCTTCCTGAAGTTGCTCATACTACTCAACTTTGTAGAAATCTAAGAAAATCTATCAGTTATGGTGAGTAACACTAGATCTACTTCTCAGAATATGAAGGGAAATAAGAACACTAGCATCCAGTAAGGAGATCCAAGCAATCAGCCAATGAATGTAAATGCCGAACCAGTTGAAGTTCAAAATCCCACTGATTCTATTATAAGAGACGAATTTTATAATTTGATGAAAGAGATGGTGGAGAGCCGTCGACAATTAAACCGATAGATTTAGACCAATATCAACTTGATGAACCAACTCAATCAGCAGCAGCGGGGGAAAGCTAGGAGAGACCCCACTCCTTGCATGATATTAGAGAGTTCTATCTCATCATACGAGTATCATAGGCATAGGTGTTGCAGAGGCTTCGTAGAACAGACGAATATTGCATAGAAACTTTGGGGAGTCAACCAGCAGAAATCTGGTCTGCCAGGATTGATAGGTGTCAATCCCTCCATAAGGATCGGTACCGATCCCTCCATCAGAAGAGGGAATCCACCCATGCCTCATGGCAATCAAGTTGGAGCTGCTTCAGTTGGTTTGGATGCTAGAGTTCAATTAAATGTTGACCAAGTCGACGATGAATTGAATTTACAAGGTACGCATCGGGAAGATGGTGAACCAAGAAGGCATGAAGTGGCCCATAGATGTTGATCGAACTATTCACGCGAGGTGAAACGCGACCACCGCCTGGAACTAGCCATCCAAATGGTGGACTTATCGAAAATGGTCGGACAGTTAATGAGGGAGAGCTAGGGCTTGACAAATGATGATCGAGGAATCTCGAGAAACCATACCCGTTCATTGATAATGTTCTACATGCGGAGTATCCATGGAGGTTCAACATACCATCAATGCCCGTCTACGAGGGAAAAACCGAACCCAGGCAAAATATCATGAGATACAAATGGCTGATGGATTCTACAGGAGCGAATGATGCATCTAAGTGTAAATTCTTTCCCATAACTCTCTCTAGAATAGAAATGATGTAGTTCACAAGATTTACCCCATGATCAGTTTCTAGATTCGATGATTTGGCAACAAATTGGTGGAGCAATTCCGGATGCATGCAACTCAAACCATGGATTTGATGTCCCTGTCCAGCGTGATTTAAGCTCTAGGAGAATCGTTGAAAGATTATGTGGAGAGATTTCATACAGCTTTTATGAAAATCAGTAATCCGAATGACCATGCGATATTGATAGCCTTGATGAGAGGGATAGATCTAGAATCTGATTTCAGTGATCGGTTAGCTAGCAAGCCTCTCGTAATATTGGAGCGCTTTTACGCAAAGGAGGCTTAGTATTTGAGAAAGGAGAAAGCTAGATCCTCTATGAAAAAGAATGTTGCGGGACCGAGCGGAGTGGCAATAAAAAATAACATCATCGCAAAGCAGTCTGATGATAGCTTAGGAAAAGTTCGAGTGAATGTCCTAAACAACCCGAATCAGCAAAATAAATGTGGAGATTGGGGCTGAGAATGAAAGAGGAATTCTAGGAAAGGGAAGCCTAGGGTTCTGATGTACTTCCTTAGAGAATATCTATTTGTCTACTTGCAATACCATGCAATACAGGAAGCCGCCTCTAAAAGAATCAATTGAGAAGCAGAAATAAACCGGAAAATATTATCGGTTCCACGAATGCTACGGACATGGCACGAATGAATGCAGGCATCTCCAGAGAATCATTGAAAGGCTGATTTGAAAAAGGAAGTTGTAGCAATTTGTAAAAACCTCGTAGGATGGCGAACATGGGACATCCTGCATTAATCGAGGACAAGTATTGTGCAGGGTAAAGGAGCCTACACGTCCTAGTGGAAAGTTGGTGATAAATACGATAGTCGGAGGACCACAACAAGTAGATAAGAGCTAGCAAGAGATGGAGCACTATGCTAGCGCGATTAGGCATGTGGATTTTGAATATTTTTCAAATACAGAAGATGGAGATTCAGCAAAATAATAACGTACAATGATAGATGATATCGTGTTTAGAAACAGAGATGCGTACAAAGTGGAGGCTTCGACGATCGACTCAATGGTCATTTAAGCCATAATTGGCCCCGCTTTGGTAAGAAGGATATTGATTGATTATGAAAGTTCGGTAAATATAATTTTCAAAAAATCTTATGATCAGATGAAAATCGAAGCTAAGGACTTAAAGCCATCTAAAACCCGCATACACAGTTTTAAGGGTGTTGTAAATAAAGTTGTTGGTTATGTTGAATTACCTGTAGAGTTGGGAGAAGGTGACCGTAAGAGAGTGCGAACCTTGTCATTTACTGTTTTGGATGTTGACTCTCATTTCAATGTTTTTCTGGACCGACCGGCCCTAGCCGAATTTGGGGTAGCCCTTTCCCCATAGCGTTTTACTTTGAAGTTTTCGATAGATAATGGTGTTGGAATTGTTCACGGTGATCAGGCTATTGGACGTGCCTATTATGTAGCTGAGTTAAGGGACGCTCAACCAAAGAGAAAGGTAAGCATGTGGACAAGACTAACCATATTCGAGCTATCGAAGATTGACAACTAGCGCTAGAGCCTTGGCTCGGGCACCACAGTCGGTTCTATAGAGACATAGATCCAAGAGATGAGGAGGAGGAGCCCAAAGAGACCAAGGTTGCACCAGCTGAGCCGACGATTGATATCACAGTTAGCCACGATGACCCATCACGGGTCCTAAAGATCGGATCATGGCTCAGCCCCCGATAATGAAAGAACTTGTTGGATTTCTTCGAGTGAATCTATAAGTGTTCGCTTGGACTCCTTCTGACATGTGTTGAATCTCGCCTGCCATTGCGAGCCATGCATTGAATATCAACCCAAGGCATGTCCGGTGAAGCAAAAAAGACGCAGTAGTTCCGTAGAGATCTACCGCTCTCAAAGAGGAGGTGGATAGACTCAAAGACAATGGGTATATTCCTGACGCCCTCTACCCTAAGTGGGTATCTAACCCTGTACTTGTGAGAGAGGCGAAAAGGAAATGGAGAACATGCATTGATTACTCAGACTATAACAAGACATGTCCAAAAGACAGTTTTCCCCTTCCGAGGATTGACAAGCTAGTGAACTCAACCACGGGACATGAATTTCTATCTTTCATGGATGTGTACTTGAGATATAACCAAATCCCGATCCACATTCTCGATCAAGAGCACACCAATTTCATTACCAATGTTGGATTACATTGCTATGTGGTGATGTCGTTTAGACTAAAGAATTCAGGAGCTACTTACCTGTGCATAGTCAATAGGATGTTTAAAGATCGGATTGGAAAAACAATGGAAGTATATGTAGATGATATGCTCGTGAAGTCACGACAGTCAAGTGACCATATTAGAGACTCGGTAGAAATATTCGGCATCCTCCGACATTACAAGATGAAAATTAATCCTTTGAAGTGTTCTTTTGGTGTAGCATCTGGGAAATTCTTGGGCATTATTGTTAACGCCCGTGGAATCGAAGATTATACTTAGAAGATTCAGGGTATCCGTAATATCCAAGCACCAAAGACTATCAAACAAGTAAAGAGTTTGAATAGGAAGGTTGCTGCATTAAGCCGATTTATTTCTAGAGCTACCAACAAATGCATTCCTTTCTATGACTTAATTAGGAAAGGGTAAAGAAACTTAAAATGGACATAGGATTGTAAAGACATATTTTAAGCTTTGGTGAATCACTTGGAGAGACCCCCCATCTTGTCAAAGCCGATGGATCATAAAGATTTATACCTCTATTTAGCCATGCTGGTACATGCTATAAGTGCCGTATTACTTCATGAGGAGAACTGAATTCAAAGACCGATTTATTATGTCAGCAAGCGATTAACGGGAGCTGAAAGGAACTATCCAAAATTAGGAAAACTGGCAAACTGCTAGCTGATTGCATCACGAAAACTCCGCCCATACTTCCAGGCTCACCCGATCAATGTTTACACCGACCAGCCGTTACGACAGGTCCTGCAACGAGCTGAGCCATTTGGAAGATTACTCAAGTGGAATACCGAGTTTACTCAATTCGATATCACTTATGTCCCTTGGAGGGCTATCCAAGTTTAGGCATTGGCAGATTTTATAACACAATTCACTGCGTAGGATTCCTCGAAGAGCAGCAAAATCCCTACCATACGATGGAAATTGTATACTAATAGAGCATTTAATGATCATTGTTCTGGAGCTGGAATTGTGCTTGTAACTTCCAAAGATCGGTCGATCTATTATGCTTTAAAGCTTGATTTCCCAGTGACAAATATCGAAGCTGAGTACGAAGCTCTGATTACTGGACTTAAAATCGCTAGAGAACTAGGAATAAAGTCTTTTAAATCTTTTGCGATTTACAGTTGGTTGTATACCAAGTCAGGGGAGATTATCAAGCTAAAGGGCAACAGCTTGCCCTATACCTTACCCAAGTCCAAGGGTTGTTGACTAAATTTGAATACTATGACATTTTGCATATTCCACGAAATCAAAATGGAGAGGTTGGTTCATTGGCAATGTTTGCTAGCATCAGCGACGCGCAACAAATGGGCTTGATTTTGATCGAAGTATTAAATTCTACGAGTATAAACATGATAGAAATCGATCGGGTATTAAACACTAAGCTTGAGATGGAATCATGGATGACTCGATCAAAGACTATTTGCTACATAGAGTCCTACCAAATCAAAGGGATGAAAAGCGGAAAGTCCTTCGTAACGCGCCGTGATATGTCATGCAAGGAGGAATTATAAACGAAAAGGGTTTCTCTGCTCCCCTACTATCGCTCATGACGAGATAAAATGTGTCCTAAAAGTAGTTCATGACAGGGAATGTGGCAATCACACTAGGGGCAATCTTTAGCAAAGAAAATACTCTATTATTGGTATTATTGGCCAACAGTCAATCGAGATGCTACTGACTATGTAAGACGATGTGACAAATGCCAGATATATGCATATTTCCAAGAGCTTCGCTGATGGAAATCACGCAAATGGTCAGCCCATGGCCTTTTGCCACGTGGGACATAGATATTATCGATTCCATACCAATCTTTGAAGGTGGTGCAAAGTACGTCATCATCGCAGTTGATTACTTTACCAAATGGGCCGAAGTAGAACATTTAGCCACGATCACAACCAAGAAAGTAATTAACTTCATTGTCTGAAACATCATTTTCCATTTTGGTCTTTCGCGAACTATTGTAACAAATAATGGGACATAGTTGGATAGTGCTGACTTCAAAGACTTTTATCGAAGGTATTATATTGAAAAGAGGTTTTCAATAGTCTCTCACCCTTACGAAAACAGACAGGTTGTATTTGTAAACAAAATTATAAAGTCTATTCTGAGAAGAATTTGGAAAAGGCTAGAGGTAAGTGGGTGGATGAAATCCTTACAGCGCTATCGGTTTACAGGACCACCCATAAGTCCACGACTAGTCATACTCCATTTGCCCTTGCTTACGGTTCCAAAGCTGTCATTCCCATTGAGCTCAAAGTTCCTTCTCATCGAGTGACTTACTATGACCCTAAAACAAATAAAGATCTCCTCTTGGAATCTCTCAACTTTATAGATGAGAAGCATGAGGAAGCCGATTTGAGGGCAGTTGTGCATCGACACCGAGTCGCCCGATACTACAACATTAAAGTCTGAAATTGAACCTTTGAAATCGACGATTTTGTCTTGAAACGGGGTTTTCCTACCCCATCGTACATGGATCCAATCTAGAAAGGACCGTATGTCATTGAACAAAGGCTTGGAGAGGGAACTTTCAAGTTAGCGACTGTTGATGGCATCATACTCCCAAGGGCATGGAATAGCGAGCATTTACGATGCTATTTCACTTAGTTTATTTCTTTTTAATTCAATTTTATTTGCTTTTAATATAGGCTTTAGCATTTGACGTTATAGATATGTAATAAGACATATTGTGTCATCTCTTTCCATTTAGCAAATAAAGTTTCGAACTTTCTTTGTATTTTTATTTGCTATAGCATTATGTGTTAATTACGTTACGAAACTTATTGATGTCGATATGTCCGAACAAGTTCCCAGAGTCTGGTGTTAAGTAATCATGCTAGTTCCCAATGGAATTAAACAAAATTAGTGTGGTCCAACCGTTCATTTGGAAATTCTCTTTCAGAACCCAATGAACGAGATACAGAATGAGGAATGGATGTGACTCGACCATCCGATAACCAAATAAATCCCACCAAATGATGGGACTGAAATAAAATAAGAGTAATCGTAACATGACCGATCGCTCGCTAAATCAAGCCCCGGACCTTGGGGGCTGATTAATTAATAGTACGATCAGATTGCTTTCTGAAATAACGTTGAGTCCCTAGAGTGCGGATTAGAGTCTAAACATAAATCGAGTGTGAATCGAACACTTGCAAAATAACTTTAAGCCCCTGGAGTGCGGAATAGAGTGTAAACATAAATCGGATGTGAATCAACCATCCATAAAATGACTCTAAGTCCCTAGAGTGCAGGCTAGAGTATAAACATAAATTGGGTGTGATTTGACCACCCATTAACTAACTCTTATCCCCAGAGTGTAGATATGAGTATAAACAGATATATGAGTGTGGTTTAAACATTCACTATTCCATAAACTCCAGCCTGAAACCGACACGAGGTGTATAAACTCATTAAGGGTGGAGTTCGACCATTTGATGTCTAACCCCGCTAACCTAAGGCTGGGGTAGGAGTATAATTGCTCAAACCACTGAATTCGATGGTGTAACACTAAGGCTCGAGCCTAGCGTTTGATGCGACTCAAGGCCACGACAACATGGAGGCCCTTGGATAGAGCTAATGGATTATTATCATAATTAGTGAACAATGAATTACAAGTACATTAGATGGAAAGTAATAGTTCAACTACTTAAATAATAATTCACACGAAAGCTCAACAGAAAACAAAAACTTTTATTCACGTCATAAGTTTTAAAATTGTGGCACAAGTTTATTCAAAAAACCGAGGGTCAAGCGCGTACAACCATAACTAATAAAAGAAAAACGACGAATAAAAGGCTATGCAAACTATGTACTCACTGAGCCGACATGATGGCTACTTCTTAGATCTTCTCTCCTTTTTGGATTTTTCAAGAGTAGCGTTGTTTGAACTTCCGCTTGTTCTCTTCCTTGATCCCGTACCGCCTTTTGCGGGAGAGCATCCGAAGCTTGGAGGGAGTTCTCTAAGAATTGACCCATTGGCGGAATGACTTGTAGTGGGATAAGTATGGATTATCAGTGTCTACCTCGGTGGGCACAACTTTGGCTTTTCACTTCAACAACTGCTCCTTCTCAATGCGCTCCTTCAGGCCAATCTCACCAGTGCATTCAGACGTGCCAATAATCATAACATCATCAGATTCATCCGTTGGTAGTGGATCTTCAGCCTTATCATCATCAAGTGCTCTAATGACTTAAGCATCAGGCCTTGGAAACATCATTGGCTGCCAGAATTCTGTTGATTTCTCTTGTTGCTCCATGGAAGCTTCACTTTTAGGAGTTTGGCCAGGACCTGGAAGACCTGCAGATTCATCAAAATTAGGAGATAAGCCTAAAACCATTGGGGATGAAGAACAAAACCTCTCGTAGAGGGAAGAGTAAAGTGGAATACTTCCATCTGGCTGCTCTTGGTTGTCACTGGAGTGGCCCCTATAATAAGGGTCAACACTATGGATTGGTAACCGAGTTTATCTGGACCATAGCTCAAGTCTTGCCCCAAGCATAAAGAAACCGATGCTACCCGCTTGGAAATAAGTGGGGCATTTAGGATCAAATTTCAAGGATTCAGCAATATTTTTCTCTTTAACGGATGGTGCTAAAATGTCGAAACAGCGAAGTCTCTCCGCGGCAAGGTCTAGGGGTTCATTTCCACGGAGGATCTCTCACACCAATTTTTCTTCATCTAATTCAGCTTCGCCCAGTTACCTCTTTTTCACCTCGATGATATACTCCTAAGCTACGGTGAGTGACTCAAAATAAACTTTTCTAAGAAAACTCAAGTTGCGGTGGATGAGGACTTTAGCGTTGTATTCGATGGTCAGTGGATCAAACATGTGCATAATTTCATTTCGACTAGACTCTTTAGCATCTTCCACTCGGATTTTAATTTGTTCCATCATCTCCTTGTGCCCTTCCTCTTATGCCTCTTCTTAAAGGGCATATATTTTGGCAAATTGCTTGTCAAGTTTGATTTTTAACCTCCTAGCTTCAACAGGATCTTCGCAGTACCTTTGTGATTCTTCCCGAGCCTCGGTCTTCTCTTCCTTTTCTTTCCTAAGAAGCTTCTCGATGCGGTAGGCAAAAATATCTTTATCCTTTTGCATGCAATCTTTTGCAAAGCAAGTATGCCACTGCGATTGAGGGAAACATCGAGTTATTTCTTATGGGAAGCTTTCAAATGAATCACGGCCTTTGACATTTCCTTGGCACTCTTTTCTACCTCAGTCGGTTTCTTTGTCAAATCCGATAGCCCATTATCTTAGTACTTGATTATGTCTTTATTGTGGATCGCCTCTAGCTTGAAACGATCTATTTCTTATTGTCGTTCGATTGACATTGGAGATTTTTTCTGCTAAGTGTTGGAATGACTCATGTTGCACGAAAACGCCGTTAACACATGCGAGAGAGCTTGCTTTTGCGTGCCATGGGATCATATGAATTGTGTGAATTTAAGACCGTCAAAATAGATTTTCAAAAAGGTTGCCTTAATTTTGGCCAATTTCTCTGCTGTAGAAGTGTTAGGAGCAGTAGTCGGCAAGGATGGATCGGAAGTGGCAATTGGATCTTGCTCGATCTATGGTCATGAGATGCCTAGAGCTAGAAGAACCAGAGTGTTGCTCATATGATATGGCAATTTGAGGTCCATGGAAGGAAGTCTGTTCTCTACTATAAACAGGAAGATTGGGCTGATCTCTCTGGTGGGATAATCGAGACAGGGACTTACGCTTGGAAGGAGAAAATTTCCTTAAACGATAGTTTTTTCCCCATCCGTCGTCTCTTTCCCTACGCCTTCCAGATTCTGAGCCATGGCTACATCCATAATGCATCAAAGAGCCTCTTAGGCAATCAAAAGCCTGAGACTAAGTCATTGCACCTGTAAAGACCAAATGAGAACATGTAGTTACCATTATAAAAAAATTGATGAAGAGCATGTGGTGATGTGCACGTGACTGTGAGTGTCCTAGAGTTCCCTTCGACAGACCAGTAGCTATAGCCTTGCTTATATGAGTTTTCTTCCCTCTATTGGTAGGAAGAATGCCTTTCACCACTCCTAGAAGGAGAATTGAGCCCCTCGATAGTGATGTTTGGAAAGTCATATGTCATAATGTCATCGAGAATCTGGAGATTTGAAAATCCTTTCAGTGAACTTTCTAAGTGTTGGGAAGATGCTTCTTCTTCGACAGAAGTGATGACAAATTCTGGATCTACAGTAGTTTTCCTTCTGCAAAGTTCATATTCCAGCTTCTTCCTTCTCTTGGTTGGCATTTGGGATTGCATGCCTTGTGACAATTTGACTATAGGCATCTTGCTCGGGCTTACATCAGCGTCGCCAGGCTCATTAGTTTAACACCCCTAATCTCACCTTCTATAATGTCATCCTGAGTCCCCTCGACTGGGGGAACGACAAGATTGTTGATATCCCTTTCTTGTTGTATGACATTTCTCCGTAATGTTGCACCTACGAGGAGCCTAATTCTACGATTCTCTTACATTAGTCCGAATAGAGATAATAACTCATCGGTTATGAGAAGTTTGACATCTCTGTCTTCGACAGGGGTAGCGCGAATAGCAGAGATCACTCTTGAAAAATTAATGCCTTCAGGACGTGAGCGGACACATTTAGGAATTCAGGGTGTTGGAGGATTCAAAAATATGACTTGGATTAATGGACTTAAGAATGAAGTAAAGACAACACTTACATCCTTTCAACCATTGCCTTGCGAATCCTGCCGGACACCGAACATAAAACCACTCATGTTTGAAAAGAGAAAATTAATTCCAAGCACCCGTTAAGACTTGGCAGTTGGGTGAAGGCTCAAGGAAAAAATAGGAAGGACTTCCTGACCGTCGTTTAAAGTTATAAATGAACCTGATGTCCTTAGGAGTTGGCAGGCGAAACAAAACGCTTATGAATAGTAGAAAAGTTCTATGGAAGAAAGCATAGCTATTCGGATGGAGTTGAGTGGGAGCTATTCCAAGATATCTCAACATTTCTCTAATAAATGAATTGAAGGGCGGCATGCATCTGGCCAACATATGAATTTATTACATGCTTTGTACCCCTCCGGGGGCAGGTAAGGCCTGTCATTTATTAAAGGAACCAAGACATCTTCGAATGGAATTCCATGTATGAAAATAGCCTACGAAGGGTAGCCTCACCAATCTGGGAGGCTTGAGAATCTATCAAGTTATCTAAGAGAATCACACCTCCTACTGCATCGGGTGCAGGACTTACATCTTCTTCTAGGAGGAGGGGAAATCAGTTGACTGGCGGGACAAAAACTTCCGTTTATTCGGCCTGATGACCGGGAAAAAATCTGCCAGATATAGTCACAGCGCTCAATTTTGCTTCTAGATTGCTATGCTATGGGGTTGGTTCAGAAGACATTGCAGATAAACGCTCTGAGCATCTAAAATCCATGTTAACTGTACTTAGTAGACAATCGAGAGAGAAAAATTACCTATTTCCCCTGTGCTAAGTGTGACCTAGTGTGGTGTAGTGTAGTGTATAATAGAGATAAATAACTCTAAATAAGAGAATGAAGTTAGACGATGAGACATTGGATTCCAAATAGAGTGACTGTCATTGCTGATCGTCTCATTTGGCAAGGAGATTGATTGATTGTGAAAGCTTTGGATCAAATATCGGCATATCAAAGTGTGAAATCTATCATTCAAGTCCATATGTTAAGTTTAAGTTCATGTTGAAAGTTCCAGGGGTTTGACTACTCAATTTCACATTCGATGGTGAATACGCAAGTTCTATTGTTGATCGTCATCATATGTTCAAGTTCGTTAAGGTGAATTGGTAGTAATTGTTCAAATAAGTAAGTTTGGATTAGGTTTCAGGTTCAAAGAGCATGTATGCTGATCCCTATGTGCCAAAACCTTTATACCGATCCCTATCCCAAAGCATTTCAACTTATCGCTCTCCTCAACCTATTAGTACCGATCCCTCTCTCCTAATAACAATACTGATCCCTTTATTTGAGAAAAGGCATGCCTATGACACCAAGCCAATCCATTACGCCAATGCCTCTACTAAAATAAAGCTAGTCTATCCATCTACTTTACCATCCTCTTGTCAAGCTTCGATATCGATCCCTTGTCATCAAACGAGGGACCGGTCTATATCCAAACCTCCTATACCGATCCCTCTTCTTCTTACTTCCTCATCATTCTACTAAGCCCTACCCTTTCCATACCTCTTCTTCCCTAAACAAACTATGCCCTCAGTCATCCACTACGTCATGCACCAAACTATCATCGATGAAGTAGAATCCATTGCCTCATCTTAAAATCGAAAGAAAATGGGAAGCTTACCTAAATTTATTGAAGGTGAACTGTGAAAAGGAAAAGGGATTAGGCTGTGATTTGATTGGAAGGTGGAACTGTGATCCAAAACTAAGTAGGAAGATGGATTAATTGGTTAAAGCGATGATTGAGTGGAAGGGGTGGGATTGGGCTTCTCTTTTTTAAAAGTATGGAGAGTTCGGTTGTGGGTGAATAGATGGAAAGCAAAGGAATGAAAGAATGGAATGTTAGAATAATCTTATATAAGGAAGTGGAGGGAACCGTTTGTACATTTGACATAAGATGCGGAGGGATCAGTTAAAAACATACCGACCCTATTAGCGTGCACACAAAAAAGGGATCAGCTAAACATATGCCGATTCCTGCAAATGTTTCTAAAATAAAGAGGAAGAAAATAGGGAGTGAGGGATCAGCCATGAACATGTACGCAACTAAATATAAGCATGAAAATTGTAAAAACATGAACATATAAAATGCAGGAAAATTGGTGATGACCTGTGAACATACAAGTACATCTAGGAGCCAATGACAAGAATGTGTATATGCACGTGCATGTATATGACCTGGAAATTTCAATTTTTGAAATCGACAAAAATTGGAATCAAACCTGAAGCTTTCGAGATCAAAGCTGAACCAAATAACCAAAACTAATTAGACTTGCGGAACCAGACTTGCATATATTAGCTGATAGAATATAGTCCTGGATTTATACCATTGGAAATCGACCAAGCGTAATGACGATCAATGAGAAATACAGCACATTGGAAAAATAATTCAAAGATGGATAGCAACTATCAGAAAACTATACGGATTTCTTATCGATGACTCTAACTTGCTTTGATTTACAGCAAGTCATGTTCATTAAAAGACGTACTTTAGAGGGTAAGTGTTATTCGGCATTCTAGCCCGTCTATGTTGAACTGACTGCACGAGTTAGATTCGACTACTCTTAAGGTTGATGATTCCAGAGTGATGATTCCCATGAGTCAAGTACAAATGGTAATATGAAGTCAGGACTGAATGGAATTGATAGATGTGCAATGTAGAGTGCTCGAAGTATGGGATATGATTTAATGGATAGGAGGGATTGGCATAGTTTGGCTCTAACAAGAGGGATCGGCATACATAAAAGAATAGAGTATTCTTGTAGAAAACAATCAATATATCGAAATCTACAAGTCCAATGCATATGAACTTTGAGGAGAAGATATTAGGACCCAAGAGAACTTACCCTAGGGTTTGCACATCAAAAGGACAAAATTGAAGGGATCGGTATATGTCTCTTGGGAGGGATCGGCAGAAGGTAGCATGCAAGTCATGTCGAGTCAAAGATCAAGCAACAACTCGAGTTCCAATGATCCAAATGACGTGAAAATTGGAGGCTAAACTATTATTGGGATCGGTACCGATCCCACCTCTTTGGGAATTGAGCTCAATGATCCCTCTAGTGGGCCCATATGGTTTAGAAGGTCATTCATCCAAGATTCTAGAGAGATACTTGGTCGTCTTCATCTATAAATACTGGCCTGATGGGTCATTATGAGGATCTTTATGCTACTTGTTACTCTAGACTCCATTCTAATAAAGCACTCGCTATTTTCTACTGCTATAATCAGATTTATAAGTGATTAATAAAGGATAATCTTCAAAGTTGACATGGGCATACAATGCCAAACCACTACAAATTTATGTGTCTCCGATTATAGCTTATCATCTGTTGCTTACTAATTCATTTACTTAGTTTATTTTTTTTCTTCACTTACTTCTCTACAAAAAACTATTCTTGGGTTTTTATGACCAATTTAGTCGCAAACACTTTCCTCATTATCCTTCCTAATTCCTATTCCCAAATCAACGTTATTACTCTGTATACTAATATCCTAATTGAGTGTTACACATAAATCTTTATATTTATTAGCATGTATAAATATGTATAAATACCTACTTCTGTCAAACATATTCTAATCGCAAATCTTACCAGAATATTCTTTTCCTTATTCAATTTGCTGAAACTACATTTCTTAAGAAGACTCTCCATTATAATTTCCATAAATTTGTTTAAAACAAAAGATCAAAATAAAAGGAAAGATTTGCCTCATTTGAAATTAAGAGGAATAATTATTTTATTTTTATTGGAATAGATAATGTAAACGACGGAGAATAAATCTATACTTTACACATCTCTTCCTTTTTATTTACACATATTTCTTGTTAAATCAAACGCTGCATTTTCTATGCGATTTGAAAACATAAACAAATTTATAAAAATCAAATGAACGTTCTTCCCACAAATTAAACCACGGAAAAATTCCTATCAGCATAATTAGGGCAATAATCAAAATCATACTAATAATATGCGATCCAGTTTCAAATTTGGAATAAATTTCATATCTAATCAATATTCATATCTATACCTTTTGGGACTGATTTCCAGTTCAAGATATAGCCATAATTCCTAGCAAATCTTAAAAGAATATATACACAATGGTTTTGTACGCTAATTTGAGCCTACAATTCACAAATATAATTGATTTAGGCATAAAAATAAAATATTTGGCAATAGAATAGATCAAAAATCATAAACAATATATAATTTTACGACTCACCTTATAAAAGCATTCAAAATCTCCAGATCTAAAGTGAAGCTGTTGATTCAACTCCATTTCCTTCCTATTCCAAGAAATATGTATAAAAAGGGTAATACATATATTAGAATTACAGATCTGAGAAGAGATTTGGGGTTAAAGGGAAATATAAATATTAGAACAAATATATATGTGTGTGTGTGTATTACCTCGTTATCGTGTAGTATTGATTCGCTTCTCTTCTTCTCTTATTTGATTTCTTTTCTTCTCCAATTTGTATATACACAAATATAAATATTATATTTTATTATTTAGAAAATAGTGAAGAAGGGAAAATGGTAGAGCTTCGCTGATGCTTTTATGAAAATATGAGAAGAGAAGAGAGGGTTAGGCCTAAATTTGTAGGCACTCAAATCAACCATAGTCATGTGATTGAAATGTATTAAATCCCAGTCGTTCTGGCCTAGGCAAACCCTAGCCGCCAGCTTGTCAATCGGTTGACCGCTCATTGGCACCGTTTGACCACTACATGTCAACTGGTCGCAATGAACCTATCAACCTATAGGGTCCCCGTAATTAATAAATAAACGTTAATTCTTTCCAATCTAATTATTTACATTTCGAATTCTTTTTTCATTTGTAACTTCTTTGTTTGGACTCCGATCGCAAAATTCCAAATATGAAAGTTGCTTAGAATTTTGCCACAAAGGTAGTGGCGCAAGTTTCATGGTCAAATTCCATCAATTGCACCAATTCCCTTTTTGGGGCCTAATTAACTAATTAATTAATTAAATAACGAACGTCAAATTTATAGGGCGTTACATTTGTGCTGAGAGTGGAAGGTAACTAGGTATTGAATGATGTTCAACATGTAACTTCTTGAGTCCATGACACATATCCATGTTCAACCGATGTCTAGGTTTTTCTACATAGTTCAAAAGTTATTGGCTCTTATATAGTGCTTGATGCTCCATGTCTCTAGGGGCTATTGGATTTCCCTATAATGTAGTTAAGGCTAATTAAACATGCTACTTTATTCCTAAGAATAAACTTCCCACTCCTAAGCTACCATATTTCATTAGTTTTTAAACCTTATTTATAAGCCATGGGGCATGATTTCTATGAGGAAGGATTTCCTGGACATAAGAAATGGTTACATTCTTGATTTACCATGTAGAGCAAGGCTCCAGGAAGAATGGGAATTCTAGAATAGTATACTTATATTGAGAAGCATATTGCTTTCACTATGGTCAATCCACCAGCATGGGTATGTGTTTTTATGCTATTGATTTAATGTGGAATTAATTTTCTAGTATAAGAGCATACAGTGATGTTTCTTGATCCTGGAGGTAGTTAAGTGGATACCCAGATATGGCATACCACACTTCATCGGTTGAAATATTATTATTATTATTTTGCAAGGCAAGCGGGGTTAACTGGTCCCCTACCAGTTTATTAAATGAAAATTAAAAAATAAAAATCGACTATGAACAAGCTTACAGTCACAAAAAGAGAACAAAAAAAAGAAAAAAAAGAAAGCTACAACACAAAGGGAACAGGGATAAACACAAAGAAGAAAACAAAGAGGAGAAAAACACTAGAGCCAATCAGCCGAGACAAAGGATCTGAAATCGAAAATACAATCCCTCATTCCCATCTTAATACAGGCCTGTAGTGCAACCATAAGCTGACCACTACTCCTTTTCTTGTTTTCAAAGTTTCTTAAATTTATTTCTTCCCATATGAAGTTCAGGTACCTTTTGATAAGAAAAAAATACACACCAAGTTTTTCTAACTTAGGAAAACCAGCTATATTTATGGTGGATTTGGATAATTTGTAGACTTGCTGCAAGCTTGAATTAATTGAGAGGGGGAACTAAAGCATCTAAAGAAGAGAAGGAAGACTTTGTGAGAATGACCAATTCATTAGCAAAACATGGACTATTAATGGCTAGATCTTTGCATTTAAGTGGGTACTCAATCTATTTTTTGGGATACTTGTCATTCAACTAAATTTTTAGAATTTCCATAATTAGGAAAAATAATAGGAACATAGAGGATATCCTTATCTAATACCTTGCATCCATTTAAATATTCACATGATTGACCATTTTTGTTAACAAAAAATTAAATTTAACCAGTGCAAGTCTTTATCCATGTTGTGAATTTTAGAGGATAACCCATCATATTTATAGCATAAGAGATAACATTCCATTTGTGGTATCACATGCTTTCATCTTGTCGATTTTTAGGCAGCATCTTGTATGCATTGTCAATTATACCTATATTAAGCTCATGCATCAAGTGAATTTGTCAACAATGTTTCCACCCTTATGAAATGCACTTTGTTTGAGTGATATAAGATGAGGTAATGTAACGACCCGTGCTTTTAACTATTTTAAATTATGAAATTTAATATGACTATTGAATAAAAATGGTTAGAAATAAAAGTTTTATTTTTATTTATGTAATTTATTTGATATGAACTTAGATAAAGTTTTGAAATAAACCATTTTGAAGATTTGAGAAATAACAAATATTGAAATGGAATT
This sequence comes from Allium cepa, assembly GCA_030765085.1. NCBI lineage: Eukaryota > Viridiplantae > Streptophyta > Magnoliopsida > Asparagales > Amaryllidaceae > Allium > Allium cepa. The sequence continues at coordinate 268,348,100 of CM060932.1, forward strand.
CCATATATCGATGGGTAGTAATTAATAGCTTGAATTGAATAATAATGTTCAATGACTGTAATATGAAAGTAGTTGTTTTATTATTTGGACTCATTTTAAATTTAAAATTCTATAAGTTAAATAACTCATGTTGTAATATGGTGATTTATTGGATAATTAAATTGTTTAAAATTAATATTGCAATTATTTATATAATTGAATCTTGAATTAAAATATCGAAAATTGATTTAAATTTTATTTAAATAACAATGAAGGTTGTTAACTTTTAAAATTAGATCTAAAAGCTAATAATTAGAATTTGAAATTTTTATATTATGATTAACGAGTAAAAATAGCCATTTTGGCCATAGTCTCAGAATTTGACGAAACCAGTTCCATTGGATCCATAATATTGTATTATTATCGGAATTTAAATTTTGTAGCATTTGGAGTTACCATTGGTCATACGAGGTAGAAACGCGTTGAATTAAATATTGAAAATTTAATGTTATAATTCGATTCAAAAAGCTATCTTCCACATATGATTGAATTAGGCCTTGAAACATGTTCCATTGTCTACGGAATAGAGGTAAAATATTATAAATGCAAAGCGGCACGCCTCGATTTGAGTTCTACACAAAAACTTCAATCTCTCCAACCATCAATTGCCAATCGAAGACTTCTACATGAAACTTGTAGAGCTCGATGAGCTCTACAATATCAATGGTCGAGATCGAATAAGGAGGTCCACGTCAGCGGCAAATCGATGATGAAGGTCAGGCGTTATGCGTGATTTCCAAAGCTGAGATGTAGTCGAGTTTGACCGGTTTTAGGGTGAAGGTTGTTAGTCCGTGAGATGATGGTTTTGATGACAACCTTAGAATAGGATTATAAAATATAAATACTAACATTATAGTTTAGAAATATATGTATATCCAGGATTTAACCATGCAAGTATCAAGAATGAAGACTGTACAGTATGGAGATTCAAGATATCAAGATTGAAGACTTATGATTATCAAGAATTCAAGATTATCAAGAGTTCAAGATTTCAAGGTTTCAAGTAATTTATTTTTTAATTAATTAGGAATTGTGTTAAAACTCCTAGAAAAGCACTGGCATCTTAAAATCCAATTTATTTGTGGAATGGAATCCACTTCGAGCCTGTTAAAGAGATGGAACCCTAAGTAGGATGGAATTTATGAAAAATCTAGCGGAACATTGTTTTGTATCCGCTAACTTTTTATTCAAAATGATTTTACAAAATTATATGTTGGTTTCAAAATGTTTTCAAAACCTTCCTTTTAAAAGAATCAAAAACATCTATCCTGATTTCAAATACTTTTAGCCTCAAAATAATCTTTAGTTTCAAAATCAAATTATTCTTACTTTTAAAACTATCTTTAATAATTATTCATATTTATACTTAGATTTAAATATAAAATTTTATATATATTATTCTCTATATTTACTTATGTATTTTAACTATAGTCAAGCATATTTATAAAGTTTAAAATAGTTTTTAATATAAGATAAAAGTTATTTTCAAAAAAAAAAAAACAAACCACCAAAAATTCCTTTGGGATGTCGATTTGCTCAATATACCCATGTCGACATAGTGTGAGTTAATTTCAAAATTTTAAATTTCAAAAGAAGTGTCTATTCGTCATATCTCTTCACGAATGGACATGGCTGTTGTTCTTCTATAAATAGGGGTTGTTTTCAATGAATTTTTAATCAGATTTTCTGGTTTTAATTCTCTTCTTCTTCCACATTTCTTTATATACATTCCTACCATTACTCTGTCGAAATCAACATTGAATCTAACTAGATTATCTCTGGTTTGATTCTCCATCACTATCTCAATAACATCCTCAGTGCTATTAAGAGTTATAGGCTTCTTTATAATCAATTAAACGAGAAAAGGTGTGACTGTAGCCTTGGAAATCAATTAAGCGAGAAAAGGTGTGATTGTAGCCATGGAAATCAATTGGGTGAACTTGTTGCCCGTGAAATCAAGTATCTCTACCCAGAGGTTTGTAAATCTAGAGGGTGTACCTCATAGCCTTGAAATCAAGGGTGTAATTGTACAATTGCCTTGGAAAGGAAATATGTACTTGTGTGCGGGACTGGATGTAGGGTAACTCCGAACCAGTATAAAATCCATTGTGTTCTTTCCTTTACTGCTTTTATTTTATTTCTGCATAGTGTTTGATTCTGTGATCATATCTGTCTGAATATTGCATACATTTGTGTTAAAATTAATAAAAACTCAAAACCCCCTCTAGTGTTTTTCCTAGCCTTAAGATCCGTAATCCGCTCACATTTGGTATCAGAGTAAGGTTTTCAAAGTTTCATAATCTGATTTTTGAAAATGTTTTAAAATGGCTATGTTTGTTAATACTAGTTTAGAAATATTCAGATCATCATTGTCTCATGAGTCTACGTATAATCAAATATAATCAATGTTCAAATTCAAGATGTCTACTAAAATTGTTTGATGTGCAGGAAACATTCTTTATAGGAGTTAAGGAATCAATCCACAACGGACAAATTGTGCAGATCAAGAAGAACAAATGGATACTCGATAGTGGATGTTCTAGACACATGACTGGCAATCCAGATATATTGAATGATATAATATACAAAGACGGAGGACTGGTTAACTTTGGAGACAATTCAAAAGGATATGTGATTGGCATCAGCAAAGTCGGTAACTCTAAAACTTCTATTATTACTAATGTTTTGCTTGTTAAGAATCTGAAACATAATCTGCTAAGTATAAGTCAACTCTGCGATAAAGGATATAAAATTAAATTTGAAAAAGATAAGTGTCACATTGAAGATAATAATTCAACCATAATATTTGAGGGAATTAGGAAAAATAATATTTATATTCTTAGTATGAAAGTTTCAAATGATAACTTGTGTCTTTTGGCAAATACAAGTGACCCTTAGATTTGGCATAAGAGATTTGGGCATTTGAATTTCAAACTCTTATCTAGACTGTTAAAACATGATCTAGTAAAGGTCTCCCTAAAATGAATTTTAAAGTAGATAGTCTATGTGATGCATGTCAATTAGGAAAACTTAGAAAAAGTTCTTTTAAATTAAAAGATATGATTTCAACCTCAAAACCTCTTGACTACTTCATTTTGATTTATTTGGTCAATCTCAAGTTCTGTCAATAAATCATAGTAAATATGTTTTTGTAATTGTAGATGATTCTTCTAGATGGACAATATTTTTGAAACATAAAAGTGATACTTTTGAATGTTTTAAGAACTTTACAAAAAGGATTCAAAATCAACTTTCTCTAAAAATTATAACCATTCCTAGTGATCACGGTGGTGAATTTGAAAATGAAAAGTTTGAGGAATTCTGCAATAAAAAGGGAATAACTCACAATTTTTCATTTCCAAGAACTCCACAACAAAATAGAGTAGTAGAACGTAAAAATAGGACGATCCAAGAGTGTGCGAGAACTATGCTTTCAGATAGTAATCTGCCAAAGTATTTTTGGACAGAAGCAGTTGCTACGACCTGCTATATTTTAAATAAAATTTTAATTAGACCTTTGACTAATAAGACATCTTATGAACTTCTTCATAGAAAGAAACCTAAAGTTTCTTATTTTAAAATTTTTGGAAGTGAATGTTTTATTTTTAATACAAAAGATAACTTAGAGAAATTTGATCCTAAATCTGACAAAGGTATCTTTATCGCATATTCTAATAAAAGTAAAGCATATAGAGTATTTAAAAGGTCACCCTATTGAAAATATACTAGAAGATATGCAATCTGTTGTTAAAACTAGAAATCAACTAAGTCAAATGAGTAATGTAGCTTTTATATCAACTATTGAACCCAAGAATCCAAAAGAAGCATCAACTGATGATTCGTGGATTTTGGCTATGCAAGAAGAACTAAATCAATTTACTAGAAATGATGTTTGGGGACTTGTTCCTAAACCTGAAAATAAAACTATAATTGGAACTAAATGGGTTTATAAAAATAAAATGAATGAACAAGGAGAGGCAGTTAAAAATAAAGCTCGGTTAGTCGCTCAAGATTATTGTCAAGAAGAAGAAATAGATTTTGATGAAACCTTTGCTCCCATAGAAAGATTAGAAGCAATTAGGATTCTACTTGCTTTTGCAAATCATAATAATTTCAAATTACTTCAAATGGATGTTAAAAGTGCCTTTTTAAATGGATTTGTAAAAGAGGAAGTATATGTTGAACAGCCACCACTTTTTGAAAATGAAAAATTACCAAATCATGTTTACAAACTTAAGAAAGCTTTATATGGTCTAAAACAAGCTCCAAGAGCCTGGTATCATAGGCTAAGATCTTAATTATTACAATCAAACTTTGAAATTGGTAAAGTAGATAATACTCTTTTTATTAAAAGAAATAAAAATGATATTCAACTAGTACAAGTCTATGTGGATGATATCATTTTTGGATCAACTAATTTTGAAATGAATAAAAAAAAATTGAAATAATGACAAAAGAGTTTGAGATGAGTCACATGGGTGAATTAAACTTCTTTTTAGGATTTCAAATAAAATAATAAGATAATGGTATCTTTATTAGTCAAGAAAAATATGCTAAAGACCTAATTAATAAATTTGGTTTGACAACTGCGAATAGAAAACCCATTCCCGTGGCAACCAATGAGTACCTGAGTAAAGAAGATCTCTCGAAAGATGTGATCAAAAATTATATAGGGGAATGATTGGATCACTACTCTATATTACTACTAGTAAACCTGATATCATGCATAGTGTTTGTCTCTGTCCAAGATATCAATCCCAACCTAAAGAGACCCACTTAAAAGCCGTAAAACTTATTATAAGATATGTTAAACACACCTCTAATTATGGCTTATTTTACCCTAAAAATGATTCTTTTAACTTAATATCTTACTGTGATGTTGATTATGCTGGTTGTAAATCAGAGCGAAAAAGTACGAGTGGAACTTGTCACTTTTTGGGGCATTCTTTGATTTTCTGGTTTAGTAAAAAGTAAAACACAGTTTCTTTATCAACAATTGAAGCAGAATATATTTCTGCTGCTTTGGCTTGTTCTCAAGTAATATATATGCAACAAACTTTAAAAGGTTATGGTTTAAATTTCTCAAAATCACCAATTTATTATGATAATACTAGTGCGATAAATTTATCCAAAAATACTACTCAACATGCTCGAACTAAACATATTGATATAAGGCATCATTTTCTCAGAGATAATTTAAATAAGGAAGTAATTACTCTAGATTATATTTATTCCGAGAATCAAATTGCTGATATATTAACAAAACCACTAAATGAATCTATATTTACAAAATTAAGAAGAGAATTAGGTATTTGTTCAATAACTGAAATATAAAAAAATATAAATAACAAAGTATAATTAAAAATTAGATCAAAACAAATTAAATAGAAAAAATTCAAGCACCATGTCGACATCCCCTTATACCCCATGTCGACATACAACGAATTTTTATTTTTGAATTTTTTCCCACCAAAATTCAAATAATTGGTTATATATTCTTCTTATTTTCGAAACTCTATTCATTCTTTCTGTTATTTCTCGTTCTACCTTCAGAAATTAAATAATCAATGGCCTCCTCTTCCAAATCAAACATAAATTCAACCTTTTCATTCCCTTCTCCTACTTCTGGACCGTTTCAACGAACAACGCTCGCTCGTGTGACGAAAATAGAGGATTCTCTGAAGGACACACTTCAGTTAATGACTGAAATCCAAGTTATGCAACTTCGAATGGCCAAAGAACAAGAGAGGCAAGGAAAAATCCTTAGGAATTTGCAAAAATTTCAAATGGATAATCATGCTAACCCAATCTTAATTGACGAAGACTCTTCAGGAGATCAAGTACAAGAGGCCAGCGACGAAGAAGAAGAAGAAGAAGAAGAAGTCCCCATGGGAGAAGTGCACGGGAAGAAGACGGCAAAGTCGTTTGCATTGGTGAAGTGTGCTTGGACAAAGATGGAAATCTTGTCGAACAATGTGGAAATTTATGTTTCCACTATCCAAATTGTTCGGTTCATAGATCTCCCATTTTCAAAGACACTCATTAGTTTCTTTTCTCTTTTTCCTATTGTTGTATGTTCTTTCTTACGTTTCCCATGAAAATGTAAATATAACTATATAATTAATGAATAATTTGTGCTCTTATATGTGTTCTATTAAAGTATTATTATATGGATACTTAGTTAGGATAGTTAGTACTTCAGGACTAAGTTTTAGTTTTAGATCTAAGTGTTGATTATTTATGATAACGCTATCATTATAATCACATGTCATAAAGTATTAGATTTAGGGGGAGTTATATAGTTTGGAGTGATTTTTGTTGATGAAAAAGGGGGAGAAGTATAAAATAGAATAGTTAGGCATAGATTAAGGGGGGGTTATTAGGATAGAAGCAATATTTTATAAACAAAGGTTGTCATCATCAAAAAGGGAGAGATTGTTAGTCCGTGAGATGATGGTTTTAGTGACAACAACCTTAGAATAGGGTTATAAAATATAAATACTAACATTATAGTTTAGAAATATACGTATATGCAGGATTTAACCATGCAGGCACCAAGAACGAAGACTGTACAGTATAGAGATTCAAGATATCAAGATCGAAGACTCATGAGTATCAAGAATATCAAGATTATCAAGAGTTCAAGATTTCAAGTAATTTATTTAATTAGGATTTTGTTAAAACTCCTAGAAAAGCACTGGCATCTTAAAATCCAATTTATTCGTGGAATGGAATCCACTTCGAGCCTGTTAAAGGGATGGAACCCTAAGTAGGATGGAACCTACGAAAAATCTAGAGGAACATTGTTTTGTATCAGCTGACTTTTTATTCAAAATGATTTTACAAAATTATATCTTGTTTTTAAAATGTTTTCAAAACCTTCCTTTTAAAAGAATCAAAAACAACTATTCCGATTTCAAATACTTTTAAGCTCAAAATAATCTTTAATTTCAAAATCAAACTATTCTTAGTTTTAAAACTATCTTTAATAATAATTAATATTTATACTTAGATTTAAATATAAAATTATATATATATTATTCTCTATATTTACTTATATATTTTAACTATAGTCAAGTATATTTATAAAATTTAAAATAGTTTTTAATATAAGATAAAAGTTATTTTCAAAGAAAAAAACCACCAAAAATTCCTTTGGGATGTCGACATGCTCAATATACCCATGTCGATGTAGTGTCAGTTAATTTCAAAATTTAAATTTCAAAAGAAGTGTCTATTCGTCATATCCCTTCACGAATGGACATGGTTCTTGTTCTTCTGTAAATTGGGGTTGTTTTCAATGAATTTTTCTCTGATTTTCTGGTTTTCATTTCTCTTCTTCTTCCACATTTCTTTATATACATTCCTACCATTACTCTGCCAAAATCAACATTGAATCTAACTAGATTATCTCTGGTTTGATTCTATATCACTATCTCAACAAGATTCTCAATGCTAGTCAGAGTTATAGGCTTCTTTTAATCAATTAAACGAGAAAAGGTGTGATTGTAGCATTGGAAATCAATCAAACGAGAAAAGGTGTGATTATAGCCTTGGAAACCAATTGGGTGAACTTGTTTCCCTTAAATCAAATGTCTCTATCCAGAGGATTGTAAATCTGGAGGGTGTACTTCGTAGCCTTGAAATCGAGGGTGTAATTGTACAATTGCTTTTGAAAGAAAATCCATACTTGTGTGCGGGACTGGATGTAGCGTAACTCTGAATCAGTATAAAATCCGGTGTGTTCTTTCCTTTACTGCTTTTATTTTATTTCTGCATCTGTGTTTGATTCTGTGATCATATTTGTGTCTGAATATTGCATACATTTGTGTTCAAATTGAAAAAAATCAAAAACATTTATTAATTTTTTAAAACACTATTCACCCCCTCTAGTGTTTATCCTAGCCTTAAGATCCATAATCCGAATTTCTCACAAACGTGGGGCTCGCAACGAGCTTCCGATTAGTTGTCGTCGATCATCTTCTAGGGCAATGGGGTGGCCGTGGTTTGTGAATATACGAATGGCATGATGGGTTTCTTTATTTTTAAGTTGTCTAGAATGTAAGCGAGTAGAAGAAGAAGGCACGTGCAGCCATGATTGCTTGATCTGGAATGGACGGCCTGATGAGGTTTAAAAAAAAGATGATATGTAAATTATTTAATATATAATTCGTGTAAATCTTATAAAGTGTGTATCTTTTCCATACGTTGTCAGAATTGGACGAAACATGGGGCATTGGAATCGTATCGACGAAGGCTTTGGCATGGAATCGAAGTGGAGTTTATTTTAAATTGAAATCTTTTCGGTTTCAAACAAAAGATGAGTGTTTTATAACGCTCACGAAGTACTAGAATATTTTTATGTTTGTTAAATTTGAAATTATGAAGTGATATAAATTTATTGATCGTTGTTTGATTAATTTAATTGTCCTCTAAATTATCATATGAATTAACTGTTAAAAATTAGAATTGATGGTTAAATTTGAAATTGGAATTTAATTGCCAGTAAAATACCCAATATTAATAACTATGAAATTGTGTGAATTATTTTGACTGTTTGGATGATTGATTGTGATGGATGCCGATTGATTAGTATTTGGATAATTAGCTGTTTATATATATATATAATTATCACCTAGTAAATTACTTACAATATATAAAACTGTAAATTGAATTATTTTGAATTAATTAAGAAATAGGTTGAAATGATATATACCTATAACACTGTGATAGGGATTGAAATGATATATATCCATCCATGGAATTAATTTGAAATAACTGATCACTTGGCCATAAAATAGAAAATTATATACAAACACCAGATTGGTTAAATTAAATGATTTTAAAATTTTGGATTTAGAATTATTAAATAGATTTTATTTTAAGAAATAAAAATCGAATTTACGAAAATCGAGTTATTTTCGAACTTGAGCTCGAAATTTTGAAATTTCAAGTTGATAGCAGGAATGTTTTGATAAATAATTGAAGATTAGATTTTTAAGTTAAAATCGTAATATGTTTTGAATTTTAGAATTTGATTTGTTTTAAAAGATTGGACTTTTATTTGAACTTTGAATATCGCTAAGTAAAAGTAATATAAATGATATTTCAAATTTGAGCTCGGAATTGAATTACATTTGAAGATTTAGATTTTAAATTGGATATTGAAGGTAAATTTAATTTTAGTATTTTGAATCGATATTTTGAAAGTCGAACTCAGAATTGATATAAGTCGAAATGGATTAAAATTTGGGAATTGAGTTGAAATTAATTTAGGAATTGGAGTTGAAATTAATTTGGAATTGGAAGTGAAATTAATTTGGAATTGAAACTGAAATTAAATTGAAATCGAGGTTGATTAGAATTGAAATCGGAATTGAATCACTTTAAATGGAAATGAAGATTTAATTGATTTGAATTGGGAAGATTTAGAATTGAACCAGTTTGACTTTGAAACTATTTTCAAATAAATTATTTTACTATAAACTATTTAAAATCTATATTTTTAAATATTCAAATTATTTTGGATTTTCCAAACTATTTTACTATATAAACCATTTTAATATTTAAACTATTTTATATCAAACTATTTTAACCATTCGCATTAAGGGCTTTCACGCTAGTGCTACGAAATTGGAATAAACTATTTTTAACTATTTTAAAACTATTCAAACTATTTTCTAAAAATTCAAACTGGTTAGAGGGGGTTTGTTTATATTTAAATCTTGGTTTTAAATGCAAATTTTCGGTTAAAGTGAAGTTATATCCTAAATTGAAATTCGAATCAAAATTTTGAAGTGAAATCGATATATCGAACTGAATTGACATATTGAAGTAAAATATGATTTTTTAAGCGAATATGATGATTTCGAAATGGATAAAAAAAATGAAGCGAATACGATGATTTTTGAAGTGAATACGATGATTTCGAAATAGATTTATTTTTGAAGCAAATATGATGATTTTGAAATTAATTTGATTTTGTAGCGAATATGATATTTAGATATCAAAGTACAGACTGTTTTTCGAAATATAAAAGTACCAATCAGTGTGTAAAATGATGTTTGGTTGTAAAAGAAACCGGGGCCTCTTATTGACTTACTCTCTATCAATATTGGAACCACTTTAACAAATGTGTACGCAGAGGAGACTTTAGAACGAAGTTGTTGGATTTAGCATCGTTTGCTATATTTGAAGAAAGAGAACGACGGTGGATTGTTCTGACACTTGTGTCAACTTACTAAAACAGGAGTCGTACCGGCCAATGAGGCTGGCTACCTCTAGCGGACACACTTTTTTGTATTACCATCATTTACATTGTGATTGATTGGTGCACACTCTTCGATTTTGCAAGTGTTGGATGCGGTGGGTCGTTAGGGATTACCACCAGCCGGGAAGGGTAAATGGTAGTATCCTACCTTGAACATTGCCCCACGTGCCTTGTCATACTTTTATCCCTATACGAGACCCCTACGATTTTGGTTTAGCTTTGCCGTATAACGACGCATCACTAACTACCGACGTGCAACTGGTTGAGTCAAATGCAAACTGTACGACAATGCTTAAAAATGCATAAGGGGGATTAACGTAAAGCCTTAACGCTAAGAAAAATATTTATTTTACTAATTAGACATTATATATATATATAGTGTATTCCACTATATATAAATATTTTGATGGATCCTTAAAGATGGAAAATACAGTAACATCTCTTGAGTAATTGCACGCACGTTATAAACTGGATAGGAGATGTGAAAACCCGCAAACATCTCTAACGCCATGGAATTTATGTCATATGCATATTGATTTGACTCACATAAGAATATTTTGGTCTTGACTCGAGTGTTTTTGTCTTTCTATTATGCCCGGGTCAGCCCTGTGTTTTTCAACGCATTGAAGATCATTTTTCCAGAGGACGAAGATGAAGATTTGGTATATTATTACTATTATTATTCTTTGCATCATGTTATTCTACTGCATTATTTATTTAACCCTGATGTATATATAACTTTGACAAATGTTGTATAGATTATAATCAAATGTATAATATAAAAAGCTTCATGAAATGTTTAATTGATTATTATATTTTGTCGTCCCGTTGTGAGATTCTGCGTTTGTTTTCTTCTTCCTTTCTTATTTTTCTTAATTAACCCCATTGAATATCAATGTTCCGGATTGTTTAATTGGGACATGTGTGGATTATTATCGATGTAAACCTTTCGAAATGTGGGTCATCACAGTTGGTATTAGAGCTTTGGTTTGGCAATAAATTTAGCTTTGTAGGGTTTGACTCATTAGAGATAGGGTAGTAATGCCTTATAATGAGTTTTTTTAGTGTATATATATGAGAGAGCATACTTGTTAGTGTTATAAAATGTTTTATATTGTGTTTGCTTATATGTTGAGTTGTTTATGAATTCTGGTCGATGCTTGGGACGTCGTGTTATCGATAGGGGTTTCTAAACACTTAAACGAGGCAAGTCGACATAATATTGTTTTAAAATCGGGTAAATGATATAATTTTGCCTAAATTATATTATATATAATGATTACTAATGAAATTTTTCTTAGGAGATGATAATATTTAGTTATCATCGATTATTGGTTGAACTAAAATAACGAACACTTTGTGAATTTTATTAACGAAGTGTTCGATAATTAAATTGAATTGAAATCAATTGTAATAAAAATTATTTGAGATTATAAAGTTGTAAATTAATGAAATGTTGGTAATAAGGTAGTAAAATTTGTATAAGTATATTTATAAAATGGTTTATAAATAAAAGGATTTAAAAATTGAGAATTTTAGTATTCACATCCCGTTACTTTCAAAATTTATTTTCAAAGCCTTCAAAAATTAATATTAATATTATTTGGAAGATTTTTGACTAGAAAAATATTTTGAAAAGATTTTTGTAGAAAATAAAAGCATTAAACTCGCTTTGGTCGTTAGAAAATAATTTTGGGGATGACTACAACATCGCCAGCATTCATTTTCAAGTTTCTAAGTGAGAATTGCTACCAAAAGAAATTCAATTTCGATCAAAACAAGTTTTTATTGTGAAAAATATTCCAAGTATGATTAATAAATATATGAAAATAGTTTTGAACTTATAAATTGAAAATATAACAGAAAAAATAAGTTTATAACTTATAGATTTGAACAGGAAAGTATTAAATTTTAAGACTCTTGAATATATTAGTTAAGCAAACAAAAGAAAATTTGAACTTAAGATATGTAATAAAATAATTAACCTAAGAAAGGTGAATAAACCGAGTTAATGAAGCAAAGTAAATAAAATGAAGATTTACTCAAGAAAACTCAATAAGGGTGAATTGTATTTGAATTGAATTAAATGAAATATGAAATGAAATTTTAAATGAACAGGTTTGTACGACTTATAGGGTTGATAAATATTAAGGTTAACAAATTTGAAATTTGATGAATGTGAATGATAAGGAAGGAAAAAATTTAACTAAAATAAAGATTAAATAAGCCGAGTAATGGATTAAATAAAATAAAATGTAACATAATAACGATAAACTGAATTGAATTGGATTTGAATGAACTAGATAAATTAGTAAAGTGAATTAATTCCACTTAAGCTATAAAATAAATAAACAGAATGATACAACTTGAATTATAACATGAAATGCAATTTTAATTGTGAAAAAGAGAAAGAAAAAAGAGTAAGGGAAAAAAATTAACATAAGTAATTGAATTTAAATTAAATTGCATGTAAATAAATTAAATGCAAATAGAATGAATTTTAATATAATTATGAATATGAAATAAGTTTATGGAATAAATTATAAATCAAAGTTAATTAAAGAGAAGTTGAATGAATTGATTGTGATAAAAATAAAATTATTATTATGAATTGAGTTATAAAATATATTTTACTTAAGTAAAATTATTAATATGAATTTGAATTAATGAAATGGAACAATGAAGTGAATCGAAGAATTAATATGAATTTAAGTTCTGAAGTAAGAATAAACATGGATTGCATTTTATAAAATGTTTATAATAAACTTAAATGGTTTATAAATAATACTAGCATTTAATGGAATACACTAAGTGTAAATGAAATAAAATATAACTTAAATGATTTATAATATGGTGCATAAATGAAATTGTATAGAATATTATTAAAATTAAAGTGAAACAATTGGAATTTAACAAATTTAATTGAATAAATTGAATGTGAATGAAATAGATGTGAATAAATTGGAAGTAAACCAATTAAATGTTAATAAAAATTGAATGTTAATCGAAAATGAAATGTATAAGTTAAATATTGGCATTAGATAATGTAAATTCATATCATTATGAATTAATCGGATGAATATTAATAATTGAATGGTTTCTTTTGTTGTAAACTTTTGTTATAATTGTTTTACTGTATACGATTGCTTTTTATCGTATATTAATTCATATGTTATGGTTTGGGTTTAAAATTCATGTTATATGCTTCTATAAAATCATACATGCTTTCTATATTACTATATGCAACTAATATCCTAAGTTTAGTTGGGATAGATACATACAAAGACCGTTTGGACGTATACGCGGGTTTTTATATGTTTTTGTTTGCTTAATACGAGCGAACTCACTCGTACTAATGATAATAAGAAACGTATCTCGATTATAGACCGTGCTTTTATATTTTTGCCTTCGGGATGCCTCATCATTGAGATGAGATGTATATTTGATATCTATTTGGTATATTTGTGATATATATTGTATTGTAAAAAATTTCCAATCGAGCCGTGCAAAGAAGACTCTGTCGAAATTTTTCGTAAATCCGAATGTTTGAAAATTTTGAGTTTTTAAATTTTATAACTTAATTTATATATAAGTTGTAATTTTCGCAGAACCAATATCGGAGTGGCGTAGCGGAAGCGTAGTAAAAGTTTCTAATAAGATTTTATTGTTTTATAAGTTGATTATTTTGAATAAAATATATCAACTGTTAAATTTTTTACTTAACGCATTTTCACAACAAAAAGTTTTGAGTGGGGAAGAATGTAACGATCTGTACTTTTAACTATTTTAAATTGTGGAATTTAATATGATTATTGAGTAAAAATGGGTAGAAATAAAAATTTATTGTTTATTTGTGTAATTTTTTGATATGAAGTTAGGTAAAATTTTGAAATAAATAATTTTAAAGATTTGAGAAATAATAAATATTGAAATGGAATTCTATGTATCGAATGGGTTGTAATCAATAGCTTAAATTGAATAATAATATTGAATGACTGTAAAATGAGTAGTTGTTTTATTATTTGGATTCATTTTAAAATTTAAATTTTATAAGTTAAATAACTCATATTGAAACATAGTGATTTATTATATAATTAGATTGTTTAAAATTTAACATTGTAATTATTTAAATAATTCAATCTTGAATTAATATGATTGAAAATGATATCGAAATTGATTTAAATTTTATTCAAACAACAATGAAGGTTGTTAACTTTTAAATAAGATCTACAAGTGAAAAATTAGAAATTGAAAATTTTATATTAATGGGTAAAAATAGCCATTTTGGCCACAGTCTTGGAATTCGGCGAACTAATTCCATTGTATCCATAATAGTGTATTATTGTTGGATTTCAAATTTCGTAGGGTTTGGAGTTACCGTTTGCTCGTACGGGGTAGAAATACGTTGAATTAAATATCGAAAATATAATGTTATAATTTGATTCAAAAAGCTATATTCCACATATGATTGAATTAGGCCTCATTACATGTTTCATTGTGTTCGAAATAGGAGTAAAACATTACAAACGCCAAGCGGCATGCCTTGATTGGAGTTCGTCCAAAATTTTGCGTGAATGGTCGGAGTAATATTCAAATAATATATTTGTACCTATATATATCACGCATACTAAGTCCTAACCCCAGAAAATTCTTTCCGCCGCCAGTTCTTGTTTAATGGCCGAAAATGTTCCGTACTTTTTCCCTCCGATCTCTCCAACCATTAACTATTGGCCAAAGACTTCTACATGAAACTTATAGAGCTCGAGGAGCTCTACAATATCAATGGTCGAGATCGAGTAAGGAGGTCCATGTCAGCAGCAAACCAATGATGAAGGTCAGGCATTCGTGCACGATTTCCAAAGCATAGATGTAGCCGAGTTTGACTGGTTTCAGTGTGAAAGTGGGGCTCGCGATGAGTTTATGAATGGTGGTCGCCGATCGTCTTCTAAGGCAACGGGGTGGTCACGATTTGTGAATATACGAACGGCGTGATGGGTTTTTTGTTTGTAAGTTGTCTGGAACATACGCGAGTGGAAGAAGAAGGCATATGAAGTTGTGATTGCTTGATCTAGAATAAATGGCCTGATGAGGTTCAAAAAAAGAAAGATAGGTAAATTATTTAATATAAAATTCGTGTAAATCTTATATAGTGTAAATCATTTTCATACGTTGTCAGAATTGGATGAAACAAGCGACGTTGGAATCGTACCGAATGAAGGCTTTGATGTGGAACCGAAGTGGCATTTATTTGAAACTAAAATATTTTCCAGTTCAAATAGAAGGTGAGTGTTTTATAACACTTACGAAGTACTAGAATATTTTTATGCTAGTTAAATTTGAAATTATGAAGTGATATAAATTTATTGATCTTTGTTTGATAAATTTGATCGTCATCTAAATTGTCATATGAATTAACTGTTAAAAATTATAATTGGCAATTAAATTTAAAATTGGAATTTAATTGCCAATAAAATATCCAATATTAATAACTATGAAATTATGTAAATTATTTTGAATGTATGGATGATTGTTTGTGGTGGATGCCGACTGATTGATATTTTGGATGATTGGAAGTTTATTTACGTTTATAAATCTTGTTATCACCTGGTAAATTGTTTACAGTATATAAAACTGTAAATTGAATTATTTCGAATAAATTAAGAAATAGGTTGAAATGATATATACCTATGACACTGTGATTTGAATTGAAATGATATATATCCATCCCTGAAATTAAGTTGAAATGACTGATCGCTTGGCTATAGGATAGAAAATTATATACGGATATCGAATTGGTTAAATTAAATGATTTTAAAATTTTTGATTTGGAATTATTTAAATGATATGATTTTAAGAAATAAAAATCGAATTTATGAAAATCGAGTTATTTTTGAACTTGAGCTCGAAATGTTGAAATTTAAGGTTGATAACAAGAATGTTTTGATAAATAATTGAAGATGAGATTTTTAAGTTCAAATCAAAATATGATTTGTATTTTAGAAATGTATTTGTTTTAAAAGATTGTAATTTTATTCGAACTTTGAATATCGCTAAGTAAAAATAATATAAATGATATTTCAAATTTGAGCTCAGAATGGAATTGTAACACCCGCATATTTATCGATTTTATATTTAAATATTTTATAGTTAATCGGATATTGGTCCGAAAAGCTACTTTTTGCAAACGGTCAAATTAGGACCCGAGACCACTTCCATTGAGTTCGAAATGCCGTTTACAATCTTTTTAAGTATAAACTTTGATATGTTTGGGGTTAGTAGAATTTCACTAACTTTTCCCGCTTTGGACTTTGGGTTGGTTTAGTCTATTAAACCTAAGTTCCAACTCCTTCTCCTCATCTCTTCATAAATTCCTACCTAACTCTAGTTTTAGCATTAATGGTGAGTGGAAAGGGAAATTAAAATACCAAGCCCAAGTTCATTAGCAAATTCAACATCCAACTCCAAAATCAAAGTAAAGACATTCGATTCAAGCTTGTGGTTGCTTCTCTATTGACTTCAAGCTTCTTCTTCATTGAATTTGTGCAAAGGTGAGATTTTTATCTCACAATTCTTGTCTATAACTATCATGGATGTTTGGGAATGATTTCCCATCACTTTAGCATGTACATATGCATTTGGTTTGGATTGGTTTGGCGAAAAACTCCAATTTTTAGTGATTTTGGTGAAAATCTGCATTTAGGTCGCACTGCCTCGGAATTAGGTCGTTCTGGTGGAAAGTTCGCCTCGGAGTTAGGTCGCAAGGTCGTAAGTCGTAGGTCGCTCGCCTTTAGGTCGTGCCCCTTTAGGTCGCGTGACCTTAGGTCGTATGACCTTAAGTTGTTCGCATGGGTTAGGCCTTAAAACCATTAGGTCGCTCACATCGGTTAGGTCGTTGGACCTTAGGTCGTTTACACACTAGGTCGCTCGGCAGATAACTCGTCCCTACTTAGATCGCTTGGCCTTTGAGTCGCTAGGTCGCGTGTTCCATTAGGTCGCGTGAACCCTTGGGTCGTTGGACCTTATTCCCTCTTAGGTCGGCAACCACTAGGTCGTTTGCCTTGCTTAACCCGCTCGGCCTTGTCATTTTTAGGTCGCGAGCCGTTAGGTCGCTTGAGGGTTAAACCGTTAGGTCGCTCGATTGATAAACCCCTTAGGTCGCGTGCCGTTGGGTCGTTCCACCTTGACCCTGCTTGAACCCATTAGGTCGTAGGTCGCTGGACATTAGGTCGCTAGGCCTTCAACCTTAGGCCGTTCTATTTAGGTCGCTCGACCATGCTAATGATAGGTCGTGAGCTTCTTAAGTCGCTCGATCCTATCCTCCCTTAGGTCTTCTTCACTAGGTCGTACCATTTTGGACGGGGCGTTTCCCCCGCACCCCCACCTTGGGGGGTTGCCACCCCCCTTGGACCCCCACTCCATAGGGGATCTTATCTGAAAAACATTCAACAGAACTTGCTTGGTTGAGATGCTGAGTTGATCATTCTTCGAGACAAACTATCTTGGGCTTCTCGGTCGATTTTATGGTATCACGGCCTTGCTAAAAAGGCAGGATAACAACTTTAGAAATATGAAGGTTTCAATACTAGTAGTAAATATCAAAACTCTTTCAACAAAATGATTTCAACTCTATTTTCAATAATAAAGCTCTTTTCTTAAATCGTTTTCCAATCTACTAGTATATACAAACCTTTACCTCACTCGGATGAGAAATCTAATTAAACGGCTTAGTAAAACAAGTGGTATAAAACGCTTGCGTTCACTTCGTCGGTTAATTCTTGGACTTGTTCGATTGAACCTCTTGTGACAATTTTCTAGTGAAGATTTACAGTTTGTTCGTAAATATTTAAGTTAAGCAAGTGGTTATGGGACACGAAGATAAACTTTTATATTTACTAGCTTAGTGTAATTGACACTTCTCGTTGATCATGACGATCGTTTTATGATTTAGACTAGCAATTGTGCGATGTCTCTTTGTTTGTAAGGTTAGACTAGACCTCATGGGTGTGATTCCGACTCACACATATCTCTTTGTCTGCAAGGTTAGTCTAGACACCATTTGTGTGATTCCACTCACACATACCTTTTTGTTGCAAGGTTAAGCTAGACACCATTTGTGTGATTCCACTCACACATACCTTTTTGCTTTTTGGTTAGCCTAGACCTCATCTGGGTGATTCCGACTCACGCATATGGGGTAGCTCCCCATGGTCTTCGGACTGTCATGTGATAGGCCTCTTTCCCTTTTTCTGTGATTTCTGGATTTCTTGTGTTGATTTCTGGAATTTATGTCATTGACTTGTTATGAGTACAATTTAGGGTATGATGCCCTCTTTGGGTCTTTGAGAAGATTCTTGTGATACCGATTTATCTCTTATTGATTGATCTTCTATTGATCATCATTTGCATACTTATAGTAGTATGTCAGTATGGATATTTTATGTTTATGCCATATCTTTTATTGTATACCATGACATCTGATATTTATAGCTAGACTGATCCGTTTATTATTTTCTTAAATAATACTCGGGTCAGACCGAGATGTTACTGGTCCTTCTGCTTAACTTCTTCCCAGGATTTGCTACTCTGACTTTTGGCTAACTATTTAGATTAGCAGTTTTTGTTGTATACACTTGAGATATAGACTCATAGTTGTATTCTTTTGTATAGCACGTGTTGCTATTCTTTTTTATTATTGTAGATCTTTTTGGCCACTACTCTGATGTACACATTCATGTGTTAGTTATATATTCATATCTTCTTCCGCCTTTGTGATATGGATGTCTGTGACTGATTTGTGTTATTCTTATTTCTATGCTTGTTTCCGAAGATTATTTATAGCCACCGTGTGATAAGCAATCACATGGATGGTCGCTCCTCAACAGCCTTATTCTCCGTGCTAGTTGACAGCACTACACCGTAGTGTTCTTGGCTAGCGTAGGTATAGAGGTGGGGCGTCACATGAATTATATTTGAAGATTTAGATTTTAAATTGGATATTGAAGGTAAATTTCATTTAAGTGTTTTAAATCAATATTTTGAAAGCTGAACTAGGAATTGATATAAGTCAAAATGGTTTAAAACTTGGGAATTAAGTTGAAATTAATTTAGGAATTGGAATTGAAATTAATTTGGAATTAAAAGTGAGATTAATTTGGAATTGAAACTGGAATTGAAGTTAATTCGAATTAAAATTGGAACTAAATCAAATTAAATGGAAATGGAGATTAATTGTTTTGAGTATAGAAGATTTGGAATTGAACCAGTTTGACTTTGAAATTATTTTCAAATAAATTATTTTAATATAAACTATTTAAATCTATCTTTTTAAATATTTAAAATATTTTGGATTTTCCAAACTATTTTACCATATAAACCATTTTAATATTTAAACTATTGTATATCAAACTATTTTAACCATTTAAACTATTTTTAACTATTTTAATTATTTAAACTATTTTAAAACTATTCAAACTATTTTCAAAAAATTTAAACTAGTCAAAATAGGATTGTTTATATTTAAATCTTGGATTTAAATGCGAATTGGGTTAAAGTGAAGTTATAACCTAAACTGAAATTCGAATCAAATTTTTGAAGTGAAATCGATATATCGAACTGTATTGACATATTGAAGTAAAATATGATTTTTGAAGCAAATATGATGATTTCGAAATGGATATGATTATTTGAAGGAATATGATGATTTCAAAATGGGTTACGATTTTTGAAGTGAATATGATGATTTCTAAATGAATTTGATTTTGAAGTAAATATGAAATTTCAAAATGAATTTGATTTCGAAGCAAATATGATATTTTGATATTAAGTATAGACCGTTTTTGAAATATAAAAGTACCAACCAGGGTGTAAAATATTGTTTGATTGTTAAAGAGACCGGGGCTTCTTATTGGCATACTCTCTATCAATATTGGAACCACTTTAACAACTGTTTATGCGGAGGAGACTCCAGAACGAAGTGGTTGGATTTGGTGTCGTTTGCTGGATTTGAAGAAAGAGAACGATGATGGATTGGCTTGACCTTGTGTCAATTTGAAATGACTAAAACATGATTTGTACCAACCAATGAGGTTTGCTACCTCTAGCGGGCACACTTCTTTGTATTACCATCATTTACATTGTGATTGATTGGTGTGCACCCTCTTATTTAGGGAGTGTTGGATGCGATGGGCCGTTAGGGGTTACCACCTACTGAGAAGGGTAAAATGGTCATATCCTACCTTGGATATTGCCTCATGTGCCTTGTCATACTTTTATTCCTATACGAGAACCCTATGATTTTGGTTTACTGTTGTCGTATCATGACGCATCACTAACTACCGTCGTGTTATTGGTTGTGTCAAATGCAAACTGTACGACAATGATTAAAAATGCGTTAAGGGGAATTAATGTAAAGCCTTAACGCTAAGAAAAATATTTATTTAACCAATTAGATATTATATATAGTATATTCTACTATATATAAATATTTTGATGGATCCTTAGGAGATGTAAAATTTTGTAACATCTTTTGAGTTATTGCATGCACCTTATACTTTGGATAGGAGATGTGAAAACCAGTAAACATCTCTAACGCCATGGAACTCATGTCATATGCGTTATCAATTTGACTAATATAAGAATATTTTAGTCCTGGCTCGAGTGTTTTGTCTTTCCATTACGCTCGGGTCAACCCTGAGTTTTTCAACGCATTGAAGATCGTTTTTTTTGGAGGACGAAGATGAAGATTTGGTATATTATTACTATTATTATTCTCTGCATCATGCTACTCTGCTGCGTTATTTATTTATCCCTGATGTATATATAACTTTGATAAATGTTGTATAGATTATAATCAAATTTATAATATAAGCAGCTTCATGAACTTTTTATTTGATTGTTATATTTTGTCTTTCCGCTGTGAGACTCTGTGTTTGTGTTCTTCTTTCTTTCTTATTTTTCTTAATTAACCCCATTGATTATCTATGTTCTGGATTTTTTAAGTTGGACATATATGGGTTATTGTCGATTAAACTTTCTGAAATGTGGGTCGTCATAGGTAACATAGTTTTTAATCAAGTAGCCAAAACTTTAGCTATGCATTGAATGATGGTGTTGTTGTAACTTATGGGTCTAAACTAGTTTACAATAAGATGCAACTGACTTTAGGAATTAGGAAAATATTAGCAGAGTTAATTACATGTACCATTTCTTACTTTTGAAAAATATATTAATAGCTTTGATAAAATATAAGCTTAAAACAGACCAGACCTCTATGAAGAATGCAGAGTTGAATCCATCTGCACCACTAGAAATTACTTTGTCAAATGAAACCAGTGCATTTATTAGCTACTAATCATTGATCTCTTACTGAAGAGAATTAGACTGGTCGCTATTTGAGCATAGGAAAAGGGAGGGCGTCAATAAACTCGATTTTGATAGAATTATTTTGCTAACTACTTAGGGTATTTTGAAAGAAATCCACAATGGAAGCACTAATGTAATATTGAGTTCCATGAGTTCTTTCTCGAAGATCTTAGAGTGATTAACTTTTGAAGTTAGCTAAAATTAACTTGGTACTTTTGTGGGAGAACGAAGTGTATTTGTCATCGTGCTCTTCCCATTTTGTTCTACCTTCTTGTTCCATCATGGTTGCTTCTAACTAGTGGGGTCAGGCCAAATCTTTAAACAACTTATGTTCGTGCGTGGACAAAATGGAATTATTTAGGCATGGAGGTAATTTGTAATGAACTAGTTCGAATATTGTTTAAGTTTATATGATAGCTTATTTTCATTGCCATGGACTTCTTTGGTCCTGACTTTGAAAATGGATTTAGTGCATTTGAGTTTTTATTAGAGTTAAACATAGGGTTGCCTGCAATACTAACTGACTAAGCGTATTAAATTAAGGAAAGGAAACAAGGGTGATTAGTCAAAGAATCATAAAACTCAAAACCAATTACATTGGGGCTTTGGGAGGACCAATGATAAACAAAAGGAGATTGATTTGATGGGTTTGGAGATAAACCCAATACTTATGTTAGGCATGTAAGAGATAGTTATGGTTGTAATAAAAATTTAGTCCAAGTTACATAATGTTCTAATCCCAATTCAAAACTTTTTATTCCATGTGTAGATAAAACCAAATGAGGCGTCATTTGAACAAATTAGAGTCCAATGTACCTTTATTGAGAGGTAAAATATCATTAGGGGATAGGAATGACCATTATATCAATCCATCATGTTTAACATACAATTCCAATTACCAAGGGCAATCTAAGGAAGGCTTTGGAGGATGTGTTCATCAAGTATAGTACCTCATGTTTAGAAGTGCCATAATATGGGCTTAATTGATAATAAATTTTATTGAGTAATAATTAAAGGAGTTAATAAATGAATTACTCAATGGGAAATTAGCCAATCAAGTGTGTGACACTTAAAAGATTAGTTGAGTTAAGCTAAGAACAATTATATTATATATATATTTTTCCATTAGGGATACGATGGACAAAGGGATTTTATTTAATAGGGGTTATGGAATTAACAAGGTTAAGGAATGAAGGGATTTTTAAAATAAAGCCAAATTATTAACATTTAAATTCCTAGAATGTAATATTCTCCTCATTCTCTCATTTCATTAAAACAAAACAAAAATACAAGCTAAGGCCATCATTATAAAGTGAAGGAAGATGAAAACTAAATAAAGACTACATACATCCTTTCATTTCAAAAGAGAAAAGGATTTTGATCAAGTTTTTTATTTATGTAAGTAATATTAACCCTATTTTGTATCCCAATAGGTTTTGATTATGATCTTATGTGTTTTTTCCATTTATAATGATGATCAAGATGTTTTGATAATGTTTATTTCAATTTATACGAGTTGTGTTCTTAAATGGTTAAGATAATGACAAGTTTAAGTGCAAAACATTAGATAATCACTTCTAAATGAATCGAAATTTTGATATGATGTTTAGAATATCAGATCTAAGATAGGTTTTAAACTTTAAAATTTCCAGATGTGAAAATATTTTATTATGAATTTTCCAAGGTGAAAATGGGTAGTTTTTATCGTAGAATAATGTTTAAAAATATTAAAATTTAATATATTGATATAAAAAAATTACAAAATGTAAAGAAAAGTGTTTTAATTTTTTTTGTAAATTTTTCCATGATTTTTCAAATTAATAAGAATTAAATAGCAAGGCATAAAATATCATTAATTAATGAGATAATTAAAGAAAGGGATTAATTAATAGTAATTATGGGAGAAAATAACAGTTTGATTCTAAATTTACTACCACAGTGCTAAAAGCAATGAATGAAAGAATGCCATATGTAAAGACTAAGTCAAAATGTAGTTATTTTGTCAAATATTATTTTTGATTTCCATTTAAAAAGAGTTCTGCTATTATATAAACTTGATAGTATTAACCTATACAAGTGATAGCATTGTATAGACTCGATAACATTGTGTGGACTCAATAGCATTATTAAATAGACTTGATATCGGAATTATAATAACTCAGTAGCTATCTCTAGGCTCAATTGCCATTGATTCGATAACATCAAATTATAAACTTGACAGTAATTTATTGGCCCGATGGCCATTGATTTGATAACATTATACCTGTGAGCCCAATTACAACCTACATGCTCGAGTAGCCTTAATTCGATAACATTATATCTATAAGTTCGATAGCAATCTATAAACTTGATAGCATATGTAAGTTATTAACTCGATAGCATAAGAAAACTATAGACTTGATGCATATGACACTTACAACTTGATAGCATATGAAAACTATAAACTCAATAGCATACGAAAGCTATAAACTCAATAGAATAGGAAAGCTATAGACTTGATAGCATATAAAATTTATAGTCTCGATAGTATACGAAGTTATAAAATTGATAGCTATAAACTCGCTAGCAATAAGGTCGATAGCTACTGTAATATAATCAATAGTTATAGGGATGATAACTTTTGCATGTGAAACTTATAGAGATGATAGCCAAACACATATATTATTGGAAGCCGGTTTTCATATTGTTTAACTTGAATTTAGAATGTGTGAAGTTATTAAATAAATAACGATAAGTTAAAATGGGATAACTTATGTAAAGATCAAAATGGCTAAAGCTTAGGTAAGCTAAGAAGGGAAAAGCTGAATCACTTAAATAATGTAACAAATAAAAATGTTCTATCTAAAAGTATCAAAGAATTTTGATTTTAATAAGATGATCAACAGAATGTAAAGGGTATGCAAATTATGAATCAACGAAACGGATTTAACCCAAGTTCTAAAAATATGCCTACTAATGGAGATATTAAATGGTAGGATGCCAAGGCGTAGTGTATTCTAAATTCAATAGGCATATAGAAAGGTGCCAAGATTTAGGAAGGCTAATAGGTGTAGTTCATGAAATTAACTCAAGTGCGAGCAAATAACATCAAAATGGATGTAGTGAATAAATGAAATGACAATGTCAGACAAAAGTATTTCTGGGAATATGAAGGGTTATAGATGCTTAGTGAGGATGTTTGCTAGAATGTATTCAGGATGCTAACGTTCAACCTCCTAGGAGAGTCCAGATAGCTCTAATTAGGGTGGCCACTTAGGTGGATAAGTAGTCATTTCATCGGTGATGTTGTTCCAAGTAAAATGAATTAGAGATAAATAATGTATAGTGGTAATCACTAAATCAAGTTAAGGGTAACTTATGACTGACACTAATATAAGAGCCTAGGTGAAACATATGGATGTGAATGATATCTAAATGACATAATCCATAATATGTTGGTATGTATGAAGTATACTTATAATTGAAGTGATGCTTGTCCATGCTTATGATATGATGCTTTTGATGATACATGATATGATTTAGCTTTGTTAGTGATTTAGTGAGGGGAAACCCACTCCACTAGGTGGCATGTTCTCATTACATTTTTGTGATTAAGTTAAAATATTACTCATACGAGGGTTTTATGTCTATCCATGTTTTTATTACTATTTTTTCTATAAACTCATGGGTACTCATTCGAGTGTGCGTTGTTTATGGGATTATCCATATTATCATGAGGACGAGCAAAGCTTCGAGGATGAAGCTGGATGCTTGGTAGCTACTAGCATTTTATTTTTTATTCGGCTGTTGTAAAACCAAGTTATGTAATAGGTTAATTGTATCTTCATATGTCAAGCATGGCACTATTTCTATGTTTCATTGTGTTTACCCTTGGGTGGTACAAATTAAGGAATAAATATGTAAAGACAATTAGTGTAATGAAAATTTATTTTAGCTGCTCTGTTTACTTTATGTTGTCAAAAAAAACTGATCTTAATTTATTGCTTGAAAATAATTCTTGTGATGACCGCAACATCATCGGTGTTCATTTTCAAGTCTTAAAACATGGAGATGTTATGACGTGATATAGGAGTTAGCGTATGGGATATCTGTAACAACTCGAATTCCAGTGGGTCCGGATTTTTCGCAAAAATGCTAAAACCCAAGCCCACTGAAACCCGAGTTGGGAATCTGGTATCCTGCAAATAGGTAAAGACAAATATATCAGAGCTTAATTAAATATCTCACAAGGAAATTGACTAAAATATAATAGTAAGTAAGTATTCACCCAAATGATAACACTTTCTAAGAAAGTGTCATAAAGCTGAGAAGTCTCTGCCATCTACCTAACCTATAGGATGTTATGAGGAGGCGTTAGAACAAAAGTTCTAGTGAATGAATAAATTATATATTTCTAGGCTTAATTCTACATATATCGTTTCATTCAATTTACTCTTATATTAGGTTCATTAGGTTACAATACTCTCGCCTCTGTTCGTGAACCATGCCCATCTACTCCATAGTAGATTAAAACCTAATACTAATACATACATATATGTACCTATATGCCCAATTACCATATTGGTCCTAGGTACCACCCATGGTACCTTCCGTATCCACCTCAAAAGGGGCTTCATCATCTTGCTTCGAGAGTGTTCCGTAACTACATCTGTAAAGGACTGTTTCATAAGGCCTACAATACAGGTCCTCCATTGTCTTGCTCCGTAGCTATATCTGTAAAGGACTTCTTTGTAAGGCCTACAATATAGATACTCCATCGTCTTGCTCCATGAGCGTTCCGTAGCTACATCTGTAAAGGATTGCTTCGTAAGGCCTATAATACAGATGCTTTACTGGTTACTATGAAAACGTAAATCGCGTCCACACTAGTCTATGTCAGTGCTCGGACATCCACAATGTACCACCTAGTGTGTACATTGAGGACTACATAATCGTTCTGTCTACTATTTGAATCCTGCCAACAAGGTCTACGTTTTAGGAAATTCAGTCAGGGATTTTCTATATCTGTAAAAGGCTGCTTCATTAGGCCTACAATATAGATATTCTAGTTGGTCTGTCTCCTTTCTCATCGTGGCTATGGCACAACGCAGCCACCCTTCAACTAATCGAAAGACATCTAAAGAGCTAAGTAGTCGTGCCCTACTGCAAACAATCTAACTTCCAATTGGCATTGCTCTCATCCAATCTCTCGATAGTGAAAGAATCATTGGACTGTTGGTTTAACTCTAGTCTTTCCCGAAATCGCTCTTGGTCTTGATGCTGGCCGATATCCACATGTGTCTATCCTTAAACTTACTTACAAGTACTGGATATGCGAATACCCTACTCCGAACACCAATCCCTTTGACTGCCTACAAAGGTCTGCTTCGTTAGGCCTACAATGCAAATGCAGTCAAGGCGTACTCTCATGATGAAACACCTATAGACCTGCCTCCAGGGATGCTGCTTAGAGGGCCATCCTAGAGTATCCTCACGTCCCGTTGAAGTCTCGTACTTCCTTTTAACCCAAAATAACTAAGTTGGACGTGCTTTTCCTTTGCTGAAATCGATAATGAACTGCTTCGTTAGGCGCTTCATCCTTTGGACTGCTCCAAACGCATCTCAATTCTTTTATTAGACCCTAAGTATAATCATTTAATTTTTGTTTAGTTTACTTTTTATTCTGTTGGCTACTTATTTACAATACTTAGCATATTCTTTCCCCCCAACACTATCTAT
Source organism: Allium cepa (assembly GCA_030765085.1). Classification (NCBI taxonomy): domain Eukaryota; kingdom Viridiplantae; phylum Streptophyta; class Magnoliopsida; order Asparagales; family Amaryllidaceae; genus Allium; species Allium cepa. The sequence continues at coordinate 268,375,488 of CM060932.1, forward strand.
TATGAAATTTTCATTTATCAAATAAAGAATGCAATTGGTATGGGCCACATTCATTATCTTGCTTATTTAACTTAATATAAATCTTAAGTTTATTAAAATAAGGCTCTTTTATCATTCCTTCTTTATTTTCTTATTGACTTAATATAAATTATTTAAATAAGCTTCTACCATTATTATTTCTCATTAATTTATTTAAAGTCTCAAAATAAGCTTTTCCGTTCTTATAACTTAATTATAACCTATGTTATGATTCTACCTATAATTGTCATTTTTCTCTTCTTTTATAGTCCATACATAATTTTAGCATTTCTTTTCTATTCTATTCTGCCTTTTTTAATTATGATATAGAATATTCTTTATTCTCTTATATTATATAATTCACTTATCATAATAACTATCTTCTTAAATAGTCTGTGCAATGAATGCAGGCCTAGGTTCATTATCTTTACAACTTCATGTTCTTATCAAATAATTTACTTGATTCATGTCATACTTTGCTTTATTATCTTCTATTATAGGAAGTAATTCTATTTTACTTGGCTGATTATGAAAACTATATTTAAAAATCCATTTTCGTATTTTAATATTAAATAATACTATAAACAATAATCTGTAACTGCTAGATATTTCTTTTACTATTTTGGAATAGTGTAAAATACAATGGTTTCTCTATTTTGCACTAATTCCCTTTTTCTTTCTTTTGTTCTAGCAATTACATTCATTGTTGTCTTTTAAATAATAAATTATAGAAATGTATCTTATTTTCTAAACCAACCAATTAACCTTTTAGTTTCTCCCAATTCCATTTATTAGATTAATTAACTTTTCTCATTTTAACATAATTTATTACAGTAATTCCATTCCTCAAACTTTTATTGCTTTACATCTTATTTCCTTCAATTCATTATTCTTAGTTACTTAATCCATATTTATGTTTAATCTATTCTAATCCATACGCGAAGAAAGAGGAGAAAATAGAAGAAGAATGACGCTTGCGTAGAAATCCAAAACGTAGAAACAGATGTAAATAAATACTAATACTGTAAACAAACTGTAAATTCCTTATAGTTCAACATAACTTAATTAATCGGATTAATTATTGAATAAAATTAACTAAACGGGAATTTAACGATAATATATCTTAAACTTAAAAGATATATAAACAAATCCACTTACATGTCGTCCTTAGCTTCAATCTTTATCCCTTTTAATTTGCTACGTTTCTCTCTGCTTTTTCCCCTTGTTATTCGCTGTATATTCTCTAATTTGTTTGTATGTATTTCCTTGCCTAATTTTATTTTTGGTTTCGGAAAAGATTTGATTAACAGAAGAGAAAGGAAGAGGGTGAAGAGAAGAGGAGTTTGCTGTAAACGACGGTAGTTGATTCATAGAAAATAGTGTGGGCTAATGTTAAGTTACGTTCAATTTATAGGTGTAGTGAATAATTAGAAACCATCCAATTAACCTTAAAAACAATGCTCACCATTAGAACTCGATTTGTTTATGTGAGCTTATAACGTATAACTCTCCAGCGTTATTCATTATTCCTTTGTTATATGACCATATTAATTCAAGTTTCTTTCTAAATAAGATTCTCCCATCAATTATCCATATAATTAGATCATACATGCATGCATACATACATACATACATACATACATACATACATACATATATATATCCAATATTAATTTATTCTTATATGTTATAATTTCTTACCTATTTGAACACGTTAATTAATACCTCTATTAATTGAATGCATATAAAGTTATACTTTTTAATTTAGTCTTATTAATTTACTGACATCATAACCTAATTGCTTTGTATGATTTTTATACGTGTTCCAATTTTTATTTAACTTGGAAACAAATAATCCTACAACTGGTCTTTTCTTCTAGCTAATTAATTTACATTATTGGCTATTGTAAAGATGGCATATTCTTTAACTGATTGACACCATTTTTAAAACGCTCAACTAATTTCCAATTAATTAATCGACATGTTTTCCCATTTTAATCTATATCCAAATTAATTTATATGCGTCATTCAATCACACATTTATTAGTTGTACATATTTAAACCGCCAATTCATTACCCAATCAATTGACATATAAGTTTTCCTCTTTTATTAATTGACGACTACTTAACATCTTTAATTAATTTCTCAATTAATTGATTGCGTCAATTATAAATTAATATATGTATGTTACCATTTAATTGATTCCCTACATATATTTCCCTTTATTAGAAGATCCCTTAATTAATCAATGTTATAAAAGTGACATATTCTCTGACAAATTGACGCCTCTATGACTCTTAATTAATTCCTCTTTTAATTGATTGATGCGTCAATTAATCACACACTCATTGGTTGTATATACCTATGTAACCTCTTAATTTTTAAATGCATATATTTGATATTTATATTTTTCACTGTTTTGCAATTATTTTAATTCAATTGATTTTATTTATCATTAAAGCGTGGGGTGTTACATTCTCCCCCCGTAGAAAATTTCATCCCCGAAATTTGATAAGGGTTCAACCATGCAAAAACTTCGTACATCCATTCTACACCAGCAACCATTTAGTGTACAACCAATTTTGCAACAATCCATGCATAGTGCAAAGTGCAATACATCATCAAATATATGCATCTACAAGAATCTTGTTGCAGTACCTCCTATATGAATGCCTTTTCTTTTATAAATTCCTTTTAAAGCATGATGCACACATCCTAAATATACTTGCAATTTCTATATGAATGCAATCTTTTGAAAACTCAAAACATTTTTCATTCAATTTTTCCCACACTCCTACTGAATAGGAGTATAGTTCAACAAATTTTCACATCCAAACCTACCATGCAACTTTTAATTTTTGAATTTTAGAAAATTCTAATTATCCAAATTCGATTTTTTACGTTATAAAGAAGGTGGAAAACAGAAAAATTTCACATTTCTCCGATTTTTTTTGCGCACATCTACCTCCGTGCTTAGGATTTAGGCTACTATTCTAAAAAAAATTAGTTACTTCGCCAAGCACAGTTTACATAAGAAAATATCTCTTTCTAAATTTTTCTGTTGATGTTTCTGTCGTTTTCTTTAAATTTGTTATTTTCCTTTTAGTTATCTTATTCTGCTTTTACTCTTGTTTTTATACAGCAACTAAACACAACTATCATCTACGGCAAGGAGGTTTAGGACCATGTCCACTTTGACATAGAAAGGTCCTACTCTAGGAATCCAAGTAACTCATATGCTCCTCCTGCCGCCTATTACTTATTATCGACTTACGTCGTATTACTCATGATGAATAAAATCTATTTATCTCTTCTATTTCATGCTCCAAAAGGAATAACTAAGCCTCATTTACTGTAATGGAGAAGGGTTTCAATCTATGTAGTCTCTATCTAAAATGAAAACTAAGCTTAGGGAAGTTTTCTCTTTACCTTTCGTTTTTTCCCCAACTAAGATCTACCTATCCCAACCACGTGTGTGCTATCATCTTACTAATATCATTCCACTATTCTTCTATAACACATGAAGCAACTTTCTAGGTTTTCACTAGTGTCCTATACACATTGCGGGAACTTTTATTATTACTAAGAGTAATTACTGCTATAACCTTATATTTTTCCCGTTACACCTAGGAAATAATTTCTATCTACTCCATATTTAAAAGTTTGATTTGGTTTACCAATTTTTCTTCAAAAATTAAAACTTCTAAATTTTATCCTTTCAAAAACTATTTACTTCTCCATCAAAACATCTTTTTTTAAACATGTCATGCTTGTTCTTAAAATATTTTTCTTTTTTCTTGTCTTTAAATAAAAATGTCCTCGCATGTTTTCAAAATATCCTTCTTCTTTTTCAGATTTTCAAATTTACTAAAACTGGAGTAAATAAGAACAATTATTTTTTCAAAAATCTCTTAGCTTTCCTACTCTTCCGATTACTTAACCTTGAAGGAGTAACTAACTTACTACACTTAATGGTTTTATATCTTAATGTATTGGAATTACTTTCTCTTATGAGAAACCATTAACGCTAAAACCTTCTACGAATCCTTTAAAAGAGGATTTCGTGTTAATGTGAAATTATAAGGAATTTATTTTATATTTGTTCAAAAGAGGCTAGACAAAATATGGTTCTTTGCATACCTTGTACATCTCTTTCATGTATTCCTTATAACTTGCACAAAACATCTTTATTTGTGGTTCATAGAAAATTATGTCATTATTCATTTCATTCCAATAGATTAAGGTATGTTTACTCTATATCTACTTACATAAGATATTTCCTACTAAATTCATTAATTTATCGTACATTATTTTTCAAAAGAACTCATTTTTAAAACTTTTTTATAACCAGAAAATATTTTCATATACTTATTTAAATAATAAGTGTACATACAAACCACTTTACATATTATCCCCAAACTCATTTGGGTTAAAACAAATGTTGCATAAAACATCGTTACTACAACCCAAAAATACTAATATATGGATTCAATTAAAATAAATATCAATAAATTCTATATGCTATGTAAAAACATTTACTTTGGGAGTCACCTACTATAACAATAGTGTCGTAGTCTATGCTTCCTTTATTTTTACTGAAAACATTTATTACAACAATAAATGTCGTAATCTACGTTTTCGATACTTAACACGCTCTAGGTTTTTATATTTAAAATCATTGTTTACCTATAAAGAAACTAGCGAGCTATACATGCTCTATAAGTCTTCAAAAAGAATTTCACTTTTAACAAAATTTACATCATAATGAAAACCAATTTAAATTTCATACCACTTATTATTCTAAAAAAACCCAATATTTACTTTCTCAAATATATTAACAATTATATTTTTCAACTTTTCAATTCAGAAGTTTCATTTTATTAGGTTAAATATAAAGTGGATTTTCTTTTTACTAAAACCTCGTATTCCTTCCAAAATAAAAACACTCTTCCCCCTATCCCTAGGGGACTTCCCTACTTCCTATAGCATATGGATACAAATTTTCTCTCAAAACATGGCTTATTTGTACGCTATAAACGGTAATAACATAGTTCTCAATATACTTAGGTCGTCCCAAACCCAACTAGCAAACTAAGCACAAATATACTACTAAAAACTTTCCATATGTTAAAATCTATAAATGGGGACTATTTGGATTTTAGGACATGCTATATTATATTTTATACAAAAATACAAATACGTTCACTCACTATCTACCTAGGAATCCTAAACCTAGACTCTAATACCAAATGTAACAACCCAAATTCCAATGGGTTCTGATTTTTCGCAAAAATGCTAAAACCCAAGCCCACTGAAACCCGAGTTTGGAATTTGGTATCCTGCAAATAGGCAAAGAAAAATATGTCAGAGTTCAATTAAATATCACACAGCGGAATTGACTAAAATATAATAGTAAGCAAATACTCACCAATATAATAACACTTTCTAAGCAAGTGTCTTAAAGCTGGAAAGTCTTTGCCATCTACCTAACCTGTAGGATGTTATAAAGAGGGGGTCAGAACAAAAGTTTTGGTGAATAGATAAATTATACACTTCTAAGGTTAATTCTACATATATTGTTTTATTTCTATTTACTCTTATTTTAGATTCATTAGGTTACAATACTCTCGCTTCTGTTCGTGAACTATGCCTATCTACTCCATAGTAGATTAATACCTAATAACTAATATATACATACATGTAGTTATATGCCTAATGACCATATTGGTCCTAGGTACCACCCATGGTACCTTCCGTATCCTCCTCGAAAAAGGCTTCATCGTCTGGCTTCGAGAGCGTTCTGTAACTACATCTGTAAAGGACTGCTTTGTAAAGCCTACAATATAGATTCTCCATTGTCTTGCTCCGTAGCAATATTTGTAAAGGACTGCTTTGTAAGGCCTACAATACAAATACTCCATAGTCTTTTTTCGCGAGCATTCCGTAGCTACATCTGTAAAGGACTGCTTGATAAGGCCTACAATACAGATGCTCTATTACTTACTACGAAAACGTAAAATGCGTCCGTACTAGTTTATGCCAGTGCTCGAACATCCATAATATACCACTCAGTGCTTACATTGAGGACTACTTAATCGTTCTGTCTAATATCAGAATCCCTCCAATACAGTCTACCTTGCATGGAATTCAATCGAAGATTTTCTACATCTGCAAAGGACTGCTTTGTTAGCCCTATAATATAGATGTTCTAGTTGGTCTGTCTCTTTTCTCATCATAGCTATGGCCCCACGCAACCACCCCTCAACTAATCGAAAGACCTCTAAGGAGTTAAGTGTCATGCCCTACTACAAACAATTTAACATCCGATTGGCGGTGCCACTCATCCAATGTCTCGATAGTGACAGAAACATTGGACTGTTGGTTTAATTCTAGTCTTTCCCGAAATCGCTCTTGGTCCTGATGCTGGCCAATATCTGCATGTGACTATCTTTAAACTTACTTGCAAGTACTGGACATATGAATACAGACCTGCCTCTGGGGATGCAGCTTCGTTAGGCCTACCTAGAGGGCCATCTTAGAGTATCCTCACATCCCGTTGAAGTCTCGTACTTATAGCCTGAAATAACTAAGTGGGACGTGCTTCTCCTTTGCTGAAATTTGTTATGAACTGCTTCGTTAGACGCTTCATCCTTTGGGCTGCTCCAAACGCATCTTAATTCTTTTATTAGACCCTAAGTCTAATCTTTTAATTTGCGTTTAGTTTACTTTCTTATTCTATTGTCTAATTATTTACCCTAATTAGTATATTCTTGCCCTCATCTCACATCTATCTATTGTGAGATTTCCATTTATTTAATAGGGAATGCAGTTGACATGAGCCACATTCATTATCTTGCTTATTTAACTTAATATAAATCTTAAGTTCATTAAAATAAGCCTCTTTTATCATTCCTGCTTTATTTGCTTATTGGTTTAATATAAATTATTTAAATAAGCTTTTACCATTATTGTTGCTTATTAATTTATTCAAAGTCTCAAAATAAGCTTTTCTGTTCTTATTACTAAATTATCATCTATGTTATAATTCTACCTGTAATTGTCATTTTCTCTTCTTTTATTGTCCGTACATAATTGCTGCGTTTCTTTTCTATTCTAATCTGCCTTTTATTATGATATAGAATATTATTTTATTATCTTATATTATATAATTCACTTATCATAATAACTATCTTCTTAAATAGTCTGCGCAGTGAATGCAGACCTAGGTTCATTATCGTTTACAGCTTTAAGTTCTAATCTAATAATTTACCTTATCCATGTCATACTTTGCTTTATTATCTTATATTAAATGAATTAATTCTATTTTATTTGGTTTGTTATGAAAACTATATTTAAAAATCCATTTCCATATTTTAGTATTAAATAATACTATAAATAATAATCCATAACTGCTCTTTTAGTATTTTGGAATAGTGTAAAATACAGTGGTTTCTCCATTTTACACTAATTCTTTTTTTACTTCTTTTGTTCTAACAATTACGTTCATTGTTGTCTTTTAAATATTAAATTATAGAATATATCCTATTTTCTAAACCAACCAATTAACCTTTTAGTTACGCCCAAATCTAGTTATTAGATTAACTAACTTTTCTCATTTTAACGTAATTTATTGCTGTAATTCCATTCCTCAAACTTTTATTACTTTACATCTTATTTCCTTAATTTTAGTTTTCTTAATTATTTAATCCATATTCATGTTTAATCTATTCTAATCCATACTCGAAGAAAGAGGAGAAAATAGAAGAAGAATGACGCTTGCATAGAAATCCAAAACGTAGAAACATATGTAAATAAATACTCGTACTGTAAATAAACTATAAATTACTTATAGTTAGGTATAAATTAATTAATAGGATTAATTATTGAATAAAATTATCTAAATGGGAATTTAACGATAATATATCTTAAACTTAAAAAATATGAATCCACTTACATGTCATCCTTAGCTTCAGTCTCTTTCCCTTTTAATTTGCTATGCTTTTCTCAGCTTTTTTCCCTTTTTATTCTTTGTAAATTCTCTGATTTGATTACGCAATTCTCTGATTTGTTTGTATGTATTTCCTTGATTAATATTATTTTTGGTTTGGGGAAAGATTTGATTAGCAGAGGAGAAAGAGGAAGAAGAGAAGAGGAGTTTGCTATAAACGACGGCAGCTGATTCAGAGAAAATAGTGTGGGCTTGGGTTAAGTTTCGTTCAATTTATACGTACAATGAACAACTAGAAACCATCCAATTGACTCTAAGAACAATCCTCACCATCAGAACTTGATTTGTTTACGTGTGCTTGTAACGTATAACTCTCCGATGTTATTCATTTGTTCCTTCGTTATATGACCTTATTAATTCATGTTTCCTTCTAAATAAGACTCTCCCATTAATTATCCAGTTAATTTGATTACACACACACACACACACACACACACACACATATATATATATCCAATATTAATTGATTCTTATACGTTATAATTTCTTACCTATTTGAACACGTCAATAATACATGTATTAATTTAAGTGGAAATTAGAAAGGCATCCCTATCATACTTTCATATTGTAAAGCAGGTCCTTGTGAAAGTTTCATTGTAAAGAGGGTCCTTGTTTTCTAGAAATGAAAAAAATTATTGTTGAAATGCCATCAACTTTTATAAATAAGTGCTGATATTTTAGCAATTTTTCCTGTCAAAGCTTCATTGTAAAGCGGGTCCCTGATTTCTAGAAACGAAGAAAAATTATTGCTGAAATGTCAGCAACTTTTATAAATAAGTGTTGATATTTCAGCAACTTTCATACACTGTGTTTACAGTGTACATAAATGTTGCTGAAATGTAACGACCCGACTTTCTTACCACAGAAAATCGTATCATCTTGAAGAAAGAAAGGGATAGGAAAGAGAAAAGAAAGAGAAGAAAGAAGAAACAACATCAGAATCTCAACAGCGGAAAGAATAAATTATATTAATAACATAAATATACATAGTATACAACACTAATCAGAGTTACACAGAATTTACATCACATACTAGACAGTTATAAACACCTGTCTAGTTATTACAACTCAATGCAATTCAACAAAGAAATACCACTACAGAGAACACACAGCGGAAACTATATATCTATATCGCAGAAGCCTCCTGCTCCATTTGCTTCTCCATAATTTGTCAAAAAATAACCTGAATCCCTTGGCTACTCGTAAAAGTTTGAGTGCCCAAGAGTTTAAGAAAACAGAAGATAAACTCTGGGTCGGACATGGGTCTGGTGTGAGTAATAGGTTTAAGTTGCTTAACTTTGAAAAGAAAGGTATCACGTAAGACTTCCCACACATAAACATGGAAAAGTTTTTACCTTACGCTAACCAAAACATTTGATAGGAAATCCAGTGATATTATAATAGGTCCAGGGTTTTCAAGTAAATATGAAATAGCCGAAATTGTTACATCGATAAAATTCCAGCTATTAGCCACAAAAGTGGGTAATACAATCAAAACCGTTGTCACTTATTAGATTTTGGATTCCATACAATGGCTGGGCTACTGGGGTACCGCCCGTCACAGTACGTGGCCTAGATCAACGTACCGAGGAGTACGCCCGCTCCCCTGCAACACAAGACTGGAACCATTCCTTACTGGACAGTCCCGAATAAGACAACCCCGCAGTTGGCGTACGTTCCAACCGCCCACACAGCCGAAATAAAAAGGAACCTCTAGACAGGGGAATATCTCGTCCTACTTGGGCATGACCCACTTAGCCTTGCTGCACCTCCCCTGTTTTAGCCATTCCCGGTTGATGAGGCTTGAGGCTACGATTACCTTTAGAAAACACATCTCCCTTAGAATGCTCATCGTCCACCTGACGATGTTCTGAAAGCATTCAATCCATACAAGTTCGTTCCGGGTTCGAACGAAACCGAAGGCATTATCTCGTTACACTCATTTTGGAATCACCCTCAGAGTTAATGACGATAACCCTTTCACTCTAAATCACCATCTCGAACCTGTAAGTACTATTTCCGTCAAACTCATCACGGAATCACCCTCAGAGTTATCCTGACGTATAGTCCTTACACCTCGAGTCTTCACTCTTCACAAGAGATTCACGACCCATCGTTAATTTGGATCGATGTGGTTTTCGGATATCAAAATATGGAGATCCGATCCCGGTCTCATCGAAATCCAAAGCGTGTCTTTTACGGCCAAGTTGTTTTAAGGGTTTAAAACAATTCAATTATCTATATACACGTAGATAGATAAATCACAGATTCACATTAGATAATTAACATTATCATCACAACTGATAATCCATATTATCATTATCAAAGATAATCTATATCAACATCACAATTCAACCAATGCATTCATATCACTCAACATTACTTATCTCATATCTGAGATTCAAACCATTCAAGGTAAACAACATCACCATCCATATAAGCAATGATTTATAATCACACCAAACGTAATTAATTTAAAATGAATTAAATTAATTACATCATTCTAATTAATTTAAAGTAAATTAAATTAATTACTTCACCAATACAAATCTTGCTTACATCACTATTAATTAATTATCAATCAATTAATTAATCATCAACCAATTATTCATTTTAATTAATCATCCCTGATTAATAAACCTTTAATTACATTCAAGTAATTATCCACTAATTAATTTCTCAAATTAATTATACTTAACCAAATACAGTAATTAATCTTTAATTACTTCCTTTATTAATTAACTATAAATTAATTACATTACTTCTTAATTGATTACATTAATTAATTCCTTCCATTTATTAATTATTTCTAATTAAATCCATTTTTAATTACATCAGTAATTATAATAATTAATGACTTCTAATTACATTTTCTATTTAAATTAATTACATTAAGTAATTAATCATTATTTAAACCATAATTGTTAATCACCCTTGATTAGTTCCATTCAGTAATTAACTACCCTTAATTACTTCTCCAAATAAATAAATTATTCATTACTTAATTATCTCCAATTAATCCCTTGATTAATTCACAAAGTAATTATACTCAAATTACTTCATCAACAAATCACCTCCAATTAATTACATACAGTAATTACCCATAAATTACTTCTCTAAGTAGTTTCTCTTCATTAAATTACATTAAGTAATTATACTCCACAAATCATCAATGATTATTCTAAATTAATTAAACTGAAATAATTAACTTAATCAAATCAAATCAAATTAAACTCAATTAATTACGTTTAGTAATTAATTCCTTAATTACTTCCATAAGTAACTATACTTAACAATTTACACAAATGATTATCTTTAAATTAATTAATCTAATAAATTATTAAAAACTAATCACATTAATTAATTATTAAGTAATCCTTAGTTAATAACCTTTATTAACTATTAACAATTCATTAATTATTTTCCTAAAACAATTAACTTATTTTGATCATTATTAATTAATTAATCATTAATAATCCATTAATTAACCCCATATTAATTAATTAATTAAGTGTTAAATGTAACTTAATTAATCCTTTATTACCTGGTTAATTAATTATTAATCATTAATTAAAAATAAAATCTTATTTAAATAATGATTCATAATTACAAGTTAATTGTTCTAAGAATAATTAATCTTAAACCTTTAAGTTTTAAAACCTTTAATTACTTTAAGTAATTGTCTTTTTCATTAATTTATTAAATAAATTAATTATCCATTTAATTATCCTAATAATTAAAAGAATACAAATCATTAAATTATAATTTAACTTCAACAAGTTTTAAAATCAATTTTAAAACCTTTAAATGATAAATAATACTTTTCTTATAAAAGAAATTTACAAAAGTTTTAAAACAAATTCCTTTTTAAATTCAAACATTTAAATTTTCATCATTCAAAATTGTTAAACACTTAAATTTATAAAACTTAAATTTATTTTAAACCAAAGATTCAACTTCAGATTTAAATCAAATTTATTAAATTTTGTTTAAAACATTCCTTAACATTTCAATTCTAAATTTAAATTCAAATTTCTTTAAAACATTTTTTAAAACAATAAACCCTTTAAAGTATTTTAAACAAATTTGAATTTAAAAAAAATTATTTATTTCCAGCTATGTTTTCAAATTAAAACTTGAATCCATAATTAAAACTAGATTTAAAACTCATTTTAAATCTTTGCTTAATGTTTTAAAATTTAGTTTAAATTTTGAAATAGGACAAGTTCAAACTTGAACAAAATGACTCGAGCTAAATACTAAAATAACTCGAGTAACTCGAGTAACACTTCATCTTGAATTCATTCAAATTAAACTGACAGGTTAAAACAAATCCTGCAACAACCATATAACCCGAGCCCACAAACAATCTACTTCGAGTCCCATACCCCAAATCTTCGAGCCACACGCGAATTAACCCGAAACAAATTCGAGGATACAATCTTCCCCAAAACAAACTGACACACCATGAATCCTCGTGCACTTGCACCACCACAGCAATCAACTCCGACCCCTCACGACCCCATGCGCAAGTCGTCGACCATCCCCGAATATCATTCCGACCTTCGAATCAAATGCAGAACCCCAATTTCAAAAAAAAAACGAGCTTTCGAGCTCAAAACAGGAACAGTGTCGAATCTACAACCGCCTCAATCTCAAGATTTTGGCCACCAGAGATTTTGTTCTTCCACCATCACCTTCGACAAGAAACCCACCATCAACCCCCTAAATCTGGAACAGCTCGGTCAATTGTGTAGGTCACGGTGATAAATTTCAGATGAACAGAAAAACTTAGGGTTATAAACTTAAATTCAAAATCCCCATCACCTCACTACTTAAATCCTTCATCCAGTATTTTTCCTTGATTGCTCGACCAACACTCCATCACCAGAAAAGATACTGGCCACCCAAACTTCCTTGGTCGACAGTTCTAACCCCAAACGTGATTTCTGGTTAAACCAGAAATACCCAATCAAATTCAAACTATAAACTCTAATTTTAGTTTTAAAATTCATGTTTTTATTAATGTAATTAGTTGATAATATTAAATCAAATAATCTGGATGATTAATTTTGACCAACATAAGATTTGTTCTGTTTATTTTCTAAATTCACAGAGACAATACAGAATTTTCATATTAAATAGGATTTTAAACTTTAACTAATGTTCATAACCCTATTTTGTTAAATCATAAATCTTACACAGATTAAATCCAATGAAATGGAATTCCTAAACAATTTCTTGAGCCTGGAAATTTATACATAGAAACAAAATGAATTCACAGCAACTGCTCGAATTACATACATTCATATATACACCAGAAATGAACTTGTGAATTACATGCAAACACACTTATTACTTGAGTAAAACCAGCAACTAATTTATACTTAAGTTTATTTAAAATAAAATGTTACTCACTGATTTTTATAAGAGCAGAGCATCCATGTTTGACAAGCTTGAACCTGAATGCTTTATGAATTTGAACTTCAGTTTTGCTTTTAAAAACTTCATCTTGTTATACTGTAAATATTTTTGCTTCCAGATTCCATTTGCATGTTTCTAGAAAACAAAGAATTGCAGGCTTCAGAAAAGAAAATGCATGTAGAACTTTGATGATTTAAAATAGAAAGAAGGAGATATCAGTGCAGATTGTTTCTTTAAGGGGATTATTTACAGCTTTGATTTTGAGGGAATAACAGATTTGATTATCTCAGGTTAAGGAATTGAATGTTTGTTTTCAGGTGAAAAAATGCAAGCTTTGATGAAGTTTTCAAAACAGAAATGCAGGATATTTCAAGCATTTGAATATTGCAGAATGAATTGCAAATTCAGGTTGATGTATTTGAAGGACTACATGTTTAAGGATTTTCATTTCAGTATGGAAGATGAATTCAGATAGTTTAGAGGGGAGATTGATTTCAGATGGTTTAAGGAGATTTGCAGATTTTATGGCTGAAGATCTTAAATTTTGAAAAAGAAGGATAGAAAGGAAAAATGATTTTAGAGGAGATGTATTTATGTAAGTAGATTTTTATTTTAATAAAAATAAAAGAAAAAGAAAAATAAGACACTTGTTTTCTTAGTTGAACATTTGTCACCTTATTTAATTTAAGCCTTACACATGTCATATTAGGGTGTTAAAAGATTAACACATGTATTAAGAGTATTTTTATTTAATTTTAAATTGTTTTATAAAAACTTTAAATCTAAATTTGTTATTTCTTATGTTTATATAAATGAGTTTATCTCTTTTTAAATTAAAAAGAAATGAAAACAAACAAATTAATAATATAAGCTTATTCAAATATTTTAAATATTTATTCTTTAAATTCAAGACATTAAATTCAAATTTTAAATTAAATTAAAAACCAATTTAAAAATCAAGTTATATATACATATATACATATATAACTCTTATTAAAATTAAAAATAACAAATCCTATCTCTAACAAAATCTAGTAATGTTTATGAAAAACTAAGCATTATAATTATAATCTAAAAAAATAACAAATTAGACAATATTAAATAATTTATAAAAGAGATTATAAACAAATTAAGATCATTTGTAATTTGTATTTTAAATTCTTATACATAAATTTCAAGCAATATTTTAAAAAGAAAAATAAAACAAAACTTTGATGTTAATCTAATTCTAATTCATATTTAAGTTAATTAAATAAAATTTAAAAAAAATAAGATTTACCTTTTATATTTACAAACCATATATTTTTTTTTTGTTAAATTGCTTTGTAAAGTTAAATGTTAAATTTAAATCAAATTTCCAATTTATCAAATATAAACTAAAATTAGAAAATTGATTCATTTATTAAGTTCCAATTCAAAGTTTATCAATTTACAATATATACAATTATATATATTATAAACAGAAAACAATTTGTTAGCTTTAAAAAGATAAAATCTATAAATTTAAATATTTATTAAAAGATGATTATTAGATCAATTCAAAATTTATTATCAAAAAAATTATCAAATCAATTAAATTTTTAACATAGATTATTAAATTTATATTGCCAAATTTTCGAGATATCACATGAAATGTCAGTAACTTTTATAAATAAGTGCTGGTATTTTAGCAACTTTCATACACTATGTTCACAGTGTATAGAAAAGTTGTGGAAATGTCAACAACTTTTATGAAAAGTTGCATCATGCTCTGCAATAATCATGAATAAAAACAGAGGCCTAATTTACACTGGAATTTAGTGAAGGACTTTTCGTGAATTTTGAAACTTAATAAGGACTTGTACCAAAAATACCCTTAATTTAATGCATATAAAAGTTAATACTTTTTAATTTATACGTATTAACTTATCTACATCATAAACGTAATTACTTTGTTTGATTTTTGTATGCTTTTCAAATTTTTTAAACTTGGAAACAAATAATCCTACAACTGGCGTTTTCTTCTAGCTAATTAATTTACATTATTAGCTATTGTAAAGTTGGCATATTCTTTAATTAATTACACCCTTTTTAAAACACTCAACTAATTTTCAACTAATTAATTGATATGTTTTCCCATTTTAATCGATATCTAAATTAATTCTTATGCGCCACTCAATCACACATCTATTAGTTGTACATATTTAAACCGCCAATTCATTACCTAATTAATTGACATATAAGTTTCCCTTTTTTATTTAATTGACGCTTACTTAATGTCTTTAATTAATTTCTCATTAATTGATCGCGTCACTTATAAATTAATATATATATATATATATATATATATATATATATATATATATATGTTATCATTTAATTTATTCACATATATTTCCCTTTATTAGAAGATCCCTTAATTAATTAATGTTATAAAAGTGATATTCTCAGACTAATTGACGCCTCTATGTCTCTTAATTAATTCCGCTTTTAATTGATTGATACATCAACTAATCACACACTCATTGGTTGTATATACATTTGTAACCTCTTAATATTTAAATGCGTATATTTGACATTTATATTTTTCACTGCTTTGCAATATATTAATTTAATTGATTTTATTTGTCATTAAAGCGCTGAGTATTACAATATCTAGGTAAAAACAGAGCTATGTATAAATCCAAGTTATGCGATATAACTAACGTACTTTAAGTTTTTTTAAGTATATAGGTGCATATTCCATCCCACTACTTTTGGTTTTGCTCTCTTTACTTCTCCTCATATGAGAAGATACTTATATATAAAACAAGAGTGGAAACTAAATGCAGACATTTTATGTTAGCAGGTGTTATGGTCAACGCTCGTAAGGGAACTACAAGTATGTAAACAAATGGTCGAGGAGTGGAGGCAGCCTTAGAAGTTAACACTGAGAATGAAGCTAAAATGACTGCCTTGATAGTTGGAGCTATGGATATTAATGCACTTTTTCATTAGTATATGACGGAAATGATGAGGCAACGACTAGCTATTGTTGTTGAGCCAATACTGGTGGTTAGTTGAGACTTCTCTAAGATGAACCCAGACTATAAGAACCATGGAGGAAGGGTGTTTACTAGAAAATACCTACCTTAGAAGTATTGAATTGGTTGACGATGCATGAATGTATTCTTAGAGACATGGGGTATGATGATGCTAGAAAAAAGAGGTTCTCTTCTTGTTACCTTCAAGAAGATGATTTGGACTGATCAGGGGCATTGTATGTTGAGATCCTGGAGGAGAAGATCACTTGGGATCAATTCAAAGAGCAATTCAAGACTTAGTTTATTTATGTACCGTAGAAGAGTGCTTTGTGCTAAGAATTTCTAGAATTAAAGCAAGAAGAGATGAAAATGACAAATATATCCAGTGTTTTAATTCCCTGTTTAAGTATGATAGGGAGAAATTCCGTACTCCACTAAAAAAATGAGAAGTTCAATGAAGCTTTGAGGAATGGAATAAAACATAAAAGTGATGGACCATCGTTTATCACCTTTTGAGTTAGTAATGGAGATGGGTAGGAGGTATGATCAGTCATAACAAGAGGAGGGAAAGGCTGATGTTGAACCTAAGATGGGGTAGAAGAAACGGTTCACCTCATATCGGAAGGGGAATAAGAACCAATATAAATAAGGAAATGGCTTAGGAAGAGGAGCTTAAAAAGAAAATGTAGTTGATGTTACATGCTTTACTATGGGCATAAGGGTAACTATTCGACTAAGTATACCATGCTAAAGAATAAGGGGAAAGCCACGATTAAGATTTAATATAATAAACATGGCCATAAGAAGAGAGATTACCCTGAGTTAAATAGGAAAATGTTTATGCTTTAGAATGATCGGTAGTTAGAGAATTTACTAAAAAAAGGATGGGTGCGGTGCTTGAAGGTATCATTTACTGGTGTTACACACTCATTCATTTCAAAGGATTTGATTGATAAACACTAGGAAGTCGATGTAAGTTTATATTGACGAAATGCTGGTAAAGTCTTAAAAGGTTGGGACGTGCATGAAACCTCACCGAGACCTTTGACATCCTTTGCAAGTACAATATGAAGCTAAACCTCAATAAGTGCTCATTTTGCATCTGCTCCGTCAATTTCTTGGGGTATGTCTGCAAAAGAGAGAAAGGCCAACCCCGATAAAATCCAAGCCATACAAGACATGTAGATGCCCCCACACCATTAAATAAAATCCAAAGTCTCAATAGGTGATTGTTGCTCTCAGCCATTTTATATCTCAAGCAACGACCATTCCTTTCTTTGACATAATCAAGAAAGGAAATTTCATCACATGGCCTGACAACTACATCAAAGCGTTTGAGGAGCTTAAACACCACATGACTACTCCTCCAATCTTCTCAAATCCCACTCAGTATCACAGTCATGGACCATGCAATCAGCGTTACCATGGTACGAATGAAGAATGCATGCAATGACCGTTTTATTATGTTAGAAAAAGATTGATGGGCCTAGAAACAAGATAATATAGTCTAGAGGAATTTCCATACTTCCTTGTTATTGTTTCTCAAAAAATCCTTCCATATTTCTAGTCCCATCCAGTCAAAGTCCTCACCGATCAACCCCTAAATCAAATCTTTAGTTGACATGACAAAGTGGGTCGCCTCCTTAAGTAGGCAGTGGAACTGGGCCAGCACAACATCATCTTCCACCTTCATACTTCAATCAAAGGACATTCTTTGGATAACTTCTTCGTGCAATGTTTTGGCCCAAATAAAGATGAAGAATGCAACAAAATGGGGCAAGAGTTGGAATAACCCTCGTCATCCCTGACGGACATGAAATATGCTTCGTCATAAGATTAAACTTTAAAGAAACTGCAATGAAGTTAATATAAAGCTATTCCATTGGCTTATGGAAAGAAAAAGAGCTCAAAATTGATTCCATCAAAGTATATGGCAAGTTCTTGCTTACGGCCAACCAAATCAATGAGTGATTTCAAGTAAACAGCAAGACACTAGCCTAATGTGCCTTGGAGGACAATAATTCGATAAGAACCTACTCCAACTTCAACATTGATCGATTACCAAGGGAAAAGAATGCAAAGGTTGACCAACTGGCCAGATGGCAGACAACCGGGTGGGGGCCAATACTTGGGCTCTGTTGGAAATCTTAAGTGCACCGTGCATCAAACGGGTCAAACAGCATTAGAAATAAGTGAAGAATGCTACTTTCAAAATGTTAATTAAGAAGAGAGCTATTGGTAGATCGTAAGGAGTCTAGAAAAATCCTTTGTTTGGTGCCCACATACTTAGTCATGGATGGAAAGTTATATTGAAAAGGATACTCCACCCTGCTACAAAGTTTATCACACAAGCCAAAGTTAAGCAAGTCCTTGAAGAACTACATAAAGGCTTCTGTGAGGATCATGCTATGGGGAAAGACTTGCAAAGAAGGCTGTCAAGTAAGGATTGCTAGCTGACTATGATAAAAGGCTCCATGGAATATGTCAAAAAATTGTGATCGCTGCCGGATGCTCACTAAATGTAACGACCGGTACTTTTAATTATTTTAAATTGAAGAATTTGATGTAATTATTGAATAAAAATGGTTAGAAATAAATTTTTAATGATTATTAATGTAGTTATTTAATATGAATTCGAGTAAAATTTTGAATTAACTAATTCCAAAGATTTTAGCAATAACAAATATAGAATGAAATTCTATATATTGAACATGTTTATAATTAGTTGTTGGAATTGAGAAAAAAAATTGAATGACTGTAAATTGAAAGTAGTTGTTTATTATTTGAATTCGTTTTATAAGTTAAATAACTTATATTGTAATATGGCGATTCATTGGATAATTGAATTGTTTAAACTTAACATTAGAAATTATTTAAATAATTGAATCTTGAAAATGTGAATGAAAATGATACCGGAAATTGATTCAAATTTTATTTAAACAAGAATGAAGATCGTTTACATTTAAAATTGGATTTAAAGTGAATAATTAGAAATTGAAAATTTTATATTTTAATTAATGTGTAAAAATAGCCATTTGGGCAACTATCACGGATTTCGACGAAACCAGTTTCACCGAAACAATAATAGTGAATTATTATAGGATTTCAAATTTTGTAGCGACCGCACTTGTCGTTTGACCCTGCGAGCTTAAAACGCGTAGAATTTATTTTCAAAATTTAATTAAAAATAAATTGATTTAAAAAGCTGTCTTCTACATACAATCAAACCATGCCTTGAGACTAGTTTCATTGTGTTTGGAATGAGGGTAAAACATTAGGAACGCCAGGCGGCATGCTTCATTTGGAGTTTGAGATTTCACGGGCCAATCGAGTTAGATATTTCCTAATTAATAATATTATTTTTCTTTCCCATCCCTATATTTCATACCCTCAGCCAAAATCGTGTCTACCTCCGTACCTTATATTTTTCCTCCTTTCATCTCAACCGCAGCCATCGGATAGATAAGAAAAAATAATAAAGCATCGCGATTGAATTCGCGTTTAATCGGATGACAATGGCGCCTGGGCGCGTGCGAGAGGTCGTTGGCGGCGTGTAGCGAAGAGCTGGAGGGCGCGACCCTCGTTCACAGCAGTAGATGGGATTAGGGTTTGCATGGCACTCGATGTTCGTGCGCGAGGTGATTGACTGGGACAAGGCGGCGGCTGCGTGAGAAGACGCGGAGGCGCAGGTAGCGTGGAGGGCGTCCTCCTAGCTTCGATCGATTGTTCGCTATAAAAAAATGAATGAAGTAGTCGCATTCAGACATGGAAGAGAATAGAGCGAGCGACTGTCGGAAGAAGATGTTAGGGTTAGTGTTATTTATATTGATTATTTTAATTAGTTGATAATTAGGTTCTAATTATGTCGATATTAAATATTGCATATCTTTTGTGTGCGAGGTCCAATCCGGGTGAAACGAGTTACTTTGGAATTGTATTGACGTTGTCTATGCTGTGGGGTTAAAATTATTGCAATTCGCTTCATTCGAATTTTTAGATTCGAACGAATGTTAGTGTTTTCTAACGCTCACGACGTACTGAAATGTTTTTGTGTTCGTTAAATTGATAATCATGAAGTTATTTATTTTATTGATTGTTATTTGATAAATTCAACTAACATGGAAATCAATATAGAATTTATATGTTAGAAATATTGAATTAGCAGTTAAATTGAAATTAGAATTAAACTACTAATAAAATTTCCAATTATTGATAATTGGTTAATTGTTATGATTTGTTGACTGTTTGGAGGTTGATTGTGATGGATGCTATTGATTGATATTTTGGATGATTTGGATGTTTATTTATTTTTAATATATCCTGTTATCATTCTGTATATTATTTACTGTATAAAAAACTGTAAATCGAATTATTTCAAATAAATTAAGAAGTGGGTTGAAATGATATAAACCTATGATATTTATTTTGGATTGAAATGATATATATCCATCCTTGGAATAAAATTTAAACAATTATTCACTTGTCCATAGGATAAAAGATTATATATGGACACCGGATTGGTTAAATTAAATGATTTCAGATTTTATTATTTGAAATTATGCAAATGATTTTGATTTAAAGAAATAAAAATCGAATTTATGAAAATTGAATTATTTTCGAACTTGAGCTCCAAATGTGGAAAAAAAGTGTCAAACGAAATTGTTTAAAAATGAAATTTGAGATTTTGAATTTAAAAACGAAATATGATTTGAATTTCGAAAATTGATTTTTTTTAAAAAGATTTGAACTTTCATTCAAACTTTGAATTATTGCTACAGTAATATAATTGGATTTATAAATTTAGACTCGAGATGGAATGTATTTTTAAAATTTGTATCAAATACTGGAAATCGAAGTTTAATGTGAATTAAGTGATGTAAATCGATATTTTGAAATTGAACTCGAATTTATAAAATTTGAAATGGTTTAAAATTGAGAATTGAATTGAAATTAATTCAATTTGGGATTAAAATTGGAATTGAAATCTAAATTGAGTTAATTCAAAATCAAAATTGAAATTGATTTGATTGCAATTGAAATTGTTTGGAATTGAATTGACGTTTAATCGATTTGAATTGGAATGGGATTAAAAGTGATTTGAAATGGAACAACTGAAATTGAATCGGTTGGTTGGAATTTGGACTTAGGTCCAGATTGGTTTACGTGAAAAATGACAGTTTAATTTAGAAATAAATTATTTTAATATAAACTGTTTAAACTCTATCTTTTCAAATATTCCAATTATTTTTATTTTCCTAGCTATTTCATTATAAAAACCACTTTCAATACTTAAACTATTTTATATCAAACTATCTTAACCTTTTAAACTATTTAAAATCATTCAAATTATTTTCTTAAAATTCAAACTGGTTAAGGCTGGAATGTTTATATTTAAATCATGGATTTAAATACGAATGGGGTTAAAATGAAGTTATAACCTAAATTAAAATTCGAAACATTTTTGGAAGCGCAATCGAGATATTAAGACGAAAATTATTTTTATGATGGTTTCAAAATGAAATTGATTTTGAAGCGAATATGATATTTTGATATTAAGTTTGAATTGTTTCGAAATATAAAAGAACCAACCGGTGTGTAAAATGATGTTTGGTTGTTAAAGAGACCTTAGTCTTTTATTGGCATACTCTCTAACAATATTGGAACCGCTTTAACAATTGTGTATGCAGAGGAGAGTCTGGAACGAAGTAGTTGGATTCGGTGTCGTTTGTTGGATTTGAAGAAAGAGAACAATGATGGATTCGCCTGACACTTGTGTCAATTTGAAATGACTAAAACAGGAGCTGTACTGGCCAGTGAGGCTAGCTACCTCTAGCGGACACACTTCTTGGAATTACTATCATGACATTGTAATTGATTAGTGCACACACTCAAATTTTGGTGTGTTGAACGAGATGGGCCGTTAGGGGTTACCACCAGCCGGGAAGGGTAAATTGATAGTATCCTACCATAGGCATTGCCTCACGTGCATTGTCATACTTTTATTCTTATACGAGACTCCTACGATTTTGGTTTAGTGTTGTCGTATCACGGTGCATCACCGACTACCGATGTGCTACTAGTGGTGTCAATTGCAAATTGTACGCCAATGCTGTAAAACATGTTATGGGGTTCAATGTAAAGCCTTAACGCTAAGAAAAATATTTATTTTACTGATTAGACATTATATATGTAGTGTATTCTACTACTGATGGATCCTTAAGAGATGAAAAATCCCGTAACATCTCTTGAGTTATTGCACGCAAGTTATACATTGGATAGAAGATGTGAAACCCCATAAACATCTCTGATGCCATGGCACTCATGTTATATGCGATATTGATTTGACTCACATAAGAATATTTTAGTCCTGACTCGAGTGTTTTGTTTTTCATTATACTTGGGTCAGCCCTGAGTATTTCAGCGCATTGAAGATTATTTTGGAGGACGAATACGAAGATTTGGTATACTGTTACTAGTATTATTTCCTGCATCTTATTGTCTACTGCATTATTTTATTTATCCCTGTTGTGTATGTAACTCTAATAATTGTTGTATAAGTTATAATCAAATTTATAATATAAACAGCTTTATGAACTGTTTGTTTGATTATTATATTTTATCGTTCGCTGCAAGATTCTGTACTTGTTTTCTTATTATTTTCTTATTGTTTTAATTAACCCCAATGATTATCTATGTTATGGATTGTTTAAGTTGGTCATGGGTGGATTATTGTTGATTTAAACCTTTTGAAATGTGGGTCTTCACAATTGGTATCAGAGCTTTGGTTTAGTGATAACCTTAGCTTTGTGGGGTTTGATTCATTAGAGATCGGGTAGTAATACCGTAGAATGAGTCTGTTTTAGTGTATACATAAGAGAGAGTACTTGTTAGCGTTATACAATGTTTTATATTGTGTTTACATATCCGTTGAGTTGTTTATAAATTCTGGTCGGTATGTGGGATGTCATGTTATCGATAGGTGTTTCTAAACACTTAAACGAGACAAGTCGACATAATATTGTTTTAAAATTGGGTAAATGAAATAATTTTAGCTAAACTATATTATATATGTAATGATTATTAAGAATGTTAGTTGTTAGGATATGATAATATTTAGTTATCATCGATCATTGGTCGAATTAAAATAAAATGAATACCTTGTGAATTTTATTTTTTGAAGCATTTAGTAATTAAATTAAATTAAAATCTAATTAAAATAAAAAAAAATTGATACAAAATGGATGTAAATTAATGAAATATTTTCATGGTAAATAAATGGAATTGTATAAGCTATATTATAAATGGAAGGATTTAAAAATTGAGAATTTTGGAATTTGAATCCCTTTGGTTTCAAAATTAGTTTCAAACCTTCAAAATTTATAACAATATTATTTGAAGGTTGTTTTGACTAGAAATATATTTTGAAAGATTTTTGGAGAAATAAAAGCATTAAACTCACTTTAGTCGCTAGAAAATAATTTTGGGATGACTAAAGCATCGCCAATGTTTATTTTCGAGTTTCTAAGTGAGAATTGCTACAAAAGAATGTTTATTTTCGATTAAAACAAGTTTTGATTATGAAAAATATTTCAAGTATGATTTAATAAATTATGAAAATAGTTTTGAACTTATAAGTTGAAAATAGTACAGAAAAAAATAAGTTATAACTTATAAATTTAAACAAGAAAGTAAAATTAAATTTTAAAACTGTTGAATATTTTTGGTTTATCAAGCAAAAGAAAATTTGAACTTGAGATATGTACTACAATAAATAACCTAAGAAATGTGAATAAATTGAATTAGTGAAGCGAAGTAAATAAAATGAAGATTAACTTAAGAATGCTTAAATAAAAGTTAATTATATTTGAAATGAATTAGACAGAATAATGAAATGAAATTTAAGAGAATAAATTTGTACAACTTGTAGATTTGATAAATATTAAGCTAAAACAAATTTTAAATTTGTTGAATGTGAACATAAGAAAAGTGAATTTTAACTTGAATAAAAATAAATAAAAGGAGTAATG
Organism: Allium cepa; assembly: GCA_030765085.1. Taxonomy (NCBI): domain Eukaryota; kingdom Viridiplantae; phylum Streptophyta; class Magnoliopsida; order Asparagales; family Amaryllidaceae; genus Allium; species Allium cepa. Next base: position 268,399,968 of record CM060932.1, read on the forward strand.
GATTAAATGAAATAGAATATCACTTAATAAAGATTAAATAAATTGAAATGGATTTGAATATAACTAGATAAATTTGTAAGTGAATTAATTCCACTTAATCTATAAAATGAATTAATAAAATGAATACGAAATTGAATTTTTTTTTAAAAAAAAATTAAGTTGTGGAAGAAATTGGATAAAAAAATGAGTGTAAGAAAATTTGTATGAGTAATTAAATTAAATTTAAATTGGATGTAAATAAATTAAATGCAAATGAAATGAATTTCAATAATAATTGAATGTTAACTAATTTAATATGGAATAAGTTAACAAAATGAATTATAAGATGAAATTAACTTAAGAAAATTGAATGAGATTTTAATGGAAAGAAATTTCTTGTTTGCTCCAAATTGGTCACAAACACCCGATAGTTGATAATTCACAATCACAGACTTCAGATAAATAGCAAGTATAAAAATCACTCAAGAAAATCAGAGAAAAGCAGTAATCAACACAGATTTTATAGTGGTTCGGCGATCTTGCCTACGTCCACTCTGAACTTTATGACTTTATTGATTCACTTGATGATTTCAATCTGTTACAGCAGATTACAGTAGTTTATAGCTCTGAAGTTTGAATACAACATTGATAGGAAGATGTAGAATTGAATCCGGCAGAGTCTGGACGTTGAATGTCCAAAAGATCCTTTTTCTGCAGGCTTCAGGGGGCTATTTATAGGTGTAGGAGGCTGATATCGTGCTCAAACTTTAGAAGACTTCTTCTGGCACGTGAGTGGGCCAACGCGAGCGACCCCACCAGGTTTCGACTCGATCTGTGATCGATACGAAACAATTTCGTATCCACCAAAAAATGATCCAATCGAGCTGAAACTTGGCAGGAATGTCCTTTAGCTTGTACATGAGCTCCTGTGAAAATTTCGTAGCATTTGGACTGGTGGATTGTGAGTTATGATCGATACGAGTTGAAATTTCTCGGTTGGTTGTTTGCTTCGAGTCGATCACTTCGAATCCATGTCTTCGAATTGATGGATGCACGTGTCTACGCGGCGACGTGGCGCACATATCTCGCATCGATCCGCCTTTTGCTCCGAGTTGACCGTGTCGCATCCATGAACTTCACCTCGTTTGTATCGATGACCGTTGCCTTGTTAGAGTCGATAGCAGTTGCCAATACGTAACGATGGAAGTAGGCTTGTTTGTATCGATAAAAATGGCCATATTCATATCAATCAAACTTGATGGGTACGATTGATGGATACGAACTAACGAGCCTCGATGGATTCGAACAATAACTTTGGGTAGATCGATACGAGCAAGTTACTCCTTCGCTGGATACGAAATGGCGTATCCTGATCGATTCGAACAAATGCTTGCCAATGGATATGAAGTCGACAGATGTAATTTACGCGAACAAGGATGCTGAGAAAGCCCTTACCGATACAAAGTGGCTGAGTTCACTGGATTCGAACAGTGTGATGGTGGATCGATTCGAACGTGATTGATTCGAATTAATCGAGGCGGACTCATCCTGATGGATAGGAATCTGATCATTGCGAGTAGACCATCACCTTGACCTTCTGATGGATACGAATTTGATGATTCGAACCGATCAATCAGATGGATTCGAACAGCATATTTTCTCCAACTTGCATCGATCATATCTCATTCATACGAACTCCGATTAACCTAAAATTTGAAACACTGGCTTTTATGGTCTTGCTTGTCATGTCTGGTCAATTGTGGTCCGATCCGGACTCGGACAAAATTCATTGACATCCATAGCGAAGCAGTGTATAACCAATCTTTGTGACGAACTGTCTTTAGTTTTTGATCAATCTTTTGGTATCACGGCCTTGCCAAAAGGCGGGATAACACTTGCCCCCCAAAACATGCCTTGCGATAGGAAGGTGTGTTTTGTAATGCCATAAGCTGGATGTTCATATCCTATCAACAACCTATAAAGAACTCAATAGTTTCATATGACCTCGAATGACGATCGTTCGAGATCGTATGCCATTTGAGATGAAACGGGACCGTTCGCGGTCGATGCCGTTCGCGGCAAATGATGGAATGGGACCGTTCGCAGTCGGATGCCATTGGCGGCAAATGGTGAAATGGGACCGTTCGCGGTCGGATGCCGTTCGCGGAAAATGGTGGAATGGGGCCTTTCGCGGTCGGATATCATATTAGGTGAATTGTGACCATTCGCGGTCGGGTGCCGCATGAGGCAGAGTGTGATCGTTCGCGATCGGATGCTGCACGAGGCAAAGTGTGATCGTTCGCAATCGGATGCTGCACGAGGCAGAGTGTGATCGTTCATGATCGAATATTGAAGGGGATTGGCATTACTAGAGTCAGATATCACGTTCGGATGAATTTTTGAACTAGCGGCTTTGGCGGTTCACTGTCATATAAGGTGTGATTGTGGACCGTTCGCGATCCAACGGGTATACAAGTAAATTCTTTCATAGAATTACAAATATTAAAGCAATGTTCACATGAATTCCGTAACAGAAATGTCCAAACAAACTAAGTCCAAATGTCCAAACCAAAACAAAACAGAAGCAAGACATGGATGTCATAGTGTAAACTCTTACTATGATGCAGTCAGTAGTCACTCAGAGCATGCCTGTGGATCGTTCGCGATCTCATACATGTGTAAATGATTTAACTGTGTTAGTGAGAAGTTTACGACTTGCTCATTGTTATTTCAATCAATTGATAACCATCCGGTGTCCCGGTTCTGGGTCACCCCTAGCTGATGTAGACGGGGGTCGTTTTGGCTCCACCGTTGGAGCTCGCCTCCTCACATACTGAAGTATCCTACCGTTCCTGATATGCCCTTCCACCTTATCCTTCAGATGTCTACAGTCGTTTGTCTTATGACCGTTCAGTTCGTCGAATAAGCAATATCTGTCTGATTTTCTCACGTCAATAGTGGGGTCCCTTCGCATACGTCTGCGATAGGGAACTTGCTCTCTGGTATCTTGGTAGATTCGCTCCAAACTTTCATTCATCTCTGAATAAGTGGTGAATCGTGGCTCTCTCCGTGGTCGCTTTGATATGTGACCATTATCCTCAGACTTTCGCTTCCCTTTACCAGTCTCCGCACCGTTTCCAGGTGGATTTCCGCCCTTGATTGCGTAAACGTTGATTCCTTCTTCTCTTTCTACACTAGCATCTTCCAATCGCAAAAACTTTTCTGCCTCGTGATTGAATTCTCCTAGATCCATAGGCGGATCTTTAGTTAGTGAATTTTTGAACTCTGTGCCATCAGCTATTCCGGACACAGCTGCCATCATTACCATGGATGGATCTGGTCGATCCACCGATGATGTTGCCGCATTGAATCGTATCAGAAAATTCCTCAAGGGCTCCCCAGCTTGTGCATTAAAGTTGCCAAACTCATCACATTCTTGGGTATTGCGATGTGAACCCTAAATTGCCTCATGAACTTCTCGACTAAATCATCCCACGTTCCTATGGAGTTGCTCTCCAGCTGCCTAAACCGTAGTGTTGCGATATCTATCAAATACAATGGAAAGCACCGGGCCATTACTTCCTGTGATACCCCCAGCACTTCCATGTGCCTCATATACTTTGTCAGATGGACCGTGGGGTCCATCCTCCCGTCGTACATCTCCACTGATGGTAATTTGAATTCTGGTGGGTTCCTAGCCATCCTAATCGCAGGAGAAAAGAGACTCTTGTTTACATCTTCAAATCTCTATTTACTAATCAGCCCCTCATGGCTCGCCTGACCATCTCTGCCAATCTGGCATTGTCTCCAAGATGTAGTCTTCGTTCATTACCTTCGACCTGCCCCCTGAGTCCATGAGGGCTTTTAGGAATCTTCCCCCCGGCTGAGCGTTCATCCCTCTACTACTACCAGGTTGCTCGGATGCCCCTGTCTCTCTCCCCGGGATTGGATCAACATGCTCGAAGTGTGTGCCCCTAGTCCTGGTGCTACGCCGGATGGTCCTGCTCCATTCTGAACTCCATCTGCTCCTCGATTTTACGCTCCAAGTTACCCAATCTATTGAAACAAATTCTGGATCATCTCCTCTTGTCTCTTCATCATTGCCTCCATCTCATCCCTGGTGATGAAGATCGATGCCTGATTTGCGTCTGAAGAAGCCTCTTGACTTACATCATGCTGACTCCTATCAACCCTTTGTCTTCTACTTGATTGTCTCGTCATGACTCTTCTGATCTGAATCTCTAAACCTTCTGATTCAACTCTTCAAATGATAGAACTCCCGAATTAGCCTTCTCGGTGAAAACACCAAAATGTTTGCGCCAAATATGGTCACAAACACTCGATAGTTGATAATTCACAATCACAGACTTCAGATAAATAGAAAGTATAAAAATCACTCAGGAAAATCCGAGAAAAGCAGTAATCAACACAGATTTTATAGTGGTTCGGCGACCTTGCCTACGTCCACTATAAAATTTATGACTTTATTGATTCACTTGATGATTTCAATCTGTTACAGTAGATTACAGTAGTTTATAGCTCTGAAGTTTGAATACAACGTTGATAGGAAGATGTAGAATTGAATCCGGCAGAGTCTGGACATTGAATGAACAAAAGATCCTTTTTCTGTAGGCTTCAGGGGCTATTTATAGGTATAGGAGGCTGATATCACGCTCAAACTTTGGGAGACTTCTTCTGGCACGTGAGTGGGCCCATGCGACCGACCCCACCAAGTTTCGACTCGATCTGTGATCGATACGAAACAATTTCGTATCCATCAAAAAATGATCCAGTCAAGCTGAAACTTGGCAGGATTGTTCTTTAGCTTGTATGTGAGCTCCTGTGAAAATTTCGTAGCATTTGGACTGGTGGATTGTGAGTTATGGTCGATACGAGTTGAAGTTTCTCGGTTGGCTGTTTGCTTCGAGTCGATCACTTCGAATCCATGTCTTTGAATCCATGGATGCACGCGTCTACGCGGCGACGTGGCGTGCATATCTCGCATCGATCCGCCTTTTGCTCCGAGTTGACCATGTCGCATCCATGAACTTCGCCTCATTTGTATCGATGACTGTTGCCTTGTTAGAGTCGATAGCAGTTGCCAATACGTAACGATGGAAGTAGGTTTGTGCGTATCGATAAAAATGGCCCTATTCATATCGATCAAACATGATGGGTACGATTGATGGATACGAACTAACGAGCCTCGATGGATTCGAACAATAACTTTGGGTAGATCGATACGAGCAAGCATACTCCTTCGATGGATACGAAATGGCGTATCCTGATCAATTCGAACAAACGCTTGCCAATGGATACGAAGTCGACCAATGTGATTTATGCGAACAAGGCTGCTGAGAGAGCCCTTATCGATACGAAGTGGCTAAGTTCACTGGATTCGAACAGTGTGATGGTGGATCGATTCGAACGTGATGGATTCGAATTGATCGAGGCGAACTCATCCTGATGGATACGAATCTGATCGTTGCGAGTAGACCATCACCTTGACCTTCTGATGGATGCGAATATGATGGATTCGAACCGATCAATCAGATGGATACGAACAGCATATTTTCTCCAACTTGCATCGATCATATCTCATTCATACGAACTCCGATTAACCTGAAATTTGAAACGCTGCCTTTTATGGTCTTGCTTGTCATGTCTGGTCAATTGTGGCCCGATTCAGACTCAGACAAAATTCATCGACATCCATAGCGAAGTAGTGTATAACCAATCTTTGAGACGAACTGTCTTTGGTTTTCGATCAATCTTTTGGTATCACGGCCTTGCCAAAAGACAGGATAACACTTCTTAATATGAATTTGAATTACTGAAATGAATTAATGGACGTGAAAAATGAATGTAACTATAAACGAATGTAATAGAATGTGTCATTAATGTTGATAAGTGCATGTCCATCGATTGAAAGTAAATTAATTGAATGAAAATCAATTGAATGTGAATCAAATTGAGTGTAAGTTGGCTAAATACAAATAAATTGAAATGAGCCAACTAAATGATTCGCTATAAAAATAAAATTTAACTTAAACAAAGTTAAATGGAATAATTTTATAAAATGGTTCATAAATGAACTTATATGAAATCTGTTAAACAAAAAGTGAAACAATTTGAAATTTAACAAATTGAATTGAATAAATTGAATGTGAATGAAATAGATATGAATGAATTTGAAGTGAACCAATTAAATGTTAATAAAAGTTGAATGATAAAAGAAATGAAGTGTATAAATTAAATATTGACACTGAATGAAGATTGTGATAGGTTGAATAAATTAGATGAATATCATTTGATTGGATGATTTCTTTGGTTGTAAATCATTGTTATTGTTGTTTCGATCGCATATGCTTGGTTTTTTGTGTATTCATGCTCGCATTTGTGGTTTGAATTCACAATATATGTAATTTGGTTCCATTAGACTCATATATATTGCTAAATCCTTTATAAGTTATTAATATTCAAATTTGAGTTGAGATAGGTACATACGAAGACCATTTGGATGTATACATGGGTTTTTACATGTTTTTGCTTGCTTAATGTGAGCGAACTCGCTCTTACTAATAATAATAAGGTACACGTCTTAGATTACATATTGTACTTTTATATATATTTTTTCCTACAGGATGCCTCATCATTGAGATGAGATGTATATTTGATATATATTTGGGTTACATATTTTATTGTAAAATTTTTCCAATGGAGTCACACAAAGGAGATGCTGCCGAAATTTTTCGTTAATCCGGGAATTAGAAAATTTTTGATTTTTTGAAAATTATGTAACTTGTTTTATATATAAGTTGTAATTTTCGCAAGCCGATCAGAGTGGCATAGTAAAAGTGTAGTAAAAGTTTTCAAATAAGATTTTAAATGTTTTATAAGTTGATTGCTTTGAATAAAATATATCAAATGTTAAATTCTATACTTAACCCCTTTTCGAGGGCGAAAAGTTTTGAGTGGAGAAGAATGTAGCAACCCATACTTTTAACTATTTTAAATTATAGAATTTGATATAATTATTGAATAAAAATGGTTAGAAATAAAATTTCAATGATTATTAAAGTAGTTATTTAATATGAATTTGAATAAAATTTTGAAATAACTAGTTCCAAAGTTTTTGGCCATGACAAATATTGAATGAAATTCTATATATTGAACGTGTTTATAATCAGTAGTGGAAATTGAAAAATAAATATTGAATGGCTGTAAAATGAAAGTAGTTGTTTATTATTTGAATTCGTTTTATAGGTTAAATAACGTATATTGTAATATGGTGACTTATTGGAAAATTGAATTGTTTAAATTTAATATTGGAAATTATTTAAATAATTGAATCTTAAATTAACGTGAATGAAAATGATATTGGAAATTGATTTAAATTTTATTTAAACACGAATGAAGATCGTTTACATTTAAAATTGGATATAAAAAGTGAATAATTAGAAATTGAAAATTTTATAGTTTAATTAACGTGTAAAAATAGCTATTTGGTCAACTATCTCGGATTTCGACGCAACCAGTTTCATCGAATCCATAATGATGAATTGTTGTAGGATTTTATGTTTTATAGCGATCGCACTTATCGTTTGACAGTGCGAGCTTGAAACACTTAGAATTTATTTTCAAAATTTAACTAAAATAAATTGATTTTGAAAAGCTATATTCTGTGCACGATCGAATTAGGCCTCGAGACTAGTTACATTGTGTTCAGAATGAGGGTAAAACATTAGGAACGCTAGGCGGTACGCTTCGTTTGGAGTTCGGGATTTCGCAGGCCAATCGAGTTAGATATTTTCTAATTAATAATATTATTTTTCTTTCCCATTCTAACATTTCGTACACTCGGCCAAAATCATGTCTACCGCGTACCTTATATTTTTCCCCCTTTCATCTCAATCGCAACCATCATATAGATAAGAAAAAAACAAAGCATCGCGATCGAATTCGTGCTTGACCGGATGACAGCGACGCCTGGGCGCCTGCAAGAGGCTGCTGGCAGCATGTAGCGAGAAGCTGGAGGGTGCGACCCTTGTTCGCAGCAGCAGACGGGATTCGGGTTTGTGTGGCGCTCGATGTTCATGCGTGAGGAGATTGACTAGGACAAGGCGGTGCCTGCGTGAGGCGCGGAGGTGCATGTAGCATGGAGGGCATCCTCCTGGCTTCGATCGATCGTTTGCTATACATAAAGAAAATGAGTAACGCATTCGCGTTCAGACGCGGAAGAGAAGAGCGCGAGCAACTGCCTGAAGAAGATGTTGGTTAGTGTTATTTATATTGATTAGTTTAATTAGTTGTTAATAAGGATTTAATTGTATCGATATTAAATATCGCATATCTCTTATGGGCAAGGTCCAATTCGGGTGAAACAAGTTGCTTTGGAATCATATTGACGTTGTCTACGCTGTGGAGTTAAATTTTTTGCAATTCGCTTCATTCAAATTTTTAGATTCGAATGAACGTTGGTGTTTTATAACGCTCACGACGTACTAAAATGTTTTTATGTTTGTTAAATTGATAATCGTGAAGTGTTTATTTTATTGATTGTTGTTTGGTAAATTTAACTGACATGGAAATCAGTATAGAATTTATATGTTAGAAATTTTAAATTAAGAGTTAAATTGAATTTAGAATTAAACTGCTGATAAAATTCCTGATTATTGATAACTGGCTAATTGTTGTGATTTATTGACTGTCTGGATGTTGATTGTGATGGATGCTATTATTGATATTTTGGATGATTTGGATATTTATTTATTTTTAATATATCCTGTTATCATTTTGTATATTATTTACAGTAACTATAAATTGAATTATTTCGAATAAATTAAGAAGCAGGTTAAATGATATATACCTATGACATTTATTTTGGATTGAAAAGATATATACCCATCCTTGAAATTAAATCTAAATAATTATTCACTTGGCCATATGATAGAAAATTATATATAGACACCGAATTGGTTAAATTAAATGATTTTAGAATTTTTATTTGAAATTATTTAAATGATTTTGATTTAAAATAATAAATATCGAATTTATCAAAATTGAATTATTTTCGAACTTGAGCTCCAAATTGTGATATCCTAGAAATTTCAAGCAAAATTAAATGTGATAATCCTCTTTATAAATTATTTTAAATTGATAAAATTATTATTTTCAAATAATAATAATAATGAGTTGTTTTTAAATATAGATCAATAAATAGAATTATTAATTACAAATTGAATTTGGGTTTGTTTAAAATATATATGTATTGTTGAATTGATTTTGAATTGGACTTTTAAATTTGAATTTGAATTTGGATTTAAAATTGAAATTCAAAAGAGAGATATTTTAAAATGTTTTGGATTTTAAAATATATGAATTAGATTTTATATGTATATAATTTGTTTCATTTATATTTTCTCTAAAGTAATTTTTATATATATATATATATATACACACACACACACATACACACACACATCTGGTATTTATAAAATAGTAAATTAAGTATAAAGCTTATTATTAATATTTAAAATAAATGAAAATCACTTAAATAACAAGTGTAAACTTATTAATAACATATGTAAACTAATTAACAAATGGAATGACAAACGTCAAGTTTTTAACAAGTGTCATATGTTATTTTTGATTTTTTCTTTCATTTTTTTAAAAATAAATCATACTAACTTATAAAAACAAATGGTTTTTCACCTTCATTCTTTTCTATTTTTTCCATTCTAAAGCTTAGAAACTCAAGCTTGTAAACCATTCTCAAAAACAAATCCTCAAAAACAATCTGAAAATCAATCCACTTCTAAAAACAGAAATCAAATTCTAAGCCTGTAATTTATTTTCTAAAATCAAATCATCAAAGCCTGAACACTTCCTTCAATTTGGAACAAAGCCTGTAACAATTATCAAGCAAGCAAGAAAACCTGAAATCAGATAAGAATCAAAGTTCAAGCAAGTTTATCAAGCATTCAAGTTTCCAGTGCTTAAATCAAAAACAATAACAAAGTTTTTCAAGTTTCAAAAGGAATCAGCAATTCAGATTTTCAAAATTCCAATAAAACAAGCCTCTGCCTTCTAAATCGGTGAGTAAACATTTACATAAAAGCTTAAGTAAATGAAGTTGTTGCAAGTGAATTTCAGTGTTGAAAGTGCTTTGCATATGTGTGTATATAAGTATAATCTCTGTGCATATACATTTGAGTGAAGTGTGCATGTTTGGTTGCTTAAGAATATCTCTATTTATAAGTTTAGAGTTTAAAATTTTATCAAAATTCAAATCTTTCCATCTGCTTTCTGTTAGGTACTGGAAATCAAACAAGAATTGTTTGTTTAAACTTAATCTAAGCTTTGGAAATAAAATTTGTTAAGGAAGGTTTGAAGATCACCTGCAAAAAGATAAATAACAGTAAGAATTTTTTATATATGATAAAATTCAAACTTTGTAATCATTTGTTTTTCTTTTGTAACATGAATCCTTGTCTTAAACCATGAATTTTAAGAGATAAATCATAATTTTTAGTCTTGCATTAAATTTGTTATTTTGGGTTAACCAGAAATTGGATTTTTGGGAATTTCTGGTAGCTAGAGCGTCTCTAGTGGTCGTGGCTTCGACTGGAGGAGGTCGGGGTATAGGAGTGTTCAGCAAAAATGGCTGGAAGGTGGTTAATCCACCTGGCATTAGGGATTGTTCGATTGAGTTTTAAACCCTAAATTGGGTTGTGGCCAGAATTTAGAGGACGGCGTCATCTAGGGTGCATTGAGTGGCACGTAACTTTGGGGATGGTGGCGTGCTTGTCAGACAAAGCTAGGGACGTAGTGGCACGACATCCAGTGATCGGAGACGTGAGGTTCGAAACGATTTCAGGTGATGTTCATGGTTCCTGTTTATGTTGAGTAGCTCGTTTTCGTTTGTGAGCTTCTGCTTGAGATTTGGGTGTTTGGATCGATGATGCAGGCGATCGTGGATGTGTGGGAGGTGTAGGAAATGGTCGGAGCCTCACCGTGGATGGTGCATGGTGCACAGAGGTTTTGGCGGTGTCTGGATTTTGGACTGATTCTGACTCGAAGCAATGCTCGAGTGATTTATGGAGATGACTCGAGTTTATACTCGAGTAGTTCGAGTGATTTTTCGAGTCTAGATTTTTAACTTAAAATTTAACTAAGTTTAAAAAATAATAGGGAAGGAGTGAACCCAGAGTGGCTCTCGGGTAATGTTTAGGTTAGACCCGAAGTAAGATAAAAGGAACGGTTTTCAAAGTTTTAAAATGTTCTATGAAGACCAGTTTTTAAATTTAAATAAAGTAAGTTTAAATTTTTAAAATGAATCTTGTTTTTCTTTAAATTCTGTTCCTTATAAAAATAAATGTTTTCTTTAACATTTTATTAAGAAGTTTGAAATTTATTTAATTCAAATTTAAACTTAAGTTAGAAATGGAATTTTAAAGATTTTATAAAAGGAAGTTTTTAAATTTAAATTGAAAATAGATTGAAAATAGATGTAAATCATTACTTGATAATGTTTAAAGCATTAAAGAAAGTTATGTTTTGTTAACTTTAATTTATCAAGATTAAATGATTATTTTATTTCAAATTTAATTAAGTGATTTAATTAAGTAGAGTTAATTATTAAGTTGAAATGTTTTAGTGATAATTAAGACATTAATAAAATGATGGTTTTTCTTTAAAGAATAATTAAGGCTTTAAGGATTTGGGATTAATTAAGCTAATTAAGAATTTAAGTATAATTAATTCATTTAATTAATTTATAATAAAGAATTAAGTAATTAATTAATTTTTATTACTTAATAATTAGGTTTTATTAATTAATCTATAATTAGAGTTAATTAAGGATTAATTAACTGTTATTTAGGGTTAAGTAATTTTAATTAAGGATTGATTAACTGATAATAAAGATTAATTAATTTGTTATTAAATTTTATTAATTGATAATTAAGGTTTATTAATTAATAATTAAGAACAATTAATCTATAATTAAAGATTAATTAATTGGTTTATAGGGTAATTAAGGGATGAATTACCCAATTATAATTAATTTTTTAATTAATTTAAGATTATCTCTTAATGTTGATTAAGTATAATTGCTTAATGAGATTGATAAGTGTAATTACTTAGTGTAAGTAATTAATGAATAATTACTGGGATGTAATCGATTAAAGGGAAATTACTTAATAGGAAGTAATTATAGAATAATTACTTAGTAGAAGTAATTAAGGATTAATTACTTGGTGTAGTTAATCAAAGGATTAATATAATTAATAGAGGAGTTAATTAATTAAGGTAAGTAATTATAGGATGGTAATCACTGTTTGTGATCAAGGTTGATTAATGGAAGTGATTAATTAAAGTTTAATTAATTAATGTCATTAATTAAGGATCAATGTAATTAATGGAAGTAATTAATTGAGGATCACTAATTAATATAATTAATGAGAGCAATTAAAGGTTAATTACTATAAATGGTTAAGGATAATTAATTTGTGTAATTAATTAAAGACTAATTACTTAATGTAATTAAAGAATAATTAATCAAAGATGATTAATTAAGAGGTATATTGAACCTGATGTAAGAGGTTAAATTAATTAGAGATGAAGGTATTTTATTTAATTCATTTTAAATTAATTATAGATGGTGTGATTAATAGATCTTTGCTTATGGATGGCTAATTTATATTGAATGTCTTGTATGCTTTGATATCTCTGATATGAGATATGTATGGATCTTAGATATTGAGATGCTTTGGTTGAATTGTAATGATATGAGTTATCTATTGTGATATTGTGAATTATCAATCTGTGTGAAAATAGATAATGAATCAAATCGTTTTAACTTTAAACAATTTGGACTTCAAAGATGGGGTTTTGGATTTCAAAGAGACCAGGGTCGGGTATCAGTAAATACCCGAAACCACTTCGATTTATAATCCACTATGATTCTTTATTAGATTTGATATGTGAAATAAATGGGCTGGAATGGAATATTTTGAGTAAAGTGGACCTTTGAAACTAAGTTAGGATACTTAAATATTGTTTGTGAAAGGAGCTTTGGATATAATAAGTTATGGACACGTAGAGGGATATGAGTTGCCCCAGATTTCTATTATGTTTTATTGCTTAGTATTTCAAAAAAATTATGGGTTTACTCACGCTGGTTTCCAGCCTGACCCGGGTGTTACTTTGATGTAATGCTCGGGTCAGACCGAGTACTACTGATTTTCAAATGAGGACATTCTGGAGCTCAGAAGGCGAGCTGTATGGCAGGAACGTATGGAGTGTATTCCACTGTGATATTTTGTTTGTATTTCTGGGACAAGTTATTTTAATTGCCCAGTGGTTGTGAAATATTGTAACTCTGATGTATTAAAATGTAATTGACTGATTCAACTATTCTTTGTGTAAATAATATTATTTGATATAATATTTTATCCGCTGTAAATGTGAGATGTTGGTGTTTCTGTTTCTTCTTTTCTCCTATCTCTTTTCTTCTTTTCCTAACTATTTGGAATTTTTGAAATCGAAAATTCCAGGTCGTTACTTTTGGTATCAGAGCTGAAGGTTAAATGAGAACCTTGGTTCTGGTGGGTTTACTCATTAAGGATAGGGTCAATGATACCCTAGAATGAGTTGAGTGTATATATATAAGAGAGAGTACTTGTTATTTTCTTATATAAAGGCTTTAAAATGGTTTCAAAAGTAAATGAATCTTATATAAGTTTATTAAGCAATAGTTTTTAAATATATTAAGGTAATTGGCTGTTGTATTAATTGAATTTAAAATAAGAATTAAGTGATAACATAAATACAACCAAACTGAACTTAAAAGAAGATAAGTTTGAGATGGATCCAAACTGAAAATTTAAAATTTTGAATTTTGTATAAGTGTTTCCAGAATAAGATAATTTAAGTTATGAAGTTTTAAATCTAAGTCCAGAAATTTGGAATTTGTTCCAAGTGTTTGATAGAACAATAAGTAGTATTATTTGAATTCAAACAAGAGTTGTTCGAAAATTTATAGGAATTTGTTTTGAATTAAAACCAAAGATGATTTAAATTTTAAGATTTGGCTTGATGGGCCAAGAAGTAAATATGTATATGTATGGATATACATAATATCAAAGATGATTTGAAAATAAACTCTAAAGTGATGAGTTTTGATTTTTCCAGAAATGTGAAGTTAAATAAGTTTTTGAACTTATAGAAATTTGGAATTTGAAATGGAAAATTCAAATTTCAGTAAGGTTAACGGGATTTAAATTGAATTTGACTTATAAGAAGTTAAATAAGTTGGATGAACAACCTGTTTTTTCAATTTCAAAATGAAATTGGGATTTAACTTGGGAAGTTAAATGGTTAATTTGAATTGGGAGTTTGTGTGATTCCAAAATGGGTTTGAGATCTGGAAATTAGAAATGAATGGATGCTTTAAAATAATTTGGATGATATCATCCTATTATTATTAATAATCTTTAAAATGTGAATTGGATTTGTTTAAATAAATAAAGAAAAGGATTATGGTAATATACCCATTATTGAGATAAAAGAAAAATTAAACTTTAATTTATATTAAGGATATGGAATTACTTGAACTTAAGATTTGAATGTTTAAGATAAAATTTCAAAGGATTGGTTTCAAAATTAAAATTTGGTGATAAATTGAATTTCAAAGATTTAGTTGTTTAAAAAGGATTTGAATTATTATTTGAACTTTGAAATAGGTTAAAATGTAATTTGGATTCAGAATTAAATTATTTAAAGAGATAAGTTGATTTGATTTAAAGAATTAAATCAACATTTAAAAATTTAACTCGAACTTATATAATTCGGGATGGTTTAAATTTGAAAATTGAATTAAATTAGTTCAAATTGAATTTGACTTGAATTAATTGGAATTGTGATTGAAGATGGATAAGTTTAAAAATTCATGGAAAAATTGGATTGGGTTAATTTGAAATGAAATTAAAGTTGAATAAGTAAATTCAAATGGAATTTGATTTGAATTTAGGAAACAAATTGAGGATTAATTCAACTTGAATTGGGGTTAAATCAATTTCAATGGAAATTGAAGTTATTTAAATTGGAATTGAGTCAATTAAATGGAAGTGCAAATTTAAATTGAGTTGATTGGAAATGGAGGTTGGGAATTGAATAGTTTGACTCTGAACTATTTTCAAAATAAATTGTTTTAGTACAAATCTATTTTTCTAAGCTATTTATTATACATACAACCTTTCTTATTAAACCCAATACTATCTTATACTTATTTTATAACTACTTTTGGAATTACTTAACTATTTTGCAACTGTTTTATAAACTAATTACCATTTTTTTACTACTTTATAACTAATTACTATTTTACAACTATTTTGCAATTGTTTAAAATTTCTATAACTATTTGACTATTTTCCAACTATTTTGCAATTACTTAACTATTTTACAGCTATTTTACAAAGTAATAATTATTTTTTTAACTACTTGTCTATTTTTAATTTTTTAAGCTATTTTCTAATTTTAAGATGGTCAGAGTGCAAACTGTTTATAATTAAATACCCATTGAGATAAGAATTAAAGTGATAATCCAAAGAGGATTGAGGCAAATGTGAATAAGTAAATAGAAATTAAAGTGAATGTGAATAGAAAAAGAGATTGATTTGGCCAATAATCAATACAGATTACGTATATTATTCTATTCGCATAATGATTTGATCCGGATTCGAGCACAGAATTTCGAGATAGTATATCGATCCGAGTTAGGATTTTTCACTCAATTTTCGACGATGAACCTGGATGTGGATTGTTGATTGGTTCTGGATATTCTCTATCATATTTATGGCTATGTAAGGAGAATGACGGTTTCTAATCAAGAAACCAGATCTGAGTCCGTACTAGGAAGTCGGGTGGACGATGCTAGTTCGAAAGTAAAATTGTGTGATCGAGTGAGCGATCAGATTGATATAACATACGGATGATATGTGTACATCGTACTGGTTTGAATGAAATTGATACTGGGAGTTTGTGGATAAGAAATGTGAAATGGTTTTTGAAATGAAAGGTATATTTTGTGAAATATATGATGAAGTAAAGAGGAAAATGGATATTTCTATGGTAGAAATTTACTTTATGGAAGTAAGTAATTTGGTAAGTGACTTTATAGAGTAATCAAATTTGAATATTTGATTTGGAATAAACAAAGTTATATATCTTTGTTATATAAGATAAATCTCCCCTTGTTGAATCTATTGCCGGAAGGAAAGAATTTTTGAAAGTATTTGAAGTATAAAAAGGGAATTTATACAAATTTGAAATGATCCAAAGATTTTTAAAGTTTTATATCTATATATATAAAGGATCTTATGAGAATGATTTTGAGAAAAGGTTTTTGGAACCTATGAATTTGGAAAGACTTTTGATTTTTCGGGAAAATCAATTCTGGAGATTTGGAAAGTCTAGTTGAGAATTATCGATTTTGGGATAATCAATTTTGTGAAAATGAGATTTTGATGAAAATCATAAAGGATATGATTTGAAAGATACGATCGGAGTATAGTATAAAGTGTTTTGAGATTGGCTCTAGGGAAAAAGGCGCTCCCTTGAAATGAACTTCTCAAGAATGCCACAGGGTGGTACTGCCTTGAACCCTAAGGGGGGGTTCTAAAGTTGATCCTGTGAGGAGTCCGGACAAAACTAGTTCCTAAGGATTTTATGTAGTGTGTAGCGAAAATCGAGGGCGCTGATGCCTACAGAGGCATTTGTGTTATGCTGTGACGACAGTGTAACTCGATGTCACTGTGATCTACTGTAGACCACAGCGAAAGTCGTGTGCGCTGCTGAGAGCCAACAGTCTACGTTTGATTTTATATCGATAGACTGTGACTTATAGTGACATAGTGAAAGTCGTGTGTGCTGCTGATAGCAAATAAACTTCGTTTGATTTTACATCGGTAGGACCTATGTGGGAGTGGAAAAGTTTCATTTTTGGCAGCGAAAATCAAGGGCGTTGATGCCTATAGTTACATTGACTTTTGTTGTGATGGAAACGTAACCCGGGATGTAATTGCGATCTGTGGCGGGTTCCATGGCGTAATTGAGGGGCATGGAGTGCCTACAGTTACATGGACTTTTGCTGTGATGGCATCATAACCCAGGATGTAACTGCGACCATGGATGGGGGTGATGATTTCTAGAGCATGCTCACCAAAGATATTTCCACTATTTTCAAAAAAATATTTTCTATACTTTCAATAAAATTATTTTCCAAGTACTTATAGATTTTCAGTCCTACGCCTGATCAACGTGTGATCGAATTTCTGTGAGAACGAGGACGGACTTGTTGAGACATCGAGTTATAAAAAGTATTTTTATAAAACTATTTTGTTAATACTATGTAGATTTTAAAGGTGTTTTGAAAATTCTTAATAAAGAATAGTTTTCATGATTAGAAGCATTTTAATAAATTTTGGCTTCGTTCCTTTTCGAGGACGAAAAGACAAAGGGGGAAAGAATGTGATATCCCGGAAATTTCAAGCAAAATTAAATGTGATAATCCTCTTTATAAATTATTTTAAATTGATAAAATTGTTGTTTTCTAAAAATAATGATAAAGGGTTGTTTTTAAATATAGATAAATAATTAGAATTATTAATTACAAATTGAATTTGGGTTTGTTTAAAATATATATGTATTGTTGAATTGATTTTGAATTGGACTTTTAAATTTGAATTTGAATTTGGATTTAAAATTGAAGTTCAAAAGAGAGATATTTTAAAATGTTTTGGATTTTAAAATATATGAATAAGATTTTATATGTATATAATTTGTTTCACTTATATTTTCTCTAAAGTAATTTATTTATATATATATACACACACATTTAGTATTTATAATATAGTAAATTAAGTATAAAGCTTATTATTAATATTTTAAATACATTAAAATCTCTTAAATAACAAGTGTAAACTTATTAAAGTTTGATAATAACATATGTAAACTAATAACAAATGGAATAACAAATGTCAAGCTTTTAACAAGTATCATATGTTATTTTTGATTTTTTTTCTTTCATTTTTTTAAAATAAATCATATTAACTTATAAAAACAAATGTTTTCTCACCTTCATTCTTTTCTATTTTTTTCTACTCTAAAGCTTAGAAACTCAAGCTTGTAAACCATTTTCAACAACAAATCCTCATAAACAATTTGAAAATCAATCCACTTCTAAAACCAGAAATCAAATTCTAAGCCTGTAATTCATTTTCTAAAATCAAATCATCAAAGTCTGAACACTTCCTTCAACCTAGAACAAAGCCTGTAACAATTATCAAGCAAGCAAGAAAACCTGAAATCAGATAAGAATCAAAGTTCTAGCAAGTTTATCAAGCATTCAAGCTTCCAGTGCTTAAATCAAAAACAATAACAAAGTTTTTCAAGTTTCAAAAGGAATCAACAATTCATATTTTCGAAATTCCAGTAAAACAAGCCTCTGCCTTCTAAATTGGTGAGTAAACATTTACATAAAAGCTTAAGTAAATGAAGTTGTTGCATGTGAATATCTGTGTTGAAAGTGCTTTGCATATGTGCGTGTATATAAGTATAATCTCTGTGCATATACATTTGATTGAAGTGTGCATGTTTGGTTGCTTAAGTATATCTCTGTTTATAAGTTCAGAGTTTAAAATTTTATCAAAATTCAAATCTTTCCATCTGCTTTCTGTTAGGTATTGGAAATCAAACAAGAATTGTTTGTTTAAACTTAATCTAAGCTTTGAAAATAAAATTTGGTAAGGAAGGTTGAAGATCACCTGGAAAAAATAAATAACAGTAAGAATATTTTATATATGATAAAATTCAAACTCTATAATTTTTTGTTTTTCTTTTATAACATGAATCCTTGTCTTAAACCATGAATTTTAAGAGATAAATCATAACTTTTAGTCTTGGATTGAATGTGTTATTCTAGGTTAACCGGAATTTGGATTTTTGGAAATTTCTGGTAGCCGGAGCGTCTCTGGTGGTCATGGCTTCGACTAGAGGAGGTCGGGGTGTAGGAGTGTTTGGCAAAAATGGCTAGAAGGTGGTTAATCCACCGTGGCGTTGGGGATTGTTCTCTTAAGTTTTAAACCCTAAATTGGGTTGTGGCCAGAATTTAAAGGACGGCGTCATCTAGGATGCATCGAGTGGCACGTAACTCTGGGGATGGTTGCGTGGTTGTCAAACGAAGCTAGGGACATAGTGGCGCGACGTCCAGTGATCGGAGACGTGAGGTTCGAAACGGTCTGGTGATGTTCCTGGTTCCTGTTTCTGCTGAGTAGCCCATTTTCGTTTGTGAGCTTGTGCTTGAGATTTGGGTATTTGGATCGATGATGCAGGCGATTGTGGATGTGCGGGAGGTGTAGGCGATGGACGGAGCCTTGCCGTGGATGGTGCATGGTGCACAGAGGTTTTGGTGTGTCTGGATTTTGGTCTGGTTCTGACTCGAAGCAGTGCTCGAGTGATTGAGGGAGATGACTCGAGTTTATACTCGAGTAGTTCAAGTGATTTTTCGAGTCCAGATTTTTAACTTAAAATTTAACTAAGTTTAAAAAAAAATAGGGAAGGAGTGAACCCGGAGTGGCTCTCAGGTAATGTTCGGGTTAGACCCAAAGTAAGATAAATAGAATAGTTTTCAAAGTTTTAAAATGTTCTATAAAGACCAGTTTTTAAATTTGAATAAAGTAAGTTTAAATTTTTGAAATGAATCTTTTTTTTATTTAAATTCTATTCCTTATAAAAATAAATGTTTTCTTTAACATTTTATTAAGAAGTTTGAAATTTGTTTAATTTAAAATTTAAACTTAAGTTAGAAATGGAATTTTAAAGATTTTACAAAACGAAGTTTTTAAATTTAAATTGAAAATAGATGTAAACTATTATTTGATAATGTTTAAAGCATTAAAGAAAGTTATGTTTTGTTAACTTTAATTTATCAAGATTTAATTATTATTTTATTTCAAACTTAACTAAATGATTTAATTAAGTAGAGTTACTTATTAAGTTAAAATGTTTTAGTGATAATTAAGACATTAATAAAATGATGGGTTTTCTTTAAAGAATAATTAAGGCTTTAAGGGTTTGGGATTAATTAAGTTAATTAAGAATTTTAGTATAATTAATTTATTTAATTTATTTATGATAAAGAATTAATTAAGTTTTATTAATTAATAATTAGGTTTTATTAGTTAATAATTAAGAGTTAATTAATCTATACTTAGAGTTGATTAAGGATTAATTAACTGTTATTTAGGGTTAATTAATTTTAATTAAGGATTGATTAACTAGTAATTAAGGATTAACTAATCTTTTATTAAGTTTTATTAATTGATAATGAAGGTTTATTAATTAATAATTAAGAACAATTAATCTATAATTAAAGATTAATTAATTGGTTTACAAGGTAATTAAAGGACGAATTGCCCAATTATAATTAATTTGTTAATTAATTTAAGATAACCTCTCGATGTTGATTAAGTATAATTACTTAATGAGATTGATAAGTGTAATTACTTAGTGTAAGTAATTAATGAATAATTACTGGGATGTAATTAATTAAAGGGAAAATACTTAATAGGAAGTAATTATAGAATAACTACTTAGTAGAAGTATTAAGCATTAATTACTTGGTGTAGTTAATCAAAGGATTAATATAATTAATAGAGGAGTTCATTAATTAAGGTAGTATTACAGGATGGTAATTACTGTTTATGATTAAGGTTGATTAACGGAAGTGATTAATTAAAGTTTAATTAATTAATATAATTAATTAAGGATCAATGTAATTAATTATAGTTAATTAATTAATGGAAGTAATTAATTGATGATCATTAATTAATGTAATTAATGAGAGTAATTAAAGGTTAATTACTATGAATGGTTAAGGATAATTAATTTGTGTAATTAATTAAAGACTAATTACTTAATGTAATTAAAGAATAATTAATCAAATAAGATTAATTAAGAGGTATATTGAACTCTGATGTAAGAGGTTAAATTAATTAGAGATGAAGGTAATTAATTTAATTCATTTTAAGTTAATTATAGATGGTGTGATTAATAGATCTTTGCTTATGGATGATTGATTTATATTGAATGCCTTGTATGGTTTGATATCTCTGATATGAGATATGTATTGATCTTAGACATTGAGATGCTTTGGTTGAATTGTAATGATATGAGTTATCTATTGTGATATTGTGAATTATCTATATGTGTGAAAATAGACAATGAATCAAATTGTTTTAACTTTAAAACAACTTGGACATAAAAGATGGCGTTTTGGATTTCAAAGAGACCAGGGCCGGGTATCAGTAAATACCCGAAACCACTTTGATTTATAATCCACTATGATTCTTTATTAGATTTGACATGTGAAATAAATGGGATGGAATGGAATATTTTGAGTAAACTGGACCTTTGAAACTGAGTAAGGATACTTAAAGATTATTTGTGAAATGAGCTTTGGATATAATAAGTTATGGACTCGTAGTGGGGATATGAGACATCTCGGATTTCTGTTATGTTTTATTGCTTAGAATTTCAAAAAAATTATGGGTTTACTCACACTGGTTTCCAGCCTGACCCGGGTGATACTTTGATGTAATGCTCGGGTCAGACCGAGTATTACAGATTTTCAGATGAGGACGTTCTGGAGCTCAAGAGGCGAGCTGGATGGCAGGAACGTATGGGGTGTATTCCACTGTGATATATTGTTTGCATTTCTGGGACAAGTTATTTTAATTGCCCAGTGATTGTGAAATATTGTAACTCTGATGTATTAAAATGTAATTGACTGATTCATCTATTCTTTGTGTAAAGAATATTATTTGATATTATATTTTATCTGCTGCGAAAGTGAGATGTTGGTGTTCCTATTTCTTCTTTTCTCCTATCTCTTTTCTTCTTTTCCTAACTATCTGGAATTTTTGAAATCGAAAATTCTGGGTCATTACACAAATGTGGCAAAAAAGTGTTAAACGAAATTGTTTTAAAATGAAATTTGAGATTTTGAAGTTAAAATCGAAATATGATTTGAATTCCGAAAATTGATTTGTTTTAAAAAGATTTGAACTTTCATTCAAAATTTGAATTATTGCTACGTAAAAGTTATATAATTGGATGTATAAATTTGGACTCGAGAATGGAATGTATTTTAAAGATTTGAATCAAAAATATGAAAATTGAAGTGTAATGTGAATTAAGTGATCTAAATCGATATATTGAAATTAAATTCGAATTTATAAAATTTGAAATGGTATAAAATTGAGAACTAAATTGAAATTAATTCAAATTGAGATTGAAATTGGAATTGAGATTGAATTGAATTAATTCGAAATCGAAATTGATTTGAATTGCAATCGAAATTGAAATTGTTTGGAATTGAATCGAAGTTTATCGATATGGGTTGGAATAAGACTGAAAATGATTTGAAATGGAAAAATTGAAATTGACTCAGTGGATTGGAATTTGGTCTTAGGTTCAGATTGGTTTAAGTGAAAAGTGAATATAAACTGTTTAAACTCTATCCTTTTAAATATTCAAATTATTTTTATTTTCCAAGCTATTTTATTATATAAACCACTTTCAATACTTAAACTATTTTATATCATAATATCTAAACATTTTAAACTATTTTAAATCATTCAAAGTATTTTCTAAAAATTCAAACTGGTCAAAGCTGGAATGTTTATATTTAAATCATGGACTTAAATATGAATGGGGTTAAAATGAAGTTATAGCCTAAACTAAAGTTCGAAACAATTTTGGAAGCAAAATCGAGATATTAAGGCGAAAATGATTTTGAAGTGAAATAGTATATTTTAAATAAATATGATGATTTCAAAATGAATTTGATTTTGAAGTGAATATGATATTTTGTTATCAAGCACGAATTTTTTTCGAAATACAAAAGTACCAACCGCTGTGTAAAACGAGAGTTGGTTGTTAAAGGGACTGGAGCCGCTTATTGGCGTACTCTTTGTCAATATTGGAACCACTTTAATAATTGTGTACACGGAAGAGACTTCAGAATGAAGTGGTTGGATTTGGCGTCGACTGCTAGATTTGAAGAAAGAGAACGATGGCGGATTAGCCTGATACTTATGTCAATTTGAAATTACTAAAACAGGAGTCGTACCGGCATATGAGGCTAGCTACACTTAGCAGATACACTTCTTTGAATTTCTATCATAACATTGTTATTGATTGACGCACACCCTCAGATTTTGGAGTGTTGGACGCGGTGGGCCATTAGGGGTTTCCACCATCCAGGAAGGGTAAATTGGTAGTATCCTACCTTGGGCATTGCCTCACGTGTCTTGTTATACTTTTATCCTTATACGAGACCCCTACTATTTTGGTTTAATGTTGTCATATCGCAGCGCATCACTGATTACCGATGTGCTACTGGTGGTGTCAAATGCAAATTGTATGCCAACTCTTAAAAACGCGTTAAGGGGGGTCAATGTAAAGCCTTAACGCTAACAAAAATATTTATTTTACTGATTAGACATTATATATATAGCGAATTCTACTACATATAAATAATTCGATGGATCCTAAAAAGATGGAAAATCCCATAAACATCTCTGATGCCACGACACTCATCTTATATGCGATATTGATTTGAATCACATAAGAATTTTTTAGTCCTAACTCTAGTGTTTTGTTTTTCATTACGCTCGGGTCAGCCCTGAGTATTTCAATGCATCGAAGATTATTTCTGGAGGATGAAGACGAAGATTTGGTATATTATTAGTAGTATTATTTCCTACATCATGTTGTCTGCTGCATTATTTTATTTATCCCTATTGTATATATAACTCTGATAATGTTGTATAAATTATAATCAAATATATAACATAAACAGCTTCATGAACTGTTTATTCGATTATTATATTTTATCGTTCCGCTGCGAGATTCTATGTATGTTTTCTTATTCTTTTCTTATTTTTTAATTAACCCCAATGACTATCTATGTTCGAGATTGATTAAGTTGGATATGTATGGATTATTGTGGATTTAAATCTTTCAAAATGCGGATCATCACACCAAAATAAAGCTTCTCCCAACTTACTAACTTCAATGACCTCTCCATGGTTAATCGACACATGGGGGATCGACCTAATTTGGAAACTTTCAAATGTAAAATGAGGATAGAACCCTTTCGTAGTTACCATTAACTAGTTCACCAAAAGGGTTGGGGTTGAACCCCTCAATGGGGTCACCATGCTCAAGGCCCTAACCTTGTTATCAAAAACATTGTCTACCGCTTGGGTCTTCCAAAGAAAATCATCATCGATAATGGAACATAGTTCACGAGGAGCTAATTCTCAACTTTAGTGAAAGAAATGAGATCAAAAAATGCTTATCCTCCGTCACCCACCCCTAAGCCAATAGTCAGGTAGAGGTGGTCAATAAGACAATCAAGATGACCCTGAAGAAGCGCTCAACCAATGTCAAAGTTAATTGGGCTAAAGACTTGCCTCTTATATTTTGGTCGTCTAAAACCTCAGCATGAACAGCAATGGGGCACCCACTTTCTGCCTAGCATACAGGTATGAAGAGATGATTCCTATGGAGGTAGATGTCCCCACCCCATGATGCCTAACCCATGATCATGCATAAAATGGGGAACTTCTACGGTTAGGCCTCGATGCCCTAACCAGTGGAGGATAGAAGCAAGCTATGAATTGAAGCATATAAAAGAAAATTGGCTAAGTACTACAACTCTAGGGTCAAATAAAGAAACTTCATAGTGGGCGACCTCATCCATGATGACTCTTCTCTAAAACAAAAAAACCCAAGCGATGGAGTTCTTAGACCTAAATTGGAGGGAATATATGTGGTCAGCACTAATTTACCCAATTGACCATACTTCCATACTCACCTAAATGGCACCACCAACCCTCAGACTTGGAATTCGAAGCAACTTAGAGCTTATTATGTTTAAATACTTAATAAGCCAAAGTTATAATTTTATTTTATTTACCATTCTAAGTTGAATTTTTTAGGTGACTTACAGTTGTAATCACTAGACAATAAATAAAGGATTCCCCTCCTAACTAATTTATAGCATAATGTAGCCAACACGATCAGAGTCTAGTGCACGTGGTCAAGAATATGACAAAAGGTGAGCATTGCCCAAAAGCGACCCCTTTCTAGTAACATCGGAGCCTCGATGACACGACCGCTTTAGAATTGTCCAAATTCATGCATTCATAGTGTATTTTCCTATTCTCCCTAGAGCAGAATGGGGCATCATCAACTTGTTGATGCAACCACTCACATTTTGCTCAGAATCCTTTGTTGAATATGTTGCATGTTCCCCCAAGAGTGGAGTGGGGCATGTGTTAAACGATGGGTGTGATTACTCACATAGTAGCTCTAATTCTAGCACCTGTAGTTCTTCCACTCCACTAAGGTAGAGTGGCACTAGCATAATGGGACTAGGCCATAAAGAGCCTGCCTGCTTCACTAAATTGGAGTTTCTCTACCATATCCATAAAGAACATGTCTTCTCCCTCTGATAGGGTGGCCCCACCAATATAGGACCTGACATAAAAGAACCTACCCGCTCCCTCTGATGGAGTATCCATACTGCGAAGGTGCTTGGCACAAAAGAACCTACATTCTCCCTCTAACGGAGTGTGCCCACCGATATTGCTCAGGACAGTAGAACTTGCCCACTCCCAATAATAGAGTGGCTTCATCATGGTGGGGCTTCTCACCAAACAAAAAATACTCCAAGTATGTAAGTAAGCTAGTCAAATAAATAATTCTAGGCGCTCACGCAAACAGGAATAAGTGATCGAACAACAAGTTCCTCGACCACTTGGGGGCACATACAAATAGACAACATGTTCATCAATATCGACCGCATACGGCATGGGAACGAACTACTAAGCTAAGTTCAAAAAACTTATTCTTCTTTCTTATGAATTCAAATATCTTACACTCTTTATAAGTGTTGTTAAACGTTAGACATGTTGCACGTACAAAAATAATAATACGACTCTTAGAGAATTCAAAGATAAAAGCATGGGGATATATACAATTAAGTGATCATGAAAATATACAAATTATCTAACAAGAAAATATATTTTATTTATAACATGCCTTTCATTGCGAAAAGATGAGTGAATGGATAAATAATAAAACTACAAGGCAGGCCCTATTATATGGCAGTCATCGTCGCGAATTTTCTGTTTTAGAATCTCAGGGCCTAGGATTTGACTACCACAAGCTTCCATGAAGGACAATATACTCTCCAGACCAAGGATGTCGATGAGGTGTATGCCCGCCATAGAGCATTCCATCGACCACCTCTTAGCGTGCTTACACAAGCACTACTGGAGGGACGAATTTGCACGTGAGCAATAGATGATAGTTGGCACAAATGCTAAAGCATAATGGTCATCCTATTATTCCACTACCCATCGGCCTTCCCCATCTCTATCTTCACTGCTACCTTATAAGCCTTTCTCATCACATAGCCCTCCTATTGGAGAAGAGAAGCCTTAAGATTGAAATTTTTTAGTTTTCTTCTTCTCCAGCTAAGATTTGAGTAGTCGTGCCTCACTCTCCAGCTCCAAATTGTGATAGGCATCCTCTGTTTGTGCCTTCTCCACCTTCTCGTTGGCCATCGCCTTAGTCTACCCATCCACCTTGTTCACCTCTTCCCTCTTCTCAATGGACACTCTCCTCCTCTCCTTTATTACTAACGCCTTGACATCGTCGAAGGTCCACTTTTTTAGCATAACCACCTAATGTCTAATCCAGAGGGCATGGGCCTTGGCTTGAAAAAGAATCAATCAACAAACAATGATAGTGTGCTTTAAACACATTAAACTTAGAAAATTTTCATAGGACTTACTATGAAACCCACCTCCACTTCCTAAGAGGTTTTCCTCGAGGATAACCACTGTAACACATACCTCTATACCTATACGACCAAAGAGTATTACTAGGTAATATATATGATAATATAGAGAATGAGGCTGTATAGGGCTAGCATACATGAATACTCCCTTAGGTTAACACCGGTATATATCTTTGAAAATAAATATTACATAACATTATGTACTCTATATTGGTACAAAGAAATAAACACGTATGCTTTCAAGGATTGAACAATACACAATGTAGAATAATAAAAGAGATCATAGATCAAAATGTAGTGATAAAATACAGTAAATCAAATATACATAATCTTGTGGGTCTACAAAATATTAGCCTCTAGCCTACTGTATATATAACACCGTAGTCAATACTTCATCATAAATACATAATATGAGTCTACCAAAATACATAAGGGAAAAGTACCATCCTAACATATATACTAGCCTCCAAAAAAGGGTATCCCATAAGTCAAGAAAGCTACGTCATCCCTGAACTTAAAATATCTTAGACTGATCCTAGTATTATAAATAACACATGGGTCAAACTATGTCTAAAATACTAATGTCAATATATGACAGTAATAGCAGGGTGAAATATGTGTCTCATAAGGTGACATACGATCGGTCTCAAGTATCGTAATATAAAGAATATGCAACATCATTACCCATAGAGAATAGCAACACATATGTAGAATCAATTTGAGGGTAAATCAACCAATCATCCAATAATCAACCTTCACACAAAACCAATCATAAGGTATATGGCATGTACTTTACTATGCCAGTCTAGCTTATCTACACCCTTAAAATTAAACAAAAATATATACCAACAAAGAAAAGGAAAGAAGTAAAGCAAACAAGACATATCAGACTTATATGCATCAAGAAATAGCTCGGCATAAGTTCATGCCATATGCTCCCTGGTCCTTCAAGTACAATCCAATGGGTCGCTGGACCATTGCACCTTCAATTTTAGGACCTTCTTTCTTTTAAGCCGTGGGACCTTTGAGTCAACTGTACGAATAAGATTATATATATAATTCAAATCTACAGAAATGTTAAGCTTCACAATATGCCTCATCTCCAAAACTGTCTCGGTTTTCCTCAAACACTTCCATAGATAAGAGATATGGAAGACATCATGGATACCAGAGAATTGATCGGGAAGAGCAACTCGATATGAAACTCTACTAATACATTCAGTAATCGGGAATGGAAAAACAAACTGAGGTGCAAGCTTCCCTAAATTACTAAACATCATCACACCCTTCAAAGGAGATATCTTCACAAAGACTAGACCACCAATGATTGAGACTAGATATCAAAGCATCCTTTGAGACTAAAGCATGTAACGCTCTCCAAATGTTAGGCAGTATATTATTCATAACTACTAGAGGCACAAAGGGGTTACATATTGATAATTATTGGATAACTATGGAATGATTCACTCGATAGTTTTCTGGTTGGTAATATAACTAAGGTCAAGCAGAAAATATCAAAGTGATTAATTTACATATTTTCCGTGACTTGAGAATACTGTTGATCTTCAATATAAAAGCTCTGCTTTGATTATAATTAAATCATGGCATGGTGCCCATCGAATGACTGCAGTTGGGTCGAGTGGAAGTATTGGAAGTGAGATACTATTCAAGAGAGGATTCGTCTAGTTATATAGGGTTAATATCATGATCAACTAAATTCAACTCAAAGTTAAAATATCTGGCCAGAGTATTTTGGTTAATAACAATTGTTATTATTAAATCAAAGACTTTGTGTTTAGACTATAGGGTCGAACATGGATGATATTGGAATTTGATCATTACCAAATTCCATAAGTCCAAAATGATATAGTTTTGACAAAGAGAATTGGTGTAAATAATTATCACTAAAAGGTACAGCTTAAGTGTTTGTGAAATTTGATTTTACTGAAAAGATTTGTAAGTGATGAATTCAGCCAAACTATCACATCGCTAGCTAAGGTGATGCATGAATATTGATGTTTATTCGATATTAATCGCTGACTAAATCAAACTTCTAAGTCACACAACCACATTTTTGATTTCTTTGAAAACCTCACAATTTAATTAATTTGTAAAATATTGTAAATTGATTAAATTAGTTAATATTTATAAAATATTAATTATTTTAATTTATTTGATGTTTTGAGTGTTGTTGGTAATTATTTAAATATATATATATATAAGTTATATTTGCATATATCGATATACGGTATCAGTATAATTTTAAATAAGGGTTAAATAATAAAATAATTGTATAAATTTTTTTTGGAAAATTTGCATATTGAGAATGTGCTTGGACCATACATATAATGGTGAGAGGAGGAAATCAATTAATTAAATTAATTGAAATTTAAAGAGGAATTAAAGAAGGAAGTTTTGATAAGAGAATGGAAAAGGGTTCTTTAATTCTATTAAAACAAATCTCCTTATTTGATTTCTTTAATGGAACATAACTTTTCTTCTTTTTCTCTATCATTCATCCATAAAACTTCTTTCAAATAAGACATCAAAACAAATTCAAATCAACATCAAATTAAATTAAAAAAAGATGGTTCATCCTTCTCTTGCAAGATGGGATGTTTGAAATTTAAGGAGAAACCACAAATCAAGGTATGATGAAGGGGAAGGCTTAATGGATAAGTGTATAATTCATTCATGATGTTTAAAATATATTTTTTACATATATATAAATTGTAGCCACTTATTAAAGTCAATTTTAAGTTATTTTCTGTATTGTGATTGATTGTGAGTTCTATTTGTGTGTGTTTTTGAATGTCAATGATTTAAGTGGATCTGAAAAAATTAATTGTTATGGAATTAATTAGTTGAATCCTTCTATAATTTCTTAATGATTTATCTAAATAAATAATTTAATTTTTATTTCATTTGAGATCTAAAACAAATCCTCCTTTTGTTATCTTATTGTATGTTGTATATCTTCTTTGTTTTATTAAATTACTCTTGTTGTTACACTTATCTTTTTTAATCATGGATCAAAATTTAATAGATTGAATTATAAAATTATGTGTGTGTATAACATATATGTGTGTATCTATTAATTAACAAGTCTTCCCATACCTTGAAATTGCAAACCAGTATTAAACGAAATTTTACTTGGTTGTTCCACTTAATTCAGTTTCATGTTTCAAAATTAAATTTCAGTTCATTACATATATGTTTATATCTAAATATAAACTTATGATTTATATCCGATTATTTCATTTGGATCGATAAATTAATTAGGTTTGAAATCTCAAATGGTTTTTAGTTAACTATTTAATTGGTGATTGCAAAAAAAGGTAAAGTAATTACATTACTTGATTATTTCCCTTTTTCACTTAGATTTGATTTGATTTAATTGCAACATAAATTACCTTTACATCCTTACTTTCTAATTTACTCTTACATTAATTGTCTCTTTATGTGAATTATTTTCATACCTTTATGCATATGTAAATGTAAAATATAAGTCGCAACGAAGATTACATATATGTATATATAAATGTCTAACTATATATATATATGATACTGCCAATATGTGTATACAAACCATAAACATGTACTGTAGTATACTCAAACATATGTATATACTTGGCATTTATATTCCAGATATGCATGCAAGAATGTAACGGGTATACGTAAGTGTGTACATACACACAATAGATATAAATCCTAATATCTAGATGTACATACATATATTTATATGCATATTTATATTAGTTCATTTGTGTTGTCATATAGTTGAATGTATGTTGATGCATTCCTAACAAAACATTTAATTGAAACATTAACATTTTTATTTAACAATTTATCAGTCTAACCAAATAAAGAGAAATGAATGGTTTCTTTATCTCTCTCATTAATGATGTTTATTCCCTTAATTAATTGCATAATTATTTGAGAAGAAAACAAAAGGTTTCCTTTTTAAAATTAATTTCATTAAGTAACTGCTACACACATGGGTGTATTTGTTACACTCATTTATTTAATTTTATATCAATTTCAAACTCTTTCAAACTAATCAAATAAAATAAAGGATTTACTTTAAAAAAATCCTTTAAGATTGGATCTAAAATCTCTTTAGACTTCATAAGCCCAATAGATCTAAAAAAGATTTTTTTTTTCTAAATTTACCATTTAACACCACTGTGGGCTGGCCTAGTTCCAACAAGAGGCAACCACCAATCAATACTCCTACAAAATTTATATTGATGAGGCATCCAATGAGAAAGGATCAGGAAATGGCATGGTCCTCATCATCCTAGATAGACATGATAATTGATATTCCATAAGATAGGACTTTAATAAAACCCACAACAAAGCTAAGTACAAGGCCATTTATTCATACTATGGATGGCGAGAGAGCTCAAAATAAAATCAGTCGAAGTATACATCAACTCTTTCCTTCATTTTCAACTAAATCAGTAGGTGATTTCAAGTGATGGAAAAAAAATACCGATTTAGTACATCGATGAAGCCAAAAAACTCTTCAACACTTTCTCCAATTTCAAACTTGAACAAATACTAAGGGATAAGAATGCCAAGGCCTACATGTTGTACAGGACAGTAAGTAATTAAGAAGTGATCAAACATTGGGTCCTGTTGGAAAGCTGAAGCAATTCATGCATCAAACATGGGGTGACTACCATGAAAAGCAATGATGAACAACAAGGTCTTTAGTTGGCTCCGCTCTTAAAATACTTCATGGATGGAGACTGAGCACATTGCTACACGGTCATGGATAATAAATCATTTAAGAAGGACTACTCCATCTTGCTCCAAAGCTGTTCTGTTCAAGTAAAAGCCGAACAAGACCTTGAAGAGCTACATGAAGGCTTTCATGGAGATCATGCAGAGGCTAAAGCCTTTCTAAGAAGGTTTCCTGACATGGGTACTATTAATTGACCATCATCAAAGACTCAATAGACTACGTCAAGAAATGCGATTGTTATCAACAGTCCTCTAATTACTTATAACTTCCCCTAACTTATTAACAACAATGACCTCTCCATGGTTGTTCGACGCATGGGAAGATTGACCAGATCGAGAAGCTCCCAAATGTAAAGTAAGGATATAATCATGTAATAGCCGCCATCGACTACTTCACCAAATACGCCAAGGAAGAGCCCCTCACTAGGTTCATTGTTCCTAAGGCCCTTAACTTTGTCATCAAGAACATCATTCGAAGTTTAGGCCTCCCAAAGAAGGTTATCATCGATAATGGCATCCAGTTTGAAAGTTATTAATTCCTTGAGTTTTATGAAAGGAACATGATCAAGAAGTGCTTCTCCTTCATTGCCTATCCTCAATCAAACTGGTAAGTAGAGAAAGTTAATATAACAATCAAATTAACTCTAAAGAGGTGCTTAATAAACACTAAAGGAAAACTTGGTCGAGGATATCTCGCTTGTCCAATAGTCTTAGAGAACCTCTTTCTGAATGTTAATGGGACATTCATCTTATTCCAAAGCCTATAGGTTTGAAGAAAAATTGCCTATAGAGGTAGATCCCTACGCCAAGATGCCTCACCCATAGTGTCGAACAAAATGGAAAAATTATTGTAACTGCGTCTCGACATCCCAATCAAACGGATCATGGAAAAAGAGTTTGAACCAAATCCAACAAAAGAAAGGTTGTAAAGCACTACAAGTCCTGGGACAAACAAAGGAACTTCATAATGGGTGGCCTCATCTTATGATAAATCTTCACTACTGATAGGGTCCTAGGACCTAATTAGAAGGGGTCATACATGATCGGTATCATCCTAACTAGTGGAACATACCATCTCACTCGCCTTGATGGAACCAACATCCCCTGAACCTGGATCTAGAGCACCTCTGAGCGTACTTTGTATAAACACTTTTGTAAGCCAAAGCTATAAGGCATTTTTAGAGTATATTTATAAGTTGAACTTATAAAATGACTGACACTTCTAATTCTCGCTCATTAATTGAAAGAATTTCCCTTTAAGAATTTGTTGCATAATATTGATGTAATCATGCGAGTTCATCACTTATAGTTAACAATGCACCTAAAGGTGAGTGCCCTCCATGAGTGACCCTTTCCAGATGGCATCGACGTATGGATGGTGTGACAAGCCAAGAGTGGTCCTGGTTCATAGATTCATGGTGTATTTCCCATTCTTCTATGAACAATATGGGGCATTGGCGAATTGATGGCATGACCACCTACGTAATGGCCCTAATTCCTTTATTTGTGATGCAATCTATTAAGAGAGAAACAAGGCACTAGTGCAAAGATGGGTGCGATTACCAATGCGGTAGTATTGATTCTTACATCTTTACCGTTATCCGCTCCACCAAGTTAGAGTGGCCTCACCTTGGCTAGGCTATCAACAAGTTGCATGCTCCCTTCGATAAAGCGACACCACCATAATAGCTCAGCATAGAAGGCCTTTCCTGCTCCCTTCAAAGGATTGACATCACTATGATGGGGCACAACACAAAAGACCTACCCCTCTCCCTCCAATAGAGTGGCCCTCCATGATGGGGCTCAACAAAAAAGAACTTCCCTGTTCCCGCCAACGTAGGGCCCACCACGATTGTGCTTAACACTAAATGAATACCCCAGGAAGGTATAGATTAATACAAAACGTTCCTAAGCACTTGTAAAAATAGGAACACTTGTCTAGACAAGTTTTCAAACTATTTAAGGAAAACACATGAGCAGACAACGCCGAATGGGTGCATTTTGGCAATCCATCGGCCCGGTCTCCTTTACATATACCAACAACTGGTGATGTCACCATTTGATTCTACCCAGCCGTCCTCTACCTGCAGTCTCCTAAGCACAAGGATGGTTGAGCACCCCTCGTTAAGTGTCAAACGGAAGAACTTCCAAAAGCAAGACTTATTACTTTGGAAATAGAGCAACCGTAGAAATAATGGACCATGAAGAACCCAAAGTTTTCCCCATACCTCATATAGAGTGATCGATGGGGAATCCCGTTGCTACTGGGAAATCAGGGTAGGCGACTTTCCTTTAGGAAGCATAGTCCAAGGCAAAGAAGTGCAATAGAACCATTATTAATTAAAGAAAAAAGAATAAGTTGATAAATATTAGAACAAAAGGTGTAGAAAAAATGAAAAAGCAATATGTAAAGTGATGCGAGTAGAATAACTACAAATAGACAAAATAAAAGGTAAGATTCTAACTACCTTAGGTTGAGTCTGACGCTTCTTCCTAACTAGAGGCGGACAAAAAAGACTCAATATCGCTATCGTCATTTGGTGCCCCTTTAGACAGACATGCATTGGGGGAATAACTAAGGGTTGGGAGATGGAACTTGTAAGGGAGGAACTTCTTCGTAGGAGTACATGCTCTCTAAGGTTTTGGGGCCCTAGGCCACTCTATGTTTCTCTCTACCTTCGTAGTCTCAATGTGCTAGTATAATTAGAAAACAAGAAGGGATTACAGTTAACGGCTCAAAGCATGTCCACAATTCCCCCTTCCCCCAATTCCTGATGTCAATCCCTAGTATTTCATCTTCTAATTATGTCATATAAGCAAGGATAATACACTAGCCACTCATCTTCATCATCTTGGCCACCTACCATCGAGCTTGTCCTTTCATCATGTTCTTGGCTGGCCTTTGCCGCCCCCACACCACCTTCCCTAATCTTTGGTTGCTACCCTCCTCTATTTGAACCACTACGGCCACTACTTCCCTCCCTCTGTTGGGCGTTGGTCCCCTCACACCTTCCCATAATATGCACTAGCTGGGCTGTAACATCCTAACTCGCTGCAGCTTGGCGTCCATTAGAATGAGTGTCACATTCCTCTAGTTATGCTCCAATTTGAAATTATATTAATATAGCTAGAGAACTGAGACCGATCCCCATGTGACTTCCTAGGACAACTGCATAAAAAATGCAACCGTGTTAGACCGAAATTGGAAGTAGAATCATGGTAAGACTTGAATCCACAAAAAATGAGGGGAGAAAAACAATTTGGTTCAAAACTCTAAAACGTGGAGGATAGGATTGATGAAAATAGGCAGGAAGAATAATCTTGATAACCGTCCACCTTATCCGGTAGACCAAAGATTGCGTCCTTAGTTACATAGCTCTGTAAGTAGTAGTACCACCTCTCTTAAGAGCTGGCAATCTTTAGGAGATTACACATGGCCAAATAAAGAGGGAAGAGAGTTCTACAAAGACCAACTCATAGCAGATAATGTAAAGGGCGGCTAGTAGGCTGTAGCCATTAGAAGCAAGTTAAGTGGGTATTATTTGGTGCACATTCAATAAGAGGATGAAGTATAGGTGGAGAGGCATAGATGACCCTACTTCATGTACTAGAGCATCCAGGCAAAGAAGTCGGGGGAGGTCTGCTTGCCCTATCCTCTCTATAGTGGATACACTAGGGCGACATCTAAGACACCATGCATCGCAAGAACTTCAACCAAATTGTGTTTATCCTTCTGAACTTTGGAGGAGAAGTCCTTGAATGGGAAACCAGATCTGGATGTTCCCATAACAGAAATTTTTCCCTTTTATCATCAGCAAAATGCAAATGTGACCTAAATGTTGAACCGTCCCATGAAAAATTAAGAGGACACACTAAACTCGGGGTTAAACATATTCCCCACACAAAAATGGCAATCATGACTATGAGATTCCTGTAAAGGCATCCTCCAAGCACATAATCAATCGCCATACTCTACCTAAGAATGGCTTAATGGGCCATAAACCAAAACTTAATCTATCATTTTCTTCCTTAAAAGAAGGGGGCATTTCAGTAATTTAATGTTTCTTGAGTTCTTTCAAGCAATACTCCATTCATTTAAACGTTGGTCGATCAATTTCGACTAGCCGACGTCCAAAATCCTAGCCAAATACCATCTAAACCCCAGCATGATATAGAAAAATAGAACTAGAAATTAAAAAACATGCAAAAATCTTGAATTTAATGTAACAAGCTTTGGTAAAATCATGGAAAGGAATAAGTGCATGAAATTGGGAAGAAGTGAAAAAAGGAAAGAAATGCTCATTGTTGTAGAAGGTCGAAGTCGGTTAAGATCGAATTTTTTTTTAGTTGAAAGCTTGGAGATCGATAATGGCAGTTTTAATTGCAAAGGTCCAATAAAGAAGATGAAGAAGACTTTCTTTTATATACATTTGGGTCTACGATCTCGACCATTGGATGAAATGAGCATGAAACAATATGAACCGTCGAATTCCTACTGAATGTATCATTACATCAAATGTCACGTCTCTGAAATCTCCTCGAGAAACGAATTGCCATAATTAACGAAAACAGGCACGTGTATTCACATTAATTACGAATAAGACAAGTCCGTCTCTACCCGCACTAGCGAACATGAGGGTAAAATGTTGCTCGTTTTTCTCGCAAAAGTGTAAATGAGCCCATCACATCCCAAGCCCAACAGCAAAGGCCCGCATATGCATGTCGACCAATATTTCCTCTAGCCCAATAGCCTTCCCTTCTTCCGTATCCCAATCCATAAAGGTCTGAACTCCTTGCCATACTTGTCTGAAGCCTTGTCCGCTATTTTTCCAACATCAATGAAGAGCTTCAAGCCTCACAAGCATCCTCCTGACAAACCATCATATATCACCTTGTCACATTACTTGGCGATCAAGTCACACAAAACAACATGGTTCTTTGATCACCCTTAGGTCATGCCCCCTCTCTTTGTTCATCAAGATTCCTTGACGACCGTCTTCTCTGCCTACTTCTTTTTACCGTGACTAGCCAAGCCTTTAACCAAAGCTTCTGGATGCCCCTACGAAAAGAGGTGACGTCCTTGTACTGTACCTTTGACAAAAGCACAATATCAGCATTATTCATCTAACAAAAGCATCATTGTTCCACAACCAATCCCTGTAATTCTTCGTTTACCTGGCTAATGCGTCACTATATCGCAACCACTCCCTATGTCATGCTACTCTCAAAACATAAGCACACCGAAATACAACTCGCT
This sequence comes from Allium cepa, assembly GCA_030765085.1. Classification (NCBI taxonomy): domain Eukaryota; kingdom Viridiplantae; phylum Streptophyta; class Magnoliopsida; order Asparagales; family Amaryllidaceae; genus Allium; species Allium cepa. The sequence continues at coordinate 268,436,891 of CM060932.1, forward strand.
AGCTAGCACGCATATCAACTATACTCTCCATGTGGAATCTGAGCTGGTCATTTTTGGACCATAGATAGCCGCCAATGGCTCCAAGAAAACTTAACATCCAAGGCATCAGTCTCATTCATTCAAAGCGTAATCTCTATAGCTATAAATGGAGATCCTCATGCATTTGTTGAAGGATTGATTTTTCTATTCTTAAGAGATATATTTGTTAGCTCTAAGCTCTTATAATAGCCATTAAAATTCTCTTGTAACCAAAATCCAAAGTAATAAGAACATCAACTAGAGTAGACGTTGATCATTGCTAAGATTGAACAATTCTAAACCTTGTGTCATTTACTTTAATTCAATACTTATTTCACTCTTGGTTACTTCTCATTTTACATTTCGTCAATTTAAGTAACTAACCATTGCTTAAATGCATCTATAATCATTATTCTGAGGTTGACTAAAATTTTTAGTGGTAAACAACTTCCGAAAGTACGAGCTTTATAAACGTTGCAATCTATACGTCAATGGGGGCTCAAACCTCTAACCTTCAATTTTTAAATCTGACGATTTACCACCGAAAGACACAAGCTTATGTATCTGTATTTTGTTAATCATCAAATAAATAATTATTTAACTTATGATAATCAATTGAATAATTATATAAAAAACATAACCTTGCATTTCACATCTATCCTAACTTTCGAGGTGTAAAAATAAAAACTAGACCAAATTTCCTAAGTTACCAATCACCGAAGTAGTGTAAAAATGTACTTCAAGGGAATGGTTATTAAAATACACGATGAAATTATGTCAGCTAGTAACGTTTGAGTTTTGTATGGTATACAACACACATGCACAAGCATATAGAGAATATATATTTGAAATGTCAACTTTTGTGCTAGTGCACATGTAAAGCGAAGTTGTGCAAAACCGGTTTTTACCCACTAATTTGTTACAAACATATTTTTGTAAAAATAACCATGGGTATTTTAGGGGAACATATAGCCCGTGTGTGCTTTAATTTTCAGAAGCTTTAATATTTGTTTTAAGGAGCTATGGGTTTTAATACCTTCCAAAATATTTTAATTAAATGTCATAACTTTAAAATGTTGTAAAAACTATGTTTTTCTTTAGTCTGAACGTTTCTATAGGATTATACTAAAAATGTTTAGTTGGAAATGTAAAATATTGATTTGATAAGCTAATCCGTGTTTGAAAACTATATATAGTTTGTTTTTATGACGTTTCCTAATTTTCATATATTTCTCTATATGACAAAAATTTACTTACTTCAAATGGAGAAATCATGGATTTACAATTACAATTTTACTGATGTGGCTATCGATACCTGTAAACAATATTGACATCATAAGAGTAGAAACTAATGGTTAAAATATAAAATTTTAGTCGGTATCTACCTCAAAATTATTAATTACATATTTACATAAGAATACAAAATGAATGGGGTTTTTATGGTAAATAATCATTCTTAATGGCGTTCACAGGATTGCATTTATGCCAATTAAAGACAACCATTTGAAGCGTATTATAGAAGGGAAGGATGCAAGCTTGAACGCGATTAATACATCAAAATTAAAGTTTATTTATTTATTGCTTTCACATCTACTCATTAAATCTCGTAATCAATTCGCTAAATATTTCTTTAATTCTCTTCATACGCACACCCTGTTTATATATAATTATAAATATTCCCACCATAAAATAAAGGAGGAAAAACAGAGAAGAATTAGCAGAAAGTGCAAGTTTTGTTATCCAATTCATCTCTCTTTCCTCTGTATCTTGTGTTAAGATATTGTTAGTGGTCTGGAGCAAGCATAACCCATAAAAAGGTTCGATCTTTTCACTGTTTCTCTCGATTTCATTTTCTGGGTATTCATTTTTATGCCTGTTTTGTTCAATTAATCTCTGCTTCAGTAACTATTTACCGAAGTTTCTGCTTTTATTGCCTCTGATAAAATATTGAACACTAGCTTTCAAGTTGCAATACTTTATATTGGATAAAAAGTGTGTGATATTTGATTGAAAGGTGAATCCTTTGTTCGTTTTCAGTTTCCTCTATTTATATTTTGTGTTATTTGATTTATAAGAGTCATGATCTTGTTTGTCTGAAGTTGATTTGTAATTATACTTTCTATGTTTTATTCCTTTGCTTCATAATAAAAATGAAAAAGGTTAAATACTTAAACTCGTTTAGATTTTTTTTCCCCTTTTTCTTTTTTCTTCCAATTTGCCACTCATTTCCCACCATCAATCGCTTCATGTTATTTTTTTCATTAAGTGAAGAAGGTTAATTTGTTTCGGTAATCAACTTTCCATTTAGGATAAATATTTTGATATGATTGGTATATCATGAGAGAATTACCTACTCTTATGCCTATTTGTAGATCTGTCTGTTTAGAAATCTTTGTAATAATTATATGAAAAGGTAATAAATTTATACAAATATTTGAAATTTCGTACGCAATATTCTTACTGGGAAAATATTTGTTGGATTTTCCTAATCAATTTCCATTTAGTAAATATCTTTGTATCAGCTCAGTCGTAGTCTCGTTAATTATTCAACTTTGATTGCAGCAGACACAATCAACAAAGCTAAGTACCGTAATCTCCTTTTCATATCAGGCGATAACCAAATCCTATAAAAATGATGACTGGCATAACCATGGAAAGCAAGAACTATTCTACCAACTTTGATTATCTCAATTTCATTGCAAACTATTCAACCCTGCAGCAGTCCACTGCATTGAAACCCACAACAGTAGTCAACAACATGCATGAACCAGACTCGGTTTCTGGAAAGCACCAGACCGCCCTTCCTGATTACGAAGATGACAGCGACGATGACATGGATGCAGAGGAGCTAGAGCGCCGTATGTGGCGAGACCGCCTGAGGCTAAAACGATTGAAAGAACGGCAGCAGCAGCAACAACAGAACAAGCAGATGAGCCCAAACTCAGAAATGGACTCCGCAAAGCAGCGTCAGGCCCAAGAGCAGGCTCGCAGAAAGAAAATGTCACGTGCGCAGGACGGGATCCTTAAATACATGCTAAAAATGATGGAAGTCTGCAAAGCCCAAGGCTTCGTGTACGGAATCATACCCGAAAATGGGAAGCCCGTAAGTGGGTCCTCCGACAACCTCCGGGGATGGTGGAAAGACAAGGTCCGTTTCGACAGAAATGGTCCTGCGGCAATCTTACAATACCAAGCTGAAAATGGGCTTCAAACCCAAAGCGACATCCTAAGCTCAGGGCCCATCAGCCCACACTCCCTCCAAGAGCTTCAAGACACGACCCTTGGGTCCCTCCTCTCGGCCCTTATGCAACACTGTGACCCGCCTCAACGGAGGTACCCACTGGAAAAGGGAGTCCCGCCTCCATGGTGGCCCACTGGGAATGAGGAGTGGTGGGCCCAATTAGGGTTTTCCAAGGATCAAAGCCCACCGCCGTACAAGAAGCCCCACGATTTGAAGAAAGCATGGAAGGTCGGGGTTTTGACAGCTGTCATCAAGCACATGTCTCCTGATATAGAGAAAATTCGAAGGCTTGTTCGACAGTCGAAATGCTTGCAAGACAAGATGACAGCTAAGGAGAGCGCTACCTGGCTAGCCGTGATTAAACAAGAGGAGGAGCTTTACATGGAGCGTAACCCTAATGCTCCCAAAAGACCAATTTGCCCTAGCTTCGATTCAATTTCTTTTAGTGGAAACACGGGCGAATATGACGTTGTGGAAGAAAATGAAGAGAATGATGTTGAGTTTATTAAGAAGAGGGCAGCAACTGGAGAACATAATATGGCGATGATGATGAGCCAACAATGTGTGTACACTTGTAAGCATTCGGGTTGCCCACATAATGATATACGGCTTGGATTTCATGATAGAAATGCAAGGAACAATCATCAGTTTGAGTGCAAGTACCGGAAGGATTTACCAAATTTCACAGTGGGTGAAAACAAGCCTATGATTTTTGCAGTAGATGATCAGAAGTCGATCGAAGAATTATTGAGCTTGTACGATAGTAGTTTAAGTTCCAATGCAAATGCGACTATGAGTACAAACAATGGGCAGCAGAGTTTTGGAATGGAGGAGAATAACAACAGTAATGTTTTTGGGCAGGTTGGGAATATGTTCGGTGAAGCAAGTAATTTTACACAGCCTCAGTTCATTTCTGAAGCCAGCAATGACTTCAGATTTGGAGCTTGTTTCGATAGGAACGGTGTGGGTTTCCCGGATGCATTGTCTACTAATCATAATAGCTCAAATTGGTACTTTTAATATGTAATCATGGAAGTTGAGTGTGTGATGAACATTTATGTAGAAACCTGGTAAGGATTTTGGTTCAATTAATGTTCATTGCATTCTCCGCTGTGTTTAGTTATATAGTTATTGTATTTTACTTTGATGTTCGATGATTATTATATGAGAAGTTAAGAATGATGTATTTGTGTAAGCTCAATATGAAGTACTATTATTGCTGTTAATGAATTTGAATATTGTTTATGTTGGATTGTTCAGTTGCCACTTTTAAGTGTTTTTCCCCCCCAACTTTTTAAGTGCTTTCCCCCTACTTTTCTGTGACTTTTGAAAGGGATAGAAGACTTTTGAATCACACAACTATGCGATATCAATAGTTTCCTGATAAAGAAGTAGCCATTGAAAGGGGAAAAAAATGTAGCTTTCAAAAGTCATTCAAGCGTTACTTTTTTACTCTGGTTTTAGTTTGTGATGGCGGTTCTTGTTTGTGTAGCTATTCGTCACAAGAATTAGCTTCTTTTACTCGATAAAATCATGTGATTAGTTCACATTCAAACAAAACTTTAAAGATACCATCAAAATTTATGGAACCACATTGACCAATGATCCATAAAAGTGGTAGGGGATAAGAAAGGCTCTATTTTGTTCTGTTCCTCAACTAAAAAGTAGTAATGTTCAATGTATGATACTGAATAGAGAAAAAGGTTAAAACTTTTAACTGTAATCATATTTGTGATTGATGATTTTATGATAGTTATTGGTGAGTTAAGATATTTTTAGTTCATTTGCTTCTAAAGAAACTTTTTCTTTCTTTTAAAGCTTAGTAACTATATTAATATAAGTAAACGACGAGTACTCGATCACAATTATTAGTTAGCATGGTCAACCAAATTATGTATATTTTTAAATTTAAGAAAGTATTGCCAGGGTTTGAAGCATGAATTCCCACAGAGAAGGCTAATATTGTGCAATTAGTCAATGTGTTTTTTATAACCGCGGAGATCTTCTGAGGATTCTCAGCATATATAACTTGCTTAAACTTAAAATATCATTTTGCTAGCCGAATTTTCTTTTCTTTAATGAAAGTTTTAAAATGTTAAACTGGAATATTTGGTGAAATATATAACATCAAGACTATTGTATAGAAACAATAATGCATATGTATTGTGCTAGGAGTAGCTAAATATACAAAAAAAAAGTGTGACTTATTAATCTAAGCATTGGATTATTTATATCACTACTCCCTTTTATATACATTCAGGCCATGATTATTAGATAATGGTTTCTCAAAGTATTAAATCAAGGAGTCAAGTGTGATGTTTTTGATTGCATTGATTGTCGTTGATAGAAACCTCTGTTGTTATGCGTGTATACATGAATTCTCTTATTCAACGACACAATACATATCAACAGCTGGTCATCTGGTCTGCAGGAGAACCTCCTTCAGCTCCAATCATTCGTGCAACTCACCATGCCTGGTCGTCTCTCTAACTCTTTGACCTAGTTGCAAATCAAAAACTTACCACCACTTCAGATTCGGAAATCATTTGCCCAATTATTTCCGCGTCCCATCATTTATTTCTATTCCTCTGCCATTACTGCCATGATCCCTTGCTTTTGTAACATGGTGGGGTGTTAAGTTTTTGCACGACCACTAGAATTTTAACCATCTGCCACCTTACATGTTAAACGCTGAGTTATTTTATAAGAGCGTCCCTACAATGGAGCATAACCTTGCAAGAATATAGATTTTGAAACCACAAATCTGTGATCTTTCATGGCTATCTGCTCAACATGCATCTGCCTTGGCCAAGACATTTATTCAACAGGCGTCCGTGTATCTATAACGTCTAAGGCTGTATTTCAACATTATTTGTTCCGCACCAATTCATACATTGTTTGAGCCTCGATTTTGATATTTTGATGATAATGACCATATGATAATAATATTATTGTTCTGTTTATCTACTTTACCACTTGCAAGTAAGCTTCGTAGTATAATCTGTTTATCTACTTTACCCGTTGAAAGTAAGCTTCATAGTAGTGAAACATCAAAGATAAAAGAACGAATGCTATGTTTAAAGTAATGTCGTTGAATACGTGCTCGAATATCGAAATAAAACAATCAGGGAAATATGAAACAAGCTTTCACGTGTGGTGTTAACAAAGCTATTAGAGCACCACGAAATCAAAGAAATACTCGAAGAAGGACAAACGGGCACAAAAATCAGTTATGTTATTTATCAAGTCCATATCGAGTGTAGATTAGTTAAAATTCAACAACCGATCTTCGAACCGCACCAAACTTTGTCACATCCTTCTACACATCTTAAAGTAATTTTGACCTTATTTTAGGATTTACTAAAGTGTCGGAAAAGATCGAATGAAGAGGTAAAAGTTGACACAAAGGAAAGTTGCATATGTCGACTTGTGTTTTAATCACATGTCGACATGTAAAACATTCGTTAGTTAACCTTTCGATGTCCACATGGCGAATTGTGGATATGGAAAAATTCAACAAGTGGACCACATATGTAAAATAAATATGTCGTGTTATTCAGTGTAAAGCCTAATTAAAGTGACCAAATTATGAATTAAAGTTAAAAGGCTTGCGGGTATAATTGTCATGGTATTAATGTGAAAAAAATTGGGTAATTCTATTTTGTTGAAGGACCAAATTAGAAAGTGCCAATATTATAAATAAAGAGTTATGGTCCCCAAATTACATAAAGCTCCAGTTATTATCCTAATCTCTTCCATTGAAATAATTCAGATATAGAGTTTATGTCAATTTGAAAGATTAGATCCAACTTTTATCTTTTAAATCAATCTCTTTCTCTTAATTAGTTTATAAAAGCAGCAACTATGAATTTATATCTAATATAAGGTCTTAAGTTTGTGTCAATATGGAAAAAACAAAACAAAACAAAATTACTTTTCCGACAGCAACTATGAATTCAAGTATGATTTCCACTAACCCGTTTACATTCCTCTGTTTCTTTTCAATTAAATCAATATGGATCACCTATTCAGATCCAAGGTTTCATGATTAATCAGTCTTAAGTATATTGAAATCCTAACAGGTGGTTCAAAGCCACCAATCATTGATTTCATTAGGAATTTTTTTTTTTAAATTTATGAGTAAGTTTTAAATTGAACTTTTTTTAGAAGTCCTATAATAATCTTACTTAAGTTTCAGATCTGCTTGATCTATGCATCAAGGACATTTTGATGATGATTTTGGATTTAGTTTAGTATGTAAATTGAATGGCAAATTTATGAAATTGTTTTAGCTTAGAAAGACAGATAGATCTAAATGATATATATGTTATTATGAAACAAAAGGAATTTTGAAATCATTAAACTATGAAAAATAATCCAACTTTCTCTAAATTTCGAAAACAACTTATATTTGTTAAAGCATTCACATGTTTATTGTTGTATGTTTTATAAATAAGTTGTGAATTTTAAAGTGAGGAATGTTTGGATCTGATATGTGTAGTCTTTTTTTAATGTTTATAAATGGTATAAACATACACACACACACATATAATTTAGAACCATTTATGCAAGAAATATAAATCTAGCTCTATGGTTATTTTACCTCACTTAACTTTTGATTAAGTAATTTAGATATTTATATAAGGTATTTGAGTTAGTTCAGAAATTTTGGTTAACTAGAAATAAAGTATGCTCTTTTAATGTGTTTATGTTTATTTTTTATTGAAATAAAATGTAACATAACACTGGTTTACACTTTGGACCGCATAACGGTCAGTTGCATTTATTTGTATCATAATTGCATTAAATGCGGTTGTTATAGTAACAAATAAATCAATTTATTATCATAAGTGTAGTAAATGCGTCAGTTTTAATAAATTTAACGATGCAACATATTTCTATTTGGAATAAGAAAAGGCATATTGTTTATTATTTGATGCATTTATATTTGATAGATACAGATATTTTATATGTTTGGCCCACTCACTAAAAATAAGTTTCATTTTCATGCTTTGGTTATCACGAAATAAAAGGAGCGACAGCTTTCATATTTGCCAAAATTCATGGTTATTGACCTTAATTAATATTCAAATAATAAACTAAAGATAAAGTGGTACACAACATTCTGTATGACTATATTGTGGTTCAGATATACATTATAGTTACTACATTCATTCATGTTATTTATTACGACATTTACTATGACTTCTGTATAACTATACTGTGGTTCAGATATACATTATAGTTACTACATTCATTCATGTTATTTATTACGACATTTACTATGTCATTTATGTACAATTTTATATGACATTTAATTCTGGCGTTCATCCATGACATTTATAATGTGATTTATTTATGATATCTTGTATCATACTTATTTAGAAAATGTCATGAATGTAACCACATACTTAAAGTAAAAGACTATAACAACTATAATTAAAATATGTTATGCCACAGTTATAATTTGAGATTTTCAAGTGTCATATAGACTTAAAATGCTTTTGGGAGTATTTTATAGCACTTGAAATAATGTACGTAACTAAGAAATAAATTCAAATATAATTTTGGTGTCTCTTTACGAACTAATTACAAATATCCTACATTCCAAATGAGCTAATTGAAATAACATGTCACCAAAGTGACCTCTCTTATTTCAGATGTTAATGAAAATGTTTGATATTTGTGCGTGTTTATTCATGTGGATGTTAGCCGGCCCAAAGGAAGACTAATATTTGGCCGAATAACTTACATATTTGTGGTGATAAAATATGTGATAATTATAAGGTTTTACAAGTGAATAACTAATCGGTCCAAAGGAAGATTGTTATTTGACTTGAATTTATTATCGGTGTTTGATCATTACAACAAGAGTACCACTTACAGTTAGTATTACTGTCCAAAGATTTGATATTAATATTGTGCTAGGTATCCTGAGAAGAGACTTACCAATTATTTGAATTTACTATGGCTGATATTTGGGTATGAGCATATACGGTCAATCCTTAATTTTTGTTCAATTTTCAACTAATTTGACTAAAGTGTTTGCCGTTATGATTTTGTTTGGGACTAACTCAAAAGATTATTAAGAAAACATGTTATTTGTTCTTAAATTTATGGGTCTAGCTCCTGCAATTAGGAGGGTCACAACCACTCATATTATGGTTGAACACTCTTATAATTTCATGAAGAAAATTCAAAGGTGGGACAATTCAAAAAGAAAGAGTAAAAAATTTCATAAAGTAAAATATTTCAGAAGCTTTCAAGGATGTGGTATCTGTAGGGATAACCAATTTTAAGGAGTTCTTTATTGAGAATAAAAAGCATTTTGTTTAAAAGGTAAGGAGAAACAAGAATGCTTTATATTCTTGATTCCATAAAGTCAAAATAAAGGAAGAATAAATAAGTACTATATGAAAAATATTGCTTCAAAAGTTAAAGGCACTCAAGTTATTATTATTTCTTCTTGTACTCTCTTTATTCACAGTATAACCATTTTAAGATTATTATTAGTTTTCTTAAGAACAAAATGACTTTTATTAAGATCATTTCACATTGTGGTAAGAAGAAGAGAGATTGAAGCATGGTAAGATAGAAAGTACCTATTTATCAGACATTGTAAATAAATGTACAAATAAGGACAAGGAAGTCGCTAAGAATCTAGAAGAAAAGAAATAACATATAAATATATTTATAGTTGTTTCTTTAATAAGATATACATATATATAAAGTAAAGTTTACTAGGTACTTTTAAGATATTATTGAGATTTCAGTAATATTGTTTGGATTTATTTGATATTTTTGCTATGCTGTCATTCAGATAGATTTCGGTTTTCTATTTCTAATATGAAAATTTTGAGTTATTATTGTTCACTTAGAAAGAATAAGATTGATTTATGAATAAATTCAAACATTGTTGGAATTAAAACTCTTAATGTTTAAAATATAGCCTATATATATATCTACTTATGACTTTTATAATGAAGTCTCAAATTTTGATCCGGTGGTTAATATGATTATTTGTTTCAGCTTACTAAATAATTGTAGATTGAGGCACTAAAGATAGAAAATACTTTATTAGTATTCTAAGCGACTTAAAAGCTACAAATTTTGTAAACCCACACTAAGAAAAAATTATAAGATGGGAAATGCTATAATTTTTTAGGATGTTGAGTTTTGAGGGAGAAATAAAGTACGGAACATTGTCTTGAAGAAGAATCATTATCTTCGATTCAACTACGGTTACTTCTCCAGATAATGTATAGGATTTGTTTTCCTTTATTAACAAGAAGTAAATTAAAAACCATAATAAGACAATGTTAAACAAAATTTTAAGGTACGTATCATTTTCTTTAAAGAGAATCATTATCTTTGATTCAACCATAGTTACTTGGGATAATATATAGGATTTGTTTCCTTTCATTAACAAGAAGTAGATTAAGAGGCATAATAAGACAATGTTAAACTAAATTTTCTTCAAATTAAGGTTATTATTTCAAAAAAAAACAAACTCAACAAGCTCAAAGTGCAAGGGTGCTGAGGAAATCCACTTGAAATAAGAAATACTATACCGATGACTATATAGTATTTTTCCAGAAAGATAACTATTGGATTGGTGAAGATGATTCCTTGGACTTGCATCAATCCATATAACGTACTAATTTGAAATGTGGATTTAAGGTATGAATATATATTCTAAATCTATAAGGATAATAAAGTTTGAGATCTTTCCCACCACCTTAAGGTAACAAGATCATTGGTTATGAATAACTATTCAAAACAAAAATGGATCAAGTGAGTATTGTGGAAAGGTATAAGGCTCATTACAAAAAAGACTATACTTAAAAGGAAAATAATATTTTATTTTTAAAGAGACTTTATCTTTGGTTTTACTAAAAGACCGTTTAGAATTATTTTGAAACTTGTTATAGATTATGATTTTAAGCAATATCGGGGGGATATTAAAGTCATGTTACTCAATGGAGACGTTGATGAAACAACTAAGAAAACCACCTATGGATTACTATTTTTGTATTAGGGATTCAAATACACCATTATCATTCATGGAGTGCTATTTGGTTTATCACAAAAGGGCTAGGCAGATAAGGCTTTAAAAAGAGGTGGTTTGGTATGAAAACTGCAAACCAATTCTCTTTTGCCAAAATAGACAAATGTTGTCTTATATAGTAAGAACATCCTTGAAGCTAAAAATATGCAAAAGATTCCTCATGCATTTGTAGTGTGGAGTCTAATGCATGCTAAAGCATATACACATATAGATATTGCACTACACCAAAACAGGCAAATTCTAACATTTATAAGTGTTACAAATAATTTCAGTAACACTTTTTAAGTGTTACTAATGGACTGTGAGGAATGTAGCGGCAAAAGTTGTAACACTTATAAGTGTTACAAACATACGTATTACTAACACTTATAAGTGTTGGTACCTAAATATACGGTAACACTTATAAGTGTTGGTAACGAAATATATGGTAACACTTGTAAGTGTTGGTACAGAAATATACGGTAACGCTTATAAGTGTTGGTAACGAAATATACAGTAACACTTATAAGTGTTGGTACAGAAATATACGGTAACGCTTATAAGTGTTGGTAACGAAATATACGGTAACACTTTTAAGTGTTGGTATAGAAATACACGGTAACGCTTATAAGTGTTGAAAAATGATTATTTAGTAACACACACACACACACATATATATACACCAAAACCTAAATGCGGAGTTTAAATATAAACACACTGCAAATAATGGTTTCCATATCACAAATAAGTCATCATACATATTCAATGCAAAGTTTAAACGCTCTGCAAATGTTGTATAATATATCATACATATTTGAGGGAACAAATACATCTGCCTCTAGGAAAAACTAAGGCAAAAATGAAATTAGCCCCTGCTGCTATTTACTATCCAATACTTTGTCCCATCTCGTGTGATTCCATACCCAACTATAGCGACTCCATGGTCCAGTTCAGTTCCACAGTGACCTGTAAATACTCCCTGCACAAATTAAATCATGTTTTGATCATTATATTACGTAAAGTTCCCATTATATAACTTGATATCAATATAATATGGTATACTAGTTACCTCTGAGTAGAACTGAAAGGCCATGCCGCTAGCTTCTATGGCAACATACACAGGTTGGTTCGCCACAGCTTTCATCAACGCATTCTCATTGTCTACTGGAACATCTTGATATCCATCAATTGAAACGACTGGAGATATCTGAACAAATGCATATGCATTAGGTTTAGTCACTAGTTTACATAGGTAATTGATCTTACATGTATATATAATGAAGGTGAAATACTAAAATAAACAACTTTGGATATTACCTTAGAGGAGCAACTTCCTTGCTCTTCCAGATATGGATAAGTATCTTCAGAAGTTATCCCTCCATTCTTTTCTATGTACTCGAAAGCATTGTCCATTAAGCCACCATTGCATCCTTGATTATAAGTGGTGTCACAGTCGATAAGTTGTTGCTCGGATAATGAAACTAATTCATTTGTCTTGATCTTGTTAATGCCTTCCATGGATACGACAGTCGAAAATGCCCAACAACTTCCTGCATTATTTTCATTATAACCAAATTTAATCGAATAAGACAAAGATTTTTCAATATAAATTTGAAATTTTCACTTACCACACTGTCCTTGATCTTTGACTCCTGTAACAGCTCCCTTGGCTCTCCAATCTATAGAAGCATGAACCCTTTCCACTGGCGACAATAATTTGCAACGCAAGATCCTTCCCATGCTTTCTCACATAACCATTAATTTCCTTGCTTTCTGTCTTTCAAATCAATCAAGATTTGCTCTCTGCTTCAATCGAGAAATTTGTGAAGCTTCCTACTCTATTTCAATCTGAAAATTCGCTAACATCAGAGGTATGCAATTCATTTGTAATACTGATTCAATTTTCTACATGCGCAAAATCTTTATTATTTTTCTTTCTTTCTTCATTATCTTGTGTATTTTGTTGTTTCTTCATTATTTCCTTTACATTATGAATCAAAATTTGAATTTATATATTTAGTAGATTAAAGTTGAAAGAATATTGTGAATCATAAGAAGCTGAAGACGAGTCACACGGGTGGGTCAACCTTTGCAAGACACAAGCTAATTTCGTAAGTTCACATACTTCTATTTTTTGTGATATGTTCAGTATCTCACTAAACTTTTTTTTTGTTATTAGACCATGCAATCCTTAATCAAATAACTCTTAGCTACTAATAGATGAATAGTCGAACTGACCACGAAATTATATACAATACATGAATATGTTGAACCTGATCGACATTTATACAACTATATAAATTTTCATTTTCCATGTAACCATATTGATATGTTAGGCATTCAATGTGGAAGTAAAATGCTGTATTTTGATATAGAGCCGAGTTTATTAGGCATTGTTGTATTCATGGAACTACTGGCTCATTAGTTGCACATGTATCAAACTTAGCAGCATTTGCGACCTGAGAGAAGTTGACATACAGAATAACAACAAATTCCTGGACAGCTTTAGATTGGAAACAAACAATTTACTCCTACCAGAATATAAAACATTTAGCTATCAATCATTTTACACAAGCAAACGCGCCTCTTATAATAAAATTTAGTTTTTGTCACTGTCGCATTATTTCAGTTGAGATTTTATATTCATACATGTCCATTTTGCAATAACTTTGTTGCATCGAAAGCCTAACCATATTCAGTGTTTATACATTCATTTGAATTTATTCATATACAAAATATATAAACTTTTCCTATTTATGTAAAACAATATATGCTAAAAGATAATCATATACAAGTTTTCCTATTTATGTCAATGTCTCCAAGATATGATTATTAAAATGTTGTTGTATTAATGCAGTTTTATAACTAACAAGTTGGATTTGAAATTTATAACCTAAATTGCAACACAAGGATTTAATTAGCCAGCTACTTATAGGACTTCACATTATCTTTTCAAACATATTCATCCATACACGTATAGTCATAGAACTTCACATTAATATGTGACATGAATTGTTCCTATGATTCTGAAACTTGGAATTCCTAATTGATTTCAGTATTGAAACAAATAAGATTATCATGAATTGCAGACAAGTAGATATGCATTTTTTACGAGAACAAACACTGTAGTTGTTATGATTGATGATCACCCACGCATAGATTAACATAAATTTATTATGTCAGCATTGCACCTAGTCACTACCACTTTCTATCCTTCACTTTAAAGTCCGTCAGTAGTGCATTGCATAAATGCACATCTTGTGTGTCGTTTTACTAATATATGTAAAATCTATATAAAATTAGTAGAAAAATTACATATGACAGCGTACCTGGTTATCCCCTAAAAGTAGAAATTCGCGATCGCCTTCGGTGTTAATTTTGTCGATAGTAATAGAAAGATCATAATCTTTTGCTGACCATGTGTTTTCAACATATTCTGCGAAAATAATCGGTTTTCTTGAGAGTTGGGCGATACCAACCACATTTTTCTTGATTACACCCGTATTTTTTCCTTTCTTTTCCTTCACATTTCTAAATATAAATATGAACCAAAAATAATAAATGTTACGGATTATAGTGATAATATACGAATATACTACAAATATACCTCATTTGTAGACTGATAATATCAATCCTATCAATATCCACAAAGCGTGCCCATCTTCGAATCTTTTGATCCTTGGTTCTACGTGGAAATAAACATGCATTCATAAATCCAGAACTCGGCCTCAACATTTGATCACATGTGGAGCTTCAAATGGAACAGTAAAAAGAAGCAGCAACTCGAAGAGAGACTGGCTTGGATTCTGCGTTCTTCGAATGCAGTTTCAATTCGACCCATTTTTCAAAGTACAATTTTGAATTTTGATCCATCAAATTCTGGAAAGGAACTGTAGTTGTTCCAACAGATTTCACAGAGTTCAAACTTTTAATTATGAGCTCAAATTCAAGCTCTCCTTTAGGTTCACATTGGAAACTGATCGCTTGTTTTTCTCCAGTTTCAGATGCAACTGTTTGTGTGCAACTGCCAGAGAAAAATATACCAGGTTGTTTCTTGCTAATAGCAACAAATAAGTTGCCTTTTTGACTAGGTGAGAAATTTTTGATTCCTACAATTTCAAGAAGGACCTGCACAAAATCAGAAATGAGAAACGATGAATAGTTTTCAAAGTTATTTGAAACTGAAATAGCACCAGTGTGTTTTGATCACTTTCAGCCAGGTGGTCAGAAAGCGATCCGTGTTTGTATACAGTTTTCAAAGTGGTCTTAAATTGAAACAAGTTTTCAAAAGTGGCCTGGTATGACAAATTTGCCAACAAACTAAGGTACAACTAGTTGGTATTTTTTGTTTAATTTTGAGTTAAGTGCAGACCATACAATAACGAAAAGTTCATACTAAATTTCTTGTTTCTAGCTTTACCTCAGTAGCTAGTTGGTACATTTGCATTGGAACAATTATATTTTTACTTATATGCAAAAAAAAATTCCTCAGGAAAATGTAAATTGAAACTTCTCTGTTCTCCACCAAAAAAATTATATCATTCAGGCAACATAAGTTATAGCAGTTCCAGATGATAACATCATACCTACATACTTTTGCAACAACAATAATGTACAAATAAACCTTTTATAGCAATGAGATCACTCGATGACATCAACAATCTACAAGCACAATACATACACACACATATTTGTATGTGAGAGTGAGTGTGTGTGTAGACACACATGTTATAATGTATTATGTGCTCTACTTGCATCTAAATCATAATATTATTAAGTAATTTTGAAGTTAGCTTTCCTAAAGGAAAACAAACATGGATAATTTCTACATGAGAAAAATGACGATGAGCTGAGAATATGACTGCCTTGTGTGTGTGTGTGGACACATGTTATAATGTATTATGTGCTCCACTTGCATCTAAATCAAAATATTATTAAGTAATTTTGAAGTTAGCTTTCCCAAAGGAAAAAAACATGGATAATTTTTACAAGAAAAGGAATGATGAGCTGAGAATTACGATGTAAAAAATACGACTGCTTTTGTTCAGGAAATCGCACCTCAAGGTAGGATACTCAGATGTGGCAGAAGATTCTGGTGCTTCCTATTGATAATTAGGGCTTCTAATTGATTTTGGATAAGATGATAAAGGTTGTGTCTGTGGAGGAGTAAATACAGGCACTGAGCTCTCAGATCTCTGAGGAAATACAGCTCCAAGCCGCTGACAGCCATATAAAATAATAAATATAAAAATAACCTATGATAGTTATAAAACTAATTTCTATATCAAATGCAATAATATTGTAACAAATGAAACTTGGGTTTTGTGTTGCACCATATACCATTTGGACTTTCACAAACTACATAATTGTGATTACCGTTCTCTCTTTTGGAACCTATATAACTCAACTCCTTATAAGCACGCAACGCTCTGCTCCATAATTAAATCAAGCCTGCTGTGACAACTTAACTCAAGCCTGCTTTGACAACTTACACTAGGGTAATTGCCAACTGAGTTCTTGTTTCATAAATATAAGAGTCCCAAAGTTCAAGGTTTCATATTTCAACATTGAACAAAATGCTAATAAAATCCAACTTATATCTGATATATCACCTTACTGCAGATAGTGAGTTCCTTTGATCAATGGTTGTTACACGGATGACCAACATTAAATATATATAGGCTTTCACATTAAAAGTGTGCAACCGAGAAGATAGGTTCTCTTGGGGAAATTACTCTTAACTTAGGAATCTCATTTACAAATATACTTAAGAAAAGATGAATGACGAAGTCCAGTAAGTAATACCAAAAGCTCCTGATATGCGATGTAGTATTGAGGATATCTTACACGTGGGCCACCAAACGCCTCTTGCCATGTATCAATTAAAGTCAAGACCTTTACCTTCACTTGAAAATCAGGATGCTGTGTATATAAGATTGATATCATTGGAAATTTGAAAAATAATAATGCCATGATGTTTTCTGCTGTGTTAAATATGGACACCTTCTTTTTCACTAGTCTGATCATCTCATGAAGTACATCTCTCTCAGCAACATGCATATGGACAACTTCACCACAATTTTTCTATTAATGTCTCCAGCAGCTAGGAAACAATATTTGTCAAATAAATGTCAAAAAGTGAATATCAGAAAAATATAGCAGCTAGAGGACTTTTATAATCCAGACTAAACAGAAACTAATTCATTAATGGTGATTGATTGACACTGGCAGATCACAACGACAACCCTATCATACTTCAAATACAGGCCACCACTGGTATTCATAACAACAATTCATCATAAAATGTTGAAGTTCACAGACCTACATCATCCAAAATTTCTTAACAATTTGACAACTGGCCATAATTTTCTTTATCAAAGTCTATATATAAATCTGCTTACAATCTTAACATGACCTATGCTGCTAATTGATTGTACCTCATCTAGTTTAAATGCAAGGTTAGATAATCATGGTGAAGAAGACTAACCAGTGGTTACACGCTTCTTCTGCCCACCTGAGATTCCTCTTCTCATATCATCTCCAACAATTGTGTCGCTGCATATATCCAGCCCAATTAGCTAGAAAATCAACTCTTCGTATCAACGCCATTTTACTTTTTAAAGTAAAATTGATGTAAGATTTCAGGCATCGCCGATTTCATATCAACACCTGAGAAAACCACTATTTTCACATCACCGATTTCAGGCATCCACCGGTACTTTTTTTTCTTTCAAATTTGAATGAAAGTCAAATTTGATTCAAGCTAGGGCACATGTTTGGCTGAGGAAGAATGGGATGAAGCCTGAAACGGAGGGGCCAAAGTTTTGATTGGCGCGGAGGTAGACGTGAGGAACTCTAATCTTAAATTACAATTATGCGGCCGAGAATGGGAAAGCGTTAGAAAATGCTTCATATACAAGATTACCCAAGGGTCCAACTTTTAGTGAGTTATTTACAAATTTACCAAGGGTTCTAACACCTTTTTGTGTTGTAAATTATAACTGATGTGTTGGAAAGTTTATAAAAAACATTATTTATATTTGCCAACACTTTTTCTGGTATCCTAACACTTTTTTAGTGTCAGTGGGCTGTAACATTTATAAGTGTTAGAAATTAACAAATATAAAATGTTGCAAAATCACAATTTTGGTGTAGTGTTGCGTGTATTATTTGACAGATATCTTACTGAAATTAAAAGTGAATCAGTTGTCAATAACCAAAATGGTTACGAGATATCTTTTAAAAGCAAAGGATTATATGCTCAAGATAGATTGTTTGGAGATCATAAGGCGTTACAGTCAAAACATTTTGTATGCCAAGAGTACAAAAGATCTACTTCAGATAATAATAATAATATTGTTGTTGTTGTTGTATTTTTGGATGAAGATATATAAGGAAAGCTGTCATACAGATGCTTATAGTCTTCTTTGCTATTATCCGTTACGGGGCATCCAACGATGGAAAATAATTGTATAATTTTTTCATAAAGCAATGGACTATTGAATAAAAAATTGAAAGATCATTAAAGTAATATTGCAGCAATAAACAACATATTATTTTCCAGTAAGGAGAGAGTGCAAAATAGATTGTAATTCAATAGGGCATACTGTGACAAACTCCACTATGGTGGATCCGCTTACAAAAGAATTATCACCAAAAGTCTTTCATGTGCATCTTGCTTAATTGGTGTAAATTTTATATAAGAATATTTTGGTTCAAGGAGAGTTTGTATTGGACTGTCATATGATACATTGATCTATACTTTGGTTAAATATATATATATAAGTTCTTTTAACCGATCAGAAATAATGTAATAAAGTTTTATTTGCACTCTAGGTTGTTCAAATACTGAACGTTTTGATCTCACTATAGTAGCACTAGTTGGAAATAGACATGTATAGATCACATATCATGTAATTTCCATGCTACGCACCCATGATTAATATATGTCGTGTGATTGTGTTGGTATATATGACCATTGTTGTTTTAGTTATACTAAAGGTACCGAAAGCCACTTTGATCCTTTGTTGGCATAGCTAATGCACAAGATTGTTTCAGAAACAACTTATGTTATAAACAGCAAATTTTGGAGGTAATAAAGTTAAACACATTTATAAGGTTATTACATATATGGCCCAAGGGGAGATTGTTGGAAAATTTCAATATGTGAGCCACATATGTAAAATAAATGTGTCGTGCTATTTTGGTGTAAAGCTTATTAAAGTGATCAAATTATTAACTAAAGTTAAAAGGCTTACAGGCATAATTGTCATGGTATTAATGTACAGACAATGGGATGATTCTATTTTGTTGAAGGGCCAAATTAGAAAATGTCAACATTACAAATAAGGGGTTATTGTCCACGAATTACATAAGCTCCAATTATTCTCCTAATCTCTTCCATGAAAATAATTCAGATCTAGGGTTTATGTCAATTTGGAAGATCAGATCCAATTCTTATCTTTTAGATCTATCTCTTTCTCTTAATCAGTTTATGAAAGCAGCAACTATGAATTTAGATCTAATATAAGGTCTAGGGTTTGTGTCAATATGGAAAACCAAACCAAATTTACTTTTCCAATTGCAACTATGAATTCAGGTATGACTTCCGCTAACCCGTTTACTTTCCTCTATTCTTTTCAACTAAATCAATATGGGTCACCTATTCAGATTTATAGTTTCATGATTAATTAGTCTTAAGGTATATTGAAATCCTAACAGTGGATAATCTAGAGGTCGACAAGTGCATGTCTTTGTTGTGAAAATTTAAATCTCCATGTGCCTTTTCATCGCATCTCTTTATCTTTTTCATTGCTTCTTTTCGCTCATGCACCATTTCTGACCACTTCAACTTTTCAACAGCAACTGCACAACTACTACAAAAGGCCCTAAACACTTCATAGGAAATTACATTTCTTACTCTCAAAATTTCTGTAATGTTGCTACTATGTTGCTTTCAAATTTCTAAGCAATCATACTCCATGCATTCATTTCCACATCCATATTATTTGCATTCCTTCCAATACCATTTATTCATTCTAGGAGACATATTGGTTGGTTATAGGAAAACTATATTAAAAAGAGGCATTATTATACAAAAGATACACAAAAGTTTACTATTCAGTTTATAAAGATTTTGAAGTCATGTTCAATTGTTCAAGCATTTGGTGGTGAAGTTATATATGTGGAGTTTCAGGTGGATTTTGTATAATATACTTGATTCTTCGTGCTAAGTGAGGGAAGTTAGTGAAATTTAGAAATGAGTCATAAGATTGGATGTAGAACGGGAGTCTGAACCAATATAAAAATCTTAGTGTAATTTACTTCAAGTTATTTTCCATTTTGGTGTTTATACTTGTGGATGTCCTAAATAAAAACATAATAAATAAATAAAATTAAATATAGTTTTGAGATTGGAATCTGATTTAAAATAAAGACGAGGATTTTTGAATTAAATTTGGATTTTGGAATAATAATTGATTTAAATTTTGGAAGTTATTTAATAAAATTTATCAGTGAAATATTAAATGAAGATGGAAATATTATTTTGAACTTTTATTTTAAATGAGTTTTGTCAAATAGCAATTCGAAATTTTTTTGTGTGAAATTAACAAATATTGTATCAGACAACAAATATTGAATTTTATTTTTTGGTTTTTTGATATAAAGGGTATATGATCCGAAGATCCTACATCCACACTATATATATATAAGTAAAGAAAAAGAAACTACAGGGTACCAGGTCCGTCGGCCTACAGAATAGTTGCCAACATGTCTGGCAATGTAAAAAGATGTCCATAATAGAATCAACCAACATGCCTAGCCGAACGAAATAAAAAATGTGAGATAACATGAAAATACTCACAACTGACCAAACAAAAAAATAGATTTCCAATAATCGAGACATCTAAATCCTGACACAATGTTTGAAACAACCAATAATCTCTGGGCAATATATAGGAGGGTTGAGAAGATGTACTTTCTATCACAATCTTTTGCAGTAAGGATTTCCTCACTATTGGCTCCGAACTCCCCATCATTACATAGGCCAGCCTATCATCCATATGTATGTAGAATAATTCTCGTTCATCCTTTTCATCATCCATAAGTCCCAGCCTTCTGGACCAAACAAGTGGGATTACTTTCGAAAGCTTAGCAGCCAACTCTATTGCAATACCCTATGCACTAGGAAGATCACAATGAATGGCGTCAGCAAGGCTCCAGCCGAGGGTCGAAATAGAGGAGTCAATTGTAGAAGGCGAAGATGGGAAATTCGAGATGGGAGGGGAGAGGCCGGAACTAAAGGGGCGGGGTGAAGTTACCGAAGCGGGGATAGATGGTAAATCGACACAGGAGATAGCAGGGATAGAAGGCGAGGTAAGAACTAAAAGGGGAGTTGCCTGGGATAATGATATGTTCGAGGATGGAACGAGGGGAGGGTCACCAGCCTGAGAGAGCTTCGCCGGCCAATGGAGAATAGGCGGGTTGGGGAGTGGGATTTTCTAGGGCAGGCAAAATGGCAGGGAAGTAGAATGAGCGCAAGTCGAACTGATGGGAGGAGTAATTTCAATTAGAGAATTAGCATACTCAAGACGATGCTGCTTCTCCATAGAGGTGTCAAAACAGATCAAATGACCAACATGGTTTGCAGTCCAATTTATACCCTCTAATGGTTGAAAAACTGAAGGAATATTTGATAGTTGAAACCAAATAGGTATAAACAATATTTGCTTACGGGCTGGATCAACAGAAGGATGCTGTTGGGCAATAATGAACACTTTTCCATCAATAATGATTAGATCGGTTTCAAGAATTCCGGCCCTCTCCTGAGGATATGCAAATTTAAAAAAATACATTGATTTGTCATATTTTACATTCAAAGATCCATGGATCTTCCAAGTCCTAATTACATTACTTTTAACAGTGGCAAATAGGGCTGCATCATCTAAGAAAAAATCAACAAGATGGTCCTTCCAATGTGAGATGCCGGGATCAATGATCTCTTTTGGTGGAATGATAGGTTTATCAACAAAATCAACATCAAACTGTTTGGGTGAATATGAGCCCGCATTACTCAGCTTCTTCTTAAACAGAGTGGATCAACCGAAATTGGGGTCAAGATTCACAGCAATGGCATGGCAGGTCCCAAACTAGGCTTTAAGGGGCTACAAACCAAATCATCTAAAGGATTAGAATTAGGTACCCAAGAACGCCGATCCCTTGAAGCAGTGGAATCCACCAGCTTCTCTGAAGTAGCCAAACCAATCGTGAACCCCAAAGCACCCAAAACAGACCCACATCCCTGCAAAGCTAGCCCAAGAGCAGGAAGAAGCCCAGGTTCCCCAAAAACAACAACACGCTCGATACCAGATCCCGAGTTCGGAGAAACACTAGCTGACTTGTGGGGAAGTGGAGGAAAATCAAAAATCAGTTTGGCCTATAGATGCGGCAGCCATGAATCCTGATGAGATTGAGCGAAGCGTTGAAACCCAGGAGGTGACCAGACGAGGCAGAATTGGGAACCAATTGATTCAGAATTGAAGAAAGTGAATAAACGAAAGACTGAAGATCGCAAGGAGAGAGAATCACCTGATTTCAAAATTTGGGGTCCCCATTTCTCATTTTTATCTTCTAAAAATTCAATATTTGGTATTGATAAAATACCAAATATTGAATTAATTTCATAGTAGAAGGTAAAAATATGTTTTATAGATTAAAATTGATTCAAAATTCATATTTGACGAACAAAGATATAAATGAGGATATAAATTATTTTTGGGTAAATAAATAATGGTTTAAATACATTTTTAAGGCTTAAAGATGAAAAAGGCTTCTGGAAAATTGTTTTCAGCCAAATGAACATGAGAAAAAAATATTTTTGTGATTTGGAAGTTAAAATGGTATTAAAACATAACAAATGTCTTAGTAACATATGATAAAGAAGAAAATACCTTTTTTGTTGAATGGGGCTTTTGGGTTCATTTCATGGCCCAAATCCATTATCCATTAACCAAACCAGCAAAGAAAGCTTCCTTGTCATTCTTTAAACAAATTGTAAATCTCTCAAAATTTCAATAATGCCAGCCTCTTTGAAATCCTATTGCAAAAATCCATTTTTCGAGCTAATTCAAGTGCAAATTTCTAAGATAGGTGCTTCTATACCTTCCTAACCTCTCTATATCATCTAACTAATGATAAAATATAGAATTTAATTCATTTTAGCTTTAGATCGGATGATTAAAACAGGGTTTTTAGGTGAAATTGGAACTTTGGAGCAAGGGTTAGCAAGAAATCTGCTTTAACCTCCAAACGAGAGTGTAACTTCACTTTTAGCATTTACATATTACTATTGGTACTTTGCGTTACATATAAATTTTCCGCCATCTCAAAACAAACACAAACAAATAGATTGGACTAGTGATGAAGGAATGGAACTAGAGACTAAGAAAAACATCAAGAATGATGGAGGGAAGAAGAACGAGAAGATTGCATAAATTTCGGGCAAGCAAATCATGTCAGTATCGACATGAACTAGTGGGTACCGAGATGATTTGGAGCATTTCTTGGTGAAGTTTGAAGGGAGAGTACACGAGGTTTTAAGAGCGACTTGGAAAATTGATCAAGGAAAGAGATCGGTACCGAGAAGAACAGGTCAGTACCAAGTTGATATTTATCTTAGGAAACATAGAGTTTGACTCGATCTTTTTGTCTGGATATGAAGATCTTGAAGTGGTGACATTTTCAAACCTGGATGATGTGATATATGTTAGATTTTGCACATAAATAGCAAGCTACCTGCAAATTGAAGAGGACTTTTTTCTTTTCCTTTTGGACTTCATTTTCTATCTTCTTCTTTCCTAAACCCTTGTAAATCCGAGATCTACTACATTATAGTCGAATTTAATGGTAATATCTGTATTCTAAAATAAAAACAATCGATGACAAAGATTAAAGTAGACGTATGCCTGAGAATTTTCTGAACCACTATAAAAATCTTGTTTTTGTCTTTGTTTATTTTGATATATTTACATTTTTAGTGCTTTCATCTGATATCGCGGTGTTGTGCATTTTCGACTGCAACACTTTATGATGATATAAATGATGATTAATGGCTTTGGTAGTATGTATTGTGATATGAATATATATATAAGATGTATTTATTTATGCTTTGAATGTTTGTATTATGTTGTGAAAGAGCTTGATTAAATGTATGCGTGTAAACCCTCTCACGAACAACTTCATAAAAAATTAGTTCTCAAATTTGGATATGTTATACCTGATCCATCAAAGCTTCTCCCATATAGATTTCATGTCAAAATATTGAGTTTTTTAGGGGATAGAATGAATTTTACTAGGAGAAAAAGGTGGAAAATACACAGTTGAAAATGATGGTTGGTCAGAAATTCATAACAAACTAAAAGAAATTCTTAAAATGATAGAACATGGATATGTCATTTCGATCTTATATGCGCATATTCCCAAAAAGATTATTGAATAATATTGTGGTTTGATGGGTCAGATTGTTCATTTACAGAGTGTATTAGCGCTTATTTCTTGTTTTTCAATGTTTAAATTATTTAAAAAAATTCTTTGTGTCTAAGTGAGTACGTACCATTTCTATTTACATGATTGGTTTCGTATGCTTTACATTTCTTGAGTAAATATCTGAAATGATTTTTTTAATGTATTACCATGAGTTGGTTTATATGCGATTAAAGGAAAATGAATTTTGAAATGAAAATTTATTTACGAATTAATTGACATTTATTTAAAGAATTTTTTTATAAACAATATTTTAGTATTAAATCCATATAATTTTAAATAAGATGGTTCAGTAATCAGTTGTATTTTAGGAAAATGGTTTAAACCTTATAAATATAAATGAATTTATAAATTAGATTCATTTAAGCATTAATGAATTTTATCAATGTTGAATGAGATGTATGCATGTGTGAAATTTATGCTTATTATTATGAATGGTTAATTTAACAAGTTGTATTTTACATGATATATTCACATGGCATCAAGTACGGAAGTTATGATATGTCTATAACATGACGATATGAACACTTTTGTAATATTTGTTCCTTATGCTATGATATGTATCTTATATGCTTATTCCATTCATTTATAGTTGCCTCACTATGCTTGATATGACTATATTTGTTGTGAACTTATGTTACATGAAGTGCTTATCTCGTTATGTCATGTTATGCATATTGTCTTGATGAAGATTATGCAATATGTTATATGATATACATTTGATTTAAAACGCCTTAGAGGCATCGAGATATAAATTATAGGGTGAATTAAATGGGCTAGTTATTCCATCCTAGCCGGACTGACTATAGGATAGCGCCTTGAGTCGTGAAAATTTGGCCACATTATCATAGGTCCAACTATCTGTGGCATAGGCACAACAAGCAAGGAAGGAATTTATAAAGTGATTGATGGATAGTGAGGATTTCTAGCGAGGATAGATGAGGTATTTAGTGCATCAAATAAATCTTGTAGGGGTACTTACAATTTTCGATCCAGGGGGATGCCGCGTCCCACATGACATCTCTTGATGTCGACTCAATTTCTAGAAGAGAGAAAATGACTTTGGGTGTACTAGTTATCTACACAAACATATATGTAACGACCCGCTAAATTTATAATATTTAATAAATCAAATTTATATAATTTCTAATTTGGTTAAGTATAAAGGTAGAGATTTGGTATAGTGGTTGCAATTTAGTGTAACTATAAAATTTTATGACAATAGATGTGGATAATGTAAATTGTCACAACTTGATCTAAAGCAAAATTTTAAGAAACAAATAAATGTTGAATCTGTGAATGTTAGTTAACTTGAATGGTATTCATTAGTATAAAGGTGCAATTAGTATAGATAGTAATATTTAATGTCTGTAGTGAAAAGGAAAAGGGTCTAATAGAAACATAAAATTTATTTTATGTAAACAAAAGTATAGTTTTGAACAAATTTATGAAAATTAATAGAAACAGTGTTTGTAATCAGTTTGGTTATTTTATATTGAAAGATAGAGATGTGTAAATTCGTTAATGAATTTAAAATGGGAAGGAATGGTAAAAATGAAGAATATATAATAATAAGCATTTGACTCAATTATGGGAATTAAATTATAATAAATGGTCATTTAATAATTTAACGTTCTGTGAGTAATAATTGGGTGGAATCAGTACAAAATTTGGAAATGCATAAACCTCAATAAACATTCTAACTTAATACAATTATGCAAATGTAGGAATTAGTTATAAGCGTATAATTTTGAGTATGATAACTATTAGTATAAAATACCTTTATATTTGAAACACATTGTAAGGCATAATTAATTGAGTTGGGAAATTGAGAATGATTTCAAGGTATATGAACATTTGTGCTACTTAAATTAGAATTAACGCAGTAGCTAAATTTGTGAAATCTAAACTTATGGGACATAGTGTGTAAGATCTTTACTGATAAAAATTTACTTTACATGTAGTGTAAATTCCTAATACAATGAGACTATGGGTTATAGTAAAGTTTTAAAACAAGATTTTATCTATGAGAGTAAAGGAATGAAGGTAATTGGATTTTTGCAATTAAGGAAATTTAAACGTTTATTATTAAGTTAAGTGAGATTTAAGTTGAGTTTGAAAATATTTATGTATGTTAAATTCATGCATTCGGCTATAACGGATTTAATAATAAAAAGATGAAATGGTGAAATCAAGTGGATATAAAGGTGTCAATTTTACATTGAATTTCATATTCACCATAAAAAGTTAATTGACAACAAGAAGTTAATATAGGAATCAAACCTTATTTATTTATTTGGATTTGTTGCAATAGTTAAGTCCATAAATTAAAGTTAAAGCTAATTCAAATTTAGTTGGACCATGGTTGATACAACTTTAGAAAGCAAGATTTTATTTATAATTTGAATATTAAATCCAACAAATGGTATTTAATACATATAAAATGGAATTAAACGTAAATTATTACGTTATTGAATTTAGATTGGAATTTGTAAACTATTGAATGAATTTAATGGATTTATCAAACTGATAGTATTGAATTCATTAAGATTTGAATAAAAAAAAAAATAGTTAAGAGAAAGGAGGGAATGATATTTGAAAACATTGCAATAGAGTTTAATTAAGGATTTGACTTAAATAAATTAAGGCGAATAAATGGAGATAAAGTTATTAATATTTTGGAATATAACTTATGGTAAAAAGTTTATTTGAAATCAAAGGAGTTGGAATGGAAATCAAAAATATTTATCTAATTGGATTTAAGACGAGAATATAAGAGTATAGGAATTAATAATTGAGTTTAAGAATAAAGATTTTAATTTCCAAATAATAAGAAAGTGCGGATATTAACGCTGCAAATTAATATATTTATAAATTTTAATTCATAATCCAAGCTTGTTAAATCAATTGGAATTGATTGAATTATCTAAGAAATGAAATTTGGCCAATATTAGAAGTTGAAAATATAAAATTGGATTTTATGATTTATTTAATTGATTTAATAAACATTAAAAATAGCCATTTTGTCACGGACTCGGATTTCGACGAAACAAGTTTCATCGGATCCGTATCGGTGAATTATTATAGGGTTTCAATTTTCGTATCGATCGGACTTGTCGTTTGATCGTACGGACGCGAAACGCCTTGAAATCAATTTTATTAAAATCAATTTGAAATCAATTTGGAAATCTTGTTTTCAGCATAACTTCTTCATACGATCGAATTTGGTCGTGAAACTTTTTCCATCGCGTTCAGAATATTTTAAAACACCTATTTGGATATATAGTTTTAACAAATTCGGTTCCGGAGGCATAGCGGGCTTTTTGGGCCATATTTTATTCCGTACGTTCGCGTATCCAGTCTAGCTACCCTACCTCTAGCCTATCTATAAGTATACCATGATAAACCCTAGCCTCCTTTCTATTGTCATTGTCTGTACGTACATATTTCTTCATCTCCTCTTTCTCCTTAATGGTTGCAAAATCCAGATCTGCTTCAATCCAAAATTCAGTGAAAATTCAAACACCTCATAAAATTCTCAAAAAAATATATGTTGAAGTATTCGATACGCATAATCTCATGGTGTAATTCGTTTTTCAATTGGAGCTGTCGTTCATCCAGAATAAATTCAAACAGCCCTAAACCGTTCATCACGCTGTCACAAACTTCATCGGATTGAAATTCTATTTCTGGGTATTGTAGTATGGACGATGGGGATCACATCTATATAGGTTTCGTCGAGAATCAACGGTTGGATCTACCTAGAAAATTCAACTAGGGTTTTAAAGCCACGGCGGCCGGAGGAGATCTGGACGACCGGACCCAGGGGGATGGAGGCGTCTCGGCATGAGGAGCACGATGGTGGGGTCGACTTGTCCAACGGCGGCCGGAGGTGGTGTCCATGGGCGGTCAAAGTTTGATATGCGTGGTCAACACTGTGCATGTTTCTCTGTTCGAATGGAGGTCTCGGTTGCAAGGGACCTGGACGCGGCCTGGAGTGTGATGACGTGGCTCCTTTGTTATGTTGTGAATTTGGTATTCTGTTTAAGTTTTAATTTTGTTTCTAAATCGATTTTTCATCATAACTTTTTCATACGACATCGGATTCACACGATTTTTTTTGCGTTAGGATCGTAATTTAATTCCAGATCTGATGACGCTGGTTTGGACGAATTCTGAGACGGGCGAATTTTTGGGTTTAAATCGAATTTAAATTCGATTTAAATTCAAAAGGTGAGTGTTTTAACCCACTCACAATTACTAGAAGCTTTTATGTTTGTTAAATAAATTTTAGAAATGAATAGAAATTTATTTATGAGCTTTTGGGCATGTTATTTCATCCATATCTGTTGAATTGCATTTTTTTGAATTTAGCGGTTAATTTAAATTGATTGATTGCATATTAATTGGCTGTTAGAAATTATTGTTTGCATAAGAACTGCTAGTTAACAGTTATGTAAATTATTATTGAGTAAACTGTTAGATAAATAGTTGATAAATTTAATTTGGGAAAAAACTGACAGTTATTACCTGTTGTATATGTTCATAGATATATACTGTTATTGATTGAAATTGGTTGATGGTTGCGATTGGATGATGGATGTTGTTGATGAATGAATGTTTATTGCATATCATTAAATTTGCAAATTTATCATGCATATTTCATTTTTCGGGATTGTGGTTTGAAATGATAAAACCGCAAAGTTTTATTTTTAAATTGCGGATTGAAATGATAAATATCCGTATCACTTGACCATAGGATAGAAAATTATATACAGGCACCGCGGTCTATATATAACTATTTTAATGTGATTTCTATGGTTTGGATGGAATACGGTTTATAATAATCTTAAATTTTATACTGTATAAATATTTTTCTTCCGTATTTATGTACATGAAAAGTTGGAAATTTTGAAATAAAAAGGTGTATAAATTCCCTTAGTAAAATGGAAGAAAATTTAGAAAATGGAGTTGGATAAATTTATATCATATGTTTAAATGTTAAGTTTGGAAATTTAAGATATGATATTTATAATTGGATTTTTCCCAAGAAAAAATTGAAATGAATATTCTAATATGAATTTGAATTGGAAAAATATTCTAATATAAATTGGAATCGAAAAATACATATGTTTTATTACTAGAAATTGGAGTTGTTTAAGGATTTATGTGAATATTCAAACTAAATAATAAAACATTTAATTTGTTGAAAGAATATATTCCAATTTTAGTTTTGAATATTAATACTCCAATGGATTTATATATATGGAAATTGAAATGGTTTTGGAACTTAAGAGTGATATCTAAATTATGGTCTTAACTTTAGATAAAGAAATATTTCCATAAAGCCATATAACTTATTTCTTTACAAAGTGACAGTAAAGTTAAGCCCTTGAAATTCATATACCGTTGAATATCCAAACCATTTGAGTTTTTAAAAGTTATGGTTTGAAATTATGGATTTCCAAAAATATTATGCTTTGAAAATATTCGATTTTCAGATATTATGAAGTTAAAGCCTTTTTATTATTGGAAAGAAATTATATTTGGGATAAGTGGTAAAATATGGTTTTGGGTTTTGGAATGATATCGTAATATTATGGTTTTGAAATGGATTATATTCTGGTTTTAAAGTATAAACTGTTTTAAATAACCGCGGTGTTATAATAACGATGGGTTGGCAAAGAGACCGGGATCGGATATGGACATACTCTCTGTCGATACCGAAAACCACTTTGACTAACCGTGTACGCGGTGGAGATTCCAGAATGAAGTAGGTTGGTGGCGACGATTCCTGTAAGGTAAATACGTGGACCCGACTCCCGTGAGTTGGCATAAGGTGGCTAAAACAGGAGCGATCGACGGGTTAATGAGGTCATTCCTCTGATCGGACACTCCTCTTCGATATTATACTATGACTTTGGATTGATTCAGTGGCCACTTCTATTTTTTTTGATTTGGGGAGTTGTTTCGAGGTGGGCGGTTGCTGCGGCTTCGCGTTACCATCGGCCCGGAAGCGTAATTGGTATATCTACCCTGGCATTGCCTAGTTGTGCCGTGTCACCTACCCTATCGCGCCTTGTACGAGTTTGGTTTTCTCCCGTAGCCCGTGTGGTATCCTCTAGTGGCTTCCCGATCAGGAGGGACTATGATATTGGACGGACTACTGGGACTATTATGTGTTAAGGGCTATATGGGTAACCCCTTAACGCTATTAAAAAGTAAGTTTATTTTATAAATAGACACTATTATAATAACGCAATATACTACATAGTAAATAGTTTAACGGATCCTTAGGAGATGTAAATCCCGAGCATCTCTTGAGTTACTGTACTCATATTTATTTCTGTTTATTTAACTCACATAAGATATTCTAGTCTGACTCGAGTGTTTTTGTCTTTTCAAATTCGCTCGGGTCAGTCCGAGCATTTCAGGATAGCAGATTTAGCTTGGAGGACGAAGACGAAGATTCAGCATTATTTATATATAGTATTGCACCACACACTCTTTATATTCCGCTGCATTGTTGTATTGGTATGTGTGACTCTGATGTTCATTGTATAAGTGAAATAACTATTTTGTAAACTGTTTTGAATTGTATATTTATTATTATATTTTATCCTTCCGCTGTGAGATTCTATTTTGTTTTATTTCTTCTTTGTTTTTTCTTATTTACCCCCATAACAATCCGCCCTTGCGTATGCTTTGAATCGGCATGTGTGTCGTTTTAAAGTGTGCGAAAAGGCGGGACGTTACAGTTGGTATCAGAGCTTTGGTTTAGCGATAAACCTTGGCTTTGTGGGGTTTGACTCTTTGTTAATAGGGTAGAAATATCCTATGGGAGTCGCTGAGTGTATATATGAGAGAGCGTACTTGTTAGTATTAATAAAAATTTTTGATATTGTGTTAATCTGTTCCGCTTTGTATTTATAAATTCTGGTTGATGCATGGGACGCTATGCCATCAATAGGGATTTCTAAACACTTAATAGGACAGACCGACATAATATCCGTTTTTAATATAGGTGAATGAAATAATTTTGCCTATTATATTTTCTATATATAAAAATATTTTATAAAGATATATATATTTGGTTGCTATAGATTGGATGTTAGGCAATAAAAATATTTATAATAACTGAAGCTAAGTTGAAATTATGATAAATCAAATGGGAGATTTTAGAACTTAAGTCCGGGATTTTTGAAATGTGCTTTCAAAGAATTTATGAAAAATAATGATTTGGTTTATAAGAAATTTCTTATATAAAAAGTATAATTTGGAAGTATAATAATATTGTCATATATATGTTTTCCGATATGAATATTCCGTTTTAAATTCGGGAAATTTGTTTTAAAAGAAGATTTTGGGGAAATAAATTATGTACTTTTCTCTCCGTCGCTGGAAAATAAATTCGGTGATGACGGCCGCATCATCGACTTTCATTTTCGAGTTTCGAAGGGGAAAGGCCGCTGTAGTAAATACTACTACAGAATTGTTTTGAATTTATTTGAAATTTTAATTGTTTAAAGATAATTGGAGATATAAGAGTTGTAAGAAATTATATTATCTATTATTTTAAAGTAATTTTGAAATTTGACCCGGTATTAAATTCTTAAATTTCCATTAATAAATTGTTTAAAATTATGTTAGTGAAAAAAAAAGGGGTTAAGTAATAAATAAATTAAAACCTCTAATTTAATTAAGAGAATTATTGCAAGGATATAAAGAGAAAGTGAATACGTAGGAGAGAGAATAGTAATAAGGATTAACATTGAATTGAATTAAAGAATGGAGATTTAACTTGTATAAGTTCAATTGCAATTTCTTTAACATAAATAACTTACCCAAATATAAAAGTTGAAATGTTAAATAAGAAACTAGAATTGAATATTTTACAAGTAGGAATTTAGGAAAAATTGAAGTATTCAATAAACGACTGTATAAATAAGAATTTAATGGTATAAACTTAAGTTATGATTGAAATTTTACTAAAAAAAAAAAAAAAAAAAAAAAAAAAATTAAGTTAAGAATTACTAATAGGTGATATGAACTTAAAGTAAATAAAATGAAATTCTAAATAAGAATTGATTGTAGGATTATTAACTTAAGTATGTTTTAATTTCCTCTATTCCAATATAATGGAAACCTCCACATTAAATAAATGAATGAGATTAAAGGTAAGTAACAAATATATATATATTAATTAAAGGAATTAAGAAGAAACATGTAAATTGTCACTTACATTCTTAAAATATATATAACTTACCATAAAATAAAAGTTGAAATGTTAGTAAGAATATGTAAAAGAAAATCTTGCAAGTAAAGCTTGAAGCAATAAAGGTATTCAATAAATTGCTGTTATTAATGAGAATTTATTTTATAAACTTAAGTAATAAAAGGAAACTTAAGTAATAAAAAGGAAATACAAATATAATGAATTTGGTGATAATTGGAAAATAAACTTGTAAGAAACAAAGAAATCCCTCATAAATGAAGGAAAGAAAAATCAAAACACTGAATTATGAAATAAATGTATAATGAGATATTTTGGTGTTGATTTGAATTGTTGGTTGATGTATGTTGTTGGGTAAGGAATTATGGAGTTGTTAGATTTACAAATAATCTATCTTTGTTCCATCTTAGGCTGTTGAGCAACGGATGTACTTGATAGTTATTCTTCATTCGTACAACTTCAGAATTTGAGCCGAACAACTAATTATTTGTTTGATTTAATGATTGTTTGTTGTGGTGTGTGCTGTTTGCTAAAATATATGGTTGTTGCATTTGATTGGATATGAATGATTGAATCCACCTAAACATTCACTGTAAAATAAATATTTAACCTTTTAGATTTTATAAGTGAATACAGGTGTTGGAAGCAACTGCTACTGCTTTTGGTTCCAAAATAATAAGCGTATATTGCCCGACAAATAGGTACGTTTTCGGATTACGTTTAAAGCGCTATTTTATATATTTTTCCGTGTGGGATATTTTATTTTGGATATATATGTAATATATTTGTATATTTGGATATTATATTTTCTCCAGAGTCCCTCCATACAAAGGAGACTCTGCCAAAATTTTCCGTAAATTTTGGACTTAGAATTTTGTTGAAAACATTTTTCCCAACTTTAATAATTCAAGTATCAAAGGGTATAATGATTATAAAACAAGTGTATTTCATTAAAGGAAATTAATCCAGTAAAATATTGTTTATAAATTAATATTTGAAATAAAAATGTACTGTTTTATTCTTCCTTCTCCCTTCTTTTTCCTTTTCGGGGACGAAAAAGTTTTGAGTGGGGGAGAGTGTAACGACCCGCTAAATTTATAATATTTAATAAATCAAATTTATATAATTTCTAATTTGGTTAAGTATAAAGGTAGAGATTTGGTATAGTGGTTGCAATTTAGTGTAACTATAAAATTTTATGACAATAGATGTGGATAATGTAAATTGTCACAACTTGATCTAAAGCAAAATTTTAAGAAACAAATAAATGTTGAATCTGTGAATGTTAGTTAACTTGAATGGTATTCATTAGTATAAAGGTGCAATTAGTATAGATAGTAATATTTAATGTCTGTAGTGAAAAGGAAAAGGGTCTAATAGAAACATAAAATTTATTTTATGTAAACAAAAGTATAGTTTTGAACAAATTTATGAAAATTAATAGAAACAGTGTTTGTAATCAGTTTGGTTATTTTATATTGAAAGATAGAGATGTGTAAATTCGTTAATGAATTTAAAATGGGAAGGAATGGTAAAAATGAAGAATATATAATAATAAGCATTTGACTCAATTATGGGAATTAAATTATAATAAATGGTCATTTAATAATTTAACGTTCTGTGAGTAATAATTGGGTGGAATCAGTACAAAATTTGGAAATGCATAAACCTCAATAAACATTCTAACTTAATACAATTATGCAAATGTAGGAATTAGTTATAAGCGTATAATTTTGAGTATGATAACTATTAGTATAAAATACCTTTATATTTGAAACACATTGTAAGGCATAATTAATTGAGTTGGGAAATTGAGAATGATTTCAAGGTATATGAACATTTGTGCTACTTAAATTAGAATTAACGCAGTAGCTAAATTTGTGAAATCTAAACTTATGGGACATAGTGTGTAAGATCTTTACTGATAAAAATTTACTTTACATGTAGTGTAAATTCCTAATACAATGAGACTATGGGTTATAGTAAAGTTTTAAAACAAGATTTTATCTATGAGAGTAAAGGAATGAAGGTAATTGGATTTTTGCAATTAAGGAAATTTAAACGTTTATTATTAAGTTAAGTGAGATTTAAGTTGAGTTTGAAAATATTTATGTATGTTAAATTCATGCATTCGGCTATAACGGATTTAATAATAAAAAGATGAAATGGTGAAATCAAGTGGATATAAAGGTGTCAATTTTACATTGAATTTCATATTCACCATAAAAAGTTAATTGACAACAAGAAGTTAATATAGGAATCAAACCTTATTTATTTATTTGGATTTGTTGCAATAGTTAAGTCCATAAATTAAAGTTAAAGCTAATTCAAATTTAGTTGGACCATGGTTGATACAACTTTAGAAAGCAAGATTTTATTTATAATTTGAATATTAAATCCAACAAATGGTATTTAATACATATAAAATGGAATTAAACGTAAATTATTACGTTATTGAATTTAGATTGGAATTTGTAAACTATTGAATGAATTTAATGGATTTATCAAACTGATAGTATTGAATTCATTAAGATTTGAATAAAAAAAAAAATAGTTAAGAGAAAGGAGGGAATGATATTTGAAAACATTGCAATAGAGTTTAATTAAGGATTTGACTTAAATAAATTAAGGCGAATAAATGGAGATAAAGTTATTAATATTTTGGAATATAACTTATGGTAAAAAGTTTATTTGAAATCAAAGGAGTTGGAATGGAAATCAAAAATATTTATCTAATTGGATTTAAGACGAGAATATAAGAGTATAGGAATTAATAATTGAGTTTAAGAATAAAGATTTTAATTTCCAAATAATAAGAAAGTGCGGATATTAACGCTGCAAATTAATATATTTATAAATTTTAATTCATAATCCAAGCTTGTTAAATCAATTGGAATTGATTGAATTATCTAAGAAATGAAATTTGGCCAATATTAGAAGTTGAAAATATAAAATTGGATTTTATGATTTATTTAATTGATTTAATAAACATTAAAAATAGCCATTTTGTCACGGACTCGGATTTCGACGAAACAAGTTTCATCGGATCCGTATCGGTGAATTATTATAGGGTTTCAATTTTCGTATCGATCGGACTTGTCGTTTGATCGTACGGACGCGAAACGCCTTGAAATCAATTTTATTAAAATCAATTTGAAATCAATTTGGAAATCTTGTTTTCAGCATAACTTCTTCATACGATCGAATTTGGTCGTGAAACTTTTTCCATCGCGTTCAGAATATTTTAAAACACCTATTTGGATATATAGTTTTAACAAATTCGGTTCCGGAGGCATAGCGGGCTTTTTGGGCCATATTTTATTCCGTACGTTCGCGTATCCAGTCTAGCTACCCTACCTCTAGCCTATCTATAAGTATACCATGATAAACCCTAGCCTCCTTTCTATTGTCATTGTCTGTACGTACATATTTCTTCATCTCCTCTTTCTCCTTAATGGTTGCAAAATCCAGATCTGCTTCAATCCAAAATTCAGTGAAAATTCAAACACCTCATAAAATTCTCAAAAAAATATATGTTGAAGTATTCGATACGCATAATCTCATGGTGTAATTCGTTTTTCAATTGGAGCTGTCGTTCATCCAGAATAAATTCAAACAGCCCTAAACCGTTCATCACGCTGTCACAAACTTCATCGGATTGAAATTCTATTTCTGGGTATTGTAGTATGGACGATGGGGATCACATCTATATAGGTTTCGTCGAGAATCAACGGTTGGATCTACCTAGAAAATTCAACTAGGGTTTTAAAGCCACGGCGGCCGGAGGAGATCTGGACGACCGGACCCAGGGGGATGGAGGCGTCTCGGCATGAGGAGCACGATGGTGGGGTCGACTTGTCCAACGGCGGCCGGAGGTGGTGTCCATGGGCGGTCAAAGTTTGATATGCGTGGTCAACACTGTGCATGTTTCTCTGTTCGAATGGAGGTCTCGGTTGCAAGGGACCTGGACGCGGCCTGGAGTGTGATGACGTGGCTCCTTTGTTATGTTGTGAATTTGGTATTCTGTTTAAGTTTTAATTTTGTTTCTAAATCGATTTTTCATCATAACTTTTTCATACGACATCGGATTCACACGATTTTTTTTGCGTTAGGATCGTAATTTAATTCCAGATCTGATGACGCTGGTTTGGACGAATTCTGAGACGGGCGAATTTTTGGGTTTAAATCGAATTTAAATTCGATTTAAATTCAAAAGGTGAGTGTTTTAACCCACTCACAATTACTAGAAGCTTTTATGTTTGTTAAATAAATTTTAGAAATGAATAGAAATTTATTTATGAGCTTTTGGGCATGTTATTTCATCCATATCTGTTGAATTGCATTTTTTTGAATTTAGCGGTTAATTTAAATTGATTGATTGCATATTAATTGGCTGTTAGAAATTATTGTTTGCATAAGAACTGCTAGTTAACAGTTATGTAAATTATTATTGAGTAAACTGTTAGATAAATAGTTGATAAATTTAATTTGGGAAAAAACTGACAGTTATTACCTGTTGTATATGTTCATAGATATATACTGTTATTGATTGAAATTGGTTGATGGTTGCGATTGGATGATGGATGTTGTTGATGAATGAATGTTTATTGCATATCATTAAATTTGCAAATTTATCATGCATATTTCATTTTTCGGGATTGTGGTTTGAAATGATAAAACCGCAAAGTTTTATTTTTAAATTGCGGATTGAAATGATAAATATCCGTATCACTTGACCATAGGATAGAAAATTATATACAGGCACCGCGGTCTATATATAACTATTTTAATGTGATTTCTATGGTTTGGATGGAATACGGTTTATAATAATCTTAAATTTTATACTGTATAAATATTTTTCTTCCGTATTTATGTACATGAAAAGTTGGAAATTTTGAAATAAAAAGGTGTATAAATTCCCTTAGTAAAATGGAAGAAAATTTAGAAAATGGAGTTGGATAAATTTATATCATATGTTTAAATGTTAAGTTTGGAAATTTAAGATATGATATTTATAATTGGATTTTTCCCAAGAAAAAATTGAAATGAATATTCTAATATGAATTTGAATTGGAAAAATATTCTAATATAAATTGGAATCGAAAAATACATATGTTTTATTACTAGAAATTGGAGTTGTTTAAGGATTTATGTGAATATTCAAACTAAATAATAAAACATTTAATTTGTTGAAAGAATATATTCCAATTTTAGTTTTGAATATTAATACTCCAATGGATTTATATATATGGAAATTGAAATGGTTTTGGAACTTAAGAGTGATATCTAAATTATGGTCTTAACTTTAGATAAAGAAATATTTCCATAAAGCCATATAACTTATTTCTTTACAAAGTGACAGTAAAGTTAAGCCCTTGAAATTCATATACCGTTGAATATCCAAACCATTTGAGTTTTTAAAAGTTATGGTTTGAAATTATGGATTTCCAAAAATATTATGCTTTGAAAATATTCGATTTTCAGATATTATGAAGTTAAAGCCTTTTTATTATTGGAAAGAAATTATATTTGGGATAAGTGGTAAAATATGGTTTTGGGTTTTGGAATGATATCGTAATATTATGGTTTTGAAATGGATTATATTCTGGTTTTAAAGTATAAACTGTTTTAAATAACCGCGGTGTTATAATAACGATGGGTTGGCAAAGAGACCGGGATCGGATATGGACATACT